>OY757237.1:32654070-37454070 GCA_963583995.1 Xylota segnis
CAGTTGTCAAATTGTCACTTGGCTAACTGAAAGTACGAAAACGTGTCTTTACTAATTTTGAATAATAAACCTTCAAAATTCCAAATTAGATTATCAAACAGTGAAATCTTTAAAATAATACCGTGTTCTTAAAAGTTACTGTCCTTAAACTATGGCCAAGGTCAAGGGTAAGTACAAATCTACAATATGCTCATACCAAAACCATTTAGCGTAATGCGTGCTAATTTACTTTTGAACTTGTGTCCGTAATTAGTGGTATCATTATACCTACACCAGGATGGGAAATTAAATTTTCGCCCATCTGTTTTAATGAGCATAATTTGTATGGGTGTATCTTTTGGTTTTGCACGCCTCTATCCTATCTTGGATTTATACTCGTATTTGCGTTCATAATTCTAGTTTATATCCTGAGTTGTTATCTTAGAATTTTAAATTCTCTCCGAGTCTTATTACTACAGTATTACCAGGATGTAACATAAAAAGATATGTATCTGTTCACACCGAATAAGGAGGACATACTCGTACATTACTATCGGATAAACGCCTATAACTTGAAGTGCTAAGTTTATGGTTGGCTGTGAAAAATTGAAAGGCCATTAAGTCAATAGTGAATGCTTATATTTATGGCTGTCATTCTGGGTTAAGGATAGTGATGACTTTTTTTTTAATGCTTTCATTATAGACAGCTTATCACCATTAACTGCTTAATTTTATGGGATATCCTTGAGTGAATGATGAAGCGTGTGTACATAATACTGTCATTTCAATGGATTTGGGATCAGTGTCATGAACCGATAGATTTAATGAGATCGAACAAAAGCACTATCCCTATGGAGATACATATACGTTTATGTAATATTGTCCGTTCCATTCATTAAAGTATTTTGGCATAATTTTCGTTGATTCCCTTTAAACCAATAAATCTGAAATTGGTCGAACTTCCTCCCAACTAGATAAATTTTCAATTTCAACTATACCCATACATCCATAAGAGATGTATTCTTGCAAAGTAAGTAAATTCACCATCCTATATCCTGTCGTTCGTTTCGTAGTTATCTTATCATTTACGGGCATAAGGAGTCCCTTAAGGGTATTCACCCCGATTAAGCATTTCGTTATTTTTCTTAAGTCAGCACTTTACATGATTGATAAATTGATCAATGGATTCAGGACTTATGACGATGTAGCTTTAGTTTCATTTCGGTAAATTCATCAGTTCATCATCGACGAGAAGAACTCCTTCGAATCCTTACGCATATTTTCCATTTTAATTAGATATTCAACCATTCGTCTCTGACTTTTGTACTTTGTACAGAGTCGTTAATTAATTAAAGAATACCTAATTTAATAAGCAGTGAATTGAGACGAAATTGTATTTGAACCAGTCTGGCAGAAGGAATTATGGGAAAGTATATTATGATAGGATTAATGGATTGTCACATTAATTATGAGAGATTTGGGTCTACATGGTGGGTGATAATTTGTATTACAAGATGAGAACGGGGTCTTTTGCTTTTAATAAATGTATCTTAGTATTGTCGCACGTGTTGTTCAGTTGTATTGGAACAAAAAAATTAACCAATTGCTAAAATTGGTTTTTCGTCTTGAAATCACAAGAATGTGTAGTTTGTTTCTATGTCATCAATGTTGGGGGAAGTAGCTCCTCACTTTAGAAATTTATGAGATACTAACCTACCTCTCCGGAATGCACTACTGGTCCTGCAGAATAAAGGATTCAAAGAATACCTTAGGTAATTCCTAATTAAAGTATTGAAATAAAAACTAGTAGACAACTTGAGTTGTTTAAGGACATGATAATTTTATAAACATTAACTAATGAAAAAGGTCCATACAACCGCTGGGCAACCACTCTCTCCCCATTGAAACACCTTGTCATACACCGATTTGATATATACCTAAATGTCCAAATCACAACAAAAGTATGATGGATTTTCCTGGAGGAGTATCCTTCTTTATATTGTAGTATCTGTTGGCAACTGAAATTTAAAACTTGCCATTACTATGATAGAGAAGTCCAAAAAACTTGGTTCAAATCTTTGTCTCTCTACAGCCTAAACGGGTGGACGAATTTAGGTAAAGTTTTTGATACATTTTCATACTTGATACTAGTGTAGCCAAATCCATCAAATGACATATACGAAAATAGGCAATAAGGGTACTTTACTTATGGCCAATTTGTAAGAAAATGGCTTCAAAGATTGTGTCTAAATTTTCTGATCATAGACTTCCTGCTTTAGGATGCCATACAGTGTTTTTGGACTAAACTGCTTAGAAGCTTAGAACGCTGCATTCCTTATAGGCAACGAATACGTATACACATTTACATATGTATGTGTGTATATTCGTTTCTCTTTTTTACCTCAAAAAAACTCATAAGACTAATAGACGTAGGTGCAAGTAGGACCCAGTCGTGCCCTTTATTTCTTTGTACAAAAAAAAATGTTTGTTTAAATGAAATTGAAAAATCTGATTACTCAAAGTATTTGTCCGTTGTTGTATTATTCAAAGCATTGTCCGCCTCTAAGTTTTTCATTCTGTCGGACAGGATAAGAATTCCATTACCGCTTCCAGATACATATGTTTCGACCAGTTTTGCGCCGTTCCTCTTGTCAGGTCTTCTGATGTATTTTACCTGTTTTCCTTCAATACACGACTTAAGCATATTTGAATACCGTATAGTAGACCCCACCCTGATGTTGGTGTTATTGTTGACAGGGTTAACCCACGTGACAATTTAATGCTAAGACCCCTTCCTATTCTGCCGTTGAAGCAGTAAACGTAAAATTTCCTGGAAAAACAATTTATCCCGCACAAGTTTCGAAATATTCGATCAAGTACAAAGTGTTGTCGTTCACGCTCCAACCAAATGACATATTGATTAAACGGAAAATGTTTCCAACTCCCAATAGTAGAAATCAGAGTCCGTTGTTAGACACGACACACTTCCTCTGCGAGTGCCTAAGTCTCAGCAGAATCGGACATCAAACCCTGGGAAAGACATTTTTCAACCAGCTCTCCGAACTGGTGAACATTCCCTCTAAAACCACTTCAAAATTTATAACGGAAACGGGTTGGTTCAGAAGGGCCGCACCCGGCATGGACTAATGAGTACATTTTTCTGTTTTTTTTTTAGGTATACTTTCCAGATCCGTTTGAGATCCAAGTGAGACTGCTCCCACCTGATGGATGTTACAGTCACCCCCTCAACCAAACCTAACCTTTTCAGAAAAATGCAAAACAGCAACCTAAGCCCAACAATCATACAATTTCATACAAAGTGTTCTTTATACAGGTCCCTACCCAAGTCCCAAAGTCAGTGTTTCAACCAAAATGTATTCCAAAACGTTGAGCCTGCTTTATTATTGATGGATTAAAAGATGAGTGATGAGAGCCATACCATCTGTTCCAGACGAACTGTTACTTTTATGATTATTTCTCCTCACAACCTTTACTCAACTTTCACAGAAGTGACAAAAAACAATTGCTCATCATTTGGTTATGCAGCCCATTGTCTGTGAATTTATTTTCTTGTTGGTTCTAAACGGCATGAATATGGTTATTTTTGAAAGTAATTTGAAAAAAGCGATGTAATACATTCCGAAAGGACACCAAAAGCTAAACAGATAGCCAATTAGTGTGGAGTTGGTTTACTGTGAGACACATTGACTCCAACGTTCTTAAATGTTTTCCTAATCCACAGTAGGCCGTAACGTCGAACAATTTGGTAACTTGAAACAATCCGAAGGTTATCTTCCTTTTCGGAAATTTTATATCGATCTTGTTTGTTTTCCTTGCACGTGATTGATATAAAGGGATTTCGCCTTGAACTTCTGCGCCTATTCACATTGAATCGGAAGAGATTCATTTATTTTCTTGTAATCCAGAAAGCACTTTCAATATCCCTCTTTTTTTTGTGATATGTTGATGTGTATATGCCAACTGAAAGTTTATAAGACTTATCTTAATGAAAGCGATACAGAAAGTCCCATTAAAATCTCCGAAGATATCGTCGACCTTGGTTCAAGTGAACGCCTATGGACTATATCCAACAGCAGAAATCATTACATTCTCTTTGTGGTAAGGACCTTTTTCGGCACATTAAGGAATTGACGCCCTCTCAGAAAATAAATTCCTCAATAAAACGATTCTTCTTTCTTTTTTTTTATCACGCAATAAAAACAAAACCCCTCCGAAAGTATTGACTCAGCTCAACCCGAGCATGGAATATGTTTAAACCTTTTTTTTTTTGTGGAAACATCAGGAGCACACATCACACATTAGAAATATCCTTAACACACAAATGTCGAGCGGGAAAAAAAAATGGAAAAATAGTCACCTAATTTAATAAGAATCTATTCACTTCAAAGCTCTTTAAGTGGCATACAAATATGTTTATTCCGCTCCTGTTAGCATGCTGCCATATGAAATTCTAATTGAATTTATCACCATCAATTTATCACGGAACGAAAAAGACTTTCTGGAAATTGTTTTCCACCCATCTCTGCATTTATCTGTGACTTTTGTTTATCAGACAGACAAAAATAAACAAATAAATAACCTTTCCCTCCTCTCATGTATCTTTCGTGCGTGATATAGAAATTCATCTCAATTTTTTTTTTATTTTTTTTTTGTCTGAGTTTCGACAATCGAATTCATCCATTCGTCCCTCAAAAAGCCCATACACATCGGAACCTATGAATACGAAGAACAAAAAAATGGTAGAAATAAAAACCACAGAAGACCCTAATAAATATCGTCATAAGGAATATAACCATAACTTGCTGGCGAGCACACGGACGGACAACGATGATGATGATGGCACAGACATTATCTAAGTTGGCAAAGACTCGTTCTAATATGTTTTTTTTTCTTTTCCAGTTTATGGGATTGATGTTGCGTTATAATATTCTCATGTGATGATATATACATCTAATGATATAAATAAGTAAATATAGATAATACGATTTCCACCCCCACCTCAGGTGGTTAGGCTTTCATTCGTCCTTATAAGACTCGCCCACTAGGCTCGCACTCAGCCTAGATGTGGCACATTATAAACGTAAGTCAAAGCTGAAAGAAGAATAAGTCCTGGTAATGAAAGAAAGCAGTGTAATGAATAATTCACTTTCATGATTTGATCTGGACATGGAAGCCACCCTTGGGACGGTGGTACGAGTCACCCAAAGCCAACGATTTCACGCACATCGAAAGCACAGCAACAATAACAGCATACGTACTGTGTGTCGTAAGTTCTGGGATATACCCGGAGTTTTTGTCCTGACTGTTCTGTTCTGGTTGCGATTGCTGTTCAACATGTGACATGCAGAGAATACATGTCACAGCGCAAAGACATACGGAGAATTTACTATACCATGACGGAAGTGAGGTGGCAGATGGCAGATATGTAAAAGGTGACGAATGTGTCGTAAGTTATTGCAAATATTTGCTGTGCGTTTCTAAAAAAAAAAAATTGCACTTCTCTTTGTAATATACTGCAATTTCATTAAATTTTGACGAGCCACTCTGGCCAATAAAAATCTTCTCTGCGTACAAGTATTTGAGCCCAGATGGCAATTTGCCCATGATAGCTGCAGGATTTAGTATCTAACACAATTACATACGCCAATCTGCATGATTTGTATCGCTAAGTAAAAGTTACAACATGACTTAACACAATTTTCAATGAAGAAAAGTGAAAGGAAGTCTACACTGACTGTTTAAAAATGAACTGTGAGATCACCGTATTTTTGGGAACCTTTGAACACATCAGAATCCTATAGAGACCAAGTTAGTGGAAATCCAAGAAAGTTGTCGTCAGGTTAGACTAACTATGACTACAAAACGAAAGTAAAAAGTCACCATTTTCATTGATATGTACCAAAGGCTACTGCTTCAGTGTCCTTAGCATAGGTTAGATGATGAGTTCAAGGTAATTCGGGTTTTAAAGTACAAGAATTTAGCTAGATAGAAACACGCCTATGAATGGGTTAAACAACACCTACCCTTCCACCGCTCATTGGAGAAGATTGACCAGGCTTTTAAACTATAAGATATCAAAAATTCCGTCAAAAAACAAAACAAATCTTTGGTGCTTTCAACCTAAGGATCCACAAAAAAACTAGTACTCCCTCTTTCTTTCTTTTAAATGGCATGAGCTTAACTTTCTTAGAGAAAACAAAATAGTTGAGTCTTATCTTATATCCTAAACTTGAAGCTTAACATTCAAGAAATTCATACCACCAACTTTCTCCTGAAAACAAAAAACAATTAGAAATAAAACAACATTGAATAACTCACTGGCTTTACATCTCCATCTTTATACCGATATTCCAGGGATTATCTAAGCAAGATCCAGCGGACAGGTAGTTTGTGGCTAAGTGGTATACGCACAATTTTCTCTGCGACGCTGAACATCATGTTTCACCACATTTTCACCTGATGCCCCTTAATGCATTTAGCAAGCAAATGGCAACGAGTTTAGCTATGTAAAAGCTAAATTCCTCCTTTTTAAATAGTTACAAAATCTATCCTGAAAACACACACTACATAACCTCACGCCTAAATTTTGACAAGAAATTCCTTTTCACCAAAGCTTTGGAATGAAGATGCATTTTTCAAAAACTAACTCCAGAGCTAGTTAGGTATTTCCTCCGACAGTGTTAGTCATAAATTTATTTATTGAACTTAAGGATGTCTTCTCTTGGCTTAGGAAAAAAACAAGATCTTCATTAGAGATATTTGTATCGTTTCATACAACCAAGGGCTACCAAATTTTTGGAGTCAATCTCTACAAATTCCTTAGTAACTCTAGACTGCCGATCTTCTTCTACGGGAATGGCTGAGCATATTTGTTGGTTGGATGTCTGGGTACAGTAAGTCCTATGAACTCATCAAAATAGAACAAATTTTACCCATTTCGGGAGACAAAACAACGTCAGATATACCAGTAGCATTCTTCTAAACTAAAATTCAAGTGAGATCCTATCGAGAGTATAAAATTGGGTGCACAAGGTCAAACAAAATTTGGTCAAAGCTGAATTTAGAACGCTCTAAAAATCTGAGCATTCGATTGCAAAGACAAGAGCAATCTGATACACACATTTAGACATTAAGAGCCTCTTATGCTTCATTGGAAGCTCAAAATGATGGAATGAAATTTTGAACCTACATATATCTCCTTAATCGGGCGTGTAGATATCGCTAGAATAACAACGATTATCATGGGTCCTTGAAAATAGAAACTCGGACTTTTCGGGTAATAACAGGGACCAAACCAATTTTACAAGGTGAACCATTTTTCAAATCCTTGGGTAAGGTCTGGGGAAAAAATATTCTTAGATTTATCGAAAAGATTTTTAAAACTTTTCAAAACACATTTATAAACCAAGGGTACGTAGAATATGGTATCAAAACGATACAAGCTTCTAATGGAGATGATCATTAGTCCGATCCGAGATCATTCAATCACCCTATAGTGGTCCTCCGATTCAATTCAACATCATTGTTTGTTACATTAAGGATACCTGTGGAGTTTTTTAAAAAGGAAGCAAGGAAGAAAATTGGTTGCAAACCTTTTGGGTGGAAAAACTCCCATGAAACCAATACATACACTTTGTGAAATAATCATAATGTCACGTGTGCAGAAAGGAATCCTCTTCACATGGCGTTCAGCCTTAAGGACAACAATATTGATCCAATCTGGCGGAGTCTTAAAATTGAATCGGTAAATATTCGTCAAGGCTGCATTGTGGGTACTTGCCATTGTACTCGTATGTGTTCTATCTTATCTTTTCCTTTGCGTCTTATATTTTCTAAAACCTCACAGGGTGGATGTTTTATTGTTTTTGTTTTCCTTTCTTTCGTTCTTTCATTCTTTCTTTTTGCACATGTAGCATACGTAAAATACCTAAAGGGAATGATTGACTTTTCCTTTCGCTTCACATTCATGTCATCACAAAAGGGTTTCCCTTTCTACACACAAGTAAGAGCAATAACTTGTGGAACTCTGATGTATGTTTAGGAGTGTTGCCAATTCGAAATGGAATTTTTTTTTTGTTTTAGTAAGGAGAGCGGTGGGGTTTTGTGTTCAAGGCTATACCATTTAGTGTACAAGGGAAATTAATTATTTCTTGAAAATTTTACGAGGGTACAGGAACCCTTATAAGCTTTTGAATTATTAGACGCGAGCATTTGCGGTTTTTGACAAATGTTTAATTTTGGTCGTTAAGTGTTTGGGTTTGGGTAAGTCTAACAAAACTCTTGGAATGTATGAAGGTATTTGGAAAATTATTTTTATTAATAAATCATGAGTGGGAGACATCTCCCGAGATGGGTGTGGTAAAGTGGCAAATGTATTACTTATTGCTTGCTTACTTGTGTGACATTGATTGAAATTTGAACATTTTCCCACAAATAGTGGGCCGGTACCAATTAACGCAAAAAGGATTCGCTTTTAAGTCCTTTAAGATTGCTTTTCGAAAAGAACTCACGTTCTAATTTAATTACATGTTTTTCTTTCAAATTAATGGTAGGTACCACACCTTCTAAATTGAAGGTGACAATACCTACCCCATTTCACCAGATTAACAACCCCTATTTCAAATTAAATGCCTGAGCAAATTTTCCTCGATTTTTCAGTCTGAAAATTGCTTACGGGTGGTAGGTAATGTAACACCAGTGTATTTAGGGATAAATTTGCGGTCGGTACGTGTTGCACAGGTCGTTTCTTTTCAAATGCTTTCGATTACCCACTACATAGAATCAACTTTGAATTTATTTTAGAAATGTTTCGTTAGTGTTTTCATTAAACTAAGTGTATACAAGTATGTAGGTACAGAAACCTTATATTAAAAGAATAAGGCTCCACCACGATAGGCACGACTATGTGGAATGTATTTCAGCTGGCTGGTTTGCATTTTATAATGCATTAATGCCCTTTGGCAACATGAAACCTAATTTATTCTGCTTTGGATTTGATGAAGGATCTGCGACCTTGACCCAGGCTGTGTAGAAATCGGAGGGGGATAATGTAGTCATCTTTTCATTAGCATATAGACGCGATTGAATGCACTTTCAATACCGCTAACCGCCACAACGTACTGGTGCAGTCAGTTTAAAGCTTGCAAATAGATTATTTTCCACATCACTGCAAAAGTAAATTGTATGTAGTTGCCCTATTTAGGATGTATCGTTACTGTGCTCTTTTACATCTGCTTCATTACATATCCCCAGTAACGATGGTTATCATTTTTCACAAAGTGTGGCCTGGGAGAATGCACTCCGGATTTTTTTTTTTTCCTTACAAACATAACATAAACTCTGACAACAATATGCCTTCAGAGGACAAACGAAGATTTACTCTTTGCAATCGGTGTTACTTTGACCTAAGAAGGCAATTGAGTAGCAAGACCTTGTCGAGAAATACCAAGGAGGAGCTATATAAGACACTCATTATCCCAGTCCTGCTTTATGGTGCAGATGCATGGAGGTTAACAAAGACAGATGAAGATATCCTTGGTTGCTTTGAACGCCAAATTCTTCGAACGATTACTCCATTACTGGCTTTGGAGGAGGCGATTTGATAATGAACTCTACGAGGTGTACAGCCACATTGACCTGGTCAGAAAAGTATCTTCGTAGCAGTCGGCCGAGACGGCTGATGGCTAGGACATGTAGAGCATATAGATACCAACGTTCCAACCCAAGGAGTCGATTCCAATTCGGAGGATCCATGCAGTAACGAAAACCTCGCTTCAGCAGATGCGCATTAGTAGAAGAGGACCTCAACCAACTTTAATGGAGAGCATTACTCGTTATATTCCTGTTCCATCTCGGACTGTAACGCCACTTAAGAGGCAAATACTGTATCCGCAGATTTGTTACCAACAATTTTCTATCGAACAGACTCAGTATAACTGGTACAAGACTGTTTGGAAACATACTATTACTTGAAATTTTATGAAATAGACTTCGTAACTTTTTCTTTTAGTCATTAGATCAGATTTCACGGGTCACTATTTCTATATCAAATCATCTTTCAAAACAGTATTCCCTAGTTTCGTTCTTCCAGGTGTCGACATAATAGGTGTCGACATAATAAATATTTGTGGGGTTGAATGCCCAGGATTCTCCGCAGCTTTTTGTATTTAGTTGCCGACATTTCCCATGTGCGTCGTAATGTATTGGACTGGATATATACCGAAATATTTTACTCCTCTCGAGTGGTAACCCGCTTTCTTTTCGAAAACGTTTTCCAGGAATTAATAGAATGTTTCTGTTGCAACATAAGTCATTAGCAGAACAAACGAGGTTCCTACTTTTTGAAGGAAGTATTTGTAACATTGCCTGCATTGTTACTACTATCACTGACAATGATTAATTTTTTACAATTTTCAACTAAATAAGTCAATTTTCAACTATACAATTGCCAAGGAGAAGGGAACAACATTCTGACCTCTGTCTTGTGGCATTTAAGATATTTATCATTTCTCTAAACCCATTATCTCTGAACTTTGACTAATGCCAAATATCCATTCCAGAATTGGAAGATATATATGTTTTGTATTACCTTTATTTTTAAGGATACTATGCCAAAGGATTCGAAGTATCACTGAAGTTTACCTCTCAAGTGTTGACGTAACATTTTAATTTTCACTATGGTTTGGCTGTAACTTATAATATTGGGAGATCAAATTTAAACATTTCCCAATCCTTAAACCCATCATACCTAAGAAGATGTCTAGATACAGAATATGTGGTTTGGATAAAGCTGTATAGAAGGCCACCATCATACAGACTGTTGCTGAAATGAATAGAAAATGGTGATTTCGTCTGCTCACTAAGGGATTAATTTTGATAATTAAGGTCTAAAGCTTAAGGAACTGTCCAGTCCTGGTGTCACTGTCCTGGTGAAAAAGACTAATTGTGTCAGGTTAATGTACAGAACAGAATCTAGCTCTGCCTAAGTAAGGCAAAGTGTAATTTATCTGGACTTTTGATACTATCTTGTTTTGGATTAATTTGATAACATATGTATGTACGTAGTTTCAATTTTGAAAAAAAACTTGAAGAAGTTCCAAGCTGCTTTAAACTCTCGAAATTATAAAATTGGGGTCACAAAGTTCCTGACCTTATCTACTCCAATAGACATTAATATTAATCTAATATTCTTGACTGCTCTGCAACAAATACGTGCTTTCTTTCGGCTATACACTTTCCTGATGGTTTGGATAATTGAATTTCAGTGCATGACATATTTCCAACCAAACTTTCTTCGGCCACAAACTAGGCTGCACACTGTAGACGACAGCCCTACTTTGCATGTTTTTGCCTGAAAACCATTGAAAATTTGTTTTAAAGTTTAGTATCTCATTCGCCGACAAATCATACTCGTGCCTTTCTGTGACTGCTCTATCCACTCTCCTTGTTTTTCTTTTCTTGGTTCGAAAAATAGGACAGTATATTGGGCTTCACCTCCAGATGGTTTACTTGAAACAAAATGTATCACATCTGATCCTGATTTCACTACCTGCCAGTATCCAAACAATAACTATACTAAAATGCAAAAATTATGTTCCAAACTCCTAACACTATCATATATGTACATGTCTCCCATTTGTACTACTGTGAACTTCTGTGAGAAGGAGCGCCTTAAAGGAACTCTAGTATTCATAAGTCTTACTGCAATATTTTTGGCTTATTATTTTTCGCACACTTAAAGCAAACTAATCACATGTTTTCAATATCAACATATTGGTCCTTCCCAACCCCATTATGCAGTCATAGTTCCTTTTAACCATGAAAGAATATTTGCAGAGATTCCAATCAGTCTCATGTATAACGATGGCTTTGTCCTACATTTTTAACCTTCCTAATAGATAAATCAGTCTAGGTAAGAGAAACACTATACATCCTTAAAGAGAATAACCCCAAAAGCTTTTCTCTCTTATTTGTAGAAAAACCAAATCAACAGTTTGGTTTGAGAAGCTTTTTCGAGGCACTCTGGTTGCAGAGTTTCACCTCGACCCCATCTACTGCTATCGTCGTCGTGTGCTGTAACAAGGATAAATTATTTTTCAAGGGTAAAGCGCAGGCAATGAAAGCGCATCCCCTTATCGGTTTACGAGTTCACTGTGTCTAGGTCAAATTCTTGTACGCTGCGGCGGGGCTTGGTCATGACCTACAACAGAAGGAGTGAATTTGAAATTTAGTTGAAAATGTATGTGAATATGCTTAGCGGTTGAACAAGAATAAACAAAAAAAAATATACAGGATAACTACAATCTCTCTAGAATCTACCAAGGTAGACCTTATGAAGTGGGCGTGGTGGTATTGCATTTTGATGATATTACATCCAAAATCTCGTCAAAATCGTTTGTTTTAAACAAAACCCCATCAAAAAGATGATACATGGGTGAATTGAAATTGTAATATCTATTTAATTCAAACAGTGAAGTTATGGACGAATTTCAATCATTTTTACATTTTTACTGCTTCTGGCTCTTAAGAGTGCCGGTAGACAATTGCAGACGGAAATGGTACATACTTCATAAGATCACAATTAATACTCTAAGGAAAGGTTATCCAAACTACACCGTATGTGAATTAACAAGTTCTTCCAAGTCAGGAAGAAAAAATATGTGTATGGCGTATACTTGCTATTTTACCAGAATCATAGAGTAACATCTTTCTGCAGTTCAGTTCTGGGGATACCACTGCACTCGGGATCTGTCATTGAAAGTTTCTAATTGAAAGGATTTTCGCGAACATTAACGCAACCTAACTGGAGTGGAAGGATTTTTCTGGTCGACAAGCACAAAATGAGAGAGCAAATTTTCAAGAAATTCCACTTAATTTGCGACGAAACTTTTAGCTCCTTTGACTGTCGTAACAAATGGTAAGCCTTGTTATTAATGAGCCTGATAATTATTGAATGAAATGCGCAGCAAAACACTTTTCATGGTATAATGAAAGGAGAACTTTCCACAAATGAGTTCAAAGATACCCCCTGCTTCATAATTGACTCAAGACGAGTAAGCATCCAACAGATGCTTTGCTTTTATGTTTCGTTTCGTTGTTTCACAAGCAGAATTTTGGTATGAATTTTACAAGGGCATTTTGGTTTTGTAATTAAAGCTTGTTTTATAGGTAGGAAGAACTTTAACGTGTTTTTAATTGACAGTGTAATTTATTGTGCACAATGAGGATGAGTTATCAATTTATACCTGTAGGTGCGGTACTCACAAATGGAGTTCATTTTGAAGTGACTAGATTATGTTGGGGCAATCTTCTGGAAGTAAACCTATTCAGATATTAACAGAGACAAAGTGGTAGAATGGTCTCATTCACAAAATTGTATATATGCTAGACTATAAGGTACAGAAAGGAAAATTAGAAAATAGAGCCTGTAGGCTCCTTCAAGTGGAAGAGAAGTAAGAATCCACAGGTTATATCTCAGGGCATGATAATTGTATTAATAAATATTTCAAGTGCAGTCTCATGAGCAATGGCACCTAGTCAACCAAAATCAAAGGTCGAATCAAACGATTACCAGACTGCGATCTGACAATGAATTTACAAGCACATCGCACATCGTGTGAACACTCTTTTGTGTCGGTGTCAGCCCATTGTCAGACATTTAGGATATTTGCGGACTTAGTGTCAGATGTGAGAAGCTTATGATATTTGAGAATTATTTTCTTGTAAAGCTATGTTCAGAGGATTGTCAGATCTACAAATATTACCAGGTCTTCAAATGAAAATTAGGAAAAAAATTAACAATCGTGTGAACTGACAATTTAATGTTGTAAACTATATTGTGATTGTTAGATCATTTCCAGCAATTGCCAGCACATTTCTAGACCTGACAATATTTGTATATCTGACAACTGTCTGTACAGCCGATTCAGCTAACTACCGAGGTACATACATAGTGGGGCACAATCTCATTGGATCAGGCTGGTGTTGGTATGCCTCTCGCTGCAGTTGATTTGCTACTTAAGCTATATGCCGTAGACCCAATAAATTTTCGATGGACTATTGGTAGTACATGCCTCATTTCCGGACAGATCTGAATCAAGTAGGATCAAGCAGTATCAACTATCTGATCAGGCAGGAAAGGAACCTCATTGTGATTGTAAAAAATATCATTACAGAATATCGCATACTCGCATACATATTTCACTATGCTTGGCATCCTCCCACATGACTTCTGCAGAAGCTGCATGAACGAAGAAGAGGAAGGAATCTTTCTTCAGCTCCTTTATAAATATTTGCCAGGCTCTCTCCGCTCAAAAAAGATTGCATTACATTGCTAATGCCAACCTAAGTAGCGTTCAGCGCTTTGTATTAAGCTCTTGTGGGATCCAAGCATAAATTTTCAAGAGAAATTTGTTAGATCTATATGGTAACACATTGGACCTTAAATTGTCCAAATGAGCTCGCTGAGTCAGCCTGTCAGAATGACCTAGCAAACCAATGGAGCACAGGCTTTTTGCGAAAGAAAATATAAAAATTTCAAAACGCAGCTCGTATTGGAAAGGGGTCTAGTAATATGATTGAAACACCAAAGTATTTAAAGTTGTATATATGCGACTTTGTCCCTCGAAGGCACAGGGAACTGGGTTCTCAACTTAACCAGTTCACTGCAAGGATAGACTAACAGTCAAGGGGATGGTTTCTATGCGTAGCATCACGATTAGTGTACAGAATGATCCACAGTCGACGTAGTCACAATTTGCAGCAACGCATCGGTGTTGTAGGTACTTGGAATACTTGCTCTTGGAACTAAATTATTTACCTCGCAGGGAAAATATACCAATACTTCGCAACATGCATGCTGCGTTTTCCCATCATGATTTTATAGAGTACACTGAATACAAAATTGTTATTCTCTAACCGAAATCCACTCCATGACGAATGCATTAAATGCATGCACTAAATGCTCCAAGTAAAGCCATATGTTTTCTATGAAAATTCTAGATCTACCTCAACCCATTTAATTTTGAAGTCCATCGAAATATATTTCAGACGAAATCGAGTCCATTATTCCGTCAGAATGTATGAGAAATACAAAACCACAATCAAGAGGATTTATTTCAATCATTCTACAGCTTGCTACCACGGAAATGCTTAGCCGTTGCGGTTGTCAGGGATTGACCCCCAATTTGTTTCCGCAATGAAGAACAAATTCTTGAATTAAGTTCAGAAATATAATCCTGATACTATACCACATAATCAAATTTGAATTGAATATGCATAACTAGTGGTTCACCATTAGTCATAACAAAATGCCCTCAAGACCTAAATTTTAAAATTCTTCCATGAAATTCAAACCTGCCATGTTTGTTGCCTGATTTTATACAACAATTTTGGTTCATCCAAGTAAAATTTAAAAAAAAACCTATTTTTGTATGCTGATAGCTAAAAGGGCTTAGAACACCCTGCAGGAGGAGTTATGAAGATTTTTTTCAATAAATATTTACCATAAGTTGTAAGATTCAGTTTTTCCAGGAATTCTTTTTCATTTTATAATTTAGTACCAGCGAATGCAACTGGGAAGCAAAAGCTGGTGAATATGGTGAGATATATTCGGACGTACATACCTCCAATTCTTGAATAGAGTCTGCTAATCCCAGTCACTGATGCTTGTGCAGGTATATTGACACAATGAATACATGCTCCTGGTAACTTTTGACATATTTTTTATTTCATATCATTCGGTTCGTATTGATTTTTACTTGCACCTACACCTATAGGGCAAGTATTGCTTTCGTGAAAAAAATCGAACTCGAGGTTTTAATCAAACTTGACATTACTATGACATTACCACTTTTATAAAATTTACTAGAAATTGAGAAAAAATTATATAAGCAAAGTAATAGACACTCAAATTTTATATAATTCACTCAAACACCCTATCTGGCCACGCCCACTTTTTAAGGGCGTTTTTATAAAACCAAACATTGAGTACACTCATACAATGTTATGAAAATTATTCCATTCAAACGCGGAATGCCACGTCTATTTTACTGGGAAAAACAAGACTTGGACATCAATTCTGTTAAATTTTTGCACTTATAGCATTACAGTGCAAGCACGTACGACCCAGTCGTGCAGTTTATTTCATACTTGAGATGTGTGATTGGAGGATATACCCAGATTGTGGGTATCTGGTTTTGTGGGCTATACACTACCCTTTATTTCAAAAATTTTTTTGGTTGAAAAATTTTCTGTCTCCCAATTGCATTTCGAGGCAGCAGCTAAGCTGCTTTGCGCCTCGAACACACAGAAACAAAAGGTCTAGCTTGAGATGTGTGATTGGAGGATATACCTAGATTGTGGGTATCTGGTTTTGTGGGCTATACACTACCCTTTATTTAAAAAATTTTTTTGGTTGAAAAATTTTCTGTCTCCCAATTGCATTTCGAGGCAGCAGCTAAGCTGCTTTGCGCCTCGAACACACAGAAACAAAAGGTCTAGCTTGAGATGTGTGATTGGAGGATATACCCAGATTGTGGGTATCTGGTTTTTTGGGCTATACACTACCCTTTATTTCAAACATTTTTTTGGTTGAAAAATAGTCTGTCTCCCAATTGCATTTCGAGGCTGCAGCTAAGCTGGTTTGCGCCTCGAATGCACAGAAACAAAAGGTCTAGCTTGAGATATGTGATTGGAGGATATACCCAGATTGTGGGTATCTGGTTTTGTGGGCTATACACTACACTTTATTTCAAAAATTTTTTTGGTTGAAAAATTTTCTGTCTCCCAATTGCATTTCGAGGATGCAGCTAAGCTGGTTTGCGCCTCGAACGCACAGAAACAAAAGGTCTAGCTTGAGATGTGTGATTGGAGGATATACCTAGATTGTGGGTATCTGGTTTTGTGGGCTATCACTACCCTTTATTTAAAAAATTTTTTTGGTTGAAAAATTTTCTGTCTCCCAATTGCATTTCGAGGCTGCAGCTAAGCTGGTTTGCGCCTCGAATGCACAGAAACAAAAGGTCTAGCTTGAGATATGTGATTGGAGGATATACCCAGATTGTGGGTATCTGGTTTTGTGTGCTATACACTACCCTTTACTTCAAACATTTTTCGATTGAAAATTTTCTGTCTCCCAATTGCATTTCGAGGCTGCAGCTAAGCTGGTTTGCGCCTCGAACACACAGAAACAAAAGATCAAGCTTGAGATGTGTGATTGGAGGATATACCCAGATTGTGGGTATCTGGTTTTTTGGGCTATACACTACCCTTTATTTCAAACATTTTTTTGGTTGAAAAATAGTCTGTCTCCCAATTGCATTTCGAGGCAGCAGCTCAGCTGCTTTGCGCCTCGAACACACAGAAACAAAAGGTCTAGCTTGAGATATGTGATTGGAGGATATACCCAGATTGTGGGTATCTGGTTTTGTGGGCTATACACTACCCTTTATTTCAAACATTTTTTTGGTTGAAAAATTTTCTGTCTCCCAATTGCATTTCGAGGCAGCAGCTAAGCTGCTTTGCGCCTCGAACACACAGAAACAAAAGATCTAGCTTGAGATGTGTGATTGGAGGATATACCCAGATTGTGGGTATCTGGTTTTTTGGGCTATACACTACCATTTATTTCAAACATTTTTTGGTTGAAAAATTTTCTGCATTTCGAGGCTGCAGCTAAGCTGGTTTGCGCGTCGAATACACAGAAACAAGAGGTCTAGCTTGAGATGTGTGATTGGAGGATATACCTAGATTGTGGGTATCTGGTTTTGTGGGCTATACACTACCCTTTATTTCAAAAATTTTTTTGGTTGAAAAATTTTCTGTCTCCCAATTGCATTTCGAGGCAGCAGCTAAGCTGCTTTGCGCCTCGAACACACAGAAACAAAAGGTCTAGCTTGAGATGTGTGATTGGAGGATTTACCCAGATTGTGGATATCTGGTTTTGTGGGCTATACACAAGCGTTTATTTCAAAAATTTTTTTGGTTGAAAAATTTTCTGTCTCCCAATTGCATTTCGAGGCAGCAGCTAAGCTGCTTTGCGCCTCGAACACACAGAAAAAAAAGGTCTAGCTTGAGATGTGTGATTGGAGGATATACCCAGATTGTGGGTATCTGGTTTTTTGGGCTATACACTACCATTTATTTCAAACATTTTTTGGTTGAAAAATTTTCTGTCTCCCAATTGCATTTCGAGGCTGCAGCTAAGCTGGTTTGCGCGTCGAATACACAGAAACAAGAGGTCTAGCTTAAGATGTGTGACTGGAGGATTTACCCAGATTGTGGATATCTGGTTTTGTGGGCTATACACTACCCTTATTTCCAACATTTTTTTGATTGAAAAATATTCTGTCTCCCAATTGCATTTCGAGGCTGCAGCTAAGCTGGTTTGCGCCTCGAATGCACAGAAACAAAAGGTCTAGCTTGAGATGTGTGATTGGAGGATATACCCAGATTGTGGGTATCTGGTTTTGTGGGCTATACACTACCATTTATTTCAAACATTTTTTGGTTGAAAAAATTTCTGTCTCCCAATTGCATTTCGAGGCAGCAGCTAAGCTGCTTTGCGTCTCGAACACACAGAAACAAAAGGTCTAGCTTGAGATATGTGATTGGAGGATATACCCAGATTGTGGGTATCTGGTTTTGTGTGCTATAGACTACCCTTTATTTCAAACATTTTTTTGGTTGAAAAATATTCTGTCTCCCAATTGCCTTTCGAGGCTGCAGCTAAGCTGGTTTGCGCCTCGAATGTACAGAAACAAAAGGTATAGCTTGAGATGTGCGATTGGAGGATATACCCAGATTGTGGGTATCTGGTTTTGTGGGCTATACACTACCCTTTATTTCAAAAATTTTTTTGGTTGAAAAATTTTTGTCTCCCAATTGCATTTTCTGTCTCCCAATTGCATTTCGAGGCTGCAGCTAGGCTGGTTTGCGCCTCGAATGCACAGAAACAAAAGGTCTAGCTTGAGATGTGTGATTGGAGGATATACCCAGATTGTGGGTATCTGGTTTTGTGGGCTATACACTACCCTTTATTTCAAACTTTTTTTTGGTTGAAAAATTTTCTGTCTCCCAATTGCATTTCGGGGCAGCAGCTAAGCTGCTTTGCGCCTCGAACACACAGAAACAAAAGGTCTAGCTTGAGATGTGTGATTGGAGGATATACCCAGATTGTGGGTATCTGGTTTTGTGGGCTATACACTACCCTTTATTTCAAACATTTTTTGGTTGAAAAATTTTCTGTCTCCCAATTGCATTTCGAGGCTGCAGCTAAGCTGGTTTGCGCCTCGAATGCACAGAAACAAAAGGTCTAGCTTGAGATGTGTGATTGGAGGATATACCCAGATTGTGGGTATCCGGTTTTGTGGGCTATACACTACCCTTTATTTCAAAAATTTTTTTGGTTGAAAAATTTCTGTCTCCCAATTGCATTTCGAGGCTGCAGCTAAGCTGGTTTGCGCCTCGAATGTACAGAAACAAAAGGTATAGCTTGAGATGTGCGATTGGAGGATATACCCAGATTGTGGGTATCTGGTTTTGTGGGCTATACACTACCCTTTATTTCAAACTTTTTTTTGGTTGAAAAATTTTCTGTCTCCCAATTGCGTTTCGGGGCAGCAGCTAAGCTGCTTTGCGCCTCGAACACACAGAAACAAAAGGTCTAGCTTGAGATGTGTGATTGGAGGATATACCCAGATTGTGGGTATCCGGTTTTGTGGGCTATACACTACCCTTTATTTCAAACATTTTTTTGGTTGAAAAATTTTCTGTCTTCCAATTGCATTTCGAGGCTGCAGCTAAGCTGGTTTGCGCCTCGAATGCACGGAAACAAAAGGTATAGCTTCAGATGTGTGATTGGAGGATATACCCAGATTGTGGGTATCTGGTTTTGTGGGCTATACACTACCCTTTTATTTCAATAATTTTTTTGGTTGAAAAATTTTTTGTCTCCCAATTGCATTTCGAGGCTGCAGCTAGGCTGGTTTGCGCCTCGAATGCACAGAAACAAAAGGTATAGCTTGAGATGTGTGATTGGAGGATATACCTAGACTGTGGGTATCTGGTTTTGTGGGCTATACACTACCCTTTATTTCAAACATTTTTTGGTTGAAAAATTTTCTGTCTTCCAATTGCATTTCGAGGCTGCAGCTAAGCTGGTTTGCGCCTCGAATGCACGGAAACAAAAGGTATAGCTTCAGATGTGTGATTGGAGGATATACCCAGATTGTGGGTATCTGGTTTTGTGGGCTATACACTACCCTTTTATTTCAATAATTTTTTTGGTTGAAAAATTTTTTGTCTCCCAATTGCATTTTCTGTCTCCCAATTGCATTTCGAGGCTGCAGCTAGGCTGGTTTGCGCCTCGAATGCACAGAAACAAAAGGTATAGCTTGAGATGTGTGATTGGAGGATATACCTAGACTGTGGGTATCTGGTTTTGTGGGCTATACACTACCCTTTATTTCATACATTTTTTGGTTGAAAAATTTTCTGTCTCCCAATTGCATTTCGAGGCAGCAGCTAAGCTACTTTGCGCCTCGAATGCACAGAAACAGCAGGTCGAGCTTAAGATGTGTGATTGGAGGATATACCCAGATTGTTGGTGTCTGGTTTTGTGGGCTATACACTACCCTTTATTTCATACATTGTTTGGTTGAAAAAAATTAAATCCTTGAAATAGCCATCATTTCTACGTTTTTCTGAAGACTTTGCTCAGTGAAATTCTCTGTCATCGGATTTCTGAAATTACCGTCAGGAATAAAGTTCTCAAAGTTATCTAATGGATCAAACTATATTCCAACCATAATTGGATATTACCTGTTCATATCCATAACTCAGCACTTTGAGCGCACAGCTTTCTATTAAGTTACGCATATTAACGCTGTAATCTCTGTCTTTGCATCTCATTTACTGTGGCTGAGGTAAACATAACATAATCCAACAAAATCCACTCCAACGGAGCACACTAAAAGGGAGCTCCTTAAATTCGCCTTCCACGATTCGGAAGACTTTTAACAACATCCAACCGTGCCTGACTTAACCCTTCGTCTAAGATAATAAAATCACCTGAAAATTTTCCCCAATGAAACTGCTGAGTTAATTAAGTTTCCGGTGATTATCCTGTCACGGTAGGAGACTCCTTGATCAACTGTTTTCTCAAAATTCGCTGACAAAGAATTTCCCAGACACCTACCTAACAAATTCATTTTCTACCCACTTAATTATTCTACATTAGCATTATCGTGCGTGCCAAACCTACCGAATCGATACGAAGGTACAATAATGTTCTAATAAAAGAAATTTCCACAAAATTGTGAATCAATAAATTCCACATCCAAGGGAGGAAAGTATGGAGAATATTTCTAAAGAATGTCTTCGAATGAAGTGAACTTATGTCCTCAGCCTCACGAAAGTCGTTGTTCCATATTTTGAGATACAGCATTCCCAGGCCCATCCTAAAGTAGTGTACTACAGAATAATTTAACAAGAAGTCGGCAATTTGAATAATTTCTTCATATTTTCTTGAGAGAGTCCTTTTTTTTTTGCACGAAAAATATGAAGAAAGGAATGAAATTCCCAAGGGTTATTACCCCAATAAAAATCGAAAGTATCCCAGCAGTGTAGATGGGAACATTTCAATGTAATCTCACGTGTCAAATCTCATTTGAAATTCACAGCGCAACCTTTGTAATAACAATTCTGGCAGGATGGACCAATCAACCACAAGCAATCAATTCCACGAAAGTGAGTCCGCAGAGGCGATACAATCGTATGCAGATAGTCAAAAGTCAGCGTCACCGGAGTCAGCAGTATCCTTACCAACTATTACGGGTGATGGCAGTTTAGATCCTCAAGCATCGACACCATCTTTAATTACACCACTGCAGAGGAAGAAGGGACGACTTCAGCGTTCACATAGATTGCCAACTGATAATGTTTCAGTCACTTCGTATTCAGCATGGGAGGCACTGGTCAAGGACAGCTTTGGACAGGTTGCATGGCCGGTGAAGATTACTTCATGGGAATTGGTCGACGATCGAGTTAAAGTTGTGCCCACAAGGTGAGTGTTTTAATTTTCATTCTTATGTTGGTACATATTTACTAACCGAAGGACGATTTTACTAGAATTCCTGGAAAAGGGTATTTGGGAACCAAAATATATTTATTTAGAGTAAAATCATGCAACGTTTCATAGAATAAGGGATGCACAAGTGTTCAATTTGGTTTCAAGTGATTGGGAACGGATGCACCTAGTCAGATACCTTGTGAAACAAACAGTATTCAGGTAACTGGTAATCCAGTTTCTCTGAGGAATCAGAAAATATTATATATTGTCGTCTTGTTAACAGGCCTTTCTTCAGGTATTTATTGAGTTTGTATCTATACATGTGTATAACTACGCAGATTGTTTCCTTATACTTGATTCTTGGCTCGTGGAGTGCTGGCCTATAAGGCTGTGCGATTATGACACCTATTGTAATACCTACATATGTATATGTTTCAAGGATTTGATAGCGGTATCAACGAAGATACCCTTAACAAATAGAGAGAGCCTAAAACTATCAGTGAATACCCCACCCTCAATACCATCTTTGGTGTTTGAGCTGTCAGTGTGACTTTCTTCCAGAGTTGGCTGGAGGAGACGGTGACAGTAAAATTCTCTTGGACTGATTTAGTGCTAACTTTCTGAAGGGATTTTGAGTTTGTTCAGAATGGATGTCTAGCCAAATTTTTTTCTTGATCACTGTAAGCTAGCTTTGAGGTAAGCGCCTGCACTGCCTAGCATTGCTTGCTGAACGTCCAAAACGTCCAATGTCGCGGATGGAGTTTTGAGCAGAGACGCGCCAATTGATGGGTTCGCGTTGGACTTTACTCAAACAATAATCGCGATTAGTGGCTTTATCCAACGCTGTCCCCAAGACTGTTACTCCGTATGTTAGTATCGCTCTTATAACCGAGATGTAAGTGAGTTATTTTCAACAGATTTTTTTTGCAAAAGAAAAGTATGTACCACTGTGACTTTTTTAACTCTTTCTTGAATAGGAGATTCCCAGTGCCTCTACTAACAGAAATTCGAGTCATCCTTAGAAATTCCACATACAGTCTCCGGCCATATTATTAGCCTAGAATAAAACATATGTTTGCTCCGAAAATTGTGTGAAAAAATGTTTTACTCATACGCCACCGAACCAGATACTGACATTTTGAATCTGCCTTGTCTTAGCTCAATTCAAGTCAGATATTTTGTCTGTATACATTATGAGAACAAACGAGCCTTATTCTTGACCCGCTTTGTGCGGGAAAAATAAAAAAATTTTGCTCCGAAAATTATATGAACAAATGCGTTACTCATACGCCACCGATCCAGATACTGACATTCTGAATCTGACTTCTCGTTTCGTAATTCAAGTCAGATATTTTATTTGTGTGCATCATGATCACATACGAGCTTAGCTGATGCCTCGTTTTGTCTGCGAAATCTGAAGACAATAGTTTCCGCGAAATGTATGAAAAAAACGGATAACATAGACCCCACCGACCCAGGCCCTGACATCCCGAATCTGCACTATCGTGGCTGAATTCAAGTCAGATATTTTGTTTGTGTGCATCATGTGCACAAACGAGCCTTATTCGTGACCCGCTTTATGTGGGAACAATAAGAAAAAGTTGCTCCGAAAATTATATGAAAAAATGTGTTACTCATACGCCACCGAACCGGATACTGACTTCATGAAGCTGAATTGATCACCCGACCAGTTGGCAATATATTGATGAATACTCAAAATGAGCTATCGACGTTCAAAGATGATAGTGCGCCTGTAATCGCTCATATATTGATCTTTCCCCCAGTTTCTTCTGAAAATGCTTAGTAAGCTTGTTCTAATCTTACTAATATAACTAATATATCAACTTCCAGTGAAGTGTATTTCTAAGAATAAGAGTGCTCTCTGACTTTGTTCTTCGTTCCCTCTAAAGCTGTTATCTAGCTTTTTGAGACCGGCTCATCTGATTTCTTCAAACCTATTATGTAATCTGACCTTCGTGAAAGTGCTTAAATAGTTTAACAGAATTTCCTTACATTGTCCTTTCCAATTTTGCTTACTTTCTTTTATATGTTGTTAGTGCCAGTGTACTTTTGCCAATCGTCCCTGGGATTTGTTGTCCACAGCTTTCATGTCAAGGTTCTGATCACGAATCTTCCTTAATATATGTACAAGGTCATGGAGTCCAAACCATTCTCAATGTAATACAATTATGAACAGATCCTGTCAAAATGAAGAGACCCACTTGCCATTGGGCTCGTGCCAACTTATTTTTGTTACCCGGAACCGACAATACGTGAAAGTATCACTGAGTGGATGGTTCAATAACATGTTTTCCAAGTTTCATCGGTTAGTTCCCAGAACCCATCGGAATTCTACCCAAATAACGTGTAAATTAAGTTACGCAGAACAACATATAAAAAAAAGTTCGAACTGCACGGTTTTTTTCGCATTGAAATAGTCCTCGTCGTTTATATGTATCCGTCATAGCACCCATCACATTTTTAATTTATTCATTGAATCCTTTTAAAAATCCCACTCACCTGCAATTCTACGATAAATTGAGAATTCAGAGAGAATGACCATATTGCAACTAGATTATGTCAATATACATAAAATTATTCATAGCCACTAATTTCCCAAGGCTACCGAGGGTTATTGGAAATTGTTTTACGATTTTTCATTTCACTAAGAGGACAATGGTATGTGGGTTTTAATAAAATCGAGATTTACCACAACTTTCTGATGTGATCCGCGCATTGGGTGGATACTTAACCCAGATAAAGTAATTACGAAAACAATTGTGTTAACTGGGGTGGAAGGAGTACTTCAGAACAAAAATGTGTTGGAAATTTGGACACTATTTCATATTATTACGAAAACTACAAACAAAACAAGAGTTGTTCAAAACTTAATCGACTGGAACTATTGCAATTAGAATACCATTCGTAGTCTGGTCATTTAAATCTGTTAAGTGCTTTAGATGATCTCCAAATTGGGGACTCCACCACAGGCATGCTATTCAAAGCAGGAATTCCACACATTAATTCGGACTCGTTATCATAAATGAACCTACCCAGCTCCTATGGTTATCGCGGTTATCCCGGCAATATTTTCGGGGGTTCTGTTAAATAGAGCGATTGTTTGGTTTATTACAGATCTGCTACATCTTTCTGGATATGACATAGTGCGTCCATCAATCTTGTTGACACCTGCAACCCAGTCCAGAGACCAGGGCCTTTTGGCATTCCAGTACTAATTTAGATGACATGATTATACTTTGATAGCGAAGATAGCGAAGAGATTTTGCGAATGACGAGTAATTTAGGATATTTCTATTGTTCGGACAACTTCATGAAGAGCTGGTTTCCTACATCCTGTGAGCTGTGCGAACTGGGCTTGGTGAAAAATATGTCAATTGTATCTCTTAAACGGTTATCTGGAAGGCCCTTTTGGGCCTTCAATACAAGGCAGGTCCGATTAATTGGTCAAAAATGTTCCCCGTCTTGGTAAGAAGACCACTCTCACTCGTCTCCATGGGCCACGAAAGTCAGTAAGATGCACGGATTGCTACCTCTTGCATTTCTTGCAGAATAATAGGCATAATCCCGTCTATGCCTTGAACGAAACTGTATACAATGGGTTATAGGCTCGCAGGACTCTAGGTACTGCGAGCTGTTCGATTTTTTTTTCACATCCTAGCGTGTGTATGTGTATTAAAACTCTAAGGACTCTGCAGTTGACTCCATCCAGTTTATGTCCAATCCAACTGAGTCTGAGTATTCTATTCAGGCCCCTCTCTTGGTCAGTCTGATTGATTTTTTTGTATTTTTTTGTATTTTTTAAGTCAGCTTATTTTTCAGTTACCTGAATTTGGATAGTTTTTCGTTCCACCATCCGAACAAACATCCAAGATTGAAGGCTTTTGCGAAAGTCCTTACTTTTGTGTTTAGTTCCGCAATAGAGGCTGTTTTCGAATTGGTGGTTCTATTTAGCTTGGATTCATCGTCTTGGTTACACTTTTTTCTGTCAATTCTTTCGGTTTTCTAGAAGGTTTGGAAGTTTCATCCTTAAAATCTACATTGACGAGGATCCAGTTATGTTTCGAAAAGGTATTCAGATTAGATACTCTTCAATTTTTCAATTTCACAGTACTCTTGTTATTAGAAAGTGCATATACAATGCAATCTCTTCCCAACCGTTTAAATGAACCATCCTTGGAAAAATTAAGCTTGGAGAGGTTATATAAGAAAGGTTATTTGTAATATTCGAAAGGAGACTCAGACTCAGACAGAGACTCCATAGTACGTGCATGTCATTCATTTGCATTGCAGTCCATAAAGAGGTTAGTTTTTGTTGTAGATATCCGTATTCAGTCAACAGCTATAGTATGAATCCCATTGCCCGAAAGCTGCTACTAGATGGCTGTGAGTTTATTTTACATACCAATAATGTACCTTACATCTCACATCAAAAAGGCTTAGACGTTTGGTAAAGTAATGCTTTCTACTTGAGTCGTCACATCTGGAGCATATAAGGACAAAATAGTAGATTGTGTCCTTAAAATAAACTTCCGAACTATTTAACTTATTGTTAGTAGGAAACACATCCAAAACTTGTTTTACTCATACGCCACCGAACCAGATCCTGAGATGAATCTGCCTTCTCTTGGCTCAATTGAAATTAAATTTTTGTTTTGTGTGCATTATGAGGACACACGAGCCTAATTCTTGACTCGCTTTGTGCGGGGACAATACAAAATTTTCCTCTGAAAATAGTATGAAAAATGTGTTACGCATACGCCACCGAACCAGATCTTGACATCCTGAATCTGGGAAAATAGTAGACAATGGGAAAATAGTATATTTTGTGCACAAAATCAACTTCCGAACTATTTAACTTATTGTTAGTAGAAAACACAGCAAAAACTTTATATAACCGAAAAATCTTTAAATTTACTACCGGTAAGGTGTTCAAACTTCATAAATCATGTCTTCCATCTTCATGACCTACAAAATGACATCCTCTTCTTCATCCTTGCCTGAGGAAGAACACGCAGATAATATTCATAGATGCTATCCGTGATGAAAGGAACATTTCCTTAAAGTCAACAAAACCGCTTCATCATCGTTCTGAGTCTTGAAGTTGACAACGTCGTCGGGCTGATTCCTTCATAATTAAAAGCCGGTACAAAGTCAAAACTCAACAATATCCATATAAAACTAGTAAAAGTCAATCAAAAATAAACTTTTGGCTAAAGGTTGGAAAACACTGGTCTAAACTACCATCGATTATCTTTCTAGAGTCATCGGGTCCCCTAACTTGGCCCTACCTGACCTCACATAAATATGGATGAGAAGAAAATTTCATTCAATTTACGTTTACTATTAAATTCTTTCATTTTCTTCAATTTAGATTATTATCCCAAACTTTTGCTGCACCCTTACACGTGGAGTTAATTCGCTTGAAATATTGAAATTGTTTTCATCGCCATTGTACACGTTTTGAAATCGTTCCTCTCAAACGGCTCGCTTCATTAAAACAACAAACATACCATACCCCTTGCCACAGCCTTGGTTAGCTCCGTGATGATAATTAAGCATTTTGGTTCCGCATAAATTAGAAAAGTTTTATGTTTCATACTCACCTCAACGACCCGAAAGACAATAATGGAAAATGTCAGCAATACCATAATTAGTTTCTATCTTTCTGGGAACATTAAGAACATTTCATAGATGCCTGTCTGACTCTGCGAGGTTCGACTTTTTTAATTAGAAGTAATAAAAATTATAACTGAAGCAAATTAGTAGCATAATGAGAGCTCTATCCTTCATGGATTTTAATCAAAGTATGATGATAACCTCCTTCCATGTATAACTACAATACATGGATCTCTAGGCCATTGTTCACCTGTACCTAGACGACGTAGAAGACCATTTTCATCACATCCAATCGATATTTGAAATACTTCCCGTTCCACTGCAAATGGCCTATTGTCTGTTAGGACGTCACTGAATGCTTTTGCATTAGTTTATATCCTGGAAACTCATTATTTGCTATCCCTGGGGGGTTAATACGTTCTCTTGTAGTATGTGTGTGTAGGGGGTTGGGATAATATGTTTCGTCAGTGTAGTTTAGATACACTGACAGAAATGTCAGTTTAGTACGTAATACAAATTTGGATAAAAAGATAATCCAGCTAGTTGGCCACAGGCAAAAGGATTAACGTTTATGAAAAGATAAGAATTTGAATTATTCGGTGTGGTGAGCTGATCCAGCTCATAAAATACATGCAAGGCTATGGAATATGAAAATAATAAGGTTAAGTGTATTCCCATATGCCTTCATCTTTTGCTGGGCTAACGAAAACAAAAGAAAAAAAAAGTAAAGGATGTTCCATAGGGAATACCATTAACAAGACCGAAAAGCTACTTGTATGCTTGTGTGCAGGAGGTAAGTACAAGTAAATAATTTGTGGTTGCCCTTTAGTTGTTTGATTAGGAAAGGACTGTGAAAATTAAGTAACTTCCTTCCCATTGTTGGTACAGTGGTATACCATTGACATGGATGGTGTCTTCAGAGGATATTAAATGCTGCACATATCTACTGTGTTCTCGTAATTTGTATTTTCGACGAAAGGAGTTAATTGCGAAAATGAAAGGAAACTCAACTGGAAAAATATGATTGTTTGTAGGTCCATCTATACAAATAAGCCGTTGTTAATGAAGTTAATGAATATAACTCGCAATGTCAGACCAGGCTAGGTTTGACCTTGAGACCATATGTAACCAAATCTCTTTCAATAGGATGCCTAAACGCACCAACTGGGTCGTTTTCACAGAGACTCTGGGGTGGGAATTCAATGTGTCCTGTTGAAATATACGTTCTCCAAATGTACTCCCTAAAGAAGGCAGAATCTTGATCTACTCACAATAAGGACCTAAAATTTCACTCCCCAACATCCCCTGAACTGGGACACAAGTACCATTTTAAAGGGAACCTTTTCAGATGAGCCAAATCACTCCAAGAACCATACAAAGCTTCTGGTGGCGACAGATCTTTTTCTGCACGAACCCTCTTTTTGAAGCCCATGTGCCTTTCCTTAGTTACATCTCTATAGGTTGAAGGGAAGCTAATGTAGTGTTTAGTGTTCCTAAAATTTATGGAAAGAATTATAGATCGCCACTCTAATTTGCATATCAATCAGGTCAATGGTACGTGTCTGGCAGTTATAGTATGAAGTCACCCTCTGTTGCTCTCTAGACTCTACGGGAAAAAAATTAAACTAAAGCCAAAGGCTAATCAAGCCTCTCCTTCATGTCTGGCCTATAAAGGTCCAAGGACTTGCCACTGTTTAAGTATTACCAGTGCAATGCGTTTCAGCTCCACTGCTAGCCCTTCCACCTCATAGATACATAAGTTCTACTCCGGCGGCAGGCGCCCTTAAAATTCACCTAAATTGCAATGTCAGTACAACTTATCAAGTTGGAAAAACCTTGAAAGAATTTTGCTTCTATTTTCACCCTCAGACTGCTTCTTGGAGTACACGCCAAAAAAAATCGGTCCCTATCGCCCCTTTAAAGTTGTCATTTCGAATTTCAGTTATTGGGATAATCCTTAAATACCTCAATTGATATCTCAATCTAAATGGTACATTGACGGTTTGAAACTGTCGAAAGGGGGTAGGGATCGGAATTTTCGGTCCCAAGTACAAATTGTCTGAGTCGTTAGGTCACTCTTCTTCTCACTCTCAAAGAAATGTGACTCAATGATGCCGTCAGCCCAAATGGCACACCATGTGGAGAGTGGTCTAGTTTTTTTTCCAGGAAAAGTCATTAGGTACTTTTTGGGATAAGCTATACATTTGTAAGTTTGTAGAGAGAATGCTCTTATGTTGTTTTTATACAGACTCATAAGAGAGAAGGTTGTGGTTTGATAGTAAAGAGAAAATTTATTACTGGCGTTGACCGTGGTCTGTGTTGGAATGATATAGTGATTCTGGGAGAAGACATGAGGGAGTACAGAGCTACATACATACATATGGTATATGTTAGCTACTATGTACTGCTGAAGTTAAACCACTTTGAAACATCAATAGGACTCCCAGGAACAACATCTTTTGCTTGTAGAACATATAATCAGTAACATCTAAGGACATTGGACTGCTAAGGAAATGGTTTTCTTTCAAAGAAGAGCTTGCCTCTCTAAAGACCACTTAGAACTCGCATAGCAATGACACTAGCAATGGGAAAGAACGAGCGAGTGTCAGAATGCCGAGTCAAAATGTGGGAAATTTAGTTTACTAACGAAATGATAAACGATATTATTGTACAGAATGACCAAATAAGAACGATAAGATGCATAGCCTTGAGTTAGAATTCAGGGATTCTTTAGTTCCTTTAAAATAGTATTTACTACAATGAACCATAGTAAGGGTAAGAGAACTCTATCTTGAGGACAACCTTTAGTAGTTTTTATGAAATTTAATTAAAAAGGCGTATTAAAGAAGGTTCTGGAGTCTTCCAGAAAGCCTCAGAGGGTGATTTCTTACTTCATATATAGAGACAGTAGTTATAGCTGCAAATCGGAACTCTCTACAGAATCACCAATGAGCTAAAAGTTGACTACAACTCTAGACAATACCTGGAGATAGTCTTAGACATTTTTTTGCTTGCAAAAGCTAGGTTTCTCCTTTGCTTGCAGTTCACCTGTTGTTCATCGAGATCCAAAGCCGTTCGACAGAGTTACTAGGGAGTTTAACAGCAACAGTTTAACCTATTAACAGTTTAACAGGTACCACCTACCCTACTCCAGCTTTAGAAGCCATCGTTGGGGTCACACCCCTGCAAATATTCATTAAGAAGACGGCTGCTAGATGCGATATCAAGTTGCAACTAGAATACAAGTTTAAGCCGGGTGACCACGTGGGACACATGAAAATTCTTCAGTCAATACCACGAAGAGACATGTTCTGCAAAATCCCCGACGTTATGGTCAGAGAATACAGTTTACATAGGTTGGTTGAGGTTAAAATATTAAACCTTAGGGGTCTAATCTGGCTCACTGACGGATCAAAAATTGACCCTGTGGTGGGTGCTGGTGTCTTTGGACCCAACACCAAAGTCGCGATACCTATGGGAATGTGTCCCACGGTTTTCTAGACTGAACTCCATTCCATTGAGATCTGTGCTAGGTTAGCAAGGGTATCAAAGGCGCTAAGATCTATATCTTTTCATATAGTCAGGCAGCTCTTAGAGCGTTGTCGTCCAATTTAGTGGAGTCCATAGCAGTTAAATGCTGTTACGATGCACTATAATCTCTTGGTAGATACAATAGTGTGGTACTTGGAGGGGTTGCAGGTCATCAGGAGATTGTAGGCAACGAATCTGCAGATAAACTAGCCAGGGATACAATACATATTTTAGGTCGCAGTATCAGCTATATGGCCTAGGGTCGGGAATATCGATTGTTTTATGAAAACAAAACAGCTACGAACAATTCCAATGTTCTCCTCGAGACTACAGTCAAACTGATTAAGTTTGTTCCCGTCATTTGTTTAACTTCAGTAAGTCGATTGCATAGACGGCCCTAAACTAAAAGCCAGTACATCAGACAAAGACTCTGCTTGATAGACATTACTAAAGCATTTTCGATCACTGCACATTGTAAACGTTGCATCAATTTGCATCTTAAATACAATTTTCTGGCCATAAGTCTTCACAAATTTTATGATTTGCATATTACACTGTAATTTATGAGTTTATTTCAATACCACAAAAGTCTTTAGGAAACTTTGCGTAACAAGACCCACTCCTTCTTCCATGGCAACTAATTATGATACTATGCATAAACATGGACTAGTTTGCAAAAGAAGTTGCAAAGTTGAAGTACAGAAGTTACTACTAATAGTTTTGTTCAGAAAATACTTTTTGCTCTTACATGAACAATATTCATGAATAAAATTGGTATACTTCCGCAAATACTTTACATAAAATGTAAGTAAAATTAAAAATCCTTCAACTACCACCCGTAAGCAAAGCAAAAGGAAAATCAATGCCCTTTACATGCAAATGGCATTTATACTCAAATTGAATTCAATCATGCATGCAATTCATCGCCCACATACACTGCCGTTTCTCATTTTCTCTCATTTACCTCTGCTTCAAATCAAATTCCATTCATTCATCAAGGATTCATTGCTCGTCCTCTTGAGTGGTGTTAATTGCTACCCGCCCATCACAGGACCACATTCGCCCCGATGACGACAATTTCATTCACACAGTCACCCTCTAGTAGGGGGATTGAAATTAGTTTTATCCTCCAGCCACTGGAGACCACCGACTATGGTCGCTGGTCTCAGAGTTTGCAGCTCGTTTGTTCCAATTTGCGATGGCTAAAAATAATGGTGCATCCCCTTGGATACCGACGATGCAAAGACAACGCCGCAATAGTGTTGGTATCGCTAGATAGGTAGCTAGCCAACCTCAATCAATTCTTCTTGAATTGATTCATGCCGGCCATTTGAGCAAAGGGAATTGAAGCAAAAATAAAGAAACACAGACTTACCACTACCAACTCTGGTCAACCAATTGTGGCATGCCATAGGTTGTTGCTTGTCGTAGATCCTATAACTTTGCTTCAATTTCAGTTGGACAGTGATTATCCTCGTGATGTGTGGTGTTATTAGCACGACCTGAGAGTGCCTAATTAACAAATCAATTTGCATAATAATTACAACCGCATGTGCAACGTGTTTAACGATTCAAATTAGCACATCACTGTCCTTTTAGACGGTGCCATCATGTCTAAGTGGTCGTTTTTGCGTAACGAATTTATTCCGGTCAAGTCACGTGGAGATCGGTCATCTTATCAGCATCACAGTGCCGATTCCTCACCCAGGAGCATACTCAAATGGCAGAGGAAAACAGAAAAGTCATCCCTTCACAATAGGCAGTATCTGAGCGAACAAACCAAATCGAAAAGTTTCGATTACGTGACACGTAACATTATCGGTCGTCGCTATCAGAATAGTTACAATGAAATCGTTGTTCAAGAACCGACTGCAGTTCCTATTCCCGCGACTTCACCGTATCTACAACGCCGACGTGAAAATGTATTCCAAAAGAGGCGACGATTCGGTTTGAACTCTGGAAAATTTCCAATAGATGAACTGGGACAAACTGTTCAGAGGTAAGGGTGGCGGAAGTGGTTTTATAGTAAAAAATTTATATGTCGACTATATCTGCACAACCACATGTAGATACATTAAGTAGATACCATAACAGAATTTCCGCTGATACTTAAGTGCCCAGTGGTGAAAGTTACCATCTGAAAACGGAAATTGAATTTGATTCTTGTGTGCTAGGGTTAAAGTGGGTAGTTTTTATGTTATTCAGCTTCGCGGGAATGTAATGTTGTTAGTTAACGCTGCATCCTGCTGTGTTATAATGTACCCTGTGAAATAAAAAAACAGGAAAATGTGTGTAATTGTATAAAAACAAGTCCTGTATACTATACAGCCCTGAACATATGTATGTATAAAAAAAAATCTGCATAAGTGTTTTGCAATTTACTAGATGAATGGTTAAGGCTTCCTATCTGAGGGCACAGATGAATAGAAAAGGTCAGTAGGTATATAGGCAATGAAAATAAGAGTAAAAGAACCTTAGGCATCTAATACTTCATAAGTGGTCAAACGAACTAACTTCTACGCAAAAAAGGGTGGGCTATTGACTCCGTTGAACTTTTTTTTATGGGGTGCTATCAAATATCGATGCGATGATCAACCCTCTGTTTCGGAAGGTTACAACGTCGTTCTATCATCAAATGTTCTGCTTAAGTTTCCTGAGAAGCACGTTAGTGGTGACCAATCCTCTGATTCGGAGGACTGCAATACCACAGTTAGTGGTATAGGAGTCTGTATCAACTAGCGCTTGATGCAGATTAACCTCCATCATTCAAAAGCAGCCTCTGCTAATTTGTTCCTCGCCCTTCAAGAGGTTAGGTTAGAAAAGATATTGGCCTCATCCAGGAGCTGGGGGTCCTAAAGGACGATAGCATGGGGAATTAAGGTCACATAATTATGGGAACAATCCTGAGACGATTTAAACACTCAAGAACAATATTGGTCAAACTATTCGTGAAATTATATGGCAAATCGTCGAAAATGTATTGAAAAAGTGGATTGGCAGGAATTTTCTTCCAGCTTTTGTACCATATCTTGAGAAACATCGAGAACAAATATTTTTCCATGTTGCAGGACTTACTACATTATATTAGGTTTTCTATAAGCTTTGTTTTAAAATAATTTTAAAAAGTAACCAGCATATAGCCCACCCATAGTAACAATTTCTGGAATTGTTTTGATTTCCTGGTCATATTGCGACCAATAGTCGTAGTTAAGCTATAAACGGTGAGCTATCGGTGGTTTCTTTTCAGAATTGGTATAAGATAGTATAGTACAGTTTGGAAAATGCTGCTTTGCCAACATATTTTTTATCAATATCGTGCTTAAGTGCGCGAAACGTTTTCGTATTCTCAATATATGTACGTACCACAAAAAGCTTGCAGCATGTCAGGGCCCGTCTATAGACAGCATCACCAAAAGGGATGGTTAAACTACTATTAAGGACATAGAACGAGCGATTGTTTATGTTATCGATTATGATTCCTCCATTAACGGAGACGGTGGATCCCGTGGCTGAATTGTATAGAATGTTGGACAACGGAGTAAAAGACAACACCTACAATTTCTTTCACGACCTCACCTCTCGCGAACGTCTGACAAACATCCGAAAGTACAACCGTCATAAAAAAAATTTGGGCCCTACACGAATGTTTGTCAGAAGTTAGGTCCTGGGAAATATCGACCAGTTGCGCCAAATATTTATTTCTTTTTATCAATCGTAATAATCCTAAGATCTGGGGTGACTTGAAGGTTTTGGATGGGCAAACGGGATCGAAAATCGTTTGAAGAATTTTCCGTTCAAAACAACGAAGGATATTTTCATCTCTCTTTATTAACGTCCATGCTTCTGCGCCATAAAGCAATACTGGAATGATGAGGGTCTTACATACATATGAACATTGGTATAGAGTCTCATTGGTGTGTCTTCTTAAAGCCTAACTATTCAATTGTCTTCTAAGGCCAAAGAAACCAGTTAGTGTCTACTGATTTGTCATTGTCAGAATTTACAGCAGAGCCAAAGTAGACAAAGTCCCTTACTACCTCAAAGTTGTAGCTATCGATTGTGACGTTCTGTCCGATTCGTCAATGTTGTGCGTCCCTTCTTGTTGACAGAAGTGTGCATTTTCCAACGTCATCGTCGTCTTTATAAATGCTGTCACACTGTGCCTTAAAAACGATAAAAAGATAGTAAGTATCGATTTGGACTTTTTGTTTTTTTTCCTTGATCTGCATAGTGTAAATATTTGGTCGAATGTGGACTTACCAGGACTTACCTGATATGCAAAGTTATAGAAACTAGTCCTTCTGTGGTTGGCATAGTTTAAAGAGTCTCCTTTTTTATGGAGCATGCAAGCGATACTCAGGTTTCATTCATTAGGCATATTTTTCTCCAACCAGATATTGGTATGAGTAGGTGTATCCTCTCCATCAAGTCATATTCAGTTGCTTTAAACAATTCGTCCTGTAGACTGTCTGGCCCACCAGCATTTTTGGATGTAAGTTTGGATATTTCTATCCTCACTGCATTCTGGTCGGATGGACGGAAGTCTATGTTTTCACCATCCAGGTTGAATGGTTCGTCCTGTCTGATAGTGGAATTCGGGTCATCGTCGCCGATCTACAGGCCTCTGTTCTGGTTATATTGACTCGACATGTTTTTTTAGCCATTAGTAAAACTACCGGACATTGAGTAGCACTCTTCTATTTCCTCGATCATTGATCGATCATTTTAGGCTTTTGAAAAAGCCTTTTTCTTCTGGTCTTTGATCTCATTTTGTGTGCAGTATAGTTCTTGTTTCTCATAATCGAACCATGGTTTTGAGAACTAGCAAGGCTTGGTATACATTTTGGGGCATGCTTGGTTATGACCATTTGCGGTTTCATCAAGAATATCAAATATTAAAGACTGTTAGTGATAGTTTAGGGACCATGACTATGTAATTCATGCTGTTTAATTTTTTCCCTTCAAACTCTTACAAACATTTGAAAAACACCTAAGAGAAAATCATGAATTCAAAACCTTTAAAAAAATGTTCACTTCTGTACATGTGTATGTACATACCTAGTGTGTTGTAATAACATTTTAAAATATTCGAAGCAGATTCTGTGACAATTATTCCACAACCGAATTACATTTTTGACAATTATTTTTGATGTAGTACATAACATATTCCATTTATACATATCATGAGATTGATTTAAAACTGCTCCGCTCATCCTTTATTTATGTATCCACTTATTTACGCCAAGAAGGACATTCAGTTTTCCAATAATGAAATGAAATTGCGAAAATAAACTTGAACGTGTAAATCTGGTAAAATAATGACATCACTGCAATTCATAATTTAAATAAAATTATTTAATCATTCTGGTAAAACAATATTGATGATTATGATTCTTTGATGAGGGTCTCTTGGTAATTTGGTAAATATTAAACATGTAATGTATTAATAAAATGCCTTAAATAGTTTCAATAAATTAATGTGAACACTTAAAAAAGAAAATACTTATTATAATTTCATGGTGGAATCTTTGTGTCATTATGAACAGAAAATTCAGGACACGTAGATACAATTATATGGCATATTGGTACAGGAGTCGGATTGATGTGTTGATTGTTCATATTGTATTCAGTTTGGTTTCAAACAGTTTTCGATCTTATTAAAGTTGATTTCAAAGCCTTTGTCGTTTTTAACTCTAATGCGGAAGTTTCGGATTGAATACACTGCAGTTTAAGTTAACATATGTGCGTACTCTGAAAGGTTTGTTCTTTTAAGCTCTGGTGCTGCCATGTTGACAGTCAATCCAGCAGTATCGGAAAGATCCACACTCTTTAAAATATACGTCAAAAGACTGAAAGAAATCTGGGTGGGAGCTAAGCTTCTAGCAGGACCTTTGTGAGGTAAATAGGAAAGCAGACGTAGGCTAATAGGCGTCAGAGAGATACGGTCCATACAATTGACTTCAGATCTAATTAAACTTAGTCACAGGGTTATTCAGACAGATGTTGGTGTCGTGGTAGAACACTGTGATATGAAATGAAAAAAGACGCTCATGTGAACGATCTAAGACGTATGTATATATCTGAAGAAACTGCTGAGATGCATGCATCCTGATTATGTTCTCTACTTCATTGCTACTCCGGATTGGGTCTAGGCCATCTGAATCGATTGTACAAATAGTTGTTGCTATTCATATGTATGCTTCACATATGTCGATTGGCGTTAAGTCTTCTTTTTTAAAGACTATCCGCGTAAACAGAAATTTTTTTTCAACCGCTCTCTATGCTATGTTTCAGACCCATAAAGAGGACTGGTATGATTGACGTTGTTTACCTTCAAACGCCATTGTTTGCCTTGTGGGCGCCTTGACTCAAGTGGTTAATGCGTTCGACTTTCAGGTTCAATCTCTAGACAACACCTAAAATCTTTCACAGCCCACCACTCGCGAGTATCTGACAAACATCCGAGAATGCAACTGTCATGAGAAAGCTTCACAAATAAAAAATTGCCCTTCGGATACGACAATAAACTGTAGGCCCTTTCCATTCGTGAAACAACACGGATGGTTGTGAGAAGCTAGGCCCTGAGTCCGATAGACCTGTTGCGCCAAAAAAAATTATTTTATTTGGGTATTTTTCTACTTTCTCGAGTTTCGTTGACTACAACCTGTTGAAGGTTAGAGTATTATACTATTCATACTCGTCCTGCACTTGGTTACAAAATTCATAACATCGTTCGCCCAGAAGGACTGACAAAAAATGTCTCATTTTGAGGTCCTCAAAGGTAAATCTCAATTATAAATCTTTAACCACGATTTTCCAACAATTTGTCAAAACAACCTTGCTAGTACAACGACGCCTTCTTTATTATATTATCCTTCCTGACAATGCAAATACTTTACCCTCACTGACAGTGAGCAAAGAGACCGTTAATCCCTTTGTTGACTTTGAGGTTTCAGACAGAAAACCAACAGAAAAGCTACAATCCGTCTGGATAATATGTAATATGGTGAAATATGTACATATTTACCTTCCTACATCCTTACTGCCAGTTATAACGATAACTTCCAACGTTTGTGCATGTTTCACCACGACGAATTGTAGATAACTATAATTGATGTTTTCTTTTAAATTTTAAGTAAAGTACTAAAGTTATGAGACGTGGGCGCGGTTGTGTTCCTTCTCTTTCTCAAAGCCGCAGATATGACATTTCTAGCTCAAAATTTAAGGGCCAGGAAGTGCTGACGGACGGACTTAAATGAATAACCCTTAGAATAGGGAATACAAAAACAACTCCACCATCTGTTGTGTTTTAAATCCAAAATGCAACCCTCTCTCATCAAATACACCAACCGGAAGCTTTACAAAAAGCACCAAAGAAGCTCTGTGCTTTTCGTCACATACACCAACCAGAATTTTGATTTCAATGATTCAATTTTATTCGTTAAATGGAACTTTCCAACAGTCAACAACTTCTAAGCAAACTTGCGCCCTATCAACACAATCCACCATGTGTCCTTGTCAGGATAACAACACCATGTGTATACCAAAACAATGCAGACGACACCAAGAAACAAGCAGAAATATTTAACCGCTACCGCTGTGGACTGCAACTAGTATGTGCCCACACGCAAGGAAGAAAAAAAAATAAATAAATACCATCCCGTCGTTCCAAAAGGAGTATAACGGTCTGGTTATGTAAAATTCTGCAGTTCAGTCTGTCGCGAGGCTCCGTCGTGATTGAACGGTAATTTCTGTACGTCCTAAACCAATTCGAATACAACGAACAAAAAACACGTCCTTTTGTTAAGTTAGCGCCCCGAAGAAGCTCACGTAATTAATTAATAACATTGTGTGTGTGTGTGTCTGCGTTCGTTACAAAACAGATTTCTATTTTGATAGACCCAAACCAAAATATACCAAAAATCAATTACCGGGCAATTAAAAGTTTTTCCGAAAAAAAAAATCAATTTGGTTTGTTGGACCTCATCGGAGAGGCTTCTGGTCGGTTTGGTGCAGGAACTAATTGCAATCGAGATAATGAAATTGCTGCGTTAATATCTCAAATGTCGCAACAACTGCAACCATCATTCTGCTGTGGCACAAGGCAAGAGAAGGGTTGACGACTATTTATTGTGCGTGTGCCTGTCGGTCTGAAGTGTGTCGATCGTCATTGTCGTCGGTTTTGTAGATTGCGTGCGGCCTCCTCCCATCACAAGTGTTCGCTTAGAATTCACATTCACCTGTAATTTAAATGCAGAATTGCAGTTGAATCCTTGCACTCCCCCACACGGCAACAACAACGAACCCACTGCAGGCGGATGCATTTGGCCACCATGACATTGCCAACGAAGCCGCACAACGAAAATGGGTCACAACACAACGAGGAGTAGTAGTTTTTGCTCCGGTTTCATACACTTGTTCTCGTGCACGTACTCGTAGTTTCAGTAGTTTTGGCTCCGATTCAAATGTGACACTACTCCTCGACTCTTGACCTCCTCCTTCGCTGTGTTGCCGAGTATATTCCACACATTTTACCCTCTCTGTGGTTGCTGCGTCACCCTTAATGACTGTGATTGTTTGTCGGATACATTCGAGTGTCAGACTGCATACAGTGGAAGAAGGATGCTGTGCTTCAATCTGAAATTGGCCACCATTTTTCGATCGTATCGTGAGGAGTCCGTACGTGACCGCAGCCAAAGTTTGTGCGCCCCACCGAATCGTGCGCCACCTAATAAGGATATCGGTGCCCTGAGAGTTCTACAGAGACGAGCTTCGAGTGTGATGTAAGTGTGAGTGAGTATACTAGTGATAATAATCAGTGAGATGCACTTAAGGTGACAACTTGACATGAATAACCGTTGCATCAGGTATCGAAATCAGCCCCACCCTCAAACAAATTTTTTTCACCGACTGATGAGTAGAGTGTTCAAATGACAGATTTCGGTTGGCAGGTGAATGATATTAATGGAATGCTTACTTGACCTATAAATGATAGCGGGCATTTTGTTTGGATTTACTTTGATTAATGTTGACGATTGGGGTCGATTGTGGACTGTAAAGGGTGTTGGTGCGCACCGGGGGTTCATCTGCAAAATTGATTGAATTGATAATGGGCCACGGGTTCCCGCAATGGATCTGTTGTTCGCGCCCAGAATATGGACTCTCGTTAAAATTGTAATTCATTGCCTTCACACCTTGTTGAATGGTATCGATTCCATCGATAATGGCACAGTGATTAATTATGATCGAAAGGGGGAGGGGGATGGATGAGTCGTTGAAGAGCACCCGATTTCGGCGTTGGGCTGCATATTTGCCCAGTTGAATGGCAACTTCAACTGTGGAATGATTTGCGACTGAGGTAAAGTGTATCTTTTTTGCGGTCTAGCTGTACACGAAAAGAATATGCTGCATAGCGGAACAGATTTTATCTAATCTGCGGTAGTGCGCTGTGGCTTGTGGGCCATAAATCACTCGATACCACTGGCATTGCTCACTTGGGGGAAAGGAATTTCTTTTTGCCAAAAATGCCTCCTCATGATACATGCAGTGTTTTGAATAAACACTCCACCAAGTAGCTCTGGTTAGCCTCTCATTTTTTTGTTCGTCTCCACATTTTCACAAGAATATTAACAGCACCCTCCCGCGTGGGTGGTTGAATAATAGAACATCGCGAGAACAACACTGGTGATTAATCGTGTACATTTAGGTAAATTAAAGGACATTTCAAAAGCCCATTACCCTATCTGATGGCTTAATTCACCTGGTGTAAACAGAATTGTGTGACCAGGAGCGTTCAATCCAAATGAGTCTGCCGGGACAGATGTGGGAATAGAGAGACCTGGCAAATCTGATGACATTGAATGTAATTTTCATTTTGAGTTGTTTATCTGATTAAATCGAAAGTTGATTTTCTTTTTTTTTCAATTTGCGTTGTCATGAAAATGCAAATTTAATGCAAAGTAGGAGAAACAAAAAAAAAATCATTGCATAATGGAATTGACCAACAGAAGATATGAAACTATAGTCAGTGTCGACTGGGGTCCGTTGGCCACATTAAGGTTGAATATGAATAAATTTAGTGGGAGGACTAGGAGTTGGATTTTCAAGAGGTAATATTTTTTTTTTATAAATAAACAAACCATGAGGAAAAAATTCAGATTTTTCTTTATGAATTAGATCCTGCGTCAGGACCAAAATAAAGTGCTTACCTTAAGCGACCTATGACATTATTTTATCGTAGTTCTTGGACCGAAAATAACGTCCACTTAACGCACATGAACAATTACCAAAACCGAATGCATAATTAAAATCAATTTCCGAAATGAGGTCAAGCCTTTAGCTTGTGGCTCGGTTAGCCTTAGTGTTAAAATTTCAGACAAATACAGCGCTTTATGCGTTTGTTTGGTGCAAAAAATGGGTTGCATGTGTACATAGAAAAGGGGTTAACTGAGTCGCAAAAAATGGAATAAAATTCCAAATCGACGAATATTTTGTGAAATTCTGGAATATATTTCGGCCTTACAATATACAGATGTATATATGTAAATTAATTTTTTTTTTTTTTGTACCAAATGGAAATTAAATTGAAGGTGATTCCTTCATGCATTTACACCAGAATTCTGATTTACACGCACCGACTGTCAATGTTGATTGTCATCAACCCAGATTAGGTGTGAAATTTATTTGATTGTCATGGCTACCATATGCGAGTACGGTGCAGGAATGAGAGACAGAATACAAGATTGCGCCGTCATGTGTAAAAAAAATATCATTTGTGGACCGCGTAGGATGTTAGTTGAACAATTTAATCGTGTAAAGGAATGTAAATGCCATCATGTGGAATCTTTTTACAGGACCAAGTTTACAACAATAACTAGTTCATTCAGGAAATGTTCAGTCGAACCGAGATAGTATAGGGTTGTAACTTTATCTGATTTTATATCCAAAAACATAAAAAATACACCAATACTATGGGTTAACTGAAAAGATAAATAAATAGTGGTGTTGACCAATTTCCACAAGATCATTAGGAGACAACTACTCTCTACATAATGTCCTCATTTTTGAGATCCCCATATTTGCGAAGACCTTAAACGCAACCCTACTCTGGCTAGTTTCATTTTCAAGGATACACATTCCAATACCCAACAAGAGAGTCAGCTTAATGACCACTGAGATCGAATGCATTCTTTTCAATCACATTTTCACGAGCTTGGATCTTACCGATGCTTTGGCTTAAAAAACTATGCAATCATCTTTAAGTCTGAAGGACCGATTTGTACTTCAAGAATTGCTGTAGACACCAGTACTAGAGCCTACGTCCATTTTCAATCCGTCGGTTTAGATAGTGAGTTCACTTACGGTACAGACTATGCTTTTATCCCTCCTTGAAATTCTGATAGGCAATATTAGACAATACAATGTGGCCTCCCACTTACTTACTTATTTTAGGGGCTCCCGATCCGTAAAGTGTATCTGCCTGGGAGTCTACGTGGCACTACCCGGCACGATACTTCCAGTTGTCCAGACCAAACCCTCAGCACTAGCTTGGTCCGATTTGCTCTTCCTTGTCGTCTCAAAGCTAGTAGCTGTGATTGGAAGATCCTCTTTGCTGGAGCATTATTGTCCATTCGCTCGATGTGGCCGAGCCACGTTAGTCGACTTATTTAGGCTTTTGGGACTACATCCACTAGAGTTCGCGATTATATTCTCTCCGCCATTCGCCCTTTTCTCATACAGGACCGAATATTCGACAAAAAAGTTTTATCTTGAACTTAATATCTCACCTAATCCTGTCTTCTTTGATAGTCCAGCTAGTGCCAAAGTCATTGATTTAGCAGTCATATCCTCACAACTGGTAGAGCGATGCCAAAACTAGCTAAACAAATCGAATATATCTCTCATCTGAGTCGAAGTAACTTAGAGGAAAATGACCTAGCCAGGCAAGGATCAACCATTAACGGCTCATAGGTACATGCATAAGCATATGTTATTAATCGTATGTTGAAATGTAAATGATATTATTTGAAATATGACAATGACTGGAATTGTGTCCCCAAGAAGTATCACTTTTATGGATAGTTCTTTGTCGGCCTCGGTTGTAGTAAACCGCACATCGGATTTGGGTGAGCAGCATTTTCCATGTACCAGCCCCAACCAAGATCCCATAACAATAAATGAATCGACAACAAATGAAAGAAATCATTGTTGACCTATACCCCACCCAGAGCTACGGGACATGATGACGATGATGAAATTTGGCTCAGTTGTTCTTTTATTCTTTTTCGAGGTCTTTCCATTTTTTGCCCGTTCGAAAGAATATATTTTCAACTCTCAGGTTCTCACCCTTCCAACTTGTTGGAGTTTTTGGGAAGCTTTACTCCTTTCTGTTCAACACCTCATCTGATAGTTGCATGAGAGGTATTCGGAAGGTATTCAATTTTGGTTCACTTTCTATTGTGGTTTTAAATAACAGCATTGGTTTTGAAATCGTCTTATCTTATCAGTCTCATGAACTAGTGCGGCCTTGTGGCTCTATAAATATAAAAGTGAACTAGTGCTAGGATTTGGCCATGAAGTACTGGGACTTTATTGAATCCTATTATCATTAACCTATGTATTATGTATGAAATAAATAAAAATAAAAACCTATTTCCTTTTATATTCCCATGATTATACGAGCCATATAAAATGTGGCACCATCTTGTTGAAATCACTGCAATTTCATAGGCATCCTTGAACGAAAAAAAAAATGTTCAATACCGCCTCTGCTCCAAAATGAACATCAAGCAGTATTCGTACCTCATGTCGTTTATGAATTTGTCATGGGTTTTCTGTTCCCAAACAGAGAGTACTACATTCCTTCTGTTTACATACATATCGGCTCATGTTAAATTAATTTTCCATGAATTTAAAAAACAAATATCAGGACTGTTGTTATTGAACGATAGGCCTTCGACCTGCATGGTAATTTTTGTTCTCTTGTTAATTAAATTTTTAAAGATGAAAATGCATATTTTTCTATCAAATCTTCATAGTTAAAGCAAAAGCATCAGTTGTAAGGGGTCTGCATGGCATCTCATTCTTGAAATGTAAATATTTTAAAATTAGAACTTAATCATAAGTCGACAGTCGACAATAAAAGGCAAAATCATAGCTTGAATATAAAAATAAAATATCCATAACTATGTACATGGATTTGTTTTTTAGAAGGTTACTTATTCCATACGTTCCACGAGCTTAAATTTATGAAGGTGCCATGCGTTTGAAATTGCCATATCAATACAATGAACAACTGTGGATAGTACCAGTTTTTTCTCCAAATACCAATGCGAAAAAGACCAATTACCGCCTTCCATATGTTTATAAGTTTGAATTGGGTAACTCATATTTCTCTTTTTTTAACACGAGAGTATCTTTCAATTTGTTAGATGCACTGAATGAAAGTTCGTAGCTATAAGCACCTCAGCCTTTTTTATTTTAGAACTTTATCCGATCAATGAAAAAAAATGGGCACTTTAGCTTAATATTTTCAAAGCATTTAGGTCTTGAAAGGACGATAAAAAGGTATGGGCTAAACAGCGCGGACAAAAGTCTAGGCCAACTTGCATTCTAGGTGAGAAGATTTTGTTTTTAGGCATTGGAAATAGGAGTATGGTTCAAACCAAACTAAGTATATTTGTTTCAACCCAAAATTGTTACTTATGGATGCCCCTACATATAAGTTGCTCCCCGGGTTCGATTCGAAAACTCAATGAACCGGATCATTTGCATCCATCCGCATTACATGTCCTTGCCATCTAAAACGATCGATGCGTAATTTTTTGACCAGGTCCAAGTCACTGGAGTACAGCTTGTATAGTTCGTCATTGAATATCCCCCTTAAAACCTCGTCAACGCAAACGGGACCAAACATTTTACAAAGGATTTTTCTCTCGAAGCGACCGAGGATACGCGTTAGATAGAGGGATGATCAGAGTCTTATACAGAATATCTTTATTTGTTCGAGATAGGGCTGTACTACCCAAAGAAACAACAATTGGCAAGAGTTATTCTTCTGTTTTTTGCTGAGGTGTTGTTTTCAGAATTGTTAGCCGACACTTGGTAGACAAAGTCCCTTACTACTTCATAGTTATAGCTGTCGATTGTGTGTTCCTTCGTGTTGCCAGCTTGGTTTTGCCCTCATTTTTCACTTAACCCATTTTTACAGCTTCTGTTTCAACACTGTTGAATATATATGTATACCAGTGACAGTGTGCTGTGTTCTGCCAATAACATGGCAACATACGCCAGGAGTTGCACAGACTTTTGAAAGATTGTCTTGAATTTTGAGTTTCGAATCCTTTCGAGTTGAAAAAATCACATGACAGCACGTTACCTTGCCTAAGTCCTTTTTGATATCACAGCTCTCGGGGAGTTCGATACTAAACTTGATCGTCCTGCATAGATGATCCAGTTTGGGAGGTATGTGCATGCTAGACATGTCTATATAGATGCTGTCATATGCTTCCTCGATGAAAAGATGGCGCACTTTTTCAAGGATCTGTCGAAGTGTCAAAACATTATCGATCGTGGGCTTTTCGGGACTGAAACCATACTGATAGGGGCCGTTTAACATGTTGACGAGGAGTTTCAGGCGTTCACACAAAATGACAATGAATGCTCTTCTTTTGAGATACATCGAACCTTAGGCTCTTTAATTAAACTAACATGCCTAAATAAGAATTGTTATCTTTAACAAATACTTATCGTGACTTTCATTCAAAAATACTTACCAAATGGATTCTATTAACAAAATGATTGTAGATCCTGCGATCAATAATGATTAATTGTGACAAACTTATGCAGATAGAGATCTCTATGATTCGTCGTTAAACACTGTTGCGCTTCATAAATAAGATTAATATGTCCTTACATTACAAATACCCAAAACGTGCTGTTAATTTTCTAACTCCTTAAAAGGATATTAATACCGCAAACAATCCGTGAGTCAAAACAAGGTCATCACGACAATAAAACAATTCTAATCGCTTCGAATTGTTTCCCATTAAAGTTTATTTATTCACAAAATAAGAGAGTGTATGCATATGTATGTATGTGTATCAGATAAAGATCCTACAAAATAACATTCATTTTCTAACGATGTCAAGTGAAGTGAAACAAAAACGAAACTTTTCCTGTTTACATTGCACAATTGACTTGAAGTTATTTGCTTTTAATTAAACTGGAATTTTCTTCTCTGCTCCTTTCGTTATTATTATTTTATTTTATTTTTTTTTCTGTGTCATCAGGATTGTTTTCAGAATACGCGACATTAGATGCGCATGCATGTGTGCAGATGCGGCGGCACCGATAACCGAATGAAGGAAAACAATTTTCAAATAAATCGATTTCTTATGAAAAGCAAATCCTTGCCATAAATCTTAAAATTTTGCTACACACATGACCTAGTTAAAACTTGATTTACTACGATGGCTTTATTTGTCCTCTGACTCAGTGCTGTGGTAAGGTTTGGTGGTTTTCAAGTTTTCGAAAATACAATTTATAAATAGACAGTAATGTCTTGGTTAGAGGAGAAATATTGTATTTATCGGTTATTTTGATCTACTTCTACTTCACACGGTATTTTGTTGGTGTTTTAATAATAGGACTTGACGTGTCGAAGATTATCATCGACATGGCAATTAACTGGCTGACCTTATGGCGTTTGTTTGATGGTGGAGCCCGCATTTGTTACACATTACGTTGATACTTTATTTAAGGGAGTTTGTGCCAGCCCTGGTTGGTCTTATCATCAGGAAAAATTAGTGACTGTTAATATTGTATTTAAACGCAGCTGTATATGGCAATTTGATTTCTTACAAGATTGGAGAATAATTAGGGTAACAGTGTATATAAAAGTCGAGGGGTTTTATGGCTGAGATAGAACATTGAAGTCGAAGGTCAACGATGATGTGAAATGTATGTGTTTAGGCAGACTGAATATTGGAAAGTTAGCTGTCTCTTCGGAATTGAAAAAGGTTCTTCTCTAGCGATTGGTGTATAGTCCACAGAAAAGTGCCAAACCAATATAAAAAGTTCTAAATCCTTGATCGTAAGGAGATCTAGGATATCTTTACACTAATCATGATATTCAGGTATTCAGAAAAGTAAGCGTTTAGGTGGCAGGAATATGCTTCAAGGACTAAATACAGCTTTAAACAAGTTCAAAAATATGTTGATTCGCTTTCAGAGACTATTGCGTCCGATTGTTACAATTCAAACATTCAACCGACACAAGACGACATTTGACTTAAATTCACGCCGACTCCACCGGCAAAAAGAACTTAAACATTCTAAGCTTAAAACTATTTTAAGACTTGGGGAGGAAAGGGAAATTTTAAGACAGTGAGGGACAGGGCTAGGAAGAGAAATAGCGGCGCTGAAAACATTTCTGGAGGGATATTCTGCTTAGATGGAAGTCATAAGAGTTTTCCGTATTATTAGCCAGATGCAACATTCTGGACAGTGATTTACTATAGCCGTATTGATTTCGATGAGAATTAATACGGAAGAAAGGATAGATCTTAGGTTGTGGAGATTAGTGTTAAAGGATACCGATTTGAGATATGCGGGAAAATCGGTTTATAAGCTGATGAAGGAAAAATAATTCGACGATTTTGCAACGTTTTTTTGGGACTGGAAACAGATAAGTTTTAGACGATCGGTGTAAGAGGCAACTTGTTTCTATCAATCTAGGCAAAGTCGTGAAGGGCAAAGCATAGAAACCTGCGCTGGACTGTCTTAACACGACGAATATGGACGGAGTAGAAGGGCGACCAAACCTGGCTTGTTTTGGCTTCGAACTAAGGTGATTTATAGTGATTTGGTAACGTAGGGATTCGAAAATTCTTTCGACCAACTTTTTATGAAGTCAAGCGAAGAGTAGGCTCTACGTATTATGAAACAAGTTTGTGAGACTAGGGTTAACCAAGGGGCTAACTCCTATGGGTAGCGCAATAAGTCTGTACTGACCTGAGTGTGGCTATGTGAAATGTTTTCACTCACCTAACCACGAACCTAACCTAATCTATTATGTTGTCGATGTGGGATCAAAAGTTAAGTTCCTTTTGCAGATAACACCTAAGTCGCGTAATGAGGAGTTTTAAGTTCGTTGCATAAAAAGTAGTTCATGTGGGGTTGCTTAGCACGCTTACGCGAGTTTTTCTGGCACCAGACATGGAATAAGTTGATGTCATCTGAAAGATAGCCAGAATCAAAATAAATGTGTACAGATGTAGGTCTTCATATCATCGCCATACAGAGAAAGATAGGAGTTTTCGATAATGCATTCAACATCATTTATGAAGATATTGTTCAATATTTTTCAACTATCGTTGAACAAAAAGAGTTAACTTTTTGATTAATAATGGAATGCATTACGAATATAGCCCATTCTGTCAACCGAATTTTTAAAAAATGGTTTCAGCCATTCTTGAGTGGATCCTGAATCGTCCCTGGATTGTTCGGATAGCATTGATTTTCAATGACACCCCAACGGCCTCAAATCGTAGCTTAAAATGGCATCATTTTAAAAGGAAGCAACAGGTGGCCCACTCTTTATAAGCACCACTACTCGTTTCGTGCTTATAAGTTATATTTTGAAAACCACTCCACCGAAAACAACTAACAATCCAAGAACTGAAGTATCCGTCAAGTTGCAAATCTGTAAATTTTCGTAAACACATGACGAGCTTTGACATTTTAATAAGAAAATAGTACAAGAACCCACAGATTCCATTACCCAAAAGCGAACATGGTATAGGGAAGGGTATTATTCTACTTAAGGACGAAGTTGATTCGACACAAGTGACGTGCAGTTGGATCTTATCGCCTTTCATAAATCATAAGACAATTCTAGGATACCTTCCAGAACAACAATAGCAATCAACGTTCTGGTTAACCCTTGATTGGAGTTGGCATCAATTCCATTCTTTTATGTCATAGTGTTGTAAATCAAAACAGAAAGTCTTACTGCGAGTCCATGAAGATGGCACTAAAAAAAACTCTGATTATGAAAGTGCTACAGGAAAAGTTAGGCTTGGGTATGGGTATGGTAAATGGTATGTAATACATTTTGGGGTTCTAAAATGGTCCCAAAAGGTGAAGTCTACACGAAAATTATCTACCAGCTGCCTCCATAATTTGTAAGCTCTTACCAGATTTCATCGCCTTATCTAAGGATTCACTATGTTAATTGTACTTAAACGAATAACTTCATATGAAAACAGTAGCCTGTGGCATTGCAATAAGACAAAGGGACTATATTTCAATTGCAAACTACAATAAAATCCACAAACATAATTCGTTCTAAGGTACAGTGGAGTAGGAATCCAGGTCTTCATGAATGAGTCGATGTAAGTTAAGGAGCATTAGAAAGCTGAATGAAACAAAAAGTAAATAACCCTTACTTGATGCAAAGGAACTCCTTTCAAAGCGGGTACATCATACATACTTGCTAACCAACTTTCAGGTACGTGCAACTGAGTCGTAGATTATCCAGGTATACATACATATTTGTTCCACATCGCGTTCTATACATCGCTCTCGTGCAACTGTGTGAACATGTTTCCAAGTGCATAAGCTGCTTTCTTGGAGTACATATTATGCGAATGCTATAGCTGCATGATCTTTGTTAATATTTAATAGATACACTTAAACACAACGGTTCTCCAACGAAACAAGGACGAAACTAAAATTAAGTTCATTTAATCTACATAAAGTGCCTGCTAAGTATCGTAATAACAATTTTATTACTACAATACAAAATGCAATAAAGGACAAACAACCTCAACCATCTACCAAAAATTAAACTCCCAGCCTGACCGACTTCAATGGTTCCACTTCGAATCTCAAGCTGCTGTTAAAAGTTTAAATGTAATACTACGTTGTATTTGCAACAGTGTAAAAATCCTTTAAAGTTCACGTTCCGATTCGGCAATAAAAAAGCACTCGGAAGCATTTTTTTCCATCATAGGTACAGGACCAACATAAAATAAATAAATAAAAACCTTTTATAGATTTCAACCGGACAACTTATTTCACTTTCCCCCACTACTCGTGGCATAACAAATGAGAGCTCGCTCATCCTCGAAAATTCCTCAGAAACATAGAAACTTAACAACCCCCCTAACGGCGTAATAATTCACTGCGGTTGATTCAAACCCTTCTTGCCAAGGCTCCTAATATGTACATACATACTATACATCCACACTATGTAGTTAAAACTAATTGGTTTTAGGGCAATTTGACTCTATGACCGGCCAAAACCTTTGTTCTTCGTTTCTCGCTTAGGGACCAACTTTTACCATCCCCTGGCTGGGGGATGTACTACTTGGATAACTTTTTGGGCAACCGAAACCAAAAATTTCCGCTTCGGTCTATGCAGAAACTGACAAATCATTCATTTTATTTGGAATAAAATTGCAACACGAAACGTGTCAGCTGTTGTTACTGCTCTTATGTATCATGATAGGGTGGCCAGCAAGGAGCACTTTATTCCAGTCAAAGTTAAGGCAAAAAAGGACAGCGCAGCAACAAACTGCAAAGTGAAAACAATTTGTCACTCTGGACATTTCTTCGTATCGCTAATGTGACTGTTTCGTATACACTTTGTAACATGTGTGGCTGATGGATGTGGGCGAATTGACCTGTAATCGTAGCTGCAAGTAAGGATATTTGAAAATTAATGTAAATGTGATTATCCCTTTATGTAACCAAACATGGAAAAGAAAAGGAATGGGTGGACTCATGCGGAAATCTGTACACATACACACGCCCACCTTTTCGTGACATTTAACATCATGGTATTTAAATAATTCTGAAATTTAACATTTTACGTAATTTACAAGGCAAACGAGATAGAATACTTAAAGCAGAGTTGGGTTTTCCGCTAAATTTGGTTTAAAGGCACGTTAACGATGGCATGTTTATTTCACACTAGAAGGTGAATACATGGGTGGAAAACTATTTTAGGGATGGTTTTATATACATATGTCTGCAATACATACATGATGTGATAAATATGTATGGAAAGTTATCGATGGACTGTAGGATAGGTTAAGTAGATGAGTGTTCTTTAGTCACTCTCAGATGACTCTTAAGAGGTACTTTCGCTCAAGTTGATAAAGGTTCTTAAGTTCCAAAGAGAAACAAAGTACGCAACTGGGTCGTATATGTATACTTCCACCTTCATGATTAGACTTTACATTTAGAATTAAAGTTTGAAACAATCCACAATCCACTTACACCCACCTGAATCGATCTGTGATTGCTTCAATGGAACTAAATCCGCAATAATTTTCAGATTAAGCCTAGGCCAGATCTGTCCTGAAATTTTGCAAGGGGAAAGATTTTCCTACCATCCAGTATCCAGTATCCAGTCTGGCAAGCTCGTCAGCCTTGCAATTTCCTGCAATGTCTCTAAGGTTCGGCAGCGAACTCAGATATCTCTAGGAGAAACAATCTGCAGTTTAAAACGGCGTTTGAAGTAGAAATCCAGGGACTTGTCAGTGAAAAATATCCCTGACAAATATTGCATCACATTTCAGTCAGGGCAAGGATTTCTTGGTCGCCAAGATGTCCTTCTAGAATACGCTACAATACTCTGGGAAGTGCAGAGAAAAAACATCGCTTCATCAGTGTACTGAACTATCCTCAGGAGAGGCAGCAGTTACCCAATCACAACGACCAAGAATGTTCGTGAGAAATGATCTTGGCCGTCATGATAGCTAGGCTTCGAGTCGGGAGCCGATTTCAGGACAAGAAAGTCCAAAGGTTGCTTTATGATATATGAATGGACATACATATGTACATTTTTTTCAGTTTTTAAAAAAGATTAGAGCTGACTACCAAACGATCATGCCATACAGTAGTATAGGGTTGGTAACGAACACGTACGACCAGCGAATAATTTGAGGTTGAAAACTCCAGCTCTTACCTATGGCGTTTTTATAGGGGTAAAGAGCTTTCTTGCTTTCTTTACGCGATGTTATATTATCGCACATCTGACATTTTCCAATGGAAGGGCAGTTTGTTAATTGAGAAACTTTCTAAGGATATTTGTACTCTCGGATGTTTGTCAGCCGCTCGCGAGATGTGGGGTCGTAAAAATTTTTACATAGGTGTTCCCCGACTGGGATTCGAACTTCGAACCCTTTGCTCCATAGTCCAACGCACTAACCACTGAGCCACGGCGCCCACTATGAACCTATACATAGCTACATAATGTGCAATTCCCTGGTATGCATGGTATTTTTTGTATTTTCTGAGACTGGAATCTCGATTATCCACCACGGTATGTTCTAATTACTTGAACTGGTGTCCTCAAAAATTATGACTACATTCTGGGGACCTTTGGCAATTTCTTGCAGGAACATAGGCTGGTATGCCAGTATCTTCTTTTTCACATCACTGTTCAAAAAAATGTAGGCGTGACAACTTTTAAACGTTTGAGGATAATGTTGCTGTACTGTCTATCAGTTCCAGCTTGGTAACATTTTGCTTTAATCCACCCACTGGGAAACTATATCCATTTCTCTGGTCAGTATCTCTCATTGCAGTTTTAATGACCTTTTTTCATACTTTTATTTCGACTGCTGTGTTATGGATATACCACCTGTCACAATGAAACTTGAACTCCTGCTCGTATAATTTAATTCACCTTAACTTGAATGCATGCGTCACAAGGACATGATTAGTATTTTTCGATATGTAGTGAAAATATTGACTAGATACTTGGCACTCCCACGGAATACAGCCCATAAATAGATCTAAAAATATCAAAACTACCGAATACCTATGCAGATATAAGGTAGCACCTTTTCTAAGCCACAGCACTTAAAAATACATGCATTCTGAGGTTTAAAAACGTTCAATAATTTAAATTATTGAATGGTTGCAATACAAGGACTTTATCCTTGTCGCAATTGCCTTCACCATCCCATCTCCTTTATTCCTAATCTTCTCCTCTTCCATTGACGTACTTTTCTCTGCTAAAGACAGAACAATAAAATTCATTACTTTCTTCTTTTATTCCTTGTGGCATCCGTTGTGTAATCAATTTCCAGTATCGTCTAGGACATATCCCCTCGATAAATGAACGCAGTTTTCAATCTGCTTGGCATATAACCTTTTACCGATGAGGTAGTTACGTATTTGCCTCTCAAAGACCATTTAGCTTGCAGTCTCATTTCGCGAGAAAACAAGTAAAAAAAAATTCTTATTAACGCTCAAAATTGCATTTTTCATTTTCTATATAGAAAAAGTTTTTCCTTCACTTTTCCGTTCATTGTATGAAAACAATAAAAGTCGACAACGTAAGAGCACCACCCTCAGATGCGCAATGTTGCAGAAAATAGTCCAAAGACTTTGTTAACATTTTTTCCTTTTTTTTTTTCTCAAATGAAGAAGCAATTTATTATTTTGGATTTGAAAAATAGAATGATTCGTCAAATTGTCTGTGATTCTGATACTTTTTTTTTGTGTAACCAAAACAACAACAAGCATTGCTGTTGTGCAGGACAAAAGGAAACCTATTTCCCTTTCTCAGTTCAGGAAAAAAAGAAAAAAAACAATATTCTAGAGCACCATGTGCATCCTTTGAATTGCACCTCAATGAATGTACAGTGGCATTGCAGATACGCAAATGTAAATTACATTCATACAAAGTAGAGTTGTGTTGTTGAATCACTGTGTGACTGTGAGTCCTTTGCAGTGTTTGATCTTGAAGCTTTAAAGTAGCATCTATACGTAGATACAATTTAGTCGTTGTTCCTGCATTTGTTTTTAATTAATTTGGTTTGGTTTTTTACTTTCAGCTCTTCAGCAACTGAATTAATTTCGAGAAGAGGTGTCTTTGCACGTCATCATTATGGATCCGTTGACCAGGTAAGATGTTTAGCTATTCGCAGTTTAATAAGTAGTTGATCCACATTTTGATATAACAATTCGTAGGTACGTCTTCTTCATCATTTACCATCCTCACGCATGGCCAAATATTTGTCGAGGGATATGTCTGTTGAACGCGATGATGGTTCACAATGTGTAAGTTGTTTTATCGAACCTAAGTTGCATTGGAAAGGGCATTCTGAAGCTTGTACAGACTGTAGCTCAGTACTGAGTCCTAGTCCTAGTATAGCATGCTGCAGTATTATTCAAATGCTAAGATATTGTATCAATAAACTAAGTAAACTCCGATTTATATTTTAAATCGGAAAACTACTTACAACATTCGAGGCTCTTTTAAAGTCTGGGGATTCTAAAATGAATTTTAAGCCGATAGTGATGCACAGTGCCATGGATGAAAAGTCTTTAGTTATGTACTACCTCTTATGGAAATTTTTGGATCGAAAGAAAAAAAACAAGTTGTCCAATAATGGCATTCCTCTGACCCACTGCACTCCTCCAGGCGACTTTAACATCGCTTGCTCTCCAACTATTTCTGCGTCGTTATTTTCCATAACAGTAGGGGAAACAAATTTAATAAACATTGCCAAGTCAGTCCTTGATTCTGAGTAGAGATTGAATAGTTCATTTAAATCGAAAAGTTCGTCCCTAGAATGCACTTCAAAAATTAATTGAAATCGGAACTCTGCTTGTTGACTTTAAAATTGAATTCACTCTCTCTCCCGTTCTCTCTCTGTACTCAAGTTTGTGATATAATAAAGAGTGTTTCAACCCTTCCGCTGTTTCGATTATTATTAAGAAATTAAATTTAATTACTCATTACTGGTCCCATTGTTTCCTGGCGAAACATGATATCCTTCCTAATAAGCAATCCCCATCCTTATCGAAAAGTTACTCCAATCGAACAGTTTTTATCCCGACCCCACCGAGTGAGAGCGCCATGAAGTACTTCGTAGATGTTAGGCCACTGGCAATCAAGAGATTACCAGCTGCCGGTCGTGTTTGTTCATTATGTAACTGTTGGTGAAATATGTTGTAACAAGAGTTTCCTTTTTCGTCCGACATTACACCCAACGAACTCTTCTTTTCGTTGGCCTAATGGCGCTACGCTATGTAAGTGTGCATACTAGGCACCTTTAAGTGTTTTCCTTGCACACTACCACACATAGTTGGGTGTACTATTTCAAAAAATGTAATCGTCTAAGTGGACGCTTTAATCTGGTACCACGTGCAACAACTGGTGTTAGGTTTGTTTATAGAGGTTTACGGAACAACATATTTACCTTCTCTCTATTCTATATGACACACCCACAAGTTTTCGATAACATTGGTTGTAAAGTGAAAGCAATTGACGGCTGAGTGTTGGTTTACAACGAACAGGAGCTTACGTTCGAGCAGAACAAAAGGGATTATTGGAAATGTTTGTGGTTGAAATCAATAGAAAGGATTATCCATCGATGTCCTTGTCTAGAAAAGCGTTTAAAGCGTTTTCATCTAGGGGCGGAATATTGTTTTGATTTAATGTATGACAATGTGGGCGACAGACTGCACTGTTGGGGCGAAGGAATAAAAATTTGGTATGAAATTACAAAGGACTTACTGGATTTCTACACCTTTACGCAGAAGATGTTTGCATATGAAATCAAATCAACTTGTTTGCGATAAAGTTATAGATACTGGTTTCGGTTTTGAGTTAAGACACAATCTAGGTCAGTTTTCTAAACATATTTTCTAACATTCTACTACTCGCACTCTCATTAGTAAACAAATATCCGTCGGTCCAGGTGGGACTTAGTCTAGGACCAAGCCATTACGACGCATGATTCATGAAATAGATTTTTTTAAAGAATCGACCTACTCCTTATGATAATGAACATGAAATGGAGGATTTCGATAGACTCTTACATTTAAACTCAAATACCTAGACTATGCCGACGACGTATGCCTACTGTCTCACATAATAATGGAGCATCGCCAAATGGCAGCAGTTGTGGAGAGGTAAGCAGACGTCGTTGGGCTGAAAATTAACTCGACAAAACCAAAAATGATCGGCCTAGGACCGAACTCATCAAATCACATACATATGCATTGCTGGACAAACGGTTGAGAGAGTAGAGAGTTTCCAATACCTTAGGAGTATTGTCTCAACCGATCTCGGAACCGAACTGGATATAGCCAGCCAAATGGGCAAAGCAAAATCTGCGTTTGGGATGCTATCCACAGATTGGCGTAGTAATGTGATTACCTTTAGCAGCAAGTTCCAACGTTGAATCATTGCTGCTATATAGACGTGGTACCTGGAGGCTGACCGCAACTATCACGAGGAAGCTGCAAACGTTCGTCAATATGGGCCTACGATATACATATCTTTAGGATTTTCTGCCCATACCGTATTTCTAACGAACAACTTTATCAGAGCATTGGCCATGAACCTATAGGCACAACCAACGACGATGAAAGTGGCAGTGGATTGGATTGGATACTCTCCGAAAGGGTGACATGGTCCAAAGCGAACCACGCGATGCAATGGAATCCGCAGTATACGCGGTGGTCCTAGGAGTATGTGGTGCAGAAGGAAGCACGGCAACTGTGAAAGAGTTGGGGAGAGCTGAGGCACATTTCCAAAAATCGCACACCATGGCATTGTCGTAGGCGTTATCGAGCCCCACAAGGAGATACAGGACATAAGTATAAGCATATGATAAAAATGTGTGCTAAATTTAACCACAATTTGAACTAACCTATTCTGTGCAAAACAAATATAAATGAAATTTAAATAAGGAATAATGAATAAAGCAGTTGAAAAATGTAAAAAGATTCCAGTGGATGAAAGTGTAACTAATATATTCCTCCTTAAAAGGATTGTAAATCATTATTCAACTCTAATCTTTCTATATTTGTATATGGGCATAGCCATGCGAACAACCAGAGGAAAACATTTTGATTGACATAATCCTGAAGAAAAAGAAAAAACAATAAACGAGTCGAATCTACATACTTTTAGTTACGTGACTTAACTCTCAAAAAGGACTCGGAGTAAGCCATTGGGTTTATTTTTTCAATCTATTGCGTTCATTTGAATTCTCTAAGTAATGACGCTTTGAGAATTGAGGGACCTTATATACTCGTAGTAGTGTTTATTGTTTCAAATAGTTAAGTAAATTGGTACATGTTTTCCAGTGTGATTGATTATCTGCTTTTTGTGCTCACATCCCATCCAGATGAAAGTATCGATATGCTGTGTGGAGTTGACAATGAAATTCAGTGTCATTGTTAAAGTTTCATTTAAGTTCCGAAGTTTGACTAAACTTTTTCGAAAACCACTCCCGGAATGATGATGCCATGTTTGCAAGTGCATAAAGTGTCCTTAGACCAAGTTTGTTCTATATAAGCACATATTTTGCGTAATAAATTTTCAAAGACTAGGACATTTTAAGTGATATTAGATGATCCCAAGGAGTGGGACAAAACCAGAATGGAACAACATGCCTCCAGCGACTCACTTCAAATTCTTTGAGTTATTCATCAATTTAAAAAAAAAAAAAAAATAAACTGTTGCAGCTTGAAACCAGGCCTTCGACTACTGTGTTAACATTGATTGTGGACTTGTTGCCCATAGTTGTACACGAAAAATATGATTTGTTTATAAATCTCGTTCTGCAAATCCCGTCAACCCAACTAAATATCTAAAGAAATTGTTTTTGGTAAAAGCAATCATAGATGTGCTGGCATCAGTACTGTAGAGTAAGGCTGGATTTACTAAGATGTTTTATACTGGCCTCTTAGTTGAGGGGAATAGCACGTCAAACATCAACATAAAGAAGAGGTACGTGAGAAGCTATGGGAAGTCCAGTGAAGTATTTTGCTGAAAATCTAAAAAACATCCCGACTGACCGATGAAAAAAACTCATTTTACACGCTTATAGACCGTTCTGCACTGAATACTCTGAAACGGACCAGGAAATCAAATCACATTCTTCCAGTGAAATTAAGACAGTCTGTTACACGGATATTTCAAGGCGCGCGAAATGTTACATAACCTATTTAATTATGCTTTCATATTGTGGATTTTTTCTAGTTAAAAACCAGAACTTCGTCCTTTTTTGTATCAGTCCATCAGACCCTTTGATGACCCGGTATACCTTATGCTGTTTTCAAAAAACCTTCACCAGTCTCTATTCATTTCTGTGAGATCCGTCACTTTTATCATTGTGATAAAAGGGTCAGTGAAAATGGTGCTATTTTCACGTGGGATTGCCTTCATCGCAATCTCAGACTGTCACCTCAGGGTGGAAAACGCTACTGTGTTTTTAAAGTTTAACTGATTTATAGTTATACATACTTATGCCTGGTCCTACACTAATGTCCATTTAGTACCCCATCGCTATACACTTCTGTAACTTCTGGGCTTAATACTTTTCTGCTTTTCTATTCCTTCCCCTGTCACCTGGATGTCATGTGGTCTCTGGCTCCTTAGTTTGATCTCCTGCAGTACGATTGACTTATCACTTGGACGCTTGTGACTCCCAATTCTTGTATAAAATAGTCTAGATTGAGAATACTTTGGAGTCCTGCAGTTGGTGTCCTTCTCATTTTACATTACAACCCATCCTTTGTACTATCGTAATGGTCGTTGAGTTGCTGACGGCTTGTCGCTACACGGGGCTCCCATAGATAAGTATAGGCCTTACAACACCCTTTTATATCCGCAGGATCAATTTGGAATATGGTCCCCATGTTCTTCAAAAATTTCTACAACATAAGTAGATGACGTGACTTTCTTCCTCTTACCTTCGATTAGAACATGGTCTAGCTTGATGTTTGTCAGGATCCTACGCATCGCATCTATTCTGACATGTAGTAGGTACATGTGTATTCTTTGCCTTAATGCGGTTTCTCAATGTATCACCCCAGAGAAAACCTAGTAAAAAAGTACCTAACACATTTACAGAAGAAACATTATAAATTACGAGTATTCGCCAATAGGACATAAGATATTTCTCCGGAAACATCAAACTAGTACACATGTACTTTAATCTTGTAAAATGAAACACATTTCCACGAACTTCAATTAATGATTTTCAAATTAAATACACATGTACTACATCAACAACAATAGTTCATCAAGAACAACTTTCCTAATTTTCCCGAGGGTCTTATTCGTGACGACTTATCTACAAACAATAAATCTAAGTTCCTTTTCCCGCTACGATAAGAATTACGCCACCAAAAATATCATATTTTCACCATATTCCCAGTTTCAGCATTCCCAGGACATTAAATCGTTATTATGAGGCAGGAAGGAAGCAAGAGAAAAACGTTATTTCCCAAAGGAAGTGAAAATCTTTATACTCGTACAGTTTCTTTAATAAATTTCGCCTTTTTTGTTGGCATTTTCTTAAGACTTGCCTTCTTGTAGCATACTCGTACATATCGTGTGAAAATAATAAATTATTTATCCACATACAGTTTCAGGACCTTTGTCTTAAAGTTTTTGGTTACGTTGTCCTTGACATTTTCACGTACATACGTTCAAAATATTGTGCAACCTTGCTAAGTTACAGAAAAAAAAAATAAATAAATTAATAAATCTCCAACTCGAAACTCATAATCGATTTTTGAAGGAAACAAACTCACAGAACTCTGGCAATATTGCAAGGTACGAGTACGAGTGTGTATGTCAGTTAAATAATTCATCGTGTTTTCGTAATCCCTGACATATTTACAAAGAATATTATAATGTTTACGCGATATTTTCACCTTTGCAGCTTAAAAAATAATAAACAAATAGACGAAGGCATGCACACAAAACCATCTTTATAAATGACATATACATATGAATCTCATCCCCCTCTCGGGACGAACTATAGAACTTTCTCCCTCCACATAACGCATAAAGCAACTGTGAAAGCCTTCCATTTTTGTTTCGAAACAAAAAAACAAAAACCCCTCTGTTGTGGCTATGAGGCTATTTTTGGAATGAGAGCAAAGCAACCCCTTAACGGCATCAGCACCTCTTGAGCCTAATGTTAGCGTAACCGAGAGGTTAAACAACCTTTCGAGCAAAATGACTTCGCGGGTTAGCTCATCTTCTCTGGGTAGGACCTGGGTGGATGGGTGGTATTATTTTACCACTTCTACCCTCTGTTATATGTTTATTACCACAAGCAATAGTGAGCGCCAAACGAAACCACCACAGCCAGACCAACACGTTATTTTAGTACCAAAATTCAGATGCGCATTATGGTAAGGTGTGTGTATTAAGTTATGGTTTATGAATGAAGAAAGACCTGTGTGCGTGCGGAAAATTGTGAGTTTATTATTTATGGGCTAAGTGTTATTCTGTAATAGGTGTTTAAATTTGTTCATCAACAAGCGCTTTATTCTGACACTGGGCCATGACCGTTTTTGGTAGTAAAAGTGATATAATCAAATATTTGTTAACTACTGTGACCTGGTGGGGAGCGTGCCAATGACTATTTATCCAATCGATTCAATTACGTAGCGCAATTGATCCTCTGGTGCAGATAATTAAGTTATTTATATGTATGTACCTCTCCTGATTGGTATTTATTGTAGAAAGCTGTGTCATTTGATTTGGATAATTTACGTTATCAGTCGTACATTGTCAATTAAGTCTAAAAGTATGATTTATATCGAACATTTAACTTAAGGATGATTATGAAAAGTGTTTACTGCAGCACACAAGCTCGTCCGAAGATACTGGTAATGGGTCGAGCTACTGGCCAAGATACTCGTTTAAGTGTGATAGAGTGTTTAAAACCATGTGCTAAGCCGGACACAAATCTAGGAAAATGATGAACATGATGAATTAAGAATAATAAGGATCCTCTCTGGTCATTTTCTTCTGAGGAGGCACCCCATGAGATTAGGATTATCAAATACGGATATATCCAAAGCAGATCTCTACTCTACGAATGACTTAAGTACGTACCTCTAAAAATACTTCTTTGACAATTTAGAGGAAACCTTCTTAGGACCCAAAAACCAAATTAGTTAGATATTCAAATTTTGTAAGGATATCAAATGCATGGAGGAGATGGTTTAGACTTAGGTTTAGATTTCTTTATCAAATACTTACCTGTCTTTCTACTAATAATGACAAGGAATTTTAAATTTCATTTAGAACTTAGAATTCCGAAACAGAAGAAGAACAATTTCTTGTTTCTTGTTGTTTTTCCACCTATAATCAGTAACTCATTTAGACCCTGGGTGGGTTTTGAAGATAAGATCCAGTTTGCATGATGCAATTTTCACTCTTGCGATACCCAATCTGTCCTTACATTAAAGTGGGTGGTTAATTCCTAGGATACTGTACTTCATGCCAGAAATGTACTCGAACTCAATGTTACAATATCATGAACGAGGCAGCCAAACCCACATTGGGATACCAAGCATCCCCAAGAAGATGTATGATGATGTGATCAGAAAGAAATGAGAGAAGATACACATTTTTAGGAACTCCAGCTGAAAACAAAAATTTTGATAATAGAAAAAAATCGTATAAAAAAAGAGAGAGAATATCCAACATCCTAGCTCAAGTAAATCGAAGACTAATGCACATACGGAGTCGAATACTATTAGGAAAGCAGGAATTGTTGAACGAACAATTCTTCGTCGAACAACTGCGTACTCTACGAGCTCATAGATAGATCCTGTCGGGTACGACTACGACCTAAAATTAAGGGAACATCCCTACTACCTGAAGACAGGTAAATGTAAACCTTATAGCCAATCCAGGCAACAGGCCGAGTAAGCTCTTAAAATCTTATCAAATCGTAGTACAGATAGTTAAGAGCTCTCTCTGAGGAAGAGTACTTTCCCTCTTCTATGGTTACTTGTATCGAAAATCTTCTAGCTGATCTACAGAGACCAGTGCAGCCGAGAAATACTGTCAAATAGTTCTTGTATAACCGTTCTAGTGCCTTTTATAAGAAGAAAACTGGTCGGTCTAGGACTTAACCAATGAATCTCATCGTCCTTCTTCACAATCTGCTTAGTTAAAACTCTAATATCAAGTCCTCCATTAAACCTGTCACTGGGCCATAAATAAGGGTCTAAATCTAAAAATGATATACAATGCTGGTAAGGCCTTTCAACACGTACGCGGCCATTATTTAGTAATCAACGACAATAAACCTTTAGTAGCTCCAGAGAATTCCCTGGCTTGGCATACCATCTGCCGCACGGGGTACGTGGAAGCTGCAGCTAAAATATAAGTATAAGCCATGTGGGTCACCCGAAAATGTTCAACTCAATTCCAAAAAGAGACATGTTTCGCACTGTTCCCGACATCATAGTTCAGAAGTACTGTTGCGGTAGGTCATTGGAGTCAGAAATATTGGTCTATACTGGTTTAATGGTATTCTACAACCAGTCCAGTCTGGTCCACAAATTTATTGAAGATGAAATCTGGAGTTGGAGCTAGTGCCTTTACACTTTGTGCTAAGTAAGATCTCAGTAAGCGCCATGATATATATTTTCAGATAGTCAGACACCACCTGAAGACCTGTCGACCAATTTCCTGAACTTTCCTGATGTCGTTCATGAATCCACTGTCTGATAAATTATTGGTTAATTAACGCATAGAATTCTATGACCTTAAAATCCTTCAGAAGAAAGGAGACGAAGATGAGGTGAAGTCCAATTATCTTCGTTTGGACTTCTACGGATTTACCTTTGTTATGATTTCTGAGAGGGCAAATTTTCTTTAAGGAATCTTTGTGGACTTCATCCAACAGTATTCATCCTCTTATGCTCGTAATGAATCGACCTAATATCTCCATTCAAATAGAAGGAAGTAATCAGATTGATGAACATGTACATGTACATGTGTACAGGGTAAAGTTTTCATTTTTTTTTCTTAAGTCATTATGTGAGGTATACCGGTCGTAAAGAAAAGAAGTACATACAATTTTTATTTCAAATAATCCGATGTAAAGTACATTATTCATGGTGAGCGACAAAATTTTGCAGTTTACACGCGATGCCCACAAAATGTGTTAAGATCTCTAAATTATATGTTTTTTTTTTCTTTTACATTATCCTAACGCCCTCAAGCAAACACAACACATCAGGAGAATGTGTTCGTAACATGTTATGTCCTTCCTAGTCTGCATGCTTCAATTTTTCAAGTATATCACATAACACTTGGAAGGGAAATCATATCTAAACATACATACATAAGTGAATGTTTTTAAATCATAAACACAAAACATTAATGTCCTTTCATGTCTTTGAATAAAAATAGGCATAGGAAAGGTCAACCTAAATGTAAATAAACAATAGTAGGTTCCACACAAGAAGTGCAAACATTAAAAAGGGATTAGATAAAGACTACTATTCATGACAAATTGCTGAGCATTCTGTAAATGCAGGCTTGTCATGCTATGAAATAATATGACAGTGCTGCTACTAGAGTGCCAGATAATAAAACAAACTGACCTTTAAGTGGCATTTTCCATAGAACATTTTGAATAGATGAAAGATTAGAATTGCCATGGTCGTAACTACTCCTGATAATGGAGTTGAAGTATCTGTGTACATATCTGGTTTAGTTTAGCTTATAAGATACTCATACATACATACATATATTAATCATTTAGAACGATAAGCTACTTGAAAAAAAAACCACTGAGATGTGTCATTTGATGAGGAATACGAATTAGGACGAGTACCTGCATACTGTGATATCAATCTAAGCCAACATCTTGTAAAAAACCAGATAAAGGACAATTATTTCCAAAAGCTGCACGAACCTGCAAACATTTTTCGAGATCTCAACAAAAACGAGTACATTTCTGGAGAGTAAGGCAAAGCATTCAAAGACCCACTCAAAAAAAAAAAAAAAAAACCCATGTAATTCAGGCTAATAGACCATACCATGGGGAAAGATTAATATGCAGCACGGTATTCTCGCATTTCAATCTAATTACAACACAGCAAGGAAGTCATGAAAAGTGAAACAATAAACGTGAGAACAAAAAAAATACAATTAGTGCAACCTGAGAACGTGAAGATATGAATGTTGTAGAAGAACGCACTTCGAAGCTTCTGAAAAAGGGTGAAAGATGTATTTCCTTTTAAATTTTAATTATTTTTAATGAACATCATAGCGAAATGTGTAATTAAGAACAGTCGATGAAATGTAGTTATTTGTTAGAACAAGAATATGAGAAGGTTCATTTGTGGAACAAAGATTGGTGCTTGAGAAGGCCGTGCCGAATTGTAGTCAAAATTTGTATTTTTGTATCTTTAACTAAAGAAGTTTTTATCAAACTTAGCATCGTTACAAGTATGAGGAAGAAGTTACAAAAGTGAATCTAGTAAATTGTATATACTATGTAGGTAATATCTCCTTTTTTTGATAAACCAGGACTAACCTTGATCGACAGTTGGATAGGAATATGATCCAAATGTTTAACTACTTATATGCACATACCTCCATATACTCATATTGGTATATTTAAAATATTTTTAGTCTGTTTTAGTCTACAAAGGGTGGTTTTTATAGATGCGGGGAATTTTAAATTGAAATAAGATACAGAAAAGTCTTTTAAATATTTATAAAATCAACTTTATTTGACAGATAATTTTATGGCATTAGGGCTTGCACATACATATGTACATGGCGTAATTTGGAAGTTTAATTTTCACACAGTCGTCGCAGTAAGTTAGGCTGTATTTCAGCAATAACGCGCCAAAAGCTGGGTTCCAACCACTCAATTGTTTCTGGTTTAACGGTGTAGAAATGCTCAGAAATCATCAGAGAATATAATGTCCTGTCGTCGATTCGTACGAAGGAGGTAAATATTCGACCGGACCATTTCTCGAGATTATGCGATGACCGAACTTCGCCCTTCAATAGATCAATTGTTTGACGAGCAGTGTAACATGTGGCACCATCTTGTTCGATCCCCATATCACTGATCTCAAGTCCATCCCATTCTGGTGAAAAATAATTTTTCAATATGGAACAATAGCGAACTTCATTGACAGTAATTTTTGTCGCTTTTTGTGGATTACGCCATGTACACACCACCGACCTTATGTCAGAAATCATATTCAAGCATTAATGCCATAAAGCCAATTTCATGGATACTAAAATTTTCTGTCCTATATTCTAATTTAAAATTCTTCGCCTCTTAAAAAAAACACCGTTTACCCATAGACGAATAATAGAGAGGATTAATATCTGTGTCTTGCGGTTGCGATTTTTTGAACTCTTAACTTTTTAAGAAATAGACATTATTATACTTAAGTAATGGGCGTGTCTGTAGGCGGATTTAAGGAAGCTTTTATCAGTCTTAAAATTAGGAGCAAAAAAATTTACATTTTGTCATTTTCCTAGAAATGAATAAATTATATTGATTCATCGAATTGTATCTCCAATTTTGTCTAACATAGTTCTGTTCTATCAAAAATGGATTTCAAGAAAATACGAGGAACATTTTTTTAAAGAGGTTTTCCTAATTCTACCACATTCTCTGTTTCTTGGTTTCGAAAAAAGAAAACGTGCACCTGAGTTTACTCTTATAACCCTAGTCCTTTAAAGAATCTACATTCGTCTTCCAATTAAAGCGGTTCTTTCTTTCCAGTCTCGGTAGCAGCCCTATACTTCAAAGAACAACTTATCTCGACTAGACGATAGCTTTTGAGAGCACACTTTACGCTGATCTATGTAGATGATTTAGATGCTCTGCTAGATTGACCTTCCACTGGTACTTACAGACTATTCGCATTGCAGTTTCAATGAATAAGCCGTCTGTAGGGATAACACCGAAACTTTGTCTCGTGACCTGGACATTAGTCTAATTTTCACGGATGTGACTTCTCTAAAACCAATCAAGGATCCGGTGATCAATGCCTTTGAACATCGACTTAAATGCTTATTTAGCAATCAAAGACTTATCCTAACGACCTCGGTCTCAATTATAAAGAATACAAATGTGGAGAAGTGGGAGCATCTGAATCTATAGCGATAGTCCAAAGTATGTAAGGTTTTGCTCAAACTCTTAACCAGTTCCAAAGTAGTTCAATAATGCAAGAACTCTCCGAATTTGATGTCAATACACTCACTGTAATGCAGGCAATGTTTACTGGATCTAAACCTGAGTTAAATTTAGCATTCCTGATCACGGCTTACATTGATGATTTTAAAAATAATTTTCTACCATGGCTCTCCAGGGCACAGATAAACTAAAAGAATGCCGTCGGATCTTTCAGCGTCTCACCTTAGACTAACGCGGTAATTCGCTTTTGACAAATGACACCCCATACTAGGCACCAAGTTACTCTACTATGCTAATGTGATGAGGGGTTGTACTCTAGGCTATCCATTGTCACAATACGTCCTCGAATTACCCCTAAAGGATTTTGATGTCCCTTTTAATGAACACAGACTTGTTTAAAGTGATTATACCTCCAAATCGAAGGTGTCCCACTTTGAAAAAAGAATTTCATTCTAGAACTAGATCTAGAACTAGAACTTCCGAAATCTCCCTTTAATGGCTTATACCTCTTAACTGAGACATTCTGTATTCCGTCCGATTCTACCCAAAAATTTTAAATTTTCATTTTAACTGCAGTATTGCTCTGCGAGAAAAACTTCGACTTCAAGATACTTGTAGTGACAGTTGAAAATATAGTATATATCTCTATGCGACTAACTCTATGTATACATACCGTACATTTATTTAATTTATTTATTTCACCAATCAACTACCAAAAGCAATTACCACTTCAGTCACTGGTCTGGCGCCCTACAGCATTTATGTCAGCATTTTGCGGCAGATGCTTCTAATCTGTTTTACTTCACTAAAAGTTTGTAGTTTGTTGAAAAAAAGTAAAAAAGGAATGCTTCCGCATCCTGTTTGCCATGCTCGTTCTTTTGTTCGAAAATCTGTTCTGTATTGTGTTTGTATGAAACCATCCTCAACGTAGCCACCTACTTGTTTTGCTTTCATTTGATTATTCCGTTTAGCTGGAAACCCAATAAATTGTTGTGGTACCAGATTGTACTTACCACTTCCTTTACTGTTTGAAGTAAGTTAATTACTTCTTTTTTTACGAACTTGACTTAACTAACTTTTAATTGAATATTGTGTAGACCCATCAAGCCATCACAGAAGTGCACACTCCACTGATCAATCTCTGACCCTTAACATTTCCTTGACAACACTGAACACACTGTTGGCTAATGACGTCCCACGCATTCGTGTTGTAATTGATTACTTGTGTTCGGGCCGCGTGTTTTATGGGACATTCCACAAGGAAGGACCGAACGAAAGGACTTTTCTTTTTCTTTTTTTTTTTACTTTGTATCTTTGAAGTTGCATTTGGTGGCTTTTTAGAGTACATGTATAGGTAAAGCACGTTTTCACTACTCCACTAGCAAGTAGATTTACATTGAATTAAAATGTTTTGCAAATGGGGCACTCCTTAGGATTCAATCGCAATCCCTATGGCATCTTAATGGCATCAATCTGCGGACGGTAATGAGTATTTAATTATAAGTGAGAGGGTGGGCTCATTATCCTTTCAAAAAGCATAAAGAAGCAGAATTTCTATCTCAATGGAGTTAGATGGAATTAAATGCTTCAATTAATCCGTAGAGAAAAATGACGAACAATAACATTCCAGTTGCGTGATCACATTTAGTCGATAGTCCTTTTCCTCCTCTTCCTGTCACTTTCACTTTTGTTGTTTTCTGTGTGTTTTTTTTTTTTTAATCATCACAAACAAGGAGACAAAGGAGAGAATTAAAACTACTCACCGCATGTTGTAATAAAAATCTGTCCGGAACTGAACGTCATTATTATAGAAACGCCTGTCTAGGCCTGCCTTCTCTTGGTCCTTCTTTTTTTTGCGCCCTACACTCACATCAAGGAACAAATGAAGCACTAATGTGTGCACGCAGCAGTGATGATTAATTGTTAATACATTAGGATCTGGGAAGGGGAGCATCCACTCGCACGGGATGAAGTCCATCACGAATGAATGAACAAACCCCATTAGGATATGTACATGAACTGGTTGACAGATATATCCCAGGAAGTGCGCCACCCCTATCCATGTCTGTGTTGAAGGCGTACATGTCAGATTGTATCATTGTACTACGTGATATTGCAATTACTTCTGAGCTTGTTTTTCTGTTCTTTTTTTTTTTAACGTTTCAGCTGCCACAATCGGAACTCGATGGCATCGATCCGAATTTCAAGAGATTTCGCATTGAAAATGGAGAATCACTGGCGGAAAAGGACGAGGTGAGTGTTCTTGTTGTTTTTTTTTTTTGTTTGAGATACAATTTTATTTTATTTTCTCTGTGATTTGGTAATTTAAATAATTTCGATTTGTGCACCTCTGAAAATGTCAAAATCAATTGGTTTTGGTTTTTTTTTTTTTTGGTGGATGGGTTTGAGTTTAGGAGCACGATTTTGACGTAGTTCCGCTTCCATGCGTCTTTTATTTTCTTGTTTTGCGGATGGATTTGTCACCTACACTCATGTCAATGCAAATCAAGTTTCGATGGAGAAATGTTACCTGACATGAAAGTTGAAAAGGGATCTATGTATGTGTACACGAAAGAATAGGGCAAAGGGATTGAAAAATATGTTTTTAATTTGGATTTTATTATGACGGGATTTCGCAAAGGATATTCGGAGAATAATATGAAAATAAAGAAATCAGTTTTACATTATGCGGCGTGTGGAGTGTATTCATGACGAACGTTCGATTTTGTTTTCTTTTTCATACATACTAATATTAGCATGAGTTACGCAACTGCTTCTCTGGTTTTTACATGAACATGCATTTGACAGAAATCAGATTTTTCCCTTAACAGCCTTGAAGAAGAATATAAGCAGTCCTGGGACTCGTCACTTATTTCAAAGCTACTAGTCAAACCTTCTGAACATCATCATAGACAGGTACGTACGTACCTAGTCAGATGAAATCAAAATCAAGGTCAGATGATTCAATAATATGCATGTTTGTGGGGACAATTCTGGGGACACACTGTCTATCATATATGATATGATTGAGTTCCGAAAATTAAAGCCTGATTTTTATAAACATTTCCGTCAAAGATATGATTTTCCGATTTATAGTTTTTCTTAACTGACCGTGTTCGGCTTGATTCTTAGATTTGGGGTCGCTACATGGCCTATCTGAATCAACCCGAAGTTGTTATAAATTTCACGATGGTTGATGGTGGCTTTCCTGATAGGTTGCCCAGTTCACCGAATTGGTATTCACCGTGGACCGCTTTTCTAGATCTGCATCCATGACTCCACAGCCGCAGCCTCGGCAGACGTCATAAGCTTGTGACCGATAATGATCCCCGTGAAGAGTGCTAAGTTGGGACTGTGTGCTGAAAACTAGGATCATTCAATCACCTTCAGTAACACTAATTCTATGTATCGTAAGAGGTACTCCTCAGTGTTGACTTACATATATATCTTCAGCTTTGGCTTATGGCAATCACCAAAATCCTGTGCAGACTTGGCACAGATAAAACTAAGGTTGTCGCGTATGCAGATGATGTGGTAATACTGGTATCAGGGATGTTTCGTTCAGTAATCGGTGAGTGGTAGTACTTTACCACTTACCACTTAAACAATCAATTACTCTCCTTATCCTGTAGTTTCAGGTACCTTGGTATGGTAGTTCATCCAAAACTTAGCTCGAATATCCACATTGAGCAGCGGGTAAAGAAAGCCTGCATTCCTTTGCTATGCTTACATCAAATCCTTCAGTAAGAAATGGAGTCTTCACTCAAAGACAGTCACATGGATGTTGACCGCTGTGATGGATGCTATAAAGAAGTGCGTACTTTTGCACCTTTTACCACTCAATCTTCACTTTTAGTTTTAACCATCATGTAGTACGGGCAGGATAGAAATGGAATCCTGGCTTACCAAACTCTATGATAACAACAGCATCCTGTATATATAATTCCCAGAGCGAACTTTAGAAAAGAAGCAACGGTCAGATTTCCAAGTGGCAAGTGGCAAGTAGTAATCGAATATTCTCTGATTACCTCAACAGTTCCATGCGTTTCGGGTCTTTCTGGCGGAAGTTTGTTGAATCTACTGTTGTTGGCTGCTGAAGTTGTCAATACATTGTCAAAGTTAGTAGATTAGTGCAAAGGGAAACGTGCCTCGGTGGATCATAGGTTCAAGATCAATCTAAGCACGGCTTGCTTATACAAAGCAATCTACCTACCATCCTAGCTGATATTAACCCGAAACAACCTGGAAAATATCCAAACTCATTACTCGTATCATCTCCTTGATTTATATTGCTTTTGCTGCTACTTGTTAATAGTTGCGTTTATAGTGTTCTGGAGCTGAAGAGTGGTAAATGGAATTCTAGATTTGTACCGCCCGTAGAGAGTTCATCTTTCTTTTGTTTCCAATGCATTTTGCAGAACAGTATACGAATTCGGTTCTATTGAAAACAATCTAGGACATTCGAACTTCTCTCCACATACATCGCCTACACAGACACAGATTGCAGGGACCTACCTTATTTATATTGTGTAACTTTTTTTCTTCTGCCAAAGACAGATTTACGAATCGCTTAACCAAAATGAACAAATTAATTACTTACTCTAAGTAAATGTAAATCTTCTTAAAATCGTTTTCCATCCTCCCTTCAGCACTCTCGTCCATCGATGCACAAGAGCCTGGAATTGAAACCTAAAATAATTAATCCAAAGCTCCTTGACGCGACTTATTCCAAAATAATCTTTCTATTTGACTTACTTGCTTCTGTTTTTGTTTCTTCAACTTAATAACCTCCCACACCGTCCTACTCTTAACAACCACTGCTACAAGATAAATCGATACTTTTCAATAGCCCCACATGAACTTCCTTTCCACCAAACAATGCACCTTTTTTTTCTACCCACTTTTCTGTTGATTAAAAAAGGATCCTGATTAAATGTTAAATTCTTCCCCAAACAAAAGGATGAAAGAGCAACAAAAACACGAGTTTCATATTCTTTATTCGTCGTTGTCCTTTTTTAAAGTGGTAGTCGTTCGCAAAACTCCTGTTTCTACAACCTTTTCTACGGAACAAAACAAAGCAAAAACTTTCAAACAAAAGTGTACGAGGATTAGTAGAGAACTTCGTTGACACATTTCACTGTTTTGAGAAAAACACCTCACTTGTTAAAAAAAAGAAGAAGAAAGAAAACACTTTTAGAAGCGCACACGGAAAGGATAATAAGGCGTTAAGATTAATCTTATGTTATACAGACGCAAACAAACTACTAAAATGTCCCATTTACCCGTCAAACACCCACACTATCCTTTGTGTCTATCACTTCCTTTGTGTATCAACCATTCAAATGTATTCCGAGTGCGTATCTGTATCTCACTTCACTGTCTGCTGTATATTTGAGATTTAATTGTCGATTGCCATTTGCAGGTATTTGGGTCTCCGAGTACGCCAATTCTTGAGAATCCGGAACACCAGACGAGATGGTATTTCAAATACTTTTTGGGCAAACGTAAGTTAGATCGATGTGAATTGAGGGTTAGCGAGAAACGAGGACATTAAAGTGTCCTTTATTCGTTTCATCCAATTCAATAAAATTGTAATGGTTTATCTTCTTTTTTTTTTCTCCGTTTTCTCTTTTGTGTTATGCTTCTCGGTTTTAGTCCACCAGAACTATGTTGGCATCGATGTGGAGAAAAATCCGTATTTTTTGTCGGTTGTATCACAGGACTCTGGAAATCAAGGATCTCCTTTGTATAGAGCTATTTTATTTAGAAAACAGGTGAGTTTATATGTATTTTTATGTATATTTTCCAATATCCTTTAAGAAGCAGTTTCAATATCACTGACTTATTGGGAGGGACACAAAGCATAGGAAGGGAGACTTCAAAGCCATTCTGTTGGGTATTATGATTAGAAAAAAGTTACTTTTTGGATTGAGGGCAACGAAAAGGATCCTTTGTGGTGTTGTGTCGATATTTGACGAATTTTGTAAGTGTTTATGTACAGTGGACCCCCATCAAAAAGTCATCTAGCTGTGATCTGAGCTGAAATAAAAAGTTAAAGCTACATAACTATGCGATTTATACCTGATTGGAGGTGAAGGTTAAATACGTACTTTATTTCCTTGATTTCCTACGAAAATTTCATAGATTTGGTGGAACCAATAGTCGCTTGTCATCTATTTAATACACAAATGTGAACTAGACTAATATCCTTTCAAACGTTTTCGGACAAACACCCCGAAAAGAGATTGATATTAGCAAATGCAAAGCATTGCACATACTTCATACAGTAGACACTCAATCGTCAGCTAATCCTTTTTCAAAAATCAAACTATACTCAAATTAGGTATAGTAATCTGATTTTTTACATTCGTCAGTTGATGGAAGTCCAGTTCAACGGAAGAACTGGAAGGGAACTGCCTCTGGTGTTCGGAAAAGTAGAATCTAACGAGGACCTCTTCTTTGTCCTTTTGGAAAAATATTATGTGAATCGACGAGAGTATGTTTAATCGACTGAGATAGGTTGACCAAAAGCAGGCTAGAAGACCAGCAAATCTAGCATTCAATTCCAGGTACACCATTACATTACATTACACTACCATACACCGTAATGGTATGGGGTGCAATCCCATTGTGTTGGACTCATAGTTAACATTAATGGCCATCTGGATCACCATCAATACATGACCATTCTGGAGATTCACATGGAGCCAAACTTTAATGAAGCTATACCTGTATCGTGGACCTTGACAATTAAAAACCATTTTTTGCGTCCAATGAAGAATTAGCCTTCAGAGCAACAAATACCTGTGTAGGATTGGCCTAAACAAGGTCCTGATTTAAATTCAATACTGAACCTTTGGAACGATAAAGACTCGAGTTCAAAAAAATTGAATCAACTTTGGTTAACCATAAATCTTTACGAGAAGTGGAATCATAGAAAAAACTCTTGAGTTGTGTAAGAATCGAACCTTGGCCTCCGTAGCGTCCCGGGACATATGTGCGTCCAATGAAACGAAAGGCCCAATTAGCTAGCGAGAACCTCTGAATCAAATCACATCCCAATGAACCTCAGGAGAATGAGATTCAAAAGCTCAAACCTATGCAGAGGCTGCGGCAACTTCCTCTGCGACTGCCCAAGGCTCAGAAGAATCAGACACCAAACCTTCAGGGAAGCATTCTTAAACCAACTCTTTGAACTATCTAACACGCCCCCTAAAACCACCTTAAGATTCATAACGAAAACCGGTTGGTTCAGGAGGATCACTCTTACTTACTTTTCCAACTATCCCACACCGGAGAACACAATGGATCTTTTGAGATCCGAGTGGGACTGCACCCTCCTCTTGGCTTGCAGTTACCCCTTTTACCTACCTACCTACCTACCGTGACCCCCGTAGTCTGACACCCTAGCTACTGAGTCACATCCGACGCCCACAAAGCACCTCAACAAGCCATCAATAGAACTACGCAATTGCTTTTGTTTTCAGTCTTTTTTTCGCAATTCCTCTCACATAGCTTTACCAAAATATGTGAGTCCTACAACCCAAGACCAAGATCATGGGAGAAGAAGAAACTCTAATCTGCTGAAGAAATTGAAACGCCAACACTGGAACATTAAATATTTTTAATAATAGCAGTTTCCCCCCCAATCCCAGACTAGGTTCCACCATGTTCTTCTCATTCGTTTATGTAGATATTCTTCGTGGAAAATATTAATTATTCTTTCCTTCTACACTCCACCGATTATTTTGTGACTTTTTTCTCTGAAATATAAAACTTTTAGATAAATCACCCGCAGTACTTCGGTCCCCCTAATCTTCTTGGTTCTTAAAATTTGTATTGTTTCCTGCTGCTTTCATGATGAAGCACATTGAATACCCAGCAATGGGCTCTTAGTCTGTGCATTAAAAGTTGGTAAAAGTTTGGGTTTTTCAACCACTAAGCCCGTAATTCTTGCTTTTTCTTCACGATTTCACCATTTGGCACTTGGTGGGTTGGGAAATTAGCTTTATCTACTTGCCACGTCGTTCCTTTAACTCTCTCGGTTGTGCATTTCTACGAGAATGTCCTTTTTAGCATCGCAACTCTAGGTATATACATTTCGACATTTGTGCAAATGTTCACTGCATTCCATCCAACATCTGCATCAAGCATATGAATAGACGACAAGGCTGCTGGTGTTGCTATTTCTTCCAGTTCTCTACTAAATGTTTCCTTTTTGGATTTTGAAACGTGAGCTGTGAAAGAGTACGTACATCACGTCCTTCACGATGCATATGCGGTGTAGACACTAATCGTCGTCATCATACTTGAGTCAGACGAGGTGCGAGAACGACAAAAAGTAACCATGTCCTGGTAATAGTCCCTTCTGTAGAAGTTTACGTCTCATTGTCCCTGCATTGTGCACATCGGAATGGCAAATATAAAGTGATAGGTATATTGTCTCTTAATTCATTAATTCTAACATTGTTGTTGTGCCATTAAATTTATTTTTTACTCCTCTTCCCAATCCCAATGGGTTTTAAATAAGATCGAAATGGACATAGCTTCTTCTATATTTTTAGATGTGCCCGGAGCATCCGGCAACACCTCATTCTGAACTATCGATACATTAGTCAACTAAATTGATTTGGTCCTTGCTAAGGCGGATGATTAAGTATGTCTCCCAAGCGGTCACTATCCTTTTGATTCACTAAAGGTTGTCCACAAGGCATTTTGCCTCTTATAAGTAGTTCAACGACTGACTTTAACTTAAGGTCATGCCAATCATTTACTAATGTCCCATTCCGAGGAAGTAAAATATTTCGAAATCATACTTACTTAGAAACCTTAGCTAGCTAGAATTACAGAAAAGGTCACCAAAGCCTTGTGAGTTGTCTGGTTTGGTAGGGTTTACATATTGTCAACTTCTAGGGCACAGCCCGTCCCATTAATGGGATTTACTGCTCCGAGAAACATTTGGAATTTCTAACGAACGGCAGGGTATTTCCGAAACTGTAACGTTTAAGATAATTAATCGCAGACTGTATACATTTTCTCAGATGTTTAAATTTTAAAGCCCTTAATACAGGTCATTAGCAAAGGATGTGTTCGGGGCTTTCTTCCTCTTCCCTTCATCCCGGGGAAATGCGAAATGTCACCAGTCTCTGTACGTTGGCGCATTTGTTCACATGTTTTTGGGGAATTTTGCGAACGAGCTCCCACATGAAGTATGTTTTAACAATCTGCGTCGAAAATTGTAACAGGAGGCGCATCCAAGTTTCTCGCTCCTTCCACTGCAGTTTATTCGCAGCTTCGTTCCCTGATGTAGTACAGTGAGCAGGTACCCCAATCAGATTAACCTGGGATGTTAAGGTATGAAGTTCTTCCTTGCATTTCTCCACTAATGTCTATTTGGTTCTTAGGTTGGAGTTGCTTTAACTTTTGGTACTGAGTAAAAGCTTTACATTCTTTAATATAGCAATAATATCTGCCTGAAATATAGGTACAAACTGTTCCTGATAGAGACTATAATTAAGGGGTCCCGCTCGGTAGTAGACTTCCGCCTCCGATCCATGTACTGGATTAGTATCCATTCAGTCTTAAGCAATCCATACTTTGGATATTCGATAGAAGTGAATATTCGTATTTCCTTCTTTCTATCAGACGTCATACTAACACTCCGTAGAGTAAGATGCGTTTGACGTTGCAAGTATAGGTCCAGTAGACTTGTGGGCGCCGTGGCTCAGTGGTTAGTGCGTTGAACTATGGAGCAAGAGGTTCGAGATCGAATCCCAGTCGGGGAACACCTAAAAAGTTTTTCACGGCCCCACCTCTCGCGTGCGTCTGACAAACATCCGAGAGTACAACTGTCTCGAGAAAGCTTCTCAAATAACAAACTGCCCTTCGGACACGGCAATAAATAGTAGGCCCCTTCCATTCGTGTAAAGAATATAACACGCCCAACACGAATAGTTGTGAGAAGTTAGGCCTTGGGTCCCATCGACCTGTTGCGCCAAGTATTTATTTTTATTTATTTTAGACTTGCTTCGGTTTCAAACCCCATGGCTTACCAGACACATTCTGATACATTCAGAACTCTCTTCTGACTTTCGGGATTCTATTTTCTAAATTTCTTCCCCAAGTTAACTTGTTATCCAGATAACCCGAAGATACCTTGTACCTTGTTTTTAGATCCAATTTTGCACCCCAGGGGAGGAAGGATTCTCCCTTGAGGGATATCGTGTGAGACTCTACCTTTCCTTCTTTCACTACTTAGATGAGCTTTTCTTATAAGTGTGGATATTTAATATACATTACATATCCATTACCTTCCTGTTCCTATACCTAGTACAAAGGACCTCCAGAATATTGTCAAATCATTGGCAGTAAAATGTATATTCTAATAGTTTCCAATGTACTTAACTTTTCACCTTGCCACTGTTCGTTTCAATATCCTTACGTTTAGAATAATTAAACCACTCACATACACGTGCATATTCTCAATTTTTAGTTTAAGTTCACATAATCAAATTATTATTGCAATTTGCCCCATTAAAATTTGCACATATCTCCAAACTACTCCCCAAAGCATAACCAACTTAGCTACACACATTCCAAGCGAATCCAATAAATTTTGCTTCATAAATAATTGTAAACGTAAACTGGGCTAATGGCCCAACGCAATTATCCAGGCATAAATAAAATGACAAACCTTATGCGAATGTGTGTTTATCATTTCAAATGTCAGTTTTATAGAAGTGCCATGTGTAGATTTTATGATTCCACAAAACCCATATGTATATGCCGACTTTGGTACATATATAGATAGATAGATAGATACAAGTAAATGCAGAGAATGCAGAGTGGTATAGTGGCGAAGGAATTTCGGTTCACGTCTTCACGTATTTCATGGAAAAGTATAAATTCTACACCCACATGGAGCGCATTTTCCTCCAGTGAGGTTGTTTTTTTTAGGTGTTCCATTATGACCATAAGAGATGCGGTATTGAAGACTCTATCAAGATTGCTGTTAGGAACTTATGCATTAGTTGATGTTCTTTAACGACCGCGTAAAGTGATTCTAAACACCGCGCCGTTGAGTAAGTGCAATTTATCTGACCAAAGTTAGGGAGATTATTTGCGGTTTTAATTACTTCTGTAATGGAATGGCTGATTAAGGGATTTTCTCTATTATCCTGAGCTTAAAATGGGAAAATTCAACAAAAAAAAATCATTAAAGTTTAAACTTTTAGAAAAGAAGGATAATAAAGCAGGACATTGTAGGGAAATTTTAACGTAAGTATATCAGGTCTTAATCGCTGGGAAAGTAAACACCCACTTTTAATTCATAACTGTCTAAACACTGTGTCAATGACCAATAGAGTTTAAGCAAATGTATCTACATAGCTCAAGGTCTTAGCACAAAGAACAGATGTGTTCTATGAGTCTAAATATAGTTAGGAAAGGATAGCAATCGGCTAAAGATAAATGAGATCCAGAAGGAAAATCTAGCTACTGATTATCAAAAACCTAGAGGACTTGATCAGCGAAATGAAAAGCTACTGAAAGTCTTAAAATATAATATTTATCATAAGAGTTGCTGTCCTTGGAAGGCATCCTTAAATTTGAATTCATTCTAGAATCTCGATATTTTTTTAAAAATTGTAGGCCAGGAATTAGGGTATAAGGTTTAGCTTAAATAGAGCTAAGAGCTACAATAAGATTTGAATATAATGTAAAGTACGATGAACGATGGTACGATACATGAATCCAGAACTGAAAATAAGGAACAAAATATGTATATTGAAAACGCACAATCCGTCTGGAACGGATCATATGATACTCTATTTTGAAGCCCTTATGAAGTAATCGTGGTCTCACGGCAAATTTTTTGGAATTACAAAGATATTTTCGAATCTTTTTTGACGTCTCATGTACATTTTCAGGAAAATCTGTTCTTTGATAAAAAAAAAAGCCCCCAAAAAAAAAGCGTGGCCACATACGATGTATGGACGAATTGTAGAGAATTTGAATATCTAAATATTTTAACTTAATAAAATTTTTTAATGTCATACAAAATAGTGATGTTATGATACAGTGCGCCCTTGTACTGCTTCATTTCTCAAAAGCTCAGATAACAAATTTCTAGTTTAAATTTAAGGACCTGGGTCATTCTTTTTCACTTTTGATATTCATAGTCATACTTTATAGGGTCTATCTTGATTATTTCTCTATGCTTAAGATGACCTGTCATTAAGGTCAGGGCACGAGAAATCAAGTCCATCAAAAATCTTCGACTTATCATTTTAACCAAAGTTCGGTTTTCCTTGTCGTTTCGTTATTTAATTACTCTCGCACAAACTGGTATTTTTTTGCCAAAATCCGGAGAGTTTTCGAAAATCTTCCGCATTAGAACTCCCAAACTGCACTGTACATTGCCTATTTCCAAAACCGATCATCGCTCTGTAGAGCTCCAAACTATGAATCCACTCACAAGAGCCAATAGACCATTGGGGGTTGCCGATAAATGTTGATAAATGTAGCCTTAAGACATTCATATGTTACAGTACGTTGGCCGGAATCTTATACCTATTCGGAATTGAGCCTGGATAGTGGTTACAAGAGGTGGAACTACTTTTTCTGTAAAACTGACACTACTGTCATTAGACATGCTTGTAGAGGTTACGAGTAGTTGGTCCAATCGTCCGTACTTATAGGCGAATATCGATCTACTTCATTGCAGAATTAGATGAAGCAATGCGATCCTTATTTTTTTTAATTTCAGTCTAAAGTTCGAGCTCTTTTGTTAATGATGTTCCTAACATTAAAAATTCGATTCTCAGATAAAATTAACATCTTTCCCCGGTTCAACTCTCACGGGCGTATAAAGCTTCTCAAACCAATACTTTGCTTGCTTTTAAAGCATGGTCATAACATTGGATTTTCCATAAACCCAATCCCAATTAAATTATCAAATTCAATGTATTCGGGTTTATCCTTAATCTTTACAAAAGATATTTTATTCATTATCCAGTATCCTTAGGATCAAAATAAATTACCACTTTAAATGATTTGCATTTTGCTATAAATTCAGCTCCAAGTTGAAACGATTTTCTTTTCCTATTAATAGATTTACCCCTTCTTGGCCCAAATTAATTAAAATGCCGCGCAGTTTCTGCCGCAACACACCAAAGACTAACCTCTCTGTTTTCAAACCCTGATCTATGACAAGCAAAAAACCGAAACAGGGTCGAGAGTTCCTCCTAGCCAATTCGTATCAATTAAGTCAAGTAAAAGGTCAAAATTTTGCATCATTGTCGTGGCGTTATAAATTTCCGCCAATTAGTCTGCGTCCCCATGGCTAAAAACCTTCCATTGTCAGCTTGAATGCTGTCAGAGCATCCCACCATGAGGTGGGGAAATTCATTGAAGGATACACCCCGAACACATTTATAATCCACTTGAATAGTGAGAGTATGCAAATTTTGTTCAGCCTAACAAGAACCACGGGGTTGAGAGTGTCATTTCCTTGTCAAAGACTCGTGCTCCAGCCATGTACGTGCGAAAGGAAATTAAATTACATTCACTGCGACTCGGTCCAATCAAAGTTCCCCCTTCTTTTCTGACAGGCAAATTGCATTTAATCCCTGGAAAATGATTAAAATAGAAAAGTGCAATTTCAAACCAAACACCGTATGTACTTTTATTTGCAGGGTGCACAGAAGATTGCTTTGCCCTATGGCACGGGACAGAAATTGACGGTGAAACAGATTCTCACCCACTTCACGGGCATAGACGCTTCCACAAAGAATCCAAAGGAGATATTCTCTGCCGATATACAAAAGGATTTACTGCTGCTGGAGGAGCAGGAAGGTTCAGTTAATTTCAAATTCGGAGTGGTTTATATGCGACAAGGACAGGAATGCGACGATGAGATGCTCAGCAATGGTAAGGCAGAAGTGATTAAATGACTTATCCCACATAATTACTTGGTTAAGGTGCATGTTTTAATGTGCTCATCCACAGAAGAAGCTAGTCAGGATTTTGAGGATTTCCTCGATGTGCTGGGGGAACGAATACGACTTAAAGGATGGGATCGTTTTCGCGGCGGTTTGGATGTGAAAGGTAAGTGATGTTGGTGCGGTTAAATGACTGTGGTTAATTAAATGCAAACGCAATCGTATGGGTGTGTGCGTTAATTAGGTGATATGACGGGGAAATATTCTGTGTACACATTGTATGAAGGACATGAAATTATGTTTCACGTCTCAACACTCCTGCCTTTTTCCAGAGATAATCGACAACAGGTAAGCATCTAATTATCATTCAGACTAATTAGTAGAGCAATTACCATTTTTATGGAATTTTATTGATTTTGTTTTTATTCTTTATTCACAGGTGGAACGGAAACGACATATTGGCAATGATATTGTGAATATTGTGTTTATCGATCAGAACTCGAGGAATGCCGAAAGGATATTACCGACCAGTTTCGATCCCACGTGGATAAAAAGCCAGTTTACTCGTATCCTTTTAAAAAAAACAAACGTATTGTCTTTATCGAGATGTTTTTTTAGGTTTTTTGGGATGTTAAAGCAGAACTCCTTTTTATACCTCGAAGGTGTGATCCAAATTAAACATTACAATCACAGTCTTTAAAGGCTTCTTATATAAATCTGTTAAACAAATATCTATCATCGACAGTGCCTAAAAGGATCATTTCTCGCAATGGTTTACTACTAGCATGAGGACCATTTTTTGGTCCTCCTATCCAAAAGTTTACCTACGAAAAGGTAGGCCCTTGTCTGTAGCGTTTTTCATATAGAAATCCGATTGCGTTGCAACTCAAGATCTGTCAGGAATATGACCATATTCCCTGACAATCAAATGACAATCAACTCCTGGCCTAACGACCCTGATAGAAAGTATATAACTCAAAGGATTCTGTCGAAATTTTAGCTACTCTTTGGTATAAACATCGCTTTATGTAAATATTTACTAGAGCTGGACACTATTGGCAGGACCAACCACAGATGGAGAAATGGGTTAACATGTCGAAACAGACCTGACCTAAGTGGGATCAGAAACGTAGTGCTAAAATGATGGCAGATCAGTTACATAGTCGATGACCTCAAAGCAAAACATGTTAGGCCTTTCAAAAACTGATCGTTTTTCCCAGTGTTAGTTGTATAAGCTGTAAAGACAGTGAAGGTGTCCAGTTATAACTCAAAGAAGAGTTCCTTCAATTAATTCAGTGAATTGACGTTCTTAGATATCAAGGCTTTAATTCGCTCTGTTAAACGATTCGGTTGGTTTAATTAGTCTATCGGTCCAATGTAGTCCATTATAAGCAGAAATATACCTTATTTGGTTTATATCCCCCCAGTTGAAGACCAAAAAATCACACAAATCGAATCAGAAATGTACTTTGTTAGTTCAGTTAGACTCAACCGTATTTAGGCACATGCGCAGCTTTCCCAATTGATGGTGTATCGGACCACCAAGAAACAGCCTCAGGACTCGAAACTACCACAAGTTTTCAACAAAAACAAAAAAAATGTTGGCTCAATGTATAGTTCTGTACACATTACCACCTACTGTGAGCCCAACTCTGGCTTAACTTATTCTGCTGTCTTCATCCAATTCGGTGCCAACTCGATTGAGACAAAACGTCCTAAAAGCTGGAGGATTCTAAACGGAAGCCTGCTTTTTTATCATAGAGATTGAATCGATCATTTGCTGTTATAGTGGAAACCGCGGGAAGAATTCATATATCTCTCTAGTGCGTTCTTTGCAATTTTGATAGCTATTGGCTTTTTTCACTTTTCGTAGAAGTATTCATCTTTTCATTTCCTATCAAGAACTGATTCTAAAATGCCTGTCGATATACCATATGCCAACATTCAAAACCTCTGGGGAATACCATTAAGTCCCACTGCTTTATTTTCAAAAAGTCCTTTAAACTCAGAGTTCTAATGCGAACTGGGATACTTAAAGGTAGCTACACAATCGAGTAAATAACTTAAAGCGTAGTGAGGTTGATCTGTTCACCTTTTGAACATCATAGCGTTTTGCATCATAGCGTTTCGCACTATGCATAAAACAGGAAGGCGAAAGTAAGCCATTATAAGATCGCTGTCACCAAACGGACTTAAGACAACACCAATAGTTTTGAAATGTTGATTTTATGCATCAACTAACAAACTGCACTATTCACGACCTGTACCTACAAACATTAAGTTCCTACCGTAGATGTTTTCCAAAAGTTTTATTGTCAAGATGTGGTACGTATGTTCATAACAAATATTGTTAGGTATTTCTATTAAGCAGAACCTCCGCAACTGCTGCATGTGTATTTTGCCATGCAAACTTCTCTTCGTATTGTGGTTAGCTCTCCAAAAAGATATTCAATATATGACGTCATAAAATATATCTCTAAATTCCCTTCTGCAATGTCTTTTCTGGTTAAAGTTACTATCTTTTCAGTAATACGCCTCAAATTTTTTGAAGTACTAGTATGTAATGTGGTCTATTCGAAACACGATTCCTTTCACCAAAGATTTTTGGAAAAAAGATAGTCATTACCATAGTACCGTGCATTCAAGTAGAATTCATATTCAGGATATTCATTCAAATGCCATATAAAACTTTTTAGAGTTTCACTTCCTTTTGAACAACTTGATTCTGCAAAGAATCTCTACCAGGTGGTGGACATTGTTTGTCCTCTCATTTTTGTTTATTGGTCAATTATTTTTAATGCATACGAATAAAAGTTTTCTAATATAATCACTATAAAGTTTTGTTTTCAGATGACATTTGAAAGTATATTTTCCTTAGCTAAGCTAATTCCTTCCAGATATTTTCGCTGTTGTTACCAGAGTAGAAAGCACTTACCGTTTAGCTATTTTCTGTGATGAAACTGTACCTCCATTCGGACCAACCTTACCGAATCCACCTGAATTTTCTGTAAGTATTATTTAGAAAAGTAAACATTTCAGAAACTTTCTAGTGCTAGTGTAACAAGTTCCAATTAATATTGTGGTTATAAATTAAAGGACCAGAAAAATAGAGACAACTAAAAATAAATACTGAAACAAAGTTGGAAATATCCTCAAAATGTACATATACATACCCCACACGACAGTATCTACAGTACAATACCTCCTAACATCGCATTATTTAGTTGCAGATAGCTTTGCTGATAAATGGTTTCAGACGGAAGCGATTACTACAATATTTCGCTGCAAAACACCTTCACTTTAATTCAAAAACCCATTTCCTCTTATTAATAACGAATGAAGCTGCGAAAACAACCAAACCATGTATTTATGAATAAACAATCAAATCAAATTGATGAGGTTCCACTTCCATGAACTATTATTTAGAAGGAACAGAAGCGAAGTACCTTGTTGTCACCCTAGACAGTAAATTTTCCAAACATCCATATATTTCAGGAATCATCGAGAATTTTAGATTTGTCGCACATATGTGGCATCAATTATGGACTATCCATCACTAGGATATACATAAATTCAACATGCCTCCCAAATATTACTTCAAGCAAAGTTTCTCAATTATCCCAATGGATGACCCTGTACAGCGGAATACGTTCTAGTATGGTATACCAATGAACTTGGTAGAGTTATTTGGCATAAAACTCTCGTTTAGTCTAGACCAATATTTCACCATCTTTCACATAGAATGTTTATTATTATACATCCATTGCAAAGCCATCTTCATCTTCCCTGACAGCCATACCTTATAATCCTTACAGCAGATACAATGCTCTGGCATCTAGCATATTTATTTTGCCATGGCTATACTGCTCTATATCTTATTATGTAGACCTTAGCTAAACTATTGTCAATCTCGATTCATGTTGATTGTTTTATATGTGAAGGATTGTCAAGGTTAAATTTAAACTTAAAAATCAGCACAATCCGACTTTGTCTATACTATTTCCAAGTTTCCCTGGTTCGCTCAGCAACCTTTTTTGGGTTCGTATCTTTCACACGTTTTCTCACTATTTAATGCGTGTAGTTACATACTTGATTGATATAGTTCTAGATATGCTAATTATATTGTAGAAACCCGCATCCGCTTCAGAACCAATTAACCAAAAATTTCGTCTAAAAGCCATATGTTTCCTTGCCCTGTGTAAAAGGAACAAAAAAAGTACATTTTTCCCTCTTTTTCATGAAACTGTTGCCGTTGCCGGTTGCTAATACAAACGCTTCATACTAACGAGTTGTGAATTAGAAATAAAGTGCACGACTGGTTCGTTGCACTTTAATGGTGAAGTCTTGTTTTAATATAGTGGGCGTGGCATTCTTTATATTTGAATTAGTTATCTTAACATGGTACTGATGGTATCTGGAAGATTTTATAATTTGTTTTCCTTTTTTTTGGAAAATACTCTTCAAAAGTGGGCGTGGCCATATGTAATCCTCAAGCAAATTGAAGAGAACTTAAAGCCTATCAATTTTGGCTTAACAATTTTTTTCCCTATCTAGTGGAAATTTTGCCGAAAAAATAAAAATTCAAAGTGGGAGTAGCCAAAACTTGATATGCCATTACTTTGGATTTATGTATCTTAAAAACATCAAATATTAATTTTAAGCCCAGTCGCTGAGTAAATAACTGAGTAATTATCAAAAGTTATACTTGTCTTTATACCTTTTAAGTTTTAACTAAAATCGGCCTTAAGTAATGTACCCTTACTTTTAAGGTTAGAAGGAAAGCTGAAATTTCGCCTCGAATTGTGGCCCCACAGATTCTAGATATGAAGAAAATCCGTCCAGCAGTCGAGTGGACGGACCACTTCTTTGGGCTTCTCTATCATAGTAATGCCAAGTTTGATTAAAATCTCGAGTTCGAAAATTTTCATTGTACGATCCAGAAACAATTTTCTTTTTTTGAAAAAAACGCCTTCATAAAGTGGACGTGGCCTTATATGGTGCTCAAGTGAATAATAGAGAATTTTAAGATATCTAATAAATTTTTTTAGAAAAGTTAAATCTTTTCAAAGTCACTGGATCTACATTCATAGTTCAAAAACCCGATTACTTAGCATTTGTCTTATAATGCTTAGATATTAACTCTAAGCCCTGGTGGCATACCATCTGTGAGCATACATACATATGCATATCCAAACTAAAGCAAGTACAAATATGTATCAAAATCGTTTAAGCAATTTTCAAAAAAACCCATTTTTACTAAAATCGCCCCTAGTTAAAGTGGAGTTCCATTTGGAGGTAAGAATGAAAATTCCGAATTCGACATTCAGTTCATTTCTGTGAACATCATTATCTGACATAGCTTACAAATTTGCTCTAAATTGTCTATAAAGATCAAAAAGCACATGATCAGCGAAAGCGGTGTTAATCGTGTGAGGATTTCGTAAAAGAATTCATGAATTTTACTTGAACTCCTGACAGGAAGCCCCACTTCTATTGAAATTCACAGAGCAACAGCTATTATACCCTCTGCCCTAGCGTACACTTATATACACAGTTTCGTTTGTCCCACATAAATTCCCCAACAACCAAACCATCCCAACTCACTAAGCTCCCTAACTGAGAAATACAGTATAAACGGATTTACAAGGTAAACACCTTACCAAACAATCCACTCGAATCGTTTGGCAGGCAATCTATGTGGAAAGTTTACCTACTTCACCAACTGCGCCGTGATGCCGTTCAATCATTCCCTAATTTATCGTAAAATTTATTATTCTTTCAGGATGTTTTCATGTTTCGTGAATTTCTTCTGGTCAAACTGATAAATGCAGAGAAAGCAACTTTCCAAACACCGACATTTTCCCAGAAACGTGAGCGAACTCTAGAAATGCTTATCAAGGATCTGTACGAAGAGTATGTCCACGACAGTAAGTTGGTAAGTGCATATCCTTAAGCAACCGTGACTATAATTCAATATGCCCCATCCGCACATGGTGTGTCATTCGTAGAATATGTTAAATCGGCGGGCATTTTCGGAAGTGCTGTACGATGTGCCCCGCACCTCAAGGCTCAAGGAGGACGCAAGACAAATTGAATTTGTTCGAATCGGGCAGGCACTCAAATTGGAAGCTATCGTGCGTGGTGATGCCCCGACTAGTATAGCGTCGGCTAGTCCATGCACGATATTTAAAAAGCCACCATGGGAGCCACAGTGTTTCTATCCGACTTTCCAGCATCGTGGTACCTTGGCAGGAGATTCATTCAGTCATGATTGCATATTCATGGCCACCGATGATGGTACATTCTTAATAAAGGGTGAGTGGGTGCATGTGGGTCATTAAAAAGGCATTAGGATTAATTTGTGTGTTTTGCTTGGCAGAGGACCAATCCCTGCAACTGGTATTTGATAAGACGTTTTTTGTCAGGCAATTGAGTGTACTGGAGGAGCACGGATTATTGCTTATTCGTGGTGGCTCGGCTACTAATCGTGATTCGAATCGAATGCACGTTTTCCGATTGAGAGAATTCCAGGAGGAGGCTATCCGTAGCCGAAGCAGGAATGAAGTTAAGGAAAGGCGAATTGAACGCACAAGAGGATGTCACTTGTATGCAAGTTCGAAAATCAATGGCGGCCACCTGAGACTGGTCGTCGCTGTGGGTAGAAAAATTCAATTGTTCCAATGGAAGCACACTGCTGCTTGGGCTTCGTGGTGTGCGGAAAGTGATACTGAAACGGTGGAGGGATTCATTTTCCAGAAGGAGATTCAGTTATGCGAACCACCTGCTATTATGACTCTACTCGAGGGACCGACAAATACAAATGCTGGAGGACTTATTTGTGTTGGATACAGGTGAACAAGAAAAGATATATTTTTTAATTGTCAATTTTTTCCTGCTACCATCGAAGAATAGTCAGTGAAATTGAAGATGAAAATGAGGATGAGGATGGTGATGGGGATAAGGATGAGGATGAGGATGAGGATGGGGATGAGGATGAAGTTGAGGATGAGTATGAGCATGGGGATGAGGATGAGGTTGAGGTTGAGGTTGAGGATGAGTATGAGGATGGGGATGGGGATGAGGATGAGGGAGAGGTTGAGGATGAGGATGAGGATAAGGGAGGATAAGGATGAGGATGAGGATGACATAAAGATACATGATAGTATCTTTAATATGAAGCCATGTCTGAAGTTTAAATTGAAAATATGAAGCCATGGGCACACAGCAGTGGAGTGCACACCGATAACGGTGTGGTGGAAAAGTACTCGTATGTGATGAAAGTATGCATATGGTATACAACTAAAAATACAAATTTTTTGCTCTGGTGGGTGTTAAGTTTAGTGAATGATCAATGTTGTTCATAAGTCAATCACGTATCATAAGTCTGCCTAAAAACATCCAAAAAGGGAATAAAAAACATGTAACATCTACTCATTGATCTACGAACATATCCCAAAATATGTTAATTGTTCCAGTTCCAAACAGTTGACGCTAGTGACAGAACGAAATTAGACTGACTTTACCAAATGTGCTGCTAGCACTAGCAAAGTACTTGTAGGTTATTTTATGAAATTTCTGAAATGAATAGTATGTACATCACTCCTCCACCTTCGCATATTAGTTAAATTTATATTAGTAAGCTGAACGCAAGTATACATATATAGGTACATACTTATATGTAAATATATGTATTTTTTAATTGTCAATTTTTTCCTGCTACCATCGAAGAATAGTCAGTGAAATTGAAGATGAAAATGAGGATGAGGATGGTGATGGGGATAAGGATGAGGATGAGGATGAGGATGGGGATGAGGATGAAGTTGAGGTTGAGGTTGAGGATGAGTATGAGGATGGGGATGGGGATGAGGATGAGGGAGAGGTTGAGGATGAGGATGAGGATAAGGGAGGATAAGGATGAGGATGAGGATGAGGATGAGGATGAGGATGAGGATGAGGATGAGGTTGAGGATGAGGATGAGGATGAGGATGAGGATGAGGATGATGATGAGGATGAGGATGAGGATGAGGATGAGGATGAGGATGAGGATGAGGATGAGGATGAGGATGAGGATGAGGATGAGGATGAGGATGAGGATGAGGATGAGGATGAGGATGAGGATGAGGATGAGGATGAGGATGAGGATGAGGATGAGGATGAGGATGAGGATGAGGATGAGGATGAGGATGAGGATGAGGATGAGGATGAGGATGAGGATGAGGATGAGGATGAGGATGAGGATGAGGATGAGGATGAGGATGAGGATGAGGATGAGGATGAGGATGAGGATGAGGATGAGGATGAGGATGAGGATGAGGATGAGGATGAGAATGAGGTTGAGGTTGGGGATGAGTATGAGGATGGGGATGAGGATGAGGTTGAGGATGAGGATGAGGATGAGGATGAGGATGAGGATGAGGATGAGGATGAGGATGAGGGTGAGGATGAGGGTGAGGATGAGGATGAGGATGAGGATGAGGATGAGGATGAGGATGAGGATGAGGATGAGGATGAGGATGAGGATGAGGATGAGGATGAGGATGAGGATGAGGATGAGGATGAGGATGAGGATGAGGATGAGGATGAGGATGAGGATGAGGATGAGGATGAGGATGAGGATGAGGATGAGGATGAGGATGAGGTTGAGGATGAGGATGAGGATGAGGATGAGGATGAGGATGAGGATGAGGATGAGCATGGGGATGAGGATGAGGTTGAGGTTGAGGTTGAGGATGAGTATGAGGATGGGGATGAGGATGAGGATGAGGATGAGGATGAGGATGAGGATGAGGATGAGGATGAGGATGAGGATGAGGATGAGGATGAGGATGAGGATGAGGATGAGGATGAGGATGAGCATGGGGATGAGGATGAGGTTGAGGTTGAGGTTGAGGATGAGTATGAGGATGGGGATGAGGATGAGGGAGAGGTTGAGGATGAGGATGAGGATAAGGGAGGATAAGGATGAGGATGAGGATGAGGATGAGGATGAGGATGAGGATGAGGTTGAGGATGAGGATGAGGATGAGGATGAGGATGAGGATGATGATGAGGATGAGGATGAGGATGAGGATGAGGATGAGGATGAGGATGAGGATGAGGATGAGGATGAGAATGAGGATGAGGATGAGGATGAGGATGAGGATGAGGATGAGGATGAGGATGAGGATGAGGATGAGGATGAGGATGAGGATGAGGATGAGGATGAGGATGAGGATGAGGATGAGGATGAGGATGAGGATGAGGATGAGGATGAGGATGAGGATGAGGATGAGGATGAGGATGAGGATGAGGATGAGGATGAGGATGAGGATGAGGATGAGGATGAGGATGAGGATGAGGATGAGGATGAGGATGAGGATGAGGATGAGGATGAGGTTGGGGATGAGTATGAGGATGGGGATGAGGATGAGGTTGAGGATGAGGATGAGGATGAGGATGAGGATGAGGATGAGGATGAGGATGAGGATGAGGATGAGGATGAGGATGAGGATGAGGATGAGGATGAGGATGAGGATGAGGATGAGGATGAGGATGAGGATGAGGATGAGGATGAGGATGAGGATGAGGATGAGGATGAGGATGAGGATGAGGATGAGGATGAGGATGAGGATGAGGATGAGGATGAGGATGAGGATGAGGATGAGGATGAGGATGAGGATGAGGATGAGGATGAGGATGAGGATGAGGATGAGGATGAGGATGAGGATGAGGATGAGGATGAGGATGAGGATGAGGATGAGGATGAGGATGAGGATGAGGATGAGGATGAGGATGCTAATTTTGGATCTTTAGTGTAATGTAATGAAATGAATATGTAATTTAATTTGATTAGATTACTATGACATTTTATATAAATTATAAACTTATTGGTTAATTTTAAAACTATTACCTTACCATTTCCTCTCTTTTATTCTAAGATATCACTACGAAGTGGTATGCGATCAGTCAGGTTGTGCAACCCGCCTGTATGAAGTAGAAGCATCGAAGAGAAATCAGACACAACTCAATGCGGCGATAGAGCTATGCGATGGTCAAGAAACAGAGCTGCTGCTTTGTTATAATCGTAAGTTAAATACTAAATATTCGTCACATTCAGTTTTTACTTGAGCTTCTCGTAACTTCCTTTGCAGATACCTGCCACTTTCAGAAACTAAACAAAGACACAACCTCTTCGCAGTTTGACTTCCACTGGAATACGTCTCCCACATCAATTGTATGCGCTTTTCCCTACATTCTGGGCTTCACTTCCGATTCAATTGAAATAAGATTGCTGGTCAATGGCAATTTGGTACACACAGCCATAATGCCTGAGCTTCAATTGATCACTTCCAAGCGTGACATCTATTTTGTCACCACAGCACCGGAATTCATATCCAAAGATCTCAACATCAAAGGCTTACAAATAAATGAAGTAACTCCCGAACGTAAACTGATGACAACACCCAGCGAAACTTCGTCCAACGAGGAACTATCACGAAATCCTGAGAGAAAAAATATCGAGGAAATCCCTATTAATCCTGAAAGTGAACTTCAATGCCTCCTTACACTTCCCGTTCGAAATGATGGTGGAATGCCATCGATACAACGTGCAAGATCACTTCAGAAAACGAACAACTTCAACGAGGATCAGAAGCCTATCATCGCCAAGAGCAATTCATGTGGTGATCCTTACCGATCGGATGGCACTAAAGATAAGGATCTTGCCGATCAGCCCAGTGTTCCACCAAATTCACCGCGGTCAGTCGGTAATCAACAAACTCAACAACATAAATGCAGTTCACCAATGTCTCCAACCAAACGAAATTCCAAATACCGAAATCTATTCACCAGCAGCTCTGGCGATACGTCATTCAGCTCACCGGATCGGTTGAAACCCTTACGCATCTATCGGATACCTTTGTCCAAACTGACAGGCACTCATTCGCATTTCCATGCACATTCCTTCAATACTTCAACATCTTCTTCTGGTTCATCAGCAGCGACTACCACAACAACAACTTTTAAGCATTCAATCGATGTTCCCCTCATAGGTGGACGATCGCATGAATGACATCCGAGTATATCAACCTACTGGGATGACAATAAGAGCAACACCAAAGGAATGGATCTGAACGACGATTCAGAGACAGTTTTGTGCAATGACATGTGTCAGTCGATCGATTTTCAGTATTTGATCTCACAACAGCTCATGAGGTTTCAGCAAAACAAAAGCAGACAAAATTGAGTGCAAATATGAGTTTTTAAATGAAATCAAAAAATATGTAGTTGTTATCTTTTTGTTAAGAGTTCGTTGTTACCACCAGGCATAACACTTTCTACATATACATATGTATTAATGCGCATTTCGAATATCTGCCTTGGTTTTCCACTGTAAATTTTTCTTATAGGATTACGTATAGTATAATTTCATTTTCTTCTTTTCTAACTTATTTATACTCTTCCTGTGTTCTGTATGATATGAAATAATATTCTAAGAAATAAAAATATATATGTATGTATACAAAACTTAAGAAAAAGAAAAAAGTAAAATTACTATAAAGGGTTACATTGCTAAAAATTTATATATGTATGTATGTTTAACTAATTTTAATAAACTTAAGAGGAACTATCCATCGATTTGTTTTATTTCACTTTTAAATCAAATTTTTTAAAAAAATAGATGTATTGGAAGGATTCCAAGCTTTCACAAAAGTATAGGTAGGAACTCTAGACCTACATACAAGGTGGCGCACTAGTTAGAACCCAATGTTCTTGGCTTTGGATTATGTTTATTTAGTAGTACAGAGATTCATGTCGCTTTGATGTGTATCTTAAATTTGCTTACTTAGCAAATGCCAAAGCAGAATTGACATTTCCCCTCATTTGCAAAAATGATGCATCTTCCGATAGGTTGATGACTTTTGCGCCACCTTGTATAGGGTTTGAATGCGTAACACATTTTATATGGTTGAATTTTTCAGCTCTTGCAAGTAGCTTCTACATTTAATTATATCGCTCTTCAGTGAAGGTCTTAATATGTGGGGCTGGGGAAAACTTTTCTACTATCAACACTAATTTTTATGGCAACTTGTCCACCCATCTATCCGTGATTAGATTTAGATTCATAATAATCAACTGGGAAGTATATTGAGCAGAAAGACATTATATGTTGATAATGTAGATAGTTCTTGGAATTTGATACACATTGCACAATGTTTTGGAAGCATATACCTACTAACGAGGCATTTCACTAGGAAATAAGGAATCTTTTTCGAATGATAGTTCGAGTGCAGTGCTCCCATCGTCGAATGTACTGAGGTAGGCAAACTCTTTGCTTTTTTAGCCAATATTCAGACCCCAACGATGCATTCCTGAAACATGCAGTCTTAATATTTTGGAAAAGAATTATTTCCTATTTTTTGTTGAATAGCGAACGTAGATATGGGCAGATTTTGAGAATAATGCTTTCGACCGAGCTTACTTGAGAGTCTTGCTAAGAGTTCAGGTTTATTGCGCCCTCCAGCGCCACCTGTATAAGTAATGATAAAAATGGATTAAGATTGAAATCACTCATATTTGGTAAGGACATCATTAGAGTAAGCTATCCTCAGATACTTTATACACAAGTACGCTGAGATTGAGTTCAAAAATATGTGTGAGGGTATCCGTGTGTCGAAATACGAATACGTCAGATTCAATAAAAATATATTGTACTTACGTGAATCTTCAAGAATCCTGTTCATATAGGACTTAGGAACTGGATATTTTTTGACGTTTGCAGGTGAATGTGGAAGCGGATGGTGACTCGACAAAAGAAAAGAACAAATATTCATAAACTGAGGTACCCTCAAAAGCAATCAAAAAATAAGAAAGTAAACCATTTCAACTGCTCTGAAAAGTATTAAAATTCATTGAAAAGCAAACCAATGAACAAGCAAAAGTCTAAAAAGTACAGCCCATCAGTCCTGTGTGAAAAGGGCCAATTAATTTCAAAATTTTGCAGTAAGTTGTGAATTGCCTTGGGAATTCAGATATGAACAGTCCTGTTTATTCTCTACGTCTTTACCTCACTATAAAGTTTTCTTAAGACCATATTTACGTTCACATCTTGCACAAGCGGTATTGGACGTCAAACACTCAATTGACTTAAAACTTTTCCACAACCGTATTCTCGTCCAAACCTACTCAGTTCAAAATCTAATCATGTTATCAATAAAAGATAAAATTTATCTTAAACTTTTTCAAAAATAAAAAATGAACATGTTGGTGTTTTTTTCATACTCTTTTTTATAAAGAGCATTTTATTGCAATCGATTTTTGTGTATTTACATTATTTTGTCAATTCTTACAACTACAAGATTAGTTTGTTCATATCTTAAGCTATTCGAAATTATATATAAAATTAAGTTTTGTTTATAACAATCTTTTTTTTTTACAGATATTGCAAAAACACAACTCTAATGTCGTGCACAAATTAAAAATTACAAACATGCGGCAGTATAATTGTTCTTTTCCATGACAACATTGACAACAAGATACAATTGACACAATGCTTGACTAGGATCCTTACAAGAGTAAGTTACATCGCTCCTTTGTCAACTCAATTGTCAAATAAATTCGAAAAGTAATAATTATCAAAAATAATAAAACAAAACAAGGCAAATAAAAATCACAGAGAAGATAAATAAACATAAAAATATTTTTATAGCATTATTTGTATATCAGATCAAGTATCTTTGGATTGGATTTGTAAAACTTTTTTCCTTTTTTTTTTGTTTGTAAAGAGAAAAACTCAACACGGACGCATTTAACTCTTCTGACCTAATCACAAATTCACATTCAGTAACTTATTTCTAATACTTTAATGGCTACGTTTTTCTTTGAGTACCTACAGGATATAAAAATCACTTAAATTTACAGAACGAAAAAAAAAAATGATAGTGACAGTTTATAAATGACGTTTTAGTAGAGTGAAAAAAGTCCTATTTATCAAATTTTACCAGTCTTCATCTTCATTGTACTCGGAGATTTCCAATCGGAAGGGAGGTTTTGCTTTACTTAACTTCCTGTGACAACTTTTGCCCAGAGGATTGTGTCGCAAGTCAACAAGCTCTAAGCTGTCGCTGGTGATCATTTGATCTGTGTCGATTTCTAGAAATAAGTTAAAGCTTAAAGATTATCTTTTATAGAGAGATATGGATATTGATATTAACTTACCTATAATGGCATTGTGACTTGCGTCCAGTTCACGAAGGTTTGGTATTTTAAACACAACTGGTGGCAAGACGATAAAGGTATTGTGTGATATATTTAGGCGGGCTAATGATGCTAGCTCTGCCAACTCATCTGGTAGCTTGGCCATTTGATTGTGTGATAGATTGAGATCTGTAAGGGGAAATATTTAATAATTTTGACAGTTGATGGGGAACTTCTTGACTTGACACCTACCTGTGATAAGATTGAATTTGACGGCGAATTTGGGTGAAATTTTCTTGATAACGTTTCCACTTAGGTCACAAGTTTTCAGGGAAGTGTTTCGCATGAGATGGTAAACAGCCTCCGGCACCTGCATCAGTTCGCATTCTGACAGATCTGAAAATGAAAGAATCATTGGTCAGTTACCGAGTAAATAAATTGTAAAAATTAAGGTTAAACATAAGGAAGAATCATCGGTACTCTAGAGGTTTAAGCAAAAAGATAGGTATCGCAAGACTTCTTAGGAAAATGACATGATTATGGAAATGAATGCTTAAAAGATTGTTTGCCATAAAGTCGCAATATAGGTACATTCACACTATATTGTTTATGTAAGTACATTTTTATACATCTATAAAGATGTGTAGTTTTCTGTATCCATTGACTGAAAAGTGCTACTTTTTCGCTTGTCAAGCGATTTTACAGATATATGCTTATAAGAATTAAGTGTCTTGGCATGAACTTTATTCTTCAAATAATAGATACTGAAAAGTACAAGTAGACGAGCAACGATAACAGTGAGGCTAAAGTTCCATTACAAAGATGGGGAAAGGACAATTAACGTCTGCATAATTGGCCGTAGAGGTATTAAATAAATAAATAAACTCTATAAATTTTAAGGACGTTTTCATTGAAAGACCAGAAAAGCCTTAGGCGTTAAAATTCTGTTGTAAGCGTAAATGGTTCGTGACCGAAATTCCTTAAAACATCAAATTCAGGGAATGGATAGAATATCACCAATCTTATGTGTCTTATTGCCACCGATCGATTCACTGTTGAGGTTTCTTCACGTATTGCAACATCTAGGCACTTTAGCGTCGTCAATATTTAGAAACCACTGACAGTGTACTTTTGGCAACGTAGAGGCAACACTGGTGATCAAAAGCAAATCTATCGAGCTATGGTCTACACGGTACAGATCTAATTATAGTGTGATAGTATCTTTAATATGAAGCCATGTCTGAAGTTTTAATTGAAAATATGAAGCCATGGATACAAAGCATTGAAGTGCGCACCGATAACGGTGTGCTGGAAAAGTACTCGTATGTGATGAAAGTATGCATATGGTATACAACTAAATATACAACACCCTGACAGATTTTTTGCTCTGGTGGGTGTTAAGTTTAGTGAATGATCAATGTTGTTCATAAGTCATTCACGTATCATAAGTCTGCCTAAAAACATCCAAAAAGGGGATACAAAACATACATATAACATCTACTCATTGATTTACGGACATATCCCAAAATATGTTCATTGTTCCAGTTCCAAACAGTTGACGCTAGTGACAGAACGAAATTAGACTGACTTTACCAAATGTGCTGCTAGCACTAGCAAAGTACTTGTAGGTTATTTTATGAAATTTCTTAAATGAATAGTATGTACATCACTCCTCCACCTTCGCATATTAGTTAAATTTATATTAGTAAGCTGAACGCAAGTATACATATATATATAGGTACATACTTATATGTATCTACAATCATAGCTGTTATGTAAACCAGGTGATTTGATACCATACCCAAATGTTCGTTCTCTTGTGCGTTGGTACACCTTTCAACAACTCTTACAACCGCATTTGCCATTATGAATGAAAATTAGATTTTATTTTGATTTCTCCACAAAATAAAACGCAAATAATGACAGACTAAGTATATCGAGAATACGATTAGAAAATGTGATACTAGCTACGTGATGCTATTTTTGGGGATATTACGATTTCCGAGGCACAAAGTTTTGAATACGCAGTCTTGTACATCTCGATGAAATAAGCACAAAATATAAAGTACCAACATTCTCGTTTTCGCCTAATTTAGGAGATATCGAGGTTTGAAAATTTATTTTTTTCTATGGGATTTTCGTTGAAATGTATAATTCTTTTGACGTACATGCAACGTGGAACAGAAAATTTGTTGCATAGTTTTGGGAGTTTTTATATCCAAATACATCTTTTGTTGCAAGTCACGTGACGGCCTTTTCCTATGAAATTTCTATTAGAATATATAATTTGTTGGCCCGACAGAGAACTTTATTTTGCATAGTTTTAGGAGTTTCTTTAAACTGACTTAAATTCAACTGACGGTCTATTTATTTTGGAATAAAATTTTATTTATTTATTTTACATATGTATATGGTACATACAACTTGCTGCGCTTGCTTGCAACTTTTAAGGCAAGCAAATATTTTCTTCTGACTACGATCTAAAATCTATAGTTTTATAGCTGGTTCGTCCGGATCTACATATGTATTTGTTTAGGTAAAATTTTTAATTGCACCTATGAATATGTACAGGGCAAGCATTGGTTTCGTGAAAAATTTCGGACTCGAAATTTTAATCAAACTCGACATTATTGTAATGGAGAAGTACAAAAAAGTGTGTCCGCCAATTCCGTCTGTCTGTCTATTCGACTGCAGCCTAAACGGCTGGACGGATTTGCTTCAAAGATCATTTTATAGGTTCTGTGGGATAATCCCTAGAGGCGAAATTGGAATTTTCATTCTAACCCTAAGGGCAGTTTGACTAAAAATGGATTTTCTCGAAAACGGCTCTAACGATTTTGATTAAATTGCATGTGTGAGTTAGTTCGGGCATATACTATTAGATGTCATACAACGTTTTCCATGAAAAATGCATACAACTTTAATTTTAGAAATTGGCTGTTTCTCGCCCATTTCTTCAAGAATTTGGCTAAAAATTAATAACTGAGGAATATTTGTAAGTCATATGCAAAGATATGGCGTACTAAATTTTATCACGCCCACTTTTTAAAACTTTCAAATATTTTCAGATTTTGACTAGAAATTGAAAAAAAAAAATATTACGACACAATTTATAGGCGATACAACGCCCACTTTTTGAGGCGTTTTTTTTGGTTTTTTTAAATCATTTTTTCAATAAAATTTTGTAGATAACATCCATTAAAAGTTATCATGGTAGTGCCCTCAAAAATACAGAATGACACGTCCACTTTATTGGGCCTCAAGTATAAGAAGAACAAGACTTGAATTTCAGTGCTTATAAGATTATAAACTTATAGCATAAAGTCCAGTCGTAGTAGTCGTTGATAGTGCCACAGCTTAGTTCGCATTTACCATTTTCTTGACGCTGTTCTTTTAGCTGTTGGTGTGTCCAAGTCACTGGCATTTTGCTTACAAAGCACAAAATTATGGCCAAAACATCTCTTATTTTGATATGGCAACAATTACCATCAAAAAATGTTCCAGCGCATGGATTTTGAGTTTTTCGGCAAGGCTTGACAGTTTGTTGTCGAGATCTTTTCATGGCACACCTCCAAATCCAGCCCAATTTCTTCTCCGGGTTAATTTCTACTTTCATTATTAGTCCACAACACAGCGGAGGCGTCGAAATCTGTGAAGGAAGAAGTTTTATATCCTGTAGAAACCTTACCGCAACCTCTTCCGTTGAAATCAGTCGTGGTAGAGTTGATAGGAACGAAAAATGTTTCAGTGTTGGGTGTAATTTAGGATGAGTAGACATTCTTTTGTATTATTTTTTCACTTTTAACTTTGTAACACAAATTTTATGTCTTGCTAGACCAGAAACGAGCTTTTTTTAACTGATTTTATGTTCAGTTATGAAATATACAAACGAATCAAATGGATTGCAATGGTATGCACCTGGGAAACTTATAACTCCTAAAAATATGCTTAATTTTTCATTGAAGAAGGTTTTGAGATTGAAACTTATGCAACATTCTGTAATCGCAGAAGTGTTAACTCCTAGAACTATGCAAAAAAATTCTGTTCCACGTTGCGTGTACGTCAAAAGAATTATATATTTCAATGGAAATCCCATAGAAAAAATAAAATTTCAAACCTCGATATCTCCTAAATTAGGCGAAAACGAGAATGTTGGTACTTTATATTTTGTGCTTATTTTATAAAAATAAAAAAAGTTGCGTTCTCAGAACTTTGTGCCTCGAAAATCGTAATCTTGCCCTATTTTTATCACGCGTATAAAGTGTTTCGCAGATGGCCTATGCTTTCAAATTCTAATTCACTAATAAACTAAATTAGTGGGAGACAAAGAAAATGTTCAGAAGATAAATTGAGTGAGTAATACTATTCGGTATCACAAACATAACAAATAAAAGCATTGACAGTAGAAAGGTGTGTTCGCTTTGGATATTGAAAGCTCCACCTTTGGGGGAATGAAACTGAAGTGAACCAAAATGAAACGGCGTTGCTCGGATACGGTAATGAGCTTTTAAGAAAATTTAGAGTGCTGCCAAGTTCATATGAGAAAATGTTGTAGCCTACATTTTATATAAAAAGTTAGGATATTATTTTTTATTTTTATGCTCTGTATCCACCAAAAACTAAATGTCGGATTTACCGAAAACAGACTTAGATTTATGTCAGTTGTCTCTACTGGGAATTAGAATTTGACGTTAGCTGTCATGTACATTGTCAGGGCTGGTAATTCAGAAATGGATGAAATATTTATTGCTGTCTATTGTTGATTAGATACCAAAATTAGGAAAATTCTTTTTCTATTCCCTTTTTTTTTGTCACCACTTGATCCGATGCCGACATAAAGTTGTACGATTTTTATTGCATAGGATTTACATAAGTGCGATTTACATGGGATTTATAGATGTCAAATCATATCTTAAAGCTTATGAGTTAATTGAAAATTGAAGTTTACGTAGTAGATTGAACTAAAAACGGTCGATAAAAAACATTTCCATTTATTAAGTTTGTATTAATTTTTATCGATATATCCTCACAGTTTTGTTTAAATGATGTGAATATGTTTTCAGATTTTCGTCCTTATGCATACATACATACATTTATAATCCTGCGAACATACCCTTGCAACCGTAACAACCACCCTAATGCACTGCCCAATGCGGTAACCATGGTACGCCGACTGCACCGGAAAACCACAACAAATCCCAAAAATAAAAACAGTTTCTTAGTCGTAGATACATTTGCAGGAACAAGGTAATACATTTAAATTCTCTGTAAGTTGTAATAAAATAACTTTTGTCTCCACAACAGAAGTACAATGGAGTCGGAGTTAGCAATGATATCCGAACTGGCAACTGCTGTTCTCAAAACATCCGAGCCAGACAACATCCCACAGAAAACTCTACAACAACCACCAATAGCTCCGCCAACTGGATACACCAGACCGCCAACATCTTCTCTCTTTTCACGTGGAAATCTAGTCAGCAGTCGCTTAGGTGGCGATAAGACCTCTCTAGCACGGCCGTCAACAGCTGTTCGTGCAGTAGGCTATACGGCAGACTCAGAAAAGCTCCTCGACCAAGCATTTCTACAAAAGGCCAAACAGCAACAGGGATTGGGTGCCCCCGTTGAGTCAGCAACAAAAGATGTCAATCCCCTCATCAGATACAGACACTTAGAAGCAAAGATATCAGCTCTGCTAGAGTCTTCGATTCTCTTAAGTGCCGAGCCGAAGCCAAACTACGCCGAGTGCTTGAATAAAGCTAAAGAGGCTTTCTCTCTAGATCGCACCCTACATCGACTACGAGATCAATATGGCGAGAACCTTTTGCACAACTTGGAGCTAACGTATGCGGTTTTTTTCAACTTAGCCGAGCAGTACAACAACAATGACATGTATGTCGAAGCCCTTAACTCGTACAACATAATGATTAAAAACAAAATGTTTCCCCACGTCAATCACCTGAAGCTAAACATGGGCAATATTTACTTCAAAATGGGCATCTACGCGAAGGCTATAAAAATGTATCGCATGGCCTTGGACTCAGTTCCTAGCAATCATAAGCAGCTGCGGTTGAAAATCACTCAAAACATAGGAATCCTGTTCGTGAAGATGGGACAGTATTCGGATGCGGCAACTAGCTTTGAATTTGTGATGTCAGATCGACCGGATGTGCGCAGTGGGATACACCTAGTACTCTGCTACTATGCCATGGGCGATGTGGAGAAAATAAGGAATGCCTTCAGGTTACTGGTGGACATACAAGTGGATAACGAAGATGACATTAAAGTGCAAACCTATATGGAAGAGAACGAGGATAGCTCTCAGGTGTTTGAAGCTCTAAAAACCGATGAGTTTGCCATGTACAACAAACACAAGAGAAACACAGTGAAAAAGGCGATAACTATGCTCGTAGATTTAATCTCGCCAGTCATCGAGGAGAACTACAATGACGGATACTACTGGTGCATTGAGGTAATAAAGACTTCGTCCAATCTATCATGGCTGGCGAGTGATCTGGAGCTCAACAAGGCTTTGGTCTACCTTCGGCAAAATGATATCAACCAGGCAATCGAAACCCTCCGAATGTATGAAAAGAAGGATGAAAACATGGCTGCAAATGCCTTGACAAACTTAAGTTTTATCTACTTACACATTGGTGACATAGAGAACGCTCGGCTATGTACGAGTCAGTTCCTCGAAATTGATAGAAAGAACCCAAGTGCTCTTGTGAACGCTGCCATTTGCGATGTACAATCTGGTGACTTTAACAACGCCAAGCAGAAACTACACTCTGCTATCGATGTAAGTCCGAACCTATTTGAGGCCAACTACAACTTGGGCCTTCTAGCAGGCAAGAACCTCAGCGATGATGACATGGACGTTGCCGAGGAGCAGTTCGTAAAAGTGGGAGAAAACATTCAACACCCTCATGTTCACTATCAACTCGCACGTATTCATGAGTTGAACAGCTCGGCTAATAGTGCCTTGGAAATTTATTTACAAGTGCTCGGCACCACCGGTGAAATGGACTCAAAATTGTTTGAAAAGTTTGCAGCTCTATACGAGAGCTTCGCCGATCACCAAGAGGCGAACCAGTGCTACAATGAGGCGTATCGCCTCAATCCAAGCGATATTGGAATCGCCACATCAATTGGCTCCTACTATGTTAAACTGCAGGCTTTGGAGAAAGGTCTATACTACTACGAACGTACGGTTCTAGCCGATCCCAATGACCCAAACTTGATGTTGCGAATCGCTTGTTGCTTTAGGCACCTGTACATGCCGAAGAACTATCTGGAGCTATTCGAGAAAATCTATGCCAAGTTTCCTAAGAATATAACATGTTTGAGATCGCTGATTCACGTCACGAAATCCCTTGGAATGATGGAGCAGCATGAAAAGTATAGTGCTGAGTATGCTAGGCTGGATAAGACAACACTTGAGATGCGTCAAAGTTCAGCTAGGAATGGTGGTCAGTCGAGGAATAAGAGGAGATCTGCAACAATCCGAAACAGTGACATGGGTACTCCAATGCAGCAGCAATCACAAGTCAGTGCTATAAACGGCACCGTGTATGAAGGATTCGTTCAACACGTTGACCCATTGGGACCCCCTGCGGAAAGGCCTCGGACTGGAATGGTGCGTCGGTCATCCGATGACTCCGGCGATGATGATGCTGAGCTGTTGTTACCAATTTAATATTTATGTTGAACGAAAGTGTATGAAATATAATTTTTTGTTTTGAAAGTTTTGTTCTAATCATTTATAAAAATGGTACGGCAGATACGAATCAGTATCAGGTTCTTCAGTATCTACGCAACAATATTGTTTTCCAAGTGCTCTTCACTTCAAGATGTGTATTCCAAGAACACATTACAGTATATCGTCATTTTAAATTAAACGTGTGAGCGTATAGCTAATTAGTCATATTCCTCATTTGTGGTCACAAAAGTACATATGTATGTGCATGGGAAAAATTAATGAGTGATGAAAAATACCCATTACTTTCTAAAAATAATTTCCAAAAGAAATGTACTGTGTCTCATAGCAGGTGCTTCTAGGTGCTTTCTATGAAACGTTCACCTTTTCAGTTTTAAATTATATTTTTAGTATTTGGCTACATAACATTCACCTTCTCTAATCCTCCAGCCGTGGACAGTACCAACAGCCTGGTAGGACCTTAAAAGTTTGGTAATAAAAAAGTGACTGACTGATACATTAGCTTTTTGGATACAATGAACTGAACCCGTTAAAACCATTGAAAATAGGGGAAGAACTGGATAAGAAAAATGAGCAAATGAGCCAAAACTTGGTATGAGATGATTTGACTGGGATGACAGAAGGAAAATGTAACCGGAAGAGGAGTAAATCCTACCTAAGTTTAAGTGAGGATGTAGAAGACAATGTTGATTTTACATAGACCTTCTTTAGAAGCATGCAACACTATCTGACAGAAAAGAAACCCTCTAGTAGCTCATATTTTCTCAAATGTTGATCTGCCTTTGCTAGATACACTTTAGATACTCCGGTTAATCATTGAGAAGAGCCGCCTTGGTTCCAGTTCATTTACGAAACTTAATTTAAGAAAACTAGCTTTGTCCGAAATAAAGGAGTCTTAATTGTTGATACGTACAATATGGCCTACAACATGTCCTTTCTTGATACATTTCCACCACGTTCGGTATTTACGAAAACCTACAGTTCGCAAAGATTCAAAACTACCGCACATTTTTATCATGGTCCGTGCAGCACCGGTCCTAGCCTTAAATTTTAAAATATTTAAAAAAAAACTGCTACACGTTCTGCCTACACACAGTTGCAAACAATAAAAGAGAAGGTGTTCGTTTTATTAAGGTCACCACACCCATATGTCGAGTTTCACAAAGAACTAGGTCAGAACATATCATTTATTTTTATAACCAAAGCTTCAGGTCTATTAAATCCCCCGAACAAAGTATATTGATCCCACAGCCGCTAAGGAGGAAACACGTCAAAATGCGTAACACGGTCCGCATGTGTCCGAAATTATAAACAGCACGCGAATTCACCATTGGCCACGTCATAAGGCATCATTTTGCGTTGCAAATTCGTTGACATTGGAAAATTTTCGTTTCTCAAATTTTCCGAGAAAAACTCGTTGAGTACTTTTGGCTCACAGCCAATTGGTTAGTTTAAGGCGAATAAAGGAAATTTCGCATTTTAATAAAAACAACTAAGGAATAAACAAAACAAAAAAACAAAAATATTGAGGTTGAAAATTGTGTGTATGTGGAAACATGGGGTTTTCCAAAGCTCCTTTGTGCTGTTGTTCAACACAAAGACTTGTGCTGAAACGCAAAAATTGGTTATTTTTTTTTCTCCGGAAATTGCTGCGCACTACAAGAATACATAAGTTACACGAGTTTTATATTAAATCTAGGCCAATACCTATTGAATATGATAAGACTGTTTGTGTTATCGAAACTTAGAAAAGTAAACATATTAAGTTATCTTATCAGAAAAGAGAGACGTAATTTTACTTTAATTGTGGTTAGGAGTGACATTGATAGAGGTAGACTGCTTGAAGTTGTTTGGCTTTCAATTTCTTTTGTTTATTTTATTTTTTTTTTGTAAGAGGTCGTTGAATTATAGGATTTATTTCTTTAAAAAAAAAAGTGTGTGTACGTTCTGAGGCGTATTTTCAAGGTACCAAGAGAAATCACACATGTGTGCATAGTGCGCGTAGACGCACTTACTCAAGTTATTGAACTCGATGTTATTCAAGAAACTAAAATTTACTTCACATTTGCAATAGATAATGACTTCTTAGCTGCGTGACTCAACGCTTTCGGTAATACCGGCTACGATTTGATAACAAAGACAATCAGTAGTAGACGTATAGATAATTTATTCAACCAATACATATGGGCTATCCTGAAAAAAGACTTCCTTCTACAGAGGAATATTGGTAGTAATGGACTGTCTTTTAAACCCATGGGCCGAGAGTTCCAGCATAAACTATGGCAACGAATGTATACAGAATATAATACAATGTCTATGGCAACACCAAAAGTCGGTATTGGTGCTCTCACTCTAGTCGAGTCTGGTGGAACACCTGAAAGCACGTGACCCGACTCAGAGAATACTGTTCAGGAAAGACGTTTTAAATAGTAATATTGGAATGGGAAGCTTGTGTAATAGGAATCCAGAACTTAACCTTAGAATTCTGACCTGGTATTGAAAGGAATCGAAAATTGAAGCCGTTTCGTGTCTATGGACTGAACACCAGAGTACTGCTAACACCATACAATTGTGATTAAAGAAAAATAAATTTGATCCAGGTCCTAGCTTCCTACAAGCATTCGTGTTGTGCGTGTTATATTCATTACACGAATGGAAGAGGCCTACTGTTTATAGCCTTGTCCGGAGGACATTTTTACCCTCGGATGTTTGTCAGACGCACTTGCTTCGTAGTCCAACGCACTAACCACTTGAGCCACCGCGCTCTATGCTGGTTTATACTTTTGAAAGGTATTAAGATCATATTGTCAAGCAGTCAATCAGTACTCCAGAGAATATCTCCCAATTCAAGTGAGTGTTAGAATTGCCCCTGTTTTATTCAGTTTACATATTCAACGCGGTACTGTATCATACTGTCAAGATTCTCGCAGTTTTCTATTTCAAATTCCTCTTCGTTTCGAAAGGGAACCATCATTAGAGACCTAAGTGACTACATATTGAGTGAGGAAAGCGATAGTGCTTCCTATACTTCATAACCAAGTGCGTTACAGCTGTTTGACCCATCATTTTGGAGGCAAAGTAATGCCTATTCTTTCTATTCCAATTTCATGTTTAAATACCTGAAATCTACTAACCTCTACCTATAGATACAAATCAGAAATTTATACATCAGCAAGCTAATCAAATTAATTAATGCATGTAAGCTGCTTTCAAATAACATACACCGATAAGCGTAGATATTGCATGCATATTTATTGACCCACATTTCATTGTGTTCAATATGTTAAAGACTTTGTTGTATAATACCATTTATAAGCCATCTTACTCATACTTGATCTTTATACAATACGGTAATCAATTTTATTTCATTTCATTGTATTGTTTACCTGTCTGAAGTGGTTGCTTGGATTTTGACAATTATTTCTAATACCATAACAAAGAATTTAGTAATCGTACATTGTATCCTACTTCCCACAACGCAACCGATTAGACATCATTTATTTGTCAATACAACTTATCGCGCAATAGACTTACAACTTGAAACGACCTTGTCCATCGAAAAATGGTATAGGAGAACGCACATTAACGAACGAGTGAACGACTGATAACCAAGTGTGGAAAATGTGGAAAATGCGGAAGATTGTTTGGTATGGTACATAATGTGTGTATCTGCGTAATGTATTCAATGCGCGGCATCGACATTAGTTATGTTAATTACTAAGCTAACAACAATCGATGAAAATATTGCGATTTAATGAGTTGTAGGACGCGTTGAGCAGTAAAAGATTTGAATGACTTGTAATACTTGTCGATGTATAGTATGTTTTCCAATTTAAGTGTCGCAAAGTTTTCAAAAAAAATCGATTTATTTGCTGTCATCGCTCCGGCAATCTGGTACAGACAAAGCCCCTCAGATTTCGTTGATAAATAAATAAATATGATATGCATAGATACATTGTATTTGAAATTCCAGAAAATGGACTCTAAGAAGTCCTAAGTAAGAAAACTTAGGAGCCTTTTTCTTCAATGATCTTAATGATCTTATTAACATCGAGTTTACTACGTTATATTAAAATCTCTAATAGGTTTCATTACTTAGAAGTCATGAAGGAACATATGATTCAGATGGTACCGCAACGGACCTGTTATTGGTCTAAGTGTGCTGGGGGTAGTTGGCACCTAGCTCACTTGTACCACATGAGAGTGCATATCGTGCAATTTCTCTTTGTTCGTGACAGTAGGCAAGGAATCCTCTAAGTTAACAGTTGATTGCCACACTTTTGACAATTGAAGTTGATGATCATTAGAACGATCATGCTGTCAAATAAAAATGATCGTAGAAATGTGACGATAACTTCAGAGAGTGCAAAAAGCATCAATGTGATCGTCAACAAACAACTATCACCTTAGAGGATTCCACTCCTCGATTTTTTAGCAAACCCAAATGGTTTAAGGAACTTAACCGAACTACCCTCCTACAGATCTCACACTGATCCCGGTTTCGATTCGAAAATTATCATTAAAGGCGCAGTGGATATTCTTGGTTAAATGGCCTTATAATCTGGAAATCTTTAAGCGTTCATTGCCTCCAAATGAAAATACTCCAGAATTCAATTATTTTTTCCTGCCAGAGTGGGGAAAGTAGGCCGTTGACCATCAACGAAGCAAAATATCTACCGATCATAAGTCAAATGTAAGTATAGTACAATTATACATCTCCAACCATAGATATGTGGGTCTTTTTTTTTGATTACTCATAGATTGATTTGAAAATGCAATCTCATAACCGCTCTCTACTCGTTCGGGTGTTAATTTTTTTGCACTGCTCATTACCTATGTGTGAATGAAATTTATTGCAAATGATTTATTTTCGACTTCCTGTAAATTGGGTAACTGCAACCTGGAAACCACAACCAAACAGGCAATGAGTGCATTTCCCGCATGCCACTCTATTGAGTTACAAATCAAAAAAAAAAAAAAACTACTTACGCATTTAAGTTATGCACAGACAATTTGTTTCCCCAATACCCAAACTACTTCTTAATTAAATCAATGTAGCTAAAATATATAAATTTTTTTCATTTTTCTTTTTGTTGCAATTTTTCACATTTTTCACGTAATTGTAATCATCTAAGACACTACGTACACCTGTGGTGTAAGACCATATGAAAACAAAAAAAAAAACGACTTAAAATGGAATTTTAATGCAATTTCTGCACCATTTAAGCGGGCAAAATTTTTCACAAAACTTCCAACTGGATAGGATGTCGTAAAATAGTTTTAACTCTTTTTTTCTTGTTTTTCTTTTGTACACCATGACGTCGTATTAACCTTTTCCATTGCATAACTAACGTGATTGTTGTTAATGTCAGGTTGAAAGAAAGAAAACAACAAACTTCCTAGTGGCACTGGTATTACCATGATCGGATAATGCAGATGCAGATAATTGTTTACATTGAAAGAGTCAATAAGCCATGTTTACCTTCAGATACTTGTTAGTCCGTGGTTAGGCCTAAATGATTCCTTTGTTTCTCATGTTGTTACTTACCTAACTCGCTATTCTCTTTGGCATCCTCACATCGGCCGACAACTTTAATGACACCTCGTCCAGCGATGGGGGGAAATGTACCAATACCTCCGATCCGGGCAATATGGGGTGGTATTCCTGAGGGTTCATCACCTCCATTGCCATTATTGTTGGCAGTGTTGGTGATATCGTTACCAAAGGACGAACGTGGTCTCATATTGATAGGTTTCTGTTCACTTTATCACTGTTTTCGGTTAATTGTATCTTTAAGTACTTTTGTGTGTCTCTTTGTATTTAATTACTTCACAACAATCGCGCAAATTAACTCACTAACTTATTGGGTAGTTATTTATCTCGCAAATGTTTTCTTTACTTTTTTACTCCTTTTCTCAGATTCGAAATTTTCTTTTTAACGTGCGCTGCGCCCGTCTTCCGCTTTTCAAATGGTTGCAAAGCTTTCGCGTCAGCTGTTTTTATATCACGGAAGAAGAAAGAACGCGATCAATGATCGCGAAAAACTTTCTTGTTTTTCCATTTGTCGTTTTGCGTTGTTTGTTGGTTTGTTTTGGTTCGTTGTTTTTATTTTGAAAGCTCAGATGGTTTGTGTGAAGTAGCTAGGGTTATTGCTTGAGCGATGATGGCGGTAAAACAAAGAAGGTAAATGATGAGAGCTTTTCATTCGTAAACTGCATTGGTTTTGATTTATACAGATAATTGTATCTAGATATAAAATGTGAGAGGAAAACTGGCCTTGAACTGGGGCGCGACTATTTAACTTGCAGATTTGTTTTATATTTTATGTTTTTATAGATATGGATGGAAATTGTATCGCAATGTGTGCGCTAATTATGCCTATCATTGCTTTTTTGGTTAGAATACTTTTTAGACTTAAATTATTTTTCATTTGAGATAAATTGCATTAATAGCGCACATCTGTAGAAACATGTTCTTAGGTAAGACAGCGATTTGCAATTAATATCCCTTTTAACCTAATTTCGTATAAATAGCAACGCACTTGTTAAGTCGTAGATTATTTCATTGGGAAACTGTGTGATTAATTCACTATGAGGAAAGCTCTTCAAAGGTTTTATGTAAGAATTACATGTACGGCGTTGTTAAATTTAGCGCTGCGTAAGTGTAGTTAGAAAAATAAACAAAACGGCGGGTGTTTTTGAGAAGTGTCACATGTCACCGATACAACTTCGACATCCATTCAAAAAAAAAAAATCGTGCCTATTTTCAGATCTCAACAGTTGATGGATTGATTTCAAAATAATTTTACATTTTTTATTTACGTCCTTACAACAATTTTTAAACAGCGTACATATGTACACCACTTTTCACAAGCTACTCGTTTACAATCGTCACCAGTTCTACCAACTTTAAGACAAAACTAAAGAACTCAGAGCACTCACGGCAAACCATGACGTCGCACTCCTTTGGGTTCCAGGACACACGGCATTCAAGGGAATGAACTGGCGGACGAATTAGCAAAAAAAAAAAAAAAAGAGTCCAAACAGGACCTGACAGTGGTCAACGCCTGTGTTCTATCGTTCTTATTAAACACAATACAGAGATAATATTCGTGAGACTGGCTAAAGAGATATGGAACACAGTCCTATTTTGTCTTGTCTATCGATAAAACCAAACAAATCCTGGTGCTTAACAAACCCAACTTAGTGCTCTTTACGGGGATCATTACCAGCCACAACCTCATGGCGGCCCACCGTAGTCTAATGCTAGTAGTAACTGGAAAGACTGTAACGACACGGATACAGTAGATTGTACTTTTCGCTGCCTTTGCGAATGTTCAAACGCCTATGCAGAACAAGAAAAGGGACCCTCGGTGATTACCAATTCGAAGACCTATGTGACCTATCAGAAAGACCATAACCCATCCTAAAAATAAAACAATTTCGGTGTGGTCCAGGGAGGTCATGTAGCTTATCCAAACCAAGTTTTGTATTTTCAGGTAAACCCACGACAGTGCCTCACAATGTATCCAATTCTAATCAGATCTATCTACCTAAGTAATATTACAATATTGTTCAATATGTATTTATTTTTGTGTACTTCATTTTTGAGACGCAATAACTCCACTCCTATTCATCCAAATGTCATTATTTTGACAGTACATTAGTTAAGGAACTAATAAGTCAGGTTGAGTTATTTAATTTTGTAATGTTGTGGTCTGAGAATCGTTTAATTAACAACGCTGCATCATCATCATCGCAAATGAAGAATTTGTTATCTTTATTTGTTTTCTAAAGCTTATCTTGGAGGGATTCTTGATCTAATGGCCTCGCAATAGTTGACTTAAGCTCAAAGCGAGCGAGAATGCAACAGCAGAGTTTGACGTATAGAAATTGTGAATTAATGCTCATTGACCGTCTCTATGCATTGCTAACATTTCGCTGCTAGACTGGAGCTGCTAGCCTGTCGATCACAGAAATGTGACGTTTGAGTAATTGGGAAGTAAATAAAAAATCCTAGCAACACCACGATGAAAGGATTATTTAGGGCCTAAGATTGGACCAGTGCACGAAACGTACCAGTCATAACTCCGAGGAAAGGTATCGACAATCAAGTGTTCATAAATATGTTGGGTAAACAAGGACTATAAACGCAGAATAACAATGGTTAAAGATTTGAAACGTCAACCGTCCCATAAATAAAATTTTGATAAATTATTAAGTCTTTCCAGAAACTGTCATAGACTACCGAAGTCCATAATGTGCTTCAATGTGTCAACTTGCTACCTCATGGACCTTTTTATATGAACCTATACATACTAACATATGTATGTGTGTGAAAAGTGTAGGACTAGATTGAGTCAGATATAGTACCATGTACTGAGCTTGATATTTTAATTAGATAACATCATCCTTCACGGCTGTTGACATAACCAACAATTCCAGATAAATCTTCTCTTAACTAATAAGATAGAATGACTTTTTAACTTTTTAACTTAACATTAGTACCGCGAATATACATATGTATATCTAAAGACAAACTTATTTACCAACAAACACATGACGCAAGACATTATAACAGAATTGATTTAATAGCTAGTCACCTGAGATAGTGTTTTTTGTGCAATCGATCAAATTGTCTTTGTTCTATAAATCTACAAGAAGTCTAAACAATTTCATAATAGCTTTTAGAACGTGTCTCTCTTCGTAGTACATACAAAACATCCTAAATTTATATTTCTAAAAACAAACAAGCGAATATAAAAAAAAGTCCTTAAAAATTGGCACCACGCTCGCATGCATCATTAAGCAGACCAAAAAAAAAAATCGTCTGAAATTAGAAAAATTGCGTTTCGTGGACACACGTACTACGTGTATATCGGACACATTCCAAGCGTTCATTCTAATCTAATCTCGGAACAGAAATTCGTACATAAGTATCTCCGCACCGTAAAGCTGTCCCGCACTTGTTCGATACATTGAAATATCAGCTTTCGTATTGTAAATCTATTGCCAAAAATAATGAATTCACCAAATAAAAGCCAATTAAAATCTAAAAACTGCAGTGAAATTCACAAATACGAGGACATCAGCCTTTGACATAAAAAAAAGGGAGAAAACAACAACAAAAACCCATTGGAACAGTTCCAAAATTTGCGCGTGTACATTCACCGATCGTTCATCGTCTTGAGATCATACGTGGTATTTTTGAATTGGGCACCAGGCCCATTCGATCGACGAAGAAATGCGTTTTTGTCATGACGACAGTACTTATCTACGCAGTTTTGTCGTTTCCGGTGAGGATTGCTTTGTCGTAGGAGACGATGCAACTTATTGTCCATGATAGTCACCTTTAAGCTGTGATAACCTCTCTGTCGATCCGTTGCGCATTTAAGTGGCATTGCGCAGAAAACAAAGCAGATTTTGGTTAAAAGTTCGCATATACTCGCATACGTTTGTTTATGTCTTGTTTCATGTGATTTTTTTGTTTTGTTGTTTTTCCTCTTCGGATATTAATTTATTACAAGTATCTGCTGTGTTTTCCAAAGAGCTTTTTTGCCTCGCGATTGGCCAAATGCCAGCCACCAGACACGTTGGGAGCGAAAACGTAGACAGAACAAAGTTTACATTGGACTCTTTGGCCAACTGCGACCTCCGCCATGATACGTCGCGTCAGTTCATTTGAATTGAGTGTTAAAAATAAACTTTTGCAATTATATTTTGATCGGAGAAGAACAGGAAATATGCTAAATTACGATTTATATTTTGGTTTCTTTCTCTTTGGAAAATACGCTTTTCAATTTCCAATCGCCGAAAAGTACGCAGTAAAAAACAAATAACTCAGTTGGAATGGCAAATTTCTAGAATCGTTGCCGCTAGATCGTCTATAGTTAAAAGTTGAGAGTATTTGTGAGCGGAAAGCCTTCATTTTAACGACAGTTTTCGGTCGACAACCAAAACAAACGAATCTAGGGCAACGACATTCGGAAGTGTGATGCACTTGTGGTGTTCAGAATTTTAACAAACCACATAGAGCCGAAGAGTGAGCAGAATCTCATGTATTCTACAAGCCGACACCATTGTGCTACTACGGTGAAAGAACTCTGACACCTGTTCTAAATATGGTTTTTGCCAACTGTAACGCAGCAATACTCCAAAAATATGTAGCTTTAGTGAAACATGTTTTTTTTTTTTAAAAAAGCGGACTCAAGTCAATTAACTTTTATCCAGGAAAAAGGTCTCCGATAACCGATAATAAATGCAGGGAATTTGTGGTAAGGTAGGTTCATAATTTTCTTTAAAAACAGAACCCTCTTCTCATAGGGCCAAAAAACTATAAAATTACAGGACGGGTCCCACAGGAATTAGCTCCTCAGTTCTGCCCTGTGGAATATTATGTATGGACAAGTGCATCGTACCCATACCCGAAGACTAAGAGCTGTGGACATCGCTGTGATGGTAGTAGATGAAACTCTAGAGGAGGTGACGCAAAACTACAACAAAGAAAGACGTGAAAACATGACTTCTTCTAACAGGTCAAGCATTTTCGGAGCTTAAAACTAAAGCTGTCCTTGTAAGTAGTCGCAGAAAAGTTGAGCGTCTGGTACTATGGGTAGGAGAACACTCCATTGTGTCAAATGGGTACATAAAGTACCTTGGGGTTATCCTTCACCACAGCCTTAACTTTAGGAAGCGCTTAACTTACTTTACAGCGCAAAAGCTAATCGGACTGTAGCCACGTTAACTTGTAGGAACATGGTATTGGGCATATCTCATCGAAGGCTACTGAATATTCGTAAAACATTTCACCCTCTCCAGTGCATAAAAATAATAAAGCCTCTTAATCAAAGTATAGTACAAAAGAAAAAAATTTGAGCACACTAACATGTATCTTTGAACTTTTTTTCGTGGTTCTGCTGTGAGATCCCGTATCAATATACAAAGCAAAGCTGGAAGGATCATGACTACTAGGACTGTAGTTGTCCTAGTACACTGCTCTTATTCCATGACTCGGATTAAGCTAATTATATTTATTGGTGCTAAACGGAGTAATAAAAAATTGTACTAGTAACTTTGACATAAACAGAAATGGGTCAGTGTATTCCTTGCAGGTCTGAGGGCACCTTTCAGATGTCTATAGCTTTCTGTGTATCACGGATCATAAGCGAAGAATGTCAATCGAATGAATCTATTTTGATCTCCAGTTTGTTTTTATTAATATGATTTGCAGTTGTTTTTCTAGAGGTTCACATATATTTGGACAGACGGGAAGTGGATTAATAAGCCAAAGCTATAGGTAAGCCATAGATAAGTATAATCAAAGGCCGAATTGCCCGCATCATTTAAGGAGTACCTCCTTAGAAAACTTTTGTAAAACAATATGCCAAGACTTGGCAACCTTAATAAGGAGCTCTTTGAGGCATCGGGCACAGTAGTAAAAGACTGTTTGTATCCATTAATGACGAAGGTTTGGAAGACCAAAATTGTGTGTTCAAATGGACAGTAGTAGGAGATTTCTCAATCTCCCTATAAAATGCAATTTAACAGAATATGATATTTTGAATATTCTGAGAAATAGCTGCCATTATTTTTGAACGCTTTCTAGAATATCCTGCCAATCATCCTTCGTTGACCTTACGCATATATGGGTTCCCATTGCAGCTGCTGTTCATTACTTTCAGTATGGGAACAGGACAAACAGAGAGTTTTTGGACATGTCTTACAGAAGAGGCATTCCAAATAAATTGCCGAAAGTTATGAAGTTTGGGACCATTTTTCTTTCAATTCTTTGATGAAAAAATAAAAACCAACATTAAATTTAGTACAATTCTATCATTTCCATTTTATTGTTAACGCAATTCAATAAGTAGGTCAGGTCATAACGCAACTTACAGTAACAATTTCTTTTTAAATAATTTGTCTTATCCGAGAAAAAATTAAAATAAAACTATTGACGTTAATGAGATACATATACATATTTTCTTACTTAAAACCTAACACAATATGTGTGAAAAAATTCTTCTTTATAATAATTGATAATTGTAAAGGCAAACAATTTGGTGTAAACATTCCTGAACTGTCCAATAGAATTTTACTAAACTTTTCGTGTAATACTTATTAATGTTCTATTATATGTTCTGTATGTATTTCGGGATTTGGTTACATTATGTAGTTTTCTTTTTGTGACACTTACGAGACATGCATTAAACATCGATTTAGGGTTTTAGTTTTACTTTAGGTTTCTGTTATAATTTTTCTTTTTCGTTTTACACTTAACTTATTGAAAAGCTACCCCTTGGGCATGCTGTAGACCGGTACAGAGAAATAGCATTATAACGCTAAGGGCCTGAACTCTTTCTTCGGATTTGCCCAAATCGAATGCCTTTCGAGCTAACATTTCTTTAGAACTGGTTGATCCTCCGGGCTCGGTTTCATTCGATCGTTCGCTATTGTGGGTGCGTGTGCTATCAATCGATGTGGATCTGATAATTGAATTTTCGTTTGGATTTGCTTCTAGTAGCTTGGAATGACTAGCAGTTTCACTGTCCAAGGCCAAACGTAGTTTAGTTAACTGGAAGTTAAAGGAGGCAATTTAAAAGAAATTAATTCACATAAAGTAGGAGGACTTACTAGTTCGTTTATCTTTTCTACTCTTTCAGTGGCGCTGAGTTCAATAAATAATCCTTTGCTGGCGTCTTTGGCGAGAGTCATAACATCTTCTTCTCGACTTATGTTGATTATGGGCTCTGTTATGTTGTTAATCTGTTCCGCTGTCAGTTGTTCGAGATCATTGGGAATTGATTCCAGAATCTGTGTGATCGTAACAAATGGACTGACTCCTTGATTGATCAGAGATTGTTTTCTGTGAAGGAAAGTTAGAGTTGAAATATATTTATACTATAAAGGGCAATACTGGGTATATGTTTGCAAAATGCTCAGAATCCTAAAACAGGAAGAACGAGGCCCTAACCCTCTTCTAATGTATGTGACCGGATAAAGTGGACACGAGATATTACTAGGAGATACATTTTACACGAGGAGTAGAAAGCTTCTTTCCAAGACCTATCAAATTACTAGTAAAAAGTGGGACATTGAAAGCATATCTGACGGCAGGAGTCGTCGAAAACTATTCTATGTCTTGTATCAACTATCGAGGTACATATGTATGTTTTATATTCGCGTATAAGATCCTGCCTAACATACTCTTTGAACGTAGTGAGCTATTTTGCACTACATTATCGACAGGTACCATTGTGGCTCTCGGTCTAGCAGACAAATCTTAGAAATTACCAATAAATTTGGACCTTAAGTCTACCTATGTATTTTACATGGCCCATATGACTAGGAGCTGTAAAAGCCAAATTTGGATGAACTTTTTATCTCTAGCAGTAACATGTTCTAGTCCCCTTGGGAAGTAGGTTTAATATTCTTATGAAGATTTTGGTAACTTTTTTTGAACTTACCTGGGACTATGCTGAGGACTTGGTGGGAGACTCTTGCTGTTTTGATTCAACGACGAAGATATACCAGGAATAGCCAGATTATTTGCTGAATTGACACGCTTCAAGCCTTGTGCTATGAGACCAGTCAAACTCTGTCGATGACCGGTATCTGTGCCAGAATCAGATTTATGTTCATCATCGACCGATTCATCCATGCTCATATCCGTAGGGGCTTCTGTTACCGTAAATTCTGGCTGTAGAGTTGATATCGAACTTATTACCTCGGAAACATCTACAGGGCCACAGACTGTGGAATTTTCACATTTATTAACGCATTTCTTGTGGCAAGTCATAGAGCAATCGCGGCACTGGACGGCATCTTTTAACCAAATTTTCTTTCCACAAAAATCGCACTGGGTGGCTCGATGAAAGTGTGTGCGAATGAAATTGTGCGATTTGAGAGGTGCCACGGAGAGTTCAGACTTTTCGATCTCTTCGACCTTGTCGGAGGAACATCTAAAAAGATTTTCATGATAAGGGTTGGATGTAATCAGAGAATCCACGTTACTTTATTCTAGAAGGCTTCTTAGTAGAGTCACTCTGAGTAGGGTTCCCGTCCCACGAGAATGACATAAGGATGTCGCCAAAGCACAATTTAGGATTAAAACCAGATAGGGATGACAGGTAGGGGTGGGTCGATCTCCTAAAAAGAAACAAAAGAATATAAATAGTCCTTGAGGCGCTGAAAAAACAATATAAACAGATAGCCTTACAAGTCCTGTGTAACCGGTGGTTCTAAATTGTACGGCTTTACCATTTTGATCAAGCTTGTTTCAGAGCATTCGCCGATCAAACATCGAATAGGGATGTTCAAGAATCCCAGTAAGACAGTATCCGCAGGAGACTTTCCATAGACACATACATTCAAGTATTTAGAATTGGCGTCCAGCTTGAATCGACAAAGGTCGTCCATGTGAATCAGTTGGTCGATGGTGCAGTCAATCGTCGAGTGCTGTTGAAAGTGTTCGACCTCGGTACGTTGTTCGCTTCGATCTGAAGAAATTGAAACATTGTTCAATGATTCTTCGCGTACTTTCGTCTTAGAAGTAGTGGACTTCGTCTCACTGGCGATGGACACTGATTGGTCGCTGGGTTCCCTAGTAAGAGTCTTTTTTAAAGCCTTGGCTATAAGCTTCGATTTTTTTGGTGAATTAGTCGGTGTATTCGATATACTCGATTCACTGGAGGAATTTCTACTTGTCTGGCGTGACGACGTACTTCCACCGGACATCGACAGGGGATGTTCAACATAAGGAATTGGTTTCGGTGATGTGGATGGTTTCGGTTCCCCAAGATCTTCATATATATCCAAATCTTCGCTAACAGCATCGTTGCATATTAGACCAGATATAACACGTTCAATTCTTAGAATAAACACCGACTTGCTTAGACCTTTGACGATTTTTGCCACTTGCTGAATAGAATTGGCACGTATTCCCTCTATAGAAATAAGAGTATCACCCGATTTGAGGTTAGATTTGATTGCCGGTGTGTTGGGTAGCACTGCTTCAATTTCTACATAGACATCTCCTTGCCTAAAAAGTATACCAATCTGTTGGTTCTTTGCCTTATGGATTTCCACATCTATCGAGACAAGGACATGCCGGTCGTCCTTTTGTTTGGCCTCAACCCATGCCAATGAAGCCATTGTGAGGACGCAAAATACGTCGGTAATATTTGAATTAGGTATCAACAGGCGAGATAGTTCGGCAACTTTAATTTCAATCTGACCATTTGGCTGTATCTCACCATCGAACTCTTCATCGACTTTATGGAAAAAGGGTTTGTATCGAATTTTGTACTTAGGCAAGGTGTGTTTGCGACGCACTGCCCTGCGAATTTGATTTGATATGAGACTACTGATATTCGATTGCATTTGGCGGCCTTGAAATTTTGATTCGATGCCCAGGTCCAACTCTGGATCACCAAGAAAACTCAGTGACCAATGAGAGTATGGCTTTCGTGTAAATTGTAGTCTAGCTAATCCGAAAAGACGCTTAACTGGAAAATGTACTCATTAGTGGTATCTGACGCTCATGTTAAAGAGACTAACGCTTACCTTTTAGAGTTAATGAAGCTTTTTTGCCGAGCACCATATCGGCATCGACTGCCATCTGAAAATTACCGGTGTACTTCAAGTCCAACAGCAGGTCCAGGTTGTCAATTCGACCTTCGGTTTGATGGATTCCAACATCATGAACGCGGAGAATTTTTATTTCTGGGAACTGAGCGCCTAGGTCGAGATCTTTTAACTGAACGGAGAAAATTTTAAAATTTTTATTAATGCCATAGCTTGGATAATAATGAGGAAACAAAAAATCAAAATAAGAAAGTATCTAACTAACAATGTTTATTTCCATTCTCTCTACAAGTGCCTACACAAGAATATAAGTAACTCAATTATGTTCCCACATGTACACATCCATGAGTAAGAACCATTTTATCCTCTCACGTGTAAGATACATAGTATAAGTCCTTAGACTTTGTCTGTGAAATCATCTGATTATGACAACGTCCATTAAGACGACTAATGACGATCTCAATGGTCCACAAGGTTTAGAATATGATTCCAAGAAGCAAATTTGAAATCGATGCAGGGATGAAAATTGAGTACAGATTAAGTTTTACCAATTTTTGCTCCACTTTGACATCGTCAGCATAAAAACTGGCTGCAATTAGGCTGCGAAGTTTCAAACAATGGAAAGATCAACTTACTAGATATGTCAGTATACTATTGATGCATCGTCATCTGCCAGCGACCACCTGGCCTCCGAACACAACCTCAAAAGCGCTACAAACTTTCGATATCCAACAGAATCGAATGGTTTAAACGTGACCACGAATCGCTGTAAATTTTTACGAATGAATCCAAAAATGAGGACGAAGTCGGTGCCGGAGTCTTTTCAGAAGACCTATGAATCTACCTCTCACATTACTGCAGCATTCTTGCCATTGGTCAAGCAGTTGATGCACTGGCGGTCTGGCGGACTAAGTGAAATATTGAACAGTATAACCTCACATTTTGTTGGGTCACTGTAATGTAAACCGAGGAATTGTGCGACTGTTGCACTGGCTAGAAGAGGCTTCTCCGGATTAGATTGCGTAAACGTCATCGACATCGAGGCTCCAACGTCTAATTCTCGATATCTTATCAAAGCCGACGCGGTAAGAGTGGCCATTTATAACATTAGGAAGGCTACACTAGGTGAATACCCTTTTAACGATCTTATCGATGTCAGCACCAACTACATGGCTACGATTAGCTCCCTCTTACTAAAGAGTGGATTGTTCCCAAAGTGTTCCCTTACATATCGTCAGTACAATGGACATAGTCTGGCCTAAATCAACCAACCAGTCCTTAATCTCTAATCTGAGAGGACAATTGAAAACAAAACTGTCTTGTGAACCTAATCATCTCAAATAGGAAGAAATAATTAACTTTTAAGTGAGTGGGCTTACCAAAGAGATTAAAAGGCTATCGATTTCAGTCACTTATCAAAAGATTCTTCGTCGAAAAGGTCCACATGTTTAACTACAACATTTGATATTTCTTTGCAGGACGAGTCTCAGGGTTATAATAAAATTCATACTTTATGTATCTACAGTACTTGGCTCTATGTTTGACCTAAGTCCGTGGGAGAATATTTCATCCCTTAGTGTACTCGAATATGGTTAAGATACTCAGTGGAAGTATCTCTCCTAATTATAAGGACTCTATTTTTGAAGGAGTGACAATTTTATCAATTGTCGAATGTATCTACTTGCGTATACAGTGATAACTCAAATATATACCTATGTACATGCATGTTCAAGGAAGAACACTTGTCCATGACATGACAATGAATAAAGACAGAGAATGACATGAGAGAGTTTTCAGCCGAGCATACAACTGATTTTCTCCCCACCTACCAATATGTCTTAGTTTGCGGAAATTAAACGTCAGTTGGCTCAAACCCACACTGATAACCCACATCACAAAGTACATGCAAGTTTACAAACATGAAGTATCTACAAGTTGATTGTCGACAAAGTTCAAAGTTCACCTCTTCAATACCCCACCTTAAATCAATCACCGTTGTTTTACATTACACATCCATACCATAAACAAATAATTCAACATTGTATCACCACCACAACACTTAAGGTGAACCCTCAAACGTACAGCTACTTAAGTCTCAGTACGACTGCATGTTCAAGTGCCGAACAAGTGTCCCTAATACCACAGCTTATCTTTAATTGCATTCTTACCGTCAACTTATCGAACAATTTCCCAGTGGTAGTCTTTTGAACCAATTCATCCAGCTCCAAGGAGAGTTTCCGATAGAACCACTTGCGTACCCGGGTGGTGTGCTTCAATTCATGGAATAGAAATTGCATTATTAAGTTGAGAGCCATCAGGCTGGCTTTACTGTCAGGATCGAATTTGGTTGCATTTTCTCGAATATCCTGTAAATCGTGTGTGTGCGTGTGGGTGTGTGGTGTTTTTTTTTTTTTTTTGCAATAAACCCACAGGGATGATAGGAAAAATAAAGAAAGAAATTATTTTGTAAGTGAACTTCCGCCTACGGCCATATTGTGTGTTAAAAGACACGCAATTAGGTACATACCTCGGGCAGTGCATACTTTTCATTGAAATCCTTTTGCTCCAGGCTCGCCGATGGCATATCACAAAAGCGCACATAAATATAATACTGAATAATTAGCATAAGGACAGCTCCAATGACCAGGGATATCAAACAAAACATAAATAGGCTGGTCAAATCCATGTTTTTTTTTGTTACCCGCGCCCGTTACTAGTTACTGGTGTATACCGAGAAAAGTTTGCTCAGCGATTTGTAAAGGGCGTGGAAGAGGTTAAAGGATAGATTAAATATTAATATCTTTCCGTTGGCACTTTGCTTTCACTCCATATTAGTCCTTTCATTGCTATTTGAGCTAATTTTTATTAGCAACAAAATATTTTGACAGTCTTTTGAGAAACTTCTTCTACATGTAGGCACATAACTTTAAGGAACTGGCACTCGTACAAGGAAACCCACTAAACTGATGGTAAGTGTTGGTGGCTTTTTGTAAAAGGGGGGTGCCTTTTTGATAATCACACAGCAGGTTGTGCGTTTGTGTTTGTTCGAAAAATCGATACCGACGCAGGAGTGCTGTATTGTTACAAACAGCTGTTTTCGGTTTGTAAATAAACTTCACAGCCTGTGCGATGAAAATTGTTTTCTTCTGACAATGCTGTAGTTGTACTGTTTGGTATGTACATATTATATATAAATACATGTAAGGGATGAATGAATTGTGGACGGCATTGATTCAGGTTGTTTATTGTCAAAATAAATTGTGTATATTACCGGGTGTGTAAACAAGTTGTTTATTTAAAAATTATCAGATATGTACATACATACATGTTATTGCTCCTTTATTTTTAGTTGTCTCGCATATATACATATGTCTACTTATGCATGGACATTTATGGATGGCTATATGTAAATACAGGGTGGGCCAAATACAAGTATCACTTTGGAAATGCAATGTGATGAACAAAATTAAATGTTTGCCATGTACATACATGTACTTGAATGACGTTATATTCCACAATTTATGGGAATGTTTGCTGTTACTTACATGGAAAAATTATTTTTTTTGTTCATTTTATTGCATTTGTAAAAAGGAACTTGCATTTGACCCACCCTGTATATCTTTTGAAGAGAACAGAAAGGTAAATGTTAAATCGTTACTTGCGACAGAAAATAAGGATAAACAATTCATTCTTAAAAGGCATATTTCGGTTGAACACCATATCGATGTACTTAGACCCTGTCACAATTGTCGGGCATAGCTATTACATTTCAAACGCCTGCGCATCAGTCTTAGGTGGTAGTTAAGTTCATAGTAGACGCACATACATATGTATGTATATTTGATCTATTGAAATAAACCCTTCAAAGTTGGTGTAGTTAATGAAGTACTTCTGTCGATAGTGAACTGGATAATGGTGCCATCCAGATTGGTAGTTCAGTTCAGTCCTACACAGATGGCTCAAAGACCTCATGCTGGTGAGATATTGTGTCTTTGCTGAATAGCTCAAACTAAGCATTTCTTTCGTCTACCAGATCAATGTAGCAGTTTTCAGCCAAAAATCATAGATATCAAAGAAAGTAGTCCTAGGTGAAATGAATGTAATATTTGTCTCTTATGGCAGGCAATAGACTAGATGGCCATCTCAGAAAATGCTGGGTACCGAGCATTGCTATATCGAGAGGAACGAAAAGGCTAATTAACTGGCCAAAGAAGATCAGAGCTTCCGTGAAACAAAACATTTAGAGGACTTATACTACAGACTTGTATGGCTAAGAGGATTATTCTAGAAATGTTAATCAATATGGCTGACGTTAAATAGTCCCACTTAAGTGGGTGTTGGGGGTCCAAGGTCATTGGCTTCTGAAAGGTCATAGAAGGTTATAGGAAGAGCAGTACGAGGGTTAGTTAAACTTTATTTTTATAGTAGCAGTGGTTTGCTAAGGCCACTTTTTTTTAAAATCATTGCTAGGCTATGGAGTTTATTTTAAATTTCTTGTAGGCGTCGAATTTCTCGTTTCAATATTTACAGATATTTCCTTTGGGTGCATTATGACTACAAATGAGCCTAGCTGCTCTCTCGCCATATCTGGAAAAAATAGAAAAAAAAAATTTACTCAGAAAAATGCAAAATGGTACGCATACGCCACCGCACCAGATACTGACATCCTGAATCTGTCATTTTGTGGATCATTTCAAGTCAGATATTTCGCTTGGGTGCTTTATGAGCACAAGCGAGCGTAGCTGCGACCTCGCTATATCGGTAGATGTGTGAAAAAATGGACACCATTAACTCCACTGACTTGGGTACTGGCATCCTGAATTTGCATTCTCGTGGCTCAAATCAAGTTAAATATTTCGTTTGTGTGAATTATGAGCACAAACGAGTGTTGCTGCCTCGGTGTATCCGGAAAAAAAAAAATTCTCTCCGAAAAATGGGTACACATACGCCACCGAACCAGATACTGGCATTCTTCGGTGTTTATGAAATATCTGCATTGTCCATCGATTTCTATAACAATTTCTTGTTATAATCTTGAGTTTTATTACTTCTCTGGCAGTTCCTTTTGTCGCATCCCTAGTATGACCCAATAGCTTCTTCAGTTTTTTCCGAGCTCGTCAGTTAGTTCGTTTCTCCTTATTTCTAAATCAAGCGAAAATATTTCATACCGACCGCTTTACTTTGTCCTTAAAAGATAGATACGTTTAAAGTATAATAAGAAACGTACGCATTGAGTTGATCGAATGCTCCTTGATAGTTCAAAGAGGTAAAATTTTATGTTGGATATTCGATCACATTTGCAACTATATGGGTTTTTCTCTGTATTTGCAACCACAAACTGGACTATTATAAATTGTTTCTCAACAGCACTATACTTTAAACGAAGTATAATGTGGAAAATCGTTTTCCTCTGAACTAAGGTCATAATCCCATATCAGTGAAAAGTTACAGGGTTTCGGTGTCAATTTCAAGAAGAATGTTGAAAAAGTAGTCTTGTTGTATTTTGTAAACGTGACTCTATTTTCTAATTGATATTCATTCAAGTGGGCGTCTGGATTATAGAGCAAGGTATTTCAGGTTCAAAGCTTAGACAATACATAAAATTTCTAACACCTCTCACGAGCGTCTGACAAAAATCCGAGAGTAAATTGTCATGAATGAGATTTTTCGAATAACAAACTATCCTTCGGACACCGCATTGAACAGTAGGCTCCCTACTAATGGTGAAAAGATTAAAATACGCGCAAAATCAATGGCTGACAGAAGCTACATAGGTCCTGGGTCTCATCGAACTGTGTTGGTCGGGGTGAATGTTTGGTTTTATAGTCATTCTGCTTAATGCAGACATACATACTCAAAATTCTAACTTACTCGACCTTTTTTAGTTTCAATTTTCAAGCCTCATGTAAGACGCATGTAAATAAAAAAATCGAATTTCTTAATTTTTTTTTTCAGTTAATAAAATTTTTTATTTTTTTTTTTGTGTTTTTTTTTTATATCATTTTTTCTGTTTTTTTCATTTTAAATATTATTATAATATTTGTTCTCTTTTTTTCATTTCATTTGAATTTTTCTTTTTAAAATAACAGTAACACATTTAAAATATAAGATTCGGCTTGGTATCGACAACATGCTTTAACAAAAAAGCTTAAAAGTATTAAGGATTTTAGTTTTGCTCTATGTAATAATAATTACAAATCATTTTTGTTTTTCATTTGTATTGTTTTTTTCTTTGAATAGATCTCAATAATAATAATTATAATAGTAATAATATAGTACAGTAAATCGAAATAAAATATTATTATCCGTATTTTGTTTTGAATTATATTAATTTTGCAGTTTATATATCAAATTCGCGATTGTATCTATCTTAAACTTTCATTCATATGTAATTAAAATCTGTTTCACGTTGTTTTTTTTAGTACTTTTTTTTTATATTGTGTGTATTTATTTATATGGATACATTTGTTTGATTTTTTTGTTATTTTGTTTTATTAGAAGTAACAAAAATCTATATGTATGAATTTTATAATGCTATGTTCGCGAATAAATTTTCCCAACGACTTTGTTCATCAGTTTGAGTTTTTAATGTTTTAGTTTGGTTTGCTTAACTTTCAAATTAATGAGCATAATCATAGGATTGGACCATTTATTTTTTTGTTTTGTTAATTTATGTTATTTTGTTAGACAGTAATTGCGTTTTTCGGTTTTTTTTGTTTTTGTTTTATTTGTTTCTAAACAGATTAATAAAATATTGTTGTGTGTTGTATTTTTGTTTTGTTGTTTTGTCGGAGTTTCGTGTTGTTTTATTGTTTAAATCACTAAAAAATAGTTTGCAAATGGATACATGTTTTTATATAGAAAATTATGTTGGTTTTTATTGTTGTATCAGAAAGAAAAACAAACTACAAAACTTGTATCGTATTTGCAGCCGAAGAACTAATCGATGGGTTTTATAAGAAAATTTCCTATTTTATATAAATATTTATTTATTTATTTATGTTTTTTGTTTGTTGTTTGTTAAGTTTATTATTTTTTGATTCTGGATGTGGTTTTATTGTGTCAGCAATAATAATGTAAATACAAAATAAAATGTCGGCGAAGAAAGAAAAACGAAATAAAACATATTGCTCCTGGTCGACGTTATAGGTAGCAAAAATGATATATTAATTTTTTTTGTTTACTATATACAAATATTCGTATATACATCGTTATAAGAGTTATAAGAGAAAAGAATGAAAATGCCATTTGCGATGTGAATGTGTATACAAGTATATGTATTACGGAAGTTAATGAAACTTAATTATCTTTGGTGTAAAGGGAGGAACTTAAGGTGTTGAGCTGCGAAACATTTTGTATACAGTGTCTTGTTTATTTGCGAATAAATGCGAAATGCACTAGGCTATCTGAAGGGCTATCCTCAGCGGAGTGTGCAGCTGGTACTAAGTTGATGGAGCCAGACTCCGGCCCACAATCGACTCATATGTGGTCTCGTCCGAATCTGCTTCTGTTACAATTTGCTCCAAGAAAGCTAGATAGGACTTAACGCACCTGCACTTACCTAGACCAGAGGACAGAGTATAGGACAGACAGCTGGAATTGAAATTGTTAGCATCTGCAGGGAAAATGTCCCCATAGTCACGCAACTTAAGGTGAAGTCATCTTGCCTTATCGTGGTTTTTTGTTTTAAATAAAACACTTCTAAAAGTTAGAAACACCTGAATCAAGGTCACTACCTATGCAGATGATGCGATACTGCTGGCTCGAGAAAAATCTCTTCTAAGTAAATTGAAGGTACCCAAAGACCGTAAACACCTAGACTAGGAAGTCTCGATTGGCAGTAGATCCAAAAATGAGAATTGGTTCCGTTCGTAAATAGATTGAAATTCCCTCTGTTGGAGGGACTCCCCTCAGAATATTTGACAGGATATTCCTGGCAATAGTACTCGGCAAACATTTAAAAGGGAGAATGAATATTGGGGAAAGAATTAAGAAATGCAGAATAGGCTGGTAAATCGGGGGGTCAAGTATAAAAATCATCCTGTGATGTAAAAGGCTATTGAACGAGTAAACCCAGTTCAATGGGAATGTGCATTGTTTTCATTGGTACTTCCAGTGCAAAAACAACGCCTAAAGAGTCAATCGATCGAACTACAATAATGATTTCCAAGAGAGTTTCTCGTGAGCTACGATAAAAGCAAAATCGCAATGGGCCACATATACTGAGTAGTTGCTCTCTAAGGACCTACTTATGAAGTACTCTGTCTTGAGTAAGTGAAAATATTTCAACTATTAGATAGAATCAATTTTTTTCAAATCAGAATTCATAAGTCAAGTAGTATTAATATTCTGAGTCGTGATCCTCTATAGTCAACCTTTCTCTTCCTCCCTTTGAAAACATACACAGTTGCGTTAAATTTAAATCTTTTTGTTTTTTTTTTTATAATGAAATTTGAAAATTATCTTTATATATGAACTATGACGAGTAATTTATTTATTGTTTAGAATATTACATTTCTCGTTTGAATTAATTATGTATGTATATATATTTATTTTTTATTTTTAAGTTTTTGAAAAAATTAATTTCGACGTTAGTCTTGTTTTTTTTTTGTTTTGTTTTAATAAAAATCGTAGACTGGCAGTTTCCATTATAAACGTGGATTTAAATTTAGATTTAAATCGTTTATTTTTCATTTTATTTTATTTTTATTAAAAAAATAAAATAATTTATTATTTTTCTCTAACAAAATGAAGAGGAAATAATAATTGTATAAGAAAAATTGTGTTCTGTTGAGATCCTGCTTACTTAAAAATGGGTTTTGTTTCTATGGTTTATTCGAAGAAATACTATTCTTTTTTTTGTTCATTAAAGGCGTTAAAAAATTATTAATATACTTCTTTCTTTTTTTTAAATGGAAAAATTTTACGTTTTACGATTATTATTATACTAGCAGAAAGCAAAATTTTCGAGCAAACTGCCTTTTATACGGAAAAAGGCAAACAGAAATCATAGAAGAAATACACACTTGAATAAGGCAATGATTTAAATTCGAATTTTATGCATTTCTAAATTTTATTAATTTCTTTTACTTTTATTTTGATAAAAAAATGTTTGTTTTTGTTAGTTTTAAGGATCTGTTAATATTAACAAAAGAGCAAATGATAATTTTTAATGACACGTATTAAAGTAAATTATGTAATTGTTTAAATTTTGTGTTTAAATAAAAGTGTTGTTTATTGGGTAATGGAAAGAGTCTTGTTGATAAATTACACAACAATGGCATGTAAGTAAGTATTGAATTTGTATAAAATGCAACATATGCATATCGAAAGAGCAACTGTTGAAAGGGAGCAATTTGGAAAGTAACAAAGTTTTATTCGCAAATCTTTGTGTACTCGAAAGTTCTTCAAAAAGTTTTGTTTCTATTATACTGATACTCTGCTTTAGCCCAAGTTGTAGTATATCATAGCCCCAATGTATCTTTGCAAATGCAGTAGTTTCTAAAAAAGAGAAGAACTAAGACTGGTTTCTATTTCAATGAAACATATATAATAGAACTATCCAGAGGCTTTACATATACAAAGTTCTGATTTATCATCATCACAAGAAAACTCAATATAGTTTCTTATGTATCTTGGGGACGGGCATATTTTTCATCTTTTGAGCTATCTGAGAGGTTAAATCAAAAAGAACTCTGGGATTGAAAAGACCAGAATGTCCCCTTATTTGCCTCCATTATGTTTTTGAAATTATTCTGAACCATAAGTAGTTCTTTTAAAAGTTAAAATTTCAAAAGTATCAGTTATGGTTTACAAGTTTCGTTTTCGTCAAACTGATTATATTTCCAAGTTATATACATACGTATTCATATATTAATTTGCAAAACAAATACTTCAAATTGCTCATTTCGAACATTCACTTTAATGCAATTATTATTTAAAAGAGCTTCAACTTTACCTGTGTCGATAAAAAGAAAACAAAAAAAAAAAATTACAAATTAAATAAACACAATAAAGGGGAAATAATGTATGAAATTACTGTTATATACAAAAAAATGTATTTATTTTTTGGTTTTATTTGGTTTTTTCTTTTGTTTGGTTTTCCTTTGGATAATAACTGTAATCTGTTTTAATAAATATTATTTACAATAAAGATGAATTTAAATATCGTTTAGTATGAAGCGTTTATGTGAATTTGTTTTACTTTAATATGTAGTTTATTTGAAATTATATTAATGTATAAATTATTTAATTATTATTATTATTATTATATTATTTTTTAATATTTATATTTGGTTTTATAGTTTATTATGTATTTGATGTCTCTTTATAATGATTGGTTTTGGTTGTTGCGGTTTGTTTTAATGATTTAATTTTTTTTATTTATATATATATATATTTTAATAATATATAATTATATATATTTTTTTTATTGAAGGCATTTTTTAAACTATATTTATATTTTGTCTTTTTTTTCTTATTTCAAATAGTTAAAGTATTTTATTTATCAACTTACATAATTTGAATACGATATCTAGATTTTTTTTTGCATTTTTTCATATTTTTTTTTCTCTTATAAATATAGTTATTATTAAAAAGTTAGGTATGAAATTTTTTTTAAATATTTTTTTCGAGTTTTTTTTTTTTCAGTATTTTTTTAATAATTTTTACCTAAGTTTTTTTTTTGGTTTTTCTTTTTTATATATTTATAACGTGTTTGTCCTCACTTAATTATTCCTGAAAAATAACATCGATTACGAGGGTAAACTGTTTGTTCTTTTGTTGTTGGTGTTATTTCAGGATTTATTTTGTTTTTTTGGTTTTTATCTTTGAATAAAATTGCATTTGTTCATTTTGTTATTTGAATATCTAGTGTTAAATATAATAATAAAATTCATAATCATATTAAAGTATCCTAAGATTTATTTATACATACCGCCATACAGAAAGGAACAGACCAAGCTATTCTGTATTTTCTTTTTTTATTTTTTAAGTATAAAAGGTCGTTTCTCTCTGGGTGTTTTTCTTTTTTGTTTTTATGTTTTATTTGGAATGAAAAAAAAAAAAAAAGATGTAAATTACAATTAATGGACTATTGGTATTTACATAGATGCGCCCCTCAGTTTGATGTACTGATTTTTATAAAATTTTTCTTACGTAAGCTTATGAGGTAAGTAATTGGTTTTAGGTATGATAACACAAAACACGGCTAGGAGTAGCGAGATGTAATCGATAGTAATATTCAAATAACAAATTTCTTTGCTATGAACTCCATGCCCACCAGCGAAGGATTTGAAGTGAAGTGGATGAAATTAGATATGAAATCAACCAATTTTTTTGGGGATGGGATGGCCAATTGATAGTAGAACTAGCAACATAGTGCAAAAGGTGTATTTTAATGGCTATGTACACATATTTAAATGTGTTCAAACTCTTTTCGGCAGTAAAAATTCAATTCTAAAATATTTGTTTCTTCCTTGGAGAGCAATTTCTATTGAAATCGTTTCATAGAGTACAACTAACGCTGCTGGTACTTTCCTCAAGTAGTTAGACTTAGAGGAACAACGAACTGAAACTTGTTACTACTCGTCTTACCGTCCAAGGATCTAGTACTATTAAGTACTATACCTATACGTATCTGAATTTCTATAGACTTGTCTTCTTGAAACCATACGTAACTTGAAACTCGCGTGACACGCGGTTGCATACAGTAATGTTGTCATATATTGCAGCAATTTGCATAGTATTTGTATATCTTTAGAGAGCAAACTCAGCCTATACTTTTGGTTAGTCTTCTTCAACCATAGATTGTTTCAGGATTAAGGGACGTTAAACAGTATGGAGTAGAGACTCTTTAGGCAATTCTATACAATTTGAATCTGTTACAGAGAGATGTACTTTTGTTCAGATACTGTGCACTGCATTAGCTCTTTATGCCATATGGAGGGTTGTTACCATCAGTTTCCAGAGTATACAGCGTTGGGTTAGTTCTTTTGTTGATCCTGATGAATTTGTACACACAACGAGAGCTTTACTTAGAACCTGTACCACCTGGTGAACAAAGACTTTCGAAATCAATTGAATTACGAAATTACGATAAAACTGGTTCAAAACCCTAGAAAAGCTGTTAAATTAATTGCGTTTTGCATTGACGAAAATTGACCAGTACTTGTCCCTTTAAACAGGCGTTTCGCATCATCGCATAGGTATATCTAACTTGTTCGGAATAATCTTAAAATCGTTGGATCTGAAATGACAGGAACTGAAAGTGGTAAGAAGTCTCTTCGCATTCTTTTGCCATAAATAATTAGCAGACATTCATTCGTGGAATACTCATGATGCTAAACACCTTTCAATGGTTTTGCTGGTACAGATATCCGCATTTTTCTTCCAGGTTATATCCTACTGTGAATTCCACCCTAATGTAGGTTTAAAGATACAGAGCCATCTATTATAAAATAAAAACTGACGTACGTATTACCTTAAAATTAAAAAAAGATTCGATACGGTAAGCTTTCGTAAGAAAAATGATATTTGGTTTTATTTTTTTGTCAATGCACCCCCCTTACAAAAAAAAAACGAAATAATTTTCGAAAATATCTAACAATATAAGAAAAGAAATTATATTATGAATAACCCTTAGAAATGTGAGATCAAGATGAATTATATTTGTTTTTTTTTTTTCTTTATTAGGTTTTTACTCTTATTTTGCGTTCTTTGTGGATGTTTTGTTTTCTTCTTCTGTTACTTTGAAGTGTAGTACAATTTCGAAGCATAAAAAATGTACAGCAAAATTTTTAAAGTTATGTACAAATTGTTTATTTTTTGGTTTTTATTTATTTTTTTTCATTTATTTTGTCTATTTAAAAGATTACTGTTCTAATTGAAAACAAAGGTAATTAATTAAACATAATCATATATATTCTTTCATCGTTTCGTATCGCATCGTAACTTTGTGCGTTTGCTGTTGTTCTTTTACCTATTTTATATTTTAAATTACAATTACTATTAATTTGTTATGTTTTAGAGGTTCATTCTATAGGTACATTTACTACATTATAGTAACAAATACTATGTTTTCTTATTTTTTTTTTATTTGGATGTTTATGATTACTGGTTTTTTTTTTCTCCGTTTATTTTGTTTTTTCCTTATTTAAATGTATTTTTTGAATTTACCTATCTAATGAATGAGTGTGAAAAGCAAAGTTTTATGTATATATAAATATTAAATATTTTCCTTTTTTTTATTTAAAAAAATAACAAAAAAAAAATAATATATATGAAATGAAAAGTTTTGAAATTTCTTTGGCGATCGTTCAAAAAGTTTGTTAAGATTAATTTACATCTCTCTTTGGTTTAAGTTTTTCATTTATTACTGGTTAAAATTGTTCTAGATAAGTATGAAAATTAAATATTAAAAAGTCAAGTTCAACAATTGGCTAAATATGTTTTTTTTTTTGTTTTTGTTTTTGTTTTATTTTGTGTTAACAATCCATGCACGATATAGCTTTCAAGATTTGGTAAATAACGTTCTCTCTTTCATTTGTAACAGTATAATAATCAACGAAAATAATGTGCTAATAAAAGAATTTATTTATATAGAATTAACATAAATTTTAAACTACAACTTTAAGGGAACTCCTCTTTCTTTTTCTTGCCTGTCTTTTTAAGTGGAAAATTTTGGATAGTTTTCCATAACACTGAAAGAAAAAGAATTAACATTTCGGGCTAACAAATATATATGCATAGGTACTAATCTTTCCGTTTTTACTTGTTTGTTTTTGTTTTTCTTTTTAAAAATTCGTATATTTTATTTTGGATTTAAGAAAAATTGATTAAATAGAAAAAAAGGTAAAAACATAGTTTTTTTTTCTTGTAACTATTCGTATTCTTTTCTTTTAGCATTTTTGTTTTTAGTATTTTTGTTAAATATTCTTATATATGTGTTCCGTTCGAGGGAAAATAGAAAACGTAAAATTATAAGCTATATGTTAAAGCTGTGGCAATATATGTTGGGATATAAAACTTTTTTTCTTGTGTTTACTATGTGATTTCCTTTTGTTTTTCTTTAAGATAATATATGTTTTTTTTGTTTTTTGTTTTGTTTTCAGTTTTCTTTACATATTTTGTACGATCTTTGAAAAATTCTCTTTATACCGTTGCTTATGATATTCCAAAAGTAAGTTTTTTTTTTTGTTTTTGTAATTGTTTTCATTAATTTTAGCGTATAAAACTTCGAACTTATAGCAGATTGTAGAGAAAGATAGACTATTAAATGTTTTTGTTGTTTGTTGTTGTTGGTTTCCGGTTTTTATGTTTAAACATTTGTTGTGTTGTGTTATAATGTGTTGCTAAACCCAGATCTGTTCCCTGCGATCGCGCCGAAATCAAAGCCTTTGCTAGCACCAGTCTTCCTCGTCTGAATCCGAATGTCGTGTGTGTAGGCCACCTTTTGGCTTGTAACCATTTAAAACTGGCGAAGGCAGAACTCGTCCCGTTCGTCCCATTGCAAGAGCCTGTTCAAAGGACAGAGGTGCAATATATTCCAGTCTGTAAGAAGAGAATGTTGTTACATGTGTGTGAGAAATAAATTTATTTCTAGCGGATCGGTCCGCTTTTATACCCCCTTAAGAAAGGCAACGTTATGGAAGAAAAGAATGGATGAGCACTATTGGTGCGATAGTTGCAACAATATGAAAATACAGTTTTTTTCAAACCTTGAGAGCGTTATTTGAATTAACTTTAGATCTCAGGTTATTGTTCTAGTCAGAACTTATGTATGACTTTGGGATGGTTTACATATGTCTGTCCTCTATGCTGCAATCTTGAATCTATATTGTTGAATCGGTAATTTGAATACATCTGAGTTGAGGGACGAAAACTCGAGGATTGAAGGAAAATAAAACAAAAATATTCCTGGAGACCATGAAGAAGTAGTTGTAAAGCTGTTAAGACTTACATATTATTTGCTAATAGTATCTGTTTTGGTTTAATATCTCATTTAAAAATTTCTGCAAATACAGGTGCAAAAAGTGGTTCGTATGAAACCAGAAATGGAAATGGAATTCATATTCGTGGATTTTTGTCAATAACATGTTACTATTACAACATACCACTTGTACAAAAAAAATATTGGGGCTACAGGCCGATGGAACCCAGGGACTAGATCTCACAACCATTCGTGTTGTGCGTGTTATATTCTTTAAACGAATGGAAGGGTCCTACTGTTTACTGCAGTCTCCGAAGGGCAATTTTGAGATTTGAGAAGGTTTCTCATCACTGTTATACTCTCGTTTGTCAAACGCTCGCATCTACCTCATAGAAGAAAATGTTCTGGATGTTTCGTTCTCAAAGTTGTCTCCAATGCCAGTTTATCTTACTCTTAGCAAAAATAGTTTACATCTGATGTAAAGCATAAACTTCTTAGCTCCTTTCCTCTGTCCTTTTTCGTATAAATAACGCTTGACTTTACTTTGTACCACCATTGAAGGGCGAGAATAATGGACTTTTGGATTGCTCACTGGAGAATAAATCTACTTTCTTTATTTAATTTTTATGGGAGTACGAATAGGTTATCAGGGAACATAGCGTTTTTCTCACAGCCATCTTAATGTATGATCAAAAAATAAAAATAAAAAAGTGAATAGTGTGTCGTTTTTTAAATTAAATATGTAAAACAAAACATTTAACCGAGCTAAGTTGGTTCCACACCTACCAAAACACTGTACGTACAACATTAAGTTTTTCAAAACCAACTTAACTCAGCCGTTAGGAAACAAAAAAGAAAAAACTAAAAACTTTTGTTCTTGTCATACCTTTCTCTTTCCAGCTCTCGCTCCCGATCGCGCTCCCTTTCGTACAGCTCCCGTTCCCGATCCCGATACTCGAATCGGAGGTCGTACTCCCTCATTCTGTCCCTATACCGTTCACGATCTCTATCACGTTCTCTACTACTATAGTACATGTCTCTCGGATCCCGCAACAAATCGCGGTGGTGTGGCAATGAGTGAACACTATGAGGTGTCGAATGATGTGTCTGAGTATAAAAATTAAATAAAATAAAAAAAAAATTATTATAAATTTTCAAAACTTATATAACGATTTCAATTTTATTTATTTATTTAGAAATCATGTAAATCGTACATGCGTTGGACTTGCATTCAGTTTTGGAAAATTTATATTTGTTGGCTTCAACTGCAACGTTGATGGTTTACACGGTGTTGGCGGTAGCCGTCGTCCAGCTCCACCCCGCCTCGCGGCCAGTACCGGATAACTGTGCTGTACATGTGTACCTCCTTGGAAAAAGAATAAACAAGCAGGATAAATTAGTTCACATGAAACTAAAATAATTTCTGGTAAGAACATATCTATAGCTATGAATGAGAGTGGTAATACAAAACAATTGTAAATAAAAAGAAAAAAAAAAAAACAAAACAAAACAAAAATAAATATCAGCGACAATGAGTTAAAAGAAAAAATGTTTAGATTCGATACAAGGATACACTGAGATACTGAAAAAAATATACATATATATATATAAAAAGTATTTGATATATATATTTAATATGAGAGTGCGAAAGAGCATGCTGATTGTTAGATGGTCAAAATGGATTTATAGATATAAATGCAATGCTGATTGAGGTTTATGAGTTAAGTTTGTGTGGCAATAATGTTGCTCCTGTTGTATAGATGTGGTTAGTATGAATTTACATTACACGTTTTTGTTTCCTTTTGCCATGCGCCCTTATTGCAAAAAAGGATATATGTATGTACCTCACGTTAGTTAATGTTTAACACATACGTACATGAAAATATAATGTATATTATAGAAGAATATCTCTCAGAAACACGGAAACAAAAGAGAACAAAACACATACACAACACAAAGAAAATTAAAAATGTTGAGAATAATGAAATGTAGTTTAACACAAATGAATTGGTGATTTTATTTATTTTTTTTTTTTTTTTAATTGATTGTATGTAAGAGTATGCTTTTTTGAAAATTTTTGTCGAATTATTTTTTTTTTGATTTTTTTTTTGTAAGTCATTTGCAAAAGTACCCATTTCATCAATCCCAATACCAAGTCTATCTCTTTCACGCATCTCCTGAAGTCGAGCGGGACTTGGTGATCGTGATCTTTGACATAGACTTGTCGTCCCATATGTGGGATAAGGCAGGTGATTACGCCTACTTCGAGATAAATGGCTACCATAACGAGAAGGTGAAGGCGAACGGGCCGGACTTGTCGATGCTGACCATGAACCTACAGTGGGGAAAGATATATAGCTAAAGTTGTAGTTTCTGATGTTTTTTGTTAATTTCTTTTTTTGTTAATTTTTCTAGCCGCAAGACAGTGTTAAAGAAAGTGTTTTTCTCTTTTTAAAAAAGAAATTTAGTTAAATATATATATTTTTTTTTTTTGACAAAATAAAGGATTATAAAAGAATTGGAGAAGCAGTATTATATCTTTTAAATATTAAAAAAACAAAAAAAAAAAAAACTAAACATTAATAAATATAGAATTGGACATTTGAACTTTTCTAGCAAAGACATAAAAAGATATTTGTTTTTTTTTAGAAGAAAGCAGATTCAAATCAAAAGTACACAACCTTGTTCTTAAGGAAACTAACAGTAACACATTAAAGTCTCACTTTCACTTCAAAACTCAACGCGGACTTGGGGATACAACTTGTTTTTTTTTTTGGGGAAAATACTCTCACTAACATTTAAATAAAAATGTGATAACTCTTGGAATTGGTTTTCCTAAGGAAACGCTATTAAAGTTAACAAAAACTAAATAAAAACAACAAAATAAATAGAAAGTAAATCATAAGTGAAACTGTCTGATATATAGAATGTTTTTCAAAGATTAGAAATGGGCACTATTTTTAAATGGATATACACAATATGAGTCAGTCTACTTTGACTTAATCTTCTCGTGGACTGACATTTGATAATAATTATTTTGGATGAACCATGTAAGTAAGTGGTACGTTAATTTCTGTTTCTAATTTATTGGTTTATGTTATAAAAATTAGTAAATATGAGTAAAAATATCGGCATCCAGGAATTCATCTTTTAAATTCGCTACTATTCTTAAAGTGAAGAGGAACAGGAACAGTACTCAGGCTAACACCGACTACCCTTTGCTGTATCTTCCCTTTAAAAAGATATAGTTTAACCAATGGAGTTGATATTGATATATTTAATATTGCGTCAATAGTCTATATTGACCTGACCTTTACTGGAATAAGAATATTTCAGATGCTCCAAACAAAAAAAAAATTAAGAAAAAAATTGACAGTGATGAATTCAGCTTCATATGAATAGGATCCTTGAGTTCTAATAAGAATATGAAAGCGGCATAATTTTCATAAGTAATTACCAAAGGAATATCCTTGCCAATGAATGGAGCAAAAGGTTCAAGTACGAAATCGAAACACAAGGCTCCATAGTTGCTTTTGCCAAGAAAAAAAAAATGGTAAAACCCATTGTTTTACTATTCATTTAAAAAAAAAAAAGGGAAAAAAAAGGTAAATTTATTTGAGGTGCAACCCGAATATCCAGAATTAAAGTTTAGTAACCAGTAAAGCCTGAACGGAGAGGAAGAGGATACCATCGGTCATCTCTTATGCACCTGCCCAGCATTGGCCAAGATCACGAAGGCTGCACTGGGTGAATACCTTTTCAACGAGCTGAACACCGCCTGAAGATTAGCTCCTTCATACAAAGGTGCGGATGGTTCCCAGAGCAATATGGTGATTAACCCACCTTACACAACGGCAACATAATGGACATTCTTCTCCTGGTTAATGTGCATCCTTATCGAGGGGCGGTCTTAACCAAAAGGCATTAGTGGTAGATACTATTTACGATAAATCTGATTGATAATAATATTTTACCAGCATTGGAGTTAGCCAATTTAATTTCCTATTCGGGCTCTTTATAAGTCACACAAGAACATATGCTTTGAAATGCTGGTACAGGCGTTACAGCTGTAAGTTGTTTTAATCCAGAAACCGAGTTCAATTTGAGGATCATACCAGTTGCCACTTCTACGTTTCCTTCCAGAATATTAGTTGTATTGTGGGAGTACAGGAAAAGAATTCTTGTGGTGTTAAGCTTCCAATTTTGTCTTGAAATTCACGAGACTTCAACAATAAATGTATACAACCGTCAGTTCTCGTGAAGTTCTTCCAAGCGACTTAGTTCAGATGTACTGAAAATTTCTGTAAATATCCTTTTGCAAACATTTTGGATCATTGAGTAAGTACCTACTTCAACTGTCAGTTGAAGTTGAAGTCAACTGTTTTTGTAAACGCACCACTGACAAACACGGTAAGTATTATTAAAATTTTTTTGAAAAAATATGTATTTTGACGGGGTATAGTCATACATCTATAGCATATACACGTACTCTATTATCTAACCAACAGATATTATTTTGTGTCGCAATGTTTATATACAAATTGTTTGAATAAAACTGTGAGTGTTGTGTTTGAATGACAATGTGATAAGTAATTAAGCAAGGTACTTAATTCTTTAAAATGCTTAAGCAAATGTTAAAAAAAATTGTGTAGGAATGATAAATACGAGTTGTTGTATTGTATTTTTCTCTTATTGTATTTAATTAAGTGTTTATTCTATATTAATTCTATACTAGTCTACTCTGTTTACTTTGTAAATATGTTGTAAGTAAAATAAAAGATAAATGCACAGAAGCAAAGATATATTAATAAACAAAAAAAAATATATATATAAATATATAAAATAATATATATAATAATATATAGTATATATAATAGTATCTAGCCTAAAGCAAAACATAAAATGTAACGTCACTCATATTTTCCCCAAACGCCCTTTACTACTAAGACAGCTTGGTTATTCAGTTGATTGGATGACTTTTTGAGGACATTATTACTATTCGGTGGTATCTCTTCTCAAGCACCACCAAACCACATAAGGTTCTATATTTTAAAATCAATTAGACCTTCTGACTTTTAAAATCCATTGGTCTTGTGACAGTAAGCAACACCTGTTGCCTGTACATCTAATTATGGTTTGCCGAAAGTATGGTTATCTGAACCGACAAAAGGGAGAACTGAGGTTACAACAGAAGATAAATTCGAATGGATCCTAGTGAAGGGGTCGAAGGATATGTGAAATGGTCATATCTTAAAAAAATAAGACAAAAGAAAATTCGTAAATGTTTTTTGATATTTTAATGGTTTTATAATTTAACTTATTAAAAACACGTAAATGGAGTGCTACCAGTCTATTTAAAGGGTGACCAGATACCTATGATAGCTTTTCCAAATGTTATGTTTCAGCAGCTATCAAAGTTACCAATGACATTAAACTGCCAAAATATCCAGTAAAGTTTGCCAATCTATGCAGAAATTATTTAAAAATATTATCGAAATTTTCGTTCAGATGTAAACTTCGTCGTAAGGTCCGTCGTCATCATGGTTTCAGTGTGCAGGCAATTCGTCGCACCGTGAAAAAATTTGGGCGTGAGTCAACTCTTACCTTAAGGCATCATTCATTGGTGTGAAATAAGAAAATATAGCCATCGTAACTGTCAGTAATATCAAAGAAGAAGCAGAAATGTCTATTTGGGCCCAATCAGATAAATTGGGTATCGCCAGTGAGTCAACCTGGCTTATTTTGCGGTTAGATTTGGGCCTACATTCACCAAGCGACTATAGACAATCCGGATTTTGGCCAAAAAATCAATTTCTCCGACGAGGCGAATATTTGACTCAACGGCTATGTCAGAAAGCAGAATTGTCGTTATTGGAGCGAACGCAATCCACACGTGTTTGACCAAACATCAATGGATTCACAATGATTGATTGTTTGATGCGATTTATGGCATGATGGTATCATCGGACCTTATTCCTTTCGAAATGAGGAAGAAGGTACTGTCATTGTCAATGTACTCAGGTATAGAGCGATCTTAATCGATTTTCTGTGGCCAAAGATCCACAACATCGATATATCAGAGCTGTGGTTCCAACAAGATGGCGCTATATGCTATACAAGTGACGCAATGCTCAAAGTTATGAAGGAGAAATTTGGCAATTGGGTTACCTTATGGCGAGCGTTCATAAATTGGTCGCCGCGATCATGAGATCTGACACCACGTATGATCGCGGCGACAAACCAAATCTCATCGTTTAAACGATTGGAAAAGTAGAATACGAATTGGAAGATTCGATTGACATTTTACTATTATTATCGAATTTATATTGGGTTATGTATGAATTTCAGTAAATTTTCAAAAATGTTGCAACAACGTTTTGAAAGTTAAAAGCGATCGCGAACGAATAATTTCATAAGTGTATTTTTCAATTGACCTGGGTAAGTGGTAAGAGTATCATATTTTACAAGTTACCAATGTGTGTATCTTGTCTCAAAACATTAGTGCTTCAGGAACTATGTAGTATTAAAAAGTGTGCATTTCCATAGAACTTCCATAGAATGGTGTCAGTTTTGTCAATAACTCAAAACTTTATCACATAGAATCAATTGTACATTACATCTCGTACAACATTGAACATTTACATCTCTATGTTATACATATCTATATTTTTTTTTCAACTAGAGGATCTTTAACAACATGTAAGTAGTACTGCAAACAAATACATTTATGTTTTGTATTTCACTTTGGTTATAGCCAACTTTTATCGCACAGTTGAAACCCATACACGCAAAAACTAAATAAAAATAAACCATTGCGTTAAGTTTTAAGTTTTTTTTTTTTGTAAAACATGCTTTCAGGAAGCTAAACAATTAAGCATTATATATTGTAAAAAACATTAAATAAAAGTATATCTAGGAATTAGTTTACATTTACTAAATATAAAAAAAAAGTTTATATTATTAGCAAAAGAAGATAAAAATACATAAATAATAATAAAAATAAAGTAATAGCCTGTTTTTAGCAAAGAGGTAGAATATTTAAATATTTAATTTTATTTATACGCAATATTTAAAGGATGTCATAAAATTACCTCTTGGATATCGAGTAGGGTGACCATAACTATGCCTAGGATGACGGGTCTCCTTGACCATCTCTACAACATTAGATACGGTATCGGAGAACCCAATATCATGATGTATATATTGATGACCTCGCCGTCTAGGACTTGGAGATCTGGCCAAAGGAGATCCGTTATGCCTACAAATGATATTCACAAGGTAATATTTTTTTTATTTTTAATAATCATATATGAATTCTTTTAATATTTTGTGTAACTGTATTACCTTAAGCTAGGTGACCTTCTATGGCCATTCGTGTACGCATGACCAGGATGCAAATGGCCAGCATCGCCCCCAGTTAACGATTCCTGAGAAGGGTGCCGTGACGGAGCATCTTGTAACTCCAACATCTACATTGTACAGCAGGCACATTCGTATATAGAAAATAAAAATACATGTGAGAAAAATTCTGTATAGTAAAATTCAAATCTCGTTCAACAGATACAATCCACTGAAAATTTCGATTACCAATATTATTCTTAGCTTTTTTTTTCATAAAAAAATTTATTTCTACTATATAATAGTTATTTCATTTTTAAAGCATTTAGTTTCGTTTTTTTTTTTTGTCCTATATTTATTTATGTTTAATAAATTTATTTATATACATATACCGAAATAATACAAATAAAAATTTAAGCAGTAATTAAAATCAATGGTTGTACATAGTATGCCACAAGCCTAAGTATACACATGCTACATGCAGATCCAAGTAATAGCGTTTTTTGTAAATGCTAGTGTTTTGTCATGCTATGTGCTAGATGGTACTAAAGTTTGTTGAAGCTTTTACAAGCGATATTTACATTGACTTGTACTTACCGGTGGTTTGCTTATATATTGATTAACGAACACTTAATATCAATTTGCTTGTTTTTAATTACACAGTTACAAACTAGCTTTAAGGTGAGAAATTAAATAAAAACGAAACTAAAAATTGTCAAATAAATTGGGGATTACATTGAATAACTAATGCTGGGTTGTTGTTCCGAATGTGGTAGATCTACTTAAAGTTATATCTTTTTATGATTATGGTTTTTATTTTGAAATATACTATCAAATTGGTAGAGACTACTTTCTCTTATATATGATTAACTTTATTTTAAAATTTTTCAAATCTATTCAAACACTATAGAAAAATGCAAAAAGTTTTGATATGGAGACAGGATCTGAAAGATTGGAATTTTTTTCTAGATCAGATTTTTGAATGGAAAAGTATCTAAACAACCATCAACCATCAAGAAGTGGATGGTTCCCATAGTGAGAGGGTGATCCACCCACCTTACGCAGTGGTAGTATAATAAAACTTCTCAGGTCTTCGTGCATCGTCGCCGAGGGCTGGTCTAAATCAAAAAACCAACAACTGAGCCTTTAAAGGCACATAGAATCAGAACTTAAAAATTCCGTTCCCTTCCATAAGATTTAATATCTCTTCTATCAAAGGATAAATAAGTAAAAGTAATATTTCAAGTTGTGATGGTTGGTTTGTATTTGAATTAGTTAGTGGTAGTATCCTAAGGATGAACATTATGTCCTTGCGTCCATCGGCATCAATCGGATACCGCATAGACTAAATATAACATTTTTGGAGGAAGATGTATACAATTGATGAATAGGACTCATTTTTTTACCTAATGTGAATACCATATGTGCCTGAATGAACAACAAGATATATCCTTAAGAGTAGCAGAGAGTCAAACTGAACTTATAGTACTGAATCTAGATGGCAGAAAACCCTGCAGAATGTTAACGCTGGTTAAGGTTAAAGATTAACTCAGTTGGGACGTGGCTATACTCACTAATTGAATTACAACGATTACAACGTTTGAGGATGAAAGTAATGTGATATATTTATACTCCTGAGAGTTTAAAAAAAAGGATATACAAATATTGGCAGATATTTGTCTCAATTTTGGAATCAATAGTAAAATCTTATACGAGTTGATGTACATAAAATATGCCGAAAACCTTAATACTAAACCTAAACATAAAGGATAAGTATTCCTCAATCGTTCCTTTGATTTGAAAATTAAAATAAAAAAAGAAAAACAAAAAATTGACATAAACCAACATACATTTGTAGATTTGATGCCAAGTGAGTTGTGAGTGCTTTGTAAGTTATTAACTTACGTTTCTCTGAATTCGATTGTTCGATTTGTTTGTAATTTTTGGTAAAGTGTTTTGAAATCTTGATGGTATTCGTATTACATAAAATTGTTCCATGAGTAGTGTCTGGTTTTCTTTTTCTGAGTATATTGTTGTATATTTTAGATTGGGTACAAAAGTAAACTAACAAAAATGCCCTCAATAATAAATTAACAGGCTTTTTAAAGACGTGCGCCTTAAAACATATTTAAACTGATATCCAAAAAATATCCAGTTTTGGGGTTTTTGCAGCAGTAGTTAAATTCAGAAAGACTACAGTAAGTACACTTGGTGTATCTAACAACCTATTATTTATCCAGTCACCTAACGTTTTTAAAAACTCAATCATTAGTAAAACTGTCATAAAGAAATCTAATTTATACGGATCGAGTTTTATCCAAATATGTTGCTACATGTTTAGTAAATTGTTTAAGAAATAAATCAACAAAATTTAAAGAGAGTAGTAAAAAAACGAAGATTTTATCTAACCTAATAATTTCTAAATATATTTTTCTTTTTGGGTCTGTTTGATTAAACTCAATTTTTAATTTATTGGTCTAAGTCCTAAGTCTATTAAAAATTTGGTTGATAAAGGCGTTTACAACAGAACAACAATAACACCGATTATTTATTACTAGAAATAAGGGGTTATAAAGTCTAAATACTTTTTTTTTTTTAATATATATGTATAGATACGTATACTAAATATATATTGAACATATCGACAAATCACATCGGGAAAACATATTTTTTGAATTTTGTTTTACCACTTTAAGTATTATCACCTTTTTGTTTCTGAAATTTTAAAAAATTAGAAGAGGTTTTAAAAGATTTCAATTAAATTGAATAAGGGTAAGTAGTTAGAACAATTTCAGAAATGAAATGAAACAGAAATGTAAATAAAAATAATAAAAGGAAGAATATAGAAAGCAAAAAAAATTAAATCAACAAAAAATACAATTTTGCATAATTATGATTGCTTATTTGCTAATTAGTTAGTAAAACAACTAAATTAATACACTTGTTAAGCAGGAAGTGTAGGTAGTTGATTACATTAGTACAATCGTACTTAGGGTTTCCGCTGAAATATTCAGCATAGAAGAAAAAGGATAATAGAGCCAAAAAAAGGAGTAATACTTATAAATAATGGAAAAATTAATGTCATTTGTAATTTGCCAAAAAAAAACTATATTTTCATTTTTTAATGCGAATTAAAATTCTGTCTCTTTGTCTGTCTGTATGCTTGACTACAGCCTAAAGGGATGGACGGATTTGAATCCAATTTCATATCTGGAGTCTGTCGGGTTACAATTCGAAGCGATATCGGCATTTTCATTCTAACCTCAAAATTAAGGGTCCTACTTTACTTATGGCCGATTTAAGTTAAAATGGATTTTATCGAAAATGTTGATAAAATTTGATGTTATGGGTATATGACAGCAAATGGCATACTATGTTTTTTTGTAGCGATTAGGCTTAAAATTAATATGTCATGGTTATAAGACAAATACAAAGTAGTAGGGACCCAAGTTTTGGAATTGTCACACCCGCTTTCAAATAATAAATTTTTCAGGCAAAATTTGAGTAGAAATCGAAAAAATTTGAGAAGGAAAATGTATAGTTTTTTTTTTAAAATTCGCCTGGAGACCATAAATGGTCTCATCGACTTTTTAGAGTATTTCGAAAAAAAAAGCAAGAAAAGTTGTGAAATCTCTTAGATACTATCACGCCCTTTGTATTAGACCCAGAATCCGCATCAAGGTTATTTTATTTACGTTAACTTCTTGGTATTAGTTTGGATTTAAACATGGATATCAAGAGAGTTTGTTTGAGATTTTTATTCTCTATCATATCCATGACCAAAATATTTCAACTTAAACTCGTTTAAGTTTTGGTGGCTGCATCCATGAACGCCAGAATCATAATAAGGCGAGTTTTAGTATTGCAGTTTGGATGAGAGTGTACAATTTTCTGCTGTTCTGACTATCTATAGCTTACAAACATCAAAGGGCAAAACTGTCTGATATAGTTTAAAATTTATTTAACTCTTAAGTTCATTTGCTAAAATCTTGATACGTCCTTGAAGTCTATTTACTTTAATAGAATTCTTGGAGCTCCACCATATGGTCTTGGCCATATGAACAAAAACACTTTCGAAATTATAATTTATATGTCTTGGTTAAATTAAGTTATCTACCTTAACACTATAGGTGGAGAAAACTTAGCCCATATTATAAAAAGATTTGAGGAGGATCTTAGGCAATTGATTCGCCTTAACGATATAAGAGTCTAAGATAATTGAAACTGAAATATCTTAAGCAGATTTGTATTTTCTTAAAAAAAAGAAATTAACCTCCCTAAATAAGCAATCAAATTTTTAAGCAAATATTTTGTAAAACAGAAAAAGAAAAGAAAATTTGTAAAATAATAAAATAAAAATATTTATTAGTTTTTTTTTTTGGTTTACCTAATTGATCGCTTTCGTATCGTACTCCGACGTGCTAATGTCGCCAAACTGTTATGATCAGCATCACCGTTATTATTTGGTTGGATATTATTATTATTATTAGCCAGCAAATGTGTTTGTGAATTAGCACCTTCGTGATTGGGCTCTAAACTAATGGAACCTGTACGGGAACCTCCCTTGTCTAGCGCAGCCATATCAAGCAAGCAATTGAAGAATGATTGTTTCTACGGTTTTTTTTTTATATATGTATATATATATTCAAGGTTGTTGTTTTTTTTATTAAAATCGAGTAGTATATGAATTTGTTTATTGTGTATTTGTTTAATTAGATTTTTTTACATATCCAATGGTCCGGTGTGTTGTCCGCGATGACCAAGAGTTTTTATTTTTAGTTTATATTTTGTTTTTTTTTTTTTTTTTTTAGCAAATGGTTGCAGTGAGCAAGAGCAAGAAAGATTCGAAAAAATCAAGCAAGAAAATTTGTATTTATTAAAAATGCATTTGTTTAAAAAAGGAATTTTGCTTAAAATAGTTAGCAAAAATTTTAAACTATTTAAAAAAAAAGGTAATTTAAAAATAGATACTTTAAATTATTTATTTGTACTTATAGCTTATAAAAGCAAATCCTATTTATTTAAATTGTTTTGGTTTAATGTTTAAGTTTAAAATATACTTCTATATCATGCAGAAATAGTTTCTGTTCTATTATTTGAGAAAAAAAAGTTAGTAGAATTATTCTATATAAGGAAACACTTCTAGGAATTATGCATGGAATTTGAAATGGTACTGAAAGTTTTGTGTATATTTCCAGAAACCCATTCGAAGGTTTTTTTTTGTTTTAATTATTTACAATTTTGTGTGGTGCACATTTTTAAATAGACAATACAAGATATACGGGACATATACATTTTTATTTTCTCTAAACATTGAACTGATCGAATTGATTTCTGAAGATGTGAAAAATATATTTTGTAGAATAAAATATAATTTCTTGTAAGTAATATTAATTGTGCAAGAATCTTAAGTATCTTATGACTACGAATATAAAAGAAAAAGCGAAAAAGAAATTGAAAATCTAAATGTAAAGCTAAAGAAAAAATTGTTTCTAAAATATGCATGCCGTAATTTAAAAAGAACACAAAATTATATGTATACATGCATAATTATGTGGCTAAATTATATTTTTTAAAAATTAAACTAAAAAAAGTATTAATTTTCTTTAAATATAGGACAATAATTTGAAGTTTTTTTTTTAAATACTATGTCTATATTGCCTTGACTAGTTTAATTTTAATGGTAATATTGATTTTAATCTAATTGAATATTTCCCTAATTATCTTATGACTAAGGTAAGTTTTATAATTAATGAAAGTGAACTCTAAACTAAGACCATAGCATGAACTCTTACGAACTCTAAAAGGCAGTTTTGAATATAAATTAAAATGTTTTCAACGAGCAATTCATTTTCTACGTATATGTTTTTATTTTTTTCGGTTAACTATGTAGTTTTTAATAAAAATTTTCATTCCAAGTGGTGCCAAAAATAAAATCTTTGATTTAAATAAAAATAAATATATTGAAATAAAAAAAAGATTGATTTCAATATAATGCTTACAGAAAAGACTTGAGCTGATGAATAAATTTTACTACACATCTTAGAATGGTACATTTTACGTTAAAGTTATTACTTATCTAATCCTGTGAGTTAAAATATAGACAAAATACTTGACATATCAATTTGCCACTTGAACCTTATGGTACACTTGCGAATTACCAGACTTGGTATTGCAGGTTCTAGGGATAGTTACTATATGACAGTGCTAGGGCTGTTATTGAGTTCTGACTGCGAATCTGTTAAATTTTTACTTGCACCTATACCTATAGGGCAAGTATTGTATTCGTGCAAAATTTGGAACTCGAGATTTTAATCAAACTTGACATTACTATAATGGAGAAGTCCAAAAAAGTAGGTCCGCCAATGCCGTCTGTCTGTCTGTCTGTCTGTCTGTCTGTCTGTCTGTCAGTCTGTCAGTCTGTCTGTCTGTCTGTATATTCGACTACAGCCTAAACGGCTGAACGGATTTACTTCAAACTTCATATATAGGGTCTGTGGGATATTCCCTAGAGGCGAAATTTGAATTTTCATTCTAACCTCAAAATTAAGGGTAGTTTACTTAAGGCCGATTTCAGTTAAAATGGATTTTCTCGAAAACGGCTCTAACGATTTCGATAAAATTTGATGTGTGGGTTAGTTTGGGCATATGCTATGAGGTGGCATACCACGTTTTTCACGAAAAATTCGAATAACGGTAATATTGAAAATCAGCTATTTCTCGGGTATTTGTTCTGCGATTGGGCTAAAAATTATTATTTGTAGGTTATAAGACAAGTGCAAAAGAATGGCATACCAAATTTTGCAATGCCACGCCCACTTTTTTAAAACTTATTTTTTTTTTCAAAATTTTTACTAGAAATTGAGAAAAAATTATTTAAGCAAAGTAATAGACCTTAAAATTCTCTATAATTCACTCAAACACCTTATCTGGCCACGCCCACTTTTTATGGGCATTTTTATAAAAAAAAAACATTGAGTAAACTTCTACAATGTTATGACTATTATTCCATCGAAACGCGGAATGCCACGCCTACTTTACTGGGAAGAGCAAGACTTGGACTTTAATTCTGATAAAATTATACACTTATAGCATTACGGTGCAAGTACGTACGACCCAGTCGTGCACTTTATTTTTAACTATAGTCGAGCTTTTATAAGGAAGACGACATAGAGATCCAACTAGACGAACTTTTGGAACACCTAAAAATACTTGACTCAATTCCATAAGAGAATATGTTTTCGTTTTTCTAATTCCAGTTTCTATGGAATTGTTGTGCAAGGTTGCAATAAAGGACCTATAGTGGATCCTACAAGTCTGATCATGTTCAATGGTTCTAGATTTATCTGGAGCTGAAGTATCTGGTAAGTAGTGTTTACTCAGAGTACATAAAGAACATAAACCTTTGCTACTCCATTTGGAAAAGAAATGCGGCTAAGACAATATCATAGACTAATCGAGCTTCACTTCTACGACTTAGAAAATAAAAAGAATAGAATTCGATGTACTATTTTAGGGACTGAAATCTGACCTCTAGTTTGACCTAAAGGGGATGAATTATCCAAATGGATTCTCTGTAAATTTTGGTTCTAGATAAAAACCTATTTCTGTATTTCCTTAAGCTGTTTAAATATATAAAAGAATATCCTGTGTTTATTTAACTAAGTAAAGTGTTTTTAAAGCATTTTAATGAATTCCTCAATTTTGGTATATGTATGTACATATTTTTGGAATTCGTTTTAAATATTTTGTCTGCATTATATTGAAATTTTTTTCTTAGGAATGATGTTATATTTTAACAATACTTAGTCGATGAGCTAGTAAGTCTCTTGGTAAATGCAGAAAGCTTTTTAAATGTATTAATTTATTCTCTTTTGTAGAGTAACTATGTTTGAGTAATTGAGTGATATTTCATATCCTGCTGAACAGCACAGTAAAATGATACCCGGAAGGGCTTAATATAATTTTCATACATATTTGGGGTTACAGCAATAATGGAAAAACACCAGTTCTATTTGACTTAATGAGTTTACACTAAGCAGTTGCTTCGTAAATATGATGGACAAAACGGAAAAACATATAACAAATAACTCTATATTAGAGCTGCTTTGTAAACATCAAAAAGAGAAGCCAGAGAACTGAAACCTAGGTTCATATATGTAAACGGTTTCAGCATTAAATGCACAAGTATTCTTATCCCTTATCGAGAGCCAACTATTCATAGTTTATTAAATGCATTGACAAGATTAAAATTTCTACATCAATCCTTTGAAAACAGAAATAATAAAAAAATAAATAACAATAAATAATATTATATGCAATAAATATTGTGGTTAAAAAGTTTATGTGAATATTTGCTTTGATTGAAATAAATTAAAAAGCTGTTTTGTTGAAAAGCGTCCAAATTTGTTTATAAATTAAAAAATAAGAATAAATAAAAACTAAATATATTTGGTTTTTTTTTTGTGTTGCATAAGGTTGTTGAAGTAAATATTGGACTGGCAGAAGCAAGCGAAACTTTTGTAAAATATTGAATATTTTTTATTGATTCAATAAATTTACACATTTTGAAAGGGACTATAAGGAAAGTCGTTGGAGAGATAATTCTAAGAAAATGGATAAATATTATGCATATGTACGTCATATTCATTTCAATTCTCCTATATGAAAATTCTTAAAGAATTAAAAAGGTAAAAGGAAACATAATCATTAGCGATAAATTTATATAAGTATATTCATATGCCAACAAACGAAGCGGGAAATATTTTTATTTTTTTTTTTTGATTATAGCGTAACTAAACATAAATAGTGAATAGTGGATATACATATTGTTTTTTTTAATAAATATCTTGAAAATATATGCAAAGGCATGTACCGGCTGATCGGCAGCGGTAGGACTATTTTTCATATCATCATCTTTCTTGGCCTTTAGCATGGAACAACATTTTTATAAGAAATTGCAAGTCGTTATGATGTGAGTAAAAAAGTAAATGAAAAAAACGAAAAAAAAAATTTAAGAAAATTATTATTAAAACCATTAAAACATGTGTCTTTTTTGGTATATATATTTGAAGTATTTTTGTCATTAATAGAATGTTATATTTTACTTTTCTACTTTAAGTAAATAATCAAAATTGTCAACAATCTTAAAAAAACCCTTTTAATACGAACTTAAAAATTAAAATATTTATACCTAAATATTTGTGCAAGTTTAAACTTTGCTATGGTCATGAAACTTGTTACCTACAGAAATATTTTACCAACATTTTCTATTTCCAATTAACACTGAACAATAATTATTTACTTTTAATTCATTAATTTATCTTTAACAAAACTCTATTGATATTTTTAATGTTTACTTTAATCAAAAGAGAAAGATACAAATTTAATTTGAAATTTAAATTCAAATATACTATAAAGAAATATTTCAAAAGAAATTAATTAAGAAAAGTAAAACTCAAACAAAACAAACACACTCAATAAATTGGTGCGATTTAAAATACCTCCTTCCAATTCTGCATATTTTTTTTTTTATCACACGTGAAATAAATTTGAACAGAAAACAATTAAAGTGATTACGACGATACACAAAATATGCTAAATTTAACAGTTGTGTTTAAGAAGTCCTAGTATAGTTTCGAATTCTATTGAAATTATAAACAAATGAAACATAATTAACAAAAACTTTAAATCTGTTATGAATACATTGATGGTAATGTAAATCGTTTTGACAGCTTTGACAGCAGATACTAATAGTATTAAAGATGCTATGATACACAGTATGATATTGCAATAGAAAAACTGCAGCGTACATACATACGTGTATATTAAGGAAAAACGCACTTACTTACGAATACCAACTTACTGCTTTTAAATTAAACTGAAAGCAGGAATGAACTTGAAGTAAAAGTGACCATATAGCAATGATACTTTTTCCAATGGTAATGTTTCGGCAGCTGTCAAAGTAACTACTGACATTTAGCTGTCAAGATATTTACTGAGATTTGCCATTTTATTATGAATCATCATATTACGCTTATCGAATGTGCGAAAATTATAAAAAAATATTATCAAAATTTTGACCGGAGATCCGGATTTTGACCAAAAACTCATCTTCCCCGACACGGCCCATTTTTGGCTCAGCGGCTATCTAAAGAAAGAATGTTGCTCTTATTGGAGCGAAAACAATCCACAAGTTTTCGACCAACTATTAATGCATCCACAATGATTAACTGTTTGGTGCGTCTTATGATATGCCGGTATCACCGGACCTTATTTCATTCAATTGAGGAAGGAGACACCGTTACCATCAATGGTCTCAGGTATATAGCGATCTTAACCTACTTACTGTGGCCAGAGATCGACAGCATTGATATTGGTTCCAACAAAACGACGCTATATACAGTACAAGCAACGCAATGCTGGAAGTTGTGAAGGAAAAATTTGACGATTGGGTCATCTCATGGCCCTCTATGACCTTCACTCTATTTTTTTTTAAGGTTCCGTCAAGTCCTTAGTTTACGCTAACAAGCCAACCACTTTGGGCAAGCTGGAGGCCAACATTCGAATGGCTATTCCTGGAATAACACTGGACTTAATCGACCGAGTCTTGAAGTATTATCAGCGAAGCCGAGCGGGCTATTTGAATAATGTGCTATTCCACATATAATGGCATGAATGCAGTTTTAAAATAAAGTCAGAACCAATTTTACATTTCATACCAATGTTGATTTATTTAAATTTTTTTTCCTACCGTTCTTATCTGGTCAACTTGTATATTTTACTCATCCCAGCTTTGATTTTCGTACAAATAATGATAAAGTCTGAACCTTTGACTATATATAGATATTGTTTTAAGGAGATCATTTTTATCAATTTAGAAAATATATTGGACTATGTAATATCTTAGGAACCGCGGATCTGCCAGCAGTATCTGCATGGATGAGGATGATAATCTCATTCATAACTTAGTAATCATAACAGATTTATTTAATTTCAATAACAATAGTGATTAAAACAAAAAGTTTAAAATAAAAATATTACTAAACAAAATAAACAACACATATATGTATTTATATGTAATTACTTTGTCTACACATGGATTTTTGTATCATAAATTTTGTACAGCTAATACCTAGTTCGTGTGTTCATACTTATAACCAATAATACTTTCGATCCGATTTTAAATATTCATTATAAATAATAATAAAAATAATAATCCACCAATACGTATAAATAATGTTTTATTTTTGGTTTTTTTTTTCACTATGTAATAAGTGTTGTTACCTAAATAATGAGCAATGTTGTGTAAAGTCTAAACAAATATAACTTACCGGCATGCCAGAATCTATTTGACCAAAGCGCGTATTACGCCAGGATTCTAATATAAGTAAACCAGCGTAAATCTTCCCAACTGACAGTTTTCCTTTATTCAGTTGATCGCTTTTCGGCACCAACAAGTCAAGGACTTTTCTGGCCTGTAACGGCCATATATGCGTTATGGTTTCCCTAAGTTCCATATCGGCCTGATCCATTTCCTCAGCTGTGGGGTGTAATTTAAAAATGATTTTAAAATTAACTTAGGCATATTTAATTTTTGTTGTACATATACTAGAATCTATCAAAACAAAAGGATGACGAAACGATATTCTTTTCGTTCTGACAAAAAATAAAATAGTTAAACAGACATTATTATAGATACGAGTTACAGTCACAGGTCTGGAGCTTGTGAATCGACAGGAGAAATGTTCACAACAGGAGGTCCTTACAGCATTGTTAGTCGTAATTGACTAAGCTTGGGTTTTTGATAAATTTAGTGCATGCGATCTACTTATAATTAACGACTCTATGAATACATTCAAAATAGTCCTGACGGAAGGAATTATGGGTGTTCAAAATTGATCCAATCGCGGTTTACATAAGTATATGAACTGTTGATAATCGAATTTAATAAAAATAAAGGTCAAAAGAACAGACAAAACTTTAGCCAAGTACAGTAGATTAAAGGAGCGACGCCAGCTTGCAATCATTCCTTCAGGATAGTATTCAAAGATTTTACAAAAACTAAAAGGTATGTTCATAATTTAAAGGTAGGTACATATTCAATATTTGAAAACCGATTGAAAGTACTAAAATTTTAGTGATGACGGTGGAGTAAGCTTCGATTAGGTATCAACCAATATACTCGAATATATGTAACAACTACAAAGAGGTCCTTGTCATCTCAGAGCTATGCGTATGAAAATTATGTAGGTGTTCCAGAGTCAAAGAATGTTGTAAAGATCAATACATTCAATGGAGCAGACTACTGACCTTAAGATGTCTATGTTGACTTTTCTCCAGTTTACTGAGTTTTACGTTTTCAACAGAACGTCATTTGGATGTAACTTTGAAGTTTAGGACTTTTTTTTACAATTTTGGTTTCTATGGGATAAAAAAAGGCAAAGGCAAACCCTTGAAGTGATACTATACTAGACCATTTTCATCACAGCTTAGTTCTATGGGGCAATAGAATGGGCTATATATGTAGATTAAGCCGGTCGGGTTGCTTTTCTTAAACGTAAATCTGTTTTATCTAATAGTGTTTTAGGATTCCAAACCCTTAGTACATCTATTACTAAACAAAACTAAAATGGCACTTTGAAGAACGAAGGGTTTATGAGTCACAACATAAGAGTTTATTATGGAATGGGATTGGTGAGGTACTATCAACAAAAGGTTTTGCCAATCATATTATGTTAACGCTAAACAAACTAATAGACACTTTGACACTTCGATTTTAAACACACGGATTAGTTTGGGTAACAACCGACTGAGTTGAGATCGTGTATGGAATGCATAAAAGTAGCAAAATTTGCTTTAGTAGATACTTATTACAGCTAAGATAAAGTATGAATATGCTGTCTTCAAGGAAAGACAATATTGCCCCCCGGATCCGATATGGTGACACTCATATCAGTACGGAAGTCAAACAAAGATTTACTTTTGTGACTCAAGGTTGTTTGTAGAACTGGGACTAGAACAAACGTACATATGTATATCAAACCCCAGTCCACTTCAATATGAACTACTCTATCAAAAATTGATGAAAACTTAAGTTGAAAAGTGTGGAACTAAAGCTAAGGATTGGGTTCGCTAGAACAACATTAAGGTGCTACTATCCAGTTTTTGGGTTTTTCTAAAACTTGTCTTAGTTTCACATTCAACGGTTTGGACATCACGACTTCATACATTGTAACTATACAAATAGTCGGACAAAGTTGCGTATCTATTTAAAAAAAAAGTATCAAACCCAATACAGATAAGATAAACATCATTTCAGTTCCGAACTGTATTGAACACATCTGCGAAAGAACTTAACATCTTAAAAGTAATAGTTTTCTAAAGTACATCCCTTTCAAGTTTCAAAAATATTCACATAGTACAAAAAAGTGTTAAAATTATTTTTACTTACCGGATCGCATTTTAATACTGAGATTTTCACGTATCAGTGCGAATAAGGTCGTTGTAAAATTCACTCTAAGTTCGTCATCTAGTGGCATATTCATTCGTATTAATTTTTTGTAGGCGAGGCGATTGGGACATTTGTTACCGAACCCCAATGGAGGATCCATGTTTTTTAACATATCATACATTTCTGTGTAGTGAATTTTACCCCTAGAAAATTTTGCAATAGGAATGGTTTTTTTGTTTTCAATTGATATCAATTTCGAAATGTGATTGGCCAGATTAAATTATTTATTTAATCACAAAAGACAAAAATTATAAAAAAAAAATACACTTAAGCAACGATACACAGTAACACACACACAACAAATGTACAATTACATTAAAGATGAATGCAAATAACATATTAAAATGTTGAAAAAAATTCTCAAATAATAATGTTTGTTAGGTCATTGTTTTAGTTTTTTTTTTTTAGATTTTATTTAGTAGGGACTTTATTTTAAAGGTGTTTGTCTTTTTTTTTTGCTGTTGTTAGGAAAGTATTATGGATTTGAGTTTTGGTTTTTGGTTTTCAAAATAATTGCGAAAACGTGAACATAGATAGAATAGATACAGTTAAAGAAAAGTGTTTTGCATACGCATTAAGGTAAGTTTTGATATGAAACAAATACGATCAAATAATAATCAATTTAATAGATTTTTTTTTAAGACGTTGTGTTAACGCAAGAAAAGTGTAAGTTTTTGGAAAACACAACGAATAGAGTTGAAAAAAACTTAAAATGTAAACGAAACCAAAGAGATTTTTTTAGAAATAAGCCATATTAATATACACATTAAATTTTTGCGAAATGATCACATCTGGCAATGGACTTCGAGGTGTCGTTGTATCTTTCAATGGAAAAGAAGCCAGAAATATTTTCAAAAGAAGCGCGCATTGATAAAAGGTAAATTTGTCATAGGGAAAACTTGGAGAAATTATATATAGACGTCGCAAAAGCATATTTAAGAAGCGTTTAAGCATTTTAAGTACGAGCGTCTTTTAATGTTTTTATTGTACATGTACATAAGTATATATTTTTTTCGATATTCCATTGCCAAAGTTTCGATCATACACAAAAATATTATTGAAGCAACATTTTTTAAATAAACAAAAATAATAATAAATGCAAATTTTGCAAATTTTAGCTTATCAATAAATAAATAGAAAAAAAGAAATATACAACAATAACAAGAGTATTAAATTTGATAATTACGTCGCATTTGGATCATATTCAGCCCATATCCGAACGAATTCGTCCAAATGATGGGCACCCAAGATACTGGAATCACGTGTTAGATAATCAAAATTATCCATGATGACGGCGACAAACAAGTTTAACATCAGAAATGAACAAAAAAATATGAACGACACAAAATATGCATATGCCAATGTAGAACCACATGTTTCATCTCCCTTCTCCGCACGCTCATCACATGGCTTCCCTTTAAGGCACGCCAGCATAATGTTCGGCCACGCCTCGCCTGTTGCACATCTATAAATAAAAATAGCTTTAGTAACTGTTGTGGTAAATCAAAATTTTTATTATTATTTTAATTATTATTTTTTAAATTTTTTTTTTTTTTTAATATGTGTGAGCTATAAAACACCAAACTATTATGTAGTATTAATTACAATTGTAACTAATATATTATATTGCTTACAAAAAAAAAATTGTTTAATTTACTAAAAAAGATTATATTTTGTAAAATAAATTTTTTTTCTTTTATTTACAGAAGTTGTAATTTTTAAATGTCTAATTAGCACATTATACTTGTGACTTGTTATAATATTTTAATTGGTATTTTCAATAGTTATTAAATAATTTCAATAAAATATTTCAAACTAAAAGAAGAAAATTAATAAAATAATGCAACCAACTTCTAAAGAGGTTCATATAAAATCTACTAACAACTTAAACCAAATAAACTTCATAAAACGCTACAGGGATATTTATAATAGTATATGTACTTCCTTTTAAAAAAAAATTCATTAATTTGTTCTTCTTTTTTTTGTACCAATTGCATATGTTCTATTTTTTATTTTCTTGGTTGTACAAATGGATTTTCCTTTGAACTGTAGACACAATAGTTTAGATGGAATTTAGTACCTCCAAGGAGGATGAGGCAATCTTAGAGTTTGCGAATTCAAATTGACAAAAATTTTAAATGGAGGCAAATAAAAATACATGGATTCATTTTGGGAATAAAAAAGATAAATTTAATACGATATTTCGTAACAGGCATAGGGGTTGTAAATTTTCGACTCAGCTTTGAACAACTGAGAGAACTGGTTTCTAGGCTAACAATTAATTCAAAATAATTCCATTTAAATAAGCTGTTAACCCCAGTAAGGAAGGCATTAAGGACTAGGACGTACAAAAAACAGCTTTCTAAGCAAAAGTATCTAAACATCTGAAATGTGTTCACATGTATTTATTGGACAGACAGCAAGAGTATCCTCTGCGATATGTGACATTCCACTGATGGTTCAGAGGTTCTTAATTACTTTTAAATTCTTACGTTTTTCATGAGATTTTATTGTTCAAGCTAAGTATGTATAAGTCACAATTAGTCACTGAACGACTTGTTTTGTAAATCACAGGTCAGCATTGCCCGATCTAGCCGTTTTAATCCTCTTTTTCCAAGGAGCTTTCTAAAGTCATTAATTAATAAGCTAACCAATGGCCAAACATATAAAGCTTTAAGAAAAATTGCTGAAATAGGGAAATTTATGGTATGCTTTTCACAGGACTATTTTCGTGTCCAGTATGTTAGTATTCTTTTCATACACATTGTACCTATGTTTACTTGTTCCAGGATAATCCATTTCTAGTTCAAATGTATTAAACTTTTATAACAAAAACAACGTTCAAAATATTTTAATATTCTACAAAAACCCAACACTGGGAATTCGCTATGCAATTTTATATAACTTTTAATATCTTACTCATTCCAAAACAAATATAAAAATAATAGGAAAAAAAAGAAAACAAAATGGGGTTCATAGTGCTCAAGGTTGGTCGGCACTCAATGAAGGATATTATGACATAGAGGGTTCAGGCTTAGGTGAAAAGGGAGAAGCAACTGCAAAAGCTCTGTTGCGCAGGGGTTTTTTTTTTTAAACTGGGACACAAATAATCTACCTACAATCATTTATAACCTTATATTCAATATTTTATATGTTTTTGTGATTTTTTTTTTGTTAACTAATTGATTCTACAGTGCAAGCAGCATATATTTTTTTTCGTTTTCTGTTTGAAGTTAAAACAATGAACTTTTATGGATATGGGTGTGTCTGTATCTTTTGAAGTAGATGATGTGTTGTAATATTAGGTAATATTTTTTGCTAGAATAGAAAATAAAATATAATAATTTAATCATAGTAAAATGTTTGAGTGCATTTTGTTTCCAATTTAAAAATAAAATAAAAGAAGAAATAAAATTAATAAAAAGTTGGTTTTCTTTATAACTTGCTATCAGTTATTACAATTTAATTTTTTAAGTACATATGTATGTATACCTTTTGTAAAAATATAAGTAGCTAATCTAAATCTATTCTTCTAGATTCGTTAACTTTCGAGATGTCTCTGAGTAAGTAAAAATTATTTATCTAATTGCCTATTGCATCGTTGACACCTTTCGTATTAAAAAAAAACAGAAACTTTGCTAAAACTAATAGAATTGAATAACAAAAAAAAAATATATACTTGTTTATATCATTGGCTATTTGTTAAGTTTAAAAATTCTTTAAATTAAACTTTTACTTATTCGTTTTTTTCTGCACAATATCTATGTATTTTTGCTTCACATTTTTCATCGTTTTTTTGTTTGTTGTTGAATTAGACAAGATTACATACCTGAACAGCAACATGACTCCTTGCACAAACGATTGGAAGTTGTTGTGTCTAGTTATTGAATGTTCCGGTGTACTTAGTTTGATATTTCCAAATACCTATTTGCAATGTAATAATGTTTTTTTTTTCATAAAAATGAATTTCAGAAATGAAACAGAACCAAGGTAAATCAAAAAGTATTTCGATTCAGTCAAAAATAAATAGCTTTTCTTTCCAAGGTTTCTTTTTTTTAACACTTTTCAGTTACTTTTCTTTGCTTTGCAAAATGTAATTGTTGGAAACATAAAATGTCATAAACAAAAAAAAGAATAAATAAGTAAATAAATAAAAAAAACTGTATATTTAAGTTTAGTATACGAGTATTTGTGTGCTTTGTGTTGTCGGCGATTTTCAAATACATGTATTAAGTGATGATTTTTTAAGCTTTATACAGTTACTTGTACCATATAAAATTAAAAAATATATATATAGAGTATATTTATATTTTTACTGTACCAAAAGATATTTAAAAGGGTCAATGTTATATTTACTGAGTTTTTTTTTATTAGCTCAAAACTATATAGATAAAATAGGTATAATTGCTGTTGATAGTATTCGCGGATTTTAAAGCGCATTATACGATTCTGTAATTGAATATCAGATGCAAAGGGTACTTAATGAAACTTACTAAACAAATTCAATTTGCGACAAGAACAACAACAATTTTCTAACTTCTTTTTTCCAGGACTGGGGGTACTACCTTTAAGCTAGGTGAAAAGTGACTAGCTACAAATTTTATTTAATGGAGCTGAGAAATCTGTTTTGGGAACGAATTCAATTTAAAAATAAAGTATATATGAATTTTAACTTCAGGGAAATTACAACCATTCCATTAGAAATACAAAATATATAAAATCATATAGTAAAATAACAAATGATAACAATTAATTATTTAAGGCATGCAAATAAGGTGGTTAGAACAAATCTAGTTTGGGTATTTCTTATATTGGATATTTTATTTTTTTGTAAATATATAACTTCTGGTTATTTTGTACAGTAACCATAGGAAAATACATAGTCCCTTATTTTGATAATGTATCAAATCAAAATTTAAAGAACAGAAATGCAAGAAGCTATGAAAAATTTTAACTTGAAAATTTATTTGACTAAGGGAACGGGGTTGCTAACAAATACAAAATCGTTCTTCATGTAAAATGAAGATGACATAACGAATAATAAGTAGCAATCATTTTTGTTTTTCTCAAAAATTAAATAAATTTAAGAATTTTAAAAAGAAAATAGATGTGTAAGAGTACAGCATCACAGAAAAAAATTTCAATTAGATACTTGTGACCATTATTGAGCATGGTGCAATCAAAATTAGATGGAGAGTTTATTGATTGGAGGATGGGCCTGTATGGATTGGAATATGGAGTAAATCGTGTCTTTTTCTGAAAGCTCTTGGTCGAAGAAATAATGTCCACACATTCTTTACAACTAGAATCCAAATGTGTTGGAAGCGAGCGACACTTTTATACGATTTGACGGTGGTTGAACTCAAAACGCATTGGCAAAATCAGGATGGACATAAATTATACAATATAGGTTTCAAGTTTACCTTACATTGTTAAAAATAATATTTTAGGTAATTTTTGTTTGACAAACAATTGCTTTAAAAATCGTGATATATATTACGAGAACTAGCTTATTTATTGATACCATACCAAACAATCGGACTGATGATTAAAAAGATTTAAAAGAAAAGGATTGAAGCGTTTAAAACTCGCAGGCCAAGTATAATAAAATATATTAAAATATATTCAAAATAGACATAGGTACGTAAATAATATATGCCAATCTAAAGATCCTTACGGATTTGTATTGGTCAATCTGATATATTTAAGATTTACTCCAAAGAGTTGTGGAAGATATATAGGTAGATATATCTGCCCTGAATCAATAGAAGACGTATTCATATTTATAAACCTAATTTTGATTACGTCTGCAAAATATGTGCGATTCTAGTTTATTTATAAAGGATTTAATATCACGGTTAATCACAATTCATTCATTATTACAGGGAATGTCAATCCCTGTGTAAATTCCAGAAGGAGGAGCCCTGCCCAATCGTTAGTTGGTTATGAAATTTTTGAAATTGTGATTTCATTTCATATGCTCCGTAAAATAGGAGCAACTTACAAGATTCCTTTTCATTGAATGCGCTTTAAGTAAAATCTGATCTATACAAAATAATTAGAAAACAAATTTCAAAACTAAAAAAAGAAGAAGAAACAAATATATAAAAATAACTCTTATAACATATTCCTCTGTGATACTAGATTATATATTGTTTTTTATATAACAATCAAACTTAATTCTCAAACTACAATATATTTACAACTCAAATTTCGAAATTTACCTCTATTTTCTACGTAACAAAATAACTAAAGTTTTTTTTTTAAAGAATAATACAAATATTTTAATATTATCATTATTTTTTTTTTTCAAATACATATGAAAGAAACTAATACACACAACTCCTTATTGGTGAAATAACTAAAACCAAAATATAAAATTTAAAAAAAAAAAGTGAAAGTGATAAACACAATTAATCAACTTTAGGCAAAGTAAATAAAAACTAAACTAAAAAAAAAAGAATGTTTGTTGTTACGTTGTACATTTTATATATAACTTATGTAATGAATAAATTTTTGTAATTACAATTAATAATACTTTAAATAATTACTTTTTCTTTCAATACTTGTTTTAATCAACATTTTTTACCGAAAAAGCAGCATGATTCCTCCAAAGAACGATTGAAAATTATTATGCCTGTTGAGCTGAGTATCCGGATCATATTTTATATTTCCAAAAACCTTTATTTTCGTATACACATTTATGTATAATATTTTTGTTTTTTTGTTTTTTTTTTTAATTACATTTAATAAAAATAAAATGAAAGAAAAATATTTAAATCATAAATAGTTTGTTGAATAAATTTTTTTTATTTTTTTTTTCTAAACTATGCAAAACTGTGTGTATATAGAAGAAGTAACTAAGTCAATCCTTTTAATTTATTTAGTTTTTTTTTTGAAATGCCATTAATTTAAAATTTTGCATCTATATTTGAATTCGTCTAAAGTTTTGTGGCTATATAAAGGTTTCTAATAAAATTAATGGCATAATTTGCTACGTTTAAAAGTATCTAGATCTCTAGAGAAAAAAAAATTAGAATCAATATCGTATCCCTAACAGTTGGTGGTTGTTGTGGCAATCCTACTCTAGTGTGGAGTATTGGAATATATATTTTTTTTAAATGATTTTTTTGTTAGTTCACTACCAATTAGGATTTTTTTCTTTTGTGTAGTGTTGAATGTACAAATTGTGCTATTAATATATATCTGTTGACCCTTTTAGATTGTTAAGAAACAATTATTTTGATTTTGTATGAAAAAGTAAAATAAATGAGAGAAAACTCAAAATTTAAGCAATTAAAAAATTAAAATATAAAATTTTGTCAAATTTACAACTGTTGACACTTACCTGCATGCCAATAATGGCATAAATAAAAAATAGCATTGCAATAAGCAAACAGACATATGGAAGTGCTTTGAACGATTGCACGAATGTCCACAGCAGGATTCGTATCGTGTATCCTTGGCGCAGTAGTTTAATTAGACGAGCCGCACGAAATAATCGCAGGAAGCCAACGTTAATCGAATTCGACTGAAATTATTTTCAGATTTTATAATTAATAACAAATTTTAAGAAATATTTGATGTTTTTCTATTCTTTTTTTTTTAAAGAGAGCAATACAATTATTGGTTTCATTTAAATATATACACATTGATTTTATTTGTTAGTATATTAAAAAAAAGGAAAAACAAAATAAATAAATCAATAATAAAAAGTTGTACACAAAATTTTAGAAATCTCTTATGAGGATAGTTAAATTTAATTTTTTTTGGCATACAACACTTTCAAGCCATAACATCAGCATCATTTAAAAATAAAATTTTTTTTCACTACTAGCTTAATTAATAGGATAAAAAATTGTAGTTAATGCTTCTTAATGGGCAAGCAAGCTCAGAAGGGCACACACAGAGAGAGAAGGTAATTTAAATTCCGTTCCTGAAATCATTCATTTTCAATAGCAAGAAAAGAAACTAGATACTAGTTCTTTGTCTTAAAAATAAAATTTTAATTTCCACTTAAGATTTAAAAAAAAACTTAAGGGTAGTACTTAAAGAGAAAATGTTCTGTTCGTGTTGGACAATTCGATGTTTTATTTTGCTTAGAAAATATTGTATACCAAAATAAATAATAATAATAATTTAAAACAACAGAGAACTAAACGAACAAAAATAATAGATACAAAAGCAAACAGCTATAAAAGGTTTGATATTTAAAAATCATAAGTAAAAGTTTAAACATGAAACAATTATTAAAAAAATTATATTTTATTTTGAGAAATTTGTTTCACTTAGGTTTTAATTTTAAAGTGTTATACTTATTTTTAAAGCCAATTAAATGAAACGAATTTCGTTAAATTATAAAAGTAAATGAATAATGTTACTTTAAGTACCAAATCATTACTTAATTGACTCTTTTGGAATTTTCGAAATTGAGCGTACATAAGTTATTGTTAAAAATCAGTCGTAATTTTGAAAATATACAGATTAGACAATGTAAATAATGATCAGGTAATCAAGTAATCTAAGCAAATATAATGTAAAGTATTATTTCATGTAAAGTAAAGGTTTTAATAAGTAACTAAGTATAATTATGTTCTATAGAATATATACGAGTAGTTTGTTATAGTACTGATAAAGGGAGTATTAACTAAACTATGATCATATTTGTTTTTCTAAGTTCAAAAAATAACTTATTAGCTAAGAGACTATAATTTATTTGGTATTATTTATAAGTAGTTCTAATGTTATAGTTTTACCTACGAACACTCCGAAGCATCTGATGAGGATCTTAATTTTCGTTTATGTTTTCAATAAAAAAAAATATTTCAGTTTGATTATATTCCTAGTACTATATAGTCCGACTGCTTCGAAAAGAATTAGAAAAGATCTTAACAAATATTATGGAAAATGTTTTAAGGAACATTTGCTTAGACGAGATGGTATATACGAAATAAAATGTTGAAGTTTTTCCACTTAAGTGTTTGCTACTATGTAGCTATTAATTGGGTCAAGATCATATCGCAAAAGAAGCATTATGAAGTGGCATTGGTAAGCCTAACGAAAAATCATTTTTTCAGGTACCCTTGCAATAGATTTACTGGATTCTGTATGTTTAAGCTAAATAGTAACCAATGATTAGCTTATCCAGGACTTTCCAGATGGAAACTCACACAGTGGAGAACGAAACATTGTTCAGTCTAAAGGCTCTTATAGTAGAAAAGTTTTAAAATTCATTCAAGTTTTAATAGACAGAATGGACTAAATAAAATACCACTTAATACGTTCGATATTATGTATAGTTTTACATTGATTACTCAAAAAATTTAATTCAAATTTTAATTTCACTCAATCAGATAGTTCGAAATGTTTAACAAAAGTATCAAAATTCAAAAAATATATTATAAAGAAATACACGAACACTTCCTGTTTGCATGGGTGTCTACATCTCTCAAGTTTCACTGAAACTCTTCGAGAAACTTGTACATTTTTTTTATAAGAAAGAAAGACTTTCAAAAAATCACTACAGAAAACTAGGAAACAACAGGGGTTAATTTTTTTTTTTGGGAACAACGTCGATTTGTTCAGAATGGACGAGAACGAGCCTCTAATAAGAAACATAGTCAAGTCAGTGTACATTAAAGTTCGAAAAAGTAACATCTAAAGAAAAATGGACAGAAGACACATTGAGGTGATTCAAAAAGTAATGTGATATCTTACACAAAAATATAGTAGATACGATTTTTATTTAAGGATAATCAACTGGGTACGAAGTAAAGCTTCACTACGTTAAGCATTTATTGTGTTTTTTTTTTTTTATTAATGTATCAAAGACAGTTTAAGTAAAGTAATTGCGTCTAAAGTTTTTCATCTAATAGCAAAATTCATTATTTATCAAAAATTAAATTCAACATTTTAAAATACAAATACAGTTTAAGTTATTACTGAGCTTTAAAAAAAAAATACTTTTTTGTTTTGTTATTTTTCTTATTTTTACTTACGTCCTGATGTTGATTGGAATTGGATTTTGTTTGTATTTTCGAATTTCAGATTTCGAGTTTGTTTGGATGTGGTTTTATCAAATTCATTTCGAGATATATATATATATTTTTTGAGTGATGTTGTGTGTGGTATTTATTGATATATATATTTTTTTTTGATGATGAGATAGACAGATTAGAGCAGTTTTTTTTATTTTTGTAACATCGCAAGCAATATAGCATTCACATTCGATTTATTATAGGCATATTTTTTTTCGGTGTTTAATTTTATTAGTTAACATATCAAGAAGAAGTTGGTACAGTCACGGGCATCATCAATTAGGAAATTTTATTTATTTCATTCAATAGTATAATTTTTTTTTTGTTATATATTTTTTTTGGTTTTTGCAAAAAAAGAAGAAGAAATAAATGCATTAATCAGATTTGATAAGAATCGATATTGTTTTTTTTTTATTTTTTGATATGGCATTTCAAACAGCAAAATGTATGAGCGACAACATCCAAAAAATGTTCTAAGATAGTTTGCCAACAAAATACTATTCTATTCTATCGAAGGACGTCTAGAAGCTCTAAGAGATGGGAAATTTGATGTTGGAGTCATTAAATCGCAGGGCTCATTGGGTTTCGTTTAGCTTCTAAAGCTGATTAAACACTACAGGGTAACTAGGGGGAATGAAGCCATAACTGTTGTTCATATCAGGGGAATGCTTCGCTAAGTTTAAACATTTTCGAACAAAGAACACTACTTGAATTTCACTAAACAATGATGTGATAACCCATCACATTTTTATTTTCATGAATGAGTTCTAGATTTTTTCTTTAATTTTTTAAACAAAGTACTTTTGCCACATCTTTAAAACTTAAAGTTAAATTAAACTAAAAGTGACAAATTAATTTATGTATGTTTTAAGGTGGTGTGTTGATGACGTGTTGTAATTAATGGTGTATGGATATTTAATGCGGAGTCTAGGAAGCTAAAAATTATAAAACTAACTCTACTTTACATTAAGTATCTATTATTATAAATAAATATTGTTGTTTCAATCTAAAGCTGGAGTTCATCTTGTTTCTTTGCACAGACGTAAGTAAATAAAATTTTTGTATTTATTACATCGTTCGTTTAGGGCACTTAATATTTCTGTGAAACAAGAACTAATTATGAATCTATAAAAAACATCGGTTTCTTGAATTCTCTTTTCTATATTCCTCCCCAACAATTTAACATCTGCAACTCGGAGACAATAAACTGATGGTCCATTTCATTTATGAATAACATATTAGCTAGAGCCTAAACAGAATGTGGCTGCACACCATTTTTCCTCAAATTACAACGATATCCTCGAAAGTTTGTTGAGGTTCCCTGCACGATTTCATCAAAATCGGTTTTTTGATAAAAACGCCATCAAAAAGTGGGCGTAGCTAAAATAGATGTATTTGAATATATATAAATATTGTCTTTATAAAATTTTTCGATTTCATATAAAATAAGTAGAAGTGGTCGTCGCGGCATTGGGTGGATTTTTATACTTTTCATGCTTCTTTTATTCAGAAGATCAGACATAAAATTTCATCCTCCTAGCTGAAAATTTAAGGGTCAAATGGATGAAATTGAACAAAAAACTTAACCAAAAAACGTAATGCGTATGGCTTAGACTTTGGTGCACTCAGTTGGCCGCTAGCTAGCATTTGGGAAGAAATGGGGTGTGCCTCGGTCAAGGACAGAAAAATCTCTCGATCGAGTTCAAATGCAATATCTTCCCATATCTCCTCTCCCTTAGCGTTTTGGGTCAAATGGATGAAATTGAAAAAAAAACTTAACCAAAAAACGTAATGCGTATGGCTTAGACTTTGGTGCACTCAGTTGGCCGCTAGCTAGCATTTGGGAAGAAATGGGGTGTGCCTCGGTCAAGGACGGAAAAATCTTTCGATCGACTTCAAATGCAATATCTTCCCATATCTCGTCTCCCTTAGCGTTTTGGGTCAAATGGATGAAATTGAACAAAAAACTTAGCCAAAGAACGCAATGCGTATGACTTAGACTTTAGTGCACTCATTTGGCCGCTAGCTAGCATTTGGAAAGAAATGGGGTGTGCTTCGGTCAAGGATGGAAAAATCTCTCGATCGTCTTCAAATGCAATATCTTCCCATATCTCCTCTCCCTTAGCGTTTTGGGTCAAATGGATGAAATTGAACAAAAAACTTAGCCAAAGAACGCAATGCGTATGACTTAGACTTTAGTGCACTCATTTGGCCGCTAGCTAGCATTTGGAAAGAAATGGGGTGTGCTTCGGTCAAGGATGGAAAAATCTCTCGATCGACTTCAAATGCAATATCTTCCCATATCTCCTCTCCCTTAGCGTTTTGGGTCAAATGGATGAAATTGAACAAAAAACTTATTCAAAGAACGCAATGCGTATGACTTAGACTTTAGTGCACTCATTTGGCCGCTAGCTAGCATTTGCGAAGAAATGGGGTGTGCCTCGGTCAAGGATGGAAAAATCTCTCGATCGACTTCAAATGCAATATCTTCCCATATCTCCTCTTCCTTAGCGTTTTGGGTCAAATGGATGAAATTGAACAAAAAACTTAACCAAAAAACGTAGTGCGTATGACGTACACTTTGGTGCACTCAGTTGGCCGCTAGCTAGCATTTGCGAAGAAATGGGGTGTGCCTCGGTCAAGGATGGAAAAATCTCTCGATCGTCTTCAAATGCAATATCCTCCCATATCTCCTCTTCCTTAGCGTTTTGGGTCAAATGGATGAAATTGAACAAAAAACTTAACCAAAAAACATAATGAGTATGACTTAGACTTTGGTGCACTCAGTTGGCCGCTAGCTAGCATTTGGGAAGAAATAGGGTGTACCTCGATCAAGGATGGAAAAATCTCTCGATCGACTTCAAATGCAATATCTCCCCATATCTCCTCTCCCTTAGCGTTTTGGGTCAAATGGATGAAATTGAACAAAAAACTTAACGAAAAAACATAATGAGTATGACTTAGACTTTGGTGCACTCAGTTGGCCGCTAGCTAGCATTTGGGAAGAAATGGGGTGTGCCTCGGTCAAGGACGGAAAAATCTCTCGATCGACTTCAAATGCAATATCTTCCCATATCTCCTCTCCCTTAGCGTTTTGGGTCAAATGGATGAAATTGAACAACAAACTTAACCAAAAAATGTAATTGGTATAACTTAGACTTTAGTGCACTCAGTTGGCCGCTAGCTAGCATTTGGGAAGAAATGGGGTATGCCTCGGTCAAGGACGGAAAAATCTCTCGATCGACTTCAAATGCAATATCTTCCCATATCTCCTCTCCCTTAGCGTTTTGGGTCAAATGGATGAAATTGAAAAAAAAACTTAACCAAAAAACGTAATGCGTATGGCTTAGACTTTGGTGCACTCAGTTGGCCGCTAGCTAGCATTTGGGAAGAAATGGGGTGTGCCTCGGTCAAGGACGGAAAAATCTTTCGATCGACTTCAAATGCAATATCTTCCCATATCTCGTCTCCCTTAGCGTTTTGGGTCAAATGGATGAAATTGAACAAAAAACTTAGCCAAAGAACGCAATGCGTATGACTTAGACTTTAGTGCACTCATTTGGCCGCTAGCTAGCATTTGGAAAGAAATGGGGTGTGCTTCGGTCAAGGATGGAAAAATCTCTCGATCGTCTTCAAATGCAATATCTTCCCATATCTCCTCTCCCTTAGCGTTTTGGGTCAAATGGATGAAATTGAACAAAAAACTTAGCCAAAGAACGCAATGCGTATGACTTAGACTTTAGTGCACTCATTTGGCCGCTAGCTAGCATTTGGAAAGAAATGGGGTGTGCTTCGGTCAAGGATGGAAAAATCTCTCGATCGACTTCAAATGCAATATCTTCCCATATCTCCTCTCCCTTAGCGTTTTGGGTCAAATGGATGAAATTGAACAAAAAACTTATTCAAAGAACGCAATGCGTATGACTTAGACTTTAGTGCACTCATTTGGCCGCTAGCTAGCATTTGCGAAGAAATGGGGTGTGCCTCGGTCAAGGATGGAAAAATCTCTCGATCGACTTCAAATGCAATATCTTCCCATATCTCCTCTCCCTTAGCGTTTTGGGTCAAATGGATGAAATTGAACAAAAAACTTAACCAAAAAACGTAGTGCGTATGACGTACACTTTGGTGCACTCAGTTGGCCGCTAGCTAGCATTTGCGAAGAAATGGGGTGTGCCTCGGTCAAGGATGGAAAAATCTCTCGATCGTCTTCAAATGCAATATCCTCCCATATCTCCTCTTCCTTAGCGTTTTGGGTCAAATGGATGAAATTGAACAAAAAACTTAACCAAAAAACATAATGAGTATGACTTAGACTTTGGTGCACTCAGTTGGCCGCTAGCTAGCATTTGGGAAGAAATGGGGTGTGCCTCGGTCAAGGACGGAAAAATCTCTCGATCGACTTCAAATGCAATATCTTCCCATATCTCCTCTCCCTTAGCGTTTTGGGTCAAATGGATGAAATTGAACAACAAACTTAACCAAAAAATGTAATTGGTATAACTTAGACTTTAGTGCACTCAGTTGGCCGCTAGCTAGCATTTGGGAAGAAATGGGGTATGCCTCGGTCAAGGACGGAAAAATCTCTCGATCGACTTCAAATGCAATATCTTCCCATATCTCCTCTCCCTTAGCGTTTTGGGTCAAATGGATGAAATTGAACAAAAAACTTAACCAAAAAACGTAATGAGTATGACTTAGACTTTGGTGCACTCAGTTGGCCGCTAGCTAGCATTTGGGAAGAAATGGGGTGTGCCTCGGTCAAGGACGGAAAAATCTCTCGATCGACTTCAAATGCAATATCTTCCCATATCTCCTCTCCCTTAGCGTTTTGGGTCAAATGGATGAAATTGAACAAAAAACTTAACCAAAAAACGTAATGAGTATGACTTAGACTTTGGTGCACTCAGTTGGCCGCTAGCTAGCATTTGCGAAGAAATGGGGTGTGCCTCGGTCAAGGATGGAAAAATCTCTCGATCGACTTCAAATGCAATATCTTCCCATATCTCCTCTCCCTTAGCGTTTTGGGTCAAATGGATGAAATTGAACAAAAAACTTAACCAAAAAACGTAATGAGTATGACTTAGACTTTAGTGCACTCATTTGGCCGCTAGCTAGCATTTGCGAAGAAATGGGGTGTGCCTCGGTCAAGGATGGAAAAATCTCTCGATCGACTTCAAATGCAATATCCTCCCATATCTCCTCTCCCTTAGCGTTTTGGGTCAAATGGATGAAATTGAACAAAAAACTTAACCAAAAAAAGTAATGAGTATGACTTAGGCTTTGGTGCACTTAGTTGGCCGCTAGCTAGCATTTGGGAAGAAATGGGGTGTGCCTCGGTCAAGGACGGAAAAATCTCTCGATCGAGTTCAAATGCAATATCTTCCCATATCTCCTCTCCCTTAGCGTTTTGGGTCAAATAGATGAAATTGAACAAAAAACTTAACCAAAAAACGTAATGAGTATGACTTAGACTTTGGTGCACTCAGTTGGCCGCTAGCTAGCATTTGGGAAGGAATGGGGTGTGCCTCGGTCAAGGAAGGAAAAATCTCTCGATCGAGTTTAAATGCAATATCTTCCCATATCTCCTCTCCCTTAGCGTTTTGGGTCAAATGGATGAAATTGAACAAAAAACTTAACCAAAAAAAGTAGTGAGTATGACTTAGACTTTGGTGCACTTAGTTGGCCGCTAGCTAGCATTTGGGAAGAAATGGGGTGTGCCTCGGTCAAGGACGGAAAAATCTCTCGATCGAGTTCAAATGCAATATCTTCCCATATCTCCTCTCCCTTAGCGTTTTGGGTCAAATGGATGAAATTGAACAAAAAACTTAACCAAAAAACATAATGAGTATGACTTAGACTTTGGTGCACTCAGTTGGCCGCTAGCTAGCATTTGGGAAGAAATGGTGTATGCCTCGGTCAAGGACGGAAAAATCTCTCGATCGAGTTCAAATGCAATATCTTCCCATATCTCCCCTCCCTTAGCGTTTTGGGTCAAATGGATGAAATTCAACAAAAAACTTAAGCAAAAAACGTAATGAGTATGACTTAGACTTTGGTGCACTCAGTTGGCCGCTAGCTAGCATTTGGGAAGGAATGGGGTGTGCCTCGGTCAAGGACGGAAAAATCTCTCGATCGAGTTCAAATGCAATATCTTCCCATATCTCCTCTCCCTTAGCGTTTTGGGTCAAATGGATGAAATTGAACAAAAAACTTAACCAAAAAACGTAGTGCGTATGACATACACTTTGGTGCACTCAGTTGGCCGCTAGCTAGCATTTGCGAAGAAATGGGGTGTGCCTCGGTCAAAGACGGAAAAATCTCTCGATCGAGTTCAAATGCAATATCTTCCCATATCTCCTCTCCCTTACCGTTTTGGGTCAAATGGATGAAATTGAACAAAAAACTTAACCAAAAAACGTAATGAGTATGACTTAGACTTTGGTGCACTTAATTGACCGCTAGCTAGCATTTGGGAAGAAATGGGGTGTGCTTCGGTCAAGGATGGAAAAATCTCTCGATCGAGTTCAAATGCAATATCTTCCCATATCTCCTCTCCCTTAGCGTTTTGGGTCAAATGGATGAAATTGAACAAAAAACTTAACCAAAAAACGTAATGAGTATGACTTAGACTTTGGTGCACTCAGTTGGCCGCTAGCTAGCATTTGGGAAGGAATGGGGTGTGCCTCGGTCAAGGACGGAAAAATCTCTCGATCGAGTTCAAATGCAATATCTTCCCATATCTCCTCTCGCTTAGCGTTTTGGGTCAAATGGATCAAATTGAACAAAAAACTTAACCAAAAAACGTAGTGCGTATGACATACACTTTGGTGCACTCAGTTGGCCGCTAGCTAGCATTTGCGAAGAAATGGGGTGTGCCTCGGTCAAGGATGGAAAAATCTCTCGATCGTCTTCAAATGCAATATCCTCCCATATCTCCTCTCCCTTAGCGTTTTGGGTCAAATGGATGAAATTGAACAAAAAACTTAACCAAAAAACGTAATGAGTATGACTTAGACTTTGGTGCACTCAGTTGGCCGCTAGCTAGCATTTGCGAAGAAATGGGGTGTGCCTCGGTCAAGGACGAAAAAGTCTCTCGATCGAGTTCAAATGCAATATCTTCCCATATCTCCTCTCCCTTAGCGTTTTGGGTCAAATGGATCAAATTGAACAACAAACTTAACCAAAAAAGGTAATGAGTATGACTTAGACTTTGGTGCACTTAGTTGACCGCTAGCTAGCATTTGGTAAGAAATGGGGTGTGCCTCGGTCAAGGACGGAAAAATCTCTCGATCGAGTTCAAATGCAATATCTTCCCATATCTCCTCTCCCTTAGCGTTTTGGGTCAAATAGATGAAATTGAACAAAAAACTTAACCAAAAAACGTAATGAGTATGACTTAGACTTTGGTGCACTCAGTTGGCCGCTAGCTAGCATTTGGGAAGGAATGGGGTGTGCCTCGGTCAAGGAAGGAAAAATCTCTCGATCGAGTTTAAATGCAATATCTTCCCATATCTCCTCTCCCTTAGCGTTTTGGGTCAAATGGATGAAATTGAACAAAAAACTTAACCAAAAAAAGTAGTGAGTATGACTTAGACTTTGGTGCACTTAGTTGGCCGCTAGCTAGCATTTGGGAAGAAATGGGGTGTGCCTCGGTCAAGGACGGAAAAATCTCTCGATCGAGTTCAAATGCAATATCTTCCCATATCTCCTCTCCCTTAGCGTTTTGGGTCAAATGGATGAAATTGAACAAAAAACTTAACCAAAAAACATAATGAGTATGACTTAGACTTTGGTGCACTCAGTTGGCCGCTAGCTAGCATTTGGGAAGAAATGGTGTATGCCTCGGTCAAGGACGGAAAAATCTCTCGATCGAGTTCAAATGCAATATCTTCCCATATCTCCCCTCCCTTAGCGTTTTGGGTCAAATGGATGAAATTCAACAAAAAACTTAAGCAAAAAACGTAATGAGTATGACTTAGACTTTGGTGCACTCAGTTGGCCGCTAGCTAGCATTTGGGAAGGAATGGGGTGTGCCTCGGTCAAGGACGGAAAAATCTCTCGATCGAGTTCAAATGCAATATCTTCCCATATCTCCTCTCCCTTAGCGTTTTGGGTCAAATGGATGAAATTGAACAAAAAACTTAACCAAAAAACGTAGTGCGTATGACATACACTTTGGTGCACTCAGTTGGCCGCTAGCTAGCATTTGCGAAGAAATGGGGTGTGCCTCGGTCAAAGACGGAAAAATCTCTCGATCGAGTTCAAATGCAATATCTTCCCATATCTCCTCTCCCTTACCGTTTTGGGTCAAATGGATGAAATTGAACAAAAAACTTAACCAAAAAACGTAATGAGTATGACTTAGACTTTGGTGCACTTAATTGACCGCTAGCTAGCATTTGGGAAGAAATGGGGTGTGCTTCGGTCAAGGATGGAAAAATCTCTCGATCGAGTTCAAATGCAATATCTTCCCATATCTCCTCTCCCTTAGCGTTTTGGGTCAAATGGATGAAATTGAACAAAAAACTTAACCAAAAAACGTAATGAGTATGACTTAGACTTTGGTGCACTCAGTTGGCCGCTAGCTAGCATTTGGGAAGGAATGGGGTGTGCCTCGGTCAAGGACGGAAAAATCTCTCGATCGAGTTCAAATGCAATATCTTCCCATATCTCCTCTCGCTTAGCGTTTTGGGTCAAATGGATCAAATTGAACAAAAAACTTAACCAAAAAACGTAGTGCGTATGACATACACTTTGGTGCACTCAGTTGGCCGCTAGCTAGCATTTGCGAAGAAATGGGGTGTGCCTCGGTCAAGGATGGAAAAATCTCTCGATCGTCTTCAAATGCAATATCCTCCCATATCTCCTCTCCCTTAGCGTTTTGGGTCAAATGGATGAAATTGAACAAAAAACTTAACCAAAAAACGTAATGAGTATGACTTAGACTTTGGTGCACTCAGTTGGCCGCTAGCTAGCATTTGCGAAGAAATGGGGTGTGCCTCGGTCAAGGACGAAAAAGTCTCTCGATCGAGTTCAAATGCAATATCTTCCCATATCTCCTCTCCCTTAGCGTTTTGGGTCAAATGGATCAAATTGAACAACAAACTTAACCAAAAAAGGTAATGAGTATGACTTAGACTTTGGTGCACTTAGTTGACCGCTAGCTAGCATTTGGTAAGAAATGGGGTGTGCCTCGGTCAAGGACGAAAAAGTCTCTCGATCGAGTTCAAATGCAATATCTTCCCATATCTCCTCTCCCTTAGCGTTTTGGGTCAAATGGATCAAATTGAACAACAAACTTAACCAAAAAAGGTAATGAGTATGACTTAGACTTTGGTGCACTCAGTTGGCCGCTAGCTAGCATTTGGGAAGGAATGGGGTGTGCCTCGGTCAAGGACGGAAAAATCTCTCGATCGAGTTCAAATGCAATATCTTCCCATATCTCCTCTCGCTTAGCGTTTTGGGTCAAATGGATCAAATTGAACAAAAAACTTAACCAAAAAAACGTAATGAGTATGACTTAGACTTTGGTGCACTCAGTTGGCCGCTAGCTAGCATTTGGGAAGGAATGGGGTGTGCCTCGGTCAAGGACGGAAAAATCTCTCGATCGAGTTCAAATGCAATATCTTCCCATATCTCCTCTCCCTTAGCGTTTTGGGTCAAATGGATCAAATTGAACAAAAAACTTAACCAAAACACATAATGAGTATGACTTAGACTTTGGTGCACTCAGTTGGCCGCTAGCTAGCATTTGGGAAGAAATGGGGTGTGCCTCGGTCAAGGACGGAAAAATCTCTCGATCGACTTCAAATGCAATATCTTCCCATATCTCCTCTCCCTTAGCGTTTTGGGTCAAATGGATGAAATTGAACAAAAAACTTAACCAAAAAACGTAGTGCGTATGACATACACTTTGGTGCACTCAGTTGGCCGCTAGCTAGCATTTGCGAAGAAATGGGGTGTGCCTCGGTCAAGGACGAAAAAGTCTCTCGATCGAGTTCAAATGCAATATCTTCCCATATCTCCTCTTCCTTAGCGTTTTGGGTCAAATGGATCAAATTGAACAAAAAACTTAACCAAAAAACGCAATGCGTATGACTTAGACTTTGGTGCACTCAGTTGGCCGCTAGCTAGCATTTGGGAAGAAATGGGGTGTGCCTCGGTCAAGGACGGAAAAATCTCTCGATCGAGTTCAAACGCAATATCTTCCCATATCTCCTCTCCCTTAGCGTTTTGGGTCAAATGGATCAAATTGAACAAAAAACTTAACCAAAAAACGCAATGCGTATGACTTAGACTTTGGTGCACTCAGTTGGCCGCTAGCTAGCATTTGGGAAGAAATGGGGTGTGCCTCGGTCAAGGACGGAAAAATCTCTCGATCGAGTTCAAATGCAATATCTTCCCATATCTCCTCTCCCTTAGCGTTTTGGGTCAAATGGATCAAATTGAACAAAAAACTTAACCAAAAAACGCAATGCGTATGACTTAGACTTTGGTGCACTCAGTTGGCCGCTAGCTAGCATTTGGGAAGAAATGGAGTGTGCCTCGGTCAAGGACGGAAAAATCTCTCGATCGAGTTCAAACTCAATATCTTCCCATATCTCCTCTCCCTTAGCGTTTTGGGTCAAATGGATGAAATTGAACAAAAAACTTAACCAAAAAACGTAATGAGTATGACTTAGACTTTGATGCACTCAGTTGGCCGCTAGCTAGCATTTGGGAAGAAATGGGGTGTGCCTCGGTCAAGGACGGAAAAATCTCTCGGTCGAGTTCAAATGCAATATCTTCCCATATCTCCTCTCCCTTAGCGTTTTGGGTCAAATGGATGAAATTGAACAAATAACTTAACCATAAAATGTAATTGGTATGACTTAGACTTAAGTGCACTTACATAGTTGCTCGCTGTTTTGCATTTGGGAAAACAGCTTCTGCCAATCATTCCTGTTCTGCTTCTATCAGATGTGATAGTCTGGCTAATCCCTTGGCGTAAAGAAAAATTACATAAGCTTAACGTACGTGATGTACTATCATTATATGTAAATTTGGTTGTTAACAATGAAACGTCGTTTACGATAGTTCCGCACGTATTGAAAATAGTGAGATACGGACGGACAGACATGGCTCAATCTTTTTTTTTTGCTATTAATGCTGATCACGAATATATGTACGTATGTATGTACTTTCTATCTCGATTATTTCTCTGTGTTTCAAACTATGTATCAAACTTAATATACCCTTAGGATAGGGTATAAAAAATTAGTGCTGCCACAAGACACTATCATGTTAACATCTTGAAAAAGCCAAGGGGCTTTCCAAAATAACTTAATTAATTTCTGTAATAGATTGACTAATAGACGGATATATACTACGAGTTAAAGCACAGATAAATAAATAGTTGACAGTTCAGAATTTGATCTAATTTATGTTTTAAGTTATATTAGCTAATATTAGTTAGAAGGTGGATTCATTCCGATCGATTTCATTGCGATAGATCTATTAGTTGGTATGGAGTGGTTCTCAAGAGACAGGTCCAGGGGTGAGTTTATCTCATTGACTATACCTGGAACCATTTGCTGACTTTGATAAATGTATTATTTATGAATATTCTACGTTTATTGATCTTAACAAATATTTTTGTTTTTATTTTATGAAAAATCAACTCAATTTTGAAGGGATTTTAATAAGAATCTGCGGCCATTTGTCATATATTAACTTAGTTAACTACTAAAGTATACATAAAGAAATCGTTAATTCTATTGTATTAAATGCAGCTATTTACAATATTTAGATAATTAAATAGCAATTATGTACATGAGCGTAGTTGGACTTAGGTCCAAGAATAATAGGTTAAACATATACATCTTTACACTAAAATATGAGTTAGACTTTTGGTTATTTGTAATAATCTCTTGATTATAAATAAACCATGAAGCGAACAATAGTAAAAAAATCTGTTGGAAATTGCTGATTTTTGCTTGTTCCATAAGTGGAATAACAAAAAAAAACATGCACCGAATCACATGAAAGCAAGGCCCTACTGAAAGAATTCTACCAGCTGTTATTCAATTTATTTATTTACTGTCACTATTAAATCCCTGATATTGCAATCTTTAATAAAACACTAAATATAATGTATATTCCTTTTCTTTTATGTAAAAAAACATGCTAGTAGTTAAATATTTCTGTTTTTAAGCTACGTTTATTTTTTCAATTAAAGCAAGAAAGTCACTTCTAAGAAAAATCGCTGACAGTGTGCTAAAATTAAAATTTCATCGTGATATATATAAATAAACTAATATACAAAAAAAAGGAAATATATGTTTTGTAAATCACACACAATTAATATTGAATATTCGCGAACAGGAATAAAAGAAATAACTTTCTAAAAAGTGTATAGGGTCGATCTTTTTCTAAAACACACTTTATTAAAAAATATTTCTCATGTAAGCTAATTTTAATTAAAGAAACTAAACTGAGTTTTTGTTTTTTTAAATCTATTTGGTCTTATATTTCTTTCGATAGAGAAAATAGAGAAGCAAAAATGAAAACAAAAGTTTTTGTTTGCGATTACTTACAGATGCTGCGGTTGGCTGTGTTATGAAAGATGAATGTGGCGATGATGGTGGTAGGTAATATTAAATAACATTGAAGTTCAAGCCAATTTTTTATTGATATATTTTCAATAGTATGGTTGATATATGTATAGATTTTAATAAAGACATTTGTTTGTTTTTTTTTTTGAGATGTGTAGGTATATTTGTTTGGTTTTGGTTTATTGTGAAGTGATTGAGTGAAATGTGCATTGTATCCGTACATTTTACACATATGTATATGAAATTAAAAGGAAAAGTAAGAAAAAAAATTCATGTGAGTATAAATCATATTAATAATATATATTTTTGTATTTTTTTTTTGTCAATTGAATGAAAATTTCAAATAATTTTTCGAAGAAACCAAATTTTTCCTAAGATGGGTTCGCACTCAAGTTTAGAACAGTGAACAAAAAAAAAAACATTTTTTTTGTCGGTTTCATCAGTAAATAAATTGAATTTTGTGATCAGTTACTACTTATATAAAATTACGTATAATATCTTAACATACATGAACCTATTGCATTCACAAATAGGCTTTTTTTTTCTATAGAAGCGTTTTCATTTCATGTTAACTTATGTATATGATTAGTTACATTAGAATTGAAATAAAATATGTTTGTAATATTTGTATCAATATAAGAGATTAAAATCATTCAGTTTATTGTATTTTAAAGCAGTACAAAAAAAAAATCAATTAAATTGCATACATAACCAAAATGCATAGTCAATATAGAACTAATGTAAAATTATTTATTACAAATGCCTGTCATTTTTCAGGACCTTTTTAGGAATAACTTATCAAAGACAGAGAACTAATTTTAACCAAGTGCAGTGGGCTGAATTGTAATAAGTTCATATTTGGGTGCACTGACTGAATTCTATTGGTCATAGGACATCTCATAAAAAATTGTGTAAGTGGTGCTATGAAAGTAGTCTAGAATTATTGTACCGAGTATTCTGAGTTTCTAAAAAGCGACAGCGATCAAAATTCCAAAATTCCGTACCCATTTATGAGTGAAAACCAAATCGACAAGGCAAATGTATTTGGTGCAATAATGTGGAAGCACGGCCTTAAGGACACAAGTTCAAACATCGGCTTCTTATTTAACAGCTTGTGGTATGGTGATATGTAAGTAGTTTTAGATGTTTCTGTCGAAATTGGTGCTAAGGACTCATACTTAAGGGAACAAATGTCGACTCGGACCATTTTCTGACTGTTTTCAACTTTAAAGATCAACTTTCAAACTAGGAAAAATGTTAGACAGAGCCTATTAGGAAATAGACATACGGCGTCATATACCTCAGCACACCAAGATGAGTTAGAAACAAGAGCAATTGAAGGAAAGCAACATCACCTATACATTTGACAACAATCGGTATGAAAAAAGTAGGGCGGGAAGTGTACAGCGTCAAAAGACTTGAGGAAAAGAAAGGCTCTGCAGCATTATCTCTTCAAAACCAGTTTTCGGCAAGTGCTATTGTTAACTTGGAATTTACTATTTTTCATAAGTTAATCCAGATGTAAAGATATGCGGGCGACATTGAGATTATCGTGCACTTCGAGCTGACCCTTGAAGATTCGTTCATAACAATTGAAAAAGAAAGTGATATGGGCTTAAACGTCAACGAGGATAAAATTGTTGTTGATTGCTGATAGACAATTAAACAACTGTCGACTATATAGACAGAAATCACTCTCGGTACCTAAAACTTCAATGTAATTTTGAAATACATCTACCTTGACACTTTGGTAGAGATCCATTCAAGAACCAGCCCTATACATATACAGCAATTAACCTACAAGAACTTGAATATTCAGTCTTCTGACAGTACGTGAGTTGCAATGAGCTCTATGAGCTATTCGAAGATGTATGTGTAGACTGGAAGTCCAAAAACGTGGACTTAATTGTGTCATCCATACCAACCCAATGAATAATATTGCATTAGCCAGCCAAGAAGCATAGGATTAGAGTCAGATAAGTAGAAGGTAGCAAATTTTTTCATGAGAATATTACAAATTAAAAAACCTATCTGATGATCTTTTCATAGGCCTGTAAGCCAGGATGCGTTAAGATCTTGAAAATAGAGGTCGAAGATGCAGGTTTGGTAAACTATGTTAAGAAATTTCCTATCATCCCTTGACGTCAGTGCATGTATACCTAAGTTATAGGCTCTCCTTATTTAGCTCCAAGAATCCAAGCAGACCTCAACAATATATGAAATTTTGCAAAGTCAAAGCCTGTGAAGTTGAATTGTCTCAGTTAGAGCAAGTCCTGACACTTTTGAATCTACATTCGCTTACAGTGCTATATTGGGATGCAAACATTGTTAATCTAAAGTGATAAGTCTTAAGTAAATAAAGATAAAAATGAAATTCAAAACAAAAACTCATTCTTCAATCTTATTATTTCGAAGGTTAATAGAAAACCAGTGCACGAAAAAGTTAGGCAATTAAAAAAAAAATTAAAACTAATTCCATTTTCCTCTTATTAGCATCATAGTTAGAAACAAGTAAACATCATAAGTAGTTTTGTTTAGTAAAAATTCTCATATTGATACAAATACATATTTTTGTTTTTAAAAAAACAATATATCAAAGCTATTACTAATATAAATGTACTAAAGAGCTAATGAGCAATGAAATTTTTGTATGTTTATAAAAAGTGTCTGTGAGGTGTTGTACTTACATCGTGCTGGTGTTTTGATTGTTGTTGAGAATAGTTGTTGAGCGAGTAGATTATTTTTATGTTTGTTGTTTACCAGTTATAAAATGTTGTTAGGTTTATTTATGGAAAAAGAATTCATTCAAAATTTTGTTTGTTTCATCAAATTTCGAATTTTGTTTATGGTAGGTATTATTGGTTTTGAAAATTCGTGTTTTTGTTGTTGTATTATTGTGTGATTATGTAATTTTAGGACCCCATATCGTAATCGTATAATCAAATCAAGTATGAAAAAAGGAAAATTAAAAGAAAACATATTTTCATTAATATTAAAATATTTGATTAAAAATAAATAAATATTTATTTTTATTTTTTTTTTTTCTCAAAATATGTTTACAATAATTTTGATGTATAAGAATGTGTTATGTTTTTTTTTATATCATAGCTGATAGCTGAAATAATTTACAAGGAACTCAGCACTGCCTTAAAAATGAAAATTTATATGGTTATGAATACCTATTTCGTTTGCATGTACGATTTCATAACTGTTGCTTATTAAATTGTTTTTAAAAAAATATGTATTATGTATATTATTCTATAGTTCCATCTTAGGAAAGAAAATTCTATATTATATAAGAAAATATATGTATATATAAATGCAACTTGAGTATAAATAGGTCTTCTGTTTTAACTGCAACATTATGTATAGAGCTATTTAAAACTGAGAAAAAATATTTATGACTTTCTTATCTCTATATAGACTATAGTAATTATTAAAAGTTGTTTTGTGTATTTTCAACCAAAATACGTGTAGTTGTAGAAAATATATATACGTATGGCATATTATTAAAAACTATTTACCCCGAATTCCATCCATAATGCATCAATGATACTGCCAACGACAGTTATCAAATCGAAGATGTTCCATGGATCCTTAAAGAAATTCTATGTGGAAGAAATTTGTTTGATTTTTAATTAGAAACAAAATAACAATTATGAAAGAGATTTACTATAGATATACATAGATTTTGTACATTTTGCTGAAATTTACAAATGCCGCATAATATTATATTGCAAACGAAAATGAGTTATGCTAATTTGAATATATTCTTAAAGTTAAAATTAAATTAAAAAATAGTTTTTAAGCAAATATAGTTTAGCGGAAACAAAAAAAAAAAAGTTGGAAAGAAATTAATTATTATTATTAAGTTAAAAATATATTTAAAAAAAAGCTATTATTATTATAAAGAAATTAAATGATGTACTTATAATATTGGCTTCAGATATATGTATAAATGACTTTATGTAACTTACAGCACACATTGGAGGTTACGTGTTTGGGTGTACTAAACTGTAAAAACGACGAGTAGACCAAAGGTGTAGATAAAGGAAGAATAGTTCCTCAAACTATAAGTCATAAGAACAATTTTACCAATCGATTCCCAGTTTACATTTCAAAACTTTTCTCATTTTAAGGACGAGGGCTGCCAATACATAATTGATAGTATTTTTCAAATGGAGCTTTCTATTGGTTGGGTGTGAGTCTCTTTAGAAGTGCTGTGTCTAACGATAACTCAATTTTGACAAGTAAACCAAGGGTAAAAAACATTAAGAAATATTAGAATGTAAAACGGGCTGTACTTTCCGATCGGCAGAATAGAAAGATATTGCCTCTCTGTCTGCCTTCAAAAGATTCTGACTGAGGTTTTGTTGATGGTTGAAATGGGATTAATTAATATCTATTTATTTTGCTCTGACATTAAGTTTGTGATACAAGTAGAAACTAGCTAAAGACATCAATAAAAAAAGACATCAACTTTTCAAATGTATATCAGAAGTAAGAAACAAAAGCTTGTAAATCCAAAGGCTGATGTATCTCAGAAGTAAGAAACAACAGCTTCTAAATCTAAAGGCAGGAAGAAGCTCATCCGGTGAGTAAATACTGAGCCCAGATTCAAAGTATTTAAAAGGTGATACAAACAATTTTGGATTGAGGAAAGCATTACACTGAAATGGATCTCAACTAAGAAATTCAGATTACCCTGAAGACCGATATTAATTGAGAGACATGCTACAGGCATAATGCATAAGTTTAAACAAATAAACTTTAAACGACTATTAGTTCATAACCGAATTAATTTTTGATAATTCGACTTGGAAATTGTAAATAAATACATAAATACATTCGAATTAATTTTAAAGTCGTTCTGGTAGATTTGGATATCAAATAACCAGCTACATGTGAGATCAGTACAGTGCGCTGGGGTTACCAGGACTTTTAAGAACATTTTAAGGTATATTGAAAGGATTGGGCTGTAGGGATTAAAACACATAAACACGTTTCTCAAGTTAAATATGAAATATTCGGTAGGCATTACAAGTTTGTGGGTTCAATTCATAAGAAAAGTAAAAATACAATAAATTTTTTTAAAGAACTTCACCATCATTGAAAAAGGAGAAGGAAACTTTAAGTCTAAACCCTATTTTCAAAGTTGAAGAAGGAATTAAGAAGATAAGATGACTTCGTTGGTCAAAGTCGCCAAGTCTATTTTTTACAACTTTTAAAGGGAGTCGTTTGAATTTGTGTTCCTTTGAAGAGAAACATAACTTTGAAACAAACTTAGCAACCTTAACCGAAAATTCGTCTTCATGGATGGAATAGTGGGTGAAATGTTCCCAAACTAAACTTTGACACACTAATTTTAAACAATAAGTTCGCCAGAGAACTCATAGAAGATACAATCATTGTATTGGAAGGGTATATATTGCATTTTTGTAACAGAATAATAGACTCTATTTATTAAATTAAATAATTCTAAAAAAATATGAAATAAAATTCGAGAAAGTATAATTTTCAACAATAAAAACGATACACGTTTGTACACATAAATGAAATGAAAATATATCACTTATAAGAATTACCTCTGTTAAAAAAATTTCTTTTAACATTTTTTTTACTTATTTTACCAACCTTACATCCGAAAGCAATTACTTTTAAGATGGTTTCCAAAAAGAAGAACAATGTGAACACCAAATTCATATATGTCAAGATGTCGATGTGTGTGGGCGGTGCATCATGAAACTATAAAAATAAAATATAATTTTTCGATTTCGTTTTTGATTACCCATTGAATTTATCCATTTGTTTGTGATTTTTATTTTTTTTTTATTTTGTGTTTGAGAAAGATAAATTTTTCTAGAGCTTGTAGTAGTCGATAATCTGGATTCGTCTGTTTGCAGCCAACATAAATGCTTTCACTTTCAATGAATGATGTATTATAATTATTTTCAAAAAAAAAAAAAACCAAACAAAACAAAATGCTAAAGACAAAGGGACCTATGTTAGTGAATTAAAAAAAAAGGTTCTCTTTACAAAAAGGAGGTGTTGAAAAGAAAAAGAATGTATGTATAGGGATCAGTTGTTTATTAAATGATTTATGGATAAAAAATCTATTTCAATCTAATTTTATGTTAGCTACATGCAGCGAAGACACCTTTTTTTTTTCTAAAAACTATTTTATTTTTATCATATTTTTAACTAATTATTGTAATAATTGAGGACATTCCATATCGTAAGAATGTCCGAATTTGTTTTAGGTTTTAATTTTTATAAATTATCTAGAGAATAAAATTATTACTAAAATCTGTTGTCACTGTGTTAATGTTTGATGTGTGGGAAATGTTATTGAAATGTGAGGTAAGTATGTGTATACCATGCAGAAGGAAAAGGGATATGTACACACAATTACACTGGAATATTGTGAAGTGAAACATGCAAAATATACAAACAATGGTGTCCTCACTTTTGTTCAATTCGTTACAATCCAAATGATAGTTTACAATGATACAAGTCATGCAGTATTTGGGAATCATGCAATTATTTAAATTAGTTGGTGATATGCATGCAATAAAAAGGATTTTTTTTTTTCGAAAAAGTAAAGTAAACTTACTCAGTAGTTTCGTTGAAAGTTACTCCACTGACTGCACGTGTTGACTATAAACATACCTTTTGCGAACGCTTCTAATCCAAATGTCATTCTAGTCTTTTTTTATTTAAAGTAATGTTTTCAGTGAAATTATAATAATAACTTATAGTAAAAATTAAATAAAAAAATATACTAAATTTCTTTAAAACCATCCGTACAGTAAACCACGGATTTGTGTTCCACTGGACATATTCCTCTTCTATTGTAAAATAAATTGTTTTGAATTTTTTTTCTTAATGTGTGTAAATTTGTAAATTTCAGCTTTATGCACCTTTTCCCGAAACAAAAAAAAAATGTCGAGAAAAAACCCACCTTTACACCAAATCCGATTATTTTCAGTACTGTTTCAACACTGAACATTCCAGTAAACCCCATGTTGATATATTTTAAGGATTTTTCATACATATCGCCTTGGTTATGATACTGTAGAGATTTAATGACGATTAATGAATTAATTGTTTTTTTTTAACTTCTAAGGTGCCTTGTGTTTTTTTCTTTTTTTTAAATGTTTTTCTAACAGAATTATTTATATTAGCTTGTATAATTATTTGAAAATAAATTCGTGTAAGTTGTGTGTGTATGTATTTATTGCACTACCTATTATTAAATATAAATTATTTTCTTAACAAAAAAAAAAGAAAAAGGTTATTATTCATTATAAAGGACTAATAAAATAAAATTAAAACATAACCCTTGTTTTGAAAAATTTTAAAATATACTTTCCTTCTAAATATCCCATTAGGGTTTCAAAAATTTTCAAATGATATAGAGCATGCAAAAAACTTAAATATCGTGCATTTAAAAACACAATGGGACATTCAGAAAATTTCAGAAAAATTATTTATAGTTTTACATACAAACATACAATGTAAAATGTGTTCGTTCAGACATACTTTAGAGTGTAAACAAAATTCATGCAGAAACAATAATTATAGTTCAAAAGAAATGTACTTATTAAATAAAAGATTGAATCAAAACTCTAAATAAAAACTATCACATTGGGTTGGCCTTTAAGGTAATGACAGCCTGGCTTTTACTTCTGTAGATCTGGTAAACAAAAAGCTCGAAATGGTAGTAATATGTAATAATAATGCTACTTTTAATTTATGCATAAGTAAAACACCATTTAAATGATAATAGAACAACATATACATAAGGTTTACAAGTATTTCTGCCAGGGAACACCCAAGTTTGTAAGGTAGGTATTTGGAATCAATAGCTTCGACATATGGCATATCGACCGAAAACCGATTTGAGAGTTGGATTTACAATTAAGGCAGAATGAAGTCCAGTTTTGGAAGTTAACTGGGAACTTCCCAGGGTAAGTCTTAGATCCTCAGAATTCCAACATTAGGTAATACCAAAAGATTCAATAGTATTATTGTCATGATAATCCTCTTCAAATAAATATTGTGATATACACAACATCTACCCTAGGATCCGTGGAAGGATATAACAAGGAGAGTTCAAATGTTTGTTAAATTGTCCAGGGGTGTGTCACATAAGGACTTTTCGTTCGAAATATTGTATTTCGTTAATAAATACCACGAGTACTCTACTGGTATCGTATTCGAAATATGTAAATAATGAAGAATGTCCTAACTCATTTAAAAATGAGTTATTTTACAACTATTCCGTCAGTCGCATGCATTATATTATTGCTTATAGCATACTTAAAATTACTTCATGTAAAAACAACTTAAAAAATCAAAAAGCCCAAATGTGCTCATGCAACAAAATATGTATTAAACTTAATAAAATATTTAAAATACAGACAAATAACTTTATATAGTGCATACACCTTATTTTTCTTTTAAGCATTATGATCTGTACATACACAAACAACAATTTAAGATTTTATTTTTATTTTTTCAACAAAGATATTGTTTAAAAGTGTATTTAGTATTCTTTTCTGTTTTAAACGAAATATGTTTATGTGGTCTTTGAAGTTTTACAATTAACTATTTTTACATATTTGATCTTAAATAAAAAAAAAAGTTAAACTATTGTACATAATTGTAATATTGTGTTGTTATACATACTAGAAGAAAATATTTTTTGAATTACTTCAACTTTTTTGAATATTTTTAATAGCTTTACTTCGGGAAAAACAAAACAGTATACATACCTTCATCATAAGTAAAAGCGTATTGAACACAATTAGCATCATTATAAAATACTCGAACGGTGTTGAAACTACTATCCGCCACACTTTGTACTTAAAAGTGTTCCGATTCTTCGGCATATATCGTTCTAGAGGTCGAGCTCCGATCGTAAAGTCTATGCAAGATTTCTATTAATGAAAAATGTTTATGTATTTTTTTAATTAAATAGTTTACAATAAACTAAAACGTAGAGAAACATTTTTGAGAAAACTACTGGTCACCCTATTGGACCAATTGGATTGATAGCTAAACTGGTAAAGTTGCAAATGATATGTTCGATTTACAAAGGCTATTACTACATGAATATTTTATTTAAAAGGACTTGAGTACACCCTCAATAAGCTTGAGAGTAAATTATAACATCAGTTGTTGCTATACATACTATAAGGCCCTTGGCAGCTTAATCGTCCAAAATCAAGGTGTAAAGTCAAAACAATGACTTCTTGAAACCTACGTTGAGGCTTGTAATATATTTGGAAACTAAGCTCCAATCTGGTTAAGAATGGTTGTGCCTTACTAAGAAAAGTATGCTCAGTGTAAAGAGAAAAACGGGCTATAAATTATCACTGTCAAAACCAAAATCATCAGTCTTGAGACTCAACGCACAAGTTAGCATTGCTAGTTTGAATTCTCGTCTAGACCGAGAGCACCGATTTGGACAAGATCTTGTAGACATCAGAATTTAAAGGCAGAGATGTAAGTAGATAGTGTACACATATCCATTCCTTGTAGATCAATCGAAACATAGAAAGTGTAGAACAATCGGAGAAGAGTCGGCTTGAAAGGAGTTAACCCGAGCTGCTGGCGCCTAGGCGCAGTGGAGGAGCTAGCACTCAGAAGGGAATAATTAGTCAATGTTTTTCTAGACTAATAGAACGAAACATCCTCCTTCATCATCTATTTTAAAGTCCCCTACGATATGGAGAACGTAGCTATTTTATAGTTCAGCTATTTTAAGATCCTGAGGTTAAGGTACGTATGAAAACCGTTTCGACCATCGCAACCAATCTATACTCAACAAAGAGTGGTCTGTCTATTGTTGCTTGGGCGCAATAATAATTAGGAGAAAAAAAAGGTTGTAAAAGGAGTTCTTGTCATTTTTATGATAAATAGAATAAGTTAAATTAAAAAGCTCAGATGCAATTTTAAAGCAATATGGATTCACCTATGGCCTTGAGAATAAAACCACTCTCAGTAGTCTCCTTTTACATTGAATATAAAGGTATAGGACTATTTTTTTAAGAGCAAAAGTAAACCTCGTCAATCAGTTTAAAGTCGGGCAGCAAATTATTAAACTTACAACTAAATATTACCAACTTACGACAGTATTACAGATATCACACACTGGACAGGAATTTATCACAAAAAAAAAGAAGATGTTAACTAACTTACCTGATTTTTATCGATTTCACCATCTTGCAATTCAGCTTCGCCTTGCTCTTGAAATGTAATGATAATCAAGGCCACGAAAATGTTAACGAAGAAGAATGGAAATACTATGAAATATACAATATAAAATATGGACATTTCAATCCGGAAATTTTGAATTGGACCCCTGTCTTCATATGTGGCTGCCATGGAGTGTTGAAGGACTCTAGATAATGAGAAAAAAAAAAGAAAACCCATTAATAACTTTTCGTTCATATAGCAACCAAGACTTCCGGTCTTGAGTTAATTTTTTTTTTTTCTAATATTTTTTTTTTAGAAACGTCTATATAGCTTACTGAGGCCATCCTTCACCGGTCTGTACAGCGAATAATGTTAACATGGCAGTTGCTACATTATCGTAGTGAAAGTTTCGCGTTTTCCAAATCCGCCGTTCCTCTTTTGGTAATAGTTCATCTCCTTCATATTTGAAGAAGGAACCCCTAATAAATATCAAATTTCGTGTAAAAAATTGTCTGCTTGTGTTTTTTTTTTCTTTTTTTTTTTTGTACAAAAAATAAATCTTTTTATGGTTGCAATTAGGCGTAAAAAAAATAGGAAATGTTACAAAATCGATTACATAAATAAAACCAAATACACAAAAACGTTCTTCATTGAAAAGCTCAAAATACAATTAGTTTTACGGATAGCTGGTGGATAGTATAGTAGTGTAGAGTTTATTAGCATAGACACGTTCTTTTTTTTTTATCTGAACCATGTTTAAGCATTCTATAGACATGACGGTCACTTTGGGACTAAAACACATAGGGATAAGCTGTCTGAGGGGCTGGGTAGTGTTTTGCTTAAAATAAAAGTATTGTGTCAGGGAGCACACAGCACACATATTGCGGACAAAAATACAACTAAAAATATGTCAAATAAAAATATCACAAACAGGATCTCAAGCTGGGGACATATATATATTTTTTTTTTATATTCTTTATAAGATGACAATAAGCTCCAAAAATTATAAAACACTTAATTAGCATTGGAAGCATTTCTCTTAGGTAGTTTCGTTTTTTTTTTTCTTTTTTTACAAATAAGTCCTTAATTGCAACACTTGGGTGTAGTGATGATATTAAAGTTTAATTATTGCGTGTCCTTAAAATTTACGTACAAGATACTCAAATGAATCTTTTGATTGCTGTAGCTCTGTGAATGATGATATTAGCTTATTAAGAAATCTTCTGGCAGTAGTATGGTTGGTATGGTATACTTGTGTTACTTTTATAAAAGCTTATCTCACATCTGTTACAAGCAATAACACAAATCTAGATATTTTTGGATTTTTTTTTGGTTTCTTTTTTTTTTGTTTTACAAGAGAAGCTAGTGCGTAACTATATTTGATTTGCGTGAAGTCTTCCTGTTTGGTTCAGGCGAAGCCTAAGCAATATGTGGAAATAAATCGATCGCTTGTGCGTTTATTTTTTTGTAGTACCTAAGAGAAGTCTGACATTTTTCAAGAGCTAAGCAGGTGGAGTTTCATTTTAAAGTTTTCGGCTGTGGGACTTGAGTATGCAAATGTTTTTCAAAAAAAAAAATTCTATATATCTGGGTCTGTTGTAATAAGAAAATGCAATAAGCCTTAATCCCTATTCAGTTCCTAATATGATTTCTTCGCTTAATTTTTGGACACGTAATATGCAAAATATTTTGGTTCTACCTCTAGTCCCTATCTGGGAGTGGCGTTTAAAAAATATTGGTTTCCTCATTCATCGGCGAATAAATGCTTTTCTTTCGATAAAAACTAAATATTCTAATATATATAGTATAAAAAAAATAGACTTATATATAAGTATATTGGCGTCGGGTATATATATCACTAGGTTAAGCAAAGTAAAACAAAAAGCCTGTTTTATGTGTTTTTGTAATTTTTGTGTCGAGTTCATTTCTCGACGAAACGTGCGCGTATTGAAAAAGCGAAACTTTACTCGATCCTGTCTTTGTATCTTTCGCATCTGAAAACACTTTTTTTTCATATTGTTTCGATTTGAAATGCGATTAGGTACAAGATTTATTAAAAAAAAATTAACAGAAATTTATCTGAAATGGTAAATATTATTTAAATATTTTGTATAGGTTTATATGTAGATGAATGTATAGTATAATATTTAAAAGTTAACATAACAACAATTCGTTATAAACTACAAGAGTTTCAACAACTCAACAAGGAAGATTATTAGAATACAATATATAGATACATGTATATGTATATATACATACATATATCTGCCAATATAAAATTAAGTCTAATTTTAAAAAGTTTTTGTTTAACACTTATGTGTTTTTTTTTTTTTGGAAGTGAAAGAAATGTAGATAAAACTTGTATTGAAGATAGACAAAATGTTTTGTCAAAATATAAAAATTTCTAGAAACTAACTCTTAATAACTATAACCACGACGAGGTCTATTTACATAGACCAGCTTTGAAACTACAATAAAGCAATGTTTCTTTCACAATTTTATGAAAAACGCACTAAAAATATATGTTAACTTAATAAATTTTGAAATGTTTATAAATTTTGAACTAAAAAAACTACCAATTTCAAAACACCAATTATAACAACAAGAAAATATTATTCACATTCTAAAAATGTGTAATATTCTATATATTCCAGAACATGGTTTCGAGATGGATAACCATATCCTATGGAAGGGAATACTGCAGTCTATGAGATTCCAAATACAAGTATAATAGAATTACAAAGAATTTTTCTTAAATTTTTTGTCAAATTTTTCCATAAAATATAATTAAATAGATTCAGATTTTTAGTACTGAACCTCATCGACATGAGACTGTCCTACAATTGACATTGAGGGTTTTGTATCAGTAAACTGTTATATACAATATTCCTCCTTTATGTTATCACACAGTTTTTTAAAAGATACTAAAATCTCATTAATTTTACCAGAGAAATATAGATATTCAGTAGAAATCGAGTTCATAAAAAGATTTAAGTAGATATCTGCTATTTCGAACTCAAGACTCTACTACTTATATTCAAACATCCACAGATGGCTAATATGATTTTTTTAAGCCAATACAATCCAAAACAATTGTCGATCTTTAATACAAGTTTCATTTTGAATTGTACTAGTTTCTAGGTTTATTTTCAAAATATTAATTTATGGTCACTTAAGTCAACTTGGTGGCCTGTTGGTATGACTGATTTTTGCTTGTCGTTGAAGCAATTTAGATACCTGTCAAATTTTCTATATTCAAAACTCACAGGAAAAAATCAATGAAATCAGAAAACGAATATTTATATTTATGTACAAGATGGTATAATGAATTTAAAAAGATAATTTGCACAAAAAAATCCTCTCTGAAATATAATAGGGTATATAGTATATTTTGAAAAAATAAGCTGGGACTAGTGCTTAAGTTCTAAAGTATGAATGCCTTCAAGCAATGCGAAAAACACCTAGTTGTTTTCTAGTACTCTATGTTAATTGTTTTCGCAACGTCATATGCCAACTGCATCGGATATGTATAAGGATGAAGGCCCAGAATGGATTGGTTCTAGGAACAACGATATGTTCTCGAACGCAGCTAAGATAGATTGGATAAAACTTTAGGTCACATTTGTGAAGAATAGTATAAAAGTTCATATTAGAAAACATACGCTTTACTGAAAAGCATTGTATATGTCGTAAACTGTTTGCAAAATATTTGCAAAATTTTGTTAAAGAAATTGAACTGCATTCAAAAAATATATACATATTTTCTAATCAATAAGTTAAGTAAGTTGTCATCAAATATATTTATTTATTTATGTTTGTATTTTGCATTTCATTTAATTTTTCTAATATCTTTTCTAAAGAGGTAGTAGAAGGTAACACTATACAAAGGAAATATATATCTACAATAGAGTCAGAGGAAACATAGTTTTACTACAACTAGAATTCGTAACAAGAGGGTAGAGAAAATAATAGTTTGTTTTTTTTTTTTTGTTATTCTATAGAGACAGTTAGATAGGGGAAATGTCAGAGCATAGGTTAAAGGTAGTAGTAGTAGGTATTCTATGTAACTAATTCGTTTCACACAGATTCATGGGCAGAGTTGCGTGCTCTACGTACAAAGTGTTGAAAATTTTCAAATGAACCATTCGTTGTTTAGGTATTAATATAGACAATTTTTCAACACTTGGTACTTTCAAATGTTAGGTGGTAGATAGATCTATTTTAAAAAAAAATATACTGTTCGCAATATCTACCACCTACAAAAGAAAATCATTGAAATTGTATCGCTAAAAAAAATAGTCACGCACTGCTCCATTCGATTTCCACATACAAAAACATAATATTGTAGAAGAAAGGGAAGTTACACATATACGAGTATTTTACACACGCGAAAAATTTCTACAGGACTCTTGTTTAGTAGTATTTTCCAAAACGGAAATTATAATTCAACAGATTATTCTAGCATACACCGATAGGATAGATAGACCTGATTTAATTTTAGCATTTTGTTTTTGTTAATCTACAAAAAAAACCAAGGAAAAACAGAAAAATAAACTTTAGAAAAACAAGACACAGATCAAGCCAATTGTAATAGTTTTTTTTTTTTTTTTTGTTTAGTAAAAACATCTAAGCACAACGCACACATAGAAAAAGAAAAAGTTAATTTTAAAAACCAAATTAAAAAAAAAAATAAATAATAAAAACTATAATTTTGTTTTTTGTTAAAGGTAATAATAATAATAATAATTGTAAGAAATTTTGAAATTTTTTTGTTTACTTACTGGCACTCTATGGCAGTATGTTTACTTTCGTCCGTACAATAAAAAAATTTCCCATTGAATAATTGTACACCAATTACAGAAAAAATAAATTGAAACAATATATACACGATTAAAATATTAACAACATTTTTTAGCGAATTCACCACACAATCGAATACCGCTTTCAGTTTCGGTACACGTTTAATTGTCTTCAGTGGACGCAGGACACGTAATACACGCAACGACTTAATCGTTGATAGATTTTGTCCAGCACTGCTACCGGTCATATCGAAACCGAAGCTAACAGCAGCGCATATAACGACCACAGCATCCATAATATTCCAGAATTCTCTTAAATAGCTGCCAGGATGTAATATAATACCTAAATCTACAATTTTTAGTAACATTTCTATTGTGAATACGCCCGTAAATGCATAATCGAAATAATTTAAAATTTTATTTCGCGTCGAATTCTCAACGACGGGATCTTCGGCGGCCAACGCTATCGATGACAATGAGATGACGACCATAATGAAAAAATCGAAATATGGCAGATTGACCACCCAATGGGCTCCACGACGAATGCTGTTTTGTTGTTTTGTTGTTTATATTAGTAGATTACAAACACCACACAAATGTCATCATTGAGATTGGGATCGGGAAAGAGAAATAAAATTGTTGTTAAATAAATTCACTAATTATAGATGATTTAAAAAAGAAAAAAAAAAAAAAACAAATGATATAACAAAAAAAAAGTAAATTAAATTAAAGAAATAATATTTACGGGTTTGTTGGCGATAAAATAAACATCGATGAATATGGCAACATTGGTTTGGGACCCTCGGTGACTTCCTCTTCTTCCTTTTTCTCCTCTTCTTTCTTTTTACTTTTTCCACCGCCACCAGTTGCTACTGCGGATCCCTCAACATGTCCACCATCACCCTGAAGAGCTTCCATTTCTTTTTCCAGCTCCTGCAGTTGTTTTTCCTTATCCTCTTCGACTTGCTCTTCCTCGGCGGCTGTCAGTTCCTGGGCGTTCGCCAAATTATCGACGGCGATAGCCAAGAACACGTTCAGCAGTGTATAGTTACCGAATAGGACCAAAACGATAAAGTATCTGCGTTGTTCGTCGAAATATTTCGATTGCAAATAAACATAAAAAGATACATGACAAATCATAGGATGTGCTCTAAATCAAATCTAATTAACTAATTTTTGTTTTTATGTAGTTATTTTGTTTAGAATTTAAATCGAAATCTGTTCGAGTACAAGTATGATGTGTGTTTTGAGTTAGGTTGAGTTGTTAGTAAAGTATGTTGTTTTCATGTTCGTGAGTTCAAAACTATGATTACTAAGTGAGTGGTGTTACAACAAATGATTATGGGTGTGTTTTTATTTTTATCTAGATATCTAGCATTTGAGACCAAAAAAATGTAACCATGATTGTGTAAGCAATCGATGGTAACTTTTTTTTCGAATCAAAATTCTAAGTATATTTTATTAGTATACTCTCTCTGTTGTTCGATTACGTTAGGCTGCCATTTTCTCCCGATATTTTTCTTATTTGTTTGTTTTTTTTTTTTTTTCGTAGCGTAGAAACTATAATTTGCACTTTCCTGAGAACTCGAGAAAATCCATCACCTAATTTCATTTATTTACGTATGTTATGAAATTATCTTTGCAATGAATACTGCTTTGACAATACAGGTTTATTGTCCAGTTTTCGTTTTGTTTTTCCCTTCTTCTTTGTAGTTCTTTATATATATAGTATGTTTATCTTAGTTATGTATCTATAGATCATGCAAATAAATGTTCTTTTGTAAAAGAAGCATTAAAAGCAATTGCCAATTTCAACTTTTTTTTTGCACTTTGAATACAAATAGTGTTTGTGCGGGAATTTTTGAAAACGCGTGCTAAATTGATTATAACTCTTTGGTTTTGCATTTATGTTTTCATAAAATAAATATGTCGTTCCATTTTCGGGAAAAAAATAACAACCTATTCTAGAATCTGCTCTAAATCTAAACAAAGATACTATTTTCTAAGGCTATATTGCTTCTCGCTACTTCTGTTATATTTTTCAAAATTTCCATCTTTATGCATTGGGCTGGGTTATTGCTTATAGGCCAACTAAGTATGCTTTTTCTAAATAAGGCTATACATTCCCTAGATATACGTTTTTTATTGGGCTAACTGCTACACACCTACTCGCCCTAATTCAGACTATAAAGACTGGTGCTGAATTTCCGGACAGACTTATATGTTCATTCACCAATTTTGAAGGATTAGTGATAGTATAAACATACATGAGGTATATGGTCAAAAGCTTAGCCAAAGGAATTTATTTTGACCTGATTTTATGGCCATTGTGTCACTTATTCCTTTGTGGAAACATGAAGCCGTAATGAAAATAATATAAAGAAGCAATCTTCTCTCAGGACAGCCTATATCACTGAGTCTAAACTCTCAGATACTAGCATAGCACTCTAGGCTGATTGTGTTCTTGAAATACTGCAGACTTAAAGTCTTATGAAGTGCGTCTACTGGTACTTATAGAGGTATATTCGCATACATAGTTCTCAGTTGACTATAATGTGGTATACGCTTGGTTCATACCTAACGAAGTTCTTTGGGTAACTTTGCTATACGAGAACTATGGAAAAAAAAAAAAAATTAAAAAAGAATATTCTTAGGGTTTTGGGCTAGGGTGGCTATCTGCACCATGACGCACTTTGGTAAGGAATAGTCCATAGCTGTACCAAGGATTTTTCCACTTTGGCTACCCGACCCAGGAACTAATAAAACCAACTCAAGTTTCTTATGAAACAAAAGATGCTAGTGCACCAAGACACTATGTATGTCAGTGAGATGAGGTCATTGAATAGTACACTGTAGAGACTAAGTAGCTGAAATCATTTATTACCTTAAAGGTATCGTTTTCGAGTGTTCCTTGCGTTTACTGGTATTAAAAAAAACTGACTATACATACATATATGAGACCTTTTTTGGAAATGTACAATGCTTGGTTCCTCTCACTATGGTACCATGGCTTTGGTGAAATCCTGGCATTGGGCACTTTCAGTAGTTATTTGTGATTTATCTGATCACAGTGCAATGAAGGGTCTTCAGATATGGGAATCGTGTGATTATCGTTGACTATACAATCATAGATGTTTTTTTTAAAGCTTTCTTCACATCAAAATAATAACTCAAGTTTAAGTATTAAGAGATATGCACTCTGTTGTGGCTCAAGGCTCCACCACCAAAGCAGAATGAATTCTGAGACAATTTTAAAAATATAATCCCAAAACCAAGAAACATGTACATACTTATTACTTTTTTTAGATCTGTAACTACATTAATTACAACTGGTTGTATCTGCGTATGTGGCAGTAAACTGCTTTAAGGAAGAATAGTGGATTAGTAAAACTGTGTGTACTATGTATTATAGGCTTTATAGCAACATGCATTTTTTTTTTTACTATAAGATACAACATACTGATCAGATCTTTTCAGTATGCATTCAGATCTACATATTTGGTTGCTTTAAACCAAGAAGTATAAGTGGTTATTCTGTATCTACCTATGCCCGTATATTAGTATAACCCAGACTAAAATCTTAGCTAACCGTTGAACATGCATCAAAAATCAAAGTTTTTAATAAAAAATTTAAGAAATATAAAAAAAAATCTACAAACTAAATATATTTTTAAACCTATTTTTGTTTATCATGTTTTGAACCGCCTTATCTATGTAAAGTATAAGCTTTTTCATAGTATAATCCATGCAAACTTAATTATATATATGTAACTCATCTATAGTATCATGCTTGAAAGACTTTTATCACCTGGCACGTAGTTGGAGTACAGATCTCATTAAAAGAATTAAAATTGTTGGATAGAAGATCCATACCAAAAATAAAAAAAAAAAAACAAATTCTACTAACTACACGGGTAAATAAATTTTCCTGATTCTTCTTGTCCAACAAAAATACATAAAATCTAATTTAAGGACTGCCAACATTAATAATTCTTTTAAATTAAAATCTGTAATCTATTGAAGATTTGACGACGATGATTGCGGACATTAATGGTTCGACGTTCAACGTCTTGATGTTTTACTATGATTTGATTGAACGTACATATTCTTTTGCTACCCAAAAATAAGAGTACATACAGATACTCTCTATGAGATACGTGTATGGAATTTAAATGGATTACTTTGTTCTAGATGACTACGGATAGTGTTGATTGGACACAACATAGACGAAGATTACAAAAAACGGATACAATTACGAATCAATTCTAAACATATACTTGGAATGAGTTTTTCGACATCACATATTGATGAAAGTTGTCAAATTTACTTTTTTTCTTTTTAAACTGTCATAGTACTCCTTAGCGTATTGTCAATGAATGAAGCACATTAGTAGTAGTAGTAGTAGTAGTTGTTGTTGTAGTAGTAGTAGTAATAGTAGGTTATAGGTAGTAGCAGTACAAGTATAGTACGAAGTTTAAATGAAACTAAAAAAACTTACAGCGAATAAATCATTCCTATTTTGGCTCCACCCTGTGATATAATACCCTGATACATGACCTCGTTCCAATCCTCACCGGTCAATATTTGAAATACGGTTAATAGTGCAATCGGGAATGTGTTGAAATTCGTTTCAGGTGTACCATCTGGCAAATTGAATTGTCCACCGAACAATTGCATGCCAAGCAATGCAAATATCAGAATGAACAAGAAGAGCAGGAACAACAATGAAATGATGGATCTCATCGAGTTCAACAGCGAAATCACAAGATTCCGCAGCGATGACCAATATTTGGTCACTTTAAATATACGTAGTAGACGGAGGGCACGCAGAACGGACAAACCGAATGAGCCGCCTTTCACCTCGGACCACACCACTTCGAATATCGAACCACTAATGACGACACAATCGAAACGATTGAATGATGATTCAAAATATATCCGTGGACCCAGTGCATACATCTTGACCCACATTTCTGTCATGAAAAGACCGAGAAATGCAAATTCCGCATAATCTGTAAGTAGTCGAAAGAAATCGAAAGAAAAGAAAAGAAAGATATAATTTAGTAAATTTTGTTTAACAGCAATTGACATCCGAAGCTAAATTTATACTGCAGCGGGGGTGGTATCAAGCCATACATAGTGTGCTGTGTCCAGGATACTTACATAAAAACTGCGTCAGCCAAGTCGGCTGGCCGTAGTGTTCTACAGCTACGCAAACGGTATTCAGAAACACCAAAACTATGACGAACCAATAGAACCATTGCGTTTTAACGGTGTGCCGGATCCAGAATCGAAATCGCTTTTCGGCATGCCAGAAACCCTTACACGTCCCTTGTGTTTTCGTTCGCGATTTGAGGTATCCTAAAAGAAGGTTATTTTAGTTTAACAGTTGCATATACATTTTTTTTTTTTGGTAGATACACAAATACACAAATAAGTTCGTTAGTGGCGTTACAAATTCTGTGATATTTGTTATTAAACAGAGAACAGTTTTTTCTATATTTTTCCCCTACAGACAGTGGTTCTCAAAGTTTAAACAAGCCCGGACTAAAATTATACAAAAAAATTTTAACAGGGACGGTATTCATCCCATTTAGGCTTCTCCGCAGCAACTACAATATTAGGCAAGAAACGCGGTACTCTTTTATATCGAATTGGCCAAAGTGCTGATTGATAGTCGGTGTAGTAACCCGGAAACCTTGTGTTATACACTGCCGTAGTTTCATGTGAAGTTGACTCAGTAACCGTGGGAGTTAAAAACAAAATTTTCAGAGAAAAAACTAATTCAAAATGTTCAAAACTCGTAGGCAAGACAAACAATATGTCATAGTTTCCGAAAACCTTGTTACAGCAGAGTGCTAATTCATACCACAAAAGTAAGTACACAGGCATCGCATACTCAGTTAAAGCGAAAAGTCAGCGTCCTTTTTCGAGTTAAGCTTTCTTCTGAATTCAGTGTGTATTACGATTAGTCAAAAATTCTCATATGAAAATCTTCCTATCTTCTGTGTTACGAAAAGTTGTCGAAGGATATAAGGGATTTAGCCAGAAAATACCACTAAAATTGATAAAAGTCCTTATATTATTCAACAATTAAAAAAAAAGTAAGAAATAAAAAGTACACCAGAAAACAAGGATCGAAACGGACGCCCCCGGTTTCCTATGAGGAAAAAGCTTTTTATAAAAAAATCACCCTTTCAAATGTGATTCAGCTATTTGGTATTAATTTATCCGATGAGAACACTTTTAGTATCTATGGCTCATATTTACGTGGCAACGTTTGAAGAAAGGCAAACAAGGAGGTAGATCCGAAAAATATGACCGGTACTGGCAAGTACTGGGGTGGATCAGTTATGGTCTAGAGGTGCATTGAGACTTCTAGGGTGGGTAATTTAGTCTTCAATGACAAAACAACACTATGGGAACATTTGAATTAGTAATTTACGAACCATGACATTAAGTCAAACTATATGTGTGTACCAATTTTTGTGACTGAAACACCAACACAAAACGTTATGATTAGCAAAATAAAAGAGTAATTATTTACTATTTATTTTTATTCTGTTCCTTGCAAATTCTGCAGAATAATAATACATCCCAATTTCGTGTATTTGTATTTACTATACTGTCCAAGCATCGAAATGATCAAAATTTGTTTTGTGACCTTTGGAGTAATATTACCCTCGATATTCTTTCTTACAAGGATTACTCATTTACAACATTATGTCGAAGTAATCTATCAGACAATGAGTAGATAAATTTGCAGGATATCATTGCCTGATAGAATGTAGAGCCTTCGCATTATACAAAAAAAAAAACAATAAGAACCACTGTTTCTGACAACAAAAACTAATTTGCTTTTATGTGACATTAAGTGAACAATTTAATGTAAAAGAACATTTTACGAATACATAGTTTGAAAAACAAAATAAAGTTGATACAATTATTATAATAAATTCTTTAGATTATTTTGGGTTAAATGGTGCTATATCTAAAACTAAACACTGGATACAATATCGATGAATTACGAGTATTCCATGCTAGCGCTAGTACCAGTAGCTGCTGCGCTGAGCTGAGCCTATTTTAATCTATCCACCAACCAAGACGAACACCAATGCAAACCTTTTGACACGTAGGGCACATAACTTGTTGTATATACCCCCCTGTAATGATTGCATTGGATTCGGGTACTCTTTGGTGATTGTGGAGGTTTTTTCTAGTTCAATAAGCAAGATATTAGTTGCTAGCGCTCTTAAAATTCCCTAAATCTTGCTACAGAATGATATATTGAATGCAGTATAAATTATAGAAAACAAATTTTGAATGGAAATTAAAATCATAAAAAATAAATGCATTTAGTTTTGCGTTTCAATGGGGAGAAGCTCTAAAGGGTTCAGCGAAAAAGGGATAAAACAAATTAAATTAAAAAACTATTGTAAGACTTTTTTTGTTTTGTCGGTCCTTAAATGTAGTTATTCTGAATCGGTCTTAGACTCAGTTAACTTATCTTTTAAGTAAAAGCTGAACTATCTTAAGTCCTACATTTTATTGCATTCTAGCCTTGCGACTTTAAAATTTAAAAATTACTCCAAAAAATTCATATTACCATTTGGCAATATCTTAAGTATTTTTGCGCTCCTGGAAACTGTTAAAACGTACCTAAGATAGTTCGACTTCACATAGAGAATTAGTCTTTATTATTAGAATTAATTATATGTAATGGGTGGGCCATCTAGTGGTTTCTTTTTAAATCATAGGTTATTTTGACATTGACAGTTGTTTCCCGCCCGAAATCTTGTAGGAAAGCCAGTATCATATCTCCGCAGAATGAAATCAGTCCCTTTACGGTTGAACAACATTGGGAAATATTGAAAAATTATTTCCAAAGTGAATCCCCTTTTGGCGATGTCAATAGGCCGCCTCGGAGTAGCGATTTGACCCCTTTGGACTTTTTTTTGTGGGTAGCCGTGAAGGACCGATATTTTACCAACAATCCAAAAACGATTCAAGCAGTTGAGGATAATTTCATCCAAGTAATCCGTGAGCTACAGCCCGAAACCAGCAACAAGGTCTTGGAAAATTGGAGTGACAGAATACGCTACTGCGAAGCCAGTCGAGGCAGCCTTTTGAACGATGTTGTGTTCTATATGGGAATATTTGCTCTTACTAATAAAGCCATAATACATGAAAACATCTAACTTTGTTTAATTTATTGCATTTTTAAATAGAAACTTGTATTTGGCCCACCCTGTATACTGTATTAGAACTGCGCTTAGTAATGATTAATGTGTGGCATTGCGAATACTATTACACTTATTAATATCTGGGGGCTAGGGGTTGGTTGAAATTAAATTATTTATATATGTATTTAGTGACATTAGACAGACAATTACTGGACATATTTGACAAGAAAAATGTGTGATGAATGATAAAAGATAGTTAAGTAGCTGCATAGTGCAATGTGTATTAGAAAATTAGTACAGAATTACACTATAAAAAATTTAGAAAAGCTACAATCAGTCAGGAACAGATCATTAGATGTAGTTTCATCTTTATTATACAGCCCTTATAAAGTGGGCGTGACATCCTACACGTTTTTTTTATGAATTATAACGAATGCGGAACTTACATCCAAAAATTTCATAAGAATCGTTTTTTTTAATGACAACGCCCCTAAAAATGTAGGTTATTTGTAGATAATCTAAATGTCTAAATATTTGGTCTTATTGACATTTTTCGATTTCAGGTGAAGTTATAACAAAGTGGGCGTGGCAGTCGGCTGGTTTCAAAACAGCTTCTGCTTCTCAAAAGCTCGAACAGTTCAACATTTAGGGCGCAAAAAGTGCTGCGATAAGGGCAACGATTCCAGAAAAAACATACATTATAGGGGTTATCTTGAATATTTCTCTTTGTTACAAACTACATACAAATGTATCAAAATTAAATGTACCCTTACGGTAGGGTGGACAAATAGACACAATACTCTACAATATGTAAGTATGTAGAAAATTAGCACCGATAAAAGTTACTAGAATCTCAGTTCTCAAATGTAAATATATTTAAAAAGCATATAAAGAAAATATGTATTGATTACAAATGATTTTTTAAATTCTTGGATTTTAGTATGCTAAGCCAATCTATAGACTTTCCTATTTAAGTGATTACAAGTTATGTACTTATTTTATTCTAAATTGTTTGCAATAAATTTGTAAAGCTCAGGCATAAACATTTTGTTATTCACTTTTTAAGTAGGTATGCATTCTACACAAAAGCATTTAGGATAGTGGAACAGAGCTTATCGTACACTAGCGCTTTTCAAATGTTTTTATATATTTCTATTCGTACCTTCCTTTTCATTATCAGTCTCAACTGAAAATAAATTTTTGTTGAAAGATAATATATGTACGCTCACGAGATAAATTTTATATTAAAACTTATAGGTAGGTAGATCTGAGAAATATTTTTTTTTTGTTTTTTTTTTTAATGCACATCTATACTTTATTTTGTAGACAAATACGTAAGTTAGTGTTTAAAAGTACCATACACAGTATTTATTGATATTCTGTAACTACCCAATAATATGTGCAAATGTGACCAACTACGGATTGAAGCAGAGATACAAATATGTAATAGTCCTTATCATCCCAGTCCTGCTCTACGGCACAGAGGCATGGACTTTGTCGGGTGATTTTTGGTTCTATATACTTACGTAGATGGGGAGAATTTAACCATGAACTTTACGAGTTGTATAGTGACACCGACCTAATCTGAAGAGTTTAACGACCTAGATGGCTGGGTCATCTTGAGCGGGTGGCCTACAATGGTCCGGCCCGGAGAGTGTTCGAATCCACTCCGGAGGTAGGGGGGAGTAGTGGAAGAGCTCGCCTAAGGTGGCGCGCTCAATTGGAAAGGACATCAGCCAACTTGGACTGCGAAACTGAAGGTAGCTGGCTAAAGATCGACCTGGCTTGTTGATTGTGGCCCAGGTCTCTAACTGTAGCGCCACCTAAAGAAAGTTAGTAACTTAGTTTTAAAGGTACTATTATGGATTTAGATATGCAGAAGTTGTCTTGCTTCGTAGGAATGTTATTGAGGTCAGTTGGAACTTTAGCTTTCATCAACTGAGAAAATCAAGAAATATTCTCAAGTTTTGGATGCTACTTTCAAGGTAATGCTAGAGAGATCCGTTTCAGGTTCATCATAAGCCATAGCAGAACATTCTTTGAGTTTATGTTGAGTGTTAAATGCATACCATGTGCAATGAGGACGAAAAGTCAGTAAAACACATTATGTGACAGTCTGTCAATGAGAACATATTGTCGGTTTTAAACTAAGTTCTACCTTTGGGTAAAGGGACATAGTAATCAATTCCGGGTGTCATGATCAAATTCTAGTTTGAAATGAAATGCATCTGTGATAAGGTGTCCTATTCCCAGGTAAATTAATTTATTTGAATTAATTATAGTTTGCAACGATATGTGCATTGTATATGAAAAATGGTTTGTTTAGTATCTTTGTATGACAGTCTTGTCAAAAGGTGTAAATCTAGGACTCCCAAGTCTTAAAAATCAAATATTGTTTAGAAGGTGGAGAAATAAATTCGTGTCCAATAGTTTTCTACTCAGTATTATCCGAATGAGAGCCACTTATATTTGAATGACTGGAAGTCGAAATCCGAAGGTTACGCTCGGAGTGTATTCGAGGATCTAGATTCATAAGCGATGGACTAAGAAGAGACACATTTATACAACGATTTATGGTTTTAATAAACTGTGTATGGGTACCTTTAAACTAAATACATATTATTAATATAGTTCCTATCTTCATACCATCATCACCATAATCCTCTTCGGCTTCCTCCTCTTCAGTATCTGTTGACTTGGATTTTCCTAAGCTTTTCAGCTTTTTCCGTTTGGCGGCATTTCTTCTTCTCGCTACAATAGAAATAATTATCATTTTAATTTGTTTGTTCAGTTAATATAAATTGTATCTAATAGAATTTTTTACCCTCCATTATGTGCATCTTTTCCTCTTCCGTTGTTCGTTCTTCGGCTAGTATCACTTCCTCTGAAATATTTTGTTTACAAAAACTCGTATTAGAATAGATATCTACTACCGAGGGTAAAAATATTCTCTGAACACAGTCATGGGGATAATATTCTATCGATCAGTCGGGAATGGGGGTTTATAAAGGAGTAATGCAGGAATTATTGAATTAAATGGGATCAACTGTGTTTGTTTTTAATTTTTTTTACAAATCAGCATTCAACTAAATTGTTTATGACATTTTTTTTTGTTTGTTTGTTTTGTATTAAATACTCTACCAGCTTTACAAATCCATTCAACATAGCCGTTCAACTCTCTTTCTAGTTGCTGTTGTCTTCTAAGTTTAAGAAACTCTTGCCTATTTTCTACTTTTTCTCGTTCTTTTGCGAATTCACTACGAAAGACAAAACATTGGTGGAATTTTTTTTGTTTTTCTTTTTTTTTTTTGGATAAAACAAATGCATTTTTACAAGGAAAGGTTAGTAGAACAATTTTTTTTTCATGAGAGAGTAATGTATAGGCTTAAAGGAATATTAAAAGAAATAAATAAAAGAAAAACTAAAGAGAAAAGAATAGTTCTAAAGGAAATAATAGAAAAGATGCATATATGTCATGTATTTATTTATGGGTTTCTATGTACAAACGATTATATGTAAGTAATTTCCGCTTTCTACAACTATAACTTTATAGTATACCTAAATGGCAATGTACGTTATGGTAAGCCTAGCGACTGAACAGGAGCTGTACGTTTATAAGGGTATGGACGAAAGGATTATACTATGTCTATGAAGCCTAGTATTCAAGAGGTTTTGAATATATTAATAGTGTTTAGGAAGATTTAGTAGCGTTGATGACGAAGTTGTGAGAAGAAGTTAAAGATTACGTCGACACAAGCTTCGTATTGAACTCACAAACGTGCAAACAACTTGACTTTTGACTAGAGTATCTCAGATCTTAAAGCAGGAATGCATACGTTCTGGGGACATATGTTAAAGTCAAAAATAATACATCGATAGAAAAGATTTAAGAGAGTTTAGACTTCTCAGTGCTTTGGACATATTTTCTTTGGTAAAGAAAGTCTACTTTCAAAATGAAAGTACCGGTACAAGTAGGAATATGATCCAAATTATCACATAGGAGATCGAGTTGAGAAATTGATATTCAGAAATCTATAAATGAAACCCTTGGGCTCCGATGTGGCCCATTTCCCTTCTATTTTGGACCTACATATGTATGTTCTAGAAGAAGTCAGTAGTTTGCTCTATTCTTGGCTACGATTGAGAATCAAAGAAATTCTGATACATTCATCTTGGGAGTTATTTTCTATAAAATGCTGAAGTACTTTGATAAGAGTATTGAAAGTCATTTAGAATTTTGTTTCCCTGCACTTATTATAACTCGCATTGTAGACTTTATGACCTAGGAACACGGAAACATCTGCAGATCGCACATACGGCAGATCGACGATCGACCAAATTTTCACACTAAGCCAAATCCTGGATAAGACCAAGTAATTTTATCATTTCCCCCTGATCCAGCTATGCCCCGAGGCGCTGGAAAACACGCAGTACAATGTGCAATATGTGAACAGTTCTTCTGAACTATTCAAAATATGCAACGGATTTCGGCAAGGAGATGCGCTGTCGTGTGATTTCTTGAATCTAGTGCTGGTACAGATAGTGCACAGGGGCAAATTTGAATACAGAAGGCACTATCTTCAACAAATTTGTTCAGCTGCTGAGATACGCAGGCGACATCGACATCATGGGTCACTTCCACCGCGGCTTTATAAAACCATTTCTGCCAATCAAAGAACAGGCGAAAAGAGTTGGCCTTAAAGCAAATGAGGACAAAAGCAAGTAGGAACCGCGGTTCCTTCGGTTTGGCAAAGTAAATGGGTGGAAAACTCGGAAGAAAAAATTCATTGACTCTGCCAGTTCTGCTATTTGGAGGCGAGTGCTGGACGATAAGCAGGGAAGTAGAGTAGACTTCGTCGAATTTTCGGTCCCGTACGCGAGGAGGGCGAATATGTACTAAGATGTGGGTGTAGTCTAAGAAACCAAAATACATGGATTCGGTACATTACTCCAGCAAAGGAGATCTTCTAATCTCAGTCCCCAGGTTCGAGATGACAATGAAAAACGAACCTCCGTTGTAGGGACCAAGCTGTAGGGGATTCCAGAGCGCTAAATATGAATAGCTGCCCGGGATCGAAGGAAATGGAAAGCCACCGTGTCTCAGGCGAAGACTCTGCACTGGTCGGTAAACCATTAAAAAGTAAGAGGAAGTAGTAACAAACGAAAGTTTTGAGGCTTGAGCCACAAGGAGCTAGATTAAGAATTCCAGTACCTGAATCGGTGGCGTATGCGTAACATATTTTTTCATATATTTTTCGGTGGAAAATTTTTCTGATTTTCCCCGACACAGCGAGGCAGCAACTAGGCTCGTTTGTGCTCATGATGCACAGAAACATAATATCTGTTTTTAATAGAGTCACGAGGAGGTAGATTCGGATGCCAGTATCGAGATCGGTGGCGTATGGGTAACCTATTTTTTTTACATTTTTGCCTGGAAAATTTGTTAGTAGGTTTGTATGTCTATTCCATAGAAGTTCTTTTTATACACACGCATTGCGCTCTAGTTTAAACAGAGCGAAAGTTAAGCCTAATAGGCACTATTAAGAATGTAGTTTAATGAGTCACGATGTCTATCCTGTCATAACATTCAATGTCAATATGGGTGAGTTAAATAGTAAAAGGCCCGGTTGGGGCTAGAAAATCAAAAGCAGGAATTGGTTTCTCCAAATACTTCTGAGTTCTAAGGTACTTATCGGAAATGGTAGTAAGTAGTAGTCGCATATCTCGTATTGAATTTTCAAATAAGTTAATTTTTTTCAGTCTTTTTGCGGTAATGAAGGTACCATATTTTACGAGACCTTTTATTTTTCAAAATGTTGGTGAAATATCAGAGATTAGAATGATGTAACTATGAATTGAATTATGAATGAAATTTGTAGGGGAAATGTGAAAATATTTGAAAAGTATTTCAAGAACAACTTGATGCATTGGACAGTGTACTGGGGGAAACAGTTTCATTAACTTTCGAGCCATCTATATTTATATTATTTTTTTTTTGTTTTCAAACAGTGTTTTATGTATTTCTATGTATGTACGAATATTTTCGTATCCGTAAAAAATCCACTGCAGTGAGTGTTGAATAAACTTCACTACGTAAACTAGCAATTCATCACACATCTTGGATAACTAAGAGATGATTGTGTTCACCTATGGAGTATTATATATAATTTTTTTTTTTTGGATTTTAAAACAAATTTTAGACACACACAATATAATATACATATCAAACTTTCAACTATTGTGTAATTTTTGGGTAAATTTTTGTGTCGCATTTGTGGATACTTTTATTTAGTTTTTTTTTAGATTAAATTATATTAATTTTTTATGAACCTGCTTGCGTTATCCAATCAAGATACGATGTCATAGCATTTTGAAATAACGTTCTAGTCCGGCATTTTTGAAACTCCATTCGTCGTTCGACACGATTACGTTCGTTAGAAAATTCTCTTCAAATGACATAGGCATTATGTTACATAATAAAATTTTTTGTATAGTATTGTGCAGTGTTAATTTAAAAGAAAAACGAAAATCATAAGAATAATAGAAATAAGAAATAACATAGAAGACATAATTAAGTAGAGAAGAAAGAAAAGCAAATAATAATGCAAATTTCATTTGTTTTCTTTTTTTTTTTGAACAACTTACCCGCTAAGAACACCAAGAACTAAGTTGAGCATAAAAAATGAGCCTATAACTATTAGAGGCACAAAATATATCCAATTAAATGTTGAACCTAAAGCGTCGTTGGTCTGAAATTATTTAATTTTTAAATAAATATATAATTTATATTTTTTTTTTTTAAATCTAACATAAGATTAAGTTTTTTACTATTTATATACATTTTAAAGGAATTTCCAGTTTAAGTATTTTTTTTTGATTTGTAAAACAATCTTTTCGAAAACATAGATAACGTATACATATATTCACATTTCACATATTAAAATATACACATAAAAATATTTGTTTTTTTTTAAATAAATGGAATTATAATTTTGTTTTGTTTTAAAGTAATTAAGGACATTTTGTACAAATGGGTAATTGTGCCAAAAAACAAATAAAAGTAATGGTGTTTGTGTGAAGTAGGTAGGTTGATATGGGACATATCCAGATTGTGGTCTGAAAATTCCATTTATTTATACACCAGATAGAAAGGAAACATTTATACATATACATAGTAGAGAGTTTTGATTAGTTATTTGTAAGGATTAAAAATATACATCATTAAGAGTAAGCATGCACACACAATGAAATTCAATGCTGGCGCAAAGTATAAATTATCATGAATCCTATACTTTGTATCTTAAGTACTTAATTTTTTTTTAATCGAGTTAAAACTAAATTTATTTAAATTATTTCTGAATCATTAAAAAAGAATATGGTAAAATTAATCTATATAACAGAATGATTCTATCCAACTTATTGTACGAGTATGACTAGGAAGCGTTAATAGGCCAAATCCTGAAAAGCCCTAAGGAATTGCAAACCGAAAATCCCTATATCTCATCAGACGGTTTAACCTAAAGTCAAGTCTGAAGGAAAGTAGACAATCATCTAAGTATTTAGAACCTAGTACAGAAAGATTGTGATGTCTAAGTATGTCTGGTAATAATCTTTTTCGTGAAGATGTAACGAAAGATAGTCCTAGAAAGTTCGATTTGTCAAATTAACTCTTGTCAGGAGTAATAATTTATATTTTCTATAGAGCGCAGTGTCTACTCGACTTTTATTGGACCGAGTACTAGAGGTTAGGTAGTAGAGAGTAGATCCTTAACTCTTCTGAGCGAATTCCATTCCATAGTATATGTTGTGGGAGTAGCTGGGATTGAATTGGATAAGGGCAACTGAATGGTGTTCTAATTCCATGTAACTCATGTAAAAATCTACACTGATATCAAGAACTATTTATTACAGAAATTCTATATATTCTTTAAGAAAAAGATCGGAAAGCTATGTCGGAACTATGGAAGATATACTTATTCAAGTTATTGGTCGCGTTTTTCTTATTCTTCTTTTAAATGACCGGTGATTTTCAAATTACTTGGAGTCAATGCTTCTAGAGGATTTCTTAATCCCTTGTTAGTCTACCAAATGCCTATGATGATGTATTATTGCCAGCAAGACTACCTTCACATCTTTAACTTGGACCGGAGGATCCAGTGTGGAGCTCTCGATATCGTGTGGTCATTAGATAGCACGAAACTGAACAGTGTGATAAGAGCCAGGTCCCAGCTATAGTCTACTCTAAAAACGCTCAACTAATACAATCCAGAGCTCCAGATAAATCTCTTTCAGATACAAATCCTTGCGATCTTTTCAGCTCTTACACAAGACAAGGACAAGATTCAATGGTGAAACTTTGTACATCTACACCTATGTATATATACCTAAGCTATTAACTCTTTAGGAAACCATTCTTGGACAGCTTGATAGATCGATCAAATGTTAGCAGGGCTAAGTATTTGATTGAATTAAAAAACTTGACTTGTGAACCTCAATTATTTTTAAGTCTTTATATAGAAAGAAATATTAGGTATATGTGATCATCCTTTGACAACTACTATATCATACTACAAAGGAGCTATGATTTCAGGGATTTATAGACGAAGTTTTCCACTACCATTCAGTCCAACATTGACATATTTTAGACGTTTACCTCAGCTGCTCGTACACCATTTAAAAATTTAAAAAAAAAAATATAATTCAGAAACAATTTTATCATTCAATCCAAAAGCCAATAATGCGATAACCAGAAAAACTATCTATGGCTCATGGGTTTCATAAAATGCGCCAATAAGCAGAGAATTTCAACGAAATTAATTTATTGGTGTGCATAGAAAAAAAAATTATAAAGTATCTATATATTGTTGTTGCACATTTAAAGCAGGCAGTTTTCGTCACCAGAAAAAAAAATAGTTTAGAATCTATCGTAATCGATAGGCAATTCTGTATTAGGTAAATTTATAATGACAGTGCAGCACAGCTGAGAATCAAAGTAGATAGTACGAAACAAAATAAGAAATTTGAAAATGAAAAGTATAATATTACACACGTATATGGCTAAAGTATATGTATATTATTCTTTTTTTTATTTTACAAAGAACCGAGCAACTAACTATTAACTGCAAGACCATCAAAGTGCATTGGTATTGCAGAAAATATTGCTCCAGGTTTGCAGGCACACATTAGTATGAAAATCAGTCTTTGCTTAGGTTTTTGATTGATTTTTTTTTTTTTTTTGGTTCAATTTACCCAATACAGTATTGCTGTCCAGCCTTCCATTGTGATGCACTGGAATACGGTCAACATGGCAAAACCGATATTGTCAAAACTAGTTATTCCAGAATTTGGTCCATCCCATTTCTCTAAGCACATACTGTTTGTAAAATTACAAACGTACGCACCAGCGGATGCTATGGATGAGTTGTCCGAATTACAAGGTGTTTCCATCTCCCCCTCCTTTACAATTCTATCTGTTAACACAAAGTAAATATATAAAAATTAATCTCAATAGTCCAGCGACACAAATTTAAACACTGAAATACAAAAAAAAAAAAAACAAAAGAATTATTATTGAAAATATTTTCTTTACTTGGATCCTCTAAACTATAACAAGTCTTATGCAGTGCGCCCGAATAGAACTCGAGTCCGATGATTGCAAATATAACGATCGCAAACAGGACCAAAAGTCCGATTTGAAGTAACGGTGCCATTGCTTTGATAATTGATTTTAAAACTACTTGTAAACCTGAAAAATTGTTTATTCAAACACACAGAATCTGTATTAGTAAAAAGTTTTCTAAAACTTATTTCATTTATTAACTTAATTTAAAAAAATATATATTTTTATTATAAGCATGCATCTAGTATAGATTATGAAACTATTCTAATCATGTATTGGGAATATGTAAAATTATAGCAAACTTATTCCCAATGAATGAATTAAATCTAATTCATTATAAATAAAAAAAGAAATAAAAATACACTAAAAAAACAACTCTAGCGAACTAATTCATTTAACTACTCACTAGGAATTCCAGAAACTAATTTTAAGGGCCTTAGCACACGAATAGCCCTTAATGTTCTTAGATCTACTTCGGGCCCTTTTTGTGGGAACATTGTGATGAACCTGATGTTATTTTTGTTTGTTATTATATATTTTTTTTGTTTTTTAATTTTATCACAGCAATCAAGCGATTTGTGTTTTTTTTTTTGCAAAAACATGTTTTGGAATTTTTAAAAATCGCGAAAAAAGAAAAAAAAAAGAGAATACAAAGAATTATTCAAGGATATTTTTTTTTTATGCTTGAAATTATTACACTAGAGACTAGTTCACACCACAGAGCTAAAACATAAAAAAACTAAATTTGTGAAACCATAAAATAACTTTTGTTTTTAATTCAAAAAAAAAAGTAACTAAGGGCTATTGTATATAAATCATGAAATAAAAGATAAGTAAGTAAGAAAATGAACGGAATCTAGAAAAGAATATAGAGAATGTCTAAAATTATATATGTATAGGTACATGAATATGCTATAATATGATTATTTAAACAAAGGAATATGAACTTTGAATTGTTATTATATAGAAGGAATTTTAATTTATTTATCATAGATGGTTCATGATTGGTAAAAGGTCGAGCAAAATATTTAATGTACTAAATATGAATATATATGTATATGTATAGTTAATATACAAAATGTTACAACTTTTTTTAATTATTTTTATATTAGACAAACCATTGAATTTACACCATAGATTTGGGCAGTAAAGGCGAGATGTCGATAAAGAAATAATTAGCAATAATTTGTTTGCTTATCCGGTCGATTTATTGAAATGTTTTCCAATATTTGTACATATCAGATCGAGTATCTAAACCAATTTTACGATTATTATCATGAATTCCTTTTGTAAGAAACCGAATTTGCACAATATTGGCAGAAGATTCCAAGAAGACTTGCCAAAGTTTTGGTACCTTCTGCCGAAGGCATTACATAATTTTGAAACACTATGACGTATAGTGACCTGTCTATGACGCTAAACAAATTTGGACTATATTTCTTGTTATATTATTTGGGAAAGATAGATTTGGGATTTCGTACATTAACTACAATCCGATTTGGACCGAAGTCACATATACTATCGAAGATCCAATCACAATATCTACATAATAATAGGTTTGTTCGCGTACTTTCAGCACTAAAAGCAGTAAATTGTAAAACTTCAAGGAACCGAGATAAAATCCTCTCAAAGAGAGATAAAATCCCGAAAAGGTATACGAACGCGAAAGGTACGAGATTTCCCCACTTTTTAAACGTCAAATGCAAATGTATAGAAATACACAAACAAAAAAACTTTACGTACAGATATCTGACATATTTGACAGATTTTATAAATCAAGGCACAGAAATTTCTTTCAATAAAATCCTTAGCGCCATTTTTTACGAAAACTTTTGCGTTCCTGGATAGGATTACTCGAAATTTCGTAAGTTTTCGTGAAAATTCGTTGTTTGGGGTACTCTCCCAACGCGAACAGACCTAATAATGTCATAAATAAATTGAAATTCATCAATTAAAGGACAGATGGTAAAAAAAGGTATCTGTTCAATGTTGCCAAAATTTGTTGTGGAAAAGGGAAATATTCCAAAATACTCTAGAACATAACAAATAATAATTTGTCTCCATTGGTTACTGGAATCATGTAAATATTAAATTGGTTGACAACCCCTAAAAAAACAAAACACGAATCAATTAAAATGATGTTTTCAGACGGAGTCAGATCCAGGCTGTAACAGTTGGGGTACCACAGCTTTCGGAAATGGGTCCTCTATTATACACCTTCAAACACAGTAGAATTATTCTAAAGATGATATCACAACATGTTTAAACTATAAAATCATATACAAATCATTCGGAATTTTGGACATTCGGATTACCATGACCAGGTAATCTCCTGTCAGTACTCCTGAAAACATTTAAAAGACTTCTTGTTGCCACGAAAATTTCTGAAAATACATTGATGGGAACAGCTCTACATAAAGTAATGTAGAAATGGGCCTTTTTGGGCATTGAAAACCCTCTTAATACTTAGGCTTAGAGTGGAGGCCATTAAAGGATTCCTAGTTATGGATTTTCAAAATGCTCATCGCAACGAAATTTCACTATCGGACATAGTTCAATGAAGATGAGATTTAGTAACCTTGGAAGAACAGACAGGAAATGCAGGATATCACCCTTCAAATTGTTATAAATAATTTGGTCAAGGAGATGTTTGCCTCTCGAATCGCGTGAGATATCTTACTGCATGTATGGTACTAGAAAGAAAGCTAAACTGGAACTTTAACCTTCAAGAAAAAGTTGGTAAGTCTAACAGTGCGCTCTTACTTTGCTTACTTTGCAAGAGAACAGCGGGAAGTGGGGCTTGAACAAAAAATGATATATTGCTTGTGCATCATGATTGAAACCATTGCTATGTGTTTATGGGGCAATTTAGAAAAATTTATGGGATATGTTAACCTGGTTATAAAGAACGGTTTACATTGGAGTCACCCAATTTCGAAAATAATAAAATCATCACAAGAAGACGGTAGGACTTGACGAGTAAGACTATCGTACACATCAGTTACGCCTCAGTATTCATTGGTATAAGAAGCTTATGATAAAATATAAAAATAAAATATCATCGAACTAAAATATTATATGGACAACGCACTATCCACTGTTGCCATAATAGGTGAATTCTGATAGATTTTCACTTTCACAGTAGACACAATGGAACTCCACCAAAAGTCACCAGGCACGGAGGGCCAAGGTCTCTCAAATATGTCGGAACAACGTAATCAACAACTTTAGTTCAGTAACCGGACTATACCGGAGCTTACAGTAGAAGTAAAATTAAATGAAATTGAGAACTAGTTCATCTTGTAGCTCTTTTTCGAACTTCGTTCCTTCGTGAACTTCACAAGCCTATGAGAAAAAGAAAAACAAATTTATCACCAAGATTCGAATCTCAATTTTGAAGTACCTATACAAATTGAATTGGCAAGTAGATAAAACCATTTTAGGAATATCACAAAATTTGCAAATACTTATCCGAATTGAAATTAGACGTTAAAAGGTCCAGGTATTCTTAGGATACAACTGCTTTCTTGAATGTAAGTAGCTAGTATAGTGCTCAGTTAAACTATAGAGTTTGAATGTTGAAAGTTTACATCATTTGCATTCGCTTCTAGTAAAATTAGTAAGCAATAAGATGTACTTGTTAAAGGGTTAGACTTAAAGAATTACTCTCTCAAATTATTAGCAAAATACACGTATTTTATTTAATTTCAAAATAAAACAAAACAATAATCATCTCATGCTCTATAACCGTTCGACGTTAAAATGCATGTATGTATGCGATATCCGGTAGTCATTAGTAAAGGATTGAAAAGAGTTAGCCATATCTAGGTTGGCCCTTAAAATCTAGCTATACACTTAGACTAAACAATAATCTAAATAAACTAAAATTCTCTAAGATATTGTCTAGCACACTAAGTCTTTGATTTTTCTAGAAAAAAAAAAAAATAATAATAATAATTAAAAATGCGTTCATAAATGAAACACATTTCTGGCACTAGTTTGAAAAATTAATTTTTTTCTCTGTTTACACAATTTTGAATTACATTTTTCTCGTTTTATGAGACATAATCTGTCAAGTTGACGCAATAACTAAATGCCATCGAGATCACACACTAGAAACGAAGGATGATTTATGTTTAACTAAAGACCAGCTAGATTATTGTCTTCTCTAAAACACTGATGAACTGAACACATATCTAAAAGTATGTATATGTATTTATATAAATATATATATATATATGTATATATTGATAACGTAAAATTCTTAAACGAAGTTCAGCGAACAATTCCTACTTAATGGCACTCCTTGTTGAGCACTCGGACGTCTTACTTGGTATTCTCGAAACGAGCTTAAGCGGCCTTAAGACACGAAATGACCGCAACATTCGCAGGTCGACATCGATATTTGCTTCTGCGAAGATCGTCATAGCGCTGAAGTAATTATTTTAAAAAATAATTACAGTTTTGTTATCGTGATTAATGGAAATTCAGAAAAAAAAATCAAAATAAAAAAAAAAAAACAAATAAGAAAACAAAAAGGAAATAGTTTAACAACAAAATATTGAAAAAATTAAAATTAAAACTGCAAAACAAATTAGTTAAACCTGTCCAAGAGTATTTTGAAAAAAATATATTATAGCTAAGGTTAGTTAATGCAAGATTAATAATTACCCCGTTACTACAACGAAAAAATCCATTATGTTCCATATATTCCTGAGGTAGGAGTGTTTATGCAGAACTAGCCCTAAGGCAAGGATCTTGAGCGATGCTTCTACACAGAAAATGCATAAAAAATAGGCTTCGGTTTTTTCCTAGAAAATAACAATATTTAATGAAATAAACTTTTGGAAAATGAATTATTTGTGATACCAGTTTCTGAGCCAATACTGTTTTATCACCCTCAGGCAAATGTTCTTCTAATGCCAACACTACACAGTTGGCAATGATTGTCAATAACACAGCGTACTCGAAGGGCGGCCATTCTATTATAAATCGTGTATACTTCCTAATTGGATTATCCTCGGTGAGGATAAAAAGTGATGTGGGCCCACCACCGGGTGGTGATTGGCCCTGACTACTCGGGCCACCCATTCTATCAGCTAAGCGATGGGCTCCCCTTCGACCCAAGTGCCCCCCGCTTGTGGAGCCCTGTTGCTGTCCTGCTAGCGCCGCTTCCTGAGCCGCTGCCAACCTGTAAATAAAAATAAAAACAAAAATTCATGTAGGATATGAAAATAAATTGTGAATTTAAAAACGGATATGCATGTGGTAAAATTTGTTAAACCACTACATATTACTGATGTGTATTATTCAACAGGTTAGCTTGAGTACAATATCGTTGGGGGCTGGAGTCTCCTTTGGCGGGTAATTGAAATTGGAATCTGCATTTGACCACAAGTTTGGTCGCATTTGATAGACTCGATTCTCCTTGAACTAAGGAAGTATCCTCGTTTGAGGAAGTATCGAAGTTATCAGCCACAAATTTATACCAATTCGAGATGATGATTAGAGGTTTTGGAAAGTGACGACTAAACGGAATCATTCAATTATTAATATTCTCAGATATTATTGCTTTTTTATCAATTTTTTGAGTTTTCTCTCATAACCTATTCCTAATGGATTGGATTCGCAAGACTAAGTTCTTGGAATAGAGCTGACTACACAGCGAGATTAACTTCTTTGGAAGACGAAAATAAGTCAAAATATCACATTTGGGTACCAAGTAGCCTACCTTGCTGTATCGATAACTATTTGATAGTTAGTACCATTCAGCGATAACACAGGCAATGACCACTTCTTAAGCGACTAATCTTTGATAGTTCCATGTTTTCCCATAGCCAGACTATCAAAAGTTGCTGATTTTAAAAGGTAATCTAAAAAGCAACAATGCACACGTTATGGCGTATAAAATCCAACTCACACGTGGCACTAGATATCGTATGATTTTGACTCAAGTAAGGACTCTAACTGATGTTGCTTAAGACCGATGTATCTGAAAAAGGTATACTTTTTTATTTACACACAAATTTTGTGCAGTTCTAGTCAATTATGTAACTGTCTCCATTTTTTGTTCGTCTCTGCAGCTTCGGCCTTAAACATTATAAGGTAGATGTAACCGAACTACAAGGTTGGCTGTCACAGTAGCTTGGATATCCTTGTTGGTAAGTTCCAGTAGGTTCAAAGATTCCTTTGTATTTTATACTGTCCCCATCGAGATAATTATAGCAAGTGTACCTCATCGACACTGACGTTTGTCAAAATTGTAGATATTTCTACATTTCTCTGCATAGTGTACCAAGTGATGTACTGGCCTCTGCCAGAGCCCCATAATTTATTCCAAAATTTTTTTTATTGCAACAACTTTGGCTAGAAAGACACCCAAATTATTCCTCAATTAATTCGTGAGACTCACAGTAGATGACAACTTCCGTACTTTAATCTTTTTTGGATTCATCAGTAATCATATTAATATGTCCATCGGCCAGAATCTTCCTTCATCATTCTGATCTCTTCTAAGAATTCTGATCTTGAACATCTGGTTCCCTTAGTAGAATTAAACGATGTAATTCTTTACAATTCGAAGCTTCGAAATACTCCGTCAACTTAGAATAGAGGCGTGACTATAGGAACTTGGTATTTTGAGTCCAACAACTCATAATTTTGAGTGGCTACCGAGCTTTGTTTGGTAGAGGAAGTTAATACATCGCCATTTCGTGATATGGTACTACTCCCATGGAACTCGTAACTCCCAGCTAGCCTATACTATCTCTGGTTCTCTGGCAGATTTTGGAATTATAGTACCGATCCAAGGTTATAAACACAAGATTTCGGTGGCATAATTTAGCACTTAGACCAGTGCAGGGCCATTATGGTGGAAAATGTCCTTAACGGCTCTTAAAGCAATTGAAAAGTTGTTTGGAGTCGACTCACTTATGAAGTGATACTTCAATTCAATAAAACACGCGTTTGTAAAAATCCTGGTTACTGTCCTGTAGTCATAAGCTGATACCTATTACATACGTATTCTATGTGGGCAATCTCACAACCTTTTTCGAAATTCAAAAATAGTAGACGATGTTGTAGTTGAATGATGGTCAGCTCATGCTTTATGGGTTGCATCCTTGTAGACTATCGAACAGCATTTTGGAAGAAGAGTGGAACTCTTTTTGGACACATATGCCCTCAACAATGCGCAATGACATTTTAAGATCAAATCTCTTGCATTATAAAGAAGTCATCACTTTATTGTGATGTAATTTATCATCAATACTGCTTCTATACTAAGTACATATGTATGTATGTGTCTCCTTATTTAGATACACATCGTAAACTGTATAGGATCGAATCGAAAATTTTGTATTGTACGTATTGTACTAGTACATATGCGAAATCCCTTTGGTGCTATAAAATATAATTTGATTTTTTCCATTCCTCTCACATATGTACATAAATATGACATGCCCTTCAACTTTGTAGTAAATTATCCTTTAAATTTATGGTCAAAGGAAACAATAGTTCTTTTCATACTTTGCCACAAGGCGTTTGACCATGACCAAATGACTGCATAATCCATTTTTATGGTTTGCACCAGTATTTGGCTATTTTTCGGTCAACATTTGTAAGATACAATTATGTATATGTACAGTTGCAATAAATAAGTGTAGTCCATACACCTGCTCAAAATTAAATGTACTTAACCACATTTTAGCACTTTCACCTCTGGAATTGTCTTTGTTTCCGGTATGTACGAGTATTCTGATAGTTCGTGTCGTAAATGGGTGTGTCAGATTTGTTGCCCAAATATTAGACACGAAGGAATTGTATATGATGGCCTTTTAACATTTGCTATATATGCCCCCAGTCGTGTGGGTATATAAAAGTTGTAAAACATACAAGCATATTCGTAGATGGGTACATAAAGGTATAATAAAAACGTTAATAAATCCATCGATAATTAGTTTCGAGTATATTGAACTTTCCCATGTAACACTCCCTGATGGCAACTTTTGGCTATTTCAGGAAATAAAGAAGTCAATTGACGAATTGAGAAATGATATCAGTGAAGGATTTTTTTCTCGTCTAATCCTACAGTGCTGAACTGTACAAAACTAAAATTTATTTAACTACACAGTGAGCCTAATTAATACGAGTAAAGCCGGTAAACATATTTGGTGCTTAGTTGCGTTAAACCTAAACCTAGGTGTTAAACCTAAAAGATAGAGTTGAAATATCCACATCAAGAAAACGCTGCTATAAATAAGGTAAGTTAAGGACTTGGACTTGGCGTTCAAACTCACTCAAAAACTTCTATCGAATTGTTACACTGAAGATTTTTGTACATGCATTGTTTGGTCAAAAGAAAAATGCTAAGCGGTTGTTTGATGACTGAGGGCTTATATCTCTAAAAATTGACAACGTAGGCTGTCTACATATATGATTCCAACTGCCATCATAGAAGTTATGCTCTGCTTCTCTCTCCTTTACGTCCTTTTATTGGAGATTGAGTATAGATTGCCTATAGAAATGAGTGGTCCTAAGGTAGAAAGGTACCGAGTCTAGACTTTAATATAGAGCAGAACTTAGATACAGTGGACTGGGATTGTCTTAAAACAAGTTGGGATTGCTACCTCTGAGTGACATGCCTGCTTTGACACAGAGATCTAAACGATCGCCAAAGCACTGTATGTAAAACTATCATTTAACCAAATGCAGAACAAACGACGACAAGCCACGAAATGCTATACTCATCCATCTGACTATAATTCGTCAGTGATTTTGTCGTAATGTGAATTTTGGCGCTGATTGCCTGAATGTCGTAACTCGACTCGTCTAAGGGACTGGAAAAAAACAGACAGAAGAGACGAAGTACACGTTCCAACGCCGCTGTGGCTAGATGCCGTGGGTCAGCAATAAGTTTTTATTCCCGCAGATTGATAAATTGGGATTGGAGAACATGTTGTTCCAAGAAGTTAGTGCAACCACACACACAGTTCGCGTGGCAATAGACATTTTGAAGTATGCATTTCCGGGTAGCCTAATGTCTTGCTTTGGCGGTTTTGCAGTCCCTGCAAGTTCGCCCGATTTGACCTCTCCAATCTTCTTTCTTTGGGGTTTTTTTAAGTCTATGAGAACAAGGTACAAATTTTGGATGCTCTTGAAGGAAATATTCGACAGGAATGTGAGAACTCATCACCCGAAGCTAACGACTAAAAAATGCGGTGAAAAGCACTCAAATGGTGCCACGGTCAAGTAGGCGACCGATGCAGGGATGACATAGATGACAAAGAAGATCTCGCTGTAGAACCAAAAATTGGTCTTCCAACCAGCTATGTAGAGTATCCAGATTATGGTCACCAAATTTGGCATATGAATTTGGATACAAGAAAAGTAATTTATTAATAGAAGGCTTTCCTCTCGTACGGCTCACGTCCTTGGGTTCGATGTTCAATTCACAGACAACACCCAGAGTAGAAGTGTCATAAAAACGTTTTTTAAAATAAGAGATGAATGGGTACCGTATGCTTCCCCCTTCAACTTTTAAGCCTACACTTAGGCCCCTTTCATTCGTGTAAAGAATATAACATGTACAGCCCAAATGGATTTGCGAAGCTACGCTCTGGGTGCAGTATTACCAGTTTTACTCAGATGTGACAGTTGATTAAGCCCGGCCCTCAGTAAGGATGCACGTAAACCAAAAAAGGTAAATTGTACTGCCGTTGTGCAAGGTGGATGGATCACTCTCTTACTCTGGGAACCATCCACTCCTTTGTAGGAAGGAGCTAATCTTAGACTAATCTGTCCTCAGATCGTTCAGATTGAGATTGTTCACCTATTGTAGTCCTCCTTGACATTGTCAAATGATGGGCATGTGCACAGTAGGTGATTGATGCGTCTCTTTCCTAGAGCCTCTGTAGAAGTCGTTGTAGGGGACGCCCAGTTTTTGACAACGTCTTCAGCTATCTAGTTGAGAGATACGCGGCAGCCTTTCACTGCTTTAGATCTCGTAATGCTGGATGCGAGAGGTGTGATGGCTGCTTGACTGTCGATGACAATAGCCGATGCTGATACTGCATTAACCGCCAGTCAATCAGCCGCTTGATGAATCCCATTGATTTTGGCTGCTGCGACAGTGTGGGAGGTTCAATGAGAGGTGGATGCCTAGTCCTGTAAGATGACTCCTCTCAGTCTTGGACTCGAGCTCTGACTAAGCATTTACCGTGACTTTCATCATCTCAGTCCAAATATGGCCATAATTGTTTTCAATCAGTTTAGAAACAAGAACCAATTGTATATTGATTGCTGATTTTATTTATGATGATAGAGCAATTTAGGAAGGCTTGAACCACCTTATCTTGCAAAACAAGGGCCGCAGCTTTAGCTTCGAAAACTCCACATTTGAACTTAATCTAATCTTTATGATGATACGTGCTTCTTTGTGCAAGTGTTCGCCACTCTCCTTATTTTTACACCACCTATCACACTTATTGTCCTCTATTTGTCTTCAGTTTCCTTTCTTGAATGGAACACCGGATCTGTATATTTTTCTGACATCACCGGAACCTCTTTACACTAACCGTTGTTGTATCTTCTCTCTTTTCACTAACACGGCTACAATTCGAGTCATTGTGATAGTTTCACAGATTAAATTAAAAGCAAACATTGATTTGGGACTGAGACTGACATCAATAAAACGAATTCATTGACAAAAAAGGAAAAAAAAAAAACATAAACAATCAGAAACTCGTCCTTTCCGTAGAAAACTATTTTTTTTTTTTTGACATCTATTACATGTTTGCGTCATCAAAGTATTTATACATTACAATTTTAATTCATATAAATCGCCAAAATAATGACGTAATCTCCACTACACATTAAATAGATTCATGGACACAGAATGGCCAAGCAATATTCCATAGCAGATAGGTACACAACCCAGTGAAGAACTCTTATTCCGAAGAAGACAGCTTTAAGAGGAAAAGTAATTTGGGTTGTTGTCGGCGTCAATTTCCTTTATGAATTTCGAAATCGGAGTCCTATTGTCTGGAAGACAACCATACCACCGACCGACCAAAGGCCATAAAGTAAATGTTTGTACGCATATTTATATGCGGCTATGCCAGGCGATATAGTTATGTATGTATGTACAAACATACATAAGCTGTGTACATAATGTGGTCGTAGTTAACTTTAAGGCAGAAAAAGTGGTCTACGGAACTGATTCATTAAACAAAAAAAAAAAATGGGAAAGACACGAGAAAAATAAGTTCGGGATATGAATGTTCGTATGTGTGCGTGGTGTATCTGTGTGTTGTTTTCTGGCGCTGTCAATGAGATTACATACATACATATGTTTTTTTTTTTAATATCTGTCCATGTAATATAGGTAGCCCACATAGATACATTTATTTTTACAGTAAAAGGAACTAGACTTAAATTTATGGAGGACATTCAATGATTTCAAGGGCATCCGCACTTGGATTGCCAGTTATTACACATCCATACATAGATATTTTGGCCTAAATGCGTTTACAGTCGTATACAGGAAATGCTTTAGCATTTTTTGGTGCATGGTTTATAAATGCATTGCAGTTTAGTATTGTATACTCATATCTACATACATTTGTAAGTTAAATAGCTGCACTTAGAGCATTGCTTGCTTGTTATTTCCGCATTTCCTTGCAAATGCATACATATGCGTCTCTGTATATATATATAGGTTTTACCCTCCAGATACTTGAAGAGATGAAGAAGGAAACATCTTAGTAGAGTCACATTCAGTCCTGAGAATATGGAAATATTTCATCTGTAAACTGTGTACCGGCGGCGAAGACCAACATCGCTCTGTCAGACAGAATGAATCATTCAACATAAGCTATGATATTCACAATTTCCGTCCAGCTGACCTGACCTGATCACCTAAGGATAGCAATATCCAAACTCAAAACGCTGATGAGCCTCATGACCTACAGTGCGAGTTGTTCTAAGCAGCTGGAAATGACTTGATAGATAGAGATTTTATCTGTCATACTGTGTAGACGTCTGATACCTTTGGCAACACTCTAATCGAGCACTATCAGTGTGGTTTTAGATCAGGAAAGTTCTTGGTTGGTTGGTTGGTTTAGACCGGCCTTCGATAAGGATACACTTAGACCAGAGAAGGTCCATTTTATTGGTGTTGTATGAATGACAGTCTTACTTTGGAAACTATCTGCTCTCTTTTAGTGAAGGAGCTAATCTTAGGGTTTTAGGAGTCCGATAGTCCTGGTTTGGTGAAAGTTTGGTCAGAGCAGTCTAGTCAAACATTGCTCAAACTGATGCCATGGAAGATTGCATTCGAGTCGACGTTGATAAGGTATTTAGCATTAGACATTGACTCCTCTATGACGGCGATGTTTGTGCTATCTAAACCAAGAAGCCTTTTCTAGCTAATATGTCAGCTTCTAGTTGAGAGATACTCAGCGGCCTTTCACTGCCCTGCTTGACGAATGGCATTGATTTCAGCTTGGAAAACGCTGCAATAGTGTGGGAGGTTAAAGGAGAGCTATGGATGGAAGTCCATGCTAGAGCCACAATCTTTCGAAAGTCTATACCAAGGATATTAGAATTATTGTATAGCTCTTAGAATTCGCAAGCGAATATCTTCGCGATAGTGTTCAATATCAGTTCTCCTTTTCTCCTCATCGTCCACTACTCCACTGCCAGGACCAATGTATTATAAAGAGTGCAGTTCATATTCGAGGAATGAGTTTCGAACCCATTTGTTTTTCAAACAGAAGTAGCACCGGATTCTTATAGTAAGTTTCGTTCGCTTGGTCTTCAGTTGGCACTGGAAGCGACCGATGGTGTCTATGTCTTCTCCGTATCCCTGCAGTTGGAAAGATTTCTTGAAATCCGGTGCTTGTTTGCAATATTTCAGATTCATAGAGGGGTCCATCCAGAGTTCGTCCCTCGCCTTGTAGAACTGAAGGCGATGAATGCGTAGAATAAAGAGATTGTGAGTCTGAACTTGAAACTCGTTGCTCTTTTCCACAATTTTTCAAAATTCGGAAGGATAAGTGCGGGTAGTGTGTTGCAGAAAGGTTTCAGACGTTCAAGTAGTACTTAGGACAGGTTTTATAGGATAGGCTTTCTTGAGGAGGGGCATATAGAGTTCACAGTCATTGAGTATGGTTTCATCCACCCTTACATGATTGATGATTTGGTGCACAACATCACCACCATATTTGAAAAGCTCCCCTGGTAGACCATCGGTTTTTTTACATCTATGCAAACCTCTTCAAAACTGGGATCGTCCTCTTCTTCCTGTCTGCCTTATATGCATACCTAGTATATACCATCCCCTGCTATACCTTCCACAAGAGGCACACTAGTTACCGCCTTAGCAAACTGAAGAACTATATTTAGCTGCATTTGTTGCATTCACAACCATCGGTGTAACATAAATCGATATTTATAATACCTGCTTAGTGCATAATGTGCCTATTTGCATTGAACTTCAGCATTCCATGTCTCCTTGCCAACGCAGATTCTTACTCATGTCATGTCGTAAGTAGACTTGTCATTATTACGTCCAAGTTTCAAGTTTCAACTCATTACCAGATTAAAACTATGTACCGGTGAAGTACGACTCTGTTCTATTGCATGTGCAGCGAACAATTTAAGCAGATTTTCGACACTTCACTTTGAAAAAAAAAGAGAAAACAGAAAAAAATGCTTTTCTTGACGCCCTTCCGGTAACATGGCGGCAACCTCGAAAGGAATTGATTCTACACTTATACATGGCTGTGGATATTTTTTCCATAGATTTCATTGACATTCACATTTTTTTTTTTTTACCTTAAGACTCACCGCCACTTGACTTGTGCAGTGGATGTGGATGCGACTGGGTTGTTCGATAACAACAATAGACGTACTCGAAGTCTGATTGTCTACTGTTGTTGTGTAGATAGTTTTGTAAAGGCATTCAAGGTTTAATTCTTTTTTTTTTCGTTTCCTTTCATTCCGCTTTACTTAGGCTAGTGTGCAGACATCTTGCTCGTTCAATAGCACCGTTCAAAATTGATATCTAACAAAAGGAATTTCCTCACATTTCACAGGGTGATATTTGAATTAGAGCTTTTAAGTTGCGTCTAGAGGGATTATCATGTATGACTTAGTGGATTGCATGTTTGTATCTTAAAAGTCTTTAAGTGGTTGCATGGATCTTTCGAATACCTGTACTTGATTTAGTTCTATTATATTCCCTATCATCTACTGGTCTTACTACCATTCACTAGATCAGTGGTTTAGATAAACCTGTCATCTGCGTTCCTATAGCTTTTACAATGCGATAGAATCTGGTTGTATTTCCGGTAGGACGTTCAACCACACCTGGCAATGTTTGTCAAATAAACGGTAGAGGTGTGACAGTGAAAATCGTTGAAATCCCAACCTGGTAGTTGGACAAATAGACCCCCTTGCTAAGATAAATTTGTTAGCAATCTATCAAAGGATCCAGCAGTATTCCGGGCAACTTTTTGTATATAGTGAACAGCGCTAATAAGAGGTTTTGGTTAAACGTTATATCTTTGGCGAAACTTAAAAATTTGTGGTCAATTGCTGCCGAATTTGAAGAAAATTCACAGCACTCTGTCAGTGCGAGTACAGCAGAATCCACCACAAACTGTAGGGATGACCGACGATGTTCTGGTTGAATATACCTCTTGACAAACAGTACCAATACTGATACTAGTTAAACCCGACCTTGAGGTATAGTTGATCGCTGTAAAAAAAGTTCGCTATGTTTGATACGTTTGTCGATTAAATATGAATTGTAAAACATCTTCCAGCTCAATCTTGCTCAAATCTTCCACCTACGGCTGTGAACAATGGCGGCTGACAGTTTAGAAAACAAAAACACTGACTTAAGCATGCATTTTATACATATTAGAGAAAAGAATCTCAGGTATTTCGGGTCAACTTTATATACAAATGTAGGTCCTCCAATCCCGTGAAGAAATGTCTGTCTAAAGTCTTCATTTTCTTGATGGCCATGACAGATTATCGCACCCTAGATAGATAGACGATTTAAATTCGTTCAGTTATTCCGAGACTAATAGCTTTATTCTGCCTCTTTTTTCATTGCTCGTGGATTTTTGAAAGTAAATTTGTCAGCCATCAAAGAATTGAAGTAAGTATGTCCAATTCTTTCATAAAATGGTATACAAAATTTCAATAAAAAGATATAGATAATTTCTCAGATCAGAAATGATACCATTGATCATGTGAAGATTTTCTAGACAGAGCATGCTTCTTTGGGACAGGGCGGGACAAGTGCAATGTTGCAAAAGGTGTTTAAAAAGAAGACTTTTCTTTTAGGTTGATGGTGTATCTGACAGTGTGAATTGAAGACACAAATTTTATGGCTAATATATGATCGTTTTAGCATGACCAATTCGATGATAATATGTTTTTGGTCCATTTTGAAACTGGTGTCTTAGATAACTATTTTCAGTATCAGCTCTCAAAAGAACATCTTTAAAACAGAACGACCGTATGTAAGAAAAATGGATAATATTTACAATAAGAATTGGTGTGGATTGGTCAAAAACTTAGTTACCTCAGGACCCCATGAATAGGATGGATTTCAAGGTTGAACCTCTTACTTTAGACTCAATGAAGTCATGTTCTTTTCTTGTCCTCTAATTTAAATGAGAGCCAATAATAAGTCTAATTGGTGAATTGTTGAACAAGGGCAGTTCAGAAATAATTCTGGGAATATTTTTAACAATGTAAAAATCACAAGAAAGTCGGATCTCCTTATATTTACAATAAGCCTCTTAAGATAAAAAAAAAAAAGAATTAAGAAAAACAATCTGAAGATCTTGGGAGCTCTTTTGATGAAATAATACTATGAAACTTCACGGCAGATGAAAATTCTTATCACAAATACATTTGTTGAGTGAAAAGTGAAAAGGATATTCCAGGGATTTGTATGACCAAAAAATTTGTCAGGCATGGAACTACTGTAACTCTCTTACCTGCTTAAGCTACCATAGATATTCCAATCACAACATGCAAACGAAAATTGAAGTTAAATGAAGGTGGACAAGTTGCTTAACGTTTATAGTAACAGAATAAATTTGGTCTAAACTGAATCTGACAGGCTCTTTGATCTATAATAGGTTCCTTATAAGAAAGCACAGAATTTGGCTTGGCGTGCATTCAAACAATTTTTGCAGAAGTTGCAGAGAGGCAGAGGAGGAGGAATGTATTCTCAAAAGAGAAATACTTTCCTTTCTTCTTAAATTAACTTGGTGATCTTACTAATATGTATATTAATACTACTAGGAAGTTAAAATTGGTTTCACTAGGACTATATGATCCAAATGGGGTCACAACCAACCCGATATGGAGTCACTTTAAACCAAGCCTTACCTACGCCGATATATGTATGTAAAACTTGTATTTGACTTGAAATATAAGGCTTGTACCCATTAGGTGAATAAGTGCATACAGTATTCCCACAAGAAACTCTCTAATTTATCGAAGTTTGACAGTAGGCCGGTTCGGAGCGTCGAATTGCTTCATCATGTGATAAGCTTATGTAATGTGGTAGCCGGTAGTAATATCTAAAAATGCATTTCTTACCGTGTGTTAGCCTTAAGTGTAGACAAGATTTCAAACAACTCTGGACAGACTCAACCGGCTCACGTTTACAAGTACATACCTACAAGTAAGTAGGTACCTCAGTCATTGGCTTTAAAGCCTTTTAAGAATATCAAGCACAAATCCGGTTTCTAGGTTTGAATCAGATAGCCTACTCGGTTGTCCACATTCGAAAAATACCCCTTCCATCTATTTCTGTGTCCTGCAGAAATACCTGAATCTAGACGCGTTTGTTCTGCACCGAATAATTGCATAGGTACCTACTTAGGATAGGCGCTCTATATACTCGTACTAGCTTGGTACTTTCATGTGATCCAATTAAAATTATTGAAAAGGGGATATCCCGAAGATATCCGATATTAATCTGCCAATTTTGGAAATCTCTTGAATTTGTGTAGGGAGAACCTAACCCCCCCCCAAACAATTGAAATTTTATTTTTAAAATCACTAATGTATCATTTAATTCATATCCTTAGTTATTCTATACAAAACCACAAAATGTCGATAACTGAAAGCAAAAACGAAATCATATGATTTTCCTTCTCATACCAGCCAGCAGCACAGTTACACACAAAATAGTCCGCTCTCTCTCTTTACCCCAACGTCATCGAAAATAGCTTTCATTTTCCTTGTTGGATCACATCTCTGCACCAGTTAAACACTTCACTACACAACGTTCCACTAGCCCCCATGAGTCGATGCAATCAGTTCCCAAACAACAAAACAGAGAAAAACGAAAATAACACAAAAGGATACAATGGAAGGATACCATAGTGTGTGATTATTTGCAAACAAAATACAATTATCTATCTTAAAAAGCTGCTGCCACTGCATTACAAAGCCGGGTGATTGTGCTTAGCACACCACCACATAATTACACTTGTATAGTGAACAAGGATCCGCCACAAACACATACACTTGTTCTCTCTCTCTCTCTGTCAGGCTGAGGTGTATAGAAAGAAGGCGCCTCGCCAAAGCTTCTCAAAGTTCAACAACGTGTAGTATTTTTCAGAGTTGTGTAGGTCCTTGTACCTTGCGAGTACGCAGGTCTAGTACACATAGAAAAAAAAAAAAACAAAATAAAAAAATAAAAATCTGTACGTCATATTTTTGTCACCATTTTCATACACAAACACACACACACACACACTGTCAAAGAAAGGATACTAGAATCTGTGATATATAAAAGATAAAAAATTTGTCAGAGATGCCTGCCTGACAAGTAACGCACTGCATACATGCGATATAGTATTCTGATTAGGAATGGTTTAAGGGAGTTGGTTTGTTGGTGGTTTGGTTTGTTAAAATGCGTCCTGGACTCGGGTAGTGGGGTAGAAGTTAGGGCAATGGGTAGTGTGACACGTGTGCGTGAGTCGTTTGGGTAAACAGCGTAACCCCCTTTGCAGTAAAATTAAATAATTTATTCGCGATTGAGTGAAATTTAATTAATACGAATCGTCGTAGCATGAATACAACGCAACGCAACGATTGAATTGAATTGTTTAGGCTAACATAAGTGAGAGGAGCGAATTGAAGTGGTTGTGATGGCCGCTTATAAATTATGGATTTAGGACAATAGAGGGGTGATATTCAAGTAGTTCACAGGAGTTCTTAAAAGGATTTATTTTAAAATGACACTTTAACACGTTAACGAGCACACTCTAGATGTCGTGCTCTTTTCTAGTGCCAACGCAATGTATTTTCTACGAATCCTTGATGTTGCAGCAACTCGTTTGCGTTGTTGGACTTGGAAAATGTGAAAAAAAACATATGAGTGTGCATGCACGTAGTTTAATTCTAAGAAATCAAAAAATTCCCCCAAAGCCAAATCACGTGGCCTCATGGCATATAGTAAACATGGCAACGAATATCAGGTAGCCACGATAAGGTCAAAAAATTTGAATATTTTTCGCAGAAATTTAGGTTTTCTATTGACTTGATTCCAAGATCGATTTTATTCCGAGAATCAGTCATAGAGGTGGAGATAGAAAAGACAAGATACTTTACAAATTAGTAAGCAAACAGCACTTAGCTATACGCTACGATATTCTATTTATTACGAAAGTTCAGGATAATTACTTGAAACAATGTTAAGATGCGGAATGTACTTAATTGTTCCATTTATACATATGTATGTACATAATGTATGCATTCCTTTGGATTTCCTGGTAAGCCACAAATTTGTCAGTCGTGCTACATGTATTTGCAAGAATTGTGTAGATTCCCAGACATTAGCAGCGAACAAGCGCTTTCCTTAAGCATTGAATAGGATATTGACGAAATTGGACTTGACTTCATAACTAGGGTTAATAGATGCAATTGGCCTCATATACTAAAAGGTTTATACTGGCTTTCTAAAAGGAATCTGCCTGGGAGTACAACGGACCAATTCGGAGTCTGAGGGGTTTCCGGGATATAGATTTCTTTCGACAATCAGGCTGGATAACAGATACACGATTCCCAAACTGATCTAGAAAAAAATCTGTGATAACTCATCAACTACACATAGAAGTATTCGTCCTTCCGATCTGATTAAAGCAATGCCTACAATTTATTGCGGACAACGCTCACCAACTTTCACCGATTTAAAAGTCAAAGTTATGCTCAGATGCTCCAAAACTTTCAGACAAAAATTGGTAATTCACACAATTGTCGGGTATTTGTGACAAATGTTGTCATTTGCACACCAGTCTATATCTGCAGATCTGGCAAAAGTCTGAACATGGCTTAAGTATCTTCCTCTACGTTTAAAAGTAAGAATAGTTTTACATCTGAAGCTTCGAAACAATAATCGACTTGGTCCACTTCGACGCAGTGATGCGATCTGGCACTGACCTCAATGTGGTTCTGCCAATCGTTATTCCTTGGCGTTTCTCGTGAAATTTTGACAAACACCTGGTATAATTGTCATTTTGTTCCTATGGACGGATTCCCTCTTGATTGGGTGCAAAAGACCGTTTAATGAAAAACCAGAAATTCTTAGACTCGAAGTCCTGCCGATTCTAAGGTGAAGAACATTTATCTTTTAGGCTTACAGGCAGTTTTGTAATGCATAACTCGAGTTGTTAACAAGAGAACAACGCTTTGCAGCCAACTTCTCCTTACCATCCAGTTGGGCGATACGGAATCGATGACACAACTAGTGAATACTGAATTCGGGAATTAGTTTCAGAAATCGGAGAGATTTTTAAAAGGTAAACCTATACAATACTAGGAGAGCACCTTCAGAAAAAGTAATGATTGTTGATTTGACACCAACACTCCACACTATACAGGCTTTACTTACTCAGGTCAATACTGACAATAAATTCGTTTGCAGTAAGTGAGCTGAACTTCTACAAGCTATAGCCTTGATAGTTCTTTGCTGAAAAGAGTTTCGAAAAAGGTCCTTCCCTGTTTTAAACCTGGATCGGATGAAACCAATAAAAAATGGGTGGATAACGTAGGACTATGTTCACCTGTGAACTTTTAGCTCTGTAATCTTGCAGCTCTGCATATGAATACAGCTGAAGGAATGATAAAACTGCTGCGAATACATTGGAGAACATGGTGTGGACAATCAAAAAAGTCTTCGAGATTGTGCTTTAGTTTACTCTCTATACCGTCTGCTATTACCTTGACAACTCCAAAAGGAACGAAATGCATTTGTACCACAATCAAACTATGTAAGACGTCTTTGAGAGAAACAGAGCCATTAAAAACTTTACGAAAAACTGCCTTCAAATCGTCAAAGCATTCACAATAGACAAAAGATTAAGCCAATAGCTACTTGTTAGTTAAACAACCAACAAGGCGTTTTGATCTTCCATGGGCACACTGCACTTGCAGCTAGTACCTAAACCTAACATATTTCCATGGTAGAACTATACCCTATAACTATTGGTTGCACACAACTATGTTATAGGTTTGTTTAGGTCAGGTTAGGTTAAAGTGATCATTAAAGATGGGAAGCTATTTTTTTTGTTTTTTGGGAGAAAACAGGGTATGTGTCCAAGTTGTGTGACACATATTGATCAGATTCTTTGAGCGTTCTAAATCTAGCTTTGGCCAAATCTGTTTAATTGCTAGACACTGGTTCACCTGGTTCACACTGGTTCACCTAAGTTTGCATTTAAGTTTCCGTATAGCGATTGGTATACCTAAGGTAGCTTTACTTTGTAAAATAAATGATGGTTTCCGTTCTGGCGGTCATCACCTTTACAATACCCTGGAATATCTCTGTGTCCCTAAATTCAAAAAAGGTAAATATCAAACAGCTTTATCATTTTTAAGAGACACAAACCGCAGTCTAGAGCTTCTTTCGAGTTATTAAAGAAATATGTCAAAGATTCGATTGCTGCTTGCCTGTTCGACAAGTGTCAAACTTTCTTGTAGGCGCCGTGATTAGTAAAAAATATCTTCTACCGCCCTACCAATCGCAAGCATTCGAGACTACATCTGTCACGATAAAGCTAGTCAAATAATAAATTGCTTTTGATGTGCAAAATTCATATTTTTTTCTAAGTCTCCAATACTTTTGCTGGATATGACATTCATGCATCCATATCGTCCCTATTTCAAAAATAAGGTTGGGATGATATTTCGATTGAACAAGGCGTTTAGAAGCTTCCAATACGCTCTGTTGGGCCCTTTTGTGTAGTAAAGGATTATTTTTGACTTCAATCCCAACATCCTTTTGAACGAATTTCTTACTCTCCAGTGAACGAGGCCAGGTTACATCTTCCAGCTAGGAAAGCGGGCTCCAATTTGGTTTTGTTTTTACTCTTCTCATCGCTATGAGCCAAGCTACGATTAAATAAAAATATCGGTGCTCTCGGTAAAGCAGCCCAAAGCCCAAAGCTCTGGTTAAGATTTAAGGATTTTGTGCTAACATCTAGGGTCAATTTCTGCCTAAAACAAAGATAACCAATATGTTAAGGAAAATTGGATCAATATGCCCAAAAGCTATGACCTTAAAAACCGAATTTTTACAAAACCATGAAAAGAAGGTAACAGACTGTTACTGATGGCAAAAGTGGTCACGAAAAATACTAAATTTGTTAAACAATTTTGAACTAGACGTATGTAGTATATGCTACATAAAACTTAATGCACCTATTTTTGTATGTTTGTTTGTATGACTCCGAAACCACTTTGGTATTAGGCATAAAACGTTTCTGTAAAGTCAAAATCGGTCAAACATTTTGCCCGCAATTGGAACTTGAATGAGACAAGTTGATTATTTTAGTGCATTCTGTAAATGCAACTTGTTTAGGTACTTTCTTGACAAACTGTACAAATGTATGCGAAAATATTAGTATCATATCCTGTTTTTCTGAAACCTTTTCTTTTTTAATCATTAAATAGTTTTATGCTGCCACATTGCATTGAAAAAAATATCTAAATTCTTCGTCTACAGATAGCAGATACCAAAATTTAAAATGATTAATGATTAAGAACTACACAGCTCTAATTACATAGTATCAGTGTCTGAGGGGCCCAACAAAAACTTCATTTAGATTAAGTTTCAGTAGCTAGTGGCTCATAAAAAATTAAAGCTTCCATTGTCAGTTAAATGAACTCTGCTTACCGACAGCTAAGTAAACGTAAGCAATTTTCACAAAATTTCTTACCACACCGCCCGAGCCGCGCCGCGCCTGTCGGAGTAACAACCCTCCGCAAACAAACTAAATATTCATTGTTAAGCTATTTAGCCTTAATTACTTAAATTAACGACGCTTATTACAGAAATTATCCTGAGGAAACTCCATCAGCTTTATGCTATTACTTGACAATTTCGATGGATTATTCATGAAATTGAAATAAAGATTGTCAGTACCTAGTATATCTCTTCGTTTTTTTTTTTGTTACTTTTCCCAGTATTTTTCATTTTTCTTGCTGGTTTTTCTCTCAATTTTTTTTTTTATGTTTTCTTTTTTACACGTCATCTTCTACGTAATTTTGGGTTCCTGCGAGTCGTTAATATTCGTCCGAGAAAAGCTCATAGTTCAGCGTCTGCGCTAGGACACACAAAAAACAAAATAAGTTAACCGTCTTCCTGTACAAAGTTACAATAGCTAAGCAACTACTACTAATGTCTTTTGAAAAACCCTACAGGAAAAAAAAAAAAAAAAAAAACAAAGACACACATGAAGCAATACATAGATACTGGTACTCGTACAATGAAATGAAGAGGAGAAACTCCAGCAGGCAATGGGACACTTGTTTTCCTCCAAAAGAAGGCAACAAAACAGAAATACGACCGGAAAGCTTTCTTGTATGTATTTACCCTAATTAAAGTTCATTATTAATGTTATTAAATTTTATTTTATTCAGCTTCAAGCCCCAAGCCTCGAATATAATACAATTAGGTTTGGGACGAGTATACACTTAAGGGAGAACGTTAGTTTTAGACATTTTCCGCATTCGTTTCGTGACACTCTAAGGGATGCAACGAAGAATCTCTTAGCTTATACCTGGTAGGTCCTGTCACAGCATTACATACATACAAACATTGCACTATAGACTTAACCACATATGCTAGGGAATGTACATACATACATACATACATGGTTTGAAGACATTTTTGTGTGAAGTCCATTGGCCTTAAATTCACGGGCGAAATTCATGACGGACAACTTTGAGGTTTGTTTTTGGATTTTTTGAATGAAAACTTGAAAATAATCATGTTGATGTGTCGATGTCGCAGGGGACTCGTATTTGTTGACCAATTAAGGTCAATTATACTTGTTTTTTTGGTCTCAGAAAATGTGCAAGACATCAAGAAATCACGGGAAAGATTTTAATTAGATTCTTGTATGTCTGTGCTGCACGTGATTACATACAGAGAGAATGGTAAAACCATTCAGGGTGGTTTTGACTCATAAGAACCTATTAATTGAATTTTAATTTTTAGGCCCAGCAACACACTTTATTAATATTTAAGGACGACAGGACCTTGGACGTAAAAATAGATGCCAGACAAACCCAAATAATTCCGTGACACTAAGAATAGTTTCAATTTTCCATGACCTTAATGCGATTGGGAGGGAAAAGGCATCTGTTATCAAAATTTTGTTGATTCTGAATATATTTATAGCAAGCACACACCACATGTACATACGTACATAGTTTAGAGTGAGTAAACAGAAATTTCAGCTGCTGTCTCCCTTTCTGTAGAGGGAGCGTAAAATTTTTATGAAAAAAATAAGTTACGTATACGACACCGAACTGGTCACTCAGCTGAATTCTAAGGTGCAAACCAGATCCAAACAAGCTCAATTGCAGCTTTGCTTTCTGGAGTGGGATCAGAACAAAGTTTCCTTCGAAATTTGTGTGAGAAAAATTAGTTACGTATACGACACCGAACTCAAATTTGTATGAGAAAAATGAGTTACGTATACGACACCGAACTTGACACTCACAGTCGAACTCTACCTTTTCGTGATTCAATTCTAGTTAGATATCTAGTTACTAGTTATTTATCCCTGATCCAGGGAGCAAAAGAATTCTTCAAATTATTGGTCCCATCGGTAAAAGCCTTCCCAATCATTTCACATTAAAACAGGTGGGTCTCAATAGTGAGACCTATTAAAAACTGATCCACGGGACCCACATGTTTGTTGAAAAAGTCTCTCTAAATCTCTCAGAAATTAAAAAAAAGCCATCACCAAGACCGTCGCAGAAATAAGTGAGCTGGCAATATCTTTATATTGCTTTACTTTTGTTCACGGTAACTAGGGAACATGTAGAATGAACTACTCTATCTAGAAGACGGTATCCAAGACAATAAACCGAGAATAGCAATATCCAAGCTAAGATCTAACAGATCCCAAGGCCAGAATGTCATAAAATTAAATTAGTCTTTTAGCACCCTTTATCTGATCCAAACCACCAGTCCCCTCTCATATTGGGGAAACCATGTCTCAGTAGGATACTAGGTCAGAAAAGTCTAAAATCCACAAATGTCTAGATTTTGTATATCTGGGTGCCAAAAAATCTATTGTGGAGTTACTCTAATGAATGTTCTGGCTTGCAAATCTTATTATGAAGGTAATTTTGAATGAGAGATAAGTATTCTAACAATAAATGGTTCTGGTTGATCGATAATTTTCTAGACAAAACCAACATTACAGACTCATACACAGATTTTTTGTTTAATTGTTTAAATGCCACCTAAGTCGGAAGTAGGACAGGCTTTGTACCATACTCTTTGTCCAGGGTTTTTAAAAGCAAATGTTAAGGATTTTTTTGGAAAATCTTGACTAATCTTTTGGGTTGTCTAGCTATCAAGACACATTCGTAGTGTTCTAGCCAAAGTTGTTCTTATGTCGGATAAAAGAACATAGTACATGGCAGTCATTTTTTACTGTAAATATAGTCCATTGAGTTCGAAAATATTGTTTTGAGAGTCGCCTTACTATCTCAGCACATGTGTGTATTCTACCCTATTCTTCGTTTTGAGAGAATATTCAAATATTTGGACAAATTTCCAAATTTAGATTTGGATTTCCTGCTGAGCTTCGAAGAGTAGCAAAGATCTTCCGATAAATAGTTAAGAGATAAAAAGTCTCGTTTTCGAACATAATTACATGGAAAAGTGCCAGCGTGAATTTGTAGAAAAGTCCAGGATAGAAATACTCGTCAAGCAAATGACTATTACATGCGTTCGGTGTGTCAAGAATTACATCTTCTTACTATCGTCGAATGTTACAAAGATTCAGTCGCTTTTATGCTAGCCCTGAGTATTTTAGTAAATTACTATCACGTTGCCAAAAGGACAACAGATAAACAAATTGTGCGAGTATGTGACTCTATTCTCTTTGGAAGCCTAAACAGACTAAATTGCAAAAAATTCCGATACCTTGACTGAGTTGAAGGCATTATTTAGACTTGATGACTTACATGAACTTCATAAGCACTACCAGAAACAACATACTCAAATAAAGATTATAAACAGCTCACGAAAGCACCAAATATTATCAGAATTCGATATCCATGAAACTGCACTCCAGAAAGATGTCGAAATCTCTATAGACAGCTAACCCTCCATAAAGTACATCGTATTCAAAGTCGTGAAAAAATTGATGAAATGAAGCCGTGAAGAACTCACACTCCTTTTAGGTTTCAAAGGAATGAACTGGTGGACGAATTAGCAAGAAAGGGGTCCGAAAACGTCTAGCTCTTGTGAAACACAATATCGAAAAAATCTTCGTGAGACTGGCTAACGAAAGATGAAGCTCACTCCCATTTCTCCTGTCTCCAGAAACAAAATATGATAACGCCGAAACTAAACAGATCCTGAACCTCGGGTGGTTCAGGAAGGCTATGAAGCTACCCCAAATCTAAAAATCAAACCCACGAATGGGGCTCACAATGGATCCACCTATGATCCGAGTGTTGACTGCACATCGGCCATCTCGTTCTATTTCCCTACTTACCTACCATCCCAATATGAGAGTACTGTCTGCTGTCTCTGTCAATGGACTAAGCTGGTTTTAGTTTCTTTTTTTCTAAGTAAAACGTGAACTAGGTTAGGTTATACTGGTTAGTTTTTAAAATTTTTAAAGGTAAAATTCATGTACCTAATATTTCTTAAGAAAAACTTATATCCTGGATAGAGTCAGGATAGACCAAGTCAGTCAGACCAAGAGAAGGTCAATTGGTAGATGAATGACATATATGGGGAAGAACCACCGGATACCAGGGTATCTAGGGTTATGAGAGCTGTGGTGCCTGATTCAGTAGGGTGAATAATTCAATCAACCTTACCTACCCGGTGTACCGTTTTGGTAGGTAGAGTACGTAAGAATTACAGAGTACCAGAGTCGGCCTCTCTGGTACTGCTAAGCAAATGTGAAGGTTCTTTAGTTACTTACTGCTTACCTAGCATGCTGGTAACCTGGAACCAGTAGACAGGCTAGTTAGAAAAGTATTCATTTAGTTATATCTTTCTTAGAAAAGCTAGTGTTGGGCTTGGGCTGAGAAGGTAGAGGTATGTGTCATCTTATTCTGATGGCATGCCTTTCTAACAAGCAATATCCTCTAATTATTCATACTGTCAGGCTTAGATTTTTTCTCTTTGGAGATAGGAGTCCGTTGGTTTGGTTGTTCAGTTAAACTTTAAAATATTTGAACATGTCTTAGCTATTTTAAGTAGTGACAACTGTGCAAAATTGATACTTACTTCAATGCCCTGCTTTACTTTTTACTGATAACCTAGTTTCTTTTTGGGACACTTTTCTCCAAAGACTTAATTTACTGACCCAACCTCTGAACAAACAGAGGGCACACTTACATACACAACTGTCCCAAGGTGTAACGAGCCTTTCAATTTTCACTCTCACTGACGTTGATTCACAAAGGATGTTCACCCAAAAGAGGGTCGATTCAAAGTAGCATCATCGTATAATCAAAGGCAGAACGTTTAAAACATTTAACATTCTCCATTGCAAATCTGTCCCTTAGCACTGATAACAAAGTACTATTGCAAAAGGAGAGAAACTAAAGTCCTAACTAAAAAGGATGAGCGAACCAAAAGAAGTTCAAAAGTGCAGATAATACCTATTAAAGCTGAAAAGCTCTTCATAGTTCCTTTATTTTTATAATTTTTTTTTTCTTTCACTGCTCTACACATACAGCCGTTGCATCTGCATTATACGACGAGATAGAGTGGAAAACTCGGTGACTATGCCAAATATACCTGTTTAAGCAGCAGCTCTCGGAAACTACCCGAACATGCACACATAGCTACCTCACCCTTCTGGAAATGGAACAAACAGCCACGATTCACAGCTCCGCTTCTTCTTGGCAAAACGAAGTAATTGTCGCAACGTGAATGTGCTGCACCTCGAAGGAAGGGAGCGGAGAGACATGTATCTACAAACTTCTGTAATTATACGTTTATATGGGCATTGTAGATGGAACGACGACGGTTGGGGAGATGATTCCCTCCGTTGCCCTTCTATCTCCCTGTCTCCACAAATCTTTGCCTCATTTATAGGAAACATTGCCCTTAATGGTCAATGGAAAACGAGGTCAGGATACCCGACATATTATAGCCATTGCAAGACCAAACCTGACGACGAGATAATGCCCTACGGTGTGGCGGCCAACTCTTTGTTTGCCAAAAATTGTTGCCCTACTGCCGCGATTTTTATGATAGCACGCTCCCAAGAGTATGAAATGAAATTGTCAGCCAATAAAAAATGTTCGAAACGGTTTTCCAATTTTGGCAGAGATATGAACTTTATATTGAATTAAATGAAATGGACCTGTGAATGTCCGATGAGTGAATGCAAGGATGCAGGGATTAAAATTTCATTGCACAGTTTGATTAGACCCTGCCAAGATGTTAATTGATTATTATGGCCCAAGTGTGTCATCGCTGTCATACGGAGTAGATTCATCTCAGTGATTCATCTGTAATGGAGACTGCAAGGATTTTGTCCTCTTTTATGTCATAGATTTAGATTCAGACTATGAGTCATACTTTGTTATGGCGAAAGTGATTACATGGTATTTCAAGAAGAAAAGTCGTGGGACGAAATATCATACGTGAATACACATGCTCTGTGGTGGCTTAGCTGCGTTGAGTCACTTCTAGGAGCACTATTAAAAGAGTACTTAAAAAGGATATTGAATAAATGGCTCCGACGCTGTTGTCTGCTGCCCACGTACTTTTGTATTTACTGATGCAATTAATACATTTTCATTGACGTACATACATATATTGTAATTTTTCTTTATAAAAGTGTAGGCTGCAATATTTAAGCACATATTTGGCAGTGACCGCCTTTTATTTGGGCAGCTATTTCATATCTATCGAGAAATGAACTTGACTGCATTTTCAATGAAATCTGTATGCAAAGCTAAGTTGAATGACTAGGAGATAGTAGTACTCGTTTCCTTGAAATACTAAAGAATGCAAAAAGTCTGATATTCCTAGAATGTACAAGCAATAGATTCAAACTTGGAAGACTTAATACTAAATACGCTCTGTCTTCAATGGTTCCAAAGAGCGTGATTTCGAAACTTATGGATACGTCTAAATAGCATATCAGATATGGACAGTTCAAATACAGATGACTGACTGATTACTTTGAATCAAGTCTATCAACTTACTACTGTTTGAGACAACACTTAACAAATCACAACGACTTTCTTACTAATCTATTCGGTAGTTTACCTCTCATATGTTCAAGTAAACGCCTTCAAAATACAAGTCCTTTCCATTCATGAATTTCAAGTGATTTTTCCTAACCTGAGATTCAAATAAACTCTGCATATAGTCTCGAAGCAACCTTGCCTCCAATATTTTGAAAAAAGCAACTTTAGAAATGAGAAGCTTACACTATTAGCACTCATCAGCGCCAATCACAAACAAAATAGGATTTAGACAAGGTGATGCGTTATCAAGTGATTTCTTTAACATCATTCTTGAAAATATTATGCGAAACTCAGATACCAACACCAGAGGCACAATCTTTCAAAAGTCTGTGACACTACCAGCGTTTCTCGACAACATTGACAGAACTCAGTCGGCGGTCACTGGAGCACTTCGAGCAGATTCAACTACAAACTACACGAGCTGTGCAGCGGCATCCACCTAGCTTCAGTCATTTGAGATGGTTAAGACATGTAGAACGAATGGACATAAATGTTCCGACCCGCAGAGTGTTCTAATTAGACGATGCGCAACTAGACTCAGTTAGCTAAGGACCGGGCTAACTGGGGAGGCTTGTTAGGTTCAGGTTCACCCCGAACTACAGTGCCAAATAAGCGATTCAAATCTAGCAATATGCTGTCATTCTGGAACATTTGGTTAGCTTCCCCTATCGTCATATGATGTGTTCAAATCTCTTCAAATTTTGGAAATAATTTTACCTTAATTTTGTTTAAAAGCAACACAGTGACCTGACCCATTATCTTGTTCCTTCCATTATCTTTGTCCTTCATAAAGAAACAACTACTGTAGCCGTATAATTATGGTCAACTGTATGTATTCAATAAAAGAATAACTGCTCTTTGGAAATCAGTAAGGAGTTGAGATATACGATAAAGTTCTACTTATAAAAAAACCTTGATCATCGCTCTCATAGATTTGAGCGAATCTTTTCCTAAAAGGTTTATAGCATCTGCCCAAATTTAAAGATAAGTTAAGGATGTCTCCTCATAAATTTCGTATAAAAATTGAGTTGAACTTAGGATTGAAGCAGATCTTCTCTTTCTTTTTTCAACTTACTTCATTCAACCTCTTAACTATGTGTCTATCAGCTGTTGAAATCTGATTCCTTTTATGGTAGCTTATTCCATGGTTCAATTATTCCACTCATCTAAACCCATTTCTTCTTAAGTAACTTAGCCGGTGAATCATCGATGCCACTCGATTTGGCCAAAGGCATCATTTTAAGAAGAGAGTACTCGTAGTTCTTGTAGATCTTGTTCAGAGCCTTCGAAAGCCTCTTCCTTATATCTAACCAGGTTATCCGTACTTAAGCTGGCGCTTTTTTATATTCGACTATAGTAGGTTGGTACCTTAAATTCTTTTAACTATGAGGTATGGGCAAAATAAATAAGAGGACAATAACCTCAGTAATAGTGGTCGGTTATTTAGGGCACAACAACGCTATAAATAATATCGTTTTGGATATGTCCATGCTGCTATTGTTTACATATGACTACCTGACTAGTTGTGTACATATGTTGAAAGTATGTTCTTATTTATCCCTCGGGGACTCATTCGTCACAACTAGGCCATGACAGATGCACAAACACGTTTTGGTCTAATTGGTTTTTACCATGCAAGGTAGTCGTACTGTCTACTAGTACTCTATATAGGTACGTGAAGCTTGAACAACATAGGCAGCATTAGTACAATACTACAAGACTACGATTGGACTCTCAGTCAATCCTTTAAAAACTGAGATTATTGTCGCTGCAAGACGGAGAATTGTTACTGGTCTAATCTAGCCAATGTTAAAGGGCGTCACTATCCAGATCCCCGATTGGCCGTTATTCTGGAAAAGAAACTTCTTAGAACAAAGTGCGAGTGTAAGGGTGATTTTACCAAGGAATAGAGTTTGTCATCGAAAAAGATTCTTTGGATCTTAACGGCTAACATAAGACCTGTTTATTATTTTCCACTTCTTGATACTTTTATCATGGGTTGTACTATAAAAATAATCAGTTGTCTTTGACGAGATGGCTGTAGTATTATCATCAGTGGATTTCGATGACTTGATATGCGATGATTGGATATGCGCTCTGATTCAATGAAACCCCGACTCTTCGGCTTCTGGGTTCTCTGAACTGGGTTGTAGTCGAGTTTTCATAAATGGGCCCCAAACTAGAATTCGAAATCTCCGTCTGGAGCCATAGTCAGTCAGTACTTAAGACCTTGCGCAGTCCATTCCAAAATATTTTGAGAAAGGAAGGACTTCTTAAATTCGGTTGCAAGGTATCACTTTTTAACGCTTGTCTGGGTCCCATGTCATAGCGAGATTTCTGAAAACGAGATCTCCGATCAGATTGCTAAGCAATGTTGCAAAATGTCGAAACCTGAGGTTTCCCATATCTTCGATCAGGGCCTCCATTAACGACAGGGTCGCTTACGAATTCCCAACCATTTCCTTGGAAGAATAGTCAAAAAGCAAGGGTATCTTATTTTGCAACTCCTTTTGCAACAGCACTGCAATGAAGTGGGTGTATCTATTAGATCTAGAACAGGCATGAATTTGATATATGACAATTTTCGAAGATATACACAACCTAGACCTCTTTTTTTTTTCATTAAATTTGGTTTTAACAACAAGTTAGAAACTTGTGCTTATCTAGCACTGGTTAACATACAAATAAAAGACTTAAGAGAAAGTTCCTATATCTGAGAACAACTCCTAGACGTCTGACCTGAGAGAATGGCAGCAAATACTACTGCTTCGTTAAAAATAAAAATGAAACAAACCTCGATCTACTGGAGTTTAACTTGAAAAGTATTTAACACAGATGGAGTAAGGGACCCTTTACGATAGTCAGACGAGAGAATTAATAGCTTAAAACGTCAATCAAAAACCCATTCATCCACCTGTCGTATGTAAATGGGTCCCAAAATAGTCCACCAAATTTTTACCAATCAAAACGAGTAAATGAACCAATAACCCAGACGACGCCGAATTCCTCACCATGTACCAAGTACCATATACTATATAAATAAAATGAGATCATAACTATTCCGAAGATTGTATCTTCCAAAATGATTATGTCAAGGATAACATTAAAAAAAAAAAAATACCATTTCCATTCTCTGTGTCGTATACTTGCTATATTCGCAGAAGGTGGTACAAATCATGAACTAGTTTCGATTTGAAGTATTTAAAACAGTGTAAGCAAATCTAAACTTGAATCTATTTGTTCTAGATTTCATTCCATTTCCTACATAACAATAATACAAAAAAAAAGATATAAAGGAATGCACAATCCCAACACCGTAACCACAGCAAATTTTGTATTCTCCTCGACAGCATTGACAGTAAGTCCTTCTTTTGAAAGTAAAATCCCAACCCAATTGGTATTCTCTCATTCATATTTCACATTTTTTGCAAATCTATTCAATGGATTCTTTGTTTTTTTTTTTTTTTTTTAACGATTACACGATTATTTGTCAAAAAGCGAAAATGAGTAAAAGAATCGCTTCATCTGTATCTATGGTATGATTGTATGTGTTTACATTGTTGTGCTACTGCCGATAATGCTACTGACCCATCTTGTTCTGATTTTCTCGAGTGCATCTGCACTCTCCTCGTTCCCTTTTATACAAATCCGCACACAGACACACATACACCCAGTCATATACACGTATACGCGCGTATCATAAGAAAACACACAAACACCAATCTCTGACTGCTTGTTTGTATTGTTCGCATATTTTGCTATTTTACTGGTGTATTTTCTCGAGAGAAGCAGCAGCACTCCTGGAACTCGAAAAAAAGCTTAAAAAAAGGATTGAATTTCCACCGTCGTCGTCGTCGTCGTCGTCGTCGTCGTCGTCGTCGTGTGTGTATAAATAGCACGCGTTGTGGATAGAAAGAAAGAAAAAAAAAAAAATATGAAGAAGAATATTGTAAGGATATACATGTATGTATGTATGGATGAAATATATTCCATACAGGACGACAAAAGTGCTAACTGAGAGTTAAATCGTGTTATACGAATACAAAAGCATACAAGAAACACTGCTATAGATGTATGTATGTAGGCATGTAAGTGTTTCTTTTTAATTAATTAAAAATACTTAATAGGAAAGTAAAAGGGATTTCCGGATTCCTTTTTTGTACATTTTATCAGCCACCCCCCGCCCACCTCTTGTGCATCAATAAAATGCAAAAACTTGGTGTTTTATAATAAAATGATAAAACCAAAACCGAGCACGACATCCATTTGGTATTAGATATTTCGATATCTCGCCCTTAAATAATGGAGGGACAGACAGACTCGCCTTAAGGGTGGAAGAATTAGTAATTCATGGATAGGTACATATCCTAGCTCTTTTGTACATACCGTCAATATTTCCAATTTCTGATAATTAACAGACGACCGCTCGGCCATATTGTGTTAAACCAGGTTAACTGCAGCACTCATTTGTCCTAGTTGGCTAATAATCCTCATTTCATTCAGCGTTTGATTCATTTGATGAAATTTTTTGAATTAACTATCTTTTCTCCTTTATTTCTCTTTTTTTTTTGTTTTTGATATTTAAACAGGATAATTTAGGATATAGTGTAATATCTAATATATATTTATATATATATTTATATATATAATATGCTTATATGTGTGTGAGTTTGTGTGTACTTTCTATAACGATGATGACACGTAGAGTAGATTTACCGGATCGCACTGAAGTAAAATGTTGTGATTTATTAATATTTTCTCTTTCAAGACTATTAGACTTTATACATTTAAAAGAAGATATTTTATTTTATTTTATTTATTTTACTTTGACTCGGAAATATTTACGCACAAAAAATCACAAAAATCACAGATAAATTAGATTAAATTTTTCTTCTTTTTTTCCTTATTTAATTTATTTACAAATTCACTAGATTTTTTATTTTATTTTTTCTTGTTGTGGTTGTGTAATTTTATAATTTATTAATTCGACTTAACTATCGGCGTTTTGATGGTATTATTAAATATTATTGATTTTCGGTAAAAATACAAAAGAATTTCTATGTATTAGAACGAGATTTAACAACATTTTTTTGTTTTGTTTTCCTTTGTTACATGAAGTAAATTAATTTAATTTAAATTTAAATAAAAACAAAACAGGCATTGGCTAGAGTAATTTGTTTATGCAATAAGTACTCGCATGAATGTATCTTGAAATTATTTGTTTCATTTATATGGTTTTTTTTTTTGTTTTTTATATCGTATAGGTACTTGTTAAATATTTACAGTGTATTTTATTATTTAATAGTTAAGCACTTTTATTGAATTTCTCCGTTTTTTTTTTCTTTTATTCACTGAACTGAATTTTTATCTTTGCTTCTCTCCTTCTCACACAAAAACTGTAATGAAAGGCACAGGATAAGGATTTGGATTTTTTTTTATTTTTTATTTTATTTTCTTATTCGATGAAACTGTATAAGGATGCAAGTTAAAGATATATATATATATGTATGTATAAAATCCCGTTTAACCGCAGCGTATAAGCACTAAAATAGCCAGCATTATGAGTGAATGGATGGAAAAAATAGACGAAAAAAAAAATTTCACGCAATATTTTCGTGGGTTTTCTGGTCTAAACGAAATCCCGATTTTCCGATGATGAAAACTGAAAATTTCTCATCAAGTTTGTTTTCCCCAAGAAGAATACAGACACACGCAATGAAAGAGAGATGGTGGAATATTTTTCACTGGCACACAGATGAATTGTAAACAAATACAGTTGAAAAATTAGCTAGTATCTGTGGGGGGGGATATAACACAGGTATAGCTGGGAAAAAGTTTGCTCCACTAACATAGTTCAACAACAATACACTAATACACTCAACGAAAGACCGCTTAGGTTAATAGGTTATTTGTTGTAGAAGAGAGTTTTCCAAGGGACAAATAGCCATAAAAGTTACCTCTAAAACTGGTTCTGAACCATTAACCATTATGAACATTCAAAAACCGGCAATACACACAAAGTTAAACCAAAAAATGATTGTTTTTAATAGAAAAAACGAAAAAAATAATAATAATAATCACAGCAAGTATCTCACGCACACAATACTACCATAAAACCTATTATTTTGTTGGAGAAATTGAACGAGGCTCGGGAAAGTCCAAAAAAGGAGAAAATTTTACTCATATAATCCAGACGCACACTATCAAAACGGAAATTGACCGAAATTCTCATGGTTTCCATCCATCCAACGAAAAGAAAAGGAAAAAAAAAAACTGTGAACTGAATTTTCTTGGGAAAATTTGCTGATCTTTTGCTTATTTTTGAGAAATGAATTTTTTTGAATCCTTCCTGCTATTAGTATTAAAATAAATCATAATTAAATTTTAATTAGATTTATTGTTGGAATAAAATTTAAACGATTTTTTTTTTCTACTGGGGGGTGATTTTTTTTTTCTTTGGTTAACTTTTTTTTCCCAAATTTTCAATCACTCATTTTGGGCTGAAACTTTATGGATTTTGACGAAATTTTTACGAATTTCGATTCACGGGATGTTAGATTAATGGTTTTCACTATTTTTGACTACTTTTTCACTGGTTTTACCACTTTTTTATGAAATTTTCCACAGAGCTACCATTCGAGTTCGTCTAACCATTTGGGGGGAGAAATTCAACGAACCTTACTGGTTACTGTATTCGGCTCTGTGGTACTCTTTGGAGAGTGTTCCGTGTAGGGGTAAGAATTTCCCTTGGTTTTCTAATTTTTTTTATTGGGGGGGTTGTTTTCCCGGTATTTGACGCAAGTAGAATAGTGATGTTCATACGGATATGAAATGGATTTGATTGTTTGGGGGTGACTTCACTGGACGGGTAATTTGATTTTTCAGATATTTTGGAAAAAAGGGGAAAATGTTTTGTTTCGAGAATTCTATTTGTGAAGGTGGGAAAGTGAGCAGAAACATTTAAATCAAGAGTACATGTGTACTTTGAATATGTCCGATTGTATGGAGGAAGTAAACGTACTGTTATGCTTTGGGAATACGCCACATTGGGGAGATTTTGGCGCTCATTGCGATAGAGGGATGAATCCTGACGAATGATATGTTTCATAGTATAATATTTTGTGTCATAATATTTATATCTGTCAAATAGTGAACGACAAATGATGTGGAGATAGTGTGCCTTCCGTTGGCCGCCAATTTCAATGTAATTGTTAAGTACATTCGTACCTACAATACGTATATGTTTTTTATAAGAAAATTGAAGAGAAATATGTTAAAAAATAAATATTTCCTTTTGTAAGAAAAGTATTAATCTATGGATATACAGGTATTTTGATGAAACTAGGAAAGTCTAGGAATTCACCACAACATACCAATATCTAATGGAATAGCTTTAAACTCGTTTCATATTTCTTGGCCTTAATAGACTACAGAAAATGGAAAAAAAATCCGTTTATCTATTTGGATTAACCGATTCGTAACAATATTTCGATATATGTAACACCATGCTTTGTAGTGACACGCCCATATAGACCACTCGTGTCCACTATTGAGGAATCGCTCGTTAACTAGAAATTTACCCTTTCTAGGTGATAACTCTAGCACTTCGTATTCCAGTCATACAGATTTATCTAAGAAAACCTTAGTATGGCGATCAAAGAACAGATTAGAAGATCAGCACAATCCAAAATACAAACTCATTGCAATAGATACTTGTATTCATGGGAGATATCCGTGAGTCAGGATATCGATTCAGGATAACAGAGAAAACGAGCTCTGGTTGAATATTCCTTAATTTACATAACTTCGAATCGACTATATTCTTAAAGGATTAAGCCAAAATCAACCCTCCAAACAGAGGGACATTAAATCAAAACAAAACACAAATACAAATTTTTGACGTAACAGCTCTATGGGACCAGGAGCCAACTTTTCACAAATCTTCGTGTTGTGCGTGTTATATTCTTTACACGAATGAAAGAGTCTTACTGTTTAAGCCGTGTCCTAGGGGCAATTTTGAGATTTAAGAAGCTTTCTCATAACACTTATAGTCTCGCATGTTTGTCCGACGTTCGCTATAGTTGGGGCATGAAAAAACTTTTTAGGTATTATCTGGGGATCAAACCACGAACCTCTCGCTATGTAGTTCAATGGACTAAATCAAAGCATTATGGGCAGGACCCTGCCAGGGCTGGAATGGACTAATATTGCTGGACTGGACATAAACCTATCTAAGCACTGTAAAGGTGAGCAGGATATGGAAAGAGAAAACTGTCAAATGCTTACAGATAAGATATCGATATCCGTCACGTCATGGAAGCTAGTAGTTCTACAAGAGATATGGTTCTACAAAAGTGAAATCTGACTTAAAAAAAAACGATACAAACCAAAACAACGCCAAATCCGAATAAATATGTTAGAAACACGTTTAACGTACAATTAATTCAGAGTCTGACCCTCTTACAAGGAAATTCAAGGTCTAAATAAACTGTTTCCCTCAAGATCAAGCCCAGATCTGTCTTGAACTGTTTCAAGTAGAGAGATTTTTCCATCTACATTTGGTGCTACTAAAAATTCACCAAGAGTTTGCATTTAGCGAGAGGCATACTCAGGCTCCGCAATTTCGGCTTGATCCTGTGGGACAAGGCTTCCGTGATCGTCAAGATTTCCACCCGAAAAACGCTAGAGTATTCTGGGAGGCGGAAGAAAATGCTCAGATTGAGTTTGTCAAATAAAAGGCCCTAACTCATAGTCCTGGAGCCGTCCGTGAAGAAGTGAACTGAACTGTCTTCAGGAGAGAAAGAGAGCAGGAACCCTTGCACCATCCACTATGTCCTGATCAGACAATTGATTCATCAAAAAGAAGAATAGAGTCCAAATGAATTGTCAATAATGAAAGCCGATAAATAAAAGCAAACAAACAAATTATGTGACCACCAATGCAGTTGTAATTGACTGGTATAAGTCAGTTGAATATAAGTGTTGAGAAATTTCCGATATAGGTCTGCAAATCAATAAAAATCGCAGAACTCAAAACCAAATTGTGCCCAAAATTTTGTTTAAGAAGTTATAGTACCATTCCTGGGGTTGTGTTTGCGAAAATGAGCATTTTACACCCGCAAATCACTCCATAAAACAGTGACCAACCCCTTTTATTTATTATTCACTTTCATCTCAACTTGCTGTCAAGTTAATTGAATAAGTTCACTTGTTTGTCAGTCACAATCGTTCGCATCGTATTTAGGCTCCATACCTCACTGAGACCTTGACAGTGACTGTGGGAAATATTATTTTACTACTCTCACTCACCAAAATTTATACTTAAGCTCCACTCTTCTCTCTTGAAGCTCCAACTCTGTTAATGGCTCAGGTTCAGGGGCCGGCTCTATCCTAAAATGCAGAAGGAATCTGTCGAAATTGATCGTGTTAGCTACTTTGATAGATAAAGATACATATTTGTTGCTCTCACTTTCGTATCCTCTCCATTATTGTTTTATTTTTAGTTTTTTTCTTTGTTGTTTTCTTTTTAGTTCGGTTTTTGTTAGTTTTTGTTGTTTTCATTTTACGAGTATATGTTTTTCTAGTTTTTGCTTTAATTTCTACTTTATTTTCTGTTTTACTTTCCATTCTGTCATCCACTTCATCGTCCTTTTCAATGTTCTTGTTAGCTTCCGCTTTCATTTCTTCTATATTTTCTGTTTTAGTTTCCATTCTGTCGTCCACTTCATCGTCCTTTTCAATGATCTTGCTAGCTTCCGCTTTAATTTCTTCTTTAAATTCTGTTTTAGTTTCCCTGCTATCATCCACTTCATCGTCCTTTTCAATGATCTTGTTAGCTTCCGCTTTCATTTCTTCTATATTTTCTGTTTTAGTTTCCATTCTGTCATCCACTTCATAGTCCTTTTCAATGATCTTGTTAGCTTCCGCTTTTATTTCTTCTTTATTTTCTGTTTTACTTTCCATTCCATCATCCACTTCATCGTCCTTTTCAATGATCTTGCTAGCTTCCGCTTTCATTTCTCCTTTAATTTCTGTTTTAGTTTCCCTGCTATCATCCCCTTTATCGTCCTTTTCAATGATCTTGTTAGCTTCCGCTTTCATTTCTTCTATATTTTCTGTTTTAGTTTCCATTCTAACACCCACTTCATCATCCTTTTCAGTAGATGATACCACTTTATCGTCCTTTTCAAAATTCTTGTTAGTTTCCGCTTTAATTTCTTCTTTAATTTCCTCTTTATCACCCATTTCAGAATCCTTTTCAGTTTCCCGCATAATAACGAACAATTCAGATCACTAACAAAGGTTCGTACAACAGAATAATATTACGATCACTGAACATATAAACAAATTCACTAAAATCACGTTTGATTCAATTTACACTGCTCTCGTGTGGCACCGCAAGAAGAATCACTTTCACACAATAGTTTGCAGCCCACTGAATACAAATTGATCGTAATCCACACCTAAATAGACCGCTGCACAATAAAGTAATATATTTACTCGTACTCGTATGTATGTAAGTATCTAGAATTCTACCGAAATTGTAATTTTATTTAATCGAGGTTTCGAGTGCGCCCCGCTCTGTGAGATATGAGATGCACAATAAAGACAATACAGCGTATGTACTCGAAATAAAGTGATCGAGTTTTGTGAATTTGTACTTCTCATGTTTTACTGATAGAAAATTAAAAAAATGTATGTATGTACATACTATAAAATAGAAGAAGCCAATAGAATAGAGAAGAAAACGGGGATAGAACGGTCTTGGACCAACTAAGATACTGAACAAAATCTAAGCACTTGAAGCATTCAATGAACTCAACAAAAGTATCCTACATGTACTATCTCTGCCAATCGTCAAACGAAATTTATTTCGTAAAATGAAAACACAGCTATACTTTGGAAAACATTTTGGAATCTTACCTAAAAATTAATGAAATATTTTGCTTAACAGATAGAACTGGATTACCAGGCAAGGAAAGGCCGACGCGCTTGTCATCGTAAAAAAACTAGCCCCAGTCCACCTTGTATAACCGACGTATACACTTAGAGTTTTCGATGTACCACAACTCATAAATTTAATTTCAAGAACTTTGGAGTAATTGGTTTCTTTTTTATGTAGTAACATATGTTTATTGCAGAAATAAATAACCATAACCTCTTTTGACTATTGTAGTGGAACCGATATTCCAGAGGTCTAATGGTGTACCATTGGTGATACCCTGGCACCTGGAGGAAGGTTTTTGTTGTGATCACCGCTGACACACTAGCAGCTAACGTGATAAAATAAGAAACTAGGTTACCAAAGGTGGTCTAAGATTTTTCTTTAAAACTCATTCACGGACAATTTTATTGTTGCAAATCATATGCGTATCTCAAGCAGAAAAATTGTATATAATACGTCCCCAAAACCGAAAAGCTAAAGTTGACTTGCATGCACCATTATTTTGACATAACAGTCTAACTATTGAACATCGTAACTTCAATCTATTATACCGACTTTAGGACAGTATCCTGTCCCTCTTGGCAGCATCATAAGAATACAAATTTAAGTCTGTCTGTTATTTCCTTTCAATTTTATTCTATACTGTCTAATATTCATGAAAATGTTGCTCCTGAAGAAACTGCCTTGATATAGCCTAACTCAAATAAAGTTTTCAAAAACTAAGATAACAAAAACATATCTCAATATCTCGTGGGGTTACTCACCCAACCAAATGATACGAAGTACATTTTAAAAAGGTGTAAAACTACTGTAATCTTATTTAAATCCTGAAAAATTAACGACATTTTTTCTATTCCTGGAACGATTTGAGACTTCAATTTGTTGTACTGAAAGTTACAATAAATCTTTATGGTTTGAAACAATCGAATTATAGAGCGAGGAAATCCTATGAGAAGTCAAATACTTCAAACTTCAAAATAAACACTATAATTTAAGGTACAATGTTTAATGTTTAGCCTATTGGACTACGCACCAAGGGGTTCTAGGTTCAATTCCCAAAGAAACACTGAAAATTTCTTTCACGGCCCCACCCATTGCGAGCCTCTGACAAACATCAGAGAGTACAACTGTTATGAGAAAGTTTCGCAAAAAATAAATTGGCCTTCGGATATGGAATATAATACCCACAACACGCATGGTTCTGAGAAGTTAGGGTCTGGGTCACATAGACCTTTAGCACCAAATATTAATTTTTTTTATTTTTTAAGTTTGATGCCTTGTCGAAAGGGTAAAGCTATTTATTGTAAGACCCTCGCGAAGGTGTGACTTTGAGAAATGAGAAATAATTTGGTGTTGTCGGATAATCGAACTTCCGCTCATTAGGTACTCCGACTTTTCTTGGTGAAATAAATGTACGACAGCCTTGAATGTCGAAATCTGAACCAAGTATTTAATAAAAATTGGCGGAAATCCATTCTACCTAACATCAACAATACGAAACATTATGAGAATTCGGGTTCAAGTGATGTCTAGAGACTTAAAAAGTTGTTTAACTTTTTATAATATGTAATGTATCTTCAATTTCAAAGTACCATCTTTTGTACATGAAAATGTTATCATCATCACCCTGTCTACAAAGCCATCACTAAAAGCTTTTTATGCTTTCCGAAGCTTACAACATTCGAAAATGGAAGAAATACTTTCGGAAAGTTTTTGTATGTTCTTCTAATTTCGAAAAGGTTGAGAAATTAGATGTGAGCTTTGCCCAAGACGTGTTCTAAATGTGCTTTCCAACTTTATAAAAGTTTTTGTCTTTATCCAACGGTCCTTGCTTTGAACTTAACCGAAGATTTGACTTTGTACACATTTCACATAGAATTTTGCGTGTAAAATAAAAATAATTATCAGAGAACTTCAATTAAGTCCTTCAAATCTCAGTATACAACATATACACACGTACCTACCTATGTAAATGAAATATTCATATGTAATACATATTTGTATAGCTTTATTTGGTGCAAACCAAAATTGATTTTCAGATATTAGATTAATGCACAGGTTGTCTACTATTCATTCATCCGAAGTAGATATTTCAATAAAAGGATATGGTTGAGTTCTTCCCAAACCCAATAACAGGACAAAAGTATGGCAGTAATCTGGGAATACTTAGGAAAAACATAGTTTTAATGAATTCACTTAAAATGGTATTCAATGAAGAATATCCATGTGTATAAATCTATTTGAAAGTAACTCTGGAATCTCTGAGGTTATTATTCGTATAGAATTTTTATTTGAATATTTAATGCAACGGTTTATGTAAACCGGGTAAATAGGGTCCAGCGTAAACAATTTACTTCACTTTTGCGATCCAACAAGTTGAAACCCATGTTTCGTTTCAGTACTCAGTGTGGTTCGTACATCAGTACTACGAGAATATGGGGGGTGTTATGAATTTTTGATTTCGATTCTTAATTCCTATAAAATTCTAAACAAAAAGGATTCCATGGAAAAATACAATAAAACAATTTTAGTAAAAATATCTTTCCTTGAGAGATAGAACAGCAATACAATGGTGGCAATCCTTGAATGTAATGCTAATAAGGTCAAAAATTGCCAGAAAAAGTTTTAAAAAACTTAACCTTGAGGCTCACATTAAAGAATATCCAATTGTGATCGGAGGAGGAGAGTGGATACCCACCAGTTTTCTACCCTTAATACTGTCGAAAATTTTCTCTCAACATCCAACTAGTAAATCTACTAGCCGGGTCGCTAAGAGAGAACTTACATGAAAATGGTCAGAACTGGATCCATTCTATGTAACATATTTTCACACGTACAACTAAGGACTAGTTTATGCAAAAAAAAAATAACTAGGACGCATGTTTCATACCAAACAAAAAGTCATCCATTAAAAAAGGATCCCTTTCAACCATGGAGATACTCGAGTCATGGGTAATTGATTCAAAAACCTATGTATTACAACACCTTCTTCAGGAATTGCAGTGTGGCGAAAAGGGAGTGTAATCTTTTCGGTACCTGTAGGTATCTTGCTACGGCATCATCAATCATTCTCAGATTATTATATGCGACTAGCAATGGGGTACAATCTGACAATTTCACATCTCATCATGTGTAAACATTCCGACAGAATTACCCTAATACTCGGAAGCTATCATTCATTTGTAACTGCCAACACTTTTGAAGTGAAATCTGAGGCAATTGAGTTATGTCTGTCCATTTGTCCGTTTGACACCACTTTTGGGAACATTTTTGTTAAAAACCGAGATTGATTGATTATTACAAAAATACGTATACATATGTATTTATGTATGTATCTAGTATGTACTTACATTATATCTCCTAGTTTCAGTCTCGTTTGTATAAGGGCACAGCTTTTATGGTCACTTGTGGTTACAGCACGCCTCCTTCGAGGCGGTATTCGCGGTACCATTTGCGAGTTTCCCCCGCTGTCTTCTAAGCTCGTCATAATTCCACCACTAATACGGACCATCGGTGATGAACCCCTTCGTCGATTCGACATATGTCGACCAGCTACTCCCCCCAACATTCTGAAAATACAAAAAAAAAAACAAATAAATAGGATAAGATATTTAAATCAGATAAATTTGTAAACATAGATTAAAAATTTAGGTTAAAAGAATTCTCGAACCTAAGTAAGCTTTCGACTCGCAAAGAAATTTTTTATATGCTCCGTAGTTTTGGATACTCTGTTCGTTGTTATAGCGACCAAGATCAATTTTTTTTTGCCTTTAGAGTTGCTTTCCACCTAGAATCTTAAATTCAAAGAGTAACTTAGTGGGAACCATATTACCCATGCGCTCATCGTGGGTGAGCTAGTCGACGTGTCTTAGTTTTTGGACTTTAGATGACTATGCTCTGGTTGCTAAGTACTTTTCAGTTAGGTGAACTGTTCTGGTACTGGGAGACAAGATTCCTTCATAACACATTTAATTTACTTTGGCAAAAGCCTTAGAACACTGAAAAAGTCATAGAGTTGTCAGGTAATTTATGTGACATTGAAGTCCTATGTCATCCAGCAACTTGACTTTTGGTGTCAACCTCTCCTGCCAGAATCTTCGTCGAGATTTTTAACAGACTAAGCAAAGTTCTAATCGGACGATAGTCGTTACGTACACTGGTTGAATTTTTTTTTTATAAAAGTAGCTATTTACATGGGTAACACAGTCTAGGATGTAGAGAATTATTACATACCATCTACTCCAACAGAATTGGAACTCAATTTTGGGCTTAATTGAGCTTTGTTTGGTTGAATTGAAACATTGGCTAAGAGCCCATTATTGGGCCAAGTACTCAATCAGGATTTCATTGCTTACTTTCACCAAGAGGTCGGATGTTAGATCAAAGTTGCTTTTACGACAGTCTTAAACTCAATCATGATGAAAAAAAATCATTGTTAAAATAGCATGATTGCGTGCCTAACAGAACAGTTTCCAATTTCAAGGAGTCGGGTTCCTTTCGATAGTTCTTACCACGATTGTTGATAAACCCCTTTACCTCAGAAGTGCACCAAGGACACTTCGCGTTTTGTATCCGAAATGTCCTTAAAGGGACATAATTAAGCTTGTCATCAACCTTAGAAAGGTACTTACCACTGTCCCAAGGCGAGGAATGTCCCTCCAAAAGAAGCGCACTAATATTTACGGATTTGCAGTCATGATATTGAAATGTCAAAGGAATTTGGGAATATGACACTGTCATATTGCTTTGCAGAATAACGTTGAATGGCTGAGAAACCATTAACAGATCTGGCAAACTGGTTGAGTCTTTAGACGCAGAGCGTGTAGCATAAGATAGTTAGTTCGGAAGCAAAAATCACATTCAATAGTTGGCACAAATCTAACCTCAAAAGGTTTATACTTCAATCTCCGCAGATAATAACAGTTTCATTGTCAAGTAAAGAAAAAATCGGAGATGGCCGTAAAAAATGGTATAAAGGACAATTTTCTATTTGGGTTGCTTCACATCCCAGACTACATTTCACACTTTCACCAAATATTACCTGAGCTATATATTCAAATTATTCTGTTATTCGATCTGCAAACTGCGAAAATTGATTTCGATTATCTTGCAAAACGAGTTAAAATCTATTGCAGAGCTAAGGTTCTGCTACTTCTAGAGAACAAGTTTACTTCATTCGTTATACACTTTTTAAGTCTTGAACCGAGTTGTAATACAAAGAGTATCATTTGTGAAGTTGCTTTTTACCACAAGTTTGGTGAATTGCTTGACTACTTCGTAGTTTTATACACTTATCGGAATGAAGGTTCTTTCAAACCACGGCAGTGTGTTCCTAGCGGAAGTACTAGCAAAAAGCAGAAGCGGCACGAGAACTTTCCATGAAACTGCACTCCAGAAAGAGGATCGACATCTATGTATGTTGACAGCCAAGCTGCCATTAAGGCCATCTTATCCACTCCAGCCAAATCAAAATTTGTAAAACGATACAGTGAATAACTGTGGCGTATAACAAACCGAACTAAGCACTCTTCATTACAGGGCACAACCTCATGGTGGCCCACCGTAGAATGTGATTAGGAACTGATGACGTCTGCCGAGGATTTGTACTTTTCATTTCCTTAGCGCATGCTTAAGCCTATGCAGAGCTAGAGAAGCGGACCTCCGCGCATACTAATTCGAAAGTCAGGAAAGCAATCATCAACAATCCTGCAATTTATAACAACTTCAGGCTGGTTCAGGCCATGTAGCTACTAAACATCCTTTGCATCTGTTTTTCAGGTAAACCCACTACAGAGATTCCACTAATGATCTTGATATTCGCGGTCCTCGTCGTCTTCGACAGGCTAGCTTTTGGTATTATCAGCGCAGGAGTTTTCATAACATTGCATGACACTTATGATTGACCTTAATTCTATGGATATCCTGTCTGATGTAGTGACACCGGACGTTCATATGCTGTGAAAATTTAGAGTACACTCTTCTTATGTTCAAGACTGCCTTCAGCCTGCGTCTAGGAATCAATAACGCTGGGCTTCAATACTACCTGCGAAAACCTCTATTCTCCAAGCAGAGACCTAAGCTATACTAAGAATCAGTTTATTGTAAAGAATAGGTAGATAGTTCGGAGTGTTTGCATATGCAGTGCCTCGGCCAACGGTCTTAATCAGTTCTAAGATGGATCGCAGATTACTAAAAAAGTGTCATAATCTTATTTCTAGAGAAAAAAACATTTCTTCGGTCTTTCCGCGTCCTCAGTCTTGGCAAAACAGAATACTTGTTTTAAACTCAGATGACGATGCTTGTGGAGAGAGCGATGGTTAGGTACTGCAGGATCACTGTAATAAAGTGATGGTACTTTGGACGATTTCATTTGTTATTGCCTGCCTTTGGGTGGGTCAATTGAAAGATCCTTAAAGCTGTTGGGAATACTGGAAGCTCTTCATAATTAAACGCATTATCTGGCTTCAAGAAAATTCCATTGAAATGGTTAAAACTGGGCCTTTTTTTCCTGGTAGTTTTGTTTGCGTGCTGAATCGTAGGTCTTATAAAATTCTATTAAAATGTGCATTCTTGTGACATTTTTCGATTGTACCATTCAAGGAACACTCTTCAGCTGAGGAATCTGAAATTACTATTACCCTGCTGTGGTATAGAGAAAGTGGTCTTGATACTGAACACAGTTCCCGGTTTGCTTATGAGAACAAATCGCCCTGCGAAATCTTTGTCTGTTTTACATTTCCGAATCAATCCACCGTACCTTCTCCTGCCATATAATATCTACCTTCAACCACGAGAGGATAGGACAAAAGCAAACTAGCAGATATTAAAATTTGAAATGAGTCTAAAGCAATTTTCTAAAGTAGATTGAAGTATTTTATGAGTCTATAAACCAGGTAATTAAAAAACTAGTGCCAACCTTCATTAATTAGATGAAACTCTACCGTTCCCACATCTAATGAAAATTAAATTTTGTCCACCAATCGCAACGCTATATCCTTCATTATTCGCAATAACAGACCCCAGGATGCTATAAATTGAAATCCATTCAGCAAGTCAATTCAAATGTGAAGTCTCTTCCTGAAGCGGTGACATCTAGTGACATTGACATCAACTGAATTTAAAATGGAACAATCCTTTTACCAAAGGCGGATTAACTTAGAATAATAGAAAAGTCGATGGCTATAAATGTTTTACGCCTCCAGAAGGGATCATATAAAGTGTACATGTAGATAAAGAAATGGCTAAAATCATTCAGTGGTCACATTACAAATTCATCGCAAATTAAACATGCAACAGTGTCGTTCAAACAAAAGCCCCTCGGTCTACCAAAACCTCCTTGTAATTACGTCGGAAGCAAGTTCGTCCAATTTCCCAAAGCGAACTGCCTCAACAATGATTTTAATTAGCCCTTTTCAGATTTCATTACTACCGATCTTCCAAAAGGGAAAATAAACTACCCCATAACAGTATCTAACAATTGGACCGGACAATGGCTATATGTACCCATTTCATCCAGCACATCCAATCCATGCACAAACACGCACACAAAACACTCTGGATGAGTATGGTCGACTTGCGTTTGACGGAAATGTCAATAACGTGTCATGAAATCAGAGGACACACATGAAATGTGCTCTCTCTATACCTAGCAGCGTTGTTTGTCCTATGAAGTAACACTTCCTTATAGCAACGTCTGCTACAGAGGATTCCAATCTGAGAGCTTTCCATTACGTCATTCGGCAATAAATTGCTTCACTGGACCTATTTAATCCAGAGGCAAGCCTGAACAAAGGGAAGGAGCATTTTTGGTTTTGCTAACGTTGCCTTCAGTGGTTGCAAGTTAATTCGAATTAGTTGAAGAAGAATGGAAGATGTTAAATTAAAGTCAATTTTATAGCTGGGTAGTGTGTGTTATTTAATATATTTAGTGGGACATGAATATGTATTAGTGTTGGTTTGTCACAGGTGAAAATTAATTACGGCATAGGTTAAGGGTCATTGCCTTGAAGCCATGAACCTATTATTCCCATGGTGCCCAGTCGTGGAGCTACAGATTCGGAATCACTACATTATTTCCTGCAGCTGCGATTGATACAAGGACATGTCAACATTTTGAGATTGAAGCACTATTGACTCAATTCGACACATTTTATTCAAGGCCTATGTATCTTATATGTAGATAACTAGTTTTTGACCTTGGTGGTGAAGGATTATCAGTTATATAAAGCAAGTAGAAATATTTATCAGATAATAACTTCACAGGGACTTTAAGATACATAGTTGCGAATAGATGTCAATTGTGACTCAGGGTGTCAGTATCTGGTTCGGTGGCGTATGTGTAACAAATTTTTTCACACAATTTTTGGAACAAAATTGTTTTAATTTTTCCCATATAAAGGGGTCAAGAATAAGGCTCGTATGTGCTCATGATGAACGCAAACAAAATACCTGACTTGAATTGAGCCACGAGAAGGCAGATTGAGGATGTCAGGACCTGGTTCGGTGGCGTATGAGTAACAAATTTCATACAATTTTCGGAGCAAAATTGTTTTTACTTTTCCCACATAAAGCGGTTCAAGAATAAGGCTCGTTTGTACTCATGATGCTCACACACAAAATATCTGACTTGAATAGACCCTCAATGAGGCAGATTCAGGACGTCAAGACCGGGTTCGGCGGGGTTTATGTTACCCATTTTTTCATATACTTTTCAGAAACTTTTTTCTATAGATTTCGCAGACAAAGCGAGGCATTAGCTAGCCTCCTATGTGTCCATGATGCTCAGAATCAAAATATTTAACTTGAATGGACCCTCGATGAGGCAGATTCAGGATGTCAGTGTCTGGTTCGGTGGCGTATGTGAAACAAATTTTTCACACAATTTTCGGAGCAAAATTACTTTTTCCCACATAAAGTGGGACAAGAATTAGTCTCGTTTGTGCCCATGATGTACACAAACATAATATCTGACTTGATTTAAGCCACGATAAGGCAGATTGAGGATATCAGGACCAGGGTCGGTGGGGTCTGTGTAACCCATTTGTTCATACATTTCTCAGAAATTTTTTTCTATACATTTCGCAGACGAAATGAGGCTTCAACTAGGCTTGTATGTGCTCATGATGCTCATAAACAAAATATCTGACTTGAATGAATCTTCATTGAGGCAGATTCAGGATGTCAGTGTCTGGTTCGGTGGCGTATGTGAAACAAATTTTTTCATACAATTTCCAGTGCAAAATATCTGATTTGAATAGCCTCCAACGATGTGTATTAAGCTCTCGTTGGTCCCAAGGGTAGTTTTTCTTAACAATTGACGTTGAACGATCTAAGTAAGATCGCTTGTGGGGACTGCCACTGTATCCACACATAACCAAAAATCATGTCATAATGTCAGGACGAATTGCATTTTGTTTCTGAGGCCTGATTGTTGACTAGATTTCTTTTATTAGTACATATGCAAACATAGGATTAACTTACTTATGCCATAGTAACTAGTTCTTGTCTCTGGAGTTAAACATATGATAGCTACTGGACATAGACCTCAATACACATCGTCATGGTTTCAAAACAATTCCCTTCAGCTCTGAAATTCAATGTACTTAGAGGTTTTCCCCACCTGCCACTCTAATGCCATATGTTACCTTTATAAACGCCAACCCCATTTAAAATTGTAAAATAGTACACACATACACATGTATGTCAGTAGAATAAGGAAACCTTTTCGTAAAGCAAATAACAGGATTCATATCTATAAAGAGAAAAATCGGTTACCACTTATCTACCATTTTCATGTCTATTCGCCCCAAATTCCCATCCATCTTACTCCGTAAATCAATCGCACATTCACCAAAAATCAACAAGTTCAAAATAAATTACCAACTTTGAGTCGAAAAATCGATTTCAGAGAAAACACCAAATTCCATTCAATTTTCCACAAATCCCGTCAACTTCTTTTGCTTCTTTCGCTTTTTTTTTTTTTTTTTGAACGAACACGCACAACAACGCAACAAGGATAAGCGTATGTAAATTTGATTAAGGGCAATCACACCTACTATGTTGGTACCTGAATGTACGGTGCTACAATATAAAAATAAGAACGGAAGCATTCAACCGTAACGGAAGCAAATTCATACAACCGCTCATCATCATCATCAACAACATTCGCCAAAATGCTTCAAATTTTCCACCATCTTCGTTATCCTTCAACAACCCTCGGTCTCGTCATAGCAATCTCCATATATATTGTTAACGTTTTGCAGCAATTCCAATTCCAATGATGCGTTAAGACATCACTTCGCAGGAGAACATTAAACAGGTGGGAGAGAGGTATCTACCCGTACTGCCTTCACCGAGGAGTTAGTTTGTACAAGATACAACAATAAACACTGAATGTGTATGTGTGTTATAACCCTCGCACAATACATGAGCATAATAATTTTCCGGTGGCGTTGATGGGGGTGGTTGTTCGAAAGCTCTTTACCCTCGAATTCCAAAAATAGAATTTCAATATGCAGACTAAGCCAATCGTTTCGCCTAAGCCCCACATCAAACCCCTCCCACCAACCTCCATCTGCATGCAACGCCAGCATCAAATGGGGCCACCCCCACCCCATGTTAAACCATTCCCCCCTCGTGTGATCTGACTGACATCACGATTGTGAGACATTGTGTCGGGGGAAAAGTGTCGGTTGATTTCATTCGCAACAGGTGGCTGTCGCCCCTTTACGAGTGTATTCTTGTGCCTCCTACCCCGCCCACCCTACACAAGAAGGGTAGAAAGTTATTTCAACCGACTCCAAGGAGAGACGAGCTCTGGTAACCATGACGAGTCGTCCCGAACCGCATTTACAGTCAGTATCTACCGAATAAATACCAAACGCATATATGCATGCAGGTGAATGTGGGTTGTTGGTTAGCTAGTGGGGATTCAAAAGAATCTAAAGCCGCACACATAGAAGGATTGAGAAGTTTGCCAACTGTTGGATTTGCCGCACATAGCACAGTTGGTTGGCATTTTATCACAAGCCTTACCGTACATCGAGACCTAGACCAGGATCCGAGAATCCCTTTATTAACTTTGCCAGTTGCAATCTGTGTAGATCTGTGTGTTTGTGTGATGAAGTATAACTGAAAACTCACGCTTTGTCGAAGGACATTGTCTATGAAGGATTTAAATCACTTTTCCTCCTAGATATGGTATACATACAGATTCGAGGAATTTTACGCTGTTGTTTCCAATTGGGATTGGTCGTCATTGTCATCGTCGTCGTTGTTAAGACAACAACTCAAGAGCAACTTAACTTGCCAACGATGAAGTTTGCCTCGCTTTCCTGTCCTGATTGACTGGGAAAATGTAGATAGCACTTAAACTACTGTTGGCTGTGTTGTTTAAGAGCGAAGTAATCATTGTCTTTATAGTCAACAATCATCCTGTCGATAAAGGGCATTTCATCAACTTGTTTTCTTATATCCCTCTTTTCGTGCTTCTTTATCAATTTACCTGGTAGGTACCTGTCACTTGTTGAAGTTATTTGCTTATCGGGTTGGTTGGCCTTCCTCTTCAGTCACAACGAAACGTGGTCTACGAGTACATAGAACGAAATTCTGTTGTAGGTAGTAAGTAAATAGGACCAATGGAACGATAATTGGTATTCAAAAGAGGTGCTATAGAATTTTGTCAATAATACTTGTTGACGTGGTGGTTCTCGGTAGGTAAAAGGCGTCCTTAATGAGTTCAAATAATGACAGTAAGTGTGATGGCCCTGGCTGAGTGGAGACTCCTTCCAAAAAAAAAAAAGCATTTAGTTGGCAAATAAGGACGATAGCATGGCATGGGGGACCATATTCCTAAACGAGGGTAAATTAGATGACACAAATATGATGAAATGGACATATCGGAGTGAGAGCCACTTTCAGATGTCGAAAGTTTAAAGTACAAAAGGAAATCATCACAAGGCACTAATTTTCGATATGATCAAAGATTTTATGAAACTTAAAGACAGCACTAAGTGTTGACGGAACAATCGGTAGTATTATGCCAACGCAAACAACTTCACAAAGTTTGCAGAAGGGTGGCAGAGATACCTACGCAAATACAGACGGCAGATATGGATTGTATCTGCAATGGCAATTTTACTCAAACTTTATGAATGTTTAATGACAGTCGTATCTGCCAAAAATGGAATACGTTTTATTTGTATCTTTTGTATTTGCTTGTGTCAGGATTGATGAATCATTGCTCATTTGTATACATGAGAATGACAGGTCAATGTCAAGGTATACATAAAAAAAATACTTTCTAAACTTGATAACAGAGGTGATGGAAGTAATGCTCTTTCATGTTCTTTGATATTTATAATCAAATTATAGAAGCGGTTCCATGCCATGCCTCATTCAAGGGGTAGAACTGAAAAGCGTTTTCTTTGTGTATTTGTCGGCCCTTCGCATAAGGTTCCGCGATTAAATTTCTTGGTATTTTTCATTAGAAGAAACAAATATCCTTAAAATGTCAAAGACACAGCGCAAGAGATATTTTTGACCAACGCCTAAGAGTATGCACTTTTAAGGCAATTGAACAGCCCAAAGTCTTTTCGAAAACTGATCCAGATGAATATTTTTAAAATCACTTTCTTACTGTTGATATCCTTGCAAAAGTTCTAGCCACAAAAACTGTCCTGAGACAAAAAGTTTCTCCTCAACGTGTCAATTATTAAAAAGGATGTAGCCGCGCCTCACAAGTTATCATTTTTTAACAAAACTTGTAAGCATAGGTAAGGTTCCTTCAGCTAAAGAGGTTTCGATGTGATCGCACTGTGCTATTTACCCTTAGAAGGAACGTTTATGCCTTCATGTAGATAATCTAGAAATGGACTTTGGGCTTAGAAAGTCTTAGCTCTAGTTTCGGTAACGATACTACGTCCAAAGAATACCTTTGGAGTACGATAGCTTGGGCCTTTTAGATTTGTGTTTATATTGGCTTGTGAGGGCCTATTGAATAACCGATTTCAAATCTTTGTTAAGGCGACCGGTTGCATCTTCAATCATACAGAGAGGGTAGCTGAGAGCTGAGATATGCATACACATATCACTTTGTTTGTTGTTAAAAACAGAGAAGAGTAATGGTCCCATAATGGATCCTTGAGGGACACCGGCCTTAGCTTCAAGAAAATCTGATACAGTGAGTTACAAGCATTGCGACAGTTACTTGTCCATGAACATTGAGGTAATGTTTAAGCTTAAGCAAAAGAATTTCATGCAGAATAGTGGAAAGCCTTCAAGAAGTCGAGAAGTCAACCACATTCAACAATACAGTGGTGGAACTTGTTGTATAAAACCTACTTGAAATGATGAAATAGAGCTGGATCGGTTCAGGTATAAATATATTTTAGCTTCTCACATGGCTTGGAGATGAATGGGAATATGGAAATCGAGGAATAATCTTGTCCTTGGATGACCGTAGTTGTCATAACAGGAATGATTTTCGAAGTCTTCCAAGACTTTGGATAAGTTGAGCAAGACAGGGCCTTTTTTCAATGTATGTCAGGGGTAATAATACTTCACAGATAATGATTTTGGGGGAATTTCGAATGCATACACTCTAATGGATGAACTCTACTGAACCCAAAATGAAAAGCCATATCGGTAGGTTTATGATATGGATGGTGTATGGTGTGTGAAAATTTGACTTCATTTGACTGCAGTGAAATTCTTTTCTGAGCCCAAATCCTTAATCATTTTCCAGCCTTTTGGTACTTAACTCACGCTTAAATGAAGAGACTGATTACCTCCTAGACCCGGTTTCTATCCGTCTTTTAGATCTGTTTGGTCTCTTAAAGCCGTTGAGTTCACCTTACCTTATTTTACCTAGTAAAGCGACAAAAAGGATGTGATAATGATTTTTAAACAGTCCTTCACAACAGATTACGGCAATGTAGACAAAAAAATAAAACGTATAAACGGTCATAAGTTAAAACACCAAGTCCAAGTGAACACACAATCGGATAATGCATTAGACCCATGGGAGGACCACGCTCTCTGACCAACAACACCACCCCCGTACGACTTCAGCTCATGAAACATGCAACAGTTGTGTGACGAAACTAAATATATTCTGCTGCGGGTCCCTGAATATTAAATGCAGTCGTCTGCTCTCGAACCACCCACCCAAACCCAGGTGGGTATTTCAACGGTAACAGTAAACAGGAGAATATATTTTTATTTGCAAAATACGAGTATCCCTGATACCAAGTTGGCATTTGTTTTTCCTTGTCGAGAGCTTTCAGGAAGACTTATGCTTTGCATTGACTATGACTATGACGACACAACAGAAACACAGTGAACGGGCTCATGAATTGCACCCAGTGGCTGTAACTTTATCTGATCTCTGCGATGGTAAGCAAGAAAGTATCTTATTCCTTGCGTTCTTCCCCATCTACATACATATATAAATTTTTCCTCAAAGAAATAGAACGAAAGCAAACTTATCTAAGACGACCCAAGAACAACAAAATAAAAGATAAATGCCAGGAGGAAAGTACTTTTTCAAGGAGAAAACTAGGAAAAGAGGAAAATCATTCGTAGTTTGTCGGATTTAATACAACGTTGAGGGACACGATGCCAAACTATTTTAATTGGCTTGGATTGGATGTTGAAATTTTAGAATAGTGCAAGCATATTTTATTCATCTAAAGATATATTCTGCATTTACCTAAGAGCATGGTCTCACATTTAGATGTTTAAACTTAAATCCATATCTCAGCTGCTTTGAATAAGAATCTTCCCAGTACTAGTCACTATTAAATGTGACATGTTTTCAGAGTTGCCTGAGTGCCTGACTGTCAGTGAGGAAAGGTTTAGTGTTGAGAGGTGTGGCGGTTCACTTATGTATGGAGCAGCCTTCCTGACTCGTACAGCGTCTTCCAGGTGAAAGCTCTCGCTGTACGAGTCAGGAATCCAGTAAAAGATGGAAACGTTGAGAGAATCAGTGAAGATTCCTGCCCCTATCCCAGAGTTCATTTCTAAAACGTGGGTGAAAATTTGTTATTTAGCATTCTGACCGAGACGTAATTTCTGAAGCTCACTCTGGGAATTATATAGTCGATTGGATTGACTACTACATGGTCACAACTCACAACAGAATTTTTCAACCAAAAAATGTATGAAAAACGGGCTTTGTATAGCCCACAGAACTGGATACCCACAATTTCACTATATCCTCCAATGACGCAACCCGAGCCAGCTGTTATGTTTCTGTGCACTTAAACCACAAACCAGCTTACCTGCTGTCTCGAAATGCAGATTGGAAACAGAAAATTTTTCGACCAAAAAATGTATGAAAAGAAGGGCTTTGTATAGCCCACAGAACTGGATACCCACAATTTCACTATATCCTCCAATGACGCAACCCGAGCCAGCTGTTATGTTTCTGTGCACTTAAACCACAAACCAGCTTACCTGCTGTCTCGAAATGCAGATTGGAAACAGAAAATTTTTCAACCAAAAAATGTTTGAAAAAAAGGGCTTTGTATAGCCTACAGAACTGGATACCCACAATTTCACTATATCCTCCAACCACGCACCTCGAGCCAGCTTTTCTGTTTCTGTGCATATAAACCACAAAACAGCTTACCTGCTGCCTCGAAATGCAGATTGGAAAGAGAAAATTTTTCGACCAAAAAATGTATGAAAAAAAGGGCTTTGTATAGCCCACAGAACTGGATACCCACAATTTCACTATATCCTCCAATGACGCAACCCGAGCCAGCTGTTATGTTTCTGTGCACTTAAACCACAAACCAGCTTACCTGCTGTCTCGAAATGCAGATTGGAAACAGAAAATTTTTCGACCAAAAATTGTTTGAAAAAAGGGCTTTGTATAGCCCACAGAACTGGATACCCACATTTTCACTATATCCTCCAATCATGCACCCCGAGCCAGTAGTTCTGTTTCTGTGCATATAAACCACAAACTAGCTTAGCTGCTGTCTCGAAATGCAGATTGGAGACAGAAAATTTTTCGACCAAAAAATGTTTGAAAAAAAGGGCTTTGTATAGCCCACAGAACTGGATACCCACAATTTCACTATATCCTCCAATCATGCACCCCGAGCCAGTAGTTCTGTTTCTGTGCATATAAACCACAAACTAGCTTAGCTGCTGTCTCGAAATGCAGATTGGAGACAGAAAATTTTTCGACCAAAAAATGTATGAAAAAAAGGGCTTTGTATAGCCCACAGAACTGGATACCCACAATCTCACTATATCCTCCAACCACGCACCTCGAGCCAGCTGTTCTGTTTCTGTGCATTTAAACCACAAACTATTTTAGCTGCTGTCTCGAAATGCAGATTGGAAACAGAAAATTTTTCGACCAAAAAATGTATGAAAAAAAGGGCTTTGTATAGCCCACAGAACTGGATACCCACAATCTCACTATATCCTCCAACCACGCACCTCGAGCCAGCTGTTCTGTTTCTGTGCAATTAAACCACAAACCAGCTCAGCTCTTGCCTCGAAATGCAGATTGGAAACAGAAAATTTTTCAACCAAAAAATGAATGAAAAAAGGGCTTTGTATAGCCCACAGAACTGGATACCCACATTCTCACTATATCGTCCAATCACGCACCTCGAGCCAGCTGTTCTGTTTCTGTGCATTTGGACCACAAACCAGCTTAGCTGCTGCCTCGAAATGCAGATTGGGAACAGAAAATTTTTCGACCAAAAAATGTATGAACAAAAGGGCTTTGTATAGCCCACAGAACTGGATACCCACAATCTCACTATATCCTCCAACCACGCACCTCGAGCCAGCTGTTCTGTTTCTGTGCATTTAAACCACAAACTAGCTTAGCTGCTGTCTCGAAATGCAGATTGGAGACAGAAAATTTTTCGACCAAAAAATGTATGAAAAAATGGGCTTTGTATAGCCCACAGAACTGGATACCCACAATTTCACTATATCCTCCAATCATGCACCCCGAGCCAGTAGTTCTGTTTCTGTGCATATAAACCACAAACTAGCTTAGCTGCTGTCTCGAAATGCAGATTGGAGACAGAAAATTTTTCGACCAAAAAATGTATGAAAAAAAGGGCTTTGTATAGCCCACAGAACTGGATACCCACAATCTCACTATATCCTCCAACCACGCACCTCGAGCCAGCTGTTCTGTTTCTGTGCATTTAAACCACAAACTAGCTTAGCTGCTGTCTCGAAATGCAGATTGGAGACAGAAAATTTTTCGACCAAAAAATGTATGAAAAAATGGGCTTTGTATAGCCCACAGAACTGGATACCCACAAATTCACTATATCCTCCAATCATGCACCCCGAGCCAGCTGTTCTGTTTCTGTGCACTTAAACCACAAACCAGCTTACCTGCTGTCACGAAATGCAGATTGGAAACAGAAAATTTTTCGACCAAAAAATGTATGAAAAAAAGGGCTTTGTATAGCCCACAGAACTGGATACCCACAATCTCACTATATCCTCCAACCACGCACCTCGAGCCAGCTGTTCTGTTTCTGTGCATTTAAACCACAAACTAGCTTAGCTGCTGTCTCGAAATGCAGATTGGAGACAGAAAATTTTTCGACCAAAAAATGTATGAAAAAATGGGCTTTGTATAGCCCACAGAACTGAATACCCACAATTTCACTATATCCTCCAATGACGCAACCCGAGCCAGCTGTTATGTTTCTGTGCACTTAAACCACAAACTAGCTTAGCTGCTGTCTCGAAATGCAGATTGGAAACAGAAAATTTTTCGACAAAAAATGTATGAAAAAAAGGGCTTTGTATAGCCCACAGAACTGGATACCCACAATCTCACTATATCCTCCAACCACGCACCTCGAGCCAGCTGTTCTGTTTCTGTGCATTTAAACCACAAACTATTTTAGCTGCTGTCTCGAAATGCAGATTGGAGACAGAAAATTTTTCGACCAAAAAATGTATGAAAAAATGGGCTTTGTATAGCCCACAGAACTGGATACCCACAATCTCACTATATCCTAGAACCACGCACCTCGAGCCAGCCGTTCTGTTTCTGTGCATTTAAAGCACAAACTAGCTTAGCTGCTGTCTCGAAATGCAGATTGGAGACAGAAAATTTTTCAACCAGAAAATGTATGAAAAAAAGGGCTTTGTATAGCCCACAGAACTGGATACCCACAATTTCACTATATCCTCCAACCACGCACCTCGAGCCAGCTGTTCTGTTTCTGTGCATATAAACCACAAACTAGCTTAGCTGCTGTCTCGAAATGCAGATTGGAGACAGAACATTTTTCGACCAAAAAATGTTTGAAAAAAAGGGCTTTGTATAGCCCACAGAACTGGATACCCACAATTTCACTATATCCTCCAATCATGCACCCCGAGCCAGTAGTTCTGTTTCTGTGCATATAAACCACAAACTAGCTTAGCTGCTGTCTCGAAATGCAGATTGGAGACAGAAAATTTTTCGACCAAAAAATGTTTGAAAAAAAGGGCTTTGTATAGCCCACAGAACTGGATACCCACAATTTCACTATATCCTCCAATCATGCACCCCGAGCCAGTAGTTCTGTTTCTGTGCATATAAACCACAAACTAGCTTAGCTGCTGTCTCGAAATGCAGATTGGAGACAGAAAATTTTTCGACCAAAAAATGTTTGAAAAAAAGGGCTTTGTATAGCCCACAGAACTGGATACCCACAATTTCACTATATCCTCCAATGACGCAACCCGAGCCAGCTGTTCTGTTTCTGTGCACTTAAACCACAAACCAGCTTACCTGCTGTCACGAAATGCAGATTGGAAACAGAAATTTTTTCGACCAAAAAATGTTTGAAAAAAAGGGCTTTGTATAGCCCACAGAACTGGATACCCACAATTTCACTATATCCTCCAATCATGCACCCCGAGCCAGTAGTTCTGTTTCTGTGCATATAAACCACAAACTAGCTTAGCTGCTGTCTCGAAATGCAGATTGGAGACAGAAAATTTTTCGACCAAAAAATGTATGAAAAAAAGGGCTTTGTATAGCCCACAGAACTGGATACCCACAATCTCACTATATCCTCCAACCACGCACCTCGAGCCAGCTGTTCTGTTTCTGTGCATTTAAACCACAAACTAGCTTAGCTGCTGTCTCGAAATGCAGATTGGAGACAGAAAATTTTTCGACCAAAAAATGTTTGAAAAAAAGGGCTTTGTATAGCCCACAGAACTGGATACCCACAATTTCACTATATCCTCCAATCATGCACCCCGAGCCAGTAGTTCTGTTTCTGTGCATATAAACCACAAACTAGCTTAGCTGCTGTCTCGAAATGCAGATTGGAGACAGAAAATTTTTCGACCAAAAAATGTATGAAAAAAAGGGCTTTGTATAGCCCACAGAACTGGATACCCACAATCTCACTATATCCTCCAACCACGCACCTCGAGCCAGCTGTTCTGTTTCTGTGCATTTAAACCACAAACTAGCTTAGCTGCTGTCTCGAAATGCAGATTGGAGACAGAAAATTTTTCGACCAAAAAATGTATGAAAAAATGGGCTTTGTATAGCCCACAGAACTGGATACCCACAATTTCACTATATCCTCCAATGACGCAACCCGAGCCAGCTGTTATGTTTCTGTGCACTTAAACCACAAACCAGCTTACCTGCTGTCTCGAAATGCAGATTGGAGACAGAAAATTTTTCGACCAAAAAATGTTTGAAAAAAAGGGCTTTGTATAGCCCACAGAACTGGATACCCACAATCTCACTATATCCTCCAACCACGCACCTCGAGCCAGCTGTTCTGTTTCTGTGCATTTAAACCACAAACCAGCTTACCTGCTGTCTCGAAATGCAGATTGGAGACAGAAAATTTTTCGACCAAAAAATGTTTGAAAAAAAGGGCTTTGTATAGCCCACAGAACTGGATACCCACAATCTCACTATATCCTCCAACCACGCACCTCGAGCCAGCTGTTCTGTTTCTGTGCATTTAAACCACAAACTAGCTTAGCTGCTGTCTCGAAATGCAGATTGGAGACAGAAAATTTTTCGACCAAAAAATGTTTGAAAAAAAGGGCTTTGTATAGCCCACAGAACTGGATACCCACAATTTCACTATATCCTCCAATCATGCACCCCGAGCCAGTAGTTCTGTTTCTGTGCATATAAACCACAAACTAGCTTAGCTGCTGTCTCGAAATGCAGATTGGAGACAGAAAATTTTTCGACCAAAAAATGTTTGAAAAAAAGGGCTTTGTATAGCCCACAGAACTGGATACCCACAATTTCACTATATCCTCCAATCATGCACCCCGAGCCAGTAGTTCTGTTTCTGTGCATATAAACCACAAACTAGCTTAGCTGCTGTCTCGAAATGCAGATTGGAGACAGAAAATTTTTCGACCAAAAAATGTTTGAAAAAAAGGGCTTTGTATAGCCCACAGAACTGGATACCCACAATCTCACTATATCCTCCAATCACGCACCTCGAGCCAGCTGTTCTGTTTCTGTGCATTTAAACCACAAACTAGCTTAGCTGCTGTCTCGAAATGCAGATTGGAGACAGAAAATTTTTCGACCAAAAAATGTTTGAAAAAAAGGGCTTTGTATAGCCCACAGAACTGGATACCCACAATCTCACTATATCCTCCAACCACGCACCTCGAGCCAGCTGTTCTGTTTCTGTGCATTTAAACCACAAACTAGCTTAGTTGCTGTCTCGAAATGCAGATTGGAAACAGAAAATGTTTCGACCAAAAAATGTATGAAAAAATGGGATTTGTATAGCCCACAGAACTGGATACCCACAATCTCACTATATCCTCCAATCGCGCACCTCGAGCCAGCTGTTCTGTTTCTGTGCAATTAAACCACAAACCAGCTCAGCTCTTGCCTCGAAATGCAGATTGGAGACAAAAAATTTTTATACAAAAAAATGAATGAAAAAAGGGCTTTGTAAAGCCCACAGAACTGGATACCCAAAATCTCACTATATCCTCCAATCACGCACCTCGAGCCAGCTGTTCTGTTTCTGTGCAATTAAACCACAAACCAGCTCAGCTCTTGCCTCGAAATGCAGATTGGAGACAGAAAATTTTTCGACAAAAAATGTATGAAAAAAAGGGCTTTGTAAAGCCCACAGAACTGGATACCCAAAATCTCACTATATCCTCCAACCACGCACCTCGAGCCAGCTGTTCTGTTTCTGTGCATTTAAACCACAAACTAGCTTAGCTGCTGTCTCGAAATGCAGATTGGAGACAGAAAATTTTTCGACCAAAAAATGTTTGAAAAAAAGGGCTTTGTATAGCCCACAGAACTGGATACCCACAATCTCACTATATCCTCCAACCACGCACCTCGAGCCAGCTGTTCTGTTTCTGTGCATTTAAACCACAAACTAGCTTAGCTGCTGTCTCGAAATGCAGATTGGAAACAGAAAATGTTTCGACCAAAAAATGTATGAAAAAATGGGCTTTGTATAGCCCACAGAACTGGATACCCACAATCTCACTATATCCTCCAATCACGCACCTCGAGCCAGCTGTTCTGTTTCTGTGCAATTAAACCACAAACCAGCTCAGCTCTTGCCTCGAAATGCAGATTGGAGACAGAAAATTTTTCGACAAAAAATGTATGACAAAAAGGGCTTTGTATAGCCCACAGAACTGGATACCCACAATCTCACTATATCCTCCAACCACGCACCTCGAGCCAGCTGTTCTGTTTCTGTGCATTTAAACCACAAACTAGCTTAGCTGCTGTCTCGAAATGCAGATTGGAAACAGAAAATGTTTCGACCAAAAAATGTATGAAAAAATGGGCTTTGTATAGCCCACAGAACTGGATACCCACAATCTCACTATATCCTCCAATCGCGCACCTCGAGCCAGCTGTTCTGTTTCTGTGCAATTAAACCACAAACCAGCTCAGCTTTTGCATCGAAATGCAGATTGGAGACAGAAAATTTTTCGACCAAAAAATGTATGAAAAAAAGGGCTTTGTATAGCCCACAGAACTGGATACCCACAATCTCACTATATCCTCCAATCGCGCACCTCGAGCCAGCTGTTCTGTTTCTGTGCATTTAAACCACAAACCAGCTCAGCTCTTGCCTCGAAATGCAGACTAGAAATAGAAAATTTGTCAACCAAAAAATGTTTGAAAAATGGCTATGTATAGCCCACAGAACTGGATACCCACAATCTCACTATATCCTCCAACTACGCACATCGAGCCAGCTGTTTTGTTTCTGCGCATTTAAAGCACAAACTAGCTTAGCTTTTGCCTCGAAATGCAGATTGGAGACAGAAAATTTTTCGACCAAAAAATGTATGAAAAAAAGGGCTTTGTATAGCCCACAGAACTGGATGCACACAATCTCACTATATCCTCCAACCACGCACCTCGAGCCAGCTGTTCTGTTTCTGTGCATTTAAAGCACAAACTAGCTTACCTGCTGTCTCGAAATGCAGATTGGAAACAGAAAATTTTTCGACCAAAATATTTATGAACAAAAGGGCTTTGTATAGCCCACAGAACTGGATACCCACAATCTCACTATATCCTCCAACAACGCACCTCGAGATAGCTGTTCTGTTTCTGTGCATTTAAAGCACAAACTATCTTACCTGCTGCCTCGAAATGCAGATTGAGAACAGAAAATTTTTCAACCAAAAAATGTATGAAAAAAAGGGCTTTGTATAGCCCACAGAACTGGATATCCACAATCTCACTATATCCTCCAACCACGCACCTCGAGCCAGCTGTTCTGTTTCTGTGCATTTAAAGCACAAACTAGCTTACCTGCTGCCTCGAAATGCAGATTGGAAACAGAAAATTTTTCGACCAAATAATGTTTGAAAAAAAGGGCTTTGTTAAGCCCACAGAACTGGATATCCACAATCTCACTATATCCTCCAACCACGCACCTCGAGCCAGCTGTTCTGTTTCTGTGCATTTGGACCACAAACCAGCTTAGCTGCTGCCTCGAAATGCAGATTGGGAACAGAAAATTTTTCAACCAAAAAATGTATGAAAAAAAGGGCTTTGTATAGCCCACAGAACTGGATACCCACAACCTCACTTTATCCTCCAATCACGCACCTCGAGCCAGCTGTTCTGTTCCTGTGCATTTAAACCACAAACCAGCTCAGCTCTTGCCTCGAAATGCAGACTGGAAATAGAAAGTTTGTCAACCAAAAACAGAAAATTTTTCAACCAAATAATGTTTGAAAAAAAGGGCTTTTTGTAGCCCACAGAACTGGATACCCACAATCTCACTATATCCTCCAATCGCGCACCTCGAGCCAGCTGTTCTGTTTCTGTGCAATTAAACCACAAACCAGCTCAGCTCTTGCCTCGAAATGCAGATTGGAAACAGAAAATTTTTCAACCAAAAAATGAATGAAAAAAGGGCTTTGTATAGCCCACTGAACTGGATACCCAAAATCTCACTATATCCTCCAACTACGCACATCGAGCCAGCTGTTTTGTTTCTGCGCATTTAAAGCACAAACTAGCTTAGCTTTTGCCTCGAAATGCAGATTGGAGACAGAAAATTTTTCGACCAAAAAATGTATGAAAAAAAGGGCTTTGTATAGCCCACAGAACTGGATGCACACAATCTCACTATATCCTCCAACCACGCACCTCGAGCCAGCTGTTCTGTTTCTGTGCATTTAAAGCACAAACTAGCTTACCTGCTGTCTCGAAATGCAGATTGGAAACAGAAAATTTTTCGACCAAAATATTTATGAACAAAAGGGCTTTGTATAGCCCACAGAACTGGATACCCACAATCTCACTATATCCTCCAACAACGCACCTCGAGATAGCTGTTCTGTTTCTGTGCATTTAAAGCACAAACTATCTTACCTGCTGCCTCGAAATGCAGATTGAGAACAGAAAATTTTTCAACCAAAAAATGTATGAAAAAAAGGGCTTTGTATAGCCCACAGAACTGGATATCCACAATCTCACTATATCCTCCAACCACGCACCTCGAGCCAGCTGTTCTGTTTCTGTGCATTTAAAGCACAAACTAGCTTACCTGCTGCCTCGAAATGCAGATTGGAAACAGAAAATTTTTCGACCAAATAATGTTTGAAAAAAAGGGCTTTGTTAAGCCCACAGAACTGGATATCCACAATCTCACTATATCCTCCAACCACGCACCTCGAGCCAGCTGTTCTGTTTCTGTGCATTTGGACCACAAACCAGCTTAGCTGCTGCCTCGAAATGCAGATTGGGAACAGAAAATTTTTCAACCAAAAAATGTATGAAAAAAAGGGCTTTGTATAGCCCACAGAACTGGATACCCACAACCTCACTTTATCCTCCAATCACGCACCTCGAGCCAGCTGTTCTGTTCCTGTGCATTTAAACCACAAACCAGCTCAGCTCTTGCCTCGAAATGCAGACTGGAAATAGAAAGTTTGTCAACCAAAAACAGAAAATTTTTCAACCAAATAATGTTTGAAAAAAAGGGCTTTTTGTAGCCCACAGAACTGGATACCCACAATCTCACTATATCCTCCAATCGCGCACCTCGAGCCAGCTGTTCTGTTTCTGTGCAATTAAACCACAAACCAGCTCAGCTCTTGCCTCGAAATGCAGATTGGAAACAGAAAATTTTTCAACCAAAAAATGAATGAAAAAAGGGCTTTGTATAGCCCACTGAACTGGATACCCAAAATCTCACTATATCCTCCAATCACGCACCTCGAGCCAGCTGTCCTGTTTCTGTGTATTTAAACCACAAACCAGCTTAGCTGCTGCCTCGAAATGCAGACTGGGAACAGAAAATTTTTCGACCAAAAAATGTATGAACACAAGGGCTTTGTGTAGCCCACAGAACTGGATACCCACAATCACACTATATCGTCTAATCACGCACCTCGAGCCAGCTGTTCTGTTTCTGTGCATTTGGACCACAAACCAGCTTAGCTGCTGCCTCGAAATGCAGATTGGGAACAGAAAATTTTTCAACCAAAAAATGAATGAAAAAAGGGCTTTGTATAGCCCACAGAACTGGATACCCAAAATCTCACTATATCCTCCAATCGCGCACCTCGAGCCAGCTGTTCTGTTCCTGTGCATTTAAACCACAAACCAGCTCAGCTCTTGCCTCGAAATGCAGACTAGAAATAGAAAGTTTGTCAACCAAAAACAGAAAATTTTTCAACCAAATAATGTTTGAAAAAAAGGGCTTTTTGTAGCCCACAGAACTGGATACCCACAATCTCACTATATCCTCCAATCGCGCACCTCGAGCCAGCTGTTCTGTTTCTGTGCAATTAAACCACAAACCAGCTCAGCTCTTGCCTCGAAATGCAGATTGGAAACAGAAAATTTTTCAACCAAAAAATGAATGAAAAAAGGGCTTTGTATAGCCCACTGAACTGGATACCCAAAATCTCACTATATCCTCCAATCACGCACCTCGAGCCAGCTGTCCTGTTTCTGTGTATTTAAACCACAAACCAGCTTAGCTGCTGCCTCGAAATGCAGACTGGGAACAGAAAATTTTTCGACCAAAAAATGTATGAACACAAGGGCTTTGTGTAGCCCACAGAACTGGATACCCACAATCACACTATATCGTCTAATCACGCACCTCGAGCCAGCTGTTCTGTTTCTGTGCATTTGGACCACAAACCAGCTTAGCTGCTGCCTCGAAATGCAGATTGGGAACAGAAAATTTTTCAACCAAAAAATGAATGAAAAAAGGGCTTTGTATAGCCCACAGAACTGGATACCCACATTCTCACTATATCGTCCAATCACGCACCTCGAGCCAGCTGTTCTGTTTCTGTGCATTTGGACCACAAACCAGCTTAGCTGCTGCCTCGAAATGCAGATTGGGAACAGAAAATTTTTCGACCAAAAAATGTATGAACCAAAGGGCTTTGTATAGCCCACAGAACTGGATACCCAAAATCTCACTATATCCTCCAATCACGCACCTCCAGCCAGCTGTTCTGCTTCTGTGCATCTTATGCACAAACTAGCTTAGCTGCTGCCTCGAAATGCAAATTGGGAAAAGAAAATTTTTCAACCAAAAAATGTATGGAAAATGGGCTTTGTATAGCCCACAGAACTGGATACCCACAATCTCAGTATATCGTCCAATCACGCACCTCGAGCCAGCTGTTCTGTTTCTGTGCATTTGGACCAAAAACCAGCTTAGCTGCTGCCTCGAAATGCAGATTAGAAACAGAAAATTTTTCAACCAAAAAAATGAATGAAAAAAGGGCTTTGTATACCCCACAGAACTGGATACCCACAATCTCACTATATCCTCCAACCACGCACCTCGAGCCAGCTGTTCTGTTTCTGTGCAATTAAACCACAAACCAGCTCAGCTCTTGCCTCGAAATGCAGATTGGAGACAGAAAATTTTTCGACCAAAAAATGTATGAAAAAAAGGGCTTTGTATAGCCCACAGGACTGGATACCCACAATCTCACTATATCCTCCAATCACGCACCTCGAGCCAGCTGTTCTGTTTCTGTGCAATTAAACCACAAACCAGCTCAGCTTTTGCCTCGAAATGCAGATTGGAGACAGAAAATTTTTCGACCAAAAAATGTATGAAAAAAAGGGCTTTGTATAGCCCACAGAACTGGATGCACACAATCTCACTATATCCTCCAACCACGCACCTCTAGCCAGCTGTTCTGTTTCTGTGCAATTAAACCACAAACCAGCTCAGCTCTTGCCTCGAAATGCAGATTGGAGACAGAAAATTTTTCGACCATAAAATGTATGAAAAAAAGGGCTTTGTATAGCCCACAGAACTGGATGCACACAATCTCACTATATCCTCCAACCACGCACCTCGAGCCAGCTGTTCTGTTTCTGTGCAATTAAACCACAAACCAGCTCAGCTCTTGCCTCGAAATGCAGATTGGAGACAGAAAATTTTTCGACCATAAAATGTATGAAAAAAAGGGCTTTGTATAGCCCACAGAACTGGATACCCACAATCTCACTATATACTCCAACAACGCACCTCGAGCCAGCTGTTCTGTTTCTGTGCATTTAAAGCACAAACTAGCTTAGCTGCTGTCTCGAAATGCAGATTGGAAACAGAAAATTTTTCGACCAAATAATGTTTGAAAAAAAGGGCTTTGTATAGCCCACAGAACTGGATACCCACAATCTCACTATATCCTCCAACAACGCACCTCGAGCCAGCTGTTCTGTTTCTGTGCATTTAAAGCACAAACTAGCTTAGCTGCTGTCTCGAAATGCAGATTGGAAACAGAAAATTTTTCAACCAAAAAATGAATGAAGAAAGGGCTTTGTATAGCCCACAGAACTGGATACCCACAATCTCACTATATCCTCCAACCACGCACCTCGAGCCAGCTGATCTATTTCTGTGCATTTAAAGTACAAACTAGCTTACCTGCTGTCTCGAAATGCAGATTGGAAACAGAAAATTTTTCGACCAAAAAATTTATGAACAAAAGGGCTGTGTACAGCCTACAGAACTGGATACCCACAATCTCACTATATCCTCCAACCACGCACCTCGAGCCAGCTGTTCTGTTTCTGTGCATTTAAAGCACAAACTATCTTACCTGCTGTCTCGAAATGCAGATTGGAAACAGAAAATTTTTCGACCAAATAATGTTTGAAAAAAGGGCTTTGTATAGCCCACAGAACTGGATACCCACAATCTCACTTTATCCTCTAACCACGCACCTCGAGCCAGCTGTTCTGTTCCTGTGCATTTAAAGCACCAACTATCTTACCTGCTGTTTCGAAATGCAGATTGGAAACAGAAAATTTTTCGACCAAATAATGTTTGAAAAAAAGGGCTTTGTATAGCCCACAGAACTGGATACCCACAATCTCACTATATCCTCCAATCACGCACCTCGAGCCAGCTGTTCTGTTTCTGTGCAATTAAACCACAAACCAGCTCAGCTTTTGCCTCGAAATGCAGATTGGAGACAGAAAATTTTTCGACCAAAAAATGTATGAAAAAAAGGGCTTTGTATAGCCCACAGAACTGGATGCACACAATCTCACTATATCCTCCAACCACGCACCTCGAGCCAGCTGTTCTGTTTCTGTGCATTTAAAGCACAAACTAGCTTACCTGCTGTCTCGAAATGCAGATTGGAAACTGAAAATTTTTCGACCAAAAAATGTATGAACAAAAGGGCTTTGTATAGCCCATAGAACTGGATACACACAATCTCACTATATCCTCCAACTACGCACCTCGAGCCAGCTGTTCTGTTTCTGTGCAATTAAACCACAAACCAGCTCAGCTCTTGCCTCGAAATGCAGATTGGAGACAGAAAATTTTTCGACCAAAAAATGTATGAAAAAAAGGGCTTTGTACAGCCCACAGAACTGGATGCACACAATCTCACTATATCCTCCAACCACGCACCTCGAGCCAGCTGTTCTGTTTCTGTGCATTTAAAGCACAAACTAGCTTACCTGCTGTCTCGAAATGCAGATTGGAAACAGAAAATTTTTCGACCAAAAAATGTATGAACAAAAGGGCTTTGTATAGCCCATAGAACTGGATACACACAATCTCACTATATCCTCCAACCACGCACCTCGAGCCAGCTGTTCTGTTTCTGTGCAATTAAACCACAAACCAGCTCAGCTCTTGCCTCGAAATGCAGATTGGAGACAGAAAATTTTTCGACCATAAAATGTATGAAAAAAAGGGCTTTGTATAGCCCACAGGACTGGATACCCACAATCTCACTATATCCTCCAATCACGCACCTCGAGCCAGCTGTTCTGTTTCTGTGCAATTAAACCACAAACCAGCTCAGCTTTTGCCTCGAAATGCAGATTGGAGACAGAAAATTTTTCGACCAAAAAATGTATGAAAAAAAGGGCTTTGTATAGCCCACAGAACTGGATGCACACAATCTCACTATATCCTCCAACCACGCACCTCTAGCCAGCTGTTCTGTTTCTGTGCAATTAAACCACAAACCAGCTCAGCTCTTGCCTCGAAATGCAGATTGGAGACAGAAAATTTTTCGACCATAAAATGTATGAAAAAAAGGGCTTTGTATAGCCCACAGAACTGGATGCACACAATCTCACTATATCCTCCAACCACGCACCTCGAGCCAGCTGTTCTGTTTCTGTGCAATTAAACCACAAACCAGCTCAGCTCTTGCCTCGAAATGCAGATTGGAGACAGAAAATTTTTCGACCATAAAATGTATGAAAAAAAGGGCTTTGTATAGCCCACAGAACTGGATACCCACAATCTCACTATATACTCCAACAACGCACCTCGAGCCAGCTGTTCTGTTTCTGTGCATTTAAAGCACAAACTAGCTTACCTGCTGTCTCGAAATGCAGATTGGAAACAGAAAATTTTTCGACCAAAAAATGTATGAACAAAAGGGCTTTGTATAGCCCATAGAACTGGATACACACAATCTCACTATATCCTCCAACCACGCACCTCGAGCCAGCTGTTCTGTTTCTGTGCAATTAAACCACAAACCAGCTCAGCTCTTGCCTCGAAATGCAGATTGGAGACAGAAAATTTTTCGACCAAAAAATGTATGAAAAAAGGGCTTTGTACAGCCCACAGAACTGGATGCACACAATCTCACTATATCCTCCAACCACGCACCTCGAGCCAGCTGTTCTGTTTCTGTGCATTTAAAGCACAAACTAGCTTACCTGCTGTCTCGAAATGCAGATTGGAAACAGAAAATTTTTCGACCAAAAAATGTATGAACAAAAGGGCTTTGTATAGCCCATAGAACTGGATACACACAATCTCACTATATCCTCCAACCACGCACCTCGAGCCAGCTGTTCTGTTTCTGTGCAATTAAACCACAAACCAGCTCAGCTCTTGCCTCGAAATGCAGATTGGAGACAGAAAATTTTTCGACCATAAAATGTATGAAAAAAAGGGCTTTGTATAGCCCACAGAACTGGATACCCACAATCTCACTATATCCTCCAACAACGCACCTCGAGCCAGCTGTTCTGTTTCTGTGCATTTAAAGCACAAACTAGCTTACCTGCTGTCTCGAAATGCAGATTGGAAACAGAAAATTTTTCGACCAAAAAATGTATGAACAAAAGGGCTTTGTATAGCCCACAGAACTGGATACCCACAATCTCACTATATCCTCCAATCACGCACCTCGAGCCAGCTGTTCTGTTTCTGTGCAATTAAACCACAAACCAGCTCAGCTTTTGCCTCGAAATGCAGATTGGAGACAGAAAATTTTTCGACCAAAAAATGTATGAAAAAAAGGGCTTTGTATAGCCCACAGAACTGGATGCACACAATCTCACTATATCCTCCAACCACGCACCTCGAGCCAGCTGTTCTGTTTCTGTGCAATTAAACCACAAACCAGCTCAGCTCTTGCCTCGAAATGCAGATTGGAGACAGAAAATTTTTCGACCATAAAATGTATGAAAAAAAGGGCTTTGTATAGCCCACAGAACTGGATGCACACAATCTCACTATATCCTCCAACCACGCACCTCGAGCCAGCTGTTCTGTTTCTGTGCAATTAAACCACAAACCAGCTCAGCTCTTGCCTCGAAATGCAGATTGGAGACAGAAAATTTTTCGACCATAAAATGTATGAAAAAAAGGGCTTTGTATAGCCCACAGAACTGGATACCCACAATCTCACTATATCCTCCAACAACGCACCTCGAGCCAGCTGTTCTGTTTCTGTGCATTTAAAGCACAAACTAGCTTAGCTGCTGTCTCGAAATGCAGATTGGAAACAGAAAATTTTTCGACCAAATAATGTTTGAAAAAAAGGGCTTTGTATAGCCCACAGAACTGGATACCCACAATCTCACTATATCCTCCAACAACGCACCTCGAGCCAGCTGTTCTGTTTCTGTGCATTTAAAGCACAAACTAGCTTAGCTGCTGTCTCGAAATGCAGATTGGAAACAGAAAATTTTTCAACCAAAAAATGAATGAAGAAAGGGCTTTGTATAGCCCACAGAACTGGATACCCACAATCTCACTATATCCTCCAACCACGCACCTCGAGCCAGCTGATCTATTTCTGTGCATTTAAAGTACAAACTAGCTTACCTGCTGTCTCGAAATGCAGATTGGAAACAGAAAATTTTTCGACCAAAAAATTTATGAACAAAAGGGCTGTGTACAGCCTACAGAACTGGATACCCACATTCTCACTATATCGTCCAATCACGCACCTCGAGCCAGCTGTTCTGTTTCTGTGCATTTGGACCACAAACCAGCTTAGCTGCTGCCTCGAAATGCAGATTGGGAACAGAAAATTTTTCGACCAAAAAATGTATGAAAAAAAAGGCTTTGTGTAGCCCACAGAACTGGATACCCACAATCTCAGTATATCCTCCTACCACGCATCTCGAGCCAGCTGTTCTGTTTCTGTGCATTTGGACCACAAACCAGCTTAGCTGCTGCCTCGAAATGCAGATTGGAAACAGAAAATTTTTCGACCAAATACTCTATGAGAAAAGTGTGTTACGTATACGACACCGAACACGATTCTCAAATCCGAATTCTACCTTGTTCAATTCGAGATATGTAGATATTTTGAATCTGTGCGCTCCAGCTGTAAGTAAGCTCAACTACTGCCTCGCGACTCTGATTTGCGCATCAAATTTTTAAATCGCCGTCTTCGCGATGTCAATTGACCGCCTCGGAGCTGGACTTTGGATTTTTCTTGTGGGGGAACAGTGAAGGACAATGCGGAAAGTACTTAATTCCAATATACTCCAAGTAATCCGTGAGATATAGCCCGAAACCACCAACAAGGTCTTGGAAAATTGGAGTGACACCCAGCCGAGGCATCCACTTCAACGACGTTGTACTCCCTAATTAAGGGTAATGTTTGGTTTTAGTATTAAAGCCATAATACATGGAGAAAATGCAATTTTGTTCATTTTATTGGATTTTTAAAAAGGAACTTGTATTTGGCCCACCCTGTGCATAGGTATTTACTTGAATCATTGCAATAGGTTTCTAATAATTATAAGAGTGGCATCCGCAATATATAAACCAAAGGAGTTGGATTCATCGATTTCAATGGAAGGAGTAAAGTTTAAAGGACCGAACTTCTGTTAGAAAAAAAGATTGTTCTTCCTACCAAATCGAATCGATCAATTTAAATCAAATTAATTCTCTCCCACTCAAGGCTCAGCAAAACAAAAAAAAAGGAAGAAGACCAAAACAAACAAACAATCCTCTTCAACTATATACAAAAGACAAAAGAAAAATTTTCTATTTATCTTGAAAACAATTTCTTCTTTAAACTTCGATAGCCATTTTAGGAGTGAATGAATGATAACATCCTTAGTACTTACTGTGGCTTCCCCCCACTGCCACTACCCCCACAGGATTCGACCATTCGTGGCAACAACCGGGAACCGGCAATCATTAGATATGGGGGAAGTGGACAATTTCCGCAACATTAACTCGGCTGTTCGATGGGAAATCGTTAAAAACCTCTCTCCTCGAAATAAATAAAAAAAAAAACAGGCAAAGGCAGATACGGGTTACTTTAAATTAAATTCAGAGAAAACGGGGGAAAAAAGCAAAATATATGCATCAAGCAATTACCAGCACTTGCAATTCACATTTCAACTTGAGGCGAAATTCCTGTAAAATGTATCTCGAATGAAACTTCCCCATCGAACATGGGAAATTCGTTTTGCCCAACATCCACCCAGCCCCAGGATAAAGTGTGTATCTGTGTGTGCACAAGTGCACACAGGAAATTATGAATGAGCTGTTGTACTCGTATGTGTGTTGCGAGCTTGTGAAGACGAGTGTATCGGAGTGGTGTTTGAACACAGATTTTGTTACACCCCTTCAGCGTGACGGCACTGTCATGTGGGAGTGCATATGCTACAGCTTGTCATACAATGGTACTTTTATCGAAATTACATAAATTTCACTCCTGATAGGGATAGGCAGGTACTCGTACTCTTTCTGTTCAAATTTTTGTTCCATTTTTTCCCGATTTTTTTACTTTGAGGACTTATTCACTCAGAACTGGAGGTGCTCTGAATTAATTGGGACTACAATTCCATATAATAACTCGATACGAGTTTTATCTGCGTTCAATAAATTATGTACATGCACACATGGCTTATAGGTCACACATATGCTGGAAAAGTATTAACACACATAATACTGGGGGATAAAATCGTGTCCATTGGCAGGGTGTTGTACAGTAAAAGAGCTTAGAAACAACTATCTATTGGGCGGTGTGTGGCATGAGTAAGCACTCGGCCATGGCTGTCATAGAGATAAGGACTTCGATAAGGAGAATTAGATTAAAAGGACTTTTAATTGCTGATAGATACTGAGCTCTATGCTCAAGTGGGGTTAGACGTACATACTTCTTCAAGAGACAAACATAAGAGGATGAAACAGGAAGAGCGAACTTGGAATAATGTTGTTTTTTTTTCAATGAGGGCTTATGAGTTAGGGGATGATACTTCTGTTAGATGTTTTCCCCAAACTATTTGGGAGGTTTACTTTATGACAGTGAGACCAAATTGGGGATGATGCCATTGTTTCAGTAATAGTTTCCATCGTTACAGATGAATGAATCCTATACCTAGGTGCCGGGGAACAAGGAATTAAATGAATACATGATAAATATTTATGAGTATAGTTCGGCAGCACTACCATGACTAGTTGAAAGGATAGTGATATACTTGAGAGATAAGGTTTTATTGTAAGCAGATAATAAAGCTGCCATTTGTGTTCGATTTATGTACGAGTGGGCGATGCAACAGAGGGAACAAGGAGTAATATGAATAATATTTACAAGCACACAGGTGTTCAAAATGTACATTTGAGTCGTCCACAATGTATACATTGCTTCACGCAATATGGGGTGAAACATTCCCGAGAACTCTAGAGTGTGATAAACTCCTTAAATTAAGGCTTAGTGCAGATTCCTACCTGGACCTGCATTTCCAGGAAATCCTGGGACGAAATGAGTGAAATGCCGAGATTTCAAGCCAATACTTGAGGTCAAAGCAGGGGGTTTTCCTAGATAACTCTTTAATAAATGAAAAACAAGTTACCGAAAACTTGAGGCATATAAAACATAGCAAGGTCTAAAACTATCATGAAGATGCATAGATAAATATGTAGACACAAGTTTAAAAAAAAATGTGCAGAGGATAGCTACCAAAGAGATTGGTGTGTAATGAAGAAAACATAGCCTCCTTAGCGGTCAGAATCGCAGTAAACCCAGTAATATCGAATCTCGCCGATCGGCTGAATTGGAGAGGCCAGAGAGTAACCCCGGCTCATGGTCTAAGGTATAGAGTGATGTTAACCGAAATCGATTTATCCTGTGGTTCCAACAAGACGACGCTAAATGCTATACAAGCGACGTAACGCTCGAAGTTGTGAAGGACAAATTTGGCGAGCGTTCAGTTGGCCGCCGCGACTAGAGTCCACTTTGTTATTTACTTTCATTTTCTCTGGGATTATGTCAAGTACTTAGTTTATGCTAATGAGTCAACCTTTGGACCATATTTAGCCCAACATTTGAGACGCTACTGTCAGAATAAGGCTGCGCATATTAGACCCAGTCATTAAAAATTGAACAGACCGTGCCAACACAGCCAAGGTAGCCATTTGAATTATGTCCTATTTCAAAAATAATGGCATGAATGTAGTTTCAAAATAAACCCAGAATCAAATAAAAGTTTTTCACCGTTGTTATTTTATTCAAGGTTTTTTTTCTATCGTTCTTATCTGGTCACCTTGTATAATAATGTGAATGTTATTGCGAGAGGATTTTAGCCACTGATCTACTGACCAAACGATATTGTAAGACTACTGCAAACTTAAATTTCAATTATTGACTATTGAACTAAACTATCCAAGTACTTACGCATATAAATTTCAGGATATTGTTCAGCTCAATGTTTCCTAAATCATTCTGATCAGCAAAAAGGAGCTCCGAAGAATGTCTTTGCTTTTTTATGGTAAGTACTGGACAATACCATAACAAGTAACAAATGGATTATGTTTCCTTTTCGTCCTTGCAGTTTTTACAGAAATCCTCATGTGGGGTATTCCTAGCCGCGGACCATGATTGCCTTCCACGAAGTTTCCTTTCACGACACCAACACCAGTTCGAATATCCCCGCGCAAATCTGCAAATCACTGACATGTGTAGGCCATTTATGTGCGACTGCCCAGAGTAGATGGGGTCTATAATCCCGAACTATATCTCGGTTATAAGACTGATGCATGCATATGGGCAAGATCCAATGTACAGAGAGCTTATGGATAGTCGGCGTAGGCAACTCCCTCCGCTTGCTCGACGTATTTAGCAAGCAAAGGGCTGCTAATGCAGTCGTTCATCTAAAAGCTGTCCTACACTGGTCAAGAAAGATTTTAGCCACTCCTCCATTCGGAAAAAACTCACCATCCCTTCAAAAACTTCGGACTTTTTCCCCCCTTTTCCTAACTTTGGTAATCATTTTACTGCCTCCATTCCCTCCAGATTACCCTGGAAGTAGATCACGACTTTAGAAGATGAGGAGTACTGATGGCTGCTTAAAACCATAGACGGGCTTAGTGGTGGTGTATTCTCTGACAGTCTTAATCTTAAGCTCTTCTTCCATCTTCCAAATCTCTCAGGGGGAAATTATGACAATTAAAGAACTCTAATCTGGGTTTAAGGAAAATGTGATATATGCTAAGGATATCTTCTATCATAGCTAAGCCGCTATCACATCCTTGAATTTGACATATAAGGTAAGGTAACTCTAAACTGCATCTCTTATGAAGATGTCGGAGCAGTTCAGCATTAACCTTGGGTTGGGTGCCGTAGCATATTCCAGGGAACTGCCAAATTAGGAACAACTCTTGCCGGACTAATTGCAACCTAGGGATACCAATCGCTACACGCAAGTTAAAACTTAAAATTGATTCTATAGAGTGAACAGATCTTAGGTGGATCAACTATTGCAGCGACAAAACAAATTTGGCCTAAGCTGGGATTAAAACGCTCTAAAAATTTGGTCTCTCTCAGTAGACTAAATATAGGTATTACAAGGCTTAGCCTTCTTATGAACGATTTTTGCCGAAGCTGCTTGGATGAAGAAGGAAACCATTCTCTACCTTCTTTGTTTCTGCCCAGCTCTCTCCTACATCAGAGAACTTCGTCTACGTAGGTGCATTCTTCTTTATTGATCTAAGTGATCTGACGAATATACCCATAACTAGTCTCCAACGTTTCTTTAGAAGATTAAACTGCTTTTAACGAGTAGGTAGAAAGGACCTTTCATATGCGTACCACGCGTACGTACAATGGACTAAGTATCCTCGTGTAACTTAACGCATCCAGTTCCATCAAACTGATGTGAGACTCCCATGAATATTCAAGACACTTTTATGCATCCTTCTGGAGCTGGATTTGCACACAAGACTGCAAGTAGGAAAAAGGTCTTCAACATAATAACTCTGACTTCCTTAAGAATACGATTAACTAGTGAATTTCCTTACAGAATTTCTCTTTCCAATCTATACAGATCTTTAGTCCACATCCCACTGAATTTTGGCTCTTATGGCGAAATTGAATTATGACGCACATTGGAACATGCATAATTAGATTCTGGGACTGTAGTCTATCCGCAAGTATGTTAAGTTCATTGTTTAATCTTCCTGCTCGACAATGTGCGAAATTATCTAATTCATCTCTGCATTAAGAGGAGGATGTCCTTTCTTTTTTTTGATTCTGTCCATTACCGTCCTAATGTTCATTGGGCCATAAGTAGATTTTCTTTTAACACGATTACAAATGCACAACCAAGTCATGTATGACTGACGTCTCTCTATAAGTAGATACTAAGGATCGAACAACATGCAGCAGAAAATTACTAAATTGTGTGCATGATAATTTTAATGTCACTCTTCTCGCCCACAAACTAATATTTCATACGGAAAATCCATTGACATCATCTTACTCACAACCTAGGTTCTATGTGTATGCGGTGAGGATGTAATTTGTCATACTTTCGACGGAGGTAAAGGAACCCTTAGGCCAGACCAAATTTGATCTGAAATATCTAGGATATGGGCATGATTTACACACGCAATACAACAATAGCCGAAAGCTTAATACAATATGTCAATATTTGTCTTGGGATTCATGGGAACACGATAGTTCAATTTTAAAATTAATTCCTTGAAATATATTTTGTTTAAACTTCCTTGCGAATGTTGAAGGTTGTTTCCAGTAAAGTTGATGCCCACACATCCCAGGAGAGACGATTTTCGAGGAATCGATTCCAACAAGTAATCATTTATTTTTCACAGCGTTACCATGTCTGCAAGTTTGGGTGTATTATTCAGGACTCAGGGATGAAATTTTCCTCTCTATCCCAAGCGTTTAACTCTAGTCTAATGTGACTGAATAGTTGACACAAAAATAGTGTAGTATGCAACTTCCACTGAAGGTTTTGAACCTTCTTGGTTAGGTTCCGATAAAGAAAAGCAGTACTGTTGTTAGTATTATCCTACTAGATTTAAAAACGACAGGGTAAGAGATCACTTACTATATTGCAAATGTTTTAGAACCTTTGAGGTGATACTCTCAAGCCTTATCAAGACAATGCCCTATCAAGCTCTGCTTTCACTTGTGGGCCCCCCTAAAGCGAAATTTTCGTCTATTGAGTTGTCCCTGATGTTCATTCGCTCTACATGGTCTAGTCACTTGAAACGACTGATGCGTACAGTCCGTACAGTTCGCTGCTAAATCTCCTCCTTCAAACCACGTCAACGTCTAAGGATACCTTCGTTCATTTTTGTTAATGCCGCTGCTTTCGAGCCATAGAGTAGGACTGGGTTAGAGTCTTCAAGGTACTCTTGGCAAAGCCTTGTTACTCAACTACCTTCTTGGGCCAAAGGAATCGCGGTTGGCAAGGGTAAATTTTCGTGTAATTTCTAAACTGATGTTGTCAGACCTTTTAATGGAGCCAAGGTAGGTAAAGTTCGTAACTACCCATTCGTTGCTGTTTTGTACCCATTCTACAGCCTAGTCAACTACTCTACCCATATTTACAAACAGACCAGTGACAGCTTTGTCTGTTCTTCAGATGATCTCAGCATCATCAGCGCATCCAAGTTGATACCTCTGATGTTGCCTTGTAAGTTTTCCAATATTTTCTCAAGTATACTCGTCAAGTGGAAGAAGTCACATGACAGCGGGTCGCCTTATCTAAATCCTCTTTTGACATCAAACATTGTTTTCAACCAGCGAGCGTTCTCCAACGTCATTCTGTACAATGCGGCGAGTAAGCCAGGGGTGTCACATATGGTGCAGCACGTCTCTATGGATGCTATCTTATGTGGATTTATTTGGACCTTTTCGCATTTTTCCAGGACCTGCCTTATTATGAATATTTCGTCAATTGCTGACTGACCAGACCTAAAACCCCACTGATAGGGGCCCTTTACCGCAGACAAATGGTTTCAGGCAGTACAGGGTCTGGTACGCAGTAGTAAGAAGGCTAATACCTTTATAGAGGCCGTTTTTTGGTGGATCTGTCATCAGTCATACTTTCATCCGATAGGTGGTTTTGGATATTGCTGTATTCACTTCTCTCTGATCGACGGATGTTGCAAGATTTAGCTCCCCACCAATCCCATGTATCTTTTTACATTTTTAGCTAATATTCCTATTTAATGTATCTGGCAACAATGAGTGCACATAAACACGTACTCAAATGAAAAAGCTCATTTCAATAGAAGTAAACAGAAATTCCATTAATTTTATATTCCTTTTGGAATATTTCCTGGAAAATATTCAAAACACCAGGGGTTTTCCGGAGGACTGAGTTATCTTCCTTCAGGAGTTCATGTAGACCATATACGTATGTACTCAAAAAATCGTTGGTATTTTTGAGTGTTCTCCAAATGAACTACATCTGTTGGATTTTGGGTTAGTTATTCAAGTTAAACTATTTTGTCCTCCATAAAGTAGGCAATAACCTTTCCAGACTGACAACGTTGGACTACTTTGTTGCCTCTTTTCAGTGGAAACCAATCAAATTATGAGGCTATAAGCCTCTGCCACCGCATCCTATCTTAACCCAGCAAATAGAGTGGTTTATTACTCCATCCAGCCACTGGTATAAAAAAATATGAATCAGGCATTATGAACGTAGCTCATTATGACTAAGTGACATCTACACGAAGACGTTCACATGAGGGTGACTGCCACAACGAGAAAGTAGCGCAAGGAATTCAGGACTTAAAAATGTTTATCATTCATTCTTTTCATTCATAAAAAAAAGTTTATAGGTATATATCATCATAATCGTAACGCATCACCATAAGATGTGATAAAAAAATTATTCTTTTTAAGAACTATACTTAAAGCAATAAGGCGTCAAATGAATTTTTTTTTAAGAAAAAAAAAACTCTCCTTCAATAAAATATGAGGTTAAGCCTTAATGTGCAATATTTACTTTAGTACAGAGTGCAGAGCGTAGGAAAATTCAATTAAATCGAATAACTGGTGACAGACGGTTAACAACTTTGATGAGATAACACTCAACTGACGAGGAAGAAAATTACCCTCGAGCAGATGACATTTGGGAGATGAGATGAAGAAGAGTAATGGCATTAAAATAGACAAGCAGACGAGTTGTGGGCTAAATTCTAAAAGTATCTATGAGCAGGTCTATTTACGACAGCAGGATTGAGGTCTTTTTTCAATTAATATTCGAACTCTGTTACTGTTGGATGCATAAATAAAATTTCGAATTTGTAAAAAAGAATAAGATGTGTGATGTAGTGACGTGACACAGTATTACCTATATTTTAAATACTATAATTGATTAAATAATCCATCACAAACGTGATAAATCTCTGGCATTGGTATCATGGATACCCCACCTCTTCTCAAATCTTTTTTTTCAGACTCAAACCCATATGGCTGACATTGCGACCTGAAAAGATCTTTTGTATCATAGATGCGTTTTACTCTTAGAGTCGTACCACCTCAATAATGAAGGAAAGCACGTCCTTAGTCGCAGAGTTTTTAATATCTGCATCACCTCAACCAATGCAGAGCCGGGTATTGACAGACAATGTGCTCAGATGATTCGTCATCTTCCGAGCAGAACCTACATTCTACATCTGGGCACAGATTACGTTTGTTGAGGTGATATTTCAGGCCTCAGTGACCTGTTAGAAAGCTCACTAACAGCTTATTAATACTGTCCTTGTCTGAGCTAAGAATTCCTTGTAGGAATAAGGCTCTATTAATCTTTTGGACTCCCGTAAGACCGGGACATTGTCCCAATGGGTTAGACGAAGTTTGTGTTCCCATGCGTTGATCAGCGCAGTGTGGGCAGCCCAGTTAAGATTGTTATGCATCGTAACAGCATTTAACTGCTATGGAGTTTAACTAAATTCGACGACAGCGACCTAAGAGCTGCCTGACTATCTGAAAAAGTATAGATCTTACCGCCCTTGAATCCCTCGCGAAGGTTTAACCTAGCGCAGATCTAAATGGCATGGAGTTCAGCCTAGAAAACCTTGGGACATATTCCCATAGGTATCGAGACTTTGGTATTGGGCGCAAAGACCCACTCAAGAACCAGATCAGACTTCTAGGGTCCAGTACCAGAACACCATTAGACCAGTCTACACGGTTTAATATTTTAACCTCAACCAATCTGTATAAACTGTATTCCCTGATCATAACGTCGGGGATAGTGCAGAACATGTCTCTTTGTAGGATTGAGTCAAGAATTTTCAGGTGTCCCACGTGGTCATTTGCCTTAAACTGGTTAAACCTCTCAAATGTTTCCTGGAATAACGTACGGTATTCAAATCCTAAGCCTGACAACTTAGAATAAAACAAACAAAAATGGAACGAAAACTACTTAATCTTGACTGGCCCAAAGGATGCCAAATATACCTATAAGGATGGACACAAATATCATTGACATTGTAAAGCGAATAAAATGGAGCTGACCTAGACATGTGTCTTCATATCTACCGAATTGGATACCTTTAGATAAAGGAAGACCAATCGGACGAAGAAGGAAGAGATGAGCGTACCATCAATGAAAACAGCTTAGTATCAAGACCTTAAAAATAGAGGACTATGGACAGGAATTAGGGGGCTTAAATCGCATAAGGAATGATGCTAGATTGCTAGATGCTAGATTGATTGAAACGGTTCATAGAGATCACGTTTTGACAGACACAAAATAAATGTGTCCAAGAGAATTCAATTCGCGAAGGACCACTTAAACTGGCCAGCAGAGTAGTGGACAAATATTTTGTGGTCAGACGAATCTCAAATCGTTTTATGTGACGGACAGGGATCTCGTCTTTATGCCAGAAAGCCTCTAAAAACAGAACTCAATCCTCAGTACACAGCAAAGACTATAAAACATGGAGGATCCGACATTATGGTTCGCGCATGCTTTTGTTTTTATGGTGTTGGTCCCATCTACCGTATCAAACAAATAATGGATCATCATTTATGCGTCTAAATCTTGGAGGAAGTCATGCTGGCGTGCTGGCACGCTGAGGAGAAAATGGCACTGATAAGGGTCTCTCAACAAGCCAATGACCCGAAGCATACTAGCAAACTTACTAAGCAGTGCTTTCTTGCCAACAAGGTGAATGTAATGGAATGACCCGAACAGTCCCCAGATCTCAACCCGATTGAGAGCCTTTGGTGTGACATTAAGAAGGCTGTTGCTTGTTGTAAACCAACTAACAACAATAGCCTTTGGGCAGCTCTCCTGGATGTCGATATCGGTCGAAAGGTGTCAAAAGCTGGTCAAGTCCATGCAACGGCGTTGTGCCACAGAAATCTCCAATAAAGGACATGCAACTAAATATTAATTTAAGGTAAAAAAAACCGACTTTTTTTTGAACATGATTAAAATTGTAAACTAAATTTGCATTTTTGATATATTTTAAGACATGTTTAGCGCACTACTATTTTTGGACTGACCGTTTTTGAATACGTTTAGATACTTTTTAAATTTTAAATTTTAGGTTAAAGTTCTTTTCTAAAATAAACTGTCATCTTTGTGGATGCATCGGATTCTCGACAATAACGTGCTCCAGATGCGGCAATTTTGTTTATTAACGTAGCCGCTGAGATGAAAATGCTACTCGTCAGAAAAGATGATTTTTCGCCCAGAATCGTAGTCCAATTCAAGCTGCTCTAAGGCAGTAATCGAATAATCCGAGATCTTTGCGCGGAATTCTCCTCAGCCTAGTGCGTGAAATGCTGAGCTGTTGAGATCGATGGCGAGTTGATGTTCGTGTTCGTTCTCGGCTACAGCAGCCACATTCTCGTCTGTGCGGACCGTACGACGACGGGGACCATGAGTCTTGTCCACTAGCATACCAGACTTACGAACTTTTTGCACAAACTTGCGAACAGTAAGTGCTTAATTTTCGGGTAAAACTTCTTTTCAAATAACGCACTGTTTGGGCTACACTGCACTCACTTTGGAAATAATTTTTCAATATTTCCCAACGTTGTTCAAGCGTAAAGCGAGTCATTTTGTTCCGCAGAGGTATGATACTCACTTTCTGTCAAGATTTCGGGCGGAAAACAACTGTCAGTGTCAAAAAAACTTATGATTTAAAAAGAAAACACTAGATGGCCCACCCTTCACATTCAAAATTCACAGGAAAATTGTAACTTGAATGTACAAAGAAACAAATAAATGATTTATAAAACTTAGATAAAAAGTGTTTCGGAAAGAATCCCAGAACAGGTCATTAAATCTGACTAAATCGCAACCTGCTTAGATACTAAAACAAAGGTTTCACTAGCTTAAGCCTTTTTTGAATATCGGAGAAGTACGTACTCAAAGTGATATGTTCATTATGACTCAAAAAAAAACCCATTAATGTTGTAAAATGCCTATATACTCAAGCTACTGATATGTTTAAATGTAAAGCAAATATTTAACGCAAAAATTTTAAGCCAACATAACTACCATAATTCAATAATTTAATTAATATTCAGTTATTTGTACTCACTTTGTGTTTTTTTTTTTTTCTAAAAGGATAATCTACGTTTATATCCTGTCAACTGTGATGAACTTGTATACTCCCATCCATCATATAAATAATTGTTAATTTGTTTTATCCATTTTGCGGAATTTCCACATTCTGTACAATCGCACATCCATTTTCTATTTTTACTTTTTTTTTTTTTTCAACCAAACACTGTAATTGAATAATTTCTTTTAGTTACTCTAAATGCAAAAAAAAAACGAAACCGATTAACAATTCAAATGGAATTTTACAGCAAATTGAACACACCAACTGACACCGTTTTTACTATGACAACCAACAACCAACATCCTCCCGAATGACAGGATATTGAAAGTGTACGCAACCAGAGATACAGGATATTAAAAAAAAAAAAAGAAAAAAAATACACCATTTCGCAAAAGGCGTCTTCAATCTGCATTCCAGTATCGATGGATACACAAAGCAAATATCTTTGGATTTCAAGTTTTGTTTGCTTTGTTAACGATGCATTTCAGTTGTTGAAAGCCAGTAGCACAGTCGACCGAAAGTAATGACGTTGTAAACAGTTGCACACAAAACGACTTTAATCAGATAGATACTAAAGATAGAAATATGTATGTATATCGTAAATTTATTCGACTACAACTGCAATCACTGGGTGTATGAGATCAATGGAAATAATGGCGTTTAATTTGCATTTTATGATGTCTGGATTTTTATACTTTGACAGGATACGGCGTCAGCCACGGCGGAGACAATGCGGTTCAATGAATCCTGCCTTCCTGCCGTCAGCCCTCATCTGCAGATGCTGAATGGGACTGGGACATTTCGAAATGAAAGAAAACAGAGAGAATGTCACGTAAATTTTAAATCAATTCACAGCTTATTTGTTTGTCATTGTTTGCCAGTTGGATTCGCATCCAAATAAGAGAATTTAATTTTCGTTTCGTTTTTCAGCAGAAACTTCCGCCATAAACCGTACGAAGATTGATGTATGCATTTTTGACTACCCCTTCGGGTTTAAGCTACTACCTACATGAGTATATGTGTGAGGAGTGTAATTCAATTTATTTTGTAAATGTCAACCCTTGCTGGGGGGAGGATTATGAATAGGGGGCGGCGGCGGTGTACTAATAGAGCAACATGCCCTAAAAGTTTATTAACACTAACCTTAACTATGATTTATTCAAAGGATCAACACCTCGCCGAGTAGGTATACATACCTACATACATGTGTGTCCTCTTTTCATTAAAAGTGATGAATCGACCATGAATCACACAAAACCAATAAACCAAGGTCAGAGATAAAATGTGTTATTATAACGATGAGTCCGTCGTTTCCCCGCCATATGGAGTGTTCGCTGGAAACGTATTGTAGTGTAAACAGATTACTGTTGAGAATATGTATTCCTACTGTGGGTATGTTCCTGGGGTAATCAGTAATCTGAATTAATGTATCGAATAACTCCCCTCGTTTGAAGCTCATCATGGAAACACTTCACGATTCGTACGAAACAAATTGGCACGGGCATGCTCACCCACGGAAATTGATACGAATATGCTGTTCGAAGTCTGAACTGCAATCTGGAATTAAAGTATTTAAATGGAGCGAAGGGATCCTGGTAAGATGCCACTTGAGATTCATTAGGTTAGCAGGTGTTTCAAATAAAACAGAAACGAATGGTTTAATGTCGGCGAGTAATCCTAACCAAATTTGTAAGGAAAAGTCCTGTTTTATACATCTCTTGACCTTTGGTGTCCTATAATACGGTGGAGGAATCTTATTTCTTAAAGATTAGTCTGTGAAAGAAAATTGAAGTTAAGTGCATCTATGCTCAGAAGAACGTCTGATCTTTTGTACTATCCCCTTGCAAGGGCTGAGTGGATTTGTCTTCTAGCTGAGATCGAGTTCATTAATGAATCATAGGACAGTTTGAGCTAAAGAGGAGGTTATAGCTGAAGGTGATGTTAAGCCTTTGTTGGAAGTGTTTGAGCCTAGTTTGAGCAATGGGGGGACATTCACATAAAATATGTTCATCGGTTTCCATGTCCTCGAGGCATAGGCCGATTCGTTAATACCTATTTTCTTGAGATGATTGTTGAGAGGGCAATGACCAGATAGGAGACTCGTCAGGATCTTAGCTTTGGTCATTGCTAGAATTTGTTTCGTTCATTTTCTTGAGAAATTAATGAAGTTCTTGACATGTATCAAGCCAGTTAGTGAATTCCAATAAGAGAGCATTTCGTTTTGTTCCCACTGACTTGGCTCGATCTTTATCTGGCGGCAGGTAGACTTGAAAAGTTTTCAAAACTGGGTATCGGATCTGGCAAGTTCGTCAGCAGTACCATTGCCAGGGATACCTTTTATGCCCGGGGCCCAAATTAGATTAATATTATTGTATACAGCTAGGTGTAGGAGTGGAGACAATTCCAGATCGGTTTAAACTCATAGTAAAAGGACATGAGAGTCATGCAACTGGCTGTCCGATAGAATATTGATATGAGTTATTCGGATGTTCTTCTAATACACTCTCAGGCACAGAGGTCGATAGCGAAAACCTTTGCTCGGAAGACAAAGGTAAAGTGTCCTTACGTATCAGACATTTTGTAGTTGGAACTGAATATTCCAACTGCTACCCCATTCGACATTTTAGAACCGTCAATGTACCAATTAGTATGAGAGATCAGTCGAAGGATATCAGCATTATGCCAATAACTGCGGTTCGGAATGACATATCTAGTTGTTACTAGAAACTATTTTAGGATATAAGTTAAGAAGTTACTTAGACATTTGCACTTTAAATCACAACACCGACAACGGCAATTGAGCTCATGCTCAGTCACAGTCCACTGAATTTGTACTGCAGCAGTCCGGCGGCCAAAACTGGTGTATAACTGAGCATGATTTTCGAACCCTTTGGCCATGCATCTATGCTCTTGCGATGGGAGGCCACCAAGAAAATTTTATATCACCATAAAACTGACATTTAAACGGAACTGGCCTACTGTACAGAGGGTTCTAAGATGAATATGGGCACAGGGGCTGGGGTATACTAAGAAATCCTAAAAATATACTCTTTCCTTGCAATCTCAGTATTGTCTCAGTCAATCGAGCTCGGACTTCTCTAGGCACATATCCATTCCGCTGTTCCTCTGGTGAAACTAAGTCGTCACAATACACGGGACCTCTCTATTGCTATTCATACAGAGCCCTTCGTCTAGTGACCAAACAACGACTATTTCAATGTGCGACTGTTTAGCCCTATCTCCCAGAGGAATGAGATCTCTCGTTGGTAACTTCTTCACTGATTTGAAAGACGTGGGTACTATTGAACTAAGGGACGTCCTGCGATTTATATCACTTTTCAGGGCTCCTGGGTTAAATAAGACCCAGCGACCGCGATCGCAAAGTACTCATAAATCTAAACCCAAAACTTAAAAGCAAATACTCTTCCACCATTCGAAACCTGATTGAATAAAAGTGCTTGTAGCCAAAAAAAAATTGCTCTTGGCAAGGAAACTGTCATTAATCTTATTAAACCTTCACCCATACTGAGGGCGCATCCTTTCTCTTCTCTCAAACCTTCAGTGTTTAATATGGCTCTGACTGACGACAAACCACTAATTTTCGGCACAGAAATACATACATATGTATGAATGTATGAAAGGAAATCAAAGGAACGCACATCCAGAAACGACGAACAAACTGAAAGAAGTTGCAGAACCAGATACAAGAGTGACAAAAATGTATTTAAAGTACAAACACGCATGAGCATCTGTTTGCCAATAACGAAGTACGAAGGACTCTCCTTTTAAGTTTCAATTTTTTTTTGTTTTTACACATCGAATTACAAATGCTCCTCAAAAAGGGAATACATATGTACATATGTACGTAATTACCAATAAATGTTATAGTAATCGGATGCCCATTGTTAATATGAATACACTTTCATACCCGAACAGATTATTAACAATTTTTTTTTATTGTTATTGTTAGTATTATGTGAAAATTGAACTCTTAACTGATGCTATTGTTTTAATTAATTTTCCAGACCACTGCATCATGCCGGAGGATGATTGTCAGTTAAACACAAACGAAGTATCCACGTGTCGTGACTCTCATACTTAAAATTCTGTTCAGCCTTACATGCATACCCATATTTGCATGTACATACATATAAGTTAATCTGTATCCAATATGTGTGGATACATTTGTTCATAACTTTCTTTGTTTCAAAAATATCAACCCACTCGCAACCTCCTCATGTTTGACTCCGCTCAATGTTTACTTTCAAAAGAATGTGGATGTAATGGGTTCCAAAAAGGTATTGTTTTCTAAAAATTGTAATGAAAGGACCTTTTTTTTTAAATAAGTACTGCATACATATGTAGACTCATATATTGTTGCCTTAAATCGGAAATGAAATAAGGGTTGTGGGCGCACAAATTACGAGCCAATTTTTCTGTATAACAGTTGTCACCTGCTGCTTTTGCGATTATTGGAGATGTTAGACATTAGATGAGATGCCAATGCCTCATTAGTGGGTAAACGCTTTAAGGACGCGATGGCAAATATACGAAGAAGTTTCGTAATGTTTCCTCCATTCGTGGTCTACAAGGTATGCCATCAAAAGGCACCCTGGGAAGTTTCAATGTCGAGCACAGTATTACCAACTGAGTTTGGAAAATGCTCATCTCAAGAAACATTTAATTCCACTCCCTGATATAGAGTCATAACCAGGAAGTCCATCACTACCCCCCTTCGCTGTACTGTAGTCATTGGTGGCGTACTGAAGGAACTACATAATACAGGAAAAATTTTCGGACATATTAGGTGAAATGATGGAATCAGCTCGTAACAGTCTTGGGCAACGGCCTAGAGTTTGTGTAGAAAATACCATATACCATGGGGTGGAGCTGACCGTTTCGGATCGCGTTGGAAACTTAGCATACAAGCAAGAGTCCGCAAGCCTTTTAACTCTCTCTTCATCTGCAAGAGAACAGGGGAAACAACTAGGGCCTGAAACCAGGAATGACGCACTGGCTGTATTTTATAACAGTCTGACCCATTCTTACAAAGCCCAGCCTTTAGTGCCATTACCGGTGCTTTGGGCATTACGTATCTTTGTCTGTACTTGCTCACGTGATCTAGAAATAAATCTACAGGTGGGCTTCGGTTCACTAATGCAGGACTTTCTAATCCAGCAATTGCTGGAAATCATTTACCGACATCCTTGATGAATCGGTTGAAAGTTTCGTTACATTGCACTTCGATACACCATACGAAGTAATATATCCGGAATGGGGGGGATTGACCAAGGAAAGTTGTCTATCTTCAAAACGAGATTGTAACATACACGAATGGTTCTAACATCAGTGATACTACGGGCTCACACAAATGTATATTCAAGAGACATAGCCCTACAAGAGTCCCTGAAACTTCCGGATTCATTCAGTGTCATCTACGCTTAAGGCGTTAGAATCCAAGATCATACAAAATTATGATGGGCGTACGCAGCTATATTGAGAAGAATGAAGGAACCTGTGTACTGCTTCAAAGAGGATCAGATCTTCCACAAAGCAACACAGTTAGAGAAGTAAAACAAACAATCTGTGTGGTTAAGAGGACTACTCTCGAGGATACTGAAAATCAGTATGACTGACTTAATATGATGCACGTTAGGAGGGCATAGGGTGTCAAAGGTCTTTTGTGGTAAGTTCAAGTGGAGAAGACCTAGTAAACTAAGCAGATGGCCATTACCTTCTGCTGAGGTATGCCATGAAACTAAGATTAAGTATCAAATATGCAGACTCTGCAGCGACCTTCACTTTTTTACTCTGTGAATTGCAGAACATAGCTTGAAGTAGACTTAAACACCTGGAAATGTACATATTTCTTTGAAAATCTAGAACCAATTCAATGAAATATGTAATACAAAAGTTGCAGGGATATCAAATGCACGGAAGATATGGTTTCGGTTCAGGTTTGTTGCCGAAATGGTGGATCGTAAGGGGCACTTGATTATGTTCAGCACCTTCTGACAAACTCATAACCCTCCACTTTGGTCTACAAAACAACAACATATTTAGCTCATAGACCCTAATTGTTGACGAAACATAATTAACGTACTTAAGTAGATAGATGATTGCAGAGAAAACTACCGCACGGTTGCTGTACAAATATCTTGCCACGGTACTACCAACATCTTGCAAACATTTGACAAATATTCAAAAGTATAATCTGCATAAGTCCGCTTCTTACTAAAAATAAAAAGATTGTTTTCGAAAAATCCATTAAAATAAATACAAATGATCAAATTCTGACAAGCTAGGACCTGTGTGACTCATGCGCCAGAGTAGAGATCCGAAAACGTTTTCCAACCTAACATCCCAGCATTCAAGGCATCGTTTGGAATTATGAATATCCATATATCAGCGCATAAAGGAAGGAAATTAGAACCTTGAAATAAGGTGAGCTTTAAAAAATAAAAGAATCGTACTTGAATTTTAAGGGCGCCGTGGCTCAGTGGTTCGTGCGTTGGACAATGGAGCAAGGGATTCGAGGTTCGAATCCCAGTCGGAATACCTATTAAGTTTTTCACGGCCCCACCTCTGGTGAGCGTCTGACAAACATCCGAGAGTACAACTGTCCTGAAAAAGCTCCTCAAATAACAATCTGCCCTTCGGATACGGCATTAAACAGTAGGCCCCTTCCATTCGTGTAAAGAATATACTTAACACGCACAACAAGAATAGTTGTGAGAAGCTAGGCCCTGGGTCCCATCGACCTGTTGCGCCAAGTATTTATTTATTTATTTTACTTGAATTTTAAGACCAGTGATAGTATGAAGAAGAGTAAAGTGCGCTAAAAAGGTGAAGTAGAGGTAGTGGCAGGAAATATTTTAGGTTAGCTGGGACTAGAGTGCTGAGTTGCTCAGAGCTTCGTATTCCTTTAGAAAGGAACTTATAATTACAAGAGATATCGAAGAGTTTTCAAGCTCCAATACAAAATAGTTGGAATTCTAAGGGGGATATCCTTTCATTATTCAAGATTTTAAAAGTGATTCTATGCCGATTCATTATGCTGATTGCATTCGAGGTGATCTGGAAAAAAAATGGAATACTAGACGAGAAAGTATGGAAGAAGTTCAACGATATAGATGACCATCAACCTTTAAAACCTGTTTGTGAAAATAAACTCAGGACACCATTCGAAACAAAATTGTTTTTAGTTGCATGAAGCCCGATTGACCGAAGATAACTCGTGAGTTTTTGGATATCTTTTCAACTTATTCAGATATTGTCTTACTCAGATTAGTTGTCGACTGAAAAGGCATTTGTATTGATTTTGTTTTGACTCCAAAGGAATCAATTTAGTTGACTACCATACGAGTAGATTGCTGCTGCATTTATATGATCCTGCTTCATGTGACTTTACCTGTTTGCAGCATGAAATAAATATTTGCGAGGACGCATGTAGATTTAGAAAATACAATAATGTAGGAGGAAATTAAACAAGACCAGATTAAGGTGAGTTTAAATACCTGTATAGGCACTGATTTTATTCCTAAAGCCATTGGACTAGTCCTATCTACACACAATTAACAGCCAAATAGGACACCAAGGAATACATGTGTAAGACAATAGGTTTCACAAAACCGGAAATGATGTTTCAATTCATCATAGATCTTTCTTACCCTAAACTACTAATAGCTAATTAAAAAATTCATACGTAGATGCTAACCAAATTGTTTATATTTTGAAAAAGAAAAGGAGAGTCAACATGCCATTCCCTAAGTCAAAAGATTTAACACTCCTTTAATGATCAAAGCTTGTTGCTCTGGCCTTTTGCACCTTCATCTTTTCTACGTTTTTGATTTCCCAACGAAAAAAGTATGTAAAACACAATTAGAGTCTCCTTTAGGATTACTTCAAAAATTCGTCAAAATCGACCAAAAGCAAGGACGAGCCAGAACGAAAAAAAAAAGGAAGTGAAGCATAATAACATCACAAAAGAGTCCCTTCATTATTGAGTTTACCTATTTTCGTCCCCCGGAAGTTTGGCGCAAACTAGAACAGACCGTTCAACAAAAAAAACGAAATCAACAAACAAATTTATGTCCTTTAAGGTGCGAGTCAAATTCTAGATTCCCTGGAGGGTTTATTTCATTTTTTTTCTTTTTTTCGCCTAACTTTCTACCGACGACGACAATGGCATATAAAACAAACTGAAAACAAGGCGAAAGGAAGATTGCCAATATCTAAAGCAATGTAACCTGATATAATAGAGTGAATGGTCGGAAACTCACTCTGTTGGATATCGACAAATACATACTAATATACCCACTCTCGTGTTTTAATTAAAAATAAACCCTCAACCGAAGTTTAATTGCGTTCGGAAATTGAAGTTACAAACACCAGACAGCAGGAACTTTCTTATCCTTTTTTTTTTTTTTTTGTCTTATTTATCCACCACCAAGAGTTTTTGACAGTGTCGTATCTTTGACTTCAAAAAGTTGTCATTTTAATGATCTCATCAGTCGTACCATATGGTGAGATACATAGAATTCGACATATGCCAGAGGTTTCAACAAGAGTTGAGAATTTTTGTTTTTTTTTTTAAGTCTCCCCGTGTAATCGGAGACGAAACAAATTTGTTTTCTTCATTTCGTTAGGTCGCTTGCTTTAGATAATTATCCGACTAATTAGAGTAAGCAAGCCATCACATTCAATAAACACCGTATCGAGCGACAAATTTCGAGAGAAAAAAAAACAAAAACCACCATCACAGGGGGAAGGAATACGATGAGTCTATGCGCGCGGTCCTTGTACGTAGTACCCCCCATCCTCGATTGGAATGAAAGTTTTGTAGTCCTGGGTTGTTGTTGAACCTGAGACAAAAAACACTTTCCACCATTCACCTGTTGCTAAATGTGATTGTTTGTGTAACTGGGTTGGGGAGTCAGCCCCAGCAGCCTGAAGATTTAAGGGATGCCTGAGCTGCTGTATATCCTGTATCTCTGTGTATCCGTGTGTCCGATGTGTGTGACTTTTTATCCCTCCCCGCCCACCATTGCAGAGGGGAGAACTCTTTTCAATTGGAAAGTTAATTAGCTAAGAGTTTGGGATTGCTCCTCTTTTTGGTATTTACACTTTTTTTTCAAAAAAAAAATAAAAAATAAAATTTATCACCGCCGCGACAGAAACCGATTTTTTTTTTTTTTACATATTTTCAAATTCGCACTTCAATTATAGAAATTAATTTCCGATGCATCCGTTGCACCCTTGCACCGTTGCAGCGTTGCAGCGTTGGAGCGTTGCACAGGTTGTACACACAAGTAACACTTGAATGAGGACGCGCACGCGGGGGAAGTATGGAAAACTATTAGCTACCCTAAAACTCAAAGGTAATACAAAAAGCAAACAAAAATCCCGGAAGGACGCACGTTCGTTCGCTGGCTCGTCGCTCCCAGTAACGTTCGTTATGGACTGATAAAGGTTTCCCATTCGAACGCACATTATACACCATCACCATCATGGATGGGTGATAAGCTGATATGCTCTGGAAGGGAAAAACCGAAAAATACTTGTATTAGAAGCAACAAATATCACGGGGTGGTTCGGCAGTGCCACCCCCACCATAAATTATACCAGCGAGTGGCTTTTCTCCCAAGCGCCAGGTGAACTTTTCGCCGCAGGAATAGAGTTGTGAATTCGCCGCGAGATTCCAGCGGATGTTTCCAGATTTTCCACATTTCCGTTTGCCGTCTATAAATTCGAATGCCGATGTGAGAGCTCTCACAGATGGAGCCTACTGCCAACTGGGGGTGCATTAGGGTTTTTTGTTTTGAATATACCTAACGTGTTTTAAAATACGTAAGTTGTAGCGGACCCTCCTCCAGGATTCGTGTCACGCATTGAATTTATTGCAGGGCGATTTTTTAAGGGACCGCCATGCCTCATCCACAACCGATAAGGAGGCAAGGCAAGGCAAGGCGAGCCTAAGCTCACTGGTCCTTTGATACACCGAATCTCAATCGCTACGTGAATTAATTACTTGAATTCATCAATTTCACGCTCGGCAGAGTCGTGTGGTGAATTGTCAATGGCGTTGTGTGTCGTGCCAAGTCCTGGGTACCAAAATCAGTGTGGTCTTACAAGGTTTGGGGTGACATTCTGGGGGAGGTGTGGAAGCGGTTCGGGGCTGGTATATTTGAACAAGACAGCCGGTGGGATCAGTGTTGTTCATAATTGAAAGGATTACGCCAGGAGCAATATAAATCAATGGATTATGGCAGTGGCAAGGATTTAAAATCCGGTGACTCCTTAAGATACCGGGAGACAGTGAGATGACACGTTGAAATGGGATGAATGTGATGGGAATTTTGATTGACTCACAGGGGGCGTGAGTGCGGGGCTGAATGTTTGTCAGTCAGAGGATACCTACATAACTTGATGAGGTGGTATTTATGATTATGATGGATTTTTTGGTGGTGTCTCGAAAATGAGTCTGCAGGAGTATTCCTTTGCATGTAAGATGATATTTAAGATTTACTTTCGTGTTTTTCTGTTTTTCTGTGGTGGAAGTGGGTGTGTGTTTGTGTTGGTTTTGCTTTTTGTTATTTTCTTTCATTACTTTGAAATGATGATAAAAGAAGAAGAACTTGGTTGCTAGGTGAGACTGCAATAATCGGAGGAGGAAGCCCATTCAATGTTGATATCTTCTTTAAATTGCTTTTTGAGTTACCATGTGAGGGAAGGAATTTCATTCTATTTTGATTTATGTATGTTAATGGCAAGAATCAAAGATTGAGATACTCACAAGACGCACGTGTTGGAAGACATATGGCGGCAAATCTGCGTACTTTATTTCAGTGATTTAGGTTACGTACATGTGTACATATGTATACAAGATAGACGTGTGTTTCGAATGATCAGAAGGGTTTTTTTTATGAGAAATCATACTCTGATCCTTGCTTAGCAACATCGTGGGAGATCTCAGTGTGACACTTGGGACGTAGACTAGGGTCAACATAGCGAGCATTCTCCAAATATTTTGGAACGAATTTCAGGGGTAGTGATAGCATAAATGTCACCGACATCGGACGGCCAACGTCTTGTGCTAAATACCTTGTCAATGCCGATGCGGTAAGGGTGGCTATTCATCGATGGCATCAGGTTGACCAATGCAGCTTTGGCCGACCTTAAGCGAAAGCAGGACCCTCGGACTCCTAAAACAAGACAGAGGAACACTCTACACTGTGCTGCATGCATGAAGACATGCTCAAAGACTGGGCATACCCTACAACGAATGCACAAGTTGTAGTGATGAAGAGAAAGTGGTGACCATTCGTAGTCTCCTATCCACATGCCCTGTCAACATCAGGAAGGCTACACTAGGTGAATGCCTTTTCAACGATCTTAACAATCTGAGCGCCGTCTGTACGGCTAAGATAAACTACTTCACACAAAGGAGCGGATAGTTCTCAGATTAAGAAAGTGATCCACCCACCTCACACAATGGACTTTCTGTGGTCTACGTGTATCCTCACCGAGCGCCGCTCTAAATCAAACCAAAACAATCTTCAGAGTTTACCAAGGGCTTAAGAACAATCTGATTGTCTCTACGAACCTACGTACAGCATTATACACGTTCTGGGCGGGCTTAACTTGGTCCTTACGATGTGCCTCCAATTCCACACTCCTAGTCGATTAATGTACTCTTCTAATTGACTATATCACCCAAGGCAAGATCTTTCTTTTCTGACGTAAGACTCAGTGGGCTGGACCTGGAACAGTTGTGCCTATATAAACAAGCCATCTAAAGGGACTTTTTTTGGACTAGGTCGATGTCAATTTGCAGCTCGTACAGTTCATCATAGAATCTCCTTCTCCAAGGTCCGTCAATACAAACATGACCGAACATTTTACGAAACGCCCAAGCATGTTTTCATCCTCTTTCCATGAATATATGTAGAACCTCCTCAGTTGGTCAAGCTACACCTTTGAGGTAGTGAGGGACTTCGTCTACCTCGGCTCTGCTATAACCTCTGAAAATAACACCTCAGCAGAAATAAGACGAAGAATAACTCTTGCCAATCGCAATTGAGTAGCAAAGGCCTGTCCCGAAAAACCAAGGAGACTCTTTATAAGGCCCTGATCATCCCAGTCCCACTTTATGGCGCTGAAGCATGGACTCTGTCTAGAGCGGATGAAGAGATCCTCAGTCGTTTCGAGAGAAAGATTTTTCGTCTAATTTTCGGATTCGTTTGCGTTGACGGGTTTTGGAGGAGAAGATTCAACGACGAACTATAGGAGCTGTACAGCGAATGGACACCAATGCTCCGGCCCGTAGAGTTTTCGAATCAGACGCGGAGGGACAACGCAGTAGAGGAAGACCTCGCCTTAGGTGGCGCGCACAAGTAGAAGGGGACCTCAACCGAATGCCTGGAATGCACAGCTGGAGGCCCGGTCCTTAGCTAACTGGAGAGGCTTGTTGGTTGAGGCCCATGTTCACCCCGAGCTGTAGCCCCACCTAAGTAAGTAAATAAGTAAGTTGGTCAAGATAGGAGAGTCGAGACGTTATGGGCAGTCCTCTAAATCCTTTGACTTCAACCATCTCGGTGAGGTCGTTACCGGCTTTGGTAGGTATGCCAAAACTAGACATAACTCTGCACATGCCTTCGCTTAAATGTGGTCATATGCGGACTTAAAATCGACAAAATGGTAGTTGGCATCAACTTGGAATTCTTGAGTTTTCTCCAGAATTTGGATTGTACGTCATGTTAAGGAGACTGAAGACTCCGTACCAGATCGTTTCCAAATTTTGTGAATAGCTTGACTAATAAGCCGACTGCTGTGTCTTGTTGGAGTTAAGCATTGATGTTGATTGTCGTCGCTGTTATACAGTCTGGCAAAGAGGTTTGCATATTCTTTGCACTGGTTGTGAACTTTCCCTTCTTCTCTATGGGCCTGTACGGGTCTTTTTGTCATTCCTTAGGGAGAAAAGGCTGCTATATCCTCTCTCGTCTGGTACAACTAACGAACTTCTAAAGGGTTGGGTTACACAATCTCCTGTCGTGATACTAGACACCCAGTATCCTCTAACGTACAAATGTAGAGTGGGAGTTGGTATAGTGAAAGATTAACCTATGAACGCTACAATTTGGATGCCTTAGAATGCATCTTTCACAAAGTATCAATCAGAAGATGAGTTCTTATGCGATAGTTTACGTTCAAACAATCGGCACACGGAATCAGAAGTAAAGGAATACTTTTTATTACATTTTTCAAAACTATTCAAGAAGTATTGCCCAAAATTCAATCTGCATTAGCACGTAAGTTCAAAATGCAAATCTTGTTGTTAATGGATTACCGGATTTTTCAGGCTTCCATGCATTGTTAGACACCATCCGTCCTAAACATTATTTCCAGCCCCATTACTCGTCGGAAGGTGTCCCTTTCCAATTGAAAACAGAAAACTTAAAGTGCGATTTCCCCGAAGAAAGGTTCATTTTATGTGTTTGATTCCAACATCATATTTTCTGATTTTAATTTCTATCCCCAGATTGACAAGGATAAGCCGAATACCCCCCATTACAACTCAATCAGTTCAAATGTTACGCAAATGGTTATAATCTTATACCTACCTTTCAAAAGGCCAACTAATATATGCCAAATGTATCCGGGTCGGTAAAGGGTAGATACATACACCTATCTATTGCTGGGAGCACGTTTTATGCTTTAATGCCATGCGTTTCCTTCTTTTTTTTTTTGAAGAGATGTGTTTTTCTTTTCCTAAAGATTAAAATATTTGCAATGAGATGTGTAGATACTTTTGTACATTATGTACTTATATGCGTGTTTATATGGATAAATTGGATAGAAAATCCAGTATAGATATTCCGGTTTCTTCTTCTTCCCATATGTGTGTACCTACATATAAATATGTTTTCCTTGTGAAATTTGTTTTTTCGACTCAGAATTTGAATACAAAATCCGAATGTGGGATGCTTATGATGTGCTGCACACTTGAACGTTACAAGGACGAAGTTATAAAATTCAAACATTCCCGTGTTGAAGTGATTTATTATTTTCTAAACTTGAACTATCCTTTTCTATTTTGTGAAGTTTAAATTATGTTTGTGTACATAGGGAAGAGATTCTAGTTTCACTCCAAAAATGAAGTTACTCAAGGATTACTTAATTAAGTTTAAAAGTTATATTCAGAACAGAAAAATGTCAATCATCGGCAAATGTATTACAAAACCTCTACCGGTTTTGGGTAGGGCTTCTGATTTTCTGAGCTTTTTAACGTTTCAAGGATATTTAAAGGTAATTTTTATATTTAGAGAGCTTAACAAAAATCAAGGGGTCCGTCGGAGTCTCATGACATCAACAGAATAAATAATAATCCTGATGGCAATCGCTTGATCCTTTCAAATTGCCAGGATACGTCTGAAAAAGTCATTCCATGTACAAGGTGGCACAAAATTAATCATCCTATCTAAAGATATTATAATTTTTGCAAATGGCGTCGTACGTCAATCATATTTGACATTTATGAACTAGACAGCTGCAGTCGGTAGTGTTAGTGCAGCGTGAATTTCGACGTCGATTTCCTAATCGTGTCGCACCAACTGGGCAAACATTGTGGCACCTAGCTACTCGACTCGAACAGATTGGAACCACAGGAGACAATGCGTGGCCGCCACTGGACTGGTCGTTCGGCCGAGAATATCGCGGCTGTGGCTGCCGATGTCGCTGAGAACGAAAACAAAATCAACTAGTCGACGAGCCACGCAATTGGTTATCACCAGACGGATCCTACAGCGAATTTTAGTGAAAGACTTACACACGTTCTCGTACAAAATGCAAACAGTGCATCAGTTACTGCCTCCTGACCGTCAGTTGCGTGTGCGCAAACCTGTCCGAAAGATTTAAACTTTTAGAATGAATTCACTATTACTGTTCGAGAGAGGGGTTGATGGTAACCAAAAGCGTAGTTTACTTTCACATTTGGATTTAGCAAGAGCTAGAGGCAACAGAGGTAACGACTACTGTCAGGTCCACCCGTTCATTTCCTTGAATGCCACTCCAAGATGTGTAATCCAAAAAAGTGTAAAGTCGTGGTTTGTTTTGAGTGCGTGAGTCCTTTAAGGCAACGGTTCAAAACTTTGAATTTGACGGCTGTGGATGGTCATTTTTCTTGAGTCCACTTTTCTGGACAGTTTTCGTGCCGCTTCTATGGTTGCTGGTACTTTCGCTTGGAACCCAGAGCCATGGATTGAAAATCTATGTGAGTTAGCAGTTCAGGTTCAGGGGAGTATACCTATCCAGAGCCCACTATTTCGTCAGTTTTTTACCCGTCCGTGTAAATCGAGATATTATTCGGGTTCAAGAGCCTGATGTTTATCCCATGCTCTCTAGGGAGGAATATTGTTTTAAGGTTTAGGCTGAAGTCGGGGAATGGTGGTGGTGTATCGGTACCGCAGTGTCATCATCTGACCCTCTTTCCAAAGGTTAGACTACCGTAAACATAGGGAAACCCTTTTTAGTTGTTTTCATTGGGTATAAGTCCAATGGTTTCATGGGTTGCAGTTGGCGTAGTTTTCACGACACTGGTAGTTCCTATATACATATGTTAGTCTTTGTCTTCTATTAGGTATCTCAAAGAACGTGGTCTGATTTGATGCTGGTTAACAGACTAAAGAACCATAAGACAGAATGGACTTGACGATGGTTATCTATGTACATCCACCGATTAATTATGGGTTGGCTTCCCATCTCTTAACAAAGCCTATGGATGCCTTCTTCATCCTTTCTGACCCGTTTCTTTCCAGATCAGCTAACGATGGAGTATACGGCCTAGGTAATTCGCTATATATAAAATTTGAGGAGTGTACCATTCAGTCTCATAAGTGAACCTCTCTTTTAAAACGAACTACCTAACAGTGGCACTGGGCATGAGCTCAAATGCTGAAGGTTGCTTCAAATACCTATAGAAATGGCAAAATTCAGTACTTCTTGTGAATATTAAATATTTTCATTAAAGCTGTACCTTACCTGTAAAGCTGTACCAAAACTACTCTACGTCTTGAACGCTATGGGCTTGTAGTACTTCTTGGAACTACTTGGAGCCCATCACCTCAATTATTTTGAAAGAAAATCAAACTGCTGACACTGATTGACATTCCAGCACGAGGTATTTTTTTAATTGTGTTGGAAGGTACACTCATTTCATAGGCCAGGAGCTAAGACATCAATGCCTAGTACACTATGGTAGGGACACCCAGTCCAAAGCAAATGATGCCTTTTGCTACATTTCATAACAAGTGGGTGCACAGAAGGCTCGAATTTCCTAAAAGGGTCAACAGATTGATGAAAGAATTATCTGAATCTGAAGGAAAACCAAAGGTCAACGAAATTTTTCAGTGAAATTCTAACCAACTCAGGGGTTATCCAAATGTCATAAGGAAATCCAAATGACCACTCTTCCTTGGAAGGAAATCTTGAACTCAAATTATTGTAGAAACAATTTGAAACAAACAAGTATGCAAGTGCAAGATAATTTTGCTAACCGATTGCAAAACCATCCCAAGGAGGTAGGAGTTGAGCACTGGTATTCTTTTTTCATTCCGTTCTTGTCCCGTCTTTGCAAGTTTTCTGCACAGACAAATGCCATCAAGGACTTCCTTTTCCATTTATAGAAATTCACAGAGAAAACCTTTCAAGTTACAACTTACAACAAAACGAGTAACATTATCAATTATAACGAAAGGAAGTCCACCTAAGGATGTGGAGGAAGTCGAAAAGGAGAGGCAAACCACGCATTGAATTTTTCTTACTGTCATTTAATACATTACCAAGTCGTTCACAATAACATTTTGCCCATGTCTTCCCTTTTAGACCGAGGGGTTGAGAAACTTTTGCTTTTCCCACTCGCAAGGACAACACAGCTGTCTACCCTCATAAGGAAACCTATTAACTAACCCGATATTAAATTTTCCTACTCTCTATTAAAGTCAACAATTTCCATAAATTTTCAAGAGTTTTACTCCCTCCAAGGGGTGGATCTGGTGTACAATGTAGAAGCTTTGTTGGTACATTGTTTGCTTCCGTAAATGAAGTAGAAAATGGGATTTCAATGTAACCCATCAAGAGATTAATTCGAAAATTTAAGAATTTGAATAATTTTTGAAGAACTTCCTTCGGTCTCCCTAATTGCATATGAAACTCTTTATCTTGGAGTCACACTGTGTGCGTGTAGAACCAATTTCTGAAGTCCAGCAACTTTTAGTTCGTATTTTACTTTATACTCAATCACTTTACGGTCGAAAAAGTCCTTAAAGGTTTACTGGACAAGAATTCTGTTTGTGTTTACAGTTTGCAAAAAAAAATCCACAAACAGTTTTCAGAGAAACAGTTTAGTTGGCTGAGCAGGTACCATAATAGGTGGACGAGGTCGAAGACCAAAAAATCAAAAAAAACGAAAGAAAAAAACCAAAGACGGGGTCAGAAATGCCACTAGATGTCGAAATCGTGACGGGAATACGACTTCGGGGGATGTATACTGAAACGTACGTTACGTATTATTAGCCGTTTCCATTCAATTTGCTCTACGCACACAGATACACTACATAGATGTGTTCCCAGTATTGATGTTCAACTATAGATACTTTATCGATGAACCTGTATGTAGGTATGTAATAAATTTAAAGTTGTTTTTTTTTTTTTTTAAACAGCGGAAGGTATCCTTGAATTTGAACATATTTTCTGGGTTCAAGTTATTAAATTGAAATTGGAGAATCTACTCTGATTGTACTTAAGGGACGAGGGGTGAGCATCAGCCCTCACCCACCCATCCAGGTAGGGTAGTTATTGAGTTGTCATAAACTTTGCCGACAGTACTGTTGGAAGTGTGTACCTTAATGGAGCATATACCAGACATACATACATAGTTCGTAAACTGAGTTATAGTGGCTTGGATGTCGGTTAATTATGGTGGTGGAACTAATCCGCACGCCGGGTAGTTATATTTCCTTGAGCTGAAATTGCAACTTATTTGGAGTTTGCTTGAGTTAATGCACGCTTATGGGAACTTGTGTGTAGGAGCATGGGCATGGACTAACTTTCTGTTTAAATGGCCGCCACAAAATCGTTATTAGAATTTTGGTGAATTTGCTTTTTGGCTTTTTCACAGGTACGAGTATGTTTTTGTTTTAATTACATCGATGGTGGTGGGGTGGGGAGATAGTTTAAATGGAGGAAATGGAAGAGTTTGCACAGGGAATACCTTGGTTGGTTGGGTTGGGTGGTTAGACCAAGAGAAGATAAATTGTGGTATCAATGTGGAAAAACTGGATTACGAACACTGGAAACATACATGAGAACTTCGCATATGGGACAGAAGGCAGGGCAACCATTTTCAGTGTGAACCCATTGCAAAGAGGTTTTCTTTGCCAGCTTGACCCAGAGACAAAGACTTTTCTTTTCTTTAAGTCAAGTAGTCGAAGAAGTATTCTTTTCGTTTTCTCAAAGACCACAGGGCAGGACTTTACTCGACTTCCTCGTCTCTATAGGTTCTACAGAAATCTTTGCAAGGATCTCCAAATAGTGTGGCATGTGGGAATACCCCAACAATTTCTCTTAGATTTGTCCAGTGGAAATGAGTATAGCTAGCTGTTCTACAATCCAGCTGGGTTTAGATTTCTTTAGAAGAGAGACATGCACTGACACTGTTGGACCGACTGTTTCCCGTATATATGCCTCGATTCTACTTGAAATTTTATTTATTTAAAAGTGCTAATGATTCGGCTCCTAGCTATATGTATTAGAAAGGTTACTATCTGCATCCTGTTTAGCTAGTTCATTCGTCTTGCTATTGCCTGGAATATGTGTGTGACCTGGAATCGAGCACAGGGATACGGCAATGATCCGGGTAATTTCTTTACCAATTTGGATCGTACTTTCCATTCCCAAGGATTTGTCACTAGACCATACATTTCTCGGAAAATGTGTTTTTCTATATTTGTCAGACATAGCAAGGCAGCAGGAAGGCTCGGTTGTGCTCATGACGCACACAAACAAAATATCTAACTTGAATTGAGTCACGAGAAGGCACATTCAGGATATCAGTATGTGGTTCGGTGGCGTATGTGTAACAAATTTTTTCGTACAATTTTTCGGTAAAAATTTTTATTTTTCCCACATAAAGCGGGTCAAGAGGTTTTTTCTTTACAAAGCGGAGACAAAGCTAGGATTCAGCTAAGAATGTGCTCATGATGCACGCGAACAAAATATCTGACTTAAACCGAGCCACGAGAAGTTAGGTTTCAGATGTCAGCTTCGGGTTCTGTGGCGTATGAGTAACCAATTTTGTATACATGTTTCGGAGCACACTTTTTATCTTTTTTTCCAGACATAGCGAGGTAGCAGCTAGGTTAGGTTGTGCTCACGATGCACACAAAAGGAATATTTGACTTGAATTGAGCCACGAGAAGGCAGATTCAGGATGTCAGGGCTTGGGTCGATGGGATCTATGTTTTGCATTTTTCCATACAGGTGGCAGCTATGACTTCTGCTTGATATGCACTACAGTGATCCGAAAGTCTGAAAGACTGCCGTACCTATTGTAGATGCTGTCTTGAATCCGTATGTCACATACCAATTTGTTCAAAATTTCTCCTGATTTCCAAGCACTTTTGCTAGGAATCCTAGTTTTGTATTTTATGGCTTTCTGGGATCCTTGCGTGGTTCATATTTTTACAAGCCATTTGCAAAGATTCTTAAGCCGTAATTCTACTTTAACAGTCATCACCTTCTCAAAATTATCAAAGCGAAGGAGATGGTGCACAGTTTCCAGTGCAGCTGTACGGGGTGATTCCAAGGGCGACAGTAACACAAAAGCACTTAAGTCTTCCCAAGTATTCCAATGTTTCTTTCCCTGTCCAGTGCTATTTACCATACTAGTACATTCACAGCATTCAGTTGGGTCTAACTAGTGCACAATCCAAACTTGAGAACACTAGCTTTGACTTATAGTCTTGCTACATGAATAGCGGGCGATCGAGGCCTTCTCAGCAAGGTCTTGAATGTTCAGTTTCCAGCCAGATTACTTTTTTTTGTCGGAAATAACCTCCAAGTATCTGGCGAAATCTGCAAATTACAATTCAATGCGCTTGAGTTTTGGAGGGCTTATACTGGAAAAAGGAACTTTCTTGATATCACAATTGCAATGTCATCCGAATAAAGTATGGCGCTGACCCGTTCTTTACTCAGTAGAGGGCATCCATTCTTCACCTACCTTCGGACTAACAGCACAACAACTCAGCAATAGTTTTGACATTTGCTGGATCCACAGAGCGAAAATAGTTCCCAACCCTCAAGCTAGGAAGTCCAGAAGGTATGGCATCTAGTTGGACGTTGTTTAAAGCTCCTTCCATCTAAAGAAAGGAGATCATATTGAAATCCATGTTCTCAAAAGTCAAGCACTTTCAGGTATCCCACAAGGTCATATGGTTTGTACTTGTACGCTCGCTGCAGCTTAAGGCCCATCTAGTGGTCGTCTTCCTAATGAATAATTACCCAACTAAGCCACCTAATGCGTCATAGGGATGCTTAGCATGACTCCGGAAATACAGAGACAGGGAAGTCTCTGTTTCTGTTTCTTTGTTTCTTCAATAACTTATGGCCATCAAACAGTAACCGCATACGTTATAATGGTCGTCACCATCATTGTAAACATCCAATGCATCATTTTTTGAATTCAAAATCTAAGTTCTAACGAAAATCCGGCCCTAGTGGCACGCTCGATCGCTGACTTGATGTGAGAATTCCATTTGAGCCATTTCCCAAGGATGACACCGATATATTTCAACCTCCCTGGAATAAGCTAAAGTGGTCCTAAGATGGTGATAGGTCTTAGATTGACCAGTCTTCTTTCTGTAAAAAGTATTAGAACATCAGTACATACTTACCTGACACTAATTCAGTAGGAGCTGATCACAATATCCCTCACAACATGATCCATCCCATCTATGTAAGTAATTCGCGGTGTACAAAACCTAATATTCAGCGCCTTAGTGTCTGCCAAATGGTCTCCGAAAATTGGCATTGGAAAGTGTCATTCTGCCTCTGGGTATTGCGGTAGAAAACCAATTTTACACCAGAAGCATACGAGTATGTATCGAAATAGGAAAGTGCTGCTTTGAATATATTCTTGTTGAGCTCATATTCAATCCCATTTACTCGGCCATTTTTCTACAAATATTTGGACCGACAGGTTTACGGGTTCCAGGACCTAGTCTCTGGCAACCATTTTGGTTTTGTTTGTTATATCCTTCACACCAATGGAAAGGTGTATCCGAAGGGCGATGTTTGTTTTCTTTTCTTTTGTTAAGAGCTGTCACAGACGCCGCTCGCAAGATTCGTGAACTCGAATATCAAACCATGAGTTCAATAGTCCAATCCACTAACTACTCACTCACGATGCCATTTTCATTGTATCTCTGAAAGTCGAATTCTTTCATTAGCATGGTTAAAACCTGGCCAAACAAATACCGCCTGAACCATAGAACTCGACGAAAACAATACCCAAAGCGTCTCCAAGTTCCTTCTCTAAATTATGTTCTCTTTTCTTCCTTAAAACTTTCATTAAACTTGATGTTATAACTTCGTTTCCACCCTCAAAGAGGAACTCCAAGATGACATCGGCATCATACATCCTTGAAGAGAATACAATTCCCCTTTTGTTCAATTCTACTTCCAATTTATATTTGTTACACAGGTAGGAGGATGTACACATTGTACATACACCTTTGTGCAAATATAACGCAGCTGATGAACAATAGTCGAAGGTATTACAAGGACTCAACAACGAGATGTTTCGTCCTGATTTATTGGATATAATATGAAAAATCTATTCACAAAAGCGTAACAGGTAGGCATGAATTTAATTACGCACACATAGACTCGTAAGCTCGCGTATTTTTGTTTTCAAAATGATTTCCCCATTCCTGTGTAGCTAATGCGAGTATGTAGGTACATTCGAATGAAAAACAACATTCACTTTGTAGTTTTCGAAACCAAAAAGAAAAAAAAAAAAAAACAGAATTAATTTCATTATTCCGACATTTTTGTTTATCTAGAAGTTCGATCAATAATTCCACCGGTGAGAGGTGTACGAGTACTTTTTTTCTTTCCTTTGTTGGTTTCAGTGGAGTTTCAGCAGATAATTGGAATAGGGGTTCTGGTACACCTACCGTGGAAAAAAGATACACGGATTAATTTTCAGAAATAAATAGAAACTCCTAGATTCATTATTAAAGTGTATGTATGTATGTATGTATGCACAGTCCACCTCAAAGTTAGAATATAACGACGATATGGAGCTATTGCAGGGTGACCGGATAAGAATGATAGGAAAAAGAATTTAAATAAAACAACAACGGTGTGAGACATGAAATTGATTTTAGCTTTATTTTGAAGCTACATTTATGCCATTATTTGTGAAAAAGCACACCATTCAAAAGGCTGACCTTGTCCTCGCTGGCAGTGCTTCACGCCGTCGGTTCATTTTTTGATGACTCGGTTCACTATATGCGGCGTTATTCTGGCAATAGCGACTCGAATGTTGGTCTTCAGGTCATCCAAAATGATTTCCCTTATAGCGTGGACTAGCCCCAAAGAAATAATTGATTGGTGTTAAATCGCCAATTGAAATACGTTCGCTGTGAGATGACCCAGTCTGCAAATTTCTCCTTCACAACTTCGAGGATTGCGTCGCTTGTATAGTATGTAGCGCCGACTTGTTGGAACCACAGCTCGGTTATGTCAATGTTGTCAAGCTTTGGTCACAGAAAGTCGGTTAACATCGCTCTATATCTGGGACCATTGACGGGAACGGTGTCTCTTCCCTCATTTCGAAAGAAATAAGGTCTTATGGTAACGCAATGGCATAAACAGTCAATCTTTGTAGATGTAATGGCAATTTAGCTTATTGACCCAAAAATGGATCTCCGGCCAACATTTCAGAGTCCAATTAGCGAACTAAATTTTTGCGTCACCGCGATTTTTCTTAGATGTAGGCCGACATCCAACCATCAAATAAGCCGATACTGGCCGCTACGGCGGCAATTTTTTTTTTTTTCATTTGTCACCAATCTCCGTCTGGTTGGTGGCTTAAGGTGCAAAAGGAGTGCATTCATGCTCAATTTTTTCCACGGTACGACGAATTGCCTGCACACTGAAACCATGATGATAATGTTACAGATTCTATGGACTTTGACGGACCATTTCACAATTCAAATGCTATAATCCCGTCACAATGTGAGCATTTGACAAGCTCACCATAATTTAATCTACCTCTCCATTGGAATGGGCATGGATCCTATAATTGATTGATCATGGCTACCGTGTTCATTTAAATCGAAGTTGTACGAGCTGTCAAAGTCCTTAAATAGGGGGACGTATATATTTCTAGCACTGTTTGAATATTGTTCGTCATTATTGAACTCTAAAGACCACAAATTGTAGTCAACTACATATCCCCTGGCCATTCAAACGCGAACCCAAACCCACCATTCGCGAACTTCTGACAAACATCAGAAAGTAAAACTGACATGTCAGTACTCCTCAAATTGCACTTCAGATATGGCATTAAACAACTGGCACTATCCATTAGTTTAAAGAATATAACACGCACAACTCGAATGGTTTTGAGAAGCTAGATCCTGAGTCTTTCTCTAATAACCATCTCACCAGACAGACAGTGTGACTAAGTGAGATAGCGCACCAATCCAAGTATTGAAAATATCGCAGCCGTAAGTGCTTCAATTCAAAACCCGAATTTTGCATAAAGATCTTGGCCTACACCCCTACAAGATCAAATTGCGTCAGGAACTAAAACCTCTTGATCATCTGAAGCCCAAAACCTTCTCCAAATGAACTCAGCAAAAGTTCGGAAAAAATCCTGTCGATAGTCAAAATATGCGTTATTGGACAGCAAGAAACCCATATGTGCTTCAAGTGACTCCATTAGAATCTACTGGATTGGATCGTATTTTTTCAACTATGAGAGAGATCCCCATTGTCTTGTCATTTTCGAAGGCTATTTTTGACCAGAGTTGAATGGGCTTGACATCAGTGATATGTGGATCCAACAAGATGGTGTCACATGCCATATAGCAGCTCAAACATTTGATGTATTAAAGAGGAAGTTCGAACGCGAAATTGCCAACGTTCCGGTCTATATGTGTGAAGGAATCGATAGCTCCAAACGTTCTCGCGGTGATCACATGAATAAATTCGAATTGTATACTTAAATTTAACATGTGTACTATATCTGAAATAAATTTCAGCCACATATCTCAATTATTTCATATTTTGTTGCAAATACGAAATTGTTATGTCCTTATTGAAAAACCTATATTAAATAAAATTGTTCTTACTTCAAGTAATGCAAAATCCTTTCTATTAAAGTAGTTGATGTCGTGAGCAGGTATTATCCAAATTAGAAGAGAATTTCAATTTCTTATTGATTTTCCTGTCATTATTAGACAAATAGTCCGGACATATGTACACACATAGTACGTTTTGTGGAACATAGATACATTAAAGGTTGTAATGTAATTAGTGGATGTAATCGACTACCTATGTAAGTGATTAGAAATTATATATATTTTTTTTTTAATTTTTATTGAACATGCCATCTATTTCTTGGGGAAGACTGGTGCATTTGCCAAAACTGTGTTATTGGCAATAGTCAGGCAAACAATTGTTGTTTTTCACAACACAACTTGTCACTGCAAGTCACCCTGCAACCCATAGTCAATCTTAATCTAAGGCTGACCTACTTCAAACTAATGCTAGCACCACAACCCTCCTGAAGTCAGTATCACAACACCAACTAATGAATGCTATTTCCGGAACTGTTTAAACTCCTAACAGTTTTCTGTTTAAAAGGATTTGAAAATAAAAAGGAAAACGCCTTTACTATGAGCAGACTGTAAGACTGCAGCAACTGCAAGTGATTTGCATTTCAAGGAAAACAACAATTAACTCACGGTATCCGGGGGAATGCTTGCGGAAAATCTTTTTTTAATTGAATGAGGAAAAAAAAAATGTGCGTCTGTGTGGGTAGGGAGAAGACGGTAGAACATCGCACGGAAATGTTTGCCTAATGAATTACCTGATGCGATAAATTACTTTAATTAAGTTTTAGAAACGCAAGGAGAGAGCGCTGGTCAATAATCGCACCACTACCCTCGCAATGGGCGGTGAACCTTTTCAGGTGTCCTTTGAAGTGTGACCCAAGGTCCTTAACAAATCAAAAGCCGCTGCTATTGTTTGATATTTTGTTAAAAGCCTTCCCCCCCTTGGGAATTTGAAAAATTAATTGAATTCCAATTGATAGAACCACAAATCGCACAAGGAGGTGTTATAGATACATTCACGGTACACCACGCACATACGAGTAATAACTTAATATGATTGCGGTGTTGAGTTGTCCTCAACGTCATTGGATGCAGAGTACACACATCCCAGCGCGTTCACGTTGTCTTAACTTCATTTATTCTCTATTTAACTCAACCTAATTGAAAGCCAAGCTCGGGTGTTCGCTCCTCGAGTTGCAGTCCCAGTTCCCTGTCATATCCATTCATCGAACCTAGTAGTCGCATATTGTGACAGACAGGGCTCACGTAAACTATAACGTAACAGTGTTATAGATGGATGGGTGTGCGTCTGCACTCGTGTATCCTAGCAGACATGAAAGGGAATAAAAGGATTTTTTTTTTTTTTTTTAATATATTTAAGAGGATGAAAGCGTAGAGAACCTTTTATAGTGGGAATTTGTGATGCCATCAGCTTTAGTAGATGGATTCAATGTTGCGATGCTGTTGATAGACCAACTTAGCATATCGTGTGTCTCACCAGTGCCATTAAGTGAGGAAACTTTAATGCACCATGATGGGTAGTCCCAAACTCACATATCTGTTGATTACTTGTTTCAGTGCAGACGATACAAATTTAAAGTTTTCGGGGAACGTCATTTGGAACACAAAGTTGCCGAGAGTTGAACTGGTCTTTGGTCCTTGCTGTTGCCGTTGCCGTTGCCGTTGCTGTTGCCTACTGCAAAAGATACATAGAATGTAATACCTCTCGGTGTGTTGTAGTAGTCATGGTGAAATTTCATTAAGGACTTTTTCATTTACCTTGGCACCGTTGGGTTTCCCATTTTATTTGTACAATTTCCTTGAATTGTATTTGTTGAAATATTTTTTTCATTTCATTTTTAGGGTTCAACGGGAAAGGTTCTATTTCCCCCCTATTATGGCCTAGTAATTAGCATTCAGAGGAATGAGTTAAAGGAACGGATATACACCAGAGTCTTGGTGATAAATTTGATGGAGTGGATTTGAAGGATAAATTAAAAGTAAATCGATTGATTTGTTTACTGTAATAGAGTCATAGAGATTAAAACCGGGACCATTTGAGTATAAATTCGCCAATCTAGAATGTCTTTAAAGAAAACATGCTTTAGGCTTTCAAAGACAGCCTACGAGGTTAGGTGGCTATCCTGGAGAAGGTCAAGATTCATTTAGACCAAGAGTAGGTGCATTGTGAAACCACATATTACCTATATCCACCTCAGGTGGATAAGGAGACTGATACAATCGAATCCTTCTATGGACATATACGGCTATAGTAGAACGACTTAGGGCTGTTTTGTCCGCCAGCAAGACCACCAACTTTAACAATTCTTACTAGAATACAGAGACTGGTCTGTATTGGTATCACAAGTGCCAACAGAACAACACCTACTGCAGGACTGAAAGGTATTCTTAATCTGTTATCGCTGGACATAATAGTTCCACTTTCATCAGAAATTATTGCCCTAAGAATAACTCAGTCAGTAGTTCGTGATACATTCATAATTGCTACAAAAATCATTTGACAGGACTCTCATTCTAATAGCACGCCCTCCTATCAGGCAGTATCTTGTAACTCTTTCTACTGTAAGGCTTAAATTCCTGCAACTCAGAGATAGAAGCCTCTTGGTTTTCCTTACATCTGGACATCCAGAGCCAGATATTTGTGCTATGGTCAACATTTGGAATTTTTTAAGCTTGTATTGGTGGAGTCGGTACTTTTTTCTCATCAGTAAGGAGTTATCCGGTACCTAACTTGGCTAGGTCATCTACTTTGCAGTTGCCTGAATTATTTTTGTGTGCCGGGACCCACCACAGAGTAATATAATATCTGTCCGGAATCTCGTAAGAAATCCGCGACGCTTTTTGTCCAAGTACGATAAACTAACCATATATCGGGTACGAAGATAGTCTGCACTGTGGTTCACGATTGGCCGACAGTTTCGCTTGAAATATACTACTCAATGGTCTGGAAGTCGGGAAGCTACGTTTAGCAGAGCTACTTCGGAGAATATTCCTATTCCTGCACTGTCTTGTTGGGACTACATATTAATCCAAATTAGCAAAAAGAAAATTTTCTAACATGTCCCGAAGCAGTCACCAGCATTGGCTCTAGCATCTTCAAAGACATAAGGCTCAATGGTCCCGGCGGATAACATAAAATGCTTGCCCACTGTCTGTGTGTTTCCTCGCTACCCTCAGTGTAACTTTTGCCAAAAACGGAATCATCCTCATACCAGAGAATCTTTTTCTATAAGGGTTGGTAGCCTACAATGGTCCCGGCTACCTCTTAAATGATGTCATGATACTTTCACTCAGTCTGTCCGGTTCGCAGCTTATAGACTACTGGAACTCTGAATTTATCTGCAACAAGAAAGTTTCGATCCGTTTGGCTGTTCGACCATCTGAACAGCGCCAGGCTGATACGTGGATTCATAGTCTTAGAACCCTATACCCGCGAAATCGATTGAACGAAAGCTATTTCAAGCCACTCACCGAGTGACTCACCGGGTCGTCATGAAACTCTGATAAAGTCTTCAGCTTCCTCGATGAGGGCGTGGTTCCATACAAACCACAGTCTCTCTGCAGATCATAACCAAGGCTAGTTTGTGTAAAAACCGATGGAATCCTTTATCGATCTAAGCTCCAAATATTTTAAAGTTTACATCTTCTCTGTTTGAGACTACGATGGCACTGTATCTAGAAAATGGGGTGGCATTCGTGTTCGTAGAGGTACATGTACATATATCCTTGTTTAGTATTCACATTTATAATTCCAAAGGCCGAGTTCAGAAGGACACTAACCAGGTACCAATTGAAAGTAGAAACATTAATATTCAATCACCAATATTCACTGCTCGCGATAATTAAATGTCTGCTCTACAGAACACCAATCCTATTAGCCTATAGGAGCCTATAATTTCAGGATAACGCGATGTCTCTGTATATTTTCTAGTTCATCTACTGTTCGATCCAAAATGTTACGCACGAATCCATCATTCTCTTTATACCTTACTCATGATTATCGAGGACCTGCATTCATTCCACCTTTCGTCGCTGTGCTGAGGTAATCAGTCTAAGTCCACATTTGACAGAGCTACAGTATGGAAGCCAAATTTTCGATTCAAAAGCTGTCAATCAAAATAAATATCAAAGTCAAACCATACACACATTGGACGTAACAAGCGCACACAATCCTGTGCATAGTTAGTCCTCCGACTATGCCAACCAAGTGGCAAGACTTTTACATGCGTGAAAGTACTACGCGGACTAACTAATATGGAAGATGGAAGACTCCATCCGTCTTCTTCGATACCCCACGTCATGTTGTCCATAACAAACTAATTCGATGTCACAAAAACCATTATAATTAGTTATCCCACCACGAATCGCTGTGCCACGACTGCAACAGATACCAAACATTTAATTAGAGACTTGCCAAGTCTTGTGCTCTCCCTGGCATTCTGTGCGCCCCCGCCGCCGCCCGCCCCCAATATCAATCAATATAAAGTGTGTTAATTGATATTCTCTCTGCTATGGATGCTATAAAAACAAAAATTTGATTGCTAAGGGAACATTCTGAATTTAGCATAGAATCCTTTTGATCTCAGAAATTAATGCACGAGCAACTTGTTGAACAACTGCAAATTGCTGGCAGAGCTCCTTGTCACTCACTCCTTCACACGTTGACAGGGTTTTTGAATTCGCCTTAAAGTTTTGCCGCCCCCCCTCCGCCCTCGAGTGGGGTGTCCTTCCAAGGCGTGCGCACCATGGTCGAGAGTAATTCCCACGTAATATTTTCAAAAGGAAATTCCAATTTTTGTTTACAACCACTCCAGGGATAGTTGCCTGGCTGACAGGACAAAGGCTGTATCAGTCCATGAAAATGAAAGGATTAAACAGTTGGAAGCTTTCGGCAAGTGCACATTGTGTTCATATTCAGATGCATGAATGCAACCATCTGGGCTACGGGCACTGTAACTGGGATGACTGGGGCATGGGTTGATGTAAACAAGAACATCATTGCGGGAGTTGCACCACCCCCGCTGCTGGAGTGTTTGCAGCTTAGTATCTATCCACGGAAATTATTTTCCGCTCTTCATTATTAAGGAAAACATGTTTTTCTGATAGAGTGCAGTTTTAATACATTTATTTGAGCTCTTCAGGCAGTACTCGTCTGCCATTATGACTGAGTTTTTTAATATGTTTTATATTGGCTGGCATTTCTGGTGCAAAGGAATTTTTTGGTTAAAAACTTTAACCGTTTGTTCGAACATCAAACTATTTTGATAATAAGGAGTCCTTCACCAGACTACTATGACATTAAATGCCAAAAAAATATGTTTGCACCTTAACGTATCCATCAACAGGTGGAACACCTCAAGGACTATGACTATGTAACATTGATGAAGGAGAATATCTGGATACGTACCTATTCATCTTAATTTTTGTATAAACAACTGCTACATATTCAGAGCTCAAATCGGCAAGGATGTGGAGAACTATCTCAGTGTTTTACTAAATAAGATACACCTAGCGATTTTGTCTCTTCAAAAGTACGGAGTATGGCATTCAGCAAATGAAGTAGGATACCTGGACATCAGAGATCTGGTATATACAAAAATATATATTTTGAATATTGTACCTTGACTAGTGTATTAAGCTTCCGCCCAATATGGGGATTGAAGTTAAAATACGGCTTAACGTCTCTACATCTTAAAGGCCAACAAATTCTGTTTTTAGTACTACATTGAGAGCGAGTTTTCTACTAGTAATTTAGACCAAACGGATAAGCACTAAGAACGATCTATGCATGGAAGGACAGATCTCTACACCCGCCTATAAAAAGTCCTATAACCCTAGTGTTGATGACCACATCAATCGAACCTAATAAGTATGTTCGAGCCCTTAACAAGTTCGTGCAAAGGGCAAGATCAACATCAGTTAATAGTATTTCCACGTCTATCTCGATGTAATCTCGATGTAATGACAATGAAATCGTGTTAGCCGATTTTCATACCAACACAAGTCTGGAAATGGGCAATAAACTAGGGCTTATAGCGGTTTATTGAACAAAAAATGTGAAATAGTCACAATCACAGGATTGTGTCCACACCTCCAATATTCTGGTTGGCGGATCGATTCTTGTCACTACAGTGCTTCAATCAGGAGAACGCTATAATCACTGAAGTCTCCCAATACCTCTCCATCAAGTGTCGATAATCTGTTTCCATCCAGCTACCAAGTATAAAGAAATGTCGCAACAAATGTGATCCATGTCACCTCATGGCCAGCTCAAAGACTCTAAATTGACCTAGTGTCCTGGTAAGCACATACCTACGTATAAAGAGATGATATAAAGAAAAACTCATTAGCTATGTAGGTATAAGTCGACTTTAAAAAAAAGAAGAAGCGCCCAATCGAGGATATGGCAAGATTCTTTTTTAGGACAGCATGTGGAGGTCTAACCAAAGGGTATAGTAACGTATCAGGGCAGTACAAATTTTGACCCTTAAAGTACAGACACAATCCTAGCTGAGGACACAGTATGCAAAAAAAGGCCGTCAGACAAGATTAATCTTTCAACCTAAGCGAGGATAGTCAAAATGTCCATCCACCTGACCAAAACTAAGTAAGAACAGTATTTGAGTTCCAAAAATTATTGTTGGGAAGAGAACTTACTTACATATGTTTCTCAATATGAATGACAAATTTGTCCAAAAGGAATTTCGCGCCAGAACATGAAGTTAGCCAGGGTTTGTTTCACTATTCATATATATTTATGTACATATGTACATATGTAAGTATAATCGTATATTTAGTACTGGAAAAGTGGACTAAAATTTTCTTTTATCATTCGTTTTTGACAACTTTATGTGTGCGATTTTCTGAGTCTCAGCCCAAAATTATTCTCAGCGATGAAGCCAATTTCTTACGCAACACTTTGTTAACAACCATTTGGGCAAGTTAGCAATCCGAAACCATTTACGAATAGTTTGGTGTGGGCCTTATACTGGAGGGTTCGCTCGTCCATACTTCTTGTTCAATGATTATGGCATGTTGATCTTGACTGACTATCTTTGGAATCAATTGAAAAGTTGACCTGGGGTTAGAGCTCATGTATGTAACTTAATGTTCATGCTACGTCCGAAATGGAGCAATAAATTCGCCAGTCTATGTCAGTAGAAAAAAAAAAGAACTGACTTTTAATGGAAAACATTTTACCAATTCATTTCTAAAATATAACAACACAAATATAGACCTGGTACATATGCCTGTACATGGAATCTAATCATCGAAGGCTTGATTCCATAAAATCCGATCAACGGAGCCAATAAGAGGTAAGTCCCCTCAACATTGGATTACAAGGAATTATCATCCATGCTTGGAAGCAGAGGCAAGTGGTTATAGTGCGTTGGACTACAGAGCCAGAAAACACTTTAAATTTTTTATACGGCCCCACCTCTCGCGAACGTCTGACAAACATCCGAGAGTATAAATGTCACGAAAAAAATTCTCTGTTACCAAATTAGGCCCAGTTCGTATAAAAAAATAAAACACGCACAACACGAATGGTTGGAAGAATTGGGGATCTGGTTTGTCAAAAATTTTTATTCTGTGTTTGTATCTGCCAAACTGCCGTTTTGTGCAGAATGCGTCTCAGTAGACAGCTCGAGATTGTAGAAGGGTTCGCCTATCTTCTCTTTGCAATAATCAGACGAAGAATATCGCAGAATTGAACAAAGAGATGCAATACAGAATCATAATCGTCATGATCCTCGGACTCATTTATGTACAGAGAAAGCGTATGTGACATCGACATAGCCAACATAATGTGGATTAGTCCTTTGAAGAATGGACACAAATGTTCCGACCCGCAGTGTCTTTGAATCTATCAAAGAACAACAATGAAGTAAAGGACGGCTTCGCATAAAGGGACACTCGCAAGTATAAGTATATCAACCTCAACCTACTCAAGGCATGTATAATTACTGCGGGCCACTATTAACACCGAAATGTAACCCCGCCTAAGTACGTAAAAAATATTTCAAAGTAAATTGTATTCCCTAGAATTGCATACATATGCATACCCCACTTGGCCACTTGGGGTCTGTGGGGTGACTGCCTAATCTCTGCAGTAGTTCAACAATTTTGAACGCGAATTTCATGAAACAGAATGAGACTTAAGACAAATAGTTTAATGGACATGTTGCAAGGATACAATGAGGCTGCTGACGAACTTGCCAGATCTGCTGCCCAATCATCAATCCATACATTGGCACTGAACCCTTCTGTGATCTTCCTGTCAGTCAAACAAAGATGAAAGTAAATTAGTGGAAACAAAATAAAAATTTCTCTTTCCAAGAAGTTCATTCTTTCTCAAAAAAAAAAACACCAAAAATATTCCAGCAATGACCAAATATCAAGAAATTTAGTACTCGCCAATCGGACACATGCCGACTACACCTACATACGTAACTCTGTAACTGTGGAAGTAGGTCTGCTCGCGTACTTTCTGCACTAAAATTCGTAGACAGAGAAATATCAAGGAGTGGAGGTAAAATTCTCCCAGAGAGTGGCAAAATCACAAGAAAGTAAACGACCGTTCGACGTCAAAAGCAAATGTATGCAAATACACAAACAACAAAAAATTTCTTACAGGTAACTGACAGATTTGACAGATTTCGTAAATCGGAGCAAAGAAGAGCGCTCTCTTCTACGAAAATCTATGAAACTTTTGCGTACTCGAACAGAATTTGATGACTTTCGTAGAATTTCGTGAAAATTCTTTGTTTCGGGAGAGTAAGCGAACATACCTTTTATGTGGATGTCCCGCCATTGCTCGGACTAGACTAAGATATTTCCACATGGGTTTGACCTCGCTTTCTGATGTCACCTCCTCGTCAGCTCACACAATTCGAAGTATCCTTCGTGAATTTGATTTCATCTAGTAGGCCAATCCACACAACAAAGTGTATGAGGTCGTGGTACTTCCTACAGAAAAACTTATTAAATTTTTTATAATTTCTGAATATGTTGATAGGTACCTGGCAACCCTTAAACTAATTATTAAACCGTTCATTCACTACCTCACCGCTCATAAAACACTTAGACTGCACACAGGTAAGTACATGCCCATGCATATGTTCTAGTTATTGCACTTGATGCCGGCGTCGCGACCTTTTTTTCGGGTAATACCCTACCACTTGCATGCACAGGTTCTTGTCAAGTCGTCGTCGCTACTGTCACGTCGTCATTATGACAGATTATCGGTTTCCACGGAAAGACAATTCAGTTGGCTGTCACTGACATCCGATGCAAGTTGTATTGTTGTTTATCAATTTTAGTTTCTTAATAAAAAAAAATGAAATTCCACATAACAACCGTTTTCTTCCTCGTCTTGGATCAGATCAATAAAATTCTCACACAAGGGATCCCCATTAGTCCGTGTCCGAAAGTTTTTCAATATCGTTTCGATGGCTCCGAGTGGTTTGGTGTAATGTCGCTGAAGAATCCCGACATGGGATCCATTTTACACCTAAAAGTCACATTATCTATGCGAGGGAAACCAACTACGGTAAGTACAATCCATCGAGCAAGGATGCGCTTTGTGGTTGCATTGGAAAGGTGGGAGAAGTGCGTCGATCCTTAGTACATTTGACAGGAGTCCTCAGACAAGAAGTAGTTGTTACGGAGCAAAAATGACGCAGAACTATGTATGATTCAAAAGGTTTTGGTAATATTTCCAACTCTAATTGAACCTTGAAAGCATCTTCCGAAGGATTGCTCCTGTCAGAACCCTTAAATACAAATATTAGCTCATCGGTGCGTAGATACCTCTAAGTCATCTTAAACTATTCGTGGATTTATACTGAGTAAGTTAAAATCCATTTCAGTATACAGACACAAGTTTCCCAACCAATCGCCAACAAGATGTCCCTACCCTAACCCCATACATACATATGTACATCCTGTAACCAAATTTACTGTTTTATTCAAAAAGATTTTTCTCATTCCAGAACTACCTAGGCGAGATAGAGCTTCTTACCAGGGGTCAATTCCTAACTGATGCCCCGGTCTTGTACAAAATTAAATTTCCCAAGAATCCCTTTCCACCGAAACTACTGCAGATTGCAGCGAATAATCAAATCGTTTGTGTCGGAGCCCCAGGTGGGTTTTTTGCCGATTTAAATGGAAAAATTCCAATCCTCCTTTCTATCCATTCCCCCACAGATCACAGTGTATTTGTGACACATATTCAACTGGAACACACAAGGAAATTCACATTCATAGCATCTGATCATGAACTAGCACCCGGACTGCAACCACCGGCACCGCCTCCTTCGTCGGTGGCACCGCCGCAACCGTCACCAGCCCACAATTCTTTCCTGGACACCTTTGACACGAAGCTTCTGCCGTTTGCAGGAAATGAAAAGTAAATATCTTGCGGGGAGCGGGGGTCAGGGACTTTGTTCGAAAATGATAAAATTTTCAGTTTTTCAGAAATCCATTGAAGCGCACAAAGGATGTTTGTGGCCGAACGGGTGAGAGCAGTGCTCGCTTGAGTATCGGTGGGGTGGAAATCCAAACGTCATCCGGTGAGGACCTGCACGAGGACACTTTGTTCGCGGAATCCCGACCCATGTACACGATATCCCGTGGTGCATGGCCATGGCTGGCTGCCATCTATGTGAACAATTTGACATCGCTGGCATATCAGTGTGGCGGCACTCTAATATCTTCGAGGATAGTGATAAGCTCGGCACATTGTTTCCACACAAACAAACGACGTTATACGGCAAACGAAGTGTTGGTGTTCCTTGGGCGACACAATCTAAAGAACTGGAACGAGGAGGGCTCCTTGGCTGCGTCATGCGATGATATATTCATTCATCCAGACTACGATAGCCAATTGAAGTCATACGATGCGGATATTGCTGTGGTCGTCCTTAAGAGTGAAGTTAGGTGAGATACACTCCCATCCGAACAAACAAAAGAAATTTAATTTTCCCTTTCTACACAGATACAACGCATTCATACGACCGGCATGCATGTGGTCGAGTTCAACGAAATCACAGTACATCGAGGGCGAGCGTGGTATTGTTGTCGGTTGGGGTACACCCGGTGGGGTGAATGTCGACTCAAGAAACTTGACATCGGTCACAACTACCCCACGAGTGGTTGTTGCACCGATTGTCTCCAATGAAGTGTGCTTCAGGGCAAACGATAAATTTCGCAGCCTCTCATCGAACAGGACATTCTGTGCTGGAACTCGCAACGGCAGGGGTCCGTGCAATGGTGATTCTGGTGCCGGTCTGATGATTCTGAAGAATAATCGATGGGTGCTTAGGGGGACTGTGTCAGCGTCACTGCCATTGTCCTATAGTAAGCCGACGTGTCACACAAATGAATATATTATTTACACGGATGTGGCGAAGTTCCTCGATTGGATCTTCGCTTTCATAATTTAGTTTGTCGGCCATTATTTTTCCCAAGCACTTGGAGGACTTGGTATAATTTTTTTTAATGAAATTTATTTTCTACATTTATGTGCATCTTAAGTGAGAAATTACAAGTTCTATCGTTTATCGATTTTAAATAATAAATTAATCTGTGATATGTTTTGTCGGGTACTATGCATCGTATGTTTGTGAATCATTTTTGCTGACGAGATGGTTGCTAGTCCAAGGACCTGGGGAACCATTGTTTTCATTTTCAGCTTGCAACATGCTCCAAAAAAGTTCAAATTCTAAGTATCTGTTAGTTCCTCGAATGCAATTTTATGACACTTCCGAAGAGGTTAGGAAATAGCAGGTAGTCCGACACACTTGCCACAGTGAGTCTAACAAATCCACATGATGATAGTGAATCAGGAAAAGTACTATCACTTACCTGTTTCACGGTCCATCTTCCTAAAGATCAGTTTGTCTTCAGAATAGTCGGTCTACCTCATTGCCAGATGCCTTGGAAAAAAATCCTGAATATTCCAGGGGTGCATGTGTCTCTGACTCTGAATCTAAACGTGGTACACGCAGCCGGACAAATTCGGATGAGACTCATAGCTTAGTTCTCTAATGTTGTAGTCTTTCCTCAACCCAGGCCCAAGTAAATGGGAGTCTGGCTTCATATTGAATACCAATTTAACCATAAAGATCAAGGCTTGTGCATTTCAATACAGTTCAAAGAGCGTTCTGTGTAGTTCAAACCTGTTTGTTGAACTAGTTCGATCTTTTAGCTCAGTTTAGTTCACGGTTCAGGAAATTCAATTTTGTGCTATCCTGACATTTTCATTTGAAGATAGGCCAACACAACGATGTGCTCATGGTGCTGTACGCAATATGTTCAGTTGTTCTTACTGAGTTACATGTTTGCAGAGTATATGTACTTCAGCTTGTTGAACTACTAAACTAAAAAAAGTTCTGAACTATGTAAATGAATAACACAGCTACTCACATTAAAGTACGTTCCATTATCTCTTTGAGCACTGATGACTGAAGGACACATTCCCAGCACTAAAACTACTTTTTTCGAGTCTTTACAGGACGAATGGGCTATTTTCAATAATTTGCATCACTTAATCAGCGTCATACTAAGTCTTCAGGAAACGACTTAAGGCTTTAAGTAATCAATCTGTATCTCTGATGCTGGAGATGATATAATAAACTGTGACATAGGAGCTCCCCCCAAACATGTGATTTCTACTCAAGTTTCAGACGAATATAAGTTTTACTTCCCATCACAGACAGGAGATAGATCGAACGTAACACGGTTTTTCGCATTCCAGTTGATAAGTCCATCAATTTCGTAATGGAGCTCGATAGACATTCCCTGCCGGCGAGAGTCCACATCTTTAAGAAGCTTCAGAAGTCAAGCGTACTATCATCCCCAAAGGAATGGATTCCGAGAGGAAGTTAATAAATATCAAGAAACAGGGTCGAAGAGCGAACTGGGCCCTGGTATATACCAGCATAGTATTGACTGATTACTTTCAACTTGCAATCCATGATAAAACGATCCTACCTGCACCATAACCTTGAATTCCGCTTAAGAAGACACTGAGCCACACTCTATCAAATCCTTTAGAGATATCAAGGGATATACCTTGATGGTCATTCCATTTGTCATGTGGAACGTTGTAGGTGCAAACCACACTGTCGGTCATTTAGAAAACTGTTTGTTTCAAAATACATACATATCTCATGAGATAGGAATTTATAGAAATTTCAGAGAGCCCTTATGTTGACGTCCCCTGTGGAACATTGTTGACGGGAACTGTATTGTCTTGTCTCCTCAAAACAAGGAGAGGGATCCTATCTGGAGCTGAAAATCTGTGACTGTTGAGATATTTCAGGACTCGAGCTATTGAGCAGGTTCAGAAAAATATTTATCCTTAAAAATATTGAACCGGATTCAGTACCGATAATGGAAACGATAGAGTGGCGGTGTATCCTGGGAGTCAGTGATATTTTTATCATTGTGGACAAAAGCTGGAATGGATGATGAAACGGAGACTTTGATTCTATTGACGAAAGACCAAAAAGACTGCTAACTCTTTTTATGGTTTTCAATAAATTTTTAGCCCGAGACCTCCGATATTTTCAGAGGCTTTAGACGCTGTAACCCAAAAAGGACTCCTTTATTCTGGACGGCAATCGTACAAGTACAGAGTTTTTGTATTGATTTAATACTAATTGCTTCAGTCGAAAAGGAACCTGGCTTCGTAATAAACAATTTCTGAAAACCTTGCGCAGCCTGAAGGACAATTAAAGATCTAACCAAGCTTTTCATACACGATAGTCTGTAGTGTTTCTTCCACAGAATCCGGATTGGTTCGATGTTATAAAAAGTTTGACAGTACATTTTGCAGTCCTATGACTAGGCTTGGATGTACATACACTCGAATGTTTGATGAAAAAATGTCCCTCTTCTCTGAAAATCGAGACTCCAAGTTCGACACACTACCCAATGAGTCAACTCTTTACTCAGCACTTTAAGGTTACAAAAGCAGTATGACTGCATGTGCAGTTTTCTTGCCTTCCATAATGGCAACTCCTTACCAATGTAGTCTTCTCATACACCATATACACCAAATCGTGCCTCAGTAATACAATAACAATATTTTAACGATGTCCTTCCTGCCATAAATATTGTCGCCCGCCGAAGATTTCGAAGAACAAAAGGCGTCTAATGAACCCAAGTGCTAACCCTTACACGATTGAACTGCGAGGATTCAAAAGAGGGTCATAAACCTTAATGGCGCATACTCCTGCTTACAGTTACTCGAACGTACACATACCTGTCCGGTTCCATGTCACACAAACAGAACAACTTACATAATTCCAACGATCGTCGTCCCGGGTGACCCCTAAACTAAAGGACACCAGAGATTAGTCAAATGTACCTGTCTCTTAGTTACACCTGCAAGGGTATTCCCGTACCTGCTTAGTTGGGACTGTATTTAAGAAAAACCCACGGCGAACATCAACTCAGTATTCATATTGCATTCGGTCCGTTTACAACCTAGTACCGTTTGGTTTTTCTAAATTCTCCTCCGTCATGGATAACTATCGAATCGTTGTGTTTTTGGTTTTCATTTTCTGCGCTGGAACTGGGAACTCGTGCAATGAATTCGTCTGTGGCTCGGTGGTGTCAAAGTGCCTCCTTACACAGAGCTGTCAGTGCAAATTATCGGACTGCTTCTGCTGCAAAGACTGCCTCAACTGTTTGGGAGAGTTGTTCACAGAGTGCTGCAGCTGCTTGGAAATGTGCCCGAATCAGAACGCCTCACAGCTGGCTCTGTCGCCGAAGTCACAAATTGGCGATTTCGATGGAATACCCGAACTGTTTGACACGCTAACAGATGTCGACGACGAGAAATGGACAATATATCGGTTTCCAATGAAAGCCGGTCTTAAGCGACAATTTGATGCTACCAGCCGTCTGGGGGACGATATCGACCAAGAAGCGATTGTGGTGAAGAAGCCTCTCCAAGTGCCAATTGTCAACTGTACGGTGATATTTTTGAATACATGCACGTCTGGCAAGAAGTGTATGCAATACTGCGAGAGTATGGGAGCCAACAGTTATCGATGGTTTCACGATGGATGCTGCGAGTGTGTCGGCGCTGAGTGCATCAATTACGGCATCAATGACAGCAAGTGCGAAGAATGTCCAGAACATGAGCCAGAGGAGGATCAATTCGAGGAAGACGACGAGTATGAGAATGAAGACTTGTGGGACTACGGAGAGGAAGAATTCTCCTATAACTAGAGAAGGGACAGCGGGAGAAGTGCGCATTGTGTATAGATTTGTTTTAAGATCCAGTGAAAGTGTAGTTTGTGATTTTTGAAAAAAATAAATAAATGTTTAATGAAAATTATTTAGGTTTCTTCTTAGCAGTATAAACTGCGATGAGTTGACTCTACGTTTGACTTCCTCTGAACATAAACCAGTGTGAACATGCAGTGTGGCCCGAAAACACTCACCCAACGACACGACCTTCAAACTGAAACGACATAGTTTCATACCATTATATACTCTCTCCTAAGGGTATATTAGGTTTGATACATAGCATCAACGATTGAGCAATTTCCGTCTGTCCGCCCGTCCATTTGTCACCAGTTTTTGGCCCTTTGAGCCTTTAGATATCAAGGCTTCTGAGAAATAAAAGCAGTACAAGGGTAAACATTTTTGAAATCGGCCCACTTTGCCATAACTTCACTATTTTGTATGAAATCAAAAAAAAAGCAAGATATTCAGATATTTGAGCTCTCTAGAATTGCTCCATACATCATATGTAGCCACGCCCACTTTTAGGAGGATTTTCATTAAAAAAAAACTGATTTTGATAAAATTTTGCATGAAACATCAAAAAACATTCGAAGATATCGTTGCAATTTGAAAAGAAAAAAGAAGAAAAAAAAAATGTCGTGTAGCCGCCACGCCCCCTTTATAAGGGCTTTTTGAAGACGATATCGGTCAAGTGAACGCCGCCATTGTTGATGACTATTTGGGCTCATTTCACCGCATTCTCAATCGGTTTGGCGAGAACTTCGGCCAAGTTGGTGCACTCTTTTTGGGTATTTTCTTTGAGGGCTAGATAGAAGTTTTACAATGTTGCTGCCAGTTCAAGTAGCTTAAACGTCACATTAGACAACCCGGGAACGCATCCTCCAAAACATCTTTTATCGTGAGAGCGCGGTTTCACCGTCTTGTTGAGATCACATTCATAAATTCGAGGCAACATCGTTAGCTACAGTGGCGATAATCTCGTCGGAATAAGTACTACGATTCTTTCCGTCCTTTCTGCCACATGTTATTTCAGTCTATTCAAGGCTTTGACTAGTATTTGACTATCCCAGGATATCTGGCAAAATTCTCTTGCGGCAGAATCACTGATGAATTCTTCGGCAAAAATGGGATCTTGAGGAGTCTAGCATTTCATAGCTTGTTGGCTTGTATGCTGCATCTGTTTACTTCAGAAACTAGAGCCTGTTTACACAGGTTTTTCGGACTGGATGATTTTTGACGTTTACCACTCTTCCACGCATATCGGCAGAAACGTTGACAAGTTCGTGTATGATATTGTTTCTGACCTCCTCTAACATTTTTGGCCCCCTGTAACCACATAAAAAGAAATCCAACGTCGTTAAAGGGCACGAGCGAAGTGGCTATTCGAACGGACCATTGTTCGGGTTCAACTGACTAACTTCGTGGCATTTGGCACCATCCTGTTGGAATCACATATCGCTGATGTAAGTCCATCCAATAGCTACATATCTCCATGACCGTAACATGCCAATTAGCTTCATCGAGCTCCGACATGAAGTCCACACCACATCGCTTTTTGTGGGTGCAGTGAAGGCTCTTGAAGCACATGTGGGCTTATCGCCATCCAAGAACGCGTAATTTGCTTCTCGCTAAAGTAAGTTTTTCGCTGAAATTCAGGATTTCCTTCAAAGAGAGAGAGACCCAATTTCTTCAACTGAAAATTGGAGTAAGCGCTCCTAAAGTTGACCACTACCGACTCCGACTTTTGGTAGTCATTTTGAATGATTTTGAAATTTGCTTGTCCGTGATATTCACAAAACTTTAAATATGTAAGCCTTGACTGACGTTTTGACATTATAAAGTCACAAAAAAACTTAAGGATACGTTTGTATGAAAATACAAAATTGTTATGTCCGGACTGATAAACTCTTTTATTTATCTCTGCGAGTTCTATTCGTACGAAAGCAAAAAAGACAATGAAAAGTCCATAACTAGTTTATTATCTAAAATGTACGGTACAAGGATTTGAACCTTGAACCTCTAGCTCAGTAGCTTGATAGATCTCCAGATGTCCGCTTTTAAACTTACCTACATTTGTAATGTGTAAGAAATGTTGGAAATGTTTCAAAGCCATGTACATTCCTCTTTTAAAGCAAGGACTCACCGCTTTACGAAATAAGTATGGAGTTCAATGACTTGTTCTTTGTGGTTTAACAGATCCTAGAGCCACTTTCCAAACAAGGCAACAATGTAGACTACACAAAATGGTAACCTATATTCAATAAAATAAATAGTCCACAGCATATTTTTTTTAAGTATTTTGTTTATTAAAAAGTATTAGCCTATAATAATATTTACATTTCTTGAGACATTAAAGTTTAAAGCTCCAACCTCCTCCTGGCGTGTTGTCGATAAATTCTCTTCCGCTCCATGCCAGCCATAATATGGTAATGTGTCAAAGGTGTCCTAGACAATGTCGCCAACAGCTCCCCTCCAGCCATTAGAGGATTCAAAATGTTCGTGAACCGATCGATTTTCTGATATGGTACCGGAACTCGCTGCTGATCGTCTGATAGTTTGACAGTTTTGACTTCCAAATGCGAACGAATGTCTTGTTCGTTGACACGATGCAACTTGTGATCGTCTGTCGTGAGTTGTTGATCCTTTTTTAATTGTTCCACCAACTCGTGTCCTCCCCAATGCTTGTCGGCCACAAATTCAATCACTATCATCGTTAATATCAAAATTAATAAATGAACTGGATGGATTTCAATAACGGGTATAGCGTCCATGGCTCGAATTAATGGTGTCCTGTCGCTTCAAAGTGAAGTTTGTGATTGATTTAAAACTTGGTCCGGGGACGTATTTATACACCAAGGAGGGAAGGTTTGTTTTGATGTAATCGGTAATCATCGGTAAATAGATTACTTAATGTCCTTGTTTACGTAAAATTTGCGGGACAGCATTAGGAATGCCGTGATGTGCAAAACAAATTAGTCATCGTTCGTAAGGACATGCAGGTAGGGGGAATTTGTCATCTGTGTTTGCGTGTAATGCTGTGGGATGAGTAATGAGGTTGGTTGGCGACATTACCTACATCCGGTGAAGTGGATACCGTTTTTGGAGCGAAAAATGATGCCCGGGAATTTCCAGGGATTGGGTTTAAAAAAACCAGGACGAAGTCATGAGTACTTTACCAGCGCTCAACTTAACATTCCAGGACAGGTGTTCTAGAATGCAAATGACTTTCTATATCGAGAAAGTGGAGTCTCGACTAATGCTGGTGATGTCGAACTGGGTGCGTGCAGCAGCGTCGGACATCTAAAGCTGCAGTCGTAGTGCTATCCCAAATCTAGAGAGGCAATGCTACCAGCTTAAGAACCAAGCTCAGACTGTTCCGATAGACGTAGAATAAGTTCTGGTTTATGGGGGCTGTACTTGGAACGAGGACACTACTACCGCAGGTAAGCTGGAAAATATGCCATGCTGTGGAATGCCTCCACTCAAGCAGGCAAAACTGGAGAACTAAACTAGCTAAACATGGAGGAGGACAGATAACGAGGAGTCGAGCTATCTGAGCAAGAGATGGAGGCAACTCAAATGCATTGCAGAAATCCAAACAAAGTGTCTACAGGCGTTGTTCATGCTCTGCGGTTCCTGAGGTTTAAAGAACTAAGCTTTCTAACTATTAGAGTTCTGGATTCTTGGCCCTTGTTGGTTGGGGCAATGGATTTAATGGTTAATGAGGGAAAACGAAGTATATGCTGTCAACCAAAAAGGAAGCACAACATCGAGGAATCGGTCAGAACATCACACAAAGATATGACAGATATGACTTTGAGGTAGTTAAGGACTTCTACCTAGGAACTGCTATTAATTAACATAACGACACTCGCGCTAAGATCAAGCGCTTCCCAATCGATGCTTCATTGGGCTAAGTAACCCTAAAGTACCCCTGATCATCCCAATCCTGCTCGCGGAGTTATGGACTTTGTCCAGAATAGAAGTTCCACTTGGTTGTTATGATCGAAAAATACTTCATGTGATTTGTGGTCCCATATGGAAAGACGGAGAGTAGAGAGGAAGATACAACCACGAGCTGTATGAGTTATATAGTGATATCGACCAAGTCAGAAGAGGACAAATACAATGACTTAGATGGCTGGGTCATATTCTGAGGATGGACACCAATGCCCCAGTCCGGAGAGTCTTTGAACCTACCCCGGAGGGACGGCGGTGTAGAGGAAGACTTTACCTAAGGTGGCGCGCTCAAGTGGAAAGGGACCTCAACGAACGAAGGTGTGCGAAACTGGAGGCAGCTGGCTAAAGATCGAGATGGCGAGTAGTTCAAGAACTACTTCTGTTGGATAGGGGAAAGGATAGATTTTAACATGGATACTAGTGCGGCCTTTTCCATGACTGACGGTCTTTTCTGTTAAAATTAATTCGTTGTAATGGGATAGTAACTATGTATATTCATTCATATACTAGTTTCCTTTACCGTATTAGGGTCCGAAAAAATAATTTTGTTTAGCGGATTGTACTACTGAGATGGAGCTATCTGAGTACTCATCTTAATTTTTGGGATTTTCCATGTTTATCGAAACTTACCCATTTTGGGGAACTTCACCTTTGAAGGGATAAAAGGTTTGAAACCGGAAGTAGACAGTTAAAAAACCCAGTATCAGAATATTCCATAATGTCTTTTTTATGACCGTTTATTACATCTTTAAAATGTAATGAAGGCCAATAAAGTGACAGACGAACTAGGCTAATGGATCAACGAGCTTGTGGAAGTCTTTTACGGGATTATGCAGAAGCTAAACATTTCTTGACAAGATTTTCAAGACTGGAGGAATCTTTTCTTTTCACTTCAAGGTGAAAAGTTGGTCAAGTCAGCTTGAAGTAGATAAGAGTATGCGTGGGCTACAATGTGCCTGATGAGTTTCAAGTCAATAATTCGAGAAATACGAAGTTAGCAGTGGTCTTCTCTTAGGAAATCCATGTAAAGGCTACTACTGCCTCTTATGAATGCAGTGGAATACTTTGGATATGTACGGCCTTAGTAAGACGTACTATACCTGTACTGATTACTCTGGAGCAGGGCACCAGCATGACCAGCAATTTAACAGCTTTCATGAAGGTACATGTGTTACATTTGCTGGAGGCTATTTCAAGCCCGGTCATAAACACAGGTCCTAAACATAAGTTAGTCAGGTTAACGGAGACATGAAACTGCTCATTAAACGACTTTGTATACATACATACATACATATCTGGGGGAACGTACCTCTTTCGGACTACTTGTCCCCTAACATGAATTTCAAAAGATCTTCTTGCATAACCACATTCCCAAGGTGAACAGAATGCAAAATAATCAGCTTCCAACATGCTAAGATAGACATGTGCATAGGTATAAACGTATTTTCCAAAGCACTGAAGATATTCGAATCATTTCACCTTCTGAACCATAGCAGCGTTCCCTAAGTGAAGGTCCTAGCAGTGCCAATAGTGCCGACGTGCAGACTGCATTGAAGGAAACACTACAAGAAGGTAAGTATAACCTTTTCATCAACATTCGATATCCAAGTTGCAATAAAAGCGATTGTCATTCAAACAAAACGAAGCTTGGAAATCTTTTTCTTTCTGAAATATACGAAAGAACATTAGGCCGAGAATAATATTCGAACCTGGGTATCTTATACCTTCTTCGTTTCTTTTAATAATCCTAACAGCTTACATTGTTAGTAAGAATCAAAGAACAATATTAAGTTTTATTATCTGTATTCAAAAAATGTAAGGATAAACTTTTATCCAGGTATAGTAAGAATCCATGTTCTTCAGGAAAGTCAAGCCACTGCCAAATGGCTTCGAGCCCGGAATGTAGACCCTTCGAAACAGCAAAGGAAACCTACATAGTTACTCATAGCCATAGACGTAGCTAGAATTATTTCTGTCAGCTAGTTATTGGCATTAGGCAATCAATAAAGAAGCAACCATTCCCAGTTTAGAAGAGGTTGACTCGGATATCGAAAAACTGTAGAACTAGCGGTATAATGGTGATGCTTTGGAGTATTAGCTCTTTATGCTTTATCTTCATAAAAAGCGGTGCTGTCAAGACATACCGATGCCTAACGCTGCATATAAGATCCTATCCAACGTAATGTGTGAAAGGTTGAGAACTGTTTGCAACACACCAATCCCCAAGTACCAGTGTAGCTTCCGCCAGACATGGGAAAGACCAACAAATCTCAAGTCGAGACTCAACATCTATTTATCATTTAAAAAGTCAGATATGACAAGCATTCATCGTCTTGATCTCGGTATTTTGCAAAACTGACCCAGCAATGTACAATTCGGAAAGATATGCACCGGATTTGGACAAGGAGATGCGCTATCGTGTCATTTCTTCTTCTAGATCTTCTGTGGGAACAGATAGTGTCACGTCTACTACACTGATTCTGCCACTTTCAACAAATCGACAAAAATGCTCCAGCAAAGAGGATCTACGAAACACAGCCCCAGGTCCGAGACGAGAAGGAAAAGCCTTCTGCCTTCGTTACACAACTTGAACATGAGTGAAAGGCTTCTGTGTCCTTTAGTAAATAAAATTTAAAATATATACTCGTAATATTTGAATATGTCAAACACTTCATTTAATTAATTTATAAATATCTAGATACATAATACTTTTTACATAAATGCAATACAACAGTTTATAAAAATTTAATTTTCTTTCTTCTTTCATTGCCGGATCCTGTGGGGCTATTCGTTCTCCGAATGGTGCTGTAGATGATGTCCAAGGATGCGGCAAAAATGATGAAAATCACAACCGTTAACAGGTGAGTAAAATGAATTCTTCCGAAAGGCATGTTTCTTGTTCCAAATTTCTGCATACGCTGTGCTTGATGTATGAACGTGTATCGAACTGATGGATTTGTTCGCAGAGTCCTCTCTATTTATTGAGAACAAGGATGTTGTACTTATCGTGTAATTCCCATTCGCACTAATTACGATTGTTTAAGTGCGTATATGTGTATGTATGGGGATTCGTGGAAAAACTAATGATAATTACTCAAGAAATGCAATTAGTGGTTTTATTGGTGATTATCAGTGGTGATCCTTAGTGACATCATGTGCAGTACTTTATCTGTGGTAATCATATCAACAAACCTTACGGCTCGGATTACTGCTTTATTCGTTTGTCATTAACACAAATCAAAGAAAGAGTTTCATCGATAACGATGTTCCGGAATCGGCACCCACCACTGTCACTTATCACTTAAGCTCAAATAATCAAGATACTACTGATAAATTTTAATTTTCCAGTCCATGATATATGTAAATATTAAGATGAGCTAGATTTGACAGATCAGAAAGTGTACTCGAAATGTATGCGAAAGATCCAAAGGACCATTTTCGCCTTGCTAAAAGCATTTCTACACAGCCAACTGAAAGTATCCTGAATGTCTTTAACGTAGCTAGCCTGGATCCGACCGATCACTGGCTTTTCCATTGTACTCCTTTCAAACAGAAAACTTAAGGTTTGGCCAAGAGCAATTATTAGTTCGTAATTCATTGGTCACTCCATCTGAGCAGTAGAACACACCGCAGTCTCTAGTTATGTATGCAACAGATAGCCCATCACCATGTAACTTAGCCGAGAAGACAGAACGCCAATTTCACATACAGTCTGAATCGTCTCATCTAACTTACGTTCTTTATGCGCATGCCGATGCCCGTAGCGTAATCTTCCATCCCACCTTAATCTAGACGGCAATCCAAAACTTGGACCCATCTACATCCCAGCCTAGATCCAAAAAGGAGGCTGAATTTGACGCATTTTCCGCCGAGGTATTCAAAGTGGTTGAAAGTGATACACCAAATCATTGAACATGGTCAGGACTAGTGAATGTCTGGTGAGTGGAATCTCAGCATCCTTTGACCAGTCCCCAAGGCAGAAAAGCCCCGCAATAGCACCAATTATAAAGAATCAGTTTCCTGAACATCGCGCCTAAAATCTTATTTGCTACATTGTGAACCCCTCAGTCCAAATCCAAATTTCAAGACCACGTTTAGAGTGAGCCATTCCTAATTTTGGCATTTTGGCATATGCCAAATGCTGTTAACAAGAAGTGATGTACAACATCGATACGTTAAATACAATGTCACAATCGACAGTCTTTACGGCGATGAAGCATGGACTCTATCAAAAGCGAATGAAGATATCCTCGGTCGTTTAGAAAGATAAATTATTCTTAAGATGTTTGTCACATTTGGGCTGACGGTCTCTATACCGCTATACACATCGATCTAGTTAAGAGACTTTGCATTAGTCGGCGTCTTAACGGCTAAGATATGTGGGAACATCAACGCTTCGGCCTGCAGATTTTTCAAAATTGATCCAGAGGGACCTTGGCTTACATGTTATTTTTTATGGCTAGATTTTAAGCGACCCTACAATATAATCAATGCATATGGCATGCTAAGTACCACAGTATAACACTAATGGGTGGATTTCCCCCTGAAAAATCCATGGTTGCATCATGACAGAAAATTAAAAAAGGAAATTCCAAAAATACAAAAACAATAATTTTTTTATTAACAATTCATCCATAGTTAATTTTTCCAAAAAGGAAAATCCAGAATATTTGTTTTCGATTTCTAGTACTTTCTTCAATTTTCTTTTTAACTTTCTAAGTCCTAGAGAGGACAAAAGTTCTTTGTTGTACTTTGGGGTCGTCATTCTAAAGCTATGTTCAGACGATTGGCAGATCTGACAATACTGATGCCACTGAAAAAAATTTAACAACTTTGCCAGGCGAAGTATTGTCAGGCCAACTATTTGACAATGAAATTGCCAGAGTTAGGGACAAAATATAACCACCGTGTGAGCTGACAATTTGGCATTTTAAGGTAGTTCGCTATTGTCAGTTCATTTGCAGCTCATTCTCAGAACATTGGTAACCCTGGCAACATTGTCAGATCTGGCAATCACAATTCAAAAACTGTCAAACTATAAAGCGAAAAGAGAGATGTAAAATCAAAAAAAAGTAAACGAAAGTTGCCAACCTTTTAAACGTCAAAGACACAACAAAAAATTTCGTGCAGGTATCTGACAGATTTCATAAATCAGTGCAAAGAAATTTCCTGCACAACCAATCGTAGCATAGGGAAATATGTATCTCTCTCGGGAGTGCTATCGCTTACCAAAACTACAAAACTTTTGCGTACTCCTTTGTGAATTTTCGTCGATTTTCGTGAAAATTCGTTATTATGACAGAGTACGCAACCAGATCTAATATTGTAAATCAAACTATTGTCAGGCCAGACCGCTATTTGCCAATAAATTGTCAGAAATTGGGACGAAATCTAACAACCATGTGAACTGACAATTAATTTACCTCTGTCACATCATTTGCAGGAATTGCCAGCACATTTGCAGGCCTGACAATTGTCGGCATTTCGAAAAAAATGAGCCACACCGCCGTAATATGCATTGAAAGTAGTTAGGACTGTCATTTCAGCACAATATACCTTCTCTGGTCTCAGTGCATCTTCATCGAGGGCCGGTCTAAACCTAGGACTGTCATTTTCTTGTACAAAGCATTGCTGTATCGCGTGCAAAGAAAACAGAACTTTTTGAAAATAAGATCAACCAAAAGTTTTTGTTTCCAAAAGTAATTTATTTTATTCAGGATTTGTCCGGTCTTAAACAAGTCAATTGAGTGTTCTAGATCGTCGATTGGGATGTCCTTCTTTAGGCTGTTGGTGCAAGGGTTTTCGATGGCTTCTCGTCTACAAAACGTGTTCCTTTCAGCGGCAAATACAGTTTTCCGAAAATGCGATTTCTATTCGATAGATGGTACTTTTCTTCAAAAAGCTCTGTTTACTTTGGGCAGGACCTTATATTATAGGGCCTATGAAGGGACATCGCATTTCACACCTAAATTATGACAGATATAGGGGGAGTTGCCAACAATCCATTTGAATACGCAAAAAATAAGAAATATATATATTTTTTTGTTTTTTTCCTTTTATTTATGAATAAATATGTAATGTAACAACAAAATAACAATTTAAATAAATTTAATTTTTTCTCTTGTTTCATTGCTGGATTCTGAAATGTTAACACTTTTCCGAATCGTTTTGTATACAAGATTCAGAGATGCTGCGAAAATGATCAAAATCGAAGCGGCTAACAGGTGGGTTAGATGAAATTTTACGAGCGGCATGTTGTTGCTGTAAATTTTTGAGTGTCCTTCTACTGAGATGTCTGTAACTGACTGACGAATTGGTTCGCGTAGCATCTCTATTTATATTGATAGAGTTGAGGGATAATTACTGCATAATTGCATAATAAAGATCTGCACTAATTTTTATTGTTGTCTTTATGGCTTGCAGTTGTTTATGAAAATGTGTTAATGTAATGCAGTTAGTAGTTAACCAGTAATATATTGAATGTCTAGGAGTAATCTTAGTCGAACTAATGACTCCTGTCTGTTATGAAGCATAGTCATAACAATATTTTCATCAAATAAATGATTTTTGGATGATTTGACAAAAACTGATTACTTTGATTGGGGAGAGAAAAAAACAAAGCTCGTGGAGGACATGTTAGAGCACTCAAGCACATATCCCTCATTTCATTCAAATTGAAGTTAAGATGATGGGGCTCGATTCCAAAAGAAGGCTTAGTGTATAGAGTTTCAGATGTATGCTATTCTCAGGTACTACAAAAATATAACCAAAGCCAATACTTTAGTTTATTCGAGTGTGGTTAAATATCTAGGTGTAGTCTTAGACAAAAGGCTTAACAAGAACTCTCATATCAAGTCCACCATCAAGTGCACCGCTAGAGTCATGTGGACTAGTAGACACCTTTACGATAGAACGTGGCCTAAAAATTCAAAAATGATACATTGTATGTGTACAATGACGTTGAGGCCCATTATCACCTGGTGACTAAAAGTTCTTGAGCTGACAGCGGTAATTAAGTTTCAGAGGTAAAGAGTACCCGTCGTCGGGCTTAAACTCCTTCAAATTTAGTTGCTAGATACGCTATTCATCTGCAGCTCGAATACAAGTAAAAGCCAGAATGACTTTGTGAGTCACTTGAAAATTTTGGATATGATTGGCACTATACCCGACATTATAGTCAGAGAGTACTGCTTCGGTAGATTATTTGAAGTAGAAATGTTATTTATACTAGAAATGTTGGGTCATGCAAACTGGTCTTATGGTGGTCCAGGACCAGATCTCAGGGGAGGACGGAATCTGGAGCAAGGTCTCGATGCATGTGAGGATGTGTCCCACGGTTTCCATCTGCGTTCGGTTAAACCTTAGTTAAGTTATTCAGATCGCTGGGATTTATCTTTTTAATTAGCCAGGCAGCACTTAAAGCGCTGTCTTCCAATTTACTGATTCACATAAGTGTATGAGATTTTACCATTAGAAGTTGGCATCTCTCAGCACCTTTTCTTAAACTTTTTTTTCTTAAATTAACTTCTATGGCATTATTTATTCATATCATAAGTTTTGATTTTATTAAGGAATCACTAATTAGCACAATGCCACAATAAAATGAATTGTTTTGCGAAATCAAACCCCAAACAGCAGGGATTGTTGGGGGTTTTTGGACGACGAGGTATCATAGTAGAAATGTAGATATTAATACTCAAAATAGCACGCAGTAGTGGTTTCAAAACATTGCATATACATAGAAATGTACATAGGTTTATGTTAAATAATGAAACCAGTGATTTTGTGTACATATTGCCGAATGAGGTTTTGATGGATTTTATCAGTACTGTGGTTGGGTTCCGCAATTTGCAGTTCATTGTTCGCATAAATTAATCAAATAATTTAATAAACCAGGTTTATTTTTAAATTTTTTTTTTGTCATTTAGTTCACAACAGTGGTATGACTTACTAGTAGTTTTGTGATAAGGACAGTTGTAAGTGTAATCAAGATGTTACTGACGACATTTCCAGACCGACTAGCTAAGTGTGACAGGTGTTGATGGTAGAAAAACGCTTCCGCTTCTTCCAGAATGACAAATAGTAACAACAAATAAGCTTACCTATATTCGAATACAGTATATGAGGATTTGAGAGGGCAAATCTCGATCAAGAATGGAGAAAAAGTCTACATCCAATGAAATTGCAATATCGCCACATATCTCCTCTTCCTTAGCTCTTTGGGTCAAATGCGCGGAGTTCAGTAAAAGATTAGAAGCAAAAGAACGCAACTCGGATGATTTAGACTTTGGGAAACTAAATTGCACGGATTTTAGGATCGAAGAAGAATGAAGAAGAACTTGGAATGTCGCCACCAATCTTCTCTTCCTTAGTTGTGTGGGTTGAATGGGTTTAAAGAATACATTTTGTTTATTTGTTTACATTTATTAAAGATTCTTATACTTATTTACTTAAAATCAATATTCCAGAATAATGGAAAAAAATGACATTAAAACTCCAGCTTCCTTCTAACTTTCGACTGCTGCATCATTCTGCTTCCGTAAACCAGCATACGACGACATTGGGAGACTGGGGTATTACTCGCTTTCGTTAACATTACTTTTCCATCCAAAAGTCGGGTCAAAATAATAGTCAACTTTTCAATTTTTCGTTGAGCTTCCGCCAGGTCTCGCTCAGTATCTGATAAATTTGATGTTCTGCCTTCAATAGCGGTAGGGATTCGTTGAAACTTCTGTTCGTTGTGAATGTTAAAGGTGTTTTGTGTTGAAGAGATGTTCGACTTGTCCATCGAGTGTTGTGTTTTGGCTGTCAGGTCCTGCCAATAACTTTTAGAGATAAAAAGAACTGCTGCCATAATCACTGTTAGGTATGAAGCAAACAGTAGTTGAAATAAATGGATTTCAATAACTAAGCCCTCCATGCTTTTAGTTTTTAATTTTTTATTTTATTTTTTGTACTGTCTTCACAGGTGGAAGTGCAAACTTTGTTTATTTGAACGGCGGTCCAGGAGCTCTTATTTATACCCCAAAAGAGGATGTTTGGACATTTTGACGTAAACAAGTCGACTGGGAAATGTACCTGATTTTAGACTTTTTAATTACCATGTTTACGCCAATTTTGTTTTGCTCAGTAATATCGAAATTACATATTCCAATAATTATTTTATTGTTGTTCCTGCAATGTGAATAATTTAGTTAGAAAATTGGCAAAATATGGAAAGCAATATTACTTTTTGCTTCTTTTAAATTGGCGAAGTGAGTCCAACACATAAAGATATGTTTAAAAAAGAATACTTTTTATAAACCTTATTGCATTTTTGACATGTAACCTTTTCAAAATTGACAAATGACTACACTCTTAAATCTTCTACCATCAACATCGATTGAGTCCTAATAAACTAGTACAGACTTACATATATTCATATTCACTGTCAATAACCAAAATGATCTAACCATTTTCAGTACTGAAGACTCCAGGAGTCTCGCCAGTTTTAGAGCCCAAAATTTTGAGCTAGGAGGAAAGAAAACCAGTACAAGTGTACAAATTGTTCAAATTCATATGCTTCCACGCCTACTTTTCCATAACTTCACTATTTTTTATGAAATCGAAAGATGTTACTTAAAACAAATATTTTGTACTCAAATTCTCTACATTTCATCGAATAATCATATGTATCCACGCCCACTTTTGAGGGTGTTCTGATCGAGACACTGATTTTGACGACATTTTTCATGTAACATCCGTAAACGTTCGGGGATATCCGTGTAATTCAACAAAAATAAATCCAATACGACCAACACACTTAGTCTGGGAACCAAACCCTCAGAGTTAATGGTCATGCTGCATAGGATCCAGAAATTGTTTTACAATACAATACCTACAAGAGAGCGGGCGTCGTGGCTCAGTGGTTAGTGCGTTGGACTATGGAGGAAGGGGTTCGAGGTTCGAGTCCCAGTCGGAATACCCCCCACGGCCCCACCTCTGGCGAGCATCTGACAAACATCCGTGAGTAAAACTGTCCTGAGAAAGCTTCTCAAATAACAATATTGCCCTTCGGACACGGCATTAAATAATAGTAGGCCAGAAGCTAGGCCCTTTGTCCCATCGACCTGTTGCGCCAGGTATTTATTTATTTATTAATTTTTACCTACAAGAGCGATGTCTCTTGCCCATTTAATGAAGTTCAAGATGTCAATGATTCGTCAGCTGGACAATTCTTCTGGGTCACGGAAGAAATTCAAATGTTAGGTGGATAATATATCAGCAGTGACAGAGAAAGTGGGTTGTATCCTCAATGCCTTCCTCATCTTCACAAGTAATATTGAAGAGTGTTATGCCCCATGATTACTCGCATCAAAGTAGAAAGGGATTTCCTATAATTTTGCATAATTCTGTCTATTCAACTATTGTCACAACGAGACCATAACCCCTTGTTATGTTTGCCTTTCGACGGGCTTTAATCCCTACGTCTAGCATGACGGGGTGAACACCGAAGTATTTACTGGTTCTAATGTAGGTTCTGAAACTCTCCTAGCCAGTTTGTCGGGCTTCTCATTACCTAGTATATTTTCGTGACCAGAAACCCAGCAGACGGCAACTTTGTGTTGTCTTCCAAGAACCTTAAGCTCTTATCGACATCTTAGATTTTATTTCAGTAACAGTAATCGCTGTTATTGCTGCCTAGCTTTAGGTGAAAAAGGGGATAACTTCCAGTGGTACAGCCCTTAGCGCAGTCTCACAGGCAGCTTTGTCACTGCTAGGACCTCCGCGTGGAAAACACTGCTATGGTTCGTACCCAGGCTAAGCATACGCCTACATCCATCTGTTACCTTTCTGTGAAGAAGAAGCTTGAAAAAAAAATGTCCAGCGATAGCAGATTAAGGATAGCCTCCAGTCCTGCAGTGGGTGTTGTTCTCATGGCACTTATGGTACCAATCCAGGTCAGCTTCTCTATCTTCGTACGAGTCGTTAAGTTGGTGGTCTTGATTACCCATTGCCACCATAAACGACAGCCATAAGTCAGAATAGCTCTTTGGCAGTTTTTTTTGTATGATCTTCAGTTAGAGATTAAATAAATGTGCAAGCTGAACCAAAGATCATTTTATTTCGATGTGGATCTGAGGTATTAGCCAATTTGTCTTTAAATAAGTACAAGCATAGTTTTGCCTCCAGGCCAAGATTGATCTCGTATGAAATCTAAAGAAAAATTTTGCCTGAAGGACTGAAAAAACAACGAACGAGGTCATTCAACATGTGGAATATTTACATGAACATGGTTTCCATTGCCCTTATCACAAAACTACTAGTAAGTCATACCACTGTTGCGAAATAAATGACAAAGTAAAATGTAAAAATAAATCTGGTTTATTAAATTATTTGGTTAATTTATGCGAACAATGAACTGCAAATTGCGGAACCCAACCACAGTACTGATAAAATCCATCAAAACCTCATTCGGCAATATGTACACAAAATCACTGGTTTCATTATTTAACATAAACCTATGTACATTTCTATGTATATGCAATGTTTTGAAACCACTACTGCGTGCTATTTTGAGTATTAATATCTACATTTCTACTATGATACCTCGTCGTTCAAAAGCTCCAACAATCCCTGCTGTTTGGGGTTGCATTTCGCCAAACAATTCATACTTTATTGTGGCGTTGTGCTAATTAGTGATTCTTTAATAAAATCTGAAATTAATATATGAATGCTATAATGCTTTGGGATTTATTGAAGTAATTGGTTCTTTCTAGGAGAAGGCTTTTCTCCTTCCTTTAAGATGCCATAAGCCTTTGGTTTGGATTGGTGGTCTGAAAATAGTCAAAGTGATTTCAACGCAAAGGGGTGGTATTTAATTGGCGCCCTTACTAGCAGTCTAGCATCAAACAGTAGGAACCTTCAAGTCGTGTCCATTTCATTCCCGCTTTTGCATTAGAATTTGAAGTGACCAATGCAAGAAATTTTAATAGTGCATCAAAACGGATTCCAAAGTATTCATTTGAGGACTAGAACACAAGGATTATATCTGTTTCCAAAATGCTAGTGCTTTTGCTTGTTAGCTAGCTCATGAGGTTGATGTTTGTTATGACTCATTCCACGCATGGTTGAACGCAATAATCACAGCCAGATTCCATCTATCGGTCTAAACAATACTCCAGTTTCAGGAATGGTTAGTTGTTTCGAGTTGAAATATAGTCGACAGATTCGGGGTTTTTACGCTGTAAGGTCTTATCATATCTCATCACTTAAGAACCACGAATCACATCAATAATGATCCAGCTGATAATCACCCAAAAATCGTTTTCTGTAAACAAAACATCTAATTACGTTTGTTACTTTATTGACACCATTTTGCAAACAACAAACATGACATTAAGCCCATTGTCATAAACAATAACAGTGGTAATGGGCAGATCATAATAACATTATAATGCAGCCAGCATCCCTCCTGAATATTGTACACAAAACGATTCGGAAAATGACTAATATCCTCGAATCCAGCAATCAAGGAAGAGAAAATATTAAATTTATATAACTTGTCAAATGTATAAAGTATTTATTTATAAACAAAATGAAACAACAAAAGACTATTTTAGTATTTTTCCCACATGCCCCCTTTAAAGCAATTATGAGCATTCCCAAAGGTGCGTAGTCCATTGTAGTACCACATTAATCTCAAATCCTCATTAAGCTTTTCCTGGAATTAACAGGAGCTTAGTATAGGCGTTGGAGCCTTTTGAAGTTGGTTTTAGCCAGTTAACTTAAGTTGTCAAGAAAGTAGGCAATCTTTTCCATAAGAGACCTTGAACTTTTCCCTCATTTTCGTCCATGCAAGTTTTACAGAAATCATAAGGGAGAAGGCTCACCATGATGACAAGCCTACTTATAGTGGAGTGTCCAGGACTGATACCTATGAATGCTATGAGCAATCAGACAGTTGGAGCAATCCTGATCTTGGCTGCACTAGATATGTCTAGTAGTGCCTACCGATGTTCATTTGCTATACGTATGTTGGGAGGCTGACAGGAAATGTGTGCCTTGTTTTGGCATATTTAGGATAACGTAGAGTTTGTTTTGCTAACTCAGCTTTCGGTGAATTTCGTCCTGAAGTCGGTCATCAGAATGCCTTCAGTATGCAGGCAATTCGTCGCACCGTGGAAAAGTTTGAGCATAAGTACACTCTTTTGGATCTTAAAGCACCAACGAGGTAGAGATTGGTGCGAAATGAAGAGACCATATCCGCCGTAACGGCTAGTATTAAAGAAGACCCAATGTCGATTCGGCGCTGATTTTATTTCAGGGTAGGACTTGGGCTTAGATCCATATAATATTATGCTTAAGAATTGACGCTCCACTACCATAGACAACCCCGTGAGTTCACTAACTAGAAATGTTGGCCGGAGGCAACGAAACGCTCGAGGTTATAAACGATGAAACTAGCGACTGGGTCATTTCACGGCGATCGATTATTTTCTCTGTGGGGAGGTCAAGTCCACCTACGCTAGTCTATGCCAACAAACTAACCACTTTGGATGAGTTCAAGGCCAACATTCTAGACTTTATTGCCGGAATAACTCCTCACATATTGGACCATGTCGACAAAAATTGGACCGCCCGCGAAACCGAGGCGGTCATTTGAATGGTATGCTATTTCATACATAATGGCATGAATGTAGCTTTAAAGTTAAGTCAAAGTTAATTTTATATCCTACACCGTTGTTGTTTTATTTAAACTTTATTTCATATCGTTCTTATCTGGTCACCCTATATGAGTACTCGTTCCGTTTTCCGTCTCTGGTTAGCATCGCAAGGCCTGTCAATCACTTGACGTTTAAATTGACAAAACAGTTTCCGAAAATTAATTAGAAAATAATAATTAAACTAATCAAAGTATGGATCAATGGGTAAACAATGTGGAAATTCAACGTTTTCGTAAATATCTGCAGATCCCTACCGTACATCCGGATGTTAATTACGGTCAGATTTGACTTAGATTAGATCAACAATTTCATAAACCAAATAGTGGAGATTGACTGTATCTTAAGGCAGTAAATTGGTTAAATAATAATTATCCGTTCGACGTATTGATGAGAAAAGATAACTTCTGTTCAAAGATATAAAGTGTTTGTTTTAGATTACAGATACCTTTAGTATATCCTCTAGTTCAAGTGATTTACGTTAAGATAAACTAATATCTACAGAATACAGACTCCGTTTACATGTGTGCAGAAAATCGATATTCCGAGATACTAGCTACCTAAAGCAAACATTTTTACGATAAAATTCTTGAAATCTGCTGTATTCGTCAGCAAATTCTATTTCTTCTTATCATTTCAGAACCATGCGTCAATTTTCTGACAGAACAAGCCAAAGAATTAGGTCTTCCAGTAGAAGTCTATCGCATATCCTCCGAAAAGCATCCCATCCTTGTAATGACATGGACTGGTTCCGAGCCAAATTTACCATCAATACTCCTCAACTCCCACATGGACGTTGTGCTAGTATATGAAAACCGATGGTCACATCCTCCTTTTGCCGCCGAAATGGACAGTGAGGGTCGAATATTTGCTCGTGGTGCACAGGACATGAAATGCGTTGGAATGCAATATTTGGCAGCGATAAAATCCCTGAAAGCGAACGATGTCCAGCTCCGCAGAACTATTCACCTATCCTACGTTCCAGGTTGGGTTAGGTTTCCTGTCAAATATTTGATTTCTGCATATCTACCCATTTTTAGACGAAGAGATTGGAGGTGTACGTGGTATGAAGGCACTTGTTGATTCTGAAGAATTTCGCCAATTCAATGTAGGCTTTTGCCTAGATGAGGGTAGGGCATCTCCAACTAACACCTACCTGGTGTTTTATACTGAACGCTGCATTTGGCGTGAGTATGCCCATAATTATATAAATTTCTGAACTTTTGACAAAAACTGCTGATGGGATGGTAGAAATTACATTTAAAATACGTGGAACCTCTGGTCATGGATCATTGCTTTACAGCAAGACTGTCGGAGAGAAATTTCGCTACATATTGGACAAATTGATGGATATACGGTCTGAGGAAGTTGCTCGTTTGAAGGGAAATCCGCAACTTGCCAACGGAGATGTGACAACGATTAACTTAACTATAGTCCGAGGAGGTGTTCAAGTCAATGTGATTCCACCAGAAATGGAGGCGTCTTTTGATATTCGTCTAAGTAACGATACAAATCAAGCGGAGTTTCTTAATCGAGTAAGTGGGCTTAGGAGCCAATAGAGTCAGTGTATACAGTAGTTGTCCTTTCAGATGAAGCAGTGGTGTGAAGAAGCTGGTGGTGACATAGTAATGGAATTCATGTCAAAGTCATCTTACGTGGAACCAACGAAGACAAACTCCAGTAATCCCTACTGGGTGGCATTCAAAAGTGCTCTCGATGAACTGTAAGTAAACATATCTATGTGATGAGATACTTACATGAAGAAAATGAATCATTTTTTTTAGAGAGCTAGATGTGGCAGTGCAAGTCTTCTCTGGTGGCTCTGATGCCAACATCATTCGAAAGGTTTTTCGGTATATTTTCGATATTCTTCTTAATCATAACCGAGACTATTTTCAGCTTGGTATACCAGCTTTTGGATTCTCTCGAATGAATCAAACACCACCTCTGATGCATGACCACGATGAGCACATTAAGGCTGACACCTATTTACGCGGAATTGAAATTTATAAGAAAATTATTGAAAAAGTCGGGAACGCCTAACCCCATTGTGTAGTTTATTTATTAAATAAGGTTTATTGTATCAACGGACAGAAATAAGATGTAAATATAGTCCGTAACTATGTCCATGTTACTTAGAGTTTGATCTTATCTACTATTTTCCAGAGCTCAGAGGGAATGACTCATACCGCGACGTGATTTCTATATCGAAGCAGATTCCATCGATTTCAGACCCTTAAGTCTATCATCAGTTCTTCTGAACTTTGGAAGAACTGAAAGACCCCTATGCTGCAGTATAGGTATCAAACCAAACAAGTTCCCATCGTGGTAGCATGCGTATAGCAAGGTTAATATTGATGGAAACGACTTTACACTTGCTAGTGTCTATTATTTAAAAACGTCTCAGTTACTATCCGGCACCTATCGACACCTTGATCAACCAACTATTCTGCTAATAAACAGGGTTATCAACTCAAAACTGGACGGCGCCCTAGCTCGAAGGCTCGTTGGTAGAGGCATCCCTTAAGGCATTTCTTTTCATTGGGTGTCTCAATATACATATGTATATCTATACGTATTTTTCTGACTTCCAATCACTGTAGTATCTTCCAGTCGGAGATCATTATAGTCAAGATTAAATCTCTGGCAACCTTCACTTCTAACTTGCCTTAACTGCCCTTAATTGTTCTCCGTCCAAGATTCAACAAGATTCAACAAGATTCAACAATTATTACCTTTTTTAGTGCCGGGACACAGTGATATTGTTGCCAATTGTAAGGCCAACAAGTTCGCCAGGCAGGGTACAACCTTACCGACTTGGTTAGGTTAGGCTACAGTCAATACTATGCTTAGGCTAAACGCTGTGAATTCACTTCACTGCGGTGAGATACTACGTTCCTCATCTCCTGACAGACCTGGCGCAAGCTTGATCAAAAATGCTCCAATTCTGGGATTAGACAGAAATGAACGATCAGAGCAATCATAGTAAATGCCGCGACGGGTAGGCATCCCATTTGGTTGAGAAGCCTTGCTAATTATCTTTGTAGAAGCTGCGTGGACGAAGTAGAGAAGGAAACCTCCTCTGTATGTGCCAAACTCCCTCTCCACCTGAAAAGGTAGCACTTAGATGCCTACTTCTTCTATAACTTAGGTAAACTGGTTAACGCAACCTTCAGCGCTTTATATTAAACTCTTGCTGATTCCAGGAGCTATTTTAAGAGGCAAAATGAACTTCCACTGGTCGAAGTGTAACCTTCCTACCTAACTTTTTGCATTATTTAGTTTAGGAAGGCAGTAAGTTTTAAAAGTCCATTTAAGATTCTCCCAAGGGTAACTTTTTTTTAAATTTTTTGCTAGCAGTTCTACAAGATTTTATAGAAACGGTGTCTCACTGTTGGGGCCGTGGTTTAAGTGGTCAGTGCGTTGGACTACAGAACAAGGGGTTCGTGTTTCGAACCCCAGTCAAAATACCAAAAAGTCTTCTCGCGGCCCCACCTCTCTCGAGCATCGGACAAACATTCGAGCGTATAATTGTCATGAAAAAGCTTCTCAAACAAAAACGTGCCTTTCGAACGAGGCATAAAACAGTAGGCCCCTTCGAGAATTTACCACTCATGGTTGTGAGAAGCTGGGCCCTGGGTCCCATAGATGCGCCAAAAATTTGTACTTTTTTTTGTCTTACTGTTGGTAATTTTTTTTAAATATTGAGTGAGAGAGCAAACTTCTTTTTAACTTTTTTTTTAGAAAATGCATTAAGGATGTGATAAGGGCTGTCGTTAACTTAGTGAATAATAGAATGAATTAATTATTTGTTTGTCTTAGATGATAATTACTTTTTTATTTTGTTGTTTTGCAATTATTACATACCCTGCATCCTTTTTCTGAATTTTTCATTTCGCAAACAAAACAAAGCAATAAACAATACTTGCACATTACCCAAAAAACAAACAAATCATTAACAATGATCCTAATTTTCTTGATCCAAACAAAGTTTACGTAAACAAGTTAATTAAGAAGCCTACATCAAAACATCATGCCTTCGAGTATAAATAGGAGCTTCCTGGACCAGTATTCAGTCAAACACAATTTTCAGTTACAAGTGTCAGGATACCTAAAATTAAATACAAGTGATGGAGGACTTTGTTATTAAAATCCACTTATCTTACCTATTGATTACGTCGCTCTTAACACTCATCATGGGAGCAGTTTCCTTTTTGTGCAAAAATAACTCAAAGGACTCGATTGGCGAAATGGAACAAACGAAGGATGACTTCAAGATCTTTACAACAATTCAAAACGGACAGGACTTCCAACAAATCCCCACTATTATCGAAGCAGGAAATTCGAGGCCATCAGATATTGAGCAGGACCTAGTGAAGGCTCAGCGGAAGATTGAGAAGCTGACGAATATTATAAAACCCCTTTTGGATGGTAAAGTGTTGCTGGTCAAAGCGACAAATACACCGATCTCCCAGTATCGGCGGATGCTGGTTTATGGAAAGCGGATGACGCAACAATCCAATGCAAGAAGGAAGCTGGAGTTTTAATTTAACACGTGTCTACATAGTAAATAAGATTATAAACAGTTTTGTAAAACAAAACTTAAATAAAACTTTCTTAAAAAATACAGATCTTTTTTTATGTGGCGTTGTTTGTCTTACAATTGGTGTGGCCGGTCTTAATGCATCCAAGTCAATGCAAGAATATGATTATTTGAGCTGTATATCCGTCGGGTTTTCTTAAGAGGGGTTCACACTGACCAAATTTTTAGTGAAATGGGCCTAACGACCCTAAACTTGATTTGTGTGAACCCATATTTACTTAGGTTGGATGGTTTGTCAAATCATTAGTGAGACCTACATATTTTAAAAATAAATTACCACTGTGAACGCCGCTTTTCTCTTTTTTCCAGTTTAACGTTGTGAAGCTTAGATCTCCTAGTTGTGTCTGAGGTTTCACAAGTCCAATCTGCGATGTCAGCAGGTGTCAGATGTCAGTTTTCTTCGAAGTACTTGTTATCGACAGAAATGACAATCTAAAATGCACTGAAAGTACTCTAGTCTTTAGTCAAATGACGGTTCTTCAAGCGGGTAAAACAGAACTAGCTAGGTATTTTGGAAAACAGCTTACGAATCCGACAAACTACAAAAAAAGGCGTGGCCCCCATACAAGAATCACAGCAGGGATTCTGCATGAATTCCACTACCTTTCTGGCCCAGATTTTAGTTTATTTTATCGTTTGACTATATCCTGTATATTCGAAGAAGAGAAGACATAACCGCGAACTCTATGAGCTGTAACCAGATGTAGGTGTAGCCCAAAAAGGCTAAATACGTAGCTGGATCAAATCGAGAGAATGGACAATAAAGCTCTAGCAAAGGGAGACCTCATGTTCGAGACGACAAGCAAGACCGAAGCTCGATCTTAAAGAGCAAGCTATCGCGGATGCCAGAGCGCTTGATCTGCAAAACTAAAAGCAGCGTGCCTGGGATTGAAGGGAATAGAAGGCTGTCCTAGGCAGAGACACTTCACGGGTCCGGAGCCCGTCAAGTAAGTAAAGGAGTATATCGCTCTAGATTGAATCTATTTTTTTAAGGATGCTTGATGTATTGGGCTACAAAGTAACCTCATGATGCATCACGACCTCATACCGATCTTTTGTGCTATCGCCTTAGATATTATTTTTTTAATTTTTCTACCAGCAGAAATCTAGTATATGAATAAAGGTCAAGAATGTTTGAACTGAAGAGAAGGTGACATTAGAAACCAAGGTAAAACAAACCTGGAGCATTCATGTAAAGGATATTCGAAAGTTCCAGTGTCCTCTAGTATAATGGGCACCAATACTCTTGACTTAAAAGACGAATTACCAGACAGATCCTCATTGCTAGAATCTCTCTAGTTCCTTTATTTTGTTTAGAAATTAATAGATTTCTTAACATGTCTTAAGCCAGTTTGTGTATTTCTGTAGGAGAACTTGGTCGAGCGTTCAGGGTCAATATATATATTGGTATTGGACATCTGACATGACATGACAAAAGTCCAAGGACATGAGAGTTTAGATATGGATTCTCCACAACTCAAAACCCTCAACTACGCTACTAATTATTACATAGAATATTGATATGTCTGTATCTGGCTCGGTGGCGTATACGTAACAAATCTCTCGATTTACTCCAGCTAGTGTAGTCTAGGTGTTTATCCTTTTTGGACTACATTCACATCTTGGTACAGCTCATAGAGTTCGCGGTTATGTCTTCTCTACCTCGAATATACAGGATATAGTCAAACGAAAAAGCAAACCAAAATCTGCACTAGAAAGGCAGTGGAATTTGTGCTGAATTCCTGCTGTGATTCTTGTATGGAGGCCACGCCTTTTTTTTGTAGTTTGTCGGATTCGTAAGCTGTTTTCCAAAATACCTAGCTAGTTCTGTTTTACCCGCTTGAAGAACCGTCATTTGACTAAAGACTAGAGTACTTTCAGTGCATTTCACATTGTCATTTCTGTCGATGACAAGAACTTCGAAGAAAACGGACATCTGGCACCTGCTGACATCGCAGATTGGACTTGTGAAACCTCAGACACAACTAGGAGATCTAAGCTTCACAACGTTAAACTGGAAAAAAGAGAAAAGCGGCGTTCACAGTGGTAATTTATTTTTAAAATATGTAGGTCTCACTAATGATTTGACAAACCATCCAACCTAAGTAAATATGGGTTCACACAAATCAAGTTTAGGGTCGTTAGGCCCATTTCACTAAAAATTTGGTCAGTGTGAACCCCTCTTAAGAAAACCCGACGGATATACAGCTCAAATAATCATATTCTTGCATTGACTTGGATGCATTAAGACCGGCCACACCAATTGTAAGACAAACAACGCCACATAAAAAAAGATCTGTATTTTTTAAGAAAGTTTTATTTAAGTTTTGTTTTACAAAACTGTTTATAATCTTATTTACTATGTAGACACGTGTTAAATTAAAACTCCAGCTTCCTTCTTGCATTGGATTGTTGCGTCATCCGCTTTCCATAAACCAGCATCCGCCGATACTGGGAGATCGGTGTATTTGTCGCTTTGACCAGCAACACTTTACCATCCAAAAGGGGTTTTATAATATTCGTCAGCTTCTCAATCTTCCGCTGAGCCTTCACTAGGTCCTGCTCAATATCTGATGGCCTCGAATTTCCTGCTTCGATAATAGTGGGGATTTGTTGGAAGTCCTGTCCGTTTTGAATTGTTGTAAAGATCTTGAAGTCATCCTTCGTTTGTTCCATTTCGCCAATCGAGTCCTTTGAGTTATTTTTGCACAAAAAGGAAACTGCTCCCATGATGAGTGTTAAGAGCGACGTAATCAATAGGTAAGATAAGTGGATTTTAATAACAAAGTCCTCCATCACTTGTATTTAATTTTAGGTATCCTGACACTTGTAACTGAAAATTGTGTTTGACTGAATACTGGTCCAGGAAGCTCCTATTTATACTCGAAGGCATGATGTTTTGATGTAGGCTTCTTAATTAACTTGTTTACGTAAACTTTGTTTGGATCAAGAAAATTAGGATCATTGTTAATGATTTGTTTGTTTTTTGGGTAATGTGCAAGTATTGTTTATTGCTTTGTTTTGTTTGCGAAATGAAAAATTCAGAAAAAGGATGCAGGGTATGTAATAATTGCAAAACAACAAAATAAAAAAGTAATTATCATCTAAGACAAACAAATAATTAATTCATTCTATTATTCACTAAGTTAACGACAGCCCTTATCACATCCTTAATGCATTTTCTAAAAAAAAAGTTAAAAAGAAGTTTGCTCTCTCACTCAATATTTAAAAAAAATTACCAACAGTAAGACAAAAAAAAGTACAAATTTTTGGCGCATCTATGGGACCCAGGGCCCAGCTTCTCACAACCATGAGTGGTAAATTCTCGAAGGGGCCTACTGTTTTATGCCTCGTTCGAAAGGCACGTTTTTGTTTGAGAAGCTTTTTCATGGCAATTATACGCTCGAATGTTTGTCCGATGCTCGAGAGAGGTGGGGCCGCGAGAAGACTTTTTGGTATTTTGACTGGGGTTCGAAACACGAACCCCTTGTTCTGTAGTCCAACGCACTGACCACTTAAACCACGGCCCCAACAGTGAGACACCGTTTCTATAAAATCTTGTAGAACTGATAGCGAATGCTCCAAAATTGAAAAAAAAAAGTTACCCTTGGAATCATCTTGAATGGACTTTTAAAACTTACTACCTTCCTGAACTAATACAAACGTTAGGTAGGTAGGTTACACTTCGGCCAGTGGAAGTTAATTTTGCCTCTTAAAATTACGCCTGGACCCAGCAAGAGTTTAATATAAAGCGCTGAAGGTTGCGTTAGCCAGTTCAACTCAGTTATAGAAGAAGTAGGCACCTAAGTGCTACCTTTTCAAGTGAAGAAGGAGTTTGGCACATGTACAGAGGAGGTTTCCTTCTCTATTTCGTCCACGCAGCTTCCACAAAAATAATTAGCGAGGCATCTCACCCTACTGAGATGCCTACCCGTCGCGGCATTTAATATGATTGCTCTGATCGTTCGTTTCTGTCCAATCCCAGAATTGGAGCATTTTTGATCAATCTTGCGCCAGATCTGTCGGGAGATGAGGCACGTAGTGTCTGGTTGACACAGGAGAATCCACAGCGGAAATCTGCTTGCCCTGCATCGAAAATTATTTGGGCAACTATAATTCAGATACATCTCCAGTTCTCGTCTTCTGTGCAAATTCCTTGGTAGAGTTGATGATGATCACTGCTTTCACCCTTCGGGCTTCCCAGGCCTTTTTCGCCGATGTCGGTAATGCAGGTCTTTTGAAATTATGGTTGTCTGAAATTGCATTGATGTACCTTCTTTTTTAATCAATTTTCAATCCTTTACCTCAACTCAAGAAGTAAGCCTAGATCTCGAAAGGTATCAAAAGACACCTCAGCTGTTAGTGACTTAGACTAGACCAATCTACGTGAAACCCAAATGGGTACACTATTTGCTTGTGGCTTCTTAGCACTTCCGAAAAACATGTTGACAGTGGATGATCTGAAGATGGCCGAATACATGGTTTTTTTAATCAAAAGGATATCATCGGGTGTAGATCCAAAGCAGGTGTCAGAAATCCTTTAAGGAGAAACTATGAGTAACTTGGAAACTAGGTCTCGATATCTCCCTCAATATACACGCGCTCGTACCGCTGAAAATTAGTAGATAAAGTATAAATGTGGATGTAAAGTGGATAAAGTACATAAGAAATATTTTTTGGTTAATTTGTGCGAGGAATGACTTGTAAAATTGCAAACATGACCACATTCCTGATAGTCAAGCAGTGATATATTATTTGACATAGTTTTCGCACATACAGTAGCGTTCACGTAAATGCCACACCTCTATATTTTATTTAATTTTTGTTCAGGAAAATTCATAAAGGCGCATTATGGAAACTGACACTTTCTCAAATGATTAAAGCCTAAATTTTGTCAACAGAAATCACATTTTTTTCCAAAATTTAGGCTCATTTAAGAAAAAAGTTGAACGACATTAGAAATTAGCTGTTTATGTAAATGGAACCGATAAACAGGTCTAAAACAAATTTAAGTTAATTTTATTAAATATTTTGTAGGATATCCTTGTGGGTGCCGTGGTTCAGTGCATTGGACTATGAAGCAAGTGGTTCTCGAGGCTCGAATCCCAGCCAGAACTCTTAAAAGTTTTATCACGGCCCCACCTCTCGAGAGGGTGTGACAAACATCCGAGAGTATAACTGTTGCGTCAAATATTATTTAAAGATATCCTTTGGTCCTTATAATCAGCGGTCATCCGAGGAAATTGTGTCTCATTCTGATTTTAGGATTTACCAAAGTTCATGAAATTTTGAACTATGAAGTCTACCTCGTTCGATGCTAAACCTGCATTGAGGTTCGATTAGGACCTTGGACCAATAAAACACAGATTTTTGTAGTTTCGAAGATCATTTTCCAACAAATGCGAAGCATGCTTACAGGTCTATGATACAGGCGCAGATTTGTTAGTACAATCTGGGTGAGTTCCAAAATGTCAAACGATGCGGTAACACCATTCTTTTGATACTCGTACGCATCTGCAATGCAACCTCAGTTCTTTGCGTACATTTTACTACAAGTTTGACATTTCGAAATGCATTTCACAGAAACCAGGTATTTGTCAAAATGTTAGGAATTTTTACTAAACAGTAATTTAAGAAATATAAATGTTTTGTTAACTTCTCCGCAGACGCCATTTCCTTTTTGCAAATACCAAATGATCGATACGTGATTTGCTCAGATGATGCGGATCGATGACGTTTGGGATGCTTTCAAAAACTTGCTTTTTTTACAAAAGTAGGTTCAAATGTATAACAATGGTTTAAGTTAAATGCTATCAGTGCATTACATTGTAAATTGGGAAAAGATACATTCGAACTGGGGTGTGCCATTTATCTGAACACCACTGTATATTCCACACAAAAATATTTCAAAGCCAACCAATACTACTTGAAATTGCACTTATGTATGTGTTTTATACTCATGTATTCTCATTTTTCAAATAGGCCGTGTGAAAGCTTAAACAACCCCCTTTGTTTAGGGGTCGTTCTTTGCAACACATTCTTCTATTGTGCCTTGCTTTTGTGTTTAAAGTTGACACTGACTCGTAAGTGCAATAAAAATGCGAGACATCATTGCCAAGTTGTATCAGTTAGCGTCGAGTGAGCTGTCGATCAACACGCTACCTATAAAGTGACACTAAATTCGTAATAAATAAAATAAATAACAAAATGGATCAATGGGAAAACGATGTGGAAATTCAACGATTTCGGAAGTATCTCCAGATACCTAGCGTACATCCGGACATAAATTATGGTTAGTCTGAACTTTAAAACATAATTATATTAATTAGTTTTGATGCGCAAAATAGTGGAGATAATCTGTCTGAGAGCAACAATCTATATAAATGTCTAAATATTGTCTCACGTGAGATTCAGTGGAACTGAGAAGCGTTATGTACTTATACTTAGATTCAAGTGATAAGACAAGTTGAATAAATAAACAAATGATTATAGTGTGATTGACTGAGATTGAGTGACCATCATCTGTAATCGAAAGCAAAAGCTTGAATGCAAAAAAGATACAATTTTTCTTGGGGAAATGTGATAACTGTGATAATGTAGTGAACGTGGCATTTTAGAATTTTTGATTGAAATGCAAACATACACTCGAAACTTAATTTTATTTTATAGACGTCATTCCAAAAAGTGGACAAAATTCGTACAGTTTTTGTTCGAATTTTAGGAAAATATACCAAAAATGCGTTTTCTAAAGAAGAAAATAAAATCTAGTATCTGTGGGAGGAATAAAGTCTCCTAATCTTTTAAATTTAAGGACATTACATCTTTTTGGATCAAAGTGTAAGATTTTAAGAGTGGGAGTGAGTAACCGAAAGGCCATATCCTCAATACACTCAGCTTTTAGAACTACATAATAACTTAGCAAGTAGAGATGTGCATCTATAATATATATACATATCTTCATAATACTCTACGTTCGACACTAGACATCGGTTAATCTTATATGATTTCATAAACAAAAGACTGAAGTAATTGTATTTGTTCGCCGTACAGTCGTAAAAGGGAACTAAAGACCATTTCATCTCACAACTTAACAAGAAAATTACACTTTTGCTTGTACCTGGACCTGCAGGCGAGTATTGATGTGCAAATTGGGAACAGAAAATTTTTCAAATAAAAATTTTTTGAAAATAAGGGCTTTGTATAGCCCACAGAACTGGATACCCACAATCCCACTATATCCTCCAGCCACGCATCCCGAGCCAGCTGCTCTGTTTCTGTGCATTTTACGCACAAACTAGCTTAGTTGCTGCCTCGAAATGCAGATTGGGAACAGAAAATTTACGAACGAAAAATTGTATGAAGAAAGGGCTTTGTATAGCCCTCAGAACTGGATACCCACAATGTCACTATATCCTCCAACCACGCATCTCGAGCCTGCTGTTCTATTTCTGTGCAGTTTACGCACAAACTAGCTTAGCTGCTGCCTCGAAATAAAGATTGGGAACAGAAAATTTTTTAACCAAAAATTGTATGAAGAAAGGGCTTTGTATAGCCCTCAGAACTGGATACCCACAATGTCACTATATCCTCCAACCACGCATCTCGAGCCTGCTGTTCTATTTCTGTGCAGTTTACGCACAAACTAGCTTAGCTGCTGCCTCGAAATAAAGATTGGGAACAGAAAATTTAATAACCAAAAATTGTATGAAGAAAGGGCTTTGTATAGCCCTCAGAACTGGATACCCACAATGTCACTATATCCTCCAACCACGCATCTCGAGCCTGCTGTTCTATTTCTGTGCAGTTTACGCACAAACTAGCTTAGCTGCTGCCTCGAAATGCATATTGGGAACAGAAAATTTTTCAACCAAAATATGTATGAAAAAAAGGGCTTTGTATAGCCCACAGAACTGGTTACCCACAATCTCACTATATCCTCCAGCCACGCATCTCGAGCCTGCTGTTCTGTTTCTGTGCATTTTGCGCACAAACTAGCTGTGCTGCTGCCTCGAAATAAAGATTGGGAACAGAAAATTTACTAACAAAAATTGTATGAAGAAAGGGCTTTGTATAGCCCTCAGAACTGGATACCCACAATGTCACTATATCCTCCAACCACGCATCTCGAGCCAGCTGTTCTATTTCTGTGCAGTTTACGCACAAACTAGCTTAGCTGCTGCCTCGAAATAAAGATTGGGAACAGAAAATTTTTCAACCAAAAAATGTATGAAAAAAAGGGCTTTGTATAGCCCACAGAACTGGATACCCACAATCTCACTATATCCTCCAGCCACGCATCTCGAGCCAGCTGTTCTGTTTCTGTGAATTTTACGCACAAACTAGCTTAGCTCCTGCCTCGAAACGCAGATTGGGAAAAGAAAATTTTTCAACGAAAAAAAGGGCTTTGTATAGCCCACAGAACTGGATACCCACAATCCCACTATATCCTCCAGCCACGCATCTCGAGCCAGCTGTTCTGTTTCTGTGCAATTTACGCACAAACTAGCTTAGCTGCTGCCTCGAAATGCAGATTGGGAACAGAAAATTTTTTAACCAAAAATTCTTTGAAAAAAAGGGCTTTGTATAGCCCACAGAACTGGATACCCACAATCTCACTATATCCTCCAACCACGCATCTCGAGCCAGTTGTTCTGTTTCTGTGCATTTTACGCACAAACTAGCTTAGCTGCTGCTTCGAAATGCAGATTGAGAACAGAAAATTCTTCAACCAAAAAATGTATAAAAAAAAGGGTTTTGTATAGCCTACAGAACTGGATACCCACAACCTCACAATATCCTCCAGCCACGCATCTCGAGCCAGCTGTTCTGTTTCTCTGCATTTTACGCACAAACTAGCTTAGCTGCTGCCTCGAAATGCAGAATGAGAACAGAAAATTTTTCAACCAAAAAATGTATGAAAAAAAGGGCTTTGTATAGCCCACAGAACTGGATACCCACAATCTCACTATATCCTCCAGCCACGCATCTCGAGCCAGCTGTTCTGTTTCTGTGAATTTTACGCACAAACTAGCTTAGCTCCTGCCTCGAAACTCAGATTGGGAAAAGAAAATTTTTCAACCAGAAAATGTATGAAAAAAAGGGCTTTGTATAGCCCACAGAACTGGATACCCACAATCTCACTATATCCTCCAGCCACTCATCTCGAGCCAGCTGTTCTGCTTCTGTGCATTTTGCGCACAAACTAGCTGTGCTGCTGCCTCGAAATAAAGATTGGGAACAGAAAATTTATTAACCAAAAATTGTATGAAGAAAAGGGCTTCGTATAGCCCACAGAACTGGATACCCACAATCTCACTATATCCTCCAACCACGCATCTCGAGTCTGCTGTTCTGTTTCTGTGCATTTTACGCACAAACTAGCTTAGCTTCTGCCTCGAAATGCAGATTGGGAACAGAAAATTTTTCAACCAAAAATTGTTTGAAAAAAAGGGCTTTGTATAGCCCATGGAACTGGATACCCACAATCTCACTATATCCTCCAACTGCGCATCTCGAGCCTGCTGTTCTGTTTCTGTGCATTTTACGCACAATCTAGCTTAGCTGCTGCCTCGAAATGCAGATTGGGAACAGAAAATTTTTCAACCAAAAATTGTATGAAAAAAAGGGCTTTGTATAGCCTACAGAACTGGATACCCACAATCTCACTATATCCTCCAACTGCGCATCTCGAGCCTGCTGTTCTGTTTCTGTGCATTTTACGCACAATCTAGCTTAGCTGCTGCCTCGAAATGCAGATTGGGAACAGAAAATTTTTCATCCAAAAAATGTATGGAAAGAAGGGCTTTGTATAGCCCACAGAACTGGATACCCACAATCTCACTATATCGTCCAACCACGCATCTCGAGCCTGCTGTTCTGTTTCTGTGCATTTTACGCACAAACAGGCTTAGGTGCTGACTCGAAATGCAGATTGGGAGCGGAAAATTTTTCAACCAAAATATGTATGAAAAAAAGGGCTTTGTATAGCCCACAGAACTGGATATCCACAATCTCACTATATCCTCCAGCCACGCATCTCGAGCCAGCTGTTCTGTTTCTGCGCATTTTACGCACAAACTAGCTTAGCTGCTGCCTCGAAATGCAGATTGGGAACAGAACATTTTTCAACCAAAAAATGTATGAAAAAAAGGGCTTTGTATAGCCCACAGAACTGGATACCCACAATCTCACTATATCCTCCAGCCACGCATCTCGAGCCAGCTGTTCTGTTTCTGCGCATTTTATGCACAATCTAGCTTAGCTGCTGCCTCTAAATGCAGATTGGGAACAGAAAATTTTTCAACCAAAAAATGTATGAAAAAAAGGGCTTTGTATAGCCCACAGAACTGGATACCCACAATCTCACTTTATCCTAAAACCACGCATCTCGAGTCTGCTGTTCTGTTTCTGTGCATTTTGCGCACAAATTAGCTTAGCTGCTGCCTCGAAATGCAGATTGGGAACAGAAAATTTTTCAACCAAAAATTGTATGAAAAAAAGGGCTTTGTATAGCCCACGGAACTGGATACCCACAATCTCACTTTATCCTAAAACCACGCATCTCGAGTCTGCTGTTCTGTTTCTGTGCATTTTGCGCACAATCTAGCTTAGCTGCTGCCTCGAAATGCAGATTGGGAACAGAAAATTTTTCAACCAAAAATTGTATGAAAAAAAGGGCTTTGTATAGCCCCCAGAACTGGATACCCACAATCTCACTATATCCTCCAACTACGCATCTCGAGCCAGTTGTTCTGTTTCTGTGCATTTTACGCACAAACTAGCTTAGCTGCTGCCTCGAAATGCAGATTGAGAACAGAAAATTTTTCAACCAAAAAATGTATGAAAAGAAGGGCTTTGTATAGCCCACTATTTCTGTGTATTTTACGCACAATCTAGCTTAGCTGCTGCCTCGAAATGCAGATTGGGAACAGAAAATTTTTCAACCAAAAATTGTATGAAAAAAAGGGCTTTGTATAGCCCACAGAACTGGATACCCACAATCTCACTATATCCTCCAACTGCGCATCTCGAGCCTGCTGTTCTGTTTCTGTGCATTTTACGCACAATCTAGCTTAGCTGCTGCCTCGAAATGCAGATTGGGAACAGAAAATTTTTCATCCAAAAAATGTATGGAAAGAAGGGCTTTGTATAGCCCACTATTTCTGTGTATTTTACGCACAATCTAGCTTAGCTGCTGCCTCGAAATGCAGATTGGGAACAGAAAATTTTTCAACCAAAAATTGTATGAAAAAAAGGGCTTTGTATAGCCCACGGAACTGGATACCCACAATCTCACTTTATCCTAAAACCACGCATCTCGAGTCTGCTGTTCTGTTTCTGTGCATTTTGCGCACAATCTAGCTTAGCTGCTGCCTCGAAATGCAGATTGGGAACAGAAAATTTTTCAACCAAAAATTGTATGAAAAAAAGGGCTTTGTATAGCCCCCAGAACTGGATACCCACAATCTCACTATATCCTCCAACTACGCATCTCGAGCCAGTTGTTCTGTTTCTGTGCATTTTACGCACAAACTAGCTTAGCTGCTGCCTCGAAATGCAGATTGAGAACAGAAAATTTTTCAACCAAAAAATGTATGAAAAGAAGGGCTTTGTATAGCCCACTATTTCTGTGTATTTTACGCACAATCTAGCTTAGCTGCTGCCTCGAAATGCAGATTGGGAACAGAAAATTTTTCAACCAAAAATTGTATGAAAAAAAGGGCTTTGTATAGCCCACAGAACTGGATACCCACAATCTCACTATATCCTCCAACTGCGCATCTCGAGCCTGCTGTTCTGTTTCTGTGCATTTTACGCACAAACAGGCTTAGGTGCTGACTCGAAATGCAGATTGGGAGCAGAAAATTTTTCAACCAAAAATTGTATGAAAAAAAGGGCTTTGTATAGCCTACAGAACTGGATACCCACAATCTCACTATATCCTCCAACTGCGCATCTCGAGCCTGCTGTTCTGTTTCTGTGCATTTTACGCACAATCTAGCTTAGCTGCTGCCTCGAAATGCAGATTGGGAACAGAAAATTTTTCATCCAAAAAATGTATGGAAAGAAGGGCTTTGTATAGCCCACAGAACTGGATACCCACAATCTCACTATATCGTCCAACCACGCATCTCGAGCCTGCTGTTCTGTTTCTGTGCATTTTACGCACAAACAGGCTTAGGTGCTGACTCGAAATGCAGATTGGGAGCGGAAAATTTTTCAACCAAAATATGTATGAAAAAAAGGGCTTTGTATAGCCCACAGAACTGGATATCCACAATCTCACTATATCCTCCAGCCACGCATCTCGAGCCAGCTGTTCTGTTTCTGCGCATTTTACGCACAAACTAGCTTAGCTGCTGCCTCGAAATGCAGATTGGGAACAGAACATTTTTCAACCAAAAAATGTATGAAAAAAAGGGCTTTGTATAGCCCACAGAACTGGATACCCACAATCTCACTATATCCTCCAGCCACGCATCTCGAGCCAGCTGTTCTGTTTCTGCGCATTTTACGCACAATCTAGCTTAGCTGCTGCCTCTAAATGCAGATTGGGAACAGAAAATTTTTCAACCAAAAAATGTATGAAAAAAAGGGCTTTGTATAGCCCACAGAACTGGATACCCACAATCTCACTTTATCCTAAAACCACGCATCTCGAGTCTGCTGTTCTGTTTCTGTGCATTTTGCGCACAAATTAGCTTAGCTGCTGCCTCGAAATGCAGATTGGGAACAGAAAATTTTTCAACCAAAAATTGTATGAAAAAAAGGGCTTTGTATAGCCCACGGAACTGGATACCCACAATCTCACTTTATCCTAAAACCACGCATCTCGAGTCTGCTGTTCTGTTTCTGTGCATTTTGCGCACAATCTAGCTTAGCTGCTGCCTCGAAATGCAGATTGGGAACAGAAAATTTTTCAACCAAAAATTGTATGAAAAAAAGGGCTTTGTATAGCCCCCAGAACTGGATACCCACAATCTCACTTTATCCTAAAACCACGCATCTCGAGTCTGCTGTTCTGTTTCTGTGCATTTTGCGCACAATCTAGCTTAGCTGCTGCCTCGAAATGCATATTGGGAACAGAAAATTTTTTAACCAAAAATTGTATGAAAAAAAGGGGTTTGTATTGCCCACAGAACGCGATACCCACAATCTCACTATATATTCCAACTACGCATCTCGAGCCTGCTGTTCTGTTTCTGTGCATTTTACGCACAAACTAGCTTAGCTGCTGCCTCTAAATGCAGATTGGGAACAGAAAATTTTTCAACCAAAAATTGTATGAAAAAAAGGGCTTTGTATAGCCCACAGAACTGGATACCCACAATCTCACTATATCGTCCAGCCACGCATCTCGAGCCTGCTGTTCTGTTTCTGTGCATTTTACGCACAAACAGGCTTAGCTGCTGCCTCTAAATGCAGATTGGGAACAGAAAATTTTTCAACCAAAAATTGTATGAAAAAAAGGGCTTTGTATAGCCCCCAGAACTGGATACCCACAATCTCACTTTATCCTAAAACCACGCATCTCGAGTCTGCTGTTCTGTTTCTGTGCATTTTGCGCACAATCTAGCTTAGCTGCTGCCTCGAAATGCATATTGGGAACAGAAAATTTTTTAACCAAAAATTGTATGAAAAAAAGGGGTTTGTATTGCCCACAGAACGCGATACCCACAATCTCACTATATATTCCAACTACGCATCTCGAGCCTGCTGTTCTGTTTCTGTGCATTTTACGCACAAACTAGCTTAGCTGCTGCCTCGAAATGATGATTGGGAACAGAAAATTTTTCAACCAAAAATTGTTTGATAAAAAGGGCTTTGTATAGCCCACAGAACTGGGTACCCACAATCTCACTATATCCTCCAACTACGCATCTCGAGCCAGTTGTTCTGTTTCTGTGCATTTTACGCACAAACTAGCTTAGCTACTGCCTCGAAATGCAGATTGAGAACAGAAAATTTTTCAACCAAAAAATGAATGAAAAGAAGGGCTTTGTATAGCCCACAGAACTGGGTACCCACAATCTCACTATATCCTCCAACTACGCATCTCGAGCCAGTTATTCTGTTTCTGTGCATTTTACGCACAAACTAGCTTAGCTGCTGCCTCGAAATGATGATTGGGAACAGAAAATTTTTCAACCAAAAATTGTTTGATAAAAAGGGCTTTGTATAGCCCACAGAACTGGGTACCCACAATCTCACTATATCCTCCAACTACGCATCTCGAGCCAGTTGTTCTGTTTCTGTGCATTTTACGCACAAACTAGCTTAGCTGCTGCCTCGAAATGCAGATTGAGAACAGAAAATTTTTCAACCAAAAAATGTATGAAAAGAAGGGCTTTGTATAGCCCACAGAACTGGATACCCACAATCTCACTATATCCTCCAACTGCGCATCTCGAGCCTGCTGTTCTATTTCTGTGTATTTTACGCACAATCTAGCTTAGCTGCTGGCTCGAAATGCAGATTGGGAACAGAAAATTTTTCAACCAAAAATTGTTTGAAAAAAAGGGCTTTGTATTGCCCACAGAACGCGATACCCACAACCTCACTATATCCTCCAACCACGCGTCTCGATTCTGCTGTTCTGTTTCTGTGCATTTTACGCACAAACTAGCTTAGCTGCTGCCTCGAAATGCAGATTGGGAACAGAAAATTTTTCAACCAAAAATTGTTTGAAAAAAAGGGCTTTGTATAGCTTACAGAACTGGACACCCACAATCTCACTATATCCTCCAGCCACGCATCTCGAGCCAGTTGTTCTGTTTCTGTGCATTTTACGCACAAACTAGCTTAGCTGCTGCCTCGAAATGCAGATTGGGAACAGAAAATTTTTCAACCAAAAATTGTATGAAAAAAAGGGCTTTGTATAGCCCACAGAACTGGACACCCACAATCTCACTATATCCTCCAGCCACGCATCTCGAGCCTGCTGTTCTATTTCTGTGCATTTTACGCACAAACTAGCCTAGCTGCTGCCTCGAAATGCAGATTGGGAACAGAAAATTTTTCAACCAAAATTTGTATGAAAAAAGGGCTTTGTATAGCCCACAGAACTGGATACCAACAGTCTCACTATATTCTACAACCACGCATCTCGAGCCTGCTGTTCTGTTTCTGTGCATTTTACGCACAAACTAGCCTAGCTGCTGCCTCGAAATGCAGATTGGGAACAGAAAATTTTTCAACCAAAAATTGTATGAAAAAAAGGGCTTTGTATAGCCCACAGAACTGGATACCCACAATCTCACTATATCCTCCAACCACGTATCTCGAGCTTTCTGTTCTGTTTCTGTGCATTTTACGCACAAACTAGCTTAGCTGCTGCCTCGAAATGCAGATTGGGAACAGAAAATTTTTCAACCAAAAATTGTATGAAAAAAAGGGCTTTGTATAGCCGACAGAACTGGATACCCACAATCTCACTATATCCTCCAGCCACGCATCTCGAGCCAGTTGTTCTGTTTCTGTGCATTTTACGCACAAACTAGCTTAGCTGCTGCTTCGAAATGCAGATTGGGAACAGAAAATTTTTCAACCAAAAATTGTATGAAAAAAAGGGCTTTGTATAGCCCACAGAACTGGATACCCACAATCTCACTATATCCTCCAACCACGCATCTCGAGCCAGTTGTTCTATTTCTGTGCATTTTACCCACAAACTAGCTTAGCTGCTGCCTCGAAATGCAGATTGGGAACAGAAAATTTTTCAACCAAAAATTGTATGAAAAAAAGGGCTTTGTATAGCCCACAGAACTGGATACCCACAATCTCACTATATCCTCCAACCACGTATCTCGAGCTTTCTGTTCTGTTTCTGTGCATTTTACGCACAAACTAGCTTAGCTGCTGCCTCGAAATGCAGATTGGGAACAGAAAATTTTTCAACCAAAAATTGTATGAAAAAAAGGGCTTTGTATAGCCCACAGAACTGGATACCCACAATCTCACTATATCCTCCAACCACGCATCTCGAGCCAGTTGTTCTATTTCTGTGCATTTTACCCACAAACTAGCTTAGCAAACTAGCTTTTTTTTCAACAAAAATTGTATGAACAAAGGGCTTTGTATAGCCCACAGAACTGGATACCAACAGTCTCACTATATCCTACAACCACGCATCTCGAGCCTGCTGTTCTGTTTCTGTGCATTTTACCCACAAACTAGCTTAGCTGCTGCCTCGAAATGCAGATTGGGAACAGAAAATTTTTCAACCAAAAAATGTATGAAAAGAAGGGCTTTGTATAGCCCACAGAACTTAATACCCACCATCTCACTATATCCTCCAACCACGCATCTCGAGCCACTTGTTCTAATTCTGTGCATTTTACCCACAAACTAGCTTAGGTGCTGCCTCGAAATGCAGATTGGGAACAGAACATTTTTCAACCAGAAAATGTATGAAAAGAAGGGCTTTGTATAGCCCACAGAACTGGATACCCACAATCTCACTATATCCTCCAACCACGCATCTCGGGCCTGCTGTTCTGTTTCTGTGCATTTTACGCACAAACTAGCCTAGCTGCTGCCTCGAAATGCAGATTGTGAACAGAAAATTTTTCAACCAGAAAATGTATGAAAAGAAGGGCTTTGTATAGCCCACAGAACTGGATACCCACAATCTCACTATATCCTCCAACCACGCATCTCGGGCCTGCTGTTCTGTTTCTGTGCATTTTACGCACAAACTAGCCTAGCTGCTGCCTCGAAATGCAGATTGGGAACAGAAAATTTTTCAACCAAAAATTGTATGAAAATAGGGCTTTGTATAGCCCACAGAACTGGATACCCACAATCTCACTATATCCTCCAACCACGCATCTCGGGCCTGCTGTTCTGTTTCTGTGCATTTTACGCACAAACTAGCCTAGCTGCTGCCTCGAAATGCAGATTGGGAACAGAAAATTTTTCAACCAAAAATTGTATGAAAATAGGGCTTTGTATAGCCCACAGAACTGTATACACACAATCTCACTATATCGTCCAACCACGCATCTAGAGCCTGCTGTTCTGTTTCTGTGCATTTTACGCACAAACTAGCTTAGCTGCTGCCTCGAAATGCAGATTGGGAACAGAAAATTTTTCAACCAAAAATTGTATGAAAATAGGGCTTTGTATAGCCCACAGAACTGGGTACCCTCAATCTCACTATATCCTCCAACCACGCATCTCGAGCCTGCTGTTCTGTTTCTGTGCATTTTACGCACAAACTAGCTTAGCTGCTGCCTCGAAATGCAGATTGGGAATAGAATACTTTTCAACCAGAAAATGTATGAAAAAAAAGGCTTTGTATAGCGCACAGAACTGGGTACCCTCAATCTCACTATATCCTCCAACCGCGCATCTCGAGCCTGCTGTTCTGTTTCTGTGCATTTTACGCACAAACTAGCTTAGCTGCTGCCTCGAAATGCAGATTGGGAACAGAAAATTTTTCAACCAAAAAATGTATGTAAAAAAGGGCTTTGTAAAGTCCACAGAACTGGATACCCACAATCTCACTATATCCTCCAACCACGCATCTAGAGCCTGCTGTTCTGTTTCTGTGCATTTTACGCACAAACTAGCTTAGCTGCTGCCTCGAAATGCAGATTGGGAACAGAAAATTTTTCAACCAAAAATTGAATGAAAAAAGGGCTTTGTATAGCCCACAGAACTGGGTACCCTCAATCACACTATATCCTCCAACCACGCATCTCGAGCCAGCTGTTCTGTTTCTGTGCATTTTACGCACAAACTAGCTTAGCTGCTGCCTCGAAATGCAGATTGGGAATAGAAAATTTTTCAACCAGAAAGTGTATGAAAAAAAGGGCTTTGTATAGCCCACAGAACTGGGTACCCTCAATCTCACTATATCCTCCAACCACGCATCTCGAGCCTGCTGTTCTGTTTCTGTGCATTTTACGCACAAACTAGATTAGTTGCTGTCTTGAAATGCAGATTGGGAACAGAAAATTTTTCAACCAAAAATTGCATGAAAAAAGGGCTTTGTATAGCCCACAGAACTGGATAGCCACAGTCTCACTATCTCCTCCAACCACGCATCTCGAGCCTGCTGTTCTGTTTCTGTGCATTTTACGCACAAACTAGATTAGTTGCTGTCTTGAAATGCAGATTGGGAACAGAAAATTTTTCAACCAAAAATTGTATGAAAAAAAGGGCTTTGTATAGCCCACAGAACTGGGTACCCTCAATCACACTATATCCTCCAACCACGCATCTCGAGCCTGCTGTTCTGTTTCTGTGCATTTTACGCACAAACTAGCTTAGCTGCTGCCTCGAAATGCAGATTGGGAACAGAAAATTTTTCAACCAGAAAATGTATGAAAAGAAGGGCTTTGTATAGCTCACAGAACTGGATACCCACAACCTCACTATATCCTCCAACCACGCATCTCGAGTCTGCTGTTCTGTTGCTGTTCATGACATGACCAATTCCGAACTCAAGATTTCTTTCAAACTTGGCATCACTATGATGGAGAAGTCGAAAAAAGTGGGTCAACCAGAGCCGTCTGCCTGAGTGTCTGTCTCTCTGTGGACGAGGCTACGTTCTGAACGAATGGACCGATTTGGACCTACTATCTGTGGGACGATCCCAGAGGCGAAATTCAAATTTTGGCCCTTTTTTCACAAAAATACGATATTCTCGAAAACAGTTTCAACGATTTAAATTTAATTTCACATTTGTGTTGCCTCGAGCAGTCGCAATCAGATTATATATTATGTATGCCGCTTATCAAAATTGGCAACATGCATACATACATACTTAATAAAATTTGACAAAAAGTCAATTTACGAGAAAACTGGTCTAACGTTTTTTATTTAAATTTTACATTTGGATTCGTTTCTATCAAATGGCCAACTGCTAAAAACAATCCTTTTCAACTTACATACATATGTACATCTGTATACTTGTTCCTTTTTCCATCTCAAGTACCCACAAGGCTTATAGATACAGATGCAAGGTTTTAGATACGACTACGTCGTGCACTTTATTTTCTTGAAGAATTAAGGAACGGGTTGGTGTGAATCCATAATATTTTCTGTATAACAGTTTAGCAAATATTTTAGACAAACACCTCTCATTGAATAAGAAAAGCTTTCATGTTTGTTGTCGGTATTGCCATTGTAGCTCGGATTTATGTACGTAGGCATTATTTAGTCCTAATTTAGTACGGTAGTGGACGCCACATATCTAGTGCTTTCTTTATGTATTTTGTGTTCTGGATTGGATTATGAGTTCTAGTTCTACGGAGGCCCTTACATTTCGTATAACGTATAAGCTTTCAGCTTTTGACTGATATTGTGACCTTCTAAATTGATTGTATCAATGTTGTCCTAATAGACGCACCAAGTTGGATTTTCTTAAGATCAAATTTTCAATGATTGCTGGTGTTCCAGACGAGACCTATGTATATTCTGGTTTAGGGAAGAGATTCAATTTTTTGATGTGGTACCTTGGAACGCAGGCATCAAGATTCATACTTGATAATCGGTACAACCATCGTACTACACATTCAATGTATCTTGAGAGTTAGATCACAAGTTTGGTCGTACTAATCCACAAGGCAGCTTTAAACTGCAATCGCAAATACTGACACTGCTCACGGTAAAGAATAGAGCAACCATGTTTCCTACTGATTGGTCGTTACTATCGAAAGAGCCCTCAATATTTAGGAGGAACTTTCGGCTCCTTGGAGAAGAATGCCCCTTTCTTGGACTAGCCTTTTCTGCATGCATTCTAACTTGAGCGGAAAGGGTTTGACGTTAATGATGTATTATCATAATTTCAAGGACGAATGGTGTTAGGCTAATAGGGCTATAGGATATAGGCACCTAGTGTGGGCTATTGCATGACTTTTTTAATTCTTAATACAATTCTCCTGTCCACCAGCTGGTTTTACTAAAAATGAACTGTCTTCATCATTTCAGAGCCATGCATCGATTTTTTGACAGAACAAGCCAAAGAATTAGGCCTTCCCGTAAAAGTCTATCGCATATCATCCGAAAAACATCCAACCCTGGTAATGACATGGACCGGTTCGGAGCCAAATTTACCATCAATACTCCTAAACTCCCACATGGACGTTGTGCCAGTATATGAAGACCGATGGTCACATCCACCTTTTGCCGCCGAAATGGACAGCGAGGGCAGAATATTTGCTCGTGGTGCACAGGACATGAAATGCGTTGGAATGCAACATTTGTCAGCAATAAAATCCCTAAAAGCGAACAATATTCAGTGCCGAAGGACTATTCACATATCATTCGTTCCGGGTGAGGATCTGCCACCCATCGTACATTGACAAATTTTTTACTTTTTTCCCTTTAGATGAAGAGGTCGGAGGTGTAGATGGAATGATGTCATTTGTGAAATCTGATGAGTTCCGTCAGCTGAATGTAGGCTTTTGCCTCGACGAGGGTATGGCCTCTCCGACTGACACGTACCTGGTGTTTTATGCTGAGCGCTGTATTTGGCGTGAGTTCTTGCACTGAAAACTTTAGACATTTTGACAGAAATTATTTATGGTACGATGCCTAGAAATTGCATTTAAGATAAGTGGAACCTCTGGCCATGGATCTTTACTTCACAGCAAGACTGTCGGAGAGAAATTTCGCTACATATTAGACAAATTAATGGATATGCGAGATGGGGAAGTAAATCGTTTGAAGGAAAACCCGCAACTTGCCAAAGGAGATGTTACTACAATTAATCTGACAATAGTCCGAGGAGGTGTTCAAGTTAATGTGGTTCCATCAGAAATGGAGGCGTCTTTCGATATGCGACTGAGTAACGACCTCAACCAGGCGGAGTTTCTTCAAAGGGTAACGCGAGTAAAGGTAGTTAAAACAGATGAAGAGTAAATGTCCTTCCAGATTGAGCAATGGTGTGAGGAAGCTGGTGGTGATATAAAAATTGAATTCATACAGAAGACACCTAACGTGGAACCGACTAAAACAGACTCCAGTAATCCCTACTGGGTGGCATTCAAAAGTGCTGTTGATTCATTGTTAGTGACTAAATGAGTTAGATGGTACATATATATACTTAGTCCTCTATTCGTAGGGAACTGAGCATAGCAGAGCAAGTTTTCGCTGGTGGTACTGATGGAAATTTACTTCGAGAGGTTTCGAATTTCATTTCGATTTCTGTCTAAGTATATGGAACTGTAATTTATATTTTTAGATTGGCATACCAACTATCGGATTCTCACCTATGAATCAAACACCACCTCTGATGCATGACCACGATGAGTACTTAAAGGCTGATATCTACTTACGTGGAATTGAAATTTATAAGAAAATTATTGAAAAAGTTGGAAACGCCTAACCGCACTGTGTGGTTTAATGCTTATATCACTCGAAAGTTGTTTAATTTACAATTTTATATACATATATGTATCTAAAACAAAAGTTAACAACCCATATTCAAATAATATTAATTTTTGTTTTTCAAAGGGTTACCCAGCGAGAGGTGTCATTTTAAAATCTCGAAACAACGTAACATTTTTATGAAAAATTATGATATTTTTATTTTAATATTAAGTACAAGCTTTGAGGTTAGAAATGAAGTATAATATGTTTACTTTTTCAAAATAAATCTTTGGTCAGCGTAGAAAGCACACCAAACTGTCAATCTTTCGTTGGCCCAAACATTACGTTTTTTTTTCGTGATATTTCCACCGCGCTGCTCTGATTTTTCACTATTTGAAAACATTGTACGGAGGTGTATCGAACAGCATTCAGTACCATGGACAAGATTTTTCCTGTGAGGGCCTTAATATAAAAAAAAAAAAATATTTTAATTGTCGTAATCTTCAAGAAAGCTTTCATAGATGAATACTATTTGCCTCAACAATAACCGGTCTAATCTTTTATCCATATTAGTAGATGACTGTAGATCTATTAACCTTACCTCGTACCTACTCAACGAGGTTTGAAAGATTTACAGATCTACACATTCGCTCTAAACTAAGTCCAAGAAATATGCTGATCTGTTGAGAGAGCCTTGCATGACATGATAGAAAAGATAGGAAGTTCACTCCTGAATCACTCTGAATCTATAAGACTAGCACTGAACCGACAAAATGACTACCAAGTACATACACTGACCTCCAGAGGCCGCTCTCTCTTATGCATACTCGAAACGAACTGAATCCTAAAGAAAATTCGCTCCTGTCCTGCACAAATGGTTGGAAAAGTGTGTACTAAACGTTTTCCGCCTGAAAGCAGTGGTGATCCTCTTCACTTACAAGAGAACGATCCATTGAGACTCACCGACACCGCTCTTCAAATCTCAGATAAGGCGAGAGACTTGGATGTATATCGCAATCTCAAAGAAAACACTTCAGAAAGGATAAGGAAAGCAACCACATCCTTCTATACGTGCAGCAAGATCTTTGCTGAAAGATGGGGTCTAACCCTACCATCCTCCAGTGAATGTCCACAGCCATCGACAGACTCATTCTATCTTACTGGCTCATAGTCTGGTAGCATTCATTAAACATTGACTAGGATACAGAGATTATCGTGTAAAGGAACTAACAGCCACGCCGACTGTGGCCCATGAAATCATACTGACACTGATATAAACCTTCTGAAAACAGCTTCAAAGAGTGCGACATGTGCCACTGCACTGTTCGATGCAGTTTATATTTTACCTTCCCACGACCTTAGTCTAAATATTAAAACAATTTATGGGATTGAATTCGATTGAGGATAAGCAGGCCCTCTAACTACAATAACATCCTGATTGTCATGGAAGTGTCAGAAATTCCCCGCTCTGTGTCAGAAACGTCGCAGAAACGGCATGAAAACTATTAACGAAATTGCCCTCAAGAAGGATGATCTAAAGTCAATCCGCTATTAAAGCCATTTCATCTACATACAATTCACAGCACTCACAGGAAATCACGACGTTATTTCTTGGATTGGTAGACGCTAGACATTGTCATTCAATATGAGATTCAATAGGTATAGAGCAAGCCTAGTTAATGAAAGATGAACAGAACTCTCATTTTGATGTGTCTTCAAAAAACTCTGGACACAGCATAACAATCCTAATAAGAAGCAAATTTTAGCGGTTACCAGATCCAAAATAGCGCTCTTTACGGGCGTTATTATCGCTCATAGCCTCCTAGCCGTCCACACACTGATGAGTTTGTGGCAATACGGATACAGAAGAGAGTACATCTCACTTTCTATGCGAACCCCCAAGCCTTAGCAGAACTATAAAAGCGGTCCTAAGCGAATACCACCAACAGCTCTCCTGAAACTTACCACAATATCGGGATAGCTCAGGAAGGTCGCTTAACTATTCACATGCTACAAACAAACACTATCAGCCAATATTCAGCGATGACTTCTACTGCAGAGGGGTTTATGTGCAGTCTGCTAAGAGAGACCAAAGTTTTAGAACGATTCAGATCCAGCCTAAGCCAAATCTGTTTTGTTGCTAGATACATTATACCACTTGACCATCTAAGACTTGATCTCACTTGAGTATCCATCATCCAATTCTACGAGGATGTAGCAATTACAGTACCTAAGGTAGTTTTGCCTGGTAAGATAGGTACACTCGTTCCATGTCTGGCGACTTCATCGGCAGTAAATTTTCCAAGAATTTCTTTATGCCCCCACACTCAACAAAGTTGAATATTAACCTGCTCTGTCATGTCTAAGAAAGACGAACGGCAGTCTAAACCAACTTTCGAATTATTTGGGAAATATCGCAAGTGTTTGATAGCTACTCAGCTATCTGAACAGATTCGGATATCGGTAATGTATATTACGTTTTTCTTGAGCCAAAATAGGACCTCTCTGATCGTAAGGAATACGCCACAAAAATTAGGAAGACGAAGGACAGCTTAAAATTAAGTCTATCAGAGAAAAGACTGTAGCTGTTCGATATAGAATTGGATTGACTTGTCTTCTAGGAACACTTCCGCCTCCCAGAATATCCGTGACTCCTTCTACCCATTAAATTTCTCTCCACGACCACTTGCAATTTAAAATCCAACGTTTGTCTTATTTTTAACATTATTATTTTATTTTTAATTTTTATTGGTCAATTGTTATTGGTTATATTACAAATCCCAGTAAGAATCTTCTACTAAACAATAAATGTTGCTTATTACGAATTGTTTATCTTTTACCTTATAAATAAAATATAAATATATAAAATTATAAATCAACGCATAAAACATAAAATTTTCTTTCTTTCTTTTTTAATATTAAAAACAAAAAAACATAAAATAATAATAATCATCACACTATTTACATAATTACATTAAATTATTTAGTTGATTGAATGTTTCGTCATAGTTTTGGTATAACGAAAGCTATTCTTGCGTTCCACCTCGTGTATTCCTCGTTTGTTTTGTGTTAGATAGTTTTATAGTCATACAGTATCTTAAAAACAAATTTGGCTCAGTCAAACAATACCACACACTGAACAGAGTGTATCTGTTGCATTTATCATTCAATTTTGTTGCATTCCATGTATTGTATCTCATCGAACCGAGATGCCATTTATTGTTATGACATTGCCCGCTGTGGGTTCCGGCTCGTAGACCTCATCGTTTGTCCGCATCTCGTAGGGAGCGTCGTAGAACTGCTCATTTGGTATTTGATCGTAAATATTTTCTGGGAAATAAATCGAAACGATTTTATTAAAATTCAAATGGTTTTGGAAAGCGTTTCATATTTACCTGTATGTCTGGCAGTGCCATTGCCATTGCCATTGGCCCTGCCTCCATGGAATGTGTTAAACGTAGCCGGTGGCGATGTATCCATCGGAATGCGATTATTCGCCTCCAGTGTGGAGTACGACATGACAGCGGCATTGCGATCTTCTTTCGATTCAGCCGCTTGAACGTTTTCTGTATTTTTTACGGGCCTAGCTTTGTTCCGATGCAGGAATATCAGGCCGATAATTATGAGCAGAACTATTATGACCGTCGCTCCGATAGCGATTCCAGTACCCAAGCCAGAACTCTCCTGAGCGTCTGTGGTGGCGATCTCACAACGCGGCTCTTCGCCGCTCCATCTGGCATCCTCCATACACTTGCGCAGGTACTGCCCGATGCGATTGTAGCTAGGTATGCAGTGGTACTCCGCAGAGCCACCGTAAATTGTGGACTCGTTGACGATTATCACGCGACCATTCTCAATTGGCAATGGTCGACCACAGTCAACCGCTGAAACAAAGAAATTGTATATCGCCACAAGATGGAGGGCTTGATGGACTTACGTTTACAAATCGGTGACTTTCCAGTCCACTTGCCATTCTTCAGACAGACGCGGGTATCATTGCCAATCAAGTTCCTTCCCTTCGGACATTTGAAGTGAGCCATTGATCCGACAGCTCGTGTGCCTGGATCTATGATTAGGTTCTCACTTATGTCGGGTTCACTGCAAGTGATCTCGACGCAACTTGGGGCCTCGTGACTCCATGTTCCGTCCTCGGCACAAAGACGTCTGGATACTCCGTCCAATTTGAAGTTAGGATCACATTCGTAGAGAACGGCGGCTCCATAGTAGGTCGCATTGGTAGCTAGGGTTACCTTTCCGTGAGTGATGTTACGTGGCTGGCCACATTCGACATCTGTGAAGTTGACATGCGTGTTACATTGGGCACAGGAAAGATTTGACAAGTATACTTACAGACACACTCTGGGACTTGTCCACTCCATTGTCCGTTGTCCTCGCAAGTGACTAAAGCTTCACCGATAATCTTGTAACCTCGCTCGCATCGGTATTTGGCCAATGCACCAATCCTAAAAGTGAATGTTAGCCATTTTAATAGAAGTTTACTAAGGAGGTAGTTACCTGTAGGTTTGTGCACTGTTGGAGGTCGATTCGGCTGTTCGAATAAGAGTTCGGCCATACATACGGTCATTTCCGGTCACTGAGAGTAGACTGTGAGGTGCCAAAACTGGCTCGGGACAACGAATCTCTGTGAAGTTAGTAAGGTACAAATGTAAGAAAAAAATACTACTTAGGGTGTTTCACTTTAGAAATCACTGCCTGGTACATAAGGTACCAAAAGATACATTTCTAAACACTCTACTGGAAGGAACCACATCCACTAGAATACGGAATCACCAGACAATACCAAGAGGTCCAAATCGACACTTACCACCTTTTCATCGATTTCAAGACGGCATATGACAACATCTATGGAAACGAGCTATACAGAGCCATGTCTAGCTTTGACATCGCTGCCAAACCCGTTCGCCCATAAAGGATAACGAGAGACAATGCTCGGTGCTCGAAAAAAGTTGTTAACGAACTCATCGAGACCCGTGATGTCAAAAAATTTGTTAGACAAGGTCACACGCTCTCAAGTGATTTTTTGAACAATCTTTGGGCTAAGAAGGCAGTTAAGTATTAGAGCCTTATCTCGAAGAACTAAGTAGACTCTGGGTCTAAGACTTTGATCATCTCAGTCCTACCTTATGGCACTGAAGCTCGGACTCTATCTAAAGCGAATGTAAACCAAATACATGCTTACCTTCACACTTGGGTGAAGAATCACTCCAGACACCAGACTCCAGGCAAGTACGTTTCGGCACACCAGTTAGCTTGTGTGAATGCGTGCAGGTGAACACCACCTCCGATCCGACATATGTGGTATTCTTGACATACTTATGGGTACCATAAGGAAGTGGTGTAATTGACCCACAATCGATATCTGAAATCAAAAAAAAACCATAAAAACCGGATCTTCCCAGAATCACTGAACTCACATTCGCAATAAGGTGCTTCCGCACTCCACTCTCCGTTCTCCATACATTCCAAGACGGGATTACCTCTTAGCACATGACCGGGATCACAATGGTATTGAATTGTCGAATGGACATTGTAATCATAGCCAACTACATACGAGCCCGATGGCACATGCGGTGTATCACACGTAACCAACTCACAGATGGGTGCATCACCAGACCACTTTCCATCCTTCGTGCAGAACAAATCTGACGGTCCCACCAGCCAGTAGTCATCATCACACTCATACTTCACCATAGACCCAACAGTCGTGGAGGAATTGACTAAATGCGCAGTTCCTCGATCGGGTCTCGCTGGTGCTCCACAATCCACAAACCGACACGATGGCGGCTTACTAGACCATTCGCCACCAAGACCACATGAAATTATCTGCAAGGAGTTCATGATAGTACCTACCAACAATTGACCAAATTTTGGCTAAAACTTACAGGTTCTCCAACTAAAACATAACCAGATTCACACTGGTAGGTCGCTGTGGATCCAGCTCGTTTATCGGTGACCGTCACCAAGCCACCTGCTATATGTGGTGGCTCTGGACACCAGTCCACAAGACATTCTGGCTTCTGCCCGGTCCAGCCATTCATGCCACAAGTTCGGTTCTCATTACCAATGAGTGTGTAATTCTCGTGGCAACTATAAGTGGCTTGCACGCCAAAATAGGTTCGATCCTCTGAGAACAGTATCGCCCCATGGTCGAGCTCCTCCAATGAACCACAGTCCACATCTATTTTAAAAGGAAAAGATTAGTTGGTACTTGGTACATATAAAGTGTATTTGTAATACATTTGCAAGTAGGAGCTTTGCCACTCCAGGTGCCATCGTTAACGCACATCCGCATAGCTTCCCCGATAAGTGCATGGCCCTTTGGACAGTTGTATTGGATTTGGTTTCCCACGGTGAAGTTCTTTCCTACCACGGTTGTGTTTTGCAATGAATCCGGTGACCCACACGATAAGGGTGCTGTAAAGATTCTTTAAAGTATTGACTGCTTCTTTGGAGTTTTGTACCACTTACCATGTTGGCAAATAAAGTGCAAGTAGTCAAGATTACAGCCAACATCATTCCATAGCCAGTTCCTTCCTCCATCTAGGACGACACAGTTTTGTTCGCCGTTGTAGTTGTTCGGCTGGTCTTTACCCCAAGCAGGCTTCTGGACAATTTCACCTGAAATTCAAGATATGTTAGAATTTTAGAAAATAGATAGTAAATGTAGCATGGACATAGGGCACAGTAGAAGATCAATATGTAGATGGAGTGACAGAGGAACAACTCCAAATCAAGAGGTAGCAGCTCTCTAAGCTAATAGAGACAGACGGGCCAGCGGGAATCTTTCCAAGTACTCTAGAACGATCTGCAGTTGTAAGCATGCAACTCCATTGTCATGTCCGAATCGGATAGTGCCCTATTCCAGGGAAGAGACGAAGAGTCATCAGACGACTGAACAATTCTAAAGGCCCCAGCAGCAATGAAGACCAGTAAAATGGCAGAAATAGATGGGATCTCACATATGAGTCTGAATTAAGGAAGCACAATAGACCAGAGATCTTTACACCAATCGTCATCGTGAAGCACAATGAACTACCTAACCAACTATTTCCATAAAGCCCGTTGAGCAAAGTGGACGAACTAAGTAAAGTGCATAGACTAGAAAAACACTCTAAAGAATATTCCGAGCCTCCTATCTAGAGTTCGACTTAAAAAATGCGAATGACCCTATAATCAATTGAACAAAAAAATCATCTACTCCAGTGCTTGGTCTACGGAACATATGAATCAATTGCATCTGATCCTAAGAATGCTGAAAGATGAACCGCTTATTTTACCAAGAAACTTCAGAGGAAGTGGATCCGATTTTATTTACCATGAGGCAGTTAAGAGCTTTTACGATGATGTCAAGTTTCGATTTTATGTTAATTGGGCTTATTGACCTTAAAAATATTTTAACTATCCGAGAAGATGGAAATATGGTTCAGTTCTGAAGATCCTTCGTGGATCATGACCCCGAAGCCATGTCCGCAGTCCTAGAGACATATCAAAGTTGTCTTCATTATAAAGGTGGCCCGACGGGGTCATGAATCCGGGAAAAATTACAAGCCTATTCGCTTATAATATTTAGTACTGAAAATGTGTTCTAGACCAAATCTTCTGTGAAATTTTGAAGAGCCATTGTTGAAATATTAGTATACTTACCTGGAAGGTCGGTTTACTGAAACGGTTCTCCACTATAAAGAAGATACTCTTGGTACACAGCAAAGAGAGTTCATAGCATCCATACTGAAGTTATTCTAGAGCCTCTCACCAAGATAGGTCTGAAAGGTTTTCTTACTACTAAATTGTATTCATGTAAAAAACTACAATTATTTGGGGAACATTAAGGCAACAGCATTACAACTAAGAAGGTCAGTAGAAGCATCACACGGGGAGGTGTTATTTCTCCTTTAGTATGATTCATAGTACGATACTGGACTGGAAACTTATTTAAAAGTTCAACATAGATCATCGACCAAGAAAAGCAAGTACAGATTTCTAGGCCTACAATCATTCGGTAAAAATGAGGACTCGAGCCAAAGGTGATCCTATAGGTGTAAACAGCTGTTGTGATACTATGGGCCCATCGTTTGGTGGCCTACCTTGAGTAAGAATTTGGAAAAAGTACAGAGATTGGCATTTGAGGTTGGACGACCTGTCCAAGAGATGGTCTAAGTATGATCCTGCACATGATATCCGTCGAAAAGTCAGCTACACGTAGTGCTAGAATTTGAATGCTGGATTGCTAAGCCATACGGATACTATAAAATCTTAGTGACGACTTCCTCTGCAGTGGTATATTTATAAATCCTCTTCGAAACACTTTGATGCGGTCATCACATCTTCAAGTCTGGTAGACCAATGGCAGTTCGATATCAATCACTTAGGTGTCCATTCAATTATTAAAACACTCATTGGGGTCCCAGGGCACAGTAATTATTAGGATATTAAGCGAGGCGAGAGCAATATAATTCTTTTTTTCATCCAGCTTGCTCATTATAGCTGGAACAGCCTGACAAGGAAGACATGACCTGTTTTAAACAAACCTAAGTGAAATGAGCTACTCCGTATTTCAAAACTATATTGATGTACATACCTTCACAGAATGTTTTTCTTAGTCTCTAAATATATTTTACAACGCATTCTCAATAGATTTTGCAAATTGGTATCCTAGTTGCAGATCAAAAAGGGGGAACATTTCTCCAGAAAACGGTAATAGATTCTTTTTTATGCACTCAGTACTAACAAGTGTTAATAGATTTTTATTTAAGCCATTCGCATGACAGCAAACAGTATCCATTCCCCCATTTTACACAATCATCATTGTTCCGAACAAGTTTTATTCACTGCAACTTATGCACTTAGGTCGTAGACGGATTTTTTATTTCCCACCGACTCTGTATCTTGATTCGGTACACACGTTTATGTGTATACAGCTTGCATATGTGTCAATTAAAATTTTAATTAATTAACTGAAAACTGAGAACAATTGATTTTGCTTACAGTTCACACATTCAGCGGTTTCACGAACCGAAAATAGGTAATTGTTTAAATTGCAATTATTTTTTATAAATTACATACAGCATACATCTGTGTGTGTTACATGTCATCAATTTTGAGCTGAAATCACAAAGTGATTCGAATTTTATTTGTAAAAATCGGACCAAGCTCAAGGTAAAAATACTCGTAGTATGATCTGTCAGTTAACCAAACAGCACTAGGTTGAAAGTTCGTTAGCATCTGATCAAATTGGAATCGAGGTGTCATAAGTCAGTGTTATTTTGATAATCAATTTATGTATGATCTCTGCTTATTGAATTGAATAAGCGTCATCAAGAAGGATTTCAAGGTGCTTGGAAATAAATATGACAGCTCTTTGGAAAGACCTCTGCCGGAAGTCAGTGGATCATGTACCAATAAAATGTTGTCTAAGCTTAGAAGACAAGCCTTTTATAGAAGATGATGTCTTTTTATTGACACCTATTTCTAGTGAAACCATCTTTGAGTAACTACATACATGCGTCGGAAAGTTAGTTCCTTCACTAATGTACTGTCAAAATGACAGATGAAAAGAAATGAAGTTATCACACCTTAACTGACAGTATCTTTATGTCATCAGTACACACATCAACATCAACAATGAATATTATGTTTTATCTTAAACTTTGATTGGAGAATTGTTTATCCCTTAGCAGAGTTCACAAACAGTAGGTATAGCCGGTGTAAGAAGGCAGCATGTTGACCAACCGAAATCCGCGATCATTCGTTCAGAGTGGAACAGAGCTCGTGGTTGTATATTCTTCTTCATTCGTTCTCCTCACATATAGTATCAAGTATTTGACAAAGGATTGTTCCCTCGGAAACGTTCAGTTCATTCGGTTCCATAAACCAGAAGTGGAAGGATTAATGTTTTACAGAGAAGCAGAAGCGGATGCCTATTGTAAGTCTTGACTGTATCTACCCTTATGTGTCATTCGAAGTTAATATTACCAACACTGGCATTTTGTCCTACATGGTGGACATTTACATAAGGGTCATGCTGGGAACGACAAAAGACCAGAATTAAACAGTTTAGTCTCTTCTGCCTATTATACATTGTTTTTCTTTTCTGAGTCTAGGTTTCTAAGAATACTAATGGTGGGGTAGCCCCAAAGCCCTTTACAGTGTTTCTATCAATCTATGTGCAATGTTTTTTATAGCATTAGCTAGTCATATTCAGTCAGAGTGAGCTCCTGATTGATTGTGTTTTTTCTTAGCCCTAGCTAAGGCTCTCAAAAATATCTGAGTGCAATTTTTATAAAAAAAAAGCCAGCATTAAACAGTAAACCTTTGTCATTCCGAATAAAAAAATAACACGCACAACATGAATGGTTGTGAGAAGTTAGACCATGGATGTCGTATCGAAGTTTTGTGTCAAATAGTTGTATGGTGTGGAGGGTATACCTACACGATCAGTTTGATCACTCATTTGTTATTCTAAGCTAATGGTAATGTCGGGATTTTGACAAGAATTTAGTTAAATCCACCAAGTATCCAAATCGTGATCCAAAACGTCTATAAATCCAATTTAAATCCGAGATTTTTAATAAATTCTACGGCACAAATCGAACTGTCATTTTTTGTAAGCATTTGTCACATTAGTGTCAGTGAAAACGTCAAATAAATTTAAAATGCATTGAACAATTCAGTTTCATTTTATTGTTGATGAGAATTTTGTAGATTCAGGCTTATAATCAAGTAGGGACAGCAATTCCTATTCCATTCTACCACCTATTCCATCTACTTGTGGAAATTATAAAAAGCTGTGACAATCTGTTTGACAGCAAATGTCAATATAAATCCTAGATCCCCATGATGATACCTTATGTTATGTCTCCACCAAAAACTAAACCCCGGATTTAGTGAAAACAAATTTAGATTTACGATGGGTGTCTCCACTGGGATTTATGATTTATTTTGACGGTTGCTGTCAAACAGATTGTCACAGCTGGTAATATTTTTATAATTTCCAGAAGAAAGCTAGAATTACTAAAATACTTATCAAAAATTTAATAAAATTGAATTGTTCAATTTATTTTGAGTTCATTCGATGTTTTCGTTTTTGATTACTTTTTTTGCACACGAAAGTGACATTTGCTGAAATAAAAAAGGGTTGTTCGATTTGTCCCGCATGAGGATTTAAGATGAATAAAGTAATCGGATTTAGATGTGATTTATAAATGTCAAACCGTTTGGAAAATCCTCAGGATTTAGTGAAGATTTACATGGATATAGCTAAATCCCGGATTGGGTATTTCTTTTGTTCCGCCACCAAGTCACAAGATGAAGGCTTAAACTTGTAGACAGATTGTTTCTCGCAGACTAACTAACTAACTTCAAGTTTTATTCCACTCAATCCAAATTCCATATGCATTGGCAGTTCAATTGAAGGAATCTAAAATGTTGTTCAAATCAAAAAAATGTATCAAAACCATTGTGCAGTCCTATTTCTAGAGTCAGTTCACTTCCTTTGTAATCTTGTAAAGGTTTTATGTAAACACTGGTGATCTACATATGTAAATAGACAAAGCGATAAATACTGATTTAGGGAATGCTTAGCGGGATATCATCCCAATCTTCTTCCGTTTATTTCTCTATCTTTTCATGATGACATGAACAGGTTTCTATCCTTTCAATAATTGTTTCAAGCCTCGTGTAGACACAACAAGAAACTATAAAATATGATAGCCTATCTGTCTTTTCCATTCACTTGTACATGGCATGTATGAGCATATGTAAAGGTCACTGATTACAATTTGAATCAACCACTCATTTGCTCATTTCTGTTACTGATTACTTCTATACACGCTTTCCTACATGACTCACATGCAATTCACTAAAATCGATTGCCCCTGTGCACGCGTCTAGGTGAACACAAAGAAATTGTTATAAATTTTGACCTTAACTACGACTTCATTGAAAATGTTCAAAAAGTAAATCAACTTTCAGTCGAAAAGACCCAAAATTGATCAGCAACTTTAGCCGAGGTAGACAACAACAAAAACAACTTGTATTGACCTTAAACTTTGGTTGAATTTTTAATTTTTATTTTTGTGTTTTTTTAGCGCGGATGTAGGTGTCAGTGACGAAAATAAATCGGACCCTGCTAATTGTAACTTGTCCAAAGTTAATGGACAATAAATTATGATTTATGACCTACTCGCGATTCGCACCTAGACAGAGAGTAGTATGAAGCTAACTTACCATTCACCCATTTCCAGGTACGCGATGTTATGCCCGGTTCCTTCTGTGCTCCGATCCAAACGAGTTGGGTTTTTAGCTCCGATTTACGTCGTTCCAATTCGGTGAGAATGTAGTCACTAGCGGGCCCCCGAAAGTCATGTACAAGATCCCCACCTGTTGTCGTAGAAAAAACATTGTTTAATATTTTTGGTAAATACAAATAAATTAATAATTTTGTTTATACCAGTTGATTGACACATTTGTTGGGCTTTTTCGAAACTCTCGCCACGTGTTACATGGAATTCGTAACATGTCTTGGCAAACGTGGATAGGACAGTGTCGACGCTGAGATTAGGACTGACGCATCGTTCGACGGAGAATTCTTCGTTCGTAAAAACTTCGACTTCGCAAAGGCTAAGGCTTCCTTCGACGCCTACAAGTTGAATGGCAACATACTGTCCAACGAGAGGACGGGCGCAGGTGAATGTTTTCGTTATGCCTTCATCTAGGGTGCCAGGGTACCATGCACATAGAGGATTTCGCTGAAGATCGGCGCTGCTGTTTCCGACTCGAATTTCCAGATCTTGCAGCGGCTGATGACCACAACAACCACGTGTTGTGATTCGGACTACTCGTACCGCCTGGGGCGCTAGAAGATCCACTCGCCACCATGGTGAAGGTTCTTTTTGGGTTTCTGAGCATTCTTGACCATCGGGATTCTAGAAAAAAATCAATGAAATATAAGACTGTAAGGAAAATAGGATTTGGTGTAACGAAGGGTCCACAAAACTAAGGTACCTACTTGGCCCTAAAAGCTTTTGGCTGATGATTCGGTTTAGAAAACAAACTTTGCCCATTTTAAACTCTAAAAGGGATGTACGAGAGCTGAATAGATATTAGTTAGAAGGTTTGAAACTTGATGAGTACTAAAAAATTAGACAAATTGATTGACCAGTTGAAAGCACTACTACTTCTGACCTTTCCTAGAGATGGGGTTTAATTTACAAATTATTTTTGTTACAAAGCTTAGAGCAATGAATTCACATTTGCAATCACAAAGCAAAATGGTACAAGAACTGGCAAAAGAACAGAGATATTTGGGCCATTCTTGACAGACACGATGACAGCTGTGACATAGCCATAATGTCAATTAGCCACGCCACTCTCATGGTACTTGACTCCCATGTCATAATGTGTAAACTTGTATAGAAATGTTTGTAGAAAATTCATGAACTGGATAGGAGAAACTAAGAGACCCTCTGTTGGATACCGGGCCATGTGGGAATAGAGGGTAATGAAAAGGCCGACTCCCTAACAAGAAAGGGAACATCTGAAACCTTCATAGGTCCTGAACCATTATGCGGAATAGAGGATCGTATTCTCAAAGCAGAATCCAGTAAACTAAAAGGGAAGACCTAGAGTAACGCTCGGGCTATGAAAGAAATCTATCAGTATGACCAGGAATAATCTTCGTATCCTCACGAGCTTCTAAACGCCATTATCATTTCTGCGATGAGTCCAGGAAGTCGATGGGATCTTGTGGAGTACCTTTATGGAAAAGATGAGGTAATATAATGACTAGAGCCAAATTTAATCCTCACAATTTTAAAGGAGACTGGATAAGAGGAAGTGCTCTAGGACCGGTTTCTTTCTCCAGAAGTATATGATTCTCAAAATATGAGGCTTTCCTCCAAGCGAAATTCTTTCTGAATCCATGATAGGTCTGAGCCGAGGATTAACTTGGCCCTAAATTGATATCTTCTGCATTTTGCAAGGCTAAGTATACATTTTCTGTCGAGTCCTGGTAGGTGAACTTCAGTACATTCAGCTAACAGCAATGCTGTGACTCTCCTCTATCACGTCCTCATTACAAACAGACTTCCACTAAATTGCTCCACTTAGCCCCACAAAAGAACCCCTGACTCAATCTCGCCCATACTCCTAGTACAATGCAAATGCACTATGCGCCTACAAATCAATCCCACATTTAGTTGTGAACCACATTGCAACTTACCTGATTTCCAAGATTACCGTCATTCGCATAGCCCGCTGGTCCAGCTCTGGTGTAAGAGCTCTGATTTACCGGCTTTCGATACGCCACATTCGTTCCGCAAAAAGGCAATTCCTTTTCCCAACCAGACTTCGGATCACATTTAATTATTCGCGGGCCAAACAGCTCATAACCCGAATCACACTCGTACGTAGCTTCCAGGACGCCACTCTCTCCGGACACAGTCTGCACTTTCGCATTCAACGGAACAGCTGGTGGTCCACAAACTGCAATGGAAATAATTTAAAGTAACCGATTAGTAAATAAATCAAATCTTATACACGGTCAGCGAACCTTCCGACAGACTGTGCTAATCCCGAATGAAATAGAGTCGAACCCAACTATTCGGTTCAATATATTTAATTAAGCCGCACACTATAATTGGCCAATCGTGAACAGTAATTAAGGCCTTAAGTCATCATGTGCTGCTTCTAATAACTGTCACTAATTCTATTACAAAGTAACCAAAGCCTGGAATTTGGTGACACCTTTGTCCGGCCCTAGGGTGAGTGAACTCTAAGACTGTGGCTTGTATTTTTTAAGTCTTTCTCTTTTGGTTATGATTCCAAACAAAACACGTTTATTTGCAGTAGACCGCTACTGTTTGATTACCTGACCAGAAAATGTTTACCTCAATCGTTAGAAAGTGCGGCGGCGAGGCACCAGCCATTGTTGGTTTTTGGTGTTGGCGCACAACTTGTGTTATTTATGATGCGTCGTCGTCGTCTGATTTTAATGAGAAAACTCGATCAACCGATGGTAATCGAAAAAAAAAAAACAAATTTCGTTTCCTACTTTAAGTTCGATCCACGTAAGATGTGATCAGTGCTTGAGTAATTGATTTAAACAGATGGGGTCCAACTATTTGCTGCTGACAATGCTTATCATGTAACACCAGTGTCTCAGAATGGAGCACGCAATTTAGATGATTAACAGCTGAGCTGTAGGTTCACAATGATTGATGGACTACATGTGTACCTCGTGCTTGGTTTGGGTTATGCATTCACTTTTTCTTTGTTGAAAGTTGTAAGAGTTTTAGCCTGAAGTGAGGAAAGGACTTATGGAGACGAGTCATAATGGCTTTTTAGTTTTTTTTTTTTTCTTTAAACTTAATCGCAGTGAAGGATCATCATCAGCCTCTTGTGAATCTGCAGAGGGTTGCTTCATAGTACCTAGTTTCTTTAGGTGCTTCTACAGATTATAATGCCCCAATGGGAACCAAGTTAGGATATGAAAGTTATTCTCGGTCATGTTGATTTTTCTTTAAATCAAGGCTCATGCCTTGAGGGTTATTTTAGGTCCTTGCCCTGTTTTCCCTCTCAAGTTTTCTGACTTCTCCTTTGAAAGGTATGATCTATTCAGAATGTTCTATACAGAATAGTTTAAGCCATATGAAGGCTAGGGAATAGGCCATCATCATCATCTTGTTTTTCACTAAACAGTGCATTAAGTTTTTACAAACATTCCCACACAAGTTTGAACTTAATGAGAGAAATATCTGACACTAAAGCTTAGTACATCACAACTGGCTTGGTTTTTTAAAGACAAATTTTACCCCGTCTCTCTATGGCATAGATTTCAATCTGAAAGGTGGTGGTACTTTAGCCCATGGATTCGGAGAATTCTGAGATTGAACCATCTATGTGTACTTTGCTGTGCGATTACTCAGTGTGTATTTTGTGGATTGCTGATAAGCTTGGTAACAAAGTTTGAAAGCTGAATCTCCTAACAACATCAACCCAAGGAAAGGTCAGGAGTGGTACTCTTTGGAGAAACTGAGTACAAGTACTAATCTCTCTACGGCCATTCTTAGAATCATTTTATTTGCACATTGCTCAATCACAAAGTGCAAAGGAGCTAGTTCCAGTAATAACTCTCACAGTCTTTGTTATACAAAGTTCTTGTCAGTGTTTGCACCTTATTGAGTGTCTCCCTCGGGATGGTCAGATTAGTTTCAAGCCAACCACCTTTCTCGAGTTATTCCAAGTTTCCTTCTAATATCACAAAGCGTTCGTACAACTCCTTCATGTCCAAGAAGTCAACTGATACCGGTTACAGTATATGGCTCTGCTCACTCTGTAGGCATACTCACGGTGAGGAAGAGGAGATACACTTAGAACATCCTTTCTTTAATAATTTTCAAGCTTTTTCAACACTTTGGTCCTTTCTTCACCATTTTCGGAATAAACACTTCCTTCGCCCATCTCCGCTGGTTTGCTATACAGTCCAGTGTAAGTGTCCTTTCATTTTGTCCAGTTTGTATTAGAATTGGCATAATTCCATCTACCATAGGAGTACATTTCTGTGGTTTTTTTTTTAATCCTATTTCAAATTCAGTACATTAGTCCTGCTCCTGTAATCTGTGCTCAGAAAACTGCCGGGAAACTGAGAAATCGTCCCTTATGAGTGAAGTTGAAGAGAAGAACTATCATGCGGTCTTCATAGAGACACTAATATTCCTCCTGTTTATCTAAGCCTCATGTGAAATCTAGCCACAGCAGGAGTATTCGCGAATGTCTTACAATATCATTCAACGAGTCAATCCTTCCTGATCCAATATGACGGTGATTCAATGGACGGTCCTGGGTCAACTAGATGGTAAACGAAGAGGCAATATGCATAGTTAAGGACATTGGGAAAGCATTCGATAGATCCTTTAGTTATATGGATTCTATTAAGAGCAGTAAACCACGGCTGCAGTAGATGGTTTCTTATAGGTAGTTGAACTGTATAAAATTGTCTCAGACGTCGTGGTCGTTATTTTAATGGGAAAGGATACTCTTTTGTTAAATATGCTGATTATGAACGCATCATTAGCTAGAGCAGGAGTAAGTTACCGTCTCTGTGCATTTATTTCCCACTGTAAGCGAGAAATTGTACCAACACCAGACGTTTAATTTTTCAAAAATCTCCATGCGCTAACAACATCAGCAGGGCACACCGATCTGTCACTGACGCGTTTACAAGTATTGGACCAGAAGCGGCCAAAATGGTTTTAGCTGTGAATGAGGGCAAAACCGAGTATATGTTGTCAACAAGACCTAGCCTTAGGTGGCGCACACAAGTGGAAAAGGACCTCAACCAACTAGGAGTGCGCAACTGAAGGGAATTAGCCAAGGACCGCGCTAAGTGGAGAAGCCTGTTGGTTAATGTCCAGGTCCCCTCCGGACTATAGCGCCACCTAAGTAAATAAGTATGTGAGAAATTCTTTAACTAGAAATGTTAGTACAACTATTTGTCAGAAAACCTTACTGGTGCCAATCCTAGTAATTGTATGATCAGAAGCCTGTATAGAGTTACACTGCTCCTCTTTGTGTTGTGAAGAAAGGATGACGTACAAGTCACTGTCATCCAATATAGTTGATGGCCCAGATGCAGTAACAAATAGTCTCTGTTTAAGACCCATCTTGAGAAAGTGGTTACCAAGTCGTATAGATTTTTGGACCGAGCAACACTTCTAGCAATGACTTGATTACACTCAATCAACGCAAGATGCTTGTACAGCAGATACATAGGCTAGGAAAGCCCGTAGCTCATACTTCTGACTCATTTCAGATGCCCTGAAAACAGGGACTCGTATTCGTTAAATATAACAATTTATTTCACCATTATGCAGATGCTGTTGGACAGGTTTTTATTCATACGTCATGTTCAAGAGACTTGTTCAACAATAAATAAAGCACTCTAACCGGTCCTTAGACAAACAGTCACGCCTTAAATGGTTCTGCAGCAGGTGGTGGTTCATCATCCTGATGTATAATCAGTCAAAGATCTAAACCATATCTCTAAGTGTTAAGGTTCCACTCATTGTTTTGACAAAGTAAGTATCTATTGTCCCCAAGGGAAAGTAGGATTTAATGTGACATTCGGATGGATAAATGCGTGTATACACCCATTCTATGCCAATATAATAGTTATAGCAAATTTAATGAATACCTGTGCGATTTAAAAATCGTAACACAAAGCCAGTTACAACTTACAATTATGGGAAAATATGCAAATAGCAAACCAACTACTCCTCCATTTAATTGAATATTAAGCGTAAAACTAGTTGGCACTGAAGCCGTTCACAGGAAAAAGTAAAAGTATTGCTTAATCATTGTCTATCAAGTTTTTCATTTGCAAAAAAAAAAACCAAAAAAAATTAATTAAACACCAAGCACACATGACTTTCCCTGGTTTTGCAGGCCCGTTCACACGCTGGTCGTCAGTTACTATCTTAACCGCAAATGTACATTATGTACAAATAATTGTAGATAATTATGTGAAGTATGTATGCGTGGAAAGGAGTTTTGTCAACAACCAGCAATAGACCTTAAACTACAATCATTATCCCATAAGTTGGGTATTCACACTACCATATCATTATACAACATCTGTATCTGTATCTGTATCTGTATGTATTCGTTTCCTTCCAGTGAGCATCTCGCGCAAATATTAACGTAAATGCAGACTCGTTTTCCAGACAGTTGCCTCGCGTCGTTTACTTAATTTGATTACAACGCCCGTCGAGGCAGACACTACCTGCGTCTCTAATTAAGGTAAATGACGCCCGAGACAACTCAATTGTGTGGCGCTGTGATTTCAAGATCTCAAAGTGAAAAAAATCTGCCAAAAATAATAACAAAATTTTCATAATTGCAATTATGCTGTACTGGCATCGAAATTCGCAATCGAGATACAAAGATACTTTTTTTTTTGTTCGCTACGTTTCGATTCAGTGCCGATGGGAAGCTTTTTGTTGTTTGAACTTCCACGACTTATGCAAGAAGAAGAGGAAATATTATTTCTCATATCGTAGGGGCGGCTGTGGCAAGATCCCATCATCCATGCCATCGGGCACACACATATGTACGTTGAATCGAATTGTATTGCTGCACACTATAGGTAGCTGGGGCCATTATTTATGCTGTAATTGTGTGGCAGATGATATATTCGGCTTTTATGCATAACTGAGCCTGTGTAGCGCAGCAAATTAATTACGGTAATTAAATTGGTAGCAATAAGTTTGGTCACAAAGGTTCGTTCTCCTATTCTTCTGTCAACGACAACGACAACGAGGAGCTGATAATCGTGTGATTGTTTGTGGATGGAGCGGCATATTGATTACCTCGGCGGTTGCTACTTATATCTGCGGCGTGACTACTTCCTCAGTTTCACTTTTTTTTCGCTCTACACACATTTGTGTTTAAATTTCTTCTTGTTCCGTATAATCGTGTGTTGGTTTGAGTTCGTTGCAATGGCAAGTGATTGTGAGAAATTTATGGTCCCGACTGGTATTCGATGGTAGGTCTTAGCGTGGGGCGTTTGAAAAGTGAAAAGTCTATTGGAAGAGTTATTATTAGTCGCAGAGATACTCACCCATACATAGAAGGAGTGAAGTTGTTTCCAGTTCTGATTTAATTACTATTAAGTGTTCTGCTCTGTAACTGTATAAACTGGTTTGCGGATTGAAAGAGATTAATGAGCCAAGCTTATAATCTGTTTAGTAGTTGAGGATGTTTTGCATAACCTCCAACTAGCCATTAGCAGATATTAACGACAGTAGCTGGCCAAAGCAAAGTGTGAAAAAGACTTATGACTTCATCCGCAGATAGACGTATCTGCTTAGACTCATATCTATTCGTAGCATGGACGTAGATTGAGTGGTTACGTTGCGTAATACCAATATAACTCGTCGTTAATCGTAAGAGTGTGATAAAATCTTCATTTCTGTTTAACTGCAGCAATGGTGATGGTAATCGAATGGCATCTAATCTTGGCGGCAGTAGTAAGTATACTCACTCACAAATGCTATGACACTTGGACAGCTTCAAACACTTAGTACCTACTTTGATTGGGTATTTCTATTGCCAACCAGAACTGGGAGATTGAAAGTTTCTAACAAGATTATTTGACAAAAGTCAAAGTAGGTACTTTCTCGCACTAGGAGTTGAAAACATTCCAACAGGCAGCTGTAGCTTTAACTAGTTAGCAGCTACTTCTAGCGTAAACCCTCCCGATTTAACTTATGAGACAGTAAAACATGAAACAAAATGGAGAACGACTGACTTTTAACAAAACTCTATCTGACTAAAAAAAAACTAAACATACATCACAAGCTCTGAGATAAGTAAGCATCTATGCGCCTACTCTCATGTAAGAAATACCCCCTTGATACACGCCCTTCAATTTGCAGATCACGAACAATGTAGTAATTACTTTAATTGCTTGCTAGCTGCCGTTTAAAATGACCCAGAATTGTGGACGAAAAGCAACATGATTGATGGCCGAGGGACAGATTAGTGCGATTTGTGTACACTCGAACTGAAACTGACCCTCATTTTATGAGAATCACAAAGTAAGGCAATTACCTACAGTCAGCAACAAACGTTGTTGGAATATGATTTACGACTTCGTTGATCCGCAAAAAGAGTATTTTGACCTACGAGACATGTGACATCAACAAAAGGACAGAATAATTGAGAAATTTTGTGGTATTGAGTTTTTCTAATGTCACGGGAATGAACATATTTAGATCTTTTTGTAAAAAGCTTTAAAAAGGAAAGTCTGTGCATGAAATCCACGAATATTTTAAATTTTTCAATAGGGACATAACAATTTTGTATTTTGATGCAAGTGCAGACTTAAAACTTTATCATTACCTGTCAATGTCGAAATGTCAGCCAAAATTTTCATTTTTATCTATGCAGAAGTTTACGAACGTGCAGCGTTTGGAAACTATTAGAAATTTCTTCTGAGAAATTCACTACTTATTCCGAAATAAAAGTAAACATATTGACTAATGGATACGACTGCACCAGTGAGACAACGCAGCACTGCGATTCCATGTCGTTCAAAGGAATTTGGAATCTCTCAGTAATTTCCTTCTTAATTCTTTGAAGTCGAAACTTCTCCACTTGTGCTCTGTAAAAGTTTGAAGAAAATCATAAATAACATCGAAAAATCATCTTTAACGATGAAGCTTGAAAGAGACTCCCTAAAAAGTGACCGTGATGTATGGATTTCATGCTGAATGTATGGTTGAATCGTATTTCTTCGTCGATAAAAATATTTGTCATTTTACAGTCAATGGAGTGTATCGAGTCATGTTGAAAGACTGACCAGAATTGGATGGATATGACATCAGTCGAATGTGGTTCCGCATGACACATAGCTTGTCGAACAATTGATCTATTGACGGGGAAGGTCGTTATCCGTGTAATCTTCAGAAATGGGCCTATCGAACAAATTGGATTTCTTTTTATAGAGTTACGTCAAGTTGTTGTTTTATGCCAACAAGCTAACAATGTTAAAAGAGCAACAGTATCGAAAACAGTGAAAAATTGGTTCCAAAGAATAGATCGCTGCAAACGTGCTAGCGGTTGGTATATTGACAAAATCGATTTCCATACGTAAATTTCATATGTGTAGTATATTTTGAATAAATTTCAATGTGATATCTTAATAGTTCTGTATTTTAGTTAAATACAATATTGTTATGTCCTTATTGAAAAACCCTTGACTGTAAGCAACAAAGTCCATTCTACTGAAATTGGCTCGATTTTCGGAGGAAGCCTAAAATGCACTTCATCAGCACTTAAGATCTGCTACCTGATTTGAGGAAAGTGGTGGATGGGTGGGTCTTGTCCCGTAAGAACGCTTTTTTTCGGCATAGAAACAGAAAGAATGTCCCTGATTTCTTATAGCCACAGTCCGCATCTACAGCCAGACTTCGTTGTCAACCGTGTTGTCTTAGATAGTCACACATGCATCTAAAAGTGGCATTGTCGATGGCGCCCTCTATATCAATGAAAATGTCCGTGAGGTATTCTTTTATGTAAAGCACGAACTCTAGCAACTAGATTTTGAAGTGTAGTTCCACAGGAAGTGTATTGTTTCTTCAATAAAAGGGATGCATCCTTAGTGCAGACCTTTGCAGTCATAATTTGACAAACGCCTCGAAGTTGAAACTTCCGTGGGCGGAATGCTTAAGGTCTGTGTGTGTTGGTCAGTCTTGCTATGTAGGTAGATATACATATAAAAAAAAAACACTTAAATAGAAAGCTTTCCGCCATCAGCATTCGCAATTAATTACCTCGGAAAAATCTAAACAAAAACTGGTTTGTCTAATGTTTACTTTTTTATTAACTTCAAAACTTTCTTGTTTTTATTAAATTTAATGCATTAATTTGTAAGTGTCTGCGAAAGCGTTAATATCTATGCAAACAATACTGCCAAACAATTGTAGGAGTTGTCTCAACTTTTATAAACAAATAATTGACGTATGTTGACCGAATTGATTACAACATTATTTGAAGTATTGTGTTAATATTTGTTAAGCAACTAATGCGTTTTTATAATCTGTTCACTGCATGATGTTATTTCAATCTTTTACCATTTACATACATAATTACTCGGCTAAAAACTAGTTATACAAAAAGTTAATTGCACCACAAAATATGAGAAAATACGCACGCCATTTCAAAATGACATTTGCGTGAAACTTCTATCCATGAAGTCGTTACCTGACATTCTGTTGAAATGTCAAATGTTCGTAAATTTCAATTAGCCGAGAGTGTCAAGTGTTATGCGGCAACGTTTTGATTTATTTGTCAGTATGGGGAGATGACGCAGCTAACAAGTTATGAATTTAATCAGGCTTAGACCTATCCACATACGAGCATGTATGTATGTAGAAGACAGAAAGTTCGGCAAGAAATATCATTGGTTATATCTGCTTATTTTGTAACATGTCAAGTGTAGGAAATAATCATTCAGTGAAGCATGCTTGGACACAGTGTCAGATGGGTGTTAACTAATTGGTAAGCAGACTCTAATCAATTTCACCAATTTGACATCCACTGCCATTTTAGAGCTACTTTTCTGGACAAGAAACAGAATGGGAATGGGAAAAACCCTTTATGACAGCCCAAGACCTATAACATACATAAGGTTGCCTATATACAATATCGGTAGTGTCCAGACAGTACACCTGCCTTTATTTGATAGCTAGACGAAATCATGCAATTCCTCTATCAGCAGTAGAGATAGAACAAGCTAGAGGTAGAGGTTCTATGCGTAGGATTGACCATGATTTAAATGTAAATTATGAATGAACCACTTATGTATTTGCTTGTGATAAATACTATTGTGACAATAAATCACAACAACATCCACTAGAGAAAGGAACTCTCCCGGCTCAAAGATATGTAAGAGTCCCGCGATAGGAACATTTAATTTTTATGAACATAAGCTTTTCAAAACAGAAAACCCAGTCTACCTAACGCAGGGAATAGTAGATATATTTAAGAAGCATTTCCAGCAACTAATTGAAGACGGCATCACCCCTTCCATGTTCGAAGAGGTTGGTTGGTTGGCCGCCGTGGCTCAGTGGTTAGTGCGTTGGACTATGGAGCTAGGGGTTCGAGATCGAATCACAGTCGGGGAACACCTAAAAGTTTTTCACGGCCCCACCTCTCGCGAGCGTCTGACAAACATCCGAGAGTAAAACTGTCCTGAGAAAGCTTCTCAAATAACAAATTGCCCTCCGGACACGGCATTAAACAGTAGGCCCCTTCCATTCGTGTAAAGAATATAACATCGACCTGTAACGCCAAGTATTTATTTTTGAACTATCAAAAAGCTGAGGAACAAGAAAGCCGTGCGTCGGTTCTGGCGGGCTACCAGCGGAGTGTTTCAAACATGGTCGTGATGGTTTAGTAGGGTTCATCCACCAAATCGTCAACCAAGTATTATTCGACGAAATCATAACCGATGACAGGACTACCAGCTTTATATGCCCCATCTTCAAGAAAGGCAATCCTGTCTTATAAGAACTGCTAAGGCATATCCCTGGTGAATGTCGCATATATGTAGGATCCTATCCAATGTACTGTGTGAACGTCTGAAGCCTCTCTGGAACGACGGCAAATCGACGAGCTCTATAAGGCAATATGGCTGAGTTCGGGATCTCGGCAAAACTGATCAAGCTGTGTCGCGTGTCGCAAGTGTAGTGTGCAATTAGGGAACAGTTCTTCCAAACTATTTCAAATATCCACCAGATTTCGGTAAGGAGAAGCGCTGTCGTGTAATTTCGTCAATCTTGAGCTGGAACAGATAATGCACAGTGCAGGGCTGAGATACGATATCAATAGTTGTTACTTCGGTTTGGCAAAACAAATGGGTTCGAAAGACGAAATGCGTGGAACGCGGAATATGGAATCGAGTGCTGAACAAAAAGCTGAGAAAAATTTTCGATCCGATATGCATGGAGGGTGAATAGGCGAAAAGATATGACCTGCTGCAAGATGTGGATGTAGGTAAAAAAGCTAAAGCATATCGATTACACTAGCTCGCCTACATTAAATGGACAGAAATGCTAAGGCCGAATCTCTTCACCGATCGGAAGTCCTTTAAGTAAGAAAATAAGATGACAGTATTATCAGTTTATATCAGTAGTAACGGATGACTACTGTCATTTTCTATAAGGCTCCGCTCTCGACAATACTCAAAGTATCACATTCCTGGATGGACTCAAAAAATGTTAAAAAAGGAATGAGAAAAGCAAATGTATCTATAGGTCACAATTATGATCGTTAGGTACCTTTAGAGTCATATCAAATGAATAAGCATATGTCTTGGCTAATATAACCCCGCTAGACAACCCAGCACTTAAGCAAACTCATAAGAGTCCATCGCTGAGGTGATGGAACGCCTTAGTACATAAAGGCACATACGTATTCATGTAAGCAAATTTCAAATACAGGCCATTATCGTCAATATTTCTACCGATTTGGGCATGAGGACTCTCCAGATTGTCCGACTTGCTTTCAAAGTGCTCACGGTTGTCTGAAGAAGAACGAAGTCTGAAGCTCTTAATAACTACTTCATTAAGCCTCTAAATTTAGCATCTTGAACTGACTGTATACATTGACAGTCAACCAGTTGTCAAGGCTCTAGATTGTGCAAATTATCTATGCCAGTGGGAGTCTGCTAGTCCTTTGAAGATGAAATATCGAAAATCAAACTTATACTGTGTACCAAAGCATGCGGATATCTCAAGTTGACATTATTTTATTTTATTCACTTTTAATTCAATAAATAAGACTTTTGACAGTGAAGTTGGATACTTTTAAATACAATTGATGCCAGATAGTTAGATAGTTAGGGACTTTGTCTACCCCGGCTTGTCTACTCTGACAACAACATAACTTCAAAGATCAAATGAAAAATTACTCTTGCTAATCGCTGTGTCTTTGGCCTAAGAAGGCAATTGTGTAGTAAGGCCTTGTCGGGAAACTCCAAGGAGGCTCTATATAGTGTCCAAACCACCCTTATAAACTATTTTATGGCACAGAAGCATGGACGTTAACAAGGACGGATGAAGGTATGCTTTATTGTTTTTAGCGTAAAATTCTTTAATTGGGATTTAAGGGAGAAGATTTAACAGCGAACTCTACGAGGTGTCCAGCGACATCGATCTGGTTGGAAAAGTACGCATCAGTCGCTAGCACTTGTAGCACTCCGACTCGAAGACTCTTCGATGCCAATCCGGACGGACAACGCATTAGAGGAAGACCTCGCCTAAGGTGGCGCGCATAGGTGGAGGAGGACCTCAACTGACTTGGAGTGCGCAACTAGAGGCAGTTTGTCAAAGATCGCGCAAACTGGAGAGGCTTGTTGGTTGCGGCCCAGGTCCACCACGTATTGTAGCGTCACCTACATAAGTGAGTAAGTAATTGTCTAGGGCATTGGAACCTCTAAATGATATCTGAACAGCAAGTGCCCTTAAATAGGCATTTATAAATAGTGTAGTTGTTGAACACTGGTTCCGTATTCTTGGAAAAAGAAAACTGTCAATTGGACATCGCAATAGCTCTGTCCAACTAAGGTCAAGTAACCTAATACTGCGTGGGCGTTAAAGTGAGTACAAAATATTGCCTATTTATGGACGAGCTCAATGCGAACTCTCTCAAGAAAGTAAACAAAAAACACGCACAGCCTTCGACACACAAAGTGATAAATTTAAAATAAATAACTCCACGACGGAGGATTGATTAGTCCAAAAACCCTATACGTAACCTCTTCGAAAACAAAATAAATTAAATCAATTTCATATGTCAGAAACTCATTAATGCCCAACTCGGCATGCATTGAATATTGAAAGCACTCCCAACGACCCATTGTGTGCAACTGGAGACGCAGAGTGAACTTGTATCCAATCAATTTGTTTTCATTGTTATTATCTAACAATTATTCCCCATACGGTCATGTGGCATCACATATCACACAACATTGGTGTTTACAAAACGATCCGATTGTCGAATTAATAAATTTATGCGTCGCGACCGTACTCAAGATGAATGAACTCGAATGCGGTTACCTAACGACAACCCACTTCACCTGTTGCATGTAACTAGCTGTCATAGAAGAGTAACGAACGCTTCGAACAACGAATAGTGTGTAAACAACGGTTTTGACAGACTTTTGGATTAAAGTTCACTGCGTCGCGATGTTTGGGTGTGTCAAGTCGGCTAAATGTCTCCAAAGAAACTCACAAAGTTCTGAGCTAGTTTTCGATTGAGGAGAAAGTTTGGTTTGTTTATTAAAAAAAAAATGAATTTGGTATGTGCGGTGATGGTGGGTCTGAAGTAGCCACCACCGCCGTGTCGGCCTGAAATAGTAGGTTAAAAATGTTGACTTTTGGAAGTGGAACAAACAAGTTTACTGAGAGGATTGGCTTAGTCATGAATCCGAGTTGAGAATGATCTTTCGCTGTCGATACATACGAGTACACAGTTCTATGGCAAGAAGGAATGTTTGCTTTTGTGGTGAGTGTACGTACATATTTATGATGCCAATTCATATGTTTGTTTGATTTGCGAATAACACAGAACAAATTGGTCACGGGGTGGAACTCGACACTATAGGAAACGAGTAGGTATATTGAAGGATTTTTGGGGGATTTTTTTTGTTTTGCCATTTTAAGTTATAAGTCGTTTTAAATACATTCACCAATGACTGGCATGAACTTAAAGATTTAAGTTTGTGGAACAATCCACATATTCGTGTCATCGAAGTACGTATTAGAGATATCATTTAGTCCTTTACAACGCTTGAATGAAGTGGACCTAGTGGAGGTTGAAGGAAGTATTGAACCTAAATAGTGGTTGTTCTTTAGTACGTGTAATGTGGTAATACTTCAGTAGCCAGTGAGATTAGGGATGGTGCCAACCCACACCAACCCAACAACTAATGCTTTTTAAGACTAAAACCAAAATATCCACCTTCACACCTCTACGGCTCAACAACCAATTACTCTCCTTATCCTTCAGTGAGAACTACCTTGGTGTGGTACTTGATCCAAAATTGTATATGCTTTCAGCAAAACCTTGGATAAGAGAAAGTTAACTTTCGGCAAAATTTTAAGGACAAACAGAACAAATCTACACTTTCTAGTGTCAATACAAAACATTCACTTACACAAGCATGGACAAGTGTAACTCCTTATGTCTCAAAGAAAATATCAACAGCAAAGCTGCTATAAAATTACATCAAAACCAACATGGGAGTGTCTTCAAGTACTCATGTCATTAGCCAGCACAAACAGAGTTCATCTCATTTGGGTTGCAGAGCACAGCGGACATATAGCAAACAAGATTACAGGCATTCTAGCCAGAAAAGGATCTGCGTCGACTTTCATGACCCTAAGGCTGTTCAGTGCACTACCCATCAGGACTGAAAAATGATGCACTAAAAACTGGTTGAAAACCTAAGCTCACCATGACTAGACAAATACAAGAATGTAACAGAAGCTCTATCCAAAATAGCACCTCATGACTATAGGAATAGCCCGGGATAGGACTTGCAGATTGTGTAACGAGGTCTGACTCTTCAGCAGAACATATTTTGTGTCACTGTAACTGTCACTTAGGTAAATTCTACCTTGAAGCAGGAGATATATTTGCTGCTCACTCAAGGATCTACTTGGATTCACAGGAACTCAGGTATCATAAGAGAGCTCTAATTTTTAAGATAATCCTAAAGATAATCTTAAGAAATGTACACCGCGGTGCAAAGAACTGCAGCTCCAGGTACAAAACTGGGACCATGAGACGATATCCATATAACTGAAACTTTATATGTAATATGGTCACAATAGCATTCTACATCTGCTACCACAAGATATAGTAGCCATTCCAACCGTGCATAACTCCTCGAGTGAAATTAAGAAATTACGCCACATTTCGATTCCCAACCAAGGCAGATTGGGCAACAGACGGAGTGACAAATGAGTTTGAAACAACAATTTTTACCGACGGCTTAGAAATGGACTATGTCTTGATATATTCCTGATTTGTCCACTATTTTCCAAGCGAAATAGTTTTTATAGGTAATATATATATAGGAAATAGGTTTTACGTGAGAGCTCCCGCAAACCAATCTAGAATACCCCTTGGCAACATAGCCATCCTCATTGACAGCCAGGCAGCTATGAAGGGCATTGTATCGGTCATTACATCCTCGAAACTAGGAGAAAAGTTCAAAGAGGATCTTTCTTCGTAGGGTTATCGGTTAGGATCAGTATCCTTTGAGAAGCGAGTCATAGTAACATTGTGGAAAATGAGCGATCCGTGAGCCTTTAGGGGTAAAATATTTGAACACTATCTGTTAAAACCTCCTAGTAGAAGGCAGGGAACGCTGAACTGTATCATATACAGGCTATCAGTTAACGACGTTTTTACATTCGAAAGGTTACTTGATTCGTGGTACTTAAACGGCGCATTCAGACTAATTATGTTGTGCAGTACAGCCTGCTGACACATCAACTTCTACCTGCCATGTACCTTAGCTTCTTGGTTTTCTTCAAAAAAGAATATAGAAGATAGGTACACTGTAATCATGCAGGGTGAACGAAATATACCTAGGAATGTTACTCATCTGAAACATGTGGTGCTTGTCAGCTTGATAGATAGATGTAACTATGTATTTTTTCCACTTGGATTATCGTTCTCATCACTCCCAGAACCGCCAAGCCTATGTATTATCTTTTTTCTGACAACCGATCATTTTCACTTTAACACGACGACGTTTTGGTTTCTCTTTACATTGAAATTAATCATTTAACGACAGTCACGCCTTAAATGTTTAGAGAGTGAATAACTTCGAATGTAACATGTAAAGCTTAACACGTTAAGCTGGCAACCTAACAAAGACCAGTTCTACTGTATAAAATGGTTCCTCGAAGTACCAAAACGTACCCAATAATGTGACCAAATTAGTGTCACAGCAAAGAGATAGTAGACTTCAAAGAATAGGAAATGGTGACAGCCAGACTATGAACTATTTCTTATAGTTGCCCAGGAGAATCATTGGAACATACAAAGGTTTAAATGCTGAACCACTGACACTCCTCCTGCAATATCATTTGAGACCTCATTCAGATACGAATCAGTTTAGAACGAATTCAGAGATCTATTGCGTTCTCTAATAACTTTAGAATTGCTAAAGAGCTAGCCATGATCAAGTGCCTGCCATATGTAGCAACATGGCATAGATGCCTGGTTTTAGAGCCATTTCCATAAAACTACAGCTCAATCTTTTTACAGAAAACTAACCGACAAAGTCATATTACAACCAGGATACATGTCCATGATCGTAGCATCAATGATCACATCAATAACAAATCCTGCTCCATCTAAAACGATAGAAAGTATACCTTATGATATAAAAGGAAATAGAGCTGGCAGAGCATGTAGAGTACTTAGTTCGAAGCGAACTTAGAAAAACTCACGTGTCACACAGGAAAACACTTGCCAAATACTCTTTTACAGTCGAAATAATAAGACCATCCTGCCTTAATGGGGGCCGTGCCTCAAGTGGTCAGTGCGTTGTACGAAACAAGCTGCTCGAGGCTTCGAAATCACAACCAAAACCCCTACAAAAGTTTTTTTTCACAGTCTTATATCTCAAAGGCGTATGACAAACATCCGGGAGTATATCCAGCCTTAACCCATTTATTACCAAAGACATTTAAAACTGAAATTTCAAATTTTTGGTAACATAACTTTATTAAGTAGTGTCAAAGGAATACAAATATATATTTTTAATTTTTAAAAAAAAGTAGGAAGTGTGGTTTTTAAGCTGTACCCAAACAGGTACAATGGTATATGAAATTTCTCAAAGCATTCTTTATCGACACACATAGCTATGTCGCAGAACTCACAAACCCACCTGACGTGCATGAAGCCTTATTGTTGATATTTTTGGCACAAAAGATTCATAAGCGCCCTGAGCTTTGCCATTTTGTCTCGAGCATCTAATTGATTATTATCTGCGAAATGAATGTATTTTTTGATCTCATACAAACGATTTCGCGACAATTTCCAATACATGGCCTCCCTGAGCATTGACTGGTAACCACTGTAGAACATAATGCCTATGAAAATTTCTAAGTCTTCTTTTTGGAAATAGACGTTATGATGATTAAGTTGAGAAGCATAAAGACTAGTTTGATTTAAGATCAATTCCATTATCTCATTATCAAAAAGTGTTTCAAATATTTCGACTGAGAAAGTAATTAGAACTGTTCATCGTCATGTCAGTACCTACTTTAGAGCAGCGTGGTTGGGCTTGAGATTGCTCAAGTATTGAGGCTCTTATTACTGATAAAGGAACTTCGTCCTCGCTATCGAAATCCTCATCCCTAATGAAAAGTTCAATGTTACCTGGAACATCATTGGGTATGTGATCGTTATCCAAATTTTCTGTGTCTATTCCATCCTCGTCTGCATAGTTATCTGTATCTGGTGGTATGAATGCAATATCAAACACAGCGTTTCGATCATTTTCTTCAATTGCATTTATTGCATTTGGAAGATTATCGAAATCCATTGAAAAAAAAAATTGTCAGTTTTTCTCATTGTACTCAAGCGGGTACACCTAACTTTACGCGTACAATAAATGAAAACTTGATTTTTCAATTTTATCTAATTTTATTATAAGTTCTTGAACTATTTCCAAAAAAATAAAAAGAAATTTGATTAAACGAATCTTTCTTTTATTGCAAAATATAGGCCAATCTCCGAAGAATCGAGAAAATCGCAATCGCACCTGATGCGGAGCAGAAATCATTGAACAACGAGATATTAAACTTTCCCGGCACTTTCCAGTTGCCTACAAGCTATTTTCACGCATATTGTTACGCACATTTGTTAGAAATCCGTCAATTCACCCCTAAGTCGGTCAATTCACCCTAAAAAACAACAACAAATCGGTCAATTTCACCTTAAATTACAACAACAATTAGTAATTTGACGGGCGATGACAACCGATTTTTGAATTTATGGAAGAAGCTGGAAAGTATTTTGGGACCGTTCACTAGATATTGCAAATATTTAAATTCGTATTCTTTAGTAAAAGACGAGAAAAATTTGAATTTCGTCGGTTGACCGAAAATGTAAAAATCAAAATATATGTTTTCAGATGGTTTATAAATAATGTACACAAAAACAGAAAGATTACTACAATCTATCTCCCTATTAAAATTTGCATTGATGTTTAATTACATTTCCGAAAAACAAAGGCCATATATGTACATGCCTTTTATCTGATTATAGAAACACAATAGTTGTTATATTTCGGCATATACTTACATAAGTACATTTCTCTGATGAATATTCTTTTTTATCGACTTTAAGTGTCTGCGTTTATATCGCCATTCAAGTAGTGTGTTTAAACAATTCATTTTTGTAATATGTATGTTACCACCTAAAGATAGTGCGATTATCAGGGCAGCATCCGGTATGGTTTAACCGACTAATATATCAGCTGTTGAGTACATAGCTTAGTTTACCTATTATAAGATCTCTAATGTATGCGCAAATTAAATTACTTTCAGTCATAAAAGGGAGAGAACAAAACGGGGTAAAACATTTTCGCTCAGTACAAAACTTACGACTTTTTACCCTGAAAAATTTTTGTTGGTATGTGGTCTATAATTTGTCAAATTGATTTGAAATATTGTTCTTTTTTCAGATTTTAGTTATTTTGAAGTGTCTTTGCTGCAGACGTTTTAGAATATTTGGCATTTGTTGTGTCAAGCGTTCGTATTTTTACTTCTCTCTTTGAGAATTTACGATTTTTAGTGCAGAACTTAAGGGAACAGCCCAAATCAATGAACTCAGTACGTTATGTACCTATGTATGTACCTTGCCAAAATTAGTGTCTAGAAAAGAACACAGGACTAAAATCAGGTCGAAGGAATAGACATGAAACATAGATCGTAACAAAATCATAAGACCATACAACACCCATAACACAAACAACGTACAAAGCCAAACCTACGAGCTAAATTTTCGTACGTTTATTGAAATCCTCTACCTTTATCATGTTACTTACTTCAAAAAAAAAAAAAAAACTATCATTGAAATGCTGATATTTTTTTTTCATTGATTTTCCAGAATTCTTTCAAATGAAAAATATTTCCAGTAAATTTAAGTTGAATGCTTCCGTTTTATGTGAGCACATCCGTAAACGTACTCGCTTCACCACTAACAAAGTGTTGTTGCCAAGCATTGACAGTAACAATTTTTGTCAAAAAGTTATCAAAATTTATTGTTTCACCATAGCTTATAAGGGGTTACATTCAGCCAAATTCATTTTTGAGTGCTGACATCTATTGAGAGTAGTTTAGACAAGCCCCAAAGGTTTTTGCCAATGCTCACACGTATTCACAGACGAGAAGCAAATTACAACAAAAACAATGTAAACAAATGGGTTTTCGCAGGCAAGAGGGACGAAAGTTTAATATCTCTTTACTCAATGATTTCTGAACAACTGTTTTATTTTTTTACAATAAACTGTACGCCTACTTCCTAAAAACATGTCAGCACACAAAAGAAATTTGAAGAAGGACAACGATAAAACTATAATGTTATTCAAGTTTCAGTATCCAAGCGGGTACAGTGGCAGTAAATGGGTTAATTGAATACTTTGACTTGAGTTTTATTACTTTTAGATGTTTGGCTTCCAAATCTAAATTGGAATGTCTTTCAGCAAAGGCTTAGTCAGACCGGTCATAGGTCTCTCGTAAGTCGAAGGGCATCAGTCACCAAAGTAAAACAATTTTAAGACATCGAACAAGATGGCGACTCATGAGCGGACCCTTTTCAGTATTTTAACTTCCTTCAAACTGCCTCAGCTATCAATAAAATTTGTAGTCAATGATTTGTCTTCTGGTACATTTGCTATTAATCTTGGTATGCCGCAAGGATCTATTCGTTGAACTATTCTATTTCTTCTTCAAAACAATGACCTACTAGTACATACCTACACATACTTTGGTTTGGCGATGACTGAACCCCACTAATTATAATCCCGCTTACTAAATGTTACCTCTGATTGGACTATTGTTCCTCCATTAAACTGGCTCGCATTATACTACAGAGCTAGCTAGAGTGAATCCTCTTACTGGGGATAGGTTTACTCACGACTTCGTTAGGAAGATAGCCTCTTGGTTAATGACTCTTAGCAAGAACTTAGGGTTACATTCTTGATTCATATCTATAATGGATATCAATAATTGCTAAGAAATAATCAGTACACATGTACTTGACCGTTTTTTCTAACCACACTGTGGTCAATAAACGTACTTACCGTAATGGCCACATATGTATGTACTTAAAAACAACGCTAAATGCTTTTATCATTCAGTACAGTACATGTGTAAGAGTATGAGTATGTTTACGTTACTTTCTGGACCTAGATTTTGTTAAAAAGTTATCATCCAGATCCACGTCCTTGATATTTAAGTAAACACCGTAACTATTCGAATAATTTGTCAATCAAAATCGCCCCCGTAATTGACAATCAGTGATAGAAAGCTCCAATAAGGAAGCAACGCGAATGCAATATAAATCCGTAAAAACCATGCAAATTTATTCCAAACATGTATTTCAAATTTAGAACCAGAAAAACACCCTAAACGGTGATAGATGTAAGAACACTTCACTTTAACGTAAACACGTGTATTTATCGCCACATTCCGTTGACATTTTTTCGAAATTCTTTCCACCAAATTCTACGCATTTCTAGTGGATTTTTCCCACATTCGTTAAGATACATCCCACATAAATAATTTCAAATTCTGAGTCGCCTCAGTTCAACACTCAGATACTCATGTAGGTATCGCCTTAATCCGTGTCCATAAAAAGGTGAAATGTGATGCATTTTCAGTAATACCTTGGTGTATGTGTGAACAAATACACTGCCACAAAGAAAATTATTTAAACATGTCATGATCTACTATTACGAACAACAGTGCGTCATAAACTCACTCGCATACAGTGTTGGTAACTCACCGATTCAGTGAACTTACGTCAACTTTCGTTTAGTAGATTAACATCAATTTGTTGAATGGATATTGTATATCCAAGTGTTTGTGGACCACAATGAGTGACCGTGTGCTTGTGTGCCAAGTGAAAACTGCCATAGCTCGAATGACCCTCAATTTGTAAAGCCGTTTTTAGCCGAAGTAGAAACACAGAAGTATCTTTGTATCTGTAGGTACGGTGTACAGAAAATAATTGAATAAAGCACAGCACTTGTCTTTCCCACTGACAAGGAAACCCTTTTAAATTACCACACAATCACATAGGAACGCCCAAGCCTGACTTAAATTACCTGAATATACATTTTCCCGCTCCTCCTCAGTACCGTCAGTTTCCGTACTTTTTCACCCCCACTTCATAGAAACAACACACATCGGTGTGTGTTGGCTTGCGCTAGAGCCTGAAGGAATGCACCACCACCAGCCTGACTGCCGTTGATATACAACAAAAAGAAAACCAACTCCATGCATACTTTTTCGCCACACCTTTGCATAACAATTCCTTCGGATTGGGTTATTGAATAGGAAAAGACCACGACGACTTGAATTAGGCTACAGATACAATTCGGAGCTGCAAACCCATGTGCAATCGATTTAAATTCACCTGAAAGATACTTACACAACCAACAACTGTTGGAGCTTATGAACACCCGCCAACTAAGTACGTAGGCTCTGTCTGTGGATGTCTGGTTAATGTGTTGTTGATTGCTAATAGTTTTCAAATTTGGCAAGGAACACGAAAAAATACAAATTGTTAAGGAGGTGGGGGGCCTCCGCCAGAGTGTTGGCGGAAGCCTTAATTGTTAGCAATAATTGTAGCGTGGTGGTAATATCCTATAAAAATATACAACCCGCAACTATTGATTACACAGAGCGACACAATATACGTGACAGGAATCGTGAAGCTAGTTAGGTTTGTTCACAGAAAAGTAGAGCAATGCTTGGAGAAGAATTCGTAAATAGCCTTTCTGTATACGGTTCTATAGTATAGAATCTAGTTCGGTTAGCGGAACAGGTTTGATTTGCATCTTTTGCATAAGTCCATTACGATAATAATGCATAAGAGGACATAGACAGTTCATGGTATTTTGAAATGGGTTATGTAGTGGATACCGTTCGGTAGATACTTTATGCAATTCGCATTCTTTATTTAGAATCGGATTGAGTTATGTAATTTGACATGCTTTATGTATTTGCTACTTTTAGATGTGTGGATACACACTGCACGCGCCTTTAATGGGGACAATATATTCGGGGAAGCAGTAAGACTGGTCTAACTGATTTTCAGTTAATAAAGTTCAAAGCTGTGACAATGACTCAATGAGATCCGGGTATTAAAATGACGATTTCTCTAAAGATCTTCGAATTTATGAATTGAACAGTTTGACGTAGACGGGGCCACTCATTTGGTAATAAAGAATCAATGTTACTAATTGTGAGACCATGTCTAGACTATGGATTGGAATTACACCCTGACTTTGTTGATGGAAACAGTTGTTGCTTTCGGTCAAATACTTATATTGACTTAAACACGCTTAGAACATAAACGCAGGCATTAGTGCGTTGAGGACTCATATTTTCGTATAAAGTAGAAAATAACAAAGTAAAGGGTGACCAGATGGCAATGATACTTTTCCCAATTGTTATGTTTTAGCAGCTGTCAAAGTTACCAATGACATTTAGCTGTCAAAATATTCAAAAGGATTTGCCATTTTACCAAGCATTGTTTTGCTTGCCGATTGTGCAGAAATGATTTAAAAAAATTATCGAAATTCCGTCTCAGTTGTAAATACGCAACGTGAATTTCGTCGTGCAGTCGGTCATCATCATGGCTTCAGTGTGCAGGCAATCCGTCACGCCGTGGCCAAGATTGAGCGCGAATATAGTCTATTAAACCTTAAGCCACCAACCAGATACAGATTTGTGCGAAATGAAAAATCACATCGCGGTATCGAAGAAGACCCAGAAATATCGATGCTGAATTGAGTATAGGCAGAGAGTCATACCAGCTTATTTTGCAATTGGATTTCGGCCAACATCTGTATAAGATTGTTCAGCAAAAACTAAAGCTGGATGACCATAGACAACTCCGTGAGTTCGCTAATTGGCCGCGGCGATCATGCTATTTAACACCACTCGACTAGGGCTACGTCAAATCCTTAGTCCATGCAAATAAGCCAACCACTTAGGACAAGATCGAGGGCAACATTTGAGACGCTATTGCCCTCGCACATACATTGAGCCGCACATACTCGTATTGGACTGAGTCATCAAAAATTGGACCGACCACCGTTTGAAGCACTACCAGCGAAAGCAAAGCGCCTACTTAAATGAAGTGATAATGGCATGAAAGTAGCTTCTGTTGTTCTTAACTGGTCACCCTGTAGCATGTGTGAGTACATTAATTGAATTAATTGAGGTGGCTAAGACAGATTTGCTCATCGATGGCATCCGGGACCAGGAAACCAAACTAGCCACACTATCGATGGCAAGGTTACATTCCACGAAACGGTGGTAAGTGCCCTAACACATGAAGCTTACTCCACTTTGTCTAGTCGAAGTGACTTCCAATTCCGAGTTCAAACCACATGGCAGAGCTAAGGGTCAATGTTTCATTCGCCATAATGTGGGACATGTGACATGAACGTAGGATGCCCCAAAGTTTCAATTTTCTTCAAGAACTTTTAGTGGAAGACATCCAGGTGGCAAGAAACTAAATGGAGTCAGTTAGGGACATGGACAGAATGGATTATCTCAAAATCTTACTTCCGGAAAGTAATTTTGATCCATCTTGAAAGAAGTGTCCCTGGATCGATCTGCATTCGAACCGGAAGGGTTCCTTTGTCCATGCACTTATTAGACATCAGTATATCAAACCATCTAATGGAAGCCGATGCTCGAGTGGTTAGTGTATTGGACTACGCACCAAGCAGTTCCAGGTTCAATCTTTAGATAACACCTACAATTTTCTTTCACTGCTCCCCATCTCGGGTGCACCTGACAACCTTCCGAGAGTAAGACTGTCATGACAAACTTCTTAAATAAAGGTATGCCCTTCGGACGACGACAGCAAACAGTAGGCTCCTTCCATCCGTGTAAAGAATATGACACGCACAACATGAATGTTCGTGAGAAGCTGGGTCCCATTTTTTATTTTTTTTGCATCAATTTATTAGTTTCGGAACAAATGAAATATTTTTATTGATGAATACCACTGACGGTTTATTGAATTCGCGGTATTACTATGGTGAAAGTGGCTAAAGAGGGTCATTGGCACTTCGGTACCTTGTCCGACAAATTCATCAATTATATTATTTCCTGAGGTCATTCCAGTCGGTTCAAGGGGCCAGAGATACAACCATGAGCCATACGAGTTATAAAATGATTTCGACCTATTCCCGGAGAGTCTTCAAATCCATCTGAAAGCGATGGGACTAAGATAGTGCACTAAAGTGGACAGGGTTTGAATTGGTGTATTATACGAACTGTCATAGGTGATACTTCTAATGTTCATGGTCTGTGTTAAGAACATTGGGTGAGAAACTAGATAAGACCGTCAGATAAGAGGCCGTCAGTATTAACTCTGAACTGGTAGTCAATTTTTTACTGACGAGGTCTGATGAAGTCCAAATGAATTTCAATGAAAATTTTTCCATTCTTTGGTGTATCTGGTGTATCTTTCCATTCTTTGGTGTCTGGTAACTGAACCACCTCCTGGTAAGTGACTAGTGTTAGGGACGAGTAGTGTCTCTGCGAAAAATCTGAGCCAAAAAAATTGATCTATTCTTTAATCTGTTGTTAACTGATCACAAAGATCGTGCATACCTAGATATTCAACCCATCATCAGTTTTAAAGGAATCCTTGCTAAAGCCTTTCCAAAGGTCACTTATGTTAGTGACATGGTTTACTGATCAGGGTTTCCACAATCATTTACAGCAGAAATTATGGGACTCGAAAAAGTGTTAGATTAGGCTTACGTATGTAGACGGGGTTACTGATCTAAATTCGTAGATTGTCAAGCAACTGGACAGACTAAAGAAAAGATTAAAAAAATTCTGACAAATACAAACTTATTCAAAATTCAGTCCCAAGTCATAAGTAGGTATATTCTAAAGCTAGGAGGCAAAGCATATCATCCAGAAAAAGAAGGTTTCAGTCAAGACTTTGCGGAAAATATAGTATCAGCTCTACGGCCTTCGCGAGGTATTGATTCGTAGGCTGCAGCGTCAGAAAATGGTAATCTTTCTTACTAAGCTCAGTGCATTAAGGGTATCCGTTGACCATAAGATTGATTTACATAAAGGCGGGGAAGCAGATCTTTTTTGTTTTTCCTTCGGTAAGGAGGCGCATTTCCAACTAGATGATTACTCAGAGAAACAAAATTGTGGTATCTGAGTTGAAGATAGCTTACAAGAGATTCATGAAATACTTTCCATTGTACATTAATGGCATGATCGGTTTTAAGGCCGAAACTGGCATTTTCTTCTTCATTTTAAAACGTTGATCAGCAATTATATCTTTCTGTATTCGGATGGCCTACCATGCCTTATTCCCAAACTATGGAAAGCAGTAAGGCTATAGCATCATCTCACAGTGATCAACCAATGTTCTCGAAACTGTCGTCAAATACTTAAGGCCATAAGAATGCCTTATTCGTACGACACACTAAATAATTGGTCATTGCTTTCGCTTACATGAAAGAGGATGACAGTTAGCCATTTGAATATACTTCTAGTTATTAGCTAGATTATCTGATTGTGTCTCCTCAGAAGCAAGTAGTAAATGTAAGTCCCACGTCCCCATTTATCGAAATCAATTAAAAATCTAGTCATTGCACACGTCCCTGTCACGTTCGCGTACAGTCGGCACCCCTCACAGTTTCGCACATGCCTTGATTCATCCGTCGACAGCATTGAAATAGGTAATCGATATGAAATTATTGTATTAAATGCCAAGACTGTGGGATCATCACACCTTTTGTCCGAATTTCAATCTTTTATTAGTCAAACAGGCTGCTTGTTGAAAGTTTATAAAAAAAAAACCAACCAAAGCCAACAGTTCAAGGCTTTGTCCCATATCATTAATTATGCCTGGGTATATGTTTATCTTGGCAAACATACTCAAAATGGATAGATCAACTTGTTCCCTCACTTAACCATGATAATAAAACTTGGCCAAGTAGGAAATACTTCTTAATAAGTCACCGAACTGGTTTAGTGGTTCCTTTCCCACTCGAAATTGTTGCATTAATTTCGCAAAGCCAATTCACCCACATCGTACAAAGTGGAAACAATCACGACTCACCGGATAAGTGTGGATAAATGGATTTGACCGACCACACAGATACATTAATTTCTCATATTTCTATCGCTTGACTCCTAGTCAGTCACACGATTCGAGCTCGATTGCAACACTGATGAAATGAAAACGCAACAAGCAGCGGCGCAGAGTCCCACTTTGGCAACAAATAGCGGCTTTAAGCGCGCAGAAGAAAACCACTCTTCAAAGTGTAATTTCTTTTGGCCGTTCAGCCTGGTGACTGACACACTTTCCTCTCATCAAGTGTACAGATACAAAAGTATCTAATGGTTATTTTGTAAAAGCCAACGTGACATCACGTGCAGGAACTGTGCCGCACACAATGCGCCTTTTGACCTGGCTTCGGGTCCAGCAAATAGGGTCATGAGACACATGGTGACCTGAACCTTCTGTAACCCCCACCAGTTGGAAGCTTGTAATTAGGCATTGTTTGGGGCATCGAGAATTCTTGTTAACACGCGCATTATTCTGCGTCAGTAGCTGCATTCTATAATGGCCTGGGAATTAGTATGCAACATGGCGCATGTACATTCGGTTGGACATAATTTGGAGGGTGTCTCTGCAATGCGCTTGTTGGCTAATGGAATGCTTGGGCTCCCATCCAGCCATATTCAAAGGCGTCGTCGTTAGTATCGAATTTTAGTCACATCTTAGCGGTATGATAAGGTATTCTATGTGCATGGGGCTAGGGTATTGCCGTTATGTTGGCAGTATTACAGTGGTAAAAATGGTAATTTTTTTTTATACTTTTTGCATTGCAACTGTTTCTCTGTCGAGTTGTGGGCAAAAAGGTCAACTAGTTTGTGGAGCAGTGTTTCGCTGCTGGCGCGAAACTCAATCGCATAAGACTGCACGATTGTAGGCAGCTTGGATTGGTGACTAGTGCTCTGGATTAACCGGTTACTTGGCATGGTCACGGTGTGACTATGGATGGTCATTTATTGTGAAGTGTTAACAATGCAACGGAAGCTGTCTGTGTTGCTTGTACCCTTTTTGGGTAAATAAAATAACATGTCTGCGCTTGATGGTGTCTTAGGCAAACTGTGTACCAATCAGTGGCAGAAAAAGGGCGAAAGCACTGCATAGGTGGATTTGAAATAGCAAAACGAATGGGGCACCGTAACATGAGGCGTTTATTTCACATGCGATCGGCACATGCACATATGTACGTGGAATGGAACTATTTGTCTTTCTTTTACAAGTTCTGTGAACATTTTCTCAATAAAAATGTTCATTAGCTGTGAATTATTTTATGGACTGCAAATACGCCGAGTAAGAAAGTGGTAAAGTGATCAGGTTTATGGCAAAGGGCTGGTGTTACTCATTTTCTGCCATTAGAGCCATCAAATGCATGACTGATGGATTACCTTTTAGCTCCAATCAACCCTGCAGTCTAAGAAAGAAAATAAGTCATTAAGTCTGAAAGCCTGGAACTCACGTTCTACAAATACAAAAGGTATACATGTTGGACGCAACATACCTATGGAACCCAGAGACAAGCTTCTTACAACCATTCATAAAAATGCAAAGGACTACTTTTTGAAGTCGTGGTCGAAAGTCAGGAAACTGATCATGGCAGTTATACTCTTATTTGTCAGACGTGTTAGCCTACAGAGATTTTAAGACCAATCAGTACAGATAGCCATGGAAAGGACAATAAAGTCACAGTGATACCGTATTTAACCTTAGTATGTCCCTTCGTATGTCACACTTTTCTCCGTTGACCTGCTATGGAAATTATAGACTGGATTGTTTTGTAGTCAAGTCAACAAACTTGATGCAGAAAAGCAACAAAAGGACTTATTTGATAGAACGAGCAGAAGACAAACCCATCAGGACATCGCCTACGAAAACGAACTCTGATTCATCGGCTTTGCTTAACTATCCACATCTCTACCGACAACCTATCGACAACCAAATTGATTATAGTCCTTGCCGTGGATAATTACCTTGATTCATCAAAGGTACGCACATATGTAAATATTATTTGCGAAGGCTGGAATTGCAACCGACCCCCAGTTTGTGTTTTTCAAGAGCTATTCATAAGTCCATCAGCGCAAAGTACCATAAGCAGCACTCTCACCAAGCCATCAGAAATGTGACTAACTCAGTCAAGTGACTGATGTGCTTGACTTCGATTACCCCACGCTTTCAAGAAAACATAAGATTGACGGACCATGTAAATGAGCAGAGATGTTATGCGAATTTTTATAAGAGGGCTCAAGTAGTTGGAGAGTCCAAAGACTAGGAAGGGAAAACAGTGCTAAAGAAGTAGTTACTGCCAAACACATGAAATCAATATACCTACGTCAGTAGTCCAAAATTCTCTACCAGGATTACAAACAATCACTAGAACCACCGGAGAAGAAGGAAGTATAGACAGCCATTGGTGAGCTTAAACATGACCTAGAAATTGAGTTGTTTAATGCCATGTCTGGTGGTCTATCTGATACTGTCAAAAGCGCTTTCTAAAATTAGGCGAACGAGAAAAACCCAAAGCCTACCTATCCATGTCACCGACACACGACTCAAACAGAACGTTACGATGGATAGCTACTAATCTTGATTCCAAATAATTTTTGAAGATATCAAAGCGTGGATTCCTATTGAAAAGAACCAAAGAATTGCTCAATACTATCCTCATCATTACCGTTCTGCTATCTGGCGCAGAGGTATGAACTTTGTCAAATTCGGATGAAATATGTTCGCATTTGTTGGACGGTTTATGAAGTGAAAGATTTAACGATAATCTATATAACCTGTGACATGATTCCGAGCTGGCACATGCATGTTTTAAAATTAAAATAACTCGGTCAAGTAGAGCCCAAAAACCATTAATTCCATCCCTGAAGAATTAAGACAAACCCATCTTCAACGTGAGTTGATACCAAGCAACACGAAAAAGTTTTTCACAGTCGCACCTCTGAAAACAAGTTTAGAAAAATGGGCGGACATGACCTGAAACAGTAGCTCCCTAGTTCATACATGTGAGGAATATAACACCCATTACGTGAAGCTACCCCGGGGGTTCCACGTTAGGTCAAATATATGTAAGTCCTTAGTCATTCGAATCTCTAACCGACCGGCCAAAGGGCTAATAGACTCGTTGAGTGGTAGAATCATTCATACTAGCCGTCACGATGGAAACAACTGTGTCCTCAACACAGAGTTCAATGACCCTTCGCAATAGTTCAGGCTGATAATGTCGTGACTAATGTCAGTGGGAGCACGAAATAGCACTCTCCATAGTGCAGAAATGAAAACCCTGGCGAAATGTCACTCATTCGGACCTCCTTATATGCCGAAACTATCCGATTCCCTCGAGGAGCAAAGTACCTTCGAGTCATGTTGGATGAAACTGCCAAAAAGGCCCATCCAGCACGCTAGATATGTGACAAGATCGGATCGAATAGATACTTTGTTCTTAAATCTCGTAACGCAGATACTACATTTCCATTTTGTGTTGAGTGTGTTCGATTTACTTAAAATTTCTAAGAATATTTGAGATTTTAAATACAAAACTGTCATTTGTTGACAGCTGTCAAGTTAATGCTGTACGATTGACAAAAATGAAAGATTGATCTTCGCGAGTAACTCATAGTAATTGTTTTTGGGCAGTTTAGTGTTTTGAAGACTCCAACTAGTCCTCGTAAATCAGAGTCAGTTGCTTCTGTCATCGAACAACAGGTATCTTTTCAAATTTAGCGTCATTGTTGAGCTGTCAACATTCGACTATCGACGATGACATTTGAAAAGTAAAAACTAGGAAATTGATAAAATTTGGACAGATATACATTGGTTCTGCTTAGGGTCATCATTAAGCGCCTTGTCACACATCTTTAGCGCATTTATTCAATGAATTTGAGCGTTTTGGACAGGATAGTGAACTGAAGAATCCGGCAATGTCAGTTACAACTATCGCCGTCTTAGCTGAAAGTGTCATTGAAAACCCAGAAGTGTTCATTGCAAGACGATCACAGGGCATATCCACAGATTTTAACGATCTTGGTCTAAATGCTTAAGATCCAATTGGGACAAGAATTGAACCCAGCAGACTAAGTACTTTTGCTGATTGGGTGATGGCATGACATTCCTTTTTTCTAATCCTTATCCTTGTTATCATACCTTATTTCAAAAGCATCGAATTGAAATCAAAATTTTATTCCTAAAGTGATCACGCCCTACTCAAAGATCTGATCAATATCAACAAGTTTTGCTCCTAACACGTACAATACTGGGTTTTGGTAAAAAGAGAAAGGATTTCGATTAGACAGACTGAAATACGATACCAAATAGTGTGGGCTCTGTTTACCAGGGCGTTATGCAACATAAAGTTTCTTCTAATATTCTATTCGGATACTAGGTCTGCACACAAGTCGATGACGACATTAAAACCAGCTCAAACCCACAACCGTGAAGGTTACACGCCGTAGTACAAGCTTAACTTGACGGAAACATAAATCCATTCTCCGCAACCGGACTCCTCTTAGGGCGAGCAAGTGTATCTCGAATTGTTATTCATAAGGAATTTAAATTATTTACTAACAAATTATCAAACCTCATGCGATCATTAAGCGTAAAGCAGCCTTAAAATGTTTGCCATTAAAACTCAAAACGGCTTGTCCCCGAATGTCTTCATCTTGGCAATACCAAAAGAATCTACTTACAAATAATTACTACGCTCCCACAGAGTCGGAGACTACAAGTATGATGAGCGCGGAAAAGCGGACGTGAGATGGGAAAATTACCCACCATTATCATCAGCATGATCAGATCAGCCTTGCCACTTTTATTTCACTTAGTGCTAACTGATAATTTTATACCTCAATTCGCCACTTTTTGCCTGAAAACGGTTCCCTTCAATTTAGCTAAACAATTGGATACACTGTTGGAGAAAAACAACTACCTTCCGGAGGAAGGAGGACAAGAGACGGTACCAACTAACTATTGTGTTAACTTTCCCAATACACGCATTTTTATCCCAGATAGCCAGTTTCCCGTTTCACTGTCAATGCCCCGAGGGGATTGCAATTAAAAATCAGGAAATAAACTCAACTCTTACACAATGCCAGTGGCTTCCTTCATGTTGACTCTTTTGCTTAACGTGTTTTGTTTGTTACATATAGCACGGGTAGGTAGCGGTCAATAAACTTTTGTCTTATACCCCTCTCATGGTAATTTAATTTAAATAAAAAGGGTAATGTCCACGTTAGATTTCTCAAGAACACGGTCTGTAGAAATTGGCACACGAAGTGGAAAAAGTTACGTTTTAGCCCAAACGAATGTTGGCTAATTGTAAAAGTGAGTTAAACTTCCTTCGGATACGGGTAAATCACATTGGGGTTTCATAATTTCTTAATTTTCTGAACTGCACACACAAGCTGGGTTCTTTTGAGAAAACAAAAACCCAAACTGGTTTGGATTTCGTGGCCAAAAGATCGAGTACGATACTCGTATACACAGCATGTGCAAGAGTATTCTTCATGGGAATCAAAACTTTATTCAGACGCAACTTTTGATTCTATTGAAATGGTGCTTCAAACAACAGCGGCTGTGGGGAATTTGGGTTGACTTTTAAGGCACGCAAGTAAATCTACACGGGTTATTATTCACGAAGAGAAGATACAAATTTCCCAACGATGTGTTTGAAGTTTGATTTGCACATCCAAATCGTTCTAATTAGATTGCTTTGTGTAGCTACTTGGTTGTGCTTTGTGTGTGTTTTTTTTTTTCAGTTTTTGGTATTTGTATCTTCATAAGATTGTTATGAAACGGCCAGAAGCTGGTTTCGTGAGAATATCCGCAAAGTAGTTCACCCATGGGGATTTGATGATTTCATACTAAATGTTTGGTGTTAATAGGGTTTGAGTGTTACGTATTGCTGTGCAGATATATCTTTTCTAATTACGTTGGGATCGACAATTTCTTTCAGAGAAGAACGTTACCAATCCTACCTCAAAGAAAAAGAAAAATTGGTGGGGGTTTGAGCTTAGATCATGAGTGTCACTTTATCGTGACATTGGCTTAAATGGCACTGGCATTCAATTTTAATTTCGATAACAAGACAGAGCGCTAAGCTATCGTGAGAGACGTTAAGCAAACTTAATTAGTACAACTAATACAATTTACGAAGCTTGTATCAAACCGACAACGTCAATCCATGAAGGCACTTTAATGGATGAGAATCAAAAAGGAAGCATATGAGTAGCAGCAGAGGAAAATAAAATTACCATCCTAACATCTTTATGATAATGAATCTCACTGATTCTGATATGGATCTTGAAGCGAGAAATGCATACAAGTAAATATAATAAATAAAGGCTAAGAAAACTAGCCGAAGTAATGCTGGAAGTGTCGAAGTTCGGGTGGAAGGAGTCGATCAAAATCAAACTCAATTTGGAAGCATTGCTAGCTTTGAAGGTGCAGGTGGCGAACGTACGTATAATAAACTTCAATCCACTGTCTTCACACTGAGTGTTTCAATAACGAAATTGTATGTTTATGTGTGTCAACGTCAATATTTAGTTACTTCCAATATGTAAGTACCTACGCATACAGGAAGGAATAAAGGTTCGATTCCTCGAGATCTACTTGAAAAATATTTTCAAGAAAATGCTCATTATTCATGGTTCTGTAACGATCTCCACTGCACGTATTTCGAACTCAGCTTAATTTTTGAAAGTCTAAGTATGTGATAAAATAAAGTCCTCATCAAATTGATGCATTTTTCTGAAAGCAATTAATGAGGTGTTTATGGGGTCGTCTCGATTCGTCTCCCTGTTCACGGATTTGCTCATTAAGATGCATTTTAATACCAAACCCAATTGCTAATCACAATTCTGTGACAAACAACGGATAAATACCTTAGTTAAGTGTGGGTCAAGATATATGCACAAAATTACATCTCAATTGTTGCGACCGCGTCACTGTGGTAACGAATGGATGGCTAGATCAAACGATTGAGTTTGATTGTTCAAAGCTTACTCCTGCTCTTGACAATTTGCCAAACTATATTGAATATATAAGGAACTGTGCAAAGTAAAGAAGACTTTTTTAAGAGTAGGTATTTCTAGTGGGACCTCCCTTTGACTTAAAATCTCAAGCATTTCCCGTATTTGCCCCATTTGGCACGAACCGACTTTTACCTTTTATTTCCTGATGAGAAGAAACCCTTCCGACATGTTGTACCGATGTCCTTAAGTTTATCTTGTAGTAGAAATGCCTTTGCATGATGTAAATTGCTGTATTGAATCGAATTTCGTACTTTCAAAAGTTCTGTTTACTTTGAAACGCACATTTTATATAAAATATTGTTTCGGCTCTACCATGGCGACTGCAGAAATGTCGACATTCCAACTTCGTTGGTCATTAACCGAAGACGGAAACGCGTTGGCCGATCTAAGTATTATTTACTGATCGTTTGACTAGATCGTTTAGTCTCATATGTATGTCCCTATATGAGCTATTTAATCTCATTTGTTAGTTTGTGCTACCAGACTGTTGAACTCTTTACCCACGCCAATAGCCAAAGGTTTAAGTTGTCAACTCAGTAGCAATTAAAAAGTCTGTTTCTACTGCCTTTGGGCCTGATTGATTTACCCCCCTTTTTATGTCGCTTTCTCCCTGGTGCTCCTCCTATCTTTTAATTTCCGGAGCATTGTCTTCCGTTGAACTTGACCACCACATTCTCTTTGTTTACGATGTAAACAATCTTTTAGTGCGCTTGTGCTTATACTACTGCATTGTGAATCGCTATTGGAAGACAGAGCTGATACAGACCAGAGTTCGATGTGAAAGAAGTGACAGTGGAGACAATGTCTTAATAGCAATCAGCTGATAGCCATCTTTGGCCCTTCTTCTCTCTTTGATTGTTAGTCCTGATTTTCTGTTTTCGTAGATTGTCTGCAGATTGTACTAATTGCAGCTCAACAACCTCAATCGTCATTTTGTGAACTACTTCCATTCCACATATTGCATGAATGGATACATCTTTATAAATCAAACTGCATGGACTGCGTATGAGTATTTTAAAAACTCTCAAGCCATTCAAATTGCTAGCAATCATCAAAAACTTCTATAGGCCACAAGGCACCAGAAAACTCAATTTATTTTAAAAAGTCGCACACTTACAAAGAAACCACGGGTTTTTGATTTTCCATCAATTGTTAAACTTTTCCAAAAGATTTATAGACTTTCACTTGATTAACAAAAGACATCGAAAGTATCGTCTCACAATAAAAGAAACTATTGTTAGGTGGAATCACAACCGCAACCAACGCACACGTACCATAATGTAGAACGCATAGATCTTAAAAGCCAAGTCGCATGTGATAATTAGCTCTTGTCCGTGACCTGAGAGTTCAGCCATGGACCACATGGGGTTTTCTAACCTCAAGTGAATAGCATCTTGTGACTTTAAAATGCAATTCATTATTGGTTTTAAATATTTCGACATTGGATTTCATGTATCCCCTTTAACCTTTTATGGTACTGAAATCAGTTAGCTAAAAGTTTATTTCAAGATGTTAGTCAACGTACAGGGTTCAAGGTTCAGTCCGAGTATTGTTGTTGATGTCTCAACTCACGACAAAATTATACAGACAACGTATTAGGGTTGAACCAACGTCTTGCCAAGCAAAGATTTATATCCACTTGAAGAGAGAGAAATACAGATGGTCAGTAAAATCCCGCCAATGACCATGCTCAAGCTAACCCAAAGATTGTTGCACTTCAACATTTTTGTATAAACAGTGAAAGTCTAAATATTTCTTTTACAAAAAAAAACAAACTACCTACCACTTTTGGTTTAAACTTACTAACACTTTCATTCCGATGACATCGAAGTGATTGGTATTTCTTCTGGTTTAGAATGAAACCATAAACTTTTCGTTGTTTAATTTATTCAACAACTCACCTACATTCTTGGTGGCATGGTCAAACTTTCCATTTCACGTAGCTGGTACAACAGCACACATTACGCCGGAATTAATTAAATCCGGTCTTGCCTACCACAATGTGTCCTTTTGTGATTTAAATTCAAAATGAACCCACTGCTGGTGATGGTGGGTTCTTTCGTTTTCGTTCGACCAGTTTGGTTCTAGCGTGGATTAACTTGTTTTTGTGTTTGTTAGTATTTATGGTTTTGGTTAGTCACAGAATTGGCCAGCGAGTGCGCATAAAATTAGAATGATAGACCCACTGTGGCTTTATTCAAATGTGTGTACATTTTGTTTATTTTAATTCAGTTTGTAGTAACAAATTCATAATTGTTGCCATGTGTTGTATGTGTGATATCTGCATTTACAACAATGGCCCGAATATGAACATTTGCCACTAATAAGCAACAAACTTGGCTATAATTTTATACTAATAACAAACAAACTTTTATAATTTTATCATATGGAACAAAAGGAAAACGACAGAGTTTACAAAAACAACTTGTCCTTATCGAAGGACATGCTCTTGTTCAAAATTCAGGCATATCTACGTGAAAGTTTGTTTCTTTTACTTTACACGGAACCTACCACAGTAGGTATAGTGAAGAAGTCGCTTGGACTATTGGACTACCTGCGAAGGACTCAAGACTCAATCGCCATACAACACCAAAAGTTTGTGCACAGAGTTTACAAAAACAACTGAAGTCCTTATCAAAGGACATGCTCTTGTTCAAAATTTAGGCATATCTACGTGAAAGTTGGTTTCTTTTTCTTTACACGGAACCTACCACAGTAGGTATAGTGAAGAAGTCGCTTGGACTATTGGACTACCTGCGAAGGACTCAAGACTCAATCGCCATACAACACCAAAAGTTTGTGCACTCCCACCTCTCCTAGCTCCTGAGAAACATTCAGAAGTATAAATGTCGGAAAAAAGCTTGCCAAACTGGTGCCCGACTGGGTGATACCTACTTGCACCTTAATGCTCAAGTCTTGTTCTAATAAAGTGGGCGTGGCATTTTTCATATTTAAAGGAATTATTGTAACATCGTGCTGATGGTATCTGAGAGATTTCCTTATTTAAATTTGCTATTTTTCAAAATATTAAAAAAAAGTGGGCGTAACCATATGTGGTCCTCAGGCGAGTTAGACAAAACTTCAAGGCCTATTACATTTCCCATTTCGGCTCAAGGTGTGAACCCACAGACCACAGATATGAGGTTTAAAGTAAATGTCCTTCGAATTCTGCGTTTAATAGTAGGCCTCTTCCTCATAATACGCATAACACAAATGGTTGTCAGAAGTGTACCACATGATCTTTTCGGGACTCAATAAAGCGATGTGAATATTCAGGATGTCGGTATAAAACTTTTGCATGGCTTGTACGTCCACAAAATACTTCCACTTTATGGGTAGATGTATTTTTCCAAAAAATTAAAAGTCGTACGATCCCAAATCAGGCAACGTTTGATAGCGAAAATGGGATTTTCAGTCCTTTACTCTGGATCTGGATCCTTTAGCTTGGATCGCATCGTGCAAGCACTTTTTGGTAATTTTCGATCACAATGCGATGTTTTTGAGATAATCAATTCAAATTCCATAGACTTCCATGAAATGATTTGACTAATTCAAGCACAGATGATCATGGATTTCAGTTACCCAATACGCTGGTCATCATTTATGTTCTCACGAGCGTTTTTAAGTCGCATATACTAGTTGTGGTCCTGAATTGATATCTTCTGTCATCTTTTCTTCCTTGTCCTTACTTTCTTGCTGTGTCTTGACACTATTAATCGATCCTTAAAGCTGATAGTTTTCTTAAGTTTGCTTTCAGTCTCAACCAACTCATAATAGTATGTAATTGCATCATAACCAGGAAGCACTATGCATTTGGAAAAAACCATTTGACCTGTTAATCTGTGCAATAATTTAGCGAGAAACTAATTTTTATGGTGAGACCTGTCACCCTTTTTATATGTCGGACTTTGGCCACTAGCCCAACAGTGTTGGTATGCATGACGGGATCAAGTCATGCAGCATTTATGGATACAATGTGCAATATGGTATCCATTTACATAGCTCGCTGCTGAAATAACCACGAAATCAAGTTGGTTCATAATTACTAATATTAATCAAAGCAGGTATTTTAAATGTAAATTTATTATTATTTATACAAAATTAATAATAATTTCAATGTCGAAAATAGTGCACCATTTGCATTTATGCAAAACTCGAATCTTTTCAAGAAATTTATGGTGTCATCGATCCTTTAGTAAATTTAGTGGTTCATGTTCGATTTATTAATATAGAATTTGCCTTTTAAATAATCATGAGAGAAACTCCTGAGATTGTTGTATTCATAGACCGAACTGGTACTGGTCTGTTCATGCAGACGGAGTGAAGATGGAAACTGGAGTTGGAGATGGTGTCTTTGACAGTATTCCAGGTCGAATTGCATGAAACTTAGTAAAGGTATTAAGGGTGCTAGGACCTAGGATAACTATTCAGATAGCCAGGTGCCACTTAAAGCGCTGTCGTCCAGCTTAATAAATTCTATACTGCAACAATGGACTTTAATACCTTGCCACACATAACAAACTCGAATAGGTCCCTCGCCATCAGCCAAATATTTGAGAGATGAACTAATTAGGGTTGCTTCAGGATTCGATTTCATAGGCTCTGAACCTTACTGAGTTGTGAACTGGGCTATCCGCCTCAGCGCTGATGTCAGTTGTTGGTGTTCTTGCAAAACTTTCCTCAACAAGATCGGGAAATTGCACAGCAAGTTCAAGATGATCCTTTAAAGATTGCAGTGAATGTCACCCATTAAGTCAGTAAAGTTCTTGAGCTCTCACTAGGAGTGTCAGAACTGTACTCGTATGTAAAACGTTCAGGAAGAAGACTATGTAGTTTAATAGTGGTATCAACAAGAAGAAAAGGCAAGGTTTCTTGAAGCGCAATGTCCTAAGGTTTTTTGGTTCAACTTGTTCTCATCAGATGACATGCACTATGTTCGCAGACCTCAAGGAAGAGGATATAACCCCAGATATGATGTTCCAACTATAAAGCATGAGAAGGGATAAGTGAAGATGTAAGTACTGTCTTAAATATACTCCAAATCAAATTTGTAATACCTTATTTAATGTTCATTCTTTCCTCAAGAAGTTGATCAATCCTTTCCAAAAATGGACAGATGAGTGCTCAAATATATCAGAAAATCCTCATTCAAGGCCCAATTCGTCTGAAAGCAAACACACCAGCTGAGTGGCCTAAACTTTTTTGAAAAGAGAGAACACTGAAATTTTTAATTGGTCACCACCTTCTGATCTATAAAAGCCCAAACGATAAAATTGTATAGGTACAGAGCTGATGGAAGTCATATGGTCAGAATGGGGAAAATATCATCAATTCAATTCCTTCGAAGTTGCAGGACATTGTTGGTCAAAAGGTATGCAAATTGCAAAGTTTTTACATGTTATTACTTTTAAGTACACTGTAGCTGGTTAGAATTAAATCTCCAATTCAACTTTGAATTGTTTACCTACAGGCTCCAGAAATGATGTCCAAAACTGAATTAACTACTCATGTAGGCTAAATTTTATTAAAAACTTAGATGAGCTGACAGACAGAATTGACTCAGAGGTCATAGAACCAGTTGGGTGTGCCCAAATGAAAACATGTCTGGAAATCGTTTACACATTCAAATAGCTGCTACGTATTATTTAACAAGTTTCAGGCTTATACATGATACTTTTACTGGGTGCTTTAAACACCCTTCAAATCAACAGAAGAGTCGCATATACAACATACATATGAATAAGTTGTTTCTATTTCTATCCATACGCAACAATAAAACCAATTAAACTGTTTTTAGCACTGCTTTAGCATTCATAAAATGATGTTCTTTATCTCGTTTTTTAATTTGAAAGGTTTAGGAAACTTGTAGACCGCAGAATCTAAAAACAACAGTAACCACAACGAGTAGTGTTCCATGAAATGAATAAACTCTACATAACCTATGTATTCAACCTAAATGCCATTTTTTCAACTAAACAGACAAATATTTTCCATTTTTTCTGAGAATTCCATATAAACAAATAAAAAGCAGTATCGAATCGAAAAAACACTCTAATTAGGTACCAGCGTTTCCACATAAACCCCGCACCCAAACGAAAGCTGTATACATACAAACATGTATGTATGTCCAATCTAAGTAAATACATACTAGCAAAAAACAACGACAATAAGAAATCAAACGGGAATTATTCTTTTAAACAAAACTGGTTCCCTTGTGACGCTGACCTTTTCAATGATTTGTTTAAGTAATTTGTCAAAAGCATTAAGTTCCTGTTAGCACGTCTTTTTCTCCCTCCTTTTTGCGTAACGCGGTTTCTTCTCTCGTTGTATTCGTTTTGTCGTCGTCTTAACCCAAAATAAAGATGCCGATATCCACCATGTAAACATTAAATCCAATTCGCTCTACAAACTTAATTTCATAACAATACCTAGAGGCCAACTTCGGCCCACCACTATAAACACGTTAGAGCATTTGAGAAACCTTGACGGTGCTCACTTACCAGCACCGGACAAAACCTCGTTACAAAATTAACTGCATCTCAGCCACAATGCGAAGTCGAAGAATTAAAATAAAGCAATTATGATAAAAATAAAAAAAAAATCATGTTCACCTTGGCTGTTGACTTGCGTAGCAAGAGATAAAAACAAAAGTGTTATCATCGCGCTGAGCATGTCTTTCGAATGTCCACCTCCTCCGCTGGTGGATGGGATTCTACTTTTGGTATTGTTCTGTAAAAATCTCCAACTAATAATCGAAAGTATCTGTGAAATGCCACTCGGAATGGATCTCCAGATTTCTCCGCTTTGCATTTTGCAGTTTGTTGTATCCAATTGAGATAATGTTGCCGTTGCCTGGTTCGGCATCATTGTGTTTAATTGCAACGCTGCAGGCATTTGAATTACTGTAAAAGCTGTTGAACTATGATCGCGAATAAAGTCGGTTTTTATATTATTTTGCAATAATTTTACTTTAGCGGTTTGGTGCATTTTCGCCGTCGATAGCACGTCCCCACCACCGCTTGGCGAAACTGGAATCAAGTGGGTAGAAGGTATTTAATTGACCACTGAATTGGAAAGATTATAATTTTCTTCGTTAAAACATTTTTCACTGAATTAATTATTACTTATGAAACACCCACAAGAAACATATTTTTTTTTGAATTTTTTTGTTTAAACTCCGCGAAGTGACCACCAACAAGAATAGCAAGTTCGCAGATCAGCTCTTTTGTTTCGTCATGCATGAAAGTGTTTTCTGTTAGTGTAGCGCGATTAACTTGAGTTTGGCAACACACTCGAGCGCAAATCAATCTCGAACTAAATAAATAATTTAATTATGCAAAGTACGGTGAGAGCAAATACAAATAATCCTTTCTCTTTGAAAATGCAATTTTAAAATGCGGCTGACCTCGCTTCAGTTTCACAAGCCCGACCCGATTGATAGAAGAAAGCGAATGTGATTCAGTTACACTGGTTTTGTTGCGCGGTTACAGAAGAGCCAACAGGGGTTGATTCGACACGGAAATACATCCTTCGGGATAAGAATGAATGACAACCAGGTGCGTAAGTTGTGTATTCCTTTATCGCGAAGGGGGATTTTTTTTCTTTTTCTTCGTTTTGTTGAAAGAAACTCGCGCGATCGCAACTGGATCTACATCACCAAGGTAAAGCCAGACGATGAATAATACGGCAAAGGCGAAACGTCAGCTCTAGATGAAAGTTAACTCGAAACTGGTTTGCTAGCTCAATTGAATGGCCGACTGGCTGTTGGCTGTTGACTGCTGTTGCTGTTTCTGGTGCTGGTGCTGCTGGCAACTTGAATGTTGTCTCTTTTGCTGTGTGTTTGTCTGTCCGTCTGTCATTTTTCAATAGTGTGCGGTGCGCGGACTGGTTATTTTGTGTTTTCAGTTGGCGCTGTGCAATACAGTTGGCGACTATCAGATGTCAACTTTTATGGAGACTACGGGTATGTACTTTGGAGACTTGATTGATATGGACAATTTATTTGCCACATTACTGTTAACTTGAGCGAGCACACTTGATGGTGGCTGAACTTTAGAGAAAAAAAAAAATAGTCTCGCCTTCCACTCAACTACTTAAGACAGTTTGTTGAAGGCGAACAGCAAGGAAGTATTCACATATACCTAAGTGCGCCAAAGATTTTATAGCCTTTAATACTTCTACGACTCCAAATATCCGATTCCCTTCCCAATATGTGAATAAACTACATACATTCGAATTGGACACTTTGTTTAGTCTATTTTTCTAGTTTAGAACCATTTTAGAGCGTTTTCAGGGAAAGTTTTGTCTATTATGAGGGCAACTAGTCAGTCACTACAAATATTGATAAGTCCACCATGCCATCCTTCATGAATTCAGTATCCAATTGGCATCAAACCAGTGTCAAGTTACAAAGAGTGCGAAATGTTGTTCATATCGTGCCAAAAATTTAGCTGAAAAGTCATCACAAGATCCATCCTGGATTCATTCAGATACATCCAAATCAAATGGATTCCAAGTTCAAAAATTGCAATTGACATCAGGCATTCAGACGTTATAAACCAGGTTCATTATTCCGAAATCTCCTAAGTCGACTCTTCGTCACAAGTTTTGGATTCTGTAATCCCCAGGAAGCCATATTTTTGCAAGCTTTGTATCGCAGGATTCATAATTTCAAACCAATTCACTACCTACTTTGATTGCCGAAATACTGAACCAAAAATTAAGAAGTGCAAATCTGTGAAAACCACAAGGTAAATTTGCAAACAATAAACGTGGCTCACTCGTGATTTAGATACAAGAGCTAAGACGCATTGCAGATGCTTTTAGAAACCACCTGAAAGGACTATTAATTTGTAAAGACAAACCGTAACAAAAACTTATAAAAAACCAATAACATTTCGTTCCATCTTTGCTCATCGGCGGCAGCTCATCCGCATTCATAAATTAATTCCAATTGAACGCCTAACAACCTTAATGGCCACTTAAATGGCCAGATGGGATTAGAAGAAGAGTAAAAAGGAATAATCGTGAAAATAGGTCAGTCGGCTAGTAAACGCATCGAGACGGGAATGGGATATGCAGCACACCATACGTTGCCAGGTATACATCTCGATGGAGCAGCCAGAGTGAGGAGAATGCTATTCCCGTGGTAATGTCTACAATTTGTAAAGTGGAGAATTGGTCTGTAGAAAGCACAGCTTTTTGTGCAGAAAAGCTTTTCGAAAAGCATTCGCAGACAATGGCTTTGGGACTTAGGGGGCAGTGTTTTACATTCTACTTAAAGAAAATGTATTAAGTGGTTGCTTGTTAGGATAGAAATGGATCCGGACTTCATCTCTTTTACAAGAAGAGCCTTCTACTTATCCACATTCGTTAGATCCGATTATTGACCAATTAGAACACGATAAAAATTGGTTGCAAATTTCTGGTGTTTCGATCGCCATATAGCACGGTGCTTTACCCAAATGGATGTCCAAAAACGATTGGACATAGTGGCCTCTGGTTAATGCATCATGCTGTTGATTGGAAGGTTCGAGCACCAATACTCAAACAGCAACATATTTTTCTTCAAGTTTTCTCCTTTTGTGAACAATTGACAAACATCCGAGAATATATCTGTCATAAAGTTTCTCACAAACTTCTGTGTTCAGTTAATAGATCAATATACCGTCCACTGAATACATACTTTTATTTGTCTTTAACTATGTTCTTCTATGCTACGAAAATATTTCCCATACTTACCTTCTTAGTTTCTAAAGCTTTACCCACAGAGGAGGGTTCTTGAGAAGATTAAAAGACTGAAGTTATATTTACTTAATGTTTACACGAATGAAAGGGGCCTACTGTTTAGTGCCGTATTCGAAGGCAGATTGTTATTTAATAAACTTTCTCAGGACAGTTATACTCTCGGATGTTTGTAAGACGCTCGCAAAGAATGGGGCCGTGAAAAGATGTTGTCTGGCGATCGATCCATGAATCGTTCACGATAATTTAAATACAGACTAACTTAAACAAACCCAACAGGAAAACCACAAAAGAGAAGATTTCAAGGATTTCACTTAACAGCAGCTCTCGAGCCCTTAAAAAACCTGCTTTGGCGTTAAGGCATAAGTTCTTCTTTATTTGCATACTCGAGTCCTTGGGTGGCGCGCACAATTGGAAGAGGACCTCAAATAACTTGGAGTGCTCAACTGAGGACCCCAATAACTGGAGAGGTTTGTTGTTTGAGGTCCAAGACCCTAGAATAGGAAAAATAAGAAAAACTGCATGACGTTGCACAGTTATCTTTGTCAATTGTTAGTTGGTAACATGGGTTGTCCAGTCTGCATATCAAATGGTGGAAACCTTTATTCCCTCCATGACGGGATATTTTTTCACGGAACGGAATATTCCCTCTGACGCAATATTTTTTCTTTAAATATGTATTTGCTCGGCATTGATCAGAATTTAGAATTTTAAAAATCGATCTTCGCCGATCTTCTTTTATGTAAAACTGCTCCTTTGTGACATCGCCTTTTTCGTCCACTCACAAATCTGCGACCAATTGCTTTACACTCTCCTTTATCCATATTAACTTCTTGGCCTAAGTACTAACTTTGAATTTGAACAAGGACATGCAGAGAGTTTGCTTAAGATCCATTCTCTGTTACCCAGTTTCTCTAAGCAATATCGGAAGCAGAGAATGAGATTAACATTTTGCTTTCCCCTTGAAAAATTTGTATTTCCGAATGACCCTTTCTCTACGAGCCTTTATAACTATCACCTATGAACACCTTTACCTATAGGGCAAGTATTGATTTCGTTAAAAATTTTGAACTCGAAATTATAATCAAACTTGACATTACTATGATGGAGAATTTCAAAAAATTGGTGCACCAACTCCGTCTGCCTGTCTGTCTGACTGTATGGTCGGCTGCATCCTGATCGACTGTACGGCTTTGCCTTAAACTTCATATTCATATGTGGTCTGTGGGTTCACAATTCAAGGCGAAATCGGAATTTTCATTCTAACCACACAATTAAAGGTACTCTATATGAGAACTAAGTATTTCAATAAACTCGAAAACGGCTACACCGATTTTGATAAAATAACATAAGATAAGAGATTTGCAGAAAATATGTCACAAAATTTTGAAACAACCACGCCCAAGTTTTAAAACTTTGCAGTATTTTAATTCTTTGACTAGAGATTGGAAAACAAAATTGTTAGGCAGTCAAATACTCAAAAATTCCTTCATACATTATGACCCAGTCCACATTTTAAGGGCGTTTTTAAAAAAAATGAATCATTTATAAATCTTCATCATTCAAGTACGTACGACCCAGTCGTGCACTTTATTTTTTTTAAAGAACACAGTACCTACTGAGCGTACGCCGGGTGCTAATAGCACACTAATCTGTAAAAACCGTCGGTGCTTGGTAGTGCTCATGCTTTCATTTTTTTTTGTCCCAACAATCAAAAGGTAAAGGTTTACACCGGTCAGTAGTATCTTCTAAGCATCTTCTAACTACATGAACACATCGATGGGTAACTCTTTACTTGGTGGAAGAGGGGATGCTCATATTCCAAGTCGAATAGATTCGATTCAGACTATGACTAGACATATGTTCCAATAAAATAAACCTAGTCAATAATCCAATTCTTTTGCGCCATAGGAGTGGCCTCAGAAACAAGAAGCAAAATGTCCTGACGTCATGAATTGATATTTGGTTAGGTTTGGTTATGGCCGCAGTCCGCACAAGTGATCTCACTTAGACCATTAAAGGTCAATTGTCTTGAAAAACTACCTTTGGGACCAACGAGAGCTTAACATAAATATATATGTTTCAGATATATTTGCTCCGGAAATTGCATGAAAAAATTTGTTACTCATACGCCACCGAACCATATACTGACATCCTGAATCTGACTTCTCGTGGCCCAACTCAAGTCAGAATTTTTATTTGTGAGCTTCATGAGCACATACGAGCCTAGCTGATGCCTCGTTTTGTCTGCGAAATCTATATAAAAAAAATTTCGAGACATGTATGAAGAAATGGGTTACATAGACCCGAGCGACACAGGTCCTGACATCCTGAATCTGACTTCTCGTGGCTCAACTTAAGTCAGATATTTTGTTTGTTTGGATCATAAGCACATTATGTATGTACTGTCGAAGGCATGCTACGAAAATTCATGAAAACTTCTGTACTTGTTCAAAAAAAAATCAAACAGATTCAGAATTTCAATCCAAAAAAACAGAATACAGATCAAAGGTCTTAAAGAATCTCCAACTAAAAAGACTCGAAAATGTTTTAAGTTTGTTCATAGTCTCTTTGAGTTTATAAAAGGTCTAATTGCCCTTACCATTGACTTTGTCATATAGAAGAACTATGGTTCTGGAACAACATCTTGGATTTCTGAAATTTACCAGTCTTATCTGGACATCTCAGTTACAGTATCTATGTACCTCTAGTATTAGACCTTCTATTCTGTGTTTCAAAATTAACAACGACTTTCTACTTCAGAACAACTCGACAGAATGTTTAAAAGAACCGTTTCCTTGAAAGGTCACCTCTTGTAGTTCTTGGTTCTCTGAATATTTGAACAGCAAACCAGTAAGTATGTACAATAGTTCCACTGAACAAAAAATCGTTCGATTTAACAGCTTTCAGTCACCGCGACACAGAAGTGTCATAAATCCAATAATCAAACAGATTCCATACTTTTAGTTACCACTGTTCGCCTATAGTTCCATGACTTTTTCTGCTCACCTACATACAAACATACATACATCATTCTTCATTCATAAATTCATGCAACTTTTACTCCACTACTTCAGCCAGCAGCTGCAGTTTGCTTCTTGTGCCATATTCCCAGTCTAATGTTGCTCCAATCCAAATAAAGAAAACGGAAAAAAGAAAAAAATCAAAAAAAAGATACTCAACATAGATAAATATAGAAAACCTCCGACAACCACCCATACCCCCCTCGCTCATCGAACCACAATTTTTCTGCCACGGAATGCAATTCAAAGCGCAGCGCAACAGCACCAGCAGGAACAGCTCAATGGTCAATGGATTCTTTTTGGTCGACCGATAGCAGTGGCAGTGGTAGCGGTAGCGACAACAACCAAGCCCACCACATCCCAAGCAAGCAGACCTTCAGAGTGAAACACAACCTGGACGTTGGGCAGACTTCTTCTCCTCCCCGCTTGGCACACCTCATCCCAGAAATATCTTCACTCATATACCGAATGTTGATTAGTTGCCTCACTGAAGCAGAACACCAGCGAACGCTCCCTCTATCATCGCGCGCATCGTTCAGGTGTGCACAGCACTGCGACAGCATTCAGATTCACAGATCGCGCGAGAGTCTCATATCAGCTGGGAGAGAGGGAACGTTCGGTGGCGGCGCGGGAATTCTCACACAATCGATGGGAAAACATAATAACTTTGTTTTCATTCCGTTTTGCTCATTGTTTTCTCCGGCTGCGCACTGATCGTGTTGTTCTACTCGCTCCCAGGGCGAGTGATCCGCGGGAGCAGTACACTGATCGCGCATCATAACACACACACACACACATACACACAAAAAGACAAAATAAAAGCTCAAATGCCGATCGAGAAGAAAGCCAACTCACCTCAAAAGCGTTTTTTAGTTGATCGTAGCTTTTCATTGTGGATAAACGCGCATCCGGACTGGTGTCTACGAATAGATTTTTTTTTTTTTTGTTTAAAAAAAAAGGTGTTTGCGCTCATTTTTTTCGAATTTTTTTCGAATTTATGATTCCTGCGAAGCCGATGGGAACGCTATAGCGGTAAACGATCTATCTTTGTAGGAAATTACAAAATTTCACAACTTTTCGGTTCGGGTTGACTGCAAATTAATCGATTTCTCTCAGCACTTCGTGTGTGAATTTTTCCAACAAACGTGCGAGTAATACGATCAAGTGAATTACTATTTTTTTTTTTCTTTCTCATATTTTCCCAGTGATTGTATTCATGATATTTGCTGTTCAAGTTAATTAACGTATTCACCTGGTGGAGTATTGGATTACCACCAGCAACAAATCATCGTCGTGTGACCAAGAATCCATGTGTTACAGCTTGTCTGCTCCTCGCTAGAGAGACGAATTAGTAGTGTCAGCTACCAGAACAACACCCAGTGGAACAAGTAAAATAAAAACCGTCGTACCGTCGTACTCCACCGTGTGTTCTTCTAAGAACAGAATAAGAATTCCAAGTGAGTTAAACATTTTTCTTTTTTCATTCTTCGTGTGTATGTGCTTTGCAAAAAAGTTGGAATATTTTTGAATATTTTCGCGGTCTTTGGTTTCGCATTAGCATATTTGTTGTTTTTTTTTTTCTCGAAATTCCCGGGGAAAAAGTCTCTTTTTTTGTCTGTCTTTTATGGCAAACCAGGCTTAAATTGGAATTGTCACGCAAATGGGCATTGTCGAGAGAGATCCGTTGAGTTAACACGGACATAAGTGGGAGTTGGTTTCCTACTGTCTGGAGAAAGGCAAGAAAACAAAAAAAACTACTCTATATGTCAACAGTTGATGACTTAGCAGAGGAATGTCGTCACTGTCGAACGCTTTGTGGGCGATTAGTTTTGTTACCTGGTTGGCGAAAACAACCCGAAACAAATCTATTTAACACGCTCGAGAGGTGCAGAGAGGTTTTGTTATTTCTGTTTTTTTATGACAACGCCGTGGGCCGTTTTGTAGAGAAGGAGGAGGATGGTTTTATGGTAGTAAGTAGATAAGTTTTTTTTTTTTTTATTGGACTCTCGACTGTGACTGTGATTTAACATAATTGACTCGTGACATTTGACACGGCAGGGGTGTTAAGTCATTCAAAACTCCAAAATGGCTGACGACCTTATAACACACATGGATCTAGCTGACATCTGTCAAAAGACACTGTTTTATAGAAAAAAAAACTTCATATACTTCACAGCTAGTTACACCATGGAAAGCTATGATCGTTTCATATTTTCGGACAGAATTTGAAACATAAGGTATTTGACTGATACTCTGATACTTAAGGGAATCTGATTTAGCAAAGGTTCAGTGTAGGTACATGTGTGCATACATGCTATAAGATTTCACTGGGTGTTTTTATATGTCCAAATGTTAAGCTTTTGGCTTAGGAACACCTTGTGAAATCTTGTTACGAACTGCTGCTAAATTACGAGTCCTAACTCCAAGTACATATTAACAGGGTTGTCAGACAGATATCTTATTTACATAATTTCATATTCACACACTATTGTTAATACATATGTTCATATGAGTTTAGTTAATGCCATCCGTTCTTAGGACGTATGGCGTACATATACTAACTCTATGCCTATTGATGCCCTGAAGTTTTCAATAAATCACTCAAAGGCACTGGTTCATACAAGCTAGCGGATAGCTGGAGTAATTTCGGTCATCCCGGGAGGGACACATCTAACGAAATCTAACTAAAATGCAAAATATAAGTGAATTCTGGTGGTTTCCTGAAATCACTTGGTTCAATTTCGAGTTAACACTAAAGTTTCTTAATTTTTTACAGTCCAACGAGAACAGCCTTGAAAGGATCAGACTTTTGCTTCATAGAGTAATACTGCCATAATCAGGGTCTTGTACACGGGGTTTCAATAAGGATATAACACTTTCGTATTTATGTAAATAACAAACAGAAGAGTTGAGATGAAGTATGTATGTATATTCGAAGTGTAGTAGATGTCGTTCATGTGACTACCGCGGGCACGTTCTTTGAAGCCAATTTTCCACCATTCTTTCACACATTGGACAGAGTGTTGGCAATTTTAGGTTCGATATTGTTCCTAACTCCTGGCTTGAACCAACAACTCAGATCACACGATTAACACACTTTGCCTTCATGAGATCTTTTGTTTGACCGACTGTGAGGCATGTGGCATCATCTTGTTGGAACCACAGATCACTGATATCAACTCCATCCAATTCTGGCCAAAAATAGTCATCCAACATGGCAGGATAGCGAATTGCATTCACCGTAATCAATATGGCGATCATTTTTTCAGTTAATTCAATCTTGTAAAGGTGTTAGTCAAGATTTTTATCCAAAATTTTCCTACAAGGACTGAGAGCTTCCAAACTCCTGAGAATGGCGTGGATTGGGTCAGTTTGAACTGATGGGCTTACCGTTGCGATATTTTCAGTACTATCACTGCGTTGCATATAATCATTCAATAGTGCATACGTTGACTTGCTATAGCACCTATCTGATGGGAAAGTTATTACGACCGAAAATTGGAGTAGGCGCTCTTATAGCTAGGACCACCAACTCGGAGTTTCGGTAGTATTTTTTAACATTTCCAAACTTTGCTAAAACGTTTGAACACATTGATTGAGCATTGATTGAAGAAATCGCAAGACAAAGAAACTCAGTGAGCTCTATTCCGACGTGGAAGTGGAGGAACACTGCCTGGCGATTTTCGTAGAAAAGCCAGAACTAGACACAGCACCAGCTATAATTTGTTTCCAAAAATGCTTTCAAATAGTTAAAAAAACGTGTTGTGTACCAAATTAAAATTTTTTGGAGTTTCCTTGAGTTGCACTAGGCTTCTAATCACTTTTACAATACAAGAAAAAAGATCCTATAGACGACATGCGAGAGGTTTGTTCGCCTCTAGTTTCACGCGGAGTAGATTTTCTGTATTCTTAGTGATTAGGCAAACAATACAGAAGTTCCAATGATGAGGACCACTTGTCTTAACTACGTGATTTTTGAGACATAAATTCTGTAGGGAACGTTTGGGAGCTCCTATAGCCGGCCGTGACCAAAAGTGCTGTCAGCACTAAGAGCTTCTGGAAAAAATCATGTTTGAGCGGAATTATAGTACGCACTCCAGGATACCGTTCAATCATGTATAGAGATCATGCTCGTAGAGTTAGGGCACTTATCGCAGCTAAGGTTATACAAAATACAGACAAAATTGTATTCTGTACTCCAATACATTTTTTTTAAATTTATTAAAAATACTTTGGTCCAATAATATGGCCAGGTACTGTATGGATATTACTGTCAAGATTAACACCTAACATCTGATTTCTGTTTTCAAAGCTGAAAAAATATGCTTTGGTTGGTCAGTTTTACCAAATCTTTCAAAAAACAGGGGCTAAAACACCTCCTTTCCCCTACTAACAGATTGTTGAGTAGAGATCTCAACCCAGATCCAGAGAACATTTTAAATTTGTTTCAAACACCGACAAAATCGTGTCAAGTATTCTGCAACTCACCAGATAACATACCATCAGGTCTCACTGATTTATGTATATGATTTGAACCTATCAATTCAAAATCATGTTCCTAATCACCTGGGAACTATCTGTGCAATGAGATCGGCCGGAAGTCGACCAATACCCCCAGAGGGCATAATTGTCTTACGAAAGTACCTCTTAACAGATACGGCCGGCGTTAATATCTCTTCTGTTCATGCAAAAACGTATTATTCACTAATGTGTGCTATTTTCCAATTAATTTTGCTATCAATATGCAAATGACTAAAAAATTTTTTCTTAAATTATTCTTCTTCTGATATGTATTTGTGTAAAGAAGCCAACTTCATTAGCAGTTCATACAAAATGTATTTTAGTCGTAGTTCAGTGACTAACATGTTTGAATTGCTAAACGTGATGATCTCAGATATTAACGCCAACTATAGTATTTTCGTTTACATTCGATTATAGCCTGCAGTAAAGATTTGTGGTTATAATGGTGCCTGATTTAAATTTGGCAGATGCAAAGTTTTGTTGGGAAAAGGAAAGACTGGTCAGGGTTATCTATCAAATAAGTCCTTCTGATGATATACCTAAGTTGAATTCAGTTCAAAAACGTCTCCTATTATGTACCGTTTGAGATAATTTGCTCATAAACTCTTGTATTAGGAAATGATGGACATTTTTCCGACCTTTTCGTATTCTAGTTTCCACTTCAGTTAAAAGGCTTCAAGACTTCCGTCCATCCGAATGAAGAATAAAGAGATGTCAGAAAAGTATTCAAACAAGGTGATGCGCTGTCATGTGACTTTTCGTACTTAACAAAATTGTGCGAAACTCGCAAGCCAACACCAGTGGCACAATTTTTGAAAAGTCTGTGCAATTATTTGCATACGCTGTTGACGTTGATATCATCGACAGGACACAGTGAACTGTCACTTCCACATTTGCAAATATTGGGACAGAAGCGGCAAAATCGAGTTTAGCTTTGAAGGAGAGCAAAACGAAGTACGTATGTACAATGCTGCCAACAAGAAGCGATACACAACATCAACGAAATCGGGCAAAATGTCACAATATGACAGCTATGTCTTTGAGGTAGGTAGGACTTTGTCTACCACGCCACTGTGGTAAATTCTGATAATGACATCCGAGACTAACTCTTGCCTATCCCCGTTTCTTTGGCTAAAAAGTCAATTGAGTAAAAGAGTTCTATCTAGAAAAGATTCTATATAAAACCTTGATAATGTCAGGTCTGTTTTATGGCGCTGAAGCTTGGTCTATCTAAAGTGAACATCCTCTGTCGATCACGTTTACGCTGAACACTTACATTGATCTTCCTAGTTTGTTAGCACCGGATATCTGGAAGGATATTCCTGCTCTAACCTTACATAAACACTCCTATTTAGTCGGCCTTTGGGAAGCTTCTTTCTTGAACTCTTTAATGATACAGAAATGGTCAGTTTGGTTTTCGGGGATATTTCCGCGGATACCCAAGATACTTTGCGTCAATTTGGAACAGAGACTCCAAAAGGGTGTTATCATGAAGTGAACATTCTGCGATGTTTGTGCGAAACGAAAATACATAGCTTGTCAACCAAAGCATACTGTTCTTCGCCTTCTGTGTGTCATGCTCAGCTTGGCGGTATGGTTCTAGGGATCGATTGAAGAAAGGGTCTCTGAAGGAGAGTCTAAACTAAAGAGTTGTCAATCTGAGCAAACCATGCCCACGGATGTAAGGCTGAGAATTGTTAGAGACTGAACACACAAAGAAGACTTAAATTCCCCTCTATTTATAGTTCACTGGATATACACGGCAGTGTGTCGACCCATCCATCAATCCTTATATTCCGAGTACTAGTCTAGTGGACATCACTGGTAGTTGGCAACTTGAGAAGGTTCAAATGTGACCCTGCCTCTGTATACATAGCGCCCTTCCTGTAGGTGCACTAGAAACTTAATCCCATCTTCCTCTCGGTGATATATTTATGAAGCTTATGGCGGGTAAGCCAGTATTTCGACTAAGAGAGGCCTTATTTGTGGAAATATGAACCGCGCAAGCATCCTATACAGCTATAAGACTATTCCTAGTAGCTCGGACTACATTATCTTCTACTTGGACTTAAACGTATTCAGACATATTCACAGCAGTGTCTGGAACAGATCCGGGAATGAACAGAAGGACACGTCTATAAAATATAGTTTGGGTACACAAACAACCCAAAAGACTTACAGCTCTGCTGTAGAAACGAAGAACAGGAGTAAACCATGGTACATCTTCTGTGTACCGGTCCTGTCCGGTCGACTTTGGAAAGGACAACCCAATGCGAATACTTTCTCGAAGGTCTTAACGATATTTTCAGACTTGACTTAAGCAAAATAAAAAGGATTGTCTCTGGCTCAAACTGGTTTAATGGCTAACCATCAAGTCATGCCGAAGATCGTTGTCCTGTCTTCTGTCCCATACGGGAAGTTCTTACAAACAAGTAGGCTTCCGGTGCAGATAACTCGGGTTTTCCATATTAGTATCACAATGGACCTTCTTTTGGTCCAAGTGTGCCTCTGCTAAACGGGGATAGCCATCCAACCAAATGAAACGCCTTTCACTAGTCTTGGAAGCATTAAACGTTGGACATAATTCCCAATTAATGGGAGGCTATTCTATTTAATGAAATGAAACCATTTTTTATTTCAATACGAGTGAGCCCCTAATGAAGGTGTCATTAAAACTCTATTAAATGAAAACTGTTCGCATTTAACACCATCTACGTTCCTCTCTCAGCATCGCATACATAGTGTAGACCAAGTTTACAGCCAACCCACTCACAAAACCGTCCAAAAGGTGTTGGCGTTCCAATAGTGCTGATGAATTTGAGTATTCCAAACATACATAATAATAATAATAAAAAATTTCGTTTAAAAGGCGTGTGTAGGCGCCTCATTAATGGCGCTATACTGTTGGAATGCAGTAAAAAAAATAGGCGTCTGCCTGCCTCCCTCCAATACCGTGATATATTCGCTCAGAATCAAGTGGTTCCACTTCACTCCGGCGTTGATTGGACTCCCTAATTCCACACCCACATGCGTGAGGCTTAAGTTTTGTCATAAAAAAAAAAAAAAAAAATGCGTGGAACCACCAACCAGTTTCTCAGAACTCGTTGCAAGTTCTCATGCATGTACCACCAGGCACGTCATGCATCTACGTAATCTTGCAAACTCATCGCCTAATAAACATACGATTAGCTTTCATTTCCTCAAGAAATCCATCTAACCTTCAGAGAAGTCCGATCTTATCCCAAACCAAGTCCGAACCTCGGATAAAATAAAGTAAAAAACAAAAACGTGACGAAATATAATTAAGATACCTAAATCTGGCATCGTCCGGCATGGCCTGCGCCATAAAATTGAATATCTGCCAGTCATCTCTTGGTATCTGCCACACCATAAAAATCCCATAAAGAAAAGTTTCTTTTGATTGCCCGATGTCCGATGTCCGATGGCGGATGGCGGATGAGGCCCAGAGCGCTACAAGTGAAAACAATAAGGAAAATGAAAATTTTTTCGTAAACGAACTCATTCACCTGTTTGACCAGTCGGCTGCTGTCAGATACAAACACATTTCATTAGCCGCAGTATAACGCAGATGCACTGAGACAGCGGCGCAACACTGCACTCTCCGTACTGCTTATGGCCTTTTGTGGATTCGAAGTGAAATTTGTTTTTCTTTTTCTTTCTACGATGCCGTTCCGGGGTAAATATGAGAAAAAAACAAAATGGAAAATGCATTTTCTACGATCTACTGTAACGGAAAGAAAATTTTTGATAAGATTGATGCTAAACTGTTGCCAAGCACGTAACTCGACACGAGTGGGGGCTATAACACGTAATTGGTGCATCGAAAACGGTGTTTTCTTTTTATGGAAAACAAGTACTGTGTATGTAGTATGTCTAATTTAATTTCAAATAGACGGCTTGCCTCAATTAAGGGCTCAACAAGAGTAGGCTACATATGGATTTATGGTCACCAGCATATCGCAACGAAAGTGCTTTAATGCCAGTGGTAGACACATTATCTAAGTACTGGGCAAGTTGGACTAGGTGTCCTAGTATGTATAGGTAAGTATGGCAGACCGATGGAGAGCTACACATTTATACAACATCATTCGATACCGACGCTATTCGTTGTTGTAACTCAAAGCTTTCTGATCAGGAAGAGATTGAGAAAGCTTTTCAACAGAGCCATACAATTTGGGACCAGTACGTATGTGCATCTCATTTAGAGATGCTTAACAATTGGTTGAGAGACCGTCTAAAATTTATCTCACATACAAGGCCAAAAGACTTAAGGCAGATCAGGCTTACCTACTTCCTTCCTATGTACTTGGATATTTGCATCTAGTCATCTGCTCCAAAATTAGTCCTAGGGGTTTGTCCCCAGACCTACGGCCGATCTGTTAAGACCACAAAGAATACACTCTAGCGCCCTTCAAGGGTATAGAAGGAGCCTTCAACAGTGTAAAATGCAAATCTATTAGAACAGCATTAGACCGACAAAACATAGATCCATTTAAACTGAGTTAAATGCATGTTCAACACGAGGTACATCATCTCAGAACTGGGTGCCGTAGGAACGTTCTAAGGTTAGGTCGTATCGCCTCTACTATAGAACTATAGATACTGGTCGAGAATGAAATCTTGAAGAAACTAGAAAAAACTGGGGCCAGAGTTGTCGCATAGGCGGATGATGTTGGTCGAGATACTCCAAACAGTCCTCAATACCCGGGCGGAAAATTGTGGACTAAATGTTAATTCTGAAAACAGAGACCGTTTTGTTCACTAACAAGAGAACAACTCGTTGGAACCTGCCATTGAGACTTAAGGGTATAACTCTCCTTATCCATTTGAGATAGAAGTCTGACTTAGAAATGAAACACGTCGGAAAAGATAAGGATGTACAAAGACATTGTCGGGTAGCTCATATGTACACCACAAGATATTGACCAGGATACGGAGATTACCACGTATAGGGACTACCAGCCTCATCAGAACCACGTCGACTGAAGCCCTTGACCGCATTAGACCTTCACCTTAAGAAAAATGCGGCTATAAGTGTGCTATGCTTGAAACATGTCCAACTTTGGACAGAGGGTGATGCGGGCCACTTAGGTACTGAGACAAACTATCTATCACCATACCGCGATTTCAGTGATAGGACCAAAAAAATCTACACCTCAAGGAAGGACTGTTTAAACGGTAGAACCCTCAACCCGAATTTTCAGGGACGGGTCAGAAACTGACGATACTCATCTCAGGTCGAAATTGTCAGCTTTCTCAGATCATGGTAGTGTGTTCCAACTGGAAATTTTAGCAATCAGAGAAGTGGCAGGAGAACTGTCCACAAAACTGAACTCCAGGATCGACATAAATGTACATCGACAGTCAGCTTGGCATTATTTCCATCTTATTCACAGTTGTTAATTCGAAGTTGGTGATGCCGTGCAAAACTCACAGAACTCACAGCGAATCACGACACCAAACCGTTTTGGGTCTCAGGATACACTGATATACTAAGGACCGAGCTGATGTACAAATTAGCAAGAAAAAGGTCCGAGGACCTTTAGTTAAATCTAACATAGAACAAGGGCTTGGCAAACTAACTAATGAAAGATGAAGTGGACTCTCATTTTGTCGTTTCTCCAGAAAACTCTGCACAAAACATAACCTAATGCTCTTCACGAAGTGGCCACAATTTCTAGGCGGCCTACCGAAGAAGAACGCAACTAGACAGTGAGGACCTCTGCAGGGGATGAGGCGATAAAGATGCAGAAGAAAAGATATCCTAGTCTCTATGCGAATATTCAAGCTTGTCCAGATCAGGAGACTTGGGCTACGTCAGAGCGGCTATTGCCCATCGTAAAATTTATAACAATCTCGAGTTGATGCATGGGAGCCGCTTAGTTTTATGAAAGTCACAACCAAACTTGTTCTTCTATTAAAGTTACTCCACGACAAGGGATCACAACAAATATGTTCTTCTGGAGTTAAGCCCAATACCACTCCATTAAGGTACTGAGACGCTTTTTCTTCGAAAGATAGCCGAGAAGGCACTTGAATAATAAACAACTCATGGTATCAACACCGAAGTAGTCCCACCTACATATGTCACACAGATTTAGATGCCTGACAAGGCGAAATGTTCCATCTAAAGTCTTTACTATTGGCAGACAGTAAAGAACCAAAGTGAACCCTTGGAATCCAATTCAGAGAGTTCTTGCATTCTCAAGCCATTTCAGAAATAGTCAAAGGGGGCGACAGACGCATACTTCCAGTTTTAAAAGAAACTTATCTAACGTCAGCCTCCACGAATCTAATCGGATCAAACTGTTGACTAGTTTTGGAAATAACAATGGAAATTCGAGTACAAAGCAATCCAAGCTCAGACTTCAGTCGAAGCCAGTCCTGAACGTAACGAAAGTCGGTTTTAAAATTCGAAAGCAGTCAGACTTAACCAGATAAATTCGAACGAATTCTCTAAGACTATAGAATACTGTAATTGGACAAATCTTGTGAGCCCTTAGGCCAAAATCTTCCAGGAAGTGGATAGACGAAGCCCGGCTTCGGACTAATTACTTTGTATTCAGTGACAAGTAGACCAAGACTAGTAAGAACCTAGATACAGCTTTAGTAAAACAAATCATGGCTTATATATTATTTTCTCCCCTTGCCTCCGATTCATATTTCCATTTTGCTAAGCCAGGTCGATCCGCTTAGTGTCCTTTCGTTGCCAGATACCCTGAAATTTCGTTAAGGACTTAACCCTCCTTTAGCTAGTTCTTACGAAGTCGTGATTTGTATAAGCAATCCAAATGGCAGTATATCGCATCTCACCATTTCACGATTGAGCACTTCGTCCATCCCTAGGTGGTCCAACGATCCGTTCTTTGTGCAACTTTGTTCCCCGTGCGCTGGCTTTAATCTCATTATTTATGGGAAACCATTGATTGCCCATTTCACCCAGGTATTGCACGCAATTCGAGACTCCACAGTTCCAACTCAACATATTTCGATTGTACTTCGTTAAAACATTCATTTACCTCCACAACTGGGCACTTGAATCAAGCCGACTGCAACTGGCAGAGTTCATAAAAGAAAAATCTGGTCAACGATCTGCGTGGGAGTTCGGGAAGTCAACCATCTATGGGTCCACGAGTCATCTCAAGAGCACGCATTACTTTAGTCCGCCCCCAGTAGGTAAATTATTTTATAGATGAAAAAATAACAAACAACGAAGGACAGATAAATAAAAGATCAGCTTTTGTGAACATGTTTAATGGTCCCGCACTTGTGTAGCCCACGCGCGTCTTCTCAACCTCTTTTGGGTGAAATCAACTGCTACCCCCGACCAACTGTTTTTTTTTTTACAAACACAAGAGTCATTTCGAACGCCCACCACAAGCCCCCCCATCATGACTGACATTTTGGAAGCAACAAAGTCAAAATCCGAAGAAAAAAACCCAAAACTTGTTCTCCTTTTAATTTGTTTTGTGATTCAAATTTAACCTTACACCTGACCCAAATGTGTGACCATAAAGTTACCGGTACACACACGGCCCGAATCACTGACGTAACGACTTGTCAAACAGATAAGAAAGCCTACAACTTCCGGCTGAAGTTTCAATTTAATTTCCAGCAGACAGAAAGCGGCACCGAAAGCGTGTAAATTTTTCGTGTGCTCGCTGGATGGTGACCCGCTTTCGTGCGGAAAGTAACGCAAATTCTGAACGTTGTACTGTTTATCTTTGGCGCGCGGGTAAACAGACGAGTATAGCGCTGTTTTGTGCGTAGCGCACGTTCGTGTACAGTGATGTGTTCCAGGCCAGGCAGGCACCGCAGCACCAGCACCAGCTCTTACAAGAATTCAGTTTGGATATCTATTTATAGGTTGATGTGTGCTTTTTTATTTCGTTTATGTAACCGACACATTGGAGATTAATTAAGTTAATTAGAACCGCTCGGTCGCCCCCAATTTGGCATTCGGTCGAAACTCGAAATTCGATGATTGATCTGGGGATCGCTGTTTTGGGCTGTCGCTTTGGATTTGGGTTATGCAATGTGTTTTAGGTGCCTTTATGGTAGCCAGTTGGAATTGTGTGGCTGGCAGACTGGTTCAGAGCACAACTACAATACATATTTAGGCATGTTTGAGGAATTAATTTGGACAGGCGAACAAGGGCCATACTTGGCGATACAGTGTGAGTGGCATGGGGGTTGAGTGATCGGGCAAAGTGTTTGCAATCGATTTTCATACAATTTTGCTTTGGCTGTTGATTTTTCAATGTAAACCATCAGGTGCTAGATAAGCACGAGATAAAAGATCCATGGAATCTATTAATCAATTTGAGTTAAATGACTGTTTGTGTTGGGAACTACTCGTATAGTGTTGTTTCAGGTTGTATTAGTCTTCGGAGTAAATCGGGTTTGATTGTCATCCTAATGCCCAAAATTTGAAATTATTTCCGATTGTCTTCCGACTTAAAGCATACACCGCACCGTTTCCTAGTAATCGGCAATTTTCTAAGCAAGCTTAATACATGGGTACATATGCATACCTTGGTTGATTGGTTGGTTTAGACCGGCACTCGGTGAGGATGCACTTAGACGAGAGAAGGTCCATTGTGCTGCCGTTTAGTAAGGAACAACCATGCTGGAACAATCCGCTCCTTTTTAGCTAGCCGTGCAGGCGGTATTGCAATCATTGCGATCGTTTAAAAGGGAATTAACCTAGTGTGGCCTTTCTGATGTTGGCAAGTGTAGGGCATGTGCATAGGAGGTGACAGATGGTCTTCTCTTCTTCCTCATCCCTACAGCTTCTACAAAAGTCACTATAACATAGTGGCTGGTTAGCGTATTAACTATCATAGAGAGGGCTCCTCTCGTGTGTTTTAGGAGTTCCGTGGTTTTATTTTCATTTTAAATTGGCCAGAGCAGTCTGGCAGTGTTGCAATAGTCAAGCTGTTGCCAACGATGGTTGGCCAGCCTTACTGCGTCTGCGTTGATCAGGTATTTAGCATACGACGTAGGCGCCTTGATGTCGGTGACGTATATGCTATCTAGACTCTGCATCCTCTTCTAGCGAATGCGTCAGGTTCGCAATTTCCCGAAATGTCACAGTGACCTCTTACCCAGCAAAGGGTGAGGTTATACTACCCAGCGATGCGCCGCAGCCTTTCACTGCCTTTGATCTCGTTGTGCTGGATGCGAGTGATTTGATAGCTGCTTGTCTGTCGATTTATATGACAATATCAGATGCTAATTGATGATGGCATAGATCCAGAGAAAACGATCAAATGGCGTCAAATCGCTCGAAAGAGGTTAAAAATCGACCGAACCATTTTTCAAGATTACACGAACCTTCAAAACACTCAGGTCAAGTTCACCCAATTCTGGGCGAAAATGGTCAGCCGACATGGAGCGAACATCATTGACCGGGACTTTTGTAACTTTTTGTGGACTACAACCATGTACGCAGCAACAGCGGTGGTCACATGTCCGACATCATATTTAAACGTCAATGCCCTGAAATCTGTCAAATAAACCTAGTTTTCTGTCTATAAAGGAAACCCTCTAGTATCCACCGCGGTTTTCTCATTCTTAGATCTGCGACCCTCTTTTATACCAATGAACTCAAATAAAATAAGTAAATAAATACTTGGCGCAACAGGTCGATGTGACCCATGACAACCATTCGTGTTGGGCGTGTTATATTCTTTACACGAATGGAAGGAGCCTACTGTTTAATGCCGTGTCCGAAGGGCAGTTTGTTATTTGAGAAGCTTTCTCAGGACAGTTGTACTCTCGGATGTTTGTCAGACGCTCGCGAGAGGTGGGGCCAAGAAAAACTTTTTAGGTGTTCCGACTGGGATTCGAACCTTGAACCTCTTGCTCCATAGTCCAACGCACTAACCACGGAGCCACGGCACAGACTGAACTCAAATATCTTAGTGTTTTCCTCGATAATTCGTCTGTCGAATCTTTGTAAAAACTTAATCGTAGAAACTGCCTTTTCGTTAGAACTAGAGCTGTAATCCGGAAAATAATTAGCGGTTGCATGAAAGCCAGAAATACTCTGCTCTGACAGACAGCTGTAGCTGTAGCCATAAATTTAAATAAGGAAAACTCATGGAAATTATAGAAGTCATACCGTGGTCAAAATCTGTTCAAAAATTTCGACGTGAAGCTAGCATCGCCAAGCCATTGTTGCTTGTCATCATCGGTCGTAGAATTTTTCAAGACTTATCGAAAAAAATGTTACCACAATCCCAAAATGATCTAATAGGGCTGCCTCACCAATTTGAAACAAAAAATTTTGATCTAAATAATCGTTTAAGTTTCTAAAGACACGTCTGTCTCAGTATTACGGGTGCATTACGATCCTAAACTACTGCTGATCTAAACAATCCTCCAGCACTGGCTTCAGCCCTCACGTGCAAATAGTAACGATAAACAAAAAGTAAAGTATGTACCAATATCATGACCCTTCTTCAGTGTTATTGCCACGGCGGCGCCTAATTCCATTTGTCTGTAGTAGCTATCGTTGCTCTGACTAAGTTTAGATTCAGCAGAAATTCAAAAAAGCTTTCAGAAATAATGTGCCACTAATTTCAAGAGCACAGACTACACTTATAGTATCAGAAACTTTTGACAGGTCTCTGAATGTCACTTTGATATCCCCCTGATCCTAGATCTAAGATCCTAGATTCTACAAATCAGCAATAAGTTGAGGAATTATAGTCCATCGCCCCAATTGATAATTGTTTTGAATTTGGACTTAAAATGAGTATGAAATGTCTGTCTTAACGTTCCCCAGGATTTAAGGATACTTTTACCTTTTAATGTCCATTGACAGCGTATTCATATCCAGTATTCTGTAATTCCATTTCCCAAAATCCCGCAAAAAAAAATTGTAAAAGCAGCCCCCTGCCAAACTTACAAAATGTAATCAAAATTTTCTGAACTTTTACTGAAAATTAAAGGCCGGATATCGTATCCAACTCATGCTAAACCTGTAAATTAAATTATCAGTTTAAGTTTTAAATACTTCTTCTAAACCTTCTGAAACCACTAGAGGATCATCCAAGAGAGGATCATCTGATGTTTGCCGTTAGAGCCTTAATTCCTGTTTTAAGCCTCAGAGGTCAAGGATGATGTCGGTTCTACTGTTGTCATGAGAAGTCCATGTACTTGTTGTGATCACTCAATTGCCAAGAGAGGATCATCTGATGTTTGCCGTTAGAGCCTTAATTCCTGTTTTAAGCCTCAGAGGTCAAGGATGATGTCGGTTCCACTGTTGTGAAAAGAAGTCCATGTACTTGCTGTGATCACTCAACTGCCAAGAGAGGATCATCTAATGTTTGTCATTAGAGCCTCAATTCCTATTTTAAGCCTCAGTGGTCAAGGATGATGCGGGAATGAGTACAGAGTGTCGGGTTGTTCTGATGTGGATTTTCAAATTTTCGTGACCAATTCCACCTTCTCATTATCTGAAATATCTCCATGTCCAGGGACCTAGCAGAACCTAAAGCTTGAATTGTATTTCAATAGCAGAAAGCGCTTTTATTGGTGTCTGTATGTCGGTGATACATTTTTGTGGTATTGCCTTCTACCCAGTCTTACGGGCAGTTATTCTAGGACTTAGAAGGCACTCCCATGGTTCTGGAAGTGAACTGATATGATGCCTACATCGATTTTAATTCATTTGTGAAGACAGAAACGAAATTTTAGTTGGTAAGCGACTACCTTACTATTTCTGTATTCTTTCCCTTCGTGTAGACGTGTTGAACCTTCGATTATCATTCAATTATCATTAAAGCCATCGTCCCGTAGGAACGAATCTAATTTAAGACGACTACTATTCCTAAATCATACTAATTTGTATTACATTTTAATTAAGCATTGCGTATACTACCATATTAAGATCGATCGCGAAGGCATTTTCTTTCTGTTTTCTAATTTATCGTCAAATCTTCTAAATTCACATCTTCACACTCGACTACATAAGTCTAAATTTGAATCGGGGACGCGGTTGGTTGGATGAACTTTATTTCTCCTTTCTCCCGTTCTCTCCACATTAGAGGCTAAATTTACGATAAAGATTTTGATTTAGATACAACAGCGAAATAGAATCGAAAAAAACAACATGAAAACAACTACATTGTAAACAACAAAAGGTGAAGATCGCTAAGATGTTTATAAACACACAGACCCTTTGATTCTAAAAATAAGATCCCATTGATATCGGACAGGAAAACGCCGGCTGCATGACGACGCCATCCAACTATGAGCTATCATCGTGTGTCATGTATCTTAAGTGTTATGATTTGTTGTATGTTAGCCTTATGGTTCTGAGCATGTGTACGACAGGGAATCATGTCTGAGATTAGCTCCAACTAGACCATTTAAAAATAGAATTGAAAATTGCTTTTGCGGAAACTATTAACTAATAGTTAATGCTTATTGGTACTTCAGGAACAATTGGCTGGGTTAATACAATAATTTACTGCGGATACTAAAATTCCGAAATAGAATTCTTCACAATAAAGTCCCAGCAGCATCTGTAAAATGTCGGAATGGAATTCCTAACGAACCACAACCACTTTCGGGAGTCATTATCATAAAAAATGTCCCGCTTTGTTGTGAATGAAATGAAATGATAATTTATTGCAGTTGGGAAATGTATAACATTTTGTTCCTCACATGAGAGGAGATTTATCAACATCCGCCTTATACCACACCTATGTGCTTATATGCTATATTTGTACATACTTTGATATTTGAAAAATGAACTCCCAGGCCAATCTTGCACAGATTTTGGCCACCGAATTCGAGGATAGTGCGAGTTTTCCAAGCGAAAAATTCTTTATCGAAAATGTTTAGCAGAAATCCGAGGAATGACAAGAAAAAGCAAAAAAAATATAAATAGTTAACCTTTTCAAGTTCACCATTCTACGATCAGCCACGCAGTGTTCTCTTATTTCAGCGTTTTTTCTTCCTCGGCTGCCTGAACCCGAGTAACCTGGGAAGTTTTGTTTACGCCGCAATATGAACGCTGTGGTTGGAATTTGATTCTTTGACCCATCGACTGTAGTTTGCAGTGTTACCAACATGCGTACTTTTCAGACGATTCGGTTGAGAATGTCTACGTTTGCATGCACGCATCGTTGAACGTGTCGTTGAGAATTCAGTATGACAGTGTGGTTTGACATTACGTAGTGGAGGCTTAGACAATGTCAATTCTGAAGCAATTGCTATCAACACATGACTTGTAGGAGTATTGACTATAATCTCCAAATCGTGTCCAATCTTGTTTGGAATCCAGTAGTCACTGAGGTAGTCTACCTTCAATCTGCGAGATACAAAATGATAGCAAATACGGATGACATTGCAATTGCTACCTCAAATAAACACCCAAAAACTTTAAGGAAAACCTTTCAATAAAATCTCTATTGCTTTTTGTACAAAACTGAAGTTGTTTTCTTTATGATAAAATACGTAGACTCCCCTACTATTAAAGGCATCCCTCATCGAACCCGAAACAAGATCATCTGTTCTTTAAAAAAGTCGAATAACTCAAAGCTTATAGTAAATCATTTAACCATACGGCCAGCGGTAAACTAAGAACAACTCCTTCTCCATGATAACACAAAGTATTTGTAGATATCGGCCGAAAAGCCTCGTCGCAGTTGTCTAGCTTCGGACAGCTGTTAGATGTTGACAGAACACTGATAGAGGATACAGAATCTATTCGTCACTGGCTAAGTGATTGTTCAGCCTTAGCCGCCAAAAGGAAAGAAGAAGCTCTTAGGAGCTATTTCCTTTCCGAACGGGACATTGAGCTGAACAAACTGCTAAGATTCATACAGTCGCCTAGGTTGTTAAGTTCAATTGTCGAAGAAATAAGGTTCTCAGAGGTCATACGATTGGCGTCAATGAACTAAGTGAACCGTTTACAATTTCCGTCAACAAAGTCACCCATTAGACCACTTTAGAACACTTTACTTGCTATATCTCGAGACATGATATAGCGACTCTATTTCAAAGGAAATAGTTCCAGCAAAAGACTGCCTATCTTAGTGACGACGTTTCACAGGCTCTGACTCAATTAGCTAAACTTTTAACAGCTTAGTAGAGTTGCATACCGAAACTTCTTTGGTTTTTGAACATCTGTATTCTCGGACAGACAGGAATGGCCTGTCTGACAATCCCGACAAAACTGTGCCATCATGATAGACTGACTCAAATGGTAGCCTTGACGACGTCTTCTACGTTACCAAAATATTTCTGTGGTTACATTAAGCAATCTCGTAGCGACTAGTATTATTGTCGTTGCCTATACCCTGAAGGTGGCTAATGCGATTCGGGCATGCTCTCCAACTTTTAGTACGACTGTAGTTTGTTTACCAGAAAAAAGATTTAAATAAAACAACAACGCTGTGAGACATAAAGTTGATTCCATTAGGTGTGGAATAGCACTTCATTCAAATGGCCACTTCGACTTCGCTGGCAGTACTTCAAGCGGTGTCGGTCCAATTTTTGATGACTCGATCCAATATGAATGGATGCATGTGGCCAAGCATCAGGTCGAGCATTTGTGGAATGTCTTCGCTCCAATAATGGCAATTCCGCTTGTTTTCATAGCCGCTGAGCCAAAAATGGGCCTCGTCCGAGAAGATGATTTTTCGGGCAAAATCCGAATCCAACATGTCCAGTTGTTCCAAACTCACTGCATTGCCTATGGTCTTCCGACATCAATTCTTGCGTGAGCATAATGTTATACGGATGCAGGCCCAAATCCAACCGTAAAATAAGCTAGGAGAACTCTGGCCGGCGCCGAAGTGAGATCTCTGGGTCTTTGAGATACTGACCGCTACGGCGACTATATTTCCTTCATGTCGCACAAATCTCCGTCTGGTTGGTGGCTTAACTTCTAAAAGGGTGTACTCACGCTCAACGTTTTCTACGGTGCGACGACTTGTCTGCACACTGAAGCCATGATGACGTCCGACCTCACGACGAAATTCACGCTGCATATTCACAACTGAGCTGGAATTTCGATATTTTTTTTAATAATTTCTGCACACTCGGTAAGCGTAAAACGATGCATGAAAAATTTGGCAAATATTACTGAATATTTTGACAGCTGAATGTCATTCGTAACTTTGACAGCTGCCGCAAAATAACAATTAGAAAACCTATCATTGCTATCTGGTCACCCTCTACTTAGTAACTAACTCAAGTTCCGAGTCCCTTTCGACTGAAAAAAGAACCCCATTTTGGTTTGACCGATTTATTTCTTTAAAACTAGTATGTCGAGGATACTTTCGAAAATCACATAATTTCGCTCTTTCGCTACGCGTTAAAAAACTTAGAACTTTCTCATAACACTTAGGTTCTGCCTAAGCTTATCTATAAATTCACGGTCACGTAAAACAATTACAAATTCTCTTATCGCTTGGCATTGAATTCTAACCTCTGTGTTTGTAGTGTCATTAATTAAAGTTGTTTATCTTAAATAGAATAGATATGCTCGTTGAAGCACACATAAAGTAGGTAAATGCAACATCACACCTTAAACCACCTTTATATCACTCTACATCCATGTGTACACTACTGATTTGTTCTCTTTTCCTTTTCAGATTTTCCTGTATGTCAATAAGGGAAAATGACAGCTTTAGCATAAAATTCTTAATGTAGACGACGAAATCTAATTAACAAACAATATGGCTACAAACGATGATCGACCAGTTAGTGTTTATGACAATTTAAACACAATCTTGCCCACTGTACAGTGTAGCACACCGAAAACACCCACTGCCACAATGAGTAACTCAAATACTTCACCCTATGCTGACATCTCATTTAAATTTGATGCATCAAAGGCACAACCGCAACAACAACATGCCACAACTTCCAACAATGCCAACAATCAAAGTTCAATCAATGCATCATCACCCATTCATTATACACCAAGTAATACAAAAAACATTAGTAATAGTCCATACACCCAGGTGAATAAAACCGCCTCTCAGTCCAGCCGTCCGCTTAGTCAACACTCGGATACAAACGGTTATAGTAGTATAGCGGCAGTAAAAGCTGCGCTTAATGATGCGAAATCGAAATTTTTCGGTCTAAACGGCAGTAACATCAACGACACAACAGATGCACATCAAGAATCTCTCCTGTCCAACACAAGTGGAGTACAGCCAACGGAACAAAAGCCAAAAATTGTACCAAAATCTCAACCGAAATACCAGAATATACCGGAAAATAGTGCAATCTTTCGAAACGCTCAGGTGAGTCCGCCGCCACCGCCACCGCCCCCGCCTCCGCCGCTAGTGAATGATAGTAAAACGAATTCGCCGGAAACTAGTAGACCAAGTACGACTTACTCGGCGAATTCATCGCCCATATCATCCACTGGTCAGAACTCGAAATTCAAAGAATCACCGAATTCAGTACAATACTCCACGATCCAGCAGAAGCCCATAGCACCTGACATGGACTTTGGCATCAGTTCACAACCCTCACAGGTGAGTGAAGTGTTAACGCATGTCTATCCAACATGCGTATATGTATCTGTACTTTTGCATAAAATTAAGTTTAATTAAACTATTAAATGTGGCGCGGAATAAGGTTTAATCACTAGAGAGGCTCTTAGCAGCAATTAAATGATTTTAATAATACATTTGCTTATGGCGATAGCGATTGGCTGTCAATTAAGAGATCATTTCAGCAATCATATCTCAGACTAAGTATCTCACACACGGAAATAGGTGTAAGACCTACGAGTTAATGATGACAATGTGGATAATAGTACTTGCTTACAATAGGATAAAGCGTTCCAGTGTCGAGGTCATGGCATCGATTGTTGTAATGATCACATACTGTTAATATGTCGGGTGCAGGGTTGTTATATGTCTTGATTTTTCGGAGTCTTTTTCGGACCATATGTTTTACAATTTATTTCATTACTTAAGCGGTGTTCAGACGAAGTTCTAAAAAATATTGACAGGTCTACAAATGTGTTGGCAATTGTTGTGTATGAGCTGTCATCGAGGTGACAATGACAAATTATTTTGCGAAGTTCAATTGTCAGTTCATACCGTTGTTAGATTTTGTCCGAATTTGTGACAATTTACTGTCAGATTGTTGGTCTGACAACTGTCTGACACCGCTTTGCTTACAGACAAAAATTAGTAGTTCACACGATTGACAGATATTTTTGGTCGTATAATCTACCGATTTTTATCTAACAATATTCGTTAACCATAGGGCGCCGTAGCTAAGTGGTTCGTGCGTTGGACTATGGAGCAAGGGGTTCGAGGTTCGAGTCCCAGACGGAACACCTAAAAAGTTTTTTACGGCCCCACCTCTCGCGAGCATCTGACAAACATCCGAGAGTACAAATGTCCTGAGAAAGCTTCTCAAATAACAAATTGCTCTTCGGACACGGCATTAAACAGTAGGACCCTTCCATTTGTGTAAAGAATATAACACGCACAAGACGAATGGTTGTGAGAAGCTAGGCCCTGGGTCCCATCGACCCGCCAAGTATTCAAGTATTTTTTAATATTCGTTAACCTACCTGAAAATATTCATAGACCTACCTGGCAATATTTTTATACTTACCTGACAATATTTGTAAATCTGTTAATGATCTTAACATAGCTTTAGGGTATAGTGCAAGGAAAAGGTATAAGAAAGTTAGACTTTAAATCTTCGGAAATATAATATTTTTGAATTCCATTACCATTACAGAACCGATAGGCATCCAAAATTCACCTGGAATTCACTGGACACCATCTAATAGAGTCAAACAAATTGCCGGGCAAACTAGTTGTTGTTGTATTTTAGTTGTTGATGAAAATAAGTTTTATAGATATAGTAGCCATATCTGCAGGAAACTTCTACATCTCTTGAGGAATCCGAGGTAAATAGAGTCACTACTTTTCAGTCTCAAAGATCTGATGATTCCATTAAACTTCTAGGGTAACTTGCATGTCAAAGAGTGACAAGTCACTAGATTCCTTTAATTTTATTTAAGAAGTACCACACTCTATCGAAAGCATCAGAGATATCTAGGTCGACTATTGGCCATTCACCCTGATGGTGAATACTTGTGGAACGTTCTTGAGGGAAACCGTACTGATGGTCATGTAGAGGATGGTTACTTTCAAGATACCTCATGAGATGGAAATTTACAATGCTTTCCATGGCCAGAGAGCACTGATGTTAGCGCTATGGGTAGGTAGTTTGAAGAGGAGGCTTAATCACCCTGTTTGGAAATCGACTGACTGTGCACGAAATTTTCTCCTGTTCAAAAAGATGCCTGTAAGAGCTTAGCTGGAGGAAGAGCTGGAAGAGCTTAGATGTTTAGTCAGGAAAGAAGAAAACCTCTTGAAAACAAAGGGGTTAAACCCCATCTGGACCTGATGATTTGTTACTTTTGAGATCTTTCTGGGCTCGAGCTACTAGGCGGGTTCGGAAAATGATTTGTCCTAAGATATTTTGAACCGAATTCAGTAGCGGTGGTGAAAGAGACGTACATATCTGACAAAGGATGTCTTGGGAGTCGGTGATATTTTGATCCTTATGTACAAAATCGGAGATGTACGATGAGAAAGAACCTTTAGTATTAAGGTATCGCGATCGATTTGAAATTGGAGAAGATCACAAAAGATTCGACAGTTATTTTCAGTTTCCACACACAGTTTGGATAATTTGTCTAAATTCAGAAGATTTCTTAGCTGAATTATTGCTTTCCATTATGTCTACGTGATCCAAGCATATTTCAACAAGTCCATGACACATAATCATAAATACTGATCTACTGTTTCCAGAAAATTTAATTTCCAAAATATGCCAACTTTGGTGGATCATTCTTTTTTATTCCTCTGTTGTTTAGTTCTTTGTTTATTCGACGCGTTTTTTTTTTTTATTACTGATCCCCATGAGACTTGACAAATTATAGAAAACGCTTACGACAGACGTAGTCCCCATACACAGAGTTGAAGTTTTGAATTTGAATTTTTGAGAAATTGCTTGGATATTAGGTTCAAGAGTCATCTGGATAAAAGATTTTGTTTTTCAATTACGAAAAACTTTGACGATTTAAATATTACTTAAGCTTTCTTAACCAGAGGCAACTACAGATCATTTACGAATCTAGAATGAACACTGTACGAGTCGCACACGTCTTTCTGGTCGGTTTTCATAGAGGTAGTACCAGTATACCCACATCTTCGATATTGAATAGGCTTGGTTCTGTGTAAGAAAGTACACTATAATGCATATGAATTGTTGATTATTCTAAACCGCTGCGTTGGGTGTTTGCATAGTGCACTTTCGACCAAACACAGGATCTTTTCCAACTATCTACAAGTTGCAACCCTGAGTCTGCATCGTCTTGACATCAAAAGGTTCTCTGTTGCACAATCCTAAAGTCAACTTCTCTTTTAGGACTAGCTTCGAGCTCAAATGCATAGAACCAGACATTGCTTTTTTTTGTCTCTGATACATCCAAATAAAGACGAGCTATATAGAATACCAATGAATGTGGAAGGATCGGAGTACATGTGTTTATACAGAGATTCAGCGAATGTTAGGACTTTGCTTAACCAAAAGAAGATTTCTTAACATTTGACTTCGCTTTCAGTATTTCACTGTCGTTTGTCAGGGTTTCAATTGACGATTGGATTGGATTGGATTAGATTTCTTCCGAATTATTATGGAAGAATATGGTCACTTGTAAGAAATTATCTCATCTACATATGATTCGTTCAAATTCAATACACTCGAGCCTGCGATAGTTGTAGAGAGTGTAGAAACTGCGATTGTCGCCAAATTGTGATTGTTGAACTTTTATTGTAAACGGAAATGATCTGCCGTATCCGAATAGCCCGAGTTTCCACATTTTTCTCTCGAAAGTTTGCCAAATGTTCGCAAAAAACTTTTTGTTGTAAAGTGACTAATTTAAGCCTCGTGAAAAAAATCTGTAAAGTTGCTGCAGTATCTATGCATCGAGCTGGATTGATGAAGGGTAAAATTCTTTGGGCAATACGCAGCTTTAAACCATTTAACTTAGTAGGATCAGACTATATACATAGTTTTAGCTGAAAAGAAAGCTGATTTCCTGAATTTGGTTCGTATCCCTAAATTTTGACCCGAAGACAACGTGATCTTTATACCGAAACAGGTTCAAAGGTCACAGAGCCATTAGTGGCCTATATCTACTACATTATGACTTTGCTGTCAGCCTTTCAGCATACGTTTGGCGGATTGAATTCGGTAGAAATAGCCGAATGCACTTGTCGATTCGGATTATTGAAAAGTCTCTGAATTGCAAGGAGTACACCTCGGTGGGATTTTTGGATATCGAGGGATTTTGGAAAACAATTTCAATAGGTACACACATCCCGGTAGTAACTTGAAGTGTGAGGTTCTATGTATTTAGATATAAGAACTGCAATGATCGGGACAGAATACCCCCTGTTTAGCAAGGGGTTTTGCAAGGGCAGGTAATGTTTTTTTATTTAAAACCTTTACGCCATTTATACCTTACTTATGCAAGGGAAGACTCATTGACCTTAGAACTACGTCATCGTCATTATCTTCAACATACAGTCAAATGAATCGAGTAATATCTAACACCTACCACTATAGATACATACGTGATATAGTATAATTTATTTGTTTAAAATGGCACACCATATACGCATGTCGGACAAATCGATTTAAAGTTTCATGACACTCATTAAAAACTACCTATCGGTACTCTGTCGGGTTCAGTCAATTGTGATACCTACACCTTGGCGGCATAACTAAACCGGGGATCAAACTTAATGAGTCAGAAGTGAATACCTATGATTGGTTTGTTTTTCTAGAAATTCTACACACTGCGGGATTTTTTTTTTTTTATTTTTTGTTGTGCTTTCTAAATGTATGCAATTATGAAGGTTAAAATTAATAGTTTTTTTATTTTTCTACTCTCTGTGTCTTTACAGGCTGTCTATATGGCTACAACGGTGCCGCAAAATATTAAGGGGAGTAAAATAGCCGGAAGACATACTCCAACAAGAAATAGCTTACGTCATAGCAGAATGTTAGTGGTCAACAAGAGCTATCAAGGTAAATATTTTCTACTTACTTGTAGCTTACGTAAATTCAAAGAGTTTTATCTTGTTTATTGAATAGTGGGTGTTTAGGTAGATCCTGGAGCTTTAGAACATTAGACCACAGAGCTTCTGATGAGGTTTGGGATCGGTAGTATTTAAAATGTTGTAGCTTATTGTATTTTGTATGTGATGATCTTATTAGAGAAAGAGAACACTGTCTGGCTATATCCATGAGCGAGAATATATGAAACTATTGTATACAAATCTGGAGACCATTAAGGGATAGTTGGCATAGTTATGTCATCTGTCCTCATGACTATTCACCTCTTTAAACTTGTGAGACGTATCCAAGAGAATAATATTAAATAAATGGCTACTAAATGAGAATCTGAGATCAAATGAAAAATGATTTAAAAACTTGAACATTTGGCAAATGTCCGAGAGTATTTGACACTTTTCGGTACTATTTTGGTATCTATCTACATTTTCTTCTTCAAGAAGTTTACTCAATCATCATGTTCTGATGTATACAACCCTGGTGAATGTCATTATGTATGTTTATCACCTTCAAAAACTCCTGAGACTCAAATCGTTCGCCTAAGCATAATGGTGATACTTTGACAAGTATTCTGTTACTTTAAGAAATGTGGTCGGCTCGATTTCTACAAGTCTGACATTCGACAGAAATCAGACTAGATATCTCAGTAAGCCCCTTCCATTGGAATCGAGAATAAAAGACGGACAACACAGGAATTGGGCGAAGTGGTCGGGCCACCATAATGATAGAATACAAGGTTAGACATTGGGCATGTCCAACAAGTTATTTTTTAAACAACTACACTCCAGCCAACATTTGCATTTCAGATTTTCATGTGATTTTAAAGCTATTTAATGTTTGCAAGTGAATATTTAAATGATTGGAATGAGGTATTTCTAGTAGGTACATAGTTCTGTTGGTTGAAAAAAAACCAAACCAGCGCTATGGTGCGTCGTTTTGATACCACAAACTTATTCTACTGGGTTGTGAGTGTGAGATCTGTTAAATTCAACCTTTCGATTTCAGCTAGAGGATGAGTTTATATCGTGAAATAATAGGCTGGCTAAAGTATGCCGTCGAGTCCTCCCTCACTAGCCTCGGACAACTACAGAAAGTGAAAGATTCGTATTCGTTTTTCTTAATATTTCTACAGCTACAGCAGAATGTGTTATATGGCATACCAAGCTTACCTGCATTGTCTCCTTTAAGCCAAAAATTTGTACATATACATAGCTGCAATTCTGGGAATATAAGTATTTCTGCTTAGTAGTTCGTTTAATTTTGGTCTAAGCCATATCTTTTTCAATAGGACGCAGCCTGTTACACCCGAGGTTTACCGGCTCTAGGAAGTGATGGTGTAGATTGCCCCATTCGACTATTAACCATTCACATATTACACTGACACTGTTTTTTATATAAATAGAAGGTCATGTGTAGTTTTGTGCATGATCTGCCAAGACAATCCTGGCCTTAAACAACCCAAGCAATACTGAGATTCCACTCCAGTCATTTTGCTGGACTTAATGTTGGATACTGTCCTTACCTAATTTTGACAAGGTGGATGACTCTTGAATGACAGATTGAATGCAAAATGTTGCCTTATAGATTTATTCTTCGTCCTTGTAGGGGCTGTAGAAGTATTTTTTTCTTCTATAAAATAATTCTTAGGACCTTACGTCGCCCAATATTTTTTTTTTTAAATAGTTTGTTGGGGGTTTTGCAAAGGTTTTTTTAAGGTACAGGCAGTATTCTGATGGAATTCTAAGTCGTTTCACATTGCTACATTGATATCTGTTTTCTTTTTTAGGCACAAACTACCCTAATCCGATGGGTTTTCGCTGTCCATGGCTAACAAGGATTATCCTCATCTTGGAGGTTATCATCGGCATTTTGATAACATTTTTAGGAGTATGGATTCTGTTACTAGCTCCACATACTGATATTCAAGACAATCCCTACTGGAGTGGGCTAGCGGTAAGTTCATCTCCAACCCATGAATAAAGGAATGTAAGACTGTACATACAACTTAAAGACACCATTTCACATTAACACATGTGCAATACCTACTCTTACATTCCTTCATTCATGTCTATAACCTACCAAATGACTTGAAAACTGACTAATTTTCTTTCCAGCTATTACTTGCCGGCATCCTGGGGCTTGTTCTGATACGCTACAAGCGTATCAAACGTCACAAACTTCGGGAAAACTGTTTCATCTTTTTCAAGTTGGACTCGTACGTTTTGTCGATACTAGCCACTATACTTTGCCTAATTGCTATCATTTGTGCTGCTATTCACATGAGCAGGCTTTCGGCCACAGACACTAAATGTATTTCATCTGATATTTTACTAGAGCATGCCGCATGCCAATGCACCTTCAATACAAACACCATCCCAGACTCGAATGGAACACTTAGTGACCTGAACCCTACCCCCGATAGTAGTTATTCATTCCATTACAGGTTGGTTAACATCCTAAATTTACAAAAATCCAAACTGAATTGCTTAATTTTTTTACAGAGATCTAAGTTGCAGTGAGGTTAGCGGTATTTGGATGTCAATTTTAGGTTTCTCATTAGTTTTAAACAGCATAGGATTTCTACTGTCGGGTATCTACTTACTAGTGCTCATCTTCTTCAGATACCGAGAAGTGTACTCATCTGTACAAACAAGTGTATTTTAGAATGAAAAGAAGAACAAAAGTATATTTTTTAAAGTAGAGAAATATTTTATATCACTTTTTTTATAATATTTTACCGTACTGACTTTTTGTACTTAAAACTAATTAAGTAATTTTACATTTGCAGATGTATGTACATAAACAAAAACAAAACAAAATATATATTAAAAACCCCCGTTGAATGCAAAATTAGACACAATGTACATAGACAGATCAGTTTAAGTAAAGTTAACTTTTTTTTATAACAAAATTAATAAAACACCATTGAAAAAAAAAATATGCATAAGTTTCTTTTATAAGATACTAAATGAGATTGAAATCTTTGAAATTGCTTCAACCGCAATGCTTAACTTGGTATAAGAGTTCGACATGAACCCGAGCCTCAACCAAGAAGCCTCTGTAGTTAGATCGGTTCATAGCTAACTGCCTCCAGTTGTACACTCCAAGACTGTTAAGATCTCCTTCTATGTGGGCGCCATTTAAAACGATGTTTTTCATTATTGCCTTGTACCGTCGGGTTGAATTCAAAGATTTTACTTGGCAGAGTATTGGCGTCCTTTCGCTCTTCATGTCCTAGCCATCTCAAACGACTGTAAGTCGATGTTACTGTTCAGCTCGTATTGTTGAATCTCCAAATATCTTCCGAAACGACCGAGGATATCTTTATAATAAAGTGCATGCTTCAGCACCGTAACGTAGGACTGGGATAAAGCGATTTCACGTCGCGCGACGCGCTCACTTTTCGCGCGATTTCAAGCTAAATCGCAAGCGATAGTGTTTATGTCAACGTGATTTGGCCTAGTTTTAATCATGTTTTGACAGTTGTCGCTTGACAGTGACGCGACGCGATGCGCTTCGCTACTGGCGACCAATTTCACAAGGACGTATGGAGGTGTTTAAGGACTTGCGTTTTGGCGAAATGCAAATTGAGCGACTAAAAGTGACTTCCAGTGACCGCGAGCGACAAGAACAGCTGTCAAAACACGAATAAACCTAGGCGAAATCGCTCTGTCATAAACACTCTATCACTTGTGTAATTGGACGCTAGTAGCAAATCGCATCGCGTATCGATTCACCGTGAACACAGCCTAATGTCGAGTCACCTTAATTGTTCGCGATTGAGCTCTACTACTCAATTGGTTTCGTAGCCCAAAGAAACAGCGAATGCCAAGACTTATATTTCGTTGAATTTTACCTCAAAATTATAGCTCCCTATGCGACCTTCTGTCCAATCCGTCGATACTATGCATCACCTCTCGTTGACAACATGTACTTGCTTTTGACCCCGTTTGCTAAAATCAGACATACGGCAACCCGGAAACGCATACTTCTAGAGGTCCATTATCTCGTGAGCTGTGCGTGCATTTTCACCGTCCTGTTGGAACCAAATGTCTTTCAGTCCTAATTCAACAATTTTACGGCAATACAAACTCGTAGATCATAGTTCTGTATCGCTCACCAGTCACACCAACCGTTTTACATTCGGCGTCCAGTCACGGGGGATGATATTCTCGTCAGAATGAGCAGTACGATGCTTTTCGATGCCTTTTCTGTCACGTGTTGGTTCAGTCTCTTCGAAGTGAGTAGGTAAACGTCTTAAGTAGAGCGTACACTATCAGTTCTAGTTTGAAGGACAATAAACTCTAAAAGTCAAGAACCGTCATAAATCCATAAAATTTTACGGATTTCGGATACCCAAATTGGCTATTTTGATACTGAATAGCCAAATTCACTCTGGCTGTTTATAAGTTTGGGGTTCGGTCGAATCAATTGGCATCTACTCGAAAACTGTTGGTGGATTTCTGAGTTTCGCAACCAATTTGGGTATCCAAACAATGAATTTGGATACTGGAAACTGGGATATCCGAAACATTTTATTACTGTTCCTGACTTTTGACGATCATCGTGCTTTAAACCAGAACCAGTTGTTGACGTTAATTCCGTATCTTTTTACTTCAAAATATCGAAACAAAACTGACAGTTGCCGCCATTTACAAAAGATGTTAAATTTTCCGACGATAGGGTGGTACATTTTAGGCCATTTTGTGTGTGCAACTTGTTAAATAAAAAAAATTCTCTATTATTGGTAAAAATTTATATACAAAAGTGTAAATTATATATATGTTTCTTCACTAAGCACAATTTTTTATAAATTACATACATAAATGTTATAACATTACAAAAAAATAAAACAAAATTAGAATACCATCAAGTGTCATCTCAAAATGGAATATGATCGGCAAGTCAAACAGAAGAAAATATTAAAACAATGACAACTTGATTTATGCGCTATATGAATATGTGTGCAGTAGAATTTCGTATTTTTTGGTATCACATACTTATACATTCTTAACAAAAACTTTTATTATTTTAAAATAAAAACAGCATCACTGACTACTTCATTATTATCTCACCCGGCGGCAGTATACTTTCGCCGTACAAACTGTACCAAATGCTTGAGAACCAAATTGTCTTATCGACATATTCAGTGCCCGCCACCACATGGCCAATGTATGGCGACTCACGAGATCTGTAAGGAATAATACAATACAATGTTGGGATGTTCGAAAAAACGGCCAAGACTTACCTCAAAATTTGTTTCTTATTGTTTTCGACGAATGTGATGGCCCAACTCCATGGGAAGTCGCGTTTCTTCTCACATCCCAAGTAGGCAGTCACTGTTTGGAGGAATATCTCTCTAACTATTGTTAAGGTTCCATTCTTTTCCCGTTTTAGTACTGCAATTTTTCCATCCCTCAACTCGACTTGGAATGACTTGAAGGACTTGGTTTTGTTGTCGGCGAATTTTAATTCTTTTCCCGGAGTCATAGTTGCCAGCTTCTTTACAGCTCTCTGGACATCTTTAAGTATATCGATGGGTTTTAAGATCAGATTGTTGTGCTTACGGTCTTCTTCGGGCCAATATGACCAACTAAGAACGGCATCGAACACCTTGGTGTCATGGTGCAGCGGTCGTTCCAGATTACCATTGAGTATGACTTCGTAGAGAGTTACTTCGTGGGTGGACACATTCATGCGAGGCGCTAGCTCTCTACAGATTTCGTAGGCAGTTTTTGTTGGAGTTATTGTTACGTTTACTTGATCCTTTTCCTTTAAATATGAAAATAAATTCGTTAGTTATGTACAAAATAAAGTTAGTCATTATCATCCAAGAATATCAAAGGCTTATTGTGTGTAAAAGCCCGAGGATGCTTAGAATTTCCGATAGTGCTGTCGATGTGTTGTAAGAATCAACATTGAGGGTTTCAATCCCAAGACGGATAGTTAGGGAGTCCTAGGTAGTTTACGTAGAAAGTACTCAAAAACTTTTCAGACAGTGGATTCCAATATCTGCCAGGTTTATGGGATCCAGGGCCTAGCTTCTCACAACGACGGGTCCTACTGTTTAATGCTGTGTTGGAAGGGTAATTTGTTACTTGAGAAACTTTCTCATCACAACCCCAAGAAAGATAGTAAGTGTTGGATGGTAGATTCAAGATTTCAGTATTTGGTTCGGTGGCGTATGAGTAACCAATTTTGTTTACACATTTCTCAAAGCAATTGTTTTAATTTTTCCCAGACATAGCGAAGCAGCAGGTAGGCTGGTTTGTGCCCATGATGCACACAAACAGAATATCTGACTTGAATTGAGCCACGAGAAGGTAGAATCAAGATGTCAGTGTCTGGTTCGGTGGCGTATGAGTAGCCCATTTTTTATACATTTCTCGGACATTTTTTTCGCCAGAAACGAGGAAGAGAAGGAAACCATGACCCATCTTCTGTGCACCTGTCCTGCCCTATTGGTTCTGAGACGGAAAACCCTAGGCAAGACCTTCTTCACATATTTTATTGATCTAGCTAGACCTAAGCAGGTCTGAGCTTCGTCACCCGCTCAAATATCCGTCCTCGGCATGGGTTCACACCGAAATCGGTTGCACTGCCTCCGATCCTACATGGAGAGTTTCCGTGTAGGTCTCCCGTGTTGTTAATCCCATAGGGGTATCACAATGGCCATTCTTCTGGTCCGGTCTCAGCATGTTGAGCGGGGACGACCAGTCTTCAATTATTGTTTCCAATTGGCTATAACTAAACATAGCCCGTTTCTAAAGATGAAGCATAGAATTTGTACTGAAATTTCTTAAAAATCACAATCACGGCCGATCATACTTGCATCGCCAAATTAGAGATTTATTTTCGGAATCGCAAACAAAATCGAAACTATTTTAGTTAAAACGATTTTAAACCCACAAACCCTAGATATGAAGTTTAAAACAAGCCAGTAGTGAATAAGCTAGGATACTTACTTCAGTTGGATTTTTCGGATCAGTGTTGAGTGTAATCCACATTTTGAGATCTCCAGATTTCTTCACTGCGTCAGTGAACGTCTCTGCGGCAGCGTAATACTTTTGCAAACATACAAGCATTTCCTGTTCTCGTTTCTTCAAAAAAAGGGATAATTTTGAATCCATAAATTGAACGGACCTGCTTGATAACTTACAACTTCCTCCTCTGAAAGTGGGAACAGATTTTTGTAAAGGTTAACCAAATCCACAATCACATCAGCCTCCTTCTGCGAGTAAGTCATTTCCTCCACCTAAGTACAATAGAAACATGTTGACTGTGATCACTGATATCGTGTAATCCCAAACTTACCGCATTCTGCAATAAAGTTGGCCCCCAAATCATTGCCAGATTATTTACTCCCATTTTATTCTTCAGCTTCTGTGAGTTGATAAACGCCAAATGTCCAATGATCTTCTTCAGAGTCTCTCTCTCGATAACTTGCAGCCGATTGAGAAGCTCCTTATAAGCTGGAATCTTTGCACTGCTTGTCTCTAGAGTAGATATACTGATGAAACTTGCTGAGGTTTTACCCAATAACCGCACAGGCAGGTCCCTCATGAAGCGTTTCAAGGCATTCGCCACGTCATGCTCGTTAAATTCATTTCGAGTGATTTCAACGTTGAAGGCATCCGCACGAAATTGGGACAACAGCTTCAAGATGGAGTTCTCTGATCCGGATTTCCGATAAATTCCCTCCGACATGGAACCATGGATGTACACAAAATTAATGCACTTATCAACCAAGACTGGCACATCGAACTTGGTTAGTTGCTGCTCCTCCAATGAAGGTCCATTGTTGTGGGCCACTTCACGGATGATGTGACGCCATATTTTGGTTTCTCTACCGGAGGTCATTATCATGTAGATTGTAAATGGCGGACAGTCAATCATTAATATCGGACCCTTCTCAACGTGTAGATTTTCTATCGACTCATCGTTATCCTTTAACACTGGAAATAGTTAGAAAGGATTATTAGAGATGTATGGTGGAGATACAGATGGTAAGGATACTTACCAATGCAACGAGCTTTACGAAGATCCATCTTTTCAACATTCACACCAGTTTCACTGACAAACATTAAGCGTCGTTTTGTTTTCTTCAACAGCAGCCATGTGCCACTCCACTCTGATGTTATTGAGTTCTAAAAAGACATGGAGTTAAGGAGAATTTTTTTAAAATAGAAAAGTTTTAATGTTACCTTTAAGTAACACCATCCAGCTCGATAGTAGTGGCAAGTGTACTTCGTGGGGAAAACATTCGTAAGGCTTTCCATGATCTTTTGCATCCATACTGATCTGCGGTCAAAATAATCAGTTAACATGTTCTACAAGGACTAAAGGACTAAAAATATTGCATTGCACTTATAAGTTCTTAACAAACCTAGACACAAAGAAACTAGCCTTTCACCAAGAAACATTACCGCATCACTTAGATTCTCTAATTACCTTATTTTCAAGAGTTCAAGACTTGCGGAGTGGAGCGGTCTAATAGAGTGAAAACATACAAACATACCCATGACGCTGGTTCGTCCTTCAGTGAAATTTAAACTAGGCTTGATTTTCCTTTCAAGTCTTTTGCTTCAAACTTAAAATGTATTTCCTAGCCTTATTGGGCTTAAGACAAATTACAAAACGTATCAAGGATAACAGACTATTTCGTCAGAAATAATGGTTAATGGTTTCATGCTCAATTTGGGTGTCAACTTTGGCTTAACAGACAGCGACATATCTCTGTGGCTTGAAACCCAAATAAGGAGTATTTCGAATAGTTTAGCTATTAAGCGACAGTTAAGCAGTTTTCGAGTTAAAGGAGAAAGATTCAAAAGAAAACATTAGAAAGACTGAGTTTCAAAAGATCGGGTAATAGGCTCTTGAGACAACCTCCTTTGTCAAAGAATTGGTAGCATTTGTGAAACTATTGTAGTAGTAGTAGAAAGTAGTATTTTGTAAAAAAAAGTTCTAAAACTCCGACACTAACCTAAACTATTAAACCTTGAAAAATGGATTCAGAGATAGAGTTGGAAGGACACGGGCATACGAGTACACAACAACCTAGTGTCCTATAACTTTGAGGAAGTAATGAAGACACAGCTAGAACTTTTGGTTAAGTCATCAGTCTAGATATCAGGTGGCGTACTGATTGTACATACTTAAGTCATACAAAGCCTTACGGTGGACCAAGATACCTTGAATCCTTGACGAGGAATAAAAAGCGAACAAAAATCTAGAGTGGCAATAGAGTAATTCAGGTTTAAGATGAGGCATCCACAGACACAAAAGGATCTACTTTCAACTCGGCTTCCTACCCAGAGCCACGAGAAGGTAGATTCAGGAAGTTAGTTTCGGGTCCGGTGGCGTATGCGTAACCCATTTTTTCATACAATTTTCGGTGGAATTTTTTTTCATTTTTCCCAAGACAAACCGAGGCAGAAGCTACGCTTGTTTGTGCTCCTGATGCACTGAAACAGAATATCGGACTTGAATTGAGCCACGAGAAGGTAGATTCAGGAAGTTAGTTTCGGGTCCGGTGGCGTATGCGTAACCCATTTTTTCATACAATTTTCGGTGGAATTTTTTTTCATTTTTCCCAGACAAACCGAAGCAGAAGCTACGCTCGTCTGTGCTCCTGATGCACTGAAACAGAATATCGGACTTGAATTGAGCCACGAGAAGGTGGATTCTGGATGTCAGTATCGGGTTCAGTGGCTACTTACAAAAATAGTGAGGCGACATCTACGGTTGAAAAAAAAAAACCATAATGGCAACTCCCAAGACATAAAGAAGACAGTAGGTAGAAGTAGAGGTCCAAGAGTTCCCAACGACTTTAGTGGAATGAGGAGAAAAGCTGGAAAGATTACGTTGGATGAATATATAGAAAGCAAAAGAGATTTCAGATACTTAATCAGGTAATCTAATGGAAAACCTAGAAAAAACAGTTATTAGTGAAACTTCTAAACTTCGGGAGATGCTAGCCAAAAACCCTGAAGCAGTTATCAGCTTCATCATGAAATCTGATGGTCTAGGACACAAAGTAGCGTTGAAATATTTTTTGAAAAAGACTTGCTCTAGAGGCATAGAGCTAGAAGTGGCCTTGAGACAGCTATATCTTCCAAAAGGAATTTCCACACAATTCTCAGAGTATTATATCCGTAGAACCGTGTTAGATTATGCTACGTACTAGCACACTGCGACCCAGACGGGAACGAAAGGCCCTATGACCTAGCCAAAAAAGCATATCAGAGCGTCCACAAGATTAGGAAAATTATTCTCTAGAGGATTGTCAATATGTTAGGGGAATAGGGTGTCCAAGACCTTATGATGTATATAAGATCGGAGAAAATCTGGGGAAATAGTAGTTAAGATTAGCGATAGGGATTCTCTCTGGCCATTGCCTTCTCAGGAGAGATGAGATTAGGAGGACAAAATTTACAAAAAAGAAAAAACGATCACCACCTAGCCCCTTTGAAAAGCGACGACAATGCAACAAGAGACCACCCTAAGCTAATGTCCCAATGATTTACAGATCAAAACTTACCTCTCAGACTCCTTTCCGACTCCGTATAGGTGGCACACCCTCGTCATTTTGCAATTGCCCGAGGTTCCGCTGCTCATTATAACATTTGGATTCGACATCTGCATCTGAGAGGACTGGTTCTTCGGAATCGCTGTGGTGATCTCGAAGCAGTATAAATGCGTTGAGTTATCAGTCACACGACTATTGCTGACACACTGCAATGTTGTGATATATTCGAGCGGAATGGTTTCCTTGGGATTCTTCATCTCCTGGTCGAGGTAAGTTTGGAATTGCCTGTCGCGTAGAATAGCTTTTCGGTTCTGCATCTCTTTGAGAATATCTTCCACAACTCCACTTGGGAAGCGTATCAGTGGGCCTTCATATCTCACCAGGTACGGTGACAATGGTGGTCTGGGAATCATAGCAATTGGCACTTTGACGTCCATGGAACGACTCGCCCGGAAGCTGGTTTTTCGCTTGAGAGCATCGACGCGGATTCTCATGTTAGTGAGCATATTCTTCGAGAATTTGGCTGTTTTTGACTTCAAATCGGCGGGGGAGTATGACGATGTTTTTGTGTCTGATCCTGATATTGCTTCTAGGTATGTTGGTGGACTTTCTCCTTCAAAGTGTTGGAGTTTATCGAATGGATTCACTCGCGCTGGGGGAGCCTTGTCTCCATTGACGAACCAGTTTGTTTGATTTTGCGATGGACGCGACAAGTCCGGATTGCTGGTGGATGCTCCTGTCTCATCGATTCTGGACAGGTATGGCTGAACTTCACATTCCACGACTATGTTCTCAATGCTGTCGCTACGGAGGTTGGGATTCTGATGAATTATCTGAACCTTGGCAGTGGGCGAGGTTGGGGGAGTTGTAGGGATGTTTGGTTTCTTGGGGCTTGTTGCCAGACAGGCCTCTGATGCAGCAGCTGCGCTCGAAGTGCTGGCGACACAAACATTACTGTTGTCCTCTTCGGAGGTACAAATGCTCTGTTCGTCAGCAGACTGTGCTTCACTGGGGACTTGACCATAGGTATCTTCCTCGAGCATATGCTCTAGCAGTAACAGTTGATTGCTCTTATTGTCTCCGCATGTAGACGAAGACTTGTCCATAGTAAGTGGGTCGAATTCGTTGAGCACGTCCCTGGCAGGGGCCATTTGACGACTTACACGATGTGCACTCACCGAAGGACCAGGAAGTCTTAAACTTAATTTTTTCATCTGCGGGGTAAGAAGGTCGCTCGTACTGGATTCCATTTCGAAAAGCTTCCCATATGTAGCCTCCTGATTGACATATAATGGCTCAGGAGAAGAACTACCATCTTCGTCATTGTCCTCGTGGTATTCCCAAGACTCACTGCGCTCTGGTTTAGGAGTTCTTGCCTCTTCAGTACGAATCATTTCCTTAAGCTCTAAAGATTCGAGGCGACTAGCTTCTTCCAGCTGCCTTATACGAATTTCCGTGGAATCAACAGTGGCTCGAGTTGAACTGACCCCCTCTTCGACACGTCGCAGCTCAATTGGTTCGTAGTTCTTCTTCCGCTTCTGCCTTGTCGGAGGCACAATTGGCTTCAGCTTACCGTATATTGCTTCGTCTTTCGATTGTCTTGCTAGACCAGGAGGTGGCGGTGGAGGCGGGAATTTAGGCATTGGCAGTGATAACTCAGCAGAAGACCGACTTCCTTCAGCCAAATTGGGATTACTTCGCTGTTTACTTATGACTGGTGGTGCAGTCATTTCAGTCGAATGACGGGCCACCATCAACGATTTCGACGAGACTGCGTTTCTAGGAAAAGATGTCGTCGGTTGACATTCACTTACAGCATCTTCATACGACGGACATGGATAGTCTTCGTGCAGTGATTGTACCTTAATGCTCCGCGGAACCTCATAGGAACCATCATCAACTTCATCTCCATGGGCTAAGTCTACCATTCCGTTTATCTTGTTCAAAGGGCTGCTGAATGTAATTGACTTGAAGACGGGATCGTTTGGTGGCACAGTTTGTGGACGCTCAGGATCAAATTCAACTGTAGCAGGCTTCTTTTTCTCCTTCTTGGTGAGTGTGAAGTTATTTCCAATGGTATTGATTCGTTTGCCAACGTTTTTCAAACGATTTGTGGCATCTGCGCTCAGATTGTTGATTAAGTCTTGAGAAGTCTTGAAGTTTTTATCCAGCTTTTGTTTGGCTCCTTTGGCCTTCATAGCGACACGTTCACCTATCGATTCGGTTAATAGCTTCGAGGTGGTACCAATTGATTTCAGCAGATCACTGGAATTGGAAGAAAGGCATTTAGTGGATGGTTTGTGATTTACGAATATACAAAGCAGTAAGTACATCAAGCAATGCTTTTTTTTTTATAGTGTTTGGCTAGATTTTAAAGTGAGTTAAGTTGGGAAACTTGTGTTGTGAGTGCGAAGTGGAAGCGTAATGCTTTGAAAATGTGAATGTATGTGCATTTTTGAGTTCATATTTTTGATTCCAATTTGGGTTATCTAACAAAGTGCGAGATACGGACATGTACACATAATATCGCGGTTTATATCATTATAAGAAGTTTACTTACCTTGAAATCATAACTAACCCTTAAGTGACACTTTAGCTAGAACTAGAAGTGTGCCTCTTTACGGGAATAGCATCAATATTCTAAAGACAGCAATTGACAATATACTGTATACCAAGGCATAAAGGAGGTTAGAGAATTCAAAAAAAAATTATTCTCGAAACAACTGACCAAAAAAGAAGGAAGTGGAATAATTTCCCATTTTCGGTGAGAAATTACTCCACACTCGATTTGGTGGATAAGTTGCTCACTAAGGGTGGAATAAATTCCCGTGAATTAATTTTCCTGTGCCACCTTAATCATGTTCTTAATGATAGAAGTTGTTTTAATAATGTAAATAACGAACCGCGAAATAGAAAGCTTTGTTACCGAATGGAAGCCTAGGAATAGAATTAGAAACAGTGATGTAAGCATGCAAAAAATCACAATACAACAATTGCTATCGACACTGAAGGTTTAAGGATGTCACCTCATAATCCGGGAGATTGCAGATGCTGCCAATGTATCTAAGGATACAATTTTTTGCCCAAAGAACCAGTGCAAAAGGCAATCGCTAACCTGCTTTAAGCCCCATTGATTCTGACACATCATAGTCCAAACTAGTACACCTAGTACAAGAATCCCAAAATGGGATTACCTCTCCAGACAGTCAGTCAAAAGTAACTTGAGTTTGGGTTCTAGGACAGAATTATTATGACGAATACTATAGATATTCAGAAATTGAATCGCTTGTTGGAAAATTAAAGGAAATGAAGCAGTTCTGAATCTGAATTTGTTTGAGTTTTGTTAATTACTTTTTTTCTGTTAAAACTTCAAAATCATTAATTTTCGAAACCAACACAAGACTTAATTAAATTACTGCACAACATGCAGCTTCATTGTGCGTAATTATTACATGATACTTACTCATCTCGTACGGATGTCATTGTATTCATTACAAAGAGATTTAATTTGAATCACATGACATTGCAGACTCATGCGTAAAGAACTGGCAACAGTTTGTTTTAAGTAAATCACTTCGATGAGTAAGTTTGTTCCACATCGCGGTTGTGTATATAAAAATGAATAATAATGAGATGGGCGGCTTCGAACAACGAGTTAAGTACATAACCAAACGTCGTTATAAGTTGTCTGTCAAAAACAGGAAATGGCTTGCTACTGACAGCCATTTGCAAAATGATGTTCGTCAAAAACGCAAATGGAAATCTGTTTTTGTATCTAAAAATATTTCCTCGAATTCTTACGAATTCTACCCTAACTCGTTTCCCTAAAATTAAATCGTTTCCTGACAGTGGTAAAACATTTGCAAAACTTACGTGTTTTTACCAAACAAGCATACATACATCGATCTGTCAAAAGCACAATACGAGTACAATCAACTGACACCTAGCAATCAAATTTATTAATGATTTCATTTCTATTTGATAGAAAACCTAAACAAAGTTATTTCTGAAGATTTTATTGCCTGTGTTGTTTTCTTAACCCAGTCAGAGCAGTGAACCTTTCAATTTTGCTTCCAAAATCATGTGATTTAACATCTTTTGATTATTTTCTGTGACGATATGGGAACTCGTTAGTCTATGGCTCATCCAAAGCTAATGAAAGGCTTAGAAACTATCTTCTGCCGCATTATTGCCCACACAGCACTTTACCAGATCGAAAACTCATATTTAGACAGGACAGGGAGTCATTTTGTTTTCACTGTCACTACACAAAAGTGACATTTGCTGACAACAAAAAATGGTTGATTTGTGTCACATGATAATTTACGTAAATCCTCTGAATTTAGTGGAGATTTTGTTGGATTTTATTCAATCCTTCCTAAATCACGGATTTAGCTTTGGTGGAAACATAGCTGAGTTTTCTTTGGCACAGCCAGTCACATTTTAGATATTTTGCGCAACAAGACAGAGTACAAGCTCTACTCTTGTAAATTTTAGTTTACTGAATTGTTTCTTTTGAAAAACGTGTTCGACACTGTGAGCGTTATTCCTCTGACAGCTTCTTATATGATAGTCCTGCTGCCAACGGGGATACTAAAAAGGTAGTATTGGTTGCGACAAATAGTTTTCTTTCAAAATTTGTCTAGATCTCAGCTAGTTCTTCTTTGATTTCAAATATTCAATACAAAAACGATATTTTCTCAAGTTCATCCAATTCGGCTTAACCAACAGCAAATCTGATCACTTAGCCTCTTCCAGGATACCTTCTCTTAAGCGAAAATAGTTGCGCTGCTTATCCAGCCAGTCAGAAAATAGATAGGCACACCTTATTTAAGTGTGGAAAAGGAGACGAGTACCTAACACAAAAAATATTCCAAAGCTTTGGACCATTCTGCAAAGTATTTGAAATTTCACTAAAAAAAAATTTCAAATCCTTCAAGTTAAGGTTGGGAATTGCTTGTTTGCTTATGACATAGTGAATGTTTATTTGAATAGAAAGGCATTTTGTGTAATGATTAGAACGAAAGACTTTTATAAACAAAACAAACACAGTAGACGAAATAAAATTACTTACATTTTTTCTTCTTAACACAATTTCTTCTAAACACCAAAGCAGACAACACCAACTTACACTGATTTCAAAAAAGATACTAAATGCTCATTCCCAGAATGCCCATCCATGTACCCACCCAACACGTATTTCACTGGTGCCAACAAATTTCCTTTCAAGATCACACTGTTTCAATTACATTATCCAAGACTCCCAGAAGATAAAGTTCTATATTTGGATTTTCACCCTATTTGGGAGTTCTCACCAAGTGAAGATCTTCCGCAGGGACGCGTGCCATTCTTTGTCACAAAAGCAGCAAACGCATATAGGGGCGGATGCATTCCTATATTTTCCCACTCCATCTCGTTCCAATCCCAAGGAAAAGTCATTCACTTTTCCATCAGCCTGTGTGTATCCACATGCATGCTTAGTTTTCAGGGCAATAAGGAGATTGCGTAGGGTATCTCGCTGGATATTAGTTTAAGATACGAGTACATAAGAGTACTAATTTAAAAGAAAAAATTCTAGATAAGGACATGTAAGTGCGACTCACAGTTATAAATAGACATACATAAGCCTAGAAAGAAGGAAGACATCATTAGTCACCTTCAGTGTACTATTTATTTCTTCAGAGGGAAGGTGTTCACTATGAGAGATAGTGAGGGTGACAGCAGTTATAAATAAAATATTTACTGTCTGTACATTCAGTTTTAAATTACTTGAGCTATTGTAGTCCTACATAAGGCTTTGTTATAATATTTACAGCATGCTTCGTTGGAACTCATTATTTTTGTGTACTTGCTAAAAATAGAAATGTGTTTCCATAAATTATATTACGTACTGCATTACATGTTTAATGTTTGTTCTAAATTTATCGACTCGACGCCAAGCACAGGAAATCAGGCAAAGAAAAGAACAAGAAAGGAAGAAATCTCAGGACGCACTGCATATACAATATCTTCGCATATCTCCTGTCGAAATTGAACCAAAAACTTAACCAAAAAACCCAAATCGGATGATTTAGACTTTGGTGCACTCAGTTGTCCGGTATCTAGGATTTGGGAAGAAGTTGGGTGTACCTGGGACAAGGATGAGAAATATCTCTGGGTGCACTTCAAATGCAATATCGTCACATATCTCCTCTTCCTTAGCGTTTTGAGTCAAACTGGCGAAATTGAACAAAAAACTTGAGCAGAAAACTTAAATCAGATGATTTAGACTTTGGTGCACTCATTTGCCCGGTATCTAGGATTTGGGAAGAAGTTGGGTGTACCTGGGTCAAGGATGAAAAATATCTCTGGGTGCACTTCAAATGCAATATCGTCACATATCTCCTCTCCCTTAGCGTTTTGAGTCAAACTTGCAAAATTGAACAAAAAACTTGAGCAGAAAACCCAAATCAGATGATTTAGACTTTGGTGCACTCAGTTGTCCGGTATCTAGGATTTGGGAAGAAGTTGGGTGTACCTGGGTCAAGGATGAAAAATATCTCTGTGTGCACTTCAAATGCAATATCGTCACATATCTCCTCTCCCTTAGCGTTTTGAGTCAAACTTGCAAAATTGAACAAAAAACTTGAGCAGAAAACCCAAATCAGATGATTTAGACTTTGGTGCACTCAGTTGTCCGGTATCTAGGATTTGGGAAGAAGTTGGGTGTACCTGGGTCAAGGATGAAAAATATCTCTGTGTGCACTTCAAATGCAATATCGTCACATATCTCCTTTCCCTTAGCGTTTTGAGTCAAACTGGCGAAATTGAACTAGAAACTTGACCATAAAACCCAAATCGGATGATTGAGACTTTGGTGCACTCAGTAGTCCGGTATCTAGGATTTGGGAAGAAATTGGGTGTACCTGGGACAAGGATGAAAAATATCTCTGTGTGCACTTCAAATGGAATATCGTCCCATATCTCCTCTTCCTTAGCGTTTTGAGTCAAACTAGCAAAATTGAACAAAAAACTTGAGCAGAAAACCCAAATCAGATGATTTAGACTTTGGTGCACTCATTTGCCCGGTATCTAGGATTTGGGAAGAAGTTGGGTGTACCTGGGACAAGGATGAAAAATATCTCTGTGTGCACTTCAAATGCAATATCGTCACATATCTCCTCTTCCTTAGCGTTTTGAGTCAAACTAGCAAAATTGAACAAAAAACTTGAGCAGAAAACCCAAATCAGATGATTTAGACTTTGGTGCACTCAGTTGTCCGGTATCTAGGATTTGGGAAGAAGTTGGGTGTACCTGGGACAAGGATGAAAAATATCTCTGGGTGCACTTCAAATGCAATATCGTCACATATCTCCTTTCCCTTAGCGTTTTGAGTCAAACTGGAGAAATTAAACAAAAAAATTGACCAAAAAACCCAAATAGGATGATTTAGACTTTGGTGCACTCATTTGCCCGGTATGTAGGATTTGGGAAGAAGTTGGGTGTACCTGGGACAAGGATGAAAAATATCTCTGTGTGCACTTCAAATGGAATATCGTCCCATATCTCCTCTTCCTTAGCGTTTTGAGTCAAACTAGCAAAATTGAACAAAAAACTTGAGCAGAAAACCCAAATCAGATGATTTAGACTTTGGTGCACTCATTTGCCCGGTATCTAGGATTTGGGAAGAAGTTGGGTGTACCTGGGTCAAGGATGAAAAATATCTCTGGGTGCACTTCAAATGCAATATCGTCACATATCTCCTCTCCCTTAGCGTTTTGAGTCAAACTTGCAAAATTGAACAAAAAACTTGAGCAGAAAACCCAAATCAGATGATTTAGACTTTGGTGCACTCAGTTGTCCGGTATCTAGGATTTGGGAAGAAGTTGGGTGTACCTGGGTCAAGGATGAAAAATATCTCTGTGTGCACTTCAAATGCAATATCGTCACATATCTCCTTTCCCTTAGCGTTTTGAGTCAAACTGGCGAAATTGAACTAGAAACTTGACCATAAAACCCAAATCGGATGATTGAGACTTTGGTGCACTCAGTAGTCCGGTATCTAGGATTTGGGAAGAAATTGGGTGTACCTGGGACAAGGATGAAAAATATCTCTGTGTGCACTTCAAATGGAATATCGTCACATATCTCCTCTCCCTTAGCGTTTTGAGTCAAACTGGCGAAATTGAACAAAAAACTTGAGCAGAAAACCCAAATCAGATGATTTAGACTTTGGTGCACTCATTTGCCCGGTATCTAGGATTTGGGAAGAAGTTGGGTGTACCTGGGACAAGGATGAAAAATATCTCTGGGTGCACTTCAAATGCAATATCGTCACATATCTCCTTTCAATTAGCGTTTTTGAGTCAAACTGGCAAAATTGAACCAAAAACTTGACCAAGAAACGCAAATCGGATGATTTAGACTTTGGTGCACTCAGTTGTCCGGTATCTAGGATTTGGGAAGAAGTTGGGTGTACCTGGGTCAAGGATGAAAAATATCTCTGGGTGCACTTCAAATGCAATATCGTCACATATCTCCTCTCCCTTAGCGTTTTGAGTCAAACTGGCGAAATTGAACAAAAAACTTGAGCAGAAAACCCAAATCAGATGATTTAGACTTTGGTGCACTCATTTGCCCGGTATCTAGGATTTGGGAAGAAGTTGGGTGTACCTGGGACAAGGATGAAAAATATCTCTGGGTGCACTTCAAATGCAATATCGTCACATATCTCCTTTCAATTAGCGTTTTTGAGTCAAACTGGCGAAATTGAACCAAAAACTTAACCAAAAAACCCAAATCGGATGATTTAGACTTTGGTGCACTCAGTTGCCACGTATTTAGCATTTTAGAAGAAATGGGATGTACCTGGGTCAACCATAGAAAGTTTCTCTGTATGCACTTCAAATGCAATATCGTCACATATGTCCTCTCTCTTAGAATCTTGAGTCAAATCCCTTGGGCCCAGTGCCGGAGCACCATTAGATTAGTCAATAAATTTCAAATAACCAACGTCGCCATCTAAAGCTGCCGATGGGCAGGTATGCATGGCACCTGAAGTACAAAGACAGGTAAACCCTGTAGCTTCTAAAACTTTGTTATCGTTGTCTGTTCAAGAACTTCAAATGTAGCATTTTGGATTTAGACCCCCAAGCCTAGCAGTTCAATGCTGTGACCTTGATTCATTTATAGTGTTATCGCCGTATCTGTCAATCTTTCATGCATGTACCCTTCGTAGACGGCGTAAAACTGTCATTCGCACGATCAATCTTATTCCTGGTCACGTGCCTGCTTTCCGACTTTATTCCTTAAGTAAATCTGACTATTTCAAGTTTTCGAATTCCGGAAAATATGTACACACATATGTAGCAACACAATCGGAGCCTGTAGTATATTTAAGTGTTCCCTTAGCTGGAAAAGGAGCATTCACCTTATCTGCCCTAAATGTTCGATGTATAGATTAAATATACAAATTGTGTCTATAGGTATCAGTTCGTTGAGTACCCATTCAACTTGTCATTGCTTATGTACACCTAATCTCACAAAAAAAAAAACCAAATTACTACCTGTAATGGGTTAATTTCGACGAAGTATTTCTGTTTTGCTTTACTTAAATAAAATAGGGGAAAGCCCCTAAATACAACTCTCTCTTGGCTCAACTTTGATTGCAAACCATGTAGACGTTCGAATTCGCGGAACATAATCCAGTTTAGTGCAACAATTTTGAATTTCGTGTTTTTCCCAAGAAACTTTAAACAGTGAAAAACCACGAATCTTTCTATATTTAATCTGAAAACACAAAATGAATTGCTGCTGACAAATGAAGCAACACAAATTAATTTAAAAATAAATAAAGTTCCGCGATGAGTACCCACACCACAGAGTTAATCTTCACAAGAGTATGGTTCCAAGGAACAACAAATCAACAAGAAAAGCGCACACCTCATGAAAAATATATTTAAACAAAAAAGAAAAGCATCGATCGACGTACTTACTACAGATACACAGATACACAATACATATAAGGAACAGTATTGAATAAATAAAGAAATTAATTATACTATATACAAAGTGCAATCAAATTAGAAAGAAAAAATGAATTTGCATTACTTTGGATCGCCGCTCTCGCATGACTCTGATGGATGTGTTGAAGGAGGTGGTGGTACATACCCAGGCCGTGGTGACTTGAACTTGGGATTCTCAGTGCTGCTGGTTGCCGACTCTTCCATCGACGAATTAAGTGTGGTACTCGACGAGGACTTGATGCTTTTCGAATTCTCAAATAGAGATTCGTTCAATTCGGAGGCGAAACTGCCCTCACTCCCAATGGAATATCGAGATGGTTTCGCCCGATCGAGGTATGTTTTTGGTGGTATCTCCGGTGCTTTACGTTTTATCGGTGTATCCTTGCTAATCGCACCAGTAGGTCGTGGCGATTGAGGAACATTCTCATACACCTCATCACTAATCGGATTTTCATTATTCAGTGGCTTTCGCGGCGCTGGAATGGGAGTTGTACTGCCACTGTTTTGCAGTGACTTCACTGGTTCTGGAATATTTTGATTCTCATCCTCGTGGAGGTTATTCTTCTCGGTGAGGAAGACTTTTGAATTGTCTGCTGCGATATCTGGCACTTGGAAGATCTTATTATTTGGACATTTGTCTATCGCCTTGGCTTGAATGTTCTCCGAATTGATATTCAAATTCTTGTTGATCAAGTCGATTGTAACGTTTTCGTATTCACTTTTTCGCGTATCCGGTACGTAGCGACGTGGCATCGGCACCGGTCGTTTCTCTTCACCTTCCATGATGTTCATCTGAAAAAAAAAAAACACATTTCTATAGTAGGTGGTGACTATATTCAATTGTTTAGCAATTTCACATGTAATTAGCTTTATTTTTAAATGACTCTATCCCTCGTTTCAATTGAGCAAAACCTTGCGTCATTACAAATCCATTGACACAATTCCACAGCACCTACTCGCTTAAGTGGGATCCGTTCAAACTTCTCCAATTATTTTGTAATCCAATCTTTAAGTGGCTGCCATATGAGTAAAAGATTTACGAAACGAAATCGAGAGCGAACGACAACCAATGCCTTCGCAATTCTGGATGCACATATACATACATTCATACATATGTACATATTAAAAGGCCAACAACTTTCTTCCAAGTTAATTCGAAGTGAAATTCAAAATGAAATAAAAAGAAATATCAGCGAAATTGATTCTATTTGGAGTAAGATACCCATTTGACACCCATTTCGTTCATTTCTCTTTCATTTCGACCATTAAGCCCATTTTGTATGTTTGTGTTGGTTTTGGTTTTATCAAAATTTACTTTCACTTGTGAATGTATATATTCACCAAAATTTTCGAGGGATTTGACTTAAAAATTTTGTCATAATTGGCAAAAAAAAAAGAGGTCATCGTCACAGAAAACCGCTAAGTATGTGACGAAAGAACAATGTTAATAACCTTAGGATTGCCATTAAAAATATTCTCACGAAAAAAAAGATACCTACAGATATAAAAATTCTTAATTGGTGTTGCAAGTTTTATGGCAGTAAGTTCTCAAAAAATAGAAAATAAAAATGGTTTCTGGAGCGATCTCCAGATTGCATTTCATCATAATAAATTTATGTGATGTAACGCAATTAGTTGTGTAATTGTTCTCAGAAAAACAAAATTAGGTTTGTTAATCGGGGGAAATTTACACGAGGCGTTAAAAGGAATGTATCTATGAATAGACCTCCTATGTAACTATGGCTTTGAGAAAGCAAATAAACATCATCAGTTCCTTCCTGTAAAAGACCTTAAATAATCGTTATGTGATGATAAAAATCATTTGTTGAGAACATGTAGAACCTAAGACGAAGCTAAGAAGAGGGTGATCATCGAACGGACTGGACTAAACTACAACTAACAAAAACTAAATAGTGATAGAATCTGTCGAGCAACATTCTTGTCCGGCAATTTAATCAATGTCCCTATTCCTAATCAAATCATTTATTTCGTAGTAATAGGTGATTAGATTTCTTTTTTTTATTTAAAAATAAGAAATGACACATACTCAGGGCACTAAATAAAGGGTACTGTACCTGTACCTGCTGTAGTACGTGTAAAAGATTCCAATTTATCGCACTCGAGGCTACTCCTCAAAAACTATAGTATCCTTCCGTACCTACTTTTAAATCCCATTTCTCACTGCCAAATTTGTCAATTTTGGCTTCATATGGAAACAGTGACATTTGAGAAAATTCTGCGACGTGGTTAGAAAGAGTAACGTAACCATTTTGGTTTACATAATGAACAAACATGCCTCACTATCAAAAATTTAATCAACACATTGTGGCGAAAGGAACGTGACAAGCCTTGAGCGAAGTGACATAATAGTGACTTATTAGTGGTTGACTAAAAATGAATTTGGTTAGGTTTGAACAAAAAATTCTTTTTACAAGAAAGTTATTGCTATTCGCAGCAAATAAATTGATTCATTTTCGTATTTCTATTGTTTATATTCCGACAGCGATTGACATTTGACAAACGTCAAAAAAAATCCAGGAACTTTCAAAAAATCTGAAAATCCAGATTGCTGTGACAGGTCTGTTCGCATACTCTCCCAAAACAACGCATTTTCGCGAAAATCTACGAAAAGTCATCAAATCCTGTTCGAGTACGCAAAAGTTTCGTAGTTTTTCGTAGAAGAGAGCGCTCAGAAGAGAGCAAATCTCGTACCTTTCGCGTTCTTTTACTTTTTTGTGATTTTACCACGCTTTAAAAGAATTGGAATTTGACAATCTATGAATTTTGGTGCAGAAAGTACGCAAATAGACCTAACATGTCATCTCTCCAAGGCCTTTACCCCGCCTATTGGAGGTCAAAATCCTTGGCGATTTCTCCTTTAAAGATTTAAAGACTTCACAGATGAAACATAAGCTTTTGGATTCCACGCCAAAAGGGTGGGTTTTTTTTCGCACAGGACTGACGTTTGGAAATGTCAATCGCTGTCCCTTGTCAAATGAAGTACAAAAATAAAACAATTTATGTAATTTCTGTCAGATGAATTCGATTTTTTGTAAACAGATTTTGTTATTGAAACAAATATAGTTATGACCACTAATATGTCAAAAAGAGTATTCGGAAGTGTTCAGACATTTAATCTGTACATGCAAACGTCAGACAAAACTAAGCCCATCATTCCTATGTGAACAGGGTCTTATGGCACTTAGAGACACGGAGCTGTGAAAAAAAAAAACTTGTTAAATCTTTTATTAGTTTCTAATCTGAAACCACTAGCACTAAATCCGGGCTCAGCCTTCTACGTGACAGAGCAAAATTAAGCACGTTTATGCAAATAACTTAATTAGTTCTTAGTTGAGAGCCTTTAAAATGACAAACACTAGAATGCACTTGTACATCATAAAAATACAAGCACCCATTAAAACATCATTTATCTGCGATTACATTCATGATACAGACTATGGGTCTATGGTACAATTAAAGGTAAACAAATTCACTTAACTTTTAGCAGGAAACGTAGAAAATGAATTTAGTATTTTGAACTCAAAGATACGACCTGTATCTTGATTACTTTTCCAAATCGGTATACAAATAGAAAGTGGGTTTTTGCTACATGCACCTTCTTAGTGAGAGACTTAAGCTAAACATAATCCTAATGAAGTGAAACTATTAGAAACATAGTCTACATAGTGAAAACTACTAATTATTTCAACGATCGTTAGTCTGTAAATATAGAAAAATAATGACAGTAACAAAACCCTGTGGTAAGTCAAACTCAATACAGCATTTTAGCTGTTTAAATCGATAAATAATTTACAACGTATGGAGAATAAGATCAGAAACTATGTCTGGTAAGACCTTATGTGTGGAATAAAAGACCTTAAAGGAAAGGACATAACTAACGAACTGATTGAAAAAGAGTCGTTAAAAAACAAGGCTCATTGCAAATGTTAGTAAATAAAACAGACTAGTTGGAAACTTTGGTTTTATAAACCAAGACAAAGTTTAAAATTATATGTACATTTCAATGCCTGCAATTCCGCAGAGCCTCAAGGCACCATATGTATCTGAAAACAATGCTGGGTTGTCTAAATCTTTTACAAATTATCAAAATGAAAAACGATGTTAAGGCCGGCAAAATATACCTACGTTATTAAACCTATCAGCCTACCCTATTTCATCTGATGACCAGGAGAACCCCTAACCGCTTCAAAGAGTCTCTAGGTCTGCTCTACCTTGAGCATCTATCTGCCAGAGACCCAGAGACCCTTTGAGGGAATTTGGAGTACTCCTACTCGTCAGATGGGGTTCAAAATCCGTACTTTTTAAGAAGAAATACTAAGAGGTACTTCTACTATAGTTGGACTTGTCTCTAGTCTAAAGAATACTAAACTGGAAATCCAATCAATACAAAAAAGTTTTTTAGAACCTTGGACGTACATACGTACAATTTGAATCACGTTTAGGCTTATACCTCTATTTGACATAATCAAGGCATAAGCAATAGCGGTTTGTTTGTCTTCGTTCAAAACTTATTTGAGTTAAGAACAGATACATTCCAAGAAACTATAAGGCAAAGAAGCTCGCCATAAAGTGTATTACTCTTAGGTTTTGCTAGGATAGGAAGCCCCTCGTTACATGTAAATATTAATTATAACTGGACCCTATTAGCAACACCAACCACTGATAGTACAATAATATTTTCTTTAAGTTGACCTCAACGAATTGACGTCGTTATCATTATTCGCTTCATAGAAAGGTTGGTTTGGTTAGTCCTACAGAAAGCTAGAAATTAGATTAGATTTTTCGTATCACAAAGGACCTGTTCTAAGTGTACCCTTACATTGTGTAATACATCAGACATACCAGACGATTTCGTAAAAAAGTTCGCGGCAGTGACATACCTTGGAGTAAACTATCTGGAAGTCTACCACCTGGGCAAACACACACCTTCCTTCGATGCGTTCCCTTCAGATCGTCGAATCATACCACAGACGAGGCTTTATATAAATCACGTCGTTGTTCGTGAATTCATGTTGCATAATAAGAATAAATTGGTCGAAACATCCCAATGATAAACTGCACCTTTGTATGTCAATAACTGCAAAAGTCAAGTACGATACCCGGCGATTACTGGTACACCCTGTGAAAATGCAATTTTATTATTCAATTTCCAAGAAACCCAATGAATTCCTAACCAACGGAATCATTGCTTATCTATATCCGATAAGATATCAAATGGTATCGTTTAAAAACTGATTACGCACTGATTAGTCCCCTAAAACAGATGGCTACGTAAGTAAGTGGTCTGCCTCGCATCTAAACGTCATTCTAGCTGTCATTTATGTAATGACCTGTCTAAATTACATAGGTTCACTTTCTTTCCATTTAAGATGACTAGGTCTTTCTCAATCCGAAAGAAACGACACATAAAAACGAAAGTTAAGCCGCAAACCTTCAAAACACAGTTCACGGCTCGCAGCAACGTTTACAGTTCGGCCGGCTATTATTTCCCCCTGAACCTCAAAATGCATATTCATAATTAAACCCACCGATCTTGAACCTTTTTAGCCAGCTTTAAGGTACCCACCGGTGCGTGGAAAGTGGAAATGATTTAAGATTCCAAATCCACCCATGTGACACGTCTTCGCTGTTGTATATGCAACAACTGAATTAAAATTATTCATACAGAGGCGCCATAACTTTCTCGTGTTGGTACTGCTGTACTGAAACTTTTTTGTTTATTGTTTTCGATCAGTTCGTTCATCTGTTTTTTTTTTCTCTTCTGTTGTGCTAAACAATAAAATTAAGTTTATTTGTACACAACATGTATATTCAGGAGAGAGCGAACGAATCTGCTGACGCAGCGGTTGACTGTCAATTGGGTAAATTGCAATTTGGAGCACTGTCGTCCGTTTGGTTTGTCCACTCGACGAATTTATATGTTGAGCGTGTCTTTTCTAGAAATTCAGTTCGACGACGCACTTAGCCCTCGAATTGATTAAGTGAGTCATAGTACGAGTTGTCCACTCTTTCTTTGTTTATCAATTCGTTATTTAAGCCGCTGTTGGCTGGATGAATTGCCCTCTATTGCGAATGCAAATCGAGATAAATCTACTTGCTCTAAATCTAGATCTAGATACTTTGGTTGTAGTTTACGCTAGAACGATTTCTACCTTGTAAAGTAAGTGCTGAAAGATTCACAGAGATAAAAAGTAATTAAAGAAAATATGATGACAATAAGCCGGAGCGAGAGGCTGCACGGTTTAATTGATCGAAAAAGTTTCTATTTACTTGTGACAATCTGGAATTCTTTGTTTTATGGCTTAGGAGAGGTATTTGAATAATTATAATGTGCAAGCGCGCAAAGCCATTTAAACCCACATCAGTTTTCGCACAACAATTTGACAAATGTAAGCGCTAAATGGAAAGAGAAACTCGAGAGAAATAAATCTTCGGTGCTATTTTTGTCACGAGTAGTTGATAAGTGCTCGGAAGATGAGATGCGAGAGTATCTGCAATCAACAAATTTGCATAGGTAGCCTATTAAATGGCATTTGTGCACTAGTAGTCGGTTGGAGGATTGCTAAATTGAATATTTACATTTTCTTATATAAACACTAATTAAAATGTATCCACATACAGTTTGTTTGGTTGATTGCTCCACTAAGCATTTCGTTGATAGTTGCCAAAGATATATTGGTCCGTAGTTAGTAAAAAAAAACAAAACCATTTGCCTTTCAGATGCAGTTTTTGTATGGAGACTAATGACGTTAATCCAGCCAAACGGAATCAGGAGATATGAGTTGTATCAAGGGTAAACTTATCCTAATGGACATATCGTCTATATACCTTGTGAAAGTTAGTATATCCTTAATAACAGAAGTAATGTCAAGTACGTCAATGGACTGGCCTGTAAAGTGGGGTCCTATTCTCCCTACAATGGATACTAATCAAATAAAATCTTAAGAAATTAATACGAAGTGAGGTTAAAGTTCTCGCACATGCGAATGATATTGTGATTGGTCGGCCCTTAATCCCCTAACCTTCTAAAAACAGAGGTGGTACTCTTTACTAATAAGAGAACAATTCCACGGATCGGGCTCTTGACGATACAACCTTCTAAATCCCGGATAAGGAAAGATACTTAGGATGTTCTTACCTACACTTACCCGTACGTTGATCTAGAATACAATGCATATCAGAAAGAGTAAAGAAAGCATGCATAGCCTTCTATACATGCAGCAAAATTATTGGCGAAAACTGGGAGCCTAAGCTCGCCACGATTCACTGGGCTTAGTATGGAGATATAGATAAGACACATCCTATCCTAGGATTGCTTAATCTAGTGATCCACAGCAGACAAGACAAATCGTGAACCAAGGAAATTATAACGCTCAAGAGAGAAAAAAGAGCAGTTTTCACGGGAATCTTTACCACAATCTCTTGGCGGCCCACCCAAGAAAAATGCGACTTAACAATGGTGACCTCTGTCGAAGATGTAGAGACCGCATCCCACTTTCTATGCAAATCTAGGAAAACGACCGCGCCTGAATATCATTTCGGAGACCTGGGCTACCTGTCAGGGAGATCACTATTGACCATCCTAAGGTTGGTTCAGGGAGGCCTGGACTTTTGTCTTCGTTTAGACCTTCTTCAAATAGATTCATCGGCGAAACGAGAACTAGAACACATGTCTTCTTAACCACTAAAGCCCCGAGCATTGACATCGAATGAGTTCCGATATTTCATCCTCATTCAGACAAAACTTACACCTGTCTCTGGGCACAGATGGACACTTGAGCCGCAGTGAACCGCAAGAAAGTCAACATTTTTTAATACTCTTTTCCACAAGTAAAGTATATCCTTCATTTAGATTGTCTAATCAGCTGAAATTTGAAAAAGATGAATGATGGTGCCTCTGTGCAACGACCGATGTAATATCAAAGGATTCAGCTTAAATGAAGTTTATGGAGTAAAGGCGTAACCATAGTAGACTTCGATAAACTTACGTCAGCTTAATGAAATGTCTTATAACATGGAAACTGTATTGCAGGCCACAATGGGGTTATGCTCGGCTTCGTCAAGTTTTCGCTAGCTTTTCGCACATTGTCTCAATAAAGTGGAAGATTCAGTATGGAAATTTGACAGCTGACACAAAAAATATAAAAAAATATACCAATGACAGTAGAATATAATTCAGACAGATTATGAAGTTTGGATAAAATCATTATGTGTAGCAAAAACGTTTAGAAGAATTTGAGTCCACTTCGTTTGGTTGTAACGTAAGGTTAATCCCACTGAAGTTCATTATGGTTGAGTCTTAAGCTGTCAATTTTTGCTGAAAATTTGGCAGAGATGTCACATTTATCATACAAGACAGCGGAATGTTCATATTTCTATTTTATTTTAAACGTGGTTTATGCCACTATAAAAACAAATACAAACTGACAGTTTTGTAAAACTCACATAAGTTTGTTTGTTTTTTCTCTCAGCTTCCGGTTTGAAGCAAAAATTTAACATAGACACGTTACATTTTTTTTTCATTTCTTTTACTGGGTTTTTCTCGGAAATTGAAACGTTATCGTTTTTAGTTAGCCTAGAAAATCTAGAGATATTCATAGAAATACTAGAAGTGTACACATATGTACATATATGTATGTCTGTTAGTTATGACTGAAAGTATATGTAATTCAAATATCAATGTTTGTCTGTACATTTTGTTGACGTCATGAAAGTTTGACCAAGCAAAAAATGTGGCGGATATTGTAATTAAGCCAAAAAATATTTGACGGCTAAAAAATAAATTGAATTTCAGTCTGTTTGCAAATTTCACATTCATGGAAAGTTTACTTAATTTGAGTTCTAAAATAATTGCAAAAAAGCAAAATATTGCTCCTTATTTCGCATTGTGAAATATACATATTCTGCTTGCTTATCTCTTTTAGTTTTGAAAAGAAATCAGTATGCTTTGCGCTGAAATTTTGATAAGCATAACTCATGCGCATTCATATGTTGGTTTTAGGTAGATTGGTACTACTGAGCAGGAAATTCGAGGTTCAATTCTTAGACAACATAAACAGTTCTTTTACAGTCCCGCCTTTCGCGAGCACCTGACAAACATCCGAGAGTGTAAGTGTCATGCAAATGAATCCCAAATAGAACCACTCAAGCAGTGTAATAGCCTCAGGATGAGTCTACTAGGAGCTTAGATGTAACCCTAGATTTGTTAGCTTATCCGCTTTCTTGTGATAAGCTGTCCAACAGAGGGTTACCTTATTGGCTACGGAGATGTCATCAAATCTTTTGATTCATATCTATGGATATATTCATCCTTTTGTTACAAAACGAAGCAACTCTACAATTCACAACCAGGAGACATAGTACATACTCTGTTTCTAAAAGGTTTAAAACTCAAACAACTCAACAAATCGTGATATCATACCACCATTACAGGCTTATTAGTTGGACAGTTGGAAAAACACGTTTTCTAAGAATCTATTCGGTAGATAAAAACTGAATAAGATTGTACTAGTATATGAGGAATTTAAAAGCTTTACAGTGGACTTGGCTTGCTTGGACTCCGTTCTGTTTCGCAAAATATCTAAAAATTGATAAACGACAGGCCATGACAAAGGAAATTAAGAAGTGCCCTGAAATCCATCAACTGACAGTAGCTCTTGGTCGTTACGTACGCCGATAGAGCGCACACTGACAAATTTCATCGCAATAATACTATAAAGCAGAGTACATACTAGGTCTGTTCGTGTACTCTTTCAAAGATGTTCGAGTACGCAAAAGTCTCGTAATTTTTGGTAAAAAAGAGCGCTCACGAGAGAGTAAACAATTTTCCCTTGCAACGAATTTTAGTGCAGGATATTTCTTTGCACTGATTTACGACATCTGTCAAATCTGTCAGATACCTGTAAGAAATTTTTTGTTGTTTGTGTATTTGCATACATTTGCTTTTGACATCTAAAAAGTGGGCGAATTTCGTAGCTTTCGCGTTCGTTAACTTTTTTGTGATTTTATCACTCTCTGAGAGAATTTTACCCCCACTCCTTGAAATTTCATAATCTACGAATGTTGGTGCCGAAAGTACGCGAGCCGACCTGATATCTGTCAAATCTATCAGATACCTGTACGTATTTTTGTTTGACAGATTTCATAGCTTTTGCATTCATTTACTTTTTTGTCATTTTACCACTATCTGAGAGAAGTTTACCCACACTCCTTGAAATTTCAGAATCTACGAATCTACCTCTCACTGACAGAATTTTGGTGCAGAACTTACTATTAGTTCTGGTTTGAAACTCATGGTGAATTTCGGTATCGGAATCGGGTCTAGAAACTGAGAAATCCGAAAAATTTTAAAGGTATGACGCTTCTTTTTTGGGGTTAATTATACTTCAAACCAGAACTGAGTGTGTACTCTACTTAATTCACTTTCTCCCCACAAACCAGGAATACATAATATTTAAAGTAAGCCAAGGTCTCACACAAAACTTAGCTTCGAAACTTGTGTGTTCGTTCCCCACACTTATTATTATTATATTGACAAGTATCCTTCAAACCAGAAATAGTATGACACGCCAATGCCATCAGCATGTGGCTGAAAAAGAAAACATATTACGTCGTCAGTCACCAATATTCGAACTGTCAACTTGTTTAGGTGACAGCAAAACTCAGGTCAATGGCATAAATGACGGTAAATGAGATTCCTATTTCTACGTACGGAACTATTAAAATTCATGGAAATCATTAATTGCCATGTAGTCCTGATGGGTGGATGACGTCTATTATCTATGACCTAAGTACTCAATAGTTCAGAGACTTAAAACTTATCAGACGCCATGCGTCATCGCACCGGATAATGAATTTGTTAAACAATGCGAATATACGTAAATAAATCAATTTTTTTCATTTAATGGGTACAATAAAGCACTATCTTCGTTCTGTGGTTCGTACGTGTATGGTGCCGATAAATTCTGTTCGGTTAAATTCAATTTGTGAAACACAAGAACGTGAATGAATGCCGATAGATTTTTTATCCGAAATCGGTGACTCACTTGCCGTACTGTCTATATTGCTTTCGAAGTGATCCCTTTTTCCAGTGAATGAAAATTAGTTTTCTCTTCAGCATGCACATGATTCGAATTAAAATATTTGCTTGCGTAGATATGTGATAGATTTTCCGATTAAAACCAATCAACACTGTGTCGGTGTAAATTGTTTAAATTATATATTGCCTTCTGGGGGGACTTATTGCGCATTGGTTATGGTTAAACACTAGAATTGACCATTGGTCACGTTGACCACTCTGGTATTGCAGGGATTTTTGTAACTAAACCGAAAAATATTGAATTACAGCAGAAATTTCAATCCGGCGAAATTAAAACGAAATTTAAATTGCACGATATGGCCTAATTACTCAACCGAAATGCCAGCGACACTGTGTGTCATAGCTCATAGGAATTGTTACGTTAAGTAAGGTTTAAACTTTACCAAATTGTGGCAACTTTTTGACGCGGTCCGGTTGAATGGTTTGATTTAGAATGTTGGCTTTTTTTGCAGAGAAATCATTCACCAGAACCGGGCAATACTTGTGTGAGTAGATATCGTTTTCTTTCAGTTGTGGGCTATAATTCTTATATTATTATTTTAGCCAACGATAACGCATAAAATGTTGGTATACCCTGTTGGCACACATGCATATGTACAGTACATGTTATCACGTTATATGAGTTCACCGATATAGAGGCTTCAAGGCCATGCTGTACTGTGGTATAATAATAATGGCTGGCAACTTATGAAAGTAACAATTACAAGCTATAAGTGCAAAGATTAAACGGATTTATGAATATTGCATGCAAATCGATTGTTTATGAGGTAGAACCGCATTGGTGGTGTATGGTTGATACTGAGTATGGATACCTATGTCTATATGTCTATCGTCGCCATCCATTATGCTCAATAGATACTCAGCAGATGTATTAAAACTGGTTCTACGTAAGATGCAACATGCTATTCATAGAGGTGTCCCATACGAAGCGCATGATATAAGTATTTATGTAATTTTAAACAAAAATATTTTTGTTTTTTCGTTGTAAATTAATTCTTAAACAAAATGTCCACAGTTTCGGTTGCACATGTGATATTTTAATACAACTTTGAAGGCTGTTTGCGCAGAGATTAGTCATTACCTCAACAATCATCAATTGAATGTCGGCCTTGAGCTAGAGATTTGTTGCCGTTTTTTTGTCATAAATCTTAGACTCCACGATATCGCACAAAAGCAAATAGCACGATCTTGCTGGCCATGTGATGGTGGCTTTTAGTAGGATGGTACGAATATTGCCGCATGGCATTTAATGATTGTCGGTCAGCGGCGATAGATGGCGTCATATTTGTGGAATCATTATGTATATCGATCAGCTGAGGTCACAAAAATTTGATTATTTTGATCTCAATGTATGTCATACTAGACTTACGATATAGTTTTCGAAAAGTCATATCAACTTTCGAACAGCTTCACCAAGTAGTGAGCAGTGATCACCGAGGATCATTAGATCTTTGCGTCACAAATGTGGCAAATTCTTATGGCCCCGAGATCATCTAGTAAGTTTCAACTACTTCCTTCTGAACTGTTACACTCAGAGTGCGATTGTTTCCTTTTGTGGAGTAAAAGAACTCAACTATTTGTGGAAAAGAAGCGCAGATGCTTCTACCACTACTAGCTTTAGAAATGTGCCCGAATGGTAACTTTTTTTTGGAAACGCCAACATATGGAGTTAGAATGTCGAAGTTGTTTCTTACAAGATAATAATGTTTGAATGATTCTTGAAAACATTTTTCGATACCAACAGGGTACTACCTATGTACATTGAATGCGTTGCCGTTGCCTCGATGAAGTTGAATATAAACGATAATTATTTGTTATGCATTATGGTCATGGAAGGAGATAAATAATGAAAGCAATTGTTTACCGAATAATGTATTGAGTAAAAGTATTTCTTTTTTTTGTACGAAAATACCTTTCGAATTTCAATGACTCTTAAGTTTAAGAGTCCCAAATATTTTGCCAGAATTACCCCATAAATAAATACAAACTTGGTGACAGAAAGGATGCCATGACCCCATCACTGCCTGCATCTACATGACCAAATTTTAGTTATAAAATTATTGTCTTTTTCCGATAGAAAACGTTTAAGTTTGGGCGCCAGTTAAACCTTATAAGCGATTAGAAGTAGAGCAGCAAGCAACATATTCGTTTGAAGCTTAGCTTAGTAATTTAATTGTCAAATCGTATAGACGCCGCTAGCCTTATGGCTGATATGTAGAGAATTTTTTTAGAATCAAGTTAGCAAGCACCACAATCTGAACGCTTTTAACCTAATCAAATGAATAAACAGTGTGTTGGAAACTTAAAGATCCTAAACAGAGCATTGCTTGGGGTATGATTCAAATGATAACCTAGCATCTAGCAAAAATCAAAAAAGTTTGTTGTTCGTCCTCCAAATAGTCAGAAATCAAACAGAGTATATCAGAGAATTCATTCATTATTTTGTGTAAATATCTAGGGGCTCACGCCTAGGGATCTTACAGCCATTCGCGCTTTGTGAGTCACATATACATAGAATGGAAGGGTTCTGCTGTCTAATCCAATGTCTGAAGGAAACACTTCGGTTTCTGAGCAAATAGTGATCGGACAAGCGCTATTAACCAATTGCAATGTCAATCAAGGGCATATGGTAAAATATTCTCACGAAACATTCCAAAAAAAAATCGAAATATACCGCTCCTTCTACAACTTCAACGACCATCCATCAACATTTCTTTTGTTTTCTTTTTACTTTCTATTCTGTAATACGAATTTCTTTTGTATTGTATTCTGCATGCTGGCTGTCAAAGAAAGATTTAGATTATTTATCTATGTCCGATTGTTTTTTTTTTTAGAAATTCCAACATGTCCACACGTAGATATGTATGAGTATATGCTTGTAGGTATCTATATATGTTTTGTTCGTGTTTGCGAAAGTTTTGCTCCATGTGGCAAACGTGGTAACAGTGGACATACAAAATTTTGCAATTCTCCCCAATGATGAATACTAGTAACAAATGAACATCATTAAAAAACGATCCTATTCATGTGGGTACGATACATTAGGTAACGTCCCACTGGTAAATGCTTACCGCCTTTTTGTCGACGAGACAAATGATGAGGTAAATGTAGGAGTTCCACTGATGACTTGTCACTTGGATTCGAGTGTAGATCTCCATATTTCAATCATCATTGCATAAAAAGTGGAAGAGAGTCGGTATCTCACTATGATGCTGCCAAAAAAAAAAAAGTGGAAAGAAAAAACTCCGAACCGGTTAAAATAACCTGAAAGGTGACAATCTTATATCACCTTCTCTGAAGGAAATAAAAGCAACTCAAGTCCTCATTTTAAACTTAAACTCTTTTTCCTTGTAGGTACTTATGTAACCAAACAGGTTCTGGCAACCGCTCCTGCAGTGCAGTGGATTATGATTTCCTTCATTCAGATACACTATCAACTACATAAACCCGTATGACTAACACTTAAATTAACAAGGGCATCGGACATAAGCACGATAATCGTTAACATGTCAGACCAACTAAGAGACAGACATGTACTTATGTACATACATACGTGTATGTATAAAGATACTTAAACCAGATAGATGCTCAATTATTCATTGATGCAGAACGAATATTCTTTGTTTACAGATATGTAACTAGATACTCATTGCGGTCGTTAGAAGACTATGTCAGCACGAGCTATACCAGTTTATTTCAACACAAAAAAGTTGTAGAATTTAGAGTTATTGCCCAACGACGACCATCACCAAATAGCCAGGCACAACCGTGAAAGGGGCAAACATACATACACACGAAGCTATGCTGGCGAGTTTCATAGATTCCCCACCATAACAGACAATGTAAACACAGGTAATCGCGCATACATACCTCAAGTGGTGACAGCAAAGCTCCAAGAAAGAAAAGAAAAAAAAACAGGTGGGTAATGGCCAACTCAGAAGATATGTATCTCAGTATCAATTGGAAGTGTGTATCAAAAATCGTCAACCATCAACAATTCGCATGCGAAATGCTCCTATTACTATATTTATCACTTCGGCATGCACACTCAAACACACATTTATATCGATTGTACACTATATAAAGATTGCACCCACTTCACCATACTTTTACACTTCATTTCATTTTCGCCTCTATCCTGGTGTTTACTTCGTCATTCACACAACTACGCAACGAACAACACATAGAGCGTTGACGACACTCTTTGTTATCATCTGGGCGGCTAGCCAGTAGTTAGCCGATCGAGTGCTGTGTGCTGGTATTTGTATCTTTAAAGCGAGATATATCTACGTTTCGGCATTTTTGCCGAATAAACACAAATCCTACCACTGAGCGCGACAATCCCCAAGAGATATGGACAAACTGATGCTGATGCTACTCGAAGTGCATTTGATAGATTGAAAACGCACACAATCTTGTCGTCAGCGGTTTTTCATTAGATGATTCACACAAAACGAATGAAAAAAAAAAATAATAATAAAATAACTCAACCGCAAGCACACACCCGAGATACATACATACAGTGCGCACACAAAGGCAAAGCGAAATATTCTTATTCCCCGTTCACTTGGGAAAATTATACAGATAAACAGAAAGTAATAAAATAAAAAAAAAAATTAATGTATCTATGATCCGGCGGAACGTATCTGTACCTACGTTGTCCACTGACGAACGGTTCCCGTATGACTGATTGTTTTGTAGGTTTCCAACTCTGATGTTGGAACGATGTTTGAAAGTGTTTCCAAGTGTGGACAAGCAACTGAACGCAACTTGTTCGAAGAGAACTGGCGTGTTCGAGATAGTTCGATCGTTAAACTTTGTACTAATTCAAAATTAGGCATTTCATAGTCAATGCGCGAAGTAGGTAGATGTATTGATTTTTCGCCAAAACTGCAGACATTTCCAGTATATGCTTTGATTTCTTCTTTCTGATGTAACAGGGCAACGTTTAAACATCGTGGCACTGACTAGCATAGAGTAGTATCTATCGGGTGTCCCTTGGCTGCCTTTACATAAACGAGTACGTGACTCTACACTTAAGTTAGTTCTCGCATACATACAGAAGTCAATTAGACAGTAGTCTTTCCATTACGAATGTACTTAGTCACTTTGTATTCCCTATGGCCATAGTTCCTATTATACAGTCGAATTCTATGCCGAAGATAGTTCCTTATTTTTGCATATTTGGTGCGGTCCTTGTCCTTAGCCGCTAAAAGGTTCCTTTACCTCCTTCCCTGATGATGGTCTTTTGTGCCATTACAGTTTTTACTTATATACATATTTTCATTTTCAATGCATTTCAATAGCTTAAAACCAGCTTAACTAACTTAACTATGTTATGACTAACTTACTGGCCTCGTACCTTCCTTAAACCGTATTACTGGTGAATCTAGTCTTCAACCAACTACTCTCTTCAGTTAACATGGTCCTTAGCCTTCGGTTCCGTACTAACACAGCGCGAGTGATAGATTGATTTGCACCGATTTTAAGCTCAGATGACGCTAAGTTCAACTCATCCCAAGTCTTCAAGTCGAATGGCCAATCGTCCTTTCTTTCATATTTAGAGTTTCATCAAAATTACATTTATATTCCTCGGTTAGTATGCGATGAATAAGACATTTTAAGACAAAATAACGCATTTTTACAAATGTCTCCTTGGAAGTATTTGTTCTACCTCCTTTCAGAAGTTGCCTGCTATGTCTCAACTTTTGTTTTACGACGTATTTTTGATCATTCCAAGACTGCCAATAAACTTGTACGTTTATTCCTACTTTTAAGCCATCCTATGCCATCTCGACTGAGTGGTCCAAGAATATTTAATATTTTAGTAAACGATTTCGTATCCTTTTTGTAGGTACCACTTTTATCATCAAGGTACCCTTGCCATAAAGGTTTTGCTCCATAGCAGAAAGCTGCCTTTCATATTTTGTTCAAATTGCGAACGATTGCAATAAACGCAAACAAAAGTACGAATCTTTATAACGCATACATAGATATCAAGTGAAAATACATGTCCTTAGATGCGCAACAAATGCGACCATACAACGTTGTAACGTAGAAATACGAGACTCTCTAGGGCCCCTATTGGTATTATGTAACTCCATCGATAGAAAAATATGAACATTATTGTGAATACATCACACTTTGACAATTGATTGGCTATTGTTTTGTATGTTTTTAAAGTAATTTGAAAAAATGAGTTTTATTGAGTTGTGGTTTACCGATTCATAAGTTGAAAATCGCATTTACGAAGTTATACCAATCTGTTATCTATTTAGCTCTTCTTAATTTTTTTCCATCGACGTTTTGTTTGAGTTCTTCCGCAAACTGGCTTTGTCATATCGGGATCTGCTTCCATAAATGAAACCAGAAGCCCCAACCGTTTCTTGTTCCTCTATTTGAATTCATAATTACAAATTAGATTTGAACATAACTAAAGTACTTACAAAGCATCGTCCAAGCGATCAACTCACAATCCGCAATACACAATACCAAAATCTACAATCGACGATTGACAGATGTCGTTAACAGAGTTGTTGTTGATTTTATAACTATAAAAATGAGTATCACTCCGCCCTAAACTGACAACTTTCCACTCATTGGCCGAACGCATTGTCTATAATCGGTGGCCACCCATTATCTAAAATCCTCGCGTCATAAAAAGTTATTGAAGTTCTATATTCTTATGTTGAGCTATGAAGTCCAGTCGTGAAATACTTATGCTGAAATAGAAAAAGATGAATGAAGACATTTCCAAATGTATTTAATACTTATACAGTTTTGGGCAATCCTCCACGACTCAGTTTGTCCCGTTTAACACCAGATTAGCAATCAAAACTATTTGTATGACAGAGAAACTTAAAAGTATTCAAATAATTCAGGAACTTTCGCTTTTGACCTCATACCATTCTGTAAACATAGCATATTCCACATTCGCAACCGAACGAACATAAGACAATACATTGTTATTTTTTGTTATATAAAATTATAAAAACAACAAATTTATTATTTCCATATAACAGTTACATTAGTGTCCTTATCTATGTCCTTCTCTATATTAAATGGAGACATTCCTGTTTTGCAGCAAATCTCATCAAAGTTACAAAGCCCTGTATATAGTTTCTGTCGTCCCGATGGTACTGAACCCGTGAACACCGGATATTTGTGAATACACCGAATGAAATTATGTTGTAATCCAAATATCACCATTTTCCGTTCATCAATATTGTAATTTTGTGGACATAATCGCTGGCATATTGCGCGTAGCGTTATGCCATGTGTCATGGAGGCATAAAATTGAAATATTTTCTGTATTGACGGTTTTGATTTCTCCTTCTCTGGATTGAGTGAGACATACTCGCGACATGCTTTTGTCAATTCTGGGCTCTGAATAAGATTTTTTAAATATTGCGTACACATGTAAACATTGCTGTACTTCAGAATTGGTAACAAATGAACGACACCGTAGTAGGCAAGGTTTTGAACGCAGGATTTGACCAGATTTGTTTCAACATCTGCCTCTGCTGCTATGCGTGCTATGTGGTTAATGCCATTAATGTATGGCAAAATCTTTAAAGGAAATGCAAAGGTAAATACAGATTTTTGAGTTTCGAAACTATTTCAAAATATACATACCTGCTGGGTTGTAAGGTCCCAACTTTCCAGAGGTGTGTTTTTGTATTCAAGCAGCAAAAGCGGTACCATGTGGTCTTTCACCACGGGTGGATCTGGTTTGTGGGTCACAATTTTTAAATAAATTGTGGTATCTCCCTCTGAAAACATTATAAATAAATAAGCAATTGTGTCTTCGAACATTCGTATCAGTTACAATTAAGGGACAAAGGGTACAAATGAATTTCAGTTGGATAGTGTCTTAAACTGGAGGCAATTTGTGTTAACGCTTTATCATGATGATTTGTCAGAGACTGGCGAGATGAGTGGCTGTAGAGAAACTCTTGCTGTTGTCTCAGAAGTTCCAAGCAAACTTTCGAAATACCGACGGCATTTGAGTTCATAATCTTTACAACGCCTGTCTTGAAAAATCGTACCTATACGCACTATAGGCACCACCTACATCCATCCACAGTGAAAAAATCCCTGATCTCAGATTGAATTAGGACGATAGATATCAATTTTACGTTAGAAAACGGAGAACGGAAAGCGCAAGTGATAATTCCCGAAGGATAGCGCACACGCACCGCGCAGTAAAATTTGAGAACTTCTATTTCACACCTACCCCTTTCAACTGTTAAAGACTCCAGCACGAATTTCGCGTGGAATTTCGCGCGGGGTGGCACAAAGACCCAGGGCATAAGCTTTACGTTCAATTACTATTTCAGCGTTATAAAAGAACATAAACCATTTCTGTCCCATTGCACGTACGAATTATTTTTCAGCACGATAGAGAAGTTTTTTTCCACGTCAGATAAGATTAGCCACAACACCTAACCTTCATCAGTGGTAAGTTTATCCAAACTTCTGGTATAAATAGTTGATGACTCAAGCCAAACATTATGTCAGCAGGGAGTCTACGATTCTCAGTGGTTTACCTCTGAGGTTTGCCTTCAAATTCCTCAGAATAGAGGTGTTTTTTTTTTTTTATAATCTGCGCGCTCCTAAGGGGATATGGATACCCTTACACTGAATTTTCAGGGCGCAGGCGTTGGAAAAAGGCAGAAGAGGAACAGAGGAGTTTAAATGTTTGAAGGTTGTAGTGATGAGGAAATACAGAGCTTGGAAGATCATTCCACAGACGTGTCGTTCGGCTTATAAACGAATCTCTATATTTGACAGTACGTCTGAAATTGGGCTTGAGGGTGAACTGATGTGCATTTGTGTTGAAGTGTGCAAGGGGAAGAAGTTGCTGCAACGACTCTAAACTAGTCTTACCAACAATTGTAGTGACTTTGTTCTTATTTAAGTCATTTATCACAGTACTGAAAAGTTTTTTTAATTTCTCTTTGTCATCTTCTTTCGACAGGAAGCAAGTCTCGTCCTCCATCATTATCTGCAAAGTAAAACAAATTATGAATAAACTCCAGCCATGTATTTCATAACCATCACCAGGTATTCCGAGAGTTTCTTAACCACCGGTTCATACTGAACAGATCTTGCCCAGGCATCGCACACAAAACATAAATTAAAGTGAAAGGCATTTCTGGCATATTTTTGATGATCAATACGGACGGGATAGCCGACAATTTTCAAACGCAATGCATTCAAGGTAAGAATGCAACGTTGCAGTTGTGGCTTGGGGATGATGTAAACATTGATGGCATCAAATATTTCCTTTGAAACATAGTTTTCGGGGACCTATTGGAAAACGTACATACATAAATCTTCTTGTAAACGTGTAACTGAAGGTGAACTTACCTGGCAACTTATTTTACACCCAGCTGTGGGATGGAATTCACTTAGGAATATACAACGTATTAGACCTTCCTTGCCACATCCTTCAAAGTATTGTGGATTCGTGCTCATTTTTATTTACCTATTTTCTAGTTTCATACCGCATTGTACACCGGAAATTAGTTTTTCGTTACTTTTTTGCAATACGAATAGGATTATTGTTGAAATTTCAACGCCGAACAGCTGCGTTTGACGTATCAGAAGCTATTTTGTATTTTGGTGAGAATCCGTGCAGTTGCATACAAAGTGAGGTGAATTGCATTACAAAGCGTGTTCAGGGAAGAAATGTTTCAAAAGGCAATAATATTCATTACCTGTCACATTGACATTTATCAATATATCGCTAGGCCTCATGGAAATTTTAAAAGGAAAACTGAAAAAACCTACGTGAGGGGTGCGTGTGGTGGCCGACATTCATAAGCATTTGAAATCTTTAAATTCACATCTTTTAAGGTCTCATACTCTAACCAACCCATTTTTAAATTGCTCTAGATACGCCAAGGTTGTATCTTTAGTATTTGTTTGCAGTTCGGGGATTATTTTGTGTCAATCTCCTTCCGATAAGGGTTCAAGGTTTGAAGTGGGGAATTTTGTATTTTCTAACAAATAAGACACCCTCAGACCGTCAGTTGTGGTAAAAGACTAGTACATCCATAGCAATTTACACGACGTTTTAAAAAAAATGGGGAATCGTGCGACAAATTGACCTTTTTAACAGTACCATGCAATGATGAAACTTTTGTAGACATGTCTGCAGATAATAAACTGAAAGCTCGATTACAAAATATGTGGATTAGATTGTTAAATCGCTACTAGAATCGGGATCGCAGACGACAATGTTTCGGAACAACGCTTTCCTGGTCATCCTCACCTCACTGACATCAAATAACCTTAAAAAATCAATAAACTCATTGCACGCCCCTGCTTTATTGTATCCACCACGTCTCGTAACTGTCAACAGTCGGAAAAGAACAAGCAAAAAAAAAAAAAAACATTAAGGAAGTGTCAAATAAATTTTCATGTCGTCAGTCATTTCGGATAAGAAAAGAAAACTTTTTTTCGCTGTCAAAGAAAATTCAATCAATTCTGTTAATTTTCCAATTTAAATAAATCCTAACAACCCAACTGTAAGGAATTGTGCAACATGCACGAGGTAAGTTCAAATTCATCACCTGAAAATCATTTCCAAATGGATACCCTTTCCGGCTGTGTTTTTGTAGACACTCGGCTGGATTATTGATTTTTTTCTTTCGGAAAACTTTTCCTCCACAAAGGACGAAAAGTTTTCCTCATCGCAGTAAAGCTGAGCTAACCGAGTACAAGAGAGAAGAAAAAAAAAAAACAATTCTTTTGTGTGATTTATAAAAATATTTGCTTTGAATTTTAAACAGCGTTGTTTGCCATTGCAAAGTTTTCGTTCCGTGCTCGTTGCTCATTGGGGAGAGGGCGTGACAACCACCCAATTGCCTTGGCCGTGTATGCCTTTTCTCTAGGATAACACACAAAGTGCACAAGTAGCGTCATTTTAATTTAGATTTTCTATTTTTCTATCCTCAACAGCACGGGAATGGATTGCTGTTGTAGTGCTCTCTAGAGAGAAGAAAGGACACTCAACAGTCAAGTGCGCTCAGCACTCGCAAATTCAATAAATCAATCATCCAAAGATACTAAACAAAGATGAACTCGGATAGCAGCGAGAAGGGCAGCTCTATTATACGCGGCAGAGCGTATCCCAAGATGAGTGCCGTTGTCGACCCTGAATATGAGAAGTTTGAGAAGCCACAGGAGCGTTACGTTTGGGAGATGCGTACGCGAAGTCCCAATATCACGCCTGCTAGCACCGTCCTCAACTCGCCGGATCTAACCGAGGTGCCGTACTCACAACACCATGGGCGGCAGCATCAGATTCGCGTGGGACGAAGTCCAGTCAGTCAGATGGATAATATGGTACCGCAGGGTTTGACCAGTCCAGGGTCGCCTACCGATGTCGGGAAAGCAGGAGGACACTGTGTGCGTGATGGAGAAATTGTTGTCTTCGATGATATCGATACGAATTGGATCAAGTCACACGGGAAGGATGGTAATTCTGATGATGTACTGAAAGTGACGAAAATGATTGGTCAACTGCCCATAGCCGAGTATGAGGGATCACCCAGGCGAATCGGCAACCAACAGCAGGGCTACAGTATTCAGACGAGTGGTTTTAAAATGTCAAGCGCCACTGCTGGTGGATTTCCAACGCGCCCTCCCGGCTTTCCGCAGCGTGTTTCGCAGCACTCTTCCACTGCCGCACTAGATGCTAAGGAGACAAACCATCGAACGGATAATCTTATTGACATCGATGATGGTGGCGGTGACAATCGCACTGATTCAAGCGTCGTCGATGAGTCACGACCCAAAACTCCAACGTTCGACTATTTATACGAATTTTCGGAAACAAGAAAGGTCCTCGAAGAGTTCTTCAAGGGAGCCAACACAGATGAGAAGCAGTTCGCAGACTTTACCGAAAGCGATGATCTTGGAAGTTGTGTAAGTCTAGTAACTACATTTTGTATTCAAATTTAGTTAACTCCTATAATCTTGTGTGACTTCTGTTAATTTATTCATTAATCGTGACAATGTTTGCCAAGGTATGATGTTATCGGGGTAAATCATTTCAATTGAACGCAGTGACTCACCGGAAGTCTATGTTCTGTGTGTATACCTCCCATCGGGTTGTGTTTACATTACAAGACATTAACAAATCCTATAGTCGCAATAAATTGATTGTTTTAATAGGTTTGTAAACGTTCTTGCAGAGTTATAAGAATTGGTGCCGTACATGGGGTGAGTTATTTGTTTGAAATTAAGTGGACGCATAATAGCTAAAAGCATAATAGCAGTTAAGTCGATAACCATAAAATAAAACTCTGCATCATTCAAAATTGTCATTCATGGGGAATCTTATCAACAAAAGACTGAAATCCTTTCCTTGAGTTGAATAATTTTGCATAAACTTTAGTTTCATGCTTCTGAAACGTAAGCCCTACAACCTAATCTAAGATGAAACTGCAACGTGCCTACAAGATGCAGTTCTTGACTTAATGCGATTTAGATTGGAAATTCATGTGAATATAAAAAATCGTTGTAAGCCAGGTTACCTCTCAAACTCTGTGCTTTACGCAGAATTTTTGTATACGATTAACCAGGCATTAATCTGGGACGCTTTTCCTTTGCTCAAAACTCTTGAATAAACTTGAACAAATTAAAACGCTGCTACTCTTATTCTCTCCTCATATCCTTCAATTGATACCTACTAAATCTGAAAGGTATAAGTTTTCTTACTGAAATCCACCATACACCTCTAGAAAATTGGCCTTGAGGACACTGAAATCGTCGAACATATTTTATTTGAATGATGCACCATTGCTTGAACTAGACTCAAACACTTCCATATCAACATCCTTCTGGTGTCACCTCCATCTCAGCTTGAACAATCCCTAAGCTTCTTTCATGAATTTAAATTCATCTCGTAGGCAAAAAAACGATTACTCAACTCAGCACTTGATTTAGGATAATCGTTCAACGACTGACAGTATAGTTATCGAAACTAAAGATCCACTGATGATCTGATAGCACATATCACCGAAAAGATGTGCATTGGGCATCGATGAATCTCTTTTTCAATGGACTAGACACTATCTTTCGAATACCATATACAACTGTGTAAGCTGGCCTCCTCCAAAGCTTTGTTTTGTCTCTTTATTCTTTTTTTTTTTTTAATGATCTCTTGAGTACTAATTCTGATCCAATGCATTCCCTCACTGAATCAGCAGTACATGTCAATCTCATTAAATTCCGACCGTGAGGTTTCCATTAGCATTATGTTCTTTAATTACAATTTCAGTTCTTTGACCAAATCACCAAATGAATTATACGATGCGGCTCAAACCATGAACGAGGTATTTTCTCTGTTCTGATTCGATTCGATGTATATCTGTACAAACCTATGACATCTGCTCTAGTGCAATTAGACCCTCATGGCAACTGCTACGTAATATCCAAAATCGCGCCTTAATACTGATAAGAGACAGAAGAATAGTAGACTCAATCGGCTCCCCCGAATTTAATACTCATTCTGTGGCCGCCGTGGCTGAGTGGTTAGTGCGTTGGACTATGGAGTAAAATGTTCGAGGTTCGAATAGCTTTTCACGGCCCATTTCTAGCAGGCGTCTGACAAACATCAGAAAGTACAACTGTCCTAAGAAAGCTTCTCAAATAAGAAATTGGCCTCCGGACACGGCATTAATCAGTAGGCCCCTTCCATTCATGTAAAGAATATAGCACGCACAACACGAATGATTGTGAGAAGCTAGGCCCTGGGTCCCATCGACCTGTTGCGCCAAGTATTTTTTTTTAATATTCTGCAGTCTATCGGCGGTCGTTTTAACTTCAGAAATTTTTTCCAGCAACTATGCAACGCAGATGGTTGTTTCTGCCACCATAAGCCCATGCCCATGCCTTATAATCCTAAAAGGCAAATCTATCATATCATATGTACATATCTGCATACATATATCCGATGTGCATCGAATTAGCAAATCAATTATTCTCTGATGCGATTGGTCTTATACGACTGACTTTGTTTATCGCACGTTTTGTGTACTAATATACATTGATACGTACTTATCTCATGTTTACAAGCAATTGTTTCTTTCTTTGGCGAGTGCTAATGTACCAAGTCTTGTAAAGAACTTCTGCGGTTGTCTACTCGGATGTTGGGTGGCTAAGTTGTAAGTTATAGAATATGAGAACGATCTCTTACTCTCATTATATATTTCTCTGTGGACCTGAATTCTAAGCGGTAGTGAAATATGTACACGTCTATCTGTAGTTTGTTAAGAACATGAACATGCATACATATTTTATTATATAATTGTGGGCGTATTTAGCGTACATTTTATTAGTTATCAGCAACAGGCTGGACGCATTATTATTGGAATTTGTGTAGATTCTGTGCTTTGTTTAAATAAGTGAACTTACCAACTAGACAGACATTCGTGCCGTTGCACTCAACAGACAAAGTGATTTTAAGTACCAACTGGGACTAGTGATCTAATCTTTGTTTTCCATTTTTAGGACACACACCAAGAATATGAACGGGAAGAAGACAAAAAAGCAGAACAGGCATACATTGGTCAACGTCTAGCTAGAATTCCAAAAGAAGAGCTTTACATGGTACACCGGTCACCCAAGAAACAAGTAATATACTGCTCCGTCATTCCTAATTACATATTTTAGTATAATTTTTCCATTTCCAGCACTTTGATAACTACAACGACCAGAATGACATTGAGCTTTACATTGACTCGAACAGTCGTAGTTCGGGCGAATTAGCCGATACAGAATTAGAAGCGAATTTACGACGACATTCACGTAATTTTACCCTTTCACCAGAGACAACTGATTATGATTCAAATTGTGGAGATTTAGATAGCCTTTCCAACGATATCAATTGTCAGACGGATTTTGGAAAATTGTACACAAGTATGCCGGTACTAGAAGACGGACTGTCTAGCGGCCATGCCTCCGATACGGAGAACAACATTTCTGTTGTAATTGATAAGAAATTCTTAGAATGCAATAATTTAAGTGCCAGCACACTGGAGCAGGTTGAGAATAACAGCGTCATAAATAATTTTCAAGATGGATCTGAAAATGATGTGAAACAGTTGACGAATGACGTTGCGACCAGTGATAGTGGTTGCTGTAATGCGGTTGCGAATAATGGCGACAATAAAGAGTCACATAACTACGATGCTGTCTATGCAATAAGTGAGTTTTTATGCCGGTATTTCCTGTATGTACTAATCGTTTGTTTGTTTTAGATATGCCACAGAATACTCCACCACCACCGCCTGCACCAGTACCACATCGGCATGCGATAAGTGAGGCCGAATCGCAGGACATCCAAGAGGCTATGAAGGATATTCGATCAGCCTTGCAACGCGCGAAAACTCTTCCAGAAAAGGCGAAATTTTGTGATGAGGTACTACCCGCTGGACGAGAGTCACCAATCTGGGTACCTCGAACCAACTCTCATGAGAATTCTTCCATCGATGTTATGCACAAGGGCCAGTGCACTGCCGAAGAAGAGGAACACGATACGGACTTGGAAACTGATCGACTTTTGGGGCAACAACGACTCGATGATCAAGGATTTTATGATGATAAGGTAGGAACGCATTGAAAATAACTCAAGACATGAGTATGAGTATGTGTTTAATTTGCAGCAACTATGGTCAAAGAACTCGGAAACTCATTCTCCAACCACCTCGGATATAACGATGCTAAACAATTCGACTAGCATCAAGCCGCAAACATTCTCGTCCGCCACCATACGGCAGGGAATCGGAACAGCACTCACACCAACCTCTCCAGATCACTGTCAAATAATTGGTACAGGCGACGTAACCATAACGTCGCCTGAGAAGCTGCAATACTCCAAAAGTCCCACAGGATCTATTAAATCGCTGAAAGACTCAACAAATAGTGATAAGAAAGCGAAAACTCGCAACAAAGAAGGTTAGATTGTCGTCCTCTGTAAGACTCTGTTTTCTGTTTAGTTCCCCATAAGTTGGCTTTTCTTTACGAGTGAGAATTATGTTTAATGATTTTCTTTTCTGTCTTTCTTAATTACATTCCACGCTTTCATGCCCTTGCAATTGAATAACAAAAAATTTGCAAATGAAACAATCAAATGTCCTCTAATCAAACAAAACTTTTGCACTTAAAACACATGTAAGTCCCATAAATGGTTGTGGTTTTGATGTCTTTTCTCTTAATTTCCATGTCTATGCAAACGTCTGGAATTACGAAGCGGAAACAGAGAAACTTATATTGATTTCTTTTTACAGCTTTACTGGATCCTGCAGTACTCATTGAGGGCGTTCTCTTCCGAGCAAGGTATTTGGGTTCAACGCAACTGGTGTGCGAGGGACAACCAACTAAATCCACTCGAATGATGCAGGCTGAGGAAGCCGTTTCTAGGATTAAGGTAGGTTTGGAAATACATACATTTTTTTTTTTTTAAAACATTCTCATCATCAACACTTACTAACTTCATTCCAACCGTTTGTTTGCATGCATACTAACAGGCTTTGGTAAGTGCGCTCGATTCGACACTTTCATATTTGTGAACACCACTCAAGTCACATTTTCCTGAAAACACTTTGTTTTGTACTTTTTTAGGCACCCGAAGGTGAAAGTCAACCATCCACCGAGGTCGATTTATTTATATCAACCGAGAAAATAATGGTTTTAAACACCGATCTTAAGGAAATCATGATGGATCATGCTTTACGTACAATCTCCTATATCGCCGACATAGGCGATTTAGTAGTACTAATGGCTCGACGTAGATTTGTCCCATCGGACACTGATGAAGGCCCGAAACCAAATCGAACACCAAAGATGATTTGTCACGTCTTCGAGAGTGATGAAGCACAATTTATAGCACAATCGATCGGTCAGGCATTCCAGGTGGCATACATGGAATTCCTAAAGGCGAACGGAATTGAGGATCACAGTTTTGTTAAGGAAATGGATTACCAAGAAGTGCTCAATAGTCAAGAGATTTTCGGTGACGAACTGGAGATCTTTGCAAAAAAAGAATTGCAAAAGGAGGTCGTCGTACCAAAAGCAAAGGGTGAAATACTAGGCGTAGTGATTGTAGAAAGTGGTTGGGGCTCAATGCTACCCACTGTGGTGATTGCAAATCTTATGTCAGCTGGCGCTGCAGCACGATGCGGTCAATTGAATATCGGTGATCAGTTAATTGCTATTAATGGTATGAGCTTAGTCGGGCTTCCATTATCGACCTGCCAGAGTTATATACGCAATGCTAAGAATCAGACTGCTGTTAAATTTACGGTTGTGCCTTGTCCGCCGGTAGTCGAGGTTAAGATAAAACGACCGAATACCAAATATCAATTAGGATTTAGTGTACAAAATGGAGTGGTGAGTTGGATGTCCTAATGTTTTTGTTTTATTTTCTTATTTTGTGTTGGAAAACTTGTGGTTTTCAAATATATTTGCGTGGTGTGGGAAAGACTAATCTTGGTTTCAAGGAAAAAAGATACTCAGCCCTACAGCATATCCATCGACTGTTTATCACACCAAACTGAGCAATGAATTGCCTAAAGGGTTGGTCGACTTTTACATATGTATCTTACTTTCTCGAAATAGTAAAGAATTAGATGAGTGAAGCTTTGAATTGCAAAAATAAACCAAAAAGGTCACACTCACGGCTGTCTGACTGTAGAACTGATTTTGAAGACTTACTTAGAAGCAGCCGGATGTGGGAACACCAAATTGGTAGTTGCTTCCCAAGAAAATGACTTCCAGATACCAAATCAAACAATCAATCACATTATCTCTGAAGAAACATTAATGTTCTTGCGACAGAGTATAGTATAACATCTGCATTTTGTTGATTTATATATCCTATTGTACCCTGTTTAATCTAAATTACGCCGATAGACAAATTTATAATACAGAAAATATTGTTTTCTTTTCAGATTTGTAGTCTATTACGTGGCGGAATTGCCGAGCGTGGTGGTGTGCGAGTGGGTCATAGAATAATTGAAATAAATAATCAAAGTGTTGTGGCTGTACCTCATGAGAAAATTGTTAATTTGCTAGCAACATCCGTTGGCGAGGTAATTTGTGAAACAAGAATTTGAAACTTCATTTTTGTTAACCAATTCATTATTTAAATTTCAGATTCTAATGAAAACAATGCCGACTTCAATGTTTAGACTCCTGACTGGTCAGGAGAATCCAATCTACATCTAAGTATTCCCATTTTCAAAACAAAAAAGTTAAAAAAAAACCTAACGTATACATTGCTATTAGCTTCTAAGACTATAAAAAAAAAATCCTAACGAATATTTGAAACCAAAATACAAAGAACGCACTTATTTGCTAGCGACAATTTTACGATTAACAAGAAAATTAAAACCGACAGATAAAAAAAACACGAACAACTCCAGACTACACTCACTACTAAGATTTCTACGGCGAACACCAAATAAACAATCAATTTTTGTAACTTTTGATTACCATTCGAATTTAAGTTTTCCGCGCGCATTTTAGTATAGAAACAAAAAAGCAAAATAGAACTTTTAGAACTATGCTTTATTGTTCGTAATCTAACGTCTTCTTCCACAAAAAAAAAAAAAACAGATAAACTAAGATTCTTTTTTGTTTAACATTGTTATGTTCGCTCTAAGAAATGATACTAATTGAATCGGACGCCGTTTGTATTGTATTCCTCCCAACAATGAACCCAACTATGTATTACTTAAGTTAAATAATTTTATATTTTGCAATTGTATAAAGATTAGGAAAATCTTGTATCATCCATCGGTGACATTTCGATAATTCTATGCATTCTCGGAGGATTCCAGCGCGCGTGATATTTATTTGTAAATATTTCTTGTATATTCACAAAGCTTAGACGATTTGCGTAAAAGGTCTGTTAAATGTATTTGTACCTCTACCACGGTATTGAAGGTAAGAATAAAAACAGAAGCTTATCTCTTTAACCCACGAAGAATAAGGCAAACTAAATAATGTTCAAAAAATTAAAATAACATTAATGCTAGTAAAAATGTAATCTTTCCGATACATAGGACAAAGCAATTGGTATTTAAAAAATGTAAAAGTTCAAAAATTTACCACCTGCATCTTAGCTTCATCACAGACATACAACATTCCTTTTGCCAATAAAGCAACTAAACGAAACAAAGTTTAAACTATATAGCAGACACAGATTCAAAACCATTGCTGATAGTGGCGGCAACTTTTCGAGTGCTCCGCACCCATATCAAAGAACACATTCAACATTTGAATGGAGCAGTTGCACTCGCAGATTGTTTGGCTCACCAGCATTCGCAAAGATAACAATTTCAACTGCCTATCCATTAATGTCTATTTTATGTGGACATTTTTACATTCGAAAAATCTGCCCTCAGTTTTTCTTTTCATTTCTCGTCGACAAAGAATAGCGAAATACGTCGCATACCAGCATTATTGACGACTTGGCAGTTGTATATCGTTACTTCGATCCCACTAACACTAAAAACCTTCCCTTACTAGTTTATTCCTAGTATTCTCAAATTACCGAATGCATTTTCAGATTTATTTATTTATTTTATGCATATGTACATATTTTGCAGCTTTTCCTTTCTGACTACACTTCAATGTAGGTACATGTATGTTCGTCAGTCTTAATTATTAAATAAGTTTAATAATAGTAATATTAAAAAAAAAAAGAAGAAAAGTCGTCACGCATTTAAAATTTTGCAAAGCCACTCGAGACTGATCTGTGCATGATTTTCTTTTGTTAAAATATTTATATGCATTAAACCAAAAAGAACAAAACAAAAAAACCAATTTGAAGCGAATTTAAAGGAAAAATCTAAACCTTATACATATTTATCCATAATTTTTTCTAAATTGCTTTTATTATTATTTTCTAAAATTTACTATTTTCTATAAATTTTTTTATATTTCAATTGTTTCTGAAACAAATTTATTATTAACAAAAGAATGCAATATATTTATTTAGTACTCGTGCCATTAATATCATTTCTATCCTTTTTTTTTTGTCATAGTTTTTTGTAATGTTAATTTTTTGTATATATTTATTTCATAAACAAATATAAAATATATTTAAAATTTTGTATCGATATGATTTGTTTTATTTATTTTGTTGTTTCGAAAACTAAACAAAAATACTCAAAACCTATGAATGTACTAAACCTAAAACATCACATATCCTCATTAATATCTTATATTAATCGCTTATCTCCGCTAACTATACAATTACATATATATAATATACCCCCATTGTATGGCTGCATACATCAGCGTTGGTCACAGGTTATTGTTTTTGTATATACATTTCTTAATTTTTTGTTTTGTTTTAAAGAAAACTAAGATTTGATTTGTTGTAAATGAAATGCTAGAACTAATAAAACAAAAATGTATAATAGACGAACAGAAGTGCTCAATATAATGTTAATTTTAAATCAATTTATTGTATTGTATTCTGATTAATCGCATTTGTGTAAAATTGTATAAATCGGTAAGTTAATAGAAATTGAAAAACAATCAAGTTTATGCATTTAACGTAGCTTAAATATTTACGTTTATTTACGGTGAGCTTCACCATTGTTGCAGTAAATTTTTCGCAAAATCACACAATTTTCGTTGTCTGTTTTACGTTTTTTATTGATTGGCATTTCTATAAAAAAAAAACCATTCAAATATGCATAAAATGCCTCGGTTTGTTAAAAAGGAGGTTCGGTCTTTCGTGTTGTCTCGAAAATGGGGCATGAGATTCGAAGATTCTCTTGGCTGGGTTGTAGTTGTAGGTCATTCGCTTGATGTGACCTAGTCAGTGTAGTTGACGTCGGGCTGATTATTAGACGAAGTGTGTTTTATTAAAAGGGGCCCTCTTTCGCTTTTTTACACATCGTTCAGCATTAGGTGTATTGTAGTAGAATTCGCATAATCAAAGTTAATGTTCTGTGGAGCATCACTTTGATTCTTTGTCTCTATAATGATTCAATAGAAATGCCCGTTCATGTTACTGTCGTTAGAGCATCACAGGATTATGGCAGTGATGTCGAACCAGGCATCTCGAATTTGCCCATCGCCTTGTAAAACTCCAAGCGTTGAAGCTTAAAAATAAATAGTTGAATGACTTCAAAGTTATTGGGATTTTCCAAGGTTTGGCTTAGTATGAAGATTTTCAATAAGCAAATTTAGTATATTCCGCAACTTTTTTAGAAGTATGAATAATTTCTTACGTATTTGCAAAATCCTTCATGCCACCATGGAGATGGTAGTTGCAGTCACCATGGATTCGTTTTGTCCTGATCTCAATAGTCATTTTAATCCTTTTTTTCATAAAAATTTGTTATTGCACTTTAGAATGCCCAATTATGAGTTCGGTAATACGGTTTCCATAATACACACCTACACACTTTTGTGGTTTCAACAGGTTCTTACTACGTTTTTGTCTTTTTTGAGAATATTGGGTTGATTGGATTGGGACTCCGTTCTTAGAGGTGTCTCTGACTTTTAAATTGGTTTCCTTATTCAATTCTTTGCATGTTGCAGCTTTTCTTGGGATGGTTGGGGGGTTTTCATCCAAAAGCGGATCTCGTATTTGAACAATACACGAATTGGTTTAAATTTGTCCTCTAAGCTCATACTTTTTTGGAGTATCCCTACAAGATACATCAGAATTGTGTATCGACATAATGTCCAGCTCATTTTCGAATATACATGCAGAAACAAAATATCTGCAGAATACGATATACTGGCATCCTCCAAATACGACTGGCTTGTTTGTACATACGGATGTGAAGCCATTTAACTTAAAACGTTTTCCTATAGAAATTCATCCCCCAATCTGTAAAGCACACTTCATTTTGTGGTCGAAGCTCTAGTCTGTTCTCAGAAGAAGTTGAAGTAGTATCATGAATCATACTTTATATCTCGACTTTGGGTCTCAGAATCAATTCACTTTGTTGGCATAAGTCATAAATGTATCAAGGTAGGGGTAATATATCCGTGAACTTGTTAGCTGTTTGCAAGGTAACACATCTGGTTACCAAGGTCTGTACCAATCATTCGTTGTCGTGGTGAGAGCATTTCATTCATTCTGAATAAAAGAAAACTATGGCTCAGCCAAAAGTGCTCCAAAGTGTAGTTCGTCGAAGATTCCCCCAAACAAATTGTAAGAGTAAGGCAGTATCAACTTTATGTAGATGGAAGGTTTCTATTGGTCTTTGAACTATTACTTACATGAGTGTGTTTTGTTAGATAATAGATACAGTACATACTAAAACCACAAATACTTACTCTAGTCTTTAGCTAAATACACATCTGAATGCAAGTGCACACATCTACTGGAGCTTCGCAGATCTTTTCACATTAAAGTTCACCCTTTCCCCTTGTTATACTAATCCGTTTACCTGTTGGCATTCATTCATAATGTGCAGTCTAAAATCGCAGTTTCCATGAAATTAATTTCATACTTGTTTATTTAATAACTTATTCCGAAGACCGGCATTGAAACACCTTTTGGTATAATGGACCAACGAATGGCGCATTATTTTCATCAAAATAAATTTATTTCATTTGTATTTGTTTATCAAAAATTCGAATAAAAATAAAATATTACCAAAAATGCATAACAAAAAGATCTGCTGTTCAAAAAATAAACCAAATTAAAACAAATAATATTGCTAAACTTATTTAAATCAATGGACGAAAATTCAATAAAACAAAATACGGCGTGATAATTGTTGTAATATTTACAGATAGAAAAAAAAAAATACAAACATAATAATATAAAAATATGTTTACTAAACAAAATAAATAAACAAACCCAAATAATTTATATATATGTATGTATGTATTAATTATGTATTCTTATTAACTGTAGCTAGAACCATGTAAAATAAAACTAAATTAATATTTTAATGAAATGTCATACCTATAAATAATTAAACTAAAATTAATACGCAACAGCACAATAAAAAGAAATGGGCGGGGAAAAAATTAAACCAAAATTAATTGAAGTTGTGAAATGGAAATGACAGTTGTTTATTTACTTGTTTTATAATTTTATATTCTGTTGCATTTTTGTTGCATATTATTGCGGTTGTATATTACTAAACTGGATGGAGGGGTATCCGAAACTGGTTTGTTTATTCAGCTTAAATCTAAAGAAGATGAAAAAAAAAAAATGGGAAATCGAAAGATTTTCGATCGTATTATTTATTGTAAGAGCTAAATATTGTTGTAAGACAAAAACAAAAATATTTATATATATATATATGTGTTTATTTATTAAAACTATACTGTAAAATGTATAAACAAAATGCAAACAAATAAAAATAATAATAATTTGTTGCAAACAATACAGGCAAACATAAGAAACAATAGTAATACAAGGAAACATTGTATCAATCAGTAAATAAATGGCATATAATTTCGCATTTTTTACAAAAAAAAAAAAGTTCTATTATTTGTTTAAGTTTTATGTTAATTTTGGCTTGGGAGGCATTTCTAGCAAAAGGAGGGTATGTGTATTGAAATTGATTCTAGGTAAAGTAACTTGCTTTTGGTGGATAGTGGATCTTGCTGTTAGTGATATTTCTTTCACTATCACTATACAGTATTCTTCGTCTAATTTTCGGTCCCGTTTGCGTTGACGGGCTTTGGAGGAGAAAATTCAACGACGAACTAGCGACATCGACCTGGTCAGAAAAATGTGCATCAGTCGTTTAAGAAGGCTAGGCCATGTAGAGCGAATGGAAACCAATGCTCCGGCCCGTAGAGTCTTTAAAGTAGAGTCGAAATGCAGATTGGAAACAGACAATTTTTCAAGAAAAAAATGTATGAATAAATGGGCTTTGTATAGCCCATTTGTATAGAACTGGAAACCCACAATTTCACTATATCCTCCAATCACGCATCTCGAGCCAGCTGTTCTGTTTCTGTGCATTTAACGCACAAACTAGCTTAGCTGCTGCCTCGAAATGCAGATTGGAAACAGAAAAATTTTCAACAAAAAAATTTATGAAAAATGGGCTTTGTATAGCCCACAGAACTGGATACCCACAATTTCACTGTATCCTCCAATCACACATCTCGAGCCATCTGTTCTGTTTCTGTGCATTTAAACCACAATACAGTCCAGCTGCTGCCTCGAAATGCAGATTGGAAACAAAAAAATTTTCAACAAAAATATTTATGAAAAAATGGGCTTTGTATAGCCCACAGAACTGGATACATACAATTTCACTGCATCCTCCAATCACACATCTCGAGCCATCTGTTCTGTTTCTGTGCATTTAAAGCACAAACTAGATTAGCTGCTGCCTCGAAATGCAGATTCGAAACAGAAAATTATTCAACAAAAAAATGTATGAAAAAATGGGCTTTGTATAGCCCACAGAACTGGATACCCACAATCTCACTATATCCTGCAATCACTCATCTCGAGCCAGCTGTTCTGTTTCTGTGCATTTGGCGCACAAACTAGCTTAGCTGCTGCCTCGAAATGCAGATTCGAAACAGAAAATTATTCAACAAAAAAATGTATGAAAAAATGGGCTTTGTATAGCCCACAGAACTGGATACCCACAATCTCACTATATCCTCCGACCACGCATCTCGAGCCAGCTGTTCTGTTTCTGTGCATTTGGCGCACAAACTAGCTTAGCTGCTGCCTCGAAATGCAGATTCGAAACAGAAAATTATTCAACAAAAAAATGTATGAAAAAATGGGCTTTGTATAGCCCACAGAACTGGATACCCACAATCTCACTATATCCTCCAACCACGCATCTCGAGCCAGCTGTTCTGTTTCTGTGCATTTGGCGCACAAACTAGCTTAGCTGCTGCCTCGAAATGCAGATTCGAAACAGAAAATTATTCAACAAAAAAATGTATGAAAAAATGGGCTTTGTATAGCCCACAGAACTGGATACCCACAATCTCACTATATCCTCCAACCACGCATCTCGAGCCAGCTGTTCTGTTTCTGTGCATTTGGCGCACAAACTAGCTTAGCTGCTGCCTCGAAATGCAGATTCGAAACAGAAAATTATTCAACAAAAAAATGTATGAAAAAATGGGCTTTGTATAGCCCACAGAACTGGATACCCACAATCTCACTATATCCTCCAACCACGCATCTCGAGCCAGCTGTTCTGTTTCTGTGCCTTTGGCGCACAAACTAGCTTAATTGCTGCCTCGAAATGCAGATTCGAAACAGAAAATTTTCAACAAAAAAATTTATGAAAAAATGGGCTTTGTATAGCCCATAGAACTGGATACCCACAATTTCACTATATCCTCCAACCACGCATCTCGAGCCAGCTGTTCTGTTTCTGTGCATTTAAAGCACAAACTAGCTTAGCTGCTGCCTCGAAATGCAGATTAGAAACAGAAAAATTTTCAACAAAAAAATTTATGAAAAAATGGGCTTTGTATAGCCCATAGAACTGGATACCCACAATTTCACTATATCCTCCAACCACGCATCTCGAGCCAGCTGTTCTGTTTCTGTGCATTTAAAGCACAAACTAGCTTAGCTGCTGCCTCGAAATGCAGATTAGAAACAGAAAAATTTTCAACAAAAAAATTTATGAAAAAATGGGCTTTGTATAACCCACAGAACTGGATACCCACAATCTCACTATATCCTCCAATCACTCATCTCGAGCCAGCTGTTCTGTTTCTGCGCATTTAGAGCACAAACTATCTTAGCTGCTGCCTCGAAATGCAGATTGGAAGCAGAAAAATTTTCAAAAAAAAAAATGTATGAAAAAATGGGCTTTGTATAGCCCACAGAACTGGATACCCACAATCTCACTATATATTCCAATCACTCATCTCGAGCCAGCTGTTCTGTTTCTGTGCATTTAAAGCACAAACTAGCTTAGCTGCTGCCTCGAAATGCAGATTGGAAGCAGAAAAATTTTCAAAAAAAAAATGTATGAAAAAATGGGCTTTGTATAGCCCACAGAACTGGATACCCACAATCTCACTATATATTCCAATCACTCATCTCGAGCCAGCTGTTCTGTTTCTGTGCATTTAAAGCACAAGCTAGCTTAGCTGCTGCCTCGAAATGTAGATTGGAAGCAGAAAAATTTTCAACAAAAAAATTTATGAAAAAATGGGCTTTGTATAGCCCACAGAACTGGATACCCACAATCTCACTATATATTCCAATCACTCATCTCGAGCCAGCTGTTCTGTTTCTGTGCATTTAAAGCACAAGCTAGCTTAGCTGCTGCCTCGAAATGTAGATTGGAAGCAGAAAATTTTTCAACAAAAAAATGTATGAAAAAATGGGCTTTGTATAGCCCACAGAACTGGATACCCACAATCTCACTATATCCTCCAACCACGCATCTCGAGCCAGCTGTTCTGTTTCTGTGCCTTTGGCGCACAAACTAGCTTAACTGCTGCCTCGAAATGCAGATTCGAAACAGAAAATTTTCAACAAAAAAATTTATGAAAAAATGGGCTTTGTATAGCCCATAGAACTGGATACCCACAATTTCACTATATCCTCCAACCACGCATCTCGAGCCAGCTGTTCTGTTTCTGTGCATTTAAAGCACAAACTAGCTTAGCTGCTGCCTCGAAATGCAGATTAGAAACAGAAAATTTTCAACAAAAAAATTTATGAAAAAATGGCCTTTGTATAGCCCACAGAACTCGATGCCCACAATCTCACTATATCCTCCAATCACTCATCTCGAGCCAGCTGTTCTGTTTCTGTGCCTTTGGCGCACAAACTAGCTTAACTGCTGCCTCGAAATGCAGATTCGAAACAGAAAATTTTCAACAAAAAAATTTATGAAAAAATGAGCTTTGTATAGCCCACAGAACTGGATACCCACAATCTCAGTATATATTCCAATCACTCATCTCGAGCCAGCTGTTCTGTTTCTGTGCATTTAAAGCACAAGCTAGCTTAGCTGCTGCCTCGAAATGTAGATTGGAAGCAGAAAATTTTTCAACAAAAAAATGTATGAAAAAATGGGCTTTGTATAGCCCACAGAACTGGATACCCACAATCTCACTATATCCTCCAACCACGCATCTCGAGCCAGCTGTTCTGTTTCTGTGCCTTTGGCGCACAAACTAGCTTAACTGCTGCCTCGAAATGCAGATTCGAAACAGAAAATTTTCAACAAAAAAATTTATGAATAAATGGGCTTTGTATAGCCCATAGAACTGGATACCCACAATTTCACTATATCCTCCAACCACGCATCTCGAGCCAGCTGTTCTGTTTCTGTGCCTTTGGCGCACAAACTAGCTTAACTGCTGCCTCGAAATGCAGATTCGAAACAGAAAATTTTCAACAAAAAAATTTATGAAAAAATGGGCTTTGTATAACCCACAGAACTGGATACCCACAATCTCACTATATCCTCCAATCACTCATCTCGAGCCAGCTGTTCTGTTTCTGCGCATTTAGAGCACAAACTATCTTAGCTGCACAAACTAGCTTAGCTGCTGCCTCGAAATGCAGATTAGAAACAGAAAAATTTTCAACAAAAAGATTTATGAAAAAATGGGCTTTGTATAGCCCACAGAACTGGATACCCACAATCTCACTATATATTCCAATCACTCATCTCGAGCCAGCTGTTCTGTTTCTGCGCATTTAGAGCAAAAACTATCTTAGCTGCACAAACTAGCTTAGCTGCTGCCTCGAAATGCAGATTAGAAACAGAAAAATTTTCAACAAAAAGATTTATGAAAAAATGGGCTTTGTATAGCCCACAGAACTGGATACCCACAATCTCACTATATATTCCAATCACTCATCTCGAGCCAGCTGTTCTGTTTCTGTGCATTTAAAGCACAAGCTAGCTTAGCTGCTGCCTCGAAATGTAGATTGGAAGCAGAAAATTTTTCAACAAAAAAATGTATGAAAAAATGGGCTTTGTATAGCCCACAGAACTGGATACCCACAATCTCACTATATCCTCCAACCACGCATCTCGAGCCAGCTGTTCTGTTTCTGTGCCTTTGGCGCACAAACTAGCTTAACTGCTGCCTCGAAATGCAGATTCGAAACAGAAAATTTTCAACAAAAAAATTTATGAAAAAATGGGCTTTGTATAGCCCATAGAACTGGATACCCACAATTTCACTATATCCTCCAACCACGCATCTCGAGCCAGCTGTTCTGTTTCTGTGCATTTAAAGCACAAACTAGCTTAGCTGCTGCCTCGAAATGCAGATTAGAAACAGAAAATTTTCAACAAAAAAATTTATGAAAAAATGGCCTTTGTATAGCCCACAGAACTCGATGCCCACAATCTCACTATATCCTCCAATCACTCATCTCGAGCCAGCTGTTCTGTTTCTGTGCCTTTGGCGCACAAACTAGCTTAACTGCTGCCTCGAAATGCAGATTAGAAACAGAAAATTTTCAACAAAAAAATTTATGAAAAAATGGGCTTTGTATAGCCCACAGAACTGGATACCCACAATCTCACTATATCCTCCAACCACGCATCTCGAGCCAGCTGTTCTGTTTCTCTGCATTTGGCGCACAAACAAGCTTAGCTGCTGCCTCGAAATGCAGGTTGGAAACAGAAAATTTTTCAACAAAAAAATGTATGAAAAAATGGGCTTTGTATAGCCCACAGAACTGGATACCCACAATCTCACTATATCCTCCAACCACGCATCTCGAGCCAGCTGTTCTGTTTCTGTGCATTTAAAGCACAAACTAGCTTAGCTGCTGCCTCGAAATGCAGATTGGAGGCAGAAAATTTTTCAACAAAAAAATGTATGAAAAAATGGGCTTTGTATAGCCCACAGAACTGGATACCCACAATCTCACTATATCCTCCAACCACGCATCTCGAGCCAGCTGTTCTGTTTCTGTGCATTTAAAGCACAAGCTAGCTTAGCTGCTGCCTCGAAATGCAGGTTAGAAACAGAAAAATTTTAAAAAGAAAAATGTATGAAAAAATGGGCTTTGTATAGCCCACAGAACTGGATACCCACAATCTCACTATATCCTCCAACCACGCATCTCGAGCCAGCTGTTCTGTTTCTGTGCATTTAAAGCACAAGCTAGCTTAGCTGCTGCCTCGAAATGCAGGTTAGAAACAGAAAAATTTTCAAAAAAAAAATGTATGAAAAAATGGGCTTTGTATAGCCCACAGAACTGGATACCCACAATCTCACTATATCCTCCAACCACGCATCTCGAGCCAGCTGTTCTGTTTCTGTGCATTTAAAGCACAAGCTAGCTTAGCTGCTGCCTCGAAATGCAGATTGGAAGCAGAAAAATTTTTAACAAAAAAATGTATGAAAAAATGGGCTTTGTATAGCCCACAGAACTGGATATCAACAACCACACAATATCGTCAAATCGTGCATTTCGAGCCAGCTGTTCTGTTTCTGTGCATTTAAAGCACAAACTAGCTTAGCTGCTGCCTCGAAATGCAGATTGGAAGCAGAAAATTTTTCAACGAAAAAATATATGATAAAATGGGCTTTGTGTAGCCCACAGAACTGGATACCCACAATCTCACTATATCCTCCAACCACGCATCTCGAGCCAGCTGTTCTGTTTCTCTGCATTTGGCGCACAAACAAGCTTAGCTGCTGCCTCGAAATGCAGGTTGGAAACAGAAAAATTTTCAAAAAAAAAATGTATGAAAAAATGGGCTTTGTATAGCCCACAGAACTGGATACCCACAATCTCACTATATCCTCCAACCACGCATCTCGAGCCAGCTGTTCTGTTTCTGTGCATTTAAAGCACAAGCTAGCTTAGCTGCTGCCTCGAAATGCAGATTGGAAGCAGAAAAATTTTTAACAAAAAAATGTATGAAAAAATGGGCTTTGTATAGCCCACAGAACTGGATATCAACAACCACACAATATCGTCAAATCGCGCATTTCGAGCCAGCTGTTCTGTTTCTGTGCATTTAAAGCACAAACTAGCTTAGCTGCTGCCTCGAAATGCAGATTGGAAGCAGAAAATTTTTCAACGAAAAAATATATGATAAAATGGGCTTTGTGTAGCCCACAGAACTGGATACCCACAATCTCACTATATCCTCCAACCACGCATCTCGAGCCAGCTGTTCTGTTTCTCTGCATTTGGCGCACAAACAAGCTTAGCTGCTGCCTCGAAATGCAGGTTGGAAACACAAAAATTTTCAAAAAAAAAATGTATGAAAAAATGGGCTTTGTATAGCCCACAGAACTGGATACCCACAATCTCACTATATATTCCAATCACTCATCTCGAGCCAGCTGTTCTGTTTCTGTGCATTTAAAGCACATGCTAGCTTAGCTGCTGCCTCGAAATGCAGATTGGAAACAGAAAATTTTTCAACAAAAAAATGTATGAAAAAATGGGCTTTGTATAGCCCACAGAACTGGATACCCACAATCTGACTATATCCTCCAATCACTCATCTCGAGCCAGCTGTTCTGTTTCTGTGCATTTAAAGCACAAACTAGCTTAGCTGCTGCCTCGAAATGCAGATTGGAAGCAGAAAATTTTTCAACAAAAAAATGTATGAAAAAATGGGCTTTGTGTAGCCCACAGAACTGGATACCCACAATCTCACTATATCCTCCAACCACGCATCTCGAGCCAGCTGTTCTGTTTCTGTGCATTTAAAGCACAAACTAGCTTAGCTGCTGCCTCGAAATGCAGATTGGAAGCAGAAAATTTTTCAACAAAAAAATGTATGAAAAAATGGGCTTTGTGTAGCCCACAGAACTGGATATCCACAACCACACAATATCGTCAAATCGCGCATTTCGAGCCAGCTGTTCTGTTTCTGTGCATTTAAAGCACAAACTAGCTTAGCTGCTGCCTCGAAATGCAGATTGGAAACACAAAAATTTTCAACAAAAAAATGTATGAAAAAATGGGCTTTGTATAGCCCACAGAACTGGATATCAACAACCACACAATATCGCACATTTAAAGCACAAACTAGCTTAGCTGCTGCCTCGAAATGCAGATTGGAAGCAGAAAATTTTTCAACGAAAAAATATATGATAAAATGGGCTTTGTGTAGCCCACAGAACTGGATACCCACAATCTCACTATATCCTCCAACCACGCATCTCGAGCCAGCTGTTCTGTTTCTCTGCATTTGGCGCACAAACAAGCTTAGCTGCTGCCTCGAAATGCAGGTTGGAAACAGAAAAATTTTCAAAAAAAAAATGTATGAAAAAATGGGCTTTGTATAGCCCACAGAACTGGATATCAACAACCACACAATATCGTCAAATCGCGCATTTCGAGCCAGCTGTTCTGTTTCTGTGCATTTAAAGCACAAACTAGCTTAGCTGCTGCCTCGAAATGCAGATTGGAAGCAGAAAATTTTTCAACGAAAAAATATATGATAAAATGGGCTTTGTGTAGCCCACAGAACTGGATACCCACAATCTCACTATATCCTCCAATCACTCATCTCGAGCCAGCTGTTCTGTTTCTGTGCATTTAAAGCACAAGCTAGCTTAGCTGCTGCCTCGAAATGCAGATTGGAAGCAGAAAATTTTTCAACAAAAAAATGTATGAAAAAATGGGCTTTGTGTAGCCCACAGAACTGGATACCCACAATCTCACTATATCCTCCAACCACGCATCTCGAGCCAGCTGTTCTGTTTCTGTGCATTTAAAGCACAAGCTAGCTTAGCTGCTGCCCCGAAATGTAGATTGGAAGCAGAAAAATTTTTAACAAAAAAATGTATGAAAAAATGGGCTTTGTATAGCCCACAGAACTGGATATCAACAACCACACAATATCGTCAAATCGCGCATTTCGAGCCAGCTGTTCTGTTTCTGTGCATTTAAAGCACAAACTAGCTTAGCTGCTGCCTCGAAATGCAGATTGGAAGCAGAAAATTTTTCAACGAAAAAATATATGATAAAATGGGCTTTGTGTAGCCCACAGAACTGGATACCCACAATCTCACTATATCCTCCAACCACGCATCTCGAGCCAGCTGTTCTGTTTCTCTGCATTTGGCGCACAAACAAGCTTAGCTGCTGCCTCGAAATGCAGGTTATAAACAGAAAATTTTTCAACAAAAAAATGTATGAAAAAATGGGCTTTGTATAGCCCACAGAACTGGATACCCACAATCTCACTATATCCTCCAATCACTCATCTCGAGCCAGCTGTTCTGTTTCTGTGCATTTAAAGCACAAACTAGCTTAGCTGCTGCCTCGAAATGCAGATTGGAAGCAGAAAATTTTTCAACAAAAAAATGTATGAAAAAATGGGCTTTGTGTAGCCCACAGAACTGGATATCCACAACCACACAATATCGTCAAATCGCGCATTTCGAGCCAGCTGTTCTGTTTCTGTGCATTTAAAGCACAAACTAGCTTAGCTGCTGCCTCGAAATGCAGATTGGAAGCAGAAAAATTTTTAACAAAAAAATGTATGAAAAAATGGGCTTTGTATAGCCCACAGAACTGGATATCCACAATCTCACTATATCCTCCAACCACGCATCTCGAGCCAGCTGTTCTGTTTCTGTGCATTTAAAGCACAAACTAGCTTAGCTGCTGCCTCGAAATGCAGATTGGAAGCAGACAATTTTTCAACAAAAAAATGTATGAAAAAATGGGCTTTGTGTAGCTCACAGAACTGGATATCCACAACCACACAATATCGTCAAATCGCGCATTTCGAGCCAGCTGTTCTGTTTCTGTGCATTTAAAGCACAAACTAGCTTAGCTGCTGCCTCGAAATGCAGATTGGAAGCAGAAAATTTTTCAACGAAAAAATATATGATAAAATGGGCTTTGTGTAGACCACAGAACTGGATACCCACAATCTCACTATATCCTCCAACCACGCATCTCGAGCCAGCTGTTCTGTTTCTGTGCATTTGGCGCACAAACAAGCTTAGCTGCTGCCTCGAAATGCAGGTTGGAAACAGAAAAATTTTCAAAAAAAAAATGTATGAAAAAATGGGCTTTGTATAGCCCACAGAACTGGATACCCACAATCTCACTATATCCTCCAACCACGCATCTCGAGCCAGCTGTTCTGTTTCTGTGCATTTAAAGCACAAACTAGCTTAGCTGCTGCCTCGAAATGCAGATTGGAGGCAGAAAATTTTTCAACAAAAAAATGTATGAAAAAATGGGCTTTGTATAGCCCACAGAACTGGATACCCACAATCTCACTATATCCTCCAACCACGCATCTCGAGCCAGCTGTTCTGTTTCTGTGCATTTAAAGCACAAGCTAGCTTAGCTGCTGCCTCGAAATGCAGATTGGAAGCAGAAAATTTTTCAACGAAAAAATATATGATAAAATGGGCTTTGTGTAGACCACAGAACTGGATACCCACAATCTCACTATATCCTCCAACCACGCATCTCGAGCCAGCTGTTCTGTTTCTGTGCATTTAAAGCACAAACTAGCTTAGCTGCTGCCTCGAAATGCAGATTGGAGGCAGAAAATTTTTCAACAAAAAAATGTATGAAAAAATGGGCTTTGTATAGCCCACAGAACTGGATACCCACAATCTCACTATATCCTCCAACCACGCATCTCGAGCCAGCTGTTCTGTTTCTGTGCATTTAAAGCACAAGCTAGCTTAGCTGCTGCCTCGAAATGCAGGTTAGAAACAGAAAAATTTTCAAAAAAAAAATGTATGAAAAAATGGGCTTTGTATAGCCCACAGAACTGGATACCCACAATCTCACTATATCCTCCAACCACGCATCTCGAGCCAGCTGTTCTGTTTCTGTGCATTTAAAGCACAAGCTAGCTTAGCTGCTGCCTCGAAATGCAGGTTAGAAACAGAAAAATTTTCAACAAAAAAATGTATGAAAAAATGGGCTTTGTATAGCCCACAGAACTGGATACCCACAATCTCACTATATCCTCCAATCACTCATCTCGAGCCAGCTGTTCTGTTTCTGTGCATTTAAAGCACAAACTAGCTTAGCTGCTGCCTCGAAATGCAGATTGGAGGCTGAAAATTTTTCAACAAAAAAATGTATGAAAAAATGGGCTTTGTATAGCCCACAGAACTGGATACCCACAATCTCACTATATCCTCCAAAGACGCATCTCGAGCCAGCTGTTCTGTTTCTGTGCATTTAAAGCACAAGCTAGCTTAGCTGCTGCCTCGAAATGCAGATTCGAAATAGAAAATTATTCAACAAAAAAATGTATGAAAAAATGGGCTTTGTATAGCCCACAGAACTGGATATCCACAACCACACAATATCGTCAAATCGCGCATTTCGAGCCAGCTGTTCTGTTTCTGTGCATTTAAAGCACAAGCTAGCTTAGCTGCTGCCTCGAAATGCAGGTTAGAAACAGAAAAATTTTCAACAAAAAAATGTATGAAAAAATGGGCTTTGTATAGCCCACAGAACTGGATACCCACAATCTCACTATATCCTCCAATCACTCATCTCGAGCCAGCTGTTCTGTTTCTGTGCATTTAAAGCACAAACTAGCTTAGCTGCTGCCTCGAAATGCAGATTGGAGGCAGAAAATTTTTCAACAAAAAAATGTATGAAAAAATGGGCTTTGTATAGCCCACAGAACTGGATACCCACAATCTCACTATATCCTCCAAAGACGCATCTCGAGCCAGCTGTTCTGTTTCTGTGCATTTAAAGCACAAGCTAGCTTAGCTGCTGCCTCGAAATGCAGATTCGAAATAGAAAATTATTCAACAAAAAAATGTATGAAAAAATGGGCTTTGTATAGCCCACAGAACTGGATATCCACAACCACACAATATCGTCAAATCGCGCATTTCGAGCCAGCTGTTCTGTTTCTGTGCATTTAAAGCACAAGCTAGCTTAGCTGCTGCCTCGAAATGCAGATTCGAAATAGAAAATTATTCAACAAAAAAATGTATGAAAAAATGGGCTTTGTATAGCCCACAGAACTGGATATCCACAATCTCACAATATCCTCCAACCACGCATCTCGAGCCAGCTGTTCTGTTTCTGTGCATTTGGCGCACAAACTAGCTTAGCTGCTGCCTCAAAATGCAGATTGGAAGCAGAAAATTTTTCAACAAAAAAATTTATGAAAAAATGGGCAGAACTGGATACCCACAATCTCACAATATCCTCCAACCACGAATCTCGAGCCAGCTGTTCTGTTTCTGTGCATTTGGCGCACAAACTAGCTTAGCTGCTGCCTCAAAATGCAGATTGGAGGCTGAAAATTTTTCAACAAAAAAATGTATGAAAAAATGGGCTTTGTATAGCCCACAGAACTGGATACCCACAATCTCACTATATCCTCCAATCACTCATCTCGAGCCAGCTGTTCTGTTTCTGTGCATTTAAAGCACAAACTAGCTTAGCTGCTGCCTCAAAATGCAGATTGGAGGCTGAAAATTTTTCAACAAAAAAATGTATGAAAAAATGGGCTTTGTATAGCCCACAGAACTGGATACCCACAATCTCACTATATCCTCCAATCACTCATCTCGAGCCAGCTGTTCTGTTTCTGTGCATTTAAAGCACAAACTAGCTTAGCTGCTGCCTCAAAATGCAGATTGGAGGCTGAAAATTTTTCAACAAAAAAATGTATGAAAAAATGGGCTTTGTATAGCCCACAGAACTGGATACCCACAATCTCACTATATCCTCCAATCACTCATCTCGAGCCAGCTGTTCTGTTTCTGTGCATTTAAAGCACAAACTAGCTTAGCTGCTGCCTCGAAATGCAGATTGGAGGCTGAAAATTTTTCAACAAAAAAATGTATGAAAAAATGGGCTTTGTATAGCCCACAGAACTGGATACCCACAATCTCACTATATCCTCCAACCACGCATCTCGAGCCAGCTGTTCTGTTTCTGTGCATTTAAAGCACAAGCTAGCTTAGCTGCTGCCTCGAAATGCAGATTGGAGGCTGAAAATTTTTCAACAAAAAAATGTATGAAAAAATGGGCTTTGTATAGCCCACAGAACTGGATACCCACAATCTCACTATATCCTCCAACCACGCATCTCGAGCCAGCTGTTCTGTTTCTGTGCATTTAAAGCACAAGCTAGCTTAGCTGCTGCCTCGAAATGCAGATTCGAAATAGAAAATTATTCAACAAAAAAATGTATGAAAAAATGGGCTTTGTATAGCCCACAGAACTGGATATCCACAACCACACAATATCGTCAAATCGCGCAATTCGAGCCAGCTGTTCTGTTTCTGTGCATTTAAAGCACAAGCTAGCTTAGCTGCTGCCTCGAAATGCAGATTGGAAGCAGAAAATTTTTCAACAAAAAAATGTATGAAAAAATGGGCAGAACTGGATACCCACAATCTCACAATATCCTCCAACCACGCATCTCGAGCCAGCTGTTCTGTTTCTGTGCATTTGGCGCACAAACTAGCTTAGCTGCTGCCTCAAAATGCAGATTGGAGGCTGAAAATTTTTCAACAAAAAAATGTATGAAAAAATGGGCTTTGTATAGCCTACAGAACTGGATACCCACAATCTCACTATATCCTCCAATCACTCATCTCGAGCCAGCTGTTCTGTTTCTGTGCATTTAAAGCACAAACTAGCTTAGCTGCTGCCTCGAAATGCAGATTGGAGGCTGAAAATTTTTCAACAAAAAAATGTATGAAAAAATGGGCTTTGTATAGCCCACAGAACTGGATACCCACAATCTCACTATATCCTCCAACCACGCATCTCGAGCCAGCTGTTCTGTTTCTGTGCATTTAAAGCACAAGCTAGCTTAGCTGCTGCCTCGAAATGCAGGTAAGAAACAGAAAAATTTTCAACAAAAAATGTATGAAAAAATGGGCTTTGTATAGCCCACAGAACTGGATACCCACAATCTCACTATATCCTCCAATCACTCATCTCGAGCCAGCTGTTCTGTTTCTGTGCATTTAAAGCACAAACTAGCTTAGCTGCTGCCTCGAAATGCAGATTGGAGGCTGAAAATTTTTCAACAAAAAAATGTATGAAAAAATGGGCTTTGTATAGCCCACAGAACTGGATACCCACAATCTCACTATATCCTCCAACCACGCATCTCGAGCCAGCTGTTCTGTTTCTGTGCATTTAAAGCACAAGCTAGCTTAGCTGCTGCCTCGAAATGCAGATTCGAAATAGAAAATTATTCAACAAAAAAATGTATGAAAAAATGGGCTTTGTATAGCCCACAGAACTGGATATCCACAACCACACAATATCGTCAAATCGCGCATTTCGAGCCAGCTGTTCTGTTTCTGTGCATTTAAAGCACAAGCTAGCTTAGCTGCTGCCTCGAAATGCAGATTGGAAGCAGAAAATTTTTCAACAAAAAAATGTATGAAAAAATGGGCAGAACTGGATACCCACAATCTCACAATATCCTCCAACCACGCATCTCGAGCCAGCTGTTCTGTTTCTGTGCATTTGGCGCACAAACTAGCTTAGCTGCTGCCTCAAAATGCAGATTGGAGGCTGAAAATTTTTCAACAAAAAAATGTATGAAAAAATGGGCTTTGTATAGCCTACAGAACTGGATACCCACAATCTCACTATATCCTCCAATCACTCATCTCGAGCCAGCTGTTCTGTTTCTGTGCATTTAAAGCACAAACTAGCTTAGCTGCTGCCTCGAAATGCAGATTGGAGGCTGAAAATTTTTCAACAAAAAAATGTATGAAAAAATGGGCTTTGTATAGCCCACAGAACTGGATACCCACAATCTCACTATATCCTCCAACCACGCATCTCGAGCCAGCTGTTCTGTTTCTGTGCATTTAAAGCACAAGCTAGCTTAGCTGCTGCCTCGAAATGCAGGTAAGAAACAGAAAAATTTTCAACAAAAAATGTATGAAAAAATGGGCTTTGTATAGCCCACAGAACTGGATACCCACAATCTCACTATATCCTCCAATCACTCATCTCGAGCCAGCTGTTCTGTTTCTGTGCATTTAAAGCACAAACTAGCTTAGCTGCTGCCTCGAAATGCAGATTGGAGGCTGAAAATTTTTCAACAAAAAAATGTATGAAAAAATGGGCTTTGTATAGCCCACAGAACTGGATACCCACAATCTCACTATATCCTCCAACCACGCATCTCGAGCCAGCTGTTCTGTTTCTGTGCATTTAAAGCACAAGCTAGCTTAGCTGCTGCCTCGAAATGCAGATTCGAAATAGAAAATTATTCAACAAAAAAATGTATGAAAAAATGGGCTTTGTATAGCCCACAGAACTGGATACCCACAATCTCACTATATCCTCCAATCACTCATCTCGAGCCAGCTGTTCTGTTTCTGTGCATTTAAAGCACAAACTAGCTTAGCTGCTGCCTCGAAATGCAGATTGGAAGCAGAAAATTTTTCAACAAAAAAATGTATGAAAAAATGGGCAGAACTGGATACCCACAATCTCACAATATCCTCCAACCACGCATCTCGAGCCAGCTGTTCTGTTTCTGTGCATTTGGCGCACAAACTAGCTTAGCTGCTGCCTCAAAATGCTGATTGGAGGCTGAAAATTTTTCAACAAAAAAATGTATGAAAAAATGGGCTTTGTATAGCCCACAGAACTGGATACCCACAATCTCACAATATCCTCCAACCACGCATCTCGAGCCAGCTGTTCTGTTTCTGTGCATTTGGCGCACAAACTAGCTTAGCTGCTGCCTCAAAATGCAGATTGGAGGCTGAAAATTTTTCAACAAAAAAATGTATGAAAAAATGGGCTTTGTATAGCCCACAGAACTGGATACCCACAATCTCACTATATCCTCCAATCACTCATCTCGAGCCAGCTGTTCTGTTTCTGTGCATTTAAAGCACAAACTAGCTTAGCTGCTGCCTCGAAATGCAGATTGGAGGCTGAAAATTTTTCAACAAAAAAATGTATGAAAAAATGGGCTTTGTATAGCCCAAAGAACTGGATACCCACAATCTCACAATATCCTCCAACCACGCATCTCGAGCCAGCTGTTCTGTTTCTGTGCATTTGGCGCACAAACTAGCTTAGCTGCTGCCTCAAAATGCTGATTGGAGGCTGAAAATTTTTCAACAAAAAAATGTATGAAAAAATGGGCTTTGTATAGCCCACAGAACTGGATACCCACAATCTCACAATATCCTCCAACCACGCATCTCGAGCCAGCTGTTCTGTTTCTGTGCATTTGGCGCACAAACTAGCTTAGCTGCTGCCTCAAAATGCAGATTGGAAGCAGAAAATTTTTCAACAAAAAAATGTATGAAAAAATGGGCAGAACTGGATACCCACAATCTCACAATATCCTCCAACCACGCATCTCGAGCCAGCTGTTCTGTTTCTGTGCATTTGGCGCACAAACTAGCTTAGCTGCTGCCTCAAAATGCAGATTGGAGGCTGAAAATTTTTCAACAAAAAAATGTATGAAAAAATGGGCTTTGTATAGCCCACAGAACTGGATACCCACAATCTCACTATATCCTCCAATCACTCATCTCGAGCCAGCTGTTCTGTTTCTGTGCATTTAAAGCACAAACTAGCTTAGCTGCTGCCTCGAAAAGCAGATTGGAAGCAGAAAATTTTTCAACAAAAAAATGTATGAAAAAATGGGCTTTGTATAGCCCACAGAACTGGATACCCACAATCTCACTATATCCTCCAATCACTCATCTCGAGCCAGCTGTTCTGTTTCTGTGCATTTAAAGCACAAGCTAGCTTAGCTGCTGCCTCGAAATGCAGGTTAGAAACAGAAAAATGTTCAAAAAAAAAATGTATGAAAAAATGGGCTTTATATAGCCCACAGAACTGGATACCCACAATCTCACTATATCCTCCAATCACTCATCTCGAGCCAGCTGTTCTGTTTCTGTGCATTTAAAGCACAAGCTAGCTTAGCTGCTGCCTCGAAAAGCAGATTGGAAGCAGAAAATTTTTCAACAAAAAAATGTATGAAAAAATGGGCTTTGTATAGCCCACAGAACTGGATACCCACAATCTCACTATATCCTCCAATCACTCATCTCGAGCCAGCTGTTCTGTTTCTGTGCATTTAAAGCACAAGCTAGCTTAGCTGCTGCCTCGAAATGCAGGTTAGAAACAGAAAAATGTTCAAAAAAAAAATGTATGAAAAAATGGGCTTTATATAGCCCACAGAACTGGATACCCACAATCTCACAATATCCTCCAACCACGCATCTCGAGCCAGCTGTTCTGTTTCTGTGCATTTAAAGCACAAACTAGCTTAGTTGCTGCCTCGAAATGCAGATTGGAGGCTGAAAATTTTTCAACAAAAAAATGTATGAAAAAATGGGCTTTGTATAGCCCACAGAACTGGATACCCACAATCTCACTATATCCTCCAATCACTCATCTCGAGCCAGCTGTTCTGTTTCTGTGCATTTAAAGCACAAGCTAGCTTAGCTGCTGCCTCGAAATGCAGGTTAGAAACAGAAAAATGTTCAAAAAAAAAATGTATGAAAAAATGGGCTTTATATAGCCCACAGAACTGGATACCCACAATCTCACAATATCCTCCAACCACGCATCTCGAGCCAGCTGTTCTGTTTCTGTGCATTTAAAGCACAAACTAGCTTAGTTGCTGCCTCGAAATGCAGATTGGAGGCTGAAAATTTTTCAACAAAAAAATGTATGAAAAAATGGGCTTTGTGTAGCCCACAGAACTGGATACCCACAATCTCACAATATCCTCCAACCACGCATCTCGAGCCAGCTGTTCTGTTTCTGTGCATTTAAAGCACAAGCTAGCTTAGCTGCTGCCTCGAAATGCAGGTTAGAAACAGAAAAATGTTCAAAAAAAAAATGTATGAAAAAATGGGCTTTATATAGCCCACAGAACTGGATACCCACAATCTCACTATATCCTCCAATCACTCATCTCGAGCCAGCTGTTCTGTTTCTGTGCATTTAAAGCACAAGCTAGCTTAGCTGCTGCCTCGAAAAGCAGATTGGAAGCAGAAAATTTTTCAACAAAAAAATGTATGAAAAAATGGGCTTTGTATAGCCCACAGAACTGGATACCCACAATCTCACTATATCCTCCAATCACTCATCTCGAGCCAGCTGTTCTGTTTCTGTGCATTTAAAGCACAAGCTAGCTTAGCTGCTGCCTCGAAATGCAGGTTAGAAACAGAAAAATGTTCAAAAAAAAAATGTATGAAAAAATGGGCTTTATATAGCCCACAGAACTGGATACCCACAATCTCACAATATCCTCCAACCACGCATCTCGAGCCAGCTGTTCTGTTTCTGTGCATTTGGCGCACAAACTAGCTTAGTTGCTGCCTCGAAATGCAGATTGGAGGCTGAAAATTTTTCAACAAAAAAATGTATGAAAAAATGGGCTTTGTGTAGCCCACAGAACTGGATACCCACAATCTCACAATATCCTCCAACCACGCATCTCGAGCCAGCTGTTCTGTTTCTGTGCATTTGGCGCACAAACTAGCTTAGCTGCTGCCTCAAAATGCAGATTGGAGGCTGAAAATTTTTCAACAAAAAAATGTATGAAAAAATGGGCTTTGTGTAGCCCACAGAACTGGATACCCACAATCTCACAATATCCTCCAACCACGCATCTCGAGCCAGCTGTTCTGTTTCTGTGCATTTGGCGCACAAACTAGCTTAGCTGCTGCCTCAAAATGCAGATTGGAGGCTGAAAATTTTTCAACAAAAAAATGTATGAAAAAATGGGCTTTGTGTAGCCCACAGAACTGGATACCCACAATCTCACAATATCCTCCAACCACGCATCTCGAGCCAGCTGTTCTGTTTCTGTGCATTTGGCGCACAAACTAGCTTAGCTGCTGCCTCAAAATGCAGATTGGAGGCTGAAAATTTTTCAACAAAAAAATGTATGAAAAAATGGGCTTTGTATAGCCCACAGAACTGGATACCCACAATCTCACTATATCCTCCAATCACTCATCTCGAGCCAGCTGTTCTGTTTCTGTGCATTTAAAGCACAAGCTAGCTTAGCTGCTGCCTCGAAATGCAGGTTAGAAACAGAAAAATGTTCAAAAAAAAAATGTATGAAAAAATGGGCTTTATATAGCCCACAGAACTGGATACCCACAATCTCACAATATCCTCCAACCACGCATCTCGAGCCAGCTGTTCTGTTTCTGTGCATTTAAAGCACAAACTAGCTTAGTTGCTGCCTCGAAATGCAGATTGGAGGCTGAAAATTTTTCAACAAAAAAATGTATGAAAAAATGGGCTTTGTGTAGCCCACAGAACTGGATACCCACAATCTCACAATATCCTCCAACCACGCATCTCGAGCCAGCTGTTCTGTTTCTGTGCATTTAAAGCACAAGCTAGCTTAGCTGCTGCCTCGAAATGCAGGTTAGAAACAGAAAAATGTTCAAAAAAAAAATGTATGAAAAAATGGGCTTTATATAGCCCACAGAACTGGATACCCACAATCTCACTATATCCTCCAATCACTCATCTCGAGCCAGCTGTTCTGTTTCTGTGCATTTAAAGCACAAGCTAGCTTAGCTGCTGCCTCGAAAAGCAGATTGGAAGCAGAAAATTTTTCAACAAAAAAATGTATGAAAAAATGGGCTTTGTATAGCCCACAGAACTGGATACCCACAATCTCACTATATCCTCCAATCACTCATCTCGAGCCAGCTGTTCTGTTTCTGTGCATTTAAAGCACAAGCTAGCTTAGCTGCTGCCTCGAAATGCAGGTTAGAAACAGAAAAATGTTCAAAAAAAAAATGTATGAAAAAATGGGCTTTATATAGCCCACAGAACTGGATACCCACAATCTCACAATATCCTCCAACCACGCATCTCGAGCCAGCTGTTCTGTTTCTGTGCATTTGGCGCACAAACTAGCTTAGTTGCTGCCTCGAAATGCAGATTGGAGGCTGAAAATTTTTCAACAAAAAAATGTATGAAAAAATGGGCTTTGTGTAGCCCACAGAACTGGATACCCACAATCTCACAATATCCTCCAACCACGCATCTCGAGCCAGCTGTTCTGTTTCTGTGCATTTGGCGCACAAACTAGCTTAGCTGCTGCCTCAAAATGCAGATTGGAGGCTGAAAATTTTTCAACAAAAAAATGTATGAAAAAATGGGCTTTGTATAGCCCACAGAACTGGATACCCACAATCTCACTATATCCTCCAATCACTCATCTCGAGCCAGCTGTTCTGTTTCTGTGCATTTAAAGCACAAACTAGCTTAGCTGCTGCCTCGAAATGCAGATTGGAGGCAGAAAATTTTTCAACAAAAAAATGTATGAAAAAATGGGCTTTGTATAGCCCACAGAAATGGATACCCACAATCTCACTACATCCTCCAACCACGCATCTCGAGCCAGCTGTTCTGTTTCTGTGCATTTAAAGCACAAGCTAGCTTAGCTGCTGCCTCGAAATGCAGGTTAGAAACAGAAAAATTTTCAAAAAAAAAATTTGTGAAAAAATGGGCTTTGTATAGCCCACAGAACTGGATACCCACAATCTCACTATATCCTCCAACCACGCATCTCAAGCCAGCTGTTCTATTTCTGTGCATTTAAAGCACAAACTAGCTTAGCTGCTGCCTCGAAATGCAGATTGGAAGCAGAAAATTTTTCAACAAAAAAATGTATGAAAAAATGGGCTTTGTATAGCCCACAGAACTGGATACCCACAATCTCACTATATCCTCCAATCACTCATCTCGAGCCAGCTGTTCTGTTTCTGTGCATTTAAAGCACAAGCTAGCTTAGCTGCTGCCTCGAAATGCAGGTTAGAAACAGAAAAATGTTCAAAAAAAAAATGTATGAAAAAATGGGCTTTATATAGCCCACAGAACTGGATACCCACAATCTCACAATATCCTCCAACCACGCATCTCGAGCCAGCTGTTCTGTTTCTGTGCATTTAAAGCACAAACTAGCTTAGTTGCTGCCTCGAAATGCAGATTGGAGGCTGAAAATTTTTCAACAAAAAAATGTATGAAAAAATGGGCTTTGTGTAGCCCACAGAACTGGATACCCACAATCTCACAATATCCTCCAACCACGCATCTCGAGCCAGCTGTTCTGTTTCTGTGCATTTGGCGCACAAACTAGCTTAGCTGCTGCCTCAAAATGCAGATTGGAGGCTGAAAATTTTTCAACAAAAAAATTTATGAAAAAATGGGCTTTGTATAGCCCACAGAACTGGATACCCACAATCTCACTGTATCCTCCAACCACGCATCTCGAGCCAGCTGTTCTGTTTCTGTGCATTTGGTGCACATACTAGCTTAGCTGCTGCCTCGAAATGCAGGTTAGAAACAGAAAAATTTTCAAAAAAAAAATGCATGAAAAAATGGGCTTTGTATAGCCCACAGAACTGGATACCCACAATCTCACTATATCCTCCAGCCACGCACCTCGAGCCAGCTGTTCTGTTTCTGTGCATTTGGCGCACAAACTAGCTTAGCTGCTGCCTCGAAATGCAGATTGGAGGCTGAAAATTTTTTAACAAAAAAATTTATGAAAAAATTTGCTTTGTATAGCCCACAGAACTGGTTACCCACAATCTCACTATATCCTCCAACCACGCATCTCGAGCCAGCTGTTCTATTTCTGTGCCTTTGGCGCACAAACTAGCTTAACTGCTGCCTCGAAATGCAGATTCGAAACAGAAAAATATTCAACAAAAAAATTTATGAAAAAATGGGCTTTGTATAGCCCACAGAACTGGATACCCACAATCTCACTATATCCTCCAATCACTCATCTCGAGCCAGCTGTTCTGTTTCTGTGCATTTAAAGCACAAACTAGCTTAGCTGCTGCCTCGAAATGCAGATTGGAGGCAGAAAAATTTTTAACAAAAAAATGTATGAAAAAACGGGCTTTGTATAGCCCACAGAACTGGATACCCACAATCTCACTATATCCTCCAATCACTCATCTCGAGCCAGCTGTTCTGTTTCTGTGCATTTAAAGCACAAACTAGCTTAGCTGCTGCCTCGAAATGCAGATTCGAATCAGAAAATTTTTCGACAAAAAAATGTATGAAAAAATGGGCTTTGTGTAGCCCACAGAACTGGATACCCACAATCTCACTATATCCTCCAACCACGCATCTCGAGCCAGCTGTTCTGTTTCTGTGCATTTAAAGCACAAACTAGCTTAGCTGCTGCCTCGAAATGCAGATTGGAAGCAGAAAATTTTTCAACAAAAAAATGTATGAAAAAATGGGCTTTGTGTAGCCCACAGAACTGGATACCCACAATCTCACTATATCCTCCAACCACGCATCTCGAGCCAGCTGTTCTGTTTCTGTGCATTTAAAGCACAAACTAGCTTAGCTGCTGCCTCGAAATGCAGATTGGAAGCAGAAAATTTTTCAACAAAAAAATGTATGAAAAAATGGGCTTTGTGTAGCCCACAGAACTGGATACCCACAATCTCACTATATCCTCCAATCACTCATCTCGAGCCAGCTGTTCTGTTTCTGTGCATTTAAAGCACAAACTAGCTTAGCTGCTGCCTCGAAATGCAGATTGGAAGCAGAAAATTTTTCAACAAAAAAATGTATGAAAAAATGGGCTTTGTGTAGCCCACAGAACTGGATACCCACAATCTCACTATATCCTCCAATCACTCATCTCGAGCCAGCTGTTCTGTTTCTGTGCATTTAAAGCACAAACTAGCTTAGCTGCTGCCTCGAAATGCAGATTGGAAGCAGAAAATTTTTCAACAAAAAAATGTATGAAAAAATGGGCTTTGTGTAGCCCACAGAACTGGATACCCACAATCTCACTATATCCTCCAATCACTCATCTCGAGCCAGCTGTTCTGTTTCTGTGCATTTAAAGCACAAACTAGCTTAGCTGCTGCCTCGAAATGCAGATTGGAGGCAGAAAATTTTTCAACCAAAAAATGTATGAAAAATTGGGCTTTGTGTAGCCCACAGAACTGGATACCCACAATCTCACTATATCCTCCAACCACGCATCTCGAGCCAGCTGTTCTGTTTCTGTGCATTTAAAGCACAAACTAGCTTAGCTGCTGCCTCGAAATGCAGATTGGAAGCAGAAAATTTTTCAACAAAAAAATGTATGAAAAAATGGGCTTTGTATAGCCCACAGAACTGGATACCCACAATCTCACTATATCGTCAAATCGCGCATTTCGAGCCAGCTGTTCTGGTTCTATGCATTTAAAGCACAAGCCCACAGAACTGGATACCCACAATCTCACTATGTCCTCCAATCACTCATCTCGAGCCAGCTGTTCTGTTTCTGTGCATTTAAAGCACAAGCTAGCTTAGCTGCTGCCTCGAAATGCAGATTGGAAGCAGAAAATTTTTCAACAAAAAAAAGTATGAAAAAATGGGCTTTGTATAGCCCACAGAACTGGATACCCACAATCTCACTATATCCTCCAACCACGCATCTCGAGCCAGCTGTTCTGTTTCTGTGCATTTAAAGCACAAACTAGCTTAGCTGCTGCCTCGAAATGCAGGTTAGAAACAGAAAAATTTTCAAAAAAAAAATGTATGAAAAAATGGGCTTTGTATAGCCCACAGAACTGGATACCCACAATCTCACTATATCCTCCAACCACGCATCTCGAGCCAGCTGTTCTGTTTCTGTGCATTTAAAGCACAAACTAGCTTAACTGCTGCCTCGAAATGCAGGTTAGAAACAGAAAAATTTAAAAAAAAAAAATGTATGAAAAAATGGGCTTTGTATAGCCCACAGAACTAGATACCCACAATCTCACTATATCCTCCAATCACTCATCTCGAGCCAGCTGTTCTGTTTCTGTGCATTTAAAGCACAAACTAGCTTAGCTGCTGCCTCGAAATGCAGATTGGAAGCAGAAAATTTTTCAACAAAAAAATATATGAAAAAATGGGCTTTTATAGCCCACAGAACTGGATACCCACAATCTCACTATGTCCTCCAATCACTCATCTCGAGCCAGCTGTTCTGTTTCTGTGCATTTAAAGCACAAACTAGCTTAGCTGCTGCCTCGAAATGCAGATTGGAAGCAGAAAAATTTTTAACAAAAAAATGTATGAAAAAATGGGCTTTGTATAGCCCACAGAACTGGATACCCACAATCTCACTATATCCTCCAATCATTCATCTCGAGCCAGCTGTTCTGTTTCTGTGCATTTAAAGCACAAGCTAGCTTAGCTGCTGCCTCGAAATGCAGATTGGAAGCAGAAAAATTTTTAACAAAAAAATGTATGAAAAAATGGGCTTTGTATAGCCCACAGAACTGGATACCCACAATCTCACTATATCCTCCAATCATTCATCTCGAGCCAGCTGTTCTGTTTCTGTGCATTTAAAGCACAAGCTAGCTTAGCTGCTGCCTCGAAATGCAGATTGGAAGCAGAAAATTTTTCAACAAAAAAATGTATGAAAAAATGGGCTTTGTATAGCCCACAGAACTGGATACCTACAATCTCACTATATCCTCCAACCACGCATCTCGAGCCAGCTGTTCTGTTTCTGTGCATTTAAAGCACAAGCTAGCTTAGCTGCTGCCTCGAAATGCAGGTTAGAAACAGAAAAATTTTCAAAAAAAAAAATGCATGAAAAAATGGGCTTTGTATAGCCCACAGAACTGGATACCCACAATCTCACTATACCATCCAACCACGCATCTCGAGCCAGCTGTTCTGTTTCTGTGCATTTATAGCACAAGCTAGCTTAGCTGCTGCCTCGAAATGCAGATTGGAAGCAGAAAATTTTTCAACAAAAAAATGTATGAAAAAATGGGCTTTGTATAGCCCACTGAACTGGATACCCACAACCACACTATATCCTCCAACCACGCATCTCGAGCCAGCTGTTCTGTTTCTGTGCATTTAAAGCACATACTAGCTTAGCTGCTGCCTCGAAATGCAGATTGGAGGCAGAACATTTTTCAACAAAAAAATGTATGAAAAAATGGGCTTTGTATAGCCCACTGAACTGGATACCCACAACCACACTATATCCTCCAACCACGCATCTCGAGCCAGCTGTTCTGTTTCTGTGCATTTAAAGCACAAACTAGCTTAGCTGCTGCCTCGAAATGCAGATTGGAAGCAGAAAATTTTTCAAAAAAAAAATGATTAAAAAAATGGGCTTTGTATAGCCCACAGAACTGGATACCCACAATCTCACTATATCCTCCAATCACTCATCTCGAGCCAGCTGTTCTGTTTCTGTGCATTTAAAGCACAAGCTAGCTTAGCTGCTGCCTCGAAATGCAGGTTAGAAACAGAAAAATTTTCAAAAAAAAAAATGCATGAAAAAATGGGCTTTGTATAGCCCACAGAACTGGATACCCACAATCTCACTATATCCTCCAATCACTCATCTCGAGCCAGCTGTTCTGTTTCTGTGCATTTAAAGCACAAGCTAGCTTAGCTGCTGCCTCGAAATGCAGATTGGAAGCAGAAAATTTTTCAACAAAAAAATGTATGAAAAAATGGGCTTTGTATAGCCCACAGAACTGGATACCCACAACCACACTATATCCTCCAACCACGCATCTCGAGCCAGCTGTTCTGTTTCTGTGCATTTAAAGCACAAACTAGCTTAGCTGCTGCCTCGAAATGCAGGTTAGAAACAGAAAATTTTTCAACAAAAAAATGTATGAAAAAATGGGCTTTGTATAGCCCACTGAACTGGATACCCACAACCACACTATATCCTCCAACCACGCATCTCGAGCCAGCTGTTCTGTTTCTGTGCATTTAAAGCACAAGCTAGCTTAGCTGCTGCCTCGAAATGCAGATTGGAAGCAGAAAATTTTTCAACAAAAAAATGTATGAAAAAATGGGCTTTGTATAGCCCACAGAACTGGATACCCACAATCTCACTGTATCCTCCAATCACTCATCTCGAGCCAGCTGTTCTGTTTCTGTGCATTTGGCTCACAAACTAGCTTAGCTGCTGCCTCGAAATGCAGGTTGGACACAGAAAATTTTTCAACCAAAATGTGTATGAAAATAATCATAATATTTTGGACTTCCCCATCATAGTAGTGTCAAGTTTAATTTAAATCTCGAGTTCGATTTTTTTCACGAATGCAATACTTGCCCTATAGGTATAGGTGCAAGTAAAAAGGAAAGTGAAATTTGTAGGTGAGTTGTCACAACAAGCGAGGTCGTTTTAACCGACTTCTACTGTACTATATGTACACAGGTAGCAGAGTTATTACTTTTTACCAATCTGTAAGATCTAGGTTTACCCCTAGGCAGTGTATGATATAGGGACTAGTAACTTTGTATCTTTGCGTGCACATGCCACTTTGTGATCCGTGCAAGATTCATTTTGGAGAGACAGAGGAGGAGCGTGACAATGAATGACGGAAATTAATGTGAAATAACTATCATCTACAATTAGGTAGAGAAATTTCCATTCGATGTTAAAGTTCGAAAGTCATCAGTTTGCATGACTGCCTCGATAAGATGAGATCAAAGAACATGGTGCGCTAAAAGAGAAATACTGCGAAGAAAATATCAAGAATAGGTCGGTCCTATAATGTAGTGTGCATTGAGATGTTAGCTATCAAGCCAGTCTAGTCTTGCGTACTTAAGAAAATAAACAGCGCCTTACTAGTTGACCATCAGCCATCAAACTTTGAAAACCACGATGACAGAAATTAGAACATAATTCGTTGAAGTTGTGTTCATTTCATACTCTTGGCGCCGAGTCATCCCTTTTAAGCTCCATCAATAAAAAGTGTTAATTCAGCTTCTTACCAACATCTGTACGTATAATTGTCATGAAAAATCTTTTCATATAAAAATTGCCCCTCGGACCCGTCATTAATGACGAATAGAGAAGCAGATACAACCAAGAACTCTATGAACTGTTCAAATCACGGCTCACAGAGAGATTGGTCTGGACAAATAGAGACAGGATGCTTGGAATCAAAGATACTTTGGTTATCGTTTAAAAATGGAGAAAAACAGGACAAATGAATCAGTGACAAGGGGATCAGAAAAGTTACCCCGCAAACTGAAAGAGTTATGATTTGGAATGAGATCATATTAGATGAATTATAAATCTATGGACAAAGGTTTAACTCACAAGTTTTTAATTGTTTAAGTTAAAAGATAACTCAGAAGGTAGAACTCGAATGTGAGTACCTGATCGGTGTCGTATAAGTAACTTATTTTTCAACAACTTTTGGAGGCAAAATTGTCTGTTCCCTCTGCCCAAAGCGACCCAGCAGCTGAGCTTGCTTGCACATAGAATGCACAGATACAAAATATCAAACAAGAATTGGATCACACCCTGTTCGGTGTCGTATAAGTAACTCATTTTGGGATTGTGGAGGTGGGGCTGATGTTTTTGTCAAAACCTCTAACCATTTCAAAATTTTATAGACTTCTGGAGGCCATCAGCGTCATCCAAGCGAAATTCGTCGCCATCCACGAACCATGTGACCAAATCAATGAACTTGAATCATTGGCATTCTGAGAAATCAAGACCTCAATTATTTCTCTCACACCAGTCATTGACTGTAGCAGCGATTTCTTGGAGAAGGTATGCTAGAAAGTTGGTCCATTCCTGAGGTTATTTTTCTACAACACATAAAATCCTTCATGCAAATAGTAAAAAGGAAAATTCTACATAAAGTGAGTTACTTTAAACCATTTAAATATTCCTAACCACTTTTATATCTAATAGCCGTTCGCCAGCCTCAGGAATAGTATAATTTTCACTTCCGTAGTTAATTAGTTTTCACTTCATGTGTGGCTAATACCCTCGTGGAAATAGGTAAAACCCATGTTTAATAAAAACTCCGTAAAGGACGAGACGAGTTTGGTTAAAAACACAGATCCATGTTACGCGCCAAAGTGTGTAATGTTACCCGAGCACACCTACCCGGATGTAACTATCTCATAAATTGACTACAGTTCACATAGCCCTCCTAACCTGGGGCAGTGTGAAAGAGTAGATTACCACTCATCTGCTTATTTGTTTGGTATAATTAAAACAACAATAAGTGAACTGTAGCCGGAATATATGTATGTATCTGTGGCCCTAATGGCTATTCAGCTCCTCATGCACATCATGCCTTACATCGCCATGTATCCTGCATGGAATACAGCGCCAGATTGTGCACAAGTAACCGATTCTCATACGGTGGTGGTTGCCTGGTGAACGCATCGCCGCCGCCGTCGTTACTTATAGTCCTGTAACTAGGTATTCCTACTATATGGGTGTTCCTGCACTTGCAATGTGAGGATAGAAGGCGAAGAGAAAAGAAAAACAAAGCAAAGTTAAATCCTACTTTGTGGCATTTAAGTCACAGGAATGCGTTCTAACTTCTGCTGCAGGTGAAGGGAACGACTCTAATCCTCTATTGTTAATGTTGATTCCATTCGAAATATACATACCTGGATTTTTTTTTTGTAATCCTTTATCGTATAAAGTCCGTCACAAAAGTTCTCCGTGCTCACATTGGCTGCGAAATAACATGCAAAGTAGGTACCTTAAAGTTCATGTCAAGGCTTTTTTAGAGTGTTGTTTTGTCGCCTTTGGTATGTGTGGTATGGCCCCGGCTTTATTTAAAGGAAACAATGATTTTACTACAGAATTAGAACGGAAACGAAATTGTAATCAGAAAGCGGTATAATCGTATGGAATTCGTGCTGGTTACGAGAATGGATGGAGGTTAAGGGAGAACGTTAATTAGCTTGAAGGAAGGGGTATAAATTCTTTGGAAGCGCCACATGAAATTTTCTTTAGTCGTACCGTTTAACTTTTTGGTAGACGAGTGGATTAAACTCTGAGTTTTGGGGCAATCGAATGACCTTCATATTGTTAGGTGACTTTAAGGTGACTATTAGTACAAATAGTTCTGTGTTATGTGACTAATGTTGTCTTCTGGCTCTTCATGGTGCTTCTAAAGTTCTAAGAGTTCCAGAAGCAGCTCAATTGACATGGAGCACACGCACATATATTTGGAGTTGGACCCATCCAAAGGGCCAAAAAGTGGTGGTATATGTCGCTTAACCTCATAATCATGAGGGAACTTGTGTAGTGCCAATCAAATTATGGTCATCATGCTGATATGCAGAAAAAGCCGCAAATCGCTTGACTTAGACTTTGGTGCACTCAGTTGCCCGGTATTTAGAATTTTGGAAGAAATGGGATGTACCTGGGTCAAGCATCGAAAAAGTCTGCAATATCGTCACACATTTTTTTTTTCCGGACCCTAGCATATATGGCTGATACTGCGACCTAAAAGATCTATTGTATCTTAGGGTGTAAATTTTACTCTAAGAGACGTACCACCTCCCTAATGAAGGAAAGCACGTCCTTAGTTGCAAAGGTTCTAATATCAGCGGGCGAGCATGTTACCTTGGGGAAGATGTGCCATCTCAACCAATGCAGAGCTGGACATTCACAGAGAATGTGCTCAGATGATTCGTCATCTAGATTGAGTTTGTTGAGGTGATATCTCAGGCCGGAGTGACCTGTTAAAAACTCACCAGTTTTCTAATGTTTCCTTTGTCTAAATTTAGAATTTACTTATAGGAATATGGCTTGACCAACCTCTTGGATTGTCGTAACCCTGGGACATTTTCACAGTGGGTTAGACGTAATTTATGTTCCCATGTTTATGCCCAGTTCACGCCACAGTAAGGTTTAGGTCCAATGAACGCAGATCCTGAGCCAGCCCTGGCTAGTTCATCTGCAGATTCGTTGCCTGCAATCCCCTGATAACCTGGAACCCATCCGAGTACCACACTATTATGTCTAGCAAGAGATTGTAGTGCATTGTAACAGCATTTAACTGCTATGGAGTCCACTAATTTGGACGACAGCGCTCTGAAAGCTGCCTGACTATCTGAGAAGATATAAAGTTTAGCGCCCTTGATTCCCTTCCTAAGGTTTAACCTGGCGCAGATCTCAATGGTGGGACGCATTCCCATAGGTATTGAGACTTTGGTGTTGGGTCCAAAGACACCAGCACCCACTCCAGAGTCCATCTTTGATCCGTCTGTGAACCACATCAGATTTCTAGGGTCCAGTGTTGGAACACCATTAGACCAGTCTGCACCTACCGAAACAGTATTCCGTGACCATAACGTCGGGGACAGTGCAGAACATGTCTCTTTGTGGGATTAAGTCAAGAATTTTCAGATGTCCCACGTAGTCACCTGACTTAAACTTATATTCTATCTGCAACTTGATAGCGCATCTAGCAGCCGTCTTCCTAATGAAGATTTGTAGAGGTGTGAGCCCAACGATGGCTTCTAAAGCTTAATGGAAAGACCTTCACTATTACACCATTCTAAAACATGAAGTAAAGCACCCTGCATGACGCTAGAAATAGTCCTGCTGTGTTTACCACTAACGATGATCGCCAGGTCATCTGCATAACCAATGGCGATGTAGCCTGATCTATACAGATCTGCTAGAAGTTTGTCGATAACTAGTGACCACTGAAGTGGAGAAAGGACGCCTCCCTGGGGGCAACCGGAGGAGGAAGTTATCATCCGACTTTCGAGCTTGGCTCTAACCCATTGGTTAGTCGAATCTTCGATACCTCTGCTTCTAACAGCTCTTGCTATTGAATCGTAGCCAGTGTTATCGAAAGCACCCTCAATATCCAAGAATGCACATTGGGCTATTTCCTTGGAACGTAAGGTTCCTTCTATCTTCTTGACAAGATAGTGAAGAGCGCCTTCGGTTGATTTACATTTTTGGTATGCAAACTGGCTTGAGTGTAGAGGGATGGACAGATCTAGTCGGCCTCTAATATGAACACCAATAAGTCTCTCCATAGTTTTGAGAACAAGAGATGTTAGTCTAAGGGAATATCGTAACATATCTCCTCTCCCTTAGCGTTTTGGGTCAAACGGACGAAATTTAAAAGGAATCTTAACCATAAAACGCGGAAGATGTTTTGTAGTATGCCTGGCAGTATATTATGGTTTTGAAGTTGAAATTCGGTTATTGACTGATATCCATGTTGTGTCCTTACCTCATTTTATACAGTACGGACTAAATAAGATATTTCTGTATACCCAGGTGTATGTGCAGATATACAAAACTTCCACTCGAGAGAGTAAAATGTATCCAGTATTTCGTACCTTTTTTTAAAAAAAAAAAACATCAAAAATGAAACTCCTCTGAAGTATTTTAAAAGCAACTTAGCGGCGTCGTCCTTTTTCGTTTTGTTACCTACATTTTTTGTTGAACATTCTTCTTGCTTATCCCAATGCGGTGAGAGTACTTACCTTCCATACTTGTTTGGGGCGTTGAAGGTTTTTCTCCCTTTTGTCTGGAATCAATTTCTATTCTGTATTCCTTATAGAGACTGTAGGTAAACAATTCTTAACCGAAACCATTAGTTGTTTCTTTTACGTGATGTGACTCGGGAACCAAATCCCACTAACTACAAACTAAATGTTTAAGAAGAGCTGCATAAAAAGCAACCGTCTTCAGCTAATGCAACAAAACCGATGGTTATTTACCACCGTTATAGGGCGGAAGAAAATGAGATAAATGCTTTTAAGATGTACAATTGGAACAGCTTTTGGGTAAGTCGAGCTGTCCTAGAAGATATTAGGGGTTCACTTAAATTGGCGGACGTGCTTGAGATTTGGCTTGTTTGAAACACTTAAAGGATATTATTGATGTTCTCTTCCAATCGAGGTATAGATTTAAACCTGACCTTCACTCCAGTTAATTTAAATAAGCAGAAGCATAACTTGAACCATTTACGTGTACCTCCACCCACCTCCCGGTAGTGGGTGTAAATATGGTAAAACAAACCAACAAGGAGCCTTTTTCCTCTAGGACATGCTATTCCGTGTATTTGTAGAACAACTTGGCCAACAAAAAAAAAAGAAAACACCTACCAACTAACATCATCCATTCGAATGAAGAATGCAGCTGATTGAATTTGTATTTGCATATAGGCCCTCACACCGTAGAGGACTTGATTTTGGATTAACAATTGTAGTATTGGACAGAGCCATTGGCTCGAACCAGCGCACATAGAGAACGTACATCCAAGTAATCACACTAACGTGTTGTTCATGTTTTTGGCTGACTGGAGATGCAAATACTGTGTGTTTTAACACCGAACGTTTATTTAGGTGGTCAGTTGGTCAACTCGTTTTCAGAATTGAATTCGACCAGGAGCACAGGAAAAAAAAAAAGGACGAAAATATTTTTTATATCGAAAATAAACTACAACAGTTTGTTTATGGGTTTCATTTTGTATATTGCTTAACGGTGTGATGAAATGGGTTTCTATGTCATCATGTGGGGAAATTTGGGCTTTCATTTCGTAAAAAGGATAATGGAATGAAGTATGGATGAAGTGGTACTACAACGTCCAGGATAAATTCATCAATCGATTCACTGTTACTGGTAATATTACTAATTTAAACAACTATACTCAGATATGTTCGTATAAGCTAGACTGTAGTTTGTAGCAATCCTTACCCTCGTCGTCCACATTAAAGGACGTAAAGTTGGCGTCAGACCATTTATTTGCAGTGTTAATTGTTGCGGTATGGATGCCTGACAATTGAGGTTCGCTAGTAGGTAGGAATCATCTTGCGGATTTTCTGGCTCTAACAAACATCTGTACCAGGAATTGTGTCACCAATGAACGACCACAATCATCCAAAATGGCCGCCGCTGTAATCGTAAGTTTGTAAAAATGTCTAGATTGATGAAGTCATCTTCTGCCGTCTGTCCGAGGAACATAAGTGATCATCACTCCATCGGCAGATGCCACAATTTTTACAAATGGCGGCAAATGTCAGTTTTATTTTGACATTTGTGAAGTAAATGTAAACAAGGCATGAATCGGTAAAAAAAATTACAACCGAAGAACATCGGGTGACAACTTTTGCACAACAGAAGGAAAGCCACAAGTTTACCATTTATGGGTCGGTCTATCGCTGACTGCACTCCAGAGACATTGGCAACTGATTCAAAGTCGTATACTCGTATGTATATGTAAATAAATGGAAATTAATCATTTGTTGTGGTTTTTACTCTGCTGGCATCATCGTGGTCATGAGGGCGTAACTGATGTCAAGGTCTGTAATGGATATTTCTTTGAAAATGACATTCATCCCAACGAAATGTGGTTTCAACAGGATGGTGTTACGTACAATACTAAACGAACGATCTGAGATAATTTTAAGGTGATTTCTATTAAACTTTAAGATTTAAGATTAGGTTCCTTGGAAGCTAATATTGTTCATGTTATTTGTGACACACTCTATTCAGCTGTTTGCCAAATGGCGAGATTCACTTTCGTTGACAGTACAGATTGTAAAACACCACAAATTACTACCAAAGGGAGTAGTGGTGATATTGAGCAAACTTGTTGAATGCCGCTTTGAGTATCAAATTCTATCGACAACTTAGCTCTATCGAGTACGTGACACTTCAAATCTTGACAAGACATGTCAGATAACATAACGAAGGATTTTTCGAAATCAATAAGGGTGCAGAGGAGGAGGATTTAGACCGGAAATCTACTCGTTCGCTAAAGAGAGAACATGTATACTCATATTCTGCCTTCATCTTCGTAGCTCATCCTCATCTAAAATGAACAGAAATTTGTCCAAACTAGGTGTGATAATCTATAACCATGCCTTTTTGCTTAAAAATAAAACCAGTCTGACAGATCTAAGCGAAGTACTTAGTATATCCCTAATGAAGGATGGTACGCTCTTAGAAGTAGAGTATCTCGTCATCTTCCGAGGAGAAGTTACATTGTGTATCTGAAGTTTAAGTTTCTTAAGGTAATACCTCAGGTCGAACTGGCCTCTAAGAAAGCTTACTAACATTCTGATACCATCCTTGTCTTAATGGAGGATTGTTGTTTGGATTGTCTCAGCCCCGGGACATTTTACCAGTGGGTTAGATGAAGCTTGTGTTCCCAATTTATTTTATTAATCAGCACTTCTCAACCCAGTTGACAGTAAGGATAGTTTTGCTAGATATATTTGGAAATAGATTGTAGTGAATCGTATCCTATGATGGAGGTCAGCCGGGAATGGTGAGGGACACAATTTAATATAAATATGTATGTATATCGTGACTTTGGTGTTGAATTCAAAGACACCAGATCCCACTCCAATTTTAATCTTCGATTTATTTGTGAACTTCTAAGTTAAGTACCTTCTCAGGTACAGTACTAGAATCATTTTGCATGGTCTAATATTTCTACTTCCAATAACTTACCTAAACGGTACTCCTTGATCATGATGACAAGGTTAGTTCAAAACATGTTAATTTTGGGAATTGAGTCAAGAATTTTCAACCAGAGCCACCTTGCGTGTCGGGAGGCCTTTAGGTAAGTAAGTAGGATGACAAAACTATTGTCGATGAGCGCAAAGCGACGAGAGGTCAAACCACCTTAACTCGGTTTTTTACAAACTCTGGGCATCTGGTATTTTTTTGACATTCTTTGACAGAACTTAGGACGGTTTTTCAAATCTTGAAATCAATCTATGTTCGAGTATTCCAACCAGCGCGAGTATTTATTAGAGAGCATTTTCTGCCAACCATAAATAGATAAAGCAAACGTTTGACCTTCAATTTGATCATTGTGCTACTGGACTCAGTCATGTTTTGAACTCCTAGTAGTTTGCAGGCCAGATTCCTTATTTTCAGTTCAAGTTCAATGCTCCATTGTTTTAAAAAGGAAGTGTCCGACTAGCTTATACACGGTATTCTGACTAAATACTTAGTAGTTCTTTAATTTTGTTTAGATTATGTTAAGCATTGTTAAACTCCTGCCGCAAAGTGTGCCACGATACTAATTTAAGTGGCGCTTCGTTGTTGAAACTCTTATAAGAATTCTATTTAGTTTTGACTATTTAATTTACTTGATAACCCTCAACCCCCAATGACAAGTATTCGACAAAGCAAATTAAAAAATAGAGATTTTCCTAATCATCTAATTAAACAAATGTAAGATCATTTTGATAATAATAAAATTTCCCTCTGACGCAGAATTGATGAAATTATCAATACGTCTTCTTACATAAACAAAAAAAAAATTATTTTGATTTCTACCACTAAGCCTTAATTAGATCGTATCACTTCCATCATATACCAAGTTATGCAATTTGGTTTTTCTATTTCCGCGGAGGTGCCAGGGTAGGTTACATACTTTGTGTCTAAACATATAGAAAAGCTGTCATCCATCTGGAACTGTCGGTGTACTTCTGTTTCTTCCTACTGAAGTGGGCGTGGCATACATTTTGGATTTTATTTTGTTGAATTACAACTATAACTTCTGACGTTTGAGGGTGTTACGTGGTATATATAATCCCAATCGGATTTTTGTATGGAAAGGGATACAAAAAGTGGGCGTGGCTAAAGAATGAATCGTAATTTGAATACTTTTATATTTAGTCTTAACAATTTTTTTGATGTAAAGTAAATTAGTAAGCGTTGTGGTGGACGGAACATAAATATTTTGGATTTTTGTCCCATAGCTCCCAGAAGCGAAAATTCAAGCTCATAGTCCAAAGTTTAGGGCCCAAAAAGTGGTGACATATGGAAAGACTATCCGCTATTGATATACATATGTGTGCATGCACTTTATAGGTCCTATATCGGGTAGTTCTCTATGTTACAACCAATGTATCAAACTTAATATACTCTAAGGGCAAAGTATACAAATAATGCTATATAATTGCTCGTGTTTAACGGGAAAAACTGAAAATACGGATGTGGGGAATTAAAAGTGAAATGCAATACACGCATCTTGTGGGGAATTGATATTATAGTATCTTTCATAATCAAATTATATATGACAAATGTGGTTTAGTGTAAAAACCACTTTTAAAAAAATTGTATTACTTGACTGATAATTGATTTTGCACAATTGGTTGCTTATACCATGGAAGCATACATGAATTCGTTTTAAAAACAGCAATGCATGTACATAATGTATTTATAAATAAACTTCGGTAATCAGTATGTTATTATGCAGAAATAAATTATTTCAATTATACATTAAGCTCTGATTAATTTAGTAGTACGTTCAGCAGATGGTGCAGTTCATTGAGCCTTGATAACATCGTATCTATACTAGCACGTTGAAAATTATTGCAAAAAACCCCCATGCGGGTAAGTATAATTCACTGTTTAATGTTGGTATATTTAACATATGAAACGTATCGCCGGGTACGCATTTAACACGTTATACGAGTATGTGCATAGGTAGAGTCCATGACGAGATAACGTATTCGAATTGTTATACTGACGTGTTCAGCGTAATTTCCATGATTTAGAAAGGAAATATGATGACACGTTGTTTGTTGTTATGTTCTCTGTTGCAATAACGAAATAAACACCGCATTTAATTGACACACTGAGGTATTACACAGATACACTGATTATATAGTAAACCCCAACTTAAAGGCGGTGCCGAAATGCAGTTTACAGATGGACATACTCGTATGTACCCTTAAGAGCACAAGTGTACGTTTGACAACATAGTCTTATTGCTTGCGCAGGATGTTCTTATCCTTGAGCTGATCGTCTGTCGATGATCCCTTATTGTATGTCCTTAGCTATTGTGAAGTTCCAAGTCTTTGGTAGTCAAAATAGCCGAAAAAAGTTAGGTCAGGAATAAGATTGTTATTATCTATAACCGGTTATTAGTTACTAAGCTGAATGGGTATAGAAAATAATAATCTGATTCCGGACGCTCTTTAATCTTTTGAGGCTAGTTAATGAGTATTTGAAATTTTTATTGCCAGAGTTGTATCTGTCTGCGATGCTGACCAGTAAATGACTTGTCAAACAGTGCTAATGTCAAATCAAAAACGAAGAAGAGAGACGAATAAATGTCAGATCAATTCGTAAAAATTGGTAGGGATTTATTCTTGTAGATGACATGCCCGTATGTCTACTTCCTTGTATCGATATCGAGTGACACTAGCTCAAATAAAAGCGACTAGGTAGGCGGAACTGAGCGAAAAAAGTTGGCAAAATGAAAGAGTTAAATAAAATCCCAAAAATTTTACTGAGTTTTTCCAAATGACCCTCTTAGTTGAACGCGATGGGGCGTCTAGTTTTAGCTAGCATATTCCAGAATTGGTCCTACAAATGTGAAGGAGAGGGAAAAGGATTGAAGAAATCCTTAAACCATGTTTCATAAAACCAAGGGTTTCAGGTAACACCCAGATCACGCAATTAGACAATTAAGATGGGCTTTTGGAAGTAGCTCGGCATTATACTTATATACATAGGTACTCTTGTAAGCGTCTTTCATTTCCATTTTCTTAAAGTTGAGCTTAAAGAAATTTTCTTGGCATCAGGCTCAAAAGTGGTTCAAATAAGCTTGAAGTGGACGAGAGTCAGAATGTCATGCCATCAGCGTTGATAGATAAATATGAGTTTTTGATGATACAGTCAACTTCCTGGATGTTATGGAAATGAAAATCAAAGGACCATGATGGCTACCTTGAGGCACTCCAGATGTGACTACAAAGAGTATCTATCTGAAGAGGACCTTGTAATGCCTTTGTAAGCAGTAGAATTTGATCCATGCAATTGAAATCCGAGTGCTTTAATTTTAAAAGAATGAGTCCACGCGAGATTTTATCGAAGGCCTTACTATAGTCAGTGGCAATTCCATAAATCGACTTCTTGACTTGCCAATCACCTTAAATGCGAACAGAGTGATAGGTTTGAATTCCACTAGGTTAGAGTGTTTTGGGAAGTCAGTGTTGGTTAGTGGAAATATTATATGATAAACGATGCTTTCAAAAGTTTCGAGTTATAAAAAAGTTAAGCAATTAATCGGTACTTGGAAATTTAGTTCTAAGAACCAGATTTATCGTAAAGGCGACTTGAGTTAAAGGGGATTATGAAGTGCTCTTCCAAAGCGTTGGGAAGGACAGGGTGGATCAACAACTTTGAACGTTGCGTTATGCATGGGATGCAGCCACGTCTTCTTCAAATCACAGCTCGGATAAATCGATAATGTCGAGCTCTGGCCACAGAAAATCGGACATTGACGGTAACGGTGTCTCCTTCCTCATTTCAAAAGAAATGGTACCATGGCATAAACTGCACCAAACAGTCAATCTTTGTGGATGCATTGATGCTTGGTTGAACACTTGCGGATTGTGGGTTGCCTCTCTGGCGATGCTCAAATCAGCTGATCAGCTCCGAATTGACATTTTTGAGTCTTTATCGATACTGCCCCCTAATAAATAAATAAACACTTAGCGCTACAGGTCGATGGGACCCAGAGCCTAGCTTCTCACAACCGTTCGTGTTGTGCGTGCTATATTCTTTACACGAATGGAAGGGCCCTACTGTTTAATCCCGTGTCCGAAGGGCAGTGTGTTATTTGAGAAGCTTTCTCAGGACAGTTGTACTCTCGGATGTTTGTTAGACGCTCGCGAGAGGTGGGGTCGTGAAAAACTTTTAGGTGTTCCCCGACTGGGATTCGAGCCTCGAACCATTTGCTCCAAAGTCCACCGCACTAACCACTGAGCCACGGCACCCACTATGGCGGTTATTTTTCCTTCGTTTCGTACCAATCTCTGTCTGGTTCGTGACTTAAGGTCCAAAACGATGTATTCATGCTCAACCTTTTGCACGGTGCGACGAATTACCTGGACACTGAAGCCGTGATGACGACCGATCTCACGACTAAATTCACGTTGCATATTTACAACTGAGCCGGAATGTTGATTAAAATTTTTAAGCGTGAAATGATATACGCTAAAATGGCAAACCTTATTAAATCATTTGGTAGCTGGATATCTTTAGTAACTTTAAAAGCTTCTGAAACATAACAGTTGAAAAAAGTATCATTGCTATCTGGTCACCTGAATCTACTGATTGATCCTTCGTGTCATAGTCGATATTATTTCATCGGGTCATCGATGTATAGAACTACATACATATGTACATGTATCCAGTTCAATTGAGACCTAATTTGTCTTGAATTTCTATTTCCTTTTCTTGATATGAGTAATATGAGTTTTTAAATGTTTACTAGCCCCTGTATAGCCTTGGTTCATCTGACCGCGATTAGTGCAAGTGTACCCACCATGGCCCCTTCATACTTCCTGATGTTTTGTCCAAAATGTTTCTACTACTACTCCCTCGCTGATATGTTGTTGTTTACAAGAAAGCTAAGTTGTACGTTTCGTCAGAGCGACGGCTTCAAAATTATTCATATCGCTTCGTTTAACTATCGGAGTGTGTTTAGTTTTTTTGTCTATCAATATGTCAATCAAGCGTAATGTCTGCCACATGATGCGATATTGTGACGTCAGTGCTTTAGTCTAAGCATATTTCGTATCAGAAATTTGCGTATCTTTTGGGAATATTAATTACGTTTGTAGCATTCTGCTTACGTCATCGCTTGGAGCATTTAAGTCCTATCTCTCTCTGTAAGTTAGACGGTGACAACAGAACAAATGGACTTCGATCCCAAAATTTACATATGAATGATCACTTGTGTCAGTCGAGTCATTAGTCATGTCCGACAGTTCGTCTAACAGGTTTCGTGTTAAACATATGCAAAGATGGCCTTTCACTAGCTTCCCACTCATTGAATTTGCCTGGTAATAGTATAAAAAGTAATATAAATTCTTCTTAAAAAAGTATAAAAAAAAAATATAAATTTAAGAATATTCTTAGCGATACCAATAGGGAATTTCGTTATTCTCTTTTTTGAAGTACAAAACACTCACCCTATGTTGTTTAGCTAGATCGTTAAAACGAAACAATATCATTTAATAATTCTAAATGTTCATCTGAATCCATAAGTTGTTTTCCAGTATATTTTGAAAATAATATCGGACTTGGAGGCGCCGGCATTGTTCATGACCACTCTTTTTATCGCTTTTTTAGTAGCTCTTGCAACCGCTTCAGGCGATAAGTTCTAGCATCCTTGTCAGATAGCTTCTCAGAGAGCTTTCAGAGTCTGTGGTTCATTCTCATTGACCGCAGACTTCAAAACCCAACGAAAGAAGTCTGGAACAGTCGATTTAGGTCATTTTGCCATTTAAAATCACAAAAACGAGACATGAGGCGAGTTGGAAACGCAACCTTCAATATTACCATTGTCCGGCGAGCTGTCAGTTGGGTTGCACAGTTTTGACCTAATTTATTAATATAAGGCAACAAAAAATCATTGATATTGCTTCAGTATCGCTCAACAGTCACAGTAAACGTGTCACCCACTGCGGCGTCTAGCCTTCCGGAACGAGGCCTTCCTTGTCACATGTTGTTCCAGTCTATTTGAGACGAGGTTTTAAATTTCTGAAATGCCTGTATAAGGCTGAACTATAATAAAAGAATGATTTCAAATCGCCACTTCAAAAACAGTCCGAATACACGTGATTTGTATTGTGCATCCATAATAGCTTTTAGCTTCGGTTCGTCAAGTTTTCGTTCACTTATCCTGACTTCCGAAAATGTGACAGTTAAACAGCCCTGAATGTTTATGGACCACAGAATTGCCCTTTAAGCCGTGAAGTAAACGCAAAAGTAAACAAATATTTATAAAACAATACAACAGCTGAAGCGACAGACAAAACAATTTAACAATTGATTCCGAACACAAATGCCTTCAGTAATTGACAGTACTGAAGGAAACTTAACGTAAAATTATGACATTAGCTTCCGATTGCTTCCGATTATTATAGTTCAATCTTAAGGGGTATGTATTGGGAAGCAGCTGTCAAATGTCTGTCGTTTGAGCTGTTGCATTGTTTGATAAATATTCTGCATCTGTTTACTTGACAGTTGCCGCCATTTGCAATAGTTATAGCATCTTCCGATATGGTGATACATTTTTGGTGATACACCCTTACTAGAGTAAAAACTAAAGGAAAAACATTTGTCTATTAGCTGGCTTGAATCCAATTACTATCCTTCACCACAATGTATGACTGAACTGTCATGGATAAAAGGGTTATAATGACAAGTATGTCTTATAGTATTTTACAAAATGAGTGTTAATAGTAGCCCCAGTCTACTTTAAGCAGTGAATCTGAATGAATCTTGTAAATTGTTACCAAACAATTTATTGTATCTCTCAGAATAACTTGTTAACGTTACTTGAATCCCCCTTGTGGTTGGTATCTCAAATGGCACAATCAAAAACAACACACTTATTTCCAAAGTGTTTTATTAGAAGAGGGAGTCAGTACACTCGACACTCCTACCCACATAGTAATCGTTTCATAAAATAAGACAGCAAGCTGTCAGATAATAAATGGTTAAGTGTCATAGACAATAGAATCTTCAAGTGATTATCCACAAGATGAATGGGTATCCATTTGGATATCGTTAAGATTAATTTCTGAGTAATTATACGCTATGGTCGCGTGTGGTATTGAAATAGAGAAGAAAAAGAGGCGCACACCAGGCATGCTTTCGTGTAGAACAGAAGTGGGTCAACTCTAAGACGTACCTTGGAATTAAGGATGAGGACTTTTGTATGAATTTGCGTAAAATGGCAAAAGGATATTTTAAAGATAAAAACTATATAGGTACACATGATTTCATTCATGTATGTAGACTAAATACAGATTTGTGCAATTAAATTGGTCCACAAAATATTTTTCAACAAAAAAACTCAACAGAATATCCCTTGAGGTTAACTCTCATACATGTCGCGCCTTACATCCTCATGATACAACATTGTCGCAACAATTTCCATTGCATGTCCTTAGGGAGAGGTGTAAGAGTAGAAACATCACAACCGAAATGTTAAAGTTCACTTGGGAAAATATATTAAATCTTTGGGGAGACACTGTTATCCATGCACACGCACTCATATTTGTGAATTAAGAAATAAAGTTTTTCTTTAAGGATGGCGTATCCTTCTTGGGTTTATTGGAATGCCTAAGTTATTCTCATGTAGTGCTCTCGTACGCATTTATAACTTATAGCAGAAGTTCTTTCTATTGCCCCTAATCGACCAGTCGGAAATCAGAATTACAGGAATCTGAGATCTCTAGAAAAGCTACTCTCAGAATCAGCTAGATCCTTGGTAAAGGGCTGCCAAGGTAGTTTCGGTGAACGTATTTCTCCAAAGGATCCCAAGTAGGCATTGGTTTTTTTTTTAATAACTAGAGGTTCTGAGTCTTGATTCCTCAGATCTTTTCTTTTTTTTTTCTGCAAAAAGAGTCCTCATAATGTGCGATGGATCTCTTTTAGGTTGGCTTATAAGCTTGGATGGGCTCTTTGTACAGGGTTCTAGTTCAAGCTCATGAGAATATTAACCCTGATGGTCCGTTAGTGGAGGATGGTTAGGAAAATGTGTGATTAAGTAGATCAGTTAGCTTTTTTACAAGAGAGTCAATTATTGGGACTGTTGGGGCAAATGGTGGACCAATCGCTCTTCCGCCTATTGAACATGACCTGGATAAAATATATATGTATGTATATCAAGAAGAAAAGGAGTGCTCCCAAGGTACCTTCCAATCTGTGATTCTATGTACTGTATCTCTTTGACTAGGTTTACATCTAAGACTTCCTATTTGTTATGAGCTTTAATATTTCCGAAGAGTTATTGTCCCAAAGGCAGTTTAAACCTTTGTTTCAGACAAAGAAGGCTGAGATCCTTATTGATCACTATAACCGCTTTTCTGGAGCTTTTTTTGATCTGTCTAGCTTAGAAATCTTTAAATTATTCGTCGATTTTCTAAACGGCGTAGAGGAGTAGAGGAATAGAAAGACCTTTTACGACATGTTTACTGTCGGAGAGGTTAGACCAGAGTTGTGAAAGCAAGAAATCATTTTCTAGTATTTTTTCGTTTGGTAAAACAGTACCGTTTTGAGCATTCTAGGCAGCGAATAAACTTTAGATTATAGGAGAATATCTCGTTCTTTACTTCCTATTCATTTTTATCCCGGTTTCGAAAAAATTACTAACGTTATTGTGTTAATAAGTAGTAATAGAAATTTATTTTAATTTCCTCATTTATTAATTAGATTTTCTATATTTCGATTATGAATTATCTAGGATTATTAAATTGTTTACTTGATTCAATTATAGTGCACATGATAATTGGACCATGTATTGAAAAAATAAACAATGTCTATACTATGAGAAAACTTTCCTAAATTCTCTTAGAGTACTTCTCCGAAGCAATTTTTAAAATAAATCTTTATATGTAGTCTTCCCGCAAAGCAGTGGCTAATTCCCCTACAAGATTCAAAATAAAGGGAACCTTTGAACCACCCTATAGAATTCCTTTGCTGAAACATCTTCGAGCTGATTTACCATCAAAAATTGTTTTTATGATGAGCCAAGTAGGTATTGTTTCTTTTTTAGAGGTGAAAAGTGCATCTTTCTACGGATTTTTGGAACTCATTGGGATTCAAGTAGAATTAAGTTCACAAACTTGTTCTTCTACAAGTCATGGATCCCTATTATGTCATCGTTATGAAGTGGGTGTAGCCTCTTGGCATTTTTTTTTGTCGGATTGCAACGATATCTTTAAATGATTGTTGATGTTTCATCAAATCGGTTTCATCAAAATTGGTTTTTTGCATTAAAAATGTTCCCTAAAAGTGGGCGTGACCATAACATATACAATATGTACATATGGACCACTTGTAGAGAGCTGAATGTCTAAATATTTTGTTTTGATAAAATTTTTCTATTTCCTCCAAACCAGTGAAGTTCTGAAAAAGTGGGCGTGACAGCGTCCAAAATTGATAATTTGCAGAATTGACTTTCATTGAAATGAACAAACTAACTCAGGTATAGCATTTATTGAAAATAAATTGTTACAGGCGTTTTCGTGGGGGATTTTTTCGGCTGAAAAAAAATAATTTTCTCTGGCGATTATCTCTTAGGCACTAGACTGGAAATATGATCAAAAACCGTCCACTCCACAGTGATTATTTTTATTTGTTTCTCACTGTAATTCATATAAAGTTTTTATGTGGATCTAAACCTATGGGAAAGTATTGGTTTCTTCAAAATTTGGAACAAATTTGAAATCGTACTTGACATTAGTATGATGGAAAAGATAAAAAGAAACTCTTTCTGCGACATCAACTTCGGCTTAAACGGTTGAACAGATTTGCTTTTAACTTCAACTATAAAGATAGGTCGAACAAGTCTTGCAACAGCCACTCTGAAAGCCTCTAATACTATTCTATATTTTCACATTTTGATTAGAAAAAAAAGAGCTTTCACTCATATCCGTACATATGTACATAAGTAGTATAATATGCAACCACATCCTCTTTTTAGGGGGAATCGGGGTATTCCCCTCAATAATGCGGAATACCACGCCCACTCATGTTCCCAGCAGGAAATGGGAAATGAACACTGCTCACTCCAGCAACAACACGTTCCATAATCACTTTGGGAGGTCTGCAGCAGTAATATTTAGCGATAAATTACAAGAATAATTATTATCACTTATAACAACAAAAAAAAAGAATCATTATTTTCCCCAAAATAACAAATGTTAATATAAAACCGAAACAGTCTTTTTTTTTCTAAAAACCCGCCGCCGGTTCATACGAAACTACATACTTAAGTCCATAAACTGGATAATAATTGCAGCCATACAACTCCACACGGGAGTCATGCATTCTGTGTAAACTCTGACTAATTGAAACAACGAGAAATTCCCCCAAAAACACAAGAGATCACTGAAGCTATCACGATCACACTTCCAAGAAGGCATGGTCCAGTCTAAGTATCTATATTTTTTTTTTTGTTTTGCACTTAAGTGAACTACAAATCGGAGAGGCTAATATTTGAAACGGTTCCCAAGTAACCCAACAATAAGGTATTTCTAGCGTGTATTCCAAAACTCGTTATGCTTATGAACGCAATTAAGACAAGTTGATATGTTATTTTTAGCGCAAGCTCGGTTCTGTATGGAAGCGATCAAACTTTTTATTTTTATTTGTAAATAAAGATTACAGTGGAATTCCCACTAGAGTTACTCATTCGTGGCGGCAGATCGCCAGTGCGAATTGCCAAACAAGTTTCCACACTCGAACAGTGTTTGAGATGCTAATTTAAAAAAGACTCAAGCAAGTTCAGTCTCGTTCAGAGCCTCGCACATATAAGTTCACTCACAGTGCTAGTGCTAGTGGCTGTCCCGGTTTTTTTTTTAGTTTAATCCAATACAAACAATGTTAGTGGAAAGTTGTAAATATAGGCTGGCGGTCGTCTTGTTGATTGCAGCGTTTTTAGTAGTTGACGTCAATACACGTGGGTCCTAATGAATTGGAAAATGAAAAAGAAAACATGTGACTTAGTTGTTGAAATTCTTTTGTAGAAAGTTCCTGTACAACACCGAACCAGGAATCGGGTTTATGTGTGCCGATATTGACATGTGAAACAATAACAAATCTTTTGACAAAGTCGCCAAGACCGCTACCGACTTCAGTTGTGGAGCTTGTGCAGCGATCGCGTTGTGGAACCTTCAACAATGTTGTAAGTTGTGAGGTCAGATTGAAGGTGAATCAGTTTTAGATTTTCGTCCATTCTAGCACTATGTATGTTGTGAACGTAATGGTTTGAGTGGTGGTGGGAATCAGCCGTCTACGACGACTGCAAGAACCCAAGTTCAGTCGGGGGGTAATTCCAGGGCTCGTCCGAGTGTTGAAAAATCAGATGCAGACGTTAAGGCTGGTATGGAGATACTGGAAGGTCTGAAGTGTGGCAAGAGTAATGCTGACAAGGTTGCCGGTGGGGAGGATGCTCTTCTTTCGGAATTTCCATGGATGGCGTTGCTGGTCTACACCGATGGGTTGGATAGGACACTGGATTGCGGTGGTTCATTGATTACTGATCGATATGTCCTAACTGCTGCTCATTGCATTCGTGTCGGCAACAAGAGATTGTAAGCGGAATATTTTTTTCCCCAAAAATGTATCTGATTGTGATCCTTTGAAACAGGGTGAGTGTACGCTTGGGTGAGCATGATACAACAACGGCTCCAGATTGCGTTGGCCGTGGAAGGAAAAGGAAGTGTGCTCCAGACATACAGGAAATCGACATCGAAGAAGCAATCTACCACAAGGACTACAATCCATCTAGGTTCTCCGACGATATTGGTCTCCTTCGCTTAGTAAGCCGCGCAATTTTCAGAAGTAAGTCCAAGTCACACAGATATAAATGTCATAACACATTCTAATGAAAAAAAAAATTTCTTAGGTAACGTACAACCGGTCTGCTTGCCAATAACACCACAATCGCGGAACGCCGATCTACCAAAAATGCAAATCGCAGGATGGGGTCGGATAGAGAGTGGCCTGAAAGCAAGTGTCCTTCAGAAGGCAACAGTTCCCGTACGGTCCAATGATTTCTGTCAAAGAATTCACAGAGTCATTCCCATCACTGACCGGCAAATGTGCGCTGGCGGAGAGAATGAGATTGATACGTGCAAAGGCGATTCGGGTGGACCGATATTTTTCTCTACCCGCTATACGTTAGGTGTGCGGTTTATTCAATTTGGTGTCGTTTCCGCCGGTAGTTCTCAGTGTGGTTCCAATTTCCCAGGCATCTACGTACGAGTATCTGCCTACTTGGATTGGATAGCCGGCAATCTTAGTCCATAAATTCATATTTATTTATAAAAATATAAACAAAAACCAACGTATTCTGTACTTAAGTGTTTAGCAATAAGTATTTTAAAAATAATAAAACTGTCCAGTACTATAAGCCCCTAGCAAATGAGTTAAGATAATTTTTTTCATTGAAGTTGTTTTGAAAGGTCGACAGTGACGCCTCAGACCTCTCTCATGGAAACTAGTTTGGCGCTAATAACAAAGACTGATGGGAATCTCATCTCAGTAAAATATGATGTTTGTTGTTTTCGATTTCTATGTCGTTGTTTATAAAACGTGTCAGTAGCTTGAGTCGAGTGTATAATGAGTCATTTGATGTACTTTCGAAATAAACAAACAATATTCTTTCGGTTTTGGAGGTGTGTCATTCATGAACCACTAGAAATCCAATAATTTTAGGTCAACATGTCAGTTAGACACCCTTAGGCATGAACTGATACTAGGTCTGTTCGCGAATTTTTTGTACCAAAATTCGTAAACTTCTCTCAGAGAGTGGTAAAATCACAAAAAAGTAAACAAACGCGGGAGCTACAAAATTCTCCCACTTTTTAGACGTCAAAAGCAAATGTACGCAAATACACAAACAACAAAAAAAAATCGTATCTGGTATCTGACAGATTTGACAGATTTCGTAAATCAGTGCAAACTTCCTGCACTAAATTTCGTCGTATGACGTTTCACTGTTTTCTACGAAAAACCACGAAACTTTTGCGTACTCGAACAGGATTTGGTGACTTTTCGTAGATTTTCGTGAAAATTCGTTGGTTTAGGAGAGTACGCGAACAGCCCAACTATGTGGAGGAAAACGCAAAAATAGGGAAATAGTTGACAGAACAGTACCTACTGTCATTTGGCATTCAATAAGTTGAAGAGACGTAGAGAGCTGATGTTGTTCCTCCTTCCCTAGCACTTGTTAAATAGGACAAGACATACGGATACTTCCTACTCGTGTCTTAATAAAACTCTAAACAAACCATGCGCAGTAAAAAGAGCGCATTAAGGATTCTCCATTAAAAGAGGAAAAGCACAGTTTAAAGATATTGATTCAAGACTCTACGCAGAAAGATGCAAAGAGAGAAATCAAACACCTTTGCCTCATCTTCGACGCCGAAAGGCTTTTCAATTCAGACGATCCAAAGCCTCGAAGATAAAATTGGAACCAAGAAAGAATCCTTCAATCATTATACAGACATTCAAAGGACCTTGCAGAATCCCTAAAAACCACCAACCAAGCAACAGGACCAAATGGGATATTCTTACTGCATAGCGACAAGAACTTCAAGAATATGCTTGCAAGGTTCTATTCAAACCTACTTTAGACGGGCCTCTTCCTCAAGAAATCTGAAATAGTGTCTCTATTTAAACATGGAAAACCAAAAGTTAAAATCAGAAAGCTATCGCCCTACCGCACAGTTTATTGTCGTATAAAAGCTGTTTGATAAATTTATATACAACAGAGTTGAGAGCAATGGTACCTATTGAAGTGGCAGTCTTCAAAATTAAGTTGCAAGTCCTAGTGCTAAGGACTTACAACTAGGCAGGGACTCAGAGGCAATCAGCATTAATAGATTTAATCACCGCATAAAATACAGAAAGATACCTCTAAGTACGACGATGTGTCATTTAATGTTTTTTTTTTAAATAATACTCACAGCAGGCCGAGATCAATGGTCTACCGCAAGGTTTAGTACTAGCTCCGCTGCGCTTTAATCGTTCATGGTGAGAGCGCTATCAAGGAAATTTACGTGCCTCATAGCTACACACATGGCCTATACGGAAGCAATATTTACCAAGGACCTTCATAAATTAAGCACATAAAAATAAAGTTACAGTGGATCGGGTACAACTGTGTTGACTATACATTTTTGGGGACCGTTTCAACATCAGCTATTTCGGCAATAGATTTCAAAACTGGGTTACATTCTCAGCTCTGTTAAGATTTTTATTTAATTAAACATTAACTAGTATCCACATCTGTATAGTTTCATTTAATTTTGGAACAATCAGTGCTTTTTCAATAATGTCCCTCTACAATCGGATTGTACACCACTGTGCGACGTATTGAATCAAAAAGCTTCCCAGGCAATTCAAAGTAATTGGCACTTAAGTAGTATGAATTATTGTTGTCTTTACAGCTACATATGTATAGTTATACATTCCAAGTTGTGGACTACTCAGAAGTGCGCGTTTTAATTAAATCCGAGGGTGTATGCGTTGAGTGTGAACGAGTACAGTATGTTGAGTAGAAATGCAGTGAATGAGTTTCATTTTATTTCTTCTTATCAGACGCATATACATACGTACATAGAGATTTTCCAAATGCTATTACATTTTAAAGATTCTTGATCTTCGTATAAGGCCCTGACATTTGGGGAATTGGTTTCCGAAACCGATAATGTGTCAGAGCTGAAATTAGCTCAAATATTTCCAAAGTCTACGAAGAGAATCTGTCAGAATAAAGGGTTGTCACTGATAACATTGACATGAATAAAAAAAAAAACAAAGTTCATGGCTTTTATTTATTATTAGTTGCTGAACTATGTCAGCTAACATTTGTATCTCTAGCTACTGATCTAGTGATGCAAAATTCAAAGAATGAAATATTTTTTGGAACTCGGTCATGTGCCAGTATTTCCTAAGAACAACTGTACCAGGTGATATAAAGTACAAATGGATCTTTCTGTGAGGGCTCCGTAGGGAATCGGCTAAATTAGTCAAGCTATCATCCGTCAGAGAGGTACTCAAACGCTTCAATCATGTACTGGACTTATTTGAACGTGTTTTGAGAGCATCGATCACCCCTTAGACATGTCGCGTACAACACAAAACACTCCCAGTTAAACATTCTTACTCAAGCCAACAAAGAAAAATTGTTGTTTTCTATAAAAGTGGGCGGGGTTTGTATAATGTTCAGAGGAAATGTATAAAATATTTCCTAATAATTTTTTTATTTTTATTTTTTGTCAAAAAATTCAAATATTTGCTTGTTTTAAAAAGTAGGCGTGGTTGAGAGGTTTCATGTTGTGATCGTACTCCAGCTTACGCTCCGAGATGAAGCCTGTATGTCCAGCGAAGAACTTAGAGATTTAAGTTCTTCTTTACATCCCTTGAACAGTTTTCATTTGCAAGTGATGGTGCTGTGCTTGATTTGGTTACTTTTTCACATCCCGGTTTGTCGGAGGCGTAGGAAACTTCTTGCTTCTACTTCTTTTGTAAAAAGGTCAAGTAGGCAAAGCCCAAGTACGGCCTCAAGAGCCAATATGTGTAGGTGTTCTTCAAGTAGCGCAGTCGTTCCTAGAAGCTGGATCCTTTGCTTGGTTTATAGGTTTTTGATATTAACGGCAGCATGCCCCTAGCCGTATGAATGTGAGGATGTGTTAAACGATGACAGTGTACATCAAATTCAGCATTAAACAGTAGGCCTATTCCATTCGTGTAAAGAATATAATGACAACATGAATGGTTGTAAAAAGCTAGTCCCTGGATCGCATGAACCTGTTGCGTCAAAAATTAGTTTTTAGTTTTAGTGTACATCTAGTGGATAGTGGCTGATCTTAGATTCAATTTTTGTCCTAAGATACATTCAAAGCTATCGAGGCCTTCTTTGAGCGATCTGGTTCAATTTGGTCGAATTTTTGGGAGGATTCTATTTATTACTAAGCTGCAGAGTAGTGGGGATAGGACTCCACTTTACGGGTGCAATACAAGGCAACCGCATGTGATCCCAATTCAGATTTAATGTTCCGTGCGTTGAGCTTACATTCTACTCAATCTGTTAGGATAGGAATTACGTGAGCAAGATAGCTCTTGATGTTAGTTTGGGGCAAATGTACATGTCTAGTACTCTTACTATAGTTTCCAGCAAGATTGGTCAAAAATCTTTAGCTGTGGTTCGACTTAGCGCTCCTGCTTTGGGAATAAGATGACATAAACTTCTCTCCATGATTCGGGTACATACATAGGTACACCTCAGACGGTCTATAAAAATCCATGTGAGCCACGTAATGATAAATGTCAAAGAGTTGTACACAATCATAGGAATAATACCATCAAATCCTAGTGATTTGTGAGGAGACCTTGTGACCCTCTCTGTGGGTAAGAGAGCAGCCACGGAAAGTGAGTGTGAATAAGTTCTTTAAAGGAGTCTGAAGAGGAGTCCTTCCAAGTGCTGTCTTATGTTATAAACCCCGGCACTGCTTCAATCTTTGTCAATACCTTTCCGAATTTGCAAACAACTTTGGTGGGTTGAATGGCATATGTCGTTCTGTTTTTGAATCTCCGTTTGGTTTTCTGTCCCACGTATTAACTTTAACTTTAAGGCGAATCGCTGACAGTTCTTGACTGTCTGTAATTCTACCTTAGTAAATAAGGTCGATGCCTAACGACTGCGTTCAGGACTAAACCAATATTTAAACAACAAAACTGAATAACGTGAAAGACAATTTTATTTAAAAAAAGTAGTTAGTGCGGATCCTAACGCCTTAGATTACCAGCAATCCAATTCAAATGTACCAATACACTCGCAAAGACACTAGGAGTTTCTGATCTGCACTGAGGACTACCAGCTCCTAAGACACCATACTGTACAAAACGGTTATCCCTGCCATAGGGAACAGCAGCGAATAGCGGTCCATCTGCCTTGCATGAACCAGATATGTTATCTCTTACAGCACATATTTGTTCCGTAGTGAGATTGATAAATTTATAAAAGTTTTCGCAGAAAGAATTATCCTTGACTACAACGAACGTCTTCTGTAGAACCATTTCTTTGAGTCCCGTCCTTACTTGGTTCCATCCTGCCATTTTCATTTTCGGCACAATAGCATTTCGCGATGATTGTGTTATTGGCAGGCAGACAGGGCTTACATAAGCTAGCCGATAGAAATGTTTAAATGACTACAGTTAGTTTAATTAGACGATAGATACAACAAGTAAACACTTACGGCCAATTGTTGCCTTTCTAGCCATTCGAATGAGTCCGATGTCGTACGAGAACTTAGTCCTACTAAAGTCTTGATGGTATAACGCTTCTTCGACGTCAATTTCAACTATGGCTGGTGCGCACATCTTTTTTGTTTCATCAATGCAATCAGGATCGTTCTTCGTATTGTACTCACCCAAACGTACTCGTACCCTATGGTAAAAGAAAGAATATATCTCACAGTCCTAAGCAATAAAAGAAACCATAGGTATATACAATTTAGTATCGCTATAGATGCGGACACAATGAGCGGCAGTCAAAACATATTGTTCGGTGATCAGCGATCCTTCGCATTTCAGAGATGTTTCTCTGCCATTATCGTAGACCAACAAGGCCATCCATGGAAATTCTCCTAGACCGGCCTCCTCTGCATTGGTGACAGTTGCATATCCACATTCCATCGATCTTAGTATATCGATTCCGGTTGCAATATCTTCTTGCGTTTTTATACCAACTGGTTGAGGCTCTCTTGTAGCAGTGGAAGTGGTTGCTCCCTGAGTTGTACTACTTAGTTGCATGGGCGCCGGTGCTGTGACACCCTCACTGCTGACTAAATGTCGCAAGCAGCATACATACAACTAGAATGGAAAAAAGTTGCAGGAGTTCCTAGTCATTCAAGGGAACTTAGTTATTTACATCTCCGTTGGAGGAGGTTCCACATTGTGGTTTCTGGATATATTCTTGAACATGATTCGGCGGAGGATCTTGTCAGGTACTCAGCAGCTCTTTTATGAGTCCACATGTCATTGTTGGTACACAGATACCCGGCGCATTGCCCACAGTTGTACACGGACTCTCTGTGAAATAAAATATGGGATAGTAACTATGTATGTAAATCGTTTTATGCTTGTGAAGATGGATACAAATTGGTTGAGACTCACGGGCATTGACTGCAGCGAATGCAATCAAGAAGACGATGAATACTTTAAGTCGGCCACTTCTCACTGACATTTTCGAAAGGAATGAGACTAGAACTGCGATAACCACCGCCTTAAGTACGTGAGGGTCTCAAGGTTATTGTGCAGAAATAATATAAATAGAATGAGAATGACAGTCGGTCCTTTGTCAAGGATCGCCATGTCTGTCAGCTATTTTGTTTTTTGTTTTAGGACTATCAGATCTGTATCGTAGACCACTTAATACAATCAGATACCAAGAGTAGAGATTTGTTCAAGCAAATAAGACACTTCACTTGGTACTGGTGTTAGTACAAACTACATATGTATTTGTAGTAACACAAAACAGTGTAAGAAAACACAACTAACCCGAACACATTACCACACCAGATAAGAACGAAAAGAAAACAAATTTAAATGAAACAACAACGGTGTGAGATACAAAATTGATTTTGACTTTATTTTGAAGCTACATTCATGCCATTATGTGTACAGTAGCACGTTATTTAAATGGTCGTCTCATCGTGGCATCGTTGGTAGCGCTTTACGCAGTCTGGCCAAAACAAACGCAATTAACAAATGAACCAGTTGACAATTTGATCTCCAAGTTAAGTAACCTCAAACTATGTACGTAAAACCTATGAAAAGTGAACTGTCCAGGAGTTACAACAGAAAGATTACTTCACCTTCTTCTCAGATGAAGGCGAGTAGAAGTATATACGAATTGATTAGACATCACCAGCACCAGTTAATGAGTCCCAGGCAAAGATATCTCCACGATTCTACTCGTCAGTACCGTAACATAAAGTAACATTACACTTACAAACTAGAGAGTTAACTCCAAATCGGTGAAGAAATGCAAGGATACACTCAGTACCTATATCTGTAACATTTTCAGTATCCCAACCTTTGACTACCTTTACTTAAAAAACAAATATATGGAAAAGCTACAAACCATTTGAAACCCTAGCCTCTTTTCTATACACCCCATTTGAAGTGGGCGTGGTCGGACGGCATTTTTTCCTCAAATTGCAACGAAATCTTCGAATGTTTGTTGATTTTTCGTGCAAGATTTCACGAAAATCATTTTTTTTATGACAACGCCCCCAAAAAGTGGGCGTAAACGTATATGAAACGTATGGACGAATTGTAAAGAAATCGAATATCTAAATTTTATGGCTTAGTAAATTTTTTCTATTTCATACAAAATAGTGAAGGTCTATCTCAATATTTTCTTTATGTTCCAAACTATGTACGAGTATCAAACTTAATATACTCTTATGATGGGGTACAAGCATATGTGTCATACCCACAGGCTGGGATTCAAACACTGGTACCCCAAACTCAGATGTATGACCCCAATCCAACTCACCAGACTACATCCTTCGATGGAGTGTTTTGGGATACTGTATATATCAACATATCGCATAAAAACATTTAAGTTATTGGTAAAGCCATTTAAAAATACAAGTTCCTGTCACCTACTCATTATAGGGGCTAGTCTGTCTGTGTGTCACCACACACAGTTGACAATATCGTGGTAAAAGGTAAAAAGGTCATATCTGTGCGTTTGGCAACGGAAAGCAATGCAAGGGTACACAATTTAAAAAAAACATCTACTGCCACGCCTATTTTTTTCAAGACAATCATGGGTGACCTGTCCTACTTTTTGAAAGCATTTTCATTAAAATTTGATTTTTACGATAGCTCGTAACTAACACATAACATTTGTAGATATATAATGACGTACATGACGTCATGCCCACTTTACCATATCAAACGATCAGTTCTAGATGTCTTTAACCTTTTTTTTTTTATTATTTTGGTCAACTAAGAACCAGTTCGCTTTTATAGAAACTATACCTTTGGACTGTATTAAGACTATTTGTAAATACCGTCAAAATATTCGAAAATCTAAGAACACCTGCACGTGATACATACACGTGTATCTTTCTGATGTCTCTCTATCGAGCTGACCTCTCTGTAAGGAGTTCCAAGTGACGTAGGTAGACTTTTATGTCTTTTAATCGACACCAACTTTCATGCAATCTGCGTCATTGGCAAGTACGTTAGCCCCACCATGCCGTTGTCTGTTTGCTTACCCGTGAGGATCATTATTAATGAATTGAATACATTTTACCTGTGTCTCAATCATCTTCGACATTAATTCTTCTTCAGAGTTATGGCTCGAGTGAAGTTGATTTGGTAACCTGAATTCTGTTTACTAGCAGCCATTCTGCCGGGCTGCTTCTCTGTACTAATTTGCATACTAAAAGTAAAAAAAAAACGCAATAATTTTAATTTGCGATGAACGATTGGAAGGTCACGGACTAACTCTACCTGAGTATTTTCCCCAAATACGTTTTGCCTAAAAGGTCTTTCAGATTTGCTAAAACGTGGACTGGGAAACATCGCAATATTGCATTTGATTCGTAGAAAGTTTTAAAATTATTCATACACGTTTTTCGGGTTTATGCATTTGTTTATATTTATTTTATAGTTGAAATGTTGCTCATAGTTTTTTGTGTTACTATTTTGCATTGTATTGTTTACGCCATAGGAAAATACGTCATAGGTTGTCTCGAAGTGAATGCGATAAACTTGGGGTATAAATCTACGCCTTTGGCTTATGGTAATCTGACCAAGGAAATTACTCTACCTTGATTCAAAAACGGATGTAGATGTCTTGTGTTGGAATGTACATAAGTATTGGAATTAGGTTAGGCACCAAAAGTACGTAAATCTATTAACAATGATCTAAATGCTGAAACTACAAATAAAGGGTGACAGCAGCTGTCACAGTTACGAATGACATCGAGCTGTCAAAACATTCGGTAAGGCTTGCCATTTTATTGTGCATCGTGGAGCAACAAGACGGGCGTTACATACCATTTAAGCAACTCAACGCTCGAAGTTATGACGACTGGGTCATCTTACTGCGAGCGTTCATCAATTGTCCGCGGCGAACATGCGACTAGACACTAATCGACTATTTTCCCAGGGGCTACGTCAAGTCCTAAAGTATACGCTAACTAGCCAACCACTTTAGACAAGCTCAAGGTCAACATTCGAGACACTATTGCCGGAATAACGCCGCACATATTGGATCGCGTTATCTGGTTTTTATCTGGTCACCCTATACTTCTTCCATATACAGTAATAACAAAATCCTTGTCACCAAATATTTAGGTTCTAAATAACAAATAACAATTTAGTTCTGTTTCACCTATTAATCTTAAGAAAACGGATCTGATCATGACTGCGATGCAGAGAACCAGAACATGTCTTCTAAAAATGTTGGTTCAATTGTTGTAAAAATTAACAACTTCATGCCATACTTTTACAAACTAAAACAATCAATAAATCTTTGAGAAATTAGAATCAAGATCATCACGGATCCCTTCATTTGCATCATAGTACCAGAAACTAAAATGTTATTTCTCTTCAAAATCAGAATTTTCAAGAAAAGACCCTTAAAAGTGGGCGTGGGCTTATAAACACAGTGTACATACAGTACAACAACTGAATGCCTGAAAAGTTTATCTCAACAATTTTTTCATTTACTGAACTTAAAGTTTAAAGTGGGCGTGGCTGTTCCAAGTCTTCATAACTTGGTACATTAAATCCATCCATATGGCATATGGACTGGCATATGGCATAATGGTTGGACTTTTGAACTGGGCATTCGAGATTTAAGTCCCAGGACAATGGCAATGTTTTTCACGACTTCACTTTTCCAGAATGTCTGACCAAGATCCGAGAGTAAAAATGCTGTTGAAACCTTTTTCAAAACTAAAATTACTCTTCGCACGTATGGAGAAAATAACACGCACTACGCGAATGGTTATAAGAATTTCAGACTGTAATGAAATTTTGACAGTCCATCAATGAAGGATCTACCTTTCCGATATATTTAATAGTCAATAGTAGACCTTACATAGAAAGAAATATGTTTTTAACATTTTTGGTTCAAAAAAAGGGTGTTCTCTGGTGTGGGATACCTGAAAAATATAAAACAAGAATTATTACAACTGGCTGACCTATGACGGATGCTGCCCTTCTTGGCTGATTTTCGTAGTGAATTTTATGATGGTTTTACGAGACGTGTTGGGTTGTTCGTTGAGTACGTCGAAAGATACTTTCCCAAAGGTTTGGGGTCTGGTTCTGCTGAGACTTGAGCATTTGCAAAAGAAGTGCGTTGTGTCTTTCTTCACTTCAGTGTCGCCACAGCCTCTGCATAAGTCTGAGCTATTGATACCTATTCTTGTGAAGTGAGAAACCATTAGATTGTGGCCTGTCAACTGTGGTCTATTAAGTGATGGGACTTTTCTGGTAATTTTTTCGTTGTAAACGTTTGAAATACGGCACGAGGAGACTGCACTCCATCTAGAATTGGCCATGTTACGGAAATCCAATGTGATTTTGAGAGAGTGGAGGCTATTGGGCGCTTGGACCGAATGATCCGTTGGGATGTTTTTGATTGCCGGGCTGTTCTAACTAGATTATCGGGGCCCTTTTATTTCTATAATAACGATTTATTTCGTAGGAGTGATAAATTTTTCGAGTAGGATGAATTGTCAAATTGGCTGTCAACTGTTAAATTATAGCCATCACTGTATCTAGTGTAGTTCGGTATTTTATCATGGAAAGACGAAATATAAGTAGTCGTCCATCTCAGCAAGCAATTCGTCGTACAGCTGATAAATTCTATACCACATAAGTTTTGGCATTCATCAAAGCCAGAAAAGCTACTGAAAACACCATTGGATCCACAAGCAATGACAGTTTGGTGCAGTTTAGATGTTGGCAGTATCATCCGCTCTTAATTTTTAATTTGGAAATTCTGCTAGAGCCAATGTTAAAATCAATTTACAAGACATGTGGTTTCAACAGGATGGCGCTACAGCTTTGGGATTTCGCGATTTGGACATGGTGCAAGGGGGGGTCCCAGATCGTGTGATCTAAGATTATTTTTTGTGGGGATACGTTAAGTCCTTAGCGTGCGCTGATATATCAGCAGCATTTGGAGATCTGTAAGCCAATATTAAACAAGTTGTAACGGAAATAAGACCAGAAATGTTCAAAAAATTACAAAACATTGAACTGACAGACTGCGGTACGTCGGGATGAGCATCTGGTGAAAGTCATACTCAAATGGCATGAAATCAACTTTTAAATAAAAATAATTTTTTTAATAAAAATAATAATTTTGTATATTTTTTTCTAAAATTTTAAAAGATCCTACTCTCTTAAAAAAAAAACACCCTTTTAGCTCAACTAATTCCATTTGCATAGTTTTAGTCCAACAGTATCTGAAGTAAATGAAAAATTACTATGTAAGCCATTTTGAAATGAAAAGCAACGGGAGATAACGTTTGCATGTGTACGTGCAGGCTACATCTGCGTAATAATGTTGATAACAGGGACGGAAGCATTATAAGAGTACTCCCGCCAAGTTCTACACATAAGATACGGGAAAGTCACTCATTCCAAGTTTCGCGAAAGCTTTGTAAACGCTCAGTAGCATTAGTTCAGTTATGCTTAGCAATGCTTGCGAATAGTCATAAATTCAAGTTGAAGTTCATCGTTTTGATTGTCTCAGTCGTTGGGGTCTTTGCCGGTGAACGTGAGTCTTGAGAGATCCCGAAAAACTCGAAAATAATTGCAAATCCTTTTACAGAAACACCCTGTACCGGTTCAGGAGTGTGTCTACCAATATGGACATGCGGACATTTCAGAAATCTGTTGAGAATGTCGCCCCTGCCATTATCAACGAGTCAATTCATACAGCGGTCACATTGTGGTACTTTTGACAGCGTTGTAGGCATTAACTTGAAACTCAATTAACAATAGAACGTTCTAATTTTTTTTTTAATTCTAGTACCATGTATGCTGCTATCGAAGAGGTGGTGTATCCGAATCAGTGACGACACCAAGTTCCGACCACAAACCACCGACTAGAAGGGCGGGCAGTATCCGCCCAGGTGGTGCAAAAGCAATGAGAGATGTTTATTCCGGAATGACTTTGCTGAGGTCATTGGACTGTGGACAAATAGATAGCACGAAGATTGCCAGTGGGGAGGAGGCTAATCTTTCGGAATATCCATGGATGGCGTTACTAGTGTACGATAATGGCACGGATAGAACCCTGGATTGCAGTGGATCGCTGATCACCGATCGACACGTCTTAACAGCCGCTCATTGCGTTCGAGTTAGAAACAAAAGACTGTAGGAAGCTGTATTTATTTATTGTTTTGCGTTTGTGACTCATTAAAACCATTCATATGTAGAGTTAGTGTACGTTTGGGCGAGCACGATACAACGAAAGATCTTGACTGCACTGGATCTGGCACGTCCAGGATGTGTGCTCCACCTGCACAGGAGATTGACATCGAAGAAGGGATATATCACGAAAGGCACAATCCAGCTCAGTTTTTGGACGACATTGCAATTCTTCGTCTCACTAAAAAGGCATTATTTGTCAGTAAGCTTGAGATACAGTAGCCAATTTTTTGTTTGTTTATGTAAACCGCTGTTCTCCTCTTAGGTAACGTGAAACCAATTTGTCTGCCGGTAGAACCAATACTACAACTACATAGTCGGGGTCAAATGCGAATCGCTGGATGGAATTTGATTAACAATGGTACATGTCTTGGGGATTCTGGTGGACCGATATTTTTTCATGCATACTATCGTGTACAGATACGATATGTACTGTATGGAGTCATATCCGGTGGTAGTGCTACGTGTGGTTCCGAATTCCCTAGCATTTATTCGAGAGTTACTCCCTATCTGTCGTGGATAGCAGGTAACCTTATTTAGTAGGTGTGTGCTGTAAAATCAAAAATTCATAATAAAAATAAAAAATACTCCCACAAGGTCGTTGCTCTTTTCGAAGTGAAACCGGTGCCTCATCGGGTATCAAATGCGCGACTAAAATGTCCAATCATTCGCTGTCAAAATATATCATCTCCCAAGTTCTCCTTTCAAGTGGTACACAATGCATTGTTGTATACAGCGAAGATAATCGCCAGACACGTCCAAGTACACTTAGCAAGGAGAACGAAGAGGTGCAGCCAGTACTGGCTCAAGCTGAATGAGGTGGAAGCAAATCTTGCCGTGTGGATGGCACGGATTGGGGTTAGGGGGATGATTTTCTTCTTTTATTTCCACTAAATCCAGAAGGTGTGGTAGGTACCTTCTTGACAGATTGCATTTACGGATACATTTGTTAAGCTCTTGTTAACGTCCTGTTAAGTTTTCATTGCATAACAAGGTACATACAAACCAGGTGCTCTCATCTTTGAAATGCATTTTCATTGTAACACTTGCATTCATGACTTTTATATAAATAATGGCAAAGATGATGACACGTCAAATGATTCGGACCAGTACGTCTGATTTTGGTAGGTAAGTAGTGTAACGTTATGAGTTTATCACAAGGCACTAGCCATCATATTGGGGTCATAGTGAGCCCTGGAGAACCATTGTGATAACAAACCTAAACCTGAACTATCCTCTTCCACTCACCTAACTATTTCCCTACGAAATATTTCATTGATTTCGTTCGCATACTTAACTTTCTCCAAACTTTCAAAAAAATAATTTCTCAGATGTTTGAGTCCACTCCGCGTTATGGCCTGGCATTAACGAAAGATGTTTGATGTCTTATTGTGGCATATATCCATATTTGATCCTAGTCTCATATCATGAGAATCGCGACCTTCTTTCATTATTTCCCCAGATTTCCCCACATTGTTCTCTAACATTGGCCACAAGCCCTTTGACACCCCATTCCCTCTTATGCTGAGTCTCTTAATGTCAGTTCTATTGATGGTCCTCTTGACAATAATCCTCTTAACCACACGAACTGGTAGTTTTACTTTTCTAATTGTGTGACTTTGTGGAAGCTCTGGTTCTGTTTGGGCCATTTTACTTTCCTCAACGTCAGAGTGTACTGTACAATCTGATGCGGCTCTGCGTATTACCGAATTTATGATGTTTAATTCTAACCCGTTTAGCGAAGTCTGACTGTCAATATACATATGTAGATACCTCTACTACAATAGATATAGATAGATACTGCAGGATACCTCTAGTTATTCTGCAGCTTTGAGTACAGCTAGAGCCTTAGCTTGGAACACACTGTATGTGTCCCGAAGTTTCACCGCCACTTCCAGGTCTATGTGTACATAGTTAAGCCCGCGCTCTTAGAGATATTGGAATGGTCCACGTTTATTGCAGATTTTTTTGATAGAGTGACGCCTTCCCCCTGTCATTCCTTATTTTCATTTATATTACTACGAAGGGTATGTTGAAGTCCAGGATACCCTGGATGTCATCCGATTCATTAGGAATGTCGAAAATTTAGTATGGAGCTATGCCGCAAATTTTGGACTTGAAAAGCCTCAAGTTAGTTAGCTAAAGTGCACTATTACCGGTTGTAGCTCAAATTGTAAAGATTTAGAAACATTTCAAGTGCAGCGTAGTTGCAAGATCACCGGTAATGGCAATGCTGGTGGTTCTCTGTACTTTGGCCAATATTTCCCTTCATCTTGCAGACTCTTTCCTGTATGTTAAGTATCCAGTCTGTGTTTTTGTCCAGTATAATTGCCAGGCGACCCGAAAGAGCATTGAAACCTTGTATCTTGTATTTATTTTCAGCCGAAGAGTTCCACATATGTTTTGGCAGATTGATGTTAAGTCCATAATATCTAACGCATTTCCCAAGACTGTTAAGAGCTGATTCCTCAGGTGATTTTTCAGGTTCACATCGGTATCCTTTTTTTGGATGAATTGGTCAGAAATTAAATCCCCTTCAGCATTCCTGTGTGCAATACTACAATCGCAATAAAATACTAAAAGAAAAAAAAAAGAAATTAAAATATTTGTCAGGAAGTTGGGACCGAAATTGGGTTAACTCGGTGGATCCTAACAACCTATCGATTCAGTTTCACATATCAAATACATAGAAGTGCACACACTACAAGTGAACATTTCCTCGGATGAAAACCACTAACCTACTCTTCAACTATAAATACTTTCCTCAACCAGAGGCAAGCTAATAGATTTGTTTGCAATTTATGGCAGGCAAACAACTACAACAGACGGGTTAGCTAACTATTTGCTATACGCACTTCCGTTGAACGTCAGAATGCCTCAGAATGGGGTAGTTACTCCACATAATGTTAAACTATTTAGGTTAACGAAATCCACTGACCAACTTACCTCCATGGAGTAGAATTATTACTGAACTATGTTCAAATGGCCGCAGGATATTGCCCGTATGCAGGACGAAACCATGAATTGGGGAAAAAAACGTTTTATCGAGATTTCATGTTTATAGCCAATCACATTCATGTAGTGATTGCTAATTCACCTCATATGCATTCGCATGGGTGAGACTAATTCGATGAAAAGTGGTCGGTATGTGGGTTTGTCCTTCTGACTCAGTTATGTGTTAATATGACTCTTTATCTTTGAAAATCAATGTAACATTATCATTTTATTCATTCATTGCAGATTAAGTAGGTGCTAATAAGGCTATAGATTCACAATCATAATCTGTACTAGTACTTGCACCTTCTTGAATGAATTCCCTTTTATTTTGTCTTTAAAAAAACGCACTCAATGCGAAATTATAACCGGAGACCAACCATTAGTGAACGCATCCCAACTGACATACAGAGTGACAACTGCGAATTGTCATCTATTTGTCAATTTTTAATTGTTTTAGATTAAATGTGTCTGACTAAAGTTTCATTAAAGTTTAATTTGATATGGTTAGCAATCATGAAGAAAATGTAAAGAAATTTGGCGATCATTTTCTTAGGCTTCATCCAAATTTATAACTGTTGACACGTTGGGTGCGTTCAATAATGATGAACCTGGCAGCAACTGTCAACGAGTGAGTTATGAGAAAATACTTGGGAACCATGTTAGATGATTTCAATTAATATTCTCTAATGTCTTTCGCTTTATGTATATCGACGAAATATTGATTCAGATTTTGAAACATGGATCCAAAGGATTTGAAAATATCGCCGAAATTGACCCTAATCATGCGTATTTATAGTTATAGGTGATTTTCGGAAACGTCAAGGGAAAAGTCATATGCTTTTGCAAATGACCGTCAATGCATGACGCAACTCAATCGGCCATCATGTTTTAACTGTCATTTTGTGCAGCTGACATATGTCCGGTCAAAATTTATTTTTTGCATGTTTGATGACTGCTCTACTGGACGTCAAATGACACACAAATGACGTTTATGCACATCTGACTCAAAGCAAACTGCCTTATCGAACATTTTGGCATCTAGTGGTTTCGACAATGCTGCAAAAGTATTTTGATGCGATTGGCTTGTTAATATAGGTATATCTTCACAGTACTTACTTCCGTAATTCCTTCTTAATCAAAACCCATTGTTGCCGCATTTTCAAATCAATGGTTACATCATAAAAGCCACCAAGATCGATACCATTTAGGTCTGTTGTCGCAAGATCTAAGCTGAGGTAACCTCTCAAAACATAGCCGTATGTTCGTCTTCTTCTTCCGTCAAGGACTCTACGTTCTATCTATCATACCAATCTTTCTTGTCAAAATACAGGAAGTATTGGCAAGCAATAACTATTTGACAAATGGCAAATGACAGCATCGAACAAAGTACCGATAGTTTGATCAGCTGATGCGCATCGATAACGTTTGGGTTGCGTTTAGAAACTTGCGACTTTGTCAACATTTTCTCGAATGACTTTTTGAACTTTACATCTATAATGCATCTGATTAATTTTAGAACTCGCCATATCAATCTACATACATCTTGCTATCAGTATGTCAAAGGTAAGTATGACAGTAGTACTACAACTACACGTTACCCATTATGGTTAACTGATCCATTCTTGTCGAATTTCCTCCCCTGCATAGAAAAAGTAATAAGTAATAATTTATGAGCTACTTAGTCATAAAGCACTTATTTGCAAAACGAATAGAGTTTTGACAACACCTTCTAAATAATGTATGTTAATTCTCGTCAAGCTCAGAGACACAAGGTTAAGCCATGTCCGAATAATACCCTTGTCAATTTGCTACTAGTTATCTCTTTAAGGACATGGTCCATCCTAAAGTCGCACACACAATGAGGGACGAACAAAAAATATTCATTAACAGGTAAAGCAATAAACATAATGGTTCATGGCATTTCCCTTTAGCTAATATGCTTGGATGGACATAGAATGTCCTTGGGTCGATGTTTGTTTTACATGAAATATAATTGTGTTCTGTGTGCCAAGTCTTTTTTTTTTCATAACTTGTTGGAAGCCCCTGTCATGAAGTTTGAAACTTTATAAGAGGAAGGAAAAGGGCTGTCCTCTAAAATGCAATAGAATACAGAAGGTGACTTCCATTTAAATGCAATTCGAACAGAAAATGAGTACGAAATCCGATTATTGGAATCCTGACAGAAAGGAAAAAGAAAGTAGGTAGGTTTTCAACCTCTTTTCTATGTTTGGCAATGCTCTGACGGGGAGAAGATATCTTTTTAATAGTTTGGCCGAGTTTCAAACTTTTGCTGACAGCTATTGGTTGGTCTGTCATGAAATACTTTCCCATGATATTTTCATAGTTTCTTTTTCCTCTTCAATTAAAAACAAAAACAGACAATAAGAGGTTTATTGTTATTACGGAAGAGTTTGAGTTTAAGGAGATCAAAGTCTGGTGGCTTAATTTCTGGTTCATTTCTGGTTCCTATATCCAGATACGTTGTATGAACAATCGATTTTCTTCAGTATTTAGATCAATAAGACTTCAATGTGAATCTAAAATGGCACAGTTCAATGGTATAATTAAAGACAGGATAACGTAATGAATCTTCAAGATATTTCCAATGAAGTGGATGACAACGTAGAGTAGAAAGGCATACCTGAAACTGCTGCTTAGCTTAAACTAGACGACACAGAGTAAAGATAATGTTTTCTATCTACATTTGCATAACCTGCAAGGCAAGTATAAGAAATAAGATTGTTAGAGATGGGCGAGTATCTGTTACGAACGCGTACCACTGTTTTGCTCTGTTTTCAAAAATCATCCGAAAACTGACAGAAAAAAGAAGTGGGACAGGTGCTAATACTACCAGAATGCAAGGACGTAAGTTCCTGGAAAAAGTATGGGAAATGAGGCGAAAGTTTATCACATTATTGAATCGAGAATGGTATGGGTGTCTAAAATCAACAAATGCCGGTGATGTTAACTATAAACTAAACATTCGATTGATTCTGGCATAGACCTTACTCAAAAAGTTAGATTCCCCGATTCTCCGACAAAAAACTCTGCAGTAAGATGGAAAGCTCGATAGATTAACGTATATGTGCTGGCATTCCGCAGGGTTCTATTTTCTCAACTATTCTATTCTTTTTCACATGAAGAATTTATAAAAAATAAAAATTTTGAAATTTTTGATTCTTGTTAGCAGAAAAAACACATTTTTATGTTTTCAAGGAAGAATTCTAATTTCCTTTAGCTTCCAATAGATGACTAAATACGCGAATCCGACAACTTGTCGAATATTAATGAAGTTGCGGTTCCCCCTCTTACACAAACCACATGTTAGATATAGACTAGGCTAACGATTAGACTATTTTCTAGAACAATTCCAACACTTAAATCCAAACTCTAAATACTGACAAATTATAGACTGGGGTCTAACTTAACCCTATAATATGGAACGTCGACTAGGAATCAGCAGAACTCATTATCATTACTAAGGTACCCCGTGCCTTGAGGTAGGGTTTACATCTGCCAGTTTTTTCAAAGACATCACGATTTTAGGTATCATGCTTCAGCTTTAATTGTATGAAGTTCTAAGAGACCCTTCTGTGGCCGCAGTGATAAAGTGACACTATCCGATCCCTCAATCTACAATCTAATGATTTTCCTTACCATCAACTCTTTTAAAGTAGGCGTGGCATATTTTTGAAATTCTATTTTATGAAAATGATTCTAAAAAGCGGATACATGAGTGAATTGTGAATAGTACATACATAGGTATGTACCTGAAACACGGCAACCCTCCACTCTATTTGATCCCGGCCACGCTGATTGCACTTGTCCAGGATATGGGGAGATTCGGTCTTTCTGATCGTCTCGAAACTGGAGGGCTGTGATTGAAGGATTCATCATTGTCTATTCGGTCGATGTGGCCTAGACTTGCTTAGAGGTATAGTCTAGCATTTTGGAACACATCCACATCTAGGTACAGTTCATTCGATCTACGGGACCGAAAATTCGACAAAAATTGCTAAAAATCTACTCCGTTTTTCTGCTCAGCAGCTTCATACAGTAGAACTGGTAGGATCAATGATTTAGAGAGCATCGATTTCATCGTCCAAATTTCATTTGGATCGCCAAACCTAGGGTAACTCTTTGCCAATTCCCCCCTAAGTGTCATAGATGGAGTTGATATTTACTCCGAGGTAAGTAAGTTCCTCAATCATTTCAAAGTTTCTATTCCCACCAGTGACGTTTTCTCCTAGGCGTTCGACAGATCCTTTTTTGTTTCTTGACTGCATGTGCTTAGATCAAACTAGGAAACCCTATATGCGGGTTGCACCAAAGTGGGAGGGTTGTGATCTTATATTCCAAATCATAACCTGGCCGCCAAGGAAGGAACAAAGAAAAAGATTCCATGTTAAAGCTCTCGCAATGCAACATCAGCTGTGTCAGGTTGCTTAGGTACATCTTCAAATTAAAGTTAGCCCTTGACCTTAATTTACATAATAACGGAAATTATGTACATATTAAACTAATCAACTGTCTTAATTTTTTAATAAATCCAACCCCAAGTTTAGCTTTACTGATCGACTTGAATGTGTAAGCTCAGATTTACTATATGTAATGTGTTCATCACTTTGTTTATCACCTATTAGTCGAAATAATAATCTACGTATGTATATTCATAGCATTTTATAAAGGATAGAGCTTACTATATATATTATACACATATGTATGTAGAGTACGATGTAGTATGAGAAATGACGGAAAACAAAGCTACTATAGCCCGCAACGCAGCGGTGATAAGACAAGACCAGAGGTTAATGCTATATCAAGTCGATTTTATTTGCATTTCCTTTAGGGTATGCTAACGTACATTATATTGTTTGTAACACTAAGTAGTCAACTGAGTGTGATCTGTTTATAGAGCAGTGTGCCTAAGGGGAGTATCTTTATGAAGACAGCACACATACTCTAACCACGTCTAAGCTTAACTTTTAGGCTTTCTAGGAAATTGCTTTTATCTTTGTCGAAAAGGGCTTGAAAATGATAACCAAATCATCACCTTTTGACGTTTAGTTATCCGTTGCGATCAAAGGGATACTTTACATATGAACAGATACTTTTATTTATACTCGTATATGGCAAATGGGTGTCATGGCTCAAGTTACTAGGGCGTTGAAGTACAGAGGAAGGGGTTCAAGGTTCGATTACCAACAAAAACACCTAACAGTTTTTACGGCCTCTCGCGAACGTCTGACAAACATCCAAGAGTATAACCGTCGGAAAAAAAGCTTCTTAAATAACAAATCGCCCTTCCGATACGCCATTTAACAGAAGGACTCATAATTTCGTGTAAAGAATATAACACGCACAACACGAATTGTTGTGAAAAGTTAGGCCCTGGGTCTCATAAACCTGTTGCGCCAAAAAATTGTATTTTGTGTTCGTATATGGCAAACTATATTTAGTTTTAGGAAATAGAGGAATGATAGATAGAAATTTGGATGACTGTGTAAGTCGATGATAGTACAAGAGCTAGGATTGTCTAACGCACTCTGTTTAAACCCATTGTACCTGCATCTACGAAGATGCTATGTGTCTTCTTTTAAGAACTTCTGTATAGTTGGTCAGGCGGTAGTCTTATATCTTTATTAGTGTCTGCAACATCAGTTAGCTCATCCAACGTCTAACTATTTTTCTAGCCCTTTTAGTAAGTGGATAGTTGTCGTTGGTTCTGAAGTCTCATTTTGGCTAGCACATCTTGGTTAGAATGTAAAGGTTAGAGTATCACAGAACGCTATGTTACAAGACTTAAGTTGTACTACATGTTGTTTTATATATTTTTTTAAACTGCAGATTGCAGTGGAATTCCCAGTACATTGTGACCTGTCTCAAAAGCTTTGAACTGATGCAATTTGTTACAGCTCAACTCAAGTGCATTCAGTCACATTGCAAACCTCAGATACTTGAGACACCGATTATTCCGGTCTCTAGTTCTGTTCATATCGGAAATGTTGCTTATCGTCTTTTTCATTGCATCTGCTGGAGTTTTTCACGTCGATGCCCGTAAGTCTTAACCAGTTTGGATGAGTAGATACTCGTAGATGTACAGTAGGTAATATCTCATTTTTCTATTTCATAGAATACTCGTGTACAACTGTCGGCAATGCAGCGGGTATTTGTGTACCCAAGATGACGTGTGGATTCATCAGGCAGCTGCTAAAAGCCTGGAACGATCCTCCACCTAATCACATTGTGGAGTTCATACAGCGTACACATTGTGGTAGCTTGAACGGTGTTGTAAGTAAGTAACCTTAAGCCAATAAGAATTAATTTAACATTTTTATTACACATATAGACATATGTATGCTGCATGCGGAATGAAGTCAGCAATGAAGGACTTACAGCACCACCACCCATGCTGCTAACTGGTACAACTCAGAGAACAACCACTACCACTACCACTACTCCTAGACCTTCTCTAACTGATCCGAGGATTCGAAGAGTTCCTGTAAGGTCTGAACAAGATATTGCCACTGGAATGGGTATACTAAGATCGATGAAATGTGGAAATGCCAATGCCGATCGTGTTGCCAATGGAGAGGATGCTAGTCTTGGCGAGTTTCCATGGATGGTACTGCTGGTGTACGACGATGGTGTACAAAGTTCTTTGGACTGTGGTGGATCACTGATCACCGATCAATATGTTTTGACTGCCGCCCATTGCATCCGGTTCTCTTTTCAAGTTAGATTGTATGAGGATTTCGCATTGTTTAAAACTGTTATACAAATAATTTTCTTTTCATATACAGAGCTAGAGTACGTTTGGGAGAGTTCGATACGAAGGAGAATCCTGATTGTATAGGTAGAAAGAGAAGGAAGTGTGCTCCGCCTTATCAGGAAATTGATGTTGAAGAAGCTATATACCATCAGGACTATGATAGATCTAGGCTCTCGCAAGACATTGGACTCATTCGTATGGTACGAAAGGCAACACTTGGCGGTGAGTGTTCACACAAAGTGTGTAGTTCTTTGCACAAGCAAGGATATTTCCAAGGATAACATTGAAAATCTATAATGATCCTACTGTGCAATATTAACTGTGCGATGAGTGTGGAAACTTTTATTTGGTTAGAACCTTGATTGGTGTAAAAAGATACTCTCACTTGTTGGGGGATTAAGATCGACGTAAAAAGCATTCTGTGCTTCTAGTGAGATCTAAAGTGTCCTTAATTATAGTCAACTCTAAGTTTGACCTGCATATCTTGTTTAAAGCACTCCATGGTTGGCTTACTGTGTACACGAATATCCTTGCTTATATGACATGTGTCTTCCATCAACCTATCTATATCTTAATTACAAATATTTTTCTCACAGATTATGTTAGGCCAGTATGTCTGCCAATAACACCAGAGTCCCGAAACGCAGTTGTGCCGAAGATGCAAATCGCAGGATGGGGCCGTATAGAGACTGGTCTGAAGGCAAGCGTTTTACAAAAGGCGAGAGTAATCATTAAGGAGAACTCATACTGCCAGGGCATCTATCAACTTATTACAGTCACTAATACGCACTTGTGCGCTGGAGGAGATAGCAACATTGCTACGTGTTTTGGTGATTCCGGTGGACCGCTATTTTTCGCTGTTCGCTATCGCAGAGGTACACGTTCTGTACAGTATGGTGTAGTTGGAGGTGGCTCCTCCTTATGCGGCTCACATTATCCTGATGTTTTTGCGAGTACTATTGCCCACTTGAATTGGATTGCTGGCAATATAAGGCCGTAGGTTGTTGAATAAATGCGAATTTATATGTATATACGAGTGTACATAAGTTCTTGTTTTGTTATTGTTTTTTTTTTTTTAAATAAAGTTTTCCTTTATATTCATTAAGAAAAAAAATTGAAATTTATTTGCACCAGATAGAGTGGGATTCGAAGCCTTAATATGAGGACAGATGTTGGATGGACTCTTGTCCATGTTATTACGTGACCCAGGACCTATGTTATTGTGTAATCGGTAGGAATCGCGGGCAATTCTCTACAGGTACGCATTCATACTTGTGTCTTGGGTCGATGCAAGCCTGCGAATAGACAGACAGACTATCAGTTGCTGAATAATTTCGGTATGGAAGCTTTCGTAACAGAGTTGATTGGATAAATCCAATTTCTTCCTGGAGATGGATCTGGCCAACTTTTCAGTGATTGTATGTATAGATGAGATGAATATCCACTGCAATGGGGCATAGTTGAGGGGATATAACTCCACCTTTGTGACAAAATTGTCATAAAACTGACCTAGTTTGTGAGTCAATGGTTCAGAGATATCCCCTTTACATGGAGTTTTGATAGAATTTCAAACGTAGATTAGAAAACTTTGCTCCTACTTTTAGGAGGGAGGCTTATTGGCCTAAAAAGCTTTGGATATGAAGGAGATCTCAAACCTTTCTATCAGTCCGCTGTAGCTCTGTGTGAAACTGCGAAATTTCGAGAACATTTTCTATGGTTTTCAAGAGGACTTCTTCAACCCAATCGCAACATGTGGGTCCTTGTACTTTGTTCTTTTGAAATTTAGCAATCTGGACTTCTCGAGAAGTGACTTAGTAACAGTGAATACGTATCTAGAGCTGAACTGCTGTGTTTGATAGTTTAAATCACAAAAAATATACAACTCCGCTATGCATAGCCATTGCAGAGGCCTTCGATACCGTCGACCATGAAATTCTTTTAGTTAAAGTAGAAAACGCAGGCTTTAGAGGCTTCATGCTTACTTGGTTGGTTTCTTATCCTAAGGACAGACGACATATTATTACATTTGGCAGTGACTGCCTTTATGCTCGAATTGGTGTTCCACAGGGTTCTGTGTTAGATCCTATTTCCTTTCTAAAATCATTATTTTGGTTGACATGGGTGGTTCTTTTAGACTTAATTGCAAATAATAATCACGATTTGGAAGTCTGTAGGCATTGGTTCTGCGTGTATGGTTCGTACGTGGTCGAAAAATTAACAGACTCAGTATTTAATTTTCACGGTTCCCCCAAAGTTGATGAAACAGTGCGAATTTTGAAAAGAAATTTTTACCGAAATAATACACCAACTGCACCAAGTTTGTGCAGGAAGTTCTTAGACGGGTTTGCTGATTGAATCGAGCGTATTTCCGTGTTCGTAGTGTGTGGTCAATGCTGAATATTGCAGTTGTTTTGTTGAAAGTGTCATTGGCCCACTGCTTGACCATCATGTAGCTGCGATTTGAGGGATTTTTTGAATCCAAATACGGTTCAGGTACTCAAGAACAAAATCGATCAAACTATTCGTGGAATAGAGGCCGAATCCATCGACAATGTATTCAAAAAGCCAAGCCAGTCAACTAAGTCATTTCAATGAAATAATATTCCATAGCTAATCGGATGGTTTATTCTTTTCAATGAAGCAACAATAGTTGAAAAAGTTTGACGTGTTTCCTCTAGCATTTTGGAAAAACAAATAGATGCCCCAATAGTGGATATCAACCACGAAAGGAGCAAAGAAAACTTATGCAGAGGACTAAGTGAGAAATATAGAGTACTGCATGATCAGTTTAAGAAGAACTGTAGCTTTACTACATGTTGTTGTGTTTTTTATAGATAGCAGTGAAATTCCCACCAGATATGACGACGTTTCTCAACAGATTGGCTATTATAGTCATTTTATGTGGACTGCTGAATTTTCAGTAACATTAGAAGAATCACAAATAAAGTCAGCGATTATAACACGGTTCCTAGATTCTTCTGAATCTGTTATTTTGAAAATGTCAGCGACAAGTGACAGGCTTGACGTAGTGCACATCATCGTTTTGATTGCATCTGCTGCAGTATGTCACGTCGATGCACGTGAGTTTTAGTTCAAAAACAAAAAACTTATTTCACTTAACTCTTTATTTACAGAAATTTCTTGTACAACTGCTAGCAATGAACAAGGTTTCTGTGTACCAAAAGCGGAGTGCACATTTTTAAGTCAGATTCTAACTACTTGGTCGAACCTGTTGCTAGCTGATATTCATAGTGATCTAGAACAATCACGATGTGGTTCCTTTGACGGAAATGTAAGCAATTAAGTAGCCTTGAGCATCTTCAAACTCCTCCAAAATTTCTCTTAAATTTAGAATTACGTATGCTGCAAAGAAGTAGATATCACTCCCGAAGGATTATTTATGGCACCGCTCTTGCAATTTAGTAATACAATGCAGAGAACTATTACCCCAGGTCCTCAAAATAATACTAGGGTTAGGAGAGCTCTTGCAAAATCGGAAGCAGAAATTGCCACCGGAATGGATATACTGAGATCGATGAGATGTGGAAATGCCAATGCCGATCGTGTTGCCAATGGAGAGGATGCTAGTCTCGGAGAATTTCCATGGATGGCACTCCTAGTGTACGATGATGGTTTACAAACGTCTTTGGACTGCGGTGGATCATTGATCACCGATCAATATGTTCTGACCGCTGCCCATTGTATCCGACACTCTAGAGCTAGATTGTATAAAAGTTGAACTTCGTTTAACACTATAATACATATGAATTTTTGAATATAGAGTTAGAGTACGTTTGGGTGAGTTCGATACGAAGACTAATCCTGATTGCGTTGGTAGGAGAAGAAGGAAGTGTGCCCCGCCCATTGAGGAAATTGACGTCGAAGAAGTTATATACCATGACGACTATAATCGAGCTAAATTCTCCAATGACATTGGACTTATCCGCATGGCTAGGAAGGCAATCATTTCCCGTAAGTTATAGTAATCCGCCTACCTGTATCAGGTTTTCTCCATCTATCCCTCCATTTACTCCATCTATCAGTATAAAATGTACTAACAATCATTTCTCTAGCACCCAGTCAAGTTTATACTGATCATATTGCTGAGAAATATGCAAAAGATACTCGTAGATACTAACCTATTGGTGTGGGTGGTGATTCTTGTATATAAAATATTTATCCCATAGATTATGTATCTCCAATATGCCTGCCAATAACACAAGCATCGCAGGATGCAGTTGTGCCGAATATGCAAATAGCTGGATGGGGTCGTATCGAAACTGGACTGATTGCAAGTGTTCTACAGAAGGCGAGAGTGGAAGTTAAGCCAAACTCATACTGCAATAGCATTCACAAGCTTATCAATCTCAGTAACGCACAGTTGTGCGCCGGAGGAGAAGCCAACATAGCCACATGTGTTGGTGATTCTGGTGGACCACTTTTTTTTTCTGTTCGATATCGCAGAGGTACACGTTCTGTACAATTCGGTGTCGTAGGTGCTGGTAGTACTGCTTGTGGGACACCGTATCCCGATGTGTTTGCGAGTACCATTGCACATTTGGATTGGATAGCTGGTAACATAAAGCATTAGGTTTTGATGTGTATTTATAGTTATATTTCAAAAAGATTTGTTTTTTTTTTAATAAAATTTTGATTAATGTGATTTCTGTTGAAGATACCAACACGAATGGACTTCCTTCTTCATGATTAGATATCAGTGATCAATTTGAATCCGATATACCCGATATACCTGAAGCGTGAACTAGGTCTCAATCGGATGATGAGACCTGTTGCGTCGAGAGAAAGATTGTTCGTGTAATTTTCGGTCCCATTTCGGTTGACGGGCTTTGGAGGAGAAGATTCAACGACGAACTATACGAGCTGTATAGCGACATGGACCGAGTCAAGAAAAGCGTTTGATATGGCTAGGACATGTAGAGCGAATGGACACCTATGCTCCGGTCCGCAGAGTCTTTGAATCAAACCCGGAGGGACAACGCAGTAGAGGAAGACCTTGCCTTAGGTGGCGCATACAAGTAGAAGGGGACCTCAACCGAGTTGGAGTGCGCAATTGAAGTAAGCTTAGGACCGGCCTAACTGGAGAGGCTTGTTGGCTGAGGCCCAGTTACCGTACCGCCATCTAACTAAGTAAGTAAGTAAGTAGTATATCTTTTGGAAGAGGTGACTAAAGTTCAAAATTTAAAATTTTTTGAAAAAGTCAAACAGCTTGTGATCGGAAAAGCCTATGAAAAAAAGAAAAGGGGTTAAGCAACTCAGTAAAAGCTGACAAGCTGCTGTTTCAGGTGAGCTAAAGAAATGAGCAGGTCACCAGCATGGAAATAGAAAAAAAGACCATGACTCCAGCTTAAAAATCCCAGAAAAGGCCCAAAATAAAGCAATGAAACCAGTCAAGCCAATAAAAGACATTGAAGGTGCCGACGTACTGGAGGCATAAAGCAACCAATTAGCCTCTGAAAAGCTATGGTAGGAGATTAGGACTTAACTGATGTACGTACGTATGTACATGTCTGTGAATACCAAGCATGGTTTGCATATTGGAAAATACTTTTTGAACATCTTGTGGCGGTTGACTACAAAATTGCATGTGTGGATGTAAATCTCTATAGTACCTTGTGTCTCATGGTACTCGTAACCTCATAGTTCCATTCAACCCAATCAGTGCTATGATCAGTATCTGGACTTCATACTTTTCTATTTGGGCTTTTAATGAAATGAACACAAGTATGTTCACCATTTGAAAACATCGCACCAAACTGAAAACTCTTGAGTAAGCAAACATATGGTTTCAATTCCATTTCATTGTTGTATACATATGTATATTGTACTTTGGTATTACTTTCAAAAATTAATTAAATTCTATCATTTCAGAGCGATAGGCAATAGCAACAGCAATGTTCTATTAAAAATGCTAGCAATTTAGAAAAGACTTCCCATTCATTATTCCATTAGGGTTTTTCGTAAGCGAGTTTTTGTATATCCTTTTTTCGCCCCCTTTTTGGTTTTTTAGATACGTAATTTGAGATATGAGAAAAAAGGCAATTATTGGGTTTACCGTACTTTTGGGGGTTAGTTGGTTTTTTCCTTTTTAATTGAAAGGATTCGACTTTGAACAGTCAGCAGCATTTGCAACTCATTACATTTTTCAAATGCAATTACAATAAATTAAAAGATAAACCAACATAAGTAGTAGTCAGTTTGTATTTGTGCACTCATTGGTTGGATTCTTTTAGAAAACATACAAAAATGGATAAGGAGTGCCTAAACATGCCTTTATATGAGAAAGGATAGTATAGGGTGACCAGGTAGCAATGATACAATTGTTTTGTTTCACCAGCTGTCAAAGTAGCCAATGACATCCAGCTGTCAAAATATTCAGCAAGGTTTACCATTCCATTGTGCATCGTTTCACACTTGCTGAACGTGCGGAAATTATTAAAAAATATTATCGAAATCCGCTATTTCGTCGTGAGGTCGGTCGTTATCATGGGTTCAGTGTGCAGGCAATTCGTTGCACCCTGGACAAGTTTGAGCGTGGGTAGACTCTTTTGGACCTTAAGCCACCAACTAGACAGAAATTGGTGGAAAATGGGGAAACCATAGCCGCCGTAGTGGTCAGTATCGAAGGAGACCCGGAAATGTCGATTCGGAGCCGATCAGCTGAATTGGGCATAGGCAGAGAGTTAACCCGGCCTATTTTAAACTTGGATTTCGCTAATCCTTTTCAACATTCGTTTTCATTTATTGTTCTTGGAATACATTCCCCTTATGTCTGCGGTCGGATGGTTCCTGTACTCTTTTCTGGTTTGTGGTGAAGCCGATGATAGAAAGACGATCAACTAACTAAGTAACTTTGATCGCGTCATTACATCCCACGGACTTAAGGCATTCGCCTAAGGGTATGGTTTACTTGGTACAAAGAGAAAAGACTGCTTTTTTAAGTTTTTTTGGCGCCAAAAAGTATACCGCAATGAAATTGAAGGAACAAACGAGGAGGAATCTCTCATGCAAACCGAACCCAAAGAGTTGCAACGAAATAAGTACAGTTTTTGTGTGAAGGAATATTTCGATTGAGATGAAGATCTTGTGCCAGTTTGTGTTACCCTCTACCCTTCCTTCCCAAAAGGGAGTCAAAGCGAGTTCCTCGTTGCACTGTTCCACCAGCATGGAAGATGATGTCGTGTTCGATGCTAAGGCCTTTGCAAAAATGCACAAAGCTTCCAGTATTGCCAGCAATTCAGACTGAAACACATCTGGAGTTCATCCGTGAAAATTCCAGGACCTACCACACTTGTATAAATTGGATAGGAAGCTACGTACGTTCTAGCATAACAACACGCAACATCATTATATGAAAATCGAGTGGGGGTACAAGGTGGAGTCGAGCAACTGTTGGATCGGATTGCATTTGGCTAATGTTGTAATCTTTTTCCAACAGTTACCAGCAAAGACTATCTTCAGTTCAGCTGAGTTTCGAATCGGTTAAGGATAAGGAAATAAATTAGCCCTAGAAGCGTGACAGTCTGTGTTTTAGTTTTCATAGTAAATGGCTTAGACTGACACGAGTAGTTCATGAGGAACTGGACAATGAAAGCGGTACAGAAACAGTTTTTTTTTTCACTCCTCTATGAGAACCTCACTTTTGTCAAACCAAACGTCATATGCCAGGCAAAATCTTTTTGACAATCTTGGAAATTTAGTGCCACAAGATAGTTGCAGATGATTTCCGCTTCCTTCTTCTAGGTTTTACAACATCATTTGTGAGTTGTGGTGCTAAAATGGTGCTGAAGCGTTAACTAAGTCGTGAAACGTTGAACCCTTAGATGACCCATAGTTCGAGTACTTACCTATTCTGGTCACAAAGCTAATAGAAGTGATTACCGCGGTTAAAGACTCTTTGAGTGAGTCTTATGTCCAGCAATAATGTCCAGTAAATATATAGCTATACAGATACTTACATGCACGATGGTGAGAAAGATATTTATATTCAATTGTGAACAATAAACATGGCAATTATTTATGATGTGCTTATTACAGCGATCATATTTATTTAAGTAGGAATTATACACACGATTACTTGGTGATTAGCTTGTAGTCTGTGAGTTGAATAGAATACTTGATGTTGATTGTATCTAGATGTCATACTGAGATTGTCTCACACTATTGTCAAGTCTACAAATGTGGTGGCAATTACTGCAAATGAGGTGACAATGCCAACTTACATTGCAACATTAAATTGTCTTTAAAACTTGTTCACACAGGACTGTTGGTCTGAATTTTTTTTTGACATTTGAACACTTCCGCGGCTTTTTTGTGAAGTATTGGTGGTTGGCACCAAATAAATTTGTTTAGATTTGAATATTTCTCACAAGAAATGCTTTTCCCTGCAAGTAAATTAATTTAATGTCGTATTTCTATTGTTAATTCTGTTAATTCCTGAATTTTTCAGTTTAAATTTATGTTTTCTCTCTTTTGTCGAATGACAGCGATTGACATTTCCAAACGTCAAAAACATCCAGTCCGTCAATTTTCTGCTCCCTTCATACAAAGAGAGGCAGCAGCGGAGCTAGTATGCACAAAGAGTGCACAGATTCAAAATATCTATCTAGAACTGAATTGCGAGAAGATAGAATTCGGCTGTGAGTGCCCTGCTCGGTGTCGTATACGTAACTCATTTTTCTCAAACAATTTTTGGAGGAAAAATTTTCTGCTCAATCTATACAAAGTGGGGCAGCAGCTGACCTGAGAAATGGTGTGCTCACTCTGCATCACCCAACCATGCGATCAAATCAATGAACATTAAGACATACATACATACAATATTTCTGTCATAGTATAGGATAGGGTAGAGTCAAATAAAATGATAATGTAGATTTCAGAGTAATTTTTTGTCGAAGTGGATCTTCCCTTCAAAAAAGCCAAATGCCAATTTTTCACACAGAACAGTAATTATACTTTCGAACAACTTAGAAACGCAGTATAAGGAAGACATTTGCGTTGTGTAAGAGAACACAGAGTACTTTAAACGAAAGACCGAGACGAACGTGCCATTAAATCTAAATTACTATCGAAATCCAAAGAATGAAAAAAGTATTAGCAAATAGCTCACTGAATAAAAATACAAACAAATAGAGAATAATAGATGCGAAGTTAATTTTAGGCACCGAATTTCTCGAAAAGGCATCAAAATAGTCAAAAGATTATCAGAAAAGCTCAAATATTTAAAAATAATCAGGGATAACCCAGCGATAAGAGAGTACACTCACTCAATCAACGCTCATGGCGCCGATGATAAGCTGCATTGTGAGGCCGAAAAAACATTTTCTAATTCGTTTCGTAGCCGCAATTTGTACTTTGGGATTCCCACCATAAGTTACTCACTTGAGCGCGAATTCCCAAACAAGCTAACAATCTGGTTTTGAGCTACAATTTCAAACATTCAATCTCAGTCGGGAGCTGGCAAACTAAGCTTCAATTTCAGAGTCAGTGATCGTTTATTGTTTTCTTCGCATTGAAAGATGTTAGATAGTGTTCCGCTGAAGTTTGCGCTCACCTTTCTGCTTCTGGTGAATGTCCGCGTTAACACTGAACCACGTGGGTCTAGACAAACAAACAAACATAAAAGTTTTTGTGAATTGTTTAACTATTTGATTGTTTTTTGTAGAAAGTGCCTGTACGACGCCTCAACAAGAACCAGGCCGGTGTGTACCGATATTGACATGTGAACCGATAACAGCAATGCTTGCAAGTGCACCCAGACCTCTACCGACCTCTATTGTTCAACTTGTGCAGTCAACTCACTGTGGCACCTTTGATGATATCGTGAGTAGCCAAATTTATTTTGAAATACATTTTCCGATACAGTATCCGATTCGAATACATTCTAGCACCATGTATGCTGTGTCGTGAACAGCGTCAGTAGGAGTAGAGTGGAAGAGTTAACGACAACAGCGCCAGAGATACCCACTACTAGTGGAAGTAATTCCCTGATTCGTGAGAGTGTTGAAAAAACGGATGCAGATGTCCAGGCCGGAATCGCTATACTCGAAGAGTTGAAGTGTGGAAGAAGTAACGCTGACCGAGTTGCCAATGGAATAGACGCCAATCTATCGGAATTTCCATGGATGGCGTTACTAGTGTACACTGACGGTGTTGACAGATCCCTCAGCTGCGGTGGATCGTTGATTACGGATCGTTATGTCCTAACTGCCGCCCATTGCCTTGTTGGTACACGTAGTATTCTGTAATTGTCTCATTCTCTAGCTTTATTCTTTAGATAATGTTTTCTTAACCAAAACAGAGTGAGCGTTCGTTTGGGTGAACACGATTTGAGTTCCACCATTGATTGTGTTGGCAGTGTCAGGAAAAGGAAATGTGCTCCTGAAATACAAGAGATAGACGTAGAAGAGGCGGTGTACCATCAAAACTATTCTCGGACACAAATCTCCAATGACATTGGACTCGTTCGCCTGGTTAGCAAGGCGATTTTCAGAAGTAAGTCCAAACAGTATGATCTTAGTGCGAATATTCATTGGTAATCATTCAGGCAACGTACAACCAATCTGCTTGCCAATAACATCGGCATCACAGGCGGTCGAGTTAAACAAACTTTTGATCGCCGGATGGGGTCGGCTTGAGACCGGCGAAAGACCAAATATCCTACAAAAGGCACTGGTGCCGCTAAGGAGTAGAAACGTCTGTCAACGAGCTTTCAAAAGTATTCGATTAACTGACAAACAGTTGTGCGCTGGAGGAGATTTGGATGATGTCGATACGTGTAAGGGCGATTCCGGTGGACCAATGTTTATTGATGCACGCTATGGCAGAGGTGTTCGCCAAGTGCAGTATGGTATTGTTTCGGCCGGGACTATTCGGTGTGGTTCTGGTTTTCCAGGCATTTATGTGAACGTAAAATCATATCTCAGTTGGATAGCTGGTAACCTTAGCCCTTAGGTCGTAGCTTGTATTCATATGAACATAAGTAAATAAAGATAAGTAAAATTGAAATTCTCTTTCCATTTAAGAACTCTTAGAGCAAACACTGTATCTGGTTAAACCAGTTATATCGCTTTCTCGGGGTTGAAAACATAAAGCTTATGGAACTGCGTGTGAGTAATTTTAATTGCTATGTAAGACCAGAAGCGAAATACTAGCCTTGAAGACCACCTTATGACATTGCGTGTAGATCAAGTGTACTTATGTAAATGCAACAAGCATACGTATGTACGTGCTATGTGGTAATTCACTGCATTAGTGTATCTACGACGTCGTCGATCGTCTCAAGCTTAAAACAGACATGTACTTGGCTCTAACGTCCGGCAAGCAATTCTATCGACAAGCCAGTGAGTATTCATCTCTTCACATACACTTCGAAGATATGTACAGTCGCAATCTGTTGGCTTAGGGTAGAGAATGCACTCAATGTATTATGTCACTCGAGTGAGTAGAGATCGATTGGCCGAAAGCTTTGGAATTCTCATAAAAAGCTTCTTCAAATGAGCATGTTATTTGCAAAGAAGGGGGCAAAGCGGGCCTATCTTCAGCGAGGGAGAAGATAGTTTGTTTATTTATTACCATTTAGGCTGTATTCAACATCAAGCGAATTCATGAATTTCTTTTGGGAAATGTTCAAATTTCGCTGGTAGCTATATCGCATGAAATCGAGCGATGCGGTTCGGTACTAGCGACCGATTACAAAAGTACTTATGGAGCCGTTTAGGCGTAGCGATTGGGCGAAAGACGAATTGAGCGACGAGAAACTACTTCAAGCGCAACAGCTGTCAAAACACATCGTGAACACAGCCATAACCACTCAATCGCTTGCGATTTCTCTAATGACGATTTCGCTTGCAATCGTGCGAAAATGCATCGCATCGTGCGAAGAGTATTCCCTTGATCGTGAACATAGCCTTAACAAGCGTTTTATTCCAAGAGAACAGTACTTAATTTATGTATCGATTGACATATAAAAAGTTGAATTTCAATCAGTTTTAGTAAAGAAATTAACAAGCCGCTTATTTTTCCGCGAATAGGGTTATGCTTTTGCGAACTGTCAAAGTTTATTCACATTCCACACAATTTTGGACGCAGTGCACATTTCCGCGACCAAAACATTGGGGCGAGTTTAACCTCACAATTCGTTTGCTTTGTGCTTCTTGGTCGGTAATGACAAGTAAAATGCCTGACTGTAATACAAGTGTCTGTCAAATGAAATATCAAAATCTGCGAATTTTCGCTCATTCCCATTCGTAGGTCGCTGAGCTGTGAATGGCCCTTTACTGTAACGCAAAATTTTGCGATTCAAGGTGTAAAAAAAAATATGATTTATGAGCAAATTTAGATTTTAAATTAAATATTCAATGGGATGGATAGTCATATTAAGAGAATATAGATAAGTAGCTATGGTTTAGAAGCATGACAAACAAGGCAATGATTTTATTCTTGCAAATGTTTTGTAATGAACAATCGGGTACGTCCGCCTTAGACTTTTGAGTTCTGTTCGAAATTTGCCAAAATCCACTGCCATTTACATACCCCCAACAATTTGTTTTAAGTATTCAAAAAATAGCTCTGAGAAAGCTACCAATTTTGACTAAATTTTACAGTCACTCTCGGATCAATACCGAAGGTTGTCTGAAAATTTAATCTCTATTGGCTTGGGGGTTTCGGAGTCAATGCATATACAAACATAAGTACATTGAGTTTTTCAAGAGTTTTTCATAAGACATGCCTACTTGTAGGTGTTTTTTTTTTTTAAATAACTCAAGTACACACTCATCTTTTCTGGTCTTCAAATTTGTATTTTAACGAGCATGTCTACGGGTTCTGATTCAAACATCGTATGGTTGTTGCGGCTTCCTCTTACTTTTTTCACTTTGTTTGCTTTAACTTTTGTTCATAATTAAACTCTTTCTTTCAAAATTAGCCATCAATCAAAATCAATTATGTCAGCGGCAAGACAGTTTTCCTATAAGCACACCCCAACAGACTGGGCAATCCTGTGGGAAGCTCTCGGCATATTTTCAAAACATAGCTATGGCAAAAGTTATTGATAAATCCTTCCAAGCAGCGAAAATTGTTATCCGCAAAGTTGTTAAGACAAAACGATGCTAAATAATTTCCTGACACAATGGCCTCTAGGTGCAAGGACTTCTGAAACTTTGGAATTTGGATTTTCTTTGGAAATTATCTTTGAATGTTAAACCCAAACAAGTTACTACAACTTCTGTTTTGCTTTGACAAGCTAGTCCTGTCCCGACATAGTGATGTGTTGCTACATTGGAAAAAAAACATTGAAAATTTTATAAGGCGACCACAAACTAGGGGTGGAAAATTATCACCCTAAAGGACGAGATGATAATGGAAGATTATGTTGTACACTGCACAGCATGTAACCATAATTGAATTGTGGTTGTTGATCAGAAAATCCGTAATGGCCACGGGGTCGTGTGTATCCTAACTAAGGGTTGATATTTTCTGGGCTCAAAATCACTTAGTTATTAAAGGGATGGTCATTCCATAGTTTTGTTATTTCGGTGATTTATGCTTCATGCATCCGGTGCAGTATAATTATCCTGGATTTGGTTTCTTTTTGATGTTTTAATGTGGAGTAGAGGGAATTTCGGAAGGTGGATATTGTTAGAACAAGGGAGTGCACTTACCATTTACCTTATTGATTTTTTTTGGGCAAATGAGAGGGTTGTTGGATAGACCTTTGCATTATAAATTATTTGTTAATTATATATGTAAGTATATATATGGAAATTGTGTGTACATCCAGGAGGTGTATCTATGATTATTCAAATGCTTAGTTTGAGATCTATGAATGTTTAAAAACTTGAAGGTTTTGGATGGCAAGCTAAGAAAATGTCTAACTAATGACTATAAAAATGTATTTACGATTTAATACAAACAAACAGAGAACTATAAATAAATACATAGAAATTTAAAGTCTAACATGCCATTGGAAATATCCCCATTCTACACAAGAATGAATCCACAAGGGCTCAACAGACCTACCAAAACGTTAAATATATAAAAGTCTCTAGACTTATTCGATCTTGCTTGGGGTGAGGCTATAAAAATGGCAATTGTTCATGACATATACAAGGTGATTTTGTTGCTGTTTTGTTCTTCAGTGTTCTATTTTTAACATGTCATGGGGGATTTGTGACATGTGTCAAAGTCAAACATGCTCATGTAGCATTGCCATTTCATGTAATGTCGACATGTGGTTCCGGCAAGACGGAGCTACATGCCACACAGCACGCCATTGGATGGACCAATTGAGAAATGAATTCGATGAGAAATTTTTGTCTCGTTTTGGATCAATGAATTGACCGGCTACATGGTGCGATTTGACAGCTTTATGATAATTTTTTTTAGGAATAAGTATTTCAAGTCACTCATATATGTCGATAAGCCAGTGTCAATTGCAGTCTTAACCAATATTCTTAAAAATTAGACTCTCCGTATAAACCACTTAAGACGTACATAGTTGCGGCCACCATTAACGTGAAATAATCTTTAAAAAGTAAATGATAAATAATAACTTATACACTTCTGCAATTTTCTTTTGATTCTAGTTGACAATTAAAAACCAAAGGCTTGGCATACTTCAGATAGAAAAGTGGACATATTTTTTGGTAGTTAAAAATTTAATGAAGAATGTTATATAAAGGAGATGAAGTTCTCCTTTCCATTATCCCTTCTGCAGAAAGAGTGCTCAACCAGTATCCCAGTGGTGCTGTAAAACCTATGTGCTCATGGTACAAGCGCCCAAGTATCGAAACTAAATTTGTACTCCGTGTTTACAAAAAAAACTTTGGAAATTTTCTTCCTCAACGACGAAATAGTTTTATATTTTAATTTTATTCTCTTGCCTGTATCACAAGAGGTGAAATATGGAAGTATGTTGTACATGTAATCAAAAAAATACCATTATGTGACACAAATACATTTTGATTGCTTTAATTCATATCAAGTTGATATTATCAACTTCAGGGTGTAATTGATTTTTGAAGAGGATTAAGCAACACGAGTGAATAATTGCTTTCAGTTTGTGCGTACATTGCACTGTATGGCAAGTTTAATGAAAAACTATGGATTCAAGAATCTGTCGCCATACACCTGGATGTACATATGGTTTTGTGCTTAATCCGTAATTTATACAATCCAGCCGTCTAGATGTATATGTTTGCTGACTTTTCAGCACATTTCTGCTGGTTTGTGAGATTTCTTTGATTTTTTTTATGAAATTGCCCCCAAAAAGTAGGCGTCCCATGTGTAAAGGATGACCAGATTGCAGCAATACTTTTTTAAATTATTATGTTTCAACAGCTGTCAAAGCTATCAATCACATTCTGCTGTCAGAATATTAAGTAACGTTTGCCATTCTATCTTGCATCGTTTCAAGCTTGCTAAATATTCGGAAAATATTGAAAAATATTATCGAAATACCGACTCAGTTGTAAGTACGGAAAGTGAATTTCGTCTTGAGGTCGGTCATCATCATGGCTTCAGTGTGCAGGTGATTCGCCGCACCGTGAAAAAGTTTGAGTCTGAGTACACTCTTTTGGACCTTAAGCCACCAACTAGACAGTGATTGGTGCGAAATGAAGAAGACATCTCCACCGTAGCGGCCATTACCGAAGAAGACCCAAAAATGTCGATTAATGGCCGATCAGCTGAATTGGACATCGCCACAAAATCGAAGTTGGGTTTGGGCCTACATCCGTATAAAATTGTACCGACGCAAGAATTGATGCCGGTTGACCATAGGCAACGCCGTGAGTGCTGGACATGTTGGCCGGAAATTCGGATTTTGCCCAAAAAATTCATGTTCTCTGGCGAGGGCAATTGGCAGGAATTGCTATTGTTGGAGCAAACACAGTCCACAAGTGTTCCATAAAGATAGTTGGCTTATGTCATGGGGGCAATAAGGGCATGTGACATTAAGTCATATTTCAAGTCGTAATGTGCTTATATTCACAAACCTGGCACAAGTGCGTTATTCCCGAACCATATTTTAGAATGCTAGAATTTTGAGTTCAGCTTGGCTGTTTAAAGTGATAAAGTTTAGTTTTAGTTTAGTCTTTCATTCTACTCAAGAAGTCTAGTTAATTTGTACCAATACCCCATCGTGGAACTTAATCAATTTGTCAACCAAACCTTTATGATAAACGGTACCAAGACGGTGGCTTACATATTATTGCTTTAAAGTACTTTGAAATGCAAGTAGCGCATTATTCAATTAATATATGTACTCTTCTGTAAAATTATCGAATTTACATTCTATTGCTCCATTCCTTAACAACTGCAATGCCTACTCTCAGAAAATGTACACGTACTTACGTTGGTCTTCAAATCGACCAAAAATGTATGCCAACTCAAAGGGATTTCCTAGGATTAAAGGTGTTATTATGGTTTGAGTCAGAGTGTTATGATAATATGTATGCCAACCAACAACCACTTGTTGCTAAACAACAGGAGACTCCTTTCAACCACATGATTCCTTTCCTTGAACGTAAGTATTTACGCTCAACATCTATCTCCCACGCAGAGGCGCTGAATTCCTCATGTTTTAACTCAAAATATATGTTTCTACTCAAAGTATCTGAATCGAGTATTTTTGATTTCACTTTTATGCTTCACTCAATGATAAGTTAGTTCAATCTCGAATTTTGTGTTGTATGGTGGGTTGCAGCAGTTTTGGAACAGTACGTAGGTACGTCAGCGTACAATAAACTTAGTTTTTCATTTGTGAGAAATATAAAGAATATGTGTGCAAGTTAGTTACGTTGAATATATGGTGATAAACTGTTTTAAAAGTGCACACGAATGGACAAATTATAACCAAAAAACAAAAATCAGACTGTTCAGCGCAATACTCAGGTATGTACGTATCTCTTTAGCGACATCTGTTAGTATCCCTACTTTCCACAGAGGTTTGTCAAGATTTTTGTTTCCCCAGAATATAGAATCGCCATTCTTTATGAAATTTTGTTGTTTCTTCTCTTACTCATCACTTAACATCACGTTCGGTGACTTATAGCAATTGACGGCAATAGATACTTTTCATTAAATAAAGTTCGAACAGACAGTGGCGATCAAAAGTATATACATAATCTCTTAGTTCCTAGTGTTTATCGGTAAAACAAGTTTCTTTTAATTTTTAAAATCTTCATTGAGTGATCGAACTAGAAAAAGCCAGCTTTATCGAATAAGAATGCAAGTTCTGTAAAGACTACAGGGTGGGCCAAATAAAAGTTTCTTCTTGAAAATACAATAAAATGAACAAAATTACATTTTTTTCCAAGTATTATGGCTTTATTAATAGTGGGCGCCGTGGCTTAGTGGTTAGTGCGTTGGACTATGGTACAAGAGGTTCGAGGTTCGAATCCCAGTCGAGAGGCCTAAAAGTTTTTTACGGCCCCACCTCTCGCGAGCGTCTGAGAAACATCCGAGAGTACAACTGTCCTGAGAGAGCTTCTCAAATACCAAATTGCCCTTTGGACACGGCATTAAAGAGTAGGCCCCCGCCATGCGTGCAAAGAATATAACACGCACAACACGAATGGTTGTAAGAAGCTAGGCTTTTATGGATTTCATAGTAAAAGTAAACATTCCAACATTAAATTATGGTTCAAGTGGCTGCCTCGGCTGGCTTTTTAGCAGCGCATTCTGTCACTCCAATTTTTCAAGACCATGTTGATTGTTTCGGACTGTATTGGATGATATTGGCATTAAGTGCTTGAATCGTTTCCGGATTGTTGGCATAGCATCGGTCCTTCACGGTTTCACGCAAAAAAAAGTCCAAACGGGTGCATGAACCAGAGGTCGTCCAAATTCATGTCGTAGCGCCTTGTCAGAAAAGATGATTTTTAACCCAAAATTGTTGCCCAATTCAAGATGCTCTAAGGCCCAAACTGCGAAGCAATAACGAAGCGGATGGTCGTGCGCCTTCAATTGCTGAGTCAATTGGACCTTGTAAGCGAATAATGCGAGATCTTTGTGCAGAATTCTCCTCAGGCTAGTGCGTGAGATGTTGAGCTGTTGAGATCGATGGCGAGTTGATGTTCGTGAATTGAGTGAATTTCGGTTACAGCAGCCACATTCTCATCGATGACGGGGACCATGAGTGTTGTCCACTAGCATACCAGTCTCACGAACTTGCGTACAGCAGGCGCGGTGTGTGCTTCATTTCGGCCAAAACTTATTGTCAAATAACGCACTGTTTGGTCTACGCAGCACTCACTTCGGAAGTAAGTTTTCAATATTTCCCAACGTTGTTCAAGCATAAAGCGACTTATTTTGTTCCGCGGAGGTATGATATTGACTTTCTGTTAAGATTTTGAGCGCAAAACAGCTGTTAGTGTCAAAATAACCTATAAGAAGCCATTGGACTGCCCGCCCTTTATAAGAACTGATGGTGAACAATCGGAAATCGTTTTTAGTCGGATAGAAAATAGTACTACACCGACGACACGATAGTATTCAAAAGCAACAAGTCAAGTAAATCAAGACGGAGACGACAAGTAAATCTCCAAAATTATTCAAAAGTTAGTCAGTTTGGTAAGCTTACCAAACTCTGCAAAAGCCAACAACAAATGCCCGAATCTAAAGCCCATCACCAAAATTTCCGGGTTATTTTGGAAAAAAGCCGAATTTGCCCAGAGCTCCAAAGAGCTGGAGGGCTTATAAGGCATACTACAGATATTCCCCATGAAACAAATCAAAAATTGGTGAAAAGTACGCCAAAATACTTGAAAAGCGTGACAAAAAGTAAAGAACTTTACACAAAATTCAAAAATCAAGAAATATCGGCTAAGACATGTTAATGACTGCAAAACTTGGTACATGGAGGCAGTGGAGGTCTTCCTTAGTAGCTATGAGTTCTGCTGAAATTCTTTGTTTCAAAAAAATACAAAATGATAAATCAATATGTATGAACTCGCTGTTCTAAAAATTTTATGTATTTTAGTTTATTTACTAAAAACTACGAAATTCTGTACCCACCCACTTTTGCTCGCCACTGTCGGTACATGAATACTCTGTGTCTGATTTGCAAATCTTTGCTTTCGTCATTTTTAATAAATACGTACATAAATAACAAAAATAAATAGAATGTGTAAATGGAAAACAAAAAAAAAAAAAACATAAAATTATCACTTTTTGAAAAAAAAATAAAAAAATTTCAATCATTTTCAATAAAGAACGTGTCTGGCAAGCATTTACTACCTTTGAAGTTATCTTATTGCTTTCGTGTTTGTTGTTCCGTATTCCTCCTTGTGTTTGCATTCTTAATTAAATTCCCAACACCTTAAGTAAGTCAAAAGCTTCGTTATTTATCGCTTTCAGGACAGCAACAGATGCTGTTTTCAGTTCGTTAGGCAAATATTTTATGAGGAGTATATTTGGTGAGTGTATTATTTTTTGTTTAGTCATTTAACACGTACATATGTAGGCATTTCTTGATTCCCTGAGATGTTATTTATAAATAAAATATATTTCGTTTACACAAATCAATCGATTTTTTGTTTTGTTTGTTTGTTGTGCAGAAAGGTGAACATTTTGCAAGGACACGCAGAAACACTGGCCAATATCGGTTAGGCGTTGGTCCTGCCTGTGATAAGGTCGGTTTATGCTTTTAGTTTAATCCTTATCATTCAAGGTCATTTTAGTTTTAAAGCATCGCTTGTAGTAGGAGGAATAAAAGACCGAAATTTCCAACAGAATGTACATTTACATACATATGTTGCAGTCTATGCTTAAGTACTAGATCTTCGCCAAGAATGATTCGGAAAAGTTTTCTGAACTTTCTACTTTTTTTAGTGTATTGGATTTTGATTCCTATTATTCCCTGATAATCTTTCCAGGAGGAGCCCCTGGTAAACCAAAGACGGATGTACAAAGTCTGACTTAGGTACTTGTACATATAATGTAAATCCATGATCCTCGAGTGGCATCCTCTAAGGTGATAGTGATTATTGAAGATTACTTTTGGTCTCTCATTCAACGCGATTATCAGATTTTGGCGATCAATTTGGCTTGAAAGTGTAATAATTTAACGGATAGCTAACAAAGCTTGACCACTAAAAGTGTGACTTTAAACTATCACCTTAGAGGACTCCACTCTTGATAAAGAAGGCCATTATGAAAATGAATACTCGTTGGTTGATGCTTTGACTTAATAATTGAGTGAAAGGTTCGAGGCTCGACTTTCAGCGAAGCACCAAAGTCCTTTCAGGGCTCCACCTCTCGCGATCATCTTACAAACATCCAGGAGTCTGAAAGTGCTTTCATGTCAAATAAATAAAGTGCACTACTTGGTCCTTATTACTAGAAGTCAACAATGTTGTGAACATTGAAATTTAGGTCTTGTTCATTAAATACATAAGGCCTAATAAAATGGGCGTGGCATTCTGCATTTTATAGTGATTTTTGATTTCTTAAAACAGTCTCAGAAGCAGACTATATGCGGTGCTCAGATGAATTATAGACAAGAACAAGGCCTATAACTTTTGCCTTGATACTTTTTTTTCGATTCCATGTAAAATTTTGAGAAAAGTTGAATTTGATTTAAAGTGGACGTAGCAGTTTCAAAACTTAGTGCGTCATTACTTAAAATTTGTCTGGTAACCTTCAAGATATAAGTTTTAAGTCCAATTGGTGAAGAAATAGCTGAGCTCTGCAGAAAAAAAGTGGTATACCATCTGTGCCATCCAATTTTCGATTAAAACATTGTTTATTAAAATCAGCCTTAGTTGAAGTACTTACCTTGGTTTTAGGGAATGACGGCACGGGCCCCAGATATCAACTTTGATGCATATCCGTCCACCAAACGACAACATTTGGAGATTCACTTTTATGAACTTTTATATCATAGGAATCTCAAGATTGATTAAGACTAGAGTTCGAAACCTTTAGTTGAAAGTCTTTTTGATTCCCATAAAGCCGGAGTGAATGAGATTTTAGAAATATTAAAGGTAATGACTTCAATCTCAGCTCTCTTCAGTTCTTAGCAAAAGACCCAGTTATGTACTATTTCTAGTCTAGTCTAGGGGCTAACCTTTTTCATATAGTTCCAAGGATCATTTCAGGTAAATTCAACAATTCAACATCAACTCGATATCTAGACATAATCCTAAATTTGAAACGATTCTGCGGTTGTTAGGCCCATTTTGACACGTGGACCACACGGTCATACTTTCGTGTTGGTTCGATGGAAGGCATTGAAACTTATCGGGACGTTCACTGACAATCTTTAATGGTTGATTCGACCCGTTGTTATCGAAAGAGAGATGAGATTAGCAGCGAGACCACAGCATTGGACCACCTTTATAGAATGTAGCACAACTGAAGTATCGTTTTAGCCGAAACCATCCTAAGACCATCTTCCAGAGTGATATTGTACGAAGATTCATTACTGCACTATACATCGACAGTAATGTCGTAGTAGACGCCTCAGATCTACAAGTGCAGAGGTATCTAATGTCAATACGGTCAGCTTTCCCTGGGTACCAGGGCATATGAATATCTCTCATGGAAGGAGCAGGGAAAGTTTCATGGACACGGTTAACACCGCATGAAAGGTCTAGTGTCCTTGTGAAATGATGTTAATTGAATATTTTCAAAGTTATGTCTTCACTCAAGCTGGTCGGATACTTCATCACCAGTACCGACTGCGGAATCTACTGACTTGAGGAAGAGTATGACTATTTTGCCTTCGTCAAGAGGAGAGTTAGACTCTTGGTAGCCCTTTTTATTCAAAATTAGAGGAATTAATGAGAATTTTCAGGGAGTTCCTAGTCAATTTCTTTAGTATGTTTGCACTTAACTCTCTGGCAACAGATGTCTCAATAAAATAAGGACATATAGAATATATTGACAAACAAATTACCATTACCTTTCCACAATCATCATGCCATTGATTCCCTCTCATGAATAATAATTTGTCCGGACCTCTTGCTCAGATACCTGAAGCAATCTATACATTCCTCAAACTGATTCATTTATGTGAGGAACGATTCCTCACCCATCAAAGGTTCTACTGTTTTTGAATTTAAAACTTCTTTCATGGCTCTATGCTCAATCACCCCACTATAGGCCACAAAACGAATGGCTATTGAACGACCGACCAGCAGTGGCTCCTTCTGTGCTGGGTGTCGTACGTGTGTCCTTTACCTTCCATTGAAGCTAATTTCATTGAACGTAACTTTTTGTTCTCTAAAAACAAAAAAAAAAAAAAGAATCACTCGTTGGCTTTGATGTTTTAAGAAATTCACTCACGTTTCCAATTGCTGTGAGGCAGGTATTTTCCCCAGGTAGGTTCTGGTGTCTGTTGCCATTCGTCACATAACTTTTTATTGTCTCTCTGGTTCTCTTATGAACGTATTTTATCGATGTGGTGGAAACATTAATTTTCGTTTCGAAATCGCTTCCAACACAGAGCTTGATGTGGCAAGAACTGCGATACGATTTTGAATGCATGTTGCATGTGTCCCATAAAAGAACACAAACTGGTTATACTTATTTTATTTGTATTGAATTGGCTTTCAAAGATATTGTTCTAAGGCGTCTCCGAAATGGGATGAAAGATGTCCTAATATCGATCCAATTCCACGACACTATTTCGAATCGGAGGTCTTAAAAAGTACGAGCAGATGTTCCATGTATCTAGAGGTTTATTTTTGTACCTCGCCACTGTCTGATGATAATTAACAATTCCACGTAATATCTCCATTACTTGCGACTATTTTTTCTTATATTTCTGTATCGTGTATCCTCCAGAAGAAACTTAATTATTATATTATAAGTGCATCCAGCTTTACCTCGAAGTGAGAATATCATTTATTCGCAAACAAAAACGTTAATTTCCAGACCACCTTCCTGAAGACATTTCCAAAGATTAATTACAGGATCCATAGCCGCATAGCATGTCTTCCGTTTGCATTTAAAACAATTTATGTTCATCCTCTCTGACAGCTACTCTCTACAGATACCTACACACCTCCTATTCGACAGACAGGATACCATGAAATTCCATCCAAGGTTACAATTGCACAAAAGTTTCACTTTCTGCACAGCACTTAGCCCAGGTGCATGCAATTATCCATTACACGTTCCTGGGTGTTCTCAGAAATTCTTTTTTTTTTTTAACTTGAGATACTCTGTTCGTATGCAGTTCCTTTCTATCTACTATTGGTGGGGGGAAACGAAAGATGTTAAGTGGAAGTCAAATGCACATTAGGAGATATACTTCCTTTTCGCTTTTGTATTTCTACACGTGGATACTTGTAGATAGAAGGCTCTTCGGAATATGCAACCTTAATCCTTGTTCATCGCGAATACTGATTCCATTGTCTGCTATTCTGCTTGTTCCTTTGGGTAGGCTTAACTTCATGCGGAGCCGTCAGTCAGCGATGTCTGCAATGCATTTGCAGTTTTTTCCTGCTGCAGTAAGAGTAGAACTTTAGGATGCAAGTGGAATTTATTTTTCATTTTTCGCACTCGTTCGATATGGCTAGCCTTTAAGTTTTTACTTACTTTTGGTAGTGCAACCATGTAGCTATTCATAGATTCACATGGTGTCCTTTAGACTACATGCTTGTGTGGTGACTGTGTAAATCATTGAGGGTTACACCCTTTGTTTAAATGAACTTCACCACTTAGGACTAAAGTCCTTTAAAGTTAAAAACCCAGTGCTGGAGTGAAAGGAAAGAGATTTTGTTGCAAATATTGATGAGGACAAGTGGCTGAGTGACTGTATTTCACTGTGTGACCAAAAGTGGATTTTAAAAGGAAAACAGCTATAGATTTCGTTGGAACAACTGTGCTGCCAATATTGGTGAAGGACTGTACCATATGTATCCAACATTCCGACAATGGTCTAGCGACGGGAGATTGTCGCAAATTGATAGATTACCTATCAATCTACATGCCTTACACTGGACACGATCTAATAGACGCAGGTAAATTGAAGGAGCTCCTGCCCAATCATGTGAACTGTGTTCGAATTTTAGACTAGGTTCATATAAGGTCCATAGACAGTAGCCAAATCTTGAGGAATCTGAGGGATTTAACGTCACTTTTCGCAGATGTTTCAGATAATTCCAGGATTAGATTCTAACTAGTATCACGTTTCAGAGGCAGGACACAGGACAACTGGGTTTTTGCCGAATTGAACTCAACTCGGTTTGTTGAACCCCAGTTCATGATTGCATCAATATCGGAACTCCACAGCTTGGGGTCTCTCCTGTGGAGTCATTAAAAGTACTGTCATTCGTAAAAAAATGGATTGAAGTGTCTGTCGAACAAGGTAGGAGAGAGTACTGAGCCTTGGTATACACCAGCATTGGTTAAGACTCAGGTCTAAGTATATCCATTTAATACCACTTGTATTGACTGATTATTTAAGGGACTTGCAATCTAGGATGAGAAGACGAACCGAACATCGTAAGCTTGGAGTTTTGCTTAAGGGCGCACTGTGCCACACTCTATGGAAAGTTTTAGAGATATGAAGGGCAACTACTCGGCATTCATTGTGAAGGTAAATACTTTGGATACAGTTTTACGTAAGGTACTCCATAAGGACCCCTGTTAAACGTTCCTGAGGGAAACCGTACTGACGATGGGAATTTACAATGATGACTATAGAGGTTGACGTTGAAGGAGAGGTTTAGTCAGCAGTATGATAGATGGGAAAGCTTACGTAGAGGCTTAGCCAGGGTTGTCATCACCTAAATTTTAAGATGATAGCAACGTAGTTGCTTCTATCGACAGAGTTTTATTGCCTTCTACCATCAAAAAGTTGATTGGTCAACATATGGCCTAAACGGTAGTGATTTTTAATGTAACGTGAACCAAAACTATTTCAAAACGATTTGCGACTGTCCTCGTACGTAGTGAGGACCCAGGGAAGAAGAACACCTTCTTAAAACAAGGGGATGGACTCCAAATGACCCAGAAGACTTGTTACTATTGAGTTCTTTTAGTACTTGAGCCACTGCCGTGCATATATTGAACCGGATTCAGTAAATGTGGTGATAGAGAAGTATTTGGCAATAAATAACTTGGGAATCTGGGATGGGTGCTTAAGCGAAAAGCTTGACGAAAGACCAAACAGATCTCCTGCCTTTAGGACATTAGGACATTTCAGAACTTAAAGGGCTTTAAAGTTGAGTTGCAGTAATTTTTTCCCCGCTTGGCATAGGCTTTTCCTTCTTCTGGATGGCAATCACACAAGGTCGGGTGGAAAGAGATTTTTTTTTTAGTTCTTACTATTGGTGTAATACTAGCTGTTTAACTCGGAATGAAGGAGGACATATTAAGTAAAGCCAAGGATTCATAGAGATTTAAAGAACTGATATTTCGACCGGGACTCTCGTATAGCCGAATTATTCTTCTTTCAAATGAGTTCTGACGAGAGTACAAGAATTTAGCTGACACCAGACAACGTTCCGATCTCCCCAAGGAAGAGAAAACTGCTTGTGTGGAAGAGAGGTTAAAAACAGATCTAGAGGATGTTGGCCATAGCCGTGAAGATCGGAAAAGCGCGTTGGTTTGTCCACAAGCTAAGTAAGGAAGTTTAACTCAGCGAAGATTTCTGCATAACGAGCTTTGGGTGTTGTTGACACTGAGTGACTTGGCGTCTTGTTTCGGTGGAAGAGAGGTTCTGCAAGGTCTAATGCGATCTAGATGTATCCAATGAACAATAGCTCTACAGAAAAGAAGGTATGGAATACCAGCCCTCAGAATTAAGGCCAAAAGATACTATCTTAACAAACTGACATGTATGCACTGTCGATCGGAGAATATTGAGGACTAAAGTTTGTAAGGAGTGCCTTCTTCTCTATTTTAAGCCCCGAAACCGGATTCAGTCATATTTTGAGGAAATAAGAAAAACTTCTATAAATAAAAAATTTTTCTTTTTTTCTTCGTTTATTTCAAAAACCAAATTCGTTCCTTCTGTTGCGTTCCTAATTACAATGGAGCTATAAATAAATCTTCGCCTTCCCCAAGAGGAATAGACTGCATTCTATAAATAACACGAAGTATGTACATATATCTGCAATGCCGCAGGAAATCAAACAGAGACAAACTGTCTACATTCAAGTCCAAATGTACTTATGTATCTAGATATTTGTACTTCATCTCTATGATGTCAATTGCCTTCAAATAATGTACATAATGATTTTTAAAATGTTTTTTTTTTTATGAATAGATTAACAATTAATTCGTTATATTGTTTCCTTACAGGAAGGACTACCTCGTATGAAGTCCTACACACAAAAGATACAAGTAGCTCCCCTGTCTGTCTTTAGCTGAAACGACGCATAGCATGTCTACATCCTATTAGACGGATAAGTAGGCAATAAATTAATAAATCAATGACGGATAATGAAATTCAGATTACCTACACTTTCTTTACCGCAAACAGATTCTTGGGACAATTAATCATCGGAAGATACTATAAGTTAGAAATAATTACTACTGCTAAACAACAGCCCTTATCAGAGCTATGAACTGTTTACATAAGAGATTGCAATTGTTTTAATTAATGTTATTAAAATCCAATTAACATAGTGTTTTGATGAAATATGTATGTAAGTACGTTCTGTTTCAGCAGGAATACCCGTCGATACAATATGAAAAACGTCGTCGTTGCGGCTAAGTAATGCCAATCAATAGCCGATTAGACATCATCCCCTCTTGCAGTTTTGAATAGGTAGTCTCGGGTATTAAAACCCTAAAGCCGTCGGTTCTTATGGCCTACCCGCGGAGCTTTTCAAATATGATAGTCATGTTTTGGTAGGGTGCTTTCAGCAATCAACCAAGTATGGATGGATGAAGCCATGTCCAAGTCTATATGCGATTCTATGTCTTGTAAGAATTATTGAGGCATATTCCTGCTATATGTTGCGAACTCTTACAGCATTCTACCCAACGTATTGCGTGATTGGCTGAAACCTTTTTGCAACACACTCAGCGGCACATACTAGTGTAACTTCATGGCCAGACAGACCGACGATCGACCAAACTTTCACTCAAATCCTGGAAAAGACCAATCAATTTCAAGTCGGCAATCACTATCCCTTCATTGACTTTAAGCCGCTTATGATATGATTCATCGCCTTGAGCTTTACAAAACGATGGCCAAGACCGGGAACCCGGTAAAACTGATGCAGCTGTGCTTCAGCAAGGAGATGCGCTGTCGTGTGACTCCTTCCATCTTGTGCTGGAACAGATGGTGTCCTGGGCATGTGTAAACATCATCTTCAACAAATCTGTCCAGCTGCTGGGATACACAATCGACATGGACATCATCGGTCATTCTCTGCGCACTGTGACAGAAGTTTTTATAGGAAATGGCTAGACGAGTAGGTCTTGATATAATTGAGGACTAAGCCAGCTACTTGTAGTCGAAAAACAAAGGCACAGCCTTCCATCACCTAGATCAAAACGTCACTATTGGCAATAGTAACTTCGAAGGGGCTTAGAAGTTTACCTACCTCGGAGTAAGTTGTTACTGTGATTAGGCGAAACAAATGGGCTCAAAACTACTTGCTCGGGAGACGTAATGCATGTTCTAAAATTTGATCCTGCCGGTATGGGGTCAACCGCTGCTGGTTAAGCACAGCCGATATTGAGTGAAAAAATCTTCGTCGAATTTTCAGTCCCATAGGAGGGCCAATGAACGAAAAGATACAACGGTACCAAGCTGTACCAAGATGTGGATGTAGAAGCACATCGCCTATATTTGCTGGGCCACATAGAGCTAATAAACAATGATGGTCCAGCAAATAGGATCTTCGAATCACAGCCCAATGGTTCCAAGCGACAAGGAAGATAGAACCTATGCTTTAAGGATCAAGCTATGACGACTAACAAAGCGCTTAGTCTGGGCAACTGGAAGCAAAGTGCCAGCGATCGAAGGGAGTAAAAGGCGGGCATGTCTCTGGCAGATAGTTATCACGACTCCGGAGCCCCTTAAGTAAGTAAAAATCATTCAAGATCAGCGACAACTTGTCAAAGCTTGTAAAGGACAGACATCTACGATGATTAAGTTGAATAGAATACCAACAACCCAAGGAGCACGATGATATCTCTAATGAAAACTATGATCCGCTGATGATCTTCATTACCTGGAAGGGAGGGCAGAAATAGGCTGCACCACATTGACTTTATGTACGGTGGAGGAAAGTTTGTTGTAAGTAGCACACGATTCTCTATCTCAATAGTCACAAGGACTATATAGAGGACTACCTAGTTAAACTATCGCCAATCCGGAAAAGGTGATCCTTAGGGTGAATTGATACTTTGATTGCCAGGATATGAAACCTGTTATTTCCCCTTACTTACATTTTTCAAAATTCCTATTGATACCTACATACCTCTATATGTACATATGTACGTGTGTATGTCAAAATAGCTCATGCCAGATGTCTGAAGAGTAAAGTCTTTAAAACAATTGACGCAGAGTTATCCAATTCGCGTTTATAAAAAGCCACCCCTTAGCAGTTTCCAACATTTTAATTAACTTAATGGCCACGATTGTACCCGAAAAAGGACAAAGGAGAGAACAATTTTCGAATACCTACCCACTTACATACCTTTTGTGATTTTCACAATTGTTAACAATCAAGTAAATGTCCTTTCGTGAAAGGATTTTTTAAATATAAAACTTTTCAATGGGATTTAGCCGTTTCTCGGAAACGAAATTAATGAAATTGTGTTTTCCTTTTTGTTTTTACAACAAAAAGTCATTAAATTAAATAAATTAACCAATACCCAATGATTTATGTGTATAAAGTTGTATGAAATCGATAATGAAGTCCTCCTGCATTGAAGGATGACATAGACTGCATCATTCACTACACTCAGCCTTGAAAAGGAGTTAAAGCTTAGGTTTTCTGTTTCGACAAGTCTTATGTACATCTGTCAATCAATAATAATCCTATTAAGATGTTAATTATGTTTTTTTATCACAAAACAACAATATTAGGGCAATTCAAAAGTTGCCGTAGTCAAACGTTCAATTAAAGCCTTTATTACGTGGCCATGAAAGAATGCCTCCATTAGAGGCTAAGAAATTATTTTGACAAGCCGATCGCGTGTCCTAAAAGTCCGTAAAGTACAAAATTTTAACATGCTATGTAAAATTACCAAATTTTCTTCTGGCAGCAGAGCGTATCCACAATTCATTTGGCAGGTACTGTAGACGTTTAAGGACACAGCGTTCTTTGTTTCTTTATGACCGGGAATGGAGCTGTTTAACAATTTAATTTGTGAAACGTACCTGTACCTGTGACTGCAGTGAGTTTGGTGTTCGGTTGCAGTCGATTTCCTTGCACGAATCCGTGGAGTATTTCGTGCAAAAATTAGGAGAATAATTCAAATAAAGGTATTTGGTGCCCCTTAAGAAGGCGAACTTCAACTACAGGTAGTGAGTAGCGTGCATAATGCATTTTCCTCAAATGTAGGTGACCCACTTTTTAGCTAAATTCAGGTACAAAGATGTTCGTTTCGGAAACTACCTATAGATACTTGTTTGAATATAAGAATATAAGAAATAAAATGATTTTTTTCATGGCTTGTTCAGCACTATATTCAGTCCTTACTTTTAGTCTTTCAAGGTTCTTCTATGCAAACCAAATCCGTGTCACTCGTTTGACAACTCTGTCAACATTTGTGTTTATTCGCTTCAAGTGCAGAGCCAAAGTAGATAAAGTTTTTAAGTTGCACCTTTCATCTCATTACTCATTGCATCAACCATGGTCATAACGCACCTTTGTCTAGAATGTTTCGTTTGGCTAACAACGTGTGAAAAACTCGTTTCACTTTCACTGTAGCAGAGCCACCCTTCGCAACATCCTTCAGTAAAGCTTCAGTTCCACCTAGCCACTATCCCCCATCTCTTCTCTTCTTCAAGCTTCGTAAAGTAGTCAAAGAAGTCATGTTAGAGTTTCAGATTTTGACAAATAGGACTGAAAGTAAACACTGAATGTAATGCCTCACATAGGCTCGATTCATAATGATGAGTTCCAATCTTGGCTTCCGTGTATCTTCGATGCTTTGACTGTAAAATCTATACTAAAGGATCTTTTATTAGTCGAGACTAAGTATCTGTAGTGAATAAATTTGATGCCATATTTGACATTTGTGAAGTGAAGGCAAGACCATATAGCTTCTGATTTAAAGGTTGGGTTTGTCCATCTTCCCGAATTTCCAGTGAATTCAGCCTTTTCAATTCGAACAGACTGTGATACTACGATGGAATTAGTTACACGACTATGTTCTCAAGGCGAACAGTGTCTTGTTTCAGTTGCATTGTATCTTTGGAAAATTCGCACCTTGCTACCCAATATAAAGTAAAACGAAAGTCCATAATAGATGCTCTCGGTAAACCGATCAATGCAGGATGATCTATTCTGAACTTATTTTTTCTTAATATACCAACCCCTTGGAGTGTCGTAACCCCGGGACATTTTCCCAGTGGGTTAGACGAAGTTTATGCTCCTATGCGTTGATCAGCGCTGTGGCATTAGCCCAGTTGACGCCACAGTAAGGTTCAGGTCCAATGAACGCAGATCCAGAGCCAGCCCTGGCTAGTTCATCTGCAGATTCGTTGCCTGCAATCCCCTGATGACTTGGAACCCATCCGAGTACCACACTATTATTATGTCAAGCAAGAGATTGTAGTACATCGTAACAGCATTTAACTGCTAAGGAGTCCATTAAGTTGGACGACAGAGCTCTGAGAGCTGCCTGACTATCTGAGAAGATATAAATTTTAACGCCCTTGATTCTCTTACATCAGACTGTTAGGTCGGTATACGTAAGTTGAACAAACAGCTGCATATTCAGCTAGCTTTGGGGTCACTAATGGATCCATTATGAGACCTTATCACGAAGTGGTCTTAAACCAAGAAAGTTAATCTCTAACTTTGGGATAGCTAAATGCCTTCCCTGAAGGAACCGACGATTGTTAGAAAGATGGTCAATGTTAACTTTCCAGATCTTTGAAGTGGTATTCACCGAGTGGCCCTTTCCTAGTACAGGCCTGGGCATTCGCATAAGATGTGAGAAATGCTCTCCTCTGCGTCGTCCACTAACAGCCTCTACAGAGGTGAGTCTAGTCGCATTTTATTTTGGTGGACTGGAATTTCCTTGGTTTTGGAACACTCCCACGTTTTTTCCATTCTATTTATTCCATTTTCTATTTCAAGTCTTGCGAAGATTTGTTTTATATTACTTTCAACAAGAGCTCTAGATGGTGGAACAGAAGTATCTACCATTGTTAGATCTTGTTCGGACCCCTTTCTTACTAAATCGACCCTCAGTTCATTTTCTTCAATACCGTTGTATTCTATCTTGCTGTAAGAGTATTGAACTGTTACCTTCATCGCGGCTTGATTATGGATGAATAGTCGATCAACTTCCTGGAGTGCAGTTTTGCGGATAGTATCGCTTCTGCTATTGCTTAAACTTCTGCCGTCGTTGGGAAGCCTGAGTGAGGGAGTAATCTCAGGTTCAGTTGTGTCTATGCCAAATAATAATTCTTTATCAGTTTTTGACTCGTCCTTGAAAATTGAAATACTATTCTAGTTGATGGCCCTACTATTTATCCAGTCATCCCTTCAGGTTAAGGTGGTATCAAAGTTAAGGCTAAACACAGGGAAAATTGTTCTCGATGCTCAAGTTGTTCCATCTCATAAAAGATCGGTAGTCTTCTTTCCGAATGTTTTATTGTTTCAAAGGACGTTCAAAAGGAAGGTGAAAGTTCAATGGAATCAGTGCCATAATTGATTCGAGGGCTTCACTGATTGTGGCTATAATGGCCCTGATAGTCGCTATGCATGCTAATCTTTATGTACTGAGAGTCACCAGGCTACGCACCCCTACGAAGAATGGGTCTGACATTGGCAATATATACATACTTGTACGTCCAGTGGATACACTCCTTTTTAACCCAAGATTTTGCTGGCCGTAAATAAGGCAATGGATGTCTTTCTTATCCCGTGTTCTCTTCTCTCGAAGTCAGTTCACCATTGATTACACAACCAAAGTTTCTCGACTTGAATGTTGTTTAGTCTAAAGGGTTCGATTTGTAGGATTCATGAGTTTTCCAGATGACAAATTGTATGGAAAATCCACGACATTTACGAGTAACTTCATCCTAGCATAAGGCAAAAGCCTCCAGAACTCGAGTCTCTGTTATTTACTGGAATTTTGAATTTTACATCGACATAAAGCATTATTTTCCTTTGAGCGTAAATGTCATTTTCAGACCTCCACTCTACTAAATATTCTTTATGTCTGATCGAAAGCAGGCTTAAACCCAAGCCACAGATGCTTCCATGGTGAACATTTGACATCTAACCAAGCAATTTTTCAATGTGAAAGTAAATTTTGGAATATGTTACCAAAATTTGTAATCAATGATGGAAAATCTTGCAAAAGAACACAATACCTATAGAGGACCATCTCCGAAAGCTGTGGTATTTCTAAAGTTCAACGTTTTAACTTCTACTTTTGAATGCTCCCATCCATGTAGGATGTCATATGCATAAAACCAATCACCTTAGAGCCCTTTTTCCAATCCTTTTCTTAAGTCAAAATCCTCATTTCTAATTTGTAAATCCATGTCACAGAATAAATACTCAACCTATTAACAGAAAATCTACGATTCGACGTCCATGGAATACTTCATAGGTTTAGATAGTGCCACTTTCATAAAATTAGTACTCCTTTGCTACAGACAAACTCGTGTATGTTCATACATTATGTATACTCCCAAATCCGGGTAATCATAGTGATTTTGGTTACAGTGTCGTTCTGCAATGATTGTATTTTCTTTCCCCTAAATACGTGAAATATTGGAAAATATAATGGAATCGAGGTCTTATCTTATCGAGCATGTCTTTTAACTGTCAACCGCACCCCTGCACGGTTGCACCACACCCCAAATGGAATTAAGGATAATTAAAAGGAGATCTTAAATAGATCAAAGTAACACGGTGTTCGAGTCCTCACAGAAAGGGACTAGTGAACAAATAAAGTTCACATTATCATCCACCCACAAGGGGACGCTCGGCTGCCTGGCCTAGTAGACCAACATAAATCTAATGTTTGCCACGTGCGACGTAAAATAATCTTATTCCATCAAATTTTTTTCGTTTATGTTTTAAGAGCCTTTGCTCACTGTTATTTAAGACTGACGCCTTTTTATTATCGGCTTTGTTTTGATTATAAAGATTTTCACCCTTAGACCAGGGCTGCATGCATGCCTTCTGAACTAAAAATAAGTGGGTACAGGGCTTAGATAAAGGTATTAAGTGTCAAGCGAGACCAGGATACTCAGTTCTATCATGGTGTTCCTTCTGAAAAATTTACGAAACATTTGCAAAGAATGACACCTTAAATGCGTTTAAATGTATCTACACCACGAACAAACAGGAAATTTCTCGGCACCGGATATCCGCAGCAGAATCTGGAGGAAACAGATCTGCTAGATGCCATACACGCATGGGTCGTACTGAGAGTATGTTTGTGTTTTAAGTATATAAATTTTTCAGGATTGAAATTTAAATCGTATTCTTGCTTAAAAAAGTGGGCGTGGCATTAAGTACTCAGAATTATAACGAATTTTTATTTATTTTGATTTTTAAACAATTTTGGAAAGAATTAACTTTTAAAAGTGGGTGTGGGAGTTTCAAAACATGGTACGCTATACCCTTGCACTAATATATTCAATTTTGAAACGCATTTTGTACGGATTTTTCTCCAAAAATGTAGTACGCCATCTTATACCCGTGATACACTGATGGTATGGATACTATAGTATGCGGATATACCATCTATCTGTCAGGCATTACCATGGTAATACCACACGAGCAACATGGTATTAGCATGGTATTGATACTTGGGTATTTACTGTGGTATTCGCAACTTTCCAACGATCTCAACGCCATTCTTCTTAGTGAATCTTCTTCAAACTACAGTTTGGTGTCTCATTGACAGTAAATATGTATGTTGCTTTTATATTTTGCTATGAGCGCCAGTCGTAGACAAAATTTTCTTTTTCTTTTCAAATACAATAATTTTGTGTTATGCGACACTAAAACACTTAACAAATCCATTTGACTTGTATTTTTCGATTTTGACATTTAATTTAAAAATGGATAATGACAATTCGGTACAGTTTTGTCAACGCATACTACACAGGATGTGTGTCAGCTTCCATAGTATTGTGAATACCATGGTACCCGTACTATGGTATCCACACCATCAGTGTGTCACAGGTATAAAAAAATATGTGGAAGTTGACACTGGTTTCAAAAATATCCCAATCGGGCCTAAATGCATAGAAGGCGTGATTCATTTAGAGGTATCTATTTGTTCATGGATTTTTTGACAGATAGCGCATGAGTCGTGTTAACCTGTCATGGTATTTCTGTTCAGTATTGATTGGCATTTCATTCCAGAAATGCGTAGCTCGACATAGGTTCTACAAATTATTCGTTCTACAAGGAATGTGTTTCGTGCACTTAGAGCAATTCATGGTCTAGATAATCGGCGTACGGAACGCACGATTCGCTATACCGTCAAAAAGCTTGAAACCCAATTTTAATTTTTAGACACAGTGACGAAAAATAGTGAAGAAAATATTGCAGAGGTACATAGCTAAGAGTGGACGCAATGACAGGTTGACTTATTGTATTTAACAACTGGACTGATTTTACATAAGGATCTTGGTTTAAAGTATACAATATTCAACTGGTGCAAGAATTGAAGCAGGTTGACCTACCGAATCATCACCGTTTATGTCTTTGGGCTCTTGAACAGCTTGAAGGAAATATACTGTTTTTGACAAAAATATTGTTTCTGTCATAAGGGTAAGTCAATAAGCAAAACTGCCCTAATTAGGTTGAAGAGCTACCCAGAGAGTTTAAAGATCTACCACTCAAAACAACGGTCTGGTGTAATTTATGGACTGGTGGAATCATCGCCAGAGTGTAACTACCAATGGCACCCGGTATCGGGACATGATTATGGACTATTTCCTGCCTCAAATTGAAACCCGTGATCTCCAGGACTAACAATATAGCATAGAAACCATGTATTGGGAGAACAATTCAGCGCTTCGGATGCCTAGATCGTATAATATCACACCTCTAGACGTTTTCCTTTAGAGTTATGTAATTGTAAAGTCCAAAGTCTACATGGATAAACCGAGTACGATTGAGGAACTGAAAGCCAACTTTACTCGCGGTATTCGCCCAATACCACTTGAAATGCTCGAATGGGCCATCGAAAATTGGAGCTTCCGAATGGACTATGTTAACAGGAGTTACGGCCAACATTTGGAGGAAATAATCGGTAACAAATGAATGTCGAGAATGGTACCTTTGGTTAACTTTTTTTTTTAGTTTTGAATCACACCTACCTAGAGGTTAGAACAATAAACTCCGATTTCTCCTCGAATTATGACAATTTTTTTTGTAAAACCCTTACGTGTACTCTATGTATAGCCTTGTAGCAGTTGTGGTATGTTGTGCATCATCTCTCCTTTTGGAGGATGTCTCCAATAAGACATTCCGGTCAACGTCCACATTCATCCCATATCTCTTCCTATCTTCTAACGATGCAAATCTGTCGAAATCACTCAAAACTTTGGCAACGATAGCTAAATATTTTTACTATGATTACGATAGTTCGCCGTCATGAAATTTCATTATCGCTTAAGTAGGTATACGTCTAATAATTTAATAGCGTCCTCCATGAAATTGTTTCGAAATTTTCGAGAAAATTGCTTCTGACACTAAAATTTCTCATCATGCAGCAATATTAGAGGAGTTTTCCTATTTCGGCAATCGATAGTGCATACGAGAGTATATCCGTGTGGATATTATTAAATTATAATTAAATGCATATGCACTCTGAAGGGTGGTGAACTAGATAACCACCAACGGATGTTCCGTTCAAACTTAGGTAGCTTCACGCTGCCTATGGTGGTTGATTAAAACATCCTTTCCAGTCTTCTGTAAAGTCAATATTTTTTTTTGCTATTTTTAACTCTGTTTGCGGGAAAATGAAAATGAAATTCTGAAGGTCATTTTGTAGTAATCGATAAATTAATTTAATCTGTTCAATGTGACACATAGTTTCGACGATATGCCTTCACTCGAACTAATACCATGTTTATGAGGAAAATAATATCTTGGCTAATTAAGTTTCACAGAACTACCAAATTACCTATGTACATACATACATATGTATGTAGATCTTGGAGAAAACCCAAGAAGTCCAAGACGAATCCACCATCTTTTTATCGACTTTAAGGCAGCATATGACAGCGTCTACAGAGACGAGCTGTACAGAGCCATGTCTAGTTTTGGCATCCCCGCCGAACTCGGGGAGAATTCTCGCTGCTCTATCAAGGTCGGTAACGATCTCACCGAGACCTTTGATGTCAAAAACAAATGTTTTTGACAAGGTGACGCGCTGTCATATGATTTTTTTAACATTGTACTTAAAAGAATTGTGCGAAACTCACAAGCCAACACCAGAGGTACAATCTTTCAAAAGTCCGTGCAACTTCTAGCGTACGCCGATGACAAGCCGTTGACGGGCTTTGAAGGCGAAGATTCAACGAAGAACTATACGACCTGTATAGCGACATCGACCTAGTCAGAAAAATGCGCATCAGTCGTTTAAGATGGCTGGGGCATGTAGACCGAATGGACACCAATGCTCCGGCCTGTAGAGTCTTGGAATTAAACCCGGAGGGACAACGTAGTAGAGGAATACCTCGCCTTAGGTGGCGCGCACTGACCAAAGGGGACCTTAACCGACTTGGAGTGCGCAGCTTGAGGCAGTTAGCTAAGGATCGGGCTAACTGGAGAGGCTTGTTGGTTGAGGCCCAGGTTCACCCCGAACTGTAGTGCCACCTAATTACAACTACTACATACATATGTACGCTCGTATTACTTCATTTGATTTTAGAGTTCGTTCACAAGATTATTCGACTGAGGCACCTACAAACAATCGAGTGTCGAGTCTATAAGAGACCTCAGAAAACACGATGTTTCGATACTAAAATAATTAAAAGAAGAATAACTCTTGACTATCTGTATTTCTTTAGACTGAGAAAGTTATTGGAAGCAGTAAGCCCCTATCCCGAACAACTGACGAGACTCCGAATCATCCTAGTCGTGCTTTATGGCACTGAAGTTTGGACCCTAACTAACGTGGATGAGGATGAGGATATCCTTGGTCGCTCTGAGAAAAAAGATTCTTTTTGATATTTTCTGTGCTACATGCGTTGAAGGTATACAAGTTGTACAACGACATCAAATAAGTAAATAAATGCACATAAGTGATCTGAGATGGCTAGGACATATAGAGACGATGGACACAAATATTCAGGCGTGTAAGAATTTTTGAATCCAATCGGGACGGATAACACAGTAGAGGAAGAACATCACCTCAAGCAGATGACGCGCAAATGCAGAAGGGGATCTCAATAGACTTGAAGTAATTAGCTAAGAATCGGGGTAACTAGAGAGGCTATGTTTGCTGTATACGGTATAGAGTCGTCCATCAAGACGTGCTATTTCAATTTATAGATTTATGGACAAATCACAGAGAAAAAAACTCACCCAATTTGTTGCACAGCGACACCGGCTTACTCGAAAAGATGGCTAAGGATCATGCTGACTGCAGAGGATTGTTGATTAAGAATTCCTCCGGACTGTAGTGCCATCACAAGTAAGTTAGTAGTCATACGATTTGATGGTTCAAGCATACCGAATGGGGTAGAATTAGGAACTTTCGATACTAAAAACTAAATGTCTGCGTCTTTAGGACTATTTACTTCTATCTTCCAAGCACAGGCTTTTTCTATCGTGATCTGTGCCAGAAAATCGGATAATCGACTTTACACTTTACCGGATAACCGATTTTAAAAGTTGTCATACCCTATGAGTCTGCCCTAGCTTAAAACTGTCTCCAAGCCCTCCACTAAAATTGGTTCCAGGAAATACTCGTAAAGTTATTCCTGGCAATGAGACTGCTGACGAACTTGTCAAATCGGGTGCCTTATCTCTGTATATTGAGCCTGAACTCTGGTAACCTTTGAGCTAGATAAAGATAGAGTTAAGCACAGTTCTTCCTGGAACTGACAAATTGCCCTTAGACATGCCAAGAAATTTTTAAACTTCTCAAAATTAAGAAAAAAACAAAAGAGATTCTAGCAATGACTATATGAATACCTATAACGCCAAGATCTTGACAGACTTCCTATCTGGTCATTGCTCTCTAAAAGATCTACTGAAGGAGATTGATATTAGACGCGTGTCGACTATACTTAGATGACACTGAAACTGTCGAACATATTTTGCGTGAATGTCCCGCCATCAACCATCAGCGCAGACCCTCTTACCTAAGACTCAAAATCATTTTCATCAAGCTTTATGTTTCTCAAAAAAATATTTTTAATGGAATCCTGGAAGTTATTGCAATAAATTCATTAAACAAACAGAAAGCCACGCCCACTTTATTAAGCCCTCAGCTTTGAACCGTCCCATTAATGTACAAATAGGTGCAGAGGTTCCAGTACGTACGACCCAGTCAAGTTTTTCTTTATAGTAAGGATCTGGTAATTGAAGCTTGAGGTGCACGCTCGTCGGCTTGGAAGGCTAGTATTACATATAAATTTAAGTCCTATTTTCACACAAATGCTCTTACAAACCTTACCTAGATAGAATCCTTTATGTTTTATTTACTCAAATATTTTGCCTGTATCTAGTAGTGGTGGAAAGGACTCCCAACATTAGATTCTAGATCAAACTTTACGAGAAGCTCACACCCTTTTAATAGTTTCGCAAGGAAAGGTCTTCGCTCTTTTCATGGTCTCACTTGCATTAACCCAGTTCGTACTGGGTTAGTCCAACTCCTTCAGCAAAGTGTGTGACCAAAACCCAAAAGCTGAATTTTTCTTCCAATCTTGTTTACCAAAGAAATGAAAAACATTCCTCCTTCCGCAAATTTCAGAAATCCTTGTTTGTTTCGTCCTTTTCAACGCCAACAACACTACCAAAGTAAATATTTGTGGTAAAAGTCACTCTGTCATGTAAGCTGATATATTTATCTCAAAAATTATGCAAAAATGTCACCCCAACGAGAAAACTTTAAATTTCAAAACAGAGACACTTACATACCTTCTTTGCATGAAAAATAAAATAAAATAAATGCCAAGCAAAATTATATTATGCGCATATTAAGGAAATGAAATGATTTAGGTACTTCTTCCCTGACTTGCGTTATCGTCCTGAAATCGTTGCCAAAAAATTTCTATTTTTTCCGTTCGATTGCCAAAAGAAAACGTTTAAGGAACAGGATCATAAAACAGGAAGTAAGAGCAGACAGAAAAGCCAAAGAGTTCGTTGCATCCTAAGCAGTTCGCCGGGTCTAAGGTGTAGTCCATATATTTGAATTTCTCGAGGACCCTGTCTGCATGGTAGTCGTTTAAGAAAGGATATAAGCAGTCATGCTTCTTCCTTAAATGTGCACATGAATAACTTTTCAATACCTTGAGATACGAGTATATTTTATTATTTTCTCTGACCTCATTCTATGCGGAAAGTGAGGAAAGACAAATTACAATTAAATGATGTCGATTTGAATAATACCTCGCCGCGACTTTTGCGAACTGTATGCATCCTTTCGTCCTTTCTTTGGGATTATACTTCATGTGATGGGAACTTCGCGCCTAAGGACTGCTCTCTTTCATCCCATTGGTTAAGTGCAATCTCATTTAAAGTTTCACAATTGACTTTTAGTTCAAAGAGAGGTCCTTTCTCTGTGTGCAGTGTAATCAGTGTAGGGAATGCATTTTTTCCACAAACTGAAAAGTCTGTTTGGGGTAACGAATATTGTCGAGGAAAAGACCAATCCAAAGGAGGAAACTTTAGTCCTCATCACGGCATAACATGAGAACTTTTTAATCTGGTTTTGTTTTCTTTTCCGGTGCGAAGGACAACACAGGACATAAAGGCAAAGTGATAAAGAGTCTGCACCTCTAATGGGTCTGCGAAGAAGGTTGTAAGTTTGCATCTCATTACGTAGGCAAAGGACTGTACAAAGGATTCTTGTAGTTTCTTTCATTGGAAGTATCTAACATTTGCAGTCCTGTGATGGAATATGTGAGGACACTATCCAGTGACGCAAGAACGAATTATAAGATTTTTAAAAGCAGGTAACGAAGTTCTAACTTATGTAAGAGCCAGGCTTAAGAAAGAAGAACTTAAACCCCTTGTTTCAGTTCTCTAGATCTAGACCAATTGATGATTGCTTGGGGGTCGAGATGAACGTTCAGAGTTCGTAATCCGTAACATTAGCGACCGTTCAGTTGTCATGTTCCTACTAAACACAATTAGTAACATCTAGACTGGACCGTATCATGGATAGTCTCTTGGCTCTAATTGTATCCACATTAACTTGAAGATCTCTAAGTATTACAATATAGGCTGTGACCTTAGCTTTAAGGGAATTTTAAATAATGTCGGATCAGATTAGACATTTAACACTTTAACATTGTGTTGGTACTCCTAAATCCTTGATTTAGTAAGCTTTAGTCACAAGATCTTGACATAGACAAAGATTGATCAAAAGATCCGGTTGGTTCAGTTTGACCATGGTAACAAAACTCTCTTCTTGTGGGAGAACTATGTAGGGATACTCGTACAGAAAGCCATCTTAAATTTGACCAAAGCCTACCGTAGAAATGGCCAGGTTTATTTATCTCAACCTTGTAGCTGTTACTATTTTTCTTCGGTTGTCTTTGCGGACAGGAACCCCACTTCGGATAAAAATATTGAGCTATGTTGAGTTATGTAGATATAGAGTTATATTTTAAGTATCTTAGAAGAGCGATTTATGGTCAAGTAGTCTTTACTTAAAATGTGACTTGGTTTACTCATTTTATGTGTAAATATTGCACATTCTTCCCTCCATGCCACCCTCTTTTCTTTTCTTAAAGACCCTTGTCCATATAGACCTGACCCGTGACCTGAAAAGACCTATTGTATCACTAGGATATTACCTCCCTCATGAAAGAGGGCACGTGCAGTGCCTGTGACAAAGCTCACCCAGTTTCCGAATGCTATCCTTGTCCAGATTAGGAATTTCCTTATAGGAATAGAACATGAAATAATCGCTTGGATTGTTTAAAATCGGGACAAATTTTTCAGTAAGCTAGACGAAGCTTAGGTTCCTAATCGTTAATCAGCACTGTGACGACTGGCCAGAGTTCATAGAGTTCAGGTTCTATGAACGTAGATTTTGAGACAGCCTTAGATAGTTCATTTGCAGATTCTTTGATGACCATGGACCTGTCCGAGCTCCACCCTAGGATGTTTGTCTGATATAGAGTCGATTAATATTTTTACTAAGATGTAACCTACCGCAGATCTCAATGGAAATCAGTTCAGCCTGGGAATCCGTGAGATACTTTGCATTAGGTATCGGTGCTGGATCCAAAGACATCATTTTCAATCCGTCTAAGTGCGGAAATACCTCATATAACCTACCGAAACCGTACTCCCTGACCAGGATTTGGGGGATAGTTCAAAACATATCCTTTTTTCAATCAAATTCAGTCAAAAATTTTCAGATGACTTACAGGGTCACTTAGTTCATATTGGTAATATAGTTGGAACTTAAAGCGCATCTAGCGCCTGTATTCCTAATGAAGACTTGTAGGGGTATACGCGTAACGTCGGCTTATAATGCTGTCGTAGGACCGGTATGCATGGCGGCCGAAATACCGAAGCCTACAATTAATTTTCTGCAGCTTCTGAAGCTTAGTTGTCGTTGTCTGCTTTTGACCACCAAACGTACATGATAACTGACTTTATCGTCATAGCATACATTCAATGTATCATTTCTGGATTTAGATCCCAAGTTCTGTAGCGATGGCATCTACTGGGCATGGTCCTAGTGATGCTCCTTGGTGGACTTCATATATTGTATTGTGTTTACCTCTAACAAATATCACCAAGGCATCAGCATAACCAATGACGATGTACCCCGATCCCTGTAGATCGACTAGAAGATTGTCAATCACTAGTCATTGAGTAACAAGCAAAGAGAGAGGACAAGTCCTTGGGTGCCACTGTCTTAAACAATGTTTGAACATTTTCTTAGGATTGTTTCTAATCCTGATTGGAGTTTTTGCAGGATAGCCGGCAATTTGCGGTTTGAACCATTCGAATGACACGATAGCCCATCGCAGATTCCCCTCATGTTGACTTGCTGATACTATCAAAGTACAGATTTTTTATAGAATCCGTTCGTGTACTGCGTGCATCATCGTTGACCTTTCAGTTGATAAGGGGAGGACTCTGTGATTGTCCTTCCTACAAAATCAACTATTATTCTTCTTTAAGAACAATACTATCCTCTTAAATGATATTATGTGCAATCTACCTGACCTCACACAAAGAGTAGTGTATAGGCGTTACTCAAACCAGATAGGTTCGGCATAACAGTTCAACTCAATCCAAGGATTAAAATACGTCCAAGGACTTGCAAATTCTACATGAAAACGTAACTTGTAATCCAGTTATCAATCGCTGAAGGTATAGAGAAAGTCATGTCAATATATGAGAAATCACACTCCGGATTTCCATGTCCTTTGTACTATTCCTGCACAGTTTTTCACTTCATTTTGAAGACGAATGCTTTCAGGAGTTCTCCTGCGACATCAGCAAAGTAATTATATTTCAAAAACACAGTAGGGTTGAACTATAGGCTTACAGTAAGAAAACAAAAATAATTTCTGCGTTAAATTCACGTTTTTATTTTTGAAAACATTCGTAAGGTGTTTACATACTTGTACTGACGCCAAAAGTTTGCATACTCGTACAAGTCCTACAAAGTGTTTCTGATTTCTTACAAAAGTTTTGTGAATTTAATAAAAGTAGCTATAAACTTTCGAAAACGGTTTTTGTGTTAATACCCCAGGGAAATATGCACAAACTTTTATTTCGCTGCAAATGTGGTATTACGACTGACTGTTTTGCTACAAGTGGTTTGCGGCTTCCTGGAAGAAATTGAAAGGAGAGGTTATTCAATTTGCTTGCACTGATGATTTTGTAAAGAAAGGGTTAAACTGCAAAAATAAGAAGTTAGGGGTGCTGTACGCAGGCCTAAAACTGTTTTCATCTGTTGACACAATTAAGTTTTGTTTTCAATCATGACATTCTCTGAGGTTCTTGGTAGCCGTGAAAGTGTTGCTGAATATCGATGGAGGTGGATCTGTTACGCTTCAAACTTGGTTGCAAATCTCGTTCTCTGACTGACTGAGCTTAAAAATGATCTTTAAACAGTTTTCAGATCTCTTCTCATTTTTATAATTCACGCACGTTGAAGGGTTAATTTCTACATTTATAAGACAGAGGTGTTGCGAGAAAACTGTTGAATGCCGATTTCGAGGCACAAGCTAAGCCAGTTTGTGCGTAAAATGCACAGAAACAGAACAGCTGGCTCGAAATGTGCGGTTTGAGGAAATAGCGAGATGGTGGGTATCTAGATATGTGCGCTATACATGGCACTTTTTTTCACACAATTTTTGGTTGAAAAATTTTCTGTTTCCAAACTGTATTTCGAGGCAGCAGCTAAGCTAGTTTGTCCTTTGAATTCACAGAAACAGAACAGCTGGCTCGAAATGTGTGGTTTGAGGAAATTGCGAGATTATGGGGATCTAGATATGTGCGCTACACATGACACTTTTTTTCACACACTTTTTGGTTGAAAAATGTTCTGTTTCCAATCTGTATTTCGAGGCAGCAGCTAAGCTAGTTTGTCCTTTGAATGCACATAAACAGAACTGCTGTCTCGAAATGTGTGGTTTGAAGAAATTGCGAGATTATGGGTATCTAGATATGTGGGCTACACATGACACTTTTTTTCACACACTTTTTGGTTGAAAAATGTTCTGTTTCCAATCTGTATTTCGAGGCAGCAGCTAAGCTAGTTTGTCCTTTGAATGCACATAAACAGAACTGCTGTCTCGAAATGTGTGGTTTGAAGAAATTGCGAGATTATGGGTATCTAGATATGTGGGCTACACATGACACTTTTTTTCACACACTTTTTGGTTGAAAAATTTTCTGTTTCCAATCTGTATTTCGAGGCAGCAGCTTAGCTAGTTTGCCCTTTGAATGCACAGAAACTGAACAGCTGGCTCGAAATGTGTGGTTTGGGGAAATTGCGAGATTATGGGTATCTAGATATGTGGGCTATACATGGCACTTATTTTCACACAATTTTTGGTTGAAAAATTTTCTGTTTCCAATCTGATTTTCGAGGCAGCAGCTAAGCTAGTTTGTCCTTTGAAGGCACAGAAACAGAACAGCTGGCTCGAAAAGTGTGGTTTGAGGAAATTGCGAGATGGTGGGTATCTAGATATGTGCGCTATACATGGCACTTTTTTTCACACACTTTTTGGTTGAAAAATTTTCTGTTTCCAATCTGTATTTCGAGGCAGCAGCTAAGCTAGTTTGTCCTTTGAAGGCACAGAAACAGAACAGCTGGCTCGAAAAGTGTGGTTTGAGGAAATTGCGAGATGGTGGGTATCTAGATATGTGGGCCATACATGGTACTTTTTTTCACACAATTTTTGGTTGAAAAATTTTCTGTTTCCAATCTGTATTTCGAGGCAGCAGCTAAGCTAGTTTGTCCTTTGAAGGCACAGAAACAGAACAGCTGGCTCGAAAAGTGTGGTTTGAGGAAATTGCGAGATGGTGGGTATCTAGATATGTGGGCCATACATGGTACTTTTTTTCACACAATTTTTGGTTGAAAAATTTTCTGTTTCCAATCTGTATTTCGAGGCAGCAGCTAAGCTAGTTTGTCCTTTGAATGCACAGAAACAGAAATGCTGTCTCGAAATGTGTGGTTTGAAGAAATTGCGAGATTATGGGTATCTAGATATGTGGGCTACACATGACACTTTTTTTCACACACTTTTTGGTTGAAAAATGTTCTGTTTCCAATCTGTATTTCGAGGCAGCAGCTAAGCTAGTTTGTCCTTTGAATGCACAGAAACAGAACAGCTGGCTCGAAATGTGTGGTTTGAGGAAATTGCGAGATTATGGGTATCTAGATATGTGGGCCATACATGGTACTTTTTTTCACACAATTTTTGGTTGAAAAATTTTCTGTTTCCAATCTGTATTTCGAGGCAGCAGCTAAGCTAGTTTGTCCTTTGAAGGCACAGAAACAGAACAGCTGGCTCGAAAAGTGTGGTTTGAGGAAATTGCGAGATGGTGGGTATCTAGATATGTGCGCTATACATGGCACTTTTTTTCACACACTTTTTGGTTGAAAAATTTTCTGTTTCCAATCTGTATTTCGAGGCAGCAGCTAAGCTAGTTTGTCCTTTGAATGCACAGAAACAGAACTGCTGTCTCGAAATGTGTGGTTTGAAGAAATTGCGAGATTATGGGTATCTAGATATGTGGGCTACACATGACACTTTTTTCACACACTTTTTGGTTGAAAAATGTTCTGTTTCCAATCTGTATTTCGAGGCAGCAGCTAAGCTAGTTTGCCCTTTGAATGCACAGAAACAGAACAGCTGGCTCGAAATGTGTGGTTTGAGGAAATTGCGAGATTATGGGTATCTAGATATGTGGGCCATACATGGTACTTTTTTTCACACAATTTTTGGTTAAAAAATTTTCTGTTTCCAATCTGTATTTCGAGGCAGCAGCTAAGCTAGTTTGTCCTTTGAAGGCACAGAAACAGAACAGCTGGCTCGAAAAGTGTGGTTTGAGGAAATTGCGAGATGGTGGGTATCTAGATATGTGCGCTATACATGGCACTTTTTTTCACACACTTTTTGGTTGAAAAATTTTCTGTTTCCAATCTGTATTTCGACGCAGCAGCTAAGCTAGTTTGTCCTTTGATGGCACAGAAACAGAACAGCTGGCTCGAAATGTGTGGTTTGAGGAAATAGCGAGATGGTGGGTATCTAGATATGTGCGCTATACGTGGCACTTTTTTTCACACAATTTTTGGTTGAAAAATTTTCTGTTTCCAATCTGTATTTCGAGGCAGCAGCTAAGCTAGTTTGTCCTTTGAAGGCACAGAAACAGAACAGCTGGCTCGAAAAGTGTGGTTTGAGGAAATTGCGAGATGGTGGGTATCTAGATATGTGCGCTATACATGGCACTTTTTTTCACACAATTTTTGGTTGACCAATTTCTGTTTCCAATCTGTATTTCGAGGCAGCAGCTAAGCTAGTTTGTCCTTTGATGACACAGAATCAGAACAGCTGGCTCGAAATGTGTGGTTTGAGGAAATTGCGAGATTATGGGTATCTAGATATGTGGGCCATACATGGTACTTTTTTTCACACAATTTTTGGTTGAAAAATTTTCTGTTTCCAATCTGATTTTCGAGGCAGCAGCTAAGCCAGTTTGTCCTTTGAATGCACAGAAACAGAACAGTTGGCTCGAAATGTGTGGTTTGAGGAAATTGCGAGATTATGGGTATCTAGATATGTGGGCCATACATGGTACTTTTTTTCACTCAATTTTTGGTTGAAAAATTTTCTGTTTCCAATCTGATTTTCGAGGCAGCAGCTAAGCCAGTTTGTCCTTTGAATGCACAGAAACAGAACAGTTGGCTCGAAATGTGTGGTTTGAGGAAATTGCGAGATTATGGGTATCTAGATATGTGGGTCATACATGGTACTTTTTTCACTCAATTTTTGGTTGAAAAATTTTCTGTTTCCAATCTGTATTTCGAGGCAGCAGCTAAGCTAGTTTGTCCTTTGAAAGCACAGAAACAGAACTGCTGGCTCGAAATGTGTGGTTTGAGGAAATAGCGAGATGGCGGGTATCTAGTTCTGTGGGCTATACAGGGCACTTTTTTTCACTCAACTTTTGGTTGAAAAATTTTCTGTTTCCAATCTGTATTTCGAGGCAGCAGCTAAGCTAGTTTGTCCTTTGAAGGCACAGAAACAGAACAGCTGGCTCGAAAAGTGTGGTTTGAGGAAATAGCAAGATGGTGGGTATCTAGATATGTATGCTATACATGGCACTTTTTTTCACTCAATTTTTGGTTGAAAAATTTTCTGTTTCCAATCTGATTTTCGAGGCAGCAGCTAAGCCAGTTTGTCCTTTGAATGCACAGAAACAGAACAGTTGGCTCGAAATGTGTGGTTTGAGGAAATTGCGAGATTATGGGTATCTAGATATGTGGGCCATACATGGTACTTTTTTCACTCAATTTTTGGTTGAAAAATTTTCTGTTTCCAATCTGTATTTCGAGGCAGCAGCTAAGCTAGTTTGTCCTTTGAAGGCACAGAAACATAACAGCTGGCTCGAAATGTGTCGTTTGAAGAAATTGCGAGATTATGGGTATCTAGATATGTGGGCTATACATGGTACTTTTTTCACTCAATTTTTGGTTGAAAAATTTTCTGTTTCCAATCTGTATTTCGAGGCAGCAGCTAAGCTAGTTTGTCCTTTGAAAGCACAGAAACAGAACAGCTGGCTCGAAATGTGTGGTTTGAGGAAACAGCGAGATGGCGGGTATCTAGTTCTGTGGGCTATACAGGGCACTTTTTTTCACTCAATTTTTGGTTGAAAAATTTTCTGTTTCCAATCTGTATTTCGAGGCAGCAGCTAAGCTAGTTTGTCATTTGAATGCACAGAAACAGAACAGCTGGCTCGAAATGTGTCGTTTGAGGAAATAGCGAGATGGCGGGTATCTAGTTCTGTGGGCTATACAGGGCACTTTTTTTCACTCAATTTTTGGTTGAAAAATTTTCTGTTTCCAATCTGTATTTCGAGGCAGCAGCTAAGCTAGTTTGTCCTTTGAATGCACAGAAACAGACCAGCTGGCTCGAAATGTGTCGTTTGAAGAAATTGCGAGATTATGGGTATCTAGATATGTGGGCTACACATGACACTTTTTTTCACACAATTTTTGGTTGAAAAATTTTCTGTTTCCAATCTGTATTTCGAGGCAGCAGCTAAGCTAGTTTGTCCTTTGAATGCACAGAAAAAGAACAGCTGGCTCGAAAACTGTGGTTTGAGGAAATTGCGAGATTATGGGTATCTAGATATGTGGGCTATACATGGCACTTACTTCACACAATTTTTGGTTGAAAAATTTTCTGTTTCCAATCTGATTTTCGAGGCAGCAGCTAAGCTAGTTTGTCCTTTGAAAGCACAGAAACAGAACAGCTGGCTCGAAATGTGTGGTTTGAGGAAATTGCGAGATTATGGGTATCTAGATATGTGGGCTATACATGGCACTTATTTCACACAATTTTTGGTTGAAGAATTTTCTGTTTCCAATCTGTATTTCGAGGCAGCAGCTAAGCTAGTTTGTCCTTTGAAAGCACAGAAACAGAACAGCTGGCTCGAAATGTGTGGTTTGAGGAAACAGCGAGATGGCGGGTATCTAGTTCTGTGGGCTATACAGGGCACTTTTTTTCACTCAATTTTTGGTTGAAAAATTTTCTGTTTCCAATCTGTATTTCGAGGCAGCAGCTAAGCTAGTTTGTCATTTGAATGCACAGAAACAGAACAGCTGGCTCGAAATGTGTCGTTTGAGGAAATAGCGAGATGGCGGGTATCTAGTTCTGTGGGCTATACAGGGCACTTTTTTTCACTCAATTTTTGGTTGAAAAATTTTCTGTTTCCAATCTGTATTTCGAGGCAGCAGCTAAGCTAGTTTGTCCTTTGAAGGCACAGAAACAGAGCAGCTGGCTCGAAAAGTGTGGTTTGAGGAAATTGCGAGATGGTGGGTATCTAGATATGTGCGCTATACATGGCACTTTTTTTCACACAATTTTTGGTTGAAAAATTTTCTGTTTCCAATCTGTATTTCGAGGCAGCAGCTAAGCTAGTTTGTCCTTTGAAGGCACAGAAACAGAGCAGCTGGCTCGAAAAGTGTGGTTTGAGGAAATTGCGAGATGGTGGGTATCTAGATATGTGCGCTATACATGGCACTTTTTTTCACACAATTTTTGGTTGAAAAATTTTCTGTTTCCAATCTGTATTTCGAGGCAACAGCTAAGCTAGTTTGTCCTTTGAAGGCACAGAAACAGAACAGCTGGCTCGAAAAGTGTGGTTTGAGGAAATAGCGCGATGGCGGGTATCTAGTTCTGTGGGCTATACAGGGCACTTTTTTTCACTCAATTTTTGGTTGAAAAATTTTCTGTTTCCAATCTGTATTTCGAGGCAGCAGCTAAGCTAGTTTGTCCTTTGAAGGCACAGAAACAGAACAGCTGGCTCGAAAAGTGTGGTTTGAGGAAATTGCGAGATGGCGGGTATCTAGATATGTGCGCTATACATGGCACTTTTTTTCACACAATTTTTGGTTGAAAAATTTTCTGTTTCCAATCTGTATTTCGAGGCAGCAGCTAAGCTAGTTTGTCCTTTGAAGGCACAGAAACAGAGCAGCTGGCTCGAAAAGTGTGGTTTGAGGAAATTGCGAGATGGTGGGTATCTAGATATGTGCGCTAAACATGGCACTTTTTTTCACACAATTTTTGGTTGAAAAATTTTCTGTTTCCAATCTGTATTTCGAGGCAGCAGCTAAGCTAGTTTGTCCTTTGAATGCACAGAAACAGAACAGCTGGCTCGAAAAGTGTGGTTTGAGGAAATTGCGAGATTATGCGTATCTAGATATGTGGGCTATACATGGCACTTTTTTTTACACAATTTTTGGTTGAAAAATTTTCTGTTTCCAATCTGTATTTCGAGGCAGCAGCTAAGCTAGTTTGTCCTTTGAATGCACAGAAACAGAACAGCTGGCTCGAAATGTGTGGTTTGAGGAAATTGCGAGATTATGGGTATCTAGAAATGTGGGCCATACATGGTACTTTTTTTCACACAATTTTTGGATGAAAAATTTTCTGTTTCCAATCTGTATTTCGAGGCAGCAGCTAAGCTAGTTTGTCCTGAATGCACAGAAACAGAACAGCTGGCTCGAAAAGTGTGGTTTGAGGAAATTGCGAGATGGTGGGTATCTAGATATGTGCGCTATACATGGCACTTTTTTTTACACAATTTTTGGTTGAAAAATTTTCTGTTTCCAATCTGTATTTCGAGGCAGCAGCTAAGCTAGTTTGTCCTTTGAAGGCACAGAAACAGAACAGCTGGCTCGAAATAAGTGGTTTGAGGAAATAGCGAGATGGCGGGTATCTAGTTCTGTGGGCTATACAGGGCACTTTTTTTCACTCAATTTTTGGTTGAAAAATTTTCTGTTTCCAATCTGTATTTCGAGGCAGCAGCTAAGCTAGTTTGTCCTTTGAATGCACAGAAACAGAACAGCTGGCTCGAAATGTGTGGTTTGAGGAAATTGCGAGATTATGGGTATCTAGATATGTGGGCTATACATGGCACTTTTTTTCAGACAATTTTTGGTTGAAAAAATTTCTGTTTCCAATCTGTATTTCGAGGCAGCAGCTAAGCTAGTTTGTCCTTTGAATGCACAGAAACAGAACAGCTGGCTCGAAATGTGTGGTTTGAGGAAATTGCGAGATTATGGGTATCTAGATATGTGCGCTATACATGGCACTTTTTTTTACACAATTTTTGGTTGAAAAATTTTCTGTTTCTAATCTGTATTTCGAGGCAGCAGCTAAGCTAGTTTGTCCTTTGAACGCACAGAAACATAACAGCTGGCTCGAAATGTGTGGTTTGAGGAAATAGCGAGATGGCGGGTATCTAGTTCTGTGCGCTATACACGGCACTTTTTTTCACACAATTTTTGGTTGAAAAATGTTCTGTTTCCAATCTGTATTTCGAGGCAGCAGCTAAGCTAGTTTGTCCTTTGAATGCACAGAAACAGAACAGCTGGCTCGAAAAGTGTGTGAAAAAAAGTGCCATGCATAGCGCACATATCTAGATACCCACCATCTCGCAATTTCCTCAAACCACACTTTTCGAGCCAGCTGTTCTGTTTCTGCGCCTTCAAAGGACAAACTAGCTTAGCTGCTGCCTCGAAATACAGATTGGAAACAGAAAATTTTTCAACCAAAAATTGAGTGAAAAAAAGTGCCCTGTATAGCCCATAGAACTAGATACCCGCCATCTCGCTATTTCCTCAAACCACACATTTCGAGCCAGCTGTTCTGTTTCTGTGCATTCAAAGGACAAACTAGCTTAGCTGCTGCCTCGAAAATCAGATTGGAAACAGAAAATTTTTCAACCAAAAATTGTGTGAAATAAGTGCCATGTATAGCCCACATACATATCTAGATACCCATAATCTCGCAATTTCCTCAAACCACACTTTTCGAGCCAGCTGTTCTGTTTCTGTGCATTCAAAGGACAAACTAGCTTAGCTGCTGCCTCGAAATACAGATTGGAAACAGAAAATTTTTCAACCAAAAATTGAGTGAAAAAAAGTGCCGTGTATTTCGCACAGAACTAGATACCCGCCATCTCGCTATTTCCTCAAACCACACATTTCGAGCCAGCTGTTCTGTTTATGTGCCTTCAAAGGACAAACTTGCTTAGCTGCTGCCTCGAAATACAGATTGGAAACAGAAAATTTTTCAACCAAAAATTGTGTGAAAAAAAGTGCCATGTATAGCGCACAGAACTAGATACCCGCCATCTCGCTATTTCCTCAAACCACACATTTCGAGCCAGCTGTTCTGTTTATGTGCCTTCAAAGGACAAACTAGCTTAGCTGCTGCCTCGAAATACAGATTGTAAACAGAAAATTTGTCAACCAAAAATTGAGTGAAAAAAAGTGCCATGTATAGCCCACATATCCACATACCCATAATCTCGCTATTTCCTCAAACCTCACATTTCGAGCCAGCTGTTCTGTTTCTGTGCATTCAAAGGACAAACTAGCTTAGATGCTGCCTCGAAATACAGATTGGAAACAGAATATTTTTCAACCAAAAATTGAGTGAAAAAAAGTGCCGTGTATAGCGCACAGAACTAGATACCCGCCATCTCGCAATTTCCTCAAACCACACATTTCGAGCCAGCTGTTCTGTTTATGTGCCTTCAAAGGACAAACTAGCTTAGCTGCTGCCTCGAAATACAGATTGGAAACAGAACATTTTTCAACCAAAAATTGAGTGAAAAAAAGTGCCGTGTATAGCGCACAGAACTAGATACCCATAATCTCGCTATTTCCTCAAACCACACATTTCGAGCCAGCTGTTCTGTTTATGTGCCTTCAAAGGACAAACTTGCTTAGCTGCTGCCTCGAAATACAGATTGGAAACAGAAAATTTTTCAACCAAAAATTGTGTGAAAAAAAGTGCCATGTATAGCGCACAGAACTAGATACCCGCCATCTCGCTATTTCCTCAAACCACACATTTCGAGCCAGCTGTTCTGTTTATGTGCCTTCAAAGGACAAACTTGCTTAGCTGCTGCCTCGAAATACAGATTGGAAACAGAAAATTTTTCAACCAAAAATTGTGTGAAAAAAAGTGCCATGTATAGCGCACAGAACTAGATACCCGCCATCTCGCTATTTCCTCAAACCACACATTTCGAGCCAGCTGTTCTGTTTATGTGCCTTCAAAGGACAAACTTGCTTAGCTGCTGCCTCGAAATACAGATTGGAAACAGAAAATTTTTCAACCAAAAATTGTGTGAAAAAAAGTGCCATGTATAGCGCACAGAACTAGATACCCGCCATCTCGCTATTTCCTCAAACCACACATTTCGAGCCAGCTGTTCTGTTTATGTGCCTTCAAAGGACAAACTTGCTTAGCTGCTGCCTCGAAATACAGATTGGAAACAGAAAATTTTTCAACCAAAAATTGTGTGAATAAAAGTGCCATGTATAGCGCACAGAACTAGATACCCGCCATCTCGCTATTTCCTCAAACCACACATTTCGAGCCAGCTGTTCTGTTTATGTGCCTTCAAAGGACAAACTAGCTTAGCTGCTGCCTCGAAATACAGATTGTAAACAGAAAATTTGTCAACCAAAAATTGAGTGAAAAAAAGTGCCATGTATAGCCCACATATCTAGATACCCATAATCTCGCTATTTCCTCAAACCACACATTTCTAGCCAGCTGTTATGTTTCTGTGCGTTCAAAGGACAAACTAGCTTAGCTGATGCCTCGAAATACAGATTGGAAACAGAACATTTTTCAACCAAAAATTGAGTGAAAAAAAGTGCCGTGTATAGCGCACAGAACTAGATACCCGCCATCTCGCAATTTCCTCAAACCACACATTTCGAGCCAGCTGTTCTGTTTATGTGCCTTCAAAGGACAAACTATCTTAGCTGCTGCCTCGAAATACAGATTGGAAACTGAACATTTTTCAACCAAAAATTGAGTGAAAAAAAGTGCCGTGTATAGCGCACAGAACTAGATACCCGCCATCTCGCAATTTCCTCAAACCACACATTTCGAGCCAGCTGTTCTGTTTATGTGCCTTCAAAGGACAAACTAGCTTAGCTGCTGCCTCGAAATACAGATTGGGAACAGAAAATTTGTCAACCAAAAATTGTGAAAAAAAGTGTCATGTATAGAGCACAGAACTAGATACCCGCCATCCCGCTATTTCCTCAAACCACACATTTCGAGCCAGCTGTTCTGTTTCTGTGCATTTAAAGGACAAACTAGCTTAGCTGCTGCCTCGAAATACAGATTGAAAACAGAAAATTTTTCAACCAAAAATTGTGTGAAAAAAAGTGCCATGTATAGCCCACAGAACTAGATACCCGCCATCTCGCAATTTCCTCAAACCACACATTTCGAGCCAGCTGTTCTGTTTCTGTGCATTCAAAGGACAAACTAGCTTAGCTGCTGCCTCGAAATACAGATTGGGAACAGAAAATTTGTCAACCAAAAATTGTGTGAAAAAAAGTGTCATGTATAGCGCACAGAACTAGATACCCGCCATCCCGCTATTTCCTCAAACCACACATTTCGAGATAGCTGTTCTGTTTCTGTGCATTCAAAGGACAAACTAGCTTAGCTGCTGCCTCGAAATACAGATTGGAAACAGAACATTTTTCAACTAAAAATTGTGTGAAAAAAAGTGCCGTGTATAGCGCACAGAACTAGATACCCGCCATCTCGCAATTTCCTCAAACCACACATTTCGAGCCAGCTGTTCTGTTTCTGTGCATTCAAAGGACTAACTAGCTTAGCTGCCGCCTCGAAATACAGATTGGGAACAGAACATTTCTCAACTAAAAATTGAGTGAAAAAAAGTGACGTGTATAGCGCACAGAACTAGATACCCGCCATCTCGCAATTTCCTCAAACCACACATTTCGAGCCAACTGTTCTGTTTCTGTGCATTCAAAGGACAAACTTGCTTAGCTGCTGCCTCGAAATACAGATTGGAAACAGAACATTTTTCAACCAAAAATTGTGTGAAAAAAAGTGACGTGTATAGCGCACAGAACTAGATACCCACCATCTCGCTATTTCCTCAAACCACACATTTCGAGCCAGCTGTTCTGTTTCTGTGCCTCGAAATACAGATTGGAAACAGAAAATTTTTCAACCAAAAATTGTGTGAAAAAAAGGGCCATGTATAGCCCACATATCTAGATACCCATAATCTCGCAATTTCCTCAAACCACACATTTCGAGCCAGCTGTTCTGTTTCTGTGCATTCAAAGGACAAACTAGCTTAGCTGCTGCCTCGAAATACAGATTGGAAACAGAAAATTTTTCAACCAAAAATTGTGTGAAAAAAGTGACGTGTATAGCCCACATATCTAGATACCCATAATCTCGCAATTTCCTCAAACCACACATTTCGAGCCAGCTGTTCTGTTTCTGTGCATTCAAAGGACAAACTAGCTTAGCTGCTGCCTCGAAATACAGATTGGAAACAGAAAATTTTTCAACCAAAAATTGAGTGAAAAAAAGGGCCATGTATAGCCCACATATCTAGATACCCATAATCTCGCAATTTCCTCAAACCACACATTTCGAGCCAGCTGTTCTGTTTCTGTGCATTCAAAGGACTAACTAGCTTAGCTGCTGCCTCGAAATACAGATTGGGAACAGAACATTTTTCAACTAAAAATTGAATGAAAAAAAGTGACGGGTATAGCGCACAGAACTAGATACCCGCCATCTCGCAATTTCCTCAAACCACACATTTCGAGCCAGCTGTTCTGTTTCAGTGCATTCAAAGGACAAACTTGCTTAGCTGCTGCCTCGAAATACAGATTGGAAACAGAACATTTTTCAACCAAAAATTGTGTGAAAAAAAGTGCCGTGTATAGCGCACAGAACTAGATACCCGCCATCTCGCAATTTCCTCAAAAAACACATTTCGAGCCAGCTGTTCTGTTTCTGTGCATTCAAAGGACAAACTTGCTTAGCTGCTGCCTCGAAATACAGATTGGAAACAGAACATTTTTCAACCAAAAATTGTGTGAAAAAAAGTGACGTGTATAGCGCACAGAACTAGATACCCGCCATCTCGCAATTTCCTCAAACCACACATTTCGAGCCAGCTGTTCTGTTTCTGTGCATTCAAAGGACAAACTTGCTTAGCTGCTGCCTCGAAATACAGATTGGAAACAGAACATTTTTCAACCAAAAATTGTGTAAAAAAAAAATGACGTGTATAGCGCACAGAACTAGATACCCGCCATCTCGCAATTTCCTCAAACCACACATTTCGAGCCAGCTGTTCTGTTTCTGTGCATTCAAAGGACAAACTTGCTTAGCTGCTGCCTCGAAATACAGATTGGAAACAGAAAATTTTTCAACCAAAAATTGAGTGAAAAAAAGGGCCATGTATAGCCCACATATCTAGATACCCATAATCTCGCAATTTCCTCAAACCACACTTTTCGAGCCAGCTGTTCTGTTTCTGTGCATTCAAAGGACAAACTAGCTTAGCTGCTGCCTCGAAATACAGATTGGAAACAGAAAATTTTCCAACCAAAAATTGAGTGAAAAAAAGTGCCATGTATAGCGCACATATCTAGATACCCATAATCTCGCAATTTCCTCAAACCACACATTTCGAGCCAGCTGTTCTGTTTCTGTGCATTCAAAGGACAAACTAGCTTAGCTGCTGCCTCGAAATACAGATTGGAAACAGAACATTTTTCAACCAAAAATTGTGTGAAAAAAAGTGACGTGTATAGCCCACATATCTAGATACCCATAATCTCGCAATTTCCTCAAACCACACATTTCGAGCCAGCTGTTCTGTTTCTGTGCATTCAAAGGACAAACTTGCTTAGCTGCTGCCTCGAAATACAGATTGGAAACAGAACATTTTTCAACCAAAAATTGTGTAAAAAAAAAATGACGTGTATAGCGCACAGAACTAGATACCCGCCATCTCGCAATTTCCTCAAACCACACATTTCGAGCCAGCTGTTCTGTTTCTGTGCATTCAAAGGACAAACTTGCTTAGCTGCTGCCTCGAAATACAGATTGGAAACAGAAAATTTTTCAACCAAAAATTGTGTAAAAAAAAAATGACGTGTATAGCGCACAGAACTAGATACCCGCCATCTCGCAATTTCCTCAAACCACACATTTCGAGCCAGCTGTTCTGTTTCAGTGCATTCAAAGGACAAACTTGCTTAGCTGCTGCCTCGAAATACAGATTGGAAACAGAACATTTTTCAACCAAAAATTGTGTGAAAAAAAGTGACGTGTATAGCGCACAGAACTAGATACCCGCCATCTCGCAATTTCCTCAAACCACACATTTCGAGCCAGCTGTTCTGTTTCTGTGCATTCAAAGGACAAACTTGCTTAGCTGCTGCCTCGAAATACAGATTGGAAACAGAACATTTTTCAACCAAAAATTGTGTAAAAAAAAAATGACGTGTATAGCCCACATATCTAGATACCCATAATCTCGCAATTTCCTCAAACCACACATTTCGAGCCAGCTGTTCTGTTTCTGTGCATTCAAAGGACAAACTTGCTTAGCTGCTGCCTCGAAATACAGATTGGAAACAGAACATTTTTCAACCAAAAATTGTGTAAAAAAAAAATGACGTGTATAGCGCACAGAACTAGATACCCGCCATCTCGCAATTTCCTCAAACCACACATTTCGAGCCAGCTGTTCTGTTTCTGTGCATTCAAAGGACAAACTTGCTTAGCTGCTGCCTCGAAATACAGATTGGAAACAGAAAATTTTTCAACCAAAAATTGAGTGAAAAAAAGGGCCATGTATAGCCCACATATCTAGATACCCATAATCTCGCAATTTCCTCAAACCACACATTTCGAGCCAGCTGTTCTGTTTCTGTGCATTCAAAGGACTAACTAGCTTAGCTGCTGCCTCGAAATACAGATTGGGAACAGAACATTTTTCAACTAAAAATTGAATGAAAAAAAGTGACGGGTATAGCGCACAGAACTAGATACCCGCCATCTCGCAATTTCCTCAAACCACACATTTCGAGCCAGCTGTTCTGTTTCTGTGCATTCAAAGGACAAACTTACTTAGCTGCTGCCTCGAAATACAGATTGGAAACAGAAAATTTTTCAACCAAAAATTGAGTGAAAAAAAGGGCCATGTATAGCCCACATATCTAGATACCCATAATCTCGCAATTTCCTCAAACCACACATTTCGAGCCAGCTGTTCTGTTTCTGTGCATTCAAAGGACAAACTAGCTTAGCTGCTGCCTCGAAATACAGATTGGAAACAGAACATTTTTCAACCAAAAATTGTGTGAAAAAAAGTGACGTGTATAGCCCACATATCTAGATACCCATAATCTCGCAATTTCCTCAAACCACACATTTCGAGCCAGCTGTTCTGTTTCAGTGCATTCAAAGGACAAACTTGCTTAGCTGCTGCCTCGAAATACAGATTGGAAACAGAACATTTTTCAACCAAAAATTGTGTGAAAAAAAGTGACGTGTATAGCGCACAGAACTAGATACCCGCCATCTCGCAATTTCCTCAAACCACACATTTCGAGTCAGCTGTTCTGTTTCTGTGCATTCAAAGGACAAACTAGCTTAGCTGCTGTTTCGAAATACAGATTGGAAACAGAAAATTTTTCAACCAAAAATTGTGTGAAAAAAGTGACGTGTATAGCCCACATATCTAGATACCCATAATCTCGCAATTTCCTCAAACCACACATTTCGAGCCAGCTGTTCTGTTTCTGTGCATTCAAAGGACAAACTTGCTTAGCTGCTGCCTCGAAATACAGATTGGAAACAGAACATTTTTCAACCAAAAATTGTGTGAAAAAAAGTGACGTGTATAGCGCACAGAACTAGATACCCGCCATCTCGCAATTTCCTCAAACCACACATTTCGAGCCAGCTGTTCTGTTTCTGTGCATTCAAAGGACAAACTAGCTTAGCTGCTGTTTCGAAATACAGATTGGAAACAGAACATTTTTCAACCAAAAATTGAGTGAAAAAAAGTGACGTGTATAGCGCACAGAACTAGATACCCGCCATCTCGCAATTTCCTCAAACCACACATTTCGAGCCAGCTGTTCTGTTTCTGTGCATTTAAAGGACAAACTAGCTTAGCTGCTGCCTCGAAATACAGATTGGAAACAGAACATTTTTCAACCAAAAATTGTGTGAAAAAAAGTGCCGTGTATAGCGCACAGAACTAGATACCCATAAACTCGCTATTTCCTCAAACCACACATTTCGGGCCAGCTGTTCTGTTTCTGTGCATTCAAAGGACAAACTAGCTTAGCTGCTGCCTCGAAATACAGATTGGAAACAGAACATCTTTCAACCAAAAATTGTGTGAAAAAAAGTGCCGTGTATAGCGCACAGAACTAGATACCCGCCATCTCGCAATTTCCTCAAACCACACATTTCGAGCCAGCTGTTCTGTTTCTGTGCATTCAAAGGACAAACTAGCTTAGCTGCTGCCTCGAAATACAGATTGGAAACAGAACATTTTCCAACCAAAAATTGTGTGAAAAAAAGTGCCGTGTATAGCGCACAGAACTAGATACCCGCCATCTCGCAATTTCCTCAAACCACATATTTCGAGCCAGCTGTTCTGTTTCTGTGCATTGAAAGGACAAACTTGCTTAGCTGCTGCCTCGAAATACAGATTGGAAACTGAACATTTTTCAACCAAAAATTGAGTGAAAAAAAGTGCCGTGTATAGCGCACAGAACTAGATACCCGCCATCTCGCAATTTCCTCAAACCACACATTTCGAGCCAGCTGTTCTGTTTCTGTGCATTCAAAGGACAAACTTGCTTAGCTGCTGCCTCGAAATACAGATTGGAAACTGAACATTTTTCAACCAAAAATTGAGTGAAAAAAAGTGCCGTGTATAGCGCACAGAACTAGATACCCGCCATCTCGCAATTTCCTCAAACCACACATTTCGAGCCAGCTGTTCTGTTTCTGTGCATTCAAAGGACAAACTAGCTTAGCTGCTGCCTCGAAATACAGATTGGGAACAGAAAATTTGTCAACCAAAAATTTTGTGAAGAAAAGTGCCGTGTATAGCGCACAGAACTAGATACCCATAAACTCGCTATTTCCTCAAACCACACATTTCGAGCCAGCTGTTCTGTTTCTGTGCATTCAAAGGACAAACTAGCTTAGCTGCTGCCTCGAAATACAGATTGGAAACAGAACATTTTTCAACCAAAAATTGTGTGAAAAAAAGTGCCGTGTATAGCCCACAGAACTAGATACCCGCCATTTCACTATTTCCTCAAACCACACATTTCGAGCCAGCTGTTCTGTTTCTGTGCATTTAAAGGACAAACTAGCTTAGCTGCTGCCTCGAAATACAGATTGGAAACAGAACATTTTTCAACCAAAAATTGTGTGAAAAAAAGTGCCGTGTATAGCGCACAGAACTAGATACCCATAAACTCGCTATTTCCTCAAACCACACATTTCGAGCCAGCTGTTCTGTTTCTGTGCATTCAAAGGACAAACTAGCTTAGCTGCTGCCTCGAAATACAGATTGGAAACAGAAAATTTGTCAACCAAAAATTGAGTGAAAATAAGTGCCATGTATAGCCCACAGAACTAGATACCCATAAACTCGCTATTTCCTCAAACCACACATTTCGAGCCAGCTGTTCTGTTTCTGTGCATTCAAAGGACAAACTAGCTTAGCTGCTGCCTCGAAATACAGATTGGAAACAGAACATTTTTCAACCAAAAATTGTGTGAAAAAAAGTGCCGTGTATAGCGCACAGAACTAGATACCCATAAACTCGCTATTTCCTCAAACCACACATTTCGAGCCAGCTGTTCTGTTTCTGTGCATTCAAAGGACAAACTAGCTTAGCTGCTGCCTCGAAATACAGATTGGGAACAGAAAATTTGTCAACCAAAAATTTTGTGAAGAAAAGTGCCGTGTATAGCGCACAGAACTAGATACCCATAAACTCGCTATTTCCTCAAACCACACATTTCGAGCCAGCTGTTCTGTTTATGTGCCTTCAAAGGACAAACTTGCTTAGCTGCTGCCTCGAAATACAGATTGGAAACAGAAAATTTTTCAACCAAAAATTGTGTGAATAAAAGTGCCATGTATAGCGCACAGAACTAGATACCCGCCATCTCGCTATTTCCTCAAACCACACATTTCGAGCCAGCTGTTCTGTTTCTGTGCATTTAAAGGACAAACTAGCTTAGCTGCTGCCTCGAAATACAGATTGGAAACAGAACATTTTTCAACCAAAAATTGTGTGAAAAAAAGTGCCGTGTATAGCGCACAGAACTAGATACCCATAAACTCGCTATTTCCTCAAACCACACATTTCGAGCCAGCTGTTCTGTTTCTGTGCATTCAAAGGACAAACTAGCTTAGCTGCTGCCTCGAAATACAGATTGGAAACAGAAAATTTGTCAACCAAAAATTGAGTGAAAATAAGTGCCATGTATAGCCCACAGAACTAGATACCCACCATCTCGCAATTTCCTCAAACCACACATTTCGAGCCAGCTGTTCTGTTTCTGTGCCTTCAAAGGACAAACTAGGTTAGCTGCTGCCTCGAAATACAGATTGGAAACAGAAATTTTTTCAACCAAAAATTGTCTGAAAAAAAGTGCCATGTATAGCCCACATATCTAGATACCCATAATCTCGCAATTTCCTCAAACCACACATTTCGAGGTAGCTGTTCTGTTTCTGTGCATTCAAAGGACTAACTAGCTTAGCTGCTGCCTCGAAATACAGATTGGGAACAGAACATTTTTCAACTAAAAATTGAATGAAAAAAAGTGCCATGTATAGCCCACAGAACTAGATACCCACCATCTCGCAATTTCCTCAAACCACACATTTCGAGCCAGCTGTTCTGTTTCTGTGCATTCAAAGGACAAACTAGCTTAGCTGCTGCCTCGAAATACAGATTGGAAACAGAACATCTTTCAACCAAAAATTGTGTGAAAAAAAGTGCCGTGTATAGCGCACAGAACTAGATACCCGCCATCTCGCAATTTCCTCAAACCACACATTTCGAGCCAGCTGTTCTGTTTCTGTGCATTCAAAGGACAAACTAGCTTAGCTGCTGCCTCGAAATACAGATTGGAAACAGAACATTTTCCAACCAAAAATTGTGTGAAAAAAAGTGCCGTGTATAGCGCACAGAACTAGATACCCGCCATCTCGCAATTTCCTCAAACCACATATTTCGAGCCAGCTGTTCTGTTTCTGTGCATTGAAAGGACAAACTTGCTTAGCTGCTGCCTCGAAATACAGATTGGAAACTGAACATTTTTCAACCAAAAATTGAGTGAAAAAAAGTGCCGTGTATAGCGCACAGAACTAGATACCCGCCATCTCGCAATTTCCTCAAACCACACATTTCGAGCCAGCTGTTCTGTTTCTGTGCATTCAAAGGACAAACTTGCTTAGCTGCTGCCTCGAAATACAGATTGGAAACTGAACATTTTTCAACCAAAAATTGAGTGAAAAAAAGTGCCGTGTATAGCGCACAGAACTAGATACCCGCCATCTCGCAATTTCCTCAAACCACACATTTCGAGCCAGCTGTTCTGTTTCTGTGCATTCAAAGGACAAACTAGCTTAGCTGCTGCCTCGAAATACAGATTGGGAACAGAAAATTTGTCAACCAAAAATTTTGTGAAGAAAAGTGCCGTGTATAGCGCACAGAACTAGATACCCATAAACTCCCTATTTCCTCAAACCACACATTTCGAGCCAGCTGTTCTGTTTCTGTGCATTCAAAGGACAAACTAGCTTAGCTGCTGCCTCGAAATACAGATTGGAAACAGAACATTTTTCAACCAAAAATTGTGTGAAAAAAAGTGCCGTGTATAGCCCACAGAACTAGATACCCGCCATTTCACTATTTCCTCAAACCACACATTTCGAGCCAGCTGTTCTGTTTCTGTGCATTCAAAGGACAAACTAGCTTAGCTGCTGCCTCGAAATACAGATTGGAAACAGAAAATTTGTCAACCAAAAATTGAGTGAAAATAAGTGCCATGTATAGCCCACAGAACTAGATACCCACCATCTCGCAATTTCCTCAAACCACACATTTCGAGCCAGCTGTTCTGTTTCTGTGCCTTCAAAGGACAAACTAGGTTAGCTGCTGCCTCGAAATACAGATTGGAAACAGAAATTTTTTCAACCAAAAATTGTCTGAAAAAAAGTGCCATGTATAGCCCACATATCTAGATACCCATAATCTCGCAATTTCCTCAAACCACACATTTCGAGGTAGCTGTTCTGTTTCTGTGCATTCAAAGGACTAACTAGCTTAGCTGCTGCCTCGAAATACAGATTGGGAACAGAACATTTTTCAACTAAAAATTGAATGAAAAAAAGTGCCATGTATAGCCCACAGAACTAGATACCCACCATCTCGCAATTTCCTCAAACCACACATTTCGAGCCAGCTGTTCTGTTTCTGTGCATTCAAAGGACAAACTTGCTTAGCTGCTGCCTCGAAATACAGATTGGAAACAGAACATTTTTCAACCAAAAATTGTGTGAAAAAAAGTGACGTGTATAGCGCACAGAACTAGATACCCGCCATCTCGCAATTTCCTCAAACCACACATTTCGAGCCAGCTGTTCTGTTTCTGTGCATTCAAAGGACAAACTTGCTTAGCTGCTGCCTCGAAATACAGATTGGAAACAGAAAATTTTTCAACCAAAAATTGAGTGAAAAAAAGAACCATGTATAGCCCACATATCTAGATACCCATAATCTCGCAATTTCCTCAAACCACACTTTTCGAGCCAGCTGTTCTGTTTCTGTGCATTCAAAGGACAAACTAGCTTAGCTGCTGCCTCGAAATACAGATTGGAAACAGAAAATTTTCCAACCAAAAATTGAGTGAAAAAAAGTGCCATGTATAGCGCACATATCTAGATACCCACCATCTCGCAATTTCCTCAAACCACACATTTCGAGCCAGCTGTTCTGTTTCTGTGCATTCAAAGGACTAACTAGCTTAGCTGCTGCCTCGAAATACAGATTGGAAACAGAAAATTTTCCAACCAAAAATTGAGTGAAAAAAAGTGCCATGTATAGCGCACAGAACTAGATACCCGCCATCTCGCAATTTCCTCAAACCACACATTTCGAGCCAGCTGTTCTGTTTCTGTGCATTCAAAGGACTAACTAGCTTAGCTGCTGCCTCGAAATACAGATTGGAAACAGAAAATTTTTCAACCAAAAATTGAGTGAAAAAAAGTGCCATGTATAGCCCACATATCTAGATACCCATAATCTCGCAATTTCCTCAAACCACACTTTTCGAGCCAGCTGTTCTGTTTCTGTGCATTCAAAGGACAAACTTGCTTAGCTGCTGCCTCGAAATACAGATTGGAAACAGAACATTTTTCAACCAAAAATTGAGTGAAAAAAAGTGCCATGTATAGCCCACATATCTAGATACCCATAATCTCGCAATTTCCTCAAACCACACTTTTCGAGCCAGCTGTTCTGTTTCTGTGCATTCAAAGGACAAACTAGCTTAGCTGCTGCCTCGAAATACAGATTGGAAACAGAAAATTTTCCAACCAAAAATTGAGTGAAAAAAAGTGCCATGTATAGCGCACATATCTAGATACCCACCATCTCGCAATTTCCTCAAACCACACATTTCGAGCCAGCTGTTCTGTTTCTGTGCATTCAAAGGAAAAACTAGCTTAGCTGCTGCCTCGAAATACAGATCGGAAACAGAACATTTTTCAACTAAAAATTGAATGAAAAAAAGTGACGTGTATAGCGCACATATCTAGATACCCATAATCTCGCAATTTCCTCAAACCACACTTTTCGAGCCAGCTGTTCTGTTTCTGTGCATTCAAAGGACAAACTTGCTTAGCTGCTGCCTCGAAATACAGATTGGAAACAGAACATTTTTCAACCAAAAATTGAGTGAAAAAAAGTGCCATGTATAGCCCACATATCTAGATACCCATAATCTCGCAATTTCCTCAAACCACACTTTTCGAGCCAGCTGTTCTGTTTCTGTGCATTCAAAGGACAAACTTGCTTAGCTGCTGCCTCGAAATACAGATTGGAAACAGAACATTTTTCAACCAAAAATTGAGTGAAAAAAAGTGCCATGTATAGCCCACATATCTAGATACCCATAATCTCGCAATTTCCTCAAACCACACTTTTCGAGCCAGCTGTTCTGTTTCTGTGCATTCAAAGGACAAACTAGCTTAGCTGCTGCCTCGAAATACAGATTGGAAACAGAAAATTTTCCAACCAAAAATTGAGTGAAAAAAAGTGCCATGTATAGCGCACATATCTAGATACCCACCATCTCGCAATTTCCTCAAACCACACATTTCGAGCCAGCTGTTCTGTTTCTGTGCATTCAAAGGAAAAACTAGCTTAGCTGCTGCCTCGAAATACAGATCGGAAACAGAACATTTTTCAACTAAAAATTGAATGAAAAAAAGTGACGTGTATAGCGCACATATCTAGATACCCATAATCTCGCAATTTCCTCAAACCACACTTTTCGAGCCAGCTGTTCTGTTTCTGTGCATTCAAAGGACAAACTTGCTTAGCTGCTGCCTCGAAATACAGATTGGAAACAGAACATTTTTCAACCAAAAATTGAATGAAAAAAAGTGACGTGTATAGCGCACATATCTAGATACCCATAATCTCGCAATTTCCTCAAACCACACTTTTCGAGCCAGCTGTTCTGTTTCTGTGCATTCAAAGGACAAACTTGCTTAGCTGCTGCCTCGAAATACAGATTGGAAACAGAACATTTTTCAACCAAAAATTGAGTGAAAAAAAGTGCCATGTATAGCCCACATATCTAGATACCCATAATCTCGCAATTTCCTCAAACCACACTTTTCGAGCCAGCTGTTCTGTTTCTGTGCATTCAAAGGACAAACTAGCTTAGCTGCTGCCTCGAAATACAGATTGGAAACAGAAAATTTTCCAACCAAAAATTGAGTGAAAAAAAGTGCCATGTATAGCGCACATATCTAGATACCCACCATCTCGCAATTTCCTCAAACCACACTTTTCGAGCCAGCTGTTCTGTTTCTGTGCATTCAAAGGACAAACTAGCTTAGCTGCTGTTTCGAAATACAGATTGGGAACAGAACATTTTTCAACTAAAAATTGAATGAAAAAAAGTGACGTGTATAGCGCACAGAACTAGATACCCGCCATCTCGCAATTTCCTCAAACCACACATTTCGAGCCAGCTGTTCTGTTTCTGTGCATTCAAAGGACAAACTAGCTTAGCTGCTGTTTCGAAATACAGATTGGAAACAGAAAATTTATCAACCAAAAATTGTCTGAAAAAAAGTGCCATGTATAGCCCACATATCTAGATACCCATAATCTCGCAATTTCCTCAAACCACACATTTCGAGCCAGCTGTTCTGTTTCTGTGCATTCAAAGGACTAACTAGCTTAGCTGCTGCCTCGAAATACAGATTGGGAACAGAACATTTTTCAACTAAAAATTGAGTGAAAAAAAGTGACGTGTATAGCGCACAGAACTAGATACCCGCCATCTCGCAATTTCCTCAAACCACACATTTCGAGCCAGCTGTTCTGTTTCTGTGCATTCAAAGGACAAACTTGCTTAGCTGCTGCCTCGAAATACAGATTGGAAACAGAACATTTTTCAACCAAAAATTGTGTGAAAAAAAGTGACGTGTATAGCGCACAGAACTAGATACCCGCCATCTCGCAATTTCCTCAAACCACACATTTCGAGCCAGCTGTTCTGTTTCTGTGCATTCAAAGGACAAACTTCCTTAGCTGCTGCCTCGAAATACAGATTGGAAACAGAACATTTTTCAACCAAAAATTGTGTAAAAAAAAAATGACGTGTATAGCGCACAGAACTAGATACCCGCCATCTCGCAATTTCCTCAAACCACACATTTCGAGCCAGCTGTTCTGTTTCTGTGCATTCAAAGGACAAACTTGCTTAGCTGCTGCCTCGAAATACAGATTGGAAACAGAAAATTTTTCAACCAAAAATTGAGTGAAAAAAAGAACCATGTATAGCCCACATATCTAGATACCCACCATCTCGCTATTTCCTCAAACCACACATTTCGAGCCAGCTGTTCTGTTTCTGTGCCTTCAAAGGACAAACTAGCTTAGCTGCTGCCTCGAAATACAGATTGGAAACAGAAAATTTTTCAACCAAAAATTGTGTGAAAATAAGTGCCATGTATAGCCCACAGATCTAGATACCCACCATCTCGCTATTTCCTCAAACCACACATTTCGAGCCAGCTGTTCTGTTTCTGTGCCTTCAAAGGACAAACTAGCTTAGCTGCTGCCTCGAAATACAGATTGGAAACAGAAAATTTTTCAACCAAAAATTGTGTGAAAAAAAGTGCCATGTATAGCGCACATATCTAGATACCCACCATCTCGCAATTTCCTCAAACCACACTTTTCGAGCCAGCTCTACTGTTTCTGTGCATTCAAGACAAACTAGCTTAGCTGCTGCCTCGAAATACAGATTGGAAACACACAATTTTTCAACCAAAAATGTTTGGAAAAAAGCGTTACGTATACGCCACCGGAGCAGATACCCACAACCTCACGATATCCTTGAACCGCGCATCTCGTGGCAGCTGTTCTGTTTCTGTGCATTTAAAACTCAAACTAGCTTAGCTGCTGCCTCGAAATGCAGATAGGAAACAGAAAATTTTTCATCTAAAAAATGTGTGAAAAAAAGGGCTTTGTATAGCCCACAGAACTGGATACCCATAACCTCACTATATCCTTCAACCGCGCATCTCGTGGCAGCTGTTCTGTTTCTGTGCATTTAAAACTCAAACTAGCTTAGCTGCTGCCTCGAAATACAGATAGGAAACAGAAAATTTTTCATCCAAAAAATGTATGAAAAAAAGGGCTTTGTATAGCCCACAGAACGGGATACCCACAACCTCACTATATCCTCCAATCACGCATCTCGCGCCAGCTGTTCTGCTTCTGTGCATTTTGTGCACAAACCAGCTTAGCTGCAGCCTCGAAATGCAGATTGGAAACGCACAATTTTTCAACCAAAAATGTATGGAAAAAATCGTTACGTATACGCCACCGGAGCAGATACCCACAACCTCACTATATCCTTGAACCGCGCATCTCGTGGCAGCTGTTCTGTTTCTGTGCATTTAAAACTCAAACTAGCTTAGCTGCTGCCTCGAAATGCAGATAGGAAACAGAAAATTTTTCACCTAAAAAATGTATGAAAAAAAAGGGCTTTGTATAGCCCACAGAACTGGATACCCACAACCTCACTATATCCTTCAACCGCGCATCTCGTGGCAGCTGTTCTGTTTCTGTGCATTTAAAACTCAAACTAGCTTAGCTGCTGCCTCGAAATGCAGATAGGAAACAGAAAATTTTTCATCTAAAAATTGTATGAAAAAAAGGGCTTTGTATAGCCCACAGATCTAGATACCCATAATCTCGCTATTTCCTCAAACCACACATTTCGAGCCAGCTGTTCTGTTTCTGTGCATTCAAAGGGCAAACTAGCTAAGCTGCTGCCTCGAAATACAGATTGGAAACAGAAAATTTTTCAACCAAAAAGTGTGTGAAAAAAAGTGTCATGTATAGCCCACATATCTAGATACCCACCATCTCGCTATTTCCTCAAACCACTCATTTCGAGCCAGCTGTTCTGTTTCTGTGCATTCAAAGGACAAACTAGCTTAGCTGCTGCCTCGACATACAGATTGGAAACAGAAAATTTTTCAACCAAAAATGTATGGAAAAAAGCGTTACGTATACGCCACCGGAGCAGATACCCACAACCTCACTATATCCTCCAACCACGCATCTCGAGCCAGCTGTTCTGCTTCTGTGCATTTTGCCCACAAACCAGCTTAGCTGCAGCCTCGAAATACACACAATTTTTCAACCAAAAATGTATGGAAAAAAGCGTTACGTATACGCCACCGGAGCAGATACCCACAACCTCACTGCATATATCCTTGAACCGCGCATCTCGTGGCAGCTGTTCTGTTTCTGTGCATTTAAAACTCAAACTAGCTTAGCTGCTGCCTCGAAATGCAGATAGGAAACAGAAAATTTTTCATCTAAAAATTGTATGAAAAAAAGGGCTTTGTATAGCCCACATATCTAGATACCCGCCATCTCGCAATTTCCTCAAACCACACATTTCGAGCCAGCTGTTCTGTTTCTGTGCATTCAAAGGGCAAACTAGCTAAGCTGCTGCCTCGAAATACAGATTGGAAACAGAAAATTTTTCAACCAAAAAGTGTGTGAAAAAAAGTGTCATGTGTAGCCCACATATCTAGATACCCACCATCTCGCAATTTCCTCAAAACACACTTTTCGAGCCAGCTGTTCTGTTTCTGTGCATTCAAAGGACAAACTAGCTTAGCTGCTGCCTCGACATACAGATTGGAAACAGAAAATTTTTCAACCAAAAATGTATGGAAAAAAGCGTTACGTATACGCCACCGGAGCAGATACCCACAACCTCACGATATCCTTGAACCGCGCATCTCGTGGCATCTGTTCTGTTTCTGTGCCTTCAAGGGACAAACTGGCTTAGCTGCTGCCTCGAAATACAGATTGGAAACAGAAAATTTTTCAACCAAAAATTGTGTGAAAAAAAGTGCCATGTATAGCCCACATATCTAGATACCCGCCATCTCGCTATTTCCTCAAACCACACATTTCGAGCCAGCTGTTCTGTTTCTGTGCATTCAAAGGACAAACTAGCTTAGCTGCTGCCTCGAAAATCAGATTGGAAACAGAAAATTTTTCAACCAAAAATTGTGTGAAAATAAGTGCCATGTATAGCCCACAGATCTAGATACCCACCATCTCGCAATTTCTTCAAACCACACATTTCGAGACAGCAGTTCTGTTTCTGTGCATTCAAACCACAAACTAGTTTAGCTGCTGCCTCGAAATACAGATTGGAAACAGAACATTTTTCAACCAAAAAGTGTGTGAAAAAAAGTGTCATGTGTAGCCCACATATCTAGATACCCATAATCTCGCAATTTCCCCAAACCACACATTTCGAGCCAGCTGTTCAGTTTCTGTGCATTCAAAGGGCAAACTAGCTAAGCTGCTGCCTCGAAATACAGATTGGAAACAGAAAATTTTTCAACCAAAAAGTGTGTGAAAAAAAGTGTCATGTGTAGCCCACATATCTAGATACCCATAATCTCGCAATTTCCCCAAACCACACATTTCGAGCCAGCTGTTCTGTTTCTGTGCATTCAAAGGACAAACTAGCTTAGCTGCTGCCTCGAAATGCAGATTGGAAACAGAAAATTTTTCAACCAAAAATTGTGTGAAAAAAGTGTCATGTGTAGCCCACATATCTAGATACCCATAATCTCGCAATTTCCCCAAACCACACATTTCGAGCCAGCTGTTCAGTTTCTGTGCATTCAAAGGGCAAACTAGCTAAGCTGCTGCCTCGAAATACAGATTGGAAACAGAAAATTTTTTAACCAAAAAGTGTGTGAAAAAAAGTGTCATGTGTAGCCCACATATCTAGATACCCATAATCTCGCAATTTCCCCAAACCACACATTTCGAGCCAGCTGTTCTGTTTCTGTGCATTCAAAGGACAAACTAGCTTAGCTGCTGTCTCGAAATACAGATTGGAAACAGAAAATTTTTCAACAAAAATTGAGTGAAAAAAAGTGTCATGTATAGCCCACATATCTAGATACCCACCATCTCGCTATTTCCTCAAACCACACATTTCGAGCCAGCTGTTCTGTTTCTGTGCATTCAAGGGACAAACTAGCTTAGCTGCTGTCTCGAAATACAGATTGGAAACAGAAAATTTTTCAACCAAAAATTGTGTGAAAAAAAGTGCCATGTAGCCCACATATCTAGATACCCACCATCTCGCAATTTCCTCAAACCACACATTTCGAGCCAGCTGTTCTGTTTCTGTGCATTCAAGACAAACTAGCTTAGCTGCTGCCTCGACATACAGATTGGAAACAGAACATTTTTCAACCAAAAATGTATGGAAAAAAGCGTTACGTATACGCCACCGGAGCAGATACCCACAACCTCACTATATCCTCCAACCACGCATCTCGAGCCAGCTGTTCTGCTTCTGTGCATTTTGCCCACAAACCAGCTTAGCTGCAGAATCGAAATACAGATTGGAAACACACAATTTTTCAACCAAAAATGTATATAAAAAAGCGTTACGTATACGCCACCGGAGAAGATACCCACAACCTCACTATATCCTTCAACCGCGCATCTCGTGGCATCTGTTCTGTTTCTGTGCATTCAAAGCTCAAACTAGCTCAGCTGCTGCCTCGAAATGCAGATAGGAAACAGAAAATTTTTCATCCAAAAAATGTAGGAAAAAAAGGGCTTTGTATAGCCCACAGAACGGGACACCCACAACCTCACTATATCCTCCAATAACGCATCTCGCGCCAGCTGTTCTGATTCTGTGCATTCAAAGGACAAACTAGCTTAGCTGCTGCCTCGAAATACAGATTGGAAACAGAAAATTTTTCAACCAAAAATTGTGTGAAAAAAGTGCCATGTATAGCCCACAGATCTAGATACCCACCATCTCGCTATTTCCTCAAACCACACATTTCGAGCCAGCTGTTCTGTTTCTGTGCATTCAAAGGACAAACTAGCTTAGCTGCTGCCTCGAAAATCAGATTGGAAACAGAAAATTTTTCAACCAAAAATTGTGTGAAAAAAAGTGCCATGTATAGCGCACAGAACTAGATACCCACAATCTCGCTATTTCCTCAAACCATACATTTCGAGCCAGCTGTTCTGTTTCTGTGCCTTCAAAGGACAAACTAACTTAGCTGCTGCCTCGACATACAGATTGGAAACAGAAAATTTTTCAACCAAAAATGTATGGAAAAAAGCGTTACGTATACGCCACCGGAGCAGATACCCACAACCTCACTATATCCTTCAACCGCGCATCTCGTGGCATCTGTTCTGTTTCTGTGCATTCAAAGCTCAAACTAGCTCAGCTGCTGCCTCGAAATACAGATTGGAAACAGAAAATTTTTCAACCAAAAATTGTGTGAAAAAAAGTGCCATGTATAGCCCACATATCTAGATACCCGCCATCTCGCTATTTCCTTAAACCACACATTTCGAGCCAGCTGTTCTGTTTCTGTGCATTCAAAGGACAAACTAGCGTAGCTGCTGCCTCGAAAATCAGATTGGAAACAGAAAATTTTTCAACCAAAAATTGTGTGAAAATAAGTGCCATGTATAGCCCACAGATCTAGATACCCATAATCTCGCAATTTCCCCAAACCACACATTTCGAGCCAGCTGTTCAGTTTCTGTGCATTCAAAGGGCAAACTAGCTAAGCTGCTGCCTCGAAATACAGATTGGAAACAGAAAATTTTTCAACCAAAAAGTGTGTGAAAAAAAGTGTCATGTGTAGCCCACATACATGTCTAGATACCCATAATCTCGCAATTTCTTCAAACCACACATTTCGAGACAGCAGTTCTGTTTCTGTGCATTCAAAGGACAAACTAGCTTAGCTGCTGCCTCGAAATACAGATTGGAAACAGAACATTTTTCAACCAAAAAGTGTGTGAAAAAAAGTGTCATGTGTAGCCCACATATCTAGATACCCATAATCTCGCAATTTCCCCAAACCACACATTTCGAGCCAGCTGTTCAGTTTCTGTGCATTCAAAGGGCAAACTAGCTAAGCTGCTGCCTCGAAATACAGATTGGAAACAGAAAATTTTTCAACCAAAAAGTGTGTGAAAAAAAGTGTCATGTATAGCCCACATATCTAGATACCCATAATCTCGCAATTTCCCCAAACCACACATTTCGAGCCAGCTGTTCTGTTTCTGTGCATTCAAAGGACAAACTAGCTTAGCTGCTGCCTCGAAATGCAGATTGGAAACAGAAAATTTTTCAACCAAAAATTGTGTGAAAAAAGTGTCATGTGTAGCCCACATATCTAGATACCCATAATCTCGCAATTTCCCCAAACCACACATTTCGAGCCAGCTGTTCAGTTTCTGTGCATTCAAAGGGCAAACTAGCTAAGCTGCTGCCTCGAAATACAGATTGGAAACAGAAAATTTTTTAACCAAAAAGTGTGTGAAAAAAAGTGTCATGTGTAGCCCACATATCTAGATACCCATAATCTCGCAATTTCCCCAAACCACACATTTCGAGCCAGCTGTTCTGTTTCTGTGCATTCAAAGGACAAACTAGCTTAGCTGCTGTCTCGAAATACAGATTGGAAACAGAAAATTTTTCAACAAAAATTGAGTGAAAAAAAGTGTCATGTATAGCCCACATATCTAGATACCCACCATCTCGCTATTTCCTCAAACCACACATTTCGAGCCAGCTGTTCTGTTTCTGTGCATTCAAAGGACAAACTAGCTTAGCTGCTGTCTCGAAATACAGATTGGAAACAGAAAATTTTTCAACCAAAAATTGTGTGAAAAAAAGTGCCATGTAGCCCACATATCTAGATACCCTCCATCTCGCAATTTCCTCAAACCACACATTTCGAGCCAGCTGTTCTGTTTCTGTGCATTCAAGACAAACTAGCTTAGCTGCTGCCTCGACATACAGATTGGAAACAGAACATTTTTCAACCAAAAATGTATGGAAAAAAGCGTTACGTATACGCCACCGGAGCAGATACCCACAACCTCACTATATCCTTCAACCGCGCATCTCGTGGCATCTGTTCTGTTTCTGTGCATTCAAAGCTCAAACTAGCTCAGCTGCTGCCTCGAAATGCAGATAGGAAACAGAAAATTTTTCATCCAAAAAATGTATGAAAAAAAGGGCTTTGTATAGCCCACAGAACGGGACACCCACAACCTCACTATATCCTCCAATAACGCATCTCGCGCCAGCTGTTCTGTTTCTGTGCATTCAAAGGACAAACTAGCTTAGCTGCTGCCTCGAATTACAGATTGGAAACAGAAAATTTTTCAACCAAAAATTGTGTGAAAAAAGTGCCATGTATAGCCCACAGAACTAGATACCCGCCATCTCGCAATTTCCTCAAACCACACATTTCGAGCCAGCTGTTCCGTTTCTGTGCATTCAAAGGACAAACTAGCTTATCTGCTGCCTCGAAATGCAGATTGGAAACAGAAAATTTTTCAACCAAAAATTGTGTGAAAAAAAGTGCCATGTATAGCGCACAGAACTAGATACCCACCATCTCGCAATTTCCTCAAACCACACTTTTCGAGCCAGCTGTTCTGTTTCTGTGCATTCAAAGCACAAACTAGCTTCATTGCTGCCTCGAAATGGAGATAGGGAACTGAAAATTTTTCAACCAAAAATTGTGTGAAAAAAAGTGCCATGTATAGCCCACATATCTAGATACCCGCCATCTCGCAATTTCCTCAAACCACACATTTCGAGCCAGCTGATCCGTTTCTGTGCATTCAAAGGACAAACTAGCTTATCTGCTGCCTCGAAATGCAGATTGGAAACAGAAAATTTTTCAACCAAAAATTGTGTGAAAAAAGTGTCATGTGTAGCCCACATATCTAGATACCCACCATCTCGCAATTTCCTCAAACCACACTTTTCGAGCCAGCTGTTCTGTTTCTGTGCATTCAAAGCACAAACTAGCTTCATTGCTGCCTCGAAATGGAGATAGGGAACTGAAAATTTTTCAACCAAAAATTGTGTGAAAAAAAGTGCCATGTATAGCCCACATATCTAGATACCCGCCATCTCGCAATTTCCTCAAACCACACATTTCGAGCCAGCTGATCCGTTTCTGTGCATTCAAAGGACAAACTAGCTTATCTGCTGCCTCGAAATGCAGATTGGAAACAGAAAATTTTTCAACCAAAAATTGTGTGAAAAAAAGTGCCATGTATAGCGCACAGAACTAGATACCCACCATCTCGCAATTTCCTCAAACCACACTTTTCGAGCCAGCTGTTCTGTTTCTGTGCATTCAAAGCACAAACTAGCTTCATTGCTGCCTCGAAATGGAGATAGGGAACTGAAAATTTTTCAACCAAAAATTGTGTGAAAAAAAGTGCCATGTATAGCCCACATATCTAGATACCCGCCATCTCGCAATTTCCTCAAACCACACATTTCGAGCCAGCTGATCCGTTTCTGTGCATTCAAAGGACAAACTAGCTTATCTGCTGCCTCGAAATGCAGATTGGAAACAGAAAATTTTTCAACCAAAAATTGTGTGAAAAAAAGTGCCATGTATAGCGCACAGAACTAGATACCCACAACCTCACTATATCCTCCAACCACGCATCTCGCGCCAGCTGTTCTGTTTCTGTGCATTCTGCGCACAAACTAGCTTAGGTGCAGCCTCGAAATGCTGATTGGAAACAGAAAATTTTTCAACCAAAAATTTCATTTCTCAAATCCGAATTCTACCTTGCCATGATTCCATTCTAGATTTTGAATCTGTGCGCTCCAGGTGTAAGCAGGCTCAACTGCTGCCTCACAACACTGATTTCGTCAGGGCACAGGCTACTTCTTTCTTATCCTTATGTGGCACAGGAATTCGGATTCCAATCTACCTTTAGATTGGAAGCTTTTAGTCGTTGTTTCTCTTTGATTCTTCTCCAGGCAACACCACGTAACAAGACTTCCTACTGTGACAATGAGTATATCCTTGGAACTTTCGAAGGTATACCACCATCAGTCAAAAATTGTCCTTGTCTGCTTCAAAAACAGACCAGATCTCTCAAAACTATGGAAAGTACAGTGAATTTTTTAAAAAGCAAAAATAAAATAAATAAAGTAAAACACATTCTTCTAGCTACAGCGTACATATTTTTCGAATCCTACATCAAATTTATATCGAGATGTGCGCTGAAAGGACGAGAATTGAACTTATGCTGTAAAATATGCAAACAAGTTCAGCTTTTCATCGAAATACATATATTTTGCAGAGAAATGGATATTTGCATAAAAATACGAACGCAGTTCGTCCGAAACTTCTAAGAATCGATAATACCGACATCAGCACTGAAATTCCACAAATTTTTAGTAATAAATTCAGAATCTAGTGCAGTTTTCATCGCTTTTTCTTTTTTAAGAAACCTGCGTTTGTATTTTTCCCTGCACATGCAGGATAATCAACATTCTACCTTAAACCAATCCAATTCAAGGCCTTCACACAAAAACGAATGGCTTGCACCATACAGCCACATCACCAGTGGCATCAACACAAACTATTGACCGAAATTCCATTAAAACAGTATATCACCTCAGGAGAAGGAAAAACTACAGCCTTGCATTCCATTCAGGACATGCATTTCCAATTAATAAATAAAAATCTGAATTTGATAGCGCGACTGCAAAAGCTTTCACAGTTTTCCCTGAAAAGAGAATCGTTAGAGCCAATTTGTTTTGAGTCCTTGTTATGGCAACAAAAGCACATAAATTCCACTTGTACTAGTTTCCAAGATAAAAGATTAACGATAAAGATTGCACGGCAAAGGTGAATGGAAAATATCTTTATTTTTGCACACCTGCACCAGGAGCGGCCCCTTTTCAAAGGTTGCTTTGAGTGGAGCAATTAAAAACTTCTGAAAACGGATTAAATTTAATTCGAGAATAACGATTTTCGAACTCTTGGATCTTGAAAAAGTTTGTAGTTTAACTTTGGACTGTTTTGGAAATTGATTCCCTTGTGATGGTGTGTACCTGTAGGTATTAAGGGGATAGGAAATAATGACAGGGATATTTAGAGAAAGGCTGATGCCCCTTTGCGACACACTTTTTGATTACCCAGAGAATTGACATCGTCTTCATCTACTTACCTTCAAGAATGTACAGATTTTTGTCATCATCATGCTAAAGACAGAGTAATGACTGTTTCAGGGAAGTATCATGCAAGGTCCTTGAGAAGAAATTACAGCGTTCTAACCTTACAAAAGTACAAAGGGAGCTCGCATCGGTATCATGGGATCACTATGAATAACACCGGCAGTAGCAATCGAGACCATGCTCAGTCTCATTTCGTTTGATCTGTCCGACGGCCGAAACTGCTGCAAGACTGAAGGAAGTACGATCATGGTCATCGAACCCTTATGACCATGCACCGATACTCTCCGATGGGACCACCAACGGCTCACATGAATCCCGGATGTTTTGGTAGGGTGCATACACCAAATCATCCAACATGTCCGGCGACTGGACTATCAGCTCTATATGCCCCATCTTCTAGAAAGGCGATCCTATGTCTTGCAAGAACTATCCAGGCATATACCTCTTAATGTCGCGTATCCTATCCTATCCTATCCAATGTATTGTGTCAACGTCTGAAATTTTTCTGGAACACTCTAATCGGCTTCCGGCCCGGCGGTGCAATGTGCAATTTGGGAACAGCTCCTACCTGATTTCGTCAAGGAGATGCGTTGTTGTGTGATTTCTTCAATGGTGCTGCAACAGATAGTGCGCAGGGCAGGTGTTAACACGGAAGGCACTATCTTTTACAAATCTGTCCAGCAGACGACATCGACATGCTCGGCTTTCAGCGCTGGGGAAGCTTCTACAAGAACAGGCGAAGCGAGTTGTCCTTGAAGTGAATGAGGACAGAACCGAGAACCTGTTGTCAACAAAAAAAAAAAACCATCGACAGCAGAACCGCCTATGACTGTTGGCAATAGTCACGTCGAGGTAATTAAAAAGTTTTCCTACCTCGGAGTAAATATCAATTCCACGAATGACACTCTTATAGAGATTCGGCGAAGTCTTACCCTAATCTCCTAACCCGGAAACTCCTTACCCTAAACTCCTATATGAACCCAAGTTCTGGACGATAAGCAGGAAAGCAGAGCAGATTTTGGTCACTTTTGCGAGGAGGGCGCACATAGGAGAACCGCGAACTTTATGAGCTGTTCCAAGATATGCATGTAGTCCATAAAGCCAAAATAAGTCGACTACACTGGCTCGGCCACATCGACCGAATGGACAATAATGCTCCAGCAAAGAAGATCTTCGAATTACAGCTCCAGGTTCGAGACGACAAGGAAAACCGAACCGTTTTAAGGACCAAACTATTGCGGATGCCAGAGCGCTTGGTCTGGACAACTGGAAGCAGCGTGGCCGGGATCGATGGTATTGGTAGGCTTCGGTGTCTCAGACAGAGACTCTTCACGGGTCGGGAATCCATTAAGTAAAGTAAGATGATGGTGATGTAACGAATTCCAATAGAATTCCAAACGAATTCCCGTAAGAATTTGACGCTCCAATTCAGATCACCACCGAACAAGAATTTCAAATGTTGTATCTGTTGTACGTACGCATTTCCTCATGACCTTTGCTTTGACTAAAATCGGTTCTCGTCGAGCATAGAAATTGTGCGGATTGGTTTCGGTTTTAGTTGTCTAGATACTTGGGACAAAAATACTTACAATGTCCCAACTCTCGGCATTGTAGGTCCGTTTCTTGTTCGCCTCGTTGAGCATTAAAGTCATTTAACCCGCTCTTTCCTCAAGGAGATTACTTCATCATTGGAGGTATCTTCTTTCATCATTGGAAATGCTGACTATAAGCACATCCTATTCCAGGAAACCTAGCCTCAACATGAGCTTGAGTTTGAGTTCCTGGAGTCCCTCTTACCTACCTACCCAACCACCACTTCAAATACTTCCCCCCCATAAAAACCTTATATCGTTCTTCCAGCAGCGTTTACAAGCTCTAATGACAATCAAGACAGTGCCCGTCACCCGTATCTTCCATGTGTAGGAACGATAACTCAAAGTAAGAAAATCACGTCTCATTTTGAAAACAACAAAACCATAAGAGCGTCATTAAGGCAAACGCATCCCTTGGGTGGTATTTTCTTGAAAAGTTTTAAAATGCATACCCTGAATTTAGATTGCCCAAGAAGTTAGAAACAAGTCGTTGCGTAATGATGCTCACGTGCGCCGTGCCCAGCACGTAACCCGTAGACAATGTATCATTTAATCCGTTTTTATGACTTTAATGTTCCACTCATGTGGTAGACATCATAAGGTGTTTATACGTCAGGAATGACAACTCCTGATGAATAGTTGTTAGGAAATGCCACAAACTTTAATAATTTACTTTCAAAGGGTGAACACGTTAGGGTCTCATAAAAAGTTAGACTAGACTAGATATTGTATTCCGCATATTTCAGGTTACTGTGTTTACAAAGAATGACGTTTAAGTATCTATGACAGATGGTTGACACGTGTCATGTACCTTTCCTTATCGAATAAACATTGTTCTTTAAGTAACAAACCAACAAAAGTCTAAAAATACATTTGGAATGCAATAGACATACCCCACGCACACTTCATCCATCGAAACTATCAATTAAGCACGCTTTAGGGGTCACCGATTTATATCTGAAATCCATTTCACGTGACAAATTCAATTGCAAAGGCTAATCTACAAACCATGAGCACACTTCTTAGTCAGGGCAAAAATAAAAATGTCACGCACCCATAGCAGCCAGATGGATTTTATAATTAGGAATGTATCTTTGGAAAATACTATACATCGCTGACATCAGACAGATGTATCTATACCAACCCCAACTTGTCGGGACTTGAAGCGAGCACGACAATCACTGCAGTTAATCTCGAATTGGGTGTGTACAACAGCTGTAATGGTTTGTTAATGTAGACCATTATATCTGACCTTTAATTAAATGAGAAAATCTTTTTTCAATAATTTCGACATTATCGGATAAAAATTGACTTTGGTCATTAGTGTCACTTGGAGCCTTAATTCAAAATAATTGTTTCTGATATTAATCCATTTAGTAGATGCTTTTGTTGCCACTTCATTCAATTAAGACTAGGGTAGGACAAGGCACATTGACACAGCGAATTGGAGTTTTCTATTTTTGGAAAACGACTGAAAAATTGAAGATGTACATATTTGCTATAAAAAAAGGACTGAACTCCCCGATAGAGGGACCTACTTAGCTATTTTCAGGCTTCTTGAATCACTAAATATACACTTTTGACCATGTTTCTGTGAATTATAAGTCTCCGACGATATTGGAGCGAGTGTTCACTGAGATACATTTCAAGACCTCAGCGAACAAAAAATTATTAATATTTGCCTCTTGCCAGGAGGTATACCTACAAAGATTTGATTTGACTTCGCGTTCCTCGACAAGACGAAGAAATTCTACATCAGTCTACGATAGAGATATACAACTCTCTATCCCTACTGTTACTATAACGAAGCAATGCGTTGAATATAGGCCTCCGCTACATCTACTGATTATCGACTTCGAGAAGGATTTGGACAGCTTGAATCGGGATGCTATTTGGTTGGCTTTGGACAGGAGAGGCATTCTAGAAAACTCATAGCTATAATCAAGGATACACACGTGGATGGTAAGTGTCACATTTTACACAATGGTCAAAGTGGAGTACGTCAGGGGTGCATACTGTCGCCACTATTGTTCTTGACTGAAGGTAACTATGAAATTCGTTGGACTATGACATCTTACCTTAAAAACTTGTACTAAGCTGACGATGTTTGTCTTCTTTCCCATTGGATAATGGATCTGATGGCAAAATAGTCAAGAACGTGAGCTACTACTTTTTACATCGCGGTGGCACCGAACTAAATATGGACAGCGGATTCGGGAAAATTGAAGGTGTATTCGAAATGGTATCTGGAGAAGCAATGCCATCAGTTTAAGAGGTTTTTTTGTCCCAATCGTACTTCGAATAACCAATTTTATCGGATAACCAGCTAAGAACCTATAGTCATAAATATGTGAACATAGCCTATGACTTGAAGGCATGGAATCCCCTTAGAACATAGAACAGTCGAGGAGGAATTAAGCTCTCTGGGAATGAGTTGGAGCTCAAACGCGTTGCAGAAATCCGATCAAGAAGACGCGGAAGCGTTGTTGACCCCCTATGCCTCTGAGGGGTTAACGGATTTAACTTAGAAAAGCAGTATGTTCAATGTTGTGATGAAATCCACATATATACTTACTATTCCTTAACCACTGAACGTACTAAGACCAAAATATATAAATATTTCAAAAACATTCCTTCTGAAAAAGTATCAAAATAATGTATTTATTAAAAAGTTTTTTAGCCCTCTTACCATGCGAACCAGTCGAAAAGCATCAGCTAATCTCAACTTTTGAGAGTGTAACGCTGAATTAACAAGATAGACTAGACAATGATCTGCTATAGGACCTTTAAGATATTTATTACCATATGCATATGTAGGGTGCAACAAGAAATTCCTTGATGATCCACTGGATCTCATACATACATTTCTCAATTAAAAAATTTGGGGTTCCCATAATACCTGGCGGGCCATGAGCAAAACCTCTTTGTTGATATAGAGCACAGAATTAGAATATCTGGCTTGATTTGTGCCTTGAGATGGTAGAACCAAGAAGTGGACCCTAGTATCCAGTATGACAAAAACTGAGAGGGCCTACCAACATCACTGAATCAGTCCACATTTAACTCATAGTAGGATTCCAAGAACGGCGTAAGCTCGAGCTGCTGAAGAATCAGTCGTTCAGTCTGTCATCCCAGAGAATATAACTTTATCATATAAAGTCTCCTGAAGAAGTTACTTCATGAAGAAAGTCTAAGAGGAGAACAGCGTCAAAATGCAATTTAAATCGACCCAAGGGTAAAGACTAAATCTACCTCACGATGAAATTTTTGACAACTTACTTACTTAACGGGCTCCCGACCCGTGAAGAGTCCCTGCCTGAGACACGGTAGCCTCCCATTCTCTTCGATCCCGGGCACGCTGCTTCCAGTTGTCCAGACCAAGCGCTCTGGCATCCGCGATAGCTTGGTCTTTAAAACGGAGGTTCGGTCTTCCTTGTCGTCTCGAACCTGGGGGCTGTGAGTCGAAGATCCTGCTGGAGCATTATTGTCCATTCGCTCAATGTGGCCGAGCCAGTGTAGTCGACGTATTTTGACTTTTTGGACTACATCCACATCTTGGTACAGCTCATAGAGTTCGCAGTTGTATCTTCTCCTCCATTCGCCCTCCTCGCATATGGGACCGAAAATTCGACGAAGAATTTTTCTCTCGAAATTGCCCAACATGTGCTCTGCTTTCCTGCTTATCGTCCAGCACTCGGCTCCATATAGCAGAACTGGCAGTATCAGAGTTTTGTAGAGCATACATTTCGTCTTCCGAGATAGGAGTTTTGAAACCATTTGTTTTGCCAAACAGAAGTAGCAGCGGTTTCCTAGGGTAAGTCTTCGTCGAATCTCCACTAGGGTGTCGTTCGTGGAGTTGATATTTACTCCGAGGTAGGTAAACTCCCTAAACAACAGTGCCCCGAATATTAGATACAGAGGATGGAATCCAAAATTCGGTTTTAAAAATACCCAACTGGAAAAAAGTCTTACGGTGACCTCGTTTGATACAACAACTCTCTCTCTTAGTAGAATGATAACCTTCAAGTCCAGCTTAAAACAACAACCAGCTTCCTTCGAAATATTGCTTCTAGTATTTATGGGTCTTGAGAAAGGAAACTGTGAACAGCGGACCTAGGACTAGTATCTAATATGTACCTCAGCACGGTTAAAATGCTTTAAGTCTTGTGCAACGTGTACACGTCGTCCACTGGACTACTGTGTAGAAGTTCGAAGCTCGATTCCATACCACACACGAAAGTCTGGTAAACATCCAAGAGTACTGCCTGATGTTTAAGAAAAACATTTTCCAAAACGAAAAATAAACTGGAATAGTTCCAGAACTTGGAACGCCATTACTTTGCGTTTGTCTAGAAATCTTCAGATATTAAATGTAAGGCTAATCGTTGAAGACATAACCAATTGTTTAAAGTAACGTCATACGATTTTAATTATAAATTAAAACAAACACTTCAATTCTCCAATTTGTATTCAATTAACCGCAACCGTCAACAATTGTTATTTACAAGGGATAACCAGGTAACTCCTCAGTTAATTCACATCCGAACACCACATGATAAATTTTAAAATACTTGAATACCTAAATATAGATTGCATCTTCTGATTACCGTCATTTAGTCAATCTGCAAGATACAAATCATAGTTTATTCAAATGACTCCCGTCCAGAGGTAAAGTCATAATTTGCATGGAACTCCACCGCTCCCTGTGTGGAGAGTTACAATTAACTTCGAACATCTAGTATGCTCACTCCTTCGATGACAAAAATGGGTGGAAATGGACTATTCACCCCACAATTGTGGTTCCCCCTATGCAATTGCAAGGATGAATAATTTCCATGTCAATTGAAGGTAATAGTACTAATTCAGCTCTAATAATTAGCGAGCGATGAAAATTTCAATGTTAGGTCTAATAACCTGCAGCAAAATTTGCTCTTTCATTTCGGATTCCATATAATTGGAGCACGAGAATGAACTACCTCTGCTCAGAATAGAAACATCACGATACACGTAATTTTTGTTTACACATTACTATGCCAGGATATGGTATTACCCACAAGGCTAGTGGCTAGGGGGTTACCAATATGCACGTTTGTGTAAACGAGGTCATATGAAATTCAATCAACAGGATACAAAATTTCCAATACAATACCCAGAAGGCGGACTTGCATACGCATGTTGTTGTACACATTTGGGCTCGTTTGGACGCATTTATTTGATTAAAATCAAAGTTTGGAACACTAACAATCAAATAAGCAAACAGGATGTTGAAATATACATGCTTACATGGTTATTTAGATACTTGGACTACTATTTTATTTTGATTGCAATTTAAGGGCTAAAGTGTTGAGGGTATTTTACATGGTTAAAACAATAAGCCTGTTTCTTTTTGTGTACCCTATTCGGCTAGGATATGTTGATTTTGATGTATAATTTGTAACATAACCGTATAAAGCGCTATACATACCATAATGAGTAAAATTGGGATTAGGTCCTAGCGCCCATTAGCCCTCATTCCTCCAGGATCTCACAGGGCTTTCGTAACATAATCAACACTAGGTGGAGCACACTTTCATCCTGCCGCCTTTCGAGGCTACTTTGGGGCCAGAAAGCTTCTGTCTCTCAATAGAACACAGCAGCACAATGCAATGGTGGCCCGCCTTTACAGAATGAGACCTATGGGAAGGCTGCGGCGACACTTAGGTGGAAGAAGACACGAAACACTTTCTCTGCGAATGTCCAAGTCTCAGACACCAAACCTTCGGGAAAATTTTTTTGATTAACTCTACGAACTAGCTAATATGCTCCATAAAAAGTCTGTTTTTATTTTTTGAGGTATCCCACATCGGTGAATATAAAGGATCCCTCGAGATCTGAATGAAACACCCCCTTAAGCTAACCTAACCTCTTATTTCATGCAACGATCTAATGGCCATAAAATTTAAGTTAGTACCACCTTGTGGATCATTATAAAGCAATACTTTGAGTATAGGCCTGGCCTAGCGTGCTTTTCATCGACCTTGATGATATTACTTTAGCTGTCTCGGGAAAACAGCTAAAAATACCTAAATAGTATTTTGGCAATATATGGAAACTAACCACGAATAATTCACTCGGTCGGTCTTGAGTCCGACATTCACATAAGGTATGCCGATACTCAAGTAACGTGGCAGCTTTATAAAAAGCCATAAACGGCGAATTTGTAAGGAATGTCCAAAGTACAATTCGTCTGTGTATAGTCGGTACTGAGCGATCAGTTAACTCTGTGGCTCTAAATATTTTGCTTCACCTAATACCCGCCAAGATTTTTACCACCTGCAGTAGTCAAGGAAAGAATTTGGCCACACCTGCATTCTCAAAAATTTGACCCAAAAAAACTTACTACATCACCCAATGCCTAAATATTCATAAGAACTTCACCGTCATCTTCCAGATTACTTTGGAGCTTCACTGCTACACTGACGGCTCAAAACTAGCAATCGACCTCTAATAATTTAGGTCTAAACTGCCAATCGTGTCTCACGGACAGAGATGGTATCGAAAATAAAAAGTGGACCAACATGTCCAGGGACAAAATAAAGTTGGCCAAATGTGAATTTCAAATGGGCTAAGATTTTGATCTGGCAATGTGCAGGCTGCATCGGCATTAGAATAGACGTCATTACGAGAAACTGTCTTATAGGCAAGCATGCCACAAGGCTTGGCATTTTTACGAACGACTTTGGCAGAATTAGCTTGGATAAAGAAGCGAAAGAAACCATTCTCGATATTCCTTGTTTCTACCCAGTTCTATCCGGCAGTAGGAAACTTTACCTAAAAGCCTTCTAATATGACGAATTATGAAATTGAAACATGCTATTCAATGGTAGTATGGTAAAAACAAATACAAAATTTGGCGCAACAGGTCCATGCGACCCATGGTTCTCATAACCACTCTTGTTGTGCGTGTTATATTCTTTTTCTCGAATAGAAAAGCAAACTGTTTCACACCGTGTCCAACTGTGCAATTCGTTATTTAAGTAAAGTTGTAATGACAGGTATACTCTCGGATGTTTGTCAGACGCTCACCACACGTCGGGACGTGAAAAAACGAACCCCTGGCTCTGTAGTTCAATGCACTAACCACTTTAGCCACTGACCACACGGTAGTATGGTTAAAGTAACTTCTAATTGACGAACACGGACGTTTGAGCGTGAAACCATTCTACGGACCTTAAGCCACCAACCAGACATAGATTGGTGCCAGCTGAATCGGGCATCGCTAGAGAGTTAATCCGGTTTATTTTGCAGTTGCAAGCTGAACGCCTATAGACAAGGTCGTGATGTCACCAATATTGGCGGAAAATGTTGGCCGGAGAACTAGATTTTGACCAAAAAATCATCTTCTCGGAGGAGGACCATTTTTGGATCAGCGGTTAAGTCAATAAGCAGAATTAGTGTTGTTGGAGCGGACACATACCATATTTCTTTCGAAATGAGGAAAGAGACACTGTTACCGCCATTGGTCTAAGATATAAAGCGATGTTAACCGATTTTCTGTAGCCAGAGCCCGATAAGATCAATATATCCGAGCTGTGGTTCCAACAAGATGGGGCTACATGTCATACAAGCGACTTGGTCATCTCACTGTATGCGTTCATCAATTGGACGCCGCGATCATGTGACTTGATACCACCCGATGTTTTTCTCTGGGGCTACTTCAAGTGCTTAGTCTACGCTACCAAGCCAATCACTTTCGAAGGGCTCGAGGCTAACATTCAAGACGTGATTACAGGAATAGTGTCCCCATATTGGACCGAGTCATCAAAAATGGGATCGACCGCTTGAAGCACTGCCAGCGAAGCCGAGGCGGCCATTTGAATGATGTGCTTTTCCACACATGGAATGTAGCTTGAACAAAAGCTAGAATCAATTTCATGTCTCCTAACCCTGTTGTTTTATTCAATTTGTGTTTCCTATTACTCTTATCTGTTTCCACTGTATCTCCAAATAAGTTTGGAGAACAATAAGCGAATAACTAAGCCCAGGAAATCATGATAAAATAGCTCGGTACACTGACACCCAGATATCGACATCGTCTTCAATCTCAAATTAAGTCCAGTTTTAGGTTTAAGAGAATTTAAATAAAGAGAAGTCCCTATTGTCCCTATTGCCCTAATCCTGAAGTTGGCTTACTCTTCAAAAGAACTATTAGCTCCCTAAACTTCATCATAAAGTCGCCGATTCCCTGACACATGTGGGAACACGAACAGATAGCTGGTTTGGTAGTACGGAACAAACCCTGCATCAGACACATCGTTGGTAAATATAGGAGTTGAAGGTTTACTTGTTTGGCAACCAAAACTACGTCCACATTTCATGAGTACTAGGGCACCTTGGTTGAACGAGGTAAATAAGATACACAAGCAGTCGGTACAGGTATTCAAAGCAGTCATCAATGAAGGACCAACCACGTGAAAAGGGACGAAATCAATAGTTTAACATCACAAACCTTTAAACTGACTTCTATAGCAAATTCATACCATCCACGGCTTTAATTTTCAACAACTGAATCCTTTGTAAAAAAAAAAACTGTTTCACTTTACAATTTTATCTGTTGCGCAAAGCCACCCTTTGTCGTTTCAACAAGGAGGCGGCGGCGGCAGGACCTAATCGATTCCTCCCCACACCTATCCGCAAAGTTTTTCTATTTGCTAATGAACACATAAGTATTTTTATGTCTCCTTTTTTTTTTTTTTTTGCATAAACCCAGATTTTCATATCATTTGTCCCATTTGGAAAGTTTTACACGATGTTGTGGTACCTGCATGCTAGGAGTTAAATGAACTTTCCCCCAGTGCACTAGAATAACGAAAGAGAGCAGAGCATTGACAGGATGTGCATTGGCCTCTGGTGGTTTTAGTAAAGTGGGCTAGGAAAATGGGAAAACTTTTCAATCTGCATTGTGGGAACAATCAAGGATCCTGTTGATGATGTGGTTTCAGGGTGTGAAAACTTAAATAGAAACCCACACGGTCGGAGTGTAGTATTGTTTAGGTGGTGTTCTCTGGCCACCTGTGATGATTTCATTTACAAAAAAAAAAAAAAAACAAAAAAAACTTTGCAGGTCCTTTCGCTTTATTGTGTGGGTGTACGAAAGTTTGCCATTATCATAACTTGAATGAAGGTTTTTTGATGAACGACATTCGAATTGTATGGCAAAAGTTTGAGTAATGATTTCTTCTTCCTTTGAAGGATAAATCTATGCATCGAACAAGAACACCACTTATGCGCCCGAACACCATGCATGTGTGATAAAAAGTGTCATGAAAAGGATGAACAAATAATAATCAGTCGAAACTTTGGTACTCGGCCAAATGCCTTAAATAAGAGGTAACTACAAACTTTCGCTTCCCAAATGCCAATTAAATGAGGTTGAGTACGAGTAACCTCGTTTTTGGCTTCAAAGTTTATCCATTTATGTAAATAACAGACACCATCTGCATTCTCGTGCACTTAGGAGAATGTTCCCCCCCGCTTCCATTCTTACTATAGGAAGTGATGTGACAGGAACTCTGGAAGGAGAAAACAGGAAAAAAAAATTGGCACGGATGGCATATCCATGATTTACTTATTTGTTGCTGCAGAAATTTGCTCAAGGACATGCGATAGCCCACTAATTATGTATGTATTTCAAAGTAATTAAAGAGTAAAATCCGGGAGTGTGCCAAAGGATTAACAAAGCATTGTCCTATTTCTGGTCCTCTAATTTAATTTCTTTATTTAAACTGGAGGTAGACACATAACCTCTCAATTTGGTTCCACTTTAATGGGTACAGTGTCCGCAAAGATGTAGATCCGAACTTCAGCACTACAATAGCAATAAGAATACCATAAAGAATCGAGCCTAATTGGTGTCCATTTCCTACCCTTCGGCTTTCCAACCTTATAAGGACCGGTCTGGTATATTCCAAGTTCAGGGCTACAAGAGTCTTAATGACGGAAAGGAAATAATCTCCTGGAGACTCCTGCCAATTCGACCAATTAAAGAGGTATCAGACTCTTCTCCATTTCGTGAAAGATCAGAACACCCGAAAGTCCTACCCTAATAACCTAATTGACTCATAATCGATGACAAGTTTGGCGAAGAAAGCCAGAAGGTATTCACCAACTTTTTATCGATTTTGAATCCTGACGAGGTGACAGTACAATCTAAATCCTGGTGAAAGGATTAGTCGGTTCTTTGCTAGTTGCGAATGGGGACCAGTTCAGTGCTCCTAGTGAGACACCTTGTGGTTAGTCTACTATTCTGGCCCCTTTATGGTGGAATACCGGCGGCATTTCATACACTGCGCCTGCATCTCCTACAATATCATAAGCATTCGGGGACTAAAACTTGGGTCAACTCAATTTCTGTGAACATGTGAAAGCCACATGAACGAACTTTTCCGGAAGTTGCTGGGAATCGAAGATGTATCTTATCTTGGATTTTGGCCAAACATTTTCAAATTAAATTGCATATGCTTGCTGCGTGTTGTTGGATTTTTTAGTTCGACACTGGTTCCACGTGCTCCGTAGTAGGACCCAAAGGTTACGGCAGACTTGATAGTCCTCCATGGCAACAGTTCGCATTCTTAAGGCATGCGGTAAAGACTGTGTACCAGGACCTACAACTAAAACCATTCATGTTCAGTGGAAAGTCAAGACAACAAATGTAGCATTTGTAGTGTCAGATACACCAAAAGACGGTAACATATGAGGATAAATGAATCAGCATTGTAGATCATGTCAAAGCCAAGAGAACTGCCAGGAATTAAAGCAAAGGGTTCATGTATGAAACAAGAGGCAGCGTTCTGACCAGAGCTAGACTGCAGTACATGCTATGTTGGCCATCTCTCACATCAAAGCCTTCAAGACAACCCAAATTTTTTAAAAATAATCCAGCAAAAGAAGGGCATTTTACATGCTATTGACACGTCCTATTGGCAGCACCCATCCTGGTATTTAAAAAGGCAAACGGTTTCTACCAAAACTATTTGAGCCTGAATTGGCAGATTCTCAAAAACGTACTGTTACTCCCAGTAAGGATCAGAGTACTACCGCGATTAATGCGCTGATGAACAACAAGGCGAAAGGAGTTAATGGTATGCACGCAGATCTTTGGACGGTAGGACCCACGGAAGGACTTGGAAGTAAGTGCCAAGAGTCAGGGTGTTGGAAAAGATTCGGTAGCGAATGCACTCTTAATGGGCCAACAGAAGCGCTAATACCCTTGAAGTGGGTTATTGACTTCATAAGACCCAGCCCCTTGACCTACATAGGTGTATAAAATGGAACTGGTCGTCCAGGGTAAGGAGTTGTGCGTTGTTGTACGAAACAATTAAAATCTTCGGAAGAGGAAAGTGTAATGTTGATGACCGAAACCCAAAAAAAGACAATTGTGTTCGAATGTGCACATGGAATGTTTGGAACATAACCAGATCGTGTCCAGCCGAATGGAGTGGAGTCAGGTAAGTTCCACATTGGAACCACGTTTGCTACAATCGGGACCAACTTGTGATCAATCTGTCTATTGTAACGTCTGTATCATCCTTAATCCTTCCTTTGCTGACAACGCCTTTGCCTAGAAAGATGGAACATGTATTGGGGCTAAGTTGGTTGGGCTGAATAATAGGGCTTTCGAAAATATTTCTTTAATCTGTCGTCCAAGATCCGTTCAAGCATCTTCTCATTACGTAGGAATATTGAGTGGTATGACGAGGGTTTTCCAGGAGTAGCAGAGACTGGCTATAAGTTCCTACTTACTCTGTAGAATACCTATAACCAGGATTCGCTGCTCTGCCTATTTCATGCCCCAATATGGGCTATTACTATCGCAATGTTCAAAGGGAATCATTAGCAACTCAGGCACCTCATTTGATGTCCTTACAGTCTACCTCACACTAGTTCATCCTTCAAATTACTCGTTTTCTGACAAATGGAACAGTGTGGGGGGTTTACAATGACTGCCGCATTCTCCAAAATGAAATAAAAACGATAAGAGTCCAACTGCAAACTCTACTGAAATCAAAAACATTCCCCAAACCATTAGAAGCTGATTCTGTGGTTAGTGTTGCAACCAATGGCATTAACAGCACAAAAGTAGTAACACATTTCAATGTTAAAAGGAGTAAAACTTAACTCCATCATCTGATGAAATCTTCATCATTACCTCGCCTTAACTTCAATAAGGATCCTCACTTCGCTCAATAACATTACGCAACACACACAACTCCACTAATTACTGAAACTCAAACTCAAACTCATTTAAAAGTCCTTAAACTATTTGCGCTTTAAACTGAACTTTACTTAACAGTCGCTCCTCTCAAATGCCAAGACATGAATACTGCTTTATCAGTTTCAGTTTCACTATATCCTTCCGCAACAGCGGATAACAAAATGAATCCTTAAAAATGTTTGCAACACGTCGCATGACCGTGATGTTTGCTATTTTCAGTTGCTGTCCTTTCACGGATTTATTGCGAACAGTAAAAACGAACAATTTGCTGGGGAAAACTCTCAGGGTTTTTCGAAGGATATTTTCGAACTAATAGCGACGACGAATGACGTTAACAAAAAAGAGACAAAAAAAAAGACAAAATCCTTCGTCTTCGAGTATATTTTACTTATTCCTTGAAGTTTTGCACGCCGCGCCTGCCGTCGCTATAGAACAGTTTAGTTTCTTCTACCTTCTGGTACGTGTTGTTGACGACAGTGAGGGTCAAGAAGGTGCAATGCTAGAGAACTCCAAGGATACCACTGATTACTATCGCATGTTGTATGGTTCTTTCTTTCCATGTGCATTTAATCCGGCCAAAGGGTGCTTGAACATGTCTGGCGTTTATCTACACAACGAGTGGAGAGAGATGTGGTCAAAATGTTTCTCAAATGAGGACAAAATTTTCTTAGTGTGTGTATATGTGTTTAAGATAGCGACAGGGACAAATTTGACATCTTAATCATTGCAATTAATATCATATGAGTTTGCACTGCAAAGGATGGACGAATTTTTATGATTGGTTTCTGGAAGACGTTCGATCTTGGCTTTTGAATCTGTATGGGAAGGAACACATATTCATGTGTGTACCAACGAAGCCAACTATACTGCACTATAGTGTACATGCGGAGAGCTGCTTTAAAGTCCTTTTATTGTCATTTTCTATATTTTTACCAGGGAGCGACTGTACTTTTTTCCTAGTTCTCCCCTTAAGCCATCCTTAACTTCTTACAGGCATCTGGAGACTGTTTCAAAAACAAAGGCTTAAGCCTTTGATTGAAAGGCTATTCAGCCCGACACTCATTTGACGTTGTAGCAAGCATTTACTCAAAGAGGTGTCACCTATAATAAAGTGATTGTCCTTGCAAATGTCCAAGCACCTGTTGTCGTTTACGGCTGCATAGTCTGTCTTTTGTCATGATATGTCCCAACCATTGTACCATTTTAACAACCCATGACAAACTATATCGTAATTTTTATTTCAGTCGAAATGTAAACCGATTTGTACAGTAAGTTACCAGTTGGTTGCTTGTAACTAGCCCAAACTATGTAGGTTAGAGTGACGGCAGATAGCACCAAATACAGCCACCTTACCATATATGAGAAACGAATAAAATCATAGTTTCTTGAACCACTACATCAAAAAAGACTTTCGAAGCCTTCAGAGTTTGGTTTAGAGTCCTGATGTCTCAATTGATCCTAAAATCAGGTCTATTCGCAGACGAATCATCAAGTGCCCGGTTCATTAAACCTGCCAATCCAACTGGAAATTTATGGAATCACCGATTCCTGCCTGCAGTGACTTATCATGTAGACATCTACATAGGCAGTCAGGCAGCCATCACTTCTATCACAACCAATTCTAAACTGGTCAAGAGGGGTAAAGAGGAACTCAAATCCTTTACCTCGAGCCATAGCATCACGTTCTGTTGGATTCCGGGACATATGGGCTTCCAAGGGAATGAAGTGCCCAATGAACTTAGTTCAGAATCCAAGGACTTTCGAACAGACAATTCGGTCCTAATGCTCATCAGTGTTTTCAGCTCCAAAATTAGGTGATGGAGTACACCCACGTTTCCAAAAATCTTTGAGTCCAACATCAAAAAAAAAAATTACTAAAGAACTACTATCACTAAATGGACCATAACTGTCCCTCCTTATAGGTATCCGCACAGATTACAACTTATTGGTAGCCCACTTTGGAAGAATAAGAATCACCAAGACAGTCCTATGCAGAGGTTGTGGCAACCCAGGGATAGGTACCTCACGCCGATAGCCACCCTCCAACTTACCTACCAAAGCCTAAAATGATTCCCTATGGTGGGTACTATTCAAAAGGTGCCAAGACTCGTTCATTATCGACAGTCCAACCCGGGGGCTTTTCTGGAGCTCCTGCCTTTACACATAAATGCTATGAAGACTCAAATTCCTAGGAGTAAACGAAAATCCTAGACAAAAGTCCGTAAACTGTTTTCGAATCTCACCCATAGGAAAAGGTCTCTGAAACCCTCTACATGGAATCTCGTTTAACTGCTCTAATCCCGGACTAATCGAATATGGATACTGGACTAGGGTATTCAACCCTTTGGCGGGCCTTGAAGGTATCGCTTCCATAGTACTGCCATCGTTCAGGAAAAGGTTTTGTTATCGATATGTGCTCTAGAGAAACCTCCGAAAATCGCATTCCTTGTTTAGAATTTCCTACAAACCCTCTTGAAGCTCAGTGGACCCGCGTTTTTGGATCTCCGGTCATCCGAGCAACGACAATGCTAATGTGTAGGTATAGGTCTGGGTCTCAATAGAAACTTCAAGGTCCCGAGGGTTTCCAACTAACCACATGGCTGGAAAATTGGTCGAATTTACTCGGAGTTTAAGTTTTCTAGCAAAGAGGTTCCATAACTGACCAGGCAGTCGAAGTCGAAGTTGAAGTCCTCTGTTGAGTTACTATTACCTTCGGTTGAGTTGAATCTGAATCCAAACTGAATGTTGCATTTGAATTAAGTTTACGCAGCCGTTGTACCCGGAACTTCAACCCATTCCGTATCTAAACAAAATCATAAAACCAGATTAAATATTTGCATTCCTCCCCACCATCCCCCTTCCCCCAAAACAGTAAGACCCACCTAAATCCCCTTTCGAGTACTTCTTTCACATTTTGCTGGTTCAGGCGTAGAGTTAGCTGAATTTTCGGAATTTGCCTCAACTGTGAAACACCGAGTACCGACAGAATATTTGAATTCGAAAATTTATTGCTGCGCTGGTGCATGGCATACATCCGCAGAGTTATCATTAAATTAATTAGATTCCTCTACAAAGTGTAAATTATGGCAATAAGTTATGTGCTTAAGCGACAGTGCAGCGCCAGCGCCAGCGGTGGCGGGGTAGTTCATATGGAATTCTACTCAAATTATCGTGACAGTATCTTGGTGAGGACATGAACCTGCTGCACCGTCGTCGGAGGCTGAGAGTGAAATAAATTTTAAGGAAAGCATTTGGAGAAAAGCATACACATTCATACCCAGCGATATAGGAAGACCGATGAGCCTTGTCTATGGTGCATGCAAGAAGTCGGAAGGTGAATTTAATTGGAAAGTTGATGTAATTTCCGCTTCCTTTCGAGACATTGCACGGGTAATGAAGGAAAAAGTTCGGTGTACTGCATTCTGAATCTTCGGCTGAGCGTCTGTCTGTCTGAATGATAAATTGTTTGATTATTGGAATAAATGATTGGACTTGTTATGTGCGGAGGTAGGATCTGTCTGAGAGTGCATACCACATCAGAGGTAGAATGGTCAGAATTGAGAACCTTGAACCCTTCAAACGATTTGAGCCGGACTTACGATTTGAGCTGAAAGGCTGTAGGATGTCTGTCAAAAAGAAAAACAAATTCTGAGATAATAAAAAACCATTAAAGAGTCAGAGGAAGCATCTAAGTTGTCTGAAAATTCCTAAAAACCCAGATAACAACTGGCTACTTTACTAGTAGCCACCTTGGTAGTGCAGTTCCGACGGAAAAAACTTAAGTTCCACCGACCAGCAACTATAGTTACTTTCCTATAGAAATGATATTCTGGTTTATACGCAGTTTCAGACCCTTTTGGCTACTAGGACCTGACGGTATCATTCCTGGTGAGATTCAGTAATTTGATGACATATTTGGTTCCTTGGTTTAAAATCATTACGTAAACTTCACACCTAGTGGAGGCATAAAATCAAATGTAGAAACAAAGGATATTTGCGTCCTGTAAAGGTTAGTCACTAGACACAACCTTATATTCACTGCTGCATATCATTGAAAGATGCATTAAGGCATTGAGCCAGTTCTTACCAATGTCAAACTAGAAGCATTCACGGTCGCACTTGCATATCTGGGAGTGGACACAACTCTCAAAGTTATAACACAAAATTGGACAGAACATCGGCCTACCAGTCGTGGTACTCACCAAGCTTGGGTCTTGTCTCCTATTTTTTTAAATGTAGTATTTAACGAGCTTTAAGTAGACCTAGAAATGAAAAGCTACAGAGTGACATTATGGGTAAACTCTCACCAAACAGAAGCTGTTCTCTGCACGATTAGGCACCGAAATGGTGCCTATTAAGAGACCTGTACTAGGATATGGTTTGATTTTTTGGTGAACAGCCGTAGACCTCAATCAATTACCAGGTGTGTGTATGAGCGGTGTAAATGGATGGCAACCAATACGACCAACCGTCTTTAAGGGGATGACGACACTAGCTAGAATGAGTAAAATATAGAATGAAAAAAAAAAAATCGAAAAATTAATTTCGAATGCAAAAATGTTGGATGCAGAAATCTGTCCTACACTCTTACAAGCTAACTCCAAAACTGGAACCTTTTCATTATTTGAAGAGAATAAAACTTCTCCTTGTGAGCTCCTGAATATCGTCGAAAACTCATCTTAAGCGATGAAGCTTATGGCGTATGCCTCTGTCAATGAGCAAAATATGCAGTACTGGACAATAACAAACCCACATGTCCTTCAAGAGGCCCCACTGTGTCCACAAAAAGTGACCGTGTGATGTGGATTTCATGCCGAGGAGGTGCGATTGAACCGTATTTTTTCGTCGACGAAATTAATCGCCATGTTACGCTCAATCTTCCGATGTTGATAGACATTTTTTGACCAGCATTGGATGACTTGTGATATGTGGTTCCAACAAGATGGAGCCACATGCTACACAGCGAGTCAACAATGCAAAAAATGGTTCGGTCGAATAAATGTCATTGGATTTCATTTTATGAGGTACGTTAAGCTTTCGGCTTATGCTCTGGAACATTCCGGCTGATATGTCTGAAAGAGTGGTAGAAAATTGGCTCCTAAGAATCGATCGCAGCAAACTCCGAGACTACATTCTTAAATTCAGCATGTGTCCTATACCTGGGATAGAATTCAGATCGATATCTCAAATATTCTGTGCTCTATTCAAATTCAAAATTGTTATGTCCTTATTAAAAAGCCCTTTGGAACAATCCCAAATGACCATACCTCGGAATACATTTCGAAATTTGTCAGACCCACCATTTAACTGCGAAAATAATGATGACAATGATCTTAATTATCTTCTAGACCCGATGGTGTGGGACAAAAGTAGCTCCCTAAGCAAAGGATCAACTTTTAGGAGTCCTGTTTATATTGGGCTGAATGGTATACATGCATCAATACTGAATGAAATTGTTGGGGCATTCTCTGTGCGGGTAAACTGTGTCCGTGTCTAGAAAATGTTTGATTTTGTATTACTTATTTGGATTTTAGCTGCTAGATTTTCTGTTTTAACTCCGTCACGTCAAAAACTGCTTTAAACTGTCTCTTGTCTATCTCGAAGCTGACGGACGTGTTCGTGATTCACCTTTGGTGGGTGTCAAGCCATAATGAAATTCTGGCACATTGCAAGGGTCTGATGAGCTGTCCAACAAGATAAAACCTGGGTGTATGCATGAATTGGATCATATGGACACCAACTCACAGCTCAAGCCACATTGGGAATTCTGTACCAGCGATTCAAGGCATGGTCATCTCACGTGGAGGTGATGTGAACTACCCACCGAGATCGTGCGATTTGAGCCATTTAGACTTCTTCTTGTGGGATTTTCTGAAGTCGCAGGTCCATGCAAATAAGCCACAAATTCAAATTTAGCCTGATTTATGCGTCGGAGTCATGGAAAATTGAACATTTCGGATGCCCGCCACCCATATATTCCATACATAATGGCATTTCGGCGATATCTCATACACACTTTGTTTTATTTAAATTTGAAGATAGGAAGCGCCTAATGAAAGACCCTTTACATGTAACCATCAGCAGGACCAGCCACAGACGAGAAAAATGACTAAATGTGTCAAATATGTATATGAAGTTAGATCCGGCCTAAAATGTATCTGAAACTTAGCCACGACCACTTTTAGGAGTCATTTTCATAAAAAACTGAAATTTTCCGTGAAAAATCAACAAACAAGGCGGTCGGCTACACCCACTTCAGAAGGGCTGCATCGGACGGTAGGGTATCATAGGTAACTTTTCTATATGTTTTCAACCGACGCCGAAGATGAGGTGAACACCATCCTTCTCCGCCAATGTACCTGCCCGGGATTATTCCAAAGAACAACGATTTTCAAAACTAGCTTTTCCTACTACATGAAACAGAAGTCTAGGATAAGTAGAAGAATTTCAATAAAAATTAGGGACTCACTATATCCCAAACGAAAAATTGTTTCCAATCGTTTAGGACTAACAATAACTATCCACTATCAATCCATTTAAAAGTTTTTTTTGAACTCAAAAATGTACAACGCCTTATAGCGTGTCAATTGGCATTACTTTACATTTCCTTAGAAAAGTCTGTATATGTATAGAGGCACCATTTCTAGGTATAATTGAGTCCACCCGCTTTTGAAATTTCACAAACTACAATATTTTTGTTTGGTTAAATCCATAAAATTCCCCAGTTTACCTACAGTCGGGTATGTACTTTGAATGCAACAACCTACTGGACAAATATACTCTTCAGGCACAATTGCAAGAGTACACCACTTCCGGAGTAAAAGAAATTCAAGACACTGTCTTCCCCATAAGCACCTGAGTTACAACCAACAATATCGCAGACGTGGTGTACACAAGTTGTATCTACTTCCTTTTGTCGGTTGAATTCGGCAGAATTTTTTGTGAGTTACAATTATTGCACTGCGGTTTTTGCTAGAGTCACGCAAGCCGACTGTTCCTTTACAGGCTGCAGGTTAGGTACTTTGGGGGAAAAAAGGTTCCATTAAATTATTTTAAACACGATGTCACGATGTTGTGTGGAATTTTCCTTGGGTAGTTTGTCCAGGAGACATACCAATGGAATGTAAATGTAGTTTTCGGAATACCAGTGTTGGGCACACATGGAGTCATTGCAAATGCTTTGATTTTTAGAATCAATGGGTATGTGATGCAAATGAAGTCTGTTCTATGCAAAGAAAATAAAGGACACTGGGTTTCAGGAAGGTTTTCGGTTAGTGCAAGATCAAGGACTTAGATGGTCATATGGGGTAGAGATCAATGGCGTTCATCATGTTCTGTGACATACATTCTGAGAGAACGTATGTCACAGAACATGATGAACGCCAACGTCAAAGTATGAACATCATCAGTCTGTAGGGAAATTATATCCTGACTGATCAGATTTCTGACCAAAGTACAATGGCTTGCCATCATAATGTATTGGTAGAACTCTCAGCACTCTGCACATAGTCATAGCCACGGGCGACGTTTGTGACAGCAACCGTTTCAAGGATTTCTGCAAAACAAATGCTCTTCGCTTAGTTTATGAAACACTAGCTACAAATTCAGTTGAGTGTTAAGAGACTGGCAATAGAAATGTTGTGCAAGTCGTGAAGGCAATCAGTGGGTCATTACTTATGGTTGGTCTAAGTGTTTGGTCTGCACACTTAGACAACTCGGTGATCATCCCGCCTTGCGCACTGAAACAAGAGGCATGGACCAAGGCCAGTAGAGAGGCCAATAGTGGTTGGTCATCCCTAGACACCTGTGTGATTACTAGAATCCTATGGCCTTGCATTGACAAGAATTATGCTAAAGGACAGGAAATCCCTTTCTCGGGGTATAACTCTCTTCGGTACCCCGTCAGAAAACTAAGACTCACAGATGAAGATATCTGTCGGGGATGTGAAGATGAGGAAGCCATTGTGGATACAACCCACTTTCTGTGACAGTACCCTGGGCTTATCCACCTTAGATTTAAATTTCTCGGACGACACTTCTTCTGTGATCTCGAAGAATTGTCAAATAGATCTACTAGATGGTTTGGTGAATCACTATGGTTTGCCGATGGGCAAGGAACATCTTCCCCCCTATGGGTCTCATAACCGGTCTGTACTGACGATGCGGTATTTTTCTACTCGACTGGTCTGCACACGACGAGGCTTAAGTGCTTAGTGCGTTGGACTACGGCACCAGGTTCAATCGTAAGACAACACTTAACATTTCTTTCATTGGCACCATCGCGAGCATCTGACAAACATCCGAGAGTACAACTGTCATGAAAAAGTTTGTCAAATAAGAAATTCTCCATCGGGTACGTCGGAAAGCAAGCAGTCCTGGGATTTAGAATTGAAAAAAAAAACTTTGATCGAGCTCATTAAATTCAACTGATGAAGAATTGCTACCTTTTAATCCATTGAACCCCCCTACTAACACATTGGAAAGGTGCAACCATTCATCAGAGTTCCTCTCGTATGAAATTCCTTTTGGAATCATTTTGAGGATCATACACTCTTGGCGTAAGAAGTCTGTCCTAGTGGACACTTTCTTATCCACTTTTCTTTAAAAATTTGAGAACGAGAGCTGGCTCTAGTGACTGAATTACTTCATCTGATAATTGGAACTTCTTTAAGTATATTCGTCTGTTGTCGGTTCATGACCTACAAGATCCAGCACATGTTTTCGAGTTTCATTGCTCTCATTGCAGAATCTGGAGACACTTTCATCAGGTCTAAGGCCGTACTCTTTAGGAGGTCCCTTAGGATTCGAAGACAATTCTAGCTCATGCCGCCAAACATTTTCGATAATGGTGGCCTAGAAGTTTGACTTGCCTCATGCAATGTGGATTATTTCAGGTTTTAGCCCTTTCCTTCTACAGTTTGATGGAATAATCACTTATTCCGCAAAATGATGCAGGACCTGTGAAGGTTTTCCATTCGGATTAGGATTCCATTTAAGTTTCTACAGGCACACAAGCTTAAACTTAATGACATTGTCAAGTGTCATGACAGAGGGTTGGCTATCTGACATTATAACTATTGATATGGCATGCTTCTGGTTCTAGACCCAAATATCCCTGCTCCTGTTGCTCCGTCAGTTCTAGACTCTTGGTTTTGGGATTGCTCAGTCTGTATCATTGCTTCAATTCATTTTACGAGCATTGGGGAGCTTGGTACAAAATTCTTTTAGAAGTTGAAACTTCTAACAATATCGTCTTTAGTTTTGGTAAATGTGATGCACTTAAACCTTTGTTTTCTTTTTTGGCCGTTCTAGAACTGTTCTACTTGCACATTCTTTAGCCACAAGATCCACAGTAGTCAATTTTAGTAGTACGGACAAGTTCTCATTATTATCAGGATGATCGGACTACAGCCCCAGAATATGTCCGCTCGGCTGCGGCAAATCATTAGAGCTCGAATCGCTTTTCTAGATATCTCTTCTGTGAGTTTTTTTTTTTTCAGATGAGTTTTTTAACTGTGCAGGATAATTCCCAGGAATCTAACTTCATGAACTGGTGTCAGTATTGTTCCGAGAGCCTTTTCGTGGCCAGTCGTCCAAGTTTACTTTTTCTCGTTAAGGGTAGTATTGTTGCTTTTGTCGGATTTAGGATTAGCCCTTAGCTTGAGAGTCTATGCCTTAGTTTGTCAACACTTCAAATATCTTATCAACAACAAGACATCATAGGATATTGTATCTCCGCCTTGTGACCTCCTCATTTGTTGACCTTGGAGATTCTTTCTGATGTATAAATCTTGTGCTCAGAAGATCATACTTCCACTTTCAGGCTGTTTTGTTACATTACTACCATTCGAGAGAGATTCCAGGGTCTAGTGGCTGAACTGGATTTAGCAGCTTATAGTCTAAGACTAAACTACAACCATTAAGGATTCTCTAGCGCAATAGAACCGCTTAACCATCAAAACTTCGCTGACAGATTGAAAATAAAAGTTTTTTTTTCATTTTTGTCTTGTAGACTGAATTTAGCAGGAAATGGAGTGATTTTCTTAATTCTCGTCTATTAGGACAGTTCTTCGACACCAAATGGCAGGAGAGAGAGCTAATTTGGTTCTGTTCAGTGCCTTGACTGTCAAAGAAGATAAAGATGATTCCTCAAGTACTGACTTAAGTATCTCTCACTGGGTTGTGATAATACATATTTTGAACTCACCACACTGGCGCTAAAGCATTATAAAAACTGCATTCGTTGCAACATGGTAAACATGAAATTTTGTATACAGTATCTGCCATTGTATGGTCTACTTGAAAACAGCCAACGAGTTCATATAGTACATGCATACCGTGTAAAATTCATCCATCTACTGAGTACAAAATCAAGCACATGACTTTCGTTTTAAAGCATCCGAAAATAGGAAAGATAAAATGCCTTCTCCCTGCCCCACATGCTACCCCAAATTACATCCTTTTTTTCCTGGCTATCATAACACACCGTATAAGCTTAATGCATAAAACGGAAACACAAAAAATAGTTGAACCTGTCAGCCAAAGGAGTCTAAGCAGTTTTATGAACTTCAAAATAGGAAAGCGTTCTAAAGTTTCACGTCATTACACAACGAAGGGAAGGGTAAACATGTTTGCTTACTCCTTAGTCCTGCACGGTGTGTCCAGACATAAAATTTATACGGTCATACGAGTTGGAAGGTTTTACTAATTTTTCATTCTGTCTATTTGGTTGAATGCAAAGTCATGTGAAATGATGCAGCAGTGACTGAGTGCTGGCATCCGCACATCTGTGCTTTACCTTCATTTTATGTGTCAGGACCTTTAGTCCTTATTTTCAACAAATTCGGAAGCAAATATTGAATTTAAAACCGAACAAGTAACGAAATTATTGATTAAAGTTTGGCCAATTTTAATATTTTTGAAACAACGCGCAATATCCTTGTAACCATTTCTACAAAACAACTGTCGTGTGACTGTACTTTGCTCTAAATATTTGCATGTCATTGAATCCTTTTGGCATAAGCTACTCTCTAGCAAAGGTTTTTTCTTTCCAACAAAAACAAAAGCTGCTAACAACACAAGAACCCTTCGCAATAATAAAAGTTACCCTAAGGATAAGTGTACAATTTACAGCCGACATATCTGGAGCAGGCAACATGCATATTAACAAATTATCGAACGCCATACTGCCACTGACCTATAATTATCCCTGCGGAGAGGCCATAACGTTGTCTGTTATTGTGGTAAATTAAAATAAAATATCAAGACCGACCAGTAGTCGGTCCTTCAGAAACTGTGTAAAGTTAATTGGCTTCTGTACGAGTATAAGCCGAAAAGGGTTCGTTGATGAATCAGGAAAATTTCAGAAGATTGACTGCATCCTGTGACGTACCCATTTCGTGTTGATGTTCATTTAAATTGGCTGGAGGTTGACCCGAATCGGAGTTATTTTATTTATTCTTAATGTAGTTAAAGTAATGAGAGGTACATATCGTACTTTGCACATGGAATCTCAGGACAGGAAGAGAGAGAGAGAAAAATGAGCCCCATTCTATGTTGTGTCAATGAAAATCTATTCTTATCTTCTGTCCACATTGTACCTTGACCTACTTTTTGTATTTGTGTAACAAAGAGGCGAAGGGAAAATCATTTCCTCTTAGCAAATATTCGAAGGGAAAAAGGATTTCAAACTTGTTTGACTGAACGTAGTGAACTTCAAGCATATGTCGAGCCTATGTCCTTTAGTACGTCAAAAACTGTCATGTGTCACATTTTGGGAAAATCATCTTTCAAACAAAAACGAAACTTTATTTATCATACATATCTTGGTTGGTAGGCATGAAAATAGGTTAATACTTGAAAGTCAATACTTGGAGTATTTTTTCAACTTCATCTGAAATTCGTAGCATGTTATGGATGCCAAGGTTCTTGCCAAACTCATAAACATATAATCATGCAATTTTCTAGAACTAAACCCTTAATCAAATCTAAGCTTGTAAACTCCTGTCGAGGATAACTTAAGGTTCTTGGAATACAAAAAAGGGCTCAAGGAACAAAGTAACAAATTATCGTCCCATTGCTAAACTTTCCCATGCACCCAAACTCTTTGAAAGTATTTTATACGAAGCCTTAAGCTTTCAGTGCAAATCTTGTATCTCGTTTCTATAGTGCTCGCTTTAGATCCGTCTTATCGGTTCCTTTCTCATTCACCTCTGGTGTTCCAGAAGGCAGTCATCTTGGACCTCTTTTCTTCATTCTGATGAACGATGTTGATAGGGTTATAAACCACTCTTCTCTTTTTCTTTAGGCTGAAAATGGCAAACTTTTCAGAACCATCTCTTCAACAAAGGACTACTGTCTCCTTCGACAAGATCTAGACAGTTTTTCCTACTGGTGCTCAAAAAATTGCTTAGAGCTCTTATCATATACGGCATCCACGGCCAGCCTATATTCATCGTTCAATCTCTTCGCGAGCTTGGAATACTGTACGATAAGGAGGTCAACTTCGGTTCCCATATTGATGAGATAAAACCTAACTCATCACTTGGCTTTCTCAAAAGGTGGTCCAAGGAATTCTCTGATCCTTACGTGACTAGATTCCTCTACATTACCTTGGTTCGTCCGCTACTTGAATACGCTAGTCAAGTGTAGGCCCCCTATTAGCAAGTACTACATGTGGCAAGATCATCGTTTTGGCCTTCGAGATCTTTCTTGGAACGACCCACTTATCTTGCCTCCCAGTCGAGAGCGCCCCAACCTCATCAATCTAAATTCCCTCTAAGAAACGTAGAGATGTTGCAGACATTCTTTTCATTCATCGACTGCTTTCAGGTTCCATCGATTGCGCATCTCTTTACAACTTAATCTTCTTCAACACTAACCCATGTATGTAATTTACGATGCCCTCGTCTGTCCAATCTTCCGACCCACTGCACCTTATATGGTCAAATGAACCATATGCTGCAGAAGGTTAACTCAAACTCCTCTGCAGGAATCCCAGCCTCAAATTTAATCTCCTTCGTGGTGGCGCTACTATTCGGGGTGAACCTGGGCCTCAACCAACAAGCCTCTGCATTTAGCCAGGTCCTGCCTCCAGCTGTGCACTCCAAGTCGGTTGAGGTCCCCTTCTACTTGTACGCGCCACCTAAGGCGAGGTCTTCTTCAACTGCGTTGTTAGTCCACGTTTGATTCGAAGACCGGGCCGGAGCATTGGTGCCCATTCTCTGTACATGTCTTAGCCATCTTAAGTGACTGATACGCATTTTTCTGTAGCTGAACAGCTCTTATAGTTCGTCGTTGAATCTCCTCCTACAAAGCCTGTCAACGCAAATGGGACCGAAAATTTTACGAAGAATCTTACACGACTGAGGATCTCTTCATTCGCTTTACACAGAGTTCCCGTCTGGACTGAGTGTTATATAGAGTCTCCTTAGTTCTTCTGGATAGGGCTCTGCTACTCAATTGCCTTCTTAGCCTGAAGAAACAGCGATTGGCAAGATTTATTTTTCGTCTTATTTCAGCTGAGGTGTTATTTTCAGAGGTTATAGCAGAGCCGAGGTAGACGAAGTCCCTTACTACCTCAAAGTTGCAGCTGTCGATTCTAACGTTCTGTCCAATTCGTCGATGTTGTGAGTCCCTTCTCGTTGAGAGCATATACTTTGTTTTGCCCTCGTTTACCGCAAAATCCATTTTGGCAGCTTCCGTTTCAATACTAGTAAACGCTCCGGTGACAGCCCGCTGAGTTCTTCCAATAATGTCAATGTCATCCGCGTACGCTAGAAGTTGCACGGACTTTTGAAAGATTGTGCCTCTGGTGTTGGCTTGTGAGTTTCACATGACAGCGCGTCACTTTGTCTAAATCCTTTTTTGACATCAAAGTTCTCGGTGAGATCGTTACCGACCTTGATGGAGCAGCGAGAATTCTACATTGTCATTCTGCACAATCTGACGAGTTTGGCAGGAATGCCAAAACTAGACATGGCTCTGTATAGCTCGTCTCTATAGATGCTGTCATATGCTGCCTTAAAGTCGATACCAAGATGGTGGGTATCGACTTGGACTTCTTGGGTTTTCTCCAAAATCTGCCTTGGTGTGAAGATTTGGTCGATTGTGGACTTTCCTGGTCTGAAACCACACTGATAGGAACCAATCAGGTTGTTGACGAAGGGTTTCAGAACCATCAACCCGAAAAAAATCTCAAAATTCACGTTTGGGCCAAAAACTGAGAAAGGAGTAGTCTCTGGTATATACTCATGCTAAACCTGAAATCCTTCACTGACTTTGATTTCCAAACCATGGCAGTGTGTGCCAAGCATGAAGAACTCATAGGGTTTGGCACACACTGCTCCTGACTATGGTCGTTAGTTCTTGTTAAAACAAATATAGAGCAACACTTCCCGGAACTAGTTAATGAAGTTGGAGCGCACTGTCATGACAATGCCAAGACGAAGCACTTAACATTTAACAGACCCAACCTACCACTTTTCACGGGGATTATTACTAGCCACAATTTCTTGGCGGTCCACAGTAGAAGAATGCGACTAAACAGACATAAAAGCCTGATTGGCCAAATTAATTACTGATAATTCTGAATCCTTCCGTTGACCCTCCATAGGACCTTTGAGAACCTGCTCTCATCCCTCTCGAATGTCTTTTTGGTAGTAAACACAGTCGTTTCTTAGCCTACTTTACAACCCAAAACCACTATCACGCACTCAGTAGAACATAATTCCAAAGCAATTCCCGAATTCGCATCCTTTGTTCGTTCCAAAGTCATTCTAATAATAACTCAAACAACTACCCACTTTAAAATACACATTTATTGAAAAAAAAAACACATTTAAGCCAGAAATGAAGAGAGGAGAACTTATCCAACAAGCTAATCTCCATCGATGAATTTGTTATGGAAACGATGATGTTTATCCTCTCTATTATTGTGTGCAAATTTTACACCATAAATAAGGACACTTTCCACACGCTGGTGCTGGCTGCCTCTTAGGGCTGCCGGTTTACTGAAAATCGATATTTCAATCACCATATTTTGGATGGTTTTCCTTCGATTAGCCTCCTTGATTTCTTGTGGGAATGAGGCGCAAACAACACTCTGCGTGCGGGGGAAAGTGCCAAATTTGACCTTTGAAATTCCGATTTATCTTTTCGTGATTTCCAGAAACTTGTTTGCGAATATTTTCAGCCGGATTCTATTACGAATTCGGGTCTACAATCTAAATAGCCAATAGCTCGCGGCTACAACAGAAAATGCAAATTTCCTTCACAGATTGGGATGAGGAAATCAAATTATACTCAAACCTATTAATAGTCGATAATTTGATGCTCTTGGCTAATTGGTATGCAAAGTCCTAAAGCGACTCATTAAGTCGCGATCCTAATCATGCGGATGGATACGAATTTGTGGAAAAAAAAAACAAATAGTTCTTTCATTTATACGAGGTGATATAAAAGTTGAGGAAAAATTACATAAATAAGTCTGTGCTCCCGTTGAGGGGGTAGACACAGACTATGCGGCAATCTGTTGTTTATCGTCGACCTAAATTTAGGTTACAACATAAACTTGCAGAGAAGTCACGTGCTGTCTATCTGGTTCGTTAGGAATCAACAAATGTTGAAATGACTCCAGTGAAGAGGCAGTGAAATGTGTTTCCCTGCATCCGATGTGACACCTCACATTTCTTAATTGTTTTGAGTAAATTTTAAGACAATTTGTCGTTGGCAGCGTGTGCAAGCAGTTTGTTGAAAAATGAATTAAGAACGACTGGCGTTGTCTTGTTGGAAAATATGAAACACAAATGTTTACTGATGTCGACGACTGGGGCATGGATGGGACCACTACATCATACCTGTATGCATCTTTAATTTAATCAATATCTGGTTTGCAAGGCTATGCGGATGATACTTATTTTTAATAGTTCGTCTAGTAATTTAGAACACCAAGTTAGGCAGTGCGTTGGATTATGGAACAAGGGGTCGAGGTTCGAATCCCAGTCGGGGAACATGGCCCCATGGGGAGATGGCCCCATCTCTCGCGAACGTCTGACAAACATCCGAGAGTACAACTGTCCTGAGAAAGCTTCTCAAATAACAAATTGCCCTTCGGACACGGCATTAAACAGTAGGCCCTTTCCATTCGTGTAAAGAATATAGCACGCACAACACGAATGGTTGTGAGAAGCTGGGCCGTGGGTCCCATCGACCTGTAGCGCCAAGTTTTTTAATTTAAGTTGGTTGAGTTCCCCTTTCCGCTTGAACGCAACACCTTCAGCAAGCTCTTCCTCTATTGTGCCGTCCCTCTGAGGTGAATTTGAAGGCTCTACGGGCCGGATCAAGGCCCTGCCACCTTAGTCATTGCATTTAAACTCTTCTGCCTAGATCGATGTCACCATATAGCTTGTACATTTAGCTCATGGTTGTATTTTCTTCTGAAGGCCGACCAAAAGTGATCCGAAGAAAAAAATTTTCTCTTCTAACATTGAAGAGCGGCCTCTTTCATTTTTGAGATAGTCTTTGCTTTTGGGTAGTAGATCAGGACTGTGATCAGCAGTAATTTGGATGAACTTACATTATTTTTTCGAAAGAGGGCTTTGGCTAGTGTCAGCTCTCTCCCTCTCTCCCTACTGATCTGGCCAGGGAACCAAAGTGCTTATGTTGGCTTATAGGTACCAGTTTCTAACGTACGCTGGACCTTGAAAAGTTACCCACAATTTTTAAGATTCGGCATTGGTTTCCAGCAATAGCCACCATGGACAATCTAGAACCCATTCATTCTATAATATGGGTTCCAAGGAGGTAAGTAGGTAATAAGAAGGAACTGACTGCACATGCAGCCAGCGCTCACCACTAGATCCATGGTGGCTTTCCTACCAGGTAACCTAGGTCTTCGAAGTAGTATTCGCCCAGTGCCATTTTCCAACATCTAGGCTTGGGGATTTGTGTCTCCACAGCCTTTATAGGAGTGGTTACTGTTTAGACGCATTTTTCTTCGTTGGCCGCCAGGAGATCATGACCGCTAACAATCCCTGTGAAGAGCAGTATTTTAGGTCTGGTAAATGCTAAAATTTACTCGTTCGTTGGCATTGTCATATTTTGTCAAAGTTTGTTAGAGACACGAGATAGTTGCACGAAGGCTTGGGCTATATTGTCGTTCTCTTTCCGAAGGTTGGATTGCTTTAAGCAATGCAAATGTTTCCCCTAGGTGAAGGTCTCAAGGGATCAGTGCTTGTATGGTATGATGGCGTTAGTAGTTCGTATACATGTCCGTACATTTAGGGGCTGATGGCGGCTTTGGGCAGGAGAGGGGCTCCTACTAACGATTTTACTGGGGATGCCTTTCTTGACCTTATTGATGACATTTATTTCAACGTCAGCTAGCGAGGAGTACATCTGTTTTTCCAAGAAACTTGCCATAAGGAGTTGTAAAACCACTGAAAAGGAAAAGTAGATGTATGTTTAAGTATCTGCGATCCTACACTGCGTCCTTCGATACCGTGTACGAACAAATGTGTTCTCCAGAAAGTTTTCGTCTTATAAATTAATTACCAATACCTCAGATGATACATACTCCCCGACCGAAGGAAACACACTATCTGCAAAGCTTGTGCAATAGGGGAGACCCCATTCATAGCTGTCTACTGTCTGCGTTTTCTCATTCGCATTCTTGGCACCCCAGCATCATGTGGTTTCGTTTTTAATTAACAGATGAGTTTATGGCCAATTAAATGCCTCCAGTGAGTATGTGGCAACTAGACCCCCATCGATGTGGCTTACAAAAGATACATAATGCACTTTCGCGGTTTATGCTTTAAAACTGCGCAAAACAAAATTAAACACAAATATCTACATGTTCCACCCACCGTTCGCCATTTAAAGGACTCCCACCACTCGCTATGCTACGAACTTTATCAGCGATTCACTGAAGTATGCTAAATTGAACCTTCGCATTCTTTCGTGTAGGAGTCAATACAAATAAGCAATCAGGCAAAGGTCGTATACAAAAGCCGTAAACACCGACCGATATTTTGTACATTTTTTCCAAGTAATAAACTCTCTGAACCCACATTCCATCCATACAGGAAATTTGCTCCTTTTCAATCGCAATTAATGATGTGAATAAGGATAATGGTATAAGGAATGGAATAAGGATATCCAATATGATGAGGGATGAGAACTTACTTCGGGTTCGATTCTTCCAACTAAAAAAGAAAAAAAGGGACTGGATACACCTGTGTCTGAAATTAGCCCAACTTTCAAGTACTTCAACAGATTTGAGTGTTCTTTGTGTCGTTCGGAGTGTAGATGTCACTTTCACCAATACAGGGCTTAATTTATTAAATAAGGATTATTCCTTTAAAGAAACCATTCACATCTAATTCTGTTTACGGAAACCAATTAGAAGAGACAGAAACGAAAAACTATCCCTATGTCATTCAATTTCTAATCGCATTTTCCCTTTGGTGAAAGTATCTACAAAAAGACGGAAATAGATACCATGCACATGAATATCTGATGCATAGAACAAAAACCCAAGGAATGGCTATGTATCGTTCTGTATCCGTCACTGAACTTTAAAGAACATTTAACCCGTCAGAATACCTAATTGTACTCTGACCACTTCCGAGCACCACAAAGTGGCAGAAGCTTACGGACTGTATTCAGGAGTGCATGTCTGGAAACTAGAGTGCATTCGGCCGCATAATAAATTAGAGCACACCTCGCACATGGGTCAATTGGATGGAGCATTACTCACTTGCACTGGATGTAAGCATAGGAGTATGAATTAATTGGGAGGTGCTGGTTCATGGGTGGTTTATGTTCGATTGGATCGTCGAGTTGGAACTGTACATGATGTCCCTGAATTGGTACTGAAGTATCTGGGTTAACTAATTTACTAAATTAAATTTGTGAACTTGAGGAGGAATATGCTTTCACAACGGAATATGGTATTTCTACCCTACTCTCCGGTGATTGCCAAATTGTATCTGTTAACCCAAGAAAAAATATTTAACGTACATCCTTAGAGGTTAGAGGAACACTTTGCTAACAAACCTAAGAGAATGATTCCATCCATTCTGTGGCATTTGAGGCACTGATGAAAGAAGTAGTGATCCTACATACAGAATGCCTGTGCGAGTGTGGCTTTGAAGATCATGTGTTGTGGACCAATTGTTGCTGAGCCACACCTACCATGATCTGACACGATCCCACAAATTTGGTGATAGCTTCCACTAGAACGTGGTAGAGGATTTCCCGATGACAACTTCCTCTTCCTCTTAATACTATATATGCCTTGGAAACTGACCTTAAAGAGAGTTTCACGGTGAACGATTCCTCCAAGACGTTGTGTTCGATGGTGGAGCCTTGGTGGTAATCTGACTGCCAATAAGGATGACAATGCACGCAGAGTTATGTTTCAATAAGCGGGAAGCTTTGAGTATTACCAGCACTTCAACCTGAAAGCTGATAGGTATGTGTCAAGAAGAGACATTCTACAGGAAATGATGATAGCAGGACCAACACTAAGTGGCAGATTTGCAAATAACCTTTTGGAGCTAGTTCACCTAATAAGTGCGAATTTACGGGAAAGATGTCAAGTACCACATGACAGAATGACAGATGGATGGATGGACGGATGGACCCTTTCCACGTCTTGGATCGGGAAAAACTGAGGACTGAGAAGAAGTGAGGACTGTGAAGCTACCAGACCCACGAAAGGATACGATTCTTCAGGTGGATTTAATATTGGCGTCCTATACTTTCCCGAAGAACCGAATGGGAAACCAATCTGTAATATGAAATAAGTTAAAGGTAAGTCTCTTTGAATTCATTGAAATCATATTGAAGTCATTTGCATTCACTTAATATTTTTGAGACTTCATTTACTTACTTACTTTACTTAAGTGGCACTACAAGTCGGGGTGAACCTGGGCCTCGACTGCCTCCAGCTGCGCACTCCAAGTCGGTTGAGGTCTTCCTCTCGGAGGATTGGTCCTAGCATGGTTGCCACATATCCTAGCTATCTTAAACGACTGATTCTCATTTTTCTAACCAGGTCGATGTTGCTGTACAGCTCGTATAGCTCGTCGTAGAATCTTCTCCTCCAAAGCCCGTCACCACAAACGAGACCGAAAATTGGACGAAAAATCTTTGTCTCGAAGCGACATTCGCGTTAGACAGAGTCCATGCTTCAGCGCCATAAAGCAGGACTATTATGATCAGGGTATTGGAAAAGAGTTAATGGCGGCTTCATTTACTATAACGAAATCTATGAGACTTGTGTAGCATTCAGTTCGGTTCTAACCAAAGTGGCTGTGTTTTCTTAGTTCTGATGTTCAGTAGGAGAGTATCTTCTTTTGGAGCAGCCTGCATTGATAAATTATTTCATTTCAAAAACTACCCGAGTTGTTAATCTTGTTTGAGTCTGCTCTGATGTTTCATAATCTTGATCAGATATTCTCAAATTTATACGAAAAATATCCTAGATTCAAAGAAGCTCGACATATTATGGAATTGGAGTCGACAGATCTAAGTAATATCAGTTTAAGATTTGGGCATTCCATCTAAAGTGTTTCTACTGGCGACAGTCACTTGGTAGTTGGACTCATAATTGACGTTCCGGACAAGTCATGGGTGTTTGGCAGACCCGCTGATCCGCTGGGGAGAGGGTCATTCTACAGTTTGGGATGGAGAAGCACAACAGCACAACACTATCGCTGAGCGCATCCAAGACAGCGAGCCGGCCAATGCCAATATATCGTAAATTGTGCTATTTTTATCGCAAGAAACTTATCATGATAGTGTCCTACTTCCAGGAAGCATCCTAACTATCATTCTAAGCTATAAATCTCAAGGAAAGATGCCTCTGAATTGAAGTTTAATAAAATTTATAGAAACAGTGCTTCAAATTAGCTTGAAAAACACCATGAAACCATGAAATGAATGAAACCATTTCATGTCTACCGCATAATGCTAGAGACTTCCACTGTATCGAACCGTTTCGAAACAAATCATTCGAATTTTGAAGAGGTTCTGGATTTGCACATGAAGAAGACTTTAAGTGTAATAGGGTCTACGTCCCGTCCCATTGATTATCTAGTTTTATAGGTGAAGTCACTTTAACTGAATGTTTTGCAGCTCTAAGCATCACCTACGATAATGAGGTCTAACAACCTAGTGCACTACCCATCGAGTAAACAGCATAATGTTTCTCAAAGATGACGCTCCTTCGATTACATTGTTAAGGAACAACTTTTTCCAGTCGCCCAGCATACTGTCAACCGATTCCTTCACAAAGTATTCATTACACCCTAGTACCAGGGTATCGAAAAGTACTCATCACTTCCTCCTCCGATCTCTACCTTTCGATTCCATATGACCATGTAGCACAAAACTAGAGCGACGTACTTAAATTCGATGACAACGTTCAAGCGTTCAAGTGTAAAAGAACGCCCTGGGACACTTGGTGTTCGCCATCCAAGCAGTTAAGTTGTTTATCCACCTTTTAACCGACTGTGTGTGGTAGCATGTGAAAATACCAAAACGTCAAAAAGTTTCTCCTAAATGCAGGGCATACCCCGTAAAAGCTGAACAAAAAAAAAAGTTGGAATCTGTTTTCCCTGCCTGCTACCGGGGAGAGAGACTCTTTTGGACCATCAACACGGTAATTACAGTTCGTAGGTGTAATCTGCGTCTAGGACGCGGTGAGGATATTAACGTTACTTTCGGGAACAAATTTACATAAAATGTTTTAAGGCATATCGTTAACTTTACAGTACGTACTTATGTATGTCCATTTGATGAATGTGTAGAGGACGTTCTTTTTATTTAAAAATTTGCACATAACTGACTGCAACTGTTGCTGATTTCCTGGCACAGGTAGTACATCCAAGAAAGGTATATCCCAAATGGTACGGAAATGGTTTTTGGAAGTTCGTCGTATGTCCCCCCGGAGGACTCATAAAAAAAAACTTTTATTTCCTTGTGAAAGAGCTATTATGAGGAGTAATCTCCTTCAAACGATGGAAGATTCTCAGAAACAAGTCGTTAAAACTTGAAACTCTCAAAATGTTGCTTTTACAATTTGAAGAAGATTATTTTCAAAAAGGACTCAATTGGTTTCCTTTAGGAAATAAAAAGGAATCTGATGGCATTAGTTATACTTTATGGTTGAGCACATGTGAGTTGGTTCTTTGTATCTTTTCACGGTCTGCTTCAAGGATTTCCTAAGGCATTCTGGTTTCTATTGCTAAATTTGCTATGTATATCCTTTGAACCTTATTGTCGATCAAAAACGGGGGAATTTCGTGTTGGCATCCATTGCAATCTTAGTGCTTTCTAATCTTAATTTCGTGAACGGAGTCTAATCTTCATGTCCGTAAGAAGAACTACTTTCGAAGACCGGTAGATTCGACTATTTTCCTAAGGCGTTTCACAGCTATTAGCAGTTACAGTACAGTATGGTTTAATACTTGAGCCCAGACTGCCTCGAAATGCGAAAGGCTAGCAGGGAGCAAGACAAAAGACTCCGAAGAGCTACGAGACAAAATCTTAAGGAAAAAACTAAGATAGAACCTCTAACATAACCTGTGCGGAGGTGCCTATATAGATAGTCATGGACTCTAACTACACCAACATGCTCGACCATGATGAACACTATAGTCAACAGGCTATTTCCAAGGAATATCAGTGTGCATACTCCCTCCATAGTAACAGAGGGTACCAAACAAATAGAACCCGACACAACTGTAGGAAGTCCTGGAAGCAGCATGCTCAATGAATACCAGTTATGCCCCAGGAATGAAAGGGATCCCAAATGTTGTCCTTAAGGAAGCTATTAAAAAACTGAGAATTGAGAGAAATAGTTCCCACTACAATGGAAGCGACAACAGCTGGTACTACTCCTAAAAGGCGACAAGCCCACAGAGGAACCGTCGTTATACAGAATGCTGCCCAGGTTAGACACAATAGGAAAGGTCCTAGAAAGAATTATCCGCGACGGACTAAACCAGTACACCGAAGGAGGCAATACGGTTCCAGGTAGAAACAGAGTACCAACCATGCCATGCTGTATCTGGAACCAGATGGAAAGGAGAAAAAAGGCAGTACTGCGTTACACTTGATAGTTACACTTGATGTCAAAAATGTGTCCAACTCGACCAGCTGGAACTTCACGACGAGAACGGTGAGGAATATTCGAGTATCGAACTATCTGCTACGAAGAATCAGAAATTACTCTCAAGACAGAACCCTCTCTGGATACACTTCGAAAGTAGGCCAAAAAGATATAAAGGAACAGGAGCGGTCCCACAGGGATCAGTTCTAGGTCCTGCTCTGTGGAGCATTATGCATGACCAAGTGCTGCCAAGAGGGATGGACCTTATCGGATACACCGGAGTAGCTGAAACCCTAGAGGAGGAGATGCAAAACCTCAAGTTCATGGAGATATGACTTCACTCAACAGGTCTGGAATTAGGATGGTGTCTGGCATAACTCATAGCACGGGCTACTAAGTATCCAAAAAGGATTTTACCATTACAGCTCATCAGACACATATCTGCGTCTCTTTTGGGAAGTAACATTCTTAACTTTAGTTTCAGCTATAAATAGAAATCCTGAAAGCTTTTCACATGTTTCTCAAGGATACTAGTTGCATTTTTAACGACGGATATTATTTCGAATTCCTGCGTGCTTGCGAAACTGGGACTCTTTTCAAGAGCATCCTGGAAACATCTTTAAATTAATGTTCCTTGTCATATGAAAATCAATTGAACAGGATATGCCTGTTCAGTTTCTTTCAGATTTAAGGAAAAGTGTTCATGGAAATGCCACTCGATTGTAGAAAAATTGAGTAGAAGGGTCACCATTGTACTTCATTGTCCATTCCATTTTTTTTTCGTTTTGTCCTTTCATATTAAGATTGCAAAACGAATAAAATGGCACACTTAATCCACGCATTACTTTCGCCATAAAAATTTTAATAAAACAATTTCACAATTCACATGAGCGAATCGAATTCCATACGCACTTTGTCCTTCCAAAGGACATTAACGCGAAATAAGTATGTCACAGGATGAAGTCAATTTTCCGCACTTTCGTACTTAATCAACGAAACGCTTTACCTTACACAGGAGCCAATTATTAAGTCCAATGTATTTTTTTTTTTTTTTAAAAACCAAGGCAGTGAATTGGCTGTTGGACAGGTCCTGATAAGTTATTTTTTATTCACCACAACAGCGGAGCGGAGACTGGGATAATTATAGGTCACTGGCAGCAGGAACGCGTTCGAGTACACATTTGTTAACATGTTTGTTGCTTCAGATACGCCTGCCATAAATTGTACACTAGTCCTCGGGGTATCTTTCATTATTGCGATGGCTTCTTATGGATGCGGTTGTTGTTAGCCTGGCTTTTGTTGAGGAAAAAAAAAAACCTTCACTATGAAGTAGACTATTTTAACAAAAGAGTATTGTGATATAATCTGAGATAAGATAGGCATTGTACTGGTGACAAGGACACTACCTTAGCCTAGTTAGGCGTTTAAATGTACTTTTTTTTTTTTTTAATATTTCGGTATGTGAAAGCTGCATGCTCTTTTTAGGGATAATTAGCTGTGTAGGAGAATGGGTGTATTGGTAGATAGAACAGATACAGATTGAAGGGAAAGAAAGAAAAGGGGCCAAACACAAATGGTTTTTTATTTAATTGGCATTGCAGGACAGGTACCATTCAATTCAAATCTATAGTCATCGGGAATCATCTCTTAATATTTAAAGATGCATAGATGGTAAGATCTTCATCCTTGATCGAGGTACAGCCCTTTTCTTTCCAAATGCTATGTAACGTGCAACTGAGTCCACCAAGTCTAACTCATCTAAGGTATCCGGTTGATACATAATCACGGGAACTAGTCCCTAAAAATGATTTTATCGTCCAGCAGGACTAAACTATAGTAATCTACATTTTTGGATACCTCCTCCTTCTTGCACGAAAAAGGAAATAATCTAACCATTACTATATGCCGATTGATAATCGAAGGATTTTGACAGAGGAGTTCTTATAGATAGAGAAGCCCACATCGAATGGTGATGGGTTAGTTGGGCAAAATTTGTCCTAAACTTAAGTAGAATGGAAGGGAAGGTGACAGATTCTGTCTTAGACCGGACTAGATGAAAGGTCGCGAGTTCCCTGCTTGAGACCTGAATCTATTCTGTTCGAAACCACGGTGGATACCAAATATCCCGGATAACAAATAATAAAATAAAACTCTCTCGACTTTCTGACAGTTTCGAAGTTTCTAAATGCCGAGCTACAGGGTCATTCCTTTTGAGGTTTCAAGTTGGTAGCGCTGGCATTTGACACCAAATTCAGCTGTCATTTAAAGTGTCATAGTATTACTTGAAGAAATTTGAAGTGAGTGGAAGCGTCACTGATGTCGAAGGGGCTGTACTTCATCGTAATGCACGCTCAGTCGAAAATATTGCTGCTGTAAGTGCAAGTGTTGCTGATGATCCGAATTTATCGATTTCCCGGCGTTCGCAGTAGTTGGACCGGCTATTGAAGATGATGACTTTCACGACATGTGGTTTCAACAAGACGGGGCAACAAGTTTCCTGGTCGCGTAGTTTCACATTTTGGCGACTTCCATTGGCCACCAAGATCATGTGATTTGACAACGTTCGATTTTTTGCTGTAAGGCTACGTGAAGGACTGTGTTTAAGCGAATAAATCCCGAACTCTAGTAGACGCATTGAAAACCAACCAAGTTATGACCGAGTTTCCGAAGCGGCCCAAAACTCTATATTATTGAAACCGATCCTTTAGCTCTCATACAATACGGCTGTGATCAAAGTATGTCTAACTCATGCATCATTTGTTTGATGGGTTGGGCTTTCCAATAAGTATGTGACTGCCTCCTGCACTGATCTATCTGCTATATCACCGAAGCTATGTACATATCAAATGACTCTCAAATGTGGTGTCTCCTGGTGTTACCGCATTGGACGTCTGATAACCTCATGTGAGAATTATCTTATTAACTTGGTTTAATGCCTATAAGCCGTCTTACGCAACGTCACTGGGAAAGTCTAAATAAAGTTTTCATTCGGCCAGATCGTGGTTTCCTTCACTTCAATTCCTCTTAATCAACGACTTATCTATTTTAGAAGCCAAAACATGTGTGGGCTATCCTCTTGGCCATGAACTTCAATGAAATAATAAGCCATTAGCAATTTCATTTCCACCCAATTCCTAGCTACATTGACTCTTGTTGGTATCCTAGACCACAGTAGGATCTCTGAACATGAGATGTTCGATGAAATTGATTTACATAGCTCTGAGGATACCTTTTGTAGGAGGATACCTACTGTCTGGGGTCTGTATATAAGATTCACCATTAAAACAGTGAAAGAAACGAGTCTTACTTCTAACGGTTCTCAGAATTACTCTAAACCTGAAAGTACAAGTACAAGTAGAGGATGTCCTGACCCTTTAGCTGGGCTTCAAACGAAACTATTCGCTAAACATGGCCACAAAATTGAATAGATAGCAAATGATATTAAATGCACCTGCTTAGTCAGGGTGTTACCATCTCTAGCTAGCATCTCCCAACAACAAACCACTGGTTGCCATGTTAAAGGCATTCACGAAACTGGAATGACATTTGACATCACCCAGCCCTTCGCTGTCATCACCTATGGACCCATTCTGACTGAACGTTTCGTGGCGCCGCATTCTACATTCCCTTAGCAATAAATAACTATCATGTCCTTTCCATATAACGCAAGCATGTATGGTGCGGAAAAATGTGCACACAGTCCTCCTGCGTTTGTGTTAAATTCCATATTTGCCTTCGTACCTGTGCCAAAGGAATTTTTATTCCTGTCCGTCGATCTATTATTAGACCAACACAATGGTCAAACACAGTATCTACACTTGAAAACGGTTACGAATCCAACCTCATCGCCAGGGATACGATTATCCATTGATTCTATATGCCACTCCACTGTCGTCGTCCTGTTGTCGAATCCTTGCAAAAAGAAAAGAAGAAGAAAAAAACACCATCTGAGTCCCACATGTCGTCCTGTTGAACATGCCTTGACATTTTCTCAAATACCAAGTTATACCCTTAAGAAAAATTATCGAATACCAAAATTTGCTCTACATTTCTGTATATACATACATCACTGAGGGTGTGTCACCGTAAAATAAGCAAAAGAAAACCTACTCGTAACAGACATGAGACAAGGAAAATCAGTCCTCATGCATCCGACTGTGTTTGAAATCCTCCAACACAGAATGCTCGAAATGTTTCAAATACAAATCATTGGACGCCTTCGCAATTTGTGTCTACCCGAGCCCCGACGGGATAAGAGTTATGCTCATGCAAAATATCGTATATTGTAGTAGATAGGTGCTTTAAGAATCCTGCATCAAAATTTTTTTTTTTTTCCTTTTTCAAGACTTGTGCTTGTGTGTATCCTTTGCTCGAAACTGTGTACCCGTTCTTTTGTCATTTTACTTATTTTCGTCTTTGTTTTGTGAAATTGAACACCACATCCGTTTAAATTCCTTCTCGAGTCAGTTGAAAGGATATGTGCTGTACATACTGGCGACACGACAGGAAAAGTCATGTTTGCATGTATGTATATGTGGTTTAATATGCGAAGAAAATTGGATGTAGTAAAATATCCTGTCACCTCAATGATACAAAAAAAAAAAATCAAAAAATCCAGTCAATTTATGAATGAACCAAGCAAACACCTGTTCCTTCGACACATGTGCCAGTCAAGGCTGACTCATGTAGATACATATACTCGTCTGCAGATACTTTATGTAACTTGATTTCGCATATACAAATACAAATACAAATCACGTGGCTTAAAGGAGGACGTCGGCCATAAAATGCCATCATCATTACTGGCCAGCAAACAAAAGCAGTTTCTTGGTGCTAAGGAACCTGTACATGACGGAATGAAAAGGAATCTGGCAATACAACTTGTTGTGATGCGCCACAACGATTATTTCCATAAACCGGGACGCATTATAGTCCTCATTTCGTTTTCGTTATAAAAAAAAAAAAAATGAAAAAAAAAAAAGAGGAACAACAGCCTTGTTCAACCATTGTGTGGTTGAAATGAAAATGAAAACAAAGGGTCTGCTCAAGCCTGACAGCTTCCTCGTTTCGGACAGCTTAGTGTATGCCGCGTGTGCTCTTTATTTGTCATATGGATGATGATTTTGTTATCTCCGTGAAATGAGGACTAGTGACAAAGAAGGAGTTTTGCACAAATATATATTATGGGAAAGAATTTTAAGGACATACAGCAATTAGTGTTACTTCACTGGAGTCAGCACTCCAGTAACTCGTTTATTGTACAAAGTGCTGCCAAAGTAAACAGGACTTTTACAAAATGGGAATTCCTTTTAGGCCATCTATTGACAATTACATGTGTTGGAAAGGTAGATCCTTCACTGAAGTACTGTCAAAATTTCATGACATTTGAATGAACAGCAACGGAGCTATTGCGTCGCTATTATTAGTTAGTTATACCTCCTTTAAGTAAGGGTTGAGACATATCCGAGGTAGGCATCACTGTCGTAAAAGCCGACTAAAATCCACGTCGCTGTTATGACGTAAAGCTTGTCAAAAGTAAGTCGGAAACACCAAAGGATTGTATTACTGCAGGTGGTACTGTACAGGTCCGACCAAAGTCCAAGTTTCTGAATACTACTGTGACTCACTCTCTGACTCGCTGGTGAGAATGAACTGGAGGGAGGCTCGATCCAATACGCTTAATGTCTCTCAAATAGCCAAGTGTCTGAGGTTTGATTTGGAAAGTTTCTACAGAACGAGTACCGAAAGTGACGTATTGCGATGGGGTTCTGACTACAAGCCAAAGGCTTCAGACTACGCCTCAAAGAAACTTAACCAGCCGAGGGCACAAGTGCTGGTTCTAGTCTACCGGTACTCGAAGAGGAACCGATAACTTCTTAGACCCGACTTTGCTACCTGCTCCTTAGACTCAAAGAGGACTAACGCAAAGAGGAAGACCTACTGATGCACACCCTTCTATCAGAGAAAAAGTGGGATGACCTCTTAAGTCAGAGATTGTGGACTGAGAATGTCTAAAGCAGACAAAGTGAGTGACAGGCGAGTTCACCGTGAATGCACATGTGCTCCTATTTCACATCTCTTTTTTAAAAAAAAATAGAAATTGCTAGTAGTAGCGTTGTCAGCGGCCAAAAGACTCTTAATACCGATGATGAACCCCTTAAAAGTCCCAACACCAGTGGTTGGAAAGTAGCTGCTGTTTCTGAGATAACCGATGTGAAGTCCAAACAAAGCATCTGTCATTTATGGGAGCTGGGGAGCCCATATGCTTGGGCTGTAAGTTGACCATAGGATCCCTGTGCCGCGAGGCAACCCCCTTGATGTTACAAATTCCACCGTCCAATTGGCGTCCACTTCTTTTGTGGTATTTATGCTTCCTTATGCTAAGGAAGACGACGGAGGTGTTAAGATGCCTTCACACACAGAATCCTGCCCTTCGCATCAGCAGATGGACAGAATACCCCCTAAAAAAAGAGTAATAGTATGAATAATGAGGAAGATGACGTGGACAAAAGCTCTGTCAATGTCATCAAAGCTGGTTCCACCTGCACCTTGTAAGGATTTCTCTTTGCCTTATTTCCAAATGACTGCAGAAAATGAACCAAATCTGGAGTCTATGGTCATGAACTTTACTCAGATAAATATGCACCATTCCAAGTCTGCTATTGTTCTTGTAAGTAGTAGACTTTCCTCGGTGTTTACAAAACCCCTTAGAACAGCCATATAAGAACCGTGGGTTCGCAATACATGCATCTATTGGGAGTTATTCGCGGTACCACAGTACTCTGGGACGAGAGGTCTGAAAAAACGGCTGAACATAGCTTCCTCCTAGCGACCTTGCTTGGATAATTCTGAGGCCAGCATTTGGTTGCTGCAGCTATAAGCTATGAAACAAACGCCAAATGAAAAGCCTTCGTCGTTTCGTCGGCTTACTTTCGAAGGCCGGCATAGAACTCATAGCGTCTAGCAATCGCTCCCGTTATAAGCCTGATTTGGCACAGTTCTACTTTGACTTTTTTGAAAAAATCCATTTCGCCGTAGAATCCATCCAAAAAGACATATCCTTCAGGAACGCGTCGGCTGATGATCTCAAACACTCATTCGACATCCATTTAAACCACGCAAATTGCTTAATTGAGGAAGGAGACTACTTTGAAAAAAAATAAAATCGGCTTCTAAGAAGATCTGCTAACTTTGGGATAACAGCACTGATCAGAATTTGTCGATGATTTTTGAGTTATGGGTCATGGGTAACACAATGCTCGTCTTATATAGTATTTCAGAGTCATCGAGTGCCCTCCAGCTATATTCCTTTCACTGAATATCGAATCCCGTGGGCTTTAGAGTCATAGAAACTACTAAACGTGTTGTTTATTACTTTAAATTCCACACTTTATTCCGAAACTATTTTGATAATTTCTTACAAAATTCTTTCAACTTTAACTTTTCCATCTTCAAACTGCGACTGTATTCGCTTAAACTCAAACGAACAAGCTCTCCGATTTGGAGAAAAAAACTACTTAATTGCTTTAAGCCTAATAGCACTCGGAATGACATTTTCGTTTCAACTTGTTTTTTCAATTTTACCAGGAATAATTACTTATCCAGAAAAAGTTACGAAACAAAGGTTGTCTTAACGAACAGGAGGCACTCGCATACCCAAGGAAGTATTATGCCCTTTGATGAACGTTATAATTAAGAGTCGTATTATGCAGTATTAACTCAGTGGGCACTCACGCAAAATGCCTTTCAGTTCCTTGGCCATACACCCTGTACATAATTCTCATTACGCGATAGCCAGGGCTAAGTAGGACAGCCTTCTTTAATTTAGCAATATCCACGGTAACTTGAACTTACTTTATAATCAAGTCACACTATCACACAGGGATGTTATTAATAGAATATCAAGCTGACTGACATTTAGAAATTCGAATTATTAAAGGTTAAGGATCTATGGTTACAATAACCGACTTCAAAGTTAATAAACATCTATTTCCGACTAAATTGTGGGTAACCACAAAATTTAATTGGGATATCAGGTATGAAGATGACATTTACATACAATAATGCCATCAACTAGGAAACGGCTATTTGCTGAAGTTTGTGGATACAGACACTTTGGGGAATAGTGTGATCGGGTTGAGTGGAGTAAACTTATACAGGGTGCAGCATCTGTCATGTCGGTATGTGGATATTGAATAACTTTAAAAAAAACAACAGATGTACATTCATACATGGATGTAAAATATGCCCTTTTTCCATTAATTTTTCGAGCATCTCGGGCGGGTGCCATAACGATGACTTCGGCACAAATGTTAGCCTTGAGCTTGTCAATGATCTGAGACATGCCGCCGTACACTTTGCTTTTCTGAATAAACGCACAAACAGAAGTCCGGAGTGGTCAAATCTGGAGATCTGAGTGGCCAGTCAATGTCGGCGATTTTTAGAAAGTACACGTTCAGAGAATTTTCGTTTCGTTTCCCATCGTATTTTTGGCCTTCCCTGAAGAAAAATGGCCCAAAGATGGTCTTGGAGCAAACACCGGCCCCAACAGTCACCTTTTGGTCATGCAATGGAGTTTCATGGATCTCGTGTGGATTCTCCCTTCCCTAAATGCGGCAATTTTGCTTGTTAACGGCGCCAGAGAGCGTGAAATGGGCCTCGTCATCAAAATTCGCTTCCAAAAATCGGGCTCAGTTTCAACCATTCGATCGACTGTTTGACATTATTCCAAGTGACGTAGACAGTCTGTCAGCAATATTCCTTAACTCAGTCCCACTTTAAACGAAAACAAATACAAATCATCCTTCAAAATGCGCCGCAATGTGGTGCCACTGACGCCAAAAAGCTGAGAGCGGTTAGGATACCACATATACATATGTGTTCTCGGCAACACTCTCTCTTACCGCTTCAACCAGTTCATTGGCTCGTCTTGGACGTTGATGAACGATATGTCGACGATCTCCACTGTCTCGTGCTCAACGAAATTCTACAATAAACGACGAATAGTGTTGTCAGACGGTGCTTGTTCGGCACGATACGCACGTTGAGTTAACACAACCGAAGGACTGTGGTCAATGTACAGCGTCACTATTTCATTTACTTGTTTCCGTATGAAGTGATTCATGATTCAAATTGCATTGAATTGACGTTTCAAAAACATGTTCACGCAAGTCAATCAGTTGATAAATGTCAAAGTTATTTAATGTTTACATACCGACATGAAAGATGGCGCACCCAGTGGTAACCAAGCATGATGCACAAACAAAAGGTCCTTCAGAGTATATCCACCTTTGGTGGTCAGCCCAAATAAACTGTCATGACAGCTACGTATATAAAATGAAAATTTATAGCAAATCCACTCCATATCCCTTGGAAACTCAAACCATACTATCAAAGGATGGAACTGCAAACCAAAATCCTTGAAGCCAAACAGCTGAATAGATATTTATTGCAGTTGTACTCGTATTGAACTGAGCAATTGACCCCCATTATTCAGTCAGCTCGTTCGAATGACAACAGCGACATCGAATCGCCAGATTGCGAATTAAATAAATAATTAATACTCAACGGATTAGCGAACTCACTTAAATCAATTTCACTTTATTGCAGTGCCTACGTTTCCACCATCTGAATAAATTATGGCAAAAGTTTTGCAAGTTCGGTTAGCAAATTTAGCACACAATCTTTGATTGTCATCCTTCTATGGCAGTTTCAGTGGCGTAGATACACAAAAGCCACACGAAGTCATAAAGGATTAAGCGAGAGAGAGAGAGAGATAGGACTAAATTATTAAATCCAGATCGTAACCGAGGCGCTTTCTACTTATAAAATCAATGATAGCCTTGTTCTGCTTTACTAATTCCTTTAATCGTATGAAATACGATTTTTTTTTCTTTGACTTTTAATCGATATTTGCGAATCAATGGAAAGTGGTATCATGGCTTAGTGCTGTTAACCGGAATCCGAGTGACCTACCCTGTGTGAAGGGTTTCTTCATATCACTTGTTCTACTTGGAAGTACGTATCGGGCAATTAAATGCGAGATATAACATAATTTGACATTTAATCTTAATTAGGGCAACTTGAAATGATTCATTTCATTTGCAGATAAGTATGAAACGAAATTTGGTCCTCGTTAAATGCCATAATGATGGCCTCCTGCGGGGGACGTCTGTCATATTAATGTGAGGCGTTCATATCTACACGCAAGGGTCTAGATATGTAAGTATTTGATCCCGAAGCCAAAAGGAAGAAAACGCATTAAAGAATGGGCAAAAAAAACTATATGAAGTGTGGTCCCTCGGCGTTGCTTCTTTAATGCAGGATAGGTACTAGCTCTAACCACCTTCCTTTTCTAGTGCAGGGACTTTGAAGAATGGGAGAGAGTTGCTTATGTAGATATTTACCTGTCTATCTACCTTCTATGCGCCATGTTTCTGCCTGTCTATTTGGCTTTTCTAGGACCTTTTCAAACTTGGTTCCGTAGAGTAGATTCGAGGAGACAGATTGACCTGCTTTCAGACTACTTAAAGCAAAAGCATCACCAGAAGCAAAGGGGCTGAGTCTTGTCATTTCCATTTTATATACATAAGTACCACCGTAAATATAATTTAAAATTAACTCAATTACCAATCAGTTGATCCTAAGAGCTTTTAACAACCAATATCCCCATAAACTTTTTTACTTACAGAACAAACAAAAAAATATTTAGACACGTTTTACCTTCGAGTTATACACATTTGCATAGGTTTTATGCCGTCGTTAATATTTAACGACCTGCCTCTAATGAACTTCGACCCCATTCTGCGATTTAATTTGTTTGTCCTGTTGTATCACAAGAAGTGCTTCCATGCTTCCATACCTGGGGATGTACAACGAAAAAGCATTTCCTTAATTCTGTCCTTTTTTATTAAATTAAAATTCATCCAACAAACAAACAAAGTTATACATAAATTTTTTGAAAACATGTTTTGCTCATATCACGACAAAATGCATTTTGTGTCTAAAGTATGAAACATCCTCTGGCACGTGAACATATGAGGGGAGATACGGGTGGGCAGGATTAAAATTATTTATGTTACATATATCTTACAATGAATAGTCCTCATCCCCTCAACTTTGCTTTGCACTCAGAAAAATGACAAATACCTTATTATGCAACTATGTATGTGTACATGTGCCGCCTTCCTGAATACTTAAAACGAAGAGGGAAGCAAGAAACGGATGCAGGGAAGATAAAAGTGGAAAAATGCACATACATAAGCCCGTAAAAGGAGTTATCCTTTTTTGGTTTCTTTTTTTTTTGACGTTTTTACTTGGTATCTTAACTACCAGATAAGCTTGTTTGGGTAAAAGGATATACGCCTTTGGCGGTACACATACATGCTGATGTCCACTTGGTAGTGATTCATGAGGCTAGAAACCAAAATATAGGGTCATCCACCAAGAGGTGTCATTTGGAGTTAGTAGAGGAATGCAAGATTTTTCTGAAAACTGGTGATATTTTCACTTCAATTCAAAGTATAAACTTTGAAGTCTACATTGGGATGCTATATCTGACAAATATCTACCTGAACTCTGCCTGAAAACAGTCATTCTTTTGATGCAATTTTTCATCACATTTTCGAATAATTCTGTCTGCTGATGATGACGCTCCCTTTTAGTGCATGAATCGTTGGTGAAGGATTATCCTGGCCTTGCCTTTTATAAAGCCTCGACGAAAGAAGCTTAGTGGCGTCAAATCGCGTGATCTTGGTGGGCATTTAGAATTGTCATTTAGACATATCAGGGGGCCACGAAATTTGCTACGCAATAGAGCTATTCTTTCACAAATAGTGTGTCGTCCTGCTGAAAGTAAACGAGATTCTGGCTCAATTATTATACCAACTGGGATGTAGGCAAAGATCTTTAGGCAAAATTTGGTCGGAAGTGGCTGAAGACAGCCAAGAAGCCGCTGATGATGATGATAGTGAATTTTCACTATTTCAGTACTTTGTACAAGTAAACTTCGATCTATATTTACTAACCTCATAGGCTTGACTTATCAAAAGACACACGGAATGATACTTGAGTGTTCCCAGTTCAACAATGGCGCGAGATTTAAAATTGGATGTGTATCTGTAGTAGTAGTATTTATCATGAGTGTATCTGTCACAAAAGTAAAGAAAGCAATGGCTTCCTATGCGATTGTATGAGTGGATTTGTTTGACGTTTACTGGGGAGAAAGCAAGGAGGTGACATGCTCCGGATTTTTAAATTTAGACATTTGGAAATGTCAATCGATGTCATTCGACAAAAAGGTGGACAAAAAATTTAAAAACTGAGAAATTTATGAAGTAAACAATAGAAAAACTAACGTAAACCAAATTAATTGCTGTAGAAATCATCAACTTTTTTGTAAACGTTATTTGTTGTTAAAAAACTAACCAACGCCAACTACTAAACGTCAAAAAAAATCCAGAGAAGTGGTAAGACAGGACATCAATCTGAACACGTGAATGTCAAAAACAGTCCAGTCCGTCAAACTTGAGTGAACAGGGTCATACATGGAGCAAACAGATTCTGTCATGAGAGTGATGTACAGAAGAGCTTTAGGCTGGGTTCACGGTAAAGCTGATCATGATTTTCGATATCGCTTCTATCAAAATCCCAAGCGACAGAGTGTTAGTGTTTCTGACAAAGCGATTTTGCCTAGTCTTATTCATGTTTTGAGAGTTATTCTCGTTGCTCGCAGTAGCTTGAAGTCGCTCAAGTTGCGTTTTGTTAAATCGCTACGCCGTGAACAACGCAGTATGTACTTGTCTAATTGGTCGAGAGTAGCGAATCGCAACACAGCCTTAAAGACAAATCCAGAAGGCAAAGGATCTTGAATGTGATAACATTTTAAAAAGTTTTCCTAGTTGCCTGATGCACAAATGAAGAAACTCATACTAGGAAGCCTGAACTCGCTGCGAACGCCAAAAATCCTTAAATCGAATCTAGTACTTATTACTACCGAGAGAGAGTCACTTTCATACCCTTCTTCTTAACAATGACAGAAATAGAAGTTTGACTATGCATACCTTGATTTCATACTGAAATGTAGTCGACCATATATCCTATAAGCTGTGGTGGGCTTAAAGACTCTCCGGACCGAATAGAGTTAGCAGAATATCCAAGGTAAATTGTTTGTTTGACAGCAATTGCGAAAGACCTCATCCCTTTAACTTTTCGTACAATCTATTGATGTCAAAACATCAAATGAAATTGACGTTTTTATCGTGCAGAAGTTTTTGAACGATCAACGTTTCGAAATTATCAAAAATTCCTACCAAAACTCTAAGTCTCCAAATTTTGGCCGTAATAATCCTCCCACCAGACAGGCTCTTCGTGTTCTAGTATTAGTATTGAATATTTCAATGCCAGTGAGACAGTGTACCGACAAAAGTACCGAAAATATCGCAACCATTCGGATTTCAGTTCGAAATGGTGCATAATGGCCATAATGGCTATAAGATCAAATAAACTGAAGAACTAAACTGAAATCTTCAACATTTGTAGCGTCAACTTCTCCGATTGGGCTTTCAAGTGTTTGAAGATAATTTGATAGAAAAACTATCTTCAGCGATGAGGCTCATTTTTGGCCTAATGAGCTATATATGCGTTATTGGAGATAAACAAGTCCATATGCGCTTTACGAGACTCAATTGCATCCACAAAATGTGACCAGAATTGGATGAAGTTGACGTCAGTGAGATGTGGTTCCAAAAAGATGGTGCCACATGCCACACAGCTCGGTCGAACAATTGATCTACTGAAGGGCAAGTTCGGCAGTCGTCGAACGATCCTGTGGAATGGATTGGTGATTTATGCCGACAAGCCAACAAAGCTGGAGAAGCTGAGGAACAATATAGAACACGAAGTTGGACACGTTCCCTTTGTGTTCCAAAAAATAACCTGAGCTCTTGGAGTGCATTATGACTATAGTCACAGTACTTTCATAGGCGTAGAGAAGAGTGATGGGGCTACTTGTATCTATTTATGTGAAACTATTTCTCCATCACACATACAGAGTGCGACATCTTTTATTTGAACTAGTTCTTGAATAAAACATCAATCAATTGGCCGCCGCTATTGACCAAAGCAGAACGTGGCTTTTTTTTGCTGAGTTTCCCATTATTTTTTTGAGTTTTTGAGTTTTTTGATGTTTGCCTTAAACTCGTCAATATTCTGAGGCTTGCTAGCATACACTTCACTTCTCAAATAACCCCACAAAATGAAGTATGGAGCTGGAGATTTGGGACATCTTTTTAGTGGATACATAATGAGCCAACATCCACAGATATCAACGCACATCGACTGTATCGCCTTCCCTGAAGAAAGATGGTCCAATGATGGTTTTGGGGCAATCACCGGTCCAAACATTTACTTTTTGGTCATGCAAGGGAATTTCATGGATCTCCTGCGGATTCTCCGTTCCCCAAATACGGCAATTTAGCTTGTTACCGGCGCCAGAGAGTGCTAAATGGGCTCCGTCGGTCATCAAAATTTGTTTTGAAAAATCATGTTCAGTGTCAACCATTCAAGCTTCCTTATTCCAAGCAATATTCTTCGACTCGTTTGCACTTTGTATGGAAACAAATGGAAGTCATTGTTAAAAGGTGGTTCCACTGACGCCAAATCGTTGTGCTTGGCGACAATACGACAGATTTGCCAAGACTGCCTCTTACCGCTTCAACGAGTTCATAGGAACGTCATGGGCGTTGATGAATGTCATGTCGACGATCTCCAAGTATCCCGTGCTCCACAAAACTCGACACCAAACGACGAATAGTGTTGCCAGACGGTGTTTGTTGGCCGCGATATTTTCGACGAGTTAACACAACTGAACGCCTATTTTCAATGTACAGCGTTACTCTATCGGCGGGTTGTTTTGGTAGGAAGCGATTCTTAGGTAAAATTAGACTGAATTGACGTTTCAAAAACATCTCTACTCAACTCTATCGGTTGATAAATGTCAAAGTTATTCAAAGTAAGAAGGCACTCTTCAAACAAGTATCTAAATTGGTCTACTATAGACTTTGTGCGTTTACGTGGCAAATGCCAAGTCCACTAGCCTGCTTACACAAAATATTTAACATTACACTCAAGTTTATGTTTAATCATCAATATTTGCCTAAACTTCCAGACCATCGTCTTCATCTGTCCCTTTACCAAATGTGAATGTATCTTCTTATGCAAAATGGCATTTCATTCCTTTTTCTTTTGCTGTCGCATTCATCGCTCGCTCTACGACCCTTGTTGAACCACACTTTTATGTCTGTGCACGCCTATTTGAGTTGAGAAATATATTGCTATTTAGAGCACACAATCTACATAACTTTAGGATGCCACCAATACGGCATGTGTACGTTCAGTTAAACCAACAAGTGGCCCCCGACTCCCGACAAAAAGGCACAACAGAAGATATTTCATCTGGAATTCCTCGGTTCCGTATAAAACGAAAAGCCGAGAGAGATAATGCTACGCATTGTGCCCGGATGATTTATAAGACTAATTACTTCTTGCTATGCTGCTTGTATCTGTCTCTTCAGACATGACTTCTTACGCTTACGGATTAATCCGAAGTTGAATGCCTGCTGCTGTTGTTCTTGTTGCATGGGCTTCTTTCTCCGAGACTACTACTACTAAGTGACCTCGTTTTTGTGAGGAATTGTTTGCTCATGACTTAGTCGCACTTGCAGTTGAGCGGTGCAGCTTAAGTCCCAACAATGCCGTCAACGAATCAAATCGTAACCCATTTACTATTCGTTTATTTTAATAAACAAACAATTAAACTGATTTGTATCCACAATATCAACAGCAAACAAAAAAAAAAAACTGAAAAATAGTTAATTATTCCGGAAGCGCATTCAACTTTCGATTATTCTAATGTTTTTCCAATTATCCGAGACATTAATTGCATTTTTCTGTGAGAATATTAAATGCACCTATAATGTGTGCAAACAAATTACCATGCTATTGTCACAAACATATAAACCAATTCGGTAATTTGCATACATCTGTGTGTATGAATATAATTTTAAATTTATTTGAAAATTCGCTCGAATAATCAATTATGCAGATACGTGTAGGTAGGTTGTTATCTTTTTTTTTTTTAGTGTTTTAAATTGGTTCGTTTAATATGCACATAGATTAAGAACTTTAAATTTTGTGCGATTTTAGTGAAGAGAATTGCTTGATTCCATTGGATGGTCTCAGAGATTGAACTTATAGATAGATTTCATTCAATACTGAGTCGTATCAAGAAAATTATATTTAACATCATCTTAGTCGTATTCTAGACCCAATGTCTGTAAATATAGAATATTTCTTTACCTATGGCATGCCTTTGTGGAAGATTTTTAAATATTTCATAGTCAGAAACATTTTGTAATCATTGCACAGGGTGACCAGATAGCAATGATACTTTTTCCAGTTATTGTGTTTCAGCGGCTGTTAAAGTAACCGATAACAGCTAGCTGCCAAAATATTGAGTAAGCTTTGCCATTTTATCACGCATCATTTAACGGTTGTCGATCGTGCGCAAGTTATAAAAAAATATTATGAAAATTTCGGCTCAGTTGTTAATACCCGACGTGAATTTCGTCGTGAGGTCGGTCGTCGCACCGTGGAAAAATTTGAGCGTGAGCTGACTCTTTTTTATCGTAAATCACCGACCAGACAGAAATTGGCGCCGTAGTGTTTAGTAAAGAAGAAGAGAATCACTTCCAAATATTTTGCAGTTGCATTTGGATTGTGCTGATGCGAGATTTGACTATACCCAAGGCCAAGAGTTCGCTAATTGACGTCTGGAAGTGTTGGCCGGAGAGCCGGATTTAGGTCGAAAAATCCTCTTTTCAGACTAAGCCCATTTTTGGATCAGCGGCCATGTCAAAAAGCAGAATTAGCATTATTGGAGAGAACACAATCCACAAAGGTTGGACCAAGTATCAATGCATCCACAAAGATTGACTGTTTGGTGTGGTTTAGGGTATGGCGGCACCGTCGGACTTTATTTCTATATAGAGCTATGTTAACCGATTTTCTGTGGCCAGAGTCCAACAAGGTCGATATATCTAGTCTGTGGTTCCAACAATATGGGGCTACATGCCATACAAGCGACTGGGTCATCTCACGGCGAGCGTTCATCAATTGCCCGCCTCGATCATGCGACTTGACACCATTCGATTTTTTTCTCCGGGACTACGTCAAGTTTTTAGTGTAGGCTAACAAGCCAACCACTTTCGACAAGCTCGAGGCTATTGCCGGAATAACGCCTCACATATTGAACCGAGTCATCAAAATTGGATCGACCGACCGCTTGAAGCAACGCCAGCGAAGCAGATAATATGACATAATGGCATGAATGTACCTTCAAAGTAAAGGAAAAATCAATTTCATAGCTGTTGACGTTTTATTTTTTTATTTATTTCCAATCTTTCTGGTCATCCTATATTATAGTTATAATAGAGCTAACTTTGATGCGCAGTTTCGATCGACAATCCAAGCTTAAACTAAGCTTTAACCAACCTTAAGCATTTTTAAAGGCGAGCCAAACTCATTCGTCCGTGCAGGATGACAATGGAAAACTCATGTTTCTCGGGGTCTGTGGCAAGACCAATTGTTTGTAGAGCTTGTATTTCGTCTTCCAAGCTTCGAACCCATTTGTTTCATCAAACCGAACTAGCAACGATTTCCTAGAGTAAGTAGTAAGGCCCTATCTCGAACAATTAAGAGGACTTTATATAGTATATGTACTATCTTGATCAACCAGCGCTGTATCCTCGGTCGTTGCGAGAGAAAAATTCTTCGTAGGATATTCCGTTTCCATTTGCATGGACAGAAATAGGAGATTTATCTATTAACTATACGAGCTGTAGCGCCACATGGATGTTGTCAAAAAGTAGTAAAGCATCAGTCGTATAAGATGACTAGGATGAAGAGCGATCCTGCCATCAGATTCTTCAAATGTGACGCGCACAAGAAGAAATCCATCTCAACCGACTTGGTATGGCCAACTGGAGGGATTTAGCTACTAATTGGAGGTTCTTAGCGTGATATCATATGTTCGGCCACCGGGCGCTTGTGACTGATGAATCCTGTATAAAAAAAAAGGTTTAACAAGAGTTGACGTTGAGGATGATCTCGAGTAGTAAAGGAATGAATCACAGGGTTGTAAGGCCCTATCTCGAAGAAGTTAGGACTCATGCATCCAAATGGTGGTGTCCTCGGTCGTTTGGAGAAAACCATTCCTATTTTTATTTATTTTTTTATATATTGGTACTGATAGGTACCCAGTGGGCTCAAGTGGTTAGTGAGTTGGACTAGGGTACCAAACTCAACCACTGCACAACACCTGATATTTCTTTCACGGATCCACCCACTATGAGCGTCTGACAAATATCTGAGAGTACAAGTGTCATGAGAAAGCTTCTCGAATAAGTTTCTCGTCAAAAACCTGTCATGGCTTTGTGCAGGAAAGATGCAATTCGAAAAAAATTTATCAATTTTTTGTAATCCTCCTGTCAAAAATCTTGAGAGTGGTTTGCAGACTGATGTGATTTTTACTGATATCGCCAAGGGATAATCAAAATACCTTGATCCGTAAATTTTCTTGCCTTAAACTTCAATTGAATCTGTCTCGATGTATTGAATTAATGGTTATATTTCTAAACTTCTGGTCTATCACTGAAACTTCTGGTGTTCCCCAAGTTAGTCACCTTGGCCCTTTACTGTTTTCATTGTTCATCAATGATCTTCCTCTAGTTATCAGGCGTTCTGAATGCCATTTCTTCTTGGATGGACAGTAAAATCCCATCTTGATTGCAACTACAAAAGGACGGGTTTTACACTTCCGAGGTCTATTTTACATATTGTGTACAATTACTCAAAGAGAGTTAATAGCCTTGTTAGACTTCAAAAAAAGTTTTCGGTATTAAACTTGATACTCGTTTATGGTTTGTAAAACCAATTCCATCCTGTGAACCCAATTTTTTAATAAATTTCCGAGGGCTTCAGCTCCTATTTCACGAATAGATTGACCAACATTGCTCTTGAGTGCCTGAATCGTCTCATTGATTTCTCTTTTAGGTGAGTTGTTCTCTTCTTGACGAAAATAAAAAAAAGAAAAGATTAAAAATAAATTAAAGCATTTATTCAGTTTTTCTCTCCTTCCGTCGACACTGACGAAGTGCAGACTCATTTAAAGCTACCCAATGACTGGTAGGTAAGTTTCCTTCTCCTCTTCGTAATTAAGAATAAGTTCAATGTTCCGGAACCTTGAAATTTCATTCGGTTACATCCCAGCGAGTTGATGGATATTTTTCGAAGGATAAATGTATTTTTGTCCAGAATTGGACTTTGTAGTTGCACACTGAAGACATGGGATTTCTTATATCCTTGTAAAGCTTTCCTGTCAGTTTGCACTACTAGTTTAGAGTCGTTGAATTTATTTGTACCTATTCGGGGTACGAACGAGTATTTTGAAACCAAATGACAGCAGGAAAGGGAAGAAGCATTTGTCATTTGCGTTTATCGTTGCCCAGGACATGGTTGTGAAATACATTCGTATGCCAATTCCATTGCTAAATTAAAGACATATTCCATTCCATGCGATATGTGTGCATATATCTGAACATTTATGCACAGAGCAGAATAGTTTATTAAATAACCAGTCCTTTCGTTTGATATCTTTATTAATTTTCAATGGATTCAGTGGAGAGATACGACATAGGAGAGCAAGTTGATTCGATATTCCATCTTGTGTGCCACTTAATAAAGGATGTTCCTTCCATTAACATGATAAAAATTAAACTACATTTACTTAATTTTTGTTTGTAACAGGCGTCAGACATTTGGAATCTGTCAGACACATACAAATGTCTGAATGACTAAACTGGAAACTCAATATACGGAAAAGAGTCAGGAGGACGATGAGGAAAAATGGGTCCGCACACTAGAAACGATCCACTGGCTATATAGTCAGCCTCATTCTTAAGTATGCAGCAACGATTGAGAATAAAACACGGAATGTGTTATTCATGGTACAGAGAACTACACCCATAGCTCCATTCTTAGGCAATTATTTCCCATTATCCGTGAGATGGGATGAAATCTCTGGTACCCTTGACTTCGATACACCGTACAAGGTAATGTACATTAAAATAGGAGGACTGGCAATGGAAAGTAGTCAGTCGGTATATTCTTGAGGTTCAGGTGAACCAAAATCACTGTTCACGCGTGTGAAATTTACTTAAGATTCACGCAGATCAATGCCAGATTATGCTGGATACCTGGACTCTGCGATATAGAGGTCAAAAAAAGTGTCGACATACTGACAGAATAGAGTTGGACCCACAAATGAATGATTCTAAGATTGCGAACAAGGTTCCCACTTTTGTTTTGAGATCCTTTTTTATATAACGATATCCTCGTATAAGTGAGAGCTCCTTGTTGCTTTCAAGTGCTACCAGGCCATCTCGCCATGAGTATTCTTTAAGTTAATGACATTTGTCCTATTACCGTGAATAGAAATGAGCTAATCTAGTTCCAATGAGTACTAGTTCCAGTCCATCTTGTCTAGTTTTGGTATAGCCCCGAAACTCATTGGTTTATGTATGCAGAATTAAAAACAATGGTGAATGCCTCCTACTCCGCAAAACACATCACTGAAAACGTTAGAACTACTAGAGGTCTTCGATAGGACGATGTGCTGTCATGCAGCTTTTGTTTTTTAACTTTACAGACGGAAATGGTACGAAATTTGCAAGTCAGCACATTAGGCCTTATCTTTGACAAGTCAGTTTAATTTCAACACAATGGTACAGAGATATTGATATCACAGATAGAAGGAATTCAAAGAGAGGAATCTTATCCTGCTGTATTGTGCGGAAGCATATACTTTGTAAAAATCAGATGAAAGTACCCTTAGAGTCTTCGAGAAGAAAATTCTTCGTTCGATTAATGCTCCTATCGTCATTGACGAAATGTATGAAGGACAAGATTCAACTTTACACACAGCTGAGGCTAAACTATAATAGAAAAATGCAAAGAATTTGTATTGCTTTTGCTTAGGTTTGTTAAGTTTTCACTCACTTTTACTTAACTTCGCAAGAGTGAATCCATTCGTGACAATCAAGTGACAGCTCAAATGACAGGCGAAGCCATTTGACAGTTGCCTCCGAACACATAGGCCTACTTGAGTAATTGACAGTACTGAAGGAAACTTAAGGGTAAATTATGACACTAGCTTCCGTTTGCTTTCGACTATTACAGTTCAGCCGTAAGTGTCCTATTTTGTGTATAAAGTAAGTAAAGAACCGCACCAGACTATAGAAGCTTGTTTAACGAGGACCAGGTAGACCGCTGGTAGAACACGAACAGAATTTAACACTTTCTGTCATCAGAAATTCGTGCGAGAGCTGATGAGAGATATCATAAACAATGACTGTCTCTCATTAGGTCTGTTCGCGTACTTTCTGCACTAAAATTTGTAGATTACGAAATTTCAAGGATGGGTGTAAAATTCTCCCAGAGAATGGTAAGATCATAAAAAAGTAAACGAATGCGAAAGCTACGAAATGCGCCCACTTTTTAGACGTCAAAAGCAAATATATGCAAATGCAGAAACAACAAAAAATTACGTACAGGGATCTGACAGATGTGACAGTTTTCGTAAATCAGTGCAAAGAATTTTCCTGCACTAAATGGGGAGCGCTCTCTTCTACGAAAAACAACAAAACTTTTTCGTACTCGAACAGGATTTGGTGACTTTTCGTAGATTTTCGTGAAAATTCGTTGTTTTGGGAGAGTACTCGAACAGACCTATTGTCTTATTATCTTACGGACTGCTCGGACTGAAACTGGGTAACAGATTTGAACTAAAACTCATAAAAATTGTTACAAAAACTATTTGTTGATTACATATGTTTGAAGAAAATCCCCTGTTCAGTACTCAACTCAACTCTCATTCAAGATCTCCTTTAATTTTTCGTTTTCCTAACGAAAACACCATCCTTTCGTCGGACGAAAAGGATGTTTCATTCACTGGGGTACAACAAGTACAATATATCGAGGTAACCGTTCCTGTAGCACAAAATATTCATTTCCACGAATAAAGTCGAATCCAGGCAATGTACACCCATTTCTATTCCATGCCCACACACCTCCTTTCAAGGAACTTCCATCGTAATTCCCATCACGACTCCCCAATGATTATTATTACTTCAAATGTTTGAGTGAGAATCAGTTGGATACAAATGTTTCAGCAACATATCGCCTGTAATCTGCTGAAACTCTGTCGCATTCTTCTCAGTTTGTTTACATCGTGAGTTTGCCTACTGCCCACCCGAGGCGCTGCGCAACCGAAGCATTAACTCAAAAACATCTGCAGCAGTCGAGTGGCTATCCGCAACCGGTTTTCGATGGTATTTCACTCAACTGCGAGCCCATTCACTCAGTTTGGTTTTGTCCGTTGTTGTGTGATGTGCTTTGTGTTTCGGGTTCGTGTCTGTCGTTTGTCGTTTGCCAGGGGTTAATTAAGCGTCCGTCGATATATCCCTTTCCAATTGTGTAGTTCGCGCCGAGTTTCCTCCCCTCAACGGATATTAATCGAAGAGCACTCGAAATTGCATTTCTAATTCAACAAACCGCTGTGCAAAGCCCTCGTCCGGCCCCGAGGAGTACACTAACCCAAAAGATGAATCCACAGGTGGCTTCTTTTTGTTTCTAGCTGTGTGTCAATGGTCTTTTCGTGGGGAATTTTTCGTTTCGGGGAATAGTGCAAGAATGCGGAGTGGATCGCACAGCCACACGACTTAATTTGTGTTACACTTTGAGATTTGTTTACGAAACGCGTTCAGTGGGATACGCCTGGGAGAAGCTTTGTGAATAAAAGTTTATATTTTCGTCCGAATACGATGTAAACGGAAAAGACGGTCGTTCCCTTCCTTGCTCCGTTCCGTTCGCTCAGGTGTGTTGATCGCACACAAACAAACACACACACACACGCACGCAAGCACAGAGCTCTGCTCGTGAGTTCATGCATTCATTGTTCCGTCGCGTCACGGCAAAGGTGCGAGCGCGCAATCGTACAAGTGTGAGTAAGTTAAGCCGTTGATCGTTTTGAATTCTCTTTTCGTGCGGTCGTGTAAACGAGCTAAAAACGTGTTTTTTTTTTGTTGTTGATGTGAGTGAAAGAGATAACCGATTCTAAAGTGGTTTAATTGTGCTAAAATGCTACGTCATTTGTAAATAAAAAAAAATAGAAAAAGTTTAAGGAAAAATCACCAATATGTTCGAGATTTGAAATAAAAAAAAGAAAAATTTCATTAAAAATTTGTTTCCATATATTTCCAATATTTCCATACAGTGATTAAAGTTAAACTCACACACACACACATACAAGAATGGAGGAACGAGAAAGGCGGCATTTTTCCAGTTTTCAAAGGATAACAAAGGCACATTTGTGGATTACCTGTTTTACGATCGTTCTCGTTGGAATTTCCCAATGCAGTTGTTCAGGTATGCAGCATCAAGGGTTTTTTTTTCCATTCTTGTTGTATTCTCTTTTTTTTTTTTGTATTAACGTGGCCTTTGTTTGTGGTGCAAAATCGAATAGCTGTAAATATTGTCCCTGTTTTCATGGGTGTGAGTGTGTGGTGGGGGATTTTATAGGAAGCCAAGAATTTATGTATATTTTTCTGAAGGATTGCCCTGAAATTTATGTGGGCCTTGCAATGTTTGTAAACAAAATTTAATCTTTTAGGCCCGAAAGGGGTTAAATGTTGGACTGTTGTTTAAGCCAGAAAGAAGGATTTTAAGTTTGAACGATTAAATAGGCACTTTTTCATAAAGTTTTGAAAGAAAACAATGAATTATGTGTACATTCGGTTAGAGCTCACTTGGTGACGATAGTTTTTGTACCAAATCAAGAGGATTTCCTATTTTACAGTCAAACTTGTTTGTTACAAACTTCTTGCAACGATCTTCTCTATATTGTATGTAAACATGATTCTTTACAGGGTGTCCAAAATACAAGTTTCTTTTTAAAAATGCAATAAAATGAGCAAAATTTAATTTTGTCCCTGTATTATGGCTTTATTAGTAAGAGCCAACATTTCCACTAATAATGGAATAAAACGTCGTTCAAGTGGCCGCCTCGGCTGGCTTCGCAGTATCGCATTCTGTCACTCCAATTTTCCAAGACCTTGCTGATGGTTTCAAGCTGCAGCTCACGGATGGCTTGGATGATATTGGCTTTAAGTGCTTGAATCGATTCCGGATTGTTGGCATGACATCGGTCCTTCATGGTTACCCAGAAAAAAAGTGCAAAGGGGACAAATCGCAGCTCTGAGACGGCCAATTGACTTCGCCAAGACGACTGATAACACGATTGTGGCATGGCGCGCCATTCTGCATGGTCGAGCAAATTGATGTCTTCAATTTCAGTAAAAAAAAAAAAGTCGATTAACATGACTCTGTAACGTCCACCGTTGACCGAAATTTTGTTTCCAGCATCATTTTCGAAGACAAATGGTTCAATGAAACTGTCACTCTCTGTGGATGCATCGGCTTCTCGACAATAACGTGCAGGTTTTCCGAGCCCCAGAAGCGGACATTTTTTTTGTTAACATAGGCCGCCGAGATGAAAAAGCGCCTCGTCAGAAAAGATGATTTTTCACCCAAAATCTTTGTCCAATTCTTTGGAAATAAGTTTTCAATATTTCCCAACGTTGTTCAAGCGTAAAGCGACTTATGGTATGGTACTGACTTTCTGTCAAGATTTCGAGCGGGAAACAGCTGTCAGTGTCAAAATAACCTATAAATTAAAAAGAAACCACTAGATGGCCCACCCTTTACAGTACAGTGGCGAGCAAAACTGGATACATAATTTCAAATTGTCTAGTTTTTTGAGAATAAAATAAATGTCCGTCAACCAATTTTCCTGAAATTTTAAGGATTCATTTATTGTTTTATTATACAATATATGAGATATCCACAAACGAAATTGAATAAGTACAACGTTTGAAACAAAAAGAAATGCACCATAATCTACGTTTGGAAAAACCGTGTTTTAATAGATATTTTTAATCTTAACCCACAATCATTTATTTTTTATAATGTGGGTATTATTTTGGGTACACTTTCTACCAAGTTCTGACTAGTTTCACTTGGAGTGCTTGACCATTTAGCCTATGGTCTTGGCCACAACTCATCTAAATTCGACGCTGCTCTTTCAAACTTCCATATCTTCCTCTTAACAAAAGGCCCCACATTTTCATTTGGATTTGAATCCTGGTTTTATGCTGAACACGCTATAGTTTGAAAAGCCTGACCTTTAAGCCAATTTTGTACGATTTTGGTTATATGCTTGGGGTCGCTGTCCTGTAGAAAAATTATTGGATATGGGCAGTCTTTAATGAAATTGGCCAAATTGCTCTGAAGAATATTCACATAATTCTCTTTTTTCATAATGCCCTCAATCTTAACCAACGGATAACAATGTTCGACAGCCCCAAACGATCAAACTTTCTCCACCGTGTTTTACGATTTGTGTGACGTAGTGCCTTTAAAGGGTCTCGTTTGGTTGGCGCCAATAATATGCCTTACAGTCCGATGGTATGTTGTTATATTGATTTTGGTTTCATCTGAACAAATGACTCGTTTCCAGTCATTCAGGGTTCAATTCATATATTCTTTCCATAACATAAACCCGGTCTTTATATTTTTTTCGAAAGTGTTAGTTTTTTTCTTGTTTACTGCGGACCCTAGCACAATTCTGCGAAAAGTCCTTCTAGCTATGCACTAGCTTATATTTTTCGGAATTATTTTTTCAGTTCTAGGTGTTCTGGGATCTTTTTGATCATAAGATGCCTCATAATGTGAGCATCTGCATCGGTTAAACGCCCACCTTCACTATGAATCCTCTCAATATTCCTTCAGTTTCATACCATACAGGACAGAGAGACGTTGTGCTGTATTTTTTTTTTGTTTAAGAAAAATTCAAAAAAAATTGGTTGATGATTCCAGTTTTGCTCGCCACTGTACATATCTTTATGAAAAGTAAATTTTTGGTTGTATGCGGAATCATTTTTTCCTTATACTTAGGTACCGACTTTCCAATAACAAACTATGCACTGAGATAGTGCGCAATCCGAACAAACAATCGAACACAACCTTTCCCTATAATTAGGGTATTCCCCTGTTTTTGCTATGTAAAAATACGATTTTCAGTTTTATTTCTGATGAAACGATGACTATGCTGAAACAGATAATATTTACAAGAAAGACCAACGATATTAATGTAAAAAATGCCTTCGATATCTTACAAAGTTTCATTGAAACGAGTTAAGATACAGCAGACGAAGCATTTTTACAAGAAAATAAGAAATAAATCTGTAAATGTAAAAAGGAATTTCAAAGGAAATTAAAAAAAAAAAAAAATGCGATTATTTAATTCATTAAATTTTTATACAGTCATGGACACTTAAATAGAAACATCTAGCAACAGAATTAAAAATTCATCAATTTCTCATTTTTACTCATAAAAATAAAACAAATGCTTAATCCTTTAATGTTAACTACTGTAATACACATATTGGGCATCGACTCGATTCATTTTCGACCATAATTCTGTACTATTTTAACTTTCACCTACCTATAGGGCAAGTTTTGCAATGTTGAAAAAAATTGAGATTTTTTCAAAATTTTTACTTGAAATTGAGAAAAAATTATTTAAGCAAAGTAATAGGCCTTACAATTTTCTATAATTCACCAAAAGGTCCTATATGGCCACGCCCACTTTTTAAGGGCGTTTTTATAAAAAGAAAAGATTGAGTAAACTCCTACAATTGTACACTTATAGCATTACGGTGCAAGTACGTACGACCCAGTTGTGAACTTTATTTTTATGGTGTCTACCTACAGCCCTCTACCTTCACAGATGGTCTTTGGAGTTCAGGTCGGGAGATTGTGGTAGCCAATCCGTGAGCGTAGTTTTCTGCTTTCTGCTAATGAACATCTTTGCCATCCTCGATGTACATATGTATGCCTTGGGTCATTGTTGCAAGACCCATCTAAGTGGCAAATTTTCTTCCTCATAAGGAAGCATTATATTCTTTAAAATCTCCACATACTGGTTTTGATCCTTATTGCCATCAATTAAATGAATGCCACCAGTGCCATACCACGAAAATGAACTCCATAGCTTGATATGTATTACCCCCGACATGCTTCAGTCTGCGAATCACTTCGGAACAAATTTATTTTCATTTCATCAGTCCATTGCTTCCTTTTGGCCCAATTTAGATGGTCTTTTGCAAATTTTAGACAAAGCTTCACCCGGTCTTCCAACTCTACGATGTAAATTATTTTCCACAAACCTTCTGCGAACTATTCTTGATGAAACATTCAACACAAGTTTATGATTTGATGTCATTCGAAATTTTGAGCGATTTTTCGATCCTTTTGGGGGTCGTTTTTCTCAGTTGGCTCCGTTTTTTTTTTTAATTGTAGCCAATTTGACGAATTGGAAATGACTGATGAAACCACTGACAGGCTGTGTTCACTCTGTCATTCGTGTCCAGCTTTTCTTAAAGCCAGGTTCAATAAAAATGGACGGCTCTGACGTTTGATTGATAACATTTGAGAGTTTTGTGCGAAAAATTGGAAAAGCGGTCATTTTAAAAATTAAGCTCTTCTATTAGATTAGGCGTGGCTTAAACGTGTTTCTTTTCGTTTTATTTAGACCTCGCATAGTAAATCGAGGGAAACATCGTTTTTCAAAACCACGCCAATTTTTTACTTCTCTATTTGAGTCATTATGTGTCCCATGTTGAGTTATTGGTCCGCACCATCATGTGGTTGGTTTAGACCGGCCCTCGGTGTAAGGTGACTGAATCACCCTCTTAGCCTGGAAACCATCCGCTAAGCCATCCACACGGTGCTCAGATCGTTGAGAAGGTATTCACCTTGTGTAGGCTTGATGATGTTGGCAAGTTCGGGGCGTGTGCATTGGAGGCGACTGATGGTCTCCTATTCCTCTGCCCCTTCTCTGAGCATGTCTTCCTATATCACAGGACCCGGTGTTTTAGGAGTCCGATGGTGCTATTTTCGTTTTATATCGGTCAGAGCAGCCTTGCGGTGTTGTATGGGTCAAGCTGATGCCATCGATATTGGCCACCCTTACCGCTTTGACGTTGATAAGGTATTTAGCATAAGACGTTGGCGCCTCTATTTCGGTAACGTTTATGCTATCTAAACCAAAAAAAAAATGTATTCCTTTCTTTAACAAAGCGCAAGTAAAGCCAGGGCTTAAGTATTGTTTTCCCAGAGTGGAAAAAAAAATGCTGAGATCCGTGGTCGAGAAATTTATCCGAATTTATCGAACTAAATTCCAGCTACCCATCCTATATTCCTGCACAAGTTCACCTATTTTTTTTCTCCTTGGATGAGAATGTTGGTCTATTTGTGCTTTTTTTTCCGTTCCTTGGTTTATTTTTCAAATATACATCTTCATAGCTCCAAATTAATGTCCCACACAATTATTTCATGGACTAAAAGAACTTAGCATCCGAACAGGATACTACTTTACGACCCTCTCACGCTGAATTTCATCTTTGTAGACAGTGGCAGGATACTAGGCTTGAGGATACATTTTCTGTCATCGCCCTCGCCCTAGTCGTTCTCTCATACCTGTCCAGTTGATCAAAATATCAAAATTCAGAACTGTTATGGATGCTCAAGTTTGAAGGTCGGATAGAATGTAAGCATGGGCTGTAGACTGTGCAGACACACATTGTATCTGACACTATTAGTGGTCCTTGCAGTTTGGGCGTCTTTCTTTGGCACAAAAAAAAAAATGACCTGTCTATACGTATGCACATATCCCTAAGTTATTCCTTTTTTTTTCTCAGGATTTTCTTAAATAGGGTTCAACTTTCTTCTCCTTGTTCATTACATCCCTGAACAGAGAGTATTCCCCTTCAAGAGTGCAGACAAAGGAAGCAGAAGAAAAAGTTGTGCACCTGGTGTGGACGGAAAATATGTATTTTTTTTTTTTTTCAAATAAGGTATCGAGTGTCAGAATATCATTAAGGGGCGGTTTTTTTCTTGCTTTTAAATATGGTTCCCTCCATTTTTGGCAATTTTTCAAAAACACAATCATCGCCTTGTTTGTCATGCTTCCTAACCATATGACTATACCTTGTGTTGATCAATTTATTTAAATCAAATAAGTACCGCAGAACTATGAAATATAAAGGATTCGATTGAATATTTAGAGTAAATATTTAAATTCGCTCTTAAGTCATATTTTTCACCTTGAATCGCTGGAGTAAATACTGATAAATAAACAACACCTGCCTTCTCTCGGCGGAGATAGTTTTCAATTTGCCTTTGCTTACTTTGCTACTTAAGCAAACATACGCATACCTTTATGGGGTATTTGAAAATTCTGCAGTGAAACTATATTTTGCTTAACTTTGTTTGGAGTTCTTCCGGCATTTGCATTTGTTAAGTTAGTTTGTGTTGATTTTAATTGCTTTCATAATCAGACTTGTATCAAACAGGACATGGCTTTGTGAAAAGAGTTTTGTTTTCAACATTACAAACGAAAGTAACAAAGCAATCAAAAGGACTCGAAATGCTTGTAGTGAGGTAGTAACTGAGTTTGTAAGTAGCTTTGAAGTTCGAATTGAAAATGACTTTGACTTGTTTGAGTATGAATTGAGTGTACATTTAGTGTTTTTAAAAGGATTTTAAGTGAATGATGGATTTTTAAAATGTGTTAAGTTTATAAATATGGCTCGGAGGAAGAAGAAGTGTTTGCTTATACTTCAAACAAAAAGTTGGTACTGTAAGGATACACAAACAGAAGTTAAACACTTGAAATTCAAAGAAACTTTTTTGCTGATTATACGATGCAACAGGTCCAAGGACTAGCTTTTCCCAAGCATCCGTCTTAAATTGTTTGAATAATAAAGCCTGTCTTACTTTACTTTACTTTACTTTACTTTACTTTACTTTAAGTCTGTTCACTTATTTACTTAGGTCCTGTATACCCTTGTGGGTCCTAGGGCCTCTACAATGCCTACGCGCCATCGTGTGCGGTTTCTGGAAATGTGTCTCAGTTTTCCCCAACGCTTTCCCAGTTGCCGTGCTTTCTTCTGCGCCACGTACTCCTAGGACCACCGCGTATCCTGCCATCCTGAGTAAGCGGGTTCCATTGCATCGCGAGGTTAGCTATGGACCTGTCACTCTTTCGGAGAGTATGTCCAATCCACTGCCACTTTCGTCGTCGTGTTGTTGTGCCTATAGGTTCATGGCCCGTTCTCTGATAGAGTTGATCGTTAGAGATACGGTTTGGCCAAAAAATCCTAAAGATATAACGTAAGCAACCAACGTTATGCAGCTTCCTCGTGATAGTGGCGGTCACCCTCCAGGTACCACATCCATATAGCAACACGGATTCAATATTGGAACGGAACAGTCGTAGTTTGGTGGTTAAGCTAATCGCATTGCTACGCCAAACTGTGGATAGCATCCAGTTCGGTTCCGCCATCGGTTGAGGTAATACTCCCAAGGTATTGAAAACTTTCAACTCTCTCAACCGTTTGTCCAGCAATGCATACATGAGCTGACGAGCTCGATCCTAGGCTGATCATTTTTGTTTTTGCCGAGTAAATTTTAAGCCCAACGAGGTCTCCCCCCAGATACGCCTTCAGTTCTTGCACTGCATTAGATTGCCCTTTTTAGGGAGCTTTACCATCATTCATTTCTTCCACTCATCCGGAAAGTTCTCGTCTTCCCATGTTCTCCCGACAAGTGGGAACAATAGTTCTGCCGATGCAGTTGGCGCAGCTCGTAAAAGCTAAGCGGGAATGCCGTCAAGTCCTACAGCCTTATTAGTTTTCAGTGCTCTGATCGTGGATTCGGGAATTTCTTTCTGCGGACACTTCTGTCTGACTTGGGTGCATATTGCTGGTGAATACTCGAATGTTGAATACTTTTTTTTGAATCTTTAAGTCCGTTTCCCAGTTGATGTTTTGGCGTATATTTCTAATTTCATCCTTCTTTCTGGTGTATGTCCTGATCCACTTAAATGTGCCGATATTTTACTTATTTACTTACTTAGGTGGCACTACAGTTGGGGGTGAACCTCAGCCTCAACCAACAAACCTTTCTAGTTAGCCTGGTCCTTAACAAACTGCACCACTAGCCGATCGAGGTACCCTTCTACTTGTGCGTGCCTTCTAAGGCGAGGTCCTCCTCTACTGCGTTGTCCCTTCGGTTTTGATTCGAAAACTCTGCGGGCCAGAGCTCTACTTTAATGGAACTGACTGCTCTACAGATGTACATATAAGGGATGTTACTGCACTTGCAATACAAATTTGGACCTCTCGCAGTTTTTATAGATGCAGTGTTGTCCTTAGATAAATGTGGATCTGTTTTAACATTTTTATATATTTATATATTTGGGACTTGCATATGACCCAAGGATGAACTTTAGGGGCACCGCAGACAACTATTTTTGTGGTACTCTTAGAAACCCTTACTTTCTGCCCAATATTTGCTCTTTCCAACAGTTGTTCAAACATTTTTATGGAATTTTTCATTGTAGATTAAGATGGGGTAACCTACTGGCAAGGAACTTATTCCAATATAATTCAGCATCCTTTGTAACATCAAAGACACATTTTAATGAAAATATCCCGAAAACCTCGTTTATATGCTAGTTTTCCATGCTTCAAACATTTGAAGATTCTCCCAGTCCGTCTCTTGTAAAGAAATTGTAATTTTTCGGGAAATAATAAAATTATCAATATCAGGTCCTTAAGGACAACATTTCTACAACCATTTCTACTAAATTATTCAAACTATCAGAAGGGGCTACTTTTTAATGCAGTCTCCAAAAGGATTTGATTTTCGTGAAGTATTTAGTACTTCTAGACGTTTGTCAGATGCTTGGAAGAGGTGAACCTGTTCAAGAAATTATAGTGATGCCTGGGTATCAACCTCGAAATCTTTGTCTTGACTGCTACATCAGATTTTTACCCACTTTGGTTAGCCATGTGAAACAGGAGTGCACATACATATATGGTCGATATATATGTACTTATTGGTAGTTAAGTTCTGTACGACTTGTATTTTCCCAGAAAAGGTTTAGGTAGTTAATAGAACGAGGTATAGTTTCTATAGAAAGATTTGTCTGCTATTAGACTTAGCCTAGCCTAATGATGTAGGTATAGGTGTTTCAAAGTTTTTATATCAAATTAAGGCAAGGAGTGGGCCCTTCGGACACTGCATAAACAGTAGGACTCTATCAATTCTTAGAGCAAAAGAGGTAGGTGTGATACCAAGAGACCTATTTCTATATTTAATTATCTAAAGTTGTTTACTATCTCTACCACGCAGTCAAAAAGAAGAGACTCATGGGATTAGGTATGCTTCGCTTCTCGTTTCTACATTCTACTGGCTCCAGACAATAGCCGAAGTGAATTATCCTTCGAATTTGTTTCGATTCTTTGATTTTGACAGCATTCTGCTAAAGCTGTCCATCAGCAAAACGACTACGAATATCTTTAATCGTTTTCGTTAACGTCTATGCTTATGCGTCATAAACCAGGACTGGGATATAGTATCTCGCAAGAGTGTCTTTGCTAGGTTTTGCTACTCAATTGCTTTCTTAAACCACCCTACAATGGTACAATGGTAAATCTTTTTCTTACACTAAAAGCCTCGTTTTCGAACTAAATAAAGCAGGAAGCGTTCTCCAACATCATCCTGCATAATCTGACGACTTTGCCAGAGATGCCAAAACTAAACATGAGTCTGCACACCTCGTTTCTATAAATGCTGTTGAATGCAGTCTTGAAATCAAAAAAAAGGTGATAAGTATCGATCTGGACGTCTTGGGTTCCCTCCGAATCTTTCTTGGTATGAATACTTGGTCTATCTTGGCCCAATCTACTTTCCTCCGACCAGATCTTGAGAATTGTCCATCCACACCCAGCCAACATTCTTGGTGTACTTGAGTTTGTATATTGCTATCCTCACTTCATTCTGACCGGGTGGACGGAAGTCTTAGCCTCAACCTTATTGCTTTCTACTTCAATACGTTGTGTACTGTAAGACTGTTGGTATATCAAAAAACTATGACCAATCCACTGCCAATGAGTCTCGTTCAGTGGAAATATTTATTGATTCCTGATTGGTTCTCTGATAACAAAATTTCTTGGAGATATGGTTCGTATGGCTTGCCGCAAGAAACCATAAATTATTTCGAAGATACTCAGTACTGCTGGAGGCCATTCTTGAACTGTAAAGACCTGTTTGTATACATTTTACCATTTTTGCTTTCATTGTGTTTATCTACGATTTCAAAGCATTCGTGCTCGGCACTTGAAGTTTCTTCTCAGTTGTCGGTGAGTAATCTGCTTTACTTGTAGTATCCCACATCCAACTGTCACTAATCTATTTATACTTGGAGTAAGGTTCTGGTTTACACACTACGTCTGGAACTATCATGATGCCAAAGCAACTCTCCCTCAATTGGACTGAATCAAGGGCCATTACTGGTTCGAAGTCAAATGTCTCCTATCCAAGGCGAGTCATCTCCATTTGTGCATTATTTTCAAGGATAGTCTGCCAATCCTAGACAAATGGCATGTGGGTGCCTGACTTCTATTACATCAACTTGAATGTGTTACTAACATGACCACCAAATCTCCTCCTGCCACCTAAAGTTCAGATCGCAGTCAGACAAATACTATTTTTACAACTCTAGTCTAGACGCGAGTAGATTTATAGAAATACCAAACCAAGTCAAGTCATTAAAATACTAATTCACACATTCCATGGTCTATTGCTGCGTCCACCCAAGTCTTGGACAGCAGCGTCTCACAGTCTTGTTGGCAATTCAAGTTTTTCGGAAAAAAAAAAAAAACCAACAACTGTCCCCCACATTAGCCATGTGCCCAAGATTATATTTCCATGGCAATCTGGAAAAGGCACCTAGAGTAACAACTTTTTCGCCATTTGATGCATTCTTGTGTCAGAGAGTAACCACCGAACAACAAAGTATCTGTTGTACAACCGAGCGAGATTTCGAGAACGGTCGGTCGGTTAAATAACAAATCCACTGACCTGAAATCAGATCCAAACAATGTAACCGTGTACACTGCAGCATTTGACTTGGGCGCATAGTATCTCTAACCGATTGGATTGGAATGCCGGACCAAATTTCGGATACCCGACTCTACTGCAATGTAAAGTTGTTGAATTTTTTTTTTTTTTATTTTTTGCGTGTTTCTCCCAAACCCCCGTGTTCGCTTTCTCGTAAAAAAAAAAAAAATGAAAAAAACTGAGCAAAACAAAAAGCGAAATCACAGCAGATAAAGTATCTATTTCGTACTTTGTGCATTTCTAAGCTCTGGTCTGTTTTTGTTTTCTGCAAGGCTAGAAGATAACGAAAGCTGTTGAAATTTGATTCATCGCCGGCTGACAGTGGGAAGAGTCAGACACCTGACACAGTAAAATTAACTGGAATACCTTCCTACGGCCACGGCGCGTCTGAGCTCGCATTGCACTCGGTGTTGGCCGCTGGCGTGTGTGTGTATCTAGATGCAGTTTACGAACTAATTCAACCCATATACGGGGTGAAACTGGAAACTGACAAGAGAACCACTTTTTGCTTTTTTGCAACATTAGGCGGGATATACAGTTATGCAATTAGAATTGCACAAAAGGGCGAAGTGTAGCAGATACATTTTGCATAAGTTGGTTGCTAACTTTGTAAGAATGGCTAAGTGTTCCGGGTAATACACACGTATGACGTGGAGATGTCGCTTTTTAGAAAGTTCACCGCGCGGTCAATCATCATTTAGGTCAGTGTGCGAGAAACTTAATGACCATCGGACTGACGGAGTCTGACACGAAACAATGGAGTTTCTACAGATACAACTGCAACGCAACACGTATGTAGTTGGTATGACGGAATGTCGGTCAGTGACTAATATGAGAAAAATTTCAACCAACTTCATGGTGGCGACGCGTACTGGTGCTGAGTATGGTTTATTTGTTTGCGCACTTTATGCTGATAATTAGTTATCCGAAAAATTGGCGCCACATATAAAGTTTTTAAGTAGGTACTACGTTAGGGGTAAGCAGTGCATACAGTTTTATAATTAATTACCACGCTGTTATGCAATGAGTTGTGGTTTTGACTGGTAACTCTCAACTAGTTATGTACATACTTACATACCTAGTGCGGTTGAAATTCATCCAGTTTTTGAGTTTTTTTTTGAGTTAAAATAACTTTTTTAGTGGTTTTTGCATGCATTGTTGGGACATGTAAAGGTTTTAATTACCAGGTTGGCTTAAATTGAATTGATGCAATTTACAACGGCTTGTAACATCATCAACTGTTTGGAAATAAGTTTTAGTGTTTCACATGTTAGAGGTTAAAGCGAGACACTTAAGGGTTCGACACTGTGTGTAGCAGTATGTGGCTGCTGGTATACCACGAGATTGTATACATTTGAACCCAGAGAGGTGTTATAGATACTTGTTGCGTACATCTTCTTGGAGGGAAACTTTTGGGGTAGGTAAACCTTGTTTGAAACCTATTTCACCGGAGTAATGCTTCATTGCTACTTTTCAGAAGGGCATCGGGCATGGAGTAGGTACAATGGAGTAAGGACTTCATGCTCACAAGGAGTAGAGAATTCAGCATTATTGCTATTCTGGTTCCTGCTGTCTGAAACGACTTCACATTTCAATTTGCTCTTATCGATGCAATCATTCTGAGCCCAAAGAAGTGTCAGGACATTCTTTGTTTTCTTGAGTTCCTTTCGAAGGCATATTTACTTACTTTACCGAGACACGGTGGTCTTTCGATTCTGGGGCAAGCTACTTCCAGTTGTCTAGACCAAGCGTTGGACGTCTTGAAGCTGGGGACTGTGATTCGAAGATTTGCTTGGCTGAAGTATCATTGTGCAGTGAAGTATCAAAGTGGTTTGACCTTTTGAACTTCATCGTCGACTTCTTGGCACAGATCATGGAGCTCGCGGTTGCATCTTCTGCTCAATCGCCCTCATCGTATAGAGGACTGTATGATTAAAAATTCTATTGCTGTGATTGTTTGGGATACAGAAGGAACTGTTCCCGAATTCATTCTACATTCCATCACTCGGCACATCTGGATCAGTCTTGTCGGTATTCCGCGTTCAGGGATAGCTTGGTAGAGCTTAAGGCAATGAATACTATCATATGCGACTTTGGAGTCAAAGAAGAAATGATAAGTCTTGCGATTCGTTGGTCTTAGTGTCAAAATTAAAATTTGGTCGATCGACCGAAAGAATGAGAGGCTTTAGACGGTCATAGCACAAAACACAGATATGTCTCGATAATTCTCACAAGGATCACTTTTCTTGAAGATAGGTCATAGGTAGAACAAAAGTTGAACTGCGACCTTTCGGTCAATTGTACCCTCTACCAACACCTTGGAGAGGTATTCTTTCGGTATCCACTCTACGAATGAACTATTCTAGTCTCTCTAATCCAGCTTTCTTCGAGAAACCAATGATGAGAGTTGCCTCTAGTGACGGTATTTCCTCATCTGATAATTGGGACTTGCCCTAATATTTCGGTCTTTTTTTTGGTTAGGGTACCAAAATATTCCAGCAAATGTTGGTAGCATGGTAGCATCTGCAGAGACCTTCTTCAGATGTACCTACATAGTTTGTTTAAGTGAGAAGGTTATTCTTGCTCAAGTTGATCTAAAATTCCAAGCCCAGTCTTTTCTTTCTTCTTCTTTAGGATTTTGAACTCCTCTTTGAGGGTATAATCGCCTTTTCTGCAGAATCGTTCAGGTCCTTTAAAGGTCTCTGATGCTCTCTTACTATCTAGGGAATCGGCCCCTTTATTCACATGGCAATGGAATTCAACAGAAGGTCACCTTGTTTCGTCTGCCTAGTTCATTAAGTTTTTGGAGTTTAAGCATATGAGTCAGGTACCATGATAGTAGCTTGGCTATCTGGCAATATAGCTTTGTCTCAGTTGGCATGGTTTCTGTCAAGACTGATTTGGACTAGATTCAGCCTGCAAGATGCTGGTTCTTTTGCCCATGATTTCGAAGTATTTGGTTCTACTTTCGAATACTCCTGCTTCAGTTCGTTGAACTGATTACTCAGTTGGTAGGGTAGGGATTCTTACCTCCATTGCCCCTCTTTTTTTTTTTTGAGTGTCTCCCCCGTGATGACCAGATTGGTTCTTTTTGGCCGTTGGTTCGTTTGGTCAACGTACCGCATATAATTATTTGTCTCACAAAAGCAATACCTCTAGGGTTACACCTCCAGGATCCCGGAAAAAACACATGGAAGTCGTGTGCCTTCCCTGATTACCGAGGAGCTTTTGTGGACCTCTTTGCTTAATGGTGACGGTGATGAAGAGGAAATCCACGTAGTACATCCTCTCTTAAATATGTAACTGTCCCCAGCTTCTTTTATCGTTTGGAGATGGAGCATAGGTGAGATGGGGTTGATCGGGCCATAGGTCTCCGATAGACTTGAATCTTACTTCGCCATATTTGGCATGAACACTTCCTTCGGGCGTCTGCACTAGTTTGGTATAGGTATAGCCCAGTGTTAGACTGCTTTATATTCTTGCCAGACGTGGAAGTTATTCACCCTGCCACTTGCCACCACATCCACGCCTGGTGGATTGAACGACTGAAAGGGCCAATTGGCCATTCAAAGCGCCCTCTGGAGAAGATTTCTGTTGCCATTTTCTTCAGTCTTCCTTCCGGGGTCTTGGTATATTAGTCATGCTCCTGCTTGTTTGTGCTCGAAATACTCCGACATGAGTGTCCAATAGAAGTCGTGATACTGACGATTCGAATTTATCCCGGGTACGGGGTTAAGAAACCCCGATTTTTATTGCTTTCGTTTCCTTTAATTTAAAGCTCAAAATTTGTCTACGACTTAATGGCTGCAAGCTCTCAACATTCAAAACGAATCATTGCGCTGATAGCCATAGATACAACAACGTATCGCTTAATGTGCTGCAAAGCGTAGAACATTTCTGTTTCTTTTGCTCGTACTTCCCCACCCATTCGCCATTAAACCGTCCACCAAATGCACATTGAATAGTAATTGGCCATTCTCGTTACCAATCTAAAATGTATGCATTCCGCAAATTGATTCATTTCTGACAGACGATCCCTCATCCGCCAGCCGGTGGTGTAACTCGTATCTACGTTCGTATCGATTAAGAATATTTATTCAAATTTTGATTCAACATCGTTCTTTATGCCGTCCTCGTTGGTCACCGCCAATTCGAGTTCGTCTCCTTCAGACGACACGTTGGGGTCGGTGGTGTGCTGGGACACATATCCTTTTCCGTTGCAGACAAATTCATTGAACGTTAAACGTTCGTTAAAAGTTTTATTCCACAATACATTCGGGTGTGTGTGTGTGTGTGTAGTTTGTTTTAAGAAGTTCGATCACGTATCTATGCGCTATGCCAACGGGCAGGTACTTCAAGGCCCTTGCACGGCTGTAGTTGGTGGTTCGCTTCTTCAAGGTATTTTATCTTTGTTCCAGAGAACGGCCATTAATTTCTCATCCACCCTGTCACACGACGACGATGACATTTTGAATGCATGTTGCATGTTGTGGCAAAAGGGTCCGAACAATATAATTACCATTTCTGTTTAGCTGTAATGAATTCTGTGCGCCATATGACATTTAATGCCATACCTACTCCACTGTGCTGGGCAGGAAACATGGCAGTGGTGGAGGACGACTCGGTTTAGGTTGCCATAGTAGTGCTGAAGGCGATAATGACAGGTTTCTTGGGCGGGAGCCCTTTCTGTGATAGAATTTGTCCCCTTTTTTGGAGTTCAATTTCATGGAGGCTACATTTTTTCTTATTTTTTTTTTTGTATAAAGAAGTCGATGGTGTCGTTTGTCATAATTGGAATGTATGGAGGGGCGATGCAGTGGTAGAGGCTTAGATAATACGTCAGTTAACGGAAGTTTTATGCATGTAGATATTAGTGGCGTTAAGTGGCATGTACAGCTTGTGTTGTACAGAAGACCAAACACGAGTCGGGGTCTCTTCACTTGGACTGGTAATCAAATTTAAGCATAAAATTTGAGTGTTGTGCTGGAATAGGACTTACAGTTAGTTTCCTGTGCTGCAGCGCAAGACATTTCATATTTCGGCGGCTAATGGAGTTTTTCCCGATGCAGACACGGACGCAGACTCGTGGCAAAAAAGTTAGTTGATCGTTTCGTCTCTCAGAAGTGTGTTTAACCAATAAGCCGCCGCCGCCGCTGCCGTGTAATTGTTGCCTGTGAGTGGAAAGGAAACACTAATTAAGTGTGTCACTACCCCCGGAAGAAACGTGACTTGGCACGCCACCTGTTCAAATAATAGGCTTTTTAGCTAACTGTTATGATACCTAGTCACCTAGGTTATGTCATACATATCACATAGGGTTGAGTAGGGCAGGAGACCATATTGTTGAACTTATGATGAACTCTGGTAATATTTGTGAGGTGTCCGGATGAGATAGTTGCCATAGCCATATAAATATTCTTTTCTTGTGCTATGTCCAGGACCACAAGATGTTGAGAAGGTTAAAACATGAACCAGTTAATGTCGATTACTCCAGCGCCTTCATTTGTTTGAATTCATCTAAGTGGAACGTTGCTTTATCATGTGACCTTAGATTTGTGGCATGGTACTGTAAGTACATATACAGGGTGGGCCAAATAAAAGTTTATTTTTAAAACTGCAAAGAAATGACCAAAATTAGATTTTTTCCATGTATTATGGCTTTATTAGTAAGAGCCAACATTCCCATTAGTTATGGAACACAACGTGCGTCGTTCAAGTAGCTGCCTCGGCTGGCTTCGCAGTAGCGCATTCTGTCACTCCAATTTTCCAAGACCTTGTTGATGGTTTCGGGCCGTAGCTCACGGATTGCTTGGATGATATTGGCTTTAAGTGCTTGAATCGTTTCCGATCGGTTCTTCACCGTTCCTCCCAAAAAAGTGCAAAGGGGTCTAATCGCAGCCCCGAGGCGGCCAATTGACATCGCCAAGACGGCTGATAACACGATTTGTGGCATGGCGCGCCATCCTGCATGAACCAGAGGTCGTCCAAATTTGTGTCTTCAATTTCAGTAAAAAAAAGTCGGTTAACATGGCTCTGTAACGCCCTCCGTTGACCAAAATGTTGTTCCCAGCCACATTTTCGAAGTAAAAAACTGTCACTCTCTGTGGATGCATCGGCTTCTCAACAAAAACGTGCGGGTTTTCCGAGCCCTAGATGCGGCAATTTTATTTGTTAACATAGGCCGCCGAGATGAAAAAGCGCCTCGTCAGAAAAGATGATTTTTCGCCCAAAATCGTTGTCCAATTCAAGCTGTTTTAAGGCCCAAACTGCGAGGCAATAACGAAACGGATGGCCGTCCGCCTTCAATTGGACCTTGTAAGCGAATAATCCGTGATTCTCCTCAGGCTAGTGCGTGAAATGTTGAGCTGTTGAGATCGATGGCGAGTTGATGTTCATGAATTGAGTGTCACACTCTCGGCTACAACAGTCACCGAGACGGGGAGACGGAGACCATGAGTGTTGTCCACTAGCATACCAGTCTCACGAACTTTTTGCACAAACCTGCGTACAGCTGGCGCGGTAGGTGCTTCATTTCGACCAAAAGGTATGATACTGACTTTCTGTCAAGATTTTGCGCGGGAAACAGCTGTCAGTGTCAAAACCTATAAAATTTCCTAAGAAAAGTTGGTATTACTTTTATTTTCCGAAATCGGATCGAGGCCAATTCCCGATTTTCGAATATATTTGCTACTGAAACGGAATACAAAATAAGGTCCCTGAAAAGTTGCGGATGCAAGATTGGACCATATCGTACGCGCTGCTGTACCGCTTTGCTCCACTACGTTTGGCTTAATACAAGCTAAGACTATTGTCCTAAAACTAACTTACAAACTAGGGCTTACGACTTAATCGGGATAAAGAGGAAGGTAAAGGAAACTCCGAAAATCGAAAGGCTTGGGTTAACTTTCCGAAACATATCTAAAATTGGTTCGTTGGAGCTGAAAGAGGTACGATAAGTTGGTAAACAGAACATAGAGTTGTAAATGGATGCGCAATCGGCGGATCTTTAGATAAGCCGATGAAGGGACTGTCAGCTACAACTCTAAAACCTTCAAGGAGTTTCAGTCAATGAGGTTGAGGCAGAAAGAATGTAAGAACACATTTGGTAGAGTTTTTGTACAAATTCATTGTGTCACTTGCCCGACGGCCCTAATGTGTCTTTACCAGCACGTTTCACTGTCAAATCTAGCTGTTTGATTTGGTTTTATGACAAAAGGTCTTTGAGTTTATGAAGGTCCCTACTGTACTGTGATGATGGGAATTATTGTCCTTTTCTTGAGATTGCCATTTGTGTCTACCGATCCGAAATTTTCTCTTCAATATCGTTTGGCTATTCTTGAGGACAGGGATGGACAGAGAATGAAAGTTTTTTGTGTCAAATTTCGACCAATTCCTAAGCCTTCCATTATTACGTAGCCTTTTTCATAAAACCTTCACATTATCGGCTTGTTTACACCAAGATGTAACCAGTTCCGTAATATCATCTATTCCATGATTTGCCACAGGAAAAATGGTACCGTTTTTCGACTTATTTCCGATTTTGGATTCAAGATCTTGAAGGTCATATTAACTAGATCTTCAGATCTTTTCGGCCTGGTAATGTCTCAAAACTTCCAGTCTTTCATTTTGGTTTACTATCCGTTTCAAGCTTTCAAGGATTAAAGATAAGAGTTCGCCTCAATGGTTTGTGGCTCATTTAGTTTAAAAAGAAGCTTCAACCCATCCCAGTCCAGTTTGACTCTCCAAGTCTTAATTTAAGTCATTCTGTGCATCTTTAGGATATAAGTGCTCAGTACCCAGGAACTTAATGTAATTAATGCCAAGCATTCCACATGTTCGTGACATTTAAAATCTTCCTGTGGTTACATCAAAGTGTCTACTGCCAGTCCAACTGTCGACATTGAAAGGATCTGAACAATAGGCCTTAAAAAGTTTCCGTAAAATGCACCTCAACACTCATAAGTACACCCCAGGCGCACGTGTAAGGAAGCATTACTTTGAAAAAAAAAAAAAAAAAAAAGTAAAAAAGGATTCTTTTTTCCTGTTGTACGTACATATGTATGCGCGGCCCCTAATGCAAGGCAGCTCGGAGGCAAGTGGATAACCACTCGCCTGAATGTCTGTTTGTTATAATTAAAACGACAATACGGTCTGTAAATGAAGTGAAGAGTTGCTGACGGTCGGGAGCAAATCCCCCGTCTACACACTGCCGTCGAAGTGCGTTTTATGCTGGGAATACAACAGGAGTTCCCTGAGCGTTCACGTGACGACTAAAATTGCACACATCTCTACTGTATGTATGTATGCATGAGCATAGGAGTCTCTGTCTCATACCATTTAACCATAGCCAGGTGCATGCAGTACTATCATTATCCATTTCCGGTCTTTACAGCATTCCAACGAGGTATTCTTGCATGATAACTCCTTTGGTCGTGCTGCAGCACACCTTCATCAAAGGTGAAGTAGAATAAAAAACACAAAAAAAAAATAGAAAAAAAAATGTAAAGAGAAGAGAGAGAACCTGAAGTGGAAGACAAATGCGCATTTAAGCCTTATTTGCGGTGTATTCAGTCGAAGGAGTGCGTCCTTTCCCGCGCTTGTGTACACATGGGACTTGTGTTGTCGAGTGGAAGAAGATTCTATTCGTCGTTGTCGTCGTCGTCGTCGTGACTATGCTTTAATACTTATTCTGGTTCTATGAAATCTCAGTTCTTTTTCTGAAATTGATTTAACTTTGTTCACGGCCGGCCGGTGTAAGTCCATCACATTGGTGCGGTAACGTGCGTCCGTCTTCTGCTCTAAAGATGGACACGAAGACGCTGTAGAAGGAGCAGGCGATGGCGATGGGAGGCAAGGTAACGTATGGTTTAATCGTCTTCTTCATCAGACATGGACAACGCGAAGAGTCTTAAATTTTTTATTGTTCTTCTTTCTTGGCCCTTGTTACTTTGGGCGACGGAGAATGGGAACAGGGCGGTGGAATGGTAATTCTAAGTTGGAATTGGTGGGAAAGGAATTTATTTTTGGTGCAACTAGGAAGTTTTCATCAAGAGCTGTAGTATCGGCGGGTTTGAGCGTGAGGATGCCAAGCATCGTCCTTCACACGAGTCTGGATTTAGTTATCCCTAAAGGAAGGGGCAAAGTCCTTTATCATTGGTTGTCCATTGTGATTTCCTAGAAAAACTAATTACTCCTGCCACCAAGACACTAAGTCGGAGAGACAGCTACCAAGCTACCAAGGTTTGTAGAAGGTTCCACTTTTCTCTGTGCTCGTTGTTCCAGATGTAGTTGGTGCGTCTTGCTTTTATTGACTTCCTTGGGGCTTCTAAAGCTTTGATCCTCGTCAGCTTGGTGCTATTAGTTATACTGATACACCTTTTAGATTCGAATATGACTTCTTCCAAGTTTTTATGTACAGGGATGCATGGTCCCAAGACAGAAACTTTGTCAGATGATGTCTACCCTACGTTGAGGATCAGTGTTGTAGTGTTTTGTGTTGTCCTACCGGCCATCTTTTTCGGTGGACATTCTACTCTTTTCTTTCTTTTCCTATTGGAGTACTGGCTGAATGCTTGCTTCTTGTTTGAGACCTGCTCCTTGAAGCCATAGCTTTACGTCTCTAAGCATTTAACTTGCATTTTCGAACCTTTGCTTTCGGAAAACCAATGCAAACGCAGGACTGGGCCGAACATTGACCTTGATGTGTGCAAGGATCAGATTTCTAACTACCGAATCACAGGAAGAAAGCAGTCAGTAGGTGGTTACTGCTCTTGGTTGGGTTTGTTGGGTAGTGTTCCACTACTTTGTACGCACCTACCCACGGACTATGTTCCCGACCTTTCAGCTTACGTTTTCTACGACTGAAATTTTCGTACCGTCTTCTGTAGAGATACGTCTGGGGTTTTGTCAACATCTTTGCGTTCTGGACAGTTCCGTACGAAAATGGTCTTTCTTTTTACTTTTCATGTTCGGCGGGTCACATTCTCTGGATGGGATAGATCTACTGAGTCCTTTGCTATGTTCCTGGTGCTTAGCATACTAACAAGGATTTCATTTTGTTTTTAATTTGCGTGTCAGTTCTTGAACCTTTCGAGCGGATCTCGTTGCTGGGATTCGTCGTGGCCTTCTATTTCGACTATGATGGCCTGCACCGAAGCCATCACACAAGCTATGCCGTCCATATTTTCCGGGTTACTCAGCGTCTCATGTTAAAGGCGGTTTGGATTCTGTCTTACTTACACTGTGACACTGTGAACTGTTTTCCTATCGCCCTGCAGAGTTGGAGTTCGTGTATGCAGTATAGTCCGTAGTAGTCGACCAAATTCTTTTCTTCACCAACACTCTTCACCACTATCTTCAAGGTGAACAGCTGGATTTGCTGCCATTTACTTGCTCAATATGTCTCGGTGAAGCAAAACATCTAGAGCCACAGAGATCCGCCTATGCACAGACAAGCAGTACGTTGGATCTTACGTAGATAGTCGCAATTTTAGTCATTTTTTAAGGACAATCACCCTGTATGTGAGTATCGGTCTAATGACAGAGATGTGATTCGAGGTTGTAGACCCATCAAGTGCCTCTGCGGCTTTCTCGAATGTTAGGTTTCCAATTAATCTTCCCATCCAGGATAATGTGTTGCTTGTCAAAGAAAAAGGATCGACTCTTGGAATTTCGTACTATTTAGTTCCGTTTTGTGTGGCTTCGTTCATCTAGTTATCCTATTTAAAGCGGTTCGTGGAAGTACTTTTAGAGTGTTTAGGTGCCTGAGACAGCTAGACGATCGATGTGCATCCCTCGCCTTCCAGGATGTTCAGTAGTTCTTTAAGCATCAAATTCCAAGGAAGAAGTCTTTCCATTGTTTTTTCCGTCAGTCTTACAGTGAGCTCACCTCTATCTGTGTTTGATAGCTGCCAACTAAGGAGAGCAAGTACAAAGGAAGCATAAATGTAATATTCCTCCATCTATGGGAACCTAAGCCACTGTCATCAGTGCGTATCAGTTCGTGGCAGATTCTGATTCCAATTAAATCACATCCGTACCACTACACTGCGCTCATAAAAAACCCGATTATCAGAGACAGCTTTTCCTAGAATGGTGACTCGTTTATTGGCTGCACATTCTACCTTATCAGAGATACATTCATCGTACACGCACATGTCTTATCACTGGTCGTGTTCTTCTAACCCCTGTTCCCATGATTACTTCTGCCCGGATGTAAAAGCTATTTAACCCTTCCCTAGACGTCGTTTTAATAGCCCCCTCCAATGGCCTATAAATTTGTTTGAAAACACTGTTAATCTTACGAAAAGCTCTAATTTTCTTAACAACCCAGCACAGATAATACGCTACTTACACACCAGAATGCATACATTATCTGCAGATGTTCTAATTTCCAAGTCATTAAAATAAAACCATTAAATATGAAATATGCGCACACTGCAGCCTCGTACAACGAATGCTTTGTATTTATTAAAAAAAAAACAAAAACAAAAAGTTATATTCAGGGGACAACACCCCAGAGTGCTCCACTCTCAGTGTGGCTTGGCCAATTCTTATCTAATCTAATCTTATCACTCTAGCAGCCCTAACAAATACCTCGTATTAATGAATTATGATGGAAGAGGTAATTTTTATATTTGGGATGTTGACACGATTTCCCCGAACATCGGCTGAATGTCATCGAAGTTTGGGTATCACTCGATGGATAGACAAATACAATTATGGCCAAGTAAACATGCTCGCAGTAGAATAGGTTCATTCATTCACCTGCTGCACCTTCCTACCAGCTACCTTGTTTGTTAAATACATTGTGATAGGAACTGTGGTGTTATTGATTACTAGTGTCTATCGATTTGTGTAGCGTTCTGTATCGATAGATTGCATAAGACAGTGTGACAATGCTTGGGTAAGTAGTCTTAATAAATCGACATGGACACAGTTTACCAAGGTCGACAATAATTCTTTATGGAAAACTAATTATGCTAATCGATGGGGAATTAAATAATTTACAAAGAACTGCCGAAATGTATTGTAAAATTTGTCATCGAACTGAGTTTGTCACGACTTTTGTAAAGACTTGTTAGAGATAGAGTTTCTTGGAAGAGGTTGGGCAATACCGATGCGTTGACGATTCGACACAGTTATGGGGAAATCGTAGGTGAAATCAATTTTTAAACCATTTTTGAAAATTTCACAGATCCACGAAAAGACGGGGGACTAATTGAGTGTTGTGTAAAACTTAGAACCTTGTGGTAAGGTTGTCTGAAGGTTGGGGTATGGCATTGCCGGTGAGACACTATAGTGATTGCATATGGCCATAGTTAAGAAATCTGGAACTAGACTGAGACTTTAAACTAATCTTCTGTCAGAGAAGAGCTTAAGATTCTTGGGTGACTCATAAAAGCCTGGTTGTACCTATATCGTGATCCTCTGGTGGGCGGTTTAAATAGCGGTAGTACCCTCAATCTTTTATTTTTTCGTCGATAAATATGATCTTCATTTTACGATCAAAGAAGTTCAGTATCGTGCCATTTTGGAAGATATTTTTGACCATAATTGGATGGATATGTGGTTCCAGTAAGATGTTGGTACATTCCACACTGTTGGTCAAATAAGTGATCTTTTGAAGGGGAAATTCGGAAGTTCTATGCCATTTTTACGATGTTTGGTCCTTGGTTTATGCTAACAAAGTTAGAGGAGCTCAGGAAAGATATCGAATTTGAAATTGCCAACGTTCCGGTCAGAAAATGGCTCAAAAAAATCGATCGCGGTGGTCATATGAACGTGTTTGGATTCCGTACTTAATTCGAACATGTGTACTATGCCTGGAAGAAATTCCAGCCCGATATCTGAATTATTCTGTGTTTTTCCTAAGTGCGAAATTGTTATGTCCTTATTGAAAAACTATCTGCATCAGTGGTGCACTGAGAACGTTTTCTTTAGCGGCGCTAGACATTGTCTACCATCTGCGCCCCTCAGACTGTGTTCGCAGTCAATTGGCTGCTATGGCGACTATCCAACTCAAAACATTCTCACACTGTTCTAGCTATCATGAAGACCACTCCTCGATCACTGATCTCCTCAATCTCACCCTAGAACACATCGACTACACTGACTCTGTTATTTGAGTGAAATTTTCGCACGAGCATCCCTCACTGTAGTGAATAGATCACTGTTCTCACTCCCGAGGGCATTGTGATCCTACATGCATTGAAGTCTACATATACGACAAGGGAACGTACAGTGGCTTATTACCTTTTGGTGGGAGGACCTGTATACTGGCGACCGTCTCATGTTTCCTGTTTTCTGTCAGATAGATGCATCACAGACTCTGTCAATCCTTTTCTGAACTGATTTGTTTCGTTGGCGGCTGGTCCAACACCCATGGTATGTCGGTTCCATCTACTTTTTAGCCCCAGCCTTCTCTGCTCTCTTCTATTTTCAATGGAACTGGGTCATAGCTGGAACTTGATCGCCTTGCATACACATGATGCATAGTTTCCACGCAGCGTTTCTTCCCAAACACGTGCTCATAAAGGTGATGTCTATTGTTGACATTCTTCTGTTTCCGCTAAAAGTCAGGTTATTCATGGAAATTATGTCCAACGATGCAAACGCCTCCAGGTGGGTTCTTCCTCTGTCGTTTGTAGTACGCTAATGCCATTCTACCGCCCATGTATGGAAATCGCCTGCAATGACGACGTGGTATCGATGTTGTCAACTATTCGCTCGAATTCTTCTTACCTGATTCTAAGGGGCACGTAGCACCTGAAGGGGTATGTGCCATCATTTACTTTGTCCCACATGAAGCCTTTCCTGCGCGTCGTCATATCGCTGCTTTGCCTGAAATGTCTTCTTGGTCGTAGTGCTCGCTGAAGTGTCCGCTGTCCATACACTTTCAAACTGCTTTGAGGACTCGGTGACTACTGCGATATCCCCATCATACTATCGAACCGTCTTCTGTGTAAACTGTGTTATGGTAGAGAACTAGTTTGCATGGACTTCATGTTTGTTTCTGGGAAGCGTTCAGCTGGATTCCACGGCATCTTATTCTTCATGTATCTCCTCTATCTGTGACCATCTTGTTGTATGGATCTGTTCTAGCATCCCTGGGGATTTCGATGGAAGTACTGCACTCATGCATGTGCTGCCGTTTTCCCAAAACCATATTGGTTCTTCTCGACCGGATGCTACTTGTCTTCGAAGTCGAACTGACCGCGCGCTTCCTTGTTTCAAATCTCCTTCGAAACTGCTCCTAATGCCTCAATAAATAAACCACAAAACTGGTTGCGCACCCAGTAAAAATATTTCACTCGTTAATTTCCCATCTTGGATATTTTTTTTTTTTTCAAAAACCAAAACTCTTCCGCATGTGCAGCATTTCAAAAATTGCAATGCAAACACTTCAGTCGAAAACACATTCTCACCGAAGGCGATGCATATGAGAAAATTGCGTAATTGCGAACATCTGATGCAGTTTGCTCCATATTCCCTCGATTTGGTTATTTTTGTTTCTAAAAATAGCGAAGTGTGTACACGTTCCTGGAAACTCTGTGGCTCACATCTTTTTTTTAAAAAAAAAAAAACATTTTCTTCTCGTCTCTTCGCTTTCGATGTGACTTTTCTAATCGTCGTGTTTGCTGCCTGATTATGTATATGAAACACATAAAAGCATTACAGTGTTTTTTTTTCTGGATACATCCACCCATCCATAGGAGTACTTCCCTCCCATAAAGTGGGCACCCCACCCACTCTGATGATGTGTTAAGTGCGTGTCAATTGACATGTGGGATGTGTTCAATGCGTTCCTATGGAATCCTCCATCGGCTGTACTCGTACTTATGTTTCTTAGTATTTTTTTTTTTACATATTTTCGATTCGTATGTAATGTTTTCATTTTGCTTGTCTTTTCAGGTAAGCAACGGGTCTACACTCAAGGAAGGATAATTACAGAACACATCGACCTATCCAATCAAACGAATTGCCGGCATAAATTATTAACTTAAACAAAACATTGGGCTAACATTTAACAAAGAGCACAACGCTGAGTGTTTGATGTTAGCCTACAACGATATATCGCGTGATTGTGTTCTCTTTATAACGCTCGCCTAGGGATTAATTATTAACCATTAATGCATAACAGAATTCAGGTTACCTGGTCGAGTCTCCTGGTTCTGGGTGGTGCCCACACTTAGGGACACAAATGAGTTTTCGTCCTAAATTCATTGACGACAAGAGAACGCCATTGAGGTTATGAATTCTTTATCAGGAAAAGTTCAATGTGTATCTAAAGTGGTGCTTTTGTAATCAATACTAAACTTTCAATTAACATTGCGTTCTAGATACACTCTAGTGGTGATAGGCAGTGAAAAGATACTATTCACTCTCTCTCTCTCTCTCTGGGGGGGATAATTGAGTCGATTTAAGATGTGTTACACAATAATCTCGTCATCTACTCGCATTTGGTGTTTAAATTGATGATAGTGTTGGGTAAAGTGCGAATAATATTCGCATAATGTTACGATCGTTAGGTGTAAATGGTGATAGAGATAGATTTTCATAGTTGAATTGAATGGCCCATTGAATTGGTGGTGAAGTGTGAAAGTTGTTGTAGATAGATGGCTTGTAAATTGTTTAATTGGTCGCTGATTGTGTGTCGCTTATTGTCATTAGATACATAGGTACTTAGGCTTAAGTGAGAGTTGTTAGTGTTGACTAATCCTCCTCGTTGGGTTGCGCCAACCTTACCTTAGCGAGGGATGACCTTTCGAAAGAAATTTCATTTTCTATTGAATTTCTAAAGCCATTACTTTTTACGACTTGGAAGTATTAGAATACCGCCTTCGTTTGTAGTAATTCGGAGACACAATTGCGAGGGAGGATGTGTACTGGATAAAAGGTCACGAACCTTTTGAATTCTTAAATTTTTCTTGCTACCTACGTGCACAGGTATTTATGTATTCATTTAGGAAATTTTCGGATAATATTTCAGGATGTTCGTTTGTTTTTGAAACAATAAATGTCATCCACCTTCTTCTACCTACATATGTACATTTGTATGTTCATTAGTATGATTGGATATTGGTTTACGACAATGGTTCGATAGGTAGCTACAAGTAGATGCCAGCAGGTGCTTTGGATTCCATGTAAGTATCTGGAAAATCCATTGTCAGTTGCATTTTCGGTAAACAACTGAGCAGTAAAACATATTTTACCTGAGGTCGTGTATCATATTCATGTTGTTGATTTCTGTTTTTGAATTCAAGGTAATTGAGACTACTTTTGGGTAGTAGACACAATGGCGATATAGTTTGAGACTCCTTAAGTTTTGATTTATGACTTTTTGGATGCCTAAACGTAGAAGAGGGAGAACAGAATCTATTACCACAAATAGTTGAAGTACAATATAAAAAACATTAGATTGCCATGATTCCTTTTGTATTTGGATATCTACATAAGTACACATGCACACTTAGATATTTCAAATATGTTTTATGGCAATGCAAAGACCCTTAGGACTCGTTATTGCATAGTTTTACTTAAGTGATGCAAGTCACTGCACACATTGGTAAGTGGAATACGCTTCTATTAGAAACAGAGGATTCAAGGTTTATCTGAAAAGCTTCAATCTTTCAAAAATGGTTTCGAAAAGTATTTCACTTTCAAGGACTAACTACACAGAAGCCAAACAATTTCCTTGCAGATATCATGTCATGTTATGTTAAGAAGCGATTGTGTGACAGACAAACTCATCCTTTTCACTTGTAAACCTTATGGATTGGGTTTGGCGGTTATTCAAGCTCACACTTAGACCAAAGGAAGGTCCATTGTGACCGGATTACCAGCACCAGATAACTACATAAAGGCTGTCCACGTGGGATAAAAAGCCAGGGTAACTGATTAGTATAGTCTAGCTAGATTGTTGAGATCTGCTAAGAAGTACCCTTTTAGGGGTTTCCTTCTCAGAACCGATAGGACAGGACAGGTTCACAGGAGATGTGCCACGGCTTCCTCCTCTTCTTCGTCTCTACAGCTTCTACAGAAATCGTTGAACACCGAGTCTATTGGCCTACCATACAGTGCCCCATGAGGGCACCAACTTTCTTTCTTAGGGTTGTCCTATTGACAGAGATAAGTCTACTAGTTGTCCTGAAATTCAGTTTTGGCCAAAGACGTTTGGAAGAGAGTGATGTTGTTTCACCTACTGTTTGCCATTCTGATGGTTGCGGTATCTAGTTGGAACTTTATAGATTTGATAAGTGCTGACGGTTCCCTTTAGTTTCAGATAGGTTCAGATCTGCACCTTCCCTAGCTAGCTAGTCCGCTTTGCAATTGGGTGGAATATCCCTGTGGCCTGGAACCCAGCATAGGGATACGTCGCACCTGACAGCGATCTCGCCGAGAGAATTATTGGCGATTTCAAGGGTTTTATCGCAGCTGGGCTGTCTAAAGCAGGTGTAAATGACCTGGTAGAGGGTATATACCAACTCCTTTCTAAGATAGGATCAGATGAGTGTATGCCTGATGAATGGCATCTCATCAGCGTTTGCCTAATCCACAGGAAAGGAGATTCCCTCGATTGCGCCAATTACGAAGGTATCAGCCTCCTCAACATCGTGTATAAGATCTTATCTGCCATCCTGTGTGAACGTCTGAAACACTTCGTCAATAACCTGATTGGCAGTTGACCAAATGTTCACACTTAGGCAGATCTTTGAGGAAACCCAAGAAGTCCATGTCGATACCCACCATCTTTTGCACATTGCACAGCTGGATCAGTTTTGCCGGGATCCCGAAGTTGAGCTCAAGACGATGAGTGCTGACATATGCGGCTTTAAATGGTGAGTCTTGACTTGAAATTCGTTGGTCTTTTTCAGGATTTGCCTTAGTGTGAAAATTAGTGTAGATCTGCCGGACAGGAAGTCACACTATTACGAGCAGATCAGTGTGTTGTAGAAAGGTTTAAGACTTTCGAACAATACGTTGGGTAGGATCTTATATGCGACATTTAACAGGGACATCTTACTGGAGATAGGATCGCCTGATAGATCGAGCTGGTAGCCCAGTCCTCGGGCTACTTGATGGATCGACCCTACCAAAACATCACCACCATATTTGAAAAACTCTGCTGGTAGGCCATCAGAGCCGTCGGCTTTGTTGTTCTTCATTTTTTTGATAGATGAGGCAACCACTGAAAAACCGGGAGGGGCGATGGCCTCTCCATTGACTGTCAACAATGCTCTACTACTTCAAAATTAGGAATACTGTTAATCCAGAGAAATACATTCGTAGTGAAACGGAGGCTTAAGCTATGTGCAGATGATCGCCAGATCTACAAATACTGTCAACTGTCAGTGCTACAAAATTGTCAGACAAAAATTGGTAATTCATTGACGATTGTCAGGTCAAATTGGGACAAATTTTTCGTTTACAGATTTGGTAATCGTCTGAACATACATAGCTTGACTTCAAGAAAGTCATAATCAAGCTTTCGTAGGGCACAGTTGACTGAATCAGTAGTCTATCCGCCGATACACCTACCTACCTAGTATGCATATAGAAGTTGTGGATGGAACTTTGCTTAGTTTTATATAACATTGATCCTTCAAAGTGGGTGTAGGATAAATTCGAAAATCTTGAGTATTGTGCTCTCAAAATGTGCTCGGTAGTCAAAATTTAAAATTCAAAATTCGAAGAGAATCTCTATCCTAAGTTTCGCCTATAAGCATCTTTCAAGTCTTTGTAAGTAGGTTCTGGAAATTTTTGAAAAATTAATCAAATTCATTTACAGATACTTCTCCAATTAAGTAATTCAATACGAAATAACTCGAATTGAATTGCAAATCTTGATGACATAATGAATATTCATTTGAACATCCATACTGTGGTCAATTGTAACGCATCAGAGCGATGACAAACATACATATATGTACATATGTATGTGTATTTCTCAATAAATTGCTTTGTCCTCAATCCCACATCGCACAATAATAAGAGAGATGCGTTCATGATTCATATCGTCATGTGGTTGCATTTGGATAGAATTGAAAAATCGCCATTTAACCGTGAAATTAATTTGGTCTCTAAAAATGTCTGGTAAAACAAAAAAACAAAAACCCTTCCCAATAGCCCTAGTTTTGAAGCTACAACTTGACCACCTGGCGTTACACTTTATGCACTCACCATGCAGTTTAATTTTCGCGCCAAAACTACACCAGGATGTGCCAGCGTTCCCTTATGTTGAATATGGACTCATGCCCAAGTGCATGTGCGTTCCCCTGATTGTCGCAAGAATGACAGAACCTAATTAAAACAACGATGATTGTATCTAGATGTACTGTACAGCTGTCGGCCTTACTTTCGAATTACAAACAACCCTAAAACGAGGTCGTTTCATATTTGCATCATGCAGTTGTGTGGAATCAGCATATAGCTGACGGTATGACATATGCATGCGGATGAGGGCAGTTGCATTATCAAAAGTCCTTTCAACTCAGATGCTAACCCTTCGGTTTGAAGGGCACAATAGGTCGTTGAGATATGCGAGGAAGAAATTAAGAAATGCAAGATATAATAGTACTTGTATCTCGTCGAACTGTAGTAGGCTTTGTAAAGTTTGAGTACGATTTGATGTATGTATTGCCTCAAGCGTTATTTATTTACGAACTGGATTCACTTAAAGCGTCGAGTTCCAGTAAAGACCCAGTAAATCATATTCCTTTCGATGGACGCTACCAATTCTCCTGTCATCCTCTTTATCCTACAGCTCCTGGTACTTCTGAACTATTCGTTTTTCATGTCATAGTTCGTCTTTGACATTTTCTCTCCTTATCACGCCTTTATTTCCCACATGTCCTCCTTCAGCATTTCCTTCAATAAATATCTTAACATCACACTTCCTTTCGGTACACGTTGTGAGTAGTTTCAAGGAATTGCTTTCTAATTCCACGATCTGTTTGCATCAATTACACTATCGAGTCCCCAACCTGTCATCGATTGGACTCTGTGCTTCCTTTTTGGTAAAAATTTTCAAATGACACAGACAGACCCTTACCCGTCAACATGTAAGATTTTTGTTCGATAAAGCCAACTCCCCTCGGCTGGCACATACATATCTATCGAATATCCCCGCGGGACCACTGTTAAGGAATTTCAACATGGGTTGTGCTCTTCGCATTGCTTTCTTTGGTATTTTTCTTTGTGGATTTCCTTCGTTACTAGGATGACATTCTAAATTCCAGACTTGTATCGCTGATAACGTAATGCTGTCCGATGTCATCTGGATTGGTCTATTTTCAGTGTCAAACTCTCTATGGCAGAGACAGGAATGTAGTAAGATAACTTATAAGGATCAAAGATGGACTCCGGAGTGGGTGCTGGTGTCTTTGGACCCAATACCAAAGTCTCAATACCTATGGGAATGTGTCCCACGGTCTTCCAGGTTGAACTCCATGCCATTGAGATCTGCGCCAGAATAAACCTTAGTAAAAGAATCAAGGGCGCAATAATTTACATCTGCTCAGATAGCCAGGCAGCTCTCAGAGCTCTGTCGTCCAACTTAATGGACTCCTTAACGGTTAAATGCTGTTACGATGCACTACAATCTCTTGCTAGACATAATAGTGTGGTACTCGGATGGGTTCCAGGTCATCAGGGGATTGCAGGCAACGAATCTGCAGATAAACTAGCTAGGGCTGGCTCAGGATCTGCGTTCATTGGACCTGAACCTTACTGTGGCGTCAATTGGGCTTATGCCACAGCGCTGATTAACGCATGGGAGCATAATCTTCGCCTAACCCACTGGGAAAATGTCCCGGGGTTACGACAATCCAAGAGGTTAATCAAGCCATATTCCTATAAGGAAATTCTAAACTTAGACAAAGAAAATATTAGGAAGCTGGTGAGCTTTCTAACAGGTCATTGCGGCCTGAGATATCACCTCAACAAACTCAATCTATGCCCAGACATAGAATGCAGGTTCTGCTCAGAAGATGACGAATCATCCGAGCACATTCTCTGTGAATGTCCAGCTCTGCATTGGTTGAGGTGGCGCATCTTCCGCAAGATATTAAAACCTCTGCAACTAAGGACGTGCTTTCCTTCATTAGGGAGGTGGGACGTCTCTTAGAGTAAAACTACACCCTAAGATACAATAGATCTTTTAGGTCGCAGTATCAGCCATATGGGCTAGGTTCCTAATAAAAAAAAAAAAAAAAGATAACTTATGCTTTGCATCCTTTAACACTATTTAATAACCAGCCAATATCCTTACCAACTCAGCTGCAGATAGCAGATCATTAGGTAGATACTTTGAAACCTTTGTATTTGGCATCTTCTCAAGTGCTTCCTGGGTGGAAACGAAGAATATGTCTACCTGCTACAAGTCCATGTAGATGGCTACGTTAACAATTGTGTCAAACATAAGATTCAAAACATAGATCCTGTCAGTTCTGCTGTATGGAGTCGAGTGCTGCACGATAAACAGGGAAGCAGAGCAGATTCTGAGCACTTTCGAGAGAAAAACTCTTCGTCAAATTTTTGGTCCTGTATGTGATGAGTGCGAATGGAGAAGAAGATATAACCTCGAACCATATGGGTTAGTTCCAAGATGTGGATGTAGTCCAAGAGCCATGGAAGAGCGAATGGGCAAAGAGGATTTGCGAATCTCAGCCCTCAGGAAGAACCTCCATTTCAAGGATCAAGCTATCGCGGATTTGCCAGAGTGCTTGTTCTAGACAACAAACTTGAAGTAGGTTGTCCGGTATCGAAGAGAATGAAAGACTGCCGTGTTTCAGACATCTCGACATCGTTCACGTTTTATCGTCGGTTTTGCATTTTCCTAGTGTTTAATACACTTTTCAGTATTTATTTTAGTCTCCCGTCTAATTCCTTTCTATGGAGATGGCTTTATTCTTGCGCGAGTCTTTCAGACCTTTTTGACTAAAGGATGTTTAACATGTACGAGAGTACCAATGTACAAGTAGCTGTAGGGAGAAACTCCTCATAGATGGTCTTTTTGTCCCTGCAGTTCCTGGAGACGGTTTTAGAGAAGAGATTGATCTGTGATCGTCCTTTTTTATTATCTAGTCTAAGCTAAACCAAGTTGGGGTATGGTATGTCAAGATATTTTCGCATCATTTCGAGTCCCAGCATTTAGGAAGAGTAGTATCTCTTCTATCGAGCTCGTCAGTCAACCATATTACCTCATGTTTTGTGTGGTCTGACGTTCAGTAAAGGTGAATGTTTAGTGTAGGTTTTGAGTGCTTGGCTGCGAGTAAACATACTAATATTTCTGAGAGATATTGCATTACACAGCCCGAATGACAGAGGCTATGCAGTCTTTCAGGTCTGGGAAGTCTTGATTTGTCGAAGACCTTGCATTAAGTTTCATTTAGAGAGTAATTTGTTCTTTCCAACGATTCTGCTTTAGTTGAAGGTAGGATCTACCTAATTCATCGGAGTACTTACCTAATGACTTGAGAGTTAACATCACTGTAACTTTGAAGATGGACTCCGCTCTTTGTCCTGGAGCCGTCAGTCTATCATATTGAATGAAAGTCACCCGGAGGTAGACCTCAATCGTTTCGATTTCAACTTCCTTTGGTTGTAGTTCCCTTACGTTTTCAACTTCAACATTCAAACTCCGAGACACATTGGACAATGATCCTCACTATAAACACCCAGTCGAACCATGGCGTCAGTCCTGCTATAGCAATATGTACGAAAATTTAGTGAAGAACGAGGTCTGATTTTTGGATGCCTTAACAGTTGCTTATAGAAGTTCAGAAGAAGTTTGTCGACTTCTACAAGACTGATTCCCCTTGACAAGACTTAATATAGGAACCGAAGTCTAAACAGAAAGCTTGGGCATTCGCAGAGGAAGTGTGTCGTGCCTTACTCCACCTAAGTGTCGCCACTGCCTGTGAGAACCCCGATGAAAAGGGTTTGCTGTTTTTGGTTGAGAGACAGGACCTCTGGTCATTTTTTCGATATATTGAGCCCAAGGTTGTCTCGGAACACAGCAGGAGGAAAGTGTTACGGAAGTCTTTTGAGATCTTTGAGGAAAGGAGGCTAATAGGCGGTCCGTTGGGATATGTCTCAATTCTGAGGCATTTTTCGCTAGCTGATCAGTCTCTTCTTTTTTTGGGAAGCCTATATCTCCAGAAGGAAATGGCATTATCCAATGTATTTAGTGCATTGTTCACCTATTCTTGAAAACACGTTGAGATTTAGCCCACTGTACAAGCGCTGCTTCAAAATGCTCTTCCATCTAAGTGAGTTGTACTGAACAGAGTCTCAACAGAGTCTAGTCAAAGTTTTGCACTTTGAAAGAACTACGTGATTTTTGACGATCCTTGAAACTATGTCACAGATTCTTCAGAAAATGTTGTTCATAAATGAGAAGGAACGCGTTCATAGCTATTACGAAGATGTCCATGAATTCAGCAGTCTTTGGATAGCTCTTTGTCCACCAAAGGACGCACGTTTGTCCCTTGTAATTGGCGTCTTACAGCATGGTGTTGAATTATAATCCTTACTTGTGTGCGACATTCCACACAAATTCCATCTGACCTATAAAAAAACCTGACACGTACAACGAAACTCTTGAAAAGCTTTTCCACGTTTTTTGTTTTTTTTTTTGGAAAACAAGCATCTTCAAACAAAAACCGACAGAAGCATCGCTCAAAAAGTACGATTTGTGTACATACTTTCCAAAAATTAATTCGCATTTTTTCCCATCGCCCCCCACGCACTTGTACTTCAATTGAATAATCCCAGTCTTGTTGTTCTGCATGTACCTAGGTATGTACTTCTTGACGTACTTATGAACACAGGGGGATTAGTTTAAAAATAAAATGTAGGTCATTCGTTTGAAATTTGCGTGCGAAAAAAACAAATCAAAATTTGAAATAATTCCAAGTTTTGCGATGCAGAACAATAGATTTAGGGTCATCCAACAAGTGGTGTCAATTTTAATGGTTTTTTTTTACTTTAATCGAAAGTATAAACTCTGAGGTTTATAATGGAATACAATGCCTTCAAATGTCCACCTCAGGTGTGGCTACAAATAGTCAGCCTTTTGACGGAATTTTGCATCACTTTTTCGCATTATTGTGACTGTATTTCGTTGGTGGAGGATAGACACAGACTAGATCTGTAATATAACCCCCAAGGATAAAGTCTAATGGCGTTAAGTCACAAGACCTCGGCGCCCAAATGAAGTCTCTACTTCGATGAAATTTGTCACCCAATGGAGGCAATGATCACCAGCTTTTTGGTATGTCCTTGTACCTACGGATGAAGGCACAGGCTCAGAAATATTGTCAGAGGTACCACAGATTGCCTAATCCATAAAACTGGCCAACCATGCGAATGTTTTCCAGGCGGAAATATATGGAATCGCCGAAGCCTGCAGGAGCTTATCCAGTCTGGAAAACAACGTACATATGTACCTCGACAGGTAGGCCATCACTTCCACTACCACCAATTCAAAACTGGTCAAACAGTCTAAGGAGAAGCTCAAATCCCTAAGCTCTACGCATAACTTAACGCTATGCTGGATCCCGGGACAGATGGGTTTCAATGGAATCGAGAGGGCCGATGAGCTAGCGAGAATAGCCTGAGAATCAAATGAAGGAATCCCGACAGATCACTCTATCCTACCGCCCATCCGCCTCCTTTCTTGCAGAATCTCTACGAACTTCCGTAACATGGTGACCGCCAGGTGGAATTCGCTCCCGTCCTACCAAGTTTCAAAAATTCTTTGGACCCAATACAACGAAAAAAGGACTAGAGAGCTTCTGTGTCTCAATAGAACACAGGTGACCCTTCTCATTGGCGTCTTAACAGGCCACAATCAAATGGCGGCCCACCTGAGTAGAATGGGTTTCCACAGCTCAGACCTATCCAGAGGTTGTGCCAACGCTTACATAGGTGGAGGAAGGCACGTCCCACTTCCTCTGTGAGTGCCGCAGTCTCGGCAGAATCACACATCAAATCTTCAAGAAGACATTTTTCAACCAGCTCTCCGAATTGGTGAACATGCCCCCTAAAACTACTTTAAAATTCATAACGAAATCGGGTTGGTTCAGGAGGGCCGCCCCCGGCATGGACTATTGAGTAAATTTTTTTCAGGTGTACTTCCCACACAGGGGACCACAATGGATCCGTTTGAGATCCGAGTAAGACTGCTCCACCCCGATGGATGTTGCAGTCACCCCCTCAACGTAACCTAACCTATGGACCGTCGTCCCCATGAAAATAGCTTCATTTCTTGTACGAACAGGACTCTAGAAGCATGTAGGCCAAGATCTTCATGCAAAATGTGGTCCAAAGTGGTTGCAGATACAACCGATTGCTACGATCGTCTTGAAATAGGCAACTCTACATATATAGTCAGTCACGCGCTCAGCTACGGTGGTGATAGTTTTACCTGACCTTGCCAGACAAACTCGAATTAGAATCTTCGCTTCACTAGCACTGTCCGACATATTCAAATTTATCCTTTGAATCTGCTGTAAATATGCAAGAAGGTCCTTGATGATGACCAAGAGCAGTACTTTGTTTTGAAGCGAATTTTCACTATTTCAACGCATTCTACGAGTGTGCAACTATCCATATTTTATAACCTCCTAGTTTTCACCTTTCAAACGTCATCGCCATGACAGTTGAATGTTGACAGTTCACCAATGGCGGACAATTTAAAATGACACTTCTGGTTGGATGAAACTAATGCTATAACTAAGCACTTAATCTGCAATTCAAATAGCTTCCAACTTTTTTTTAGGAAAAGAGAAACAAAAGATACAACTGTTAGTCCTTGTGGTCAGGATTACGAAAATAAATCAATCAGGAGAGAGTTTTCTTTCCTTTTTTTTTGTTTTTGGTTTTTTTTCTCCCTTTTTTTTTTTTTTAATTGACGAGAAAGGACGCTTTCCTCTTTTTGATTGGGGACGGTATTCATCATTCTCTCCGAGCTATCAATTTACACCGACGACAATATAACAACAAAAGCAGCAAAATAACTACGTAATGTAATTATCCCCAATTCAAGCAGGGAACAGGTAAACGATAAAGCCTGTTGGGAATTCCGGTGAGAAATTCTTTTCTTTTCCCTTTTTTTTTTTTTTTTTTGGTTTTTTTATTGCATTTCACTGTTTGTTACGTCACAATGTGAGGAAGTAAATAACATTGAATGTATGGGGATGTGCTGTAGTTATTTTTAAATTCAATTAATTAATTAAAATTGCAGTTGAATTTAATGGTAATCCGATGACCTGGAGCGTGGAGTCAATAAAGATATAATATCGAGGTTAAAGGGACTTTATTTATTGGGGAGATAGTTGTGCTGATATGTACTTGTATTCTGTTGTTTTTTTTTTGTTATTTGGAGGGGACTTGCTATGGAGTCCAACACTATCATAAATTCCACAGCAAATGTATTGTGTGACACCAATTGTTACTAAGCGGATTAAACCATTATGTTGTCCTTAGTACAGCAATTAGTATTACTTGTTCAGAATGAAGTGTCCCTCCGAACCGTAATCCTTTACCAAAAGAATCTAGTCACCCTATCATATCGAAAACTGTTGCATTCGTTCCCCCTTCCTTCATAGTAGTTTGCATAGCCTACAGCTGTCAGGGTCCGTACCAATGCGTCGTCTGCTGATAGGTAGGAGACTTACCCTACATTTGTTCAGCTTTGGACACATCTACCTGGTGTGATGGCTTGATGTCTAGCTAACCCTAACCCTTTCCGTCGATAGATGATGCCCCACTTTGGCAGACGAGAGCTCATTTTTTGTACCACTTCTGGCCAGTTTGTCTGCCTTACAATTTTCAGAGATCCACGACATTGTTTTACCATTTAGTCCTTACATGATTCGAGTGAATTAATAGCTGTCTGTAGTCGATACCGATTTCATGAACAGCCAGTCAGCCATAATCTGCTTGGAATGCACTGCGAAAGTTTGGTAGTCTACAAGACATGGTTACAGCGGAAGTGACTGGAAACAATCTAGCCTGCCTTAAGCCCACCATTGTAAGTTTTCAGTGCAGAATAACTGACTATACTGTGCTTTGGCCCATTGTGGTACTGAATGTTGAAATCTAGGACCTTACCCCGTTTCGTAGTATTAAGCATTTTAGACTCCAGCGTCATATGAGTCTACCATATCTCCATTCGATCGCCACTCAGTTATGTTTATAAGAAACCAATCGTCAATGGAAGCCCTAGTCAAAGACCCGAACCCGAAAGACCCGAACCGGGTTTAGGTCTTGGGTAACTACGTTTGGCCTTTGTCTAGTAATCCACGTTGTAGATCTTATTTTTAGAGATCCCTGTGCACAGACAAGAGTTAAAGAATTCCACTTTGGAATTGAATTCCATTCTATTTTGGATCTGGTTTAAGGATTAAGCATACATATCTCACATCTCCATTGTCTTTTTTCAGGAAGACACCAGTAATGAAGTCATTTCTGACCTAATCTCTGGCCCAAAACAATCAGATTCCAACCAGAATTAATAACGCCAACCTATAGTACAGATAATATCCAAAGCCATTTCATCTAAAATGAGAGTAAGTTTGGGTACATTGAATCCAACGAGGAGACTAACAGCCGATAGTATCTACTTCATACATGAGCAGAGATTCGGACAGCTGTTGGTGTCATCACAGAACACTGTGTCTTGACAATCACGTACCACGGCTGGGACTATCCCACAAACAGAAACAGGGACAAACAGAAAATAGAATATATTTGTCACTTCCTATGTGATTGGAAGCTATTCCCTTACGGTCCTACGGAATAAGGTCCTCAGAATCATACACGCATCTGGGTGTAGTTTAGATTCAAATTAGGTTCTCAGGCGCCTTACTATTGGACACAATCGTTCAGTTGGTTTCAGTGAACCCTTCCCCGTCAACAAAGGTACCTAACCTTCTGCAAAATTGGGTAGCATTTCCCATAAAGTATTCTCACAGAAAAGACCTGTGTAGCATCGCAGGCAATTATACTTTGAATGTTTGACAAACGTCGCTCAGTAGTCCGCTGTCAAAATCGCACACCCATTCCATTTGTATGTACTTCTATTCCATCTCCTAGTTGTATGTATAGTTTGTTCAACTTCTAAGAAACTACCTATTTCCCACAGTGCTTCCTACAGCAGATTCATGTACATCGAAGGTGTCGCAGAAACCACGACGTAGACAAAATGGCAATCAAATGTGCAAGCAAGACCAACTACAAGGAAGCATGTTGAGAGAACTGAAACAATTTTCCAAGAAAACGTAAACGAACTCTGGATGAATGTCATATTTTATTCAAAAAAAAAAATAACAACCCAAACCCTTAATTAGCAAAGGGGAACAGATGAAGAAGACACCATCTGTCATCAGATATTTCCTGGCTCTGCTCTTTGAAAACTACCAACTCATCTAATTATTCCGCTTCTTTCGTTCCTTTCTTCCCTCATTTCAACGGCAAAGGAGGGACCATGAAGAGGCACCTACTCTGTGAGAACTATTTCTTACGAAAGAATGGACACAGTCACCAAAGCAAGAGAACTCAAAGATAAACATAAACAAAAAATACAAAAAAAAAACTCGTTTTTTTTTTTAAATAGAAATGAAAAAAGCGGTCTCGGACGCGTCCCCATCAGTTTTGGACACACATGTCCACCGAGAGATGGTAAACATTTCTGTGACCGCCCTTCGAGTCAAGTGTCTTTTTTTTTTTCCTAAAAGCCAAGCAAGTAGTTGGGGGTTATCTCGATCTAAGCATCAATGTGCATCTGCGTGGTCTTTCGTGGTCTAGACCTCGTGACCACAGCAAAGGAGATGGAGATGGAGATGGAATGTAATTAAAAAATTACCAAATGACCCTTTAACCCCGTCGCCGCCAGTCGGTGGAAGGAAGTCTCAATTGGTACCTACGTACTTAATTTATTCAGATCTTGATTGCTCAATAAATTATGCTTAATCGCGAGTTGATAGCCAGAATCTCTTTGTGTCCAGTTGATACATGATTTCGTTTGGGCTTATTGATTGAATTTTGTTTTCCACAGTTTCTGGTCCCAAATTGTCGTCGTTAGCATATGAATTTGTTCAGGTGGAACGGTTTGGCGTTATAGTTCACGTTAGCGGACAGACAGGTTATGTTAAGGTGGAACGTATTCAATTAAACGCAAACGAGAAATAATAAATTTAAACATATTCCCACGAGATGTACAAAAAGACCGTCACAATGGATTTATTTATACCAAATCTAGATTGGAGGCGAGATTTGTGTGCCTGGCAACGCTATTGTGTGTCTTTTGTTTAAATTTTCTTAATTGTTGTAAGCGTTTTATCTGCAGACAGTTTGTTTACACTTAATTTTTTGTTATCTGCTCCGCTGGAAGCGAAAATATTTGTTGGAACAAGTCGACGGAAGTCGCAAAGTAAACGTACGGCTTCGCTTGCGAAATTAGGCTCTGTGGTGAGGTTGTCTTTATGACCAACACCTTATATTTGGATAATCATCTGCTAAGTTCATCATCATACTCTGAAGCTAAAGAATTAGCTGGATATGCAATCGAATATCGAATTATCGGGCTCAGAGGAGAATAGCTCATCGTTTGTCTCCAAGCGTGTCAGAGAATTGGAGAAAAAGATCCTGAAGCACGAAGAGAGTCTTAAGGATAAGAGGACTCGTGACTTGCTACGTTCAATGACCAGGATGTGAAAGGAGATGTGGAGGAAAAATCGAGAAGTTAATGACATCCCTAGAGACAGTCAAGAAATTCCAGGTCAGAGTACGAGAGTCCGTTCAAAGGAGAAAGTTGAAAGTTACAGGCCTCTGTAAATTCTGTTTGGACGGGTGGACGATGTTAATTATGTGAATCGCCAGGTGAAACAAGAGCTCACCTTACAAGTTCAGTTCAGCAGTAGGAGACGAAAATCAAGAAATTGGAACAAGAGCAAGGACAGCTAAGAAGAATAGAGTCTAGATAGATTTGAGTACCTCGAGGACACGATAGAGTGGCCAGAGAGGCCAAATTCAAAGGCAAAATGTTCTCGAGGAAAGACTTAAGGTTCCCCGTCGGAAGCCTCTGTTTGTGACAACTATTGACGCAGATATCGGCACATTGCGGCACCAAGCGCTGGGGCTCAGTGGTTAGTGCGTTGGACTATGGAGCAATTGGTTCGGGGTTCGATTCTCAGTTGGGGATAAGGGGATAAGTTTTTCACGGCTCCAACTCTCGTGAAAAGCTAGGCCCTGGGTCCCATCGAGAAGAGACCCAACTGGAAGAGATGAAGAAGAAAGTCAAAACAACTCGAGAAACAACAAAATGAGTTCAAACTAATGTCTGACTTGCATACCTGACCAAGCAAAACGAAGAGCTTTCACAAAAAAATGAGTCACGAACTCAGTGCAAGAGAAGGAGATGCTGCCAGCTCAAAACCATGAACATTTGACAAGGATTGAGCAATTAACAGCCGAGAAGGTTGGATTGAAGCGATGTAATGATGATGCCAATACGGAGAGTGAGGCTCTAAAGCAGGGAATGCAAGACCCCAAATGAGAAGAAGGGAGAAAGCATACGAAGGGAGGTCAAGGGGATTTATGCTAAAATGACTTCTAAAGTGATCAGCATGATCAAGTCGGTGAGCCAAGTGATTCAAAAAAAGTCACAGCTTAGCAGTTATCACAAAGTACAATGAGTCCAAGAAGCTAACAGTTGGCTGAACTGTTGGAGGAAGTAAAGGGTGTTCGCTATGCGCTGACCATATTACCCGCAGATGAATTCAAGATCGAGGAACTTCAATCACTGATCGGTGATCTTCGCCAAGAGCTATCGAACGCTGAAAAACCTTCAGGATTCTCAACTAATTTCTATGCCTATCGGAAGAATTTGTTAGCCTGATCAACGAGAAACATTTCGAGAACGTAGCACGCCTGGAACTAGGAACTAGAAGTCAAGATCGAAACCTCCGAGGCCGGTTCACAAACTGATCGCTGAATAGAATCAAGAACTATTGTAGGCGTTCACTGACAGGGAAGCACAGGACACCAAAACTGTCCACGAGCTGAATTAAGTGAATGTATGAGCTCGCTCTGTCCCAATGCCGGGTTGATGTACCTGCTAAAGCCTGCGTCAAAAACTATCGAGTTTTGATCTCCATCATCGCACTTTTTTCTGGGAAACAACATTCAGTGATGTATTTGTACATTGAATTAGAGAAGGGATGCCTACCGGATACAATCTGGTCAGAGAACTCCTATTGCCTGTGATAAGTGTCTGATGATAGAATTAGGTCTGTCATTAGTTAACGTAGATACAACCATTGTATCTCATCTGATGGCAAGAAGTGTAACTTTCTACCAAAATGTATCTGTCTATCTGATCAGAGACAGGGCCATCCACCCATCATCAGTGTAGGCTCTTGTGCAGACAATGTTAAAATGCAGCAGCATATCCTTTCCAACTGCATTTGGACACAAAACGAATGTTCGACAGGTTCAATCCATTTCCCAGCCAGAAAACAGCTTAAGAACCGTCTGTAATTCCAAATAATTCATTGAAACCAATAAACTGGTCCACTCAATGTTTATTCATTCCATCGGTTGCGATGAAATTCCGATGCGCACTCGGTTGGCCATATTTAAACATTTCTGTTTGATATACCAACGTGTGTATGCACTATAAATTCCCCAGAGATCTTAACATCTCCATTCGACCAAAAATATCCACAAAAAAGGAAAACTTCACCCGCAAGCGGACCATGAGTTTTGTTTAACACCTCTGTGTTTCAAAAAAGAGGAGAAAATAAAAAGGAATCAAAAGTGCAATTTACATTGGCCAGCACCGGGGCGGTCAGTCAGTTCCATTCTTCAACTAAATTGATTCTGGTTTTGTTCTATGGTTTCGTTGGCATTTTTCTCCCTTTTGCTGGTTCTTTTGGGACAAACAGCTCGCGCTGTTGGACTATAAACCAATTGGTCGACGTGGCGTTCAGAAATTACTCGCTTTTGGCACACTGTTCTTGCTGCTCTGCCCCACACAATGCGTCTGCTCGGTATGAGTAATTGATGAACAAAAACGGGTGAAATATAAAATAAAGAAACAAAAAAAAAAAAGAAAAAAAAGGACGAAAACAAATCCCATTGCACGTCCAGGCACCTATCCAAAATGGAAATTGCTTTCGTGTTTACTGCGATTCCGGTTCGGTTTTTTTGTCCCAGCCGGACAGTTTGTGGAATTCCATTCACGGTATTGGTGTTGCAACGTTACATCTGGAGGGCTAGGAGCTGCTCGCTCTGGAGAAAGAGTTGGCCGTGCTGCTCCGGTGGGATTCCAGTTCGTGGCAATTGAATGGGCCATAGAGAAACATTCGAGTTTCATAGATCTCTATCGGATTTTAAGGAATTAGATAGAGGACAAGGGGGAATGGAGGAACACATGAAATGACGGGATTGTTCCACCTTAGGTGTTAGCATAGTTCTTCTAATGGGATTGCGGCTGTGGTTAGTCGAATTCTGAGGGGTAAAACCTTGCACCCTCCCTCGTCTGGAGGAAATCAATTCGTTTTATTCAATAATTTAAATCCGATTAAACGGTAAACCTATTGCGTGTGGCGGAACGCATTCTTGTTTATGATTCTGGTTTGCGTCAGGGCGGAAGTAGAATAGGCTAGAGGCAATTATAGTCAGACGTCAGGTACATATTTGATTCCACAGAAGATGGCTTTTTAATTGGTCCAAGGGGGGGTACTCAGTTGTGTGTTGGAAATGGTTTGAGATTTAAAAGGCACTAATGCAGTACAGCATGACCCTCGGCACCATTGTTGCACAAACTCCAACAAATTCTTACGTAAAACCTTCTTAACAGATTCTTGTTACAGTTTCGCCGATGTACTCCACTTTGCCTGATCAAAGCACCAACGAGTGATCTAAGCTCTCAGACGGGTGATGGAAGACCGAAGATCTTTGCTTTGTCCTTGTCACGGCTTGCCCTCTACCATGCATGACACGGGGAACTAAGATCATCGTTCTCTACTGCAGACAGAAAGCTTCGACGGTTTATAACTCGGCCCATGTCGGTAGATGGTTGGTGTAACTTCGTTCATTCACGTAGGAACATCTAAGGGCTGTCCTGCACTAGTCTTTGTCGGATTGGAGTGGTGCACCGTCAACTACGAGAAGTCGGTACAGTTGGAGGTGTTGTCTAGTTGTTTTTCTTGGTTGGCTCACACCACTAGAGGGAAGTATTACCCATTTTACAGAACTTTCTTCGACTTTGGAAGAAAGCGGAAAGCGCCCTTCAGCGTTAAGGAGGTGGTTACAGCATCAGAACTCACCACATACGCCTCGAAGATCTGCCAACTTATCCGGAGAAAGGCAGGACAATTGCATAATAAATGATCCGGAGTATCATCGCCCTTCCACCAGCTTCGCAGGCAGATACGTTTCTTAAGTCTAACACAGTAAGATCAATAGCCAAAGGAAGGGGTTGTCTACACAGCGGAGAGACAGAAAGATTGCCACCATGTTCGTACAGACATTTAGTTTACCTGTATCCTAGAAAGACGTACCACACACAATTATGTTCCTAAGACACCGGAAAGAGCCCCAACAGGTTTAGATCCTGAGAAATCATCGCCAGAGCCTTGCTTAGCAATCTCTTCGAAGATCTTATTTCCACCGCAATCTCAGTGTGAACTCGGACCCAGGAAAGAGTCAAACAGTTCAACCTTGCAATCGAATTCAAAGAGTTCTTGGAGCAAGGCCTGACTGTCACTACAGACTCAAATACACCGACTACGCCGACTATGCCGACTACGCCTCTTCTTCTTAGCAATATAGTCAGCAGTAAGATAGTAAAGATTTCCGATTGAACAACAGAGGCATGTTTGCCTAACGAGCAGGGAATTCTAATGTTGTCGGTCTCCACGAAGACACCAGAGTCTGGCTGAAACCAGTTCTGAACGCAGGGATGGTCGACTCTAAATTTGCGTTCAAGTCGAAGTTCCGGGGTCAATGAATCAGATGGCATTTCCACGGAACTAGAGTCGCGGGATAAGTGTCGTCAAAGATCATCGAAAACTGCAGCTCTTGTCTAAAGTGAATTAGTTTTTTTTGCGGATTACTCCTCTCCTCCAGAGTAATGGCTTCGCATTTGATTTGAAAGGCGATGTTCATACGATCCGACAGGGACACTTCCGGCAGAACCTACCAGGTTGTAATCAACTTGAAGTACAAGTTAAAAACATCAAGTCAATCACCATGTTAAACGATAGTAAAAAGCCTGAAGAATGGATCCCTCGTACATTGCTGGTGCATAGTACAGGAAAGTCAGCTCAATACTTACTTCGGCAGGAGTACTATTTTTCTTTCCCAGAACGTACAGTGAAAGGTACAGACAAACGGGTATAGTACGCAACTTAAGAATGCAATCGAATGGAATCTTCTTAAAATTTGAAGTTAAGGTATCTTTTGGCTTGGTCAGCCCGTTGACGCGACTGAATAAATATGAACTATTCGCTCGCAAATATGCATATCTTCAACGAGTTTATGGTCCACGGAATTTCGTTTGACAAGAATGTTCCAACCAACTCAACTATGCGTTCTAATGCCTTTCAGCAGCAACTGATTCTTCCACAGCAATAAACTGCAAAAAACATTTAATACAACTCGTTCTAAATACTTCGAACTTGGCTATTTCCTGTATACCTCCTGAGACCACAAAAAGTAGTGAAAAAAATAAACACACCCACATACCGATAATGATCTTTCACTGATCCCATTAAGGTTTAAGCCACGTTTGCAGCTTCTCAATATGACCAAATCTTCAAGTCGAGTTCCGTATTCGTGTTGCCAACTACAGAACAGGTTTCGTCGAACGTTATGTGTCACGACCACGATGACTGTGTGTGCGCGCGCTGCCGCTGCACATCTCTCCACTCTCATCCATTCGTCCCATCAGGCCGTGTCGCCGCCGCCGTCGTGTCGTAAATCACCTTCACATTCCATCGAAGCCACAGTGAGTAACGTCCCATGGCTAAACTGACTCATTTGTTAGCGTTTTGATGGAAGTTATGTGGTCGAGTACACCATCTACGATTAGTTTCCCTCCGACCTATGTATAGAACTTTGGATTGGATTCCGCAAAGAGATTCATTTGAAATGTGGTCACAGGATGCATAGAAACAGTTTCAACCAATCTTACCATACCATGTGAGAGTGCACTTGATAGGAACTAAAACATCCACAACCGATACAACCGATGACAAAGCTTAACATTTCTCCGAATGCATTCGAATGGATTCACTATGAAATAAGGTGACAAATACCGTCATATCAAGATGCCTTTTCACTTTTAAGTGAAATTTAAATTCATGATGATTCATTGAAGTCACAAGACACTACGTCTTGACACAATCCATGACTATCAAGGCAATTTCGTTTCAATTATTTCTTGAATTGTTTTCTCTTCTTTCTTTCTTTTTGTTTTAATTTTCGAAAATAATTGAATTCGCTGGAGTCGCAGACGTGACTTGCTATAATAGTTCATCACTCCTGACGCACATCTCGACGATACATTAACTAGCAACGTACGAGTACTCCTAGACCACATTGCCCATGCCGTTGTGAACCCTGAACACTTATGAGTTGCATGAGCGTACAGTACCGAACAGTACAGTACCGTGTTTCCCTTTATTAGTGGCCAATTGAATTCAATATTCGATAACAACCGCCACTCGAATCATGATACAATCTTCGATTCTTTTATTCAAATGAGAATGAAATCTCATTTTTTTTATTTCATTTTTAAACAATAATGACGGAGAAGAGTGCGTCTGTCTGGGCACTGGCTGTCAGTTAATCATGCTCGTAAGTTGCGAGAATAATATATTGTGGCCCGATCGGAGAAGGACACCCATGAGCCTCATGTATAATCTCAAAGTTTGTCCTATGCTCTGCTTGGGCCTAGGTTTATTCCTGACAGCTGACCAGGAAAGAAGCGATGGCCTTAGTTCTAGCTACTATGGGTCATTGTACTTAAGGCAGACGAACTGGCAAGAAGAGGCTCTGAATCTACATCTACAGACATCTCGGTGTTCATCCCGCTAGTGAGGTTTCCAGATTCGACAGGATTCTGGCCAAAAGTCGGGTATATTCCAGCTCAATCTAGAAATCTGATGGTTCGTGAGCGGAAAGTAGCAAGAATGCTTTGGAAATATTACTCGAAACTCACTCTCCAGGACGTAGTACACCTAAGATCTCTATAATGAATAGGTACTCAGAAAATACTAGTTTGTTGATAGAGGAAGGCTCAGTGAATCTTGTCACAAGAAGATATTCTGTCATTCGCATCATTCAAAGTACCGGCCCTTGACAATACTTGGGGCATGTTACATGCAAACAGAGTTCAGGAAAGTCATCTGCATACTTAAGCGAATGACTATCGACTCATTAGTCTCTCGTTAATTCTTCTCAAGACCCGTTAGAGGCTTTAAAATATACATATACATATAAGAGGCAAGGGATCTAATCTAAAGGATAAGTCATTGGAAACGCCATTACACATAGTAGAAGGGGAAAGTGAAACTACCCTGCACTAGCTGCTTTCTTAGATGGTTGGTTGGTTTAGACCGGCCCTCGATGAGGATGCACTTAGACCAAAGAAGGTCCATTGTGCTGCCGTTTAGTAAGGCGGGTGGATCACCCTCTTACTCCTGGAACCGTCCCCTCCTTTTTATGAAAGAGCCAATGCTAACCGTGCAGGCGGTGTTCAGATCATTGAGATCATTGAAAAGGTATTTACCTAGTGTGGCAAGTGCATAGGAGGTGACAGATGGTCACCTCTTCCTCCTCATCTCTACAGCTTCTGCAAAAGTCATTGTAGGGGATGCCCAGTCCTTGAGCTTGCTTTCCTACAGCACAGTGACCGGTTAGCGTATTAACTACCATGGAGAGGGCTCCTCCCGTGTGTTTTAGGAGTACCATGGTCCTATTTTCGTTTAAAACTGGCCAGAGCAGTCTGGCAGTGTTGCAATAGTCAAGCTGTTGCCAACGATGGTTGGCCAGCCTTACTGCGTCGGCGTTGATCAGGTATTTAGCATACGACGTAGGCGCCTCATCTTGACGGATGTCGTAGATTTCGGCTTGAAAGACTCTGCAATAGTGTGGGAGGTTGAGGGAGAGGTGGATGCCTAAGTCCTCTGAGAAAACTCCGGCTCCAACTCCGCCCTCAGTTTTGGATCCATCCGTAAAAATTGACAGCGATTCGTGGGCAGGATCTCACTCCATTAGGTTCTGTTAATTTGCGAGATTTTGTAGCCATTATTGAAAGTGTGTTCGCGGGCAGGTGGTCGGTGACCTGTGGGAGGTGACGATACATTAATAGTATGCTGGCATGTCCTGTGGATTGTTCCTTCCATTGATTAATGCTCCTCTGCCTGATTGCTAAGCAGACAGACAGTTTTTTTCCGACAATGACTAAAGGGAGCAAATGGAGTAAGGTTTGTAGCACGCACGTAGGAGAGGTTCTCAGAGCACCGGTAATCCTGAGGCAAGCGACTCGTTGAGTTTTTTTTCCATTTTGGCTAAATTAGAATGCTTCTCCAGAGCGGGCCACCAAACCAATGCTCCATACATGAGAATCGGTTTTACGACCGATGTGTATAGCCAGTGCGTAATATAGGGTAGGCAGGGATTTCCTGGCACGTTCGACTATATTTTCTCTCCAAAGAAAGATAATTGGCGCTGTTTGAGAGGACAAGGGGGGTGCCTCTTAATTTTGGGAGATTAAAGACAGGAAGTTTGTGTTTTCGTGTGAACACGACCAGCTCTGTCTTCGTTGGATTGACTGAGAGACCTCAGTTTGTAGTCCAGCTGGTTAGTCTATTGAGAGCAGACTGCATGACATCAGACAGAGTCTGCGGGTACTTTCCTGTTATAAGGCGATGACTTTGCATCCTGTTTTTTTTTTCAACAGATACAGAAGACGCTTTCAACAGCTCTTCAACGAATTGTTCAATTTCAATGAGTCAATGAGTGGTCTTAGAGGAAACGTATTTAAGGTACCATCTTGCAACACGCTTGTAGGACATTTCTAAGAGCAGAATCTAAGTTTTGTTCACAGTCCAGGCTAAAATAAGTTTCAGGCATCCAACAGAGTAACATCGCATTGCTTGTCCTATCAGAATGAACAACAAAGAATTGACCAATTAATGACTTCTTTTAGTTACAACATCCAGATGCTTTCACTGTTTCACTCCCTATTTCTCGGCCAGAAAGCTTCTCAAATAAGGAAGTCAACTGTGAAGATGTTCCTTTTCCTTTTCCTTTTTCTAAATTCTTTTAACAATCAGTTAAGACAAAGGAAACAATTAGTTAAAAGAAAAAGTACTGCTCTTGTGTAATAGTGAAGGACATTTGCACTTAACAGACAGTATGTCAAAGGAAAAGAAGAAAAGACCTGAAATAACATGCCTTTCTAACGTTGAACTTACCGGTAACTCTTTGACCCATTTGTTTCCTCCTTTATGCCATCTGACAGGAAAATGGCACACTTAGCATTTATCACGACACTCAATTAAGGAGGAAAATGCAAAACAAAAAGGACTCAGACCTCAAAGTTCTAGTTATTTCCCAATCGAGGAGCAAATGACATCTGTGTCCCACATGACATTTGTATGTTACACGGGCGACGCCTAACACATCTTGGAAACATGCCCACCCATCAGGACGACTCTCTTGAATTGTGTACTACTACCACTCGTACATACAAGAAAAATTATTGAACATTTCTCTCCCGTCACACAGGATGACAATTAGAGTACTGAAACTGGAGCACACCAGAAAAAACCTCTTATGAAATGCCTTTTCCCATCTACCTGACAGGAGGGAAAAAAAAAATGGAAAAAGGACATCTGAAAGAATTCAAGCCCATTTAGAGAGTATACCCTGCTCTGCACTTGTTTATTCCTTCCTAATCCACATGCAGAGTTCCCTGTCCTATGCGTCACATTCCGCTTCGTCGCAATTTTCCTTTTTGAGTTGTTTATCCTCATCGTCTCGAATGAGATGAAATGAAACGCCATCCGCCGCTGCTATACTCGTACGTATGTATGAATACCACATCCTCCGTTGCATTTCTTATTCCTCATTTATTTTGGAAAAAAAAATATCAAAAAAGAACGAACAGATAAATGGAACAGGACATAAAGTGAATTTAAAATAACGAAACCGAAAATCCTGTCAATTAGTGGTTCCTTAAGAGCATCACAAAGCAGACTGTACATATACACATGTCCTTTGCTGTATGGTTTTGCTAACCTGCACTCAGGTTCTGGTTGAATGCGAAACACCTGTTCAAAACGAGTTTTGGTTAGGTCTTGAGGCTCTCACGTCCTTATGAAATTGCCTGAGAGAAAGAAGATGCAATACAGATCACCAACATCATCATCATCATCCATCGGCACACTCAGAGGGGATTTGTAGGAAACAAAAGCGGTTTGTTAGCGGCGCGATGGCTACTAAAAACCTGTAGATGGCAGCATGAAAAGGAATCTGAAAAGTATCTCGTGGTAAGTACTATGGAAGAACAAAGGCTGTGAAGTGATTGCTGGTGCTACCATAAAAGGGGGACAACGTCGACGACGCACTACAATTGTTGTCTTGTGCAGCTACCGCCACAGCCACCGCCATCGCCGCCGAGCTGATGTTGTGTTGCAGAAAGTAACAATAACAGACTCAATTTACCAATGCCAGCAGAGCTCTACAGAGCATCGTTGTAAACTGAAATTAAAAGCAAACAGCCACCAGAAGATTGGCAAGCACTAGTTGTTGTTTGTCGATTGCATTTCGTGAGTCCTGACATGCACGTCGCAGCGCCTGTTGTTGTATGTCTTTCAAGAAATGACATTGATTGCTTAGTTCCGCCATTTAAGCTTCTGAGGCTGGTGTGAGTAGGTATCGATTTGAGAACATATGAGGCTTCTCTGGTTGGAATCAATTGGAAAATGCCTTTAATTCAGTGGCATACGTACATATGTGTACAGTAGAGAGGGGTACTTTATAGTACATAAGTTGCTCCTTATACGACAAGCTAACTGTCTGATTCGGATACAAGCGCTTCATATTCATTTAAAAGGGCAGACTGAATTTCAACCAGAGACAAACTATGGATATTCTATTATGGGAGCCCAATGGAATGTCCATGTGTCTTCGTTCGTCTCTTAGCGATGGAACTCCTTTTCAAAGCTCATGATGGTCTATGCAAAGTCTACATCCTTAGAGTTAGTGTTTGTCTAAACACAATCTTTGTAATAGTTTTGTGTCGCCATAAATGTGGCCCCTAGTCGCATTCATCCTCTAACTTGGTTCAGATATAGAATGTACTTCCAGAAACAAGAATGGGGATAAGCCTCTGTGATAGAACTCTAAGGTAAGTAGACTTCGACGTGGAGGAAGGAAGCTTTTCCACCGAGCAATACACTCAAAATCCTGGAAGACGCCCAAAGTAGTCTACATACCGAAAGTCGGTAAGATTTCGCCTGCATCCCCTAAAGACTTCCTCCTTCCTTGGTATAGCTGATCGACCATATTCGATCGATATTACATCCATATTGGATAGTAATCCTTCCGGTATCTCAAAACGCCCTACACTCCATGGTGGGAATCATTGAGAGATCTTCTGAAAACAATGACTTCGCTACGGTGTCCTGTGCGGTTCCTGGTAATACAGAAGCTGCACTTCTTAACTTGAAGATTGACAACTGTCTTTGTTATTGGATCGAGCAAATGGTTTTAAACAGGACTATCCGTGCTGAGTTGGGGTTATGTCTAACCAGGAAGTCTATACATACATATATGAGATACTTCTAGTCCTGGGTAAAGAGCTGTTCAGTTTCATCGTCCGTGTGGATAACATTGAAATAGCAACATTAGGGAGGTTTCTTCTAACCGTTAGATATGTTATGGAGACTGGTCCAAATAAATTTAAAAAATGAGCAGATGGGATTTGTGTTCGAAAATTAATATACAAGACCGTCCCAGGAAGGCCATGATTGGCACAAACTGGTATCTCCAGCCTAGGATTGCTTATAGCAGTCGTTAGAGCCATCTTTATCTGTCCTATCTGACCTGAAAGGTAAAAACTACGACTTCTAGGAGAAGTGCTTGGAAAGACAAGAATTTTAAATGAATGAAGCTATTGTTTTCAATAAGCACACCCAAGGACAATAAATGTCCTGAAATCGCCGATAATAAGATCAATGTTGGTAGAGATCCCTGTGCTGGGTTTCAGATTAAAAGGATATTGCAGGCAATTGCAAAGCAGACAAGCTAGTTAAGGAGGGTTTTGATCATAACCTTCATGATAATAAAGGGTAACAGTCAGCATCTATTAAAACAAAACAAAATTCTAATATGACATTGCAGCACTTGTCCAATAGATTTCTTTCCGTCAATAGGAATACTTTAAGAAAAGTAGTTGTGGCCCTTATAGTGCACTGTCTGGTAGGCAGACAGGACAGAAGATTTGGTCCTCCCTTTTATAATTTTCGCAGAATAAGAGGAGGAAATGTAAGTAGATGTCCGACTTTATAGGCCTATACTTCTTAGAAGATCTTAACGATCTGTAGTCAGACTTGATTCAAGCAAAATACAATGTTTAGTCTCTGGTCGAACTAGTTTAGTACTTAAATGGCAAATCATATCTCTCCGACATGGGCTCACACCGAAAACGGTTGCCTTGGCTTCTGTCCAATATTGGTGGTAATCCGATTTTTCTATAAAGGTATCAATGGAGCTAATTATGGTCCAAGTGTGTCCGTTATGAAATTTTACTGCCTCTCACTCACAACTATCCTCAAAGTAGTTCAAGTAAAATGGGCTATAAAACCGTTCAAACTCTTCAAACCGGCGTGACCACACGAAAACTTTGTCTAACCTAGAAAATTGGATACAAGTTCCAACGCATCTTATAAAAGACCTATTCTGTGAAGTGGTTAGAACTTTTTGAATTAAGTATATCGAAAAAATTCATCGGCTAGAGTTCCACATAACATCCGGGCATTCTGAGTTAGAAGATGCTGGAGCAAGGAATAAGAAAACAAAAGTGAGTAAGTGGGGTTTCTTTGAAAGAATTTAAGACCGGTTTTCATTCCTTAATCAGTGAAACCTAATGAAACAGATGCTAAAGACGGTAGGCCGACGACTTCATCACACAACTCTGTGAGTTAAATGATAGTAAGGATGAGTACTTTATTCTTTTTGATTTCATCTATACTAAGTGTCACCTAGCTAATGGTAAACGGTGTCCAGCTGTAAGGTATCTGGCGAGAGACCGCAATGGTAGGAACATTTTGTGAAGTTCATCTGTATTCAGATATGGTTATTACGAGTACACTGTTCGAAAATTCCCTAATTCCGAGAGAATCCATTCAGTGGAGACTGGCTACCTATGGACATGTGTCAATACTAAGAATACATCTTACGAGCATGTCCTGTGATACAATTTCATCACAAAACGTATTAAAACAAATGGATGGGGACTTCTGTTCAGTGATGTGGCCAAAGAGCAAATTTTGGTTGAGAAGATGTTTGTCAGATCGATGGATTGAACCTATTGATTGACCGATAGATTGAAGCTTAAAATTCGACGTAATAACCACTAGCCACGGTGGGCTTCCCAGTCGGAACACCTAAAAAGTTTTTCACGGCCTCACCTCTCGCGAACGTCTGACAAACATCCGAGAGTACAACTGTTCTGAGAAAGCTTCTCAAATATCAAACTGCCCTTCGGACACGGCATTAAACAGTAGGCCCCTTCCATTCGTGTAAGGAATTTAACACACACAACACAAATGGTTGTGAGAAGTTAGGCCCTGGGTCCCATTGACCTGTAGCGTCAAGTATTTATTTATTTGAACCACTAGCCACGAAATATTAGACAAAGAAGCCAAACTTTCTAGAGAACTCCAAACTGCTAATAAAGTGTCTGATGTACAAAATCAAGAGAAAGAAGAGGCGGAGCACAGGCTGACAAAGAACTGTGAGACATCAGTTGCCAGGGATCAAGATTGATCGATAGGAGACTGTAACCTTCACTTGAAATGGGCAACATTGTAATCAGTGTTCCATTCTTTTAAAACTGCTTGTCAGTCTCATGTGCTTGATGCCAATAGCAGTTACAATAGTCCTGCAATATCCTAGACTTGTTTAAACACTTCAAGACTTTAGGGCCATTGACATGGATTCTTAGACTTTTCGACTCCGAAAATGCAGTCAACTCCTAAATTATATCGGACATCTGCAACCTTCCAAGTATTTAAATCTATCCACAACGGTCGCATCGCATACGGACCCATTAACATAACATTTTAATAGAATTATGAGCTCTCCACAGCCCGTCCCAGCATCAACACATTTTTACAGGTCATAAAGTAATTGTCACAGCATCTCTTCCGGTCTAGTTTTTTTCTATCTCACGCGACGACCTAGGATAAGGGTGTAACTTAAAAAAAAAACAAAAATTTAAATTACATTACAACCATCACATACAACAGGCACAAAGTGCCCCATGAAGGAGCATTGAAACATTCCTCCTTTGCGACACTTCCGCAGGGCAAACATTACCACAGTCATGTTCTATGTATGCATATACAACAAACAGCCCGATGAGCACCTCTCTTACCACAAGGTAGGATCTATCCACAACTTATGACTATGTACGGCGAAAATGTCGTGTCTGAAGTACACCTAGAGTCACTTCATTTCGGTCGGCTGGTTTTAAGAAGAAGATCCCCAGGAAATTTTCCACTACTTCTACGTTTGAATATTTACTTTCCAACAGAGCAGCGCACAGAGAGAGAATACAAAAAAAAAAAAACAGAAAAAAAACCTTGTATCCCTCGGGATAAAACAAGCATCAGCATCAGCAGCAGCAGCATCGCATCCAAAAGATACATGGAATGAGGAAAAGCCACTTATTATGGGCGTCTGTCAAGTGGTCGTACTTTCTTACGGTTTGCGCTATCGCATAGTGGATGCAGTTTTATTTTTAATTAACAGATGTCTGTATGGTTCATTAAATAATTATCGTCAGTGTTTTTCTATTTTTTTTTTTTTTTTTTCGATAGAAGCAGGCATGCGAACTTCAGGAAGATATTCACCCAATGGTTGCAGTAATAAATAAAATGCTAAATACGTGGCTTAGTACTGAAAAAAATCAAGTGCGAGTGATCAATCTAAGGAGAGGAGGACGAAACTTGCTGTCAAAAATGACGCCTTCCTCCATAAACTTCATTTAAGCTGAATTCTTTGATGACACACCCAGCCAGTAGTCTGAGACATAATCTTTCATCTTCCACAGGGTTTCAGGCGCTTCAGAGGTAGTCACTGTTTAGTCGCATTCTTCTTCGGTGGGCCGCCAAAGATTGTAGCCGGTTTTGTCTACTAAGCGCTGGAATTTCCTTGATTTTCGATTTGTCGGACTTTGTCCAGAGCTTTCTGACTGACACAGCATGTCCACCTTTCAGTGACTCATCTAACAAAGCCTAGTTCTATATTGACCTTAACAAGTAGAATAATCGAATACAGGTGACGCCCATTGTCAGATCCTGTTCGAACCCTTTTCTTCCTGATTCGTATGTCAGCTCCTTCCCTAGTAGGTATACCAGTTTGTGTTGTGTATGCTGTGAGCTCTCCACTGCATCGTTTTCCCAATTAAGAACACACGACTCACCCGTCAACAAGACTGTTGGGCCAGATGGTCTACAAGACGAATTGTATAAGGCACCCAGAGATGAATTGGTGGAGAGCATACAGCAACTTATTTCCAAGATCTGGTTGGAGGAAAGTATGTCTAATAATAGAACCTCAGCATCGTAAGCGCGATCCACAAGAAACGAAACCCTCTAAAGTGTGGCAATTACAGAGGTATCAGCGTCCTTAACATTGCGTATGTGATCTTATCTGCCATCCTGTGTGAACATCTGAAACCCTACCTGATTGGCCCCTTTCAGTGTGATTTTAGACCAGGAAAGTCCAAAATCAATGAAATCTTCTCACTTAGACAGATCTTGGAGAAAACCCAAGAAGTCCTAGTCGATACCCATCACCTTTTTATAGATTTTAAGCTCGCATATGACAGCATTAATAGAGAGTTTTGACATCCGTGCCAAACTGGGCAAATTGTGCAGGATGACAATGGAGAACACTCACTGCTCCTTAAAGGTCGGAAACAATCTCATCAAGACCTTCGATGTCAAGAAGGGATTCAGGCAACGTAATGCTTGGCAAGGTCATACTTAAGAAAGTTGTCCGAAAGTCAACACCAGAAGCTAAATTTTCCAGAAGTCTGTCCATTTACTTGCATACGCTGACGACATTAATATCATCGGCAGGAGACATCGAGCTGTCATTAGTGTGTTTGCAAGTATTGGCCCAAAAGGGTTGAGCTGTGAATGAGAGCAAAACCAAAAATTGACAGCCATAACTATTAGGTTAGGCTCTGCTATGCATTCTGAAAACAACAGCTCAGCACGTATAAAACGAAGCATAACTCTTGGCAATCGCTGCTTCTTTGGGCTGAGAAGCCAACTGAGTAGTAAAGCCCTATCCCGAAGAACTAAGGACACTCTATACAAGACTTTGACCATTCCAGTCCTGCTTTATGGCACTGAAACGTGGACTCTATCTAAGGCGGATAAAGAAATCCGCAGGTGATTCAAAAGAAAGAAAATTTTCGGTCCCGTTTGCGTTGATGGACTATGGAGGAGGACATTCAGCGACAGACTATACGAGCTGTACAGCGACATCGACCTGAACAAAAAGCAGGCATTAGTCGTTGAAGAAGGCTAGGACATGCAGAACGAATGGGAACCAATGGTTCGGCCCACAGAGTCTTCGAATCAAAACATCGCAGTAGAGGAAGACCTCGCCCTGGGTGGCGCGCACAACTAAATGGAGATCTCAACCGACTTGAAGTGTAGAACTGGAGGCAGTTAGCTAAGGCTATCAGGAGAGGCTTATTAGTTGAGGAACCAGGTTCACATCGACCTGTAGTTCCTCCTATGTAGGTAAGATGGCACAGAACTCGTCCATAACAGACAGATATCCCTATTTTTACTTTCTACCACACTGGTGCCGTGGCCCAGTGGTAAGGGCGTTGGACTATGGAGCAAGGGCTTCAGGTTCGAATCCCAGTCGGAACACCTAAAAGTTTTTTACGGCCCCACCTCTCGCGAGCGTTTTACAAACATCGGAGAGTACAACTGTCCTGGGAAAGCTTCTCAAATAACAATCGACCTGTAGCGCCAAGTATTTATTTATTTTTTAACACACTAAAACTATTCGAAAATAAATTTTGGGACCCTGATTTCGATGTCTAATCTTGTGGCCCATAAGTCCATCACCGATCTAATTCCGCTCAAAAATGGGATATTAATCATTTTCAACACCAAACCTCTTATATCGCGAAAAACTCTTTCAAAAACTTCCCGCATTCCAATCTAAATAACTTCACATTACTTCACCAGTGCGGACAAAACAATATTGTTTACTACAACTAAACTTAAAAAACTCGAAAAACAACAGAGTATCTAACATTCTTCTATAAACTTTTGTAAACATTCCCTACGTTCATACACGTTCCCTACATTTGATATACGAGTACCTTACTCATGTTTTCTATTTAGATACGAAACTTTTGCCGGCGTCACGTCAGAAAATATATTTTCCAAGAAGTAACCACATGAATAATGGTTATTTGTCGTTACCTTCGGAAAACAAAAAAGGTTTTTTATTTTCAAAAAAAATATGCAATGCAGTGATTTGGCAAATGGTAAAATAAGTGCTGTATCCTGTACGAGGAGTGGATTATCCTTGCAAGCTGTGTAGGGAAATGGGATGCATTTAAGTAATTCATAAGACTTTGTTGGTCGATAATATTAAGCAGTTTGCTTTCGAATAAACCGGAAACATTTGCAGAGTACATGAGTGGTTTCAATATCAAAATGGATGGTTGGTTTTTGTCCCGTCAACACATTGACTAAGACTACCTACAGAGCACTACCCAGTGTCTTATGATATACCTGGACTCTCTTTAGAAAATCTGGCATTGAAGGTGAGTGGACACACTGGAGAATTTCTTGCAGATTTTATGGATTGACAGAATCTAGTCGCCTCCTTGAAACACTTCATAACCAACTTTAAGGTGCTGTCCAAAGTATGCGTTGTAAATATTTGGCCATCTACTGTAGTCTAGGCCTAAAAACGGGTTCTCTCTGGGGTATTGTCGCTCTGAAAGTTTATGTTTATCCGTGTGATGTGAAGAATTTGAATGTTTTTTGACAGTTTTTGCCAAATTCGGCCGGATTTTCGAGTTCAATAGTGCTACCAGATTCCATTTCAAGACCAAGTAAAAAGAACTGTCGTATGAGAGACTTTAGACGATATAACCAGTACTGCTTTTATAATGGTAGGCTAGAAGCTACAAAGGCAAGGAAACAAGGAATTTTGTAGTGAGACAAGAGTTGGCAATTGCAAATAAATATTTTGAAGGCCGCAGGACATTTCTACATTGTAATACCGTCTCTATGGTCGTCACTGATGTACTACCAAAATTTGATGACATTTGGGCGAATAGGAGCGAGTCATTGGGTCTGAAGTGACAGTATGTTTGTGTCATCGAACAAAAAGCTAATAAAGGGTCTTTCAAAGGACCCTCCTTGTTACTTGTACCTTTATATACAGGCGCATTCATTTCGAGGTTTCAAGTTGATAGCGCTGGCATTTGACACCTGCCAAACTCAGCTGTCATTTGAAGTGCCATTGATTGTTTGCCATTTACGATAATGGATCGCTTAGCAATCGAACAACGTGTTCAAATTATTGAAACTTACTACAAAAGTAGTGATTCAAACGTAGCCACTTTTGGCCCATTACGCGATGATTATGGTCGTCATAATCGACTATGGCGTATTTTGCATTTGAAAGATGCCAATGGGCGGACGGTTACAGTCAATTCGGGGCGATATGGTTGAATGATAACCGATTTTTTTTGGCCGGCTATTGAAGATCGTGACTTGGACGACATGTGGTTCCAACAAGACGGGAAAACAAGCCACACAACACGACCAATTATGGCTTTATTGCGTGAGAAGTTTCCTGGTCGCGCAATATCACGTTTTGGCGACGTCAATTGGCCACCAAGATCATGTGATTTGACACCTAACTGCACGAAAAAGTGGTTAAAACTTACCTTAAAAGAACCTGCTGCTGCGAATCTTTCCGAGGCGGCCATTTGAATGATATTGCTTTCACACTTAATGGCAAAGTCCAAACTTTATATTGAATTAAAATTTTCATCAAAAATGTATCCCTGTATGTGTTTTATTAAGCTTTACTTTCGAAACCGAAAAATGAATGACCCTGGTTTGGGCACATCCTAACAAATGGTTATATAGATTAAAATCTATAGATATACATACGTATAATGATTCTTTTGAAATTCGAGTATTTTTCGGTTCATGGCCTACTAAGTTTGAAACTTTTAAAAAATTTGATTGTTTTTAAAAATTTTTACTTGGCATCGAAAAAAGGCCTTAAAATTCTCTTTAATATGCCTAAGCGCTATATATGTATAGTCACGCCCATTTTTTGCAGGCGTTTTTATAAAAACAAAAAATAAAGACAAAAGTTCTAGATAGCATCAGTACAATGTTATCATTATAAATTCATAAAAAAAATGTCATTCCCACTTTACTGGGCCTGATGTGGCTGATGATCAAGACTTGAATAACCTTATAAGATTGTAAACTTATAGCATTAAGGTGCAAGTACGTACGCCACAGTCTTGCATCAGATTTTTATGTCATCTTTGACTTCGAGTTATTCAACACGTTTTCCAGTTGAACAATTTCACGTAATGGTGACATATGTAAACCAATCCTACGACTTAATACCATTAGACTTAATTTTTTGGGTTTTTTTTGGAAAGTAAAGTTCCAAAGTAAACGAAACAAGTAGGTATTTTAACGAGGTCATCTTTTGACTAAAACTCACATTTTAACTATTTGCGTGCTTTTTCGAAAATATACTTTTGCCTATTAAAGGAAAGTGTTTGATGGACGTAGATGCCATCTAAAAGGCTTATACCGCCATACCGGCCGATGATCTAAAACAAATCTATGGCTTAAGACGTCAAAATCGATGCATGTATGTTCAGTCAAAAATGAATTATTTTGAATAAAAAAATGAGGGGAGTCTTATTTGCTTTGGGACGCAGGTTGTGCAGGGTGGTCCAAAAACACTCACTCGATGTTCACACTTTTTGATGACAATTTGGCCTATTTTTTTGACCGTTTTCCAATTATTTTGAACTTTGGGAAATAATTTCTTGCACGCTTGTTGGATGTTCCTCTTGAGAGCAACCAGAGCCTGTGACTTGTTCTCATAGATCCGTGATTTCAAAAAACCCCAGAGAAAGAGGTCTGGTGGAGTCGAACCGGGCGAGCCTACCGGGTAGTTCAAATAGTCATAACGAGATATTAATTAGATGGCAGTCCTACTGGATGTCTCAATTCATCAATTTTCACAAAAAAAAAAAAAATCGTCGATCATGGTTTTGTATCGCTCCTTTCTCTGTCACTTGTTGTCCCAGTCTCTTCGAGACGAGCGGCTAAGCGCCTTGGGCTGTGTGTGACGCGATACGATTACACAAGCACATTTGATGGTGTTCATTTAGTCTCAAGTTGCATCGCTTACTATAATGGTTCATCTAAGCAAACATTAGTTCTATCAGTTACGGCTTAACTCCTTGGCACGAGTGCCTACAAATAGGTACAACCATCCCATGGACATCCTTAATGTAACCAAAGCCATAGGTGCTGTATAGTAGTCGTTAATAGTACCTTAAGGCTGTTTGGTGTTGTAAAACAATTAATTACTGTGAGGTGCATTTCAATTCGAATTGATTTGTAAGATATCCAGGCGTTCTTTTTTACAAAATGTTATGTCTAAATATCTATCTTAAATGTGGTGCATGTGTTCCGCTTACACACTGAAACAAAAAATAGATTGATTGATGCGTTTTACACCGAATTCAAAGCGTACATCATACCCAATACCCGCCTTAGCTAACTTACATAGAGTTCTTTACAAAATTTACGATTCAAAATATCAATCATTCCGGTGTAGTTCATTATTGACTTACATGATGTTTGAATTCCTCGAAGAAGGAAATCGTAAATGCAATCTCCGTCTGCACGAATGCGTTCGGAATTCAACGAAAAATAGATTAAGTAACATTGCACCCGCTCTCTTCTTGTTCCTCCAAGGAACTCAACGTCGAAATTTGATGAACATGTTTTCCTTTTCAATTTAGATTTTCAAATAAATAGTCCGATACGGAATGGGATTCATGACGAGCACGTTTGATGGTCTTTAGCTTTCCGAGTTCATTGCATTTGTTATTTGAGATAAATTTAAGACAAAAAAAAAACTATCTGCAGTTCAGATTTATATGCTGATGATTTATTGAGTGTGTACTGATCTAAATGGATGCAGCAGGAATTGTTTTAAATTAAAAGATACATTGTTAGCCATGGTGGTGGGTTGATGGCCTCTGCCTAATACTGCCGGAGGTAGACTCAAATTGCTGAAAGAGGAGTGCCACTGGTCTGATGGCTGCAATTTATTTCTGCTTGAATGGGATTGCAATAAAATTTTATATGAAATTGCCAAGGGTGGAGCCTGTACGTATTGTGTTTTATATTTATTTTGTTGCCCAACATAAACTAGTAGATACTGCTTCCGTACTGAATTGCAAAACAGCTTAAAGTCAATGATCCTCGGTGTACGATGGTTTGAAATATTTTCTCAATTATGTATGTATGATGATTACTTGAACAGATTGTGTTGATCTATCTCTAATGAGGGTAAACACAGTGCAGCATCTTGCACAGGTTGTATCTGTGTATCGTTAGAAATGTCTTTGTTTAGGTTTTTCGCTTTTCTTTTGCTCATCTGTTATGAGTGCAACGTTTTCTGGGAAAGGGATACGTGGCAAGTCTTGAAATTTTGTTTGTCCAACATAATGAGTTTGTTGTTGTCATAATTTTTGTATCGATTGTGCTAACAAGTTTTCGATATAAACTAAGGTAGGTACACACTCACATATGAATGTATCTCAATCTCTGTTTGAGTTATTACGACGTTCTATGAATTTCATTTTCTACCGAGGGAGCATTATTCGTTAAGTGTGCATACATCTTGGGGGTATTGGGAACTTTAACATCTTAAGATTCTCCCTTAATTAAATTGTCAACTTTGATGAATTGCATGAGTTGGGGTATCAGTTGAACTCTGATTACCCGAAGAAAAAAGGCGAACAGTTGATATTTAAATGACCAAATGGAAAGTTAATTAATACGTAATGTACATATGTCTACTAGTATGCCTTAAAGCTGTCGTCGGACCCCTTAGAGTATGTAAATGGGGATATGAACCATTAAGACACAATAAATCATCTCCGGTGACAAAGAACCAAGCGAAGTCCTTCGTTAGCTCCTCAATAGTAAGTTATAACATCCAGGGTACCTCCAGGGCCTAGTTGGTTAGCTGACTTGATTAAAGAAAGAAAAAATCAGTAGTGATACGTGGACTTACATCAAAGCTACCTTGATGGTAAAAACAACCATCGTATGCATAAGTTTTGGTAGTCCTTAAACTTCTTGGATACATTTTCTTTAAAAGAAATCCATTCAGTATATGCAAGACTAAAGGCAATCTTTTGATGTAAAGGTTTGAAGTTTGTTGAGAAGTTAAGAAGCTTGCCAATGTCATAAAGATCAGTTTGTACTGAATCCTTCATACTAGCGGTTAGTGCCAGTAGAATTTGTTTTGTAAGACAAGAGTCGATTAGTACAGACTGGACTCACATACCAAGCTTGCCAACTCCATGTACATAATATGATCAATGAATTCTGACTGATCAGCGTTTTGTCATATTGGCCCATCAGACAAAGTCTAATGAGAACAGATATAACGTGGCTTTAATAGAACCAACATATCCGCATATTTTTTCAGATCAACTATAAACCAGACTCGTCTTGAAATGTGGCAAAGGTCTTCAGTTGGATCTACTAAAAGCCTTAGCAAGAGTTAGTATGTAATGAGGATCAGACCCAGATTTCGCCATTTCGTGAGGGTCCTGTGTGGCGTATCGTCTGCTGCAATTGCTTAGATATTTCCTTGCTGAAACGATGTCGTGAACAACTCACAGCGATCACGCCAAACCATGACGTCATTCCGTTGGGTTCCGGGACACAGCGGCAAAAATAAGCAAGTAAGCCATCCGAACAGGACAGGGTCGTTGTCTATGTTCTACCGGCCCTAGCTCTTGTAAAAGACAATATAGAACAAACCTTCCCGAAACTTGCAAATGAGAGATGGAGCGCACTCCCATCTTTTTGTGTCTCCATGATAAATCACAATAATGCCACAACGAAACAGATCCTGGCGCAACTTAGCACTTTTCGCAGAATGGGATTAAAAATAAATAACCTCTGCCGAGGTTGTAGCAACACCCACGCAGAAGAGAGTCCATCTCTCTCTATGCGAATGGCCAAGTCCAAGTCCAGGGAAACTACCATTTACCATCCTGACATTTTTACCAACCTCGGGTTGGCTCAGGGAGATGTAGCCATCTCAAAGCTAAAAGTCAACTCTTGTGCTTGTTTTCAGGTAAACCCACGACTGGGGCTCACAATGAATCCACTAATGATCCGAGTGTTGGGTGCCATGTGCCATACTTTTCTACCTACCTTCCTACCTAGACATTTCCCAAAGAGACAGTCGCCAGGGATTTCATTGTTGCTTGACTCTTGACAGGACGAGATTTCCTTGATCGCCACAATTTCCGTCTAAAAAAAGCTGCAATACTCTAGAAGGCGGAATGAGATGCTCTGACTTTATCAGACTTCGAGCCGTCCGCGTTGAAGTGGATCCAACTGTCCTCAGTAGAGGGAGCAGTGATCTATTCACTAGGGTCAGGAAAACTCGTGCGGTTCTTTCGGTCAAATAACATAGTCCGCAGTGATCCAGCCTCCATGATAGCTATACCACTGGGAGGAGGCTTTGAATCGTTATTAGTCACTTGCTGTCAATGCTATCTAAAGTGAGCACATGTAGCATAATATTCAGCGCCACTGAAGGCAAAGTTTTCAGTACACTGCTGATGTACATAAGTACATGTAGTTCTTTGGATCTTAGATAGAACATCGGAGTGAGTAGCACTATTTAGACCAGCCCACCAGACAATCATGCCATTCAGTAGTAAAGCAAAAGATATAAGGCTGAAAGTCCTGGCACTTAACTATGACATTTTTACAGTTTACTAGTATATTTGGCCTTCCAGTTCAATGTTCTACCCAAAATAAGGCACAAGTTTGGCAACTACTTAGCCAGAAAACATTTTCAAACAAATGTAGAAAATAAAACTTCGAATGAAAGCCAAAAATCGATATTAGCTTCTGGGTGTACCACAAGTATGTACCTTTGGGCCTGTGCATATTTTCTACAAACATAGTGCTACGAGTTTTGTGTGAGGAAGCCCTTGGGGGTGATACGACTGCCACTAGCACTTAACTATTCCAAAATGATGACATCGCTCTCTATTGTATCTAGTAAGGCTAAAAGTAAATGGTGTCCAGTTGCACCGTCTACATCCGAATTCAGTTGACCTTAAGAAGCACCTACCCACCTCAGAACCTTATCTGTCGGTCGTTCGGAATTCTTCTACGTAATCTTGTTTGAATTCGTATGGTATCTTGAGACACAAACCATTCTGCTACCAGCGATGACGCTTCTAAAAATATCCAAGCCTAGGCGCCGCCGTATCACATACCCGTTTATAAAATTTTCAAAAACCCACTCAGAAACACTTCATATAATTGATACCCAAATCCAAGACATCTCTCAGTTAAAACGAAAATATTTTCCCAACTTTTATGTATAAAACTTAAACAAATGTTTATTTTTGAGCTCTGTGCATTTTTCCGTCAGTTCGGTACTCAGAAAACAGAAACCTACACCTGTAAGGGGTTAAAGTGCTTCTTACCATTGCGGCTATGGGTGTAGGTACCTCATAACTTGGTTCGTAGAGGAAAACCAGCATCAACAGAAAAAGTGAAACTCCCCTTAAGTGTGTCTAAAAGCAACTTGCCTCCTTTTTTTTTTTTTTTTTCTTGAGTACGTTTGTTTATTTTGTTTGAAAAAAAACCGCTATTGTTGTTTGCGGTAAGAGCGCATTCACCTTACACACATCTTGAGGGTTGAAACATGTTTTTTTTTTTCTTTCATTCTCTGTCGGTTCTTGTTTTCCTTTTTCTACCTAATTTGTAATTCTTTGGGTGTTTTTTTGAAAATGTTTACATTTGCCATTGTTTTTTGTTTTTTACTTGACTTGACGTGACTTTAAAGAACAAAAAAACACTAAATAACAACAAAGGACCTACTACAACATACCTAAGTGAATAGTAAAGCCTCGGTTGTAGTTGGAACATTTTTGCGGAAAGTCCCAATTATTTTCATTCATAATCCTTTTTTTTTCTTCTTCTTTACTTTCAGGTGAGTCACATGTGATGCGAGTACGAGAAGATAGAAACTAAGAAGTGGAATAGTTACGGGTTGGGTTAGTTCCAAGTTGGAAGAAGTTCCAACCTTAATCGACTTCCTGGAAGTGAACTGTGAACCTTAAGGTAACATGTACCCAATACGATGTAAGCGACATTTTATCCAGGATAATAATACACAAATGACGTGGTACGTCGGGGATTTCAGGTTATTTGGGTTTATTGTGTGGGGACGGATAAGCATCTGAAGAGACATAAAAGGCGACTTTTCTTGTGATGAACATTAATGTCCACATTTATTATAAGAATATGACGTTATTACCTGAGATGGTGGCGCACAAAGGATATTTGCGAAATGAAACTGATGATGATGTGAGTTGCGAGTAAATGGTTTTGTTTTTTTGCCTCTCCTTCTGCTCATTATTTAATAACTTTAATGCATGTCCTTTTTTCTGGGATTAACTTGTTTTATGTGCATGCATAAGTAGGTGGAGGTAGAAGAAGGATGTAAAGATTAACTTATTGGGCTTCTAACTAGAGACAAGTTGGAACAGATTCATGCTTCCAGGGGTCGACTTTAGACTATTCAATTCGAGCCAGAAATTCTGTTTCTGTGCATCGCAAGCACAAACGAGATAAGCTGCAGCCTCGCTGAGTCTAAGAAAAAATAGAAAATTTTTGCACCGAAAAATGTGTGAAAAAATAGGTTGCGCGTACGACACCGACCCACATAATGACATCTGGACTGTGCCCTCTCGTAGCACTATTCGAGCCAGAAATTCTGTTTCTGAGCATCACAGGCACAAACGAGCTAAGCTGCAGCCTCGCTGAGTCTAAGAAAAAATAGAAAATTTTTGCACCGAAAAATGTGTGAAAAAGTAGGTTGCGCGTACGACACCGACCCACATAATGACATCTGGACTGTGCCCTCTCGTGGCTCAATTCGAGCCAGAAATTCTGTTTCTGTGCATCGCAGGGACAAACGAGCTAAGCTGCAGCCTCGCTGAGTCTAAGAAAAAATAGAAAATTTTTGCACCGAAAAATGTGTGAAAAAATAGGTTGCGCATACGACACCGACCCACATAATGACATCTGGACTGTGCCCTTTCGTGGCTCAATTCGAGCCAGAAATTCTGTTTCTGAGCATCGCAGGGACAAACGAGCTAAGCTGCAGCCTCGCTGAGTCTAAGAAAAAATAGAAAATTTTTGCACCGAAAAATGTGTGAAAAAGTAGGTTGCGCGTACGACACCGACCCACATAATGACATCTGGACTGTGCCCTCTCGTGGCTCAATTCGAGCCAGAAATTCTGTTTCTGTGCATCGCAGGGACAAACGAGCTAAGCTGCAGCCTCGCTGAGTCTAAGAAAAAATAGAAAATTTTTGCACCGAAAAATGTGTGAAAAAATAGGTTGCGCATACGACACCGACCCACATAATGACATCTGGACTGTGCCCTCTCGTAGCACTATTCGAGCCAGAAATTCTGTTTCTGAGCATCACAGGCACAAACGAGCTAAGCTGCAGCCTCGCTGAGTCTAAGAAAAAATAGAAAATTTTTGCACCGAAAAATGTGTGAAAAAATAGGTTGCGCGTACGACACCGACCCACATAATGACATCTGGACTGTGCCCTCTCGTGGCTCAATTCGAGCCAGAAATTCTGTTTCTGTGCATCTCAAGCACAAACGAGATAAGCTGCAGCCTCGCTGAGTCTAAGAAAAAATAGAAAATTTTTGCACCGAAAAATGTGTGAAAAAATAGGTTGCGCGTACGACACCGACCCACATAATGACATCTGGACTGTGCCCTCTCGTGGCTCAATTCGAGCCAGAAATTCTGTTTCTGTGCATCTCAAGCACAAACGAGATAAGCTGCAGCCTCGCTGAGTCTAAGAAAAAATAGAAAATTTTTGCACCGAAAAATGTGTGAAAAAGTAGGTTGCGCATACGACACCGACCCACATAATGACATCTGGATTGTGCCCTCTCGTGGCTCAATTCGAGCCAGAAATTCTGTTTCTGTGCATCGCAGGCACAAACGAGCTAAGCTGCAGCCTCGCTGAGCCCTCTCGTGGCTCAATTCGAGCCACAAAATCTGTTTCTGTACATCGCAAGCACAAACGAGCTAAGCTGCAGCCTCGCTGAGTCTAAGAAAAAATAGAAAATTTTTGCACCGAAAAATGTGTGAAAAAATAGGTTGCGCGTACGACACCGACCCACATAATGACATCTGGACTGTGCCCTATCGTGGCTCAATTCGAGCCAGAAATTCTGTTTCTGTGCATCTCAAGCACAAACGAGATAAGCTGCAGCCTCGCTGAGTCTAAGAAAAAATAGAAAATTTTTGCACCGAAAAATGTGTGAAAAAATAGGTTGCGCGTACGACACCGACCCACATAATGACATCTGGACTGTGCCCTCTCGTGGCTCAATTCGAGCCAGAAATTCTGTTTCTGTGCATCTCAAGCACAAACGAGATAAGCTGCAGCCTCGCTGAGTCTAAGAAAAAATAGAAAATTTTTGCACCGAAAAATGTGTGAAAAAATAGGTTGCGCGTACGACACCGACCCACATAATGACATCTGGACTGTGCCCTCTCGTGGCTCAATTCGAGCCAGAAATTCTGTTTCTGTGCAGCGCAAGGACAAACGAGCTAAGCTGCAGCCTCGCTGAGTCTAAGAAAAAATAGAAAATTTTTGCACCGAAAAATGTGTGAAAAAATAGGTTGCGCGTACGACACCGACCCACATAATGACATCTGGACTGTGCCCTCTCGTGGCTCAATTCGAGCCAGAAATTCTGTTTCTGTGCATCTCAAGCACAAACGAGATAAGCTGCAGCCTCGCTGAGTCTAAGAAAAAATAGAAAATTTTTGCACCGAAAAATGTGTGAAAAAATAGGTTGCGCGTACGACACCGACCCACATAATGACATCTGGACTGTGCCCTCTCGTGGCTCAATTCGAGCCAGAAATTCTGTTTCTGTGCATCTCAAGCACAAACGAGATAAGCTGCAGCCTCGCTGAGTCTAAGAAAAAATAGAAAATTTTTGCACCGAAAAATGTGTGAAAAAATAGGTTGCGCGTACGACACCGACCCACATAATGACATCTGGACTGTGCCCTCTCGTGGCTCAATTCGAGCCAGAAATTCTGTTTCTGTGCATCTCAAGCACAAACGAGATAAGCTGCAGCCTCGCTGAGTCTAAGAAAAAATAGAAAATTTTTGCACCGAAAAATGTGTGAAAAAATAGGTTGCGCGTACGACACCGACCCACATAATGACATCTGGACTGTGCCCTATCGTGGCTCAATTCGAGCCAGAAATTCTGTTTCTGTGCAGCGCAAGGACAAACGAGCTAAGCTGCAGCCTCGCTGAGTCTAAGAAAAAATAGAAAATTTTTGCACCGAAAAATGTGTGAAAAAATAGGTTGCGCGTACGACACCGACCCACATAATGACATCTGGACTGTGCCCTCTCGTGGCTCAATTCGAGCCAGAAATTCTGTTTCTGTGCATCTCAAGCACAAACGAGATAAGCTGCAGCCTCGCTGAGTCTAAGAAAAAATAGAAAATTTTTGCACCGAAAAATGTGTGAAAAAATAGGTTGCGCGTACGACACCGACCCACATAATGACATCTGGACTGTGCCCTCTCGTGGCTCAATTCGAGCCAGAAATTCTGTTTCTGTGCAGCGCAAGGACAAACGAGCTAAGCTGCAGCCTCGCTGAGTCTAAGAAAAAATAGAAAATTTTTGCACCGAAAAATGTGTGAAAAAATAGGTTGCGCGTACGACACCGACCCACATAATGACATCTGGACTGTGCCCTATCGTGGCTCAATTCGAGCCAGAAATTCTGTTTCTGAGCATCGCAGGGACAAACGAGCTAAGCTGCAGCCTCGCTGAGTCTAAGAAAAAATAGAAAATTTTTGCACCGAAAAATGTGTGAAAAAATAGGTTGCGCGTACGACACCGACCCACATAATGACATCTGGACTGTGCCCTCTCATGGCTCAATTCAATCCAGAAATTCTGTGTCTGTGGATCGTAAGCACAAACGAGCTAAGCTGAAGTCTTTTTTTTTTTTTGAGAAATAATGAATTTCTTAGCATGTCTCAAGCCAGTTAGTGAATTTCAGAAAACAAGCTTTTCGTTTCCGATTGATCTACCTCTGTATCTGACTGACAAGTAGACTTGAAAAGGGTTCAGAGCCGATATACGCATTTATGTCCAGGGACATATTTACATATATATAAGATTATTATAATTATCCACAGCTAGCTGTAGGGGTGTTTTAAGACAATTCCAGACCTGCTTAGACTCAAAGTCAAAGGCCATGAGAGCTTTAAGAGCTGCTTGGCTGATAGGATATTTATGTGTTCTTCGGATGTTTCTTCAAATACACTCTCTGGCGTAGAGCTCGATAGCGAAAACCTCTGGTTGGAAGATAAAGGCAAAAGGTCCTAACCAAGGAGACAGTTTGTAGCTTGGACCGAATATTTCGATGTCTACCCCAAATGTGCCAATGTTAGGGTTCATACTGGTCTCAGCTCGAGTGTACATGTCTGTTGTTATACTGTGACTTCACAAGTCTTTTCAACTGTTGCTCTAGCTCTAGTCAGTAAGATCTTTAAATTTTTAGACCCAAACATGAAGTGAAAAACGGGAGTCAGAAGTTCCAGGAGAAAATAAACCATACGGGTATTATTGACGGAAGCAAATTATACAGTGGCGAGCAAAATATTTAACAGTGGTGCCATTTTCCTTAATGTTTTCAAAACCACGACTTTTTTCTGAATCCTACTACCTATATACATTCTTGTACTGCCAAGTTCTAATAGTCAACTCTCATCTGAAAGAATATTTTGCATCCTTTTGTAGTAAAACGTGTCGTAAGTTACTCCAGGAGATGCGAACTTCTTCAGTGTCTACCCAGATTGTGGATGAGCTTAATTTAGAATGTGGTGTTCATGCAGTTTGAAAATGCCTTGGGGAACATTGTTAGAATGCTGGCAGTTCATATAAAGTTCCAGTTCTCAAGAAAATTCACATAACGAAGAGGACGAAGTTTGCGAAAGAGGAAATGTTGTAGTCCTTTGAGAAAATTGTTCTGTATGGTGGAAAGGGACATCAGCAGTATGCAGAGTGTCCTCTTAACACGGATTCATAGTGGTATCATAGTTCGAGGACACTTTTTGTACAATGGTGTTAATCCAATAAATGGGACTAATCGTATAAATCATACATACATACATGTGCAGATATATGCCGAGTACAAAATGTCACTAAAATGTGTCTCTTAGCAGGAAAACGACCCGAAACGCAAAAGCTGATCAGCTAAACAGTGACTTCGGGGCTGTAGAAATGAGGTTATGGACAATCCACGGATCTCAATCCTATCTATTGGTCGTCGGAAGTGTGAAGCCGTTTTGGAAATCAATACTTCCCGAAAGGTCCAACAGTTTTGCAGTGAAAATTAAAGCACAAGAGTGGCTCAGATTCAAAAGAGTATATCAACTGCTTCTTGACGTTTTTCGAGATCAGAAAAGATCCTCATATCGGGATAAGTTGTATCTGTTGTTCCATTGAAGGATCTATAGAGTAAAGCGGCTTAACGATGAAATATGATCGAGGGAATGGACGAAGACGTTTCCGGGTTAGCCTGCGATAGTCTGAGAAAGAAATAATTCAAGCCTACTTGAAGAGGCTAATAATCTACTTGAATTGATATCTGCCTGCAGATCATCATGTCACCAACGTTTCAGATTTTAATGATACAATTAACTTAATTAATTGGTAATATGAACATCAGTGGACCTAAATTGCTACCTTGAGGAACTCCGGAGGAAACGCATTCGAAGAGTTTTGTTATGCATGAGTCTGATCGGTGATCATGACCTTGGGGTCTTTTTTTGTAAGGTGGGTTCATATAAGAGTTTTTCCAAAACAATGGGAAGAGTTGGCTAAAATATTCCATACATTTTTCCAGAACAATAGCGCGTATCCCACTTTTTGACCTTTTCTTCCACATGTGCTAAACTTATAGCAACTGATATCAGGGACGTTTGGAGACTGTTCCTCGTGTGGGATTAGTAGTCGTAGTTGGTTCCAAGACATGGGTGGTGATCGATGGACTGAAGTAATACGCAAACAGAGATGCGATCATTTTGGAGTGAATGGATAGCTAGTTCAATAGATTTTCTGTTATTTATTTGCTCCCAGGTGTACATACGCATTCATTGGTTAAAGATCTAGTCTTTCGATTGCACTGTGCTGGGTTGGCTAAGGGGCTCCTTTTCCCACTCAGGTCAGTATAGACCAATTGTGGAAAAGAGGAAAAGGTATATCCTTAAGTTCGTGGAGCATACCTAACCAATAGTAGAAAGTATAACTGAAAAATCCCACATATTCCTGACGGAACATAGCGTGACACGATCCATTTGACCGCCAGCTGTCCAATTGGCTTGTGCCTGACGATTCTTGCGTAAAAAGGTCTACCAGGAGTATGAGAATGAATTAGACTCTTGCAGTTGGAATTGTTCTCATTGCTCTGTGCTCTGGTAGTACCAATGAACGCTTATGCTTTGTACCTTCGTGATGTGCTTTAGGTTGGTCGGTTTGCTGGCAACTTGCCACCATTCAAGGTTCCTGTAGATACATAAGTATACGTAGCAGAATAGCTTTATACAATCACATGATCATTTCTACTTCACAAGTAGAATCCTTTCAAGGTTTTCTTGATTCGTTCCTCGTTTTCAGTAATTTGAACTGAACTTGGGGATATGCGTAGGATAACTTCCTCATCTAGAGTAGAAGACATAGCTTTGTTTTCCATTTCTAGTTACAAGTTAATAAGTTCTTGATTTGACATAGAGAAAAGGACTATGAATAGAACTCATGACAGTGCCAGATGACCTCACACCACTCCTGCATAGTAAAAACGACACCACGCAGTTGAACCTTCCCACTCACTATCGCGTTAGCCAAGGATATAAATCCAAATATCGAAATCAGTGTGAAAGGATACGAAATCCAAACGCACTTTTGCTTAAACAGGACATTCACGCATAAAGGAAATATATGGCTTTGTGTTTCTTCCTGAAACCACTCCTTCAGGCCAGACCCTGCAATAACAACATATTCCTTGGGGCTAACCTGACCCACCCACCCATCATGTATCGAAATTCGTTTCCAGAAAATCATTCCCCCCCCCCCTCAACCCTTAAAATATTAATTCTCATTATAAATGAAAACGATTTTTCTCAGCTGTTATAATTTTCCATTGCAGTGTGCTATTAATAAATTTTCCATACGCACCTTATCTGGAAATTTCATTTCCCCCATTTCACGTCTACGTAGCCGCCATAGGGTCTGCGTGATGCACGGGTCCTTCTCATGCAATAATTAACACGCGGCCAAATGAAAACAAAAAAGGAAATATATTCTGTATGTTCTTCTGGGTGTATGGGATCCATGAGGCGTGACACCACACCGCTGTCCGTTGAGCATGGTCAACAAAAGGAAACTTCAGAAGTGGCAATCGCAGTGGCATAGGGGGGCGGGAAACCATAACTTTTACTTTCCTTATTAACACTGCAGAGACGCGCGCTTGAACGGCTCTTAGATTTCAGGGAGCGCGCTGCGAAAGCGTTCCAAGTTGGAGTCAGCGGCGGTCAGTACTCGCAGCTCATGTTGCGTGCAGAATGTACTTTGGGAATTTAAAGCACGCACACACTAAAACGGATTGTGGCCAACGCAAATGTAATGGTTTTGAGGGGAATTAATAGAGGCTAAATTGCCAGAGAACTGGTTCATGTTTCTGGGGGGGCAGGAGAGGGTTTTCTCAGAAATCGATTCTAGTTTCCTGTAAGGACTTAAAATTACGTTTTCAATGTGCAATTTCGTAAATGCTGGCAGAATATTATCATGTGTTTACTGTCGGTCAGGGGTTTCATATGGAACACCCATAGAGGATTAACTCGAAAGTGGTGTACTTTCAACTAAGTTGCATTGGGTCCTGGAGGTCTAATAGAGCAACTCCCAAGATCTATGTGCATATACAACACTTAATAGTAAAGTAGCACATAAAAAAAAATGTTGCAGTACAGAGTCCTGGGTTCCGAAAAACTGAAATGGGTGTAAGGAACATTGCCACAGATATCGAGTAGCACTACTAAGCTCACTTTTTTGTGCAGTAACCGTGCCACCCAATATAAACTAATTAATTCTTGGGATCCTTTTTGTACCATAGGAGCTTGGCCTTCGTTTTTTTTTTTACTGGGAAATGGTCCACTTGTCTGGTTGTTACATTCTACCCTACAAGACTTATTCTTTGTGCCCTTTTTGGCACGTTTTCCACCACTTTTTCGAGCATCTTCGGCTCGTACAGTGATGATTTTTAATTTGGCCTGAGCTCGTCCATGGTCTTAGGCTTGCAAACAGAAGTCCGGAGAGATCGAATCTGGAGATGCCATTTCTTGACAGCACACGTCCAGGGAATTCAATTTGCAGTGTAGCATGGGGTACCGTCTTGTTGAAATCAGTAACCGTCCATACCTTTTCTACACATTCATGGGCAGACGTAATTAGCCGACATCCACCGATATCCATTTCCGTCGCCGGTTTCGCCCTTTCTGAAGAAAAATTATCCAATGATGGGATTGGCGCAAACCCCGGCCCGAACAGTAATTTTTTGGTCATGCATTTGAGTTTCATGGATCTAGTGTGAATTTTCCGTTCCCCAAATCCGGCAGATCTACTTGTTAACGGCGCCAGAGAGTGCAAAATAGGACCCGACTTACATCGAAATTTGCCTCCAAAAATCAGGTTCATTATCAACCATTCAAGCGACTATTTCGACCTTTTCCAAGCGACGTAGACAGTCGGTTGGCATTATTCCTTGACTCAATTGCACTTTATACCCAAGGTGGATCCACTGACCCCAAAGTATTAAGCGCGGTAACTATCCGACACATATGGGCTCTTGGCAACACTCTCTCTCTTACCGCTTCAACCAGCTCATTGGAACTTCTTTGGTGCTGATGAACGGCATGTCGACGATCTCCCACTGTCCCGTGCTCAACAACATTTGACACCAAACGACGAATAGTGTTGGTGCTTGTTGGCCACAATATTTTCAACCAAATGAAGAAGTATTTTCAATCTACAGCGTCAGTACTTTGGCCCGTTGTTTCGGTATTGAATTGACATTTGAAAAACATGTCTACTTACGTCAATCTGCTAATAAATGTCAAAGTTATTCAATGTTCACATACCGACTTAAAAGATGGCGCACCCTGCACATATACATATGTACTTTTATCGATAGAAATGCCAGTGGTGTGTTCTTTCCTCTTAAGCGTGCGTTCAAGTCTATGTAGTAACTAGATTTTGAAGCGCGCTCTCACAGGACTTTCCATCTCAGATAGAAGGTGCATCCTTAGTGCAGACCTGGAAACATGAATCTCGACTAGTCTCTCTAAGCTATTCAACAAAAAGGAAAAAATGATGATGACACGTACTGTGTTACCAATCAAAAACTTTATCGGTTTGATTAGATTTTGATCCAATTTATGAGAAACTATCTCTGGTGAGAGACCAAAACCGCAATTTGTGGTTCATCAGTGCAATCCACAGCTCGAATGTCCAACGAATGTGCCTGACAATATTCTCGGTTACGTTAGTTTGGGATACTAGTTTTACCATCTCTAAGGCCCAGGGACGGGTCCACCAACGCTGGTTAAGTTAAGAGATTTTTAATGGCCATGTCCCCGTTCCATGTTATAATTTTGAAGAGTGCTTTCCAATCACTCAACTTCTGAGAACAAAATCAATCAATCAGACTTGTTCACGTGCAAATTGCCAATAAATTATTAAAACACTTACATGTATGTATATGTATAAGAAAATTTGAAAAAAAAAGTTAATTTTGCATACACCTACCACGAAGTATGTGTGTATCGAGCCCACGTCAGTGGCACTGGTCGTCGTGGTTGATTAACTAATTAAACTTGTCCAACGGACTGTAAACTTTTATTTTTTCCTTCTCCACGCTACTAAGACGTTCTTCTCAAATTTCCAGTTGAAAGTGAAAGCCCACAGTCCCGGGGGGAAGGCTGTTGACAGGGCTGACAGGGCTAACTGTCATTCGAAACATACTTGTGGCTTCTTGTGTGTTCTAAGGTTGCTTTGCCATTTTCTTTTCCTTTTCAATTGTCTGCACGTTTGGTGGGCAAAAGAAAGGAGGGGAAAAAAAAAAATTTCACTTTATCGCAATTATTGTCGATTATTTAAAGGATTAAAACCCCAAAGTTGAGGAACCCCTCTTAAGGGAACTCCTTGGTCCCAAAGTAATCAGGAATTATCGCTGATTGCTCTTTTCTTTTTCGATTCCGAAGGGAAGCTGCTTCCCATTATGTGTTTGTGCGAAAACAGGAAGCAGGGGCGAAAGTAAAAGTGGAAATCCCTCCGGACTTGTCGCAATTGTTGCTCACAAAATTCAATGGCTGTACCCAAATGTTTTTTTTTTTATTCTTAAATGTGAAAGTTGTCCGCAACGGAGGCGGTTAAAGGATATCAAAAAAATGTACCAGAAGGAGCTGAAAAGTAAAGAAATTATGTATTATTCCCGTCGAACTCATTTGAAATGAACGAGTTGCCGCTTAACCCTTACGCTCGCATACAGTTACTTTGCGAATTTATTTTAATTAGTCGCCAATGTCGATAGCGACAGTGGGTGGCGGCTTATTGTTTTATAGAGTAGTTTATAAGACCGTCGCGTTTTTCGCATTCAGAAGTGTCTGAGGGGCTGTCGGATTGTTTGAAACTTTTTGAAGCTTAAGCTTCTCCATCAAGTGGGGAGGGCTGGGGTATTATTTATTGATTGCGGCAACTGGCATTGGCTTATTCTGCAGAGTTTACGGCAATGACCATTAATTAGCATTTCTCAGCGGCTGGGTGGTGGTTGGTTGAGGGTAAACTTTGTAAACTGTCTGCCTATGGCTGTTTACTTTTGAAATGGAAAATGCAAAAGTCATGACCTATGCAAGTGGGGCAGATTGCAATCAATGGTTTCATAAACTCGAAAGCGGTTGATTGATGCCACGGACGAGTACGTACAAGTATAATGGAACGAGAATTGAGATTGAGAAGGTAAACAATCAGATTGTAACTTCTAGAGTTTGGAATGTTCCTCAGTCAAACCATGAGCAAGTATGGGCAGAAGTCTCTTCTTTTTACGTGCACCTACACCTTGTAGGTATTGGTTAAGAAATTTCAAACTCGAAATCAACCTTCATGATGAAGAATTCCAAAAAAGTGGGTCCGACAATTCCGTCTGTTTACATGATCAAGTGTAATAATCATCCGAGAGTATACCTTGTCATGAGAAAGCTTATAAGATGATTCGGCATCTCTCGAACCGTCATTCTATGTCTGGGCACAGATTGAGTTTCAGGTCACAGTGACCTGTTAGAAAGCCCACCAGCTTCCTAATACTATCTTTGTCTAAGGGTTGAATTTCCTTATAGGAATAAGATTTGATCAATCTTTTGGACAGCCGTAACCACGGGGCATTTTCCCAATGGGTTAGTCAAGTTTGTGTTCTTATGCGTAAATCAGGGCTGTGGCGGCAGTCCAGTTGTCACCACAGTAAGGGTCAGGCCCAGTGAACGCAGATCCTGAACCAGCTCTGGCTAGGTCATGTACAGATTCGTTCTCAACAATCCCCCGATGACCTGGAACCCATCCAAGTACCACACTGTTGTGTCTAGCAAGTGATTGTTGTTGAACGGCAGCGCTCTAAGAACTGCCTGACTATGTGAAAAAATTTTAGCGCCCTTGATATCCTTACTAAGGTTTAACATAGTGCAAATCTTAATAACATGGAGTTCAGCCTGGAAAACCGTGGGACACATTCCCATAGGCATCGAGATTTTGGTGTTAGGTCCAAAAACACCAGCATCCACTCCAGAGTCCATTTTTGATCCATCAGTGAACCAGATCAGACCCCTAAGGTCCAGTGCCGGAACACCATTAGACCAGTCTGAACGGTCTAATATTTTAGCTTTAAATAACCTAGCTAGACAGTATTCCCTAACCATAACGTCGGGGATAGTGCAGAACATGTCTCTTTGTGGGACTGAGTCAAGAATTTTCAGGTGTCCCACACGGTTGCCTCCCTTAAACTTGTATTATAGTTGCAACTTGATAGCGCATCTAGCAGCCGTCTTCCTATTAAGGATTTGTCGGGATGTGAACGATGGCTTTTAAAGCTTTCGTAGGGCAGGTACACATGGCACCTGAAATACCGAGACAAGCTATTCTTTGTAGCTTTTGAAGCCTAGCTGCCGTTATCCGTTTACTTTCGGCCACCATGCAATGATTATGGGCCTCACCAACATTATCTTCATCCAATGTATCATTTTTGAATTGAGACCCCAAGTTCTGCCGTAAAGGCGTCTAGGCCCGCATGGCCATTGAGGCGAGTTCAATGGCGGACTTGATATGAGAGTTCCAGTTAAGCCATTTGACAAGGATGGCTTCGAGATATTTGACTTCACTGGAGTAAGCTAATGTGGTACCTTTTATGGTGATAGGTCCCACATTGACCAATCTTCTGTGGGCTATTACACCTAGATTTGCTAGAAATTTGTCAATAAAACTAATAACCAATGGTTGGTCGAATCTTCAACACCGCTGCTACTAATAGCTCTCGAAGCCTGTGTGATTGAATGCACGATAAGTGGTTGGTTCCAAGAGTAAGAGGGTGACCCAATAACCTTAGTTAACAGCAGCACAATACACCTTTTCTTGATAAGTGCATCCTTATCGAGAGTCGGTCTAACCACTGGGAGTCTGGTTCTGCTTTAGATGTAACGATGAGACAATACACCCTAGAATCTCTCTCAAGATCGTAGTCCTATTCCTATGGTAAAACTATTATGACCTACTGATCGATCTGAAAAAAACGATTGTTCGCGTCTTAAAAATCACATAATCGATGTTAAAGGGGGTAATTTCAGCATATTTTCAAGGAATTTTTTGAATAAATAATCTAAAATATCCTGCCAATGTCTCCATTTATGTTTAGAATACTTTTTACCCTCTCCTTTGTGCCGACACACCAAATGCGTCATTGGCGTACAATGAATTTTTGAAATCAAATATCCTTTGAGTTTCGCACTATAAGCAAACTTATACGTATAATCTTCCCACATTGAGCTCAGTGTTATGAAATTGGATAACCACTATCTTTCTAAACAATAACATTTTGAAAATTTCCTTCGGTTTGCCACTTCGGTTCGAACACATCTGTGTTGAAGATGCATTGAATCGAAAAATTGTTACCCACTTGACACATGAAACCAATCAGTCCGTATACGAGTATCTCTGCGTAGAATAAACTGCAAACATCTGTTGTCCTACAGTGTAACTTACTTCACATAAAGATATACACATTCGTATGCAAAATATCGTTCAAATCGATCAGGTTTCATGACAACAAACCACGACTGCAGTAAATGCGATACGATACGGATGGAGATGGGGAAGATGAAGCCTCTTTTTCCATATACCAGTCAGAGGGCTGATGCATTACCTTGTGACCGCAAAACAGTAGAGATGATCCTGGGCACTCATCTAGGCTTGGCTCGTAGTATGCCACACAAAGGAGCTCAACACGAGCCGAACGTTTATTCGGATTGGATGTCACTTAACCCTCTCTGACTGCGGAGGGCGTCATCTATTTTCTGGAGTTACGTACAAACGACATCAGTGTCTTTCCGCACTGAGGTGAATTAATTTATGACGCATATTGAGTGTACAAGGCTTACCATAAGAAACTGTAAAAGAGTACACTGTACTCGTATCCCTGGTCGGTGGAGGACTGCATCCCATCACCACCACACCACCTTAGGTGGTTTCTGATTCTTGCTTTACAGCTTCGAAACGTGATTTCCTTGAGGTTCTGTTGATGCCACTGGCGCATGTGGGACCCAGCACACACACGTGGTATCTCCTTGGTCATTAAACAGTTTTTTCTTTTATGCTGCCGGAAGTGCGATAAAGTTGTATTCGTTTCCGAAAAGGTGTGCTGCTGCGAGATGTATTTATAATTAGACTTGGTGCCGGTAGTTAAACTCAAATTGGGCAGCATTCGCTGCTAGAACAACATTCGATAATGAACAAGATAATTCCAACAGTCTGTTCGAGTAGTAGATACGTATATCCCCACATGGTCTATTGAAATAGATGTTTTGTCTTAGATCATAAAACACGAGACAGACGAGCACGTTTATTTGAATGTCGGTCAACACAACAAACAAAACGAAAGTTTAGTTTATGTTAGTTCCGCCCATGATGATGCTCTATCTGAGATTGGATGATGGAAACGTCATCACTAATAAACATCGTACTAACCACATGGCTTGGAGAAGATACCAAGAAGACCATGTTATCACGTGTGAACAGTGTGTGCCAGAAATTGCCTACCACTTGGAATTTGCCATTGGAAAGAGTCCTAGTATCTTTCGGTACTCGTTTCAAGTTTTGACAACAGTTTTCTTTTCCCTTTAGTTTCGTGCAAGCCACTCCTGGGATGACTAAGGCTCTGAGTCCAAGAAATCGCTTAAAACACCTTGCAAACGTCTAGCTGGTGGGGCCACTAGTCTATAGTATCGACGATTAGGTCTGTATACTTCGAATATTCCACGTGATGTCAACTCAAAGACGGTCTGGACTAGAACTCTTGTGTTAGCCTGCTCTAAAGTTGTAGTGTGGAATACAATTAAAAGACTTTTGATCACTGATTTCTAAAGTGTTCCTTTCAACTGGGTTAGGCATTCAGCTCTTGAATTCTTTGTCAGTCAGATCCTCACGCCACTAAACTTGAACATAAAAACATCTCCTTACTTGCAATATCATCCAGCTGGCCACATAAGACTCTCTCCGATCAACAGAACTAACCTCCATTTCTGGTGGTTAATATATGTGAGTCTTCTTTAGATTTCGAATTGTAGTAACAATTTTTTTAAGCCCAAAACTGTAGTAATTATTCCCAATCAGTTCGTTGACATTAATCTTGTAAGCCACTCTACTCTGTAGTGGCTCAGTATGTGTATCTACTGATCATGTTTAAAACCCAGCTTGTGAAGCAAACAGTCTCTCGGGACTTTTGAACCTTCACGACATAAATTTCGGAACTTACAGGACTAATTCAGCATGTAGACACCACCCAAACGTAGTAAGCCAGTCTTTTTTCGATCCCAGCACTATCAACTCGGTTACAGCTCATAAGATAGCTTGCATGTTGGTTGTGTAGATAGTCTACATTTAGGTCTGACTTGCACATGTTATTGGATTGCATGTGGTTCCTTCTTTTTAAAAATGATCACGCATAGCTTTCTAAGGTATTGGAAAGGTGGCTGCATAAACCCTTTTCAGCCATATACGGTGCGAGGATGTTTTTGGTGTCACAAGTCGTCAGATCATCGAAGAGACGGGTAAAGTTTTTCTCCTTCTCTTTGCTTGTGCAGCTTTCTGGTGAAGGCTTGAGAAAAGATTGAAACTTTTTAGGTATGAGCCTTCGATACTTTTTTTTTCAAAATTTGACCTAGAGACTTCAGGGACTGGTACACACTGCCGAATGTTCGCATTGGTGAATCCAGCCTTTGGCGTTGGGTGGCGCTACAGCGTGAACCTTGGCCGCCATTAACAGCTTCTGCTGTTAGCCCGGTCCTTAGCTAACTGCCTCCAATTGGGCACTCCAAGTCGATCGGTGTCCCCTTCTACTTATGCGGACCATCTAAGGCGAAGGTCTTTCCCTACGTTGTCTCACCGGTTTGGATTTTTCTCTCTCGTAGCGCCTGAGAATGTCTTCATCCGCTTAAGGTGAAGCGCCTCGGGTGTTGACCTGTGAATTTGACATGACAGCGTGTCTAAGCCATTTTTTGACATCAAAGGTCTCGATTAGTTCGTTACCGATCTTGATGATGCAATAAGCATTCTCCATCGTCATCCCGCATAAGCAAACGAGTTTGGGAAGGATACCAAAGTTAGACTTGGGTGTGTTAGACTGTCGTGTGCTGCCTTCAAATCGATGTAGATGGGGTGGGTATCGATTTGGACTTCTTGGATTTTTTCCAGGTTCGGTCGAAGTGTGACAATATGATCGATTGTGGACTTTCCTGACCTGAAACCACACAAATAGGAGCCGATCAGAGTGTTGAAGAAGAGCTTCAAACGTTCATAGACTTATATCTCTGTAATTGACGTCTCCTCTCTATTGGATAAAGCAAACGATGATGAGATTCCATTCATCAGGCATAGAGGCATTAGAGCAACTCGACGCGTAGGCCATCAAATCCAGCAGCCTTGGGGGTTTTGTACATGGAAATTCCTATTCTTACTTTACTTTGATCAGGTGGACGGATGTTGAGCCTATCATCGTCTATGTTGAATGGTTCTAGTAGATCGCTCTGTGTATCCTTAATCCACTTTATTTCAGTTAAAGTGATTTAGAAGACGTAAGGCTCCTGGCCAACGGAAGTAAGTATTCTGTCGATGAAAATTTGACGTTAGTCATGATGATGTGACTTCGTACATCCTATCAGTCTTCCCAATCGCGAAGGGAATCGCTTCTTATGTTCGTGAATGTTCATTCAGTTCGCAATCGACCATCACTAATCCGGTATGTGAGTGGTTGAAACCGAATCTCACTACGTTAACACTTTCGTTGTGCATTTCTGAGCATCTGAGCCAGTCCGACATACCCATCAAATGCTGAAGCAATTTATAAGCAAAAACCGTTTACGAAAACCCATAATTCTGTTTACCTCCAAACACCATCCCGTGTTTAATCAATTAAATCGTTTCTTTAATGCACGATGCACAAGATTTATATCCAATGCATCCGAATAATGAATAACCGCACCGCATTCTCCGCACATACCCACATTCCTTCTCCTCTCCGTTTTATGTTTCCGAGGAAAAACAGAACCATCCAGAGATGTCTGTGCATCTGACGTTAAATAAAAGCAAACTCCTCTGGCTACGTGGCTAATGGCTACGTGGCAATCATTAATTTTTCCTTATTTTCTCCGACCAGTCAGTTTGGATTCGCCCTGATAGAGGATCAACAAAAAAAAAAAAAAACATAAAATGGAAAATTAGTACAAAAAAATTGAAGAAAAAAACTTTATGAGGTCGCATTTGTTTTGCCGTCAGAGTCAATCAAAGGACTAGAGTCTGTTCTGTATAAACAAATTCATCCTGGCGACTATTGTGATATGTGTAATGAAAAACTTCAGCGTAAACATTTACGTCTCGAAGCGGTTTAAGTTCATAAAAAAATGAAGAAGACTCTCCACGGTCCGATCAACTTATGAAATCATGCCCAACACCACCCCTCGTGTGGAACTTCTTGCCGGTGTTTGACGATGAGCTCATTTCGTTTCGAAAATGTTTACATTTCATGGACTGGCGAATGCATGGATGTCATGAAAGGAAAAACAAAAAAAAAATTTGGATTTTTGGATTCGAACGTCATGTGACCAACGCGTTGGTGGGGTTGGTTTTTTGATTTTTTCTTTTTAATTAAATTTTGGTTCTGTGGTTATGAACCGCAGCGTGGATTTGAATTTTCGAAAAGTAGGAAGCACGCGTGAATTCAGCTGATAGAACAGTGGTGGACAAAAGTATGGTTCCTACTGTGATAAACTTTCAAACTATGCATTTTGGTTTCTGGTCCTGGTCCGGAAAGAAGGGTTGCCCAAGAAATTTAAATCTGACGAGGATGACACTTACACGGTGACCAGATAAGAACGATAGAAAACAAAGTTTAAATAAAACAGCAAAGGTGTAAGATCTAAAAATGATTCTAGCTTTATTTTGAAGCTACATTCATGCCATTCTATATGGAATAGCATATCATCAAATAGCCGCCCCGACTATTCCAATTTATGATGACTGGGTTTATCAATACGTGCGGCCTCGAGCTCGTCCATAGTAGTTGGCCTTATTAGCGTAGACTAAGGACCTGATGTTGCCCTACAGATACGAATCGAGTGGTGTCAAGTCTCATGATCTCGGCGTCCAATAGATGAACACTCGCTGTGAGATGACCCACTCGCCAAATTTCTGCTTCACAACTTCGAGCGTTGCGTTGCTTGTATGGGATGTAGTGCCGTTTTGTTGGAACCACAGCTCGGATATATAACTCTGGCCACAGAAAGTCAGTTAACATCGCTCTATAACTGAGTCCATCGAAATAAGGTTCGATGATGCCGCCATGCCATAATCCGCATCAAACAGTCAATCTTTGTGGATGCATTGATGCTTGGTCGAACACTTGTGGATTGTATTCGCTCCAAAATGGGCCTCGCCCGAGAAAATGATTTTTTGGACAAAATTCGGATCTTTGGCCAACATTTCCAGCGCCCAACTCGCGGCGTTCTCTATGGTCGTCCGGCCTAAATTCTTGCGTCGGCACAAACGTAAGCCCAAATCCAACCGCCAAATAAACCGACATTTCTGAGTCTTCCTCAATACTGGCTACTACAGCGGCTAAGTTTTTTTTTTTCAATTTCCGACCAATCTCTGCCTGGTTGGTGGCTTAAGGTCCAAAAGATTATACAATCCTGCTTTATGGCGCTAAAGCGTGAGCTCTATCTAAAGCGAATGGAGAAATCCTCAGTCCCTCTTTCGTAAAATTTTGGGTCCCATTTGTGTTGACGGGCTTCGCAGGACCACATTCAGCGAAGATATGAGTTGTTCAGCGACATGATACCAATGTTCTGGCCCAAAATTTTCGATTCCAACCATCGCTGTAGAGAAAGACATCTCCTTAGGTGGTGGCCACAACTAGAATAGGACCTCAACTAGTCCACCGTGGACTGTGGCGCCACCTTAGAAGAAGAAGAATCTAGTCTGCTTGTATAGTTGTAACGACACACCTCCTATTTCTTATAAAAAAAAAAAAAACTAGCAAAGCTTTTCAGTTTCACGAGCTAACGATCTCTGACATCGTTAGCCCTGCCTACGGTCACATTCAGCCATGGGAATCTGTACACCTCGTCATCGTTTTCTCTTCAAATTCAATGATGATAAATTAAATTTTAACATATCACTATCCCCCTAGCATTTAATTCCATGATGTCACTATCCAACATCAATCAGCAAAACCTACTTAAAGCGCACAAGGTCAATGGCACAACCACATAATTCCAGTTTCTGGCTAATTTTCTCACTCTCGCACTTTATCCCGTCAAACACTCAATTAAACACGTTCATGAGTTTGAACTGAAAAATTCAAAAACCCATTCCACTTGTCGACTTTCAATCAGAATTCGAATCTACAAACCATACCGCCGTCGTCTGAGGCACGCCCCAGCCAGCATTATAATAGAAAATATCACGCGTACCAAACAATCTGTTGAATTGTTTAATTAGGTCTACTTTCGTGCCGAAAAATACAGATACAGATACAGATACACACAGCGAAAAAGAAACAGAAAAATGCACAACTAATGTCAAACAAACGCACGACGCCTACACACTCCGCAGAGTGACATAACGTTCACGCTGTTAATCTCAATTGAACAGAATTATGCCACACAATGTGCGTGTATTTGTCGGCTAATTGAAGGGAATTCGGTCCTCCTGACCCTTAATTAAAACGATCTTTACAGCAGATACCTACATTCAAAAACAAATGCTCACCAGCAACGGCTATGTGTGCGGTTTGGTTCAACCAACCGAGCAGGGATTTGCCATTTCCTCTCCTTCCTGTCAATTGCTTTACCCAATTTATTCTGTCATTTTCATTTCATCTAAAATTTATTAGGAACCCCATGGTCAAATGGGCCGGAAATAAATATTTCTTAAACCAATTCGCACAACCGCCAGCGACTGCGACCGTTCTAAGAGTATCTAGATACCTTTGTTAATTCAATTTAACATGGGTCACCCACCATGTGGCGATACATACTCGTATATTGTAACTTGGCTCTTTAATAGTTTTCGTAATTGGGTTGAAAATAAGGAGAAAATAAAATCGAAAAGTTTCGTATTTTTGAACTAAATTAGGAGAATTTTCTCCGGGGACGTACATGGACTTAGATATAGAGATCTCGGGTTCGGAAGGGTAAAAAGGAGTCATTTTACAGATGGCTGGCTGTGAGCAATATTTGTTGGAGGTTTCCCTCGATGGATTTGGGTTTAATTTAAGTTTACCAAAAGTTCCATTGTGAAGTTTACGTCTCCTTATTCATTGGTACATAAATTATTAGACAATGTGAGGTAACTTGAGCTGAGGTGATTATGTGAAGTTAATGTGGCCGAAAAGATATGAGGAAGACGGGAATAGAATAATTTACACGTGTTTTGTGGGTTGACTTAAAGGCCAGGGTGTACACAAGTTAATGAAGAGAACTGGTGGAGAGACAACTTTTGTCTGCTAGTGTGGTGTAGTTTCCCACATGTTTCATTAATGCTTTATGTTACAAGCTAGGTGGTAAAGTTAGTGTTAACTTAATTTTTTATTATGTAACCCGAGCGAGAATAGGTGATGTCATCTTCCTCCCAGCACTTATGGTTCACCGTATCATCGAATTTGTCCAGATTATAGAAGGAGTGTTCGAAGTTTTCTCCTAGATGGGAAGGACTTTACAAGAGCAGGTGAAATCAGCGACACTATCATGGGAGGGAACAAAATGTACGTACGGAGTCTTCCAGCGTCCAGAGTGATGGCGAAAGACCTGCTGATCTTGAGCATTTCTCCTTGTATGTCCACATCTTGAATACACAAAACTCAAACAGACTCATGTACTGTGAAATCACCCTCAGGGCCTGTATACCAATCTCGATGGAGATGTTGATCCCAGGGTGACGTGGGAGAAAGCCAAAGAATTTAGAGAATTATTGTATTCCAGAACTACTTATATGTTTCGAAACTGTTTGAGCAATGCCTTAAGGCCATCAGGATAGGACGGTAGATGGATAGTTTGGGTTGTCTTTTAGAGGGTGACCAGATGGCAATGATACTTTTTCGAATTATTATGTTTCAGCGGCTGTCAAAGCTACGAATGACATCCGGCTGTCAAAATAGTCAGTAAAGCTTGCCATTCACGCCTGCCGAACGTGTGGAAATTATTGAAAAATATTATCAAAATATGGTCGGTGGTCATCATGGCTTTAGTGTGAAGGCAATTCGTCGCACCGTGGAAAATTTGAGCGTGAGTACACTTTTTTGGACCTTAAACCACCAACCAGACAGATATTGGTGCGACATGGAAAAACATGGACAGTATCAAAGAGACATAGTAATGTCAATTCGGCGACGATCAGTTATAGAGTGATGTTAACCGACTTACTGTGACCAGAGCTTAACAGCATCGATATATCTGAGCTGTGGTTCCAACAAAACGGTGCTACATGCCATACAAGTAGGAATTTGAAGAAGAAATTTGGCGACTGGGTCATCTCGCGACGAGCGTTCATCGATTGGGCGCCCCAATCATGCGACTGGACTCCACTTGATTATTTTTTCTGGGGCTATGTCAAGTTCTTACAAGCCAACCGCTTTGAACAAGGTCAGGACCAACATTTGAGACTCTATTGCTGGAATAATGCCTCGCATATTCGACCGAATCATCAAACATTGGACGGACCGCTTGAAGCACTACCAGTGAAGCAATTTGAATGATGAACCATTTCACTCATAATGGCATGAATGTAGCTTTAAAATAAAGCCACAGTCAATCTTATACCTCACACCGTTGTTTTTTTATTTAAACTTGTTTTCCTATCGTTCTTATCTGGTCACCCTGTAGAATCTTTTTCGTTCGCTTCTATCCTTCATTGCAGCGTCATGGAAGGTTATTCATAAGAGTAACAATTTCGATTGATCCAAATATAGACATATCATTCTCCAATCTATCTACAATCGATAAATGCCGGTTTTAAAAATAAAACAATCAACTTTATTGCGCCATAGGAGCCAGTTAAATAATTTAGCAACACCGCAGTTAAAAAATAAACGACAACAAAATCGAAACTATCACTAATGAGTTGCCGCCTCGGGGAAATTCAATACAGATACAGATACAGTACATCCATATAAACAAATGGATTCATTTTTCCTGTCATCGATTACCTCGAATGTCGCTAATGGATTGCGGAGACAGCGTGAGCTGAGTCAATCAATCAGTTGGAATAAGCGCTCGACCTATATTGTCTAATTGTATCATGCTTTGTTGTTGCATTAAAATTAATTGCTAACGATTTCGAAATTGATGATTTGCATAAAAGAGTGAAGCGATTTTTCACCGCACTGACTGCCGGATGAATCTGTTAAAATTTCATAGTTCGTTTCCAAAAATTTGAGCACACACTCGCATGCACTCATTGATTTATGATCCCATTAAGACGTTAAGATGAAAAGGGACATGACTCGGGGAAAAACGCTTGGAATTCATTACACTGACAGCCAAGTGCATAGTTTCAATGTGTCACTTACAGCTCTAAGGGCGTTTTCAACTGTCATTAGGACCGGAGGAGGAAGTATGCTCTTCCGTAAGTGTACTGCCTAAATCCCAGCTGGCAGACTACAGATTGCTCCTTAATCTTCGTTTTACACGTACCTAATAATTAACAGATTTTTTTTTTTTTGAGACATGAAAGTGGGAGTACACCTCAGTGGCGCGCTACTCTTGGTGGAAATTTCGACAGATAACCAAGAGCTGATGATAATGCTTTTGGGGTATCATTGCCATGTGGCACGTTTCTTCTTTTTTTTTACGACTATGCCACCAGTTTGAGATGGTTTCCGGGAAGACAACCGACAAAGTTTGTGTCTTACAACAGAGCTCATAATTTATCGCATTTACATGGTTTTTAATTTTTTGAAAGATTCACGTCACCATTTAATGAGTTCATTTGTAAATTTTTGACATTTATGACTGCGAGATTAGTTATCGTGTGACTTTTTTTTTTTTTAAATTTAATCTGTCAACGAAGATACATTTGGTGAAGAATAGTAGCAACAGTTTCTGCATTCTTTTCAAACATTAAGAACATCTGTCACACATTGTATTGTGAAACAAATGTTGCATCACAGGGATGTGTCGAAAGGAAATCCAAATTGGAAATCTCCCACAGTTAAGAATCTTATTTTCGTCCTTACTACATTGTACTGTCGGTTGTTAATGTAACCCAATTGGGGTGAAATATAAAATAGATACACTGTGATCGTAAATCAAAGAATTTACACAACTTTAACGCCCCTTCTTTTACGATTTAAGTCATTTTAGTCCCCCAAATCATACACACCCCTGGGTAATTCGATTATGGTAACACGTTGTGTCATATAATTCAATATCCTCGGCACTTACTTTTCGTTTACGCTTCATAAGATTTGTAAATTGTTGTATACATGCGAATATTTATGTTCTTTCACGGGCTAAGCTGTTTTAAATTAGAATTTTTAATACGATTTCTGTACAGGTATCGGTAAGACTTATCGACTTGTGGTACTAAACCATTTGTGTAAGGTACTGGGTTGTTGGTGGGTAGCTGGGGTACTGCACTTTCTTGGATATAATGAACTTTTTGATATTGTTTTTGACGGATCCTTCGTATTTCACTTATGTTCGTATGACGTCTTCATTGGTTGGAACCGGCCATGGATAAGGACGCATGTAGATCAGAAGAAGGACCATTGTTCTCCTGATGTGTTATGTACTCCTTTGTATGAAGAAACTCATCTTAGTCGTTGTTGAAATCATTTAGATTTTTGAAGTGATATTCAGAGTAGCATCCTTGATATGGATGAGTACAGACCACATGCAATGCCCAATCTTTGAACATGTCTTTCTATAACACAGTGTCCTGTGAGGGTACTAACTATCTTGAGGGGGATTCCTCTCTTATGTTTTAGGAGACCGATGAATCTAGTTTTATTTTTTGTTGGTTAGAACAGCCTAATTGACCCTCACTCATCGTGTCGGCGTGGATATGGTATTTAGCTTAAAAGGTTGGCGCCTTGATGTCGATTACACTTACACTGTTTAAACAAGAGAAGCCTCGATTTCCCTGTGGCAGTAGACAACCCATTCGGATCGGAACGAAGCACTGAAAATTTCGCAGACGTAGGTGCTTCAGTTCAAAATGAACCAAATCAGTATATTGAACGGAAATTGGGAATATTTTAGTCGATATTGTGACCAATTTTACATAAAAGTTTTGGACTACACCTTCACAAGATCAACTTAAATCAAAAACTGAAGTCGATTGGTCTCTGCAAGAGTCTTCAGCTTAATGACTGTTGGCTTAGTGACTGTGCCAGATATTGGACAGCAACAAACCAACATGTACTCCAAGGGAGTCCAATGCATGCAAAACCCATTGACCTTGTGGTATGGATTTCATGCAGGAGATTGGATTGGACCGTATTTTTTCGTCGATGAAAATGATCGCCATGTTACGGTCAATAAAGTTCGCTAGCGTCTCATGTTGAAAACAAATTTTGCCCAGAATTCGATGTACTTGACATCAGTGATATGTGGTTCCAACAAGATGGTGCCACATGCCACACAGCTGATGGCAAACAATTGATCTATTCAAGGAGAAGTTCGGTAATCATAATCTTTTTATCTGACTACGTCAAGTCGTTTGTTATTGCCAACAGGTCTACATGGTTAGAGGGCCTTAGGAACACCGTCCAATGTCAAATTGCCAAGGTTCCGGCCGATATGTGTGAAAGAGTGATAGAAAATTGGCTCCAAAAAATGGATCGCTGAAAGCGTGCTCGTTGTGGTCATATGAAGGAGATAGAATACCTAGTACTTAAATTCAACATGTGTACTAAGCCTGGAATAAATTTCAGCCCAATATCTTAAATAATTTGTCTTAAATTTAAGTACAAAATTGTTATGTCCTTATTGGAAAGTTCACACTGATGTAGATTTTCTTGTCGCAAATTTTGAAAAAAAAAAAAAATAGCACAACGGCTTCACTTTAGAATAAATTTTTCGTACCTACATACCTACGGTGTGTACGGCTATGTATGTTTTTCTTTCGAAAAATACTGTAACTTACTTATGTCCTGTAATCCCTTGTGGGTCCTATTGCATCTACAATGCCTATGCGGCATCGTGTGTGATTTCTGAAAATGTGCCTCAGCTCTCCCCAACTGTTTCCCAGTTGCTGTGCTTCCTTTTCAACTGTTCTGCGCCACTTACCAACTCTTAGGACCGCGCGTATCCTGTCGTCCTGAGTAAGCGGGTTCCATTTTATCGCGTATTTAGGTGTCACTCTTTCGGAGAGTATGTTCAATCCACCGGCACTTTCGTCGTCGTATGGTTGTGCCTACAGGTTCATGGCCCGTTCTCTGATAAAGTTGTTCGTTAGAGATAGGGTTTAGCCAGAAAATCCTTAAGATATAGCGTAGGCACCTATTGACGAACATTTGCAGCTTCCTCCTGATAGTGGCGGTCACCTTCCAGGTACCACATCCATATAGCAGCACCGATTCAACGTTGGAACGGAACAGAATATGTGGACTGATTTTGCTTTGCCAATTCGGCTGGCTATATCCAGTTCGGTTCCGCCATCGGTTGAGACAATACTTGGAATCTCTCTACCTACACTCTCAACAGTTTGTCCGGCAATGCCCATATGATTTCGTGAGTTCGGTAAAAACAAACTGTAAGGTGGAACCTTACAAGCCCTTATCTACCCGATACCTACTCGAATCCCCAGAAATTCAATTCAATGGACCTAAAAAGTGCTGGCATTAGAATCCAATCACAACCATCGGACGGACTAATTTACTACCAAGTGCTTATTTGCATTATAGTTTAGCCAGGTTTTTTGTTCTTGTTTCAGTGACAATTCGATTCAATTTAAATCGTGTCTCCTGCCTGCTTGGCCCGAAGCCAATAGGTACAGAGTGCAAATTAAGGAACCATCCACAGACACAAAGCGATTACATTCCTCGCAGCATGTGTCCTTAAATACTCTTGATTTTATTAATTCCTACAAACATGATAACTCGTGTATAATTTCCGTATCTGATTTTCTTGTAACCATAATTCTTGCAGTGCAGTCTTAAACCAAACAAATCATGAAATTCATCTTTTGGCCATATTCCAATGTGCACAGTTCTGTGAGTGTGTGTTGCATTTCATCTGCACTATGCTCACTGTGGTATGTATACAAACGAAATCTTAGTCTGTCTCAACTGGAAGTAGGACGCGCTGGTATAATGCTCAAGTAATTGTACAACGCCTCAACGAAAATATTTTATGGCATAAATAAAACTAAAGAAAAAAAAAATTATACACTTGCTTGCACTAGTGGAGAGGTAGGTGTTTCCTAGATACAGTCTGCCATCAATCAATTTCATATGAAAATTATGGACTTTCACGCCTTCATTGTTGTCGGTATGTACTTATACCACTTTGGGTGGAGGTATCCTGGAATAGATTTCCCAACTGTAATTGGGTTAGGTTTTACTAGGCCTACTGGTCGAATCGGGTGGAGAATTCCCATAAACCGGATGGCATCCTGGGCCCACTTTCACAGGAACTCCACCCAAAAAAAATACTCACAAGTGTTTGTGTTGCTTAAATCAAAAGTGTTTTGAATGCCGCCCCATTCCAAAGGACCAACGGACACCTCTAATCCTCTCCACATTATTTATTTATTTCATTTCACCTACACAGGAATGCCATTGCGGTCAGTTGACCTGAATAAATAAATGCAAAACTAAGTGTCCAATCGAATTGGAGTGCAATGAATTTTATACGAGTACGAGCGGACTTAGGCGCGCTGCTGCCTGCCAGTGCACACAGACATTTTAATAGCTTTCCTTTTTCTGTGAGCGTTGTCGATTTCTGTTTTGTTTTTTGCAATTTATTTTGTCCTTTTTTTCCTGTTTTTACTTTTTTTTTTGTTTGAAAGACTCGCCTAAATGAATGTGTATTCCAATGAAAGACATTTCTCGTTTCGACTGGACTGTATGTAAACGTGAATCATAGCCTGGTGTAACCAAGGGAGTTGGTAATAAATTTTTGTATCTTTGGTCCTCGTCCAATTATAAATTCAAGGGATTGGATAGAAACTTTGTAGGGATTAATGGTCCTAAAGCCAGTAAATGAAATATGGATATTTTAAAATGTTTTCCAGTAGACTTGTATTTATTTTGTTTCTCTTTTTTTTTGTATTTGCAGACGGCACACAGTTACAACCGCCAAAATTTACGACACAACTTTCATCCTCTAGCTCGATAGTGAGTGAAGGAAGGACAAAAATACTACAATGCCATGCATTAGGTGAGTTAAATTATTTTTAAAATTCCTTGCATTTTTTTTTTTAAAAAATCTTTTATCGTAAACTTGTACTTTGGAAGTAAGTATCTAACAATTTTTGATGACACTTGGAACACGATTTCCAAAGGCAAACATTTAAAGTAGCTCATCATGATGAGGATTTTTCTTGCTCTGGGTCAGCTGCATCCTTCTATGTCTTTCGTGTTATATTTATCACTGCGTGTCATGTTGGAACGTAATTATTGCTAGGGAACCCCCATTTGTGCTACATTGTCAAAGTCTACACACTTAAATCCAGAAGAGTTTTGTTCTGCCATTAATCTTCTAAGCTGTGGCAATATGTGCTTAAATGGATGACCAGTTTGAAGCCATGCATCACGGTTGACCCGTAACCTACATACATTTGTATGTAATATATTGGTTGCGACCTTTCTCAAAATATTGCCACCAGCTCTGCGTTCTTTTCAAGTTCAAGTTCGACCTGAACAACTTTCTGAAAGCAGATCCACTTATTTGCAGATTTTGCTAGAGAATGTGAAACGATTCGTCCATGGACAGCACCCATTTCTTCCTCCTTTAGAGGGTCCTCTCAAGGCTTATCGAATACCGAGGTATTTTTCATAAAAGACCCTAATGATTGGACGAACTGTCATTTTAAGTGTGGAAGCATTTCAAATTGCTAGGTTTTGAAATCAAATATTTTCGAAACTGTACGTGTTAGAACTAAACCTAATACACGATCTTAAAGACCTTTAAATGATCTTTAAGAATCAGGTGAAGCATATGCAATCGTATACATATTTTTCAAATTAAGCAACAATTCCTAACACAGACCATTGAAAAGGAGCCCTTCGAGGCGCTCTGCCGAGGCGTTGTGATCAGTATTTTGGTCTGCTAGTTCAGTTCTACATTCACCAGATGATATACCAAAAGTTGAGTGTTGACAAATTTATTTCAAAATTGATGTTTCTGTGTCAAGGCTGGGGCGCTCTGGCAGGGATTTACGACCGCCCAGTCGTTCTGGCAATTACATTACTCATTTGGGTTGTCGATTGGGATTCATCATGCAAGAATGCAGTGTTGACGATATAATTTATATTTTCAAGATTTATACAACTTTGAGGGCCTGTAGGCCCCAAAAAGCCCGGCACAGGCTCGCCAGAATTTCACATCTGTTATGTAAGCCACCACGACAACCCGCAAAATTTTGTCTAAGATGAATCTGGAAGACGATGAGCTTATTAATGTAGAGCTACAGTCCGGGGTGAATGTGGGCCTCAACTAACAAGCCTCTTCAGTTAGCGCGGTCCTTGGTTAACTGGCTCCACTTGCGCTCTCGAAGTTTGTTGAGGTCCTCTTCCACTTGTGAGCTCCATTTAAGGCAAGTTTTTCCTCTACTGCATTGTCCTTCCGGGTTGGAATCGAAGATTCATAGAGCCGGAGCGTTGGTGTCCATTCGCCATTTTAGGGGACTGATGCGTTCTTTTCTGACCAGGTCGTTGTCTTCTTCGAAGCTCGTCAACGCAAACGGGACCGACAAACGTTCGAGGTACATATTTTGGGCTCAAAAAACCTTCATATCCTTTTGTTAAGGTCCATGATTCTGCGCCATAAAGCAGGACGTGAAGGGGGTTTTGTATAGAATCTCCTTGGTGTTTCTCGACAAGGCCTTGCCTAGGCCAAAGAAACAGCGATTAGATTCCTTTGATCTCTGAAGTTATACTGTTGTCAGAGTTTATAGCGGAGCCGAAACAGACGAAGCTCATAACTAACTCAAAGGTAAGTCTCAGTGCTTCGAAAAAACACGCGCATTCCAGTCCAGAACACATTTTTGAACGACCATATAGATTCCTTTATGATTCTCTGAAGGAATGCTTATGTAATACATTACACGTCCCATTGAAGTCATTACATCGATCAATTTAAACCTCTGCAGACACGGGACAAGATTGTCTGGAATACCTTTGCATACCTCCTCTCTATTAATACTGTCACAAGGCGCCTTAAAATAGGACAGTGTGCTCAATATGACCAATATATGGTCATAGATTTTCTTAATCAAATGAGATCTTGAACTCAAAGCTAGATTTATTGAGACACTTGTAAAAAGAATATTTGAGGCAGTCCCATGAGAACTTCGGCCGTTTTGTTCTCGAGGTTTCTGTCGGATAATTTCTTTGAGACCTTCCAGAGCCTGTGACTTTTACTGACGAGAATTCCCAAAAACCCCAGCAAAAAAAAAGTCGGAAATGGTCAAATCGGACAATTAGGCGACCCGGAATCGCAGCCTTCAAAATATCCATTTAACTCCGAACTGCGTGTGCTTCTTGCAACCACATATCCTTCCGTCCTAATTCATCAATCGGCGGCTACAAAACCAAGTTGATAATACTTCTGTATCGGACGCAGTATCCGTGTTACCCACAGCCACGGTGTCCAGCCACAGAGAGAACATTGTCTGAAACGAGAACTACGAGGCCTTTCTGCGCCTACTTTGTTTCATGTTGTTGGTGTCTTTTCGAGACGAGCGCCTTAGTATTTGATCAGTTGGCGTAGGACGACCGCGAATTCTGTGGCAAAATTTTGTCCCTCTATTTGTCTCTTTACAAGACTCTTGATTTCAAACCTGGGGTTCTACTCCTTGATCGATATTCAATCGCGTAGAGTTCTAGGTGTCTCAACACAATTGTGGCTTTTTTCCCTTGTAGACAAGATCCTGGTCCTGGGGTTCTACTCCTTGATCGATATTCAATCGCGTAGAGTTCTACATAGGTGTCTCCACACAATTGTGGCTTTTTTCCCTTGTAGACAAGATCCTGGTCCTGGGGTTCTACTCCTTGATCGATATTCAATCGCGTAGAGTTCTACATAGGTGTCTCCACACAATTGTGGCTTTTTTCCCTTGTAGACAAGATCCTGGTCCTGGGGTTCTACTCCTTGATCGATATTCAATCGCGTAGAGTTCTACATAGGTGTCTTAACACAATTGTGGCTTTTTTTCCTTGTAGACAAGATTCTGGTCCTAGTCGCTGTAGGCTGCTCAGATCACAGTATGGCCACGTCATGATCTTTCACCTAAATATTATGATGAGGAACTCAGTTTGTCATGTCTGTCCTACTAAAGACCTCTTCCTTTTCTATGTTAGTGCTAAAATCGGCATTCACCACTCGCTCAACCGAGAAGCTCATATTGACCAATTCATACACCTGAGACCTATCAAAGGAGTATGACTTCTTGCCTAACTCTAATTTTTTTCTTTTGTCTGTACCAATCACCATAATAGGTATCACAGTCGTCTTCTCTACCTGGCTTCTGCATCTGGCTAACTCTATTGTCCTTTCTGAACTGCGTTTATATTTGTGTAATGCCAGTCTGGAATCTGTGGTAACTATTGGGCAGCATGGGTCCTAATAAGGGTCACACTATCCGACGTGCAAGTCCGAAGGCCTCATTCCGTTTATTGTGGTTGTCAACAGTGGAGTCGTGTTAGGGATGCATCGATTCCAACTTTATAGGAACAGGTCGATGGTGAGAAACCTTAGCCAGATAAATCGTTGCAAATGTTGCTCTTCGGGAATACGAGCATTGTCACTATATTTTGTAGTAAACCCTAACATAGTACTCTAGGGGCTTGCAAAAGCTTCGTATATTCAACCCAACTCTAGGTGACTCCATTTGAAGTCTCAGTACGGTAGCGTGCCTTACTGAAAAAGACTGTTCTTCTTTCGTTTGCTGCCACTAATGGCACATTAAAGGTGAGGATACCCAATCTGAAGTGAGACTATCAGTTAGAATGTAGGGACTAGAAACTGCGTTGAGGCCCATTGCTCATGTCTACTCTTTGAACCATATCACGGACAGACACGCCCACTTTTCAAAAGATGCACTTTATGGTTAGTTGAAAACAAAAGTCTCTTCCTCATGGACTTACACTTTTCTGTGTGATTTTAGCTGAAAATCCTTAAGTTTCACAGTTTATACAGCGATAGTACTGAAACGTCCACCCAATAGTGTGTCCAGATACACCTTGCGTTCAAATTTTTCCCTTAAACCGAAAAGTGCATCCCAAAGAGTTAAGAGTTGACAGCTCGAAGCCAAACCAACTTACTTTCCGGATTTTTCCTTAACCACAAGCGAAAATACCGCCCAGACATATCTGCACATTTCAACACCGCTTAAGTGCAAGAAAATAAAAGTTAGGTGCCTTTATCGCCCCAGGTATCCGCAAATAACTGATTGTAATCAATGAATTCCTTTCAGTCGAGGCGATATGTATCTTCCTAGCTAATTGGCCCCCATTGCAACGAATAAGGTAAGCAAAAGAAAAAGAGAAAAAAAACGTTAAAATTTATTACTATAGCGTGTGTAGGGAAAACTATTTATTTTCCGCCCAGCAAAGAGGGGGGAAAAAAAAAATCGAAAAATCTAAGGAAACATGCAAGAGATGCATGCCACCTGTCACCCAGTTTAAAGACATCCTTAGCGAAGGAGGTGAAAATTTCCTATTTCAGCTCCAATGGCTCAGATTAAGAGCACAACGACTGTAAATGGCATATGTCACGAGCATTTTTCACTAAGCACCATCTGACGTGTAAGAAACATTCTAAGGACTTAGTTCCTACAGGACATGTATTCGTACATTCTCTTTTTTTCCCTCCCCCATCCTCCTTTTCTTAAACATGAAGGTGTGCAGAAAGTATAAAGAGGAGAAGCAAAGAAAAAAATGAGAAAGGAAGCTAAAACAGATTAGAAGTGTTAATGTCCCTTTTTATGGGATAAAAGACATTGTTTCGTTTTCCTACCGGGATGGCACTTGTTCGCCTATACTATCCAAATTAATGATAGGAAACGGGTTTCTTTATTTATTTTTATTATTTTTTTTTTCTCTAAAGACAAAATTAATATCAGAAAACTTTTCTGAAGGCTAACAGCTTTTGTCCCTCTACGATACGAGTACTCGTACACCTGCATCTAGACTTCTTTGTTAGCTATTCCCTGGAAAACCTTTTTTTTCAATTAGTTGCACCATAAATGGATAAAAAGGAATAAATAATTAAGCATAATGCCATTAGTAATTAGATTCACCCCACGCAATTGCCTGCGTTGCGGAATCTGTATTTATTAAAAAAAAAATTAACATAAATCACTAGTGTTGGGAAATAGTGGAAAAAAGATTGTTTTTGGCATGCGCCATGCCCCATAAATTATTTGCAACCAACGACTAATGAGTTTAGAATGAAAATTACCATTTGGTTTTGGAATTTTGCATCCTCGTTCACGAATTTTGGCATTGTTTTCGAAATTTGAACAAGGCTTTTATTTATATGAATTACCATTTTTGATTTTGTGTGAGACATATTTGTATTAGCGGCTTTTTTAGTCGGGCCTAATAGATTTCAGTTTACAAAATTATTGCATTTGATGCTGTATGTACAGGCCCACCCTGTTTTAAATCATAGAATATTTTGACACTGACAGCTGTTTGCTGATCGAAATCTTGACAGCAAGTCAGTATGGTACGCTTGAACAACGTTGGCAACTATTAAACACTTATTTCCAAAGTGAGTGAGAAGTATTGGCCGAAATGAAGCACCCACCGCGCCTGCTATACGCAAGTTTGTGCAAAAAGTCCGTCAGACTGGTATGCTAATAGAGAACACTCATGGTCCTCGTCGCCGTACGGTGTGCAAAGACGAGAATGTGGCTGCATGACATGAACTTGGACGACCTCTGGTTCATGCCATGCAACAATCGATCTTTGGGCATCAAATTCCCAAATCGTGTTATCAGCCGTCTTGGCGATGTCAATTGGCCGCCTCGGAGCTGCGATTTGATCCCTTTGGACCTCTGGATAAGCCCAGGGCAGTGATAGAGAAAGTGGGTTGTATCCTCATTAGCTTCCTCGTCTCCACATCCCCGACATAAATCTTCATCCGTGAGTCTTAACTCTCTCATGTGGTATCGAAGAGAGTTATGCCCCGTAATAATTCCTATAAGGACAGAAAGGGACTTCCTATCCTTTAGCATAATTCGGTCGGTCCTACTCTTGTCAAAGCAAGGCCATAGGCTTCTGGTGATCACACAGGTGTCCAGGGAGGTCCATCTACTATTGGCCTCACTTCTGGGCAAGATCAATGCCTTTTGCTTCAATGTGCAAGGCGGGATGAACACCGATGTGTCTACCTGTTGCGATGTAGATTCAGAGCCTCTTCTTGCCAAATCGTCCGCCTTCTCATTGCCTGGAATACCTTCGTGTCCAGGGACCTAGCAGAGTACAACCTTGTGCTGTGTTCCAAGAACAATGAGTTCTTCGCGACAGCACTTCACAAGCTTTGATTTTATTTCAATTGTAGTAATCGCTTTTATTGCCGCCTGGCTGTCGATGAAAAAGGTGATACCTTCCGGTGGTATTGCCTTCATCGCAGTCTCACGGGCTATTGTCACTGCCAGGACATCCGCTTGGAAAACACTGCTATGGTTCGGGAGGCGGACTGATCCAGATATCCCCAGCGGTTCCGAAAAAATGCCAGACCCTGCGCCTACATCCATCTTAGATCCATCTGTATAGATAGGGATGGAACGTGTGTTGGCCGGCTAAACATCCTTACATTCTTCCCTGCTTGGGAACGAGCTAGTAAACGGTCTATGAAAATCTAGGAACGGATTGAGGTAATCCGTAGTATAGACTTTTCCTAGATATTTCTCCAGGATCATGGAATGACCTGTTGCATTTTGATTCCAGCTGTCTGACTGACTTATTCTTAGGGCACTTATAGCTGCCGAGGTTTTAACAAAAATGTCCAGCGGTAGAAGATTGAGGACAGCCTCTAGTCCTGCAGTAGGTGTTGTTCTCATGGCACTTGTGGTGCCAATGCAGGCCAATCTCTGGATCCTCGTAAGGGCCGCTGAGTTGGTGGACTTGCTGGCGGACGGCCACCATACAAGACAACCATACGTCAGAATAGGTCTTACTATCGTCGTATACATCCATAGAATAATTTTAGGTTTTGGACCCCAGTTCAAAAGGCTATAGTTGCTGTATTAATTCTTTCATTGATATTAGGTCTCCAGTTCATTTTTTATCAAGAACGAGTCCTAGGTATCTAGCGCTATCCGAGATTTTAAGGGGAGTACCCCCAATGGACGGTACGGTGTGAAGTCAGGAATTTTCCTTCTGTTTGTGAATAATACCAGCTCGGTCTTATGGGGATTGACCGCTAGTCCACATTTCTCAGCCCAGGTGACTAGGATCTTAAGCTCGTTCTTCAATATTTCCAGTTCGAACATAGGAAACAAAAAGATGAGGCTTCTATACAAGATTTTCTTCATGCGCTGCCAAAATCAACTCCAATTTTGAGGTTTTTCTTAAAGCTTTTTCTTTGCCAAAAAAGCTACTGAAAAAATATGGACTTTATGCAGAGAGGGTAAGAGACGATCCTCGACTGTTATAAGAGAAGAATATTTCAAAGGATATCTGGTTCGGTTGTGACTTAATAATATACCTGATCTTAATCCTAAATCATTGAATCTGAATTTGATATTTTATTGAAAACAAACACAAATATTACCAAAAATTGTTTGCTCATTCGGAAAAAAATTACGCAAATGTGTTTAGTTTTTCGAAATCAAAATATTTTCATTAAAAGTTTCTACGTAGCTTATCACAGGTAATAGACACGAATGTACTCCACAATGTATCCTTGATTGTTCCTTCAGTACCCATTTCAGGATTTTTTTTCCCCTGTCATTTGAAAACCTTTGTTTTTTTTGGAAAAGAAAAGTCTTTCACTATATTGCTTGTGAAGTTCAGCAACATTAGATAAAGTTGATTTAACCACGAGTTCAGTAAAAAAAAAAAAAAGAAGAACAAACTTCTGCCAAGTTTGAATACAGCACAAACGGAATGAGAAACTGGGTTTCTGCATAAAAAAGAAGGAAACCAAAAAAAAAGGACGGATACCAGAAGAGGCAAAATAGGAAGCCCATTTATTATTTATGGCATCATTAACAAGTGGAAAGGACCTTGTGTGCACACTGAGCGGTGACCGAGGTGACGTGCGGTCATACGTTTTTTAAAAAAAAAAATTTTCTTTTTTTTATTACTAAGTCCTGGCCAACTGTTACAACGAAATGGTGTCTGGCATTGGAACATAACCTCCGAAGAAGAAAGATCTCTCAGGTGATGTCTGCCAAGGAGGAGTTCAAAGGTTCCTTTTTTTGTGGTTTGCCTTTTGGTAAATAAGTGGTCATAATAGGCTGCTGCCACTGCTGCAATGTGAAAGGGGTACTCTTCGTCTCTTACTGGGTTTTTTTTTTTTTTTGTTCTACTTCTCTTTCAGGAAGCAACTCCTTTTTTTGCCATCAGAAATTGAGAATAGAGACAAAAGTGTTTCTCATGATGATGTCTAACAGTCTGCAAGGAATGAAGGTTCACCTCACTTTGAATGAACTTTGCCTTGCCTTTGCAGGTTAAATGAAACGCGCAATGTAACTGAAAGGATTCTTTTGTGAGGAAGGAGTTGTACTTCGTGACCTATAGCCTTTTGCTTCAACAGTCAAAAGGATTGACGTGGTGAGGGTTTTTTTTTCATGAATCTATTATAAGGAAATGAGTTGAAAGCTCTGTCACTCTGTGAATGCAATGAAGTGTGGTGTAGGAGAAATGACTACTCTCTGGATTTGTTCATTTCTTTTTAATTAAAGTGAAGGGACGTGCTTTAAAAAAAAACTTAATAGACTTTATGGTGTTGGGTATTCCTTCTTTTAAAGTCTGATACATGATAAATTACCATTTTAGTGGTCACATTTAAACACAACGAGAACCCACTGTTTTGGTCGAATTCGTGTGGGCTGTGGTTTTGACCAATTTATCAATTTCTTATCTATCCCATCGCGACGTCATTACTCATCTGAAAGCACTTAACTGGAAATTGGTTTTTAAAGTAAAAGTTGTCTTTTGGATTTTATTTTCTTGATGTGATATACCCTAGACACATCAATAAAAGCTACTACCACCTTCATGGCCACATTGTCAATTTGCATAGAAGAACCGGAGTATACCGAAAGTGGCCCCAGCTTACGCAAACCCGTCTCTGTAAGAAAACTACTGACTACTACTTGCAAAAAGACTATTGGTAACGAATGGGGCTTCCAGCCTCGTATAACTCACTGGCTCTGAATCTCGATCATTAGCAGAGGGGTTACGAAGGGGTTAATCGGCGGTGGACTGCCTTAGATAAACATGTAAACATCAATTATCTAAGTAAAATCCGCCGATCAGAGTTTTTGTTTATAAGTAGAGCAGCGCGTCGTACGACACCTTCTGCAACTGTGATCACTGGATACCTCTTGACATTTGTAGTTTTGCTGCTACACCAGCCGCCTTTAATAATATCAAAGTGGTCTAATAAATATGAATATGACCACGTTTCCATTCTAAAGATACAACTTTCAAAAAAATAGATTAGCCTACTCCCAAGGTAAGTTTGAACGAAAACTTCCGTCCTATCTTAGCTCAAGATTTTTGCATCTGATAGTCAAGCCACTATCAAATCCTTGGAATTCTACTCCATTTGTTCAAAAGTTGCTCTTGACCGTTATACAGCGTGGCCCAAATACAAGTTTCTTTTTAAAAATGCAGTAAAATGAACAAAATTAAGTTCGTTTAGTAAGTAGTTAATTATGGAACACAACGTCGGTCAAGTGGCTGCCTCGGCTGGCCATTTTCGTTAAAAAAATTTTCTGTCTCCAATCTGCATTTCGAGGCAGGAGCTAGGCTAGTTTGTGCTTTAAATGCAAAGAAACAGAACAGCTGGCTCGAGATGCGCGATTGGAGGATATAGTGAGGTTGTGGGTATCCAGTTCTGTGGGCTATACAAAGTCCTTTTTTTCATACATTTTTTGGTTGAAAAATTTTCTGTCTCCAATCTGCATTTCGAGGCAGGAGCTAAGCTAGTTTGTGCTTTAAATGCACAGAAACAGAACAGCTGGCTCGAGATGCGCGATTGGAGGATATAGTCAGATTGTGGGTACCCAATTCTGTGGGCTATACGAAGCCCTTCTTTTCATACATTTTTTGGTTGAAAAATTTTGTGTCTCCAATCTGCATTTCGAGGCAGGAGCTAGGCTAGTTTGTGCTTTAAATGCACAGAAACAGAACAGCTGGCTCGAGATGCACGATTGGAGGATATAGTGAGGTTGTGGGTATCCAGTTCTGTGGGCTATACAAAGCCCTTTTTTTAATAAATTTTTTGGTTGAAAAATTTTCTGTCTCCAATCTGCATTTCGAGGCAGCAGCTAAGCTAGTTTGTGCTTTAAATGCACAGAAACAGAACAGCTGGCTCGAGATGCGCGATTGGAGGATATAGTGAGGTTGTGGGTATCCAGTTCTGTGGGCTATACAAAGCCCTTTTTTTCATACATTTTTTGGTTGAAAAATTTTCTGTTTTTAATCTGCATTTCGAGGCAGCAGCTAAGCTAGTTTGTGCTTTAAATGCACAGAAACAGAACAGCTGGCTCGAGATGCGCGATTGGAGGATATAGTGAGGTTGTGGGTATCCAGTTCTGTGGGCTTTTTTTCCATATCCTTTCCATATGTATCCAAAAGGATTCAGTCGGTATAAACTGATCTATCCATATTCTCTAATACCTAGCGTCACTATATATTTATTGGTGCTAGCCATTCATCTACGAATCATGTTCTCGTCAAAAAGGGTTTCTACAGCTCGTAGGATAATGATTGTAATCTCGACATAAAAAACGATTCAAAACTAGTGATCGTAACACCCAGTTAGAGTGCCTGCTCGCCTTTGTTAGTAACTCCTTGAGTCACCCAATCAAATCTGCAAAGAATTCTTATCCGAACTATTGCAAAAGAGATTCACCTTGACCTCTATGCCCACTGTTCGTGCTGTGACATAGTGTAACGAAGTAGGCTAACTCTTCCCATTCACATATCGGATTTTTAGGTTAAAGTCCTTCCAATCTGTTTTTCAATGAATTCTCCAGATCGTTAGTTGAAGCTGTGCGGCATACATATTCCAGATTCCCGATTCCACACATCATATTTGAATTTGTCTCCTTAAATCATTCGAACTGAAATCGGATCGCATCCGGAAATTGTTTTCTCACATCCATCCATGCAAATGGTTAAAAAGGCTCTTTATTTGATTTTATTCCTTTGGGGATTATTAAAGTGCACTTTGTCCTTTTTACAGTACCAGGAAGGCATCGTGCCTTAGAGACAGAGAACTTCAAAGAAAAAGAACGAACAAAAAAGAACTCTTTTTCTTTCGCATAAACCCACTTAGATACTCTTGTGCATCTTAAGAGAAAATGCATTTCACGTACACATAGTTGCGAAGGCAGCATCGTCAAATCAAATATCACTTTCAACATTTACCCACCTTTGAGGGTGTAACTTACAATTCTGTCGGTGTGAACTTAGTCCTAGAAGTAAACGGGTTTCCTTACATTTTTTTTTTTTGCAGTTCGATGGGTAACCTCACCAGTTGCCACATTTTGGCAAACGCTTACAATATCAGAGATAAAATGAAAGAATCGAATTTTACCTTTTGAAATTCATACTAGCACCTTTGAAGGTAAATTTCCGATGGAACAATGGAGAAAGTTGGTAAAAAAAAAAACACTTAAGTGCATAGATTCGATGGTTTTCTTTGAAGTGGTTCCAGTTTGTGATAATGGCAAAGGTACATGGCATAGCAAAGGGTTGCACACAAGGATATCGAATTGAAGGTAACAAGGATTTAAGTTGCCCGAAATAGGGACGCCAGACCTCTCCCTGTGATGTACATATATCAGCATCAGTTATGTTTCGAGATCATAAATTTATCATAGATACAAGTTTACGAACAATAGATTCAAATGAGTCCATAGTTTAGCGAATTCCCTATCAAGTCAGGAACTATCTTTGAAATGGCATTGCTCTGTCTGAATTATGTATTCTTTTTGAATATTGTTTCTGAAGCTTGTTAGAAGAATACAAGCAATTCCCTCAAACTGTTGCTTTGTTATGGAAATATTTATTCATCAACATCGCGTATTCAGCACCATTCCCATCTTTGGCTCAACTATAGTATTTCTCATTTCAATTCGTTTTTATTGAATTCAATTGAAGATTTAATTATTTCTTGAATAGATGAAGTAAATGAACTCTCTTTGTCCATTGCAGGATATCCACAACCGATGTATCGTTGGTTAAAGGACGGCATACCAGTTGGAGACTATTCATCGAGTCAGTTCTATCGGATACACAACACCAGGCGAGAGGATGCGGGAAGTTACCAATGCATTGCCAAGAACGATGCTGGATCGATATTTAGTGACAAGACTGACGTCGTGGTTGCATGTGAGTATACAAAAGAGAAAAAAACCAAATTCTTAATCACTTGGCTTTTTTTTACTTGGTAAGGGATTTGTGGGTTAATTTGAAACAGATTGGTGGTAGTTGTCGGATGTACTTGTACATATGTACGTCTTCAACATCCAAATCCCATTGAAACTTTCGATAGAAACATGTCTGCTAATGAATTCTAAAACAATCTTTTACGCGCACAAGTGCTGCAGTGTGTGCTCAGTACTCACAGTTTTGCCAACATGAGGTTGAAGTGCATTTAAAATACCATAAACAGCACTTCACACTCGTACATCATTATTATTGCATATTGCTGTTCTGTTTACAAATTTCCAGTCTTAACCATGAACACACATATGGAAATGTAAACAATGTCCTCACTCTCATGCCATCATAATTGCAAGTAGGTGGCATCACCATGTCTTCTATCAAATTTTGGCCTGAATGCAAGTTAAACATTCTAAAGTTACCAGAATATGGAAACTAGAAAATTGTTTCCACCTACACTTGGAAAATGTTTGTACAAGTACTACGAGTACTATTCGTGTAGATAAATCAAAGTGTTTGAGGCGATACCACAAGTAATTGAACGAGGCTTTCTCTGACAACACTGTGGTAACCCATATTTGGTCTCGAATATAGGAAGAATGGTGTATACACCACTCTGGGGAAAGCTGGACTTCTTAAGGGTTGACATAATCCAAAATGAATTTTAAATATATTGCACAAATCGCTACGAATGGTAAAAGTAGCTTATAAGGCTAGTCTAGTAGAAATAGCTACCCTGCTTGGATAGAGGCTCCAGTGTCTCAGAGTCATCAACGAGGTAACCGAAAACATCCCTGAAATATGTATTTCTTATTCTGTATTTAGCCCGAAATGCAGCCGGAATATAAGAGCTAGTGGCTATAAGAGATGTAAAAAAAAATAAATATTTGGCGCTACAGGTTGATGGGACCCAGGGCCTAGCTTCTCACAGCCATTCGTGTTGTGCGTGTTATATTCTTTACACGAATGGAAGGGACCTACTGTTTAATGCCGTGTCCAAGGGCAATTTGTTATTTAAGAAGCTTTCTCAGGACAGTTGTACTCTCGAATGTTTGTCAGACGCGCCGGCAATTCCGTCTGTCTGTCTGTATATGCGACTGCAGCCTAAACGGCTGGACGGATTTGCTTCAAACATCAAATTATTTAGGCAAAGTAATAGACCTTCAAATTTTCTATAATTCACTCAAACAACCTATATGGCCACGCCCACTTTTTAAGGGCGTTTTTATAAAAACAAAACATTGAGTAAACTCCCACAATGTTATGACTATTATTCCATCGAGCATGAAGAAGAAGAACAAGACTTGGACCTTAATCCTGATGAAATTTTACACTTATACCATTACGGTGCAAGTACGTACGACTCAGTCGTGCACTTCATTTCTAGTAAGAGAGTGACAATTTGAAAACGGAACCCACTTCCAGTCAACAAGAAATCACCTCTGATAGTCTGTTTGTATGAAATATTCGCCGTACATACTAGCCTCATCTACAAAAAAAACTGTAAATATTCCCAACTACTCTGAAATATAGTATACAATCGGACCTATTCCATCTAAAGTACATCGTGGACGTCTAGAGCTTTTGTACAACACACAATTTCATGAGACACCAAATTTTGGTAAAGAATTTCGAGTTAAGAGCTGAAATCTATTCAGTTGATACAAATTCACAAACTTTTCAGCCGCTCATGTTATTATTTATCGTTGAAAGTCTCACGAAGTTGTTTTCGTAACTGCGAGCTCTAGGACATGTACCAAGTCCAACAACCGAAACACGTCGTCGAGGAAGACCAAACTAAAAAGATTCCTGATTGCTGATTCCGGAGGATTAGATTTAGAAAACTACATAGAGAGAAGTGTACCAAGGGTCGATAAGAACGAAACACTACTGTATGTCTACTATGGAGCCTTCGTGGGTTCGGACATTTTTAAGTACAGAACCCTCCTTAAGTATCATCAACTCTTAAGATTTTGTGCGCAACCTGTAGTCCACTATCAGTTTGGTTAGCATACTGTAGCATGCCGACCAAACAACTGAAAACTCACATTTTAGCCATTTGTGGAGACGGGCTTTCAAAAAGCCCGAAGCAGCACCACGACCTGAGAGAAATCTTCTTAAATATGTTATGCGTTTCCTGTTAGGTCAAATCAAGTTCACAACTGAAGGCATACTTAAGCCTTTGTGAAAGTGTTTTAACCCAGTCCGACCAATGGGGATATATGTATTCACATAAAAAATTTTCCCCAGTTTCAGGGTCCTCTAGGCATGGTTGGCATGGGGGTAATACCAAATTTCTTGATCTTTGGTGTTTTTTTTTTTTTTTTAACTTGGATATCTTAATCTTTTTTTTGTGAGTACCAATAGGACCGGTTTTCGTTGATTTATTTCTGTTTTTAGCTGACTGATAAGTGAACCAAAGGTTAGGCTCTGGATTTGGCAAGTTTGTCAGCAGCTTCATGGGCAGGAATACCTTTATGTCCTGGGAGTCATGTCAGTGTGATTTTATTGTGTACAGCTAGCTGGAGAAGGATTTGAACACAGTTCCAAAACAATTTAAACTCAAAGTCAGAGAACATGATAGGACCGCTTGACTTTCTGATAAACACTGTACATGTGATCTTCGGAGATTTCTTCTGATACACTCTTTAGCACAGAGCTCGATACCAAAACCTCGGGACAAGGAACACAGAAGTAAAGTGTCCTTAATGACGCAGACAATTTCTAGTCGGTCCCGAATATTTCGACTCTCACCCTTATTCGGCATTTTTGAACCATCAATTTGCGAGTCGAAATGACAACTTTAAAGGAATGATAGAGATTGATTCATTTCGGCATGAATTCCGAGATGGTCACTGCTTGTAAGAACAGCAGTGGAATTCTTTCAAGGACTTTCATATATTCAATTAGGTTGGTTGCTTTGATGTTACGCCGCAGTCTTCGTGACACTTATGTGAAGAGGTGAAAGGTCTAGAAGGACTTCCAGTGGAACAGTCGAATAGGTACGCATTAAATCCGTGATACGTACAGAAGCCAGTTGGAGGAGATTTTCACACCAAATGAGTAATGTGAAGGTTGTAGGCAGGATGATGATAGTTCCGTAATTCCAGTAAATGGTGTTAGGAATTAATCTCAATTTTTCCCGAAAAGGTAGAGCAGACATTGAAGGCTCTGATCGCATTTTCAGTGGTCCTTTCGAGATTTCCAATTAAGTTTGTGATGTAAAGCTACACTGATTGACTTGAAAGTCTTTGAATCTGAGGGAGATCTTGTGCCAGCTTTAGGTATGAACTGACTACATTGTCTTTTCTCCAATCTACATGAAACTAAATATTGGCCCTTTGTGCCCATCCTGTGCTAGTGAAGGAAAAATTCCATCGTCACAGAGAGTTTTTATGGGCTTTGTGGAGATGGGCCATCTGATGAAATCGTGGCAAATCCTCCTTGTGCGTCAGAGGGGATGTTAAGCTTAAAATCCCATTAAAAAAGAAAGAAGCTCACCGAAGCTATGACACATAAGACCATATAAGCAGGATTCTTAATAACCATTCTAGATGAGACAGTAACTCTGTGAATTGAATCATTTTAGACGTAGATGGTGTTGCATATTTTAGGTTTCTAATTAATCTGAGAATAGTATGATTTGAAGGACAATTGCACTCGAAATATAAAACACGAAGAGGCGTTTAGTGTTTTAAAAAATAGATATTTGGCGCGAGAGGTCTATGGGACCCAGGGTCTAGCTTCTCACAACCATTCGTGTTGTGCGTGCTATATTCTTAACACGAATGGAAGGGTCCTACTGTTTAATACGGTGTCCGAATCGCAATTTGTTATTCGAGAAGCTTTCTCATGCGTTTGTCAGACGCTCGTTGTCTAGATATTGAACTACTCCTTGCTCCGTAGTCCAACGCAGTAGTCTTAAGAGCCACATTTGGTTTTGGACATGCCTTCCTAGAATACAATCCAGCGGTCTGTTGGACATGAGGCAAAGCTATAACAAAGTAGATTTACGTTGTAAGTAGCTGGATGAGGTGACACAGAGCTCAATAAAGGGACTGACTGAATCAACATACATCTCTACGCTATGTACACTGTTTGACTGTTTGACGCACTAGTTAGCTAGTAGAGCTTCATACTGTGTAACATGTGATAGTAGTGTAAGTCTTACAGTCAGACTGTCGTACGACTGCGCATAGATACGTCTACTAAGTGTACTTTCATATTTTCACCATCTTGCCTCTGCAGATAGTGACAAGAGCCAGTGGTAAACAGCCTCATCAAGCTCCTTTATAAAGCCATGCATCCACCATGTATGCATTACAGTTGACACCCAATTACCCTTTGTTCTAAACGAGTTAACTAAAAGTAGATCTTGTGCTGCACAAAGACTGCTGCACATTTCTCTGAAGCTGCCATTCAATTTCCTTCAATTAACCTCATTTGCATTTTCCAGAATTCATCTCATTTTAAACTCTACACAAAGTCTTTCTCATGACCTAAAAAAAAAAAAAAAATACAAAAAACTGCATCACGAGCGAGACACTCAATTGTTGCTGGCATGGAACACAACAACTGTGTCCATCACGAATCATATCAGATATAATTGCCCCCAATTGAATCCGCGAACTCCTCCATGCCATCGATCTCTTAATTTCCAAGAACCACTTAAGGCTTCTTCACACACATATACAGACTTACAGGAACGATAATCTCTTATCCTTGTCCTATTTTCAGACATGGGCATATTTGAAGACCAGCAAGAGGGTCGAATCGGAGTGCACTCTGGACATCCCGCCGTTTTTAATTTACCACCAATTGAATCAGTGCCCCAGCCATCGGTAATGTGGCAAACCGAAGAGGGACCACTCAATTATGACATCAAATACGCCTTCACCAAGCTGAATCAGTTGATAATCCTCAGTGCGGACGAAAGCGATCGCAAGGCGTACAGAGCCCGGGCCATCAACACCCAAATAGGCAAAGAGGAGAACAGTGCGTTCATCCACTTAAACGTTACCGGTGATCCGTACACCGAAGTGGCACCCGAAATCATAGTCCATCCGGAAGATATGAAACTCAAACGAGGCGAACAAGCCGCCGAGTTGCAATGCATATCCAATGCCAGGCCATTACATGAAATTGAAACGTTATGGACGAAGGATGGCATCTTGATCGAAAACTCTGGAGTTCCGCATACACTGAATGATCCGTGGAATCGAACGCTGGCCCTGCTTTCGGCGAACTTGACACATTCCGGCGAGTATACATGTCAAGTACGATTGCGATCAGGAGGATTCCCAACTGTGACATCCACAGCCAAAGTCGAGGTCCAAGAACCGCCGACATTCTTCACACAGATGCGATCGGAGACATACGGCGAATATGGAGCCGTTGTTACGTTACCCTGCGACGTTGTTGGCGATCCAATACCAGCTGTGCAATGGTTTCGGAATGCCGAACCAATTGATGTTGCCGACGTGAGGTGAGTCTCAACAGAGGCGACCCATCAGACCCATCCGTTTGAATCACATCCGTTTTTTGTGTTTTTCTCGTTCACCAGGTACACTCTGAAGGAAGATAATTCGCTGGTGATTAAGAAGCTGACAATTGATGACTCTGCGATGTTCCAATGCCTGGCGTCGAACGAGGCCGGCGAAATGTCCTCTTACACTTGGCTAAGAGTCAAAAGTAAGTATCCGCCTGCTTGTGCTTGTAATACATTCATGAATATATGTAATTGTTTAATTGTCTTTCCTGCTAACCGCTACAAAACTCATTCGAATCAATACAACTTACTAAACTCATTCCATAGAAGGTTGTTCACCTGAAAAGGACGCCCTTGTTGTTGTTGGTGGCAATGCTATACATAGAGAAACTAAACATGCTTATGCTGAAACTAATACAAATGTGCATTTGAAACATCTACCTACTAACTATTATAGAGACTTTTTAAAACGAGTTAAACGCTTAGCGCAGCCGCGTATAATTCGCGTCAGAGCGTCACATTCTGGATCTTCTGGTAGACGCAAGGAGTTTCGCTTTGGTATGGGTGATCATTTCAAGAAATATTGTATATACACACTACACAGTCACCTGTTTGCACCTTTTTTTTTGTTTTGTTTTATTCACTGCACTGTTAACACTTGTTGCACTTACATATTTGTATTTATTTATATTTTAAATTTAATATAATCGTGGTGGTGAGAGTCGCTGTATTTGTGTTTGTTTTTATTTATTTATTTGTTTCATAAAATTAGTAAACATCTACTGTTCCCTTTAGATACAACTGGGTCGGCTATTTGTTGGTTATTTTTAAAAATTGTCCTAAAAACAATTCATTTAATATTTTGTAAAGTTTGTAGTAGATGTCGACCTTACAGAGGAATTAATATTTTGTCTCGAAATATTGACAAAATACTACTCGAAAGCTGAAAGTAAAGTTTTGTTTTAAAAAAAGGCTATAAAAAAATAGTTCAGCAAAGATTGTTGCTTTATTGAAACGAGTAAATCTTTCAATAAGTTATGGAATATTATTTCATTCAAATGACGGCTTGGCAGTAGGTCATCCTGTGAACTCTATTTTTCCATACATTTTCAAATGTTTCGGCCTTTATTTTCCGAATAGCTTAACCAATATTATTTTTGAGTGTAGCATCGATCTAAATAATACTCCACAAACAAATCTCCAATAGTGTCAAATCGCAGATCAAAATAACATATGATTCCAAAGAGATGTCCCCCCCTTCCAAAACACTAAGGAAGAGGATATATGGGACGATATTGCATATGAAGTTTAAGATCATCAAGACATTTTTTCCACTCTGGACCTCTATACACCCAACTTCTCCCCAAACGCTAAATAGTGGCCAACTGAGTACGCCAAAGTCTAAATCATCCTCTTTACGTTTTTTAGTCAAGTTTTTTGACGCATTTGACGCAAAACACTAAGGAAGAGGAGATATGAGTCGATATTGCATATGAAGTTCAAGATCGTCAAGACATTTTTTCCACTCTCTACCTCTGTATACCCAACTACTCTCCAAACGCTTAAAAGCGGCCAACTGAGTACGCCAAAGTCTAATTCATCCTCTTTACGTTTTTTGTTCAATTTCGTCCATTTCACGCAAAACGCTAAGGAAGAGGAGATATGAGTCGATATTGCATATGAAGTTCAAGATCGTCAAGACATTTTTTCCACTCTGGATTTCTGTATACCCAACTTCTCCCCAAACGCTAAATAGCGGCCAACTGAGAACGCCAAAGTCTTAATCATCCTCTTTACGTTTGTTGTTCAATTTCGTTCATTTGACGCAAAACACTAAGGACGAGGAGATATGAGTCGATATTGCATATGAAGTTCAAGATCGTCAAGACATTTTTTCCACTCTGGATCTCTGTATACCCAAGTTCTCCCCAAACGCTAAATAGCGGCCAACTAAGTACACCAAAGTCTAAATCATCCTCTTTACGTTTTTTGGTCAATTTTTTGTTCAATTTCGACCATTTGACGCAAAACGCTAAGGACGAGGAGATATGAGACGATATTATATATGAAGTTCAAGATCGTCAAGACATTTTTTCCACTCTGGACCTCTGTACCATCCGACTTCTCCCCAAACGCTAAGTAGCGGCCAACTAAGTACACCAAAGTCTAAATCATCCTCTTTACGTTTTTTGGTCAAGTTTTTTGTTCAATTTCGACCATTTGACGCAAAACGCTAAGGACGAGGAGATATGAGACGATATTATATATGAAGTTCAAGATCGTCAAGACATTTTTTCCACTCTGGACCTCTGTACCATCCGACTTCTCCCCAAACGCTAAGTAGCGGCCAACTAAGTACACCAAAGTCTAAATCATCCTCTTTACGTTTTTTGGTCAAGTTTTTTGTTCAATTTCGACCATTTGACGCAAAACGCTAAGGACGAGGAGATATGAGACGATATTATATATGAAGTTCAAGATCGTCAAGACATTTTTTCCACTCTGGACCTCTGTACCATCCGACTTCTCCCCAAACGCTAAGTAGCGGCCAACTAAGTACACCAAAGTCTAAATCATCCTCTTTACGTTTTTTGGTCAAGTTTTTTGTTCAATTTCGCCCATTTGACGCAGAACACTAAGGAAGAGGAGATATGAGTCGATATTGCATATGAAGTTCAAGATCGTCAAGACATTTTTTCCACTCTCTACCTCTGTATACCCAACTACTCTCCAAACGCTTAAAAGCGGCCAACTGAGTACGCCAAAGTCTAATTCATCCTCTTTACGTTTTTTGTTCAATTTCGTCCATTTCACGCAAAACGCTAAGGAAGAGGAGATATGAGTCGATATTGCATATGAAGTTCAAGATCGTCAAGACATTTTTTCCACTCTGGATTTCTGTATACCCAACTTCTCCCCAAACGCTAAATAGCGGCCAACTGAGAACGCCAAAGTCTTAATCATCCTCTTTACGTTTGTTGTTCAATTTCGTTCATTTGACGCAAAACACTAAGGACGAGGAGATATGAGTCGATATTGCATATGAAGTTCAAGATCGTCAAGACATTTTTTCCACTCTGGATCTCTGTATACCCAACTTCTCCCCAAACGCTAAATAGCGGCCAACTGAGAACGCCAAAGTCTAAATCATCCTCTTTACGTTTTTTGTTCAATTTCGTTCATTTGACGCAAAACACTAAGGACGAGGAGATATGAGACGATATTGCATATGAAGTTCAAGATCGTCAAGACATTTTTTCCACTCTGGATCTCTGTATACCCAACTTCTCCCCAAACGCTAAATAGCGGCCAACTGAGAACGCCAAAGTCTAAATCATCCTCTTTACGTTTTTTGTTCAATTTCGTTCATTTGACGCAAAACACTAAGGACGAGGAGATATGAGTCGATATTGCATATGAAGTTCAAGATCGTCAAGACATTTTTTCCACTCTGGATCTCTGTATACCCAACTTCTCCCCAAACGCTAAATAGCGGCCAACTGAGTACGCCAAAGTCTAAATCATCCTCTTTACGTTTTTTGGTCAAGTTTTTTGTTCAATTTCGACCATTTGACGCAGAACACTAAGGAAGAGGAGATATGAGTCGATATTGCATATGAAGTTCAAGATCGTCAAGACATTTTTTCCACTCTGGACCTCTGTATACCCAACTACTCTCCAAACGCTTAAAAGCGGCCAACTGAGAACGCCAAAGTCTAAATCATCCTCTTTACGTTTTTTGTTCAATTTCGTTCATTTGACGCAAAACACTAAGGACGAGGAGATATGAGACGATATTGCATATGAAGTTCAAGATCGTCAAGACATTTTTTCCACTCTGGATCTCTGTATACCCAACTTCTCCCCAAACGCTAAATAGCGGCCAACTGAGAACGCCAAAGTCTAAATCATCCTCTTTACGTTTTTTGTTCAATTTCGTTCATTTGACGCAAAACACTAAGGACGAGGAGATATGAGTCGATATTGCATATGAAGTTCAAGATCGTCAAGACATTTTTTCCACTCTGGATCTCTGTATACCCAACTTCTCCCCAAACGCTAAATAGCGGCCAACTGAGTACGCCAAAGTCTAAATCATCCTCTTTACGTTTTTTGGTCAAGTTTTTTGTTCAATTTCGACCATTTGACGCAGAACACTAAGGAAGAGGAGATATGAGTCGATATTGCATATGAAGTTCAAGATCGTCAAGACATTTTTTCCACTCTGGACCTCTGTATACCCAACTACTCTCCAAACGCTTAAAAGCGGCCAACTGAGAACGCCAAAGTCTAAATCATCCTCTTTACGTTTTTTGTTCAATTTCGTTCATTTGACGCAAAACACTAAGGACGAGGAGATATGAGACGATATTGCATATGAAGTTCAAGATCGTCAAGACATTTTTTCCACTCTGGATCTCTGTATACCCAACTTCTCCCCAAACGCTAAATAGCGGCCAACTGAGAACGCCAAAGTCTAAATCATCCTCTTTACGTTTTTTGTTCAATTTCGTTCATTTGACGCAAAACACTAAGGACGAGGAGATATGAGTCGATATTGCATATGAAGTTCAAGATCGTCAAGACATTTTTTCCACTCTGGATCTCTGTATACCCAACTTCTCCCCAAACGCTAAATAGCGGCCAACTGAGTACGCCAAAGTCTAAATCATCCTCTTTACGTTTTTTGGTCAAGTTTTTTGTTCAGTTTTGTCCATTTGACGCAAAACACTAAGGACGAGGAGATATGAGACGATATTGCATATGAAGTGCAATGTAGATCACGTACTCTAAAATTATTTTGTACTATTTTATTCTATTATTTCTGTCAACATTTGTTAATGCTTCAAACCTGCAATCATTTTCGTTAATTATTGGATATCCTGCAGTAGTTGGTGGAAGTATGCTTAACCAACAAGTTGGTAATCAACCTTAATTAAATAATTTGCCATTGAAATGAATATTCCAATTGTAATGCACACGCAACAACAATTAGCAAATGAAATTGATAATCCTGTCAATTATGTATATCAGATATTAATTTAAATTGCTGCATTCGAGCTCAAATGGAAATTAAGCTTGTGTCGCACCCATGTGTTTTAGAAGGATTAGTTCTTCCATTGTTGGACATGGAGCATCATTCCCCTGTCAAGTCTGGCTTCTGCTCATTAAAACTGATTTCGTAGTTAGTCTGAAAAGAAGGATAAGCCTACATATGTAGCAACAATCATCTACGTTTTGAACCCGTCTGTTCAAGTATGCACAAGGGCTTAAAAAAGTCTAGTCAAAGTACAGATACGGAGATTGCCTCCATAGGTAACTATGTAAAAGCCTTGAAGGTGTTCATTAAATCACAGAAACGGTTGCAAATACTTCTCCAGTTTCAGATCATTTAATTTACGTCCTTCGGGCCCTCCATGATTATTCGTTTTGTTCACTTTCCTTGAAAATACTCTCCTGCACCCGGTACCAACATGAATCGCTTGAAGTTTGCTGTTTCCCTTGCTGAACTGCTGTCCATGATGGATTTTTAATTGACATATCACATGCTGCAATGAATTCCACAAATTTTCATATAAAACTTTGAATCCTTTCTGTTGTTTGCATTGCAATGCTAGCTTTCACTATCGACCAATTCTAACATTCTCCTACAATGGTTTTTAGCCTACAGGACCTCACGGATCTTGTTTCTTTCCATTCTTTACTAAACCGCTGGGGGAAGTTAATTTATCCTTCTAATGAAGATTTTCAATAGACGTTGGACATTCAATTGTAGCTACCATGCAACTATCGATGTCATACCATCACTCAATGTTCGACAAATGATAAAATTTATTGGCAAAACTAAAGGTAAACAACAAGGAAATATTAACCTTCCCCAGCTTATAAGATCCGGAATTGGTTTACAACGAGTTTCCTATTAGAATTTGTCTACAAAGGCTATCCAAACACAGGATATGTTGCACTAAATAGAATATACTACAAGAATCCATTCAACAAAGACAGATGCATACTTCAAATATTAGAAATTTCTAAATAAAGAGAACCATATCCGCCCTATAAAATGGGAAACTCAATATTGAATCTTTTGTACAATTTAAACAATTCCTATTGCCGGCTTGCTATTGTAAATGTAAGCAATGTGCAATAAATAAAGCAAATGCGGCTGAATCCTTTTTATCCACAAGGACAACCACATATTTGGAATAACCCGAACAGTAAAATATGAAATATGATAATTATGATATTCTTATAACAATTGGTGAATTTACACGAGGAATATATGTAAATTGACCTGGCTGCGAAAATTTCCAAATATATCCAGCCTTTCAGTGATAACAATTTAATCGCTGGAAATATTTATGAAGGAACTTATTACCAGGTTGGTTGGATAGCAAACAATGCACTTGGAATTATTTATAGAGAAGCATGGCTCTCCATTGTGGTCCATTGTGGTACTACTTACTTACTTAACGGGCTCCCGACCCGTGAAGAGTCCGTGCCTGAGACACGGTAGCCTTCCATCCTCTTCGATCCCGGGCACGCTGCTTCCAGTTGTACAGACCAAGCGCTATGGCATCCGCGATAGCTTGGTCTTTAAAACGGAGGTTCGGTCTTCCTTGGGGGCTGTGAGTCGAAGATCCTCTTCGCTGGAGCATTATTGTCCATTCGCTCGATGTAGCCGACCCATTGCTCATAGAGTTCGCGGTTATATGTTCTCCTCCATTCGCCCTCCTCGCATATGGGACCAAAAATTCGACGAAGAATTTTTCTCTAGAAAGTGCCCAACATGTGCTCTGCTTTCCTGTTTATCGTCCAGCACTCGGCTCCATATAGCAGAACTGGCAGGATCAAAGTTTTGTAGAGCATACATTTCGTCTTCCGAGATAGGAGTTTTGAACCCATTTGTTTTGCCAAACCGACGTAGCAGCGGTTTCCTAGGGTAAGCCTTCGTCGAATCTCCACTAGGGTGTCGTTCGTGAAGTTGATATTTACTCCGAGGTAGGTAAACTCCCTAACTACCTCAAAGTTACTGTTGTCAATAGTGGCGTTTTGTCCTAGGGGGTGGACCGATTGCCCTGCGCACTATCTGTTCCAGCACTAGATTGAAGAAGTCACACGACAGCGCATCTCCTTGCCGAAATCCGGTGCAAGTTTAGAATAGTTCAGAGGAGCTGTTCCCAAATTGCATATTGCACCGCGTGTTTTCCAGCATTGTGGTACTACATGAATCCAAAATCTTCCTTAAGCTAATCCCGAAACCGCCAGGAGCTTAATTTAAAGTGTTAGAGGCTATTGAAGAGAGGCGTTAGCTACTTCACCTAAATTATCGAATTACTTAGTAGGAATCGAAATGCAATCTTCTGTAATCGAAGTGAGTTTGGCACGTAGATATGAGGTGGATCGAGCTTGGTTGATCTACAAATAGTAAACCTCCCAGTGTTAGGGCCTAAGGTTGTAGGGTGAGGCATGCCGATGCAAGCTCGTCAGCTATATAATTCCCTGGAGTATTACAGTGACCCGGCATTTAAGGAGGTAAGTGGTAAATTGTACAGCCATCTCGTTAAGAGACAGTCGACAATTTACAGCAGTTTTCGAATTGAAAACTTTCAAAGATTTGATCGCGGTTGGACTATCACGAAACTATAAGAAATGTGATATCCAGATTAAGAATCAGATAATACTTCGGCCACGGCAAGATATCCTTGAGCTCTAAGATCTCCGCCTGAAAGAAGCTTCTGTGATTTAGAGGTTAGAAAGAGATTTATATTGAGATCGTTGAAAAAAGACAATTCGTCCTATTTCCGATTCTGTTTTTGATCCGTCCGTATTGAAACACAAGGAACGCATGTAGCACAGATCCTGTTCTCAATCAACTCTTGCGGGGATGCATGAACCAAAGTTCCTATTGTACAAAAAATTATGGAATCTGGACCTACATACATATGGACGTAGACGGGGTCTTGGGGAAAAAATTCAAGATTTCTGAGAATAGAGGAGTGTCTTGTGCTTGGACTAGACCACTAATAAGTTTAGTCTGCACAAGTTGCCACTTGTTTCCTATAAATATCGAAACATAGCAAAAAACAACATACACTGCTCCGCATCGGGTGGTTCTTAGTGTTCCATTGATCCATATGGCTTTGGCGGTGCACTGATTTTTTAGTTTAAAACCCTCTTTTTTTTCATTTCTGGGAATGTTTTCGAGAAATGGCAAAACAAATACTTTTCAATCAATTTTTTCCGGCAACAACGGATAAAACTAGTACCTGGTTGCCTCCCAAGTCTTGTACTGTTAATCGGATGGCTTTAATCTTGAATAATTGTCAAAACCTTTACCTATGTGTGACCTTCGACCTCTCGAGTTGCTCGATGTTCGATATCGCTAATCAAATCCAGGAGTCACATCCTGCCAAAATGAGTGCCAAAAACCTAGTAATGAAATAGTAGTCAGTGTTTGAAAGACCCATTCTTGTACACCTATGCTATTGCAACGAACGTACTGGAAGATAGTTTCCAGGATTTTAATTTCTCGATGAAAATGTCCCCAAAGATCTTAAAATAAATATACATATACTACATGAGTCTCCTTAACACCGAATATAAGACTTGGACTCCAAGTGCTCTGAATTCTTCTGTGAATAGACGAGTTGCACTAACATCACCATTCGACGCAAATAGAGGCTTTGGGCTGATCACAATCGAGTTCACGTTCCCAATAAAGCCAAGGAGCTAATCATCCAAGTAAAATATTTATATCGAAAAATGGTTAAAAAAGAATCTACTTATAGTCTTGGAAATAATAATAATTCGAGAGCTCAAATGTCCTTTTGTGGCTACGGAATCTATTGAGAAACAAACCCCTTTCAAGACAAACTTGGAAGACTGTATGGCCCATAAGTAAAAACCATAACAGATGAAGTACACTCACAAGTTTCAGTGAATCCCTGGTTAGAGACTACTGTTAGTCGAATTATACCTGAAAGTGGAGAGTTATCAGTGCTAGTATACCTACTAAGTATGTACAAGGTCTAGAAGTTTATTTTGACTCCAACTATTGCTGGCTATACTAGGTTAGGTTAGGTATGTGGGTAGGCAACTAGATAGATATCACATCGCCACACTCATTGTGATACCCAATGTGATACCCAAAGGGGAAAAAGTCCCTTGCCCATTGGTAAAACCTCGTATTAATTCACATCTTGTAGATCACCATCCTGTTGATTTGATGAACCTAAAAGTTTAATTTATTGGTCTGTTTGCTAATTCTTCAAGGTCACGGAAAAAGTGTCGCCCTAGAAATTTGAATCTAAGGTGGATAAGCCCAGGGCAGTGACAGAGAAAGTGGGTTGTATCCTCATTAGCTTCCTCGTCTCCACATCCCCGACATAAATCTTCATCCGTGAGTCTTAACTTTCTCATGTGGTACCGAAGAGAGTTATGCCCCATAATAATTCCTATAAGGACAGAAAAGGACTTCCTATCCTTAAGCATAGTTCGGTCGGTCCTACTCTTGTCAAAGCAAGGCTTCTGGTGATCACACAGGTGTCCAGGGAGGTCCATCTACTATTGGCCTCACTTCTGGCCAAGATCCATGCCTTTTGCATCAATGTGCAAGGTGGTATGAACACCGAGGTGTCTACCTGCTGCGATGTAGATTCAGAGCCTCTTCTTGCCAATTCGTCTGCTCGCTATACTAGTTACTAGCAACAACATTTGAGATAGAAAAATATGACATCCAAGGACAGAGGTAAACCTTTTCTTAAAGAAGTTCCTCTTGGTGCCAATAATATGTCCTAAAAACTCATCTTTTTTTTAAACAAATATTTCCCTCTAAACGGAAATATAAGGCAATAAGTTGTTGAGATAAACTAATAAACTGAGCAGTGTGCTTAGACTTACCTGCATAAGACATATTTTCGGCCCCCAGGAACTGCCTTCTTACTATGCAGTATGTCCATAGGCGCCTAAACCAGTGTACTGTACCAAATGGCAAACTAAACTAATAAAAGTCCAATACATACAATTTCAATTGATGAACTTTCGATGAATAACAATACTAAATCAAACAGAACTTATTCCCAAGTTTTCCCTTTCTTCGATTAAGCTATTTACGGCATTATACCTAAAACTTTTGAGAACTTCCTTAAACTTCCCAAAACTTACCGCTAAATGAAGATGAAAAAAAAAATAGCGAAAATTCTAATAAAGAAAAATTGTATAACTAAAAACGATTTTTAAATTATCGTAGCTAAATTTTAGCACAAAGTTTTTTCGCCCTCAAAATATGGAAACTTTTTTTTTTGCGGGGAGTTGGCAGGAAATACTATAATTTTATGTTAAAGAAAGTTAAAGTCAAAGTTGTCCAAAACAGTTGGATTATGATGCTTTTTTTTTTTCTTCCTTCTAACAAACTGACCCGTCCATGGCAAAGAAGTTATGCTGCATACTTTGTTCAGGATAAGCCGACAGTTAAAGTTTCTTGTTTTCTTCGATTACTTCTTTGCCATTTCAACGAACCCAAAGTGCTGGAGGATGATTCATGTGAGTCAGTTTCTAATAGTTTTTAGTTGAACACTTTACAAGGATTTTGATAGGACGGGTTCCTTGGAAGAGGGTGAATTATGAATGGGAATTGATTTGTTAGTTATTTTTGTCCTAAGTAAGTGTGGTAGAGGGTTCTATTGTTGGTTATACGTATATGCCAAGGAATTCACATTTTCTTTTTTCATATGGTGTGAGCAAGGTTTCAAAGTTCCTACTGAAAATCATATATACTCTTCACAGACAACATGCTTCTGTGTCCACAGTTCCCAATGAAATCTAAATTTGCTATTCAACCAACTCAAGACTAAAGGAAACAAAAGGGATCTTAATATCTAATTTCTTATGAATAGCCCCTTCTTTCATGCGGTAATAGACCTTCGAATCCCATAGAAAGATTTAAGTTTATTTTAAGAATCACATACTATCCTTGGGGCTTCGGGGTATCATGATCATTGGACTGACAGCATTGGCTTAGGATTTGTCAACTTCGCATAAGGGCTTCTGTAAAAGGGATTGAATCAACGGTCGTGGTATCGTTTCTTCATATACAATCGTCAATCTTCTAAAAGTAGACTTGTATCCGACCCAAGCAACTGGCACCTGTTTTCAAGCCCGGAACGCAAGCTTTTCGAAACACTGAAGGAAACGTAGTCAACGAAACGCAAGTAGTTAATGGGCATCGGTAGAGAGAGAGAGTGATAGTCCTAGAAGAGAACCCGCATTTAGTCCCCCATCCTAGAGGCAGAGGTTGACTTGACACTCAAAAAGATGAAGAACAACAAGGTCGCATGCTCTGATGGTGATATTTTGATAGAGGTGGATGTACCAAAACATAAACCGTCTATGGGTGGATAAAGCCATACTTGACTAGTCCTATACGTCCCATTTTCAAGAAAGGTGATCCTATGTCTTGTAAGAACTATCGAAGCATATCCCTGTTCAATACCGCAGATCCTATTCAACATACTGGCAAACGTCTCAAACCTTTCTACGAAACACTAATCTACAGGTATCGGCGTGACTTCAGTCCCTGGAAGACTGACTATCGACCAAAATTTACCTACTAAGACAATTCCTCGAGGAATTTCAAGTCGAAATTCATTATTTCTTCATCGACTTCACTTCACTTTACAGCCACATACATTCTCTTGAGCTCTACCAGGCGATGCCCGATTTCAGGATCCTAGGACAGAGATTCGGCGAAGATTTACCCTAGGAAACCGCAGCTACTTCAGTTTGGCGAAACAAATGGGTTGCAAACTCCTAGCTCGGAAGACGAAATGCATGCTCAATGTTGGTCCTGCCACCTCTACAATATAGAGCATACTGGTGGACGATAAGTAGGAAACCAAAGCAGACATAGAGCTCTTTCAAGAGATAAACTTTTTGGTTCCTTTACCAAAGATGTGAATGTAGTCCAAACAACCAAAACACGTCGACTACACTGACCCGGCCGGATCGAACAATAATGCTCCAGAAACAAGGATCTTCGAATCACAGCCCCCATGTTCAAGACGACTAGGAAAACTGAGACTCTGCTTTGAGAATTAACTTATAGCTGATGCCTGTTTAGTCTGAAGCATCGTGCCTGTAAGCGAAGGGTGTGGAAGACTGCCGTGTTTCAGACAGAGACTGTTTATGGGTCGAAAGTCCGTAGGGCGAAGTCCTCAAAGGGACGCATCAGAAGATAACAACAACAAGTTCTCAGTTGATTTCTGCCTCAAAAAAAACAGTCTATTTAAAAAAGTCAGTATAAGCTCAGTACACTGGAGTCTAGAGGCTCGACAGATCACTTGTGATAGTGTTAACATAAATCCAGAAGATTTCATCTACTAACTCGTTCTCCTAACTGCATCCATTGCCTGATTCTGTTGGAATCGGAACGAATCCACCATACAAAAGGTCACAGATACATATATGTACAACAAAGCATTCTGATTTTATGGAATTCTCTCTTTTGTGTGAATCGCCTTTTCAGCACATTCCTTCCACATCCACCAGCGTGGTTCCCAAGATTGGACTGCGTCGAAGAACAGCGGACAAAAACAGGTCACGGACGCAAAGCCCTGCAATGATTTTGCCTACTAATTGCATAAAATTATTCGCACAACTTAAATCTTCGTAAGAGAAACTCCAGACAACTAGTTTGTTGAAATAACTTTTCCTAAACATAATCACCTCCTAGAAGAAGGGTCTACTTGATGAGATTTCCCAGACATTCAAACCGTTCAACTTTGACGCGAGTCCCTCTCTCATTAACATTTATTCACTTGCCACTGCCGCAACCACCACCACCACCATCATCATCCTCATTGCCGACGCATTTTCCCATGACGACTTGGCGAGCGCACGAAGCTTGCAACAAGGTGGGAACGTTCCTAACCCCACACAACACCGATGCAGTGTGACAGGAGGCAAGTGGAACTTTCAACTTGTTGCAAATTGGCTTGGATATGTTAATGCGATTTATATCTACCAGCCACTCAGAGAGTGGAGTTTTGTTTCTGCGGGAATAACACATTCAAATTCCGACTGACGACGGCCTCAATGCCATTTTGAAAATAATGCACCGATGTCCTGCCCTGAAAATAATGAATTCCGCTGAAGCATCCACACCCGTCGCCCATAATGATTAAATAACTATCCAGCTAGACGGATGCCGACTGAATTCAGCCCACCTCCTAGCCAACCAAGTGGTGAGTCCTCTCTTCGTGGATAAGAATCGTTTTTGATTTTTTCCTGCCAAATAAACCATCAAATGCCAATCAAAATGCCTGAAATGATGTTTCGCAAATGGCAAGTATGTGCAAATTGCGGACAGAGCCGGCCAATTCAGTGGATGTGGACTATAATGCATGGCGGGTATTCACACGAAATGTGCCTTTTAATCTTCGCACTCCATCATCCGGTGGCGAATAATATTTTCGTCCTGTGAAAAGGGCTAATTTACTTGACGTATAATGCGGTCGAAACGGAATGCATTCACTCGCTCTCTCTCTCGGGCGCGCTGAATCCGTCCCGTCGACAATGCAACGTCCAGTTCCGATCGGGCAATGTGATTTAACTTCGTCGACCTCAATTATACGAAATTGCATGACCAGGTAATTCACTGCACCCTGGCGCACAATTCCTTGGGGGTAATTATGAGGCAGCAGCGGCGCTGGAATTGCGTGTATTTATTTGTGGTGGCTGTTGTCGGGTGTGTGTTGTTTGCTTGTGGCTTTCCGTAAATTTGCACTCTTATCGATTGATCAGGACTCCACATTCTGATTATGGTTTTGTTGGCCGAAATGGATTGGATAGCTAATGCCGGAGGAGTTAATCGGAATGGAAAAATAAAATTTAAAAGGTTTTTCTTTTTTTTCTATTTTTTTGTTCTGTTCTAGCGGAAGGACTTTTGAGGTTGGAGGGTATTTTCGGGGGCACACGCATAGTTTTCACATTTTCAATGTAATGTCAACGGATTGACGGTGATTTATGTCAATCGTGACCAGGTCTAATGGAGTCACGAAGGTTTTAAGCTCAATAAAGTTAATCCAGGAAATATAAAATGTGGACTGTGAATGACTTGGGGAGTTTTAGGGCTATTAATGCAAATTGGATGGGATGACTTAATTTGACTCAACACGACTCATAATTGCAAGTCGGTGCACTGGTTATCCTAACTATGCCGATACACGCACATAATGCTTGCTAATGAGGTAGAATGCTGCCACGGGTCTTATAGTTCAGTGACATCTCGAAAAGTCTATGAATTCTGGATAAATACGATTTAAAACAGCCATAAAGGGTTATGCAGTCGCTAATATTTGAGAAGGTTTAGAAGATGTCCATGCGTACTAACCAAAGCATAGATTTTTTCGGTAACCTCTATACCCACCGAAAGCGAACAAATGGGAATTCACGTTCCCCCATCTAGCAAATATGTGACAAACACCCGAAAGTATATTTGTAATAAAAGAGAAGTTACTAATCCTAAAAGAGAAGACCTAATTAAATTGAAAGGTAGTCTAGGACTAGATATGGACGTTTGGAACAACATATCACTTATTCTGGGTAGTAAAGTGAACAATCTACAAAAGAACAACTACGATATAGTCAGTACTTCACCCGAGGACTTACACCTCCACATTTGCAATATAAACATACAAGTACGTTCCCAACTAGACAGGATTTAAAAAACTAAGTTTTTCTATTGAGTCCTCTTTTAACTGTCAGCCTGATTTGGAAGCATGCAACATTTACAAAATGCATTCCTTGATGAAAACAGAACGTTTTGTGGACGTCGAAGTTTGTCCTAAAGAACATCCCGGCCGATGATCTGAAGCACTCATTAGACATGCTTTTAGTCAGTGCTATTCACTCTATTGAGTGGAAAGAGGACTGTTTTGTATAAAAAAAAACGAATTATTTATGTAAAGCAATGCAATCATAATCCTTATCATGTTTCGAACATATCAGGTAAACTGTTTACAAACAAAGCTTTCCAGCCTTACATAGGACAATGGCATCCGCTTTGATCGGAGTCCAGTAATGGATAGGACTACCGCCTCCTCCTTAAACATGGTTTGCCATCTAGCCCTATCATTGAGTATCTAACTGTCACATCTATAATTCCTTTACGTTTTGGTGACTAGGTTCACTGCGTTCTATCGAACAGGCTGTATTCCGAATCCACAAGTATTTTAGGCAACTAAATGTGACTTTGGAAATGAACTGACCAACCAAGATTTTTTTACGGTACGACATGTCCAAAAATGATTGGTCATATCCTCCCTGTCAAAAAAGCCCTCAGTGTACTGGGTTAGACTTACAGCCTTAAACATTCATCTTAAATGATCATGTGTCACCGCATGAACCAAATCGTATTTCCGATAGAAATGATAATAAAAGAATCCTGGCTGTGTTTCCATTGTTCCGAATCGAAGCTAATAAGGTTTTAGAATTGCTTGGCAGTAACATCTCACAAATTCTATGAAGATTATGCTGGTGATCACCTGTAGGTACCCAGCTAATAAATGTGTGCATTAAAGGACTGCTCCAACTCCTAGGTTGTGTAGCTCCGTAGATGGTCTATTGGCAATATATGTATGTTCAAACCACAACAATCGCTATTCGGAAATGTCTCCAACTAAGGTTTGATGTACATTCATACAAGCGTTTCAGAGGAAATACAATGTGAATACTAGAAATGTTCCCCCTTTGCTGAGGTACTAGCCACTGAGACGTGATAGAAAATTGCGAAGGAGACGAACTAGCCAGAAGTGGCACTGAAGCGAGACTTTCGACTTTCTTCAAAGGAGGGTTCATCTACTCATTGAAAGGACATGTTACAATAGTTCTACATTAGCAATGTATCCGGCGAATGTATGATGGCGTAAGATAATGCTAGGCAGATGTAGGACAACAAGTCTGCTACTCATTAGCAAAACCCCGTTTAAGTACCCCAGTCGGACTATTGATAGATTATTCGGCTTTAAGGCTTGGAATTCCGGTCAACGAGTTTTGGCTGGATGGTTGAAGAATAAGAAAAATCACCTTTTCACCTTCTCTGCGGCTGTTCTGCATTATTTTCAACAAGAAAACAAATTCTGGAAGAATACTTCTTCGAGGAGCTTGACATTTCGTGCGTAAATATAATTTGAAAATTCGACCAGAAATCGAAATGGTTCCAAGAGTAAGAATGGATGTTCTCAGATCAAAGTGTATCCTCTGGTAAACGGAGGATAGCCGGATTTATGGTAGAACCTAAATATATGACATGTGATATCTGACATATCAAGATGAACTTGATTTTCTAAATATGTTGGTGCTTCTTTCGATCTTACGTAATTTTTGTAGAATCCATAAGTATTTCCTGGACTCATTGTCCGTTGATCCTGAAACTATTATGTTTGGAATTTTTTTTACTAACTACTTTAGTTCCCTCTATTCTGTTTATACTGTCAAGTCTGTCAGTTTAACTAGTATTCTGTACATTTCTGAACTTGATCTTGAATGTGCTCTATGTAACCTCAAGCATAGGAGTGGTTAGGAATGATCTTCGTCGATGATTTGGTTTTTTTCTTATTGTGGACCTGTTCTCAAGAACTTTGAGAAGGGTTTGCAGAGTGATGCGATTTTCAATGATTTCGACAATGTTTTAGACATAAAAACTTGATCGTTCAAGTCTTCTCTGTTGGATTGAATCTTACTTCTCCAATTAAATCTAATGATAGTGTTTCTATACCTATAATGTCAGGTACACCGCAAGGCTCTTTACTGACTTTTTATTGGCTTTTTAGTGTTTTTATTGTTCATCAATGATCTTCCATTAGTTGTCAGGCAGTTTGGTGACGGGACGACCTCAAAATATTTCGGTCAGTTAAATCCGATCTTTATGCAACCTTCTGCAGAATGATATGAGAGAAATAATATGTATTTCGAAATGTCAATGCTGGATACTTTTGCAATTGAATTCACCTATTAAGTATAATTATTCAATTAAAGTTAATAGTCTGGTTAGAGTGACTTCGAATAAGGTTTGGCTATACTACTTAATTCCTGTCATTTACTTTTTATAGAGCCAATTCATTGATACTTACTTACTTAGGTGGCGCCAATAATCGTCTGCAGTTAGCACGGTCTCTTTGGCTTACTGGCTCCTGTTGCGCAATCTCATTCGGTTGAGGTCCTCTTTCACTTCTACTGTTTGTCCCTCCGGGTTGGAATCAAACACTCTTCGGGGAGCATTATGTACCATTCGCTCTATACATATGTCCTAGCTATCTCAAACGACTAATGCTCAGTTTTTGACTAGGTCGATGTCGCTGTACAGCTCGTATAGTTCGTCATTGAATCTCCTCCTCCAAAGTCCGTAAACATAAAATTTTACGAATGATCTTTCTCTCAAAGCTACGACGATGACACCCTTATCCGGGTAAGACATAGTCCACGCTTCAGCACCACAAAGCAGGACTGGGATGAACAAGGTCTTACAGAACTTTCCTTAGTTCTTTGGGATAGGGCTCTACTACTCAATAGCCTTCTCATCCCAAAGAATCACCGAATGGCAATACGCATTCTTCGTTTTATTCTGAGACGAGGTAGATAAAGTCCTTTACTAGCTCAAAGTTATAGCTGTGGATTGTGACGTTCTGTCTCATTCGTCGATGTTGTGTGTCCCTTCTTGTTGACAATACACACTTGACTTTGCACTCGTTTACCGCTAAACCCATTTTGCCAGCTGCCGTCTATTACAGCCGCTGAGTTCCGTCAATAATGTGAATGTCTTCAGCGTATGCTAGTAGTTGCACATAGTTTTTAAAGACTTTGTTGGCCTCTAGGTCTAGCAGTTTTGTTAGATTTCGGCTTGGATATTGCTATCCTCACTTCGTTTTGGCCACGTGAACAGAAATGTTGGCTGTGTAGACAAAATTCTGTGCTAGTCCATTCTGTCAGGCATTAAATAAATCATTCTGGCCGACAGAATGGACTAGGACTACTCAAAAGGTTGTGGGATACAGGATCGGCAAAGATCCTTGCAATTGCAGTCGTTCAACGTTAAATCTTCTTTCTTATTGCATTGTTGTGGCGTTTGTATTATGGCTTAGACGTACCTTACCTAATTCATTGATGGAATTGATAAAAAACATCGAGAAATTGAAATTATCCTTGCAATTTAGAATTCATCCTCTTCTTTACAAACCAAAAGAGTCTGAAAAAGCTTTACAAGAATATAACAATGTCAGTGTTTTTGCGCAGGATACCTACCCATTTCCATCCTTCAGGGCAATATTCATGTCTGAGTTGAGACTATGCACTGTGGCATAACTGACCAAGGTTCTAATGGAGCAATTCAAACTTTGACAAGGTTATACTCGTTTTTATCCAGAGAAGCCCCAAGGCATCGTATACCATTTCATGGCATTATATTCATTCCCTGCAGACTCCTTTTATTTGAAATAAAAAATAAACTTTTGACGAATTCAAACCAATTATTTATTTCGGTGTCCATTTGGAGCTGTCCAATTACCAACTCCGTATATCCATACAAAACATTCGTCGGGTATTTTTGACCTTCCACTGTGAATACATTTTTATCCTGTTTTCATTTTTTTAGATTCGTTTTTCATTTGTTATATTTTAGCACTAACACATTTACTTTAAAAAAAAAAAAAAGACGCGCAAATTGGCGTGCTAAATATCATCACAATCCGAAAAGAGAAAAATAAATCAAAAATGTTTTTTTCTTTTTGTTGCACTAAACCACATCACCATAGCATGTTTCCCTACCAACCAGCCAACACCGTTTCTACACTAAAAATCCGCACAGCTCATTCCATGGACTCGAGTTGCTCATGAAACATTTTTTTTCTATCCCCACAGCCTCAACTCCGATTATGGAACAACCACCGCAGAATGTGACCGCATTGGATGGCAAGGATGCTACTATTTCGTGCCGGGCTGTTGGTGCTCCAAATCCGAATATTACATGGGTATACAACGGTAAGTGATAGGTCTAAAGAAAGAACCAAAAAAAAAAAAAAAAGAGCCCCAAACCCCAGTGCCTGCTTGAGCACTATGTGGATTGCAATTTTTTTTTTTCATATTTTGTTGGTGTTCTCTTTTTATATCTTTTAATTAACTCGTGATACTAAGAGTTGCTAACGGTGATTTTTTGTTGAAATTTTGTACTAACAACTATTTTTTATGTTTTTTTTTGCTCCCCGCTGTACTCTGTACTCTCAAAATGTACTACCTTACACAAACTCGCACTTGGCACTCAAAAAACAAAATATATAACACATACACCAAAACAAAAAAAAAAAAAAACCTATAAACACAACACAGAAACACAACTCGTCGAAGTGTCGAGTAGAATCCAGATCCTGGAGTCTGGGGATTTACTTATATCGAATATTCGCGAATCGGATGCAGGACTTTATACGTGCGTCCGTTCGAACGAAGCTGGAACTGTTAATGGTGAAGCCTACCTGGGAGTACTAGGTAAGTGTTTTGTATTTTTGGTGAGCTTATTTTTTTTAATTTTTTGTTGTTTTTGTTATTTTTTGTATGGTTGTTGTTAAATATTTGTTTATTTTGGATTGCACTTGGTTTGACTTTTGAGTGTGAATCAGGAAAAAAAAAAAAAACCTTTTACACTCAAGTAATTTTGTTAATTAAAAATTAAGTGTCCACTTTATATAGTTAAAGTGAAATACATACATATATTCGCATATATACAGATTTATATATATATTTTATAACATCGCTTATAGTTAGGTTAAAAATTGCATGTACGAGTATTTGACTAAAAACTTTTACATCCTAATGTACCTTGGGAAGGTCGTTCCCTAAGTTGAGTTCCCGTCGTTCTATGAGTCTCCAGGAATTTTGTTTGAGGGTTTTATGCTCTTCCTTAGCATTGGTATTCATTCAGCAAGGAATCTAAGAATGAGAATCGGGTGTGTAGACGATGCATCCCTATCGGATGACTGGTACTTTCCCATACAATGTATTATCCCGTGGGTCAATGCCCTACACGATTTTATGAAGTTTTTCGAACTTGCTGAGTTCATTGAGCTTGTCCTTAAGCGTAGTTTCGTTTTGTTGAGGATGATGCATGTTTTGAACCTTTTTTTGGGTATAGTTCCCCTGAGATCTCACATCTTGTTTATTTTTCCATATTCTTGACTTGTATTCTTTTGGAGTATATACCCTTACTCCACCAAATGATTTTGATGCTATGTTTGGTAGTTCATCTGCTGATATTCCAGTGGTACATCTGCTCGGTTCGTTATGTTCTGTCGACATTCCTACACCAATTTAGTGCGAACAACATGGACAGTGAGAGTTTGACCTCAGGCTGGCTGTATGACATTATTGCTATGTCAATATATTGTTTGTCATGATTCATTTGGACTTCTGTGTACAGCTAATAGTTCAGCCTGAAAGATGCTAGTACTCTTGCCCATACATCAGTTTTGGCCATGCCCACTTTTAGGGGGCGTTTTGTTCCTGGCTGTCGCATCTGTTCTTTCATCTTGACCCTTGTGTGTAGGATTTAGTATGGTGGTTGCTCAGCCTAAAGGTTAAATTTCCTCATAGTATATCACTAGGAGTTGCTTCAAGCGAAAGTTTTTTTAAGAAGTACCTACATGTTGTATCCCAATGCACATCTTCCTTCCAGTTTCCTCATTTCAGATGATCCAATTTGAATATATTTCATCATCACCCAGAGAATTGAATAGTCCAACTATCTCTGCTGTTCCTATTGATTATTTTCGAACACCTAAGCCTGCAATTTTGGGTACAATATTTCCAAAAATCTTAAGTAAATAGTGGGCAGAGTTGCTCAGAGTAGGATCGTCGTTCGGTTCAACACTATTTGGGCCTTAAATGTTGAGGTCGCATCCGGTCACTTTTTGATATCTTCACAATTTTGTATGAAATCGAAAAATTTTATTAAGACAAAATATTTAGATATTTAAATTCTTTAAAAGTCGTCCATACATTAGTTTTGGCCATGACCACATTTAGAGGGGTTTTTTTTGTTTTTACAAAAAAACAATTCTGATGAAATTTTGTATGAAACATCCACAAACATTCGAAGATATCGTGTGTCCACGCCCACTTCATAAGGACTTCGCACATAACAGGGAGAATAGGATATCATACGATCCTTTTTAGACGGATTTTAGCTTTTATGTTTTATTTTTCAACTTGGTAGTTTTTTGCTACCCCATTTAGGACCTCAAAATCCTGATTCCTCAAACAGAATTTTTCTAACCAGATCGTGACATTTAAACCCACTGTAGGATATAATCGATCAGAAGTGTATCCGTCTAAAATTACCATGTTTCCTAATTAGAAAAAAAAAAAAGAATTGAACTGGTAAGGAACGATAGGATTATCCTATTGCCACTGCTACATGTCCTTTCAGATTGGTTAAAGTATGAAATAAAGCCTTGAAAGCCTGCTTTAAACTCTAACGTATTGTGCTGTCAGTTTTGTTGCTACTCTTGTCAACTTCTGACTTCAGTCTTTGATGTAGTTATTCGAAGCAAAGCTCATTTAATTAAAAGCCCTAAGCTCAGATAAAAAGTCGCTCAAATGGTAATCCAATTAGACAAGAATGTAAAATGTGTTTTAAGACCTTTAGTGACACTTTAAGTATCTTGGCGCTGGAGCTTACTTAAGGGTGAAGTTCAGTCAATTAACATTACTCTACTTTGGTTGTTTTATTGCTGAAGTTAATTAAATTTTCTCTGTTAGTTGGGCATGATGATTCAAGTCGAAAATATGTACCCATTAGCATAAAAAAAACAATGCTTCACGCAATTAGTACGTCCAGAGCACATGTGTGACTTAGCATGTTTATCCTGACACTAAAGTCTTTAATTAATGAATCAGATATCTGATGATAATCACAACAGTTTCCATCTTGGCATTATGCTTTTAGCCTTTATTAATTATATGTTTACGTTCCCAAATATCCTGAGTCTGAAGCGACAGGTTATATTCACTTCACATTCCAGGTCTTCAATGAATCCCAATGTCTTGTGTATTAATTTATTCAAATTACTAATTCATCTCCCTTTCCAGTTCGAACGCAAATCATCCAACCACCAGTGGATACAACAGTTCTACTCGGTCTGACAGCCTCCTTGCAGTGCAAAGTCTCAAGTGACCCAACGGTGCCGTTCAACATCGATTGGTATCGTGAAGGACATCCCTCGCCAATCATTAACTCCCAACGAATTGGTGTACAATCCGATGGTACATTAGAAATTCAAGCTGTTCGCGCCTCTGACGTTGGCACGTATTCATGTGTTGTCACCTCACCGGGTGGCAATGAAACCCGATCGGCTAGGTTGAGTGTTATTGAATTACCATTCCCGCCAACAAATGTTAAAGTCACCCGATTGGACTCACCAAGTCAACGAGCGATAAACGTATCATGGACACCAGGATTCGATGGAAATAGTCCAGTTCTAAAGTTTATCGTTCAAAAACGAGAAGTCTCCGAGCTGGGTAAGTTGTCAAATACCAAAGAATTTATCAGAAATTTCGCTTTAAATAAAAAAAAAAATTGGTTTTGTTTGTTTTCTTTTTCCCTGCCATTCCTACCATTCACCTCATCAATCACTTCTGGCCTTTAAATCCCACTCGACAAAAAATAAAAACAAAACTAACTTAATGTCCAATTTATCCTGTAATAACCGTCCTTTGGAACACTTCTTTAAATCATTAACCTCATAGAACAATTCGTAGGTCCAGTACCAGATCCATTGCTCAATTGGGTGACAGAGCTTAGCAATGTATCTGCCAGCCAGAGGTGGGTGTTGTTGACCAATTTGAAGGCAGCAACCGTGTATCAGTTTCGTGTGAGTGCTGTGAATCGGGTTGGAGAGGGCTCACCATCGGAAGCGAGTAACATCATTGAGCTACCGCAGGAGGGTAAGTTTTGTGCTATACATGTATATTTGTTGTTGTTGTTTAGTTTGCCCTGTGTTTTTATGTTTGTTGTTATTATTAGTTTATAGGCGAAATGTTATATTATTTTTGTTTCTTTCTTTATTTTATTTTTTTTTATTTAGTCTGCATTATGTTTATTTTATTTTGCTTTAAGTTAAAAACAAGCCAATGCAGTAGAGGTATTTTAGTTTATGTTCAGGCTATTATTGGAAAATAAATTTGTAAATATTAGAAACAGAAATGACAATGTGTAGGATGTGAGTTGTTGTAACTGAGACTTAAGGAGTCTTCGCTTAAAGCTTATGCTGTTAGTTTGTACATGCGGCTTAAAACAAAATGGAAAGATCAAAACATTACACATTACATAATTTTTTGTGGGCCCTTTACAGTCTGGGGCGTGTTAAACATTAACAAACGTGACGGTATCCACTGATTCCTTTCCACTTACCTATTCATTCATATGTACATCGCAGGACGAGTGCTCTCTTACATGGGTCACAATGTCCTCCACCAAAAAATGTATAAAACAAACCTCGTAGCCTAGTGAATTTAGAGCATTCAATGTTGTCATGAAGACTCAGCAAGATGTTTAGACCGGAATTCATCAATATACATATGATGCTTCAATACTTTTTCACTATTTGAAACTAAGACATTATTAGTAGAAGGATACACCACAAGTTCTGTCTTTATAAAAGTGTTCGAAACTGGCATCGCTTAGAGGCAGGACATTTAAACAAAATACATTACATACATATGTAAGGAAATGTCCGATATCCTCGAGGATATCGAGAGTCAAGACTTTTGCCTTATACTCGCTTTTTGTTAAGCCCTGTTCAGATAGAGAGAAATCGAGCATTTTCCCTCTGTTAAGCTCCGAAAATTGTATAAAAAAATTGGTTACGTCACCGAACTAGATACTGACATCCTGAATCTCCCTTCTCGTGGCTTAATCTTTTTCCCATATATCTGGGAAAAATAAATACATTTTGCTACGAAAATTGTATGCGGAAATGGGTAGCTCATACGCCACCGAACCAGATACTGGCAACCTGAATCTGCCTTCTCTTGGCGCACTACAAGTCAGATTTTTTGTTTGTGTACATCATGAGCACAAACAAGGTTAGCTGCTGCCGCGCTATGTCTGGGAAAAATAAATAAATTTTGCTCCAAAAATTTTATGAAAAAATAGGTTACTCATACGCCACCGAATCAGATACAGATATCCTGAATCTGCCCTTTCGTGGCTCAATTTAAGTCAGATATTTTGTTTGTGTGCATGGTTTACAGAGGATTTTTACACCATGGGATAAGGCATGAATAAGATCCACACGATTTCCGCTAGTTTAAACATGATCTTCTTAGAAGATCTCTGTCTCTCGGTTATTTTGAGAAATTGGCGAATATTTAGGAGTCCCAGGAAGTGTTTTATTTTTGTACTATTGGAAAGATAGTAAAGAATTTGGATTTTTTAGGATCTTTATGAGTTCATCAACGAGTTTAGTCACTTTGCAAAGAATGTAAAAGCTTGGGGCCTTTTAAACTCCAATTTAGTACATTTATATTTCATACAAGGACGGGTAGTCTAGGAGTAATTTCAGTTTAAATTTGACCTAAAATAGGCGAATTAAGCTTTGATTGCCTTTTATGTCTAGGTGAGCTTTCCAGTTGAGTTTATTGGAGTATGTTAGCCGATTGTATGATATTACCTTGAACCGGCTTGAATGATTTTATCACCGACTTCTAAAAGCCTCCCATATAGAGAACTACAATCGCAAAAACGCAATAAAGAGATCGGACAGATGACTATTCTTTGTTTTTGTTAAAGTTCTACTTTCACTTCCCAACTTGTGTCTCTGCCTGTTTCCGACCGAGCTGAAATGCTTACATTTTGATCCTTAAAACGAATTTTTAGACTTCCTTGTCATCTCAAAGCTGTGGGCTGTGATTCTTTGGTGAGCCATTGTTGTCCATTCAGTGGATGGTTCTGGTTCTGGTTGAACCAAAGTAGCCGATACATCTTGATACACCTTATGAAGTTCGTGTTTCAGACCAAAGACATACATACGTAAACATGCTTTCTTAACTCATTGTCCTATATTTGGTTTCCAGTTCAACTTATGCTCAAGGATAAGGCTTTAGAGAATTATGAAAGAGTTAAAGAGCAATAGTTCAATGTTACTGGTTTTGAGACTAAGTTTTAGGGACTTGGATCTCATCTGACCTTGACAGGACGGTTTAACTTATTCCATAGCAGTGTGTTGTAAAAGGAACGAAGTATCTATTAGAAACTAAATAAGGGATTCTGTAAGTTAAAATAGTGTCCAAACCACATTTTTAAACGTGGAACCTCTTATTCTGTGGAACGAAAACACACTGATAGACAAACTGGTCCAATTCCTACCACGTTTATCCACAAAATGTAAAATATTTCAACTAAACTCCTGCAACTGCTTGGTTATAATAAATTTTTTAATAGTTTTCTTGAGTTCCTTCTAAAAGTGCTCCGTTGCATGTTCGATGTGGCATCGTCTTCGGTTTTTTTTTTACTGCGCCTCATTCCAGTTCTTTTTCGTTCAGTCATCCTAGTTTCAAACACTTCATTTGTCTTCGTTAATTTACAACTTTAATTTGATTTTCGTTTCTCGATCAATGTGTGATTCGTTGGTTTATTTTGATTTCCCTCACCACAAAGCAACAACGTTTATTTCGTCCTCCTCCAACAGGATATATATGAACTATATAACTCATAAACTAATTACATCTAAATGTCATTTCTATGTATCTCTCATTTGAATGTATGAATATCGAAACAAAAATAAAAATGGCTTAATTGTAGCATTACCGCTTAACCGAGGTATATTGATATCGAATAATCGCTTAACGCACTTAGTTCAGCTAATAACCTTGCACAACCGATTTCATTTGACCTTACAGCTCCTTCGGGACCACCGGTTGGGTTTGTGGGATCGGCACGATCGATGTCCGAGATTATTACACAGTGGCAGCCGCCATTGGAGGAGCATCGTAATGGCCAGATTCTGGGGTATATCATTCGATATCGACTGTTTGGCTATAACAACAGTCCGTGGACTTACCAGAATATCACCAATGAGGCTCAGAGGAACTATCTTATTCAGGAGTTGATCACTTGGAAGGATTACGTAATACAAATAGCCGCGTACAACAATATGGGCGTGGGAGTGTACACAGAAGGGGCTAAGATCAAGACCAAGGAAGGTGTTCCAGAAGCTCCACCGACTAATATGAAGGTGGTAGCGGTCAATTCGACAGCAGTCAAGGTGTCATGGAAGCCACCAAATCCACAGCAAATAAACGGAATTAACCAGGGCTACAAGATACAAGCCTGGCAGTATGAGATATCTGATGGAGAGGAACGTGAGACTGAAGCAAAGATGATGACAGTTCCACCGAGTTTGCTTGATCCCCTTGCAGAGCAATCAGCAATAGTAACCGGCCTTGAGAAGTTTACCTCTTACAACATTACTGTCTTGTGTTTTACTGATCCCGGCGATGGTATTCGCACGCCCATGGTGTCGGTTAAAACGAAGGAGGATGTGCCAGATGAAGTTGCATCGTTGCACTTTGATGAAATCTCTGATCGCGCAGTAAAGGTGATATGGACACCACCAAAGAACATCAATGGTGTGCTCACTGGGTACACAGTGCGTTATCAGGTGAAAGATCGTTCAGACACTTTGAAATCTATCAATCTCACAGCTACAGAGACAAGTCTGAAAGTCACACAACTGCAAGCGACGACGCACTATTGGTTTGAGATCAAAGCATGGACGCAGGTCGGTGCTGGTCCGACTAAAACTGCTACAATTCAATCAGGTGTGGAACCTGTTCTTCCGCATGCACCAACACAACTGGCCTTATCGAATATTGAAGCATTCTCTGTGGTGCTGCAGTTCACTCCCGGGTTTGATGGTAACTCCTCTATCACCAAATGGACAGTAGAGGCACAAACCGCTCGAAACATAACTTGGTTCACTGTGTACGAAGTATCCGATCCCGATGCTTCGACACTAACAGTGACCGGCTTAATGCCTTTCACACAGTACAGACTAAGACTGATAGCAACTAATGTTGTGGGCCCGTCAGAACCATCAGAACCGTCGAAAGACTTCCAGACAATTCAAGCAAGACCCATGCACCCACCATTTAATGTGACAGTCAGAGCCATGAGCGCCACAGAACTCCGAGTGCGATGGATTCCTCTTCAACAGACAGAGTGGTTTGGGAATCCAAGAGGTTATAACATAACTTATCGACAGGTGGACAGCAGTGGTGCTGGAAAAAAGACTGCGTTGAGTGTGCTGATCGAAGATCATACTGCAAACTCGCATGTACTGGACTCCCTTGAGGAATGGGCTGTCTATGAAATTGTCATGAATGCTTGCAACGATGTAGGAGCCTCAAGGTAAGTTTAGCTCTTCTTTTTCTGTTTTAGATCTAGAATCCATTTTTTAATAATTTTTCAGGGACAGTGCAAAAGCAATTGAACGCACACGGGAAGCAGTGCCTTCCTTCGGCCCTCTAGAAGTGCAAGCTAATGCCACATCGTCAACCACGATAGTTGTGCGTTGGGGTGAAGTACCAAAGGAGCATCGGAACGGTCAAATCGATGGGTATAAGGTGTATTACGCTGCTACTAATCGCGGTGGACAAGTCCTGCATAAAACGATCTCAAATAATGCATCCTTTACGACCACACTGACTGAGCTCAAAAAGTACGTCGTCTACCACATTCAAGTGCTTGCATTCACCAGACTGGGAGATGGCGCTTTAAGTACTCCGCCAATCCGTGTGCTTACTTTTGAAGATACACCCGGGGCTCCGTCAAACGTTTCTTTTCCGGATGTGTCATTCTCGACAGCTAGAATAATCTGGGATGTGCCAGAAGACCCCAATGGGGAGATTTTAGCGTACCAGGTCACTTACTCGCTAAATGGCAGTGTGAACCTCAATTACAGCAGAGAGTTCCCCCCATCGGATCGCACATTCCGGGCGACTCAGCTTCTAGCCGAACGGTATTACATTTTCAGTGTTACAGCTCAAACGCGTTTAGGATGGGGTAAAACGGCCTCGGTTTTGGTGTACACAACCAACAATCGAGAACGTCCACAGGCGCCTTCGTCACCTCAAATCTCCCGCAGTCAGATTCAAGCACATCAAATTACATTTAGTTGGACTCCAGGCCGTGATGGTTTTGCCCCATTGCGGTACTATACCGTACAAATGCGTGAAAACGAGGGACCCTGGACATCGCTTCCAGAACGAGTAGATCCAAGTGTAGCCTCTTATACTGCCACTAATCTTAAGCCGCATACCACTTATCAATTTAGAATCCAAGCTACCAATGATCTCGGCCCGTCGACATTCAGTCGAGAGAGTATCACTGTTCGCACGCTTCCAGCAGCTCCAGCAAAAGGTGTGAGTAGGCTTAAGGTCGTTCCCATAACCACAACTAGTGTGCGTGTGCAATGGAATGCACTCGAAACATCCCTATGGAACGGAGACTCAGCTACTGGAGGCTATCGGATTCTATTTCAACAGCTTTCGGATTTCCCCGCCGCTCTACAAGCGACTCCCAAACAAGATGTGATGGGCATTAACCAGGCTTCCATTATTCTCAGTGACCTCCAGCAAGACCGCAACTATGAAATTGTTGTGCTACCTTTTAATTCACAAGGAGCCGGTCCAGCGACTCCTCCCGTGGCCGTATATGTTGGAGAAGCAGTTCCGACCGGAGAGCCTCGAGCAGTAGATGCAGCTCCACTTTCCAGCACAGAGGTCAGACTTCGGTGGAAACCGCCTAAGCAAAGCATGCAAAATGGCGATCTTCTGGGTTACAAGATCTTTTATTTAGTCACAGACTCACCACAAGATCTAGAAGAAGGTCGCAAGCATGAAGAGGAGATCGAAGTGGTTGCTGCATCAGCAACGTTCCACAGTCTAGTGTTCCTCGATAAATTCACAGAATATAGAATCCAAATCCTGGCTTTCAATCCAGCCGGTGATGGACCGCGATCGACTCCAATAACTGTGAAAACCTTACAAGGACTTCCAGGACCGCCGGTATCACTTCGGTTCGACGAAATTACAATGCAAAGTTTGAAAGTATCCTGGGATCCTCCAAAAATGCGCAACGGTGAAATTCTTGGCTACCTCGTCACCTATGAGACTACAGAGGAGAATGAAAGTAAGTTCCTTAAACCACCAACAGTGTCCCTTCACCAAGTTCCTTTCTTTTACAGAATACAGCAAACAAGTTAAGCAAAAAGTCACTGGAACAAGTTTACTTGTACAGAATCTGGAAGAAGAAGTAACATACACTTTCACAGTACGCGCACAAACCATTGACTATGGCCCTGCTGTAAGTGAAAACGTTACAACAGGACCACAAGATGGATCTCCTGTGTCACCAAGGGATCTCATACTTTCAAAGACTTTATCCAGTGTGGAAATGCATTGGTTAAATGGACCATCAGGACGTGGACCAGTCTTGGGCTACTACATAGAATGCAAGAAGAGGGGTAAGTTATAAAAATTGATTCACAATATTGGTTTAAGGGATTGTGCATGGCAGATGTGGGTTCTTCAATAATTTGGTGATACTTCAATATTTAAAAACAAAAATTTTCTTAACTCTGTCATGCATAGTAAAGGTTTTTTTTCGATTTACTGGCTTAAATAGGGCTTTTAGTAACAGTAGTACCTTTATTTCTATTTCTTATGATCTATTTTTTCCCCAACCATGCTTGCCCTGAGTAGAGAGAGGTGAACCATCCTATATTTGTAAGTACCACAAGAAAAAAAATGCTTTAGTTAAGCTAACATAATGCCTTTTCTAGCTGTTTCTTACATATTTAGATGCTTACTAACCAAAATTAAGAACTTTCGCTTAAGTTAACTTTATAAAATTCTCTCACTACTAACTTTAACACTAAACTACTTAAATGTTTGAAATGACTAATAGATATACATACATATATTCACAATCGTAGACGCTGATCCATTTGAAACTTCTAAGGAAGGATAAACTTTTGCCGTAAAATCTGGTCACAACTATGCTTTATTCGCTTGTAGTTCTTACCAATCGGCTGCCTTATAGAGTTGCGGACGATTGGAGATTTTTGTTTAAAAAATTTCAGTTATGTCCGCCTCAGCCAAGAACTTTTTCTGTCCGGACTAGCTTTACATGTGTCTGGCCGATTATTTGTAAATAATAACAATCAGTTTTATGTGCCTAACACCTGTTTACTTTCCTCTAACTCTTTACTGTATTCAATTTAAATTTACTTTAACCATTTGTTCCACTTATAGATGATTCCCGTTGGGAGACAATAGCTCGTACAACTACCGGCCCACTGCAAGACTTCACTGTGAGCTACCAAAGTCTATTGCCATCGACTGCATATACATTCCGTGTGATTGCATACAATCGCTATGGAATATCATTCCCAGTTTATTCGAAAGACTCAATATTAACCCCATCCAAGTTGCATTTGGAATATGGATACCTACAGCACAAGCCTTTCTATCGACAAACATGGTTCATGGTTGCCCTGGCAGCAACTTCAATCATAATCATCATAATGGTCATTGCAGTGCTGTGTGTAAAAAGCAAGAGTTACAAATACAAACGTAAGTCAAACCCCTAAAACGATAGAATTATTCAATTTATCACACTAATGCCCTTTCACCCGAACAGAAGAAGCACAAAAAACCCTCGAAGAATCGATGGCAATGTCCATCGACGAACGACAAGAGCTCGCCTTAGAGCTATACCGCTCGAGACACGGTGTCGGTACTGGAACATTAAACAGTGCCGGCACCTTGGGTCGTGGCACCCTCGGTACGTTAGGCCGAAAATCCAACCATCGTCCACCACCAGCTGTGACGTTAGGTAAAAGCCCACCACGACCATCGCCCGCTTCAGTAGCGTATCATAGCGATGAAGAAAGCCTCAAATGCTACGATGAGAATCCCGACGATAGTAGTGTAACCGAGAAACCATCAGAAGTTAGTTCATCAGATTCCCAGGTAAGTTCCTCAACCAACTGCACTTGCATGAGATGACTTAACAGATTGGCCCATGTCCTTCCGTTTTAGCATTCTGAAAGCGAAAATGAGAGCGTCCGCTCTGACCCTCACTCATTTGTGAATCACTATGCCAATGTGAATGATACACTGCGGCAATCGTGGAAGAAGCAAAAACCAGTGCGAAACTACTCCAGCTACACTGACTCAGAGCCAGAAGGTAGTGCGGTGATGAGTCTCAATGGGGGACAGATTATTGTTAACAATATGGCGCGGTCGAGAGCTCCACTGCCAGGTTTCTCCTCATTTGTTTGACAATCAACGGAGTTTTAAGTTTGCCTTTATATTATTTCATCTAAAAACACACACACACCCAAACAACCACTGTGTGTGACTATATATTTTTTCATTTATCATTTTACATTGTGTATGGATGTTGTGCATGTTTATAAACGTAACGTTTATTTTAAACTTAAGAAAACAAAACAAAAGAAAAAAGTATAATCCAATTGCTATATCTTTTCTTAAGCAATTGTCCATCTCTTTTACTTGTGATAAAAGATTTAACTAAAAATATTTTTTTATTATTTTTCTAATTAACATTTAAATAAAATGATTTGTTTAATTGAAAATTATTTTATTTTATTTTTGAATTGTGTCTCAAAAGAGTTCATATCATACCTTTAAGTTAAAAGTGGTTCTGTTGAGGAATTTTATTATTCGCGTTAATTTTAAATTATTGTATGAAGGAAGATAAATCTCAATTATATACAATCGGATGTAAATATTAAATTCAATAAGGTAAATAGAGAATTGATGGATATAAGGATGTCGAAGGGGGTGTGTTTTGTAATTATTCGTTGTAAGCTGGACTCAAATCCGGTGCGACTGTCATCTCTCAACTACTTTGTCTTAGTTTTAGATTGAAACTAAGTGCTCAAGTAATATTGGCTTATAGTTTAGCGATATAGACCATAAACGCATGAGTCGAACTCATCATAGTGTTGCAAAATGCTAAAGAACGAAGAAAAAATACTTGTGATTCCAAGCTGAATATACAATGGGAAAGTTAAAATAGATTTTCGGTCTACAATAACTCAGATCTGAGATCGCCACTAGAGTTCAACGAGTTAGTGGTATGGAATTTGTATATTCAGCTTTGGTATGATGGGGAGTTTCACCGAAGATGAACGAAGCCGTAGTCGGACCCTATATGTCACCCGCGATCATAATTTGTGATAGAAATGCTTATTTTAAATTAGAACCACCTTTTGACTATCTAAATGGGTGTGCAAAGCCGAATTTGTATGTAAATGAAAGAGATCGTACACGATATACGGTAGAATCGATATTGAACCCAGATCTGTCGCGAGTATACAGAACAGTGGAATAAAATATCTCCTCAGTTCTGTAACGCGGATTCACTAAGCCAAATCCTTCAAAATAATGAGATCCGGGGAGAACCTCTTGTTTAGACACCTGTAACATACCCACTGGTACGGAGACCTCCAAAAACTATGCCTTTGGCATTAAGGTTATTATAAATGATTTCTCGATGCTTGCGAGTTTTTCTATCCTATCAACAATTGCCGATAGCCACTATGTAATTGAGTTCCACAACAATGAAATTTGATTGCATTTCAAAGCCAACCAATGTGAGTTGTCCTGTGGAATAAACTTTACCCGCAAAGCTAACCCGGAAGGAATATATGAACATATGTAAAAGTTTCATAAAAAAGTACTTTTTTTTTATTTCTTCTTGAAGTAAAAGCCTGTAACAGCTTCATAGCTGCTTATTCCGTTGTTCATATACTCTAGTGAGATTATATAAGAAACAATCCTTTACAAAAGGCGTCATGTTGGCCACATTATCCAAAGTCAAAATATGAGCAATTTTTCTGTGAATTGCCTCACTGCTGATTGTCCGTCATCTTGGTAATCCAGGATCTTTGCTAGCGATATGATAGCCTGAGCTAGCCAACATACCACCAAGCGAATAGTTGTATAATCTCACAGGCGTCCTCTATAAAGTAAATTTGGTAGATAATGTGTGGAATGTCTCACTTCTGCTGACTGGTTACTTGAAAACTACCAAATTTCATACCTCCTCCACAAATAAATGGAATCATCTACAATATCCATTATGATCCATCTGAAGTATTGACAATCCACTATGCTCCTCCTGGACTCCCTTCCATCCATCCATCAGTACTCAAACAATTTTAACTAAACTCGTGTGCGTGATTCCATTTCTTCGCACCGAAACTCAAACACAACTACTTAGATAGAATTGAAAAGAAAAAGAAACAGAAAAAAACAAGTTTTATGAACAATCTTTACGATTTTCATAATAATTTAGTTGGATAAGCATTTAACAATTAAGCAAAGAACTATTAGGCCATATAATGCAATCTTAAGTAAAAAAAAAAAAAAACAAAAATGAAATAAAATAATAATATACATTTAACTATATACAATTACATAGTTAATTATTGCTTAATCTACAAACAAACGACTGATTATTGTTTATAACAAAATGAAAAGAAAATTTTAATAATTTTATATATCTTGACACGCCTTAAAACTATATTTGTAAATGTATGTAAGAGATATTCACCTTTCCAGTTTTTTCTACTGTTTCTATCATATTTTAGCGATTATAATTGTAAAAAAAAAAACAAAATTGAAATTCCTGTCAATGTACATTGGGATAAGAGAAACTAAAAAAAAAATAATGGATCCCTACAAATTGTTGCTCAAAAAATAAAATAAAAAAAAATATAAAAAAGTTGTCATTCTTCTCTGTCATACATTAAACAGTCAATGCATTTTTAGGATTTTTTTTTTTCGAAGAAAACAATAGCAATTAGTAATTTATAAGAACTAGGTTAAGGAATGAAAAACATTGTAAAATAGGGTTTAAGTTTGTGCGTAAGTAATAAATTATACTGTTAGCGAAAGAAATGCGAAAAAAAGTATTAAATCATACTTTAAAAACAAAAAAACTGCATCAAAATATAAAAATGTTTTCTTATTTCACGAGGAAGTGATGAATATGTTCTTTTTTGGGAAAGGTAATGTATTTTGAATTCGATGGAGCTGGTGATGTACATAGGTAAGTATCGATTCAACATATGCTTACCATTTGGTATTCATCATCAGTGCTAGGCAAATCACTAACTAATATGCCACAGACAGCAGAACCGAGCTTATTCATAATGACCCATCAGCCCAACTGGACTAAAAGATGGATTCAAAATCAAAACCCATTTTACCAAGCACTGTTGTCTCTAAAACAAAACCTATGCAATGAGCTTTGATCCTCCCAGTAAATCTTGCCCCCAATCGTTTATAGCATTTCAAACACTTTACTACCCTTATTGCAATTGTGGTAACACAATGGACCTTCCCCTGATCTAAGTGTGTACCGGCTAACCGGGAGCTACCACCCAACTCAACTCAACCCTATTGCAAATGTCCATGCAAGACGCACAAGTCATTCCTGAAGTTTTGCACACAATATCCTTGGAACAAAATTGTGCTCCAGAACTTTAACATTACACCTCTTCGGTGTAAACATACCAAAGATAAACCATAATACCACTTTAGGCTGTGTTCACCGTTAAGCAAATTCGCTTCGTGCGACGCGATGGCTTTTCCCGCGATTACGAGCGATATTGCTAGAGTGTTTATGACAGTGCGATTTCACCTAGTTTTATACATGTTTTGACAGTTATTCTTGTCGCTCTCAGTGGCTTAAAGTCGCTTGTAGTCGGTCAATTCGCTTTGCGCCAAAACGCTTCGCCATGACCACTTCCATATGCACTTGTGTAGTTTCGATCGCTAGTAGCGAATCTCGTCGCTTGACCGTGAACACAGCCTTAAAGTAAAGTGGCAACCAGTGGCCGAAATTCGACCGCATTTTAGTTAACCGAATATGATTTTCACGCCATTTATTTCCAATGACACGTGCAGAAACCATCTTATAGCAACTCTCTTAACAATTTCATCATATTTTTTTATTATTTTAAATAAATTAAACATTGTTTGTGTGTATCTTTTGTTCCTGCCGACAATTCTCTCTCTATTCGGAGTGCACTTCGACATGAGTTCGGGAAGAGAAAGACACTCCGAACAGCCAATGGAACGTATTAGAGAGTGTTCTCTCTTTTTCTGAGTGCAAGCCGAGCCCCCTTTTTAACCAATGGAAAACGACATTCAAACTAAACTGAGCACGTGCGCAACGATCACACCTTAAACTGCTACCGGAAAGATCTTGTCATGGCCCCCAACTTTAAGTGGTAAGTCGAGAAAAGAAAAAAGTCAAAAAGAAGAAAAGAAAAAAGCCAAAAAGAAGAAAATAAATATTTCCTTACACCGGGTCTACACTAGACCTGTGTCGATCACGATTTCTGAATCATTTTGACCCGTTCACTCAAAAGTATTGATAATTGCAATCACTCATCACCAAACCAATCTATCACCAAGGTCAATACTTACCTCATACAGGTATGAACGAGCGATACAACACTATTGATTGAAATGGAAAATGAAAAGGAAATTTCGTTCATGAACGAATGAACAAATGAACCAAAGGAATGAACGATTGAGAAGTAAACCCATCCCATACAAGCAGTGAAGTAGAGAATTGATTAAAGTATTGAATAGATACAATATCTTTGTCTCTGTCTCTCTGATGTGCGATGGAATGATTTATTGAAATGGAGGAATCGTTTTTCAAACCAATACTTGATTGATTCGGTTTTCAAAATTGAACAATTGACAGCTCTAATCTACACCAGAAACAGAAATCATTGACCAGCTATTAGACTTCCTCTGCCCAATATTTTCTGGTCTGCACAAGACCTATGTATTTATTTCAGAAAATTTAATTTTTTGACATTATGTCCAGAAATTTCATTTTGAATTAATTCTTGCATTTAAAGCTTCGAAAATTCGAAAAGTCGAAAATTGAAATAATCGGAAAAGAAAAGAAGGTATTGTTTTTTATTAATTCATTTCTAGAAAAAAGGCATTGGGATGATGTGGAAACTAATTTACTGGACGATATTGGTTTAAAAAACAGATTAAGTCAAGTTTTCTTTAAAGGAAAACTCAAATTGACAAGAACTGTCAAATTTTAAGTCACCACCGTTCATTGGATGCATCCATCGATTGAAGTCTTTTCAGCATCTTTGACTCACTCGTTTCGTAAGCCGTCAGGTTCAGCAGCCTTGCTGGATTTTAGCTTGGATATTACTATTCTTACTTCGTTTTTGCCAGGTGGACGGAAGTGTTGGCTACCATTCCAGGGATGTTGGGGTTTGTTGTCCCAACTGCTGCCCAAAATAGTCCTACTTTTACTGATAGGCATGCCGCACCCAAGGCCATTCATTTGCATACCCAACCAAGCTTTCAAAGGGATGCTAGAAGGAACTCATATTCATTATGTTCCCAAATAAAAATGAACCCGTTCCGAATTCTAGACACTAGGTAGTCAAAACATTCTGATTGGTCAAGAGATTCAAATTTGACTGAAAAGTAAGGCAGTTTTTTTAAGGTAGTGGACTGGATTTGTAGTGTTACTAACTATGATGATTAAGGAAAGATATGCATGGTCCTTCTTCTTGCTTAAAGGTCAAGATCACATATTGAAAGAATACCAACTGAAAGCTGGTTAGAGAAATACATACATAAGTATGTGCAGTTAAACTAGGTTTTCTTTACAACACGTTCTATGGTCACTGCAGAGATAATAGCGATCGGCCTAGCGACTACCAGACATGTTCGACTGACTAAAGGTTCGGAGCACTTTTTTTTTTTACTGAACTGAAGTGGAATACTGTAAGGTGATAGTTGACAGGCACAATTTTTAAAGTCAAAATTGATGATCATACTTGGTTAGCTCTCCGCAAAATGATTGCGCAGTCACACAAAAATATAATGACCAGCCTGAGAGAGAGCAAAAGAGATCATTGTGATAATTAACTTGAAGGATTCCACTACGGGTTACAAATCTCCACCTATGCACCTAAGTATCATTGAACAGGATTAAACCGAATTCAAGGATTGACGTCACTAATGCATGAAGTTGGGCGCTATAGCCTTAAGTGTGAAGAAGCAACGCCTGTGGAGTGCATAGTTGTTTATCAACTCTTTTGGAGAAACCTGGCTATTTCTGAATCAACGAGAGTCGTCAAGTTCAACATATTTCATATCACGTATCTCACGTATGTACAAATTACGATGGATCGATCATCAACTCTTATTTGTTACGCTATAACCTCCAATCAAATTATAGGTGGCAACTTTATAAGTACTAGTTTCACAACCAATCACCACGCAGATTTTAAAGGGTTAATTCTATTCATGAAAGGTGACATCTACGTATGTTACGGCACATGATTTGGCCAACAATCACCATAAATTACACAATAAACCCGCAACAATTAACTTAATATAGCGATTCCGTGATGTACCTAAATACAGAGACCAATTTACATAACACCGCATTTGGAATGCAACATGCATGCTGGTCAATGCATAGAACCTGCAACTTAAATTCATCGTTGCATACATGTGTATATTTCCATCCGACCTGAATTGCAGAAAATTACCCCCATCGTGGAAAAAGTTAACAGGCTGTTGCCTAGGGAATTAGGTACTGCAGTAAAATAGAATAAGGATTGCATGAAAGGCTCGTAAAAAAAAAAACCTTTTGTGGTTTAATTCTCTGAAATAAACCTTCGCGATGCACTCGCAATTTGGCTTAATTAATTCCTTGATGCTTATAACCCTTTGTTCGATGATTTTTCTATTTGAAATCAAGGACTTCTATACTACAGAGCCTTTGCAGGAGATATCGCCAGGCTTGTACAAAATATTAACATTTTGAAACGTATTCTGTGATCCTCTGTTATCCTGGGCAGACGTAAGGTTGTAAAGAGCCCTTAAGGTGAGTCACACACTATGCCATTCTCTTATGCTTTAGAGAATGCAGTAAATTGGGCTGGAAGCAGATTGCCATTATCTAAAAGTTGACTGTGTCATTGTAAACCGATTTTGGAGAAGGACTACAATTTTTTTTTCCTTCGGACAACAGAGAATTTCACATAACAAATTCTTTCCCACAGATCGCTAGCGCTGGTCTAGTGACCGGCGTTAAGGAAAAAGTACAACATCCAACTTATCAGCAAAAAGCGCCGCTCTTAGCGCAACGGGGGTCATGAGAACATGCCCAACAGATGGTCTAAACGTTGCATTGCACCTTTTACCACTTGACCTTCATATTATATGCTTATCATCATGTAGACTGGTCAGGGTAAGAGAAACAAAGTGCTGATGTAGAAAACCGTTTGGTCACAACAGCACCCTGTATCGGTTACCTCTTGATCTGGTAGCCAATCCAACCGACCCCAGAGTGACGTCACGCCCAGATTTCCAACTATGGTGGAGTGGGAATCGGACAGGGTGACAATCAAGTTCGAAGCAACAATTTACATCGACGGTTCAAAATTGAAATGTGGGCGGGAATTTTCTCTGATTCTTTGAACATTTCAAGGTCTTTACGGCTAATGCAGAACTTTTAGGTGGAGGTTCTCGCTATATGCGGAAACCTGTCGGTACCACATCCGAGAGTACCATAGCCATCCGCATTGACAACCAGGCAGCTATCAAGGCTATTGTTTGGCTCACTATATCCTCGAAACTAGTAGAAGCGTGCAAAGAGGAACTTTCCGCCTTAAGTCATCGGTTTAGAATTAGCCTCCTTTGGGTTCCGGGTCATAGTAATAGAAATAAGCAAAGCGGGGATCGGAATTGGACTACTCCCAATGAGTGCCTGTAGGGAAGAATCTTTGTTCACTATTTATTGCAAGCACATAGTAGATGGCGGGGGGTGTGAATCTGTGTCATATCTAGGAAGATATACACAAGAACTATTTAATAGAAACTAAATGCATATTCGGATCCATCGGGATACCGAACCCTTTTTCAACGAACGTGCTGACTTAAACACGATTAGAGTTGGGGACATCATCAGTTCTCTAAATGTAGCAAGGGGTTTTGAATGGATGACATTTATCAAATACGCAAAAGGTCTACAAAATAGGTCACATGAGTCGTGGATCACAAGAAGCTCTGTTCTACATACATACCTACCTAAGGGCATTGCAGTCATTTGTCACTTTCTCACAAGGATAATGGAGATTTAATGTCATATTGGCGGCAGTTATCGAGAATACATAGGAAACAGTGAAAGCTCCTTATGAATCTGCAGTGGAATCCTCTAAGATGATAGTTTATAGTGACACCTTAATTGCTACATATCACACAAAAACGATCCCAAAAATGTTGATCACGCTGACGGTCATCTTAGAGAGAGCAAAAGCGATAGTTGTGATCGTCAACAATCAACTATCACCTTGTAGGATTCTACTCCTGTTCAACCATATTCCTTTGGATGCATTTTCGGCAAACACCCTGCACATTACTTTTGTGTATAGAAGGACCTACGAATAGATAGTTCAAGCACTTCAAAGATTATGGTATTTACAAGTGCATGGGAGAGCTATCATTATACGACTCCCAGGCTTTCAAATCGTCGACTTATAGACGTATCCAGCTGGTAAATCTTATCTTGGCCACCGGTTGGCAAGCATTCTTATCCATTCAGTTGAAACAAATCGTTTTTTATAAGAAATAACTAACTTTATTCAGTACAAAACAAAAATTAAATGAAATTCACTCCTGTCGGATTATACAGGTTGTTCCATTCCATTCTTCAATTCGTCCACCAATTAGCGAACTACGCGGACCGTAAACGATAAGCTTTTGTATTATATTTTTTTTTTTTTTTATTTTAAAACCAAATATGCAAACAGTTTCCTGCACCGAATATATATATTTTTAAGGTGCAAATTGGCGTGCTACACTCATCATCCGGTTAGAGGAGCACAATATTTTTGCAAACACTACCTCAGCCTTTATATATGTACTCCGTCAGCAATGGAACCCGAACGAACGAACCAACCATCATACCACAGATCCGTATTTAATTTGCACAAATTGTTTTAGATTTTTCACTTTTCCACGGCTTTTGTATCTCTAGCTTGGAGTACGTATGTTTATAAAATAAATTTAGTTTAGAAGCACTGGCTTGTGCGGAAGAAGTAAAATGGTATAATGGGAATATTTTTAGCCCGGTAGTGTTCCCCCCAAATTAAAATTCAAATATAGTTGGTACTGTCCTCTGTCAACAATTCCAGCTTGGTGTGGATTTCGATTTTTTGTTTTTCTTTTTCGGATTTTACACATGAATTAGTCTGCGAGTGGAAAAATTGAATACAATTGTTGCTAGTTTGCAAGTGCTATTGTTGAGGCACTTTAAATATTTTAACTGGAATTCATGCACTTAATTAGTACGCGACACGAATGGGATGATCTTTAGAAAAGATACAAATTAATTTCAAAATATTTCATATCTGAGATTAGGTTTTATCGAGTATAAATAATAGGGTGTTCTATACTAGTATATAAGTTCCTTCAAACGAGTAGGTCGAATTAAAGTGTATGATAACGATTCTATATTTTGTACAACAAAAGAAATCGATTGAGATGATCTGACAATGTAGGCTGTGAGGCAAACGTAGTACCCAGCTAATCTTGGTAGATCTATACCATCTGAGAATCAGCTTGAATACTTTAGGACCCTTTATCTGTACGATTGGTAGTGAAATAAATTGTCTTCATCACTATTTATAGCAATTGGTATGAGAGAGCTATCAACTCCAATTCCCTACTACTTCAGGTGACCAGGTGGAACTATGTACATAGTTTAGAGCCTAAGATTTACTTACTTACAGTTGAACCCTTTTGCATGGGAATTTGAACATGGGTCTAATTGGAAAATATCATTTCCTCTTGGCCGAACCTGGATTTGAAGAAAGCAAGATGACTTATTTCATTGAAAAAGAGAGTAAACTTCTTAACTGGCGCCCTCACAAGGGTACTTCTCGTTATGTAAGCACGTCAATGGGCAGAGAGAGGGCTGTAGAGAATCCTAAACGTTATACAAACGATAATCCACATGCCGCGGAGAGGTCTAGTACCTACTTTCTGGACGATTTGAATGTCTAACCAGACTCGATTTATACGGAATTAAAAGGAGGGCCCATGGCTTTATTGTTAGTAGATTGAACTTCGGAGATGGATGTTAAAATCATGGATAATGCAGACCTACTGTTCGCGAGCTTTTGGTAAACATCCGACATTACGACGTCGCTGACATGGGCCCAGTGATCCAAGGCTGAATTGCTAATTCAATAAAAGTCGGATGACTTTGGAGGTACCCTCTCTACTATGGGTACTGGACTCGTGAACGAAATTTTAAAGAAATTGTAACCATAGCTATCACTGAAATACTTCAATCTATCAATCTATCTATCAATACATAGACGAAAAGATGAGGACTAAACGTTAAACCATCGAAAACATAGCTGGTCCTCTTCACTATAAAGAGATCAATCCCACAAATCAAATCCTTGACACTCAACGGCATACCCCTCCAAAACTCGACGTTAAGACGACCTGGAATGAAAAAACATCAGAAAGAATAAGGAAAACTCCAATAGGTTTCCATACGTGCAAAAAAATATTGGATAAGAGATGGGGCGTCATCATCTACTGTGCTATCAGAACCACACCGACAGCAGCCCTTGAAACCGTTCTGGTATTGATTCCATTAGACATACACCTAAAGGAAATAACTGCAAAGCGGTTTAAACAATTCATCAAGAGAAAGCTACACGGGCCACCACACTATATCGAGATGGTCGAACTTACATATGCACCGAGATTGTAACATATCACCTTCCACGACTTCATCCTAAACGTTAAAATAATCTTTCCCTCAAGGCAGGATAGCAAACCGGATAGCATCTCGATTTACCGGACGGGTTAAAAACTGATGAAGGACTGGCCTCTGATATATACTTACATATCTAAAGCCGAAATTGCTTGTTCACATAGACTTTTAAACCACGGTAGGGTTAGGACTCGGCATTTAAGGAAACGAACGGGCGGACGCTTGATGAAGAAAAGTCTCGAAAAGGACATGATAATTGTCGACACCTCCAACCTATCGCCCTTAGCTCCATTTAAATCCAACATAGAGCAAGCATTCGCGAAACTCTCCGGAAGGTATTCTGAAATTTATAACAATTTATATCCAACGGTGGTCTCCATTTTAGGACCAGTGCTGGCAGTCACATCCTATCAACCTAAGATGTGTCTGGGTTAAGCTTGTCTAAGTTCCTGGTGGTGGTAATACGGATCTCTTCATATCACAATGAACCGTCTTTGTGGTCTAAACGATTTGCAGCTTCATTGGATACAGTCAGTGAACTTAACCTTACTTAAGCGTTGTTTTTAGACGCATATTAAAAATTTCGTAGGAATGTAGAAGAAAAAAAAATCCAAAACAGGTTTGACGACAAAAAATGGAAATCTATATCTAGTCATACAGTTCAAACCAGCTGCCAATCAAATCCTGAAGTTAGGGTCGAAATGTCTAGATTTTATGATAATTTGATAAAATTTAGTCACAACAGTGAATGATTTTCAAAATCGCTTGGTTTTCTAACCAAATTTTGTCTGTTTTTTATTCCAACCATATTTCCACAAAATTTCGTACGCACAATTGGCCGTGTGTAGTACCCTTTAGAACGTGATTCATCCCCTCCACACGCACACTATGGTTCTTCCATCAGAAATGTATTTATTGTTGTAATCGTGTGCGACCCCTTCATGAGCACCCCTCCAACCATTATTAACTTTAATGTTACAAAAATGAAGGGCGATAGTACGAAGCGTAAAAACGGTGACTAATAGGTGAACACAAATTATTTCACCACAAAAATATTCTGACAGCATATTTCATATTTTCACAGAACTAGAATCATGTCCAGATAATATTAAAAAACTGTTATTCTATATTTCTTTCTAAGGTAAATAAAATCGAACAGGTAAATACAATAGAACAGTGGGGTTCAAAGCTATGCATCTAACAAACCACCAATCATTACTTTTTGTTTGTGTCAACTTTTGTTTATTTCTATCGGGTACCGGCGCGTGGCTGTACGTTATTTACAAACATTATATTCCATTGACATTGGACCACAACAAAATCAAGTTTCATAATTTTTACTTGCACCTATACCTATAGGGCAAGTATTGTATTCGTGCAAAATTTGGAACTCGAGATTTTAATCAAACTTGACATTACTATAATGGAGAAGTCCAAAAAAGTAGGTCCGCCAATGCCGTCTGTCTGTCTGTCTGTCTGTCTGTCTGTCTGTCTGTCTGTCTGTCTGTCTGTCTGTCTGTCTGTCTGTCTGTCTGTCTGTCTGTCAGTCTGTCTGTCTGTCTGTATATTCGACTGCAGCCTAAACGGCTGGACGGATTTGCTTCAAACTGCATATATAGGGTCTGTGGGATATTCCCTAGAGGCGAAATTTGAATTTTCATTCTAACCTCAAAATTAAGGGTAGTTTACTTAAGGCCGATTTCAGTTTAAATGGATTTTCTCGAAAACGGCTCTAACGATTTCGATAAAATTTGATGTGTGGGTTAGTTTGGGTATATGCTATGAGGTGGCATACCACGTTTTTCACGAAAAATTCGAATAACGGTAATATTGAAAATCAGCTGTTTCTCGGGTATTTGTGAGGCGATTGGGCTAAAAATTATTATTTGTAGGTTATAAGACAAGTACAAAATGATGGCACACCAAATTTTGGAATGCCACTCCCACTTTTATGTAACTTATTTTTTTTAAAAATTTTTACTAGAAATTGAGAAACAATTATTTAAGCAAAGTAATAGGCCTTAAAATTCTGTATAATTCACTCGAACATCTTATCTGGCCACGCCCACTTTTTAAAGGTGTTTTTTTAAAAAAAAAACATTGAGTAAACTCCTACAATGTTATGACTATTATTCCATCGAAACGCGGAATGCCACGCCTACTTTACTGGGATAAGCAAGACTTGCACTTTAATCCTGATAAAATTATGCACTTATAGCATTACGGTGCAAGTACGTACGACCCAGTCGTGCACTTTATTTTGTTTGCCGGCCACATCTGGGTACACAAATTTGTACGTAGAAAGCCTAAATGCGGAAGCTTGGTAGGAACAATAAAAACATAAACTTTTGTGGTTATTTTTAAACAATAAATTTTATTTTTAAATATTCGAATCTAGGTTACAAGCACACTTGATGAAATTAAATAGAACTTATTAGCGAAAGTAGATAAGAATTTGTTTGGTGTTTTCGAATTTCTGTGCGTGCGTCTGAGGCGTATAAAGCTTAAAGCTGATCCAAGAAATATTTAATGAAACGTCTCGATTCTATAAATAGGCTTTACCATGTTTACTTATGAAAAGCACAATTTTCTTCAAGAACGCGTACCGTGAAAACATTTGGAATATCTCCAGAACTAGCTTCCATATCATCGCTTTTATCGGCTTGTTTAGGGAACTTGGATATCAGAGAGAAGAGGTATGATTTTGACGATTCAAAATTTAGACAAATATTTCGAGTCTTCCAATAGAATGGGTATTTGTAAAACATGATTGAGAGTGCAGTGTCAGTTCTGAAGATAAGCGATTCGCTGAATAGAGCTTGTTCTCTCTTAAGTGTGGAGAAGCAGTTCCATTTGAAGCAGAAATGACGATGGCTGGATGATGGAGGTAGAGATAACCATCATAACAACCATTAGTTTCCCTTCATACAGAACAGTAACATCGCATTTGCATTGTTACTTACTTATCTGCTTAGGTGGTGTTGCAACTGGAGGGTGAACCTGGAACCTATCCAATAATCCTCTGAAGTTGGATCTAATTGCATGTCGCTACTGTATGTCATGTATGTCTTTCGTTATACAAGTTTTAGCCATTTTGAACAACAAATGCGCATTTTTTGGTTCACCTGGTCTTTTTCTATACAGTTTGCATAGTTCGACGTTGAATATTTTAATGCAAAGCCTGTCAGCGTAAACGAAACGGAGTATCTCTTAAAAACGATACAGGTTATCGTATCAGGATCGGGATTCATCAGTTTTCTATGGAGTCTAAACTTTAGCGTCCAAAGATCTTATATGGAATTTACCCAATTAATTCTTTACTGACTGAGACTCCACACTCCTGAGAGGCATGGTAGGTAGCTATTGTAGGGTTTTGAGTTTATCATATGGCACTAGGCCTAGAAAACTATTATACTAACAAACCTAAACCACCTCTTCTATGCATTTGATATTTCTGCGAAACTTCTAAATGTATGATATCCTCCGAGATGTGAAGGTCTCTACAGTATCTGCATGTAACCTCATTTGATAATCCTGGTCTCATGGTGTGCGTCCTCCAATGGCAATGACCGGAGAGAATCTTTAGCGATCTTCTTAACCTCGTCCTGCTTAGTTTCATAGTTTCCCCAAGTTTCCTTCGCTCTTACATAAGCCACAAGGTTTTAGACACCATATGTCGTCCTAAGTTGAACAATTCTAGGTAAGGCATATTGATGAACCTCTCTAGAATTATCTTCTTAGACAGATCGATGGCTTTACATCTTGTTGTATGTTTCTTTGTATTTCCTTTTTTTGGCGAGTTCGTCAATTGTGTAGGGTTTAATTAATCCCAGGCATTTTCTGTTTATTTCAGATTTTATGAAGTTGGATTGTAACCCTTTAATTGCAGGCAATACAATTGTCTGAGTAAATGTTAGAAATGATTTAAAGTATTCTTTTTAGGACATCATATCAGGTTCTTTGAATAGTACGCTCAGTAAGTGGTGAGGTTTAAATTGTGGCTTCCTTCTCACTTCGGTTTGGTTGAATAGTCCTGTCCGCTCAATATCTGTGTGAGACTTTGTCGCGGTTATACAGCTTGCAGGAGTACATTCTCATGCATCTGGTTGGATTTAACATTAAGATAAAGGTTCCGTATATTCCTCTTGAAGTGAAATTTTCGTGGGGCTCTGATCGGCCTTCGTCTATCTTTGCAGTACGTTTTTGTCTACCATTAGTTTACAATACCTACCTTAGTAGTAGCTTAACAGGTAGCTTAGAATGGGTCAAAAATCCAACAAGTGGTCTTTAGATTTTGCTCTCGGGCTTCAACTAAGGACTGTTCAACCATAGCTCATGTGATACATGCTTTGATGATGGTACATTCCATATGATAAGAGAAAATTCTAATAGTATTTGTTTTCCGAAATGGATGTGCACACATAGAAACATATATATGTACATATCTGGAATCAAAATATCGTCACCTTATTGAGAGCTTTTGCTCATTTTTCGTCTACATAAGCTTCCGCCAGTCAAATCATATTACGTTTAAGCTTTATGTAAGTTAACCATCTGAAATGCGTACAAGCGCTGAGGTCATCCTTCTACAAGCGCAGAGGTCATCCTTGTTCAATTTACATTTTCAGACATTTTCTATCAATCAAGATGCTCAGTATGTTATTTTTCTGAATAATGTAAACAGTGGAAGCAGTATCGAGGGAAAAGTCTCGGGGGAATTGTCTTAACAATAAAATATACCGAAAGTTACTCTAAGGGGCACCTTACACGTTCGAAAACCATTTAAAGTTTACGTAAATCTCGTACTTAGAGTTTTTAAGTTGTTTGTATTAAAACATACATATATCCCTTTAAAGGGAAATTTGTTCTTTTCGAATTGTTCAAAATTTAAAACTCCTTATATTGAGAGAAGTCATAAGCACCTACCTTTCGCACAGTAATTTGATACGCCTTGCCTTGATACGTAGAATGCACTAATGAATGATGGTACACATGACGTGAGTCTGAAGTTTTAGGGCAATTCATTATACATACAACATCGTAGTGGGAATTCCCTAAAAATACTAAAGATACAATGACATTTGTTCTCCCATAGTCAGCTAACTACTTTATGAATGTCAATCCTTTTCTCTTAGTGCATTCAAAATTTGAAATAAATAGACAGTCACTGCTAGAATTAAAAAAAAAAATTAAACACAAATTTGTGTTAAAATGTTAGTTTCTGAATTTTCATCTCAAACCCTCCAGTCTCATTTCAAACTGTCAAAACAAAGCTATTAACTTTCACATATAACACGTCACATAAATTCCCTAAACCGTCAAACATACATACATAATGTCTCGACAAACATGTTCACCCGTGTCAAGCTGCCCTAAGAAAGCGACGCACTTTTTTGTTTTTGTTTGGCATTACTGCTGAAAGATAAAGCAATCTATACTTTAAACGTCAAAAAAAATAACCAAATGATATCATCAGTTCAGTTTGAATCGTGACTTCTTCGTGTTAACTTTATTCCTGAATCCTGCTGACAAGAAAACCAAAAAATGTTAAGGACTAACGCATCTCGTATCTTGCTTCCAATTGTTCGTAATGCTGTTCAAAAGCGTTCGCAATCCGTAATATCTGGCCCACCAACTAAGCATGTTTCAAAAGCGGTAAGTTATAGCACTAACGACCGAAAATTGTTACGTAAAACCCCTGGGGAGCGGTTAACGAATTGTTTTTCAAATGACTTTCTTTCATTTCCAGGAACTATACTTGATGGGCACTGCTATCGTTGTGTTACCACTAATCATCCCAACGTATGTAACATTCCACATTCGTGATTACAGGGATAAATAATTTTTGAACATCTTATGTTACTCATAGCAGAATTCAAATAAAGAAATTAAATAAAATTGTGTTTGGTGGATTGTATCTATTCTCAAGTGTGTGCATAATCTTTTTTTCTTCTCAAAGCAACTGCAAGCTTACTTTTTTTTCAAAAAGCTGTATTTGGTCGAAAACATTGCGTGATAACTTATCTATACTGATAAAATATTTAATACACTTAGAGGTGATTAGCTACGGTCGAACGCGGGAGATACATACTTATGTACAAATGTTACAACTTCGAACATGAAAGCTATAGCATTAGTCTAATGCCCACTCTTGGTGCGCGACGTTGTTGACGAATTGGGAAATCCGCCGAAAGCTAATAATCAATTGAAACCCAAACTTGCTACTTCGTTGTTAAATTAACTTTGTACAGATGCTGTCTTGTATGGTGTGAACAAAAGACCGACAGAGACGGAGAAGATCTCACTGAGATGTACGCATAAAACTCGTTATTCCACCTGCAGCTCACGGTATTCCAGCACATGCGCTGAAACATTTTTTTTTGGAAGTACCCCCTTCTCTATCGATATGTAGCGCAGTCGTTTGAAATTTCCTATGTTCAGCGGCTACTTGTACTCTGTACTATAGGTAGAAAAAGTCCCTTAAAAGTCATTGGATTCGAGACAGATAAGGCACCTCAACGAAGGTCTCTCTAGACGCGCCGCCACATAGAAATGTCTATAATCAGGGGGAAAATGTGTTATCTGTAAACAAAAGAAAACTAAATAAATATTTATACATAAATGATTAGCTACGGACGAGTGTTAAAAATAAGAATCCAAAAATAACACGATAAACACAACGTTTAATGGAACAAATGGAAAAGTAAGAGCTCATGATATAGATTGTGTAATACCCTATCCTTTAGAACGTATACCACTCGCATTTTCACTGATTCAAATGCACTGTCCAGTGGCATATCAATCGAACAGATTTTGGAGGTTTTATTAGAGAAACAGTCATTGAAACCTCCATTCTTCCGAAGATATAAACGTGACAGTTGACTATCATCCATGTTCGTCATTCGTCACTTACAAGTGTATTACAAGTGTAAAAGAGAAAGTCCTGCAGCTTTCGGGAAGGTCGCATACAACGACAAAATATGACAGCCATACATGATATGTCAAACGAATTAACTATGTTCACAATGTTTGGCACAAAATCATGAACCAAATGACCAATGGGTTGACGCATAGGTAAACTATAATTCATAGTCTTTTCTCGAGGTTGTCAACAACTCCTACAAGCAGGATAAAGTATTATATTTGGATATGGAATGACTGCGGTACCATATAAGTCGTTAGCAACTGTCACGTCGTTATATACATAATTGAAAGTATGTACATATATAGTAATAGATTTGTCACACTCTACGCAAGGGCGATAATTATTGTGTCTCTCATGCCAACAAGAAGGAATGACATGGCGCAGAACGGGCGAAAGAAATACTGGCTTCTACACCAGGAACAGAATAAAATCGATAGTCCTTGAACGGGGTCGATGCCCTAAGAACCATAAGAGGACGCATGATCAGTAAGAAACCAATAATGGAAAACAATTCGAAACAGGCTATCTCTCTTTGGTGTACACCATAGTAGCCTTTCTCATTTTTCAGAGATATTCAAACAATGTCTATCTTAGATCTTTTGTCTATAAACCCTACTCTAAAGTCTGACGCCAGGTTGCAAGGGTATTATGGTTGCAAATGTATCATCTGCTGTGTGCGGGAATCATCTAGAAATAGTGTGAGGTTCAACACATTTCTACGTCAATATTCATCTAAAAATAACTCCCTTGTCAGGAGCGTCTGAAAACCCACGAGGAATTTAACTAACATGAAAAGATCAAAAGATGGACTACCAGCACCAGCAGAACTACGCTGACTAAAGCCCTTGAAGATCCATTAGATCTTCACTTAAAGAAAATGGGAACCTTTATATAGAGTACGATACGAGCCACTAAACCATTACGAGATGGGTGCATCCGTACCCGACTCACGCAGACTTTTTAACGTCGTCGGCAGACTGTTCCAAGCAGAAATATTAGCAATCGCAGAAGCTTGATTAAGAACTTTCGACGAAAATGTACTCAAGAAAGATCATCGACAAGTTTCCAGTTCCAAATTAGTGAAACGATGTCGTGAACAACTTACAACACTCACAGTGAATTTTACCGTCCAAAATCTCTTAGTGGCCCATCGAAGAATAATTCGACTAATCAGTGACAAACTCTGCAGAGCTTGTGGTTATACAGATGCAAAAAAAAGGACATACTTTTTTCTATGTCAATTCCCATGCTTGTGCAGAACTATGAGGGCGGATACTGAGAGACCTGAACGACCTCTCAGAAAAGCCACCATTGACCATCCAAAATTGTGTTATAATTTAGGGTTGGTTCAGGGGTCTCCCTTTGTCTTCTTTTAGGATTACTCCGCGAGAAGGGTTTATAATCGATCCATCGGCGATCTAAGTGCTAGCTGGAAATGCAACTTCCCCTCCTACCAGATCCTAAACTAAACATTACAATTTTTTTTATGATAAACCGGACCTTGTAGCGCGCCTTAGCTTATTCACAAATACTTTCGAAGCCGTAATGCAAGTTCGGTATTACACAACCAATCTCTTGGCATCTGTGATGTTTCCACTGCTCCTGGATACAGTGCTTTACAATCTTCCTAAAAAAAACTGCAACTCAGCATAAATACTCAGCTTTCTTCTTCGAATCGACTGATTGGCTGATTCGTCGAAACTGGTTGGAAGATTCCTCAACGCAGTATACACAACACTTTTAAATTCTTTGCGTAAATCTGGGAACTCCATAGAGTTTCATGCTATCTACCTAATGTTCGACTTCACCTTATACTAAACTCATATTCGTGTGAAATGTTATTTTCTTAGAGCTCAAGTCTATGTCCATAAATGGGTGATAGCGAAACATGCTTCGATCGCTATTCGTTTAGTACCTATCTCCCCCTAAGTAGACATGCACTTGTCAATACTACATTCTGCTGAATATTCGATTGCTCCTTCTTACTTAACAGGTGAAACTAACATCCTAACAAAGTTAAAGGATCAATAATGATTTATACATAGAACTCAGCACCTGTGCCGTAACAAATTTCATTTCCAGTGCAAGAACCCGAGGCATTATCACAGCATTGCGCAATTTTCAATCCCCCATGAAAGATGCCTACGTGCTAAAAAACATATATGTACATTTTGTATAAACAAAAAAAAAACAAAAACAAACTCTCCGGCGTAAGCAATACAAACAGTTGACGTCTGTTTTTACCAGATGAGGGCGTGTGGATGCGAAAAAAAGAAACTGCCAATGGAGCTTTTCCTCTGGACTCTTGCCAATGTTTGGATTCGGTGACCACGATCAATTATCGCCCGACTAAAACATCAAAAAGCTCATCACGAACTACAGAAAAGTTTTGTATACAAAACTGGATAGGGTACTGCATGCTTGTTCTGATACATTGATTTACTTTGCAATTTTGCGGGACCAACATCTTAGCTTGTTTATGTTCCATAGCGTCTGGGGTAGTATAACTGCGACACAACCACAAGCTTTGGTAATGACGACGCAGCAGCTAGGTTCATTTGTGCTCATAATGCAGACAAACAAAATACCTGACTTAAATCGAGCCACAAACAGTAAATCTTACTCAAGATGTCAGTATCTGGTTCGGTGGCGTATGAGTAACCAATTTTTTATACATTTTCCGGACCAAAATTTTTTTATTGTTCGCAGACATAGCCAAGTAGCAGCTTGCCTCGTATGTGCTCATGGTGCAAGCAAACATAATATCTGACTAGAATTGAGCTATCAGGAGGTAGATTCAAGATGTCAGTATCTGGTTCGGTGGCGTATGAGTAACCAATTTTTTATACATTTTCCGGACCAACATTTTTTTATTCTTCCCAGACATAGCCAAGCAGCAGGAAGACACTTTTGTGCTCATGATGCAAGCAAATATAATATCTGACTAGAATTGAGCTACCAGAAGGTAGATTCAAGATGTCAGTATTTGGTTCGGTGGCGTATGATTAACCAATTTTTTATACATTTTCCGGACCAAAATTTTTTTATTGTTCGCAGACATAGCCAAGTAGCAGCTTGCCTCGTATGTGCTCATGGTGCAAGCAAACATAATATCTAACTAGAATTGAGCTATCAGGACGTAGATTCAAGATGTCAGTATCTGGTTCGGTGGCGTATGAGTAACCAATTTTTTATACATTTTTCGGACCAACATTTTTTTTATTGTTCCCAGACATAGCCAAGCAGCAGCTTGCCTCGCATTTGCTCATGGTGCAAGCAAACATAATATCTGACTTGAATTTAGCTATCAGGACGTAGATTCAAGATGTCAGTATCTGGTTCGATGGCGTAAGAGTAACCAATTTTTTATACATTTTCCGGACCAAATTTTTTTTATTGTTCCCAGACATAGCCAAGTAGCAGCTTGCCTCGCACGTGCTCATGGTGCAAGCAAACATAATATCTGACTTGAATTTAGCTATCAGGAGGTAGATTCAAGATGTCAGTATCTGGTTCGGTGGCGTATGAGTAACCAATTTTTTATACATTTCCGGAGCAAAATCGGTGGAGTCCATGTAATCCGGTTTTCCATACATTTTCCGGACATTTTATTTGCCTATATTTTCCATACGTAACTAAACGTTCCGTATCAACTCGCACTGACTTAAGTAACCGATGTCACTGTATATGAAACTTATAGCCTATATACAATGCCAATGTGTACGAAATTGGTTGTACTGGGCATTTTTTAAAGGACAATGCAGGAATTTAATGATTCAAAAAACAAGCAAAAAAAAAATATTCTCTCAAATATTTTGGGTTAAAAGAAACTTTACCATGAAAAACTTTCTTGGATTTTGCAGTACCTTTCCAGAAGACATTTACCTCAAGGCATTCCGGTGATTTTATTCCTTTTTTAAAGTTGAAATACTTTTAAAGAAAAACATAAAAAAAATTACTCACGAAACAAGAGGCAATCAAAAGCATCAGCATTGAAGAATTCTGTTTCGTGCATACTTCTGTGACCAGTTTAGAATGTCATGGCCCAGTTGGTGTATACCTTCGTAGTGGGGTTAGCTTTTACCATAATTTGCTGTTGACGTCTCCTTGAGGAACATTAAATGAAGTGGGTTTGAGGGATACCTTATTTGTGACACATGCATAGCCATTTTTCAAAGGATATAAAGTGGGATACAATCAATCCAAGAAAATCTTTTTAAATAAATCCTTACGTTGTTGAGGAATATTAAGGTTTCAATATAGTTTTCTGTAAAATGATTTGGGCCATCAGAATCGATCTTACAGTACATATTAAGGGTCCTAGCATAGTATAACACCTGCCGGCGAGTAGATTGTTGAACTCCTCTCTGGGGAACTAATAAGCTCACCTTCTATTTCTGTTCCATATTCAAAATTTCTCTTATCACCACTTTCCATAGTGAAATAATCCTTTCAAGTACGAGTATGTACACCTATTTGATTTTGCCTTTGCCTTGCCTTCCCTGCACCAAAATGCGAATGCTACAAATATGAAATCTTTACTAGAAGTCAGATGCAGCATTTCATGTTGCACAAAATCATTTCGTAAAGGGAAAATCCCATAAATCCTGGTTTGATGATTTTATTACAGATCAAAGCGACTCCAGCTGAACCATATGTACATGTATGTATAATGGACAGTGTACAGGACACACTGAAGAACCCTCTGAATCATTTTTCTCTCATAAGAGGATTTTCTTTAGACTTTCTTTCAAATGACTTATGCCAGGATTACGTATTTATTCACATGTAGTGTGTCCTTCAAATCTCAGTGATTTCCTCCAGCACCATGTGCCATTTGAATGAACATATGCTCATCTTTGGTGCACATATTGTGCAAAGAAAAGCAACAGCAAACCAAAGGTGAACCCTGTTAAGGTAGTCATTGAACACAATTCTAGGAAGCTTCAGCAATTCGATTACATGCATTTCAATTTAAATCATATCATTGATATGGGCGATTACGAAAGGAAATTGAAATGCTTCAATAAATGTGCATATTAAATCCTTTTCTGAAAAATACTTCTAACGACAGCCACATGTAGGTATACTATTCCCTCGCCAAATGGTGTACTTTGCTTGAATAAGTATGTACTTATGTTCGTTGCCATGTCGATGTATTACTCTTTGAGTGATTGTCATTAACTTGTTATAAAATTATATTCAATTAGCTTTTTAACAAATATTGTTGAATTAACCACCAAAGATAATGAATCAATTTTCCATTTCAGCTTAATTGAAACAATATCATCAGGCAGTGCATTGCAAAAGCAAATATTAAAAGTATAGCACACAGGATTGCAGGAAATAATGCAAATAAAATAATTTATCTTTTTTTGGGTTTACCGATCATTTACACGGAAAACCTTTTAGCATCCTTCATTACCTTGGTTATACAGATAGTAAAATAAAATATTCGCAATGAAATCAGATACAGAGTTCAGGGTAAATATTTGAAACTCGCAAACAATTTAATTTGTGGTTCTTTGTTATTTGTAATTTTTATTAATTTTGTTTGTCTAAATATTTATCCGGAATTGGATAAAGCTCTGACTTTGACCGGACTACGTTTACTACATTTAAGACTAGTATGGGATTTTTTCAGGCGTCGTGCTAAACTGAAATGGACAACTGAGTAAAGAATCTTCAACTACTTTAGAATGGTAAGGAAACTGTACAATCAGGATGAAGATATCCAACATATGAAGAATACTATATCAAGACCATGTGAGGCCGCTCTCGGTTACTTTGAGAGAAAAATACTTTCGAGTAAAAGCCGAGTGCAGGACAATATGCCTCCATGAGCTGAAGATACAAAGTCACATCTACCTGGCAAGAAGTGTACACACATCTGAGATAGCTGGGAAAAAGTCAAACTATAATATATGGATAACTATTGTAAGACCAATGATCGCATATGGAATTGCGTCAGAAAGAAGAACTAATCTGGCCACAATAAGAGAAATACTCAATTGAGTGCAGAAACTGAAAAGGCTTTTTAATTTCTGGGGTCATGAAAATTTTCCGCAAGTCGCCCATGGAGGTACTAAGTATTAGAACAGACTCCTTTGCAGCTTGTAGTAGAGGAATGTGAAAGTGATCTTAGTGATTCTAAGAATGGCCACAATTTTGTAATTAAAAATCAGTTTGAGCCAAGAGTCCAATAAGTCTACAAACTGAGGAATCACACAATGCAATATGTATACACTTATGTGTCAGGAACTGGTGAAGAGCATATACACCAAATCTATGGCCAAAAGCACCAGCTGAAATATATGGCAGAAGAGATAGCTGCATCCAAATATAATAATCTCAGATAGACAAGCACGAGAAATCTACGTATCGTATTGAGCTTCCCACTGAGGCGTTATACACGTAAGTATTACTCTTACTAGGAAACTTGGTATAGTGGAAGGTCTCTGCCGACGAGTCCAATGAAATCTGGAATTCTGATGAGAACTGGAAAAAAAATCATTGCATTATTGGAATAAGTTCCAAATATCACACGAAGTTTTTACCTGTCACTGTCACTAGAGTCTAATCTCATCCTCAGACTAGCGTTTCGCAATCCCTTTCTGAGACGAATAGACCGCCTAGCACTCTGTACAGGAAAATAGACATCAAGACCAACGAGAACGCTAAACTGGGATGGTATCTACTACATATGAACATGTGCTACAGTCGAAGTTAGAAACTTAGTCACAGAAATATTAGAATAGCTGTTGATATTGTGACAGGACACTGTGTTATAGGCAATCCTGCAACACGGCTAGAACTTCCCCCCAACGACTTCTGCGAAGATTGGATGGATGAAGAGGAAATAGAATCTACTTATCACTTGCCACCAAAGGCAAATATGCCTTTTTATACGGAACTCTATGATCCAGGACTCTCGTGACTCCCTCACACATCTGGGTGGTTTAGTTCAGCCGTCTAAGCTTGAAATTAGCTTGTCACGGTTCTTATAATTGGGTACAATGGACGTTTAGTTACTTTAAGTGAGTCATTAAAAAATGTTCGCCAACAAGGACACCCTAACTTAACCTAGTATGTAAAACTGGAGACAGCTGGTTAACAACCGAGCTCACTGTGTTCCTCAGTTGGCTACAGTGCAGGTCCTATTCGAAAAGAAGTCGAAGCAAATCAGTAAATAAGTTAGTAAGCACAAAAGGACATTTATAAGTTCATAATTATATTAAGTAAGTCAAACCCTTAGGTAAGGTATGAGACTGCTGGGGTACATTGCCTGTATGTAGTGATAGGCAGATCACATTTTCCTTATGCCTTTGTAAAATGATTGCCAAGGACGATCATCAATTTTGGATTCTTCGATCTGTTTTGTCAGGAAAACTTAAGTAGGTCTCAGTCAAATGTTTTTCTTAAGCATAGTCCATGGACTTAACACAGACCCAAATATAAAGCACGAGGCGTTAACCGACACCAACAGGTAGTCAATTTACTGGTCCATCTCTGGACATAAAACTATTACCAGCAATCAGTTTGACTTGCGGACCAGCAAAAATTCAATATTAGTTAAGCCATTGCCTTAGCTATGGATCACATCCTGAAACGTAGAACTTGGTATCACTTTCTATGCATAATTTTCACTTTGGCAAAGTATCCGATGTGAGATGTCATTAATAAAGCATCATTCACTTTGTTGATTTTTGATGTGACATTGTGAAAGAAAGTGATACCGAGTCAATGCCAATCAGTTTGACATTTCCCCATTTCGTAACCATGCACTCTTCCATGCAAATGTCAATCAAACTGTATTTAACTGACCTATTGGCATCGCATTTAAAAAAGTTGTTAACATTTTTGACAGGCGAATAGACGCATGAAGTTTCAAAGAGTTCAATAAAGTTTTTCAAAGACTTGTCAATGTGCTTTCAATGGGTGGGTTGACTTGACGTCATCAGAATTACGTCCTTGTGGAAACAACACAAAAATTTACAATTAACTGACTTTAGTACATCAACGATTAGTTCAAAACATTTACTCTATCAAAGGCTTAATTTTTGAAATTGAAGTCTCTGAACTAATGTCAATTGAATGAGTAACACGATATGAAGTACTTTCTGTGGCTTCGGGGAATGCAATACTGACTGATTGTTGTCGAAGATGACATTTCTGCAGTTTACTATGAAGGAAACTTCTGTCAAGCTTAGATGGTTAAATCACTGTCAAAATTATTGCATGAACGTTAACCTATTGACAATCGAGTAAACCACCAATGATTTTAGTGATTTATAGGTAAATATATGTAAATTCATATAGTGTTCAGGGTACTGATGTGATAAAGTAATGGGAGTAGGATGACCCATTGTAGAGCCTACACATTTCTCGATCTCGAACTCCGTTCTTTTTTTTTTCAAAGTGTGTAAAACCACTTTCCAAATAGTTTGATTGATTCGCATGATTTTAAGGAGGAAGACAGGTTCTTGGACTGACATCCGATTCTGCTGACATCCAATCGGGCTTATAGAGGGATGGTTGAGAAAATTTTAAATTAGGAACCTGTGCACAAATCTGATACTTTTCAGACAGAGCCATGAAAGTGGACGTTTCAGTGATCCAGCCCATCTTTTTCTGAGTTTCACTAATCATAACTTGGGTTAAGAATGAAAGCTGGTATCTGAAAGGTTCAAGAGAGAACTTCCACTTAAATGCAATGTGTGCCCTACTTGTTTTGGATACATAGTCCCGGAAAACAACATCCACTTCATGTTGATTTACTTTCAACTCCGTTTGAGGAAAATCATTTCCAATATTACTTCATTCCTGTCATCTTCATGGGGACAAACACATTTCCTTATCCAAGAAAAAAATCAGGAAAAAGTTAAGTTTTTTAACACAGAAGACAAGAAAAAGAAATCCTCACTCTATTACACAAACACACACAAGGCATTAAGTGCAATTGAACCGCTAAATGAATTCAATGCGGAAGAAAACTTTTTTCCACAACTTTTTTCCAACTTTCGGCCCGACCGACAGTGCATTTGAATTTTAATCGTAAAAAGTTACTGCCGGTAGAGAAGCCAGACATTCGCCGAAATCGTATGCAAAGCCCTTGCACCAGGGTTACTCGCGTGGCAAATTTGATTTGTCAAAAAATCGCTTCCAGAATGTTAGCTTGTTATTCCCAGGAATTCTTTGTCACAGTCCAATAAATTTGGCTGGGAAGACACAGTGAAAAAGTTTTTCTTGAGAATAACTTTTTAAACTTGCAGTTTTCGTTTCGGTGTCTGCTACATATTGTTCCGCCCTTAAATGTGCAAATAGGTGGAAGCCAAAGGATAAGTGCAGATTGCCATGTATGGAGACATTTTAAGTTGTTTTGAAAGTAAGATAGATACAATGTAAGTGCGGTTAATAGCACCCACAAAAACCAGGACAGACGGTGTTGTGATTGCTATCTTCGGAGTGACATTGTTGTTTTAAGTGGAATCCTATGGCCAGCCATACAATTAGACTGAAACAGTTGAGAGTTGTTAACGAAATTGTCGAAGTTTTAAGTATTATTAGAGTTGAGAGGTTTCTAATCTGATTCACGTGATTGGTGATCATTTTGCTGGGTTGCTAAAGAAAAGGTTTTGGAATTGCGACAGAGTTGCGATAAACCAAAGAAACAATTTATGAAAACTATTGCATGTTCCTGGTAGTGCGTTGGACTATGGAGCAAGGTGTTCGAGGTTCGAGTCCCAGTCGGAACACCTACAAAGTTTTTTATGGCCCCACCTCTCGCGAGCGTCTGACAAACATTCGAGAGTACAACTGTCCTGAGAAAGCTTCTTAAATATTAAACTGCCCTTCACACATGGCATTAAACAGTAGGCCACTTCCATTCGTGTAAAGAATATAACACGCATAACACGAATGGTTGTGAGAAGCTTGGCCCTGGGTACTATCGACCTGTTGCGCCAAGTACTCTTGCATATTCCTGTCTGCTTGGCTTGAATTAGAGTTTGACGCACTCAGTTGCCAGCAACTCAGCATTTGAGAAGAAGTTGGGTATTTGAGTATGCAGAGGTCAGGAATGAAAAAATCCCTCGATCGACCTCAGATGCAAAATCGTCACAAATCTCCTCTCCCTTAGCGTTTCGGGTCAAACGGACGAAATTGCACAAAAAACTCATATCGGTCGATTTAGAGTTTGACGCACTCAGTTGCCAGGAACTTAGCATTTGAGAAGAAGTTGGGTATTTGAGTATGCAGAGGTCAGGAATGAAAAAATCCCTCGATCGACCTCAGATGCAAAATCGTCACAAATCTCCTCTCCCTTAGCGTTTCGGGTCAAACGGACGAAATTGCACAAAAAACTCATATCGGTCGATTTAGAGTTTGACGCACTCAGTTGCCAGGAACTTAGCATTTGAGAAGAAGTTGGGTATTTGAGTATGCAGAGGTCAGGAATGAAAAAATCCCTCGATCGACCTCAGATGCAAAATCGTCACAAATCTCCTCTCCCTTAGCGTTTTGGTTGTGCATCCTTCCTATTGGACTGTGTTTACACTTTGATTGTTGTCGTTGTTTGAAGGAAGTGGAATGAAGTAAACCTCAACTGATGGTGGTCAATGGTTTGTGAGGAAGGAAAGTTGGTCTCTTTGTGCTCTGTGTTATTTTCGCTGAGTTCCTGCTGAGTCTCATTTTTTACGCAGATTTTAGCCCTGGACACCAAACGTCCACCTAAGTTGGACCATTTAGTGTCAGCCATATTGACGATCATTCCTAGGATAACCTTCTTAGGCCCTTAACCCTCTTCGAAGCTTTAATCTTTTCCTAGGCACTACGTCGGCTCTTTTGACAATTGGTTACCAAAACTCTTGCTTAAGCAATTTTAAATTTACTCCTCAGGGAAACTGCGGTAGATTATTAACTTCATTGAAGGATCGGATTTGAATTGGCTTGTGAAAATAGTTTCTTGATACTTGAATAAATGGCCAAGAGAAAGTATTTAACCCTTGTGTCAACACCCACATACCCGGGTGTGTTTTTCATTTTCAAATTGATATATTTTGAGTTCTAGGTGCCACATCGACTTGAAAATTTCAATAGCCTCCTAAAATATGGTTTTTTATCATATTTCAAAATTAAAATTTTCTTTTTGGGTCAAGATTTGCAAGCAGTTTTGTGATTTACCTCTTCTGTCTACACCCAACACACCCGGGTGTGCATGGAAAAATGTATGTAAGTTGTTGGCTAGAAATGCAGAAAAGAACTTTTCTTTCATTAAATTCATACTTTTTATCCATTTGACGTTATTTTTTCATTTTGTTTGGAAAAAAAGGAAAATATTACATTTTATAACAAAAATTGTTGCCTTAGGATGGACATCTATCACATTGAGTTATATCCACTGAATGTTCAACACAAACGGCCTTTTTGCATTCTTTGCAGACTTTTCGTGTTAGTCTTCTTCTGGGACATATGACAGTACATAGGTAACAATTTCCTCTCTGCTTGATTCTGCCAGAATTGTCAAGTCCTTTTTGAGCCCTTAGTGGAAGATTTTCAAGTGGGTGGCCCAACATACTTTCAATTCCACTACGTGATGGAAAATTTCATGACTTTGGCATTTTCTGAGCGATCCTGGATTTTGTAATGGCTAATTGTTCACTCAACTGTTGTAGGAACAACCTTCAACGGTTTGTTGAGCTCTTCAAGTGAGGATTATTTTCCATGTATGTATATCACGAATGCTGCAAATGCAGCCACATCCACAATGTTAGAAAAAAAAGGCAAAGGCCTTTGCTTTGTTCTTCTCTTCGTAGGGTATTCACCAAGGCACTTGTCCATATTGTCAACCTTTGCTTTTGTTGTAATCGAGTATCATTTTTGGCTTTCTTTTAGGACCTTCCATTTCGATACTATAATGGGAAGTGGAAAGAACTACAACCGATTTGTTCTTTTTTAGAACGTATGAGCACATGCGTATGTTGCTGGTGAATCCAAAGATTGATGATTCTACTGCTCTTCCTTTTGGATTAGACAATTCGGCTGGTACAAATGTACGTCTTTTGTTAACAGTTCCCAATATTGACAAATTGTAGTCTAACATCAAAATAGATGTTGATGTCAAAAATGTCAAAAAATGTTGCCACATACGATGTTTCGAGCACTTCCACGGAACAGATTGCAACACAAATCCTTGACCACACGTTCACCTTGATTTTTGTCTTTTTCTTCAGAAGGTGCCATACCAGTATAAATTTGTCCTTTGACTGGATAAAAAGTAATAGCATACATACCCACCAAACCTTAATTTCATATTTGGCCGGTTTTGAAGGTATATATTGGGTGAATCCGGTGCCACCACGATTAGACTAAAGTTGTTCATCAACAGTGACGTTGCCTGCTTTATAGTTATCCTGGATGTTGCTATTCAACATAAGGAAAATGTCCGATGTGGTTCATCATTGTCGTAGGGTATGCTTACGTTGCTGGTACCTATTTCCATTATCAAATCTGATAAAACGACTGATAGCCTGTATGTTTTCTCAAATGCGTTGCATCAAAAATAAGAGCGTCCAACTCCAACCGACTCCTTCCAACTCCTTCCGACGCCCGTGGGCATACAAAAACATATGGGACACCCGGGTGTGTTGGGTGTATATTGATGTATAATTTTTTGGGTGTTGACAGAAGGGTTAAAGATGCGTTCAATGCATTTCGTGTACAATACAGCTCAGTCAGATAACGAGTTGAATCCATGCTATTTAATCCTTTTTCTTTTAAAACCACAATTCCACGGCGATTTCATTAGCACTTATGGTTTTCTTAGGTTGTTGTACAGATAATTTAAATGGAATTAACTTTTGAAGCTCTCCGTGTAAAATCCAGTTGACGAAGTACATATTCACTTTAAACTTTTCTTGAAAAGATTGGAACACAACCCTGTTCCTTGGCATATCTTTTCGCAATTTTTTTTGTAAACTTTTTCGGGAAATTATTCAGACCGAAAATAATTCAATAGGAAATAAATTTTCGGTAAATTCCTCTTTCGGAAAATAATTTCGCCAAAAATATTTTAGGGTAAACTAAGTTTTGGGAAATATTTTCATATTCGAAACATTATAACGATTTTTCAAATTGTTCTCATTGTGAATGAACAGTAGAACACTTATAGCAGATACACTAACCAGCTACTGCGAGGTTTAACGAAACCAAGACATCTGATGGACATGTTTGAAACAAATTTCATTTTCAATGGTGCGGAAATAGGATGGTTAACACATTCTAGACAAAAACCTTTTGCTTATGGTAAAATACTTCCCTATTGAGCATTTGTCTAAACTCCGAAAATGAATTTTAGGAATGAAAAATTCAACTCAAATGCATTACGCCTCAGGACAATGAGTGAAAATAGATGTGAGAGTTACAGTGAAATCTCGCTTTTGCAAACAACTTGCATTGAAGGACAAAATAAAGTTTTTTACTTAGGTTACTTTATTGACAATTCCCATAAAGCGAACACTCTCTTAAGTCAAGTCGGTTCCGAAGCTGTTCGCTTATGAAAGATTTCACTGTGCAACAGTGTAGAGGTTGAATATCTCGAATCAAAGAAAGAATAGAATTGGATTTAAAAATAAATAAATAGTTGGCGGAATAGACTACTACTGCAGGTGAAAACGCGATGTGATTCAAAAACTGTCCGAGAAGTGATTCGAGAAGCGATGCCATCTCAGCGATGCCAGACACAGTGAAGCTGCTCTGTGCTTGTCGCGATGTATATAGTTACCTCGTAGAATCAATCAAAAAAAGGAAAAATGCAAGGAAATGAAGTTCTTATGAGAAGAAACAACAATAACTATGCATACTTCTCGCACAGAATCGCTTGAAATAGTGCTCAGAAGAGTTTGTGTACGAGAAGCTAAGGAGTGATTTAGGAGAGGCTCGCATTTCTCGCATCCGACTATCACTAACCACATATAAATATACATACATATGTAAACAGTTTTCTCGCAACCAAAGGCTTCTCGTATCGCTTCGCTTTGTCGCGTCACTTCTTCTTGTTCGGATTATCAATATGGATGACCTTAACTGGTCTAAAGTAAAAGAACGTATTATTCATACCAAAGCTCCCAATGGAACGGAGACTATCTCCGCAAGGGATCTGCAACTATCCCAGGCCATCTACCATTATCTGCAACAATCTAGCACCCAGCCAAGGTTCACTTTCCATCAAGTTAGAGGAGGAGGATGCAAGACCTCTATGCACTTTACTTCAAACCTTTTTTTAAAAAAAGGCTAATTTAGTCCTTGTAAACTGCAACTGCTGTTGTATAGACAACAGCGTGGGACAGAAACACTCATCCGATGTTGTTTTTTTTGTTAGTATTTGGACACCGATAAGTTTGTTTCCATTTGACGAGGACTTCGCATTCTGGTCGGACATTCTTTTTGAGAATTTTCGAACTTTCTGTGGTTCAATCTTATAAGCCCGAGGCTTTAAAAAAAACCCAAAAAAAGAGGTTGAAAGCTGTCAAATGGTCGATATTGCCGGCCGGTGCGAATCGTCAAAGCAAGTCATTAGGCGACCAGGAAACAATCCCTCTTAAATGACCACTATTGCACGAGCTGTGTGTGCAGTTGCATCGCCCTGTTAGAACCACATTATCTCTGGTGCCAATTCATCAACTCTGTATCGTTCAGGAGTCGCCATAACCATGTTACCGACGACGTCCAAGCATAATGGCGATATTAACTCTCGACAAGGCACTGCCATGTGTTGTCCGGGACTATCCGGGAGGGGCTAAACGCCTTAGTATTCGATCAGATGGTGTAGGACGGCCGTGAAATCTGTGCCAAAAACACATGAATAGTCAGACGAAGCATCGTGCTTTGTCCACTTCACAAGTATCAACACAAAATTGATAATTGTTGCCGTTTACAAAAGTTATATCACCTTTCGATTCGGAGATACATTCTGGGCCACCTTGTACATAAGTGTCGATCTCTTGTGTGTGTGAGTAAATGGGTTACCTATATCCCACAGGACCAGCTACGCACATCCTAAAAATATCTTTTCTTAGCCCAGTTCTAACAGGATATTCTGTTTCTGTGCATTATAAGCACAAACGAGCTGAAGTATCTCCTCCGTATGAGTATTGCAAGCAAAAAATTTTTCAGTCCAAAAATGTGAAAAAATTGGTTACACATACGCCACCGTACCAGCAACGCACATCCTAAAAATATCTTTTCTTAGCCCAGTTCTAACAGGATATTCTGTTTCTGTGCCTTATAAGCACAAACGAACTGAAGTATCTCTTCCGTATGAGTATTGGAAGCCGAAAATTTTTTAGTCCAAAAATGTGAAAAAATTGTTTACACAAACGCCACCGTACCAGCAACGCACATCCTAAAAATATCTTTTCTTAGCCCAGTTCTAGCAGGATATTCTATTTCTGTGCCTTATAAGCACAAACGAGTTAAAGTATATCCTCCGTATGAGTTTTGGAAGCAGACAATTTTTCAGTCCAAAAATGTGAAAAAATTGGTTACACATACGCCACCGTACCAGCTACGCACATCCTAAAAATATCTTTTCTTAGCCCAGTTCTAGCAGGATATTCTATTTCTGTGCCTTATAAGCACAAACGAACTGAAGTATCTCCTCCGTATGAGTATTGGAAGCAGAACATTTTTCAGTCCAAAATGCGTGAATAAATGGGTTACTTATAGCCCACAGGACCAGCTACTCACATCCTAAAAATATCTTTTCTTAGCCCAGTTCTAGCAGGATATTCCGCTTTTGTGCATTATAAGCACAAACGGGCTGAAGTATCTCCTCCGTATGAGTATTGGAAGCTGAAAATTTTTCAGTCGAAAATGTGAAAAAATTGGTTACACATACGCCACCGTACCAGCTACGCACATCCTAAAAACATCTTTTCTTAGCCCAGTTCTAGCAGGATATTCTGTTTCTGTGCATTATAAGCACAAACGAGCTGAAGTATCTCCTCCGTATGAGTATTGGAAGCAGAAAATTTTTCAGTCCAAAAATGTGTGAATAAATGGCTTACCTATAGCCCACAGGACCAGCTACGCACATCCTAAAAATATCTTTTCTTAGCCCAGTTCTAGCAGGATATTCTGTTTCTGTGCATTATAAGCACAAACGAGCTGAAGTATCTCCTCCGTATGAGTATTGCAAGCAAAAAATTTTTCAGTCCAAAAATGTGTGAATAAATGGTTTACCTATAGCCCACAGGACCAGCTACGCACATCCTAAAAATATCTTTTCTTAGCCCAGTTCTAGCAGGATATTCTGTTTCTGTGCATTATAAGCACAAACGAGCTGAAGTATCTCCACCGTATGAGTATTGGAAGCAAACAATTTTTCAGTCCAGAAATCTGTGAATAAATTGATTACCTATAGCCCACAGGACCAGCTACGCACATCCTAAAAATATCTTTTCTTAGCCTAGTTCTAGCAGGATATTCTGTTTCTGTGCATTATAAGCACAAACGAGTTGAGGTATCTCCTATGTATGAGTTTTGGAATCAGAAAATTTTTCAGTCCAAAAATCTGTGAATAAATGGGTTACCTATAGCCCACAGGACCAGCTACGCACATCCTAAAAATATCTTTTCTTAGCCCAGTTCTAGCAGGATATTCTGCTTCTGTGCATCATAAGCACAAACAAGCTGAAGTATCTCCTCCGTATGAGTATCGGAAGCAAAAAATTTTTCAGTCCAGAAATCTGTGAATAAATTGATTACCTATAGCCCACAGGACCAGCTTCGCACATCCTAAAAATATCTTTTCTTAGCCTAGTTCTAGCAGGATATTCTGTTTCTGTGCATTATAAGCACAAACGAGTTGAGGTATCTCCTCCGTATGAGTTTTGGAATCAGAAAATTTTTCAGTCCAAAAATCTGTGAATAAATGGGTTACCTATAGCCCACAGGACCAGCTACGCACATCCTAAAAATATCTTTTCTTAGCCCAGTTCTAGCAGGATATTCTGCTTCTGTGCATCATAAGCACAAACAAGCTGAAGTATCTCCTCCGTATGAGTATCGGAAGCAAAAAATTTTTCAGTCCAGAAATCTGTGAATAAATTGATTACCTATAGCCCACAGGACCAGCTTCGCACATCCTAAAAATATCTTTTCTTAGCCTAGTTCTAGCAGGATATTCTGTTTCTGTGCATTATAAGCACAAACGAGTTGAGGTATCTCCTCCGTATGAGTTTTGGAATCAGAAAATTTTTCAGTCCAAAAATCTGTGAATAAATGGGTTACCTAAAGCCCACAGGACCAGCTACGCACATCTTAAAAATATCTCTTCTTAGCATAGTTCTAGCAGGATATTCTGTTTCTGTGCATTATAAGCACAAACGAGCTGAAGTATCTCCTCCGTATGAGTATTGCAAGCAAAAAATTTTTCAGTCCAAAAATGTGTGAATAAATGGGTTACCTATAGCCCACAGGACCAGCTACGCACATCCTAAAAATATCTTTTCTTAGCCCAGTTCTAGCAGGATATTCTGTTTCTGTGCATTATAAGCACAAACGAGCTGAAGTATCTCCACCGTATGAGTATTGGAAGCAAACAATTTTTCAGTCCAGAAATCTGTGAATAAATTGATTACCTATAGCCCACAGGACCAGCTACGCACATCCTAAAAATATCTTTTCTTAGCCTAGTTCTAGCAGGATATTCTGTTTCTGTGCATTATAAGCACAAACGAGTTGAGGTATCTCCTCCGTATGAGTTTTGGAATCAGAAAATTTTTCAGTCCAAAAATCTGTGAATAAATGGGTTACCTATAGCCCACAGGACCAGCTACGCACATCCTAAAAATATCTTTTCTTAGCCCAGTTCTAGCAGGATATTCCGCTTTTGTGCATTATAAGCACAAACGGGCTGAAGTATCTCCTCCGTATGAGTATTGGAAGCTGAAAATTTTTCAGTCGAAAATGTGAAAAAATTGGTTACACATACGCCACCGTACCAGCTATGCACATCCTAAAAACATCTTTTCTTAGCCCAGTTCTAGCAGGATATTCTGTTTCTGTGCATTATAAGCACAAACGAGCTGAAGTATCTCCTCCGTATGAGTATTGGAAGCAGAAAATTTTTCAGTCCAAAAATGTGTGAATAAATGGCTTACCTATAGCCCACAGGACCAGCTACGCACATCCTAAAAATATCTTTTCTTAGCCCAGTTCTAGCAGGATATTCTGTTTCTGTGCATTATAAGCACAAACGAGCTGAAGTATCTCCTCCGTATGAGTATTGCAAGCAAAAAATTTTTCAGTCCAAAAATGTGTGAATAAATGGGTTACCTATAGCCCACAGGACCAGCTACGCACATCCTAAAAATATCTTTTCTTAGCCCAGTTCTAGCAGGATATTCTGTTTCTGTGCATTATAAGCACAAACGAGCTGAAGTATCTCCACCGTATGAGTATTGGAAGCAAACAATTTTTCAGTCCAGAAATCTGTGAATAAATTGATTACCTATAGCCCACAGGACCAGCTACGCACATCCTAAAAATATCTTTTCTTAGCCTAGTTCTAGCAGGATATTCTGTTTCTGTGCATTATAAGCACAAACGAGTTGAGGTATCTCCTCCGTATGAGTTTTGGAATCAGAAAATTTTTCAGTCCAAAAATCTGTGAATAAATGGGTTACCTATAGCCCACAGGACCAGCTACGCACATCCTAAAAATATCTTTTCTTAGCCCAGTTCTAGCAGGATATTCTGCTTCTGTGCATCATAAGCACAAACAAGCTGAAGTATCTCCTCCGTATGAGTATCGGAAGCAAAAAATTTTTCAGTCCAGAAATCTGTGAATAAATTGATTACCTATAGCCCACAGGACCAGCTTCGCACATCCTAAAAATATCTTTTCTTAGCCTAGTTCTAGCAGGATATTCTGTTTCTGTGCATTATAAGCACAAACGAGTTGAGGTATCTCCTCCGTATGAGTTTTGGAATCAGAAAATTTTTCAGTCCAAAAATCTGTGAATAAATGGGTTACCTAAAGCCCACAGGACCAGCTACGCACATCTTAAAAATATCTCTTCTTAGCATAGTTCTAGCAGGATATTCTGTTTCTGTGCATTATAAGCACAAACGAGCTGAAGTATCTCCTCCGTATGAGTATTGGAAGCAGAAAATTTTTTAGTCCAAAAATGTGAAAAAATTGGTTACACATACGCCACCGTACCAGCAACGCACATCCTAAAAATATCTTTTCTTAGCCCAGTTCTAGCAGGATATTCTATTTCTGTGCCTTATAAGCACAAACGAACTGAAGTATCTCCTCCGTATGAGTATTGGAAACAGAAAATTTTTCAGTCCAAAAATGCGTGAATAAATGGGTTACCTATAGCCCACAGGACCAGCTACGCACATCCTAAAAATATCTTTTCTTAGCCCAGTTCTAGCAGGATATTCTGTTTCTGTGCATTATAAGCACAAACGAGCTGAAGTATCTCCACCGTATGAGTATTGGAAGCAAACAATTTTTCAGTCCAGAAATCTGTGAATAAATTGATTACCTATAGCCCACAGGACCAGCTACGCACATCCTAAAAATATCTTTTCTTAGCCTAGTTCTAGCAGGATATTCTATTTCTGTGCCTTATAAGCACAAACGAACTGAAGTATCTCCTCCGTATGAGTATTGCAAGCAAAAAATTTTTCAGTCCAAAAATGCGTGAATAAATGGGTTACCTATAGCCCACAGGACCAGCTACGCACATCCTAAAAATATCTTTTCTTAGCCCAGTTCTAGCAGGATATTCTATTTCTGTGCCTTATAAGCACAAACGAACTGAAGTATCTCCTCCGTATGAGTATTGCAAGCAAAAAATTTTTCAGTCCAAAAATGTGTGAATAAATGGGTTACCTATAGCCCACAGGACCAGCTACGCACATCCTAAAAATATCTTTTCTTAGCCCAGTTCTAGCAGGATATTCTGTTTCTGTGCATTATAAGCACAAACGAGCTGAAGTATCTCCACCGTATGAGTATTGGAAGCAAACAATTTTTCAGTCCAGAAATCTGTGAATAAATTGATTACCTATAGCCCACAGGACCAGCTACGCACATCCTAAAAATATCTTTTCTTAGCCTAGTTCTAGCAGGATATTCTATTTCTGTGCCTTATAAGCACAAACGAACTGAAGTATCTCCTCCGTATGAGTATTGCAAGCAAAAAATTTTTCAGTCCAAAAATGCGTGAATAAATGGGTTACCTATAGCCCACAGGACCAGCTACGCACATCCTAAAAATATCTTTTCTTAGCCCAGTTCTAGCAGGATATTCTATTTCTGTGCCTTATAAGCACAAACGAACTGAAGTATCTCCTCCGTATGAGTATTGCAAGCAAAAAATTTTTCAGTCCAAAAATGTGTGAATAAATGGGTTACCTATAGCCCACAGGACCAGCTACGCACATCCTAAAAATATCTTTTCTTAGCCCAGTTCTAGCAGGATATTCTGTTTCTGTGCATTATAAGCACAAACGAACTGAAGTATCTCCTCCGTATGAGTATTGCAAGCAAAAAATTTTTCAGTCCAAAAATGCGTGAATAAATGGGTTACCTATAGCCCACAGGACCAGCTACGCACATCCTAAAAATATCTTTTCTTAGCCCAGTTCTAGCAGGATATTCTATTTCTGTGCCTTATAAGCATAAACGAGCTGAAGTATCTCCTCCGTATGAGTATCGGAAGCAAAAAATTTTTCAGTCCAGAAATCTGTGAATAAATTGATTACCTATAGCCCACAGGACCAGCTTCGCACATCCTAAAAATATCTTTTCTTAGCCTAGTTCTAGCAGGATATTCTGTTTCTGTGCATTATAAGCACAAACGAGTTGAGGTATCTCCTCCGTATGAGTTTTGGAATCAGAAAATTTTTCAGTCCAAAAATCTGTGAATAAATGGGTTACCTAAAGCCCACAGGACCAGCTACGCACATCTTAAAAATATCTCTTCTTAGCATAGTTCTAGCAGGATATTCTGTTTCTGTGCATTATAAGCACAAACGAGCTGAAGTATCTCCTCCGTATGAGTATTGCAAGCAAAAAATTTTTCAGTCCAAAAATGTGTGAATAAATGGGTTACCTATAGCCCACAGGACCAGCTACGCACATCCTAAAAATATCTTTTCTTAGCCCAGTTCTAGCAGGATATTCTGTTTCTGTGCATTATAAGCACAAACGAGCTGAAGTATCTCCACCGTATGAGTATTGGAAGCAAACAATTTTTCAGTCCAGAAATCTGTGAATAAATTGATTACCTATAGCCCACAGGACCAGCTACGCACATCCTAAAAATATCTTTTCTTAGCCTAGTTCTAGCAGGATATTCTGTTTCTGTGCATTATAAGCACAAACGAGTTGAGGTATCTCCTCCGTATGAGTTTTGGAATCAGAAAATTTTTCAGTCCAAAAATCTGTGAATAAATGGGTTACCTATAGCCCACAGGACCAGCTACGCACATCCTAAAAATATCTTTTCTTAGCCCAGTTCTAGCAGGATATTCTATTTCTGTGCCTTATAAGCACAAACGAACTGAAGTATCTCCTCCGTATGAGTATTGCAAGCAAAAAATTTTTCAGTCCAAAAATGTGTGAATAAATGGGTTACCTATAGCCCACAGGACCAGCTACGCACATCCTAAAAATATCTTTTCTTAGCCCAGTTCTAGCAGGATATTCTGTTTCTGTGCATTATAAGCACAAACGAGCTGAAGTATCTCCACCGTATGAGTATTGGAAGCAAACAATTTTTCAGTCCAGAAATCTGTGAATAAATTGATTACCTATAGCCCACAGGACCAGCTACGCACATCCTAAAAATATCTTTTCTTAGCCTAGTTCTAGCAGGATATTCTATTTCTGTGCCTTATAAGCACAAACGAACTGAAGTATCTCCTCCGTATGAGTATTGCAAGCAAAAAATTTTTCAGTCCAAAAATGCGTGAATAAATGGGTTACCTATAGCCCACAGGACCAGCTACGCACATCCTAAAAATATCTTTTCTTAGCCCAGTTCTAGCAGGATATTCTATTTCTGTGCCTTATAAGCACAAACGAACTGAAGTATCTCCTCCGTATGAGTATTGCAAGCAAAAAATTTTTCAGTCCAAAAATGTGTGAATAAATGGGTTACCTATAGCCCACAGGACCAGCTACGCACATCCTAAAAATATCTTTTCTTAGCCCAGTTCTAGCAGGATATTCTGTTTCTGTGCATTATAAGCATAAACGAGCTGAAGTATCTCCTCCGTATGAGTATCGGAAGCAAAAAATTTTTCAGTCCAGAAATCTGTGAATAAATTGATTACCTATAGCCCACAGGACCAGCTTCGCACATCCTAAAAATATCTTTTCTTAGCCTAGTTCTAGCAGGATATTCTGTTTCTGTGCATTATAAGCACAAACGAGTTGAGGTATCTCCTCCGTATGAGTTTTGGAATCAGAAAATTTTTCAGTCCAAAAATCTGTGAATAAATGGGTTACCTAAAGCCCACAGGACCAGCTACGCACATCTTAAAAATATCTCTTCTTAGCATAGTTCTAGCAGGATATTCTGTTTCTGTGCATTATAAGCACAAACGAGCTGAAGTATCTCCTCCGTATGAGTATTGCAAGCAAAAAATTTTTCAGTCCAAAAATGTGTGAATAAATGGGTTACCTATAGCCCACAGGACCAGCTACGCACATCCTAAAAATATCTTTTCTTAGCCCAGTTCTAGCAGGATATTCTGTTTCTGTGCATTATAAGCACAAACGAGCTGAAGTATCTCCACCGTATGAGTATTGGAAGCAAACAATTTTTCAGTCCAGAAATCTGTGAATAAATTGATTACCTATAGCCCACAGGACCAGCTACGCACATCCTAAAAATATCTTTTCTTAGCCTAGTTCTAGCAGGATATTCTGTTTCTGTGCATTATAAGCACAAACGAGTTGAGGTATCTCCTCCGTATGAGTTTTGGAATCAGAAAATTTTTCAGTCCAAAAATCTGTGAATAAATGGGTTACCTATAGCCCACAGGACCAGCTACGCACATCCTAAAAATATCTTTTCTTAGCCCAGTTCTAGCAGGATATTCTGCTTCTGTGCATCATAAGCACAAACAAGCTGAAGTATCTCCTCCGTATGAGTATTGGAAGCAGAAAATTTTTTAGTCCAAAAATGTGAAAAAATTGGTTACACATACGCCACCGTACCAGCAACGCACATCCTAAAAATATCTTTTCTTAGCCCAGTTCTAGCAGGATATTCTGTTTCTGTGCCTTATAAGCACAAACGAACTGAAGTATCTCTTCCGTATGAGTATTGGAAGCCGAAAATTTTTTAGTCCAAAAATGTGAAAAAATTGGTTACACATACGCCACCGTACCAGCAACGCACATCCTAAAAATATCTTTTCTTAGCCCAGTTCTAGCAGGATATTCTATTTCTGTGCCTTATAAGCACAAACGAACTGAAGTATCTCCTCCGTATGAGTATTGGAAGCAGAAAATTTTTCAGTCCTAAAATGCGTGAATAAATGGGTTACCTATAGCCCACAGGACCAGCTACTCACATCCTAAAAATATCTTTTCTTAGCCCAGTTCTAGCAGGATATTCCGCTTTTGTGCATTATAAGCACAAACGGGCTGAAGTATCTCCTCCGTATGAGTATTGGAAGCTGAAAATTTTTCAGTCGAAAATGTGAAAAAATTGGTTACACATACGCCACCGTACCAGCTACGCACATCCTAAAAACATCTTTTCTTAGCCCAGTTCTAGCAGGATATTCTGTTTCTGTGCATTATAAGCACAAACGAGCTGAAGTATCTCCTCCGTATGAGTATTGGAAGCAGAAAATTTTTCAGTCCAAAAATGTGTGAATAAATGGCTTACCTATAGCCCACAGGACCAGCTACGCACATCCTAAAAATATCTTTTCTTAGCCCAGTTCTAGCAGGATATTCTGTTTCTGTGCATTATAAGCACAAACGAGCTGAAGTATCTCCTCCGTATGAGTATTGCAAGCAAAAAATTTTTCAGTCCAAAAATGTGTGAATAAATGGGTTACCTATAGCCCACAGGACCAGCTACGCACATCCTAAAAATATCTTTTCTTAGCCCAGTTCTAGCAGGATATTCTGTTTCTGTGCATTATAAGCACAAACGAGCTGAAGTATCTCCACCGTATGAGTATTGGAAGCAAACAATTTTTCAGTCCAGAAATCTGTGAATAAATTGATTACCTATAGCCCACAGGACCAGCTACGCACATCCTAAAAATATCTTTTCTTAGCCTAGTTCTAGCAGGATATTCTGTTTCTGTGCATTATAAGCACAAACGAGTTGAGGTATCTCCTCCGTATGAGTTTTGGAATCAGAAAATTTTTCAGTCCAAAAATCTGTGAATAAATGGGTTACCTATAGCCCACAGGACCAGCTACGCACATCCTAAAAATATCTTTTCTTAGCCCAGTTCTAGCAGGATATTCTGCTTCTGTGCATCATAAGCACAAACAAGCTGAAGTATCTCCTCCGTATGAGTATCGGAAGCAAAAAATTTTTCAGTCCAGAAATCTGTGAATAAATTGATTACCTATAGCCCACAGGACCAGCTTCGCACATCCTAAAAATATCTTTTCTTAGCCTAGTTCTAGCAGGATATTCTGTTTCTGTGCATTATAAGCACAAACGAGTTGAGGTATCTCCTCCGTATGAGTTTTGGAATCAGAAAATTTTTCAGTCCAAAAATCTGTGAATAAATGGGTTACCTAAAGCCCACAGGACCAGCTACGCACATCTTAAAAATATCTCTTCTTAGCATAGTTCTAGCAGGATATTCTGTTTCTGTGCATTATAAGCACAAACGAGCTGAAGTATCTCCTCCGTATGAGTATTGGAAGCAGAAAATTTTTTAGTCCAAAAATGTGAAAAAATTGGTTACACATACGCCACCGTACCAGCAACGCACATCCTAAAAATATCTTTTCTTAGCCCAGTTCTAGCAGGATATTCTATTTCTGTGCCTTATAAGCACAAACGAACTGAAGTATCTCCTCCGTATGAGTATTGGAAGCAGAAAATTTTTCAGTCCAAAAATGCGTGAATAAATGGGTTACCTATAGCCCACAGGACCAGCTACTCACATCCTAAAAATATCTTTTCTTAGCCCAGTTCTAGCAGGATATTCCGCTTTTGTGCATTATAAGCACAAACGGGCTGAAGTATCTCCTCCGTATGAGTATTGGAAGCTGAAAATTTTTCAGTCGAAAATGTGAAAAAATTGGTTACACATACGCCACCGTACCAGCTACGCACATCCTAAAAATATCTTTTCTTAGCCCAGTTCTAGCAGGATATTCCGCTTTTGTGCATTATAAGCACAAACGGGCTGAAGTATCTCCTCCGTATGAGTATTGGAAGCAGAAAATTTTTCAGTCCAAAAATGTGTGAATAAATGGGTTACCTATAGCCCACAGGACCAGCTACGCACATACTAAAAATATCTTTTCTTAGCCCAGTTCTAGCAGGATATTCTGCTTTTGTGCATTATAAGCACAAACGGGCTGAAGTATCTCCTCCGTATGAGTATTGGAAGCTGAAAATTTTTCAGTCCAAAATGTGAAAAAATTGGTTACACATACGCCACCGTACCAGCTACGCACATCCTAAAAATATCTTTTCTTAGCCCAGTTCTAGCAGGATATTCTGTTTCTGTGCATTATAAGCACAAACGAGCTGAAGTATCTCCACCGTATGAGTATTGGAAGCAGAAAATTTTTCAGTCCAGAAATGTGTGAATAAATGGGTTACCTATAGCCCACAGGACCAGCTACTCACATCCTAAAAATATCTTTTCTTAGCCCAGTTCTAGCAGGATATTCTGCTTTTGTGCATTATAAGCACAAACGGGCTGAAGTATCTCCTCCGTATGAGTATTGGAAGCTGAAAATTTTTCTGTCCAAAATGTGAAAAAATTGGTTACACATACGCCACCGTACCAGCTACGCACATCCTAAAAATATCTTTTCTTAGCCTAGTTCTAGCAGGATATTCTGTTTCTGTGCATTATAAGCACAAACAAGCTGAAGAATCTCCTCCGTATGAGTATTGGAAGCAGAAAATTTTTCAGTCCAAAAATGTGTGAATAAATGGGTTACCTATAGCCCACAGGACCAGCTACTCAGATTTTAAAAATATCTTTTCTTAGCCCAGTTCTAGCAGGATATTCTGCTTTTGTGCATTAGAAGCACAAACGGGCTGAAGTATCTCCTCCGTATGAGTATTGGAAGCTGAAAATTTTTCTGTCCAAAATGTGAAAAAATTGGTTACACATACGCCACCGTACCAGCTACTCACATCCTAAAAATATCTTTTCTTAGCCCAGTTCTAGCAGGATATTCTATTTCTGTGCATTATAAGCACAAACGAGCTGAAGTATCTCCTCCGTATGAGTATTGGAAGCAAAAAATTTTTCAGTCCAAAAATGTGTGAATAAATGTGTTACCTATAGCCCACAGGACCAGCTACTCACATCCTAAAAATATCTTTTCTTAGCCCAGTTCTAGCAGGATATTCTGTTTCTGTGCATTATAAGCACAAACGAGCTGAAGTATCTCCTCCGTATGAGTATTGGAAGCAGAAAATTTTTCAGTCCAAAAATGTGTGAATAAATGGGTTACCTATAGCCCACAGGACCAGCTACTCACATCCTAAAAATATCTTTTCTTAGCCCAGTTCTAGCAGGATATTCTGTTTCTGTGCATTATAAGCACAAACGAGCTGAAGTATCTCCTCCGTATGAGTATTGGAAGCAGAAAATTTTTCAGTCCAAAAATGTGTGAATAAATGTGTTACCTATAGCCCACAGGACCAGCTACTCACATCCTAAAAAAATCTTTTCTTAGCCCAGTTCTAGAAGGATATTCTGCTTCTGTGCATTATAAGCACAAAAGAGCTGAAGAATCTCCTCCGTATAAGTATTGGAAGCAGAAAATTTTTTAGTCCAAAAATGTGTGAATAAATGGGTTATCTATAGCCCACAGGACCAGCTACTCACATCCTAAAAATATCTTTTCTTAGCCCAGTTCTAGCAGGATATTCTGCTTTTGTGCATTATAAGCACAAACGGGCTGAAGTATCTCCTCCGTATGAGTATTGGAAGCAGAAAATTTTTCAGTCCAAAAATGTGTGAATAAATGGGTTACCTATAGCCCACAGGACCAGCTACTCACATCCTAAAAATATCTTTTCTTAGCCCAGTTCTAGCAGGATATTCTGTTTCTGTGCATTATAAGCACAAACGAGCTGAAGTATCTCCTCCGTATGAGTATTGGAAGCAGAAAATTTTTCAGTCCAAAAATGTGTGAATAAATGTGTTACCTATAGCCCACAGGACCAGCTACTCACATCCTAAAAAAATCTTTTCTTAGCCCAGTTCTAGAAGGATATTCTGCTTCTGTGCATTATAAGCACAAAAGAGCTGACGAATCTCCTCCGTATAAGTATTGGAAGCAGAAAATTTTTTAGTCCAAAAATGTGTGAATAAATGGGTTACCTATAGCCCACAGGACCAGCTACTCACATCCTAAAAATATCTTTTCTTAGCCCAGTTCTAGCAGGATATTCTGCTTTTGTGCATTATAAGCACAAACGGGCTGAAGTATCTCCTCCGTATGAGTATTGGAAGCAGAAAATTTTTCAGTCCAAAAATGTGTGAATAAATGGGTTACCTATAGCCCACAGGACCAGCTACTCACATCCTAAAAATATCTTTTCTTAGCCCAGTTCTAGCAGGATATTCTGTTTCTGTGCATTATAAGCACAAACGAGCTGAAGTATCTCCTCCGCATGAGTATTGGAAGCAGAAAATTTTTCAGTCCAAAAATGTGTGAATAAATGGGTTACCTATAGCCCACAGGACCAGCTACTCACATCCTAAAAATATCTTTTCTTAGCCCAGTTCTAGCAGGATATTCTGCTTTTGTGCATTATAAGCACAAACGGGCTGAAGTATCTCCTCCGTGTGAGTATTGGAAGCAGAAAATTTTTCAGTCCAAAAATGTGTGAATAAATGGGTTACCTATAGCCCACAGGACCAGCTACTCACATCCTAAAAAAATCTTTTCTTAGCCCAGTTCTAGAAGGATATTCTGCTTCTGTGCATTATAAGCACAAAAGAGCTGACGAATCTCCTCCGTATAAGTATTGGAAGCAGAAAATTTTTTAGTCCAAAAATGTGTGAATAAATGGGTTACCTATAGCCCACAGGACCAGCTACTCACATCCTAAAAAAATCTTTCTTAGCCTAGTTCTAGCAGAATATTCTGCTTCTGTGCATTATAAGCACAAAAGAGCTGAAGAATCTCCTCCGTATGAGTATTGGAAGCAGAAAATTTTTCAGTCCAAAAATGTGTGAATAAATGGGTTACCTATAGCCCACAGGACCAGCTACTCACATCCTAAAAATATCTTTTCTTAGCCCAGTTCTAGCAGGATATTCTGTTTCTGTGCATTATAAGCACAAACGAGCTGAAGTATCTCCTCCGTATGAGTATTGGAAGCAGAAAATTTTTCAGTCCAAAAATGTGTGAATAAATGGGTTACCTATAGCCCACAGGACCAGCTACTCACATCCTAAAAAAATCTTTTCTTAGCCCAGTTCTAGCAGGATATTCTGCTTCTGTGCATTATAAGCACAAAAGAGCTGAAGAATCTCCTCGTATAAGTATTGGAAGCAGAAAATTTTTTAGTCCAAAAATGTGTGAATAAATGGGTTACCTATAGCCCACAGGACCAGCTACTCACATCCTAAAAATATCTTTTCTTAGCCCAGTTCTAGCAGGATATTCTGCTTTTGTGCATTATAAGCACAAACGGGCTGAAGTATCTCCTCCGTATGAATATTGGAAGCTGAAAATTTTTCAGTCCAAAATGTGAAAAAATTGGTTACACATACGCCACCGTACCAGCTACGCACATCCTAAAAATATCTTTTCTTAGCCCAGTTCTAGCAGGATATTCTGTTTCTGTGCATTATAAGCACAAACGAGCTGAAGTATCTCCTCCGTATGAGTTTTGGAAGCAGAAAATTTTTCAGTCCAAAAATGTGTGAATAAATGGGTTACCTATAGCATACAGGACCAGCTACTCACATCCTAAAAAAATCTTTTCTTAGCCCAGTTCTAGAAGGATATTCTGCTTCTGTGCATTATAAGCACAAAAGAGCTGAAGAATCTCCTCCGTATGAGTATTGGAAGCAGAAAATTTTTCAGTCCAAAAATGTGTGAATAAATGGGTTACCTATAGCCCACAGGACCAGCTACTCACATCCTAAAAATATCTTTTCTTAGCCCAGTTCTAGCAGGATATTCTGTTTCTGTGCATTATAAGCACAAACGAGCTGAAGTATCTCCTCCGTATGAGTATTGGAAGCAGAAAATTTTTCAGTCCAAAAATGTGTGAATAAATGGGTTACCTATAGCCCACAGGACCAGCTACTCACATCCTAAAAAAATCTTTTCTTAGCCCAGTTCTAGAAGGATATTCTGTTTCTGTGCAATATAAGCACAAACGGGCTGAAGTATCTCCTCCGTATGAGTATTGGAAGCAGAAAATTTTTCAGTCCAAAAATGTGTGAATAAATGGGTTACCTATAGCCCACAGGACCAGCTACTCACATCCTAAAAATATCTTTTCTTAGCCCAGTTCTAGCAGGATATTCTGTTTCTGTGCATTATAAGCACAAACGAGCTGAAGTATCTCCTCCGTATGAGTATTGGAAGCAGAAAATTTTTCAGTCCAAAAATGTGTGAATAAATGTGTTACCTATAGCCCACAGGACCAGCTACTCACATCCTAAAAAAATCTTTTCTTAGCCCAGTTCTAGAAGGATATTCTGCTTCTGTGCATTATAAGCACAAAAGAGCTGAAGAATCTCCTCCGTATAAGTATTGGAAGCAGAAAATTTTTTAGTCCAAAAATGTGTGAATAAATGGGTTATCTATAGCCCACAGGACCAGCTACTCACATCCTAAAAATATCTTTTCTTAGCCCAGTTCTAGCAGGATATTCTGCTTTTGTGCATTATAAGCACAAACGGGCTGAAGTATCTCCTCCGTGTGAGTATTGGAAGCAGAAAATTTCTCAGTCCAAAAATGTGTGAATAAATGGGTTACCTATAGCCCACAGGACCAGCTACTCACATCCTAAAAATATCTTTTCTTAGCCCAGTTCTAGCAGGATATTCTGTTTCTGTGCATTATAAGCACAAACGAGCTGAAGTATCTCCACCGTATGAGTATTGGAAGCAAACAATTTTTCAGTCCAAAAATGTGTGAATAAATGGGTTACCTATAGCCCACAGGACCAGCTACTCACATCCTAAAAATATCTTTTCTTAGCCCAGTTCTAGCAGGATATTCTGTTTCTGTGCATTATAAGCACAAACGAGCTGAAGTATCTCCTCCGTATGAGTATTGGAAGCAGAAAATTTTTCAGTCCAAAAATGTGTGAATAAATGGGTTACCTATAGCCCACAGGACCAGCTACTCACATCCTAAAAAAATCTTTTCTTAGCCCAGTTCTAGCAGGATATTCTGCTTCTGTGCATTATAAGCACAAAAGAGCTGAAGAATCTCCTCCGTATAAGTATTGGAAGCAGAAAATTTTTCAGTCCAAAAATGTGTGAATAAATGGGTTACCTATAGCCCACAGGACCAGCTACTCACATCCTAAAAATATCTTTTCTTAGCCCAGTTCTAGCAGGATATTCTGTTTCTGTGCATTATAAGCACAAACGAGCTGAAGTATCTCCACCGTATGAGTATTGGAAGCAAACAATTTTTCAGTCCAAAAATGTGTGAATAAATGGGTTACCTATAGCCCACAGGACCAGCTACTCACATCCTAAAAATATCTTTTCTTAGCCCAGTTCTAGCAGGATATTCTGTTTCTGTGCATTATAAGCACAAACGAGCTGAAGTATCTCCTCCGTATGAGTATTGGAAGCAGAAAATTTTTCAGTCCAAAAATGTGTGAATAAATGGGTTACCTATAGCATACAGGACCAGCTACTCACATCCTAAAAAAATCTTTTCTTAGCCCAGTTCTAGAAGGATATTCTGCTTCTGTGCATTATAAGCACAAAAGAGCTGAAGAATCTCCTCCGTATGAGTATTGGAAGCAGAAAATTTTTCAGTCCAAAAATGTGTGAATAAATGGGTTACCTATAGCCCACAGGACCAGCTACTCACATCCTAAAAATATCTTTTCTTAGCCCAGTTCTAGCAGGATATTCTGTTTCTGTGCATTATAAGCACAAACGAGCTGAAGTATCTCCTCCGTATGAGTATTGGAAGCAGAAAATTTTTCAGTCCAAAAATGTGTGAATAAATGTGTTACCTATAGCCCACAGGACCAGCTACTCACATCCTAAAAAAATCTTTTCTTAGCCCAGTTCTAGAAGGATATTCTGCTTCTGTGCATTATAAGCACAAAAGAGCTGAAGAATCTCCTCCGTATAAGTATTGGAAGCAGAAAATTTTTTAGTCCAAAAATGTGTGAATAAATGGGTTACCTATAGCCCACAGGACCAGCTACTCACATCCTAAAAATATCTTTTCTTAGCCCAGTTCTAGCAGGATATTCTGCTTTTGTGCATTATAAGCACAAACGGGCTGAAGTATCTCCTCCGTATGAGTATTGGAAGCAGACAATTTTTCAGTCCAAAAATGTGTGAATAAATGGGTTACCTATAGCCCACAGGACCAGCTACTCACATCCTAAAAATATCTTTTCTTAGCCCAGTTCTAGCAGGATATTCTGTTTCTGTGCATTATAAGCACAAACGAGCTGAAGTATCTCCACCGTATGAGTATTGCAAGCAAACAATTTTTCAGTCCAAAAATGTGTGAATAAATGGGTTACCTATAGCCCACAGGACCAGCTACTCACATCCTAAAAATATCTTTTCTTAGCCCAGTTCTAGCAGGATATTCTGTTTCTGTGCATTATAAGCACAAACGAGCTGAAGTATCTCCTCCGTATGAGTATTGGAAGCAGAAAATTTTTCAGTCCAAAAATGTGTGAATAAATGGGTTACCTATAGCCCACAGGACCAGCTACTCACATCCTAAAAAAATCTTTTCTTAGCCCAGTTCTAGCAGGATATTCTGCTTCTGTGCATTATAAGCACAAAAGAGCTGAAGAATCTCCTCCGTATAAGTATTGGAAGCAGAAAATTTTTCAGTCCAAAAATGTGTGAATAAATGGGTTACCTATAGCCCACAGGACCAGCTACTCACATCCTAAAAATATCTTTTCTTAGCCCAGTTCTAGCAGGATATTCTGCTTTTGTGCATTATAAGCACAAACGGGCTGAAGTATCTCCTCCGTATGAGTATTGGAAGCTGAAAATTTTTCAGTCCAAAATGTGAAAAAATTGGTTACACATACGCCACCGTACCAGCTACGCACATCCTAAAAATATCTTTTCTTAGCCCAGTTCTAGCAGGATATTCTGTTTCTGTGCATTATAAGCACAAACGAGCTGAAGTATCTCCTCCGTATGAGTATTGGAAGCAGAAAATTTTTCAGTCCAAAAATGTGTGAATAAATGTGTTACCTATAGCCCACAGGACCAGCTACTCACATCCTAAAAAAATCTTTTCTTAGCCCAGTTCTAGAAGGATATTCTGCTTCTGTGCATTATAAGCACAAAAGAGCTGAAGAATCTCCTCCGTATAAGTATTGGAAGCAGAAAATTTTTTAGTCCAAAAATGTGTGAATAAATGGGTTACCTATAGCCCACAGGACCAGCTACTCACATCCTAAAAGTTCTTTTCTTAGCAAAGTTCTAGCAGGATATTCTGCTTTTGTGCATTATAAGCACAAACTGGCTGAAGTATCTCCTCCGTATGAGTATTGGAAGCTGAAAATTTTTCAGTCCAAAAATGTGTGAATAAATGGGTTACCTATAGCCCACAGGACCAGCTACTCACATCCTAAAAAAATCTTTTCTTAGCCCAGTTCTAGCAGGATATTCTGCTTCTGTGCATTATAAGCACAAAAGAGCTGAAGAATCTCCTCCGTATAAGTATTGGAAGCAGAAAATTTTTCAGTCCAAAAATGTGTGAATAAATGGGTTACCTATAGCCCACAGGACCAGCTACTCACATCCTAAAAATATCTTTTCTTAGCCCAGTTCTAGCAGGATATTCTGCTTTTGTGCATTATAAGCACAAACGGGCTGAAGTATCTCCTCCGTATGAGTTTTGGAAGCTGAAAATTTTTCAGTCCAAAATGTGAAAAAATTGGTTACACATACTCCACCGTACCAGCTACGCACATCCTAAAAATATCTTTTCTTAGCCCAGTTCTAGCAGGATATTCTGTTTCTGTGCATTATAAGCACAAACGAGCTGAAGTATCTAGTCCGTATGAGTATTGGAAGCAGAAAATTTTTCAGTCCAAAAATGTGTGAATAAATGGGTTACCTATAGCCCACATTACCAGCTACTCACATCCTAAAAAAATCTTTTCTTAGCCCAGTTCTAGAAGGATATTCTGCTTCTGTGCATTATAAGCACAAAAGAGCTGAAGAATCTCCTCCGTATGAGTATTGGAAGCAGAAAATTTTTCAGTCCAAAAATGTGTGAATAAATGGGTTACCTATAGCCCACAGGACCGGCTACGCACATCCTAAAAATATCTTTTCTTAGCCCAGTTCTAGCAGGATATTCTGTTTCTGTGCATTATAAGCACAAACGAGCTGAAGTATCTCCTCCGTATGAGTATTGGAAGCAGAAAATTTTTCAGTCCAAAAATGTGTGAATAAATGGGTTACCTATAGCCCACAGGACCAGCTACTCACATCCTAAAAAAATCTTTTCTTAGCCCAGTTCTAGAAGTATATTCTGTTTCTGTGCATTATAATCCCAAACGAGCTGAAGTATCTCCTCCGTATGAGTATTGGAAGCAGAAAATTTTTCAGTCCAAAAATGTGTGAATAAATGGGTTACCTATAGCCCACAGGACCAGCTACTCACATCCTAAAAATATCTTTTCTTAGCCCAGTTCTAGCAGGATATTCTGTTTCTGTGCATTATAAGCACAAACGAGCTGAAGTATCTCCACCGTATGAGTATTGGAAGCAAACAATTTTTCAGTCCAAAAATGTGTGAATAAATGGGTTACCTATAGCCCACAGGACCAGCTACTCACATCCTAAAAATATCTTTTCTTAGCCCAGTTCTAGCAGGATATTCTGTTTCTGTGCATTATAAGCACAAACGAGCTGAAGTATCTCCTCCGTATGAGTATTGGAAGCAGAAAATTTTTCAGTCCAAAAATGTGTGAATAAATGGGTTACCTATAGCCCACAGGACCAGCTACTCACATCCTAAAAAAATCTTTTCTTAGCCCAGTTCTAGAAGGATATTCTGCTTCTGTGCATTATAAGCACAAAAGAGCTGAAGTATCTCCTCCGTATGAGTATTGGAAGCAGAACATTTTTCAGTCCAAAAATGTGTGAATAAATGGGTTACCTATAGCCCACAGGACCAGCTACTCACATCCTAAAAAAATCTTTTCTTAGCCCAGTTCTAGCAGGATATTCTGCTTCTGTGCATTATAAGCACAAAAGAGCTGAAGAATCTCCTCCGTATAAGTATTGGAAGCAGAAAATTTTTCAGTCCAAAAATGTGTGAATAAATGGGTTACCTATAGCCCACAGGACCAGCTACTCACATCCTAAAAATATCTTTTCTTAGCCCAGTTCTAGCAGGATATTCTGCTTTTGTGCATTATAAGCACAAACGGGCTGAAGTATCTCCTCCGTATGAGTATTGGAAGCTGAAAATTTTTCAGTCCAAAATGTGAAAAAATTGGTTACACATACGCCACCGTACCAGCTACGCACATCCTAAAAATATCTTTTCTTAGCCCAGTTCTAGCAGGATATTCTGTTTCTGTGCATTATAAGCACAAACGAGCTGAAGTATCTCCTCCGTATGAGTTTTGGAAGCAGAAAATTTTTCAGTCCAAAAATGTGTGAATAAATGGGTTACCTATAGCCCACAGGACCAGCTACTCACATCCTAAAAATATCTTTTCTTAGCCCAGTTCTAGCAGGATATTCTGTTTCTGTGCATTATAAGCACTAACGAGCTGAAGTATCTCCTCCGTATGAGTATTGGAAGCAGACAATTTTTCAGTCCAAAAATGTGTGAATAAATGGGTTACCTATAGCCCACAGGACCAGCTACTCACATCCTAAAAAAAACTTTTCTTAGCCCAGTTCTAGAAGGATATTCTGCTTCTGTGCATTATAAGCACAAAAGAGCTGAAGAATCTCCTCCGTATGAGTATAGGAAGCAGAAAATTTTTCAGTCCAAAAATGTGTGAATAAATGGGTTACCTATAGCCCACAGGACCGGCTACGCACATCCTAAAAATATCTTTTCTTAGCCCAGTTCTAGCAGGATATTCTGTTTCTGTGCATTATAAGCACAAACGAGCTGAAGTATCTCCTCCGTATGAGTATTCGAAGCAGAAAATTTTTCAGTCCAAAAATGTGTGAATAAATGGGTTACCTATAGCCCACAGGACCAGCTACTCACATCCTAAAAAAATCTTTTCTTAGCCCAGTTCTAGAAGGATATTCTGTTTCTGTGCATTATAATCCCAAACGAGCTGAAGTATCTCCTCCGTATGAGTATTGGAAGCAGAAAATTTTTCAGTCCAAAAATGTGTGAATAAATGGGTTACCTATAGCCCACAGGACCAGCTACTCACATCCTAAAAATATCTTTTCTTAGCCCAGTTCTAGCAGGATATTCTGTTTCTGTGCATTATAAGCACAAACGAGCTGAAGTATCTCCTCCGTATAAGTATTGGAAGCAGAAAATTTTTTAGTCCAAAAATGTGTGAATAAATGGGTTACCTATAGCCCACAGGACCAGCTACTCACATCCTAAAAATATCTTTTCTTAGCCCAGTTCTAGCAGGATATTCTGCTTTTGTGCATTATAAGCACAAACGGGCTGAAGTATCTCCTCCGTATGAGTATTGGAAGCTGAAAATTTTTCAGTCCAAAATGTGAAAAAATTGGTTACACATACGCCACCGTACCAGCTACGCACATCCTAAAAATATCTTTTCTTAGCCCAGTTCTAGCAGGATATTCTGTTTCTGTGCATTATAAGCACAAACGAGCTGAAGTATCTCCTCCGTATGAGTATTGGAAGCAAAAAATTTTTCAGTCCAAAAATGTGTGAATAAATGGGTTACCTATAGCCCACAGGACCAGCTACGCACATCCTAAAAATATCTTTTCTTAGCCCAGTTCTAGCAGGATATTCTGTTTCTGTGCATTATAAGCACAAACGAGCTGAAGTATCTCCTCCGTATGAGTATTGGAAGCAGAAAATTTTTCAGTCCAAAAATGTGTGAATAAATGGGTTACTTATAGCCCACAGGACCAGCTACTCACATCCTAAAAAAATCTTTTCTTAGCCCAGTTCTAGCAGGATATTCTGTTTCTGTGCATTATAAGCACAAACGAGCTGAAGTATCTCCTCCGTATGAGTATTGGAAGCAGAAAATTTTTCAGTCCAAAAATGTGTGAATAAATGGGTTACCTATAGCCCACAGGACCAGCTACTCACATCCTAAAAAAATCTTTTCTTAGCCCAGTTCTAGAAGGATATTCTGCTTCTGTGCATTATAAGCACAAAAGAGCTGAAGAATCTCCTCCGTATGAGTATTGGAAGCAGAAAATTTTTCAGTCCAAAAATGTGTGAATAAATGGGTTACCTATAGCCCACAGGACCAGCTACTCTCATCCTAAAAATATCTTTTCTTAGCCCAGCTCTAGAAGGATATTCTGCTTCTGTGCATTATAAGCACAAACGAGCTGAAGAATCTCCTCCGTATAAGTATTGGAAGCAGAAAATTTTTTAGTCCAAAAATGTGTGAATAAATGGGTTACCTATAGCCCACAGGACCAGCTACTCACATCCTAAAAATATCTTTTCTTAGCCCAGTTCTAGCAGGATATTCTGCTTTTGTGCATTATAAGCACAAACGGGCTGAAGTATCTCCTCCGTATGAGTATTGGAAGCTGAAAATTTTTCAGTCCAAAATGTGAAAAAATTGGTTACACATACGCCACCGTACCAGCTACGCACATCCTAAAAATATCTTTTCTTAGCCCAGTTCTAGCAGGATATTCTGTTTCTGTGCATTATAAGCACAAACGAGCTGAAGTATCTCCTCCGTATGAGTATTGGAAGCAAAAAATTTTTCAGTCCAAAAATGTGTGAATAAATGGGTTACCTATAGCCCACAGGACCAGCTACGCACATCCTAAAAATATCTTTTCTTAGCCCAGTTCTAGCAGGATATTCTGTTTCTGTGCATTATAAGCACAAACGAGCTGAAGTATCTCCTATGTATGAGTATTGGAAGCAGAAAATTTTTCAGTCCAAAAATGTGTGAATAAATGGGTTACCTATAGCCCACAGGACCGGCTACGCACATCCTAAAAATATCTTTTCTTAGCCCAGTTCTAGCAGGATATTCTGTTTCTGTGCATTATAAGCACAAACGAGCTGAAGTATCTCCTCCGTATGAGTATTGGAAGCAGAAAATTTTTCAGTCCAAAAATGTGTGAATAAATGGGTTACCTATAGCCCACAGGACCGGCTACGCACATCCTAAAAATATCTTTTCTTAGCCCAGTTCTAGCAGGATATTCTGTTTCTGTGCATTATAAGCACAAACGAGCTGAAGTATCTCCTCCGTATGAGTTTTGGAAGCAGAAAATTTTTCAGTCCAAAAATGTGTGAATAAATGGGTTACCTATAGCCCACAGGACCAGCTACGCACATCCTAGAAATATATTTTCTTAGACCAGTTCTAGCAGGATATTCTGTTTCTGTGCATTATAAGCACAAACGAGCTGAAGTATCTCCTCCGTATGAGTATCGGAAGCAAAAAATTTTTCAGTCCAGAAATCTGTGAATAAATTGATTACCTATAGCCCACAGGACCAGCTACGCACATCCTAAAAATATCTTTTCTTAGCCCAGTTCTAGCAGGATATTCTGTTTCTGTGCATTATAAGCACAAACGAGCTGAAGTATCTCCTCCGTATGAGTATTGGAAGCTGACAATTTTTCAGTCCAAAATGTGAAAAAATTTTTTACACATACGCCACCGTACCAGCTACGCACATCCTAAAAATATCTTTTCTTAGCCCAGTTCTAGCAGGATATTCTGTTTCTGTGCATTATAAGCACAAACGAGCTGAAGTATCTCCTATGTATGAGTATTGGAAGCAGAAAATTTTTCAGTCCAAAAATGTGTGAATAAATGGGTTACCTATAGCCCACAGGACCGGCTACGCACATCCTAAAAATATCTTTTCTTAGCCCAGTTCTAGCAGGATATTCTGTTTCTGTGCATTATAAGCACAAAAGAGCTGAAGAATCTCCTCCGTATGAGTATTGGAAGCAGAAAATTTTTCAGTCCAAAATGTGTGAATAAATGGGTTACCTATAGCCCACAGGACCAGCTACTCACATCCTAAAAATATCTTTTCTTACCCCAGTTCTAGCAGGATATTCTGCTTTTGTGCATTATAAGCACAAACGGGCTGAAGTATCTCCTCCGTATGAGTATTGGAAGCAAAAAATTTTTCAGTCCAAAAATGTGTGAATAAATGGGTTACCTATAGCCCACCGTACCAGCTACGCACATCCTAAAAATATCTTTTCTTAGCCCAGTTCTAGCAGGATATTCTGTTTCTGTGCATTATAAGCACAAACGAGCTGAAGTATCTCCTCCGTATGAGTATTGGAAGCTGACAATTTTTCAGTCCAAAATGTGAAAAAATTGGTTACACATACGCCACCGTACCAGCTACGCACATCCTAAAAATATCTTTTCTTAGCCCAGTTCTAACAGGATATTCTGTTTCTGTACATTATAGGCACAAACGAGCTGAAGTATCTAATGCGTATGAGTATTGAAATCAGAAAATTTTGCAGTCCAAAAATGTGTGAATAAATGGGTTACCTATAGCCCACAGGACCAGCTACGCACATCCTAAAAATATATTTTCTTAGACCAGTTCTAGCAGGATATTCTGCTTCTGTGCATTATAAGCACAAACAAGCTAAAGAAACTCCTCCGTATGAGTATCGGAAGCAAACAATTTTTCAGTCCAGAAATCTATGAATAAATTGATTACCTATAGCCCACAGGACCAGCTTTACACATCCTAAAAATATCTTTTCTTAGCCTAGTTCTAGCAGGATATTCTGTTTCTGTGCATTATAAGCACAAACAAGCTAAAGAAACTCCTCCGTATGAGTATTGGAAGCAGAAAATTTTTCAGTCCAAAAATGTGTGAATAAATGGGTTACCTATAGCCCACAGGACCGGCTACGCACATCCTAAAAATATCTTTTCTTAGCCCAGTTCTAGCAGGATATTCTGTTTCTGTGCATTATAAGCACAAACTAGCTGAAGTATCTCCACCGTATGAGCATTGGAAGCAAAAAATTTTTCAGTCCAAAAATGTGTGAATAAATGGGGTACCTATAGCCCACAGGGCCAGCTACGCACATCCTACAAATATCTTTTCTTAGCCTAGTTCTAGCAGGATATTCTGTTTCTGTGCATAATAGGCACAAACGAGCTGAAGTATCTCCTCCGTATGAGTATTGGAAGTAGAACATTTTTCAGTCCAAAAATGTGTGAATAAATGGGTTACCTATAGCCCACAGGACCAGCTACGCACATCCTAAAAATATCTTTTCTTAGCCCAGTTCTAGCAGGATATTCTGTTTCTGTGCATTATAAGCACAAACGAGCTGAAGTAATTATCTCCTCCGTATGAGTATTGGAAGCAGAACATTTTTCAGTCCAAAAAAGTGTGAATAAATGGGTTACCTATAGCCCACAGGACCAGCTACGCACATCCTAAAAATATCTTTTCTTAGCCCAGTTCTAGCAGGATATTCTGTTTCTGTGCATTATAAGCACAAACGAGCTGAAGTATCTCCTCCGTATGAGTATTGGAAGCAGAACATTTTTCAGTCCAAAAATGTGTGAATAAATGGGTTACCTATAGCCCACAGGACCAGCTACGCACATCCTAAAAATATCTTTTCTTAGCCCAGTTCTAGCAGGATATTCTGTTTCTGTGCATTATAAGCACAAACGAGCTGAAGTATCTCCTCCGTATGAGTATTGGAAGCAGAACATTTTTCAGTCCAAAAATGTGTGAATAAATGGGTTACCTATAGCCCAAAGGACCAGCTACGCACATCCTAAAAATATCTTTTCTTAGCCTAGTTCTAGCAGGATATTCTGTTTCTGTGCATAATAGGCACAAACGAGCTGAAGTATCTCATCCGTATGAGTATTGGAAGCAGAAAATTTTGCAGTCCAAAAATGTGTGAATAAATGGGTTACCTATAGCCCACAGGACCAGCTACGCACATCCTAAAAATATCTTTTCTTAGCCCAGTTCTAGCAGGATATTCTGTTTCTGTGCATTATAAGCACAAACGAGCTGAAGTATCTCCTCCGTATGAGTATTGGAAGCTGAAAATTTTTCAGTCCAAAATGTGAAAAAATTGGTTACACATACGCCACCGTACCAGCTACGCACATCCTAAAAATATCTTTTCTTAGCCCAGTTCTAACAGGATATTCTGTTTCTGTACATTATAGGCACAAACGAGCTGAAGTATCTCCTGCGTATGAGTATTGAAATCAGAAAATTTTGCAGACCAAAAATGTGTGAATAAATGGGTTACCTATAGCCCACAGGACCAGCTACGCACATCCTAAAAATATCTTTTCTTAGCCCAGTTCCAGCACGATATTCTGTTTTTGTGCAATATAGTCACAAACGAGCTGAAGTATTTCCTCCGTATGAGTATTGGAAGCAGAAAATTTTTCAGTCCAAAAATGTGTGAATAAATGGGTTACCTATAGCCCACAGGACCAGCTACGCACATCCTAAAAATATATTTTCTTAGACCAGTTCTAGCAGGATATTCTGCTTCTGTGCATTATAAGCACAAACAAACTAAAGAATCTCCTCCGTATGAGTATTGGAAGCAGAAAATTTTTCAGTCCAAATATGTGAGAATAAATGGGTTACCTATAGCCCACAGGACCAGCTACGCACATCCTAAAAATATATTTTCTTAGACCAGTTCTAGCAGGATATTCGGCTTCTGTGCATTATAAGCACAAACGAGCTGAAGTATCTCCTCCGTATGAGTATTGGAAGCAGAAAATTTTTCAGTCCAAAAATGTGTAAATAAATATGTTACCTATAGCCCACAGGACCAGCTACGCACATCCTAAAAATATATTTTCTTAGACCAGTTCTAGCAGGATATTCTGCTTCTGTGCATTATAAGCACAAACAAGCTAAAGAAACTCCTCCGTATGAGTATTGGAAGCAGAAAATTTTTCAGTCCAAAAATGTGTGAATAAATGGGTTCCTATAGCCCACAGGACCGGCTACGCACATCCTAAAAATATCTTTTCTTAGCCCAGTTCTAGCAGGATATTCTGTTTCTGTGCGTTATAAGCACAAACGAGCTGAAGTATCTCCACCGTATGAGCATTGGAAGCAAAAAAATTTTCAGTCCAAAAATGTGTGAATAAATGGGGTACCTATAGCCCACAGGACCAGCTACGCACATCCTAAAAATATCTTTTCTTAGCCTAGTTCTAGCAGGATATTCTGTTTCTGTGCATAATAGGCACAAACGAGCTGAAGTATCTCATCCGTATGAGTATTGGAAGCAGAAAATTTTGCAGTCCAAAAATGTGTGAATAAATGGGTTACCTATAGCCCACAGGACCAGCTACGCACATCCTAAAAATATCTTTTCTTAGCCCAGTTCTAGCAGGATATTCTGTTTCTGTGCATTATAAGCACAAACGAGCTGAAGTATCTCCTCCGTATGAGTATTGGAAGCAGAAAATTTTTCAGTCCAAATATGTGAGAATAAATGGGGTACCTATAGCCCACAGAACCAGCTACGCACATCCTAAAAATATCTTCTCTTAGCCTAGTTCTAGCAGGATATTCTGTTTCTGTGCATAATAGGCACAAACGAGCTGAAGTATCTCATCCGTATGAGTATTGGAAGCAGAAAATTTTGCAGTCCAAAAATGTGTGAATAAATGGGTTACCTATAGCCCACAGGACCAGCTACGCACATCCAAAAAATATCTTCTCTTAGCCTAGTTCTAGCAGGATATTCTGTTTCTGTGCATAATAGGCACAAACGAGCTGAAGTATCTCATCCGTATGAGTATTGGAAGCAGAAAATTTTGCAGTCCAAAAATGTGTGAATAAATGGGTTACCTATAGCCCACAGGACCAGCTACGCACATCCTAAAAATATCTTTTCTTAGCCCAGTTCTAACAGGATATTCTGTTTCTGTGCATTATAAGCACAAACGAGCTGAAGTGTCTCCTCCGTATGAGTATTGGAAGTAGAAAATTTTTCAGTCCAAAAATGTGTGAATAAATGGGTTACCTATAGCCCACAGGACCAGCTAAGCACATCCTAAAAATATCTTTTCTTAGCCCAGTTCTAGCAGGATATTCTGTTTCTGTGCATTATAAGCACAAACGAGCTGAAGTATCTCCTCCGTATGAGTATTGGAAGCAGAACATTTTTCAGTCCAAAAATGTGTGAATAAATGGGTTACCTATAGCCCACAGGACCAGCTACGCACATCCTAAAAATATCTTTTCTTAGCCCAGTTCTAGCAGGATATTCTGTTTCTGTGCATTATAAGCACAAACGAGCTGAAGTATCTCCACCGTATGAGCATTGGAAGCAAAACATTTTTCAGTCCAAAAATGTGTGAATAAATGGGGTACCTATAGCCCACAGGCCCAGCTACGCACATCCTAAAAATATCTTTTCTTAGCCTAGTTCTAGCAGGATATTCTGTTTCTGTGCATAATAGGCACAAACGAGCTGAAGTATCTCATCCGTATGGGTATTGGAAGCAGAAAATTTTTCAGTCCAAAAATGTGTGAATAAATGGGTTACCTATAGCCCACAGGACCAGCTACGCACATCCTAAAAATGTCTTTTCTTAGCCCAGTTCTAGCAGGATATTCTGTTTCTGTGCATTATAAGCACAAACGAGCTGAAGTGTCTCCTCCGTATGAGTATTGGAAGTAGAAAATTTTTCAGTCCAAAAATGTGTGAATAAATGGGTTACCTATAGCCCACAGGACCAGCTACGCACATCCTAAAAATATCTTTTCTTAGCCCAGTTCTAGCAGGATATTCTGCTTCTGTGCATCATAAGCACAAACAAGCTGAAGTATCTCCTCCGTATGAGTTTTGGAAGCAGAAAATTTTTCAGTCCAGAAATCTGTGAATAAATTGATTACCTATAGCCCACAGGACCAGCTACGCACATCCTAAAAATATCTTTTCTTAGCCCAGTTCTAGCAGGATATTCTGTTTCTGTGCATTATAAGCATAAACGAGCTGAAGTATCTCCTCCGTATGAGTATTACAAGCAAAACATTTTTCAGTCCATAAATGTGTGAATAGATGGGTTACCTATAGCCCACAGGACCAGCTACGCACATCCTAAAAATATCTTTTCTTAGCCCAGTTCTAGCAGGATATTCTGTTTCTGTGCATTATAAGCACAAACGAGCTGAAGTATCTCCACCGTATGAGCATTGGAAGCAAAACATTTTTCAGTCCAAAAATGTGTGAATAGATGGGTTACCTATAGCCCACAGGCCCAGCTACGCACATCCTAAAAATATCTTTTCTTAGCCTAGTTCTAGCAGGATATTCTGTTTCTGTGCATAATAGGCACAAACGAGCTGAAGTATCTCATCCGTATGGGTATTGGAAGCAGAAAATTTTTCAGTCCCAAAATGTGTGAATAAATGGGTTACCTATAGCCCACAGGACCAGCTACGCACATCCTAAAAATGTCTTTTCTTAGCCCAGTTCTAGCAGGATATTCTGCTTCTGTGCATCATAAGCACAAACAAGCTGAAGTATCTCCTCCGTATGAGTTTTGGAAGCAGAAAATTTTTCAGTCCAGAAATCTGTGAATAAATTGATTACCTATAGCCCACAGGACCAGCTACGCACATCCTAAAAATATCTTTTCTTAGCCCAGTTCTAGCAGGATATTCTGTTTCTGTGCATTATAAGCATAAACGAGCTGAAGTATCTCCTCCGTATGAGTATTACAAGCAAAAAATTTTTCAGTCCATAAATGTGTGAATAGATGGGTTACCTATAGCCCACAGGACCAGCTACGCACATCCTAAAAATATCTTTTCTTAGCCCAGTTCTAGCAGGATATTCTGTTTCTGTGCATTATAAGCACAAACGAGCTGAAGTATCTCCACCGTATGAGTATTGGAAGCAAACAATTTTTCAGCCCAAAAATGTGAAAAAATTGGTTACACATACGTTACCGTACCAGTTACGCACATCCTAAAAATATCTTTTCTTAGCCCAGTTCTAGCAGGATATTCTGTTTCTGTGCATTATAAGCACAAACGAGCTGAAGTATCTCCACCGTATGAGTATTGGAAGCAAACAATGTTTCAGCCCAAAAATGTGAAAAAATTGGTTACACATACGTTACCGTACCAGTTACGCACATCCTAAAAATATCTTTTCTTAGCCCAGTTCTAGCAGGATATTCTGTTTCTGTGCATTATAAGCACAAACGAGCTGAAGTATCTCCTCCGTATGAGTATTGGAAGCAGAAAATTTTTCAGTCCAAATATGTGAGAATAAATGGGTTACCTATAGCCCACAGAACCAGCTACGCACATCCTAAAAATATCTTTTCTTAGCCCAGTTCTAGCAGGATATTCTGCTTCTGTGCATCATAAGCACAAACAAGCTGAAGTATCTCCTCCGTATGAGTTTTGGAAGCAGAAAATTTTTCAGTCCAGAAATCTGTGAATAAATTGATTACCTATAGCCCACAGGACCAGCTTCGCACATCCTAAAAATATCTTTTCTTAGCCCAGTTCTAGCAGGATATTCGGCTTCTGTGCATTATAAGCACAAACGAGCTGAAGTATCTCCTCCGTATGAGCATTGGAAGCAAAAAATTTTTCAGTCCAAAAATGTGTTAATAAATGGGGTACCTATAGCCCACAGGACCAGCTACGCACATCCAAAAAATATCTTCTCTTAGCCTAGTTCTAGCAGGATATTCTGTTTCTGTGCATAATAGGCACAAACGAGCTGAAGTATCTCATCCGTATGAGTATTGGAAGCACAAAATTTTTCAGTACAAAAATGTGTGAATAAATGGGTTACCTATAGCCCACAGGACCAGCTACGCACATCCTAAAAATATCTTTTCTTAGCCCAGTTCTAGCAGGATATTCTGTTTCTGTGCATTATAAGCACAAACGAGCTGAAGTATCTCCACCGTATGAGTATTGGAAGCAAACAATGTTTCAGCCCAAAAATGTGAAAAAATTGGTTACACATACGTTACCGTACCAGTTACGCACATCCTAAAAATATCTTTTCTTAGCCCAGTTCTAGCAGGATATTCTGTTTCTGTGCATTATAAGCACAAACGAGCTGAAGTATCTCCTCCGTATGAGTATTGGAAGCAGAAAATTTTTCAGTCCAAATATGTGAGAATAAATGGGTTACCTATAGCCCACAGAACCAGCTACGCACATCCTAAAAATATCTTTTCTTAGCCCAGTTCTAGCAGGATATTCTGCTTCTGTGCATCATAAGCACAAACAAGCTGAAGTATCTCCTCCGTATGAGTTTTGGAAGCAGAAAATTTTTCAGTCCAGAAATCTGTGAATAAATTGATTACCTATAGCCCACAGGACCAGCTTCGCACATCCTAAAAATATCTTTTCTTAGCCCAGTTCTAGCAGGATATTCGGCTTCTGTGCATTATAAGCACAAACGAGCTGAAGTATCTCCTCCGTATGAGCATTGGAAGCAAAAAATTTTTCAGTCCAAAAATGTGTTAATAAATGGGGTACCTATAGCCCACAGGACCAGCTACGCACATCCAAAAAATATCTTCTCTTAGCCTAGTTCTAGCAGGATATTCTGTTTCTGTGCATAATAGGCACAAACGAGCTGAAGTATCTCATCCGTATGAGTATTGGAAGCAGAAAATTTTGCAGTCCAAAAATGTGTGAATAAATGGGTTACCTATAGCCCACAGGACCAGCTACGCACATCCTAAAAATATCTTTTCTTAGCCCAGTTCTAGCAGGATATTCTGTTTCTGTGCATTATAAGCACAAACGAGCTGAAGTGTCTCCTCCGTATGAGTATTGGAAGTAGAAAATTTTTCAGTCCATAAATGTGTAAATAAATATGTTACCTATAGCCCACAATACCAGCTACGCACATCCTAAAAATATATTTTCTTAGCCCAGTTCTAGCAGGATATTCGGCTTCTGTGCATTATAAGCACAAACGAGCTGAAGTATCTCCTCCGTATGAGTATTGGAAGCAGAAGATTTTTCAGTCCAAAAATGTGTTAATAAATGGGGTACCTATAGCCCACAGGACCAGCTACGCACATCCAAAAAATATCTTCTCTTAGCCTAGTTCTAGCAGGATATTCTGTTTCTGTGCATAATAGGCACAAACGAGCTGAAGTATCTCATCCGTATGAGTATTGGAAGCAGAAAATTTTGCAGTCCAAAAATGTGTGAATAAATGGGTTACCTATAGCCCACAGGACCAGCTACGCACATCCTAAATATATCTTTTCTTAGCCCAGTTCTAGCAGGATATTCTGTTTCTGTGCATTATAAGCACAAACGAGCTGAAGTGTCTCCTCCGTATGAGTATTGGAAGTAGAAAATTTTTCAGTCCATAAATGTGTAAATAAATATGTTACCTATAGCCCACAGGACCAGCTACGCACATCCTAAAAATATATTTTCTTAGACCAGTTCTAGCAGGATATTCTGTTTCTGTGCGTTATAAGCACAAACGAGCTGAAGTATCTCCACCGTATGAGCATTGGAAGCAAAAAATTTTTTAGTCCAAAAATGTGTGAATAAATGGGTTACCTATAGCCCACAGGACCAGCTACGCACATCCTAAAAATATCTTTTCTTAGCCCAGTTCTAGCAGGATATTCTGTTTCTGTGCATTATAAGCACAAACGAGCTGAAGTGTCTCCTCCGTATGAGTATTGGAAGTAGAAAATTTTTCAGTCCATAAATGTGTAAATAAATATGTTACCTATAGCCCACAGGACCAGCTACGCACATCCTAAAAATATCTTTTCTTAGCCCAGTTCTAGCAGGATATTCTGTTTCTGTGCATTATAAGCACAAACGAGCTGAAGTGTCTCCTCCGTATGAGTATTGGAAGTAGAAAATTTTTCAGTCCATAAATGTGTAAATAAATATGTTACCTATAGCCCACAGGACCAGCTACGCACATCCTAAAAATATCTTTTCTTAGCCCAGTTCTAGCAGGATATTCTGTTTCTGTGCATTATAAGCACAAACGAGCTGAAGTGTCTCCTCCGTATGAGTATTGGAAGTAGAAAATTTTTCAGTCCAAAAATGTGTGAATAAATGGGTTACCTATAGCCCACAGGACCAGCTACGCACATCTTAAAAATATCTTTTCTTAGCCCAGTTCTAGCAGGATATTCGGCTTCTGTGCATTATAAGCACAAACAAGCTGAAGTGTCTCCTCCGTATGAGTATTGGAAGTAGAAAATTTTTCAGTCCATAAATGTGTAAATAAATATGTTACCTATAGCCCACAATACCAGCTACGCACATCCTAAAAATATATTTTCTTAGCCCAGTTCTAGCAGGATATTCGGCTTCTGTGCATTATAAGCACAAACGAGCTGAAGTATCTCCTCCGTATGAGTATTGGAAGCAGAAGATTTTTCAGTCCAAAAATGTGTAGATAAATATGTTACCTATAGCCCACAGGACCAGCTACGCACATCCTAAAAATATATTTTCTTAGACCAGTTCTAGCAGGATATTCTGTTTCTGTGCGTTATAAGCACAAACGAGCTGAAGTATCTCCACCGTATGAGCATTGGAAGCAAAAAATTTTTCAGTCCAAAAATGTGTGAATAAATGGGGTACCTATAGCCCACAGGACCAGCTACGCACATCCTAAAAATATCTTTTCTTAGCCTAGTTCTAGCAGGATATTCTGTTTCTGTGCATAATAGGCACAAACGAGCTGAAGTATCTCATCCGTATGAGCATTGGAAGCAGAAAATTTTTCAGTCCAAAAATGTGTGAATAAATGGGTTACCTATAGCCCACAGGACCAGCTAAGCACATCCTAAAAATATCTTTTCTTAGCCCAGTTCTAGCAGGATATTCTGTTTCTGTGCATAATAGGCACAAACGAGCTGAAGTATCTCCTCCGTATGAGTATTGGAAGCAGAACATTTTTCAGTCCAAAAATGTGTGAATAAATGGGTTACCTATAGCCCACAGGACCAGCTACGCACATCCTAAAAATATCTTTTCTTAGCCCAGTTCTAGCAGGATATTCTGTTTCTGTGCATTATAAGCACAAACGAGCTGAAGTATCTCCTCCGTATGAGTATTGGAAGTAGAAAATTTTTCAGTCCAAAAATGTGTGAATAAATGGGTTACCTATAGCCCACAGGACCTGCTACGCACATCCTAAAAATATCTTTTCTTAGCCCAGTTCTAGCAGGATATTCTGTTTCTGTGCATTATAAGCACAAACGAGCTGAAGTATCTCCTCCGTATGAGTATTGGAAGTAGAAAATTTTTCAGTCCAAAAATGTGTGAATAAATGGGTTACCTATAGCCCACAGGACCAGCTACGCACATCCTAAAAATATCTTTTCTTAGCCCAGTTCTAGCAGGATATTCTGCTTTTGTGCAATATAAGCACAAACGGGCTGAAGTATCTCCTCCGTATGAGTATTACAAGCTGAACATTTTTCAGTCCAAAATGTGAAAAAAATGGTTACACATACGCCACCGTACCAGCTACGCACATCCTAAAAATATCTTTTCTTAGCCCAGTTCTAGCAGGATATTCTGTTTCTGTGCATTATAAGCACAAACGAGCTGAAGTGTCTCCTCCGTATGAGTATTGGAAGTAGAAAATTTTTCAGTCCATAAATGTGTAAATAAATATGTTACCTATAGCCCACAATACCAGCTACGCACATCCTAAAAATATATTTTCTTAGCCCAGTTCTAGCAGGATATTCGGCTTCTGTGCATTATAAGCACAAACGAGCTGAAGTATCTCCTCCGTATGAGTATTGGAAGCAGAAGATTTTTCAGTCCAAATATGTGTAAATAAATATGTTACCTATAGCCCACAGGACCAGCTACGCACATCCTAAAAATATATTTTCTTAGACCAGTTCTAGCAGGATATTCTGTTTCTGTGCGTTATAAGCACAAACGAGCTGAAGTATCTCCACCGTATGAGCATTGGAAGCAAAAAATTTTTCAGTCCAAAAATGTGTTAATAAATGGGGTACCTATAGCCCACAGGACCAGCTACGCACATCCAAAAAATATCTTCTCTTAGCCTAGTTCTAGCAGGATATTCTGTTTCTGTGCATAATAGGCACAAACGAGCTGAAGTATCTCATCCGTATGAGTATTGGAAGCAGAAAATTTTGCAGTCCAAAAATGTGTGAATAAATTTGTTACCTATAGCCCACAGAACCAGCTACGCACATCCTAAAAATATCTTTTCTTAGCCCAGTTCTAGCAGGATATTCTGCTTCTGTGCATCATAAGCACAAACAAGCTGAAGTTTCTCCTCCGTATGAGTTTTGGAAGCAGAAAATTTTTCAGTCCAGAAATCTGTGAATAAATTGATTACCTATAGCCCACAGGACCAGCTTCGCACATCCTAAAAATATCTTTTCTTAGCCCAGTTCTAGCAGGATATTCGGCTTCTGTGCATTATAAGCACAAACGAGCTGAAGTATCTCCTCCGTATGAGTATTGGAAGCAGAACATTTTTCAGTCCAAAAATGTGTAAATAAATATGTTACCTATAGCCCACAGGACCAGCTACGCACATCCTAAAAATATATTTTCTTAGACCAGTTCTAGCAGGATATTCTGTTTCTGTGCGTTATAAGCACAAACGAGCTGAAGTATCTCCACCGTATGAGCATTGGAAGCAAAAAATTTTTCAGTCCAAAAATGTGTTAATAAATGGGGTACCTATAGCCCACAGGACCAGCTACGCACATCCAAAAAATATCTTCTCTTAGCCTAGTTCTAGCAGGATATTCTGTTTCTGTGCATAATAGGCACAAACGAGCTGAAGTATCTCATCCGTATGAGTATTGGAAGCAGAAAATTTTGCAGTCCAAAAATGTGTGAATAAATGGGTTACCTATAGCCCACAGGACCAGCTACGCACATCCTAAAAATATCTTTTCTTAGCCCAGTTCTAGCAGGATATTCTGTTTCTGTGCATTATAAGCACAAACGAGCTGAAGTGTCTCCTCCGTATGAGTATTGGAAGTAGAAAATTTTTCAGTCCATAAATGTGTAAATAAATATGTTACCTATAGCCCACAGGACCAGCTACGCACATCCTAAAAATGTATTTTCTTAGACCAGTTCTAGCAGGATATTCTGTTTCTGTGCGTTATAAGCACAAACGAGCTGAAGTATCTCCACCGTATGAGCATTGGAAGCAAAAAATTTTTCAGTCCAAAAATGTGTTAATAAATGGGGTACCTATAGCCCACAGGACCAGCTACGCACATCCAAAAAATATCTTCTCTTAGCCTAGTTCTAGCAGGATATTCTGTTTCTGTGCATAATAGGCACAAACGAGCTGAAGTATCTCATCCGTATGAGTATTGGAAGCAGAAAATTTTGCAGTCCAAAAATGTGTGAATAAATGGGTTACCTATAGCCCACAGGATCAGCTACGCACATCCTAAAAATATCTTTTCTTAGCCCAGTTCTAGCAGGATATTCTGTTTCTGTGCATTATAAGCACAAACGAGCTGAAGTGTCTCCTCCGTATGAGTATTGGAAGTAGAAAATTTTTCAGTCCATAAATGTGTAAATAAATATGTTACCTATAGCCCACAATACCAGCTACGCACATCCTAAAAATATATTTTCTTAGCCCAGTTCTAGCAGGATATTCGGCTTCTGTGCATTATAAGCACAAACGAGCTGAAGTATCTCCTCCGTATGAGTATTGGAAGCAGAAGATTTTTCAGTCCAAAAATGTGTAAATAAATATGTTACCTATAGCCCACAGGACCAGCTACGCACATCCTAAAAATATATTTTCTTAGACCAGTTCTAGCAGGATATTCTGTTTCTGTGCATAATAGGCACAAACGAGCTGAAGTATCTCATCCGTATGAGTATTGGAAGCAGAAAATTTTGCAGTCCAAAAATGTGTGAATAAATTTGTTACCTATAGCCCACAGAACCAGCTACGCACATCCTAAAAATATCTTTTCTTAGCCCAGTTCTAGCAGGATATTCTGCTTCTGTGCATCATAAGCACAAACAAGCTGAAGTTTCTCCTCCGTATGAGTTTTGGAAGCAAAAAATTTTTCAGTCCAGAAATCTGTGAATAAATTGATTACCTATAGCCCACAGGACCAGCTTCGCACATCCTAAAAATATCTTTTCTTAGCCCAGTTCTAGCAGGATATTCGGCTTCTGTGCATTATAAGCACAAACGAGCTGAAGTATCTCCTCCGTATGAGTATTGGAAGCAGAACATTTTTCAGTCCAAAAATGTGTAAATAAATATGTTACCTATAGCCCACAGGACCAGCTACGCACATCCTAAAAATATATTTTCTTAGACCAGTTCTAGCAGGATATTCTGTTTCTGTGCGTTATAAGCACAAACGAGCTGAAGTATCTCCACCGTATGAGCATTGGAAGCAAAAAATTTTTCAGTCCAAAAATGTGTTAATAAATGGGGTACCTATAGCCCACAGGACCAGCTACGCACATCCAAAAAATATCTTCTCTTAGCCTAGTTCTAGCAGGATATTCTGTTTCTGTGCATAATAGGCACAAACGAGCTGAAGTATCTCATCCGTATGAGTATTGGAAGCAGAAAATTTTGCAGTCCAAAAATGTGTGAATAAATGGGTTACCTATAGCCCACAGGACCAGCTACGCACATCCTAAAAATATCTTTTCTTAGCCCAGTTCTAGCAGGATATTCTGTTTCTGTGCATTATAAGCACAAACGAGCTGAAGTGTCTCCTCCGTATGAGTATTGGAAGTAGAAAATTTTTCAGTCCATAAATGTGTAAATAAATATGTTACCTATAGCCCACAGGACCAGCTACGCACATCCTAAAAATGTATTTTCTTAGACCAGTTCTAGCAGGATATTCTGTTTCTGTGCGTTATAAGCACAAACGAGCTGAAGTATCTCCACCGTATGAGCATTGGAAGCAAAAAATTTTTCAGTCCAAAAATGTGTTAATAAATGGGGTACCTATAGCCCACAGGACCAGCTACGCACATCCAAAAAATATCTTCTCTTAGCCTAGTTCTAGCAGGATATTCTGTTTCTGTGCATAATAGGCACAAACGAGCTGAAGTATCTCATCCGTATGAGTATTGGAAGCAGAAAATTTTGCAGTCCAAAAATGTGTGAATAAATGGGTTACCTATAGCCCACAGGATCAGCTACGCACATCCTAAAAATATCTTTTCTTAGCCCAGTTCTAGCAGGATATTCTGTTTCTGTGCATTATAAGCACAAACGAGCTGAAGTGTCTCCTCCGTATGAGTATTGGAAGTAGAAAATTTTTCAGTCCATAAATGTGTAAATAAATATGTTACCTATAGCCCACAATACCAGCTACGCACATCCTAAAAATATATTTTCTTAGCCCAGTTCTAGCAGGATATTCGGCTTCTGTGCATTATAAGCACAAACGAGCTGAAGTATCTCCTCCGTATGAGTATTGGAAGCAGAAGATTTTTCAGTCCAAAAATGTGTAAATAAATATGTTACCTATAGCCCACAGGACCAGCTACGCACATCCTAAAAATATATTTTCTTAGACCAGTTCTAGCAGGATATTCTGTTTCTGTGCGTTATAAGCACAAACGAGCTGAAGTATCTCCACCGTATGAGCATTGGAAGCAAAAAATTTTTCAGTCCAAAAATGTGTTAATAAATGGGGTACCTATAGCCCACAGGACCAGCTACGCACATCCAAAAAATATCTTCTCTTAGCCTAGTTCTAGCAGGATATTCTGTTTCTGTGCATAATAGGCACAAACGAGCTGAAGTATCTCATCCGTATGAGTATTGGAAGCAGAAAATTTTGCAGTCCAAAAATGTGTGAATAAATGGGTTACCTATAGCCCACAGGACCAGCTACGCACATCCTAAAAATATCTTTTCTTAGCCCAGTTCTAGCAGGATATTCTGTTTCTGTGCATTATAAGCACAAACGAGCTGAAGTGTCTCCTCCGTATGAGTATTGGAAGTAGAAAATTTTTCAGTCCATAAATGTGTAAATAAATATGTTACCTATAGCCCACAATACCAGCTACGCACATCCTAAAAATATATTTTCTTAGCCCAGTTCTAGCAGGATATTCGGCTTCTGTGCATTATAAGCACAAACGAGCTGAAGTATCTCCTCCGTATGAGTATTGGAAGCAGAAGATTTTTCAGTCCAAAAATGTGTAAATAAATATGTTACCTATAGCCCACAGGACCAGCTACGCACATCCTAAAAATATATTTTCTTAGACCAGTTCTAGCAGGATATTCTGTTTCTGTGCGTTATAAGCACAAACGAGCTGAAGTATCTCCACCGTATGAGCATTGGAAGCAAAAAATTTTTCAGTCCAAAAATGTGTTAATAAATGGGGTACCTATAGCCCACAGGACCAGCTACGCACATCCAAAAAATATCTTCTCTTAGCCTAGTTCTAGCAGGATATTCTGTTTCTGTGCATAATAGGCACAAACGAGCTGAAGTATCTCATCCGTATGAGTATTGGAAGCAGAAAATTTTGCAGTCCAAAAATGTGTGAATAAATGGGTTACCTATAGCCCACAGAACCAGCTACGCACATCCTAAAAATATCTTTTCTTAGCCCAGTTCTAGCAGGATATTCTGCTTCTGTGCATCATAAGCACAAACAAGCTGAAGTATCTCCTCCGTATGAGTTTTGGAAGCAGAAAATTTTTCAGTCCAGAAATCTGTGAATAAATTGATTACCTATAGCCCACAGGACCAGCTTCGCACATCCTAAAAATATCTTTTCTTAGCCCAGTTCTAGCAGGATATTCGGCTTCTGTGCATTATAAGCACAAACGAGCTGAAGTATCTCCTCCGTATGAGTATTGGAAGCAGAACATTTTTCAGTCCAAAAATGTGTAAATAAATATGTTACCTATAGCCCACAGGACCAGCTACGCACATCCTAAAAATATATTTTCTTAGACCAGTTCTAGCAGGATATTCTGTTTCTGTGCGTTATAAGCACAAACGAGCTGAAGTATCTCCACCGTATGAGCATTGGAAGCAAAAAATTTTTCAGTCCAAAAATGTGTTAATAAATGGGGTACCTATAGCCCACAGGACCAGCTACGCACATCCAAAAAATATCTTCTCTTAGCCTAGTTCTAGCAGGATATTCTGTTTCTGTGCATAATAGGCACAAACGAGCTGAAGTATCTCATCCGTATGAGTATTGGAAGCAGAACATTTTGCAGTCCAAAAATGTGTGAATAAATGGGTTACCTATAGCCCACAGGACCAGCTACGCACATCCTAAAAATATCTTTTCTTAGCCCAGTTCTAGCAGGATATTCTGTTTCTGTGCATTATAAGCACAAACGAGCTGAAGTGTCTCCTCCGTATGAGTATTGGAAGTAGAAAATTTTTCAGTCCATAAATGTGTAAATAAATATGTTACCTATAGCCCACAATACCAGCTACGCACATCCTAAAAATATATTTTCTTAGCCCAGTTCTAGCAGGATATTCGGCTTCTGTGCATTATAAGCACAAACGAGCTGAAGTATCTCCTCCGTATGAGTATTGGAAGCAGAAGATTTTTCAGTCCAAAAATGTGTAAATAAATATGTTACCTATAGCCCACAGGACCAGCTACGCACATCCTAAAAATATATTTTCTTAGACCAGTTCTAGCAGGATATTCTGTTTCTGTGCGTTATAAGCACAAACGAGCTGAAGTATCTCCACCGTATGAGCATTGGAAGCAAAAAATTTTTCAGTCCAAAAATGTGTTAATAAATGGGGTACCTATAGCCCACAGGACCAGCTACGCACATCCAAAAAATATCTTCTCTTAGCCTAGTTCTAGCAGGATATTCTGTTTCTGTGCATAATAGGCACAAACGAGCTGAAGTATCTCATCCGTATGAGTATTGGAAGCAGAAAATTTTGCAGTCCAAAAATGTGTGAATAAATGGGTTACCTATAGCCCACAGGACCAGCTACGCACATCCTAAAAATATCTTTTCTTAGCCCAGTTCTAGCAGGATATTCTGTTTCTGTGCATTATAAGCACAAACGAGCTGAAGTATCTCCTCCGTATGAGTATTGGAAGCAGAAGATTTTTCAGTCCAAAAATGTGTAAATAAATATGTTACCTATAGCCCACAGGACCAGCTACGCACATCCTAAAAATATATTTTCTTAGACCAGTTCTAGCAGGATATTCTGTTTCTGTGCGTTATAAGCACAAACGAGCTGAAGTATCTCCACCGTATGAGCATTGGAAGCAAAAAATTTTTTAGTACAAAAATGTGTTAATAAATGGGGTACCTATAGCCCACAGGACCAGCTACGCACATCCAAAAAATATCTTCTCTTAGCCTAGTTCTAGCAGGATATTCTGTTTCTGTGCATAATAGGCACAAACGAGCTGAAGTATCTCATCCGTATGAGTATTGGAAGCAGAAAATTTTGCAGTCCAAAAATGTGTGAATAAATGGGTTACCTATAGCCCACAGAACCAGCTACGCACATCCTAAAAATATCTTTTCTTAGCCCAGTTCTAGCAGGATATTCTGCTTCTGTGCATCATAAGCACAAACAAGCTGAAGTATCTCCTCCGTATGAGTTTTGGAAGCAGAAAATTTTTCAGTCCAGAAATCTGTGAATAAATTGATTACCTATAGCCCACAGGACCAGCTTCGCACATCCTAAAAATATCTTTTCTTAGCCCAGTTCTAGCAGGATATTCGGCTTCTGTGCATTATAAGCACAAACGAGCTGAAGTATCTCCTCCGTATGAGTATTGGAAGCAGAACATTTTTCAGTCCAAAAATGTGTAAATAAATATGTTACCTATAGCCCACAGGACCAGCTACGCACATCCTAAAAATATATTTTCTTAGACCAGTTCTAGCAGGATATTCTGTTTCTGTGCGTTATAAGCACAAACGAGCTGAAGTATCTCCACCGTATGAGCATTGGAAGCAAAAAATTTTTCAGTCCAAAAATGTGTTAATAAATGGGGTACCTATAGCCCACAGGACCAGCTACGCACATCCAAAAAATATCTTCTCTTAGCCTAGTTCTAGCAGGATATTCTGTTTCTGTGCATAATAGGCACAAACGAGCTGAAGTATCTCATCCGTATGAGTATTGGAAGCAGAAAATTTTGCAGTCCAAAAATGTGTGAATAAATGGGTTACCTATAGCCCACAGGACCAGCTACGCACATCCTAAAAATATCTTTTCTTAGCCCAGTTCTAGCAGGATATTCTGTTTCTGTGCATTATAAGCACAAACGAGCTGAAGTGTCTCCTCCGTATGAGTATTGGAAGTAGAAAATTTTTCAGTCCATAAATGTGTAAATAAATATGTTACCTATAGCCCACAATACCAGCTACGCACATCCTAAAAATATATTTTCTTAGCCCAGTTCTAGCAGGATATTCGGCTTCTGTGCATTATAAGCACAAACGAGCTGAAGTATCTCCTCCGTATGAGTATTGGAAGCAGAAGATTTTTCAGTCCAAAAATGTGTAAATAAATATGTTACCTATAGCCCACAGGACCAGCTACGCACATCCTAAAAATATATTTTCTTAGACCAGTTCTAGCAGGATATTCTGTTTCTGTGCGTTATAAGCACAAACGAGCTGAAGTATCTCCACCGTATGAGCATTGGAAGCAAAAAATTTTTCAGTCCAAAAATGTGTTAATAAATGGGGTACCTATAGCCCACAGGACCAGCTACGCACATCCAAAAAATATCTTCTCTTAGCCTAGTTCTAGCAGGATATTCTGTTTCTGTGCATAATAGGCACAAACGAGCTGAAGTATCTCATCCGTATGAGTATTGGAAGCAGAAAATTTTGCAGTCCAAAAATGTGTGAATAAATGGGTTACCTATAGCCCACAGGACCAGCTACGCACATCCTAAAAATATCTTTTCTTAGCCCAGTTCTAGCAGGATATTCTGTTTCTGTGCGTTATAAGCACAAACGAGCTGAAGTATCTCCACCGTATGAGCATTGGAAGCAAAAAATTTTTCAGTCCAAAAATGTGTGAATAAATGGGGTACCTATAGCCCACAGGACCAGCTACGCACATCCTAAAAATATCTTTTCTTAGCCTAGTTCTAGCAGGATATTCTGTTTCTGTGCATAATAGGCACAAACGAGCTGAAGTATCTCATCCGTATGAGCATTGGAAGCAAAAAATTTTTCAGTCCAAAAATGTGTGAATAAATGGGGTACCTATAGCCCACAGGACCAGCTACGCACATCCTAAAAATATCTTTTCTTAGCCCAGTTCTAGCAGGATATTCTGTTTCTGTGCATTATAAGCACAAACGAGCTGAAGTGTCTCCTCCGTATGAGTATTGGAAGTAGAAAATTTTTCAGTCCAAAAATGTGTGAATAAATGGGGTACCTATAGCCCACAGGACCAGCTACGCACATCCTAAAAATATCTTTTCTTAGCCCAGTTCTAGCAGGATATTCTGTTTCTGTGCATTATAAGCACAAACGAGCTGAAGTATCTCCACCGTATGAGCATTGGAAGCAAAACATTTTTCAGTCCAAAAATGTGTGAATAAATGGGGTACCTATAGCCCACAGGACCAGCTACGCACATCCTAAAAATATCTTTTCTTAGCCTAGTTCTAGCAGGATATTCTGTTTCTGTGCATAATAGGCACAAACGAGCTGAAGTATCTCATCCGTATGGGTATTGGAAGCAGAAAATTTTTCAGTCCATAAATGTGTGAATAAATGGGTTACCTATAGCCCACAGGACCAGCTACGCACATCCTAAAAATATCTTTTCTTAGCCCAGTTCTAGCAGGATATTCTGTTTCTGTGCATTATAAGCACAAACGAGCTGAAGTATCTCCTCCGTATGAGTATTACAAGCAAAAAATTTTTCAGTCCATAAATGTGTGAATAGATGGGTTACCTATAGCCCACAGGACCAGCTACGCACATCCTAAAAATATCTTTTCTTAGCCCAGTTCTAGCAGGATATTCTGTTTCTGTGCATTATAAGCACAAACGAGCTGAAGTATCTCCTCCGTATGAGTATTGGAAGCAAAAAATTTTTCAGTCCAAAAATGTGTGAATAAATGGGTTACCTATAGCCCACAGGACCAGCTACGCACATCCTAAAAATATCTTTTCTTAGCCCAGTTCTAGCAGGATATTCTGCTTTTGTGCAATATAAGCACAAACGGGCTGAAGTATCTCCTCCGTATGAGTATTGGAAGCTGAAAATTTTTCAGTCCAAAATGTGAAAAAAATGGTTACACATACGCCACCGTACCAGCTACGCACATCCTAAAAATATCTTTTCTTAGCCCAGTTCTAGCAGGATATTCTGTTTCTGTGCATTATAAGCACAAACGAGCTGAAGTATCTCCTCCGTATGAGTATTGGAAGCAAAAAATTTTTCAGTCCAAAAATGTGTGAATAAATGGGTTACCTATAGCCCACAGGACCAGCTACGCACATCCTAAAAATATCTTTTCTTAGCCCAGTTCTAGCAGGATATTCTGCTTTTGTGCAATATAAGCACAAACGGGCTGAAGTATCTCCTCCGTATGAGCATTGGAAGCTGAAAATTTTTCAGTCCAAAATGTGAAAAAAATGGTTACACATACGCCACCGTACCAGCTACGCACATCCTAAAAATATCTTTTCTTAGCCCAGTTCTAGCAGGATATTCTGTTTCTGTGCATTATAAGCACAAACGAGCTGAAGTATCTCCTCCGTATGAGTATTGGAAGCAAAAAATTTTTCAGTCCAAAAATGTGTGAATAAATGGGTTACCTATAGCCCACAGGACCAGCTACGCACATCCTAAAAATATCTTTTCTTAGCCCAGTTCTAGCAGGATATTCTGCTTTTGTGCAATATAAGCACAAACGGGCTGAAGTATCTCCTCCGTATGAGTATTGGAAGCTGAAAATTTTTCAGTCCAAAATGTGAAAAAAATGGTTACACATACGCCACCGTACCAGCTACGCACATCCTAAAAATATCTTTTCTTAGCACAGTTCTAGCAGGATATTCTGTTTCTGTGCATTATAAGCACAAACGAGCTGAAGTATCTCCTCCGTATGAGTATTGGAAGCAGAAAATTTTTCAGTCCAAATATGTGAGAATAAATGGGTTACCTATAGCCCACAGAACCAGCTACGCACATCCTAAAAATATCTTTTCTTAGCCCAGTTCTAGCAGGATATTCTGTTTCTGTGCATTATAAGCACAAACGAGCTGAAGTATCTCCTCCGTATGAGTATTGGAAGCAGAAGATTTTTCAGTCCAAAAATGTGTAAATAAATATGTTACCTATAGCCCACAGGACCAGCTACGCACATCCTAAAAATATATTTTCTTAGACCAGTTCTAGCAGGATATTCTGTTTCTGTGCGTTATAAGCACAAACGAGCTGAAGTATCTCCACCGTATGAGCATTGGAAGCAAAAAATTTTTCAGTCCAAAAATGTGTTAATAAATGGGGTACCTATAGCCCACAGGACCAGCTACGCACATCCAAAAAATATCTTCTCTTAGCCTAGTTCTAGCAGGATATTCTGTTTCTGTGCATAATAGGCACAAACGAGCTGAAGTATCTCATCCGTATGAGTATTGGAAGCAGAACATTTTGCAGTCCAAAAATGTGTGAATAAATGGGTTACCTATAGCCCACAGGACCAGCTACGCACATCCTAAAAATATCTTTTCTTAGCCCAGTTCTAGCAGGATATTCTGTTTCTGTGCATTATAAGCACAAACGAGCTGAAGTGTCTCCTCCGTATGAGTATTGGAAGTAGAAAATTTTTCAGTCCATAAATGTGTAAATAAATATGTTACCTATAGCCCACAATACCAGCTACGCACATCCTAAAAATATATTTTCTTAGCCCAGTTCTAGCAGGATATTCGGCTTCTGTGCATTATAAGCACAAACGAGCTGAAGTATCTCCTCCGTATGAGTATTGGAAGCAGAAGATTTTTCAGTCCAAAAATGTGTAAATAAATATGTTACCTATAGCCCACAGGACCAGCTACGCACATCCTAAAAATATATTTTCTTAGACCAGTTCTAGCAGGATATTCTGTTTCTGTGCGTTATAAGCACAAACGAGCTGAAGTATCTCCACCGTATGAGCATTGGAAGCAAAAAATTTTTCAGTCCAAAAATGTGTTAATAAATGGGGTACCTATAGCCCACAGGACCAGCTACGCACATCCAAAAAATATCTTCTCTTAGCCTAGTTCTAGCAGGATATTCTGTTTCTGTGCATAATAGGCACAAACGAGCTGAAGTATCTCATCCGTATGAGTATTGGAAGCAGAAAATTTTGCAGTCCAAAAATGTGTGAATAAATGGGTTACCTATAGCCCACAGGACCAGCTACGCACATCCTAAAAATATCTTTTCTTAGCCCAGTTCTAGCAGGATATTCTGTTTCTGTGCATTATAAGCACAAACGAGCTGAAGTATCTCCTCCGTATGAGTATTGGAAGCAGAAGATTTTTCAGTCCAAAAATGTGTAAATAAATATGTTACCTATAGCCCACAGGACCAGCTACGCACATCCTAAAAATATATTTTCTTAGACCAGTTCTAGCAGGATATTCTGTTTCTGTGCGTTATAAGCACAAACGAGCTGAAGTATCTCCACCGTATGAGCATTGGAAGCAAAAAATTTTTTAGTACAAAAATGTGTTAATAAATGGGGTACCTATAGCCCACAGGACCAGCTACGCACATCCAAAAAATATCTTCTCTTAGCCTAGTTCTAGCAGGATATTCTGTTTCTGTGCATAATAGGCACAAACGAGCTGAAGTATCTCATCCGTATGAGTATTGGAAGCAGAAAATTTTGCAGTCCAAAAATGTGTGAATAAATGGGTTACCTATAGCCCACAGAACCAGCTACGCACATCCTAAAAATATCTTTTCTTAGCCCAGTTCTAGCAGGATATTCTGCTTCTGTGCATCATAAGCACAAACAAGCTGAAGTATCTCCTCCGTATGAGTTTTGGAAGCAGAAAATTTTTCAGTCCAGAAATCTGTGAATAAATTGATTACCTATAGCCCACAGGACCAGCTTCGCACATCCTAAAAATATCTTTTCTTAGCCCAGTTCTAGCAGGATATTCGGCTTCTGTGCATTATAAGCACAAACGAGCTGAAGTATCTCCTCCGTATGAGTATTGGAAGCAGAACATTTTTCAGTCCAAAAATGTGTAAATAAATATGTTACCTATAGCCCACAGGACCAGCTACGCACATCCTAAAAATATATTTTCTTAGACCAGTTCTAGCAGGATATTCTGTTTCTGTGCGTTATAAGCACAAACGAGCTGAAGTATCTCCACCGTATGAGCATTGGAAGCAAAAAATTTTTCAGTCCAAAAATGTGTTAATAAATGGGGTACCTATAGCCCACAGGACCAGCTACGCACATCCAAAAAATATCTTCTCTTAGCCTAGTTCTAGCAGGATATTCTGTTTCTGTGCATAATAGGCACAAACGAGCTGAAGTATCTCATCCGTATGAGTATTGGAAGCAGAAAATTTTGCAGTCCAAAAATGTGTGAATAAATGGGTTACCTATAGCCCACAGGACCAGCTACGCACATCCTAAAAATATCTTTTCTTAGCCCAGTTCTAGCAGGATATTCTGTTTCTGTGCATTATAAGCACAAACGAGCTGAAGTGTCTCCTCCGTATGAGTATTGGAAGTAGAAAATTTTTCAGTCCATAAATGTGTAAATAAATATGTTACCTATAGCCCACAATACCAGCTACGCACATCCTAAAAATATATTTTCTTAGCCCAGTTCTAGCAGGATATTCGGCTTCTGTGCATTATAAGCACAAACGAGCTGAAGTATCTCCTCCGTATGAGTATTGGAAGCAGAAGATTTTTCAGTCCAAAAATGTGTAAATAAATATGTTACCTATAGCCCACAGGACCAGCTACGCACATCCTAAAAATATATTTTCTTAGACCAGTTCTAGCAGGATATTCTGTTTCTGTGCGTTATAAGCACAAACGAGCTGAAGTATCTCCACCGTATGAGCATTGGAAGCAAAAAATTTTTCAGTCCAAAAATGTGTTAATAAATGGGGTACCTATAGCCCACAGGACCAGCTACGCACATCCAAAAAATATCTTCTCTTAGCCTAGTTCTAGCAGGATATTCTGTTTCTGTGCATAATAGGCACAAACGAGCTGAAGTATCTCATCCGTATGAGTATTGGAAGCAGAAAATTTTGCAGTCCAAAAATGTGTGAATAAATGGGTTACCTATAGCCCACAGGACCAGCTACGCACATCCTAAAAATATCTTTTCTTAGCCCAGTTCTAGCAGGATATTCTGTTTCTGTGCGTTATAAGCACAAACGAGCTGAAGTATCTCCACCGTATGAGCATTGGAAGCAAAAAATTTTTCAGTCCAAAAATGTGTGAATAAATGGGGTACCTATAGCCCACAGGACCAGCTACGCACATCCTAAAAATATCTTTTCTTAGCCCAGTTCTAGCAGGATATTCTGTTTCTGTGCATTATAAGCACAAACGAGCTGAAGTGTCTCCTCCGTATGAGTATTGGAAGTAGAAAATTTTTCAGTCCAAAAATGTGTGAATAAATGGGGTACCTATAGCCCACAGGACCAGCTACGCACATCCTAAAAATATCTTTTCTTAGCCCAGTTCTAGCAGGATATTCTGTTTCTGTGCATTATAAGCACAAACGAGCTGAAGTATCTCCACCGTATGAGCATTGGAAGCAAAACATTTTTCAGTCCAAAAATGTGTGAATAAATGGGGTACCTATAGCCCACAGGACCAGCTACGCACATCCTAAAAATATCTTTTCTTAGCCTAGTTCTAGCAGGATATTCTGTTTCTGTGCATAATAGGCACAAACGAGCTGAAGTATCTCATCCGTATGGGTATTGGAAGCAGAAAATTTTTCAGTCCATAAATGTGTGAATAAATGGGTTACCTATAGCCCACAGGACCAGCTACGCACATCCTAAAAATATCTTTTCTTAGCCCAGTTCTAGCAGGATATTCTGTTTCTGTGCATTATAAGCACAAACGAGCTGAAGTATCTCCTCCGTATGAGTATTACAAGCAAAAAATTTTTCAGTCCATAAATGTGTGAATAGATGGGTTACCTATAGCCCACAGGACCAGCTACGCACATCCTAAAAATATCTTTTCTTAGCCCAGTTCTAGCAGGATATTCTGTTTCTGTGCATTATAAGCACAAACGAGCTGAAGTATCTCCTCCGTATGAGTATTGGAAGCAAAAAATTTTTCAGTCCAAAAATGTGTGAATAAATGGGTTACCTATAGCCCACAGGACCAGCTACGCACATCCTAAAAATATCTTTTCTTAGCCCAGTTCTAGCAGGATATTCTGCTTTTGTGCAATATAAGCACAAACGGGCTGAAGTATCTCCTCCGTATGAGTATTGGAAGCTGAAAATTTTTCAGTCCAAAATGTGAAAAAAATGGTTACACATACGCCACCGTACCAGCTACGCACATCCTAAAAATATCTTTTCTTAGCCCAGTTCTAGCAGGATATTCTGTTTCTGTGCATTATAAGCACAAACGAGCTGAAGTATCTCCTCCGTATGAGTATTGGAAGCAAAAAATTTTTCAGTCCAAAAATGTGTGAATAAATGGGTTACCTATAGCCCACAGGACCAGCTACGCACATCCTAAAAATATCTTTTCTTAGCCCAGTTCTAGCAGGATATTCTGCTTTTGTGCAATATAAGCACAAACGGGCTGAAGTATCTCCTCCGTATGAGCATTGGAAGCTGAAAATTTTTCAGTCCAAAATGTGAAAAAAATGGTTACACATACGCCACCGTACCAGCTACGCACATCCTAAAAATATCTTTTCTTAGCCCAGTTCTAGCAGGATATTCTGTTTCTGTGCATTATAAGCACAAACGAGCTGAAGTATCTCCTCCGTATGAGTATTGGAAGCAAAAAATTTTTCAGTCCAAAAATGTGTGAATAAATGGGTTACCTATAGCCCACAGGACCAGCTACGCACATCCTAAAAATATCTTTTCTTAGCCCAGTTCTAGCAGGATATTCTGCTTTTGTGCAATATAAGCACAAACGGGCTGAAGTATCTCCTCCGTATGAGTATTGGAAGCTGAAAATTTTTCAGTCCAAAATGTGAAAAAAATGGTTACACATACGCCACCGTACCAGCTACGCACATCCTAAAAATATCTTTTCTTAGCACAGTTCTAGCAGGATATTCTGTTTCTGTGCATTATAAGCACAAACGAGCTGAAGTATCTCCTCCGTATGAGTATTGGAAGCAGAAAATTTTTCAGTCCAAATATGTGAGAATAAATGGGTTACCTATAGCCCACAGAACCAGCTACGCACATCCTAAAAATATCTTTTCTTAGCCCAGTTCTAGCAGGATATTCTGTTTCTGTGCATTATAAGCACAAACGAGCTGAAGTATCTCCTCCGTATGAGTATTGGAAGCGGAACATTTTTCAGTCCAAAAATGTGTGAATAAATGGGTTACCTATAGCCCACAGGACCAGCTACGCACATCCTAAAAATATCTTTTCTTAGCCCAGTTCTAGCAGGATATTTTGTTTCTGTGCATTATAAGCACAAACGAGCTGAAGTATCTCCTCCGTATGAGTATTGGAAGTAGAAAATTTTTCAGTCCAAAAATGTGTGAATAAATGGGTTACCTATAGCCCACAGGACCAGCTACGCACATCCTAAAAATATCTTTTCTTAGCCCAGTTCTAGCAGGATATTCTGTTTCTGTGCATTATAAGCATAAACGAGCTGAAGTATCTCCTCCGTATGAGTATTACAAGCAAAAAATTTTTCAGTCCATAAATGTGTGAATAAATGGGTTACCTATAGCCCACAGGACCAGCTACGCACATCCTAAAAATATCTTTTCTTAGCCCAGTTCTAGCAGGATATTCTGCTTTTGTGCAATATAAGCACAAACGGGCTGAAGTATCTCCTCCGTATGAGTATTGGAAGCTGAAAATTTTTCAGTCCAAAATGTGAAAAAAATGGTTACACATACGCCACCGTACCAGCTACGCACATCCTAAAAATATCTTTTCTTAGCACAGTTCTAGCAGGATATTCTGTTTCTGTGCATTATAAGCACAAACGAGCTGAAGTATCTCCTCCGTATGAGTATTGGAAGCAAAAAATTTTTCAGTCCAAAAATGTGTGAATAAATGGGTTACCTATAGCCCACAGGACCAGCTAAGCACATCCTAAAAATATCTTTTCTTAGCCCAGTTCTAGCAGGATATTCTGTTTCTGTGCATTATAAGCACAAACGAGCTGAAGTATCTCCTCCGTATGAGTATTGGAAGCAGAACATTTTTCAGTCCAAAAATGTGTGAATAAATGGGTTACCTATAGCCCACAGGACCAGCTACGCACATCCTAAAAATGTCTTTTCTTAGCCCAGTTCTAGCAGGATATTCTGTTTCTGTGCATTATAAGCACAAACGAGCTGAAGTGTCTCCTCCGTATGAGTATTGGAAGTAGAAAATTTTTCAGTCCAAAAATGTGTGAATAAATGGGTTACCTATAGCCCACAGGACCAGCTACGCACATCCTAAAAATATCTTTTCTTAGCCCAGTTCTAGCAGGATATTCTGCTTCTGTGCATCATAAGCACAAACAAGCTGAAGTATCTCCTCCGTATGAGTTTTGGAAGCAGAAAATTTTTCAGTCCAGAAATCTGTGAATAAATTGATTACCTATAGCCCACAGGACCAGCTACGCACATCCTAAAAATATCTTTTCTTAGCCCAGTTCTAGCAGGATATTCTGTTTCTGTGCATTATAAGCACAAACGAGCTGAAGTATCTCATCCGTATGGGTATTGGAAGCAGAAAATTTTTCAGTCCAAAAATGTGTGAATAAATGGGTTACCTATAGCCCACAGGACCAGCTACGCACATCCTAAAAATGTCTTTTCTTAGCCCAGTTCTAGCAGGATATTCTGTTTCTGTGCATTATAAGCACAAACGAGCTGAAGTGTCTCCTCCGTATGAGTATTGGAAGTAGAAAATTTTTCAGTCCAAAAATGTGTGAATAAATGGGTTACCTATAGCCCACAGGACCAGCTACGCACATCCTAAAAATATCTTTTCTTAGCCCAGTTCTAGCAGGATATTCTGCTTCTGTGCATCATAAGCACAAACAAGCTGAAGTATCTCCTCCGTATGAGTTTTGGAAGCAGAAAATTTTTCAGTCCAGAAATCTGTGAATAAATTGATTACCTATAGCCCACAGGACCAGCTACGCACATCCTAAAAATATCTTTTCTTAGCCCAGTTCTAGCAGGATATTCTGTTTCTGTGCATTATAAGCATAAACGAGCTGAAGTATCTCCTCCGTATGAGTATTACAAGCAAAAAAATTTTCAGTCCATAAATGTGTGAATAGATGGGTTACCTATAGCCCACAGGACCAGCTACGCACATCCTAAAAATATCTTTTCTTAGCCCAGTTCTAGCAGGATATTCTGTTTCTGTGCATTATAAGCACAAACGAGCTGAAGTATCTCCACCGTATGAGCATTGGAAGCAAAACATTTTTCAGTCCAAAAATGTGTGAATAAATGGGGTACCTATAGCCCACAGGCCCAGCTACGCACATCCTAAAAATATCTTTTCTTAGCCTAGTTCTAGCAGGATATTCTGTTTCTGTGCATAATAGGCACAAACGAGCTGAAGTATCTCATCCGTATGGGTATTGGAAGCAGAAAATTTTTCAGTCCAAAAATGTGTGAATAAATGGGTTACCTATAGCCCACAGGACCAGCTACGCACATCCTAAAAATGTCTTTTCTTAGCCCAGTTCTAGCAGGATATTCTGCTTCTGTGCATTATAAGCACAAACGAGCTGAAGTATCTCCTCCGTGTGAGTATTGGAAGCACAAAATTTTTCAGTACAAAAATGTGTGAATAAATGGGTTACCTATAGCCCACAGGACCAGCTACGCACATCCTAAAAATATCTTTTCTTAGCCCAGTTCTAGCAGGATATTCTGTTTCTGTGCATTATAAGCACAAACGAGCTGAAGTATCTCCACCGTATGAGTATTGGAAGCAAACAATTTTTCAGCCCAAAAATGTGAAAAAATTGGTTACACATACGTTACCGTACCAGTTACGCACATCCTAAAAATATCTTTTCTTAGCCCAGTTCTAGCAGGATATTCTGTTTCTGTGCATTATAAGCACAAACGAGCTGAAGTATCTCCTCCGTATGAGTATTGGAAGCAGAAAATTTTTCAGTCCAAATATGTGAGAATAAATGGGTTACCTATAGCCCACAGGACCAGCTACGCACATACTAAAAATATCTTTTCTTAGCCCAGTTCTAGCAGGATATTCTGTTTCTGTGCATTATAAGCACAAACGAGCTGAAGTGTCTCCTCCGTATGAGTATTGGAAGTAGAAAATTTTTCAGTCCAAAAATGTGTGGATAAATGGGTTACCTATAGCCCACAGGACCAGCTACGCACATCCTAAAAATATCTTTTCTTAGCCCAGTTCTAGCAGGATATTCTGTTTCTGTGCATTATAAGCACAAACGAGCTGAAGTATCTCCACCGTATGAGTATTGGAAGCAAACAATTTTTCAGCCCAAAAATGTGAAAAAATTGGTTACACATACGTTACCGTACCAGTTACGCACATCCTAAAAATATCTTTTCTTAGCCCAGTTCTAGCAGGATATTCTGTTTCTGTGCATCATAAGCACAAACAAGCTGAAGTATCTCCTCCGTATGAGTTTTGGAAGCAGAAAATTTTTCAGTCCATAAATCTGTGAATAAATTGATTACCTATAGCCCACAGGACCAGCTTCGCACATCCTAAAAATATCTTTTCTTAGCCCAGTTCTAGCAGGATATTCTGTTTCTGTGCATTATAAGCACAAACGAGCTGAAGTGTCTCCTCCGTATGAGTATTGGAAGTAGAAAATTTTTCAGTCCAAAAATGTGTGAATAAATGGGTTACCTATAGCCCACAAGACCAGCTACGCACATCCTAAAAATATCTTTTCTTAGCCCAGTTCTAGCAGGATATTCTGTTTCTGTGCATTATAAGCATAAACGAGCTGAAGTATCTCCTCCGTATGAGTATTACAAGCAAAAAATTTTTCAGTCCATAAATGTGTGAATAAATGGGTTACCTATAGCCCACAGGACCAGCTACGCACATCCTAAAAATATCTTTTCTTAGCCCAGTTCTAGCAGGATATTCTGCTTTTGTGCAATATAAGCACAAACGGGCTGAAGTATCTCCTCCGTATGAGTATTGGAAGCTGAAAATTTTTCAGTCCAAAAATGTGTGAATAAATGGGTTACCTATAGAACACAGGACCAGCTACGCACATCCTAAAAATATATTTTCTTAGCCCAGTTCTAGCAGGATATTCTGTTTCTGTGCATTATAAGCACAAACGAGCTGAAGTATCTCCTCCGTATGAGTATTGGAAGCAAACAATTTTTCAGTCCAAAAATGTGTGAATAAATGGGTTACCTATAGCCCACAGGACCAGCTAAGCACATCCTAAAAATATCTTTTCTTAGCCCAGTTCTAGCAGGATATTCTGTTTCTGTGCATTATAAGCACAAACGAGCTGAAGTATCTCCTCCGTATGAGTATTGGAAGCAGAACATTTTTCAGTCCAAAAATGTGTGAATAAATGGGTTACCTATAGCCCACAGGACCAGCTACGCACATCCTAAAAATATCTTTTCTTAGCCCAGTTCTAGCAGGATATTCTGTTTCTGTGCATTATAAGCACAAACGAGCTGAAGTATCTCCACCGTATGAGCATTGGAAGCAAAAACTTTTTCAGTCCAAAAATGTGTGAATAAATGGGGTATCTATAGCCCACAGGACCAGCTACGCACATCCTAAAAATATCTTTTCTTAGCCCAGTTCTAGCAGGATATTCTGTTTCTGTGCATTATAAGCACAAACGAGCTGAAGTGTCTCCTCCGTATGAGTATTGGAAGTAGAAAATTTTTCAGTCCAAAAATGTGTGAATAAATGGGTTACCTATAGCCCACAGGACCAGCTACGCACATCCTAAAAATATCTTTTCTTAGCCCAGTTCTAGCAGGATATTCTGTTTCTGTGCATTATAAGCATAAACGAGCTGAAGTATCTCCTCCGTATGAGTATTACAAGCAAAAAATTTTTCAGTCCATAAATGTGTGAATAAATGGGTTACCTATAGCCCACAGGACCAGCTACGCACATCCTAAAAATATCTTTTCTTAGCCCAGTTCTAGCAGGATATTCTGCTTTTGTGCAATATAAGCACAAACGGGCTGAAGTATCTCCTCCGTATGAGTATTGGAAGCTGAAAATTTTTCAGTCCAAAAATGTGTGAATAAATGGGTTACCTATAGCCCACAGGACCAGCTACGCACATCCTAAAAATATATTTTCTTAGCCCAGTTCTAGCAGGATATTCTGTTTCTGTGCATTATAAGCACAAACGAGCTGAAGTATCTCCTCCGTATGAGTATTGGAAGCAAACAATTTTTCAGTCCAAAAATGTGTGAATAAATGGGTTACCTATAGCCCACAGGACCAGCTAAGCACATCCTAAAAATATCTTTTCTTAGCCCAGTTCTAGCAGGATATTCTGTTTCTGTGCATTATAAGCACAAACGAGCTGAAGTATCTCCTCCGTATGAGTATTGGAAGCAGAACATTTTTCAGTCCAAAAATGTGTGAATAAATGGGTTACCTATAGCCCACAGGACCAGCTACGCACATCCTAAAAATATCTTTTCTTAGCCCAGTTCTAGCAGGATATTCTGTTTCTGTGCATTATAAGCACAAACGAGCTGAAGTATCTCCACCGTATGAGCATTGGAAGCAAAAAATTTTTCAGTCCAAAAATGTGTGAATAAATGGGGTACCTATAGCCCACAGGACCAGCTACGCACATCCTAAAAATATCTTTTCTTAGCCCAGTTCTAGAAGGATATTCTGTTTCTGTGCATTATAAGCACAAACGAGCTGAAGTATCTCCACCGTATGAGCATTGGAAGCAAAAAATTTTTCAGTCCAAAAATGTGTGAATAAATGGGGTACCTATAGCCCACAGGACCAGCTACGCACATCCTAAAAATATCTTTTCTTAGCCCAGTTCTAGCAGGATATTCTGTTTCTGTGCATTATAAGCACAAACGAGCTGAAGTATCTCCACCGTATGAGCATTGGAAGCAAAAAAATTTTTCAGTCCAAAAATGTGTGAATAAATGGGTTACCTATAGCCCACAGGACCAGCTACGCACATCCTAAAAATGTCTTTTCTTAGCCCAGTTCTAGCAGGATATTCTGTTTCTGTGCATTATAAGCATAAACGAGCTGAAGTATCTCCTCCGTATGAGTATTACAAGCAAAAAATTTTTCAGTCCATAAATGTGTGAATAAATGGGTTACCTATAGCCCACAGGACCAGCTACGCACATCCTAAAAATATCTTTTCTTAGCCCAGTTCTAGCAGGATATTCTGCTTTTGTGCAATATAAGCACAAACGGGCTGAAGTATCTCCTCCGTATGAGTATTGGAAGCTGAAAATTTTTCAGTCCAAAAATGTGTGAATAAATGGGTTACCTATAGCCCACAGGACCAGCTACGCACATCCTAAAAATATCTTTTCTTAGCCCAGTTCTAGCAGGATATTCTGTTTCTGTGCGTTATAAGCACAAACGAGCTGAAGTATCTCCACCGTATGAGTATTGGAAGCAAACAATTTTTCAGCCCAAAAATGTGAAAAAATTGGTTACACATACGTTACCGTACCAGTTACGCACATCCTAAAAATATCTTTTCTTAGCCCAGTTCTAGCAGGATATTCTGTTTCTGTGCATTATAAGCACAAACGAGCTGAAGTATCTCTTCCGTATGAGTATTGGAAGCAGAAAATTTTTCAGTCCAAATATGTGAGAATAAATGGGTTACCTATAGCCCACAGAACCAGCTACGCACATCCTAAAAATATCTTTTCTTAGCCCAGTTCTAGCAGGATATTCTGCTTCTGTGCATCATAAGCACAAACAAGCTGAAGTATCTCCTCCGTATGAGTTTTGGAAGCAGAAAATTTTTCAGTCCAGAAATCTGTGAATAAATTGATTACCTATAGCCCACAGGACCAGCTTCGCACATCCTAAAAATATCTTTTCTTAGCCCAGTTCTAGCAGGATATTCTGTTTCTGTGCATTATAAGCACAAACGAGCTGAAGTGTCTCCTCCGTATGAGTATTGGAAGTAGAAAATTTTTCAGTCCAAAAATGTGTGAATAAATGGGTTACCTATAGCCCACAGGACCAGCTACGCACATCCTAAAAATATCTTTTCTTAGCCCAGTTCTAGCAGGATATTCTGCTTTTGTGCAATATAAGCACAAACGGGCTGAAGTATCTCCTCCGTATGAGTATTGGAAGCTGAAAATTTTTCAGTCCAAAAATGTGTGAATAAATGGGTTACCTATAGCCCACAGGACCAGCTACGCACATCCTAAAAATATCTTTTCTTAGCCCAGTTCTAGCAGGATATTCTGTTTCTGTGCATTATAAGCACAAACGAGCTGAAGTATCTCCTCCGTAAGAGTATTGGAAGCAAACAATTTTTCAGTCCAAAAATGTGTGAATAAATGGGTTACCTATAGCCCACAGGACCAGCTAAGCACATCCTAAAAATATCTTTTCTTAGCAAAGTTCTAGCAGGATATTCTGTTTCTGTGCATTATAAGCACAAACGAGCTGAAGTATCTCCTCCGTATGAGTATTGGAAGCAGAACATTTTTCAGTCCAAAAATGTGTGAATAAATGGGTTACCTATAGCCCACAGGACCAGCTACGCACATCCTAAAAATATCTTTTCTTAGCCCAGTTCTAGCAGGATATTCTGTTTCTGTGCATTATAAGCACAAACGAGCTGAAGTATCTCCACCGTATGAGCATTGGAAGCAAAAAATTTTTCAGTCCAAAAATGTGTGAATAAATGGGTTACCTATAGCCCACAGGACCAGCTACGCACATCCTAAAAATGTCTTTTCTTAGCCCAGTTCTAGCAGGATATTCTGTTTCTGTGCATTATAAGCACAAACGAGCTGAAGTATCTCCTCCGTATGAGTATTGGAAGCAGAAAATTTTTCAGTCCAAATATGTGAGAATAAATGGGTTACCTATAGCCCACAGAACCAGCTACGCACATCCTAAAAATATCTTTTCTTAGCCCAGTTCTAGCAGGATATTCTGCTTCAGTGCATCATAAGCACAAACAAGCTGAAGTATCTCCTCCGTATGAGTTTTGGAAGCAGAAAATTTTTCAGTCCAGAAATCTGTGAATAAATTGATTACCTATAGCCCACAGGACCAGCTTCGCACATCCTAAAAATATCTTTTCTTAGCCCAGTTCTAGCAGGATATTCTGTTTCTGTGCATTATAAGCACAAACGAGCTGAAGTATCTCCACCGTATGAGCATTGGAAGCAAAAAATTTTTCAGTCCAAAAATGTGTGAATAAATGGGGTACCTATAGCCCACAGGACCAGCTACGCACATCCTAAAAATATCTTTTCTTAGCCCAGTTCTAGCAGGATATTCTGCTTCAGTGCATCATAAGCACAAACAAGCTGAAGTATCTCCTCCGTATGAGTTTTGGAAGCAGAAAATTTTTCAGTCCAAAAATGTGTGAATAAATGGGTTACCTATAGCCCACAGGACCAGCTACGCACATCCTAAAAATATCTTTTCTTAGCCCAGTTCTAGCAGGATATTCTGTTTCTGTGCATTATAAGCACAAACGAGCTGAAGTATCTCCACCGTATGAGCATTGGAAGCAAAAAATTTTTCAGTCCAAAAATGTGTGAATAAATGGGGTACCTATAGCCCACAGGACCAGCTAAGCACATCCTAAAAATATCTTTTCTTAGCAAAGTTCTAGCAGGATATTCTGTTTCTGTGCATTATAAGCACAAACGAGCTGAAGTATCTCCTCCGTATGAGTATTGGAAGCAGAACATTTTTCAGTCCAAAAATGTGTGAATAAATGGGTTACCTATAGCCCACAGGACCAGCTACGCACATCCTAAAAATATCTTTTCTTAGCCCAGTTCTAGCAGGATATTCTGCTTCAGTGCATCATAAGCACAAACAAGCTGAAGTATCTCCTCCGTATGAGTTTTGGAAGCAGAAAATTTTTCAGTCCAAAAATGTGTGAATAAATGGGTTACCTATAGCCCACAGGACCAGCTACGCACATCCTAAAAATATCTTTTCTTAGCCCAGTTCTAGCAGGATATTCTGTTTCTGTGCATTATAAGCACAAACGAGCTGAAGTATCTCCACCGTATGAGTATTGGAAGCAGAACATTTTTCAGTCCAAAAATGTGTGAATAAATGGGTTACCTATAGCCCACAGGACCAGCTACGCACATCCTAAAAATATCTTTTCTTAGCCCAGTTCTAGCAGGATATTCTGCTTCAGTGCATCATAAGCACAAACAAGCTGAAGTATCTCCTCCGTATGAGTTTTGGAAGCAGAAAATTTTTCAGTCCAAAAATGTGTGAATAAATGGGTTACCTATAGCCCACAGGACCAGCTACGCACATCCTAAAAATATCTTTTCTTAGCCCAGTTCTAGCAGGATATTCTGTTTCTGTGCATTATAAGCACAAACGAGCTGAAGTATCTCCACCGTATGAGCATTGGAAGCAAAAAATTTTTCAGTCCAAAAATGTGTGAATAAATGGGGTACCTATAGCCCACAGGACCAGCTACGCACATCCTAAAAATATCTTTTCTTAGCCCAGTTCTAGCAGGATATTCTGTTTCTGTGCATTATAAGCACAAACGAGCTGAAGTATCTCCACCGTATGAGCATTGGAAGCAAAAAATTTTTCAGTCCAAAAATGTGTGAATAAATGGGTTACCTATAGCCCACAGGACCAGCTACGCACATCCTAAAAATGTCTTTTCTTAGCCCAGTTCTAGCAGGATATTCTGTTTCTGTGCATTATAAGCACAAACGAGCTGAAGTATCTCCTCCGTATGAGTATTGGAAGCAGAAAATTTTTCAGTCCAAATATGTGAGAATAAATGGGTTACCTATAGCCCACAGAACCAGCTACGCACATCCTAAAAATATCTTTTCTTAGCCCAGTTCTAGCAGGATATTCTGCTTCAGTGCATCATAAGCACAAACAAGCTGAAGTATCTCCTCCGTATGAGTTTTGGAAGCAGAAAATTTTTCAGTCCAGAAATCTGTGAATAAATTGATTACCTATAGCCCACAGGACCAGCTTCGCACATCCTAAAAATATCTTTTCTTAGCCCAGTTCTAGCAGGATATTCTGTTTCTGTGCATTATAAGCACAAACGAGCTGAAGTGTCTCCTCCGTATGAGTATTGGAAGTAGAAAATTTTTCAGTCCAAAAATGTGTGAATAAATGGGTTACCTATAGCCCACAGGACCAGCTACGCACATCCTAAAAATATCTTTTCTTAGCCCAGTTCTAGCAGGATATTCTGTTTCTGTGCATTATAAGCACAAACGAGCTGAAGTATCTCCACCGTATGAGCATTGGAAGCAAAAAATTTTTCAGTCCAAAAATGTGTGAATAAATGGGGTACCTATAGCCCACAGGACCAGCTACGCACATCCTAAAAATATCTTTTCTTAGCCCAGTTCTAGCAGGATATTCTGTTTCTGTGCATTATAAGCACAAACGAGCTGAAGTATCTCCACCGTATGAGCATTGGAAGCAAAAAATTTTTCAGTCCAAAAATGTGTGAATAAATGGGTTACCTATAGCCCACAGGACCAGCTACGCACATCCTAAAAATGTCTTTTCTTAGCCCAGTTCTAGCAGGATATTCTGTTTCGGTGCATTATAAGCACAAACGAGCTGAAGTGTCTCCTCCGTATGAGTATTGGAAGTAGAAAATTTTTCAGTCCAAAAATGTGTAAATAAATGGGTTACCTATAGCCCACAGGACCAGCTAAGCACATCCTAAAAATATCTTTTCTTAGCCCAGTTCTAGCAGGATATTCTGTTTCTGTGCATTATAAGCACAAACGAGCTGAAGTATCTCCTCCGTATGAGTATTGGAAGCAGAACATTTTTCAGTCCAAAAATGTGTGAATAAATGGGTTACCTATAGCCCACAGGACCAGCTACGCACATCCTAAAAATATCTTTTCTTAGCCCAGTTCTAGCAGGATATTCTGTTTCTCTGCATTATAAGCACAAACGAGCTGAAGTATCTCCACCGTATGAGCATTGGAAGCAAAAAATTTTTCAGTCCAAAAATGTGTGAATAAATGGGGTACCTATAGCCCACAGGACCAGCTACGCACATCCTAAAAATATCTTTTCTTAGCCCAGTTCTAGCAGGATATTCTGTTTCTGTGCATTATAAGCACAAACGAGCTGAAGTATCTCCACCGTATGAGCATTGGAAGCAAAAAATTTTTCAGTCCAAAAATGTGTGAATAAATGGGTTACCTATAGCCCACAGGACCAGCTACGCACATCCTAAAAATAACTTTTCTTAGCCCAGTTCTAGCAGGATATTCTGTTTCGGTGCATTATAAGCACAAACGAGCTGAAGTGTCTCCTCCGTATGAGTATTGGAAGTAGAAAATTTTTCAGTCCAAAAATGTGTGAATAAATGGGTTACCTATAGCCCACAGGACCAGCTACGCACATCCTAAAAATATCTTTTCTTAGCCCAGTTCTAGCAGGATATTCTGTTTCTGTGCATTATAAGCATAAACGAGCTGAAGTATCTCCTCCGTATGAGTATTACAAGCAAAAAATTTTTCAGTCCATAAATGTGTGAATAGATGGGTTACCTATAGCCCAGAGGACCAGCTACGCACATCCTAAAAATATCTTTTCTTAGCCCAGTTCTAGCAGGATATTCTGTTTCTGTGCATTATAAGCACAAACGAGCTGAAGTATCTCCTCCGTATGAGTATTGGAAGCAAAAAATTTTTCAGTCCAAAAATGTGTGAATAAATGGGTTACCTATAGCCCACAGGACCAGCTACGCACATCCTAAAAATATCTTTTCTTAGCCCAGTTCTAGCAGGATATTCTGCTTTTGTGCAATATAAGCACAAACGGGCTGAAGTATCTCCTCCGTATGAGTATTGGAAGCTGAAAATTTTTCAGTCCAAAATGTGAAAAAAATGGTTACACATACGCCACCGTACCAGCTACGCACATCCTAAAAATATCTTTTCTTAGCCCAGTTCTAGCAGGATATTCTGTTTCTGTGCATTATAAGCACAAACGAGCTGAAGTATCTCCTCCGTATGAGTATTGGAAGCAAAAAATTTTTCAGTCCAAAAATGTGTGAATAAATGGGTTACCTATAGCCCACAGGACCAGCTACGCACATCCTAAAAATATCTTTTCTTAGCCCAGTTCTAGCAGGATATTCTGCTTTTGTGCAATATAAGCACAAACGGGCTGAAGTATCTCCTCCGTATGAGCATTGGAAGCTGAAAATTTTTCAGTCCAAAATGTGAAAAAAATGGTTACACATACGCCACCGTACCAGCTACGCACATCCTAAAAATATCTTTTCTTAGCCCAGTTCTAGCAGGATATTCTGTTTCTGTGCATTATAAGCACAAACGAGCTGAAGTATCTCCTCCGTATGAGTATTGGAAGCAGAACATTTTTCAGTCCAAAAATGTGTGAATAAATGGGTTACCTATAGCCCACAGGACCAGCTACGCACATCCTAAAAATATCTTTTCTTAGCCCAGTTCTAGCAGGATATTCTGTTTCTGTGCATTATAAGCACAAACGAGCTGAAGTATCTCCTCCGTATGAGTATTGGAAGCAAAAAATTTTTCAGTCCAAAAATGTGTGAATAAATGGGTTACCTATAGCCCACAGGACCAGCTACGCACATCCTAAAAATATCTTTTCTTAGCCCAGTTCTAGCAGGATATTCTGCTTTTGTGCAATATAAGCACAAACGGGCTGAAGTATCTCCTCCGTATGAGTATTGGAAGCTGAAAATTTTTCAGTCCAAAATGTGAAAAAAATGGTTACACATACGCCACCGTACCAGCTACGCACATCCTAAAAATATCTTTTCTTAGCACAGTTCTAGCAGGATATTCTGTTTCTGTGCATTATAAGCACAAACGAGCTGAAGTACCTCCTCCGTATGAGTATTGGAAGCAGAAAATTTTTCAGTCCAAATATGTGAGAATAAATGGGTTACCTATAGCCCACAGAACCAGCTACGCACATCCTAAAAATATCTTTTCTTAGCCCAGTTCTAGCAGGATATTCTGCTTCTGTGCATCAAAAGCACAAACAAGCTGAAGTATCTCCTCCGTATGAGTTTTGGAAGCAGAAAATTTTTCAGTCCAGAAATCTGTGAATAAATTGATTACCTATAGCCCACAGGACCAGCTTCGCACATCCTAAAAATATCTTTTCTTAGCCTAGTTCTAGCAGGATATTCTGTTTCTGTGCATTATAAGCATAAACGAGCTGAAGTATCTCCTCCGTATGAGTATTACAAGCAAAAAATTTTTCAGTCCATAAATGTGTGAATAAATGGGTTACCTATAGCCCACAGGACCAGCTACGCACATCCTAAAAATATCTTTTCTTAGCCCAGTTCTAGCAGGATATTCTGTTTCTGTGCATTATAAGCACAAACGAGCTGAAGTATCTCCACCGCATGAGTATTGGAAGCAAACAATTTTTCAGCCCAAAAATGTGAAAAAAGTGGTTACACATACGTTACCGTACCAGTTACGCACATCCTAAAAATATCTTTTCTTAGCCCAGTTCTAGCAGGATATTCTGTTTCTGTGCATTATAAGCACAAACGAGCTGAAGTATCTCCTCCGTATGAGTATTGGAAGCAAAAAATTTTTCAGTCCAAAAATGTGTGAATAAATGGGTTACCTATAGCCCACAGGACCAGCTACGCACATCCTAAAAATATCTTTTCTTAACCCAGTTCTAGCAATATATTCTGTTTCTGTGCATTATAAGCACAAACGAGCTGAAGTATCTCCTCCGTATGAGTATTGGAAGCAGAACATTTTTCAGTCCAAAAATGTGTGAATAAATGGGTTACTTATAGCCCACAGGACCAGCTACGCACATCCTAAAAATATCTTTTCTTAGCCCAGTTCTAGCAGGATATTCTGTTTCTGTGCATTATAAGCACAAACGAGCTGAAGTATCTCCTCCGTATGAGTATTGGAAGCTGACAATTTTTCAGTCCAAAATGTGAAAATATTGGTTACACATACGCCACCGTACCAGCTACGCACATCCAAAAAATATCTTTTCTTAGCCCAGTTCTAACAGGATATTCTGTTTCTGTACATTATAGGCACAAACGAGCTGAAGTATCTCCTGCGTATGAGTATTGAAATCAGAAAATTTTGCAGACCAAAAATGTGTGAATAAATGGGTTACCTATAGCCCACAGGTCCAGCTACGCACATCCTAAAAATATCTTTTCTTAGCCCAGTTCCAGCACGATATTCTATTTTTGTGCAATATAGTCACAAACGAGCTGAAGTATTTCCTCCGTATGAGTATTGGAAGCAGAAAATTTTTCAGTCCAAAAATGTGTGAATAAATTTGGTACCTATAGCCCACAGGACCAGCTACGCACATCCTAAAAATATCTTTTCTTAGCCCAGTTCTAGCAGGATATTCTGTTTCTGTGCATTATAAGCACAAACGAGCAGAAGTATCTCCACCGTATGAGCATTGGAAGCAAAAAATTTTTCAGTCCAAAAATGTGTGAATAAATTTGGTACCTATAGCCCACAGGACCAGCTACGCACATCCTAAAAATATCTTTTCTTAGCCTAGTTCTAGCAGGATATTCTGTTTCTGTGCATAATAGGCACAAACGGGCTGAAGTATCTCATCCGTATGGGTATTGGAAGCAGAAAATTTTGCAGTCCAAAAATGTGTGAATAAATGGGTTACCTATAGCCCACAGGACCAGCTACGCACATCCTAAAAATATCTTTTCTTAGCCCAGTTCTAGCAGGATATTCTGTTTCTGTGCATTATAAGCACAAACGAGCTGAAGTGTCTCCTCCGTATGAGTATTGGAAGTAGAAAATTTTTCAGTCCAAAAATGTGTGAATAAATGGGTTACCTATAGCCCACAGGACCAGCTACGCACATCCTAAAAATAACTTTTCTTAGCCCAGTTCTAGCAGGATATTCTGTTTCTGTGCATTATAAGCATAAACGAGCTGAAGTATCTCCTCCGTATGAGTATTACAAGCAAAAAATTTTGCAGTCCAAAAATATGAGAATAAATGGGTTACCTATAGCCCACAGGACCAGCTACGCACATCTTAAAAATATCTCTTCTTAGCATAGTTCTAGCAGGATATTCTGTTTCTGTGCATTATAGGCACAAACGAGCTGAAGTATCTCCTCCGTATGAGTATTGGAAGCAAAAATTTTTCAGTCCAAAAATGTGTGAATAAATGGGTTACCTATAGCCCACAGGACCAGCTACGCACATCCTAAAAATATATTTTCTTAGACCAGTTCTAGCAGGATATTCTGTTTCTGTGCATTATAAGCACAAACGAGCTGAAGTATCTCCACCGCATGAGTATTGGAAGCAAACAATTTTTCAGCCCAAAAATGTGAAAAAATTGGTTACACATACGTTACCGTACCAGCTACGCACATCCTAAAAATATCTTTTCTTAGCCCAGTTCTAGCAGGATATTCTGTTTCTGTGCATTATAAGCACAAACGAGCTGAAGTATCTCCTCCGTATGAGTATTGGAAGCAAAAAATTTTTCAGTCCAAAAATGTGTGAATAAATGGGTTACCTATAGCCCACAGGACCAGCTACGCACATCCTAAAAATATCTTTTCTTAGCCCAGTTCTAGCAGGATATTCTGCTTTTGTGCAATATAAGCACAAACGGGCTGAAGTATCTCCTCCGTATGAGTATTGGAAGCTGAAAATTTTTCAGTCCAAAATGTGAAAAAAATGGTTACACATACGCCACCGTACCAGCTACGCACATCCTAAAAATATCTTTTCTTAGCCCAGTTCTAGCAGGATATTCTGTTTCTGTGCATTATAAGCACAAACGAGCTGAAGTATCTCCTCCGTATGAGTATTGGAAGCAAAAAATTTTTCAGTCCAAAAATGTGGGAATAAATGGGTTACCTATAGCCCACAGGACCAGCTACGCACATCCTAAAAATATCTTTTCTTAGCCCAGTTCTAGCAGGATATTCTGCTTTTGTGCAATATAAGCACAAACGGGCTGAAGTATCTCCTCCGTATGAGCATTGGAAGCTGAAAATTTTTCAGTCCAAAATGTGAAAAAAATGGTTACACATACGCCACCGTACCAGCTACGCACATCCTAAAAATATCTTTTCTTAGCCCAGTTCTAGCAGGATATTCTGTTTCTGTGCATTATAAGCACAAACGAGCTGAAGTATCTCCTCCGTATGAGTATTGGAAGCAAAAAATTTTTCAGTCCAAAAATGTGTGAATAAATGGGTTACCTATAGCCCACAGGACCAGCTACGCACATCCTAAAAATATCTTTTCTTAGCCCAGTTCTAGCAGGATATTCTGCTTTTGTGCAATATAAGCACAAACGGGCTGAAGTATCTCCTCCGTATGAGTATTGGAAGCTGAAAATTTTTCAGTCCAAAATGTGAAAAAAATGGTTACACATACGCCACCGTACCAGCTACGCACATCCTAAAAATATCTTTTCTTAGCACAGTTCTAGCAGGATATTCTGTTTCTGTGCATTATAAGCACAAACGAGCTGAAGTATCTCCTCCGTATGAGTATTGGAAGCAGAAAATTTTTCAGTCCAAATATGTGAGAATAAATGGGTTACCTATAGCCCACAGAACCAGCTACGCACATCCTAAAAATATCTTTTCTTAGCCCAGTTCTAGCAGGATATTCTGCTTCTGTGCATCAAAAGCACAAACAAGCTGAAGTATCTCCTCCGTATGAGTTTTGGAAGCAGAAAATTTTTCAGTCCAGAAATCTGTGAATAAATTGATTACCTATAGCCCACAGGACCAGCTTCGCACATCCTAAAAATATCTTTTCTTAGCCTAGTTCTAGCAGGATATTCTGTTTCTGTGCATTATAAGCATAAACGAGCTGAAGTATCTCCTCCGTATGAGTATTACAAGCAAAAAATTTTTCAGTCCATAAATGTGTGAATAAATGGGTTACCTATAGCCCACAGGACCAGCTACGCACATCCTAAAAATATCTTTTCTTAGCCCAGTTCTAGCAGGATATTCTGTTTCTGTGCATTATAAGCACAAACGAGCTGAAGTATCTCCACCGCATGAGTATTGGAAGCAAACAATTTTTCAGCCCAAAAATGTGAAAAAATTGGTTACACATACGTTACCGTACCAGTTACGCACATCCTAAAAATATCTTTTCTTAGCCCAGTTCTAGCAGGATATTCTGTTTCTGTGCATTATAAGCACAAACGAGCTGAAGTATCTCCTCCGTATGAGTATTGGAAGCAACAAATTTTTCAGTCCAAAAATGTGTGAATAAATGGGTTACCTATAGCCCACAGGACCAGCTACGCACATCCTAAAAATATCTTTTCTTAGCCCAGTTCTAGCAGGATATTCTGTTTCTGTGCATTATAAGCACAAACGAGCTGAAGTATCTCCACCGTATGAGTATTGGAAGCAAACAATTTTTCAGCCCAAAAATGTGAAAAAAGTGGTTACACATACGTTACCGTACCAGTTACGCACATCCTAAAAATATCTTTTCTTAGCCCAGTTCTAGCAGGATATTCTGTTTCTGTGCATTATAAGCACAAACGAGCTGAAGTATCTCCTCCGTATGAGTATTGGAAGCAACAAATTTTTCAGTCCAAAAATGTGTGAATAAATGGGTTACCTATAGCCCACAGGACCAGCTACGCACATCCTAAAAATATCTTTTCTTAGCCCAGTTCTAGCAGGATATTCTGTTTCTGTGCATTATAAGCACAAACGAGCTGAAGTATCTCCTCCGTATGAGTATTGGAAGCAAAAAATTTTTCAGTCCAAAAATGTGTGAATAAATGGGTTACCTATAGCCCACAGGACCAGCTACGCACATCCTAAAAATATCTTTTCTTAACCCAGTTCTAGCAATATATTCTGTTTCTGTGCATTATAAGCACAAACGAGCTGAAGTATCTCCTCCGTATGAGTATTGGAAGCAGAACATTTTTCAGTCCAGAAATGTGTGAATAAATGGGTTACTTATAGCCCACAGGACCAGCTACGCACATCCTAAAAATATCTTTTCTTAGCCCAGTTCTAGCAGGATATTCTGTTTCTGTGCATTATAAGCACAAACGAGCTGAAGTATCTCCTCCGTATGAGTATTGGAAGCTGACAATTTTTCAGTCCAAAATGTGAAAATATTGGTTACACATACGCCACCGTACCAGCTACGCACATCCAAAAAATATCTTTTCTTAGCCCAATTCTAACAGGATATTCTGTTTCTGTACATTATAGGCACAAACGAGCTGAAGTATCTCCTGCGTATGAGTATTGAAATCAGAAAATTTTGCAGACCAAAAATGTGTGAATAAATGGGTTACCTATAGCCCACAGGTCCAGCTACGCACATCCTAAAAATATCTTTTCTTAGCCCAGTTCCAGCACGATATTCTATTTTTGTGCAATATAGTCACAAACGAGCTGAAGTATTTCCTCCGTATGAGTATTGGAAGCAGAAAATTTTTCAGTCCAAAAATGTGTGAATAAATTTGGTACCTATAGCCCACAGGACCAGCTACGCACATCCTAAAAATATCTTTTCTTAGCCCAGTTCTAGCAGGATATTCTGTTTCTGTGCATTATAAGCACAAACAAGCTAAAGAAACTCCTCCGTATGAGTATTGGAAGCAGAAAATTTGTCAGTCCAAAAATGTGTGAATAAATGGGTTACCTATAGCCCACAGGACCGGCTACGCACATCCTAAAAATATCTTTTCTTAGCCCAGTTCTAGCAGGATATTCTGTTTCTGTGCATTATAAGCACAAACGAGCAGAAGTATCTCCACCGTATGAGCATTGGAAGCAAAAAATTTTTCAGTCCAAAAATGTGTGAATAAATTTGGTACCTATAGCCCATAGGACCAGCTACGCACATCCTAAAAATATCTTTTCTTAGCCTAGTTCTAGCAGGATATTCTGTTTCTGTGCATAATAGGCACAAACGGGCTGAAGTATCTCATCCGTATGGGTATTGGAAGCAGAAAATTTTGCAGTCCAAAAATGTGTGAATAAATGGGTTACCTATAGCCCACAGGACCAGCTACGCACATCCTAAAAATATCTTTTCTTAGCCCAGTTCTAGCAGGATATTCTGTTTCTGTGCATTATAAGCACAAACGAGCTGAAGTGTCTCCTCCGTATGAGTATTGGAAGTAGAAAATTTTTCAGTCCAAAAATGTGTGAATAAATGGGTTACCTATAGCCCACAGGACCAGCTACGCACATCCTAAAAATAACTTTTCTTAGCCCAGTTCTAGCAGGATATTCTGTTTCTGTGCATTATAAGCATAAACGAGCTGAAGTATCTCCTCCGTATGAGTATTACAAGCAAAAAATTTTGCAGTCCAAAAATGTGTGAATAAATGGGTTACCTATAGCCCACAGGACCAGCTACGCACATCTTAAAAATATCTCTTCTTAGCATAGTTCTAGCAGGATATTCTGTTTCTGTGCATTATAGGCACAATCGGGCTGAAGTATCTCCTCCGTATGAGTATTGCAAGCAAAAAATTTTTCAGTCCAAAAATTTGTGAATAAATGGGTTACCTATAGCCCACAGGACCAGCTACGCACATCTTAAAAATATCTTTTCTTAGCCCAGTTCTAGCAGGATATTCTATTTCTGTGCCTTATAAGCTCAAAGGAGTTAAAGTATCTCCTCCGTATGAGTTTTGGAAGCAGAAAATTTTTCAGTCCAAAAATCTGTGAATAAATGGGTTACCTATAGCCCACAGGACCAGCTACGCACATCCTAAAAATATCTCTTCTTTGCCCAGTTCTAGCAGGATATTCTGTTTCTGTGCATTATAATCACAAACGAGCTGAAGAATCTCCTCCGTATGAGTATTGGAAGCAGAAAATTTTTCAGTCCAAAAATGTGTGAATAAATGGGTTACCTATAGCCCACAGGACCAGCTACGCACATCTTAAAAATATCTCTTCCTAGCATAGTTCTAGCAGGATATTCTGTTTCTGTGCATAATAGGCACAAACGAGCTGAAGTATCTCCTCCGTATGAGTTTTGGAAGCAGAAAATTTTTCAGTCCAAAAATGTGTGAATAAATGGGTTACCTATAGCCCACAGGACCAGCTACGCACATCTTAAAAATATCTTTTCTTAGCCCAGTTCTAGCAGGATATTCTATTTCTGTGCCTTATAAGCTCAAACGAGTTAAAGTATCTCCTCCGTATGAGTTTTGGAAGCAGAAAATTTTTCAGTCCAAAAATCTGTGAATAAATGGGTTACCTATAGCCCACAGGACCAGCTACGCACATCTTAAAAATATCTCTTCTTAGCATAGTTCTAGCAGGATATTCTGTTTCTGTGGATTATATGCACAAACGAGCTGAAGTATCTCCTCCGTATGAGTATTGCAAGCAAAAAATTTTTCAGTCCAAAAATGTGAAAAAATTGGTTACACATAAGCCACCGTACCAGCAACGCACATCCTAAAAATATCTTTTCTTAGCCCAGTTCTAGCAGGATATTCTGCTTCTGTGCATTATAAGCACAAACGAGCTGAAGTATCTCCTCCGTATGAGTATTGGAAGCAGAAAATTTTTCAGTCCAAAAATGTGTGAATAAATATGTTACCTACGCCCACAGGACCAGCTACGCACATCCTAAAAATTACTTTTCTTAGCCCAGTTCTAGCAGAATATACTGTTTCTGTGCATTATAGGCACAAACGAGCTAAAGTATCTCCTCCGTATGAGTATTGGAAGCAGAAAATTTTTCAGTCCAAAAATGTTACCTATAGCCCACAGGACCAGCTACGCATATCCTAAAAATATCTTTTCTTAGCCCAGTTCTAGCAGGATATTCTGTGTCTGTGCATTATAAGCACAAACGAACTGAAGTATCTTCTCCGTATGTGTATTGGAAGCAGAAAATTTTTCAGTCCAAAAATGCGTGAATAAATGGGTTACCTATAGCCCACAGGACCAGCTACTCACATCCTAAAAATATCTTTTCTTAGCCCAGTTCTAGCAGGATATTCTGCTTCTGTGCATTATAAGCACAAAAGAGCTGAAGTATCTCCTCCGTATGAGTATTGGAAGCAGAAAATTTTTCAGTCCAAAAATGTGTGAATAAATGGGTTACCTATAGCCCACAGGACCAGCTACCCACATCCTAAAAATATCTTTTCTTAGCCCAGTTCTAGCAGGATATTCTGTTTCTGTGCATTATAAGCACAAACGAGTTGAGGTATCTCCTCCGTGTGAGATTTGGAATCAGAAAATTTTTCAGTCCAAAAATCTGTGAATGAATGGGTTACCTATAGCCCACAGGACCAGCTACGCACATCTTAAAAATATCTCTTCTTAGCATAGTTCTAGCAGGATATTCTGTTTCTGTGCATTATAGGCACAAACGAGCTGAAGTATCTCCTCCGTATGAGTATTGCAAGCAAAAAATTTTTCAGTCCAAAAATGTGAAAAAATTGGTTACACATACGCCACCGTACCAGCAACGCACATCCTAAAAATATCTTTTCTTAGCCCAGTTCTAGCAGGATATTCTATTTCTGTGCCTTATAAGCACAAACGAGTTGAAGTATCTCCTCCGTATGAGTTTTATAAGCAGAAAATTTTTCAGTCCAAAAATCTGTGAATAAATGGGTTACCTATAGCCCACAGGACCAGCTACGCATATCTTAAAAATATCTCTTCTTAGCATAGTTCTAGCAGGATATTCTGTTTCTGTGCATTATAGGCACAAACGAGCTGAAGTATCTCCTCCGTATGAGTATTGCAAGCAGAAAATTTTTCAGTCCAGAAATCTGTGAATGAATGGGTTACCTATAGCCCACAGGACCAGCTACGCACATCTTAAAAATATCTCTTCTTAGCATAGTTCTAGCAGGATATTCTGTTTCTGTGCATTATAGGCACAAACGAGCTGAAGTATCTCCTCCGTATGAGTATTGCAAGCAAAAAATTTTTCAGTCCAAAAATGTGAAAAAATTGGTTACACATACGCCACCGTACCAGCAACGCACATCCTAAAAATATCTTTTCTTAGCCCAGTTCTAGCAGGATATTCTATTTCTGTGCCTTATAAGCACAAACGAGTTGAAGTATCTCCTCCGTATGAGTTTTATAAGCAGAAAATTTTTCAGTCCAAAAATCTGTGAATAAATGGGTTACCTATAGCCCACAGGACCAGCTACGCATATCTTAAAAATATCTCTTCTTAGCATAGTTCTAGCAGGATATTCTGTTTCTGTGCATTATAGGCACAAACGAGCTGACGTATCTCCTCCGTATGAGTATTGCAAGCAAAACATTTTTCAGTCCAAAAATGTGAAAAAATTGGTTACACATACGCCACCGTACCAGCAACGCACATCCTAAAAATATCTTTTCTTAGCCCAGTTCTAGCAGGATATTCTATTTCTGTGCCTTATAAGCACAAACGAGTTGAAGTATCTCCTCCGTATGAGTTTTGGAAGCAGAAAATTTTTCAGTCCAAAAATCTGTGAATAAATGGGTTACCTATAGCCCACAGGACCAGCTACGCACATCTTAAAAATATCTCTTCTTAGCATAGTTCTAGCAGGATATTCTGTTTCTGTGCATTATAGGCACAAACGAGCTGAAGTATCTCCTCCGTATGAGTATTGGAAGCAGAAAATTTTTCAGTCCAAAAATCTGTGAATAAATGGGTTACCTATAGCAAACAGGACCAGCTACGCACATCTTAAAAATATCTCTTCTTAGCATAGTTCTAGCAGGATATTCTGTTTCTGTGCATCATAGGCACAAACGAACTGAAGTATCTCTTCCGTATGAGTATTGGAAGCAGAAAATTTTTTAGTCCAAAAATGTGAAAAAATTGGTTACACATACGCCACCGTACCAGCAACGCACATCCTAAAAATATCTTTTCTTAACCCAGTTCTAGCAGGATATTCTATTTCTGTGCCTTATAAGCACAAACGAACTGAAGTATCTCTTCCGTATGAGTATTGGAAGCAGAAAATTTTTTAGTCCAAAAATGTGAAAAAATTGGTTACACATACGCCACCGTACCAGCAACGCACATCCTAAAAATATCTTTTCTTAGCCCAGTTCTAGCAGGATATTCTATTTCTGTGCCTTATAAGCACAAACGAACTGAAGTATCTCTTCTGTATGAGTATTGGAAGCAGAAAATTTTTTAGTCCAAAAATGTGAAAAAAATGGTTACACATACGCCACCGTACCAGCAACGCACATCCTAAAAATATCTTTTCTTAGCCCAGTTCTAGCAGGATATTCTATTTCTGTGCCTTATAAGCACAAACGAACTGAAGTATCTCTTCCGTATGAGTATTGGAAGCAGAAAAATTTTTAGTCCAAAAATGTGAAAAAATTGGTTACACATACGCCACCGTACCAGCAACGCACATCCTAAAAATATCTTTTCTTAGCCCAGTTCTAGCAGGATATTCTATTTCTGTGCCTTATAAGCACAAACGAGTTGAAGTATCTCCTCCGTATGAGTTTTGGAAGCAGAAAATTTTTCAGTCCAAAAATGTGAGAATAAATGGGTTACCTATAGCCCACAGGACCAGCTACGCACATCCTAAAAATATCTTTTCTTAGCACAGTTCTAGCAGAATATTCTGCTTCTGTGCATTATAAGCACAAACGAGCTGAAGTATCTCCTCCGTATGAGTATTGGAAGCTGAAAATTTTTCAGTCCAAAAATTTGTGAATAAATGGGTTACCTATAGCCCACAGGACCAGCTACGCACATCTTAAAAATATCTCTTCTTAGCATAGTTCTAGCAGGATATTCTGTTTCTGTGCATTATAGGCACAAACGAGCTGAAGTATCTCCTCCGTATGAGTATTGCAAGCAGAAAATTTTTCAGTCCAGAAATGTGTGAATAAATGGGTTACCTATAGCCCACAGGACCAGCTACGCACATCTTAAAAATATCTTTTCTTAGCCCAGTTCTAGCAGGATATTCTATTTCTGTGCCTTATAAGCTCAAAGGAGTTAAAGTATCTCCTCCGTATGAGTTTTGGAAGCAGAAAATTTTTCAGTCCAAAAATCTGTGAATAAATGGGTTACCTATAGCCCACAGGACCAGCTACGCACATCCTAAAAATATCTCTTCTTTGCCCAGTTCTAGCAGGATATTCTGTTTCTGTGCATTATAATCACAAACGAGCTGAAGAATCTCCTCCGTATGAGTATTGGAAGCAGAAAATTTTTCAGTCCAAATATGTGTGGATAAATGGGTTCCCTATAGCCCACAGGACCAGCTACGCACATCTTAAAAATATCTCTTCCTAGCATAGTTCTAGCAGGATATTCTGTTTCTGTGCATAATAGGCACAAACGAGCTGAAGTATCTCCTCCGTATGAGTTTTGGAAGCTGAAAATTTTTCAGTCCAAAAATGTGTGAATAAATGGGTTACCTATAGCCCACAGGACCAGCTACGAACATCTTAAAAATATCTCTTCTTAGCATAGTTCTAGCAGGATATTCTGTTTCTGTGCATTATAGGCACAAACGAGCTGAAGTATCTCCTCCGTATGAGTATTGGAAGCAGAAAATTTTTTAGTCCAAAAATGTGTGAATAAATGGGTTACCTATAGCCCACAGGACCAGCTACGCACATCTTAAAAATATCTCTTCTTAGCATAGTTCTAGCAGGATATTCTGTTTCTGTGGATTATATGCACAAACGAGCTGAAGTATCTCCTCCGTATGAGTATTGGAAGCTGAAAATTTTTCAGTCCAAAATGTGAAAAAATTGGTTACACATACGCCACCGTACCAGCTACGCACATCTTAAAAATATCTTTTCTTAGCCCAGTTCTAGCAGGATATTCTATTTCTGTGCCTTATAAACACAAACGAGTTAAAGTATCTCCTCCGTATGAGTTTTGGAAGCAGAAAATTTTTCAGTCCAAAAATCTGTGAATAAATGGGTTACCTATAGCCCACAGGACCAGCTACGCACATCTTAAAAATATCTCTTCTTAGCATAGTTCTAGCAGGATATTCTGTTTCTGTGGATTATAGGCACAAACGAGCTGAAGTATCTCCTCCGTATGAGTATTGGAAGCAGAAAATTTTTTAGTCCAAAAATGTGTGAATAAATGGGTTACCTATAGCCCACCGGACCAGCTACGCACATCTTAAAAATATCTCTTCTTAGCATAGTTCTAGCAGGATATTCTGTTTCTGTGGATTATATGCACAAACGAGCTGAAGTATCTCCTCCGTATGCGTATTGCAAGCAAAAAATTTTTCAGTCCAAAAATGTGAAAAAATTGGTTACACATACGCCACCGTACCAGCAACGCACATCCTAAAAATATCTTTTCTTAGCCCAGTTCTAGCAGGATATTCTATTTCTGTGCCTTATAAGCACAAACGAGTTGAAGTATCTCCTCCGTATGAGTTTTGGAAGCAGAAAATTTTTCAGTCCAAAAATGTGAGAATAAATGGGTTACCTATAGCCCACAGGACCAGCTACGCACGTCCTAAAAATATCTTTTCTTAGCCCAGTTCTAGCAGGATATTCTGTTTCTGTGCATTATAGGCACAAACGAGCTGAAGTATCTCCTCCGTATGAGTATTGGAAGCTGAAAATTTTTCCGTCCAAAATGTGAAAAAATTTATTACACATACGCCACCGTACCAGCTACGCACATCTCAAAAATATCTTTCCTTAGCCCAGTTCTAGCAGGATATTCTATTTCTGTGCCTTATAAGCACAAACGAGTTAAAGTATCTCCTCCGTATGAGTTTTGGAAGCAGAAAATTTTTCAGTCCAAAAATCTGTGAATAAATGGGTTACCTATAGCCGACAGGACCAGCTACGCACATCTTAAAAATATCTTTTCTTAGCCCAGTTCTAGCAGGATATTCTATTTCTGTGCTTATAAGCACAAACGAGTTAAAGTATCTCCTCCGTATGAGTATTGGAAGCAGAAAATTTTTGGTCCAAAAATGTGTGAATAAATGGGTTACCAATAGCCCACAGGAACAGCTACGCACATCTTAAAAATATCTCTTCTTAGCATAGTTCTAGCAGGATATTCTGTTTCTGTGCATTATAGGCACAAACGAGCTGAAGTATCTCCTCCGTATGAGTATTGGAAGCAGAAAATTTTTTAGTCCAAAAATGTGTGAATAAATGGGTTACCTATAGCCCACAGGACCAGCTACGCACATCTTAAAAATATCTCTTCTTAGCATAGTTCTAGCAGGATATTCTGTTTCTGTGGATTATATGCACAAACGAGCTGAAGTATCTCCTCCGTATGAGTATTGGAAGCAGAAAATTTTTTAGTCCAAAAATGTGTGAATAAATGGGTTACCTATAGCCCACAGGACCAGCTACGCACATCTTAAAAATATCTCTTCTTAGCATAGTTCTAGCAGGATATTCTGTTTCTGTGGATTATATGCACAAACGAGCTGAAGTATCTCCTCCGTATGAGTATTGGAAGCTGAAAATTTTTCAGTCCAAAATGTGAAAAAATTGGTTACACATACGCCACCGTACCAGCTACGCACATCTTAAAAATATCTTTTCTTAGCCCAGTTCTAGCAGGATATTCTATTTCTGTGCCTTATAAACACAAACGAGTTAAAGTATCGCCTCCGTATGAGTTTTGGAAGCAGAAAATTTTTCAGTCCAAAAATCTGTGAATAAATGGGTTACCTATAGCCCACAGGACCAGCTACGCACATCTTAAAAATATCTCTTCTTAGCATAGTTCTAGCAGGATATTCTGTTTCTGTGCATTATAGGCACAAACGAGCTGAAGTATTTCCTTAGTATGAGTATTGCAAGCAAAAAATTTTTCAGTCCAAAAATGTGAAAAATTTGGTTACACATACGCCACCGTACCAGCAACGCACATCCTAAAAATATCTTTTCTTAGCCCAGTTCTAGCAGGATATTCTATTTCTGTGCCTTATAAGCACAAACGAACTGAAGTATCTCTTCCGTATGAGTATTGGAAGCAGAAAATTTTTTAGTTCAAAAATGTGAAAAAATTGGTTACACATACGCCACCGTACCAGCAACGCACATCCTAAAAATATCTTTTCTTAGCCCAGTTCTAGCAGAATATTCTATTTCTGTGCCTTATAAGCACAAACGAACTGAAGTATCTCTTCCGTATGAGTATTGGAAGCAGAAAATTTTTTAGTCCAAAAATGTGTGAATAAATGGGTTACCTATAGCCCACAGGACCAGCTACGCACATCTTAAAAATATCTCTTCTTAGCATAGTTCTAGCAGGATATTCTGTTTCTGTGGATTATATGCACAAACGAGCTGAAGTATCTCTTCCGTATGAGTATTGGAAGCAGAAAATTTTTCAGTCCAAAAATGTGTGAATAAATGGGTTACCTATAGCCCACAGGACCAGCTACGCACATCTTAAAAACATCTTTTCTTAGCCCAGTTCTAGCAGGATATTCTATTTCTGTGCCTTATAAGCACAAACGAGTTAAAGTATCTCCTCCGTATGAGTATTGGAAGCAGAAAATTTTTCAGTCCAAAAATGTGTGAATAAATGGGTTACCTATAGCCCACGGGACCAGCTACGCACATCCTAAAAATATCTCTTCTTAGCATAGTTCTAGCAGGATATTCTGTTTCTGTGGATTATATGCACAAACGAGCTGAAGTATCTCCTCCGTATGAGTATTGGAAGCTGAAAATTTTTCAGTCCAAAATGTGAAAAAATTGGTTACACATACGCCACCGTACCAGCTACGCACATCTTAAAAATATCTTTTCTTAGCCCAGTTCTAGCAGGATATTCTATTTCTGTGCCTTATAAACACAAACGAGTTAAAGTATCGCCTCCGTATGAGTTTTGGAAGCAGAAAATTTTTCAGTCCAAAAATCTGTGAATAAATGGGTTACCTATAGCCCACAGGACCAGCTACGCACATCCTAAAAATATCTTTTCTTAGCCCAGTTCTAGCAGGATATTCTATTTCTGTGCCTTATAAGCACAAACGAAATGAAGTATCTCTTCCGTATGAGTATTGGAAGCAGAAAATTTTTTAGTCCAAAAATGTGAAAAAATTGGTTACACATACGCCACCGTACCAGCAACGCACATCCTAAAAATATCTTTTCTTAGCCCAGTTCTAGCAGGATATTCTATTTCTGTGCCTTATAAGCACAAACGAACTGAAGTATCTCTTCCGTATGAGTATTGGAAGCAGAAAATTTTTCAGTCCAAAAATTTGTGAATAAATGGGTTACCTATAGCCCACAGGACCAGCTACGCACATCCTGAAAATATCTCTTCTTATCAAAGTTCTAGCAGGATGCACAAACGAGCTGAAGTATCTCCTCCGTATGAGTATTGCAAGCAGAAAATTTTTCAGTCCAGAAATGTGTGAATAAATGGGTTACCTATAGCCCACAGGACCAGCTACGCAAATCTTAAAAATATCTCTTCTTAGCATAGTTCTAGCAGGATATTCTGTTTCTGTGCATTATAATCACAAACGAGCTGAAGAATCTCCTCCGTATGAGTTTTGGAAGCAGAAAATTTTTCAGTCCAAGAATGTGTGAATAAATGGGTTACCTATAGCCCACAGGACCAGCTACGCACATCTTAAAAATATCTCTTCCTAGCATAGTTCTAGCAGGATATTCTGTTTCTGTGCATTTCAGTCCAAAAATGTGAAAAAATTGGTTACACATACGCCACCGTACCAGCAACGCACATCCTAAAAATATAATTTTTAATCCCAGTTCTAGCAGGATATTCTATTTCTGTGCCTTATAAGCACAAACGAACTGAAGTATCTCTTCCGTATGAGTATTGGAAGCAGAAAATTTTTTAGTCCAAAAATGTGAAAAAATTGGTTACACATACGCCACCGTACCAGCAACGCACATCCTAAAAATATCTTTTCTTAGCCCAGTTCTAGCAGGATATTCTATTTCTGTGCCTTATAAGCACAAACGATTTGAAGTATCTCTTCCGTATGAGTATTGGAAGCAGAAAATTTTTCAGTCCAGAAATCTGTGAATAAATTGATTACTTATAGCCCACAGGACCAGCTACGCACGTCCTAAAAATATCTTTTCTTAGCCCAGTTCTAGCAGGATATTCTGTTTCTGTGCATTTCAGTCCAAAAATGTGAATAAATTGGTTACACAAACGCCACCATACCAGCAACGCACATCCTAAAAATATCTTTTCTTAGACAAGTTCTAGCAGGATATTCTATATCTGTGCCGTATAAGCACAAACGAACTGAAGTATCTCTTCCGTATGAGTATTGGAAGCAGAAAATTTTTCAGTCCAGAAATCTGTGAATAAATTGATTACCTATAGCCCACAGGACCAGCTACGCACGTCCTAAAAATATCTTTTCTTAGCCCAGTTCTAGCAGGATATTCTGTTTCTGTGCATTATAATCACAAACGAGCTGAAGAATCTCCTCCGTATGAGTATTGGAAGCAGAAAATTTTTCAGTCCAGAAATGTGTGAATAAATGGGTTACCTATAGCCCACAGGACCAGCTACGCACATCCTGAAAATATCTCTTCTTAGCATAGTTCTAGCAGGATATTCTGTTTCTGTGCATTATAATCACAAACGAGCTGAAGAATCTCCTCCGTATGAGTATTGGAAGCAGAAAATTTTTCAGTCCAGAAATGTGTGAATAAATGGGTTACCTATAGCCCACAGGACCAGCTACGCACATCCTGAAAATATCTCTTCTTAGCATAGTTCTAGCAGGATATTCTGTTTCTGTGCCGTATAAGCACAAACGAACTGAAGTATCTCTTCCGTATGAGTATTGGAAGCAGAAAATTTTTTAGTCCAAAAATGTGAAAAAATTGGTTACACATACGCCACCGTACCAGCAACGCACATCCTAAAAATATCTTTTCTTAGCCCAGTTCTAGCAGGATATTCTATTTCTGTGCATTATAAGCACAAACGATTTGAAGTATCTCTTCCGTATGAGTATTGGAAGCAGAAAATTTTTCAGTCCAGAAATCTGTGAATAAATTGATTACTTATAGCCCACAGGACCAGCTACGCACGTCCTAAAAATATCTTTTCTTAGCCCAGTTCTAGCAGGATATTCTGTTTCTGTGCATTTCAGTCCAAAAATGTGAATAAATTGGTTACACATACGCCACCATACCAGCAACGCACATCCTAAAAATATCTTTTCTTAGACAAGTTCTAGCAGGATATTCTATATCTGTGCCGTATAAGCACAAACGAGCTGAAGTATCTCTTCCGTATGAGTATTGGAAGCAGAAAATTTTTCAGTCCAGAAATCTGTGAATAAATTGATTACCTATAGCCCACAGGACCAGCTACGCACGTCCTAAAAATATCTTTTCTTAGCCCAGTTCTAGCAGGATATTCTGTTTCTGTGCATTATAGGCACAAACGAGCTGAAGTATCTCCTCCGTATGAGTATTGCAAGCAGAAAATTTTTCAGTCCAGAAATGCGTGAATAAATGGGTTACCTATAGCCCACAGGACCAGCTACGCACATCCTGAAAATATCTCTTCTTAGCATAGTTCTAGCAGGATATTCTGTTTCTGTGCCGTATAAGCACAAACGAGCTGAAGTATCTCTTCCGTATGAGTATTGGAAGCAGAAAATTTTTCAGTCCAGAAATCTGTGAATAAATTGATTACCTATAGCCCACAGGACCAGCTACGCACGTCCTAAAAATATCTTTTCTTAGCCCAGTTCTAGCAGGATATTCTGTTTCTGTGCATTATAGGCACAAACGAGCTGAAGTATCTCCTCCGTATGAGTATTGCAAGCAGAAAATTTTTCAGTCCAGAAATGTGTGAATAAATGGGTTACCTATAGGACACAGGACCAGCTACGCACATCCTGAAAATATCTCTTCTTAGCAAAGTTCTAGCAGGATATTCTGTTTCTGTGCATTATAATCACAAACGAGCTGAAGAATCTCCTCCGTATGAGTATTGGAAGCAGAAAATTTTTCAGTCCAGAAATGTGTGAATAAATGGGTTACCTATAGCCCACAGGACCAGCTACGCACATCCTGAAAATATCTCTTCTTAGCATAGTTCTAGCAGGATATTCTGTTTCTGTGCCGTATAAGCACAAATGAACTGAAGTATCTCTTCCGTATGAGTATTGGAAGCAGAAAATTTTTTAGTCCAAAAATGTGAAAAAAATTGGTTACACATACGCCACCGTACCAGCAACGCACATCCTAAAAATATCTTTTCTTAGCCCAGTTCTAGCAGGATATTCTATTTCTGTGAATTATAAGCACAAACGATTTGAAGTATCTCTTCCGTATGAGTATTGGAAGCAGAAAATTTTTCAGTCCAGAAATCTGTGAATAAATTGATTACTTATAGCCCACAGGACCAGCTACGCACGTCCTAAAAATATCTTTTCTTAGCCCAGTTCTAGCAGGATATTCTGTTTCTGTGCATTTCAGTCCAAAAATGTGAATAAATTGGTTACACATACGCCACCATACCAGCAACGCACATCCTAAAAATATCTTTTCTTAGACAAGTTCTAGCAGGACATTCTATATCTGTGCCGTATAAGCACAAACGAACTGAAGTATCTCTTCCGTATGAGTATTGGAAGCAGAAAATTTTTCAGTCCAGAAATCTGTGAATAAATTGATTACCTATAGCCCACAGGACCAGCTACGCACGTCCTAAAAATATCTTTTCTTAGCCCAGTTCTAGCAGGATATTCTGTTTCTGTGCATTTCAGTCCAAAAATGTGAATAAATTGGTTACACATACGCCACCATACCAGCAACGCACATCCTAAAAATATCTTTTCTTAGACAAGTTCTAGCAGGATATTCTATATCTGTGCCGTATAAGCACAAACGAACTGAAGTATCTCTTCCGTATGAGTATTGGAAGCAGAAAATTTTTCAGTCCAGAAATCTGTGAATAAATTGATTACCTATAGCCCACAGGACCAGCTACGCACGTCCTAAAAATATCTTTTCTTAGCCCAGTTCTAGCAGGATATTCTGTTTCTGTGCATTATATGCACAAACGAGCTGAAGTATCTCCTCCGTATGAGTATTGCAAGCAGAAAATTTTTCAGTCCAGAAATGCGTGAATAAATGGGTTACCTATAGCCCACAGGACCAGCTACGCACATCCTGAAAATATCTCTTCTTAGCATAGTTCTAGCAGGATATTCTGTTTCTGTGCCGTATAAGCACAAACGAACTGAAGTATCTCCTCCGTATGAGTATTGCAAGCAGAAAATTTTTCAGTCCAGAAATGTGTGAATAAATGGGTTACCTATAGGACACAGGACCAGCTACGCACATCCTGAAAATATCTCTTCTTAGCAAAGTTCTAGCAGGATATTCTGTTTCTGTGCATTATAATCACAAACGAGCTGAAGAATCTCCTCCGTATGAGTATTGGAAGCAGAAAATTTTTCAGTCCAGAAATGTGTGAATAAATGGGTTACCTATAGCCCACAGGACCAGCTACGCACATCCTGAAAATATCTCTTCTTAGCATAGTTCTAGCAGGATATTCTGTTTCTGTGCCGTATAAGCACAAACGAACTGAAGTATCTCTTCCGTATTAGTATTGGAAGCAGAAAATTTTTTAGTCCAAAAATGTGAAAAAATTGGTTACACATACGCCACCGTACCAGCAACGCACATCCTAAAAATATCTTTTCTTAGCCCAGTTCTAGCAGGATATTCTATTTCTGTGCCTTATAAGCACAAACGATTTGAAGTATCTCTTCCGTATGAGTATTGGAAGCAGAAAATTTTTCAGTCCAGAAATCTGTGAATAAATTGATTACTTATAGCCCACAGGACCAGCTACGCACGTCCTAAAAATATCTTTTCTTAGCCCAGTTCTAGCAGGATATTCTGTTTCTGTGCATTTCAGTCCAAAAATGTGAATAAATTGGTTACACATACGCCACCATACCAGCAACGCACATCCTAAAAATATCTTTTCTTAGACAAGTTCTAGCAGGATATTCTATATCTGTGCCGTATAAGCACAAACGAACTGAAGTATCTCTTCCGTATGAGTATTGGAAGCAGAAAATTTTTCAGTCCAGAAATCTGTGAATAAATTGATTACCTATAGCCCACAGGACCAGCTACGCACGTCCTAAAAATATCTTTTCTTAGCCCAGTTCTAGCAGGATATTCTGTTTCTGTGCATTATATGCACAAACGAGCTGAAGTATCTCCTCCGTATGAGTATTGCAAGCAGAAAATTTTTCAGTCCAGAAATGTGTGAATAAATGGGTTACCTATAGCCCACAGGACCAGCTACGCACATCCTGAAAATATCTCTTCTTAGCATAGTTCTAGCAGGATATTCTGTTTCTGTGCCGTATAAGCACAAACGAACTGAAGTATCTCCTCCGTATGAGTATTGCAAGCAGAAAATTTTTCAGTCCAGAAATGTGTGAATAAATGGGTTACCTATAGGACACAGGACCAGCTACGCACATCCTGAAAATATCTCTTCTTAGCATAGTTCTAGCAGGATATTCTGTTTCTGTGCCGTATAAGCACAAACGAACTGAAGTATCTCCTCCGTATGAGTATTGGAAGCAGAAAATTTTTCAGTCCAGAAATGTGTGAATAAATGGGTTACCTATAGCCCACAGGACCAGCTACGCACATCCTGAAAATATCTCTTCTTAGCATAGTTCTAGCAGGATATTCTGTTTCTGTGCATTATAGGCACAAACGAGCTGAAGTATCTCCTCCGTATGAGTATTGGAAGCAGAAAATTTTTCAGTCCAGAAATGTCTGAATAAATGGGTTACCTATAGCCCACAGGACCAGCTACGCACATCCTGAAAATATCTCTTCTTAGCATAGTTCTAGCAGAATATTCTGCTTCTGTGCATTATAAGCACAAACGAGCTGAAGTATCTCCTCCGTATGAGTATTGGAAGCTGAAAATTTTTCAGTCCAAAAATGTGTGAATAAATTGGTTACCTATAGCCCACAGGGCCAGCTACGCACGTCCTAAAAACATCTTTTCTTAGCCCAGTTCTAGCAGGATATTCTGTTTCTGTGCATTATGTGCACAAACGAGCTGAAGTATCTCCTCCGTATGAGTATTGGAAGCAGAAAATTTTTCAGTCCAGAAATGTGTGAATAAATGGGTTACCTATAGCCCACAGGACCAGCTATGCACATCTTAAAAATATCTCTTCTTAGCATAGTTCTAGCAGGATATTCTGTTTCTGTGCATTATAATCACAAACGAGCTGAAGAATCTCCTCCGTATGAGTATTGGAAGCAGAAAATTTTTCAGTCCAAAAATGTGTGAATAAATGGGTTACCTATAGCCCACAGGACCAGCTACGCACATCTTAAAAATATCTCTTCCTAGCATAGTTCTAGCAGGATATTCTGTTTCTGTGCATTTCTGTCCAAAAATGTGAATAAATTGGTTACACATACGCCACCGTACCAGCAACGCACATCCTAAAAATATCTTTTCTTAGACAAGTTCTAGCAGGATATTCTATATCTGTGCCTTATAAGCACAAACGAACTGAAGTATTTCTTCCGTATGAGTATTGGAAGCAGAAAATTTTTCAGTCCAAAAATGTGTGAATAAATGGGTTACCTATAGCCCACAGGACCAGCTACGCACATCTTAAAAATATCTCTTCCTAGCATAGTTCTAGCAGGATATTCTGTTTCTGTGCATTTCTGTCCAAAAATGTGAATAAATTGGTTACACATACGCCACCGTACCAGCAACGCACATCCTAAAAATATCTTTTCTTAGACAAGTTCTAGCAGGATATTCTATATCTGTGCCTTATAAGCACAAACGAACTGAAGTATTTCTTCCGTATGAGTATTGCAAGCAGAAAATTTTTCAGTCCAGAAATGTGTGAATAAATGGGTTACCTATAGCCCACAGGACCAGCTACGCACATCCTGAAAATATCTCTTCTTAGCATAGTTCTAGCAGGATATTCTGTTTCTGAGCATTATAGGCACAAACGAGCTGAAGTATCTCCTCCGTATGATGAGTATTGGAAGCAGAAAATTTTTTAGTCCAAAAATGTGTGAATAAATGGGTTACCTATAGCCCACAGGACCAGCTACGCACATCTTAAAAATATCTCTTCCTAGCATTGTTCTAGCAGGATATTCTGTTTCTGTGCATTATAGGCACAAACGAGCTGAAGTATCTCCTCCGTATGAGTATTGGAAGCAGAAAATTTTTCAGTTGAGAAATGTGTGAATAAATGGGTTACCTATTGCCCACAGGACCAGCTACGCACATCCTGAAAATATCTCTTCTTAGCATAGTTCTAGCAGGATATTCTGTTTCTGTGCATTATAGGCACAAACGAGCTGAGGTATCTCCTCCGTATGAGTATTGGAAGCAGAAAATTTTTCAGTCCAAAAATGTGTGAATAAATGGGTTACCTATAGCCCACAGGACCAGCTACGCACATCTTAAAAATATCTCTTCCTAGCATTGTTCTAGCAGGATATTCTGTTTCTGTGCATTATAGGCACAAACGAGCTGAGGTATCTCCTCCGTATGAGTATTGGAAGCAGAAAATTTTTCAGTCCAAAAATGTGTGAATAAATTGGTTACCTATAGCCCACAGGACCAGCTACGCACATCTTAAAAATATCTCTTCTTAGCATAGTTCTAGCAGGATATTCTGTTTCTGTGGATTATAGGCACAAACGAGCTGAAGTATCTCCTCCGTATGAGTATTGGAAGCAGAAAATTTTTCAGTCCAAAAAATGTGTGAATAAATGGGTTACATATAGCCCACAGGACCAGCTACGCACATCTTAAAAATATCTTTTCTTACCCCAGTTCTAGCAGGATATTCTATTTCTGTGCCTTATAAGCACAAACGAGTTAAAGTATCTCCTCCGTATGAGTTTTGGAAGCAGAAAATTTTTCAGTCCAAAAATCTGTGAATAAATGGGTTACCTATAGCAAACAGGACCAGCTACGCACATCTTAAAAATATCTCTTCTTAGCATAGTTCTAGCAGGATATTCTGTTTCTGTGCATTATAGGCACAAACGAGCTGAAGTATCTCCTCCGTATGAGTATTGGAAGCAGAAAATTTTTCAGTCCAAAAATGTGTGAATAAATGGGTTACCTATAGCCCACAGGACCAGCTACGCACATCTTAAAAATATCTTTTCTTAGCCCAGTTCTAGCAGGATATTCTATTTCTGTGCCTTATAAGCGCAAACGAGTTAAAGTATCTCCTCCGTATGAGTATTGGAAGCAGAAAATTTTTCAGTCCAAAAATCTGTGAATAAATGGGTTACCTATAGCCCACAGGACCAGCTACGCGCATCTTAAAAATATCTCTTCCTAGCATAGTTCTAGCAGGATATTCTGTTTCTGTGCATTATAGGCACAAACGAGCTGAGGTATCTCCTCCGTATGAGTATTGGAAGCAGAAAATTTTTCAGTCCAAAAATGTGTGAATAAATTGGTTACCTATAGCCCACAGGACCAGCTACGCACATCTTAAAAATATCTCTTCTTAGCATAGTTCTAGCAGGATATTCTGTTTCTGTGGATTATAGGCACAAACGAGCTGAAGTATCTCCTCCGTATGAGTATTGGAAGCAGAAAATTTTTCAGTTCAAAAAATGTGTGAATAAATGGGTTACATATAGCCCACAGGACCAGCTACGCACATCTTAAAAATATCTTTTCCTAGCATAGTTCTAGCAGGATATTCTGTTTCTGTGCATTATAGGCACAAACGAGCTGAAGTATCTCCTCCGTATGAGTATTGGAAGCAGAACATTTTTTAGTCCAAAAATGTGTGAATAAATGGGTTACCTATAGCCCACAGGACCAGCTACGCACATCTTAAAAATATCTCTTCCTAGCATAGTTCTAGCAGGATATTCTGTTTCTGTGCATTATAGGCACAAACGAGCTGAAGTATCTCCTCCGTATGAGTATTGGAAGCAGAACATTTTTTAGTCCAAAAATGTGTGAATAAATGGGTTACCTATAGCCCACAGGACCAGCTACGCACATCTTAAAAATATCTCTTCTTAGCATAGTTCTAGCAGGATATTCTGTTTCTGTGCATTGAAGGCACAAACGAGCTGAAGTATCTCCTCCGTATGAGTATTGGAAGCAGAAAATTTTTCAGTCCAAAAATGTGTGAATAAATGGGTTACCTATAGCCCACAGGACCAGCTACGCACATCTTAAAAGTATCTCTTCTTAGCATAGTTCTAGCAGGATATTCTGTTTCTGTGGATTATAGGCACAAACGAGCTGAAGTATCTCCTCCGTATGAGTATTGGAAGCAGAAAATTTTTCAGTCCAAAAATGTGTGAATAAATGGGTTACCTATAGCCCACAGGACCAGCTACGCACATCTTAAAAATATCTTTTCTTAGCCCAGTTCTAGCAGGATATTCTATTTCTGTACCTTATAAGCACAAACGAGTTAAAGTATCTCCTCCGTATGAGTTTTGGAAGCAGAAAATTTTTCAGTACAAAAATCTGTGAATAAATGAGTTACCTATAGCCCACAGGACCAGCTACGCACGTCCTAAAAATATCTTTTCTTAGCCCAGTTCTAGCAGGATATTCTGTTTCTGTGCATTATATGCACAAACGAGCTGAAGTATCTCCTCCGTATGAGTATTGCAAGCAGAAAATTTTTCAGTCCAGAAATGCGTGAATAAATGGGTTACCTATAGCCCACAGGACCAGCTACGCACATCCTGAAAATATCTCTTCTTAGCATAGTTCTAGCAGGATATTCTGTTTCTGTGCCGTATAAGCACAAACGAACTGAAGTATCTCCTCCGTATGAGTATTGCAAGCAGAAAATTTTTCAGTCCAGAAATGCGTGAATAAATGGGTTACCTATAGCCCACAGGACCAGCTACGCACATCCTGAAAATATCTCTTCTTAGCATAGTTCTAGCAGGATATTCTGTTTCTGTGCCGTATAAGCACAAACGAACTGAAGTATCTCCTCCGTATGAGTATTGCAAGCAGAAAATTTTTCAGTCCAGAAATGTGTGAATAAATGGGTTACCTATAGCCCACAGGACCAGCTACGCACATCCTGAAAATATCTCTTCTTAGCATAGTTCTAGCAGGATATTCTGTTTCTGTGCCGTATAAGCACAAACGAACTGAAGTATCTCTTCCGTATTAGTATTGGAAGCAGAAAATTTTTTAGTCCAAAAATGTGAAAAAATTGGTTACACATACGCCACCGTACCAGCAACGCACATCCTAAAAATATCTTTTCTTAGCCCAGTTCTAGCAGGATATTCTATTTCTGTGCCTTATAAGCACAAACGATTTGAAGTATCTCTTCCGTATGAGTATTGGAAGCAGAAAATTTTTCAGTCCAGAAATCTGTGAATAAATTGATTACTTATAGCCCACAGGACCAGCTACGCACGTCCTAAAAATATCTTTTCTTAGCCCAGTTCTAGCAGGATATTCTGTTTCTGTGCATTTCAGTCCAAAAATGTGAATAAATTGGTTACACATACGCCACCATACCAGCAACGCACATCCTAAAAATATCTTTTCTTAGACAAGTTCTAGCAGGATATTCTATATCTGTGCCGTATAAGCACAAACGAACTGAAGTATCTCTTCCGTATGAGTATTGGAAGCAGAAAATTTTTCAGTCCAGAAATCTGTGAATAAATTGATTACCTATAGCCCACAGGACCAGCTACGCACGTCCTAAAAATATCTTTTCTTAGCCCAGTTCTAGCAGGATATTCTGTTTCTGTGCATTATATGCACAAACGAGCTGAAGTATCTCCTCCGTATGAGTATTGCAAGCAGAAAATTTTTCAGTCCAGAAATGTGTGAATAAATGGGTTACCTATAGCCCACAGGACCAGCTACGCACATCCTGAAAATATCTCTTCTTAGCATAGTTCTAGCAGGATATTCTGTTTCTGTGCCGTATAAGCACAAACGAACTGAAGTATCTCCTCCGTATGAGTATTGCAAGCAGAAAATTTTTCAGTCCAGAAATGTGTGAATAAATGGGTTACCTATAGGACACAGGACCAGCTACGCACATCCTGAAAATATCTCTTCTTAGCATAGTTCTAGCAGGATATTCTGTTTCTGTGCCGTATAAGCACAAACGAACTGAAGTATCTCCTCCGTATGAGTATTGGAAGCAGAAAATTTTTCAGTCCAGAAATGTGTGAATAAATGGGTTACCTATAGCCCACAGGACCAGCTACGCACATCCTGAAAATATCTCTTCTTAGCATAGTTCTAGCAGGATATTCTGTTTCTGTGCATTATAGGCACAAACGAGCTGAAGTATCTCCTCCGTATGAGTATTGGAAGCAGAAAATTTTTCAGTCCAGAAATGTCTGAATAAATGGGTTACCTATAGCCCACAGGACCAGCTACGCACATCCTGAAAATATCTCTTCTTAGCATAGTTCTAGCAGAATATTCTGCTTCTGTGCATTATAAGCACAAACGAGCTGAAGTATCTCCTCCGTATGAGTATTGGAAGCTGAAAATTTTTCAGTCCAAAAATGTGTGAATAAATTGGTTACCTATAGCCCACAGGGCCAGCTACGCACGTCCTAAAAACATCTTTTCTTAGCCCAGTTCTAGCAGGATATTCTGTTTCTGTGCATTATATGCACAAACGAGCTGAAGTATCTCCTCCGTATGAGTATTGGAAGCAGAAAATTTTTCAGTCCAGAAATGTGTGAATAAATGGGTTACCTATAGCCCACAGGACCAGCTACGCACATCTTAAAAATATCTCTTCTTAGCATAGTTCTAGCAGGATATTCTGTTTCTGTGCATTATAATCACAAACGAGCTGAAGAATCTCCTCCGTATGAGTATTGGAAGCAGAAAATTTTTCAGTCCAAAAATGTGTGAATAAATGGGTTACCTATAGCCCACAGGACCAGCTACGCACATCTTAAAAATATCTCTTCCTAGCATAGTTCTAGCAGGATATTCTGTTTCTGTGCATTTCTGTCCAAAAATGTGAATAAATTGGTTACACATACGCCACCGTACCAGCAACGCACATCCTAAAAATATCTTTTCTTAGACAAGTTCTAGCAGGATATTCTATATCTGTGCCTTATAAGCACAAACGAACTGAAGTATTTCTTCCGTATGAGTATTGGAAGCAGAAAATTTTTCAGTCCAGAAATCTGTGAATAAATTGATTACCTATAGCCCACAGGACCAGCTACGCACGTCCTAAAAATATCTTTTCTTAGCCCAGTTCTAGCAGGATATTCTGTTTCTGTGCATTATATGCACAAACGAGCTGAAGTATCTCCTCCGTATGAGTATTGCAAGCAGAAAATTTTTCAGTCCAGAAATGTGTGAATAAATGGGTTACCTATAGCCCACAGGACCAGCTACGCACATCCTGAAAATATCTCTTCTTAGCATAGTTCTAGCAGGATATTCTGTTTCTGTGCATTATAGGCACAAACGAGCTGAAGTATCTCCTCCGTATGATGAGTATTGGAAGCAGAAAATTTTTTAGTCCAAAAATGTGTGAATAAATGGGTTACCTATAGCCCACAGGACCAGCTACGCACATCTTAAAAATATCTCTTCCTAGCATTGTTCTAGCAGGATATTCTGTTTCTGTGCATTATAGGCACAAACGAGCTGAAGTATCTCCTCCGTATGAGTATTGGAAGCAGAAAATTTTTCAGTTGAGAAATGTGTGAATAAATGGGTTACCTATTGCCCACAGGACCAGCTACGCACATCTTAAAAATATCTTTTCTTACCCCAGTTCTAGCAGGATATTCTATTTCTGTGCCTTATAAGCACAAACGAGTTAAAGTATCTCCTCCGTATGAGTTTTGGAAGCAGAAAATTTTTCAGTCCAAAAATCTGTGAATAAATGGGTTACTTATAGCAAACAGGACCAGCTACGCACATCTTAAAAATATCTCTTCTTAGCATAGTTCTAGCAGGATATTCTGTTTCTGTGCATTATAGGCACAAACGAGCTGAAGTATCTCCTCCGTATGAGTATTGGAAGCAGAAAATTTTTCAGTCCAAAAATGTGTGAATAAATGGGTTACCTATAGCCCACAGGACCAGCTACGCACATCTTAAAAATATCTTTTCTTAGCCCAGTTCTAGCAGGATATTCTATTTCTGTGCCTTATAAGCACAAACGAGTTAAAGTATCTCCTCCGTATGAGTTTTGGAAGCAGAAAATTTTTCAGTCCAAAAATCTGTGAATAAATGGGTTACCTATAGCCCACAGGACCAGCTACGCGCATCTTAAAAATATCTCTTCCTAGCATAGTTCTAGCAGGATATTCTGTTTCTGTGCATTATAGGCACAAACGAGCTGAGGTATCTCCTCCGTATGAGTATTGGAAGCAGAAAATTTTTCAGTCCAAAAATGTGTGAATAAATTGGTTACCTATAGCCCACAGGACCAGCTACGCACATCTTAAAAATATCTCTTCTTAGCATAGTTCTAGCAGGATATTCTGTTTCTGTGGATTATAGGCACAAACGAGCTGAAGTATCTCCTCCGTATGAGTATTGGAAGCAGAAAATTTTTCAGTTCAAAAAATGTGTGAATAAATGGGTTACATATAGCCCACAGGACCAGCTACGCACATCTTAAAAATATCTTTTCCTAGCATAGTTCTAGCAGGATATTCTGTTTCTGTGCATTATAGGCACAAACGAGCTGAAGTATCTCCTCCGTATGAGTATTGGAAGCAGAACATTTTTTAGTCCAAAAATGTGTGAATAAATGGGTTACCTATAGCCCACAGGACCAGCTACGCACATCTTAAAAATATCTCTTCCTAGCATAGTTCTAGCAGGATATTCTGTTTCTGTGCATTATAGGCACAAACGAGCTGAAGTATCTCCTCCGTATGAGTATTGGAAGCAGAACATTTTTTAGTCCAAAAATGTGTGAATAAATGGGTTACCTATAGCCCACAGGACCAGCTACGCACATCTTAAAAATATCTCTTCTTAGCATAGTTCTAGCAGGATATTCTGTTTCTGTGCATTGAAGGCACAAACGAGCTGAAGTATCTCCTCCGTATGAGTATTGGAAGCAGAAAATTTTTCAGTCCAAAAATGTGTGAATAAATGGGTTACCTATAGCCCACAGGACCAGCTACGCACATCTTAAAAGTATCTCTTCTTAGCATAGTTCTAGCAGGATATTCTGTTTCTGTGGATTATAGGCACAAACGAGCTGAAGTATCTCCTCCGTATGAGTATTGGAAGCAGAAAATTTTTCAGTCCAAAAATGTGTGAATAAATGGGTTACCTATAGCCCACAGGACCAGCTACGCACATCTTAAAAATATCTTTTCTTAGCCCAGTTCTAGCAGGATATTCTATTTCTGTACCTTATAAGCACAAACGAGTTAAAGTATCTCCTCCGTATGAGTTTTGGAAGCAGAAAATTTTTCAGTACAAAAATCTGTGAATAAATGAGTTACCTATAGCCCACAGGACCAGCTACGCACATCTTAAAAATATCTCTTCTTAGCATAGTTCTAGCAGGATATTCTGTTTCTGTGCATTATAGGCACAAACGAGCTGAAGTATCTCCTCCGTATGAGTATTGCAAGCAAAAAATTTTTCAGTCCAAAAATGTGAAAAAATTGGTTACACATACGCCACCGTACCAGCAACGCACATCCTAAAAATATCTTTTCTTAGCCCAGTTCTAGCAGGATATTCTATTTCTGTGCCTTATAAGCACAAACGAGTTGAAGTATCTCCTCCGTATGAGTTTTGGAAGCAGAAAATTTTTCAGTCCAAAAATCTGTGAATAAATGGGTTACCTATAGCCCACAGGACCAGCTACGCACATCTTAAAAATATCTCTTCTTAGCATAGTTCTAGCAGGATATTCTGTTTCTGTGCATTATAGGCACAAACGAGCTGAAGTATCTCCTCCGTATGAGTATTGGAAGCAGAAAATTTTTCAGTCCAAAAATGTGTGAATAAATGGGTTACTTATAGCCCACAAAACCAGTTACGCACATCTTAAAAATATATCTTCTTAGCATAGTTCTAGCAGGATATTCTGTTTCTGTGCATTATAGGCACAAACGAGCTGAAGTATCTCCTCCGTATGAGTATTGGAAGCAGAAAATTTTTCAGTCCAAAAATGTGTGAATAAATGGGTTACCTATAGCCCACAGGACCAGCTACGCACATCTTAAAAATATCTCTTCCTAGCATAGTTCTAGCAGGATATTCTGTTTCTGTGCATTATAGGCACAAACGAGCTGAAGTATCTCCTCCGTATGAGTATTGGAAGCAAAAAATTTTTCAGTCCAAAAATGTGTGAATAAATGGGTTACCTATAGCCCACAGGACCAGCTACGCACATCTTAAAAATATCTCTTCTTAGCATAGTTCTAGCAGGATATTCTGTTTCTGTGCATTATAGGCACAAACGAGCTGAAGTATCTCCTCCGTGTGAGTATTGGAAGCAGAAAATTTTTCAGTCCAAAAATGTGTGAATAAATGGGTTACTTATAGCCCACAAAACCAGTTACGCACATCTTAAAAATATATCTTCTTAGCATAGTTCTAGCAGGATATTCTGTTTCTGCGCATTATAGGCACAAACGAGTTGAAGTATCTCCTCCGTATGAGTATTGGAAGCAGAAAATTTTTCAGTCCAAGAATGTGTGAATAAATGGGTTACCTATAGCCCACAGGACCAGCTACGCACATCTTAAAAATATCTCTTCCTAGCATAGTTCTAGCAGGATATTCTGTTTCTGTGCATTATAGGCACAAACGAGCTGAAGTATCTCCTCCGTATGAGTATTGGAAGCAGAACATTTTTCAGTCCAAAAATGTGTGAATAAATGGGTTACCTATAGCCCACAGGACCAGCTACGCACATCTTAAAAATATCTCTTCTTAGCATAGTTCTAGCAGGATATTCTGTTTCTGTGGATTATAGGCACAAACGAGCGGAAGTATCTCCTCCGTATGAGTATTGGAAGCAGAAAATTTTTCTGTCCAAAAATGTGTGAATAAATGGGTTACCTATAGCCCACAGGACCAGCTACGCACATCTTAAAAATATCTCTTCTTAGCATAGTTCTAGCAGGATATTCTGTTTCTGTGGATTATAGGCACAAACGAGCTGAAGTTTCTCCTCCGTATGAGTATTGGAAGCAGAAAATTTTTCAGTCCAAAAATGTGTGAATAAATGGGTTACTTATAGCCCTCAAAACCAGCTACGCAGATCTTAAAAATATATCTTCTTAGCATAGTTCTAGCAGGATATTCTGTTTCTGTGCATTATAGGCACAAACGAGCGGAAGTATCTCCTCCGTATGAGTATTGGAAGCAGAAAATTTTTCTGTCCAAAAATGTGTGAATAAATGGGTTACCTATAGCCCACAGGACCAGCTACGCACATCTTAAAAATATCTTTTCTTAGCCCAGTTCTAGCAGGATATTCTATTTCTGTGCCTTATAAGCACAAACGAGTTAAAGTATCTCCTCCGTATGAGTTTTGGAAGCAGAAAATTTTTCAGTCCAAAAATCTGTGAATAAATGAGTTACCTATAGCCCACAGGACCAGCTACGCACATCTTAAAAATATCTCTTCTTAGCATAGTTCTAGCAGGATATTCTGTTTCTGTGCATTATAGGCACAAACGAGCTGAAGTATCTCCTCCGTATGAGTATTGGAAGCAGAAAATTTTTCAGTCCAAAAATGTGTGAATAAATGGGTTACTTATAGCCCTCAAAACCAGCTACGCAGATCTTAAAAATATATCTTCTTAGCATAGTTCTAGCAGGATATTCTGTTTCTGTGCATTATAGGCACAAACGAGCTGAAGTATCTCCTCCGTATGAGTATTGGAAGCAGAAAGTTTTTCAGTCCAAAAATGTGTGAATAAATGGGTTACTTATAGCCCACAAAACCAGCTACGCACATCTTAAAAATATCTCTTCCTAGCATAGTTCTAGCAGAATATTCTGTTTCTGTGCATTATAGGCACAAACGAGCTGAAGTATCTCCTCCGTATGAGTATTGGAAGCAGAAAATTTTTCAGTCCAAAAATGTGAAAAAATTGGTTACACATACGCCACCGTACCAGCAACGCACATCCTAAAAATATCTTTTCTTAGCCCAGTTCTGGCAGGATATTCTATTTCTGTGCCTTATAAGCACAAACGAGTTGAAGTATCTCCTCCGTATGAGTTTTGGAAGCAGACAATTTTTCAGTCCAAAAATCTGTGAATAAATGGGTTACCTATAGCCCACAGGACCAGCTACGCACATCTTAAAAATATCTCTTCTTAGCATAGTTCTATCAGGATATTCTGTTTCTGTGCATTATAGGCACAAACGAGCTGAAGTATCTCCTCCGTATGAGTATTGCAAGCAAAAAATTTTTCAGTCCAAAAATGTGAAAAAATTGGTTACACATACGCCACCGTACCAGCAACGCACATCCTAAAAATATCTTTTCTTAGCCCAGTTATAGCAGGATATTCTATTTCTGTGCCTTATAAGCACAAACGAACTGAAGTATCTCTTCCGTATGAGTATTGGAAGCAGAAAACTTTTTAGTCCAAAAATGTGAAAAAATTGGTTACACATACGCCACCGTACCAGCAACGCACATCCTAAAAATATCTTTTCTTAGCCCAGTTCTAGCAGGATATTCTATTTCTGTGCCTTAGAAGCACAAACGAGTTGAAGTATCTCCTCCGTATGAGTTTTGGAAGCAGAAAATTTTTCAGTCCAAAAATGTGTGAATAAATGGGTTACTTATAGCCCACAAAACCAGCTACGCACATCTTAAAAATATATCTTCTTAGCATAGTTCTAGCAGGATATTCTGTTTCTGTGCATTATAGCCACAAACGAGCTGAAGTATCTCCTCCGTATGAGTATTGGAAGCAGAAAATTTTTCAGTCCAAAAATGTGTGAATAAATATGTTACCTATAGCCCACAGGACCAGCGACGAACATCCTAAAAATGTCTTTTCTTAGCCCAGTTCTAGCAGGATATTCTATTTATGTGCTTTATAAGCACAAACGAACTGAAGTATCTCTTCCGTATGAGTATTGGAAGCAGAAAATTTTTCAGTCCAAAAATCTGTGAATAAATGGGTCACCTATAGCCCACAGGACCAGCAACGCACATCCTAAAAATATCTTTTCTTAGCCCAGTTCTAGCAGGATATTCTATTTCTGTGCCTTATAAGCACAAACGAGCTGAAGTATCTCCTCCGTACGAGTATTGGAAGCAGAAAATTTTTCAGTCCAAAAATGTGTGAATAAATGTGTTACCTATAGCCCACAGGACCAGCTACGCACATCTTAAAAATATCTCTTCTTAGCATAGTTCTAGCAGGATATTCTGTTTCTGTGCATTATAGGCACAAACGAGCTGAAGTATCTCCTCCGTATGAGTATTGGAAGCAGAAAATTTTTCAGTCCAAGAATGTGTGAATAAATGGGTTACCTATAGCCCACAGGACCAGCTACGCACATCTTAAAAATATCTCTTCCTAGCATAGTTCTAGCAGGATATTCTGTTTCTGTGCATTATAGGCACAAACGATCTGAAGTATCTCCTCCGTATGAGTATTGGAAGCAAACAATTTTTCAGTCCAAAAATATGAAAAAATTGGTTACACATACGCCACCGTACCAGCAACGCACATCCTAAAAATATATTTTCTTAGCCCAGTTCTAGCAGGATATTCTATTTCTGTGCCTTATAAGCACAAACGAACTGAAGTATCTCTTCCGTATGAGTATTGGAAGCAGAAAATTTTTCAGTCCAAAAATCTGTGAATAAATGGGTTACCTATAGCCCACAGGACCAGCAACGCACATCCTAAAAATATCTTTTCTTAGCCCAGTTCTAGCAGGATATTCTATTTCTGTGCCTTATAAGTACAAACGAGTTTGAAGTATCTCCTCCGTATGAGTTTTGGAAGCAGAAAATTTTGCAGACCAAATATGTGTGAATAAATGGGTTACCTATAGCCCACAGGTCCAGCTACGCACATCCTAAAAATATCTTTTCTTAGCCCAGTTCCAGCACGATATTCTGTTTTTGTGCAATATAGTCACAAACGAGCTGAAGTATTTCCTCCGTATGAGTATTGGAAGCAGAAAATTTTTCAGTCCAAAAATGTGTGAATAAATATGTTACCTATAGCCCACAGGACCAGCGACGTACATCCTAAAAATGTCTTTTCTTAGCCCAGTTCTAGCAGGATATTCTATTTCTGTGCCTTATAAGCACAAACGAACTGAAGTATCTCTTCCGTATGAGTATTGGAAGCAGAAAATTTTTCAGTCCAAAAATCTGTGAATAAATGGGTTACCTATAGCCCACAGGACCAGCAACGCGCATCCTAAAAATATCTTTTCTTAGCCCAGTTCTAGCAGGATATTCTATTTCTGTGCTTTATAAGCACAAACGAGTTTGAAGTATCTCCTCCGTATGAGTTTTGGAAGCAGAAAATTTTTCAGTCCAATAATCTGTGAATAAATGGGTTACCTATAGCCCACAGGACCAGCTACGCACATCTTAAAAATATCTCTTCTTAGCATAGTTCTAGCAGGATATTCTGTTTCTGTGCATTATAGGCACAAACGAGCTGAAGTATCTCCTCCGTATGAGTATTGCAAGCAAAAAATTTTTCAGTCCAAAAATGTGAAAAAAATTGGTTACACATACGCCACCGTACCAGCAACGAACATCCTAAAAATATCTTTTCTTAGCCCAGTTCTAGCAGGATATTCTATTTCTGTGCCTTATAAGCACAAACGAACTGAAGTATCTCTTCCGTATGAGTATTGGAAGCAGAAAACTTTTTAGTCCAAAAATGTGAAAAAATTGGTTACACATACGCCACCGTACCAGCAACGCACATCCTAAAAATATCTTTTCTTAGCCCAGTTCTAGCAGGATATTCTATTTCTGTGCCTTATAAGCACAAACGAGTTGAAGTATCTCCTCCGTATGAGTTTTGGAAGCAGAAAATTTTTCAGTCCAAAAATCTGTGATTAAATGGGTTACCTATAGCCCACAGGACCAGCTACGCACATCTTAAAAATATCTCTTCTTAGCATAGTTCTAGCAGGATATTCTGTTTCTGTGCATTATAGGCACAAACGAGCTGAAGTATCTCCTCCGTATGAGTATTGGAAGCAGAAAATTTTTCAGTCCAAAAATGTGTGAATAAATGGGTTACCTATAGCCCACAGGACCAGCTACGCACATCTTAAAAATATCTCTTCTTAGCATAGTTCTAGCAGGATATTCTGTTTCTGTGCATCATAGGCACAAACGAACTGAAGTATCTCTTCCGTATGAGTATTGGAAGCAGAAAATTTTTTAGTCCAAAAATGTGAAAAAATTGGTTAAACATACGCCACCGTACCAGCAACGCACATCCTAAAAATATCTTTTCTTAGCCCAGTTCTAGCAGGATATTCTATTTCTGTGCATTATAGGCACAAACGAGTTGAAGTATCTCCTCCGTATGAGTTTTGGAAGCAGAAAATTTTTCAGTCCAAAAATCTGTGAATAAATGGGTTACCTATAGCCCACAGGACCAGCTACGCACATCTTAAAAATATCTCTTCTTAGCATAGTTCTAGCAGGATATTCTGTTTCTGTGCATTATAGGCACAAACGAGCTGAAGTATCTCCTCCGTATGAGTATTGCAAGCAAAAAATTTTTCAGTCCAAAAATGTGAAAAAATTGGTTACACATACGCCACCGTACCAGCAACGCACATCCTAAAAATATCTTTTCTTAGCCCAGTTCTAGCAGGATATTCTATTTCTGTGCCTTATAAGCACAACCGAGCTGAAGTATCTCCTCCGTATGAGTATTGGAAGCAGAAAATTTTTCAGTCCAAAAATGTGTGAATAAATGGGTTACCTATAGCCCACAGGACCAGCTACGCACATCTTAAAAATATCTCTTCTTAGCATAGTTCTAGCAGGATATTCTGTTTCTGTGCATTATAGGCATTATAGGCACAAACGAGGTGAAGTATCTCCTCCGTATGAGTATTGGAAGCAGAAAATTTTTCAGTCCAAAAATGTGTGAATAAATGGGTTACCTATAGCCCACAGGACCAGCTACGCACATCTTAAAAATATCTCTTCTTAGCATAGTTCTAGCAGGATATTCTGTTTCTTTGCATTATAGGCACAAACGAGCTGAAGTATCTCCTCCGTATGAGTATTGGAAGCAAACAATTTTTCAGTCCAAAAATATGAAAAAATTGGTTACACATACGCCACCGTACCAGCAACGCACATCCTAAAAATATCTTTTCTTAGCCCAGTTCTAGCAGGATATTCTATTTCTGTGCCCTATAAGCACAAACGAACTGAAGTATCTCTTCCGTATGAGTATTGGAAGCAGAAAATTTTTCAGTCCAAAAATCTGTGAATAAATGGGTTACCTATAGCCCACAGGACCAGCAACGCACATCCTAAAAATATCTTTTCTTAGCCCAGTTCTAGCAGGATATTCTATTTCTGTGCCTTATAAGCACAAACGAGTTTGAAGTATCTCCTCCGTATGAGTTTTGGAAGCAGAAAATTTTGCAGACCAAAAATGTGTGAATAAATGGGTTACCTATAGCCCACAGGTCCAGCTACGCACATCCTAAAAATATCTTTTCTTAGCCCAGTTCCAGCACGATATTCTGTTTTTGTGCAATATAGTCACAAACGAGCTGAAGTATTTCCTCCGTATGAGTATTGGAAGCAGAAAATTTTTCAGTCCAAAAATGTGTGAATAAATATGTTACCTATAGCCCACAGGACCAGCGACGTACATCCTAAAAATGTCTTTTCTTAGCCCAGTTCTAGCAGGATATTCTATTTCTGTGCCTTATAAGCACAAACGAACTGAAGTATCTCTTCCGTATGAGTATTGGAAGCAGAAAATTTTTCAGTCCAAAAATCTGTGAATAAATGGGTTACTTATAGCCCACAGGACCAGCTACGCACATCTTAAAAATATCTCTTCTTAGCATAGTTCTAGCAGGATATTCTGTTTCTGTGCATCATAGGCACAAACGAACTGAAGTATCTCTTCCGTATGAGTATTGGAAGCAGAAAATTTTTTAGTCCAAAAATGTGAAAAAATTGGTTACACATACGCCACCGTACCAGCAACGCACATCCTAAAAATATCTTTTCTTAGCCCAGTTCTAGCAGGATATTCTATTTCTGTGCCTTATAAGCACAAACGAGTTTGAAGTATCTCCTCCGTATGAGTTTTGGAAGCAGAAAATTTTTCAGTCCAATAATCTGTGAATAAATGGGTTACCTATAGCCCACAGGACCAGCTACGCACATCTTAAAAATATCTCTTCTTAGCATAGTTCTAGCAGGATATTCTGTTTCTGTGCATTATAGGCACAAACGAGCTGAAGTATCTCCTCCGTATGAGTATTGGAAGCAGAAAATTTTTCAGTCCAAAAATGTGTGAATAAATGGGTTACCTATAGCCCACAGGACCAGCAACGCACATCCTAAAAATATCTTTTCTTAGCCCAGTTCTAGCAGGATATTCTATTTCTGTGCCTTATAAGCACAAACGAGTTTGAAGTATCTCCTCCGTATGAGTTTTGGAAGCAGAAAATTTTTCAGTCCAATAATCTGTGAATAAATGGGTTACCTATAGCCCACAGGACCAGCTACGCACATCTTAAAAATATCTCTTCTTAGCATAGTTCTAGCAGGATATTCTGTTTCTGTGCATTATAGGCACAAACGAGCTGAAGTATCTCCTCCGTATGAGTTTTGGAAGCAGAAAATTTTGCAGACCAAAAATGTGTGAATAAATGGGTTACCTATAGCCCACAGGTCCAGCTACGCACATCCTAAAAATATCTTTTCTTAGCCCAGTTCCAGCACGATATTCTGTTTTTGTGCAATATAGTCACAAACGAGCTGAAGTATTTCCTCCGTATGAGTATTGGAAGCAGAAAATTTTTCAGTCCAAAAATGTGTGAATAAATATGTTACCTATAGCCCACAGGACCAGCGACGTACATCCTAAAAATGTCTTTTCTTAGCCCAGTTCTAGCAGGATATTCTATTTCTGTGCCTTATAAGCACAAACGAACTGAAGTATCTCTTCCGTATGAGTATTGGAAGCAGAAAATTTTTCAGTCCAAAAATCTGTGAATAAATGGGTTACTTATAGCCCACAGGACCAGCTACGCACATCTTAAAAATATCTCTTCTTAGCATAGTTCTAGCAGGATATTCTGTTTCTGTGCATCATAGGCACAAACGAACTGAAGTATCTCTTCCGTATGAGTATTGGAAGCAGAAAATTTTTTAGTCCAAAAATGTGAAAAAATTGGTTACACATACGCCACCGTACCAGCAACGCACATCCTAAAAATATCTTTTCTTAGCCCAGTTCTAGCAGGATATTCTATTTCTGTGCCTTATAAGCACAAACGAGTTTGAAGTATCTCCTCCGTATGAGTTTTGGAAGCAGAAAATTTTTCAGTCCAATAATCTGTGAATAAATGGGTTACCTATAGCCCACAGGACCAGCTACGCACATCTTAAAAATATCTCTTCTTAGCATAGTTCTAGCAGGATATTCTGTTTCTGTGCATTATAGGCACAAACGAGCTGAAGTATCTCCTCCGTATGAGTATTGGAAGCAGAAAATTTTTCAGTCCAAAAATGTGTGAATAAATGGGTTACCTATAGCCCACAGGACCAGCTACGCACATCTTAAAAATATCTCTTCTTAGCATAGTTCTAGCAGGATATTCTGTTTCTGTGCATCATAGGCACAAACGAACTGAAGTATCTCCTCCGTATGAGTATTGGAAGCAGAACATTTTTCAGTCCAAAAATTTGTGAATAAATGGGTTACCTATAGCCCACAGGACCAGCTACGCACATCTTAAAAATATCTCTTCCTAGCATAGTTCTAGCAGGATATTCTGTTTCTGTGCATCATAGGCACAAACGAGCTGAAGTATCTCCTCCGTATGAGTATTGCAAGCAAAAAATTTTTCAGTCCAAAAATGTGAAAAAATTGGTCTCACATACGTCACCGTACCAGCAACGCACATCCTAAAAATATCTTTTCTTAGCCTTGTTCTAGCAGGATATTCTATTTCTGTGCCTTATAAGCACAAACGAGTTAAAGTATCTCCTCCGTATGAGTTTTGGAAACAGAAAATTTTTCAGTCCAAAAATCTGTGAATAAATAGGTTACCTATAGCCCACAGGACCAGCTACGCACATCTTAAAAATATCTCTTCTTAGCATAGTTCTAGCAGGATATTCTGTTTCTGTGCAGTATAGGCACAAACGAGCTGAAGTATCTCCTCCGTATGAGTATTGCAAGCAAAAAATTTTTCAGTCCAAAAATGTGAAAAAATTGGTTACACATACGCCACCGTACCAGCAACGCACATCCTAAAAATATCTTTTCTTAGCCCAGTTCTAGCAGGATATTCTATTTCTGTGCCTTATAAGCACAAACGAGCTGAAGTATCTCCTCCGTATGAGTATTGGAAGCAGAAAATTTTTCAGTCCAAAAATGTGTGAATAAATGGGTTACCTATAGCCCACAGGACCAGCTACGCACATCTTAAAAATATCTCTTCTTAGCATAGTTCTAGCAGGATATTCTGTTTCTGTGCATTATAGGCACAAACGAGCTGAAGTATCTCCTCCGTATGAGTATTGCAAGCAAAAAATTTTTCAGTCCAAAATGTGAAAAAATTGGTTACACATACGCCACCGTACCAGCAACGAACATCCTAAAATATCTTTTCTTAGCCCAGTTCTAGCAGGATATTCTATTTCTGTGCCTTATAAGCACAAACGAACTGAAGTATCTCTTCCGTATGAGTATTGGAAGCAGAAAACTTTTTAGTCCAAAAATGTGAAAAAATTGGTTACACATACGCCACCGTACCAGCAACGCACATCCTAAAAATATCTTTTCTTAGCCCAGTTCTAGCAGGATATTCTATTTCTGTGCCTTATAAGCACAAACGAACTGAAGTATCTCTTCCGTATGAGTATTGGAAGCAGAAAATTTTTCAGTCCAAAAATCTGTGAATAAATGGGTTACCTATAGCCCACAGGACCAGCTACGCACATCTTAAAAATATCTCTTCTTAGCATAGTTCTAGCAGGATATTCTGTTTCTGTGCATCATAGGCACAAACGAACTGAAGTATCTCCTCCGTATGAGTATTGGAAGCAGAACATTTTTCAGTCCAAAAATTTGTGAATAAATGGGTTACCTATAGCCCACAGGACCAGCTACGCACATCTTAAAAATATCTCTTCCTAGCATAGTTCTAGCAGGATATTCTGTTTCTGTGCATCATAGGCACAAACGAGCTGAAGTATCTCCTCCGTATGAGTATTGCAAGCAAAAAATTTTTCAGTCCAAAAATGTGAAAAAATTGGTCTCACATACGTCACCGTACCAGCAACGCACATCCTAAAAATATCTTTTCTTAGCCTTGTTCTAGCAGGATATTCTATTTCTGTGCCTTATAAGCACAAACGAGTTAAAGTATCTCCTCCGTATGAGTTTTGGAAACAGAAAATTTTTCAGTCCAAAAATCTGTGAATAAATGGGTTACCTATAGCCCACAGGACCAGCTACGCACATCTTAAAAATATCTCTTCTTAGCATAGTTCTAGCAGGATATTCTGTTTCTGTGCAGTATAGGCACAAACGAGCTGAAGTATCTCCTCCGTATGAGTATTGCAAGCAAAAAATTTTTCAGTCCAAAAATGTGAAAAAATTGGTTACACATACGCCACCGTACCAGCAACGCACATCCTAAAAATATCTTTTCTTAGCCCAGTTCTAGCAGGATATTCTATTTCTGTGCCTTATAAGCACAAACGAGCTGAAGTATCTCCTCCGTATGAGTATTGGAAGCAGAAAATTTTTCAGTCCAAAAATGTGTGAATAAATGGGTTACCTATAGCCCACAGGACCAGCTACGCACATCTTAAAAATATCTCTTCTTAGCATAGTTCTAGCAGGATATTCTGTTTCTGTGCATTATAGGCACAAACGAGCTGAAGTATCTCCTCCGTATGAGTATTGCAAGCAAAAAATTTTTCAGTCCAAAATGTGAAAAAATTGGTTACACATACGCCACCGTACCAGCAACGAACATCCTAAAATATCTTTTCTTAGCCCAGTTCTAGCAGGATATTCTATTTCTGTGCCTTATAAGCACAAACGAACTGAAGTATCTCTTCCGTATGAGTATTGGAAGCAGAAAACTTTTTAGTCCAAAAATGTGAAAAAATTGGTTACACATACGCCACCGTACCAGCAACGCACATCCTAAAAATATCTTTTCTTAGCCCAGTTCTAGCAGGATATTCTATTTCTGTGCCTTATAAGCACAAACGAGCTGAAGTATCTCCTCCGTATGAGTATTGCAAGCAAACAATTTTTCAGTCCAAAAATGTGAAAAAATTGGTTACACATACGCCACAGTACCAGCAACGCACATCCTAAAAATATCTTTTCTTAGCCCAGTTCTAGCAGGATATTCTATTTCTGTGCCTTATAAGCACAAACGAGCTGAAGTATCTCCTCCGTATGAGTATTGGAAGCAGAAAATTTTTCAGTCCACAAATGTGTGAATAAATGGGTTACCTATAGCCCACAGGACCAGCTACGCACATCTTAAAAATATTTCTTCTTAGCATAGTTCTAGCAGGATATTCTGTTTCTGTGCATTATAGGCACAAACGAGCTGAAGTATCTCCTCCGTATGAGTATTGCAAGCAAAAAATTTTTCAGTCCAAAATGTGAAAAAATTGGTTACACATACGCCACCGTACCAGCAACGAACATCCTAAAATATCTTTTCTTAGCCCAGTTCTAGCAGGATATTCTATTTCTGTGCCTTATAAGCACAAACGAACTGAAGTATCTCTTCCGTATGAGTATTGGAAGCAGAAAACTTTTTAGTCCAAAAATGTGAAAAAATTGGTTACACATACGCCACCGTACCAGCAACGCACATCCTAAAAATATCTTTTCTTAGCCCAGTTCTAGCAGGATATTCTATTTCTGTGCCTTATAAGCACAAACGAACTGAAGTATCTCTTCCGTATGAGTATTGGAAGCAGAAAACTTTTTAGTCCTAAAATGTGAAAAAATTGGTTACACATACGCCACCGTACCAGCAACGCACATCCTAAAAATATCTTTTCTTAGCCCAGTTCTAGCAGGATATTTTATTTCTGTGCCTTATAAGCACAAACGAACTGAAGTATCTCTTCCGTATGAGTATTGGAAGCAGAAAATTTTTCAGTCCAAAAATCTGTGAATAAATGGGTTACCTATAGCCCACAGGACCAGCTACGCACATCTTAAAAATATCTCTTCTTAGCATAGTTCTAGCAGGATATTCTGTTTCTGTGCATCATAGGCACAAACGAACTGAAGTATCTCCTCCGTATGAGTATTGGAAGCAGAACATTTTTCAGTCCAAAAATTTGTGAATAAATGGGTTACCTATAGCCCACAGGACCAGCTACGCACATCTTAAAAATATCTCTTCCTAGCATAGTTCTAGCAGGATATTCTGTTTCTGTGCATCATAGGCACAAACGAGCTGAAGTATCTCCTCCGTATGAGTATTGCAAGCAAAAAATTTTTCAGTCCAAAAATGTGAAAAAATTGGTCTCACATACGTCACCGTACCAGCAACGCACATCCTAAAAATATCTTTTCTTAGCCTTGTTCTAGCAGGATATTCTATTTCTGTGCCTTATAAGCACAAACGAGTTAAAGTATCTCCTCCGTATGAGTTTTGGAAGCAGAAAATTTTTCAGTCCAAAAATCTGTGAATAAATGGGTTACCTATAGCCCACAGGACCAGCTACGCACATCTTAAAAATATCTCTTCTTAGCATAGTTCTAGCAGGATATTCTGTTTCTGTGCATTATAGGCACAAACGAGCTGAAGTATCTCCTCCGTATGAGTATTGCAAGCAAAAAATTTTTCAGTCCAAAAATGTGAAAAAATTGGTTACACATACGCCACCGTACCAGCAACGCACATCCTAAAAATATCTTTTCTTAGCCCAGTTCTGGCAGGATATTCTATTTCTGTGCCTTATAAGCACAAACGAGCTGAAGTATCTCCTCCGTATGAGTATTGGAAGCAGAAAATTTTTCAGTCCAAAAATGTGTGAATAAATGGGTTACCTATAGCCCACAGGACCAGCTACGCACATCTTAAAAATATCTCTTCTTAGCATAGTTCTAGCAGGATATTCTGTTTCTGTGCATCATAGGCACAAACGAACTGAAGTATCTCCTCCGTATGAGTATTGGAAGCAGAACATTTTTCAGTCCAAAAATTTGTGAATAAATGGGTTACCTATAGCCCACAGGACCAGCTACGCACATCTTAAAAATATCTCTTCTTAGCATAGTTCTAGCAGGATATTCTGTTTCTGTGCATTATAGGCACAAACGAGCTGAAGTATCTCCTCCGTATGAGTATTGCAAGCAAAAAATTTTTCAGTCCAAAAATGTGAAAAAATTGGTTACACATACGCCACCGTACCAGCAACGCACATCCTAAAAATATCTTTTCTTAGCCCAGTTCTAGCAGGATATTCTATTTCTGTGCCTTATAAGCACAAACGAGCTGAAGTATCTCCTCCGTATGAGTATTGGAAGCAGAACATTTTTCAGTCCAAAAATTTGTGAATAAATGGGTTACCTATAGCCCACAGGACCAGCTACGCACATCTTAAAAATATCTCTTCCTAGCATAGTTCTAGCAGGATATTCTGTTTCTGTGCATCATAGGCACAAACGAGCTGAAGTATCTCCTCCGTATGAGTATTGCAAGCAAAAAATTTTTCAGTCCAAAAATGTGAAAAAATTGGTCTCACATACGTCACCGTACCAGCAACGCACATCCTAAAAATATCTTTTCTTAGCCTTGTTCTAGCAGGATATTCTATTTCTGTGCCTTATAAGCACAAACGAGTTAAAGTATCTCCTCCGTATGAGTTTTGGAAGCAGAAAATTTTTCAGTCCAAAAATGTGTGAATAAATGGGTTACCTATAGCCCACAGGACCAGCTACGCACATCTTAAAAATATCTCTTCTTAGCATAGTTCTGGCAGGATATTCTGTTTCTGTGCATTATAGGCACAAACGAACTGAAGTATCTCCTCCGTATGAGTATTGGAAGCAGAACATTTTTCAGTCCAAAAATTTGTGAATAAATGGGTTACCTATAGCCCACAGGACCAGCTACGCACATCTTAAAAATATCTCTTCCTAGCATAGTTCTAGCAGGATATTCTGTTTCTGTGCATCATAGGCACAAACGAACTGAAGTATCTCCTCCGTATGAGTATTGGAAGCAGAACATTTTTCAGTCCAAAAATTTGTGAATAAATGGGTTACCTATAGCCCACAGGACCAGCTACGCACATCTTAAAAATATCTCTTCCTAGCATAGTTCTAGCAGGATATTCTGTTTCTGTGCATCATAGGCACAAACGAGCTGAAGTATCTCCTCCGTATGAGTATTGCAAGCAAAAAATTTTTCAGTCCAAAAATGTGAAAAAATTGGTCTCACATACGTCACCGTACCAGCAACGCACATCCTAAAAATATCTTTTCTTAGCCTTGTTCTAGCAGGATATTCTATTTCTGTGCCTTATAAGCACAAACGAGTTAAAGTATCTCCTCCGTATGAGTTTTGGAAGCAGAAAATTTTTCAGTCCAAAAATCTGTGAATAAATGGGTTACCTATAGCCCACAGGACCAGCTACGCACATCTTAAAAATATCTCTTCTTAGCATAGTTCTAGCAGGATATTCTGTTTCTGTGCATTATAGGCACAAACGAGCTGAAGTATCTCCTCCGTATGAGTATTGCAAGCAAAAAATTTTTCAGTCCAAAAATGTGAAAAAATTGGTTACACATACGCCACCGTACCAGCAACGCACATCCTAAAAATATCTTTTCTTAGCCCAGTTCTGGCAGGATATTCTATTTCTGTGCCTTATAAGCACAAACGAGCTGAAGTATCTCCTCCGTATGAGTATTGGAAGCAGAAAATTTTTCAGTCCAAAAATGTGTGAATAAATGGGTTACCTATAGCCCACAGGACCAGCTACGCACATCTTAAAAATATCTCTTCTTAGCATAGTTCTAGCAGGATATTCTGTTTCTGTGCATCATAGGCACAAACGAACTGAAGTATCTCCTCCGTATGAGTATTGGAAGCAGAACATTTTTCAGTCCAAAAATTTGTGAATAAATGGGTTACCTATAGCCCACAGGACCAGCTACGCACATCTTAAAAATATCTCTTCTTAGCATAGTTCTAGCAGGATATTCTGTTTCTGTGCATTATAGGCACAAACGAGCTGAAGTATCTCCTCCGTATGAGTATTGCAAGCAAAAAATTTTTCAGTCCAAAAATGTGAAAAAATTGGTTACACATACGCCACCGTACCAGCAACGCACATCCTAAAAATATCTTTTCTTAGCCCAGTTCTAGCAGGATATTCTATTTCTGTGCCTTATAAGCACAAACGAGCTGAAGTATCTCCTCCGTATGAGTATTGGAAGCAGAACATTTTTCAGTCCAAAAATTTGTGAATAAATGGGTTACCTATAGCCCACAGGACCAGCTACGCACATCTTAAAAATATCTCTTCCTAGCATAGTTCTAGCAGGATATTCTGTTTCTGTGCATCATAGGCACAAACGAGCTGAAGTATCTCCTCCGTATGAGTATTGCAAGCAAAAAATTTTTCAGTCCAAAAATGTGAAAAAATTGGTCTCACATACGTCACCGTACCAGCAACGCACATCCTAAAAATATCTTTTCTTAGCCTTGTTCTAGCAGGATATTCTATTTCTGTGCCTTATAAGCACAAACGAGTTAAAGTATCTCCTCCGTATGAGTTTTGGAAGCAGAAAATTTTTCAGTCCAAAAATGTGTGAATAAATGGGTTACCTATAGCCCACAGGACCAGCTACGCACATCTTAAAAATATCTCTTCTTAGCATAGTTCTGGCAGGATATTCTGTTTCTGTGCATTATAGGCACAAACGAGCTGAAGTATCTCCTCCGTATGAGTATTGCAAGCAAAAAATTTTTCAGTCCAAAATGTGAAAAAATTGGTTACACATACGCCACCGTACCAGCAACGAACATCCTAAAATATCTTTTCTTAGCCCAGTTCTAGCAGGATATTCTATTTCTGTGCCTTATAAGCACAAACGAACTGAAGTATCTCTTCCGTATGAGTATTGGAAGCAGAAAACTTTTTAGTCCTAAAATGTGAAAAAATTGGTTACACATACGCCACCGTACCAGCAACGCACATCCTAAAAATATCTTTTCTTAGCCCAGTTCTAGCAGGATATTCTATTTCTGTGCCTTATAAGCACAAACGAACTGAAGTATCTCTTCCGTATGAGTATTGGAAGCAGAAAACTTTTTAGTCCTAAAATGTGAAAAAATTGGTTACACATACGCCACCGTACCAGCAACGCACATCCTAAAAATATCTTTTCTTAGCCCAGTTCTAGCAGGATATTCTATTTCTGTGCCTTATAAGCACAAACGAACTGAAGTATCTCTTCCGTATGAGTATTGGAAGCAGAAAACTTTTTAGTCCTAAAATGTGAAAAAATTGGTTACACATACGCCACCGTACCAGCAACGCACAGCCTAAAAATATCTTTTCTTAGCCCAGTTCTAGCAGGATATTCTATTTCTGTGCCTTATAAGCACAAACGAGTTGAAGTATCTCCTCCGTATGAGTTTTGGAAGCAGAAAATTTTTCAGTCCAAAAATCTGTGAATAAATTGATTACCTATAGCCCACAGGACCAGCTACGCACGTCCTAAAAATATCTTTTCTTAGCCCAGTTCTAGCAGGATATTCTGTTTCTGTGCATTATATGCACAAACGAGCTGAAGTATCTCCTCCGTATGAGTATTGCAAGCAGAAAATTTTTCAGTCCAGAAATGTGTGAATAAATGGGTTACCTATAGCCCACAGGACCAGCTACGCACATCTTAAAAATATCTCTTCTTAGCATAGTTCTAGCAGGATATTCTGTTTCTGTGCATTATAGGCATTATAGGCACAAACGAGGTGAAGTATCTCCTCCGTATGAGTATTGGAAGCAGAAAATTTTTCAGTCCAGAAATGTGTGAATAAATTGATTACCTATAGCCCACAGGACCAGCTACGCACGTCCTAAAAATATCTTTTCTTAGCCCAGTTCTAGCAGGATATTCTGTTTCTGTGCATTATATGCACAAACGAGCTGAAGTATCTCCTCCGTATGAGTATTGCAAGCAGAAAATTTTTCAGTCCAGAAATGTGTGAATAAATGGGTTACCTATAGCCCACAGGACCAGCGACGTACATCCTAAAAATGTCTTTTCTTAGCCCAGTTCTAGCAGGATATTCTATTTCTGTGCCTTATAAGCACAAACGAACTGAAGTATCTCTTCCGTATGAGTATTGGAAGCAGAAAATTTTTCAGTCCAAAAATCTGTGAATAAATATGTTACCTATAGCCCACAGGACCAGCAACGCACATCCTAAAAATATCTTTTCTTAGCCCAGTTCTAGCAGGATATTCTATTTCTGTGCCTTATAAGCACAAACGAACTGAAGTATCTCTTCCGTATGAGTATTGGAAGCAGAAAACTTTTTAGTCCTAAAATGTGAAAAAATTGGTTACACATACGCCACCGTACCAGCAACGCACATCCTAAAAATATCTTTTCTTAGCCCAGTTCTAGCAGGATATTCTATTTCTGTGCCTTATAAGCACAAACGAACTGAAGTATCTCTTCCGTATGAGTATTGGAAGCAGAAAACTTTTTAGTCCTAAAATGTGAAAAAATTGGTTACACATACGCCACCGTACCAGCAACGCACATCCTAAAAATATCTTTTCTTAGCCCAGTTCTAGCAGGTTATTCTATTTCTGTGCCTTATAAGCACAAACGAGTTGAAGTATCTCCTCCGTATGAGTTTTGGAAGCAGAAAATTTTTCAGTCCAAAAATCTGTGAATAAATTGATTACCTATAGCCCACAGGACCAGCTACGCACGTCCTAAAAATATCTTTTCTTAGCCCAGTTCTAGCAGGATATTCTGTTTCTGTGCATTATATGCACAAACGAGCTGAAGTATCTCCTCCGTATGAGTATTGCAAGCAGAAAATTTTTCAGTCCAGAAATGTGTGAATAAATGGGTTACCTATAGCCCACAGGACCAGCTACGCACATCTTAAAAATATCTCTTCTTAGCATAGTTCTAGCAGGATATTCTGTTTCTGTGCATTATAGGCATTATAGGCACAAACGAGGTGAAGTATCTCCTCCGTATGAGTATTGGAAGCAGAAAATTTTTCAGTCCAGAAATGTGTGAATAAATTGATTACCTATAGCCCACAGGACCAGCTACGCACGTCCTAAAAATATCTTTTCTTAGCCCAGTTCTAGCAGGATATTCTGTTTCTGTGCATTATATGCACAAACGAGCTGAAGTATCTCCTCCGTATGAGTATTGCAAGCAGAAAATTTTTCAGTCCAGAAATGTGTGAATAAATGGGTTACCTATAGCCCACAGGACCAGCGACGTACATCCTAAAAATGTCTTTTCTTAGCCCAGTTCTAGCAGGATATTCTATTTCTGTGCCTTATAAGCACAAACGAGTTAAAGTATCTCCTCCGTATGAGTTTTGGAAGCAGAAAATTTTTCAGTCCAAAAATCTGTGAATAAATGGGTTACCTATAGCCCACAGGACCAGCTACGCACATCTTAAAAATATCTCTTCTTAGCATAGTTCTAGCAGGATATTCTGTGTCTGTGCATTATAGGCACAAACGAGCTGAAGTATCTCCTCCGTATGAGTATTGCAAGCAAAAAATTTTTCAGTCCAAAAATGTGAAAAAATTGGTTACACATACGCCACCGTACCAGCAACGCACATCCTAAAAATATCTTTTCTTAGCCCAGTTCTAGCAGGATATTCTATGTCTGTGCCTTATAAGCACAAACGAGTTGAAGTATCTCCTCCGTATGAGTTTTGGAAGCAGAAAATTTTTCAGTCCAAAAATCTGTGAATAAATGGGTTACCTATAGCCCACAGGACCAGCTACGCACATCTTATCTCTTCTTAGCATAGTTCTAGCAGGATATTCTGTTTCTGTGCATCATAGGCACAAACGAACTGAAGTATCTCCTCCGTATGAGTATTGGAAGCAGAACATTTTTCAGTCCAAAAATTTGTGAATAAATGGGTTACCTATAGCCCACAGGACCAGCTACGCACATCTTTAAAATATCTCTTCTTAGCATAGTTCTAGCAGGACATTCTGTTTCTGTGCATTATAGGCACAAACGAGCTGAAATATCTCTTCCGTATGAGTATTGGAAGCAGAAAAGTTTTCAGTCCAAAAATGTGAAAAAATTGGTTACACATACGCCACCGTACCAGCAACGCACATCCTAAAAATATCTTTTCTTAGCCCAGTTCTAGCAGGATATTCTGTTTCTGTGGATTATATGCACAAACGAGTTGAAGTATCTCCTCCGTATGAGTTTTGGAAGCAGAAAATTTTTCAGTCCAAAAATCTGTGAATAAATGGGTTACCTATAGCCCACAGGACCAGCTACGCACATCTTATCTCTTCTTAGCATAGTTCTAGCAGGATATTCTGTTTCTGTGCATCATAGGCACAAACGAACTGAAGTATCTCCTCCGTATGAGTATTGGAAGCAGAACATTTTTCAGTCCAAAAATTTGTGAATAAATGGGTTACCTATAGCCCACAGGACCAGCTACGCACATCTTAAAAATATCTCTTCTTAGCATAGTTCTAGCAGGATATTCTGTTTCTGTGGATTATATGCACAAACGAGCTGAAGTATCTCCTCCGTATGCGTATTGCAAGCAAAAAATTTTTCAGTCCAAAAATGTGAAAAAATTGGTTACACATACGCCACCGTACCAGCAACGCACATCCTAAAAATATCTTTTCTTAGCCCAGTTCTAGCAGGATATTCTGTTTCTGTGGATTATATGCACAAACGAGTTGAAGTATCTCCTCCGTATGAGTTTTGGAAGCAGAAAATTTTTCAGTCCAAAAATCTGTGAATAAATGGGTTACCTATAGCCCACAGGACCAGCTACGCACATCTTATCTCTTCTTAGCATAGTTCTAGCAGGATATTCTGTTTCTGTGCATCATAGGCACAAACGAACTGAAGTATCTCCTCCGTATGAGTATTGGAAGCAGAACATTTTTCAGTCCAAAAATTTGTGAATAAATGGGTTACCTATAGCCCACAGGACCAGCTACGCACATCTTAAAAATATCTCTTCCTAGCATAGTTCTAGCAGGATATTCTGTTTCTGTGCATTATAGGCACAAACGATCTGAAGTATCTCCTCCGTATGAGTATTGGAAGCAAACAATTTTTCAGTCCAAAAATGTGAAAAAATTGGTTACACATACGCCACGGTACCAGCTACGCACATCCTAAAAATATCTTTTCTTAGCCCAGTTCTAGCAGGATATTCTGTTTCTGTGCATTATAAGCACAAACGAGCTGAAGTATCTCCTCCGTATGAGTATTGGAAGCAAACAATTTTTCAGTCCAAAAATGTGAAAAAATTGGTTACACATACGCCACCGTACCAGCAACGCACATCCTAAAAATATCTTTTCTTAGCCCAGTTCTAGCAGGATATTCTATTTCTGTGCCTTATAAGCACAAACGAACTGAAGTATCTCTTCTGTATGAGTATTGGAAGCAGAAAACTTTTTAGTCCAAAAATGTGAAAAAATTGGTTACACATACGCCACCGTACCAGCAACGCACATCCTAAAAATATCTTTTCTTAGCCCAGTTCTAGCAGGATATTCTATTTCTGTGCCTTATAAGCACAAACGAGCTGAAGTATCTCCTCCGTATGAGTATTGGAAGCAAACAATTTTTCAGTCCAAAAATATGAAAAAATTGGTTACACATACGCCACGGTACCAGCTACGCACATCCTAAAAATATCTTTTCTTAGCCCAGTTCTAGCAGGATATTCTGTTTCTGTGCATTATAAGCACAAACGAGCTGAAGTATCTCTTCTGTATGAGTATTGGAAGCAGAAAACTTTTTAGTCCAAAAATGTGAAAAAATTGGTTACACATACGCCACCGTACCAGCAACGCACATCCTAAAAATATCTTTTCTTAGCCCAGTTCTAGCAGGATATTCTATTTCTGTGCCTTATAAGCACAAACGAACTGAAGTATCTCTTCTGTATGAGTATTGGAAGCAGAAAACTTTTTAGTCCAAAAATGTGAAAAAATTGGTTACACATACGCCACCGTACCAGCAACGCACATCCTAAAAATATCTTTTCTTAGCCCAGTTCTAGCAGGATATTCTGTTTCTGTGGATTATATGCACAAACGAGTTGAAGTATCTCCTCCGTATGAGTTTTGGAAGCAGAAAATTTTTCAGTCCAAAAATCTGTGAATAAATGGGTTACCTATAGCCCACAGGACCAGCTACGCACATCTTTAAAATATCTCTTCTTAGCATAGTTCTAGCAGGACATTCTGTTTCTGTGCATCATAGGCACAAACGAACTGAAGTATCTCCTCCGTATGAGTATTGGAAGCAGAACATTTTTCAGTCCAAAAATTTGTGAATAAATGGGTTACCTATAGCCCACAGGACCAGCTACGCACATCTTAAAAATATCTCTTCCTAGCATAGTTCTAGCAGGACATTCTGTTTCTGTGCATTATAGGCACAAAAAAAGCTGAAGTATCTCCTCCGTATGAGTATTGGAAGCAAAAAATTTTTCAGTCCAAAAATGTGAAAAAATTGGTTACACATACGCCACCGTACCAGCAACGCACATCCTAAAAATATCTTTTCTTAGCCCAGTTCTAGCAGGATATTCTATTTCTGTGCCTTATAAGCACAAACGAGTTGAAGTATCTCCTCCGTATGAGTTTTGGAAGCAGAAAATTTTTCAGTCCAAAAATCTGTGAATAAATGGGTTACCTATAGCCCACAGGACCAGCTACGCACATCTTAAAAATATCTCTTCCTAGCATAGTTCTAGCAAGATATTCTGTTTCTGTGCATTATAGGCACAAACGAGCTGAAGTATCTCCTCCGTATGAGTATTGGAAGCAGAAATTTTTTCAGTCCAAAAATGTGTGAATAAATGGGTTACCTATAGCCCACAGGACCAGCTACGCACATCTTAAAAATATCTCTTCTTAGCATAGTTCTAGCAGGATATTCTGTTTCTGTGCATTATAGGCACAAACGAGCTGAAGTATCTCCTCCGTATGAGTATTGGAAGCAAACAATTTTTCAGTCCAAAAATGTGAAAAAATTGGTTACACATACGCCACGGTACCAGCTACGCACATCCTAAAAATATCTTTTCTTAGCCCAGTTCTAGCAGGATATTCTGTTTCTGTGCATTATAAGCACAAACGAGCTGAAGTATCTCCTCCGTATGAGTATTGGAAGCAAACAATTTTTCAGTCCAAAAATGTGAAAAAATTGGTTACACATACGCCACCGTACCAGCAACGCACATCCTAAAAATATCTTTTCTTAGCCCAGTTCTAGCAGGATATTCTATTTCTGTGCCTTATAAGCACAAACGAACTGAAGTATCTCTTCTGTATGAGTATTGGAAGCAGAAAACTTTTTAGTCCAAAAATGTGAAAAAATTGGTTACACATACGCCACCGTACCAGCAACGCACATCCTAAAAATATCTTTTCTTAGCCCAGTTCTAGCAGGATATTCTATTTCTGTGCATTATAAGCACAAACGAGCTGAAGTATCTCCTCCGTATGAGTATTGGAAGCAAACAATTTTTCAGTCCAAAAATATGAAAAAATTGGTTACACATACGCCACCGTACCAGCTACGCTCATCCTGGTCCTCCCCACACACCCCTACACACCTGTGTAATTACTAGGAGTCTATGGGTTTGCTTTCACAAGAAAAGGACCTACGCGTTATGCAAAATGATAGGAGATCCCGTTCTATCCTGATAGGGGCAATCACGGGGCATAACTCTCTTCGGTACCACATGAGAAGACTAAGACTCACGGATGAAGATTTATGTCGGGGATGGTGAAACGAGGAAGCCAATGAGCATACAACCCACTTTCTCTGTCACTGCCCTATGCTTAGCCACCTTAGATCTTAATTTCTTGGTCAAACTTCTTCTGGGATCTTAAAGAATTATCAAATTATCAAATTCTCAACTTCATCAAATCTACTAGATGGTTTGGTGAAACAAAGTAAGACTAGGGTTTACCAATGGGCAATAGACGTCTTTGCCGTATGGGTTTCACAATGGGTATGAGTGTGGCGATGTGATACACAAACCTAACCTAACCTAGTCATCATTTCCAAAATTCCGGCTACCTCGGCTTAAAAATACATTTATATTGCAACCATCTATTAGTCTAAACGAGGTACCATCATCAATTTTTGGCCATTGATAGTCAGGATGTGTTCTGTTAGGAGTTCTGACCTAGCATCTCCACTAACAGCCTGAGCGTGGTATGCTATGACAGTGCTTTGGAAGTATATATGATATACAAAAGGTAAACAGTGCATCCACAAGAATAGATATCTTGTCCGTGATCTCAACGGTGATAGATTCTGTCTAAATACTTCAAGCATAAGTCCTTCCTCGCAGTATAAGGCGCTCCACGAGTGACAGCCATACAAAAAAGTACATATGTATATGTACAAGGAGTACTAGCTGAAATAACTAAAGCAATTGTCTTACGTCCATAACCCATCATAAAATCTCTCATCACAGCGTTAGTCGAGATTCATCAGACCTTTGCATAAGTAAACATGATAATATTCATCCAATTATAGCCAACATTTACGAATCCCTGCAAGAACTTCACAATTAATTAACTCAAAACGAGAAGTTGCAACAAATAAACATTCATTTCATCTGCGCGAGAGTTAAATAAACCAATTATCCTTCGAACGAATGGAATCATGTTATCCACTCCATAGTCAAGCTCCTTCTTTCCAATCCGCGATGGATCCCTCCCCTGTTACTAATAACAAAAATTCATTCATTCATTCATTAAGGATAATAGCTTATTTTGCATGCTCCATCTAGAACTAAAAGTTCGCACTCCGTTCAGGTCGCACTGTTGTTGCAACAATGCCAATGCCGTCAAGCAGCAACAAAAGACAATGGCGTTCAGCGCGAATCCCCCAAAACGTTAGCTTTACCAGCGCAAGGACTACGCTAAATATCCTGGCGCCTTCGCCAATCATCATGGGTAAATGTCGGAACACTTCTATGTTTTAGGTTATTACTTGTTTTTTCTGTTGCCGTTCCAGAGAATAAGACAGTTCCTACCCTCTCAATGCACATTGAATCCTGAATATTTTATGAGTGTTCTAGATATAATTAAAATTGCTCACAACTTTGCCCGCGCGCCACCACTCCACCACTCCGTCACTCCGCCATGGGAGCAGTCTGATAATAATTTTAATTAAATGTGCAAATGGATGCAGGGGAAATAGATAGCAATGGCCAGAATGCGTCCGGTTCGTACTGGTAACCAACTTATGCAAATGGTCAAAGTGTTTAACGTTCAGAGACGACAGTAACGGGCATTTGTTTGTCCGCTTGTCGGTTTGAATACTGCAGGAGCCTTTCTATGTCATGAATATTAACGGAGCAACCCCTAGGGGAAAAATATTTATACTCTTTCGGTTTTTTACTTATTTTCTTCGCTTTTTGTTGTTTGGACAACATTATGGAAGCATAGAAATCCTTACACGAATCGGAAGCGTGCAGCAGAAGTTAGTTTATGCAAAAAAAAACTTGGCATTCTGCTTTTGCTTACTGACTGATGGGCCTTGCGTTAAAAATTCCCTCGCATATTAATTGAAGGTACACACGCGGTGAACTGATGACTTAACTTGGAGCTCCCAAGGGGGCTCTCTAGTTTGTGTGTACATTTGTACATATGTGCACTTTGATAATTAATTTGTGGTTTCTTTTAGAAACTTAAGAGTTTCTAAGGTCCTTAAGGTCACTACTGGTTGCTTGTTAAATATCGTTGGATCCGCTGGTTCGATAACTAATAAAAGAGAAAAATTGAGAAAAGATTGATTTAAAGACGATTTGAGTGTCAAAATTCCAATCAAACACTTCAGCTACATCTTTTGTAAATCGAATGTTCAGTAGCGGTAAGGATGTGTAGTCTCACCCATTAGTTGAGATTAAGTTCAAAATTACACCTCAGGATTGTTTGACTTGAGGAGGAGATGATTCCACAAAACAAGGGTAAGGTCATAATTTGTTTACCTATATTTCCAGGACATAGGGAAGCGGCAGCTAGGTTTGTCTGCTTATGATTCACACAAACAGAATATCTGACTTGAATCGGGCCGGGAGAAGGTTTTTTTTTTTTCCGTGGGTTGGTGTGAATCTTTATATCTTCATAAAGACACTATGATACCCATGTACTCATAGTAGTGTCAGATTTTTACTGACTAAACACGCCCTTCCCTTTAGTTCCTGTAGTTTACTACGACTAGGTTTCCCCATACAGTAGTTTTAGTTTCATTATACGTACGCGTGAGGCAGGTAGATTTTCGGTAAAATCACCTACTAGAACCATTGAGTGGTTGTTACTCCTTGCGCTAAATCGAACGGTTTCGTTCGTTGGAGTTGACGCACGAGGTTTCTCATGTCCAAAATTTGGAGTATGGCATGGTTGCAATGACCATCACGTCGAGTTCGTAACTTCCTTGCAAAGTTTATTATTTCTTCGTCCACGGTTGGGATCAATAGATCTCCCTGTATATCATTATTTCGGAGATACCAGGGAGCATTCAGAATAGTCCTAATGACTTTGTTTTGAAATGATTGTATGGATTCTCTGTTACTTGCTTTAGAGCAGCCCCAGAGTTGTGGCCGGGAGAAGGTCTATTCAAAATTTCAGTATCTGGTTCAGTGGCGTACATCCATTTTTCCATACTTCTCTTGGAAAACGTTTTATCTATATTTCCCAGACATAGCGAGGCAGCATGCAGGCTCGTTTGTACGCATGAAGCACACATATCTGACTTGAATCGAGGCACGAAAAAGTGTATTCAAAATCTAGTTCGGTGGCGTATGTGTAACCAATTTTTTATAAATTTTTCGGATAAAATTTTTTTTTCCTAAACATAGCGAAGTAGCAGGTAGGATCGATTGTGCTAATGAAGCACTCAGGCAGAATATCTGGCTGAAATCGAGCTACGAGGAGGTAGGTTCAGTATCTGGTTCGGTGGCCCATGAGTAACGCATTTTTTGTAAATTTTTCGGAGCAAAATTTTTTATTTCTTCCAGACATCGCGAGGCAGCAGCTAGGCTAGAATATTTGACTTGAATTGAACCACGAGAAAGCAGATTTGGGATACAAGTGCCTAGGTCGGTGGATTAAAATAAAACATTTTCCGAGAAATATATGAAAAAATCGATAAGAAGGACCCTACCAACTAGGTACTGACACCTTGAATATACTTTTCGTGGCTCGATGCAAATCAGATATTCCGTTTGTGTGCATCACGAGCATAACGAGCCCAACTTCTGATTCGCAATGTCTGGGAAAAATAAAAAAATTTGCTCCGAAAAATGTACAAAAAATGCGTTACTCATACGCCACCGAACCTGATACTGACATTTTGAATACCTGCTGCTTCGCTATGTCTGGGAAAAGTAAAAAATTTGTTACTCATACTCCACTGAACCCGATACGCTTTAATGGAACAAATTGTTTTCAACAGAAGTGTATAGCACAACAATAGCTCCGTGAACCTGGATTGGATGAAATCAGTTTCACCGCCATGTGAGACAATTCCTTGGCCAAACGCAAAACTATTCGTTTCTCCTTAACAGTCGTACGTTTCTGACAAAAAATTGTTTGTGTCAACTCTTCCCTTCAAATATTCCACTTTCTTGCTCAGTTTAAAACCTCATTAGCCTTTAGTTTCTGATTATGAAAATGCGGATACCAGCTTCCTTCCAGTGGGAACATGTAGACGACTAGCTTGCACACTGTCCCCTTTCTTAAGAAACCATCGCGAGACCATTGCCATGTCAAAACAACGTCCCAACTTCATGACATAATCAAGGAAGCAACAATCACATACCTGATAGCCACAAAAATTTCCACTTGCCATCGAACGTGGAGTACAGACATATGTCCAGCGGGGAAAAAAATCCACAAAACGTGCAGACATTTTTTTTTTTACAACACCCACAATCCAGGATATACCTTATCGGAGGAAAATGTAAAAACCAACACCGTCCTGGATCGCAAGGAATTTTGTAATTTGAACATTGTGGTGACACCCAGACATTTTCACCAAGAATGCACTGCTGCCGCAGTCGGGAATCCAACAATCGTGCTGAGTTGTTAAACGATGAAAAAAAAAAAGAAAAATTCAATCGCTTACCCATTAGGGGGTAGGAGCTGGGGTAAGGGGTTGAAATGGTGTGAACAAATTTAATGAATTTCTTAATTTCCGATTTCCAAATGAACTATTTAACATCGTCATCAACAAAATTAACCTGTTTCCACAGTTGGTGGGGTTGGGGGTAGCTGGCACTTGGTTTTACTCCAAAGAGCCAGGAGCATAAAGTTGAGAATTTGCAAGAGGAAATGTGGTCACAACTCTAGGAAGGCGAGGAAGACTAAAGCAATGTATTTCGTCCTATTTCAATTTAGATAGCGCTGAAGGCGAAGATGGACCCAGGTCATAACTACCAAGACTTTGCAGTTATCCTACTAACCAATTTTGAACACCAACTTGTTAAGTACATTCTATTTCAATGTGGAAAACGGACGAAGGGGTGGTGCTTCAGAATGCGATAAATATGGCTCTTTAGTGGCAGTTTGCATTCTACTCGAATCTTTGGTGAAAAAGGAATTTGCAGTAGGGGAGGCTCAGTTTTAGGTAGCAGTACCATCTAGAATGGAATTTGATGCCAATGTGGATTGAAAAATCTTTCTTTTCATGCCTAGGGAACTAACAGCTCAAAAATGAGTAAGGTCTTAGAAAAAAGGTAGTAACGCATGATTAGAAGAACATATAAGAGGTCATTTGCCCCTTAACAAATTCATAGCATCATAGGATACTAGGTAAAGGGTGATTTGCACCCCATCTACATCTCGACAGTTCTTGAAAAATGTATTTAAGAAGAGGCCTAACCTTTAAATAATGTAAGCCTATCTCATAGTGCGCAGCGACAATCTGTGATCCATCCTAAACAAGGGTTGTCACAAGGTAGGTCAAGGATATTTGGGTAATTAGTCCTAGTAATAGCATCTGCCTTTAGTATATGTGTAGCAAAGAGCATGTACAGATTCCTCCTTTTGCCAGAATATTAACTTATAACCCTTTCCGGTGAGGTCATAGTTCCAATATCTGTGATAGATATTGTTTAATCTTTCAAGCAGGAGAAAACATGCTTAAACGTGGAAGCGATGAGCAGATAGAGCAACTTTGCTTTTGGTTCTAGAATTGTCTAAAAGCAAGCCATCAGCTTGTATTCCTGAATCCGCAGTAATCTTTCACTAGTAGGCATTTTGAAACACAAAAAGGATTGTCGTAAAAATTCTCTGATGAGGATGCATACCAATCCGTTTACCCAGCGATTTTAGTAGAAAGAAAGATATAGTGATACGCCGGTGATCCTTTGGTTGTACATACGTGCAAATATTCCTAAAGGCATGAAGAATAATGACTATTAAGCCCAGGCTTACTGAATCCTAGGACGAAGTAGTTCGTGACATAGAGAATACTTTCTGTAGTTCCATTTGCCAGGGAGTTGATACATTTTGAAGTGGAAGTACTATCTGTTTTAAGTGTAAGAACAAGAGCTATAGTTCAAGGATAACAAAAACATTGGCTATTAGATGCATTAGGTACCTGGGTGCCAATGATATCTCAGGCGAGTCTCCAGGATCAGCGTCGTTATTTCTCCAGTAAAGTTGATATTTTGTGTGAAACCATGTGTAGGCTTTAGCTTTTAGCTGTTATGGCTTGAAAAGGGAACTAATTCCATTAATAAGAGTGCTGAGTTAACAATCCCATGATCAGTATTAATATCTGATACAGCAGTATCCGTCTGTTCGTCTAAATGCTTTCAAACAAGGAAGAACGGTAGGGTATCATACTATCAGTGGCATAGGCGACTGCCGCTTGATATCGATTGGGACAGTTCCTCCTAATGGGGGTAGAAGCTCTCTCCGGAATCCACATTATATTTCACTAATGAATGTACGGTCTTTATACTCTTCCTAGGGATTTCAACAATACTGTCGTGTGACTTGCAGCGATATTGAATTTAGCCTTTGTGGTAACGGCTAGAGTTTTTTCCAACAGTATCATCATTAGACCAACTAAGTGTTGGGATGATGGAGGTAGGAGATTCGAGTCCCACACCGGACTATATCTTCTGAATGTGTAAAAATAAAATATCCGCGACTATTCGTGTACGTCTGTACGAAAGGAACAAAGGGAAAGGTGGTGAGAAGCTAGTTCCTGGATCCAATGAACATGTAGAGCCAGTTAAATATACTTAAATACTAGCTCTCCTATAAGGCATTGCTCAACTTTCTTGTAGCAAAAGGCAATAGTTTACTGAAGACATTGGTTCAAAATTTCATTTGATAGAACTACCTTCAGTTTGATTATTGACGTAAATAATAGTCTCAAGACTGATCAAAGTATCGACATAGCCAATGTGTACGATCCGCCTCAAGGTTTCTTCGATTCGATAGCGAGTTCTTTCATTTAATCTGCTTGGTTTGAACCACAGAACAAACTTTGACCATGTTTGTATAGGTAGTGTGGCTAAATGAGATTTGCATATTCATGCAGCTCTAGGCACATTTACAGAACACATATTATTCAGATAGTCAACCTAGATATCTCCTTCTGTCTCAAGCTGAACAGCACAAAAAACAGCTGATTTTTACCAGAAATGAGAAGAGATCTCATCAGAACAAAAATTATATATTTGGTTCTGGCATTCTTGGAGTAAAGTTTAGGGAAGAATAGGAAATTCATCTTTCATTTCTGCAACAAATGGGAAGCTTTGTTCAAAAACTCAATCTGACTCAGCTACTCAAAACCAATAATTCTCAAGCCCTTGGTGAAATAGGTGTCGAAACCATCGAAAATGGTCAAACCAGCCGATCTAGTTATTCGAATGAGATAATATTTCATAATTAAAGCAACATTCGTTGAAAAATATTAAACAGTGTTTTTTTTTATAACTTTTTTACAAAAAGAAACCAAAAGATGGGCCATCCTGTACTTTTAGCTTTCGTGTCATTCTTAGCAAATTTTCTGAATGGATTTCACTTCACATTTTTATAAGAAATTTGGAAAAATAAGAATGAATTTTACAGAAATATAGAAAACAGGATGAATTCCAAAAATTGTGGTATTTCTAGATATTTTTCAAAAATCGTACGAACCCGATAAGTCATTGAGTTTGGCATTGCTGTTAATTCAGTATGAAATGCCTTCGGTACACAAAATACTCGTACTTGTCAGAAGTGTAAGGTTCATTTGGAAAGTCAAATGTTAATTGTGCAAAAGTTCTTGCATGACGACTTGCCAGAAGCAGCAAGGACTCAGAGTATACATTTCGCTGCTGTAATGCGCTCCAATTAAATCCGCACGAAGCTACTCAATTTACGTCAATTTAAAGCTTAAACATCATTCAAAAGGTCATTGCTCCACATTCATCAGTGCAAGAAACCGGATGCGGAAACAATATACAGTTTTTATTCTTTTTTTTTTATTTTAAGCAAACGAGGATGTCAACGACTCCAGCAATTTGTCATGTGCTCAACTCGTCGCAAGTGTATTCTTCTCCAGAAATGTTTTTTTCGTTTTTTTTCCCCAGCAATACTTTGTTTTTCTTTTTCTGTCTGTTAATTAAAAATTAATGGCTGTAATTAACTTGACGGCAGGAGTACAGAGTATTTTGCTAATTATAAATGGTAGTGAATGCAAAGGACACCGGTTCACAACTGTACTGGTGCAATAATCGCAATTCATATGGACGCCATTGTGCAAGGGAGTACACTCTTAATTAAGGTACTCGGCGTTGACGTCGACGTCGACGTCGCCGCTGACAACGACCCAACCAGCAGCGATGTGGCGGTAGTTTACTCGTACACCCACTGCAATTGAAATATGTGAGTAAGAAAAAAAGCTTTCTGAATTTCGCTCCAGGTTTTTTGTCCACCTTGCCATGGAACCGCTGGAGGTAATTAGTTCAAAAATCATGAAAAAAAAACGGAAAAACTCGCCGAGATATCCTTTAGTTGATGTTTTCTTTTGGGAGCCCAAGACCGCATATATTTCTGGTACTCTGCGCTTTTTTGAATTGGAAAAAGTTTTCCTCTTCAGGAGAGACTATCGCCGAGGAGATAACGCAGTGAAAACTTGAAACTTCACTATCAAAGCAAAGAACTATGGGGGAAGTATAATAGGGACCGACAAAAATTATCTGACATTCTCAAGACAGAGAGGAAGTAAGGAAACAAAAAAAAAAGGAATAGTTTCTTGGTTTTCCTGTTGGAGAACATATGCCGAATAGTTGGTGCTTTCTTTTTTCGGCTGCGAAAAACAGTTTTCCTAACACTGCTGCTGCTGTTCTGCATACTTGTTAATGTATTTGTTGGTGTAGTGCACACATTCTCGGAGGAAACTTCAGCATAACAGCACGAAGAAAGGAGTAAAACATTGGTTAAGTGGAAAAGTTTATCCTTTTCTATTGATTTGAATGCTGTTTTTGTTTTTTTTTTTTGGATTTTATTTTTGTTTATCATGTTTATCTGATGGAGTCGATGGAAAACTCAAAGTTGCAAATTCGATTTTTGTACAAGAAAAAGTGGAAAAGTTGCAAGATATCGGTGGATGGAGAAGTCTTATGAATAAATTGTTACTCGTCTTGACATTTTAAAAATCACTTAAAAGGATTTCACTTGCATTGGCATGCGTAAGATTGTATTTTACTTGGAATCGACAGGGCGACAGGACTTTTGTTGGCCAGTTTCGAAGTTATCGAAGAAAGTGTTTTTTGAGAAATTTGTTTCTCAGAAAAGAAGATTTGGTATCAGTAAAGCGGAAGTTAGCAATTCGTTCGAACTGAGTACAGATAATGCTTCTAAGACATTAAGCAATTCACACATACATATGTGTACAAACAGGAATAGTTAAAGGAGATTATTTGGCGAATGTTGTTTATCTGTCGACTACAACATGACTTTAATGTTATAGTACTGGAGATAGAAAACAATTTGCTTTAATTTACTACTACATTTGGAGTTTTCGTGGTCTTAAGGCTTGACATTGGTTCCTTATTTTGGGTGACCTCTTCTTAAAAGTAGTCCGCTGAATGACTGCTGGTGGAACTATAAGTCAGTTCTTCATAAAGGGTGGACCGATGCATCCACAGAGAGTGACAGTTTGGTGGGGATTGTGGAGTGGTGGGATCATTGAACCATTTTTCTTCGAACATGAGGCTGGGAATAACGTTTCGGTCAACGGTGGGCGTTACAGAGCCATGTGAACCAACTTTTTTTTTTATTGAAATTGAAGATATGAATTTGAACGACCTCTGGTTCATGCAGGATGGTGCGCCATGCCACACAGAATATGCCACAATCGATCTTTTGCGCACCACACTCCCAAATCGTGTTATCAACCGTTTTGACGATGTCAATTGGCCGCCTCGGAGCTGGACTTTTTTTTTGTGGGGAACCGCGAAGGACCGATGTTATGTAATCACTTAAGGCCGAAACTATCAACAAGGTCTTGGAAAATTGGTGTGACAGAATGCGCTACTTCGAGGCAGTCGAGGCAGCCACTTGACCGACGTTGTGTTCCATAATATTTTCATTTATAGTATTTTTAAAAAAAAAATTGTATAATTCTTTCAAATATGAAAAATGACACGCCCACTTTGTTAGAAAACGACTTGGCCATTAAAGTGCAAGTACGTGCGACCCAGTCGTGGACTTTGTTTGAAGATGTTTTATAAGTAAAGGGCGACGAGATAAGAACGATTTTTTGTAGTTATCCACAGTAAGCGCCTTGGCTCCAGTTGTTAGTTCATTGGACCATGGAGCAAGGGGTTTGGAACACCTAAACAAAACGCTCTTTCGAGGGTCTTATACACAACTATACTAAGAAAACTCTCAAAATAACAAATTGCCATTCGAAGGCCTCTTCTATTAGTGTAGAGAACACGCACCATACGAATAGTTGTGAGAATCTAGGCCTTGAAACCCAAACCTGTCGCGCCAAACGCCCAAGACAAAGAGCCTATAACGTCATCTATCCAAACATCTATGTCAGTTACCGTCATTTCGTTTTAGGTCTCGTTTTAGGTTTTACAAATAGCTCCCAGATCTAGGACTTAAAAGTGCAGTCCTGTCTGCTGATTCCTTGTTTCTAATTTCGTTGAGGTTTGCGAAGTTCTCTAAACTTAAACGCAGATAGAATTTGATTCTTGGAATATGTCTCGCCTTAACTCTCGTTAAAGTGTAACCCATTGGTGGCGTATCTATTCTTCTAATTCGTCCAAGTAATACACTCATCAGATGATACGAGCCGAGCTAATGAGGGTCCCCTTCGACAGATCCAAAGAGCATCGAATCAAGTCCCGTCTAGCTCAACCCCAGAGCTGTCATCCTAGGGACGTTATAATCACTCACATCTCTTAGTTTTCGACCTGCAGGCTTTATGTGACTACCACAACAAAGTGAACAGTGGCATCAGAGACCACATACTTAGGTTAACTACAACTATTCCCCAAGTGTTTACATTATATACACGTAGGTATGATGAGATGAAAATTCATAAGTCCTTAACTATGCCAACCAGTCAAACGGTCTACCTACTAATCGGCTCATGCTGCCACAATTTTAAATTTGCGTCATTGCTTTGAACAAATTTTAATTATCTTTAATAATTACCGTCTAGCAATTAAACACTTTATAATCCCATAAAATGTTTTCCACAAATTGAGTGACAATAACTAATTTGCATTTTAATCAACGTTTATTAGTGAATTATTAATGAAGCCTTTTCGCACATTAAATGCAACAAACCTGTACCTACAGCATATGTCAGTCAGTTGATATAATAGGTACATAGCTTGTTTTTTTTATTTTTTTTTTTATAAGAGCTATTACGTGAATAGTTTAATTGCACCTTCAATAGGCTAGAAATGATGGACACATTCATAAACATATGTTCACATGGCATGCAGTAAATTTTATATATTGCTATACCATAATAGAGCAGGAGGTGGCCTTTTGTTAAAGCCGTTCATGTTCAATTCACTAAGTGAAACCATTTCCTGTGAACGAATTCACAATGTTTTAATGTGTACCTACGCAGTACAAACTATCATGCGAAGAACTATCGTTTTGCGTGCTTTCATCGTAACCATTATCGTCGTCCTTAATGCGTGCGATAGAAGTCCAAATGTTGATTATCTGATGCATCAGATATCCGCACAAATTCTACGTCGCAAATGATTTGTCAATTATTATCCTTTCACCGAATGCACATCAGTCCACCCATTTTATTCGTAATGGCACTAGGACTCCAATTCGCTTGTATCGTCTGCTAGAGCGGCTGAAGGATGTGCACGTACATGTATTGACTTTAACCATAGGACACACGGTTCCTAAAAAAACGTCTCATCAAAAAATTGTATCAATAAATCATAAATAGGCAATCTAACTTGAAGGATCCTTTCTTAAATCCTGTATCGAATTCTGGGTCCGAATAAGCTCTTCATTTTTTACTGCTGCAAGATAGCTATTCCAGAGGATTAGTATAAAATTTTGTCAAAGATTGACCATTCAAACGATGCCTGCTGATCCGATAAATCGGTGAAAGGTATTTTATTAGAAAATTTTCAGGTCAGACAATCGAAATAATATAAAATAAATGTATTTACACGTCCACCAGGACGAGACGATAATTCCATTAAAATCGAGCCCAGAATTCGATTACGAAACCGTCCGTGTCGCTGGAGTCACTCGAGTATCCACAGTGGTTCGGTAATAAACATTCGTTGGACTGACGTTGCAACTGACCCCCGGTTAAGGGTAGGCACATCGATTTGCATGTTTCATGCAAATTCAACACCACTCGGTGGACAAGGTGTGTGCAAGTACCCGACCGATAGACACTTTACCATTTTCATTAGACTGCGAAAAAACTTCCCACCTAGCGGGGATAGGATTACACCTAATTTAGGACTGCAACTGGAGGACTTGGCCGAAATCCTTAAGCAGGGAAATCACACAGCTAGGGGTGAACAAAGTCGAAATGGAAAGGGCTCATTCAAATGAACTAGACAGTCAGTGTGCAATTACTGTCCCCGATTGGCTAACAGTCATTGGTCTGGGAGACAACCCTTTGGGTTTGGCAAAAATCTGAATAATTTCATGTTTGGTCAATTTACTGTCCAATTAATTCCATTGAATATTCCAGGGGCATAGACCAGGTTGTGGATACCAGTGGCGGCGGCGTTGGATAACGAAATCCAAACCTTTCAGCAGAAGATACACATTTTTTTGTGCTTTTAGCTGGAAAAAAAGGAACTGTATCCAATCAACCTAATCGGATCGAAGAGATTTACCAGTAAAAAATCAAAAAAAAAAAAAATTATTAGAACGGGAATGATGACGACGCCAGTGGATACGTGCTATAGCGCAGAGCACAACTCGTACATTTGTTAACAGTTTGAACTGTTCAAACATTGTCGTAGCTCGTTCAATCGGAGTTCATTTAATGTAGGGCAAATTGTGCACACTGATGAAACACATACACTCATCCACGGCACTTATACACATATATATAGGGACATCTGCCCACATTGTGGACACTCTGCCATCGGGACATAACGACCAAAAAGCATCCCTCAATGTCGTCGTGGGTTGGGATCGGTCGGTCGGTCGTCTTTACCAAAAACGAATGTCGGACCTAGCATATTGCATACATATTTCGAAGACCTGTGTCCCGGCCATCAAGGGATATGGTGTGAAGTACGATAAAGGATCCGAACCGTAGCCAGAACCCGGCAATATTCAATTGACTGATTTTATTGGTTTATGTTAATTTTCCTGATCGAAAGTGTGGTGGCTGGTTGGCAGTGATGGTAGTGCTTCGATAGGTGCTGAAGGACTCTTGTGCAAATAGCATGTGATGTACCTACTCCAGAACGTGCACATGTACGTCATTGAGTCCTCTGTATCTATTCATCAGAAATGGAAATGGAACAACTATTAAAAGAAGGGCATAAGCGAAGAGAATACCCTTGGTCTAGGTTTGGTTTCCATTAATTCGAGGGGGTGTGGGGGGAAATTCGATGACAATTAACTTTTGCCGCAGTTCGTTGCGAATGTCCTTCTCGAGAAGCGTTTTATTGCTGAAGACTTTCATTTTATTTAACTCGTTTTTTTTTTTTTTGTTGACTTTCTTCCTCATCTGTATTCGAAAAAGTATTGTGTGCATTTATTTTTGCGTAGGTCCTGGTTGACGATACTGCTTCGAATGAAGGACAATTTTCGTACTTTTACTTGCGTTTTACCTTTCAATCAATACGGGTTTAATATTTGATCACCGAAGGATGGTGGATTGCATAACTCAGCATGTTCATCTGTTGTTTATGAGCAAGGACGTCAGAATACTTGAGGTAAACACAATTGTGGTTAAACACCGCGAAGTTGTTAAGTTATTTTCGGAGATTCCATGGCATTTACGTTAGCATGTGTCAACATTTATGGATGTTGACTGCAAAGTTTGGCTTTACTTGGCTATAATGTGCACGTTGTATTGGCTAAATTCATAACTCATGACATTAGGAATTCCTGTGAGAAAACCATGCTGCTGAGTGTAGGTATGTAGGTTGATAATTCAAACGACAAGGATATGGTTTGGGGTGGCATTAATTCCGGTTGTTGGATTTGTTTATGCTCAAATGTGAGGGACCATCACAGGTCCCCATGAGAATCATAACAATTTGCAGTTCAAAATTATGCAAAAGGAGTCGATCTCGGGATTCCGACGGAGGAATGAAGAGCCTTGTAGAAGTAACCAGATAAGTATTTCTTGTTTGCTTTTGGAACCAAATTCCTAGAACATTTAAAACCTCGTAAGCTAGAAGATGTCAAAGAAGCTCAAGACCTGGGGTGTGTACGTAATTCGAGAGATTGACAAAGCAAAGAAGGGAAATAGAAAGCAAAAACCATCAATTACAGGCAAATAATAGGATTACTACATCGCTAGTAAGGAAAAGCAGGAAAGAATTTTTTTTTAGGGAGACCGTAGCCCGAAAGATTGGACTACGCTTTCTTTAAACCAAACTCAGTAAAGATTAGATTTATTTGTTTTTAAAGTTAGAAGGACTACTGAGTCAAGGCTCGATTCTCAGATAATATCCTTTTTTTTATGGTTAGGACCACAAGATAGACTGGTCTGCAATCGTCAGACAAGCATTTTCATGTAGTCTTTAACAATATGCACTCATACTGGCTAACTTCTTTGTAGATACTGTAACACCTCTTTTTTTTGGGTTTTGGGGCATGTGTGCCTCGGTCGACCCACTCTCACTTGTACTGTGTAAGTGTTCTCCATTATAAAGCAATGAGGGTGACGTCTTTTCGAAATGTAGGTCAGATCTACTGGCATCTTCACCATTAATTCTATGAAATCCTGTTTTATTCTGTATACCTACATATATTAGACCAGAAAACCTGATTCAAAAACGTCTCCAACTGTCAAGTGCTGTATCTCTCCGTGTAAGAAGTGATTTCTATCATACAGCCGCGCGGAGCATACTACTTATTACCAAAAGGAACAGACCAAGTGTACGTACTTATCGCAGGAGTATATGAGTAGTTATTGTAGTGTATATTGAACTACTGTCATCTCCATAAAAGACGATCGGGAGTCTAGAGCTTCTACAGAGATCGATCGAGATTTGAAAACTGCTCCGCTGTCTGAAACGAGGCGGATATCTCTAAAGGATATCACGATTTTCTTAAGCAAGGTAAAGACTACTTTAATTCTATCATTTCCACTTGGAACACGCCACGATGATTTGGATGAAAGAAAAGTTTGAGATTAAGCCTGTCAGAGAAAGCAACTTCACCAACTTCGTCCTTGGTCTTTGAGCCGTCATTCAGTGTAGAGATGAATCGACTGATCACCCAAAAAAAAATTGTCATTTCAGAGTGGCTTGGGAGGGATGATAAGGAGGATCTTTTTGTTAAATTTTACACATGGGATGGTGCAGTTAATGTTTTTGGGGGAGATCTCGAACTATAAAATAGTTCCAAGGCAAGCGATTAGACCTGTTACCAATTGCTTTGCAAGGAGACTATTCGACGAAACATGATGTCCAGGGCCAACGAGAAAGTAGTACGTAGTGCTTCGCTAATGCAAAGACGTACTGTGCTCTGGTTCTTGCTGAGATAATCGCGATTTATAATTATAGAACTGTCCACCAGACAATCAGGCCGCATGTTAACATCGGTCTAGTAGCCCGAAGTGTGGAACCAGTGAGTTATTCGAGGTTGCAGACCTCATATATTTGAAAATCTTTTTTGCAATACAAACGTACTACAGTAGCCTTCTTGACCCTTTTTTTAATGCTAAGTCTCCAGTTTAGTTTCCTTTCCAGGATAAAACCCCAAATGATTTGCTTCGTCAGAAAAAGTTATGAGTTCCAGTTAATTTCTAGTTGAAGATGATCTGTGGAAAACCATTTTCTGGGAAATGGGTGTCAAGCAGTATATACAGCGAATTTTTCCTGGGTGAACGGAAAACATTTACCTTAGCCTAGATGACCCAGGAAGACATAAGAGTCTTCAAAAATAACGTTTGGCTTTCTTTAATTCTTTTTTGTATTTTGTGTTTAGCGCTGCCTTCTAGAAGTCTCAGTTTTGAGTATCACTCGTACTTTTGGTATCGTTGAATAGTTTTTTCAATTATTTTTTAAAGGGCCAAATCCAAAATTGAATTATAGAGCAGGAAGGATTTAGCACTCTATTGAAGACGGAGGTTAGATCCTCAATTATGTGCTCAAGTTCTTGAGGTTTGCAGGATTAAGTTCATACGAGGTGAGTTAATTACCTAAAGTTGACCTGGAATTGTGGAACTCAGTTTTCTGGAAACTAGAGAATAGAATCCCCATAAAAAGAAAGATAATGGTAGGTGTGACCCGAAGAGGACGAAGAAGAAACCGATGCATGCACAGAGAGTGACAGTTTGGTGCGAATTGTGAAGTGGTGGCATCATTGAATCATTTTTCTTCCAAAATGAGGCTGGAAACAACGTTTCGGTCAACGGTGGGCGTTAAAGAACCATGTTAACCGACTTTTTTTTACTGAAATTGAAGACATGAATTTGGACGAGTTTTGGTTCATACAGGATGGCGCACCATGCCACAATCGATCTTTTGCACACCAAATTCCCAAATCGTGTTATCAGACGGCTTGGCGATGAACTTTGGACTCTTTTTTGTGCAGATCCGTGAAGGAGCGATGTTGTCCCAACAATTCGGAAATGATTCAAGCACTTAAGGCAATTATCATCCAAGCAATCCGTGAGCTACAGCCCGAAACCATGAACAAGATCTTGGAAAATTGGAGTGACAGAATGCGCTACTGCGAAGCCAGCCGAGGCGGCCACTTGAACGACGTTGTATTCCGTAATTAGTGGGAAAAATACCATAACACATGGAAAAATATTGTTCATTTTATTGCATCTTTAAAAAGAAACTTGTATTTGGCCCACCCTGTACATCACTCGTTTTACTTTTTAATGGCAATTCCTGGAATATATTTGTCAGGACTGGTCATCCCACCAACTTATGAGATATGCAGGTAGAGGGTCAACACATGTTAGGTCTCTCGAAAAACATCGAGAAGTTGGCTAAGTTAATAACAGAAGACATATTTTACCTGCCCATATGACCAGTTTCCACCTTTCTAATGCAATTTATCTTTAAGGTTTTGTTTTTTTAAGTATTCAACCTGCTTGTGGGCGCCGTGGCTCAGTGGTTAGTGCGTTGGACTATGGAGCAAGGGGTTCGAGATCGAATCCCAGTCGGGGAACACCTAAAAGTTTTTTCACGGCCTCACCTCTCGCGAGCGTCTGACAAACATCCGAGAGTACACGACTGTCTCGAGAAAGCTTCTGAAATAACAAATTGCCCTTCGGACACGGCATTAAACAGTAGGCCCCATCCGTTCGTGTAAAGAATATAACACGCACAACACGAATGGTTGTGAGAAGCTAGGCCTTGGGTCCCATCGACCTGTTGCGCCAAGTATTTATTTTATTTAACCTGCTTGTTAAAACTCAATGAATAAATAGACTACGAAATGGCATTAATTGTTGCAGAAGTTCTTGGAGTTCAATATCCTATTCTAGATTAAGTTTAGAAGTACTGACTCTGATCAAGTAAGCATTCCTTCGTCCCTTTGTCCCAAAGTAGTGCAATGGATAGATTATCCTTATCATCAGATTTTCCTGCTACCAGGATATCAAATAATTGTTTGATTTTCTCAAGGGATATTTACTCAATCAGAGCCAGTCTTTTTAAATTTCATCAAGATATGAATTATGAACTAATAGTCTGTAAGTTGTTGTGCGTCAGAGCGTATAGTTTTACTCCATTAAGAGTCTTAAGAAGTCATTCCAAGCTGAGTAGGAAACTCCTTTATTATGACAAGACTTGTTATCAGCAGCATCCCTTTCATACAAACAAGACATTCATTAAACATCAAAATCCATTGCAATGCCATTCAGGACAATATGCTCCCTCACACACACACACACAAACAGCTACATCCTTTCCTGAGGCAAGCAACCGGTAAAAGAACACCTCAACCGATAAAGAATAAAATAATTACCCCCATAAGTGTAGAGGTCTGTGGCCAACCCAACAGCCACTTCACAAATGATTCATTCATTTCGGATCCAAATGGATCCGAGACTCAAATAGGAAATACACCTTTCAGGACACAAAATAGCTACTCCATTGCTGGTAGGAATCCTACCATTTTACCATTTCGGTTCCATATGATTTATAAAGTTCTCTTAACTTTTCAAACAGAATCAAAAATTTGCAACCAGCCTCATAAATTTCTTATTCATATGAACGAACGTGTGTACATGCAACCGGAAGCTTAAAGACGATGACGAAGAGGAACTCATCGTTCACCTGCTGTGTACGAACGAGTGTGTGTCTCGGTGTCGGTGTAACTTTCAGTTTTAGGCTCACACTATGTGTGGCATAGTCTCATGACTTTGCCCTGGTGATGGTAATGATCCCATCCTTTTATCTTCTGATTTGTGGTTTTGTATAGAGCTGCATCTGTGCTGTGCACTTTAAGGAAATGGCAAGTGCCAGTTGCCACATAAGTATTATGCATTTATTCAGTTCTTCTAACCTCCACGAGCATTACGATGGAAATGTAGAGGAACCGAAAGGACACCCCAAATGAAGCCCTATTCGTATAAAGAAGAGCTCAGTCAGTTGTAGCATCTTTGGTGGAGTAGTGACATTGTAGTCTAAAATACCAGAGGCGGTGTGAGGGAAATGCATTAAATTGGGCGAAAAGTTATTTTATGTAGGGATTTCCATTATATTTACTCTTGAAGATGGAGCAAAGTTTTTAAGAATTTGAATAATTTATTAAAAATATTCTTGTGAAATGGTTATTCTTTGTGATCTTAGAGCGTGGAATGATTGAGTGCTCACATTAAGAGTGTCAGAAGACAGTTAGACAAACGTTTTAGGGTGATGACATATTTAACATTTAGGAACAACTATTTTGACGCAGGAGAGATTGTTAAATTGGTTTAGGTTTGGCGAATATCCTCCATTCACTACAAAATACGCTTCCGCTACTCTTTGAACTATTTTTGTTTGGTAGGCGAAATAGTGATTCTTCCTCTTCTTTATCCATACAACTGCGACAGAAGTCGTTGTCCAGAACTCCACGGTTCAAGGCGTGTATACCTAATGCACACTGACATCCACCTGCTGATTGTCGTCCTATGTTTGTTCAACTGTGGCCACATTTGGCTAGTATGATTGATAGACCATTTTACACTTGCCTGATGTGAAGGTAAAATTGCAGCTTCGCATTAATAGTCGAGAGCTCTTGTTTAGAGCGACATTTAACTAGTTGCTCTGCTATGTCCTGATCAGGACCCCAACATAGATGTAGTTTCCAATACTAGATGTTTCATGCATAGAAGTGCGACAAGAAGTTTCAATGTATCATCCACTCAATACCGATCGAACCACCGCTTGGAGTACCACCCTTGGAATTGCCCTTAAAGACATGTTCATGCCAAGAGAGATGCTTGCCTTGTCTTAAGCCTATGTGTAGATTTCCAGTGCGGAATTCTTGATTCATCTGCTCTGAGAATATGTGCATGGTATTGTATAGGTATTGAAGTTCAGAAAAGGGGTTAAGAAGTACAATTTTATATATTAAGGTCTAAGGATAGTGGGATCAGGGGAATTTTATTTTCAAACTTGGCCAGAGGAACTATGAACATATATGTCTCCAGTGGCACTGTGGGGATTGTCCAGAGAATATATTTTCCGTAACTGTACGTAATTTACAGCATGCGCAAACGCTTATTTAGAAGTCCGCGAAAGTGTGTCCTCCCTCATTGATCCTTTACGCAATTTGATTCTAATACATATACATCGACAGTAGTTATCTTCGACTTTCTAAAGAACTGATAGTTCGCACACAAGTTTTTTTTATCAAACCGAAAAGCCATCCATTTCATATCAAGTTTGTAAAATGTTAGTTCGTTTATAACCAGAAGTGGAACTTCCTAATCTGTAGCTAAAGATCGAACCGAAAAGTCCTAGGGAGTAAACAAATTAATCTTTAGTTGTGAGGTGCATGCTGGTATTATTCTCTTTGAACTAGACTTCCTAGGCAAGAAAAAGTGGTTCATTACATTTCGTAAAGGAGTTGCAGCTACGGCCTCCAGCTACATCCGCATCGTTCCTGGAGAACATACCTGCAGTTTTATAATCAGGGACCAAAAGATTCCTGGCATGAGTGGGACACTCGAACAATTCAAAGCGGCCGTGATACACAGGAAGTATTTATGGAGGCCCTGTTAAACCATACTAAGAGTTATGCTCGACTTCATGCGTTGCAAGATTAGGTTCAAGGAAAAACGCACCCATTCCACTGTGTTTTAGTATCAGTCAGTACAGTAGCCAAAGGGTAGGACTTCATCTAGCACTGTAAGCACTACTTTAGTCATTTGTCAAGGCTTGCTTGTGGTTAGGACAAATGCTATTATCCCTTTAGTTGGTCACAAATTTTCTTTTCTGGCTCCATGTTCTGGGTTCTTAATATCACAGAATGAGCCCTATAGTCCGGATCCATGTACGTACATTCTTGTATTGTTCGAAGTTATGTAAGGTATTATGTGGTGAGTTAAGTCTCCTTGTTTTCTGGTATTCCACTCCTCTGCGTTGAGGATAAGGGATAAGTGGCTTCTCAGTTGGATTTTCTTCGTAAAACAATCATAAAGATGGTATTCTGTGTGTCAAGTTCATCAGTCTCATGAATAATTTTCGATCTGTCATGTAGCCTCTCTCCACTGTGAATATCAGTTGCACAATACTTAAAGATATTTGATCTGTGGATCCTCTGTGAACATGTTCTAGCCATGTAGATCGTGTTCCAAACTTGAAACTATAGCTTTACATACATACATATGTATCTTATCATCCTACTACAGTTCTCTGATTATTCTTCTCCAATCATACTCTAGTATGATTATCCCATTATAGTGGATTTCATTGTATTGAACATGTAAAATCTGATGCATGGTCGGATGGTGTTTTTCAAAGTTTCGAGAGATGACCCCTATGACTGATGGACACTACTTGAGATCCTTTGAATTTTTTTTTTCAGCCTCGATTAGATAGGAAACTACAGTGATGTATGCCATATAGTGTGGACCAAAACAGTAGGATGGACCGCATGCAGGACGTGAAAGTGAGTAGTGACGTGCCTTGGTAGTTCTTTCAAGACATAAAATAGCTTTTCTTGGAAATGAGTTACATCCTACATATAAAATTAAAGCTAGTGCTTTAGTATGTTTTCAAGTGTTAACCATTAGGTGCCTTTCTCTCTTTTGTGCTTTTAAATATCTGCCTCTACCGGGACCTTCTCTTTCACGACCAACTGCTATAAATGGTTTTATAAATTTATATAAAACTATCTATATATTTTCATTGAATTGAAAGCTTAGTTTATACTGAGAAATCTGTTCGAATTTGGCTTTCGTTTTCACACCCACACACGGCCCAAACTAAGGAGAAAGATAATATGAACGAAAGAAGGACTAGCTGTTCTTAGTGTTCATCTGTACCTCTCGTGTAAGATGTCGGAACAAAGTCACGAATAAGTCACGGCTTCTGTACTTTACAGCTTTGTCGATGATCCTAACAGCTTACTTAACCTAACGATATTCTGCTGATAAATTATAATTCTCAGGGCAATCCAGTGTTAAGGAGTTCCAACCCAAGGTATGAAGTTACTTTAGGAACTTGCAGCAACTTCATTTTCAAAAACGTCACGTTCTTTACACTCAGTTCGCAGTTTTTCACATATCGGCAAGTTACAAAGTTGTGAAAAGCATTAATGTCATAATGACATCGAAAAGTCATTTGTGCGCCCCACCTAGTCCCCTGGGAGAGAGAGAGCAGACACCGCCCCTGCAATGAGCCCTAACCCAGAATTGGTATTCGCAGAAAAACAATCACAATGCGAGTGTATGGATATAAAAGAGCCATATATCAACGTGAAATTCATTGCCCTGGATAGTGCAAGACCAGACTGGCAATTTTATTATAGCCCTCGAGAGATTCCAAAATGTTGTGATAAGAATGAAAAATTTCCTGACTCCACCACTCCCTCTGCTGCTGTTAATAAAACGTTAATCACTCCTCTTGAAAGTTTTTCCTCTTCCGTGCAACTGACACACACAACAGTTGCCATACTGCAATCCAACTGACGAGCACTGGCCAACCATCATGCCCTATGACGACGACGACGACGACGACGACGACGACGATGATGATGATGATGATGATAAGTTTTGGCCAAGTTTAACTTTAGTCCTTGGATAGGAAAACTTGCTTGCCAGACCACAAGTAAGTGTTAATGCGATCGTAAAATGTCCTGAAACAAATGGACTTCCAATATCAGTAGCGATATGGCAGGAACTATTACCACACCCCCAGCATGCACACACACACGCATACGATTGCGAGAGAACTCCCATTAGGGCTTAGCCCCAAAGCCCTCTCGGTTGCGGTTTTGACCATTGTCATCCGTACAATTGACGTTTTAGCCTTCGACTGTCTGCTGCGTTCAAACTGACCACACAGCTGTGGGCCATCCGAAGGCATTAGCTCCTCATGGTGGTGGTGGTGGTGGTGCCTGACGGAGAACGAGAAGGACTTGTACTTCCTTTGCTGTTCTACGGCTGCGGTCGCACGGATACAGTGGCTATAATAGGTGGACGTATTGGAATTGTAAAGCCTGACACGTTTACTGTTTAGCACCAAATAAAACTGGCATCCTGGGAATTCGCATTTTATTTATTTTCTACTACTTTTCGTAAATTGTGGACTTTATTCCAACGACGACGACGAAGACGTAGACTGAGGACGGGCACAACCATGTACAACGATGTACAGAAAGAACCCGACTCACGGGACGTGACACAACCGAGAATACAACTATGCTGCCTGCAGAGTAAAAGGGCGCCAAAGAAAGAGGGAAAACCCTACCAAAACGGTTGGTCACTTGGATAAGGGTCTGTCGACTCGGGGGCTGGCATGTTTGACTGGTACTTATTGGGAAAACAGAAACGTACATATGTTCGGCATCATGTCCTTTTTATATTTCTCTGTTTTCCTTTTGATTTCAATAAATGAAAGATTTATGTTGTTTACTCATGAAGTGTCAATGTTACTGGGCGAGGATATGATGAGAGACACAGACAGTGGTGAGCGTCCCGTGATTGTTGATGCCCATCTAATCGTGAAATCAGAGCTTACGATGCTTCCCTCCTGGATGAGGGAAGAATATAATCGACGAAGTGCCATAAGCTGGTGAATTGACTCTATGTTTGTGCCACGTCAATCTAGAATGTAATTTGTAGGGACTCAGTGTGGTTGCGAGGGATGACTGTTGTGTGCTTGAAGCAGGGCTCAACACTGGACGTGTTCTGTGTTGATAAACACCAGAAACTCCTAGTCAGGCCATATGTTGGACGAGTAAATAAATTTAATCTAATATGAAAGCTGAAGGGAAAACATTTTATAATGTGTATCAGCGAGTGTGGATATCCTTGGTATTCTGATGGTATTACGCACTACCCCTACAGCTACAGACGTTTAACAATTTTGTATTGTTTCGAAAAATTTTCTTTTGCTGCCCCATTGCCCCTTGCCCTTACTCTTTTGTTCGACATATACACATATGTACATAAGTGAGTTATTAATTCAATGGATTCAAGGTCGAACCAGTAGACTGAATAAATTCTTTGATCAAAGGCCAGATATGTTTATTGTTTGCCTACATGCTGCCATCGTGTCGCTGACCTGTTCAGCAAAGGACTTCGAAAGTATATTTCGAATTAAAATTTTAAGAACTTTTGTGTTTCAATGTGGGGTTAATCTGAAAATCGAGGGGTCATTACTACCTTTATGCTATAAGTTGACAATCTTTTTCAGAAATGAGATTCAAAAGACTTGACGCATAGACTCTATAAAATGAGGACAGTATTTTATAAACTAATGTTCATATATTAATTTTAACTGCTCCCAAAAGTTGGACTGACCATGCATAATGTTCAGATGAATTATAGAGCATGTCAAGGCCTATAAATTTTGTATTAGCATTTTTTTTCGATTTCTGGTCAAGTTATTGAGAAACTTAGCTTTGTAAAAAGTGGTCGTAGTTGTGCCAAAACTTGTCACTCCATATTCTTCCAGATATTAATTTTAAGCTAATTTGTGGAAGAAAAGCTGAATAATGCCCAATTTTGTTTGAAAAAATATCCTTATAAGTATTTTTAGCGAAAAAGGGAAAAAAAGGATTTAGTTATATCTGTTTTGTGCCTTTAATATCAGGGTACACTTTTGAGAAAGAGAAGCACTTCAAGAGTAAAAATTTTAAAAATTTCTCTAATTTTTTGAATTTATTGAAAACAAATATTTAGGTATTCAAATTACATACATACATATATGCGCCTACGCCCACTTTTTGAGGGAGTTTGCATTAGAAAACAATTTTCATACGTTTGAAATTAATATTGCAAAGGGTGACCAGATAGCAATGATACTTTTTTCAATAGTCATGTTTCAGCAGTTTTCAAAGCTATCACTGCCATCTAGCCGTCAAAATATTCAGTAAGATCTGCTATTCTATCATGCAAAATACAAAATATTATCCAAATTCCGGCTGAGTTCTAAATATGTAACATGAATTTCGTCATAAGGTGGGTATCATCATGGCTTCAGTATGCAGGTAGTTCGGCGTACCGTGAAAAGTTTGAGCGTCACTACACTCTTTTGAACCACCAACCAGATAGAGATTTGTGTAAAATGAAGAAAACATAGCCACCATACAAGCTACGCAACACACAAAGTTGTAAAGAAGAAATTTGGCGAATGGGTCATCTCACAGCGAACGTTCGTTCATTAGTCGTCCCATAATTTTTTTTTTTTGGGTTACGTTTACACTAACGAAACAACCACTTTGAACAAGTTCGGGGCCAATATTTGAGATCATTGGAATGACGTACTACGTCATACATAATGGCATGAATATTGCTTTAAAATAAAGCCAGAATCAATTTTATATCTCACACCGTTTTGTTTTATTTAAATTTCTTTTCCCATTGTTCTTATCTGGTCACCCTGTACATTTTGGATACGAGAAAGCTAAAGAAAAGCAGAAAATTGTCTTACTCTGTAACTTCTGTAACTTGGCACTTTCTTTACTACCTTCTTAATTCGACATATCGACTTGCGGACGGAGTGAACCGAAGTTTAAACAGCTTATAGGCTATGAAAGAGGTAGTAATACCAAGTTTGATTTGTATCAAGTAAGTGTGATCTTTAAACCTGATGACTCACTTATACTTTAGGTGGTGCTATAGTCCTGGGCCTGGGTCAGATGCTCGCGAGAGGTGGGGCCGTGAAAAACTTTTAGGTATTCCCCGACTAGGACTCGAACCTCCGAACCCCTTGCTCCATAGTCCAACGCACTAACCACTGAGCCACGGCGCCCACTGGCGACCAGAAAACGCGTCCTTTAAAGTTTTCATCATTTTTGCGTGATCTGTACGTGTGGTTATGTGCCCTGTTGTAACCACATATCCTGCAAAAAACTAGTTGACCATGGTTCTGTGTTACCCAGAGTGCCCTCGAAAAAAAACCCAATGGCACCTCCACCGTAAATGGGGCAACATGCAGTGTCCTTGAGTGGATAGAATGGCTCTTGAATGGCATGTTGATTCTCAGGGCTCCAGAAGAGTAAATTTTGTTTGTTTACTTTTCCGTTCAGAAGGAAATGGGACTCGTTGCTCGTGATGAATTTCAACCAAAATTATCCACTGCGTCGCTGAGGTTCCGAAGAGTCTGAGCTTAGTTTAGACGCTATAAGCAAACAGTAGCTGATGGACTGTCTGCACCTTGTTGTGGAATATCTTCTGAAAAGCATTGTAGAAACGAAAGTGTAATCGCCAAGTGCATGATACTTCGTCTGATCAACATTTATGGCTCATCCGCGACATCTTCAGCCACAGCAACACAAGGCCTTCCGGTGCATTTTCTGTTAAGTGTTGTTCAAATGTCTTCAAGGAGTGCGCCTAAGTGTTTTAGTTTTTGAGAAGAAAATCAGAAATTCACGTTTCTTCAAAGTCAGTGATACTTAGTCGGCTATAATATTTTGCTAGCAACATCAGGACTTTAAAATATGTACAATTCTTCCAGCTCGTCCGGTACGATTCCTTACAGAAAAAGCCTGCGCTTCGGTGGCCTTCTTCTTCGGAGTATAACGTAGTGCCTTTATACTAAAATCTGTATCTTAACATCAGCTAAACTGTAAATTTGGAGCAGTTTGCTATATAAACTTTAAAATTTCAACTTTTCCGTACCCTATTTGTGTCTAGTATACTCTCTGAGCCTTCTTCCCTACCCATCTTATAAGTATATTATATAACGTTTATTTAATTTTATGAATCTATGTACACTCCTACAAGTACATGCATATTATTATCTCAGTGAAAATAACTAGGTACTCTAGAATAACTAAAACTGAATTATCCAAACCAATCAGAAAGGACCCTAGATGAAGGGAGAGAAAGAGATTCCGTAACACACTTTGCCTGGTAACCATATCAACCTCAAGCATTTTACAATACAAAACCAAGAAATAACTTCATTTTAGCAGAGAAAACAAGCGACACCCCCGCCCCAAAAACCCTCACATAAACCATGACACTCAGTCTCTGGATATCTCTGAAGGAGCAACCCTTGTGAAACGTTTACGCAAAATGATGATAGTAAATATTTTGAATAATTTACATGAAGAACACACCGAAAGTATTTTTTAATAACTATTTGATGATACCCAGCTACATGCTCGAAAGGGAATGTATTCCATTAAATTTTGGTAGTCCCATTTGGACCATCATCGACGAACGTTGGCAAAGGGGGGCACGTGCGGTGATGTTTAATAAATCCTTTATATGAAATTTTAATTAATATCAAGTGAAACTAATAGGACTTATGTGTCCTTGTGTGTGCGGTTACGTAACAAGTTACGGAGATGAGTTGACGTTTTAATTGAATTTAACAACTGAAGGCGGCACACATGTACGAGTATTCGTCCTGCGATTGGACTCGTAATATTGTTCAATCTGTACAAAATGGCTTATGAACTTCAATTGAACCTTTCAATCGGGAGTGTCAGCGTTGTGTAATTTCTAATGGATTTGGTAACACTACCTACATATATAAGCAGTGCAGACCATTGAGCAACGACATTGATTGGTTATACATATTAATGGAGATTAATGGTCTCAACAAGATTATGTGTGGTATTGGGTGCACATAATTTGGCAGATTGCTGAAATACAGTGACATAAGATATACATGTACATATGTATGCAGAAATTCAAAGGAAAGAATTGGCATCTTTGGCGCGGATAAGGAGGACAGTGATACACACTGTGGTTCTTGTCAACCCCACCATACACCACCCACTTAACTTACATCTTGGTGATTCCTAGAGCTAAGCCTAGTGGAAAAAGTTAGCCAAACCCTGTTTAGCCATCAGACGGTCTAAAAAGATAGAATGGTACAGTACAGGGTGACCAGATCAGAACGATAGAAACATCAATTTAAATAAAACAGCAACGGTGTGAGATATAAAATTTCTTTTGGCTTTGTTTTGAAGCTACATTCATGCCATTATGACTAAATTAGCATATGATTCATATGGCAACCTTGGCTTCGTTAAGATAGCCACTAAACCAAATATGTGCCTCGTCCGAGAAGATGATTCTTTGGCCAAAATCCGGATTTCCGACCAACATTTCCAGCGCCCAATTAGCGAACTCACGGCGTTGGCCATAGTTATTCGGCTTCAAGTCTTGCCTCAGCACAATCCTTTACGGATGTAGGTCCAAACCTCACAGCAAAATAAGTTGGGTTGACCCTCTGACGAAGCTCAATTCAGCTGATAGGCGCCGAAACGACATTTTTGTACCTTCTCCGATAATGACCACTCCGGCGGCTATGTTTTCTTCATTTTGCACCAATCTCTGTCTGATTAGTGGCTTAAGGTCCAAAAGAGTGTACTCATACTCAAACTTTTTCACGGTTAGATGAAGTACCTGGACTCTGAAGCCATGATGACGACCGTCCTTACGACGAAATTCACGTTGCGTATCTACAACTAAGCTAGAATTTCGATAATATTTTTTCAATGATTTCTGCATGTTCAGCAAGTTTTATAAAATGGCAATCCTTACTGAATATTTTGGTAGCTGAATGTTATTGCTAACTGTAACAGCTGCCGAAACATGGTAATTGGAAAAAGTATCATTGTTATCTGGTCACCCTTCATATCAAAGTCTTGATCTGCATCTATGAGTTTGAAAATGGTCATTTCAATGCATAATAAGTGTGGAAACCTTCTGCCTTATTAGGATCAATCTAATATAGGTCGTGAGAGTCTGTGATTTCCAGACAGCATCAATGTTTTTTTTTTCATAATCCCACCTCTCGTGAATGTCTGATAAACTTCCGAGAGTGTAACCGAGAGTGTAACGAAAAAACAACCTTGGAAAACGCCAGTATGGTTTGGAGACCCTTAGGCCTGAAAGAGTCTATTCCACACATAACTTGGGTGTTGGTATCATTAAAATAAACGTCTTTGTTGGTGGTGGTATCGATTTCAATTTCAAATCCTCTTAAATATTCAGTTAACTTCTTTGTCTCGACAAACGATTTTGAATGCAAATTCAATACAAGAGTTAACTAGAGGTTGTCTGAATCTCCTTCTCTGAACTTAACACATAATTTTATAGAATATGGTCGTGCACGCCAATTGGGAAGGAAAGCTTTGAATACATGAACAGGAATACGTGTGCCATGGACCATTACCTACCTCTCACGCAACAGACTAACCACATGAGAACCAGATTCACTAGAAGAGTGCTGCGTATGACAGCTTTATGATAAATATTTCATTGCCTGTTGCCATAACCACGGAATATAATTAAAAAGACAGTCCTTTGTCCGTTCCGGGAGTGAGGTAAAATTCCTTTCACACATAACATCTCTGAAGTACATAAGATTTAGGAAACTTATCCAGCAGACTTCCACGGAAAATATCATAAATAATGGAAAAACACAAAGAAAGAACCAACCTCTCATAAGTGTCAAAAGTCTATTATGCGTAACATAGTTCACGCAAAACTTTGGCCAAAACGAAAAACTCTCCATGATGGGCACACGGGGAAACAAAAGTTTCGTTTGTTTCGTTAGCCAAAGATTCCCCCAGGACTGCAAAGCATACACACATCACAATAAACAACAGTAAAATCCTTGATTCCCAAATGCTTAACTTGGTAAAGAGAGAGAGAGAGAGGGAGAAAGTAAACGGTAACTCGATGGCCAATCTCCTTCAATATCCTGCAAACCAACTAACCAGCAGCGCCGATGGGGTGGCGCTGTCCGTAATCGAATGGTGGTATTAGAAACACCTCCGATTGCAGAATTTATTTTTCCAATTTAAAACAAAACGAAGAAAACAAAATCGATTTCAATATCAGCTCCGGTAAGAGGCAAACAAATTTATTTTATGTGCAGGCTAGAGGTTGGGGGCACCCTCCTTCGAATACATGAAGTGTGCCTCCAACTCCATCGGCTTAGATTAAATTCACTTCTATCATTGTGGCCGCTCCGACCTGCCTGCACATATCAAAACAGCTCGAAACCGCAATTTTCCTGCAAGGGTTCGGCGTTCAATCCACCACCACCACCAACCACCCCTACGTCGTACACGAAAGCACTCTAACAAGTTTCTTATCAAATTTGATCGATCTCTTCGATTTTGGTCCCTCCTGGTATCCATTAATTTTATTCACAAATCCTTATGCTGAGTTGTTCGGTACTTCGTTGAGAAGTCTTCCTCGTTGCTCGTATGTAAGTACAGGAAGCAGGAAAAAGGATGAAATCGCTCGCTGCGTTGAGCTGTAGAGCTGTAGAGCTGTAGAGCTGTAGAGTAACATCGTCGTCCTTTCGGGTATAGTGCTGAAATTGATGGCTTATCCGTCGTCCTCATCAGCTTGTGCTGGTAGGCAGGCGTTATACTTAAAATTCCCAAAGCAACAGTACAAATAAATTTGATGAACAATTCTATTTGATAATGTTAAACGCGCACCTTCTCCGAAAGGATGTGAAGTGTGGAGACGAACGTCGACGAACGACGAGGTAAACATGTGAGTACTCGTACTAATGCATGCTTTGTTTCACATTGTATCTAGGAACAAGATTGAGTTTAGCTATCCAAAGGAAGCTCTCCTTTTGCAACAACTCGACTGCGTGATTTTATAATAAAGGACTACGTATATGTATATGTATGTGTATGTGAGTGGGTGTTTTTTATTTTTTTTTTATTTTTTTACTGTTCATGTGGAAATTGCCTTTTCTTTTGTTGGATGGCATGCAAGAGTTTTGGGCGTTCGTTCTCCTGTGGCTTGACCTGCCCCAGATAAATAAACAAACGCCTGCTAGATGGGCTGTCAGGGAAATGGATATTTTTTTTGTTGTTTTTTTTTTTTTTTTCGGTCAAGAGTTTAAATTTCTGTTTAATCGAATGTGTTAAGCCTTCCAATTGTTATTCTTGTGGAACAATGGGGAAAGGTGTTTATATTCCTTTATGGGTGTGATTTCAAAGAAAAAACATACAAAAGATGAAATAAGGTTGAAGAACGAGTGTGAAACGTATAAGTGGAAATAAACACATCGATCAATGGGGGATTATTCGCAATCCTTTCTATTGAAAAAGTTTGGAATGTAAGGAGTTTTGAGTGGTTAAAGGATTTTGTTTTCAATGAACAATTTGGAGAAGGAGGGTCAATTAGATGTCATTACCCTTAAGGGAACTTTGGTTAGTGCTAGACATCTGTGAGCATCTACTTATTTAAGACTTTCCTTATCGAAGTAGAAGTCGTAGTTTTTGTTGTGCTGCAGTATCGTGTTCGATTTGACCCTTCTCTCCCTAGTAATGCATACTGCATCTAAAGAGTTATTTCCGGAGCAGATATTTTAGTTTTCCCGCTCTTATTTGTGGTCCATCGTCGTCTGGAAATTTTTGTCGTTTTAGAGAGACCAATTACCTATCTTTTAATTATGATTGTCAAGCTGAAGCACTTGTATTGCTTGTCGGACGAGGAAATATTCATCCTTCTTAGCAACAAAAATCTCACTGAGTTCTTACAGACTTTCGGTAGCATTTAATTGTTAACTGCTTGCCAAAGCCCTTACTGAGAACACAAAACACCCAATGCAGGTACAAGTAAAAAATAGGACCACCAGAGTCTTATAATCTCACTCCGAGGGTTTATAGTGTAAGCGACCCAGAAGAGAATGAAGTGGTTAGTACGTTGGGCTATAGAGCAAGGGGTTTGAGGTTCTCGCGAGCGTCTGACAAACATCCGAGAGTATAATTGTCATGGAAGAGCTTCTGAAATTACAAATTGCTCTTGGGACACGGCTTTAAATAATAGGCCCCATTTGTCTAAAGAATATAACACATACGAATGGTTGTTAGAAGCTAGGCCCTGTTGCGTCAAAAATTTATATTTGTCTTTAGTTAGGTAACAAACAACGAAGTTTACTATTGTCAGTCGAGATCCATCCGTGAAAAAACGACTACAGCTCTGTTCCTACTCAGAGATGAAATCAGTCTTCAATACAAAGAAAGTAGACTTAAAATTTGCACAATATCCGAGGTGCTATGGCTGTTCCTGACATATTCCGACATATGCCTAAAATTCATTCATTCAAAACCACTTGGTTTCATCGTATATCCGAACTATGTCCAGACCATAACTGGTTCAAGCTTAAGCAAGTAGCTGACCTGTAATTGGATCATTATTTGGTTTTCTGCGAAATGAGTTTCCACCAAAAGAAAGTCTTGATCATCTGATATTGATTGAGTGCACGAAATTCCGCTTTGCAGGAGCTCTATTTAAAAAAAGGGGTCTACAAGTGAGAGTGCTGCCATAAAAATGCGACAAATTTCAGACCAATTAGTCTGACCTCTATTCTATTGAAAATACTCGAACGGGAGCTAGGTACATATCTCGAAAGAAGACGTACAAAACCAACTCTTCAGGAAGTACCTTTTCTATAGTCCACCCATCTGGCTGTACATCTAAGCCAAAGGATAGTCTCTATGCTTAGCACTGAATATATGTATTTAGGTACCTGTGGGAAATAGTACATTTAACTACATTTTTCAGTAGAGGAACGTCCCAAGACGGTGCCATAGATTAGTACTCTACAGTGCCTAATATAGTCATTAATGAAATATTTGTATGTTTAAACAGATAAAGAATAAAAAAAAGTCGGGTAAGCGGCCGAAATGGTGACTTGTTGGAACAGAACCTTCGCCAACAGATGGAGTCTGTAACCAAAATTGACCGTACAGATGTCAACAACCATAATATGTCCAAATTGGCATTACTTTCATTTACTGATAAACTGGGCAGACAAGACTAAGACAAACATTTTCTCCATCTTTCTTAGACAGACCAACATGTATAACAAGATTTAAAGAACAGGGTTAACGTGTTAATATTGCCAGAATAATTAAGATAACCACTATCTACCCAAACTACGTATTCCATATCAAACACTCTGTCGTTGCTCTGCACTACATGTCCACTTGCACAGTATTTTCCGGGACTAGACCACAAGGATAAGAGAAACCCTTTTATACTTCATTTAAGGAGACTTCGGGTGAGAATATTAATGAACTAATCCTCTTCTTCAACTCTACAGATTCTCCTCATTAACACACGTCAACATCCAGGTCACATGGCCATCACTCCTACCTACCTACTGCATTCCAAGGACATTCACTTTCAAAACTACCATTATTGTACATTCATGTTCCATTAAAAGAAAATGGTCTACCTATGTCATATTTAGTACGCATATCCTTACACGAAGGGTCAAATCGCTGATTCATTGCACATCCTTAATGTTTTAAAGGACGATGCTAGTTTATTGCATTCCACTGTGCGAAATGACATAATGTCAATTTAATGCATTTCTATTTAATTAAATACTCCGCAATAAACATTTTACGATTAAAATATAAAGTTTGACGACCTGAATCAACGAGCAGTAAATGTTTAGTTTTCTGAAATGTAATACACTTGTATCAACTACAGTGCACATGAATTATGGTATTTATTTAGCTGACAGTTAAATACCAACTTTTGCACACGTGTTTGATGGAAGACAACATTTCACCCGCATCCTGTCAAATGTAAACTTTTGCCACAACTATGGCAACAGCTTAGGTTGCAAATTGTTTCACTTCAAATAGAAAACCGCGTCAAATTGTGATCGTTTACGAACCTTTACGCAGATATGCATGAATGTCCTTGTATCGTGTCTAAAGCCGGGATGTAGTTTGTACTAGTCGTTACTGGCATAGAGTAATTGAATGCATTCCCCTAGCGGTTGCAAGAACAGAACTCATTGTAACATTTAATAATATACTCGCTGTAGGTATGAAAATACACACAGGAAATGGAATTCTGTTCCGGAATGCTATTCCATTCTATTCATACTATTCAATGGTATTTCATTGATTTGAATACGCAAATGAATATCGGAGATACGAGGAGGATGATGATGCTTATGGGATAAGGTGGTCGGGATGAGCTTTCGGGTCATCCTAATGGGTACTTTGACACAAGTGAACCGATGTATGTAAATGAATAGCTCAAGCTTGTCTTATCGTAAAAAACTTGGTTTGGCTAATTCTGTCGAACTCTAAAGTAGATTACGAAAGGATCCTCCAATAGGGAGACAACAAAAAATGAGACCATTCGTCTAATGTGAACCAAACTAGTTCCGGGGTGGGCTCACCTTTACAATGTACGGGAATATGCAAAAATTGGTTAAAGTATTGTGTAGACAGGCGAGCCATATGGCTGACACTGGGATCGAAGAAGATCTGTTGTTCCATCATCGTATGTTTGGTCTTAGCGGGACACCATTTCCATAATGAAGGAAAATACGTTCTTAACCGCTGAACTTCTTTATGGAAAATGTACCTTCTTAACCAAAGGAAAGGTGGGCATTCGCAGAATCGTCATCTTCCCTCATTGATTACACAGTGGAATTCAGGTCCTATGAGAGCAGATTCAGAACCAGCCCTACTCCTGACCGTTCAGTGTTTACCACTGATCACCAAGTTTACCACTGATCACCAAAGATCACTTTGGCTATTGGTTGGCTTTGATATTGAGTCAACTCCTGTGCTATTGTGCCGAAACTAAAACCTATCCTGGAAGAAGAACATTTCCTAAGAAGGATAATCGTATATCCTACGAAAGATTTCAGCAGTTTGGAAGAGAAGAGAAGAAATATACTCGAGGGACAAATAAGGATTTTAAAGGTAAAAAGAAGGCTCTGAGCACCTTACCAATCAAAGTGTGGTTTATCCTGAGACGACCACGTCCCCGTTGGCATGACATTTTGACTTTGGGATACGACACTGTCCTATTCATCTTAAGCGATTGATGAGTACTTTTGTGACCAGTTCCACGTTGCTGTACAAAGTTAACAGCAAACTCTTCTTCTCCAAGGTTCGTCAAAGCAAATGGGACCGAAAATCAAACATGCAAGGATATCTTTATGCTGTTTACCCATCATCGGACCTTATTTCTTTCCAAATGAGGAAGGAGATACTGTTACCGTGAATATCGTGAAGGTATAGAGCGATGTTAATCCACTTTCTGTGGCCAGAGCTCGAGAACTTTGGTATATCTGAGCTGTGATTTCAACAACATGGCGGTACCATACATACATACAAGCCACGTAAAGCTCGAAGTAGGAAAAATTTGGCAACTGGGTCTTCTCATGGTGATACTTCATCAATTGGCATCCGCGATCATGCGACTTGTCACCACTCGATTATTTTTTTAACGTCAAGCTCTTTGTGCTTAGTTCGAGGCCAACAATGCCGGAGTAACGCCCGCTTGAAGCACTGTCAACGAAGCCGCCGAAGAGGTCATTTGAATAATGTGCTATTCCACACATAATGGCATGAATGTAGCTCCGAAATAAGGACAGAATCAATTTTGTATCTCACATCATTGTTTTTTTATTTAAAATTTGTTTTCTATCGTTCTTATCTGGTCACCCGGTCTTATAGTGAACCCTCAGCGTTGAAGGCTATGGTAATGTAATTATCCATTCGTCTTCGTCATTGTAAACTAGACTTGTGTAGAGATGAACCTCCTAGATGCCAAAACTGGACATGACTCTCGCTTCTAAGAAAGGCTGTCGCAGGGTTGCTTTCTGAAGATAGACTAGAGTCTTGAGCCAGTCTTCTAAATGTTCCTTCACTTAAGTAGGTCCATCTGTGTGATGCGAAACTAATAATTTTTCAGTTTTCATTGGCGAAGTTGACTGGTGTTCAAGGTATTCAGCCAAATTTTATACATATGTACCCACATGATCGTGTATTCAGTCATTCATTCTGTCAAGTCTCATCCCATAAGAAAAATAATTATTTCCTCTGTAAACAGAAACATTTTTCATTCCAAGATACAAGATATCTCGCACAATTTATTCGTCGTAACCAACCACTCACATCCGCCCTTAGATTTATTTGCCCAGTTAAATCGAGCAAAATGTTGTGATCCTTATCGCTGAAAATCAAATGAACTCTACCACCACCACTGTACCATCAGAGCCACCGCACCACCACGAAATTTCACTATTTCCGTTGCCTCACTCGGTTGTACTTTGCCATCAACAAACGTAAACGAGTGCCAGCACTATGGCAAGGACGCAACCGCATCAACTCTATTACCGGAAACAGACCTACATCAACAACATCAGCTGGTGGTTTAAAGAAGATTTCAAATCTATCCAAGAAAAGAGCACCAGGCATATAATTCTTCAACTCTATGTGAGTGTTCGTACCTACAGTGTACATACTACATACATACATACATCTGGATATGTACTTAAAGCTTCTAACGAAATCTTCACCAACGACCGGAATAATTTTTCAAGATGTTCTTCGCACACTGTACTTTAATGCCACTTGAACCAACTTCCGGTGTGCAGTCTCTCATCCCATCCGCCTGCCACCCAGTCGCCGCAGGCTGTAGGAGACATACATATATATGTATGTATGTATATACTGCATCCGTTTCAAAAATACAAAAATCCGGTCAAATAATGAAGTACAAGTTTGAAAAAAGAAAAAAAAAAAAACGGGGAGTCCTGCCCCATGTGCACCGCATTCCAATTCATTCAACAAATATTCTCATTCCCCCGCCTGTGTCGTAGAAAGAGCTTTCGCCTGGAAGTGTCCCAAAAGTTCACTTTCAATTTGTTCCTCTACGGCACAGGGTGGCATCAAGTCCTTTTGCGCAACTCTGGTGTCAGTTGAAGTGAATGAAAGAGAGCAGGAGAGAACTTGGCCACAGGGTTGGGAAAAATGTGGAAAGAAGCTCAATCGGATACATTCGTCTCGTCTCGGCTTCGTTTAGTTCAGTTAAAGATTCCGTTGCAGGCAGTTTACTTTTCGGCAAAGCTTAGACACGATTAATTGCGTAACGGTCTTTCGCGTGTCCTAGTCCGTAACAAATCGGATTTTTTGCTCATCGGTTCTTCAATCGTTACGCGTATCAACAGTGTGTGTGCGCGTGGTTATCCATACCCACCACCAACGTAAGCCCATCGTGGTTGTCGATTAAATGGGTGAGGGTAAACCGTCGAAATCGCGAGGTGTTTATGGACGATAATCCTGCGATGGAGACATCTCCCACTGAGGACTGATAACAAGACGAACAGTTCTGGTGTGTGTGTGTCCTTTTTGAGGACGGAATTTCGGGCGTGTTTAGTTATATATTGGTTAAAGGATTAAAACACATGGTGCACATTTGATTCCGCTATAGCAGGAACCTTATTCGATAATCCGCTTAATTAAATGTTAATCTCGAGGGGCATCTATCGCCCTAGGGTATCCTTCTAAAGGTGTGCCGTGGTTATTTGAATACTGAAAACAGTCCACTGTGTCATATTCCCTAGGTGTGCGTGTGAGTGAGGAAAATTGACAACGTGGTGTCGGGTAAAGTCAAATTCGTTTGCCATTCGATAGTCCTTGGCGAAGTGAAAATCCTGTAAAGAGTACGAAAAAGGAGTAAATAAATGATTGTTTCATATTCAACATGACCGCCACCCACACACAAATTGTCGTTCAATTCACTTAGTTGCACTATAGTCACGTTTCGGGTTACATCCTTGTATACCTTGGGTCCGAAAGCTCGTCCTAGTTTCGCGTAGAACCGTTCGGTAGTTGTTACCATGATGATAACGCTGCTGGTTATGTGAGTAGGGTGGCTGTGTGGTACTCGAGTGAAACTGGAATGTGTTGTGTATTTTATTAGGTCCGCCGCGTCTCGTTCTTTGTATATCTACATACAAATACATACATATGTGTGTGGCTGCTTTGAGGATTATATGTAGGAGAATCCAAATTGAAGGATATCAAGTTTTTGGCTCCTCTGTAATGTTTTTTTCGTTATAAATTGTGTATACGAGTGTGTGTCTGTGCTGTTATTCTATAGAAGAAATAAAATATATATATATTTCAAGGAAATATACAAGTGTCTAGAAATATATATTCATTTCGTTAGATGGAGATGTAGTACGTTTTTCTTGGATACAATATTAACACATATCGCATTTTTGTTGGCACCTTTCATCAGACGCCAATCATTCGGTGCTGTTTTGACAGGTAAGTGAGTTGCGAATGTAATCATCGTGAAAAGAGGCTTAATTATGTATTTGAAGGGCGTTATCACTATCAAAGATAGTTGTTTTGTTTTGAATGAGTGGCTACGTGTGTTGATTGTTCGTTTGATGAGTTTTGACAATGGGAGCAATTTAATTAGGCTCAGGGAGATTAATGTGTTCGGTTTCGGGAATGACAAGTGGTTAAGCTGTTGGTCTTTTAGCATCCCTTGTAGCATCACTCAAGGCGAAACATACAAGCATCTGTACTTGATTGTAATCTTTGGTCTTGAACTTTGAAGAGGGACGCGTTACTGGTTGTAAGCATTAGAGGGCCTCTAACACATTATTGGCGGGCAAAATAAAAATTGCTAGGACTATCTATACGTAGTTCTTTATAAATTAGTTGTGGTACTGACGGATGTCGTCCTTATTGGGATGGTAGTAGGAAGATGTCTCTAGGTAGGTAGATCCCTGGCACACCTCTTAATGAATTTTGAAAAATGATTGTAGATTGTTTTAACTAATCTTTTGGAGGAATAAGTAGAGATTCAAGAATTTTTTTTGTCTGTATTGTCTATGAAAGTGATATCACGAAGGAAGGTTGTGTGTAAGGAATATCAGTTTGAAGGTTCTTTGCCGTGGAAAACCATAACAATTTTCTTGAAGGAGAATATTTTTCATTTTTAAGGACAAATTCAAGCTTTCATCTCAACTTAAGGATTTTTCTTTACAACAAATTTATTATATTTACTGAATAGGAGATGTGCTGTAGAGATAGTAGTTCAGGGGTTCATGGTTCTAGATTTAAGTGTGGTTTGTGGTGGTTTAGTTCACTCTGGCTAGTTTGTATAGCTCGGTTGATTTTATAATTTGTTGGAGTTGTAAGGAGACACGTCTTCTGCAGATTTCTTTCGCATATTTCACTTGTCTATCCATTTGAATTGAATCAGGCTTTACTTGAATGTACTGTATGTTTTCTAAAAACTTACGTACATCTTTCCGTTTATTGCAAAACTTGGATGATTGGTACACTTTGCCGCTCCCTTCCTTCCACGCCAGAAAAATTAACTTGCTTTGCTAAGGGCATGATCTTGGACTTACAGTGCAGGCGGAATGTTGTCAAATGAATCTGGGCAAAGTTGACTGAGCATGGTGCTGAAAGTTCGCTGGAAAGTTAAATCATTAAATAAGTATTACAACAAAAACATAAACATTTGTCGCGACCGACAGATCCACGGGACCCACGGCCTAGCTCATCGTAATCATTAGTATTGTGATTTGTTATATTCTTCATACGAATGGAAAGTGATCATTGTTTACTCCAGTATTTGAAGGGCCATTTGGATTTGGAGAAGGTTTTCATAGCAGTTTCACGCTCGGCTTTAGTTTGACGCTCCAGTTCAGTATTCCGACTCATGTTGCCTGCGAAATGGTATTATTCGTCAAAATACTTCCACAAAAAGTTTAAAAAGTTATCTGCTGTAAGCAGGAAGCAAAGGTATGAGATCAAGACATTAAATCTCAACTGATATGGTCGAGATTTCGCAGATTGTTTTCAGAAATTTTTGGACTTTTAAATTTGTGAAAGTTTTTATGGTCATATGGTACAAGGAAAAAAGCCAGCACCAAAGATTGGATTCATTGTAAGCTATGCTTAAAAGTTGTAGAAAGGCTTCCACCTTTCAGATTTAAAAATGCTAAAGATCTTTCCAAGAGAGTTATTTCGAAAATATATCAACGACTGAGGGTAGGTACTTGAAATTTGCTTGGAAGTGAATATATAAAAGCAGAAAGGTCCTAGTGTCTTATAGAACCAGAATTAAAATCCATCTTTTCAGAAGCCTAAGGACTTTCAAAAAACTTATACTTAAGCGGTTATCGTACGTAGGCTCGTCAACACAGAACTTTTATTTTTATTAGTCACTGGACTACAGAATTAAAATTTAACGTTTTTAATAAAAGAATTAAAGTTAGGAACTGTCGCACATTGGTCAGAGCATTAAGTACGCAGAACCCTATCATATTTTACTAGTTACTGTGTGGAACGAAAGTGCCGACACATTGGCCAAAGAAAAGCTTCCACAGAGCAAGGCAGTTAGAGGAGTAAGACCACCGATCTCCGTGGCTAAGAGGATTATTCTCGAGAGGTTTATGTGGCTGACCTAAAACTGCCCAACTGAGGAGAGCATACGGTGTCTAAGGCCTTGTGGCCGATCAGAGAAAATCTGTGTGGTTATGGTACTAAGTAGGTCGCAGTAGGGATTCTCTCTACCCATTGCCATCAGAGGATATATGTATGCCATTATTTATTTAGGGATATCAAATGCATGGAAGAGATGTGTAGGACGGGTAGATAACCCTCTTACTCTGGGAAGCATTTACTCTTTTGTATGAAAGAGCTAAATTTAGCCGTGCCGGGTGTTGCTGAGATGGTTTAGATCATTTACTAGGTTCAGCTAGGGTAGCTTGATGTTGGCGATTGCCCCTAAAATACACATAAAGTACTTGTTCGACATTTCTTGAGTCCATCTATTGAATTAGCTGATTTTTGTAGAAGTTTAATACCATCGCATAAAACGTCATGATAAGTGATAATTTGAGTGTTTGCCATTATTTATATCAATGTCCTTTTATAGCTTAAAAGAAATCCTGAAACATGACTTTGTTTCAAAGGATATTATCATGAGATACAGCTGCCATACATACAATGGCTTCAATAGGTATGTGGAAATGTATAATACATACAACATAATCCAATCATTGACGTGGAAATATTTGTATTTTGAAAATACATTGGTGGTCATCGTTATAATCATAAAGGTTTGTCCTGTAAATGCTTGACTAACTTTGGTAAATGGGAATTTTTGAGCACGTACATGGCAATGCGTCTATTCATTTTTTTTCTTAGGGACAATTAAATACACAAAGGTACTCCTAAAAAATCTCATCCAATTCAGACTATTCGAATAGGCGGATTATTTTATAAACTTGGTATTGCCAATGGCTCCATGAATTGCCATAGTTTGCTTAAATATTTTACAAAATAAGTATCCAAAACGAAATAAGAAACTATTTTTATAAAAACCAAAAAAATTGTTTGGTTTTTATGGCGAAACAAGAAAACAACTTGCACGTTCCCCAAAAACTGAACGACGTAGCCGATAAAGAATGAACCATGAAGGATACGGATACGGATACGGATAATCAGCAGACCATATATGAAATAGAATCATTGCCTTATATAAAACAACTAAGATATGGAATGAACAAATTTTCGAATTTGAGGAATTTCCAACACAAAATTCTCGAATGAAACAAAATCTAAAAACTTCTAAATATGGAAACACATTTTCTTTCGAGGTTTCGATACTCCTCCATTTCACTGCAAAATAATGGAAAAGGTTTTTGAAATGTGATTTGTTTTGAGATTTTGACTATGAGACTGTTTAATGTTTGTGGGGTTAAATGACAGGGGAAGGATTTCCATTCTTGTTTTAAAAGCAACGGCATGTGAGGGAGTGGGCGTAACGGTCTATGAGTCGAAGAGATGTCCATAGTGAGAAAACCTTTTAACCGGCAGCGAAGGGGGTCACCCACGCTGTGTTGTGCCAAACAACAACCACTTTTTTTCCCTGTTCTGTTGCCTCACAACAGCCTTGTTATAGGCTTGTACGGTAAAAATCCCACGCAGTTACATACACTACATATTGAGTATATTGAGTCATTCAGTCAAATCATCACGCGCTATGAAAGGTGAAAGAACCATGTCTGCCAGGGCACAGGAACATACAGCCAGGAGACGTAAATAGGTCCATTATGAACTTAGGTACATAAATCCACAAATGAATTATGAACTATATACTATGGCGCTATTCCGACCAAATTTTTAAGGCGATTGTTTCCCCAAATATTATGTACCCGATTCGGTGGAACTTAAGTCCGTAGCCGAGTTGTGGACTTGTGCTCTATTAAACCTATGCAGCAGTGCCGCCAAACAGATTTAAGAAGACCTATAGCATACTACATTCATTTATATGTAGTTTTGCATACAAATAAATTGAAGCGGGCGAATAGTTACCATTGTCGCTCAAAATCGTGCTCGGTGGCGTATGAGTAACCCATTTTTCTATACACTTTTCTGAGCAAATTTCTTTTTATTTTTTTGAGACATCGCGAGCCAGCATCTCATGATGCATCAAAACAGAATATCTGACTTGAATTGAGCCACGAAGTAGGTTCAAGATGCCAGTATCTGGTTCGGGTTACTCATACGCCACCGAACCAGATACTGATATGCTAAATCTAACTTCGCGTGGCTTTATGCAGACTAGATATTCGTTTATGTGTATCAGGAGCACAGACGAGCCTAACTGCTGCTTCGCTATGTCTGGGAAAAACAAAAAAAAAATGTAGAAAAAATTAGTTACTCATACGCCACCGAAGCAGATACTAACACCTTGAGTCTACCTTCTCATGGCTCGATTCAAGAGCACAAACGAGGCTACCTGCTGCATCGGTATCTTCATTGTATAGATTTACCTATAGCTAACAACTGCTAAGTACTAAAAACTTACAAAGAAGTTAGAAGGGAGGAAATGTCATCTTTACGAAATCCTTTACTAGTTTTAGACGAACTTCTACAATTAATTGGCAAAGAAATCTAGTGGTGAAGAAAGAAGGTGTCTTTAGTTCAAAATTTCCACCCATATGTAGCTAAATAGACACACATATGAAATACCTCAAAGTTTGTTTTGTTCACTATGACTGGGATTATTTCAAATATTGGTCAAAAGTGTATATAATCGTCTTTCTTATAGTATTTCACTTCTTGTCTTGTCTTGTCTTCATACCTAATGACACCCTTCTCTTCAAGCTTTCGTGTTTTTTCGGTTTCTTTCCAAGATCTAAGGGCATTTAAAGAGACAAACGACGATGTTTTATCCATTCATTTCATACCCTTTTCATCAATAAATGAAACATCGCGTTCCTAATCTCGTAAGCTGTTTCCTTAATCCTTTCCAGACGAGTTGTATGTGAGAACACCAGGTACTTTAGTATCCTTTACAAAAAGGAATCAAATAGTTTTGTATGGGGCATTTTATCCAATCCGTAGATATGAACATATACATATGTATCTTAATGTAAATTATGTAATTTTGTAAAAATATTTTATACCAACACCATGAATAAGAAGATGATGTCTCACCACTGACTGTTGAGGTTCGCTCTCTAACTACATATGTAAGCCCTCTTGAGCGAATAACTCACAGGAATGAGCAAGTTTTGAATTTTATTTGTTGGCTTAAAGTTTTCAATATAAAGTTTAAACTTACCTTAAAATTGGGGTTTTTCAAATCAGTAGTAATGAGAAACCCACCATATGTCGTGAACCAGGTGAATAGTTTTCCTTCACTGCTTTGCTGGTGTTTAGTTTTATTTTAGACTAAAATGGGGTTTTGTGGTATAGTACTCAATACTTTGCACTTCTATACAAATCTGCATACATAGATACATAATATGATTGTTTTGACTTTTTAAAATTCTTTTTATATGCAAAGCTAAACAAAACGTGTTAAGTCGTTGTACCGATTTTCTTTAAAGAAATTTGATTTTTTTATGTGAAAAATTAGCATTTTAGGAAAACTCACAAATAATAGGAACTTTATAAATCCAAAGGTAGTTCTTGAGTCACTGGTTTAGCTATTATTTTTAAATTTTTCATAAAAAGAGAAGATAGGCTAATGTGGTATAGTTTACCAAACTACTTTACTGATACTATTTGATTGGCAGACAAACAGTATAATGAAAAAAAATCCTTTTTTAAAAAAATGTAAACTTTTTAATGAAAAAGAGATTTAAAACAAAAATGTTCAAATGTATAGAAAAGTAGTAGAATATCACATTTATCGCATTACCCATAACCTTCTGCAAATGTTACATTTTGGATGCACCATTTTACAGGATCATTTTGTTCATCCAAAATATAAAAGTCGGCGAAATATAAAAAGGATATTGTGTCATGATTTATGCATTCATACTTTGTTTAAAATCTAAAGAATTGTTTCGATGTTAGAGTCATATTAGCAAACATAAAGCCCTCTACTTCTAGATTAGATTGAACAGTAGATGTAGGAACATGTCACTATATCACTGCGGTCATCCATGGGTCAATCATGATATCCTCACTTATGACACCTGAATTGGTGATGAATCTAAGTAGATTTTTGGGTGAAGTAGAAGATATATCCTCTGCCTCAAGGTACGATTAACAAAGGCTACGATGACGTACTTATATTGACAAAATAAAAACTGTGTTCTGTAGATGTTTCACCTTTGTTGCACATCGTGCAAGTGTTATCTTGCCCTGAGGTGTTTTTAAGTTCATAGTATCCAGTAAGGAATCCAATAACTATACGAATCAGACTTCTGGTTTGAATTAGGATTTGTATTGTTCTTGCGGGGAGATTTTTGCCACTGAACATTTTGACTTGTCTGTTACCTACTGTTACGTTCCCTTAACCATTCTGAGAAATTTTATTTCTAAAAATATTTTGTTATTTGAATATTTTCCAAAAATTGTACCGTGGAAATATGATGCTGGTGTCAGTGTCAATAGGACATTTCATTATTCTATGAAAACCAAAAAAATATTTACATAATGCAAACAAATAGTGCACATACGCAATAGAAGCCCACTTCTTCCACGAACAATACATATAGCTACACCAAAAATAATAATAACAATCGAAGATACACTTGAAAAAGGTCCTTTTCGTATGAAAGTGAACAATGAGATACCTTGGCTAACAGGTACATATGCAGTATGATGATTTAAAAAATATTATCTAAAGTGTCTTGGAGAGGATGTGGAATATTCATAAAGAAAAAGTACTGCTTTTTCCAGACCACTTTACAGTACCCATTTTCACCTTGAACTCCATACATTTAATACATTGGACAGCAAAACCCATTCCTCTCTATTTCCTCTGATGAGTAATTGTTGCGTTGTCAGAAACCATTATTGTGCATTATGTTAAAAAATACCGTCCCGACTCAAATACTGACCCTGTAAACCCTCTTGGGATTTCTGCATTTGTTGAAGAAATCCTAGACGACACATTTTTCTCACCACGTCCAATCGACAGGAATTATGTGTGTCTAGCATTGCTTTTTTATTTGATCCAGAAATGGGCTATGATTTCTCAATGGGTCTGTACAAAACTTTTGTGCTAGCAGAGACATATTTTACTGTCCAAATGCTAAGGAGTCCTCCAACTCCAAGTGGTGGGTACTACATAACAAATACTGTCCTGTAACGATGATAACACTGTCTGTGGCTTTTTTGAAGAAGTATTTGTATAAATGTAAATTTTCAGGATCAAAAGTGGGTGCTTTGCTTCGCATGATGTGTTTTTTGTATCAAACCGACATTATCTTCGATATCCTTATGGTTGGGGTCTTGGACAATACCTGATGAGTTAGACCTAGACTACAGAAAAGTGCTTTCAAACCAATGAAAATTTTCTCAGTTCGCGATCTGGATGTATCTTTTTGACAAGTAATGACTAACCTTTAACATTTTTTGAAAGCAATTAACAGGAGACACCATATACGAACGTATGGGGATTCTTATTAGATTCAGACTCCACCCAGTAATCACTTGTAGGTAAGTGTTTGCATTTTGGAAACTTCAAAAAGAGAAATGCGAAAATCATTAAGTAATTGACGAAACCATTGCAATGAGTCAATATATGTTTAGTCCCCACCCTGTATCTTCCATTACTCACTTCACAATTGTCACCACTTCCAAATCATATAAAAACTAATTTGATTTACTATATCTTTTGGGAGAGCTGATAGTAAATAATACCATAAGTGCATCAATTTTCCAAAACCACTGTTTTCGTAGCTGTAGCTATTTCATTTTCCCTTTGTTTACCAACAAAAGTTGACTATATTCTTAATTGTTTCAGATGAATCGAGTGTAAAGCAAATACAAAGGGAAATTCGATACAAAGTCTGTTGCCGTGGGAAATATTGACATAATGTGCTTATGTACACGTTTCTGAAGTGTATTCGGGGCAAAAGGAAACGTGTAATTAATATTTTCGCAATATGGTCTGAGACTTTGAAGAATCCAAAGCTATCCAGTTACAAATAGATACTAATTGTACAAACATTTAAGATATCAGAAAGCGCTTTGAAACAGTCAAACGGCTGGATATCGTGATAGAATTTGGAATCAGAGGACCCATATATTTTAGAAAGCGCTTTAAAAGCAGTCAATGGTCTGCAATACCCTGAAAGAATTTGGAATCGGAGGATCCATATATTTTGCATCGACCCAAGCCACTGTCCACCCACATGGTGGGTAAGAACTTAAAATCTAGCCAGCGGGTCTCCTTTGCATAATAACTTCAACCCGCGTTCGTCATAAAGGAGTTTCCTAGAGCCATTTGGCGAAATTGTCAACAAAAAGTACCCAAAAATTTAGAACCCATCACAAATAAGAGTGTTTCACACCCAAAACTCATAAAACACACTTAATAAAGTTCTCACGACACATATCCGAATATGACTTAATTAAGCCATCCACCATAAACGGGACCTGGATGGCGGTTGGAACAAAAGCCAGGCTCGAATGCATATTGGTACACTCAAAAGCAAATAAATTCTCCCAAATGAAATAGTCAGAGTTGTAATAAATTTTTTTATTTACTACAAAATACAAACAGGGCGCATCACTCTTCTTTTTTTTTTTTTCCACCATGAATCTTCGGATAAATTTGTATGTATGTAAATCCTTTTTTTTTCTGGGTTGCGTTACTCGGGAGATGAGAGATTCTGCATCTATGTATAACACATCCTGAAAGCTGTAAGCTCATAATTCAATATTCGCATTTTATTTGTAGTCAGTCATCCGCATCCTGTCGCTATGTGTGTGATGACGAACATAAAAGTGGATATATGTACATATTTTCGCCGCGTTTTTTTTTTGTTGTTGTTGTATGTTGCCTTTCTTTTTATTTCGTCCTTAAAATAATGAGTGTATTTTTGCAACACAACGAGTGTTTGAATGAAATCATAAAATGAGTGTGAATACATCACGCACCATAATCAAAGTCGAGAACAAGAGGAATTACACACACCCCAATAATTCTAGGAGCGGCGGCGTACAAGGATTCCAAACCGAGAGTGGGTGAATGCTGGCCGCGCTTGGTTGGGTATGGGGGGCGAGGGGGGAGTGAATGTGCTTTGGCAAATATACTCGTAAATCATTCGATAGGTCATGTGTGCGCGCCGCGCTAGGGCAGGTTAAGAATGTTATCGGAGTGCTTACGGTGTATCAGAGATTTCTAACCAACAAAAGATGAATTAGGGTAGCAATTGAACGGAATGGTTAAGATTAGCGCGTTTCCGTTTTCCGTGATGGATTTTAATATATGTAACACCCACCGGAAGGTGTACACATATGTAGATATGCCAATTGATTGTGGTAAGTTAGGGTGGTAAAAATGTATGGAATGGGAACTTTGATTGGAAATTAGGGGTTGACGGTTGTTTGAATGAAAATATATTGGGAACTTCGCGAGTGGAGAACATTCTGCAGCAAGTTCTTCCTACAACAAGCAGTTTTAACTTTGCACTTTGCAACTTATAACAACTTTTCCTCTCTGTGCAAAGTGACAAATATTATTTTGCAAATTGAAGAGTTCGGTTTGTACGAAATGTTTCCATGTTGTTTCACTACTTTGCATTTGGCATTGAAAATTGTCCGAGGCTTGTCAACAATATACGAAGAAATTAGTTCATTTCCGACTGAAAATTGGAACATTTTTAAAATACGTTTTGAAAACGAAGGTGTAAAAACGAATTGTAAAAAAAAGAATGAATTTTGAAATAATTTCAACACTGATAAGCTTCCGTTTAACAAAGAGGCTCAAAATATCTAACTAGAATTCAATCACGAATTGGTAGCATTCGGCTGTGAGTGTCCTGTTCGGTGTCGTACACGTAACTCATTTTCCTCACACGAATTCTGCTCCCTGTACAGAAAGCTAAGTAGCAGCTGATCTTGTTTGCACATAGAATGGACAGATTCAAAGTAACTAACTAGAATTGAATCACGAGAATGTAGAACTCGACTGTAAGTGTCCTGTTCGGTGTCGTATACGTAACAAATTTTTTTCATACAAATTTTGGAGTAAAAAGATTCTGCTCCCTCTGGTCAAAACGAGGCAGCAGCTGAGCTTGCATACACATAGAATGCACAGATTCAAAATATCTAACTAGAATCGACTCACGAAAAGTTAGAATTAGGCTTTGAGTGCCCTGTTCGGTGCCGTATACGTAACAAATTTTTCTCACACGAATTTCGGAGGATTAATTTTCAGCTCCCTGTACAGAAAGCTAGGCAGCAGGTAACTAAGCTTGTTTGTATATAGATTGCATAGATTCAAAGCATCTAACTACAACTTAATCACGAGAAGGTAAATTCAGCTGTGGGTGCTTTGTCAAAAATAGGCCATAAGCTGAAGTTCAAGGGCCAAAGAAATATTTGTTCAAGTCCCTTACAACAACTTATGTACCGTCAATACCATGGAGCCGCAACTATGCATGTATATAGTAGACCTTTAGACTAGAGAGGAGTACACCGAGTTACAGAAGCTAAAAATAGTCAATTTCTCCCAAACACTATTTGTTGGCAGGCAAAATTCTCGGAAATAGTAGTTTACTTCATGGTTTACAATGAATAAAATTAACCAACGCGGCAACTCCAAGGACTGTACCCAGAATTATTTCACCTTTTGTGCGCTTGGTTGTCGGCAGTTGTTGACAGATGTCATCTGCTTGAAGGATGCTTGAAAATTCTTTGTTTTATTGGTTGAGTTGGTATGATGAGCAAAATTGATGCACTCAGGGAATGAAAACAACAGTTTGTGAATAGACATAGCAAGCATGTTTTGATGGCATTGACAAATTCTGGGTTGGGCCGATCTTTATATACTTTTAACGTAGGCTGACCAGATACTATGCATGATGCAAGAGTTCAAAAATGTCCGTTTGGTTGCAAATTTTAAAGCAGTATAGCTTGCGAATAAAAACTTTTTGGAGACAGCGCAGGACAAATCCGAGCAATCCAGTAATACAGCGATTAAAACTCGAGTCGTTGATAATAGTTTTGGTATGTGACGTGTACTAGATTTTTCCATTCCATTTCCATTTTTTGGGAATATTGGAGGAAAAGTTTAGTTGGGAATAAAGAAAACAATAACAACGATGACGAAGAAAAGTATATAGAAGAGATCACGATAGGGGTCAATTAACAACCAAATAAAACTCTATTCGAGATTTTATACAACTTAAGACGATTTTTTCTGATTAAAAGAGATCATAAATAAAAAAAATAAATACTTGGCGCTACAGGTCGATGGGACCCAGGGCCTAGCTTCTCACAACCATTCGTGTTGTGCGTGTTATATTCTTTACACGAATGGAAGGGGCCTACTGTTTAATGCCATATCCGAAGGGCAGTTTGTCACTTGAGAAGCTTTTTCAGGACAACTGTACTCTTGGATGTTTGTCAGACGCTCGCGAGAGGTGGGGCCGTGAAAAACTTTTTAGGTGTTCCCCAACTAGGATTCGATCTCGAACCCCTTACTCCATAGTCGAACGCACTAACCATTGAACCACGGCGCCCATAGAAGAGATCATAGAAAATGAAAAACCAGAACAAAAATAACGACAGTTTTAAATTCTGATATTGAGTTAAATGTAGTTATAGTTGTTTCAATAAAACACGAATTTTCTTTGTCGTTATTAAAATCGTTAGTGCGTTCTGATGACTGAATTCCGACTTTAAACAGATCTTTTTAAGTTCCTATTTTGTCATCTTCAGCTTGAGACTTTAACTTCCTTGGGGAAAACAGACAAAATTGTCTGAAAAACTACAAAATTGTGACAACTTTGCTTTTTTACTGAAACCATCACACTTGTACTTTGCAGTTGTCATCACATTCAATATCAGTACCTAATCAAATATCTCCTTTAAATCAGCCTTTTAAAAACAGTGTATGGATGCTATCCTTATTCATCAGCTGGGTGGGAATAGATAATTACGTATACTAAATGTAAATCAAACGATTATCAATTTTTTAGTAAAATGATTTGTGTTTTTCTTTTGGAAAAAAATTCAATGGCTTTGGTTTGTGCCCTTGAACTTGTAATTTAATTTAGGAAGACGACTCCCATATGTAGCAGGGAGATTGTGTACTCACAAGGACCAGTAGGTCTTGGGGAGCACCAACAAATATTTGGCTCAAACCCTAGAAGGTTCAAGGGATATGCTTTGCATTATAACTGACAATATTCTGGAAATGAAGGTTTTTAAGATAGAATGGGACCGCTCCCATTGATTTAATGAAATTCCGGTCGTGAGCGCTAGAAGTCTGGTCTCGTTCACTGACATATGGCTTATAGAATCTGAAGATTGAACTAACGTCTTTCAAAGTTTCGGCTCCTATGAATGCATCCCTCAATGTTTTATGCTGAAATCTATGAACTTTGAAAGGAAGTATCAAATAGCCAGAAAATGTTCAAAACAGTATCACACAACTCAATGCACTTTGCTACAATGCACTACAAGACAGATGTATTTCGATCAACGTAGATCCATTGTGACACCACTAAGGGGATTTCCCTCTCTACTTCTGGAAGCATCTTTGTTCGTACTCTTCCTGGTGAAGGTGGTGCACATTTCTTGGACCGTTCAAAATGTAGTCTCCTGGATTAGTTTTTCTAATACGAACAAGAGATCGAAATCTGCAGGATCCTCTGGATCCTAGAGCTTCTGCAAAGATCATTGCTACAATGCTCAGTCGATGTTACTAATGCTGCAGCTATGACGCTATGGTCTCACTGGTGTAAGATTGCTAATTGCAATAACGATAAGCAATAAAGCAAAATAATTTAATAGAATATTGATACATAAATTATCTATGTAAATAAGTAGCTAAAGTAGGTACTTACACATGTATTAAAAATGACTGAAAGTTTAAATGACTATCCGTCATTCCTGAATCATCCCAAAATTTTCATAAGTGTTGTGGCTACCACTAGCTTTTTTTAGAAGATCTCAGAGGTGGTGTTCCCCTAGAAGCAGTTTCCTGATTCTCCATAGTCTAAGACATTTCCATCGGAAGTGAGTTCATTTTCTTCTGTGTCTGAATCTACAGCTACAGGCTCGGAAGAGGTCATCTGTATCTGGTTACATTTTTCTAAGGTTGACCGCCAAGAGACTGCAACAAGTAATAATCCTTGTGAAGATCCAAATGTGTCGATTTATCGTTTTTGAGTTCTGAGTTTTCTAGATATATGTATCACAAGATGAGAGTGTGTAGTGCTACCTTGGGTTGAATGGATATAAGTATGAGAAGATGAGAGGGTGCACCATCTCTTTACCACAGGAAAAAGTGTGCTACCCTGTAGAACTCCTACAGTATTTCCAAACTCCACTCCAACTGTGGCGATTTGTAGTAAAGGGTTACTTACTAGAGTTTCTTGAATCAACAACTTTCAAGTTACTAACCGAATTCAAACTCGAACTCCCTAATGTTTTATAAAAATTGATTTATTTCCTTAGTATTTTTACTTGCACCTATACCTATAGGGCAAGTATTGTATTCGTGCAAAATTTGGAACTCGAGATTTTAATCAAACTTGACATTACTATAATGGAGAAGTCCAAAAAAGTAGGTCCGCCGATGCCGTCTGTCTGTCTGTCTGTCTGCCTGTCTGTCTGTCTGTCTGTGCACGAGGCTGAAGCCTAAACGAGTGAATGGATTTAGATCAAACTTCATATATAGGGTCTGTGTGATAATCCCTAGAGGCGAAATCGGAATTTTAATTCTAACCTCAAAATTAAGGGTAGTTTACTTAAGGCCGATTTCAGTTAAAATGGATTTTCTCGAAAACGGCTCTAACGATTTTGATTAAACTTCATATTTCAATTAGTCTAGTCAATTGCAATCAGATGATGTATCGCGCTGCTTACCAAAATTGGCAACAATTGTACTTTAGCTATAGCCAATTTGGCGAAAAGTCGATTTTCGAGAAAACGGCTTCAATTATTTAGTTCAAATTTCATATTCGGACTAATATAAGGTAATGCAACACGATGGCGTACCACGTTTTGGTTTGAGTGTGATATAACGGTACTTACGACTAAGGTGAATAAAAGCCGATTTGCTCGAAAATGCGTTAAACGATTTTATTTAGATTTTGACATATGATTAAACATCTCAAATCCTATCAGGAACTGTATCACATTTTTGGTCAAAAGTTAGTATAACGGTATTTTTCGCGAGATCGAGCAGTTGGAGCCAATTTATTCGAAAACGGCTCCAACGATTTTTATTAAATTTTATATTAGAGCAAGCCTTCTTAAACCCTATGAGATGGCATACAACGTTTTTGACCAAAACTGTTTTAAACGGTACTTTACTTATAGCCAACTTCATCAAAATACGCTTTTATCGAACATTTTTCCCAATCGTTACTGTTTTATTTTCATATCTAGTCTTCTTTTACAAAACTATAAGATGGCATACCACGTTTTTGGTTAAAACTGCCTAAAGTTCCACTTTCCTTGCAGCCAGTTCAAAAAAACGCTTTTCATGTCATATTAATACGCAAACATGAGTCTTGTCCCTACTTCATCCTACTGAACCGATTTTCAAAATTATATAAGATTGCAAAAGATTTTCCTAGAACACAGCTGTTGTCATGGAAACGTTTTTTTCCTTACGATACAGGTTTTGATTGGTGCGGACGTGCTACTGGATTTGTCTGAATTTCATTCTCATTGGTTAAAAGACAGAGAGAGACAAAGAAAATATTGCAAAATTGAAGGGACTTACTTTGGGTTTTCGCATATTCACCGGAGTTTAAAGGCAATGAATTTATGAGTAAAACTGAAGGAAAATTACATAGTAACGATGTTGCTTGGTTTTCAAGAGCTTTATCAAATCCTACAGATGATATCTGACGATTTTGGCCAATCTGCTTCGTTTTTTCTTTTTACCTCAAATACACACAAGAATTTGAGACATAGGTGCAAGTTTGTACGGCCCAGTCGTGCACTTTATTTTTTTTTAAATTACTACAAGTACAACACTGCAGTATAATACAGAAGTTGTTACATAGATCTGAACACTTAATCAAATGTTTTCTTTTTTTTGTTCTACAAGGATCATCTCAAAACTGCACTGGCACATTACTTAAGCCGCTGACACGTTGAATGTAGTACATACTCGTGTACTTACATTTGCATTTTAATTACTAAAAAAAAACCTAAAATTTAAATTTAGCACCCAGCACTTAATGTTGGATTCGTATATACATATGTACAAGTTGTTTTTATTTCTATTCTCATAAGAGTTGTCAACACATTTCGTATTCATGCTGTGGCATAATTTTGTCCGATTAGTTTGGATACATGTTTTGTAAATAAAAGAAAAATACACCATCACCAGGCATGATTACAACCCTTTTGTCCTAAAAAACAAAACAAAACAAAAAAACCAAACAACTATGCTCAATCGAATGGTGTCCCATTGTACTACAGTCGTAGTATGAACTGACACTAGCTGGAACCATAGGGAAGAAAGTACTTTTAATTGAAATTGTTTGTGTTGGCGATGTTAGTAATTTAACATTAATTTGATGTAGAACAAGCACTTGTGTTGCACGTTGAAGAATTTAATGGTTTGTGTAAAATGAAAATCAATTTCGAATCTGCATACATACATGCATATGGGAAAAGGACTCTTCAGTTTTAAATAACTGTTGCAACCAAATGGATGGACAAATCAATGGGACTTAGCTATAAATTAATTTGAATTGTAATAGGAATAAGCATTCAATTTGAAAGCATTAATCACGCGGATATCTGTATTCGTTGATCTAAATAAATAGATTCATTAAATCTTGTCTCCCCCATCATACAGATACTCGTATGTATGTATCTGGGCCCGTAGGCTGTGAATGTCGTGATAAAATCTCTGTTTAACTATTCCAATCTAAACTGGTGTAAATAACAGGGCACTATAAATAGAAAAGGTTGAACTCATTAATTTGGGATTCATTCGAATCGACACGAGAATAACAAGGTGAGTATTACAGTCAGTAGAATTTATTTCATCTGGCCGAGTTCTGAGAAATTTCGCCGAAGGGTTCTGTTCTGAATTATTTCACTTTGTTGCTTTGGGTAATTTCTTGTCCTGCTGGTTGGGGTAAGTTCGTTAAGGAGTTAAGTTTACCAGGTTGGATGTCAGTTATATCATTTTGCTAAAATGAGGAGAATATTAAATATTTATTTCTCGTTCTTCCTTTCGAATAAACATACGTTCTTAAATCATGACTTCCAGTACACGTAAGGTTTACGTGTTAAAATAAAGCAATGTCCAACATGACGCTGACAGAGGGTGCTCCAAATACTGTGTCTATTTTTAACACCCAAGTACACCACTTATAAGTTCCCAACTAAGGTCACTAGCCGTTGGAATACTATTTTAGGTTGGCACGTGGTTGGCAACAAACTATAAGATAGTTTTCCAATGTTCTGTTAATAGCATTTGCCTAAGGATCTACTGTTCGAGTGCTTGTGCAGGGAGACAGAAAATTTGTGGTACCCACATATCACCATGAACTTATTAGTTACCTGAGGCCGGGTAAAGGTCAGCGTATGTTGTTTCTGGAGTTGTAAATTAGAAACTTGTGACTAATGAGTATGTCTAAAAGCGTTGACTGTGATTATACATACAGTGCATGTAGGTTGGACTATTTTTAATTCTCTCTTTGTAACTATTTCTGTCTGAATCGGTTGCCGATTCTGAAAAGAAAGGTTTTCTCAATGGGCCAACCAATATTTGATCTAAAACCAGTCGAAGTTATATATATGTGATCATTTTCGATTATATTACCTATAAACGATACTCCGAAAAATGTACGTAAGAATTGGTTACTCATACGCCACCGAGCCAGATACAGACATTTGGAATCTACCATCTGGTGGCTCAAATCAAGTTAGATATTCTGTTTGAGTGTACCATGAGCAAAAACGAGCCCAGCAGCTATCTCGCTATGTCTGAGAAAAATGGAAAAAAATTATTGCGAAAATTGGTTACTCATACGCCACCGAACCAGATACAGACGTCTTGAATCTTTCTGCTCATGGCTCAAACCATAATCAAAAAAGAAGGTCATAAATCTAGAAGACACTTTATAAAAGCGTATTATGAACCAATCTTCTCATTGGAATGATTTAGTTAGAAACTTACGAAAGTGGAAAGTTCATTCAGTCGAATTTTCAAAATTACACTCTCGATTGTGAAAAGAAATGCTTTGGTTTACTTTGTGAAGGAAAGTTTACGAAACTTATAGCCTACATCAGTCACAGCAAAGAGAAATTCAATTTTAGAAATGCCCCTTTCTGTGGTATAACCAAACTATAATTAACTCCATTAATATCTTCACTCATGTCTAATGGTCGGGTCATTCATCATTTAGATTCAGGATTTCTATTTTCATTTCTCCATATTTCAATTCCCACAATTACTCACCAAGTTATTACGACAATTCACTCGAAACCCCATATATTGTCGCAACCAGCATATAGGACTTGATGACTCCCCAATCCCCCATATCCTCATACCCATACATACAACCGCCCACTCAGGATAGATACATTTTAATGATAACATCAACAGTGGGTTTCCAAGAGAGACAAATGATTACACGAAATAGACTACCATCAGAAAATCACTATCAATCTTCGTTAAATTGGTTATACTTACTCCCTGGCAAGTATAGAGTTGTCACAGTTGTAGCTTAGTTTTGTTTTAGCCATTATCGAGAAGTATATTTATTCCTGTTAGGCAAAACGATTTATAACGATTTATTATGATCCATAACCGGAAAGCACATCACCTTGTGTACGTATCCATTCCAAAAAACTAAAATCGATAAACATTCTCAAAACTGATGAAATATTCATCATACAGCTGTATAAGCCCGGGTCATTGTGTTACAGAGTATTCCTACTCGTACGTATGTAGCTACACATGACATTTGAATAATTGAGATACAGATAGCAATGGGAGTAAAAAGTTTTTACTCTAACTGCAAGTTATCCAGTAATTACTGGGTTTTTACCCCGCGGGAATCCATGTCACGGGAAAAATCAATAGTTCTGTATTAATTGAAAGAGTTTCTTGTACAAAGTTTTGGTTTAAGTTTTTTTTTCTTTTTTCTTTCTTTTTGGTTCTTTTGCTAAGTGTTAATCCAATGGGTAAGAAATTAATAATGAAGGTAATTTGATGTAAACAGTTGCACATAAAGGAGTTTGTTTGTGGTTTTGTTTTCTTTGGTTTTCGTAATCCACTGCGGTTGGTTGGTTACAGTTTGCGGTGCAATATCTGGTCAAAATACCTTGCTCCCTGCAGTTGTTGACTTTTGGTGGGTTTTGCAGGGATGTGGTTTGATTTGCACGAATATTAGCTGGCAAAGGTGGTGCGTGAATATTAGTATAACGAGACCACAATAAAGAAAGTAATTAGATTGGGGCATTGGAAGTGTTTCAAAATTGGTTGAGAGTTACTTACGTATATTTCTGTACGTTTGTGGCACTTTTTCTTAAAAAAAAAGTCAAATTTCATTGCGTTTTCTTTGATTTGCCCCATACAATAGTATTATTCACCTCAAAATTCGATATAAGGTACAAAGCTTTGCATGTACACATGTATGTATCTATCAGTGGAGCTCTGCCCGTAAGATGTCAACAAGGTGCAACCAATTGACTGCTAATGTGGCTATCCAACTCAGCTATCATGAAGGGCACTCCTCGATCACTGACTTCCCATTTTACCTCAGAAGACAATGACTAAAACCGGCCAACCCCGTTACTCAAGTGATTAGGTTACTGCTCCCTCACTTAAGGACATTGCAGTTCACTTTTATATAGATGGCCCCGGGACTGATAAGGATGTTTTTGCGTGTTTTCTTCAAGAAGCCTCCCAGATCCATGTAGTATTTTCCAGGGGAAAATCCTTGTAACCAACAAAGATTTAGTTCGACTGAAATGGTGTCCAGTGTTTGTCAAGAGTGCTAAGCTTTTTACTGACAGTCAAGAGGGATTCAAAGCTCTGGAATCGTACATCTTCGCTTTACTACCGCCTACCTCTTCTGGAGACCACTGTTCAATATTCACCTATGCTGGGTGTTGGACTCTAGAACCATTACAGATAATTGCAAGCCCAGATATAGTAGAACCTACACGATCTTGCTGATCCTGCGGAGTCCGGATAGGCCCGTTGCCACATGTACACCCTTACTAACGTTAGACTTCTTTATCAAAACCCTCTGTAGATGAGAAAGTCTGAAACGAAGTTGGCTCTATTACAGATCAGCGACTTCAGCGGTGTTCTCACTGGACAATGTCTGATATTCCAAGATGCCATATTGCTGACGCTTTTTCCACATGATTTCTGGAGAAGCTGTAGGGAGTATGCAAGTGGGCAGCTCTGTTCATTAAGGAGTTCCTTTATATGATAGCTTAGGTGAGCTGGCGTCATTAGGTGTCAAGAACCCCCTTCGCACAATTAACCCTTATTGGTTTAAGTGTATCTGGACACTTGGTCAGAGACCCATTTAACCTAAACCTAAGCCTTAAAGCCACATTGTCTTAGGATAGTATAGTCCAACATAAGGTCCGCTTTCTTGTAAATTATAATGTGTCCTGCATTCACACCGATTTTTCGAAACTCCTGCTCCAAGTCGTAAATGAGAAGAACTACCTATACAAACAAAAAGCTGAGTAAATTTTTGAACATTAGAGACCTGAGATTAAACAATATTCATATCAATTCTGTCTATCAACTGAATACTTACCGGAATCATTCGACCTCTTATATGTAATAGTGTCTGCCATATTGCAGGTAGTCATGGCAGAAAAGACTTGGGCCATTTCCTGACAGGTCGGGGCAGGTCTTCGAATTGATATTCACCGAGGCTCGGATATCTAGTTCTTGGGCATTCGCAGAAAAAGTAAAAAGTACACGCTGCTGCATCTGTGTCGCCAGAGTCTTTGAAGAGGTCATCAGTTTTTACTCGCATTCGACTACGGTGGTGATCCTCGGGAAAAGTACTAAGTTGGGTCTGTAAAGTACCAGAATTCATACTTTGTCCAGACTTTTCTGCAGACACAACATGATTTGGTGTGGATTTTGAGGTGGCGGCGTCATCGGTCCATATTTTTTTAAAAACGAAGTTGGACAGGCTATCACCGTCAATGATGAGCGCTATAGGTCATTGAATACCAACTTCTCTTAGCCTGAATTGTATCATATGGACACCATCAACATGCGGATTCAACTGGATGGCGCTACGTGCCACAGAGCTCACGCCACATTGGAAATTTTGCACGAGCGATTCGAGGGCGTTGTCATCTCACGTGGAGGTGATGTGAACTGGCCACCGAGATCGTGCGATTTGACCCCGTTCGATTTTTTCTTGTGGGGTTTTCTGAAGTCGCAGGTGTTGGCGAATAAGCCACACACCACAGCGGCCCTTAAAGTCAACATAACCCATGCCATCGGTCAAATTCAGCCTGATTTATGCGCCAGAGTCATAGAAAATTGGACATTTTGGATGCGCACCACCCAGAGAAGCCGCGGTGGCATCGATAGGCCTTTCAAACGAATAAAAAATGTCGATGATATCTCACAATACGTCTGATCTTCTTAACATTTGTTAAGCATTAACATTTGCATACACGTCCAACAGGTTCATCTTCAAGATATAGATACGTCAAGGGGACTTCACATCCCTAAATTGTTTCTCTTTCTTTAATGTACTTACATATGTATAAGTTTTATGGTTACTAACATAAGTTGTTAAGTAGTTAACATTGCAAAATTCAAATTATGGCTTTATTGTGATTTTCTTTTATGAATTTTATACCTTAAATTTCATTAAATATGTCTACGATCAATTCATGTAGTTAAAGTGTAGCTCTGACTACCGAGGATCCCTATATCATCCATGACAGCTATAATAAGTACATATATATGCAGGATATAGTCAAACAAAATTATTTTCGCAGCTATTTACGATTCCCTTTGACTTACCTGTGGCTTATTACATCCTCCCAGTGAGTGCCTAGGTGAAATAACAAGTGCTCGAGCAAAGGAATAAATGATGAGATCATTTTAAAGGCGATTGTCCTTAACAAATTGATGGCGATTAAGTTGCCCGTTTCATAAGGTAAGTAATAATAATTAAGCGCCAACGCAGTCGTGGTATACGAACTCAATTCAGGTGGGAGTAAGCACAGACTTTGTACTGCTACTGGTCGTTATAAGGTTGTCATGGAATTTAGCTTCCGTAAATACTTTGATTGCTTCCTTTCTCTTTTCGGCGAAAGAAAAACAAAAAAAAAAAAAACAAATCAATTCACCCCTACGAAAATGCCGCTGAAGGCGAAAAAGATAAGTAAACCTATGATTTGAGGGGCTGCTAGATTTTCGTCCCCCTCTGTATGTTTGAAATTCAGAGATCATGGGATATCTTGACGCTACTAAGTGTCCTCAAGCGTTCTGTTTGTATTCGGTTGTATTCAAAAGCGAAAAAGAAAACTTAATATAAACATCTGAGGGTTGTCGTCGTTCCTACTCCCTAACAACCGAATGTATACAAAACTCCTGGATGGTGGGAACGAAGTCAAAAAGATAAAATTGTCGTAACTTTCCACCCCATGTACTTAAGTTTTTTCCCAAAAAAAAAAAAAAACCGAATATCTGTCCCACATATACCCATGCATACGACACATCCTGACGATATCCTTATTCAACAATTACAACGAATGAGAATGTTTATTTTTTGCTATTCTTTTTTTTTTTTGGCTTTTTTGACTGGAATAGCTAGAATTGTGCACACATGTACGAATATACATATATGTGTTCATGACTTCCTTCAATTATCCTTAATTTGGCTTTCTAATGACTTTGCCGTTTCTGACTGACTAGAGAGAGTGCGGGCCAAAATATGTATACTGTGGCAGAAGATGTGGATGGATATACTTAAGGATATCTGCCTATTTTATCTGTGTGAAAATTTTGAAAAGTTATTACAGCTAAGTTGACGTTTACCCTAGAGGGAAATTTGCCATCTTATGTACAGAGAATGAGAAGGATATGTTTCTCGTTTTCATATATATATTACAAAACATTATTTCGCAACACAAATAGCAGTGTATTTCTTTGGAGCTTTGTGTCCTTTGAGGCATTCAGCTTTTGAGGTTTACGAATTGCTTGTCTTGTAACTTGTTGATAAATTTAAGCAATTTGAATTCTGCATATCCCGATTAGAATGCTGCAAGGATTTGCAGAAATAATTGAGGTTGGCTTTGAGTGATTGTATGTGATGCATATGGAAGGAATTAAGCACGTATTTTTCGTGACATACATTATGAAATCGCATTCGGTTTCTACAAAGCAGATACCGTGCTCTGAAGTTCAGTATTCTATGGGGAGTGAACATTGTTAAACTTTCTTGTTAAGATTCTTCATTATGGTCATCTCATTAAATTGAAGGTGACCATGGCCTGATATGGCATGATCAGAGACATGGGAATGTAATAGACTTCTTGTCTATTACGGGAAATTAAGGTTGTCGTAGACCCCAGCTTACAGCTTGTATTTGCGTTTGTTTCCGAAATTGTGCGAAAAGCATTTGAAAGCAGACCCGAATAGGCTGAGGTCTCCCAATCATTTTTAGCCTCAGTTCGAAATTGGTAGCGTCGATTCGAAGATCACTTTTAGTGGAGTATTATTGTCTATTCGATCGATGTATCCGAGCCAGGATAGTCTAGGTGTTGTTGGCTTTTTGAAATACATCTACATCTTGGTACAGCTCATAGAGTTCGCGGTTATGTCTTCTTCTCCATTTGCCCTCCTCGCATGCGGGACCGAAAATTCGTAGAAGAGGGGAATATAAATTGAAGCCTGTTTCTGTTTGGAGAAAGTTAGATGGGTTTCACTACTCCGAAGAACTTTATGTATTTCTAACGAACTCCATGATTTTTTCGAAACTGTGCTTCTACGACAAATCATCCAGGGCAGGTGCGTCTTCCCAGGTGTTTATATCTTACCACCCCTAATACCGGGCTTTAGGCTCTTTTCCTCTTCTTCGAGTCGCGGACTTACAAGTGCCAGTCTGTAGGCGTGTTTCTTCAGAGGCGCTCAGTCATTGCCTTGGTAGCTTTGTAGCTTTGCAGTCATATACACGTATTTTCGTGGTGTTTCATGTGGTGTAAGGTGGCGTTCGGTAGAATAATTCCGGTCTCCGACTCTCCATTACACGTGATCCGCATGCCTTACGAGTCCAGAGACTACCTGTACTTCCTTCCAGATAACCCTTTATATCACTGCGGTCCATTTCTTGAAATGTCTCGAGTCTAAGAGCAGCCAGTTCGGTGTATCTTTTCCCCTGTAGTCCTATGGATTGATAAGATTGTACCCATGACTGCATGACTAATTCTTAGGTAAGCCATACATTGGATGTTCGATAGTAATTTCCGTATATAGTATATTTCCTCTCTACTATCGGCCACCAGACAAACACTCTATAAAGTAGGATGCCTCTGAGGCTGACAGTCACGGTTTTAGACCCCACGTCTTACGTAAAGTCCTATGTCATATCCCATATGTCACACCGGTTTTCGTGATTGTGTTTTCCAAGTTTTTCCTCTAGTTTGGTGTCTAGGATGACTCCAAGATACTTTACTTCACCTCGTAAAGAGATATATCAATTGGCCAACAGGTACAGAAATATAGCTTCGGATGACTAGTTCAACAAAGTCACCAATCGTTTATGTCCGTCGGCAAGATCTATACGGGGCTGCAAAAGGGCTGTATAACCATCTTTGGCGTGGCAACGACTTGGTTAGAGGTATCGTCTCATTTTCAGGCTCAGAGGTTGACAGAACTAAATCGATTCGAATCGGGATCAGAGACTTCTAGTTAAACATGATGATCTACCAATATGTACTTTTATTTTAAAAACCTTCACTGCGTTCAGGGGTTCTTTCACCCCTCTAACATCGAACCCAAGGGCATCTGAACAGTTTCCAAAGAATATCTGGTTCGGAGTCTGGGGCATAACAAATCTTAAACGTACGACCGTACGCATATATTGCAAAGGCTTCTAAGACTGTTTCCTTTTTAAATCAAGGGCTGATCATAATTAACTCGACAAATTCCATTCACAATTCAAATAAGTCTGCATGTTAAGAGTTGTAGGATTCATAACTTGTAACATTCCTTCGGAGAGGGTATCATGGGACTTTCCAAAAATTATCCCCGTAATATTTCTTTTCGAGTCCAAATTATATTCGTATCAAAGGAGTGAGTAAATGTTTGCCTTAACTCATGATGTAAGCCTATACAATCGGAGGCAATAAGAAAACGAAAAAAATAACTTCCCCCAGGGATCTTCTTGAAAAGTTCCCTCATTGTTTTAGATTGCTTCAAGTTTCCCCAAATTACACGAACCAAGTTAGATATACGTTGGGATCCTTCTTTTATTATTATTTATTTAATTTTGCTTCCTCCTTTTTTTTTTTTTTATTATTTTTCAACGATTCGGAATGAAGGGACCGCCAAATGTACTCCCAAAAATGCTGCTACTACTACTATTCGCATGTATCCAGGAGATTAGAAGGGGTGGTGGCAGTGGCGATTCAAACAATCCTGTGACTTTGCTATCGAATTTTGAGTCGTCCTACAATGGGTGTATAGTACCTACTATGGTTAGGAAAATTATGAGAAGCGGAAAATTGTCCAGTTTAATAGGGTGGAAAAATAATTGAACCATTATGGATGGTTATGGTGTTGGCTATAGTGGTGGTGTGGTGGCAAGGATGCTTCGTTGATGCTTTATACTCACATCTAGGGCAGAGTTTCACTGCGTTCCTAACGTCCTCACCGTCGTCATCTATGGTCTATAGCGATAGACAATGGACACTAGGAGTTCATATCCGTTCAATGAGCGTATGCAATAGCTTGCGGCTTTGTGCCATGGACAACGATGCAAATAAAATGAGACAAATTATATAATACATAGCCATGTACATATGTAGGTATGTAGGTAGGTGGGAGGGTTTATTTTGAGAGGACATGACACCATACATACATACATACATACATATATCTGTTCCGGTATGAGGTTTCACACATTAAAGTGTAAGCTTTAATACCTTTGCCAGTAGTGTTGGATTTCCAATTGTAAATAACGCAAATTTGTAAAAATAATTATCACAGCATATCGTCCGTAGTTGGCCTCAAAAATGCGGGACACAATATTACATCCTGGGCATTATTAATAGCGACATTCGATAGTGTCGCTGAAAGGAACTCATATGTGAGAATTGCATTGTTAAATTGTATGAAATGGCGGCTCTCGAAGCTGTTGGTGTTCTTTGTTCCTTTAATTAATTGCCCATTCGATAAAATTTCGCAATAAAACCAGATTTTTCCTTTTTTTTTTGTTTTTTTTTGTATTTCTGCAAGGTAGGTTAAAATATTTTATTCGGTGATTCATATCAGCAGGAACTGGCCATGTAATTTTAATTATTGTGTTACTGGCAATCAACCTCAGGGACGATAAATTCGAGTACAGGACAATAAACAAATTTATTTTTTGCTTAATGAAAAATTATTCTGCTTTTGTTACAGTGATTTTAAAATAGTTCAATCGGTTTTTATTTGTTCCGACCGGTGTACAAGTGCGTGGTAATTTATGATCAGGTAAATTACCAATCTGCGATAATTAAATATTTTTTACGGAAAATTTACCATTCGAATATACGTACATATGTCTCATTGGGTTTCAGCCGCAATATGAACAACGGTGTTGAACATAAAAAGACCATTAAATGGTTAAGGTATGTGCATGCATGGGGATGTGTTTGATTCAAATTGCAGGATGGTCCAAAAATACTCACTCTATGTTGTATTGCTATATCCTTAAAATGGAATGTAATGGATTTTTTTTTTAAAGTCAATTTGGACCTTAAAGGTTGAATCATATCGGCGAAGTGAACACCGACTTTGCTGATGACTATTTGGGCTCTTTTTAACGGATTTACGCGAGAACTTATAGGTGATAAGTTCTCGATAAGAATAGTCTTTTTGAGAGGTTCTAGAGTCTGTGACTTGTTCTCATAGACCAAGTGACTTGAAAATCGAGCGGTCTTACCGGCCTTTGCAAATACCTAAAACAAGACATAAGACGACCCGAAAACTCATCGTTCAAAATGTCCATTGTCCAAATGGTTCCACCGTCCTTTTTGAAGCTACATGTCTTCGCGGCAAAAAAAAATATCGTTGATCATGGTTCTGTAATTCTGTATTCCTCACTAAATACGGTAACTGTACTACCTACAGCGGCGATATTGTTATCGGAACGAGCACTACGAAGCCTCCTAGAACCTCTTATGGCCTTACTGTTCGAGCAGTTGGCAGTTAAAACGGCCGGAAAATCTGTGTGGAAATTCAAGTTTTGTCAAAATCACTGATGAATTATTCCGAAAAAAATAGTCAGAAAGAATATTCCGTGATCTTGATGAGTATAGAGTATAGTGGTCCATGTCCCAAGTTGGGACTCACCATCTCTTCATCGACTTTATTGTCACATATGTGAGCATTCATCGTCTTGAGCTCTGAAAGGCGATAGTCGAATTCGGGATTCCGGTAATACTGATACACATGTGGCGGGTGACGCTGTATTTCGGCAAGGAGATGCACCATCGTGTGATTTATTTAATCTAGTGCTGGAATAGATGGTGCGAAGGGCAGGTGTTATCACGGAAAACACTATCTTCAACAAATCTGTCCAGCTGGTGGGAAACGCAGACGACATCGACATCATCAGTCGTTTCCTCAAACCTACTTCACAAATCAAGCCCAATATCCTGTCTCTATAGATCCTAGTTACGAACGAGCTCGGCTGACGCCTCGGTGTGCGTATTAGAGACACAAAATTTTTCAGTCGAAAAATGTATGAATAAATTGGTTACGCATACGCCACCGGCACAGGTACCCAGAATCCTACTTCGCGCTTTTAGGGCAATTGAGAAACAGGCTTGGCCTTGAAGTGAATGAGGACAAGACCAAGCACTAGTTCTCCACTACCTGGGACAAGACGTCAACAGTAACTTTGAGGTCTTTAAAGAGTTTATCTACCTCGGGGTAAATATCAACTCTATGAACGACGTGAAGATTAGACCACGTCTTGCCCTAGGAAACCGCTGTTACTTCGGTTTGGCCAAACAAATGGGCTCAAAATTCCTAACTGAGAAGACGAAATGCGTACTCTACAAAGCATTGATCCTGCCAGTTCTGCTTTATGGAGCCAAGTACTGGACGATAAGTAGGAAAGCAATACAGATTTTGGGCACATTCGAGAGAAAAATTCTTCTTCGTGAGCTATGAGCTTTCAATCCCGTATGCGAGGAGTGCGAAAGGAGGAGAAAATATATGCGAACTCTATGAACTGTACAAAGATGGGGATGTAGTCCAACAAGTCCACTACAGTGGCTTGGCCACATCAAGCGGATGTACAATAATGCTCCAATAAAGAGGATCTACGAATCACAGCCTCCAGGTTCGAGACGATAAGGAAGACCAAGGACCAAGTTATCACAGATGCCAGAGTGCTTAGTCTGCATAACTGGAAGCAAAGTACTCGGGAATGAAGAGAGTGAAAGGTATCCATGTCTTAAGAAGAGATTCTTCACGGATCAAGAGGCCGTGAAGTAATGTAAGTAAGTTACAGTCTTCTGAGGAAACACGCTATCAGATTAGAATTATCGCCTGCGATGATCATGAAATTCATGGATAAAATGGTTATACTGGTAATGGAAGGATAACGATGTACTCTCTATGGTACACGGCATCTTATGAAAACCTCATCATCCTACTCTACCAACTAAAATAAGTATTTTTTAATAGAAAGAGTTTCTTTGCGAAATAATGAAACATTGTCTCCTTTATTCTGGAATCCTTATTCCCTCAAAGCTGCCTCAAGGCTGTTTTTCATTCTTGCCACTTCCTGGCTACACTATTGATTGAAAAGTATTTTCGATTCGTGTTTTTCAAAACCAAATTAACAAAAATTGATATATTTTCTTCCACTATGTCAATTTTGCGGGTTAGAGGGTTAACCATATAGTGTGTATCTATCTTAATTCGAAAGTCTATAGCAATAGTAATAAACCTTAATGCAAATATTATCGAAATAGGATCTTAAAGTCTAGTAGATTTCAAATCCTTGCACACGGAATAAAAGGCACTGCTGAAGTAAATCACAAAAATCTCAATCACTTTGAAAGCAGTTTCATGTAAAAGCACAAAGTGTGCATCGAATTCCAGCCAGCACCAGCGACTGAATGTAAAACTGCGCAGACAAAACCTGCAAATCCTAAAGCTAACACAATGCGAGGTAAAAAGGATGTCATTGATTTTTATGTTTGTCATGAAAATAAAATGAAATTCAGTTTGATGTGTCTTTGTTAGTTCTGCCATCGAATCGAGTGGGTTACCACCGTGCGTCGTGAAAGAAATTCGAACATTGTTCAATCGAAATGAAGTATCTGTTCGGTCGTATCTCATCACATTACTCGTATTCGTTGAATTTGTTTTTCGTTGATAATGGAATTACAATACTCCTAGGGCGCTAATGGAAGTTCAATTCACTTCTTATTTGGTAGACAAATACAGACAAGCCGTCGTAGTATCTTCTCCAAATCATTAAACATTGAACTACTTATTGGTTTCGAAATATGAAAGAAAATCCTGTAATGAGTTATTAATGGCTGTAAGACAGATCCAATATTAATGCCGTTAGCGTTCATTACTGGAATTTAATTTGTTCATTGCCGCATTAAAATCAACCAAACACCTACCAAACACCAACCACCCACCGTCAACAGGCAACCAATACACCCGCAAGTTATGATGAATGCTGTATCTGATGAACGTGAGGCAGGACAAGAAAAAGACAAAAAAAAAAATAAAAAACAAAAAGCCTCGTTATAGCTATGGGGATGCGTACCCCGCCGGGTGGATGGTCGATAATGGCGGCATTGTGAAGATTTTATTGACCAGCTGTCGTACAGTGATATCTGCTAATAACTCATTAAATAAGATTAATTATTTTTGAAGACGTTTTCGGATGGATGGCATCGTTTTGAAGGGACATCAACTTTTATCCGGCGGAACGGTGAACGCTGGTTTTATTAGGCTTAAGGAGGTGTACTTTGTAAGCTTTGTGAGTTATGGTCTGGTCCGAAAAATAAAAATCCAATTATTTGGGATTTTTCGTTTCTATTGACATTGTCAAGTTAAATGTTATAAGGATCGATATATTCGAGACATATACATACATACTGTACGTAAGTTGCATTTTGCATAGAATGTTGCAAGGGAAAAGTAATTTTTTAAATGTCAACAGTCTGTAAGCCATAGCATTCCATTAACCGGTTGGAAATGTTAGACCACGGCACTATCCACCTCGACAATTGGCAAGCGATTGGGATCCATTCCAAAGTACAGACACACTTACACCAGATGAGGTCCATCAGGATAACCAAACCGAAGTTTCTTATGAAGCGGAGAGTACCCATGGTTTCTAAGTATATTATTGCAGAATAGAACCCCTAAAGGGAGAAATCTTCTTTGGGACAATGCCGGAGAGGTACGAAAAAAGTAAAAGTTGCACCTCCTATAAAAAAGCATGCTGGCAATGTCCCTGAAAGAGTACGTATCTGATCTGCGATCGCTGGATACCACGCAAGAATATTTTCATAATCTTTTCGAGAAGAAATTATGGGGTAATGATAATATCCTAATGGTAGGACTAATGATAAAGAGAAACTTATTAAACATCACTAAAGACAACCATCAATCAAATTAAAAAGCAGGTCTCCGAATTATCTAAGCTAACGACGTCTACTTGGATCACAATTTCAGGAAGCTCGCTCCGACGAGAATGTCGCCCATGTGGCTGGACTAAGACTGTTACTGTGATTGGGGAGCAATGCAGAACCTTGATCAAAGAGGTTATTTTTGACGAAGATTAGTGAAATGGGAATAGAGGATATGTGGTTATACAATGGACATTTTGAAGGATGTTTTTCAGGGATTTTCTTATGTGTTTTTTGGTGATTTGCATTGGCTGTTGGACAATTTGTGATTAGTATTTCTCTCTTTGGGGTTTTTGAAGTCAGGGGTCTATGACAACAAGCTACCTGGAAGCTCTCAGAGAAAAAAATTAACAACACTGCTAGAGCTTATCGCCAAAATGATTGAAAATGCGGTAAAAATCCCACTTGGCCGATATCGTCTTTAAAAAGTAATAGAAAGGAACCTGAAGTCTGTGACACACATGTTGTATAGATACCATGGTATACGAATGAACCATAGGTATACTACGGTAACACCAGCCGAGCAAAATAGTATGAGCATGGTATCCTACTAACTTACTTACTTACTTAGGTGACGCTACAGTTGAGTGTAGGCCTCAACCTTAGCTTACTGCCTTCAGTTGCCCACTGCAAGTGAATTAAAATTTCATCTACTTGTCCGCCCTATGTAAGGTGAGGTCTTCCTCTACCCCCCGGGTTTGATTCGACGACCATTGGTGTTCATTCGCCTACATGGCCTAGCCATCTCAAACGACTTATTCGCAGTTTTTCGACTAGGTCGATGTCGCTGTATAGGCCGTTTAGTTTGTCGTTGAATCTCCTCGTCCAAAGCCCGGCAACGCATATGGGACCGAAGATTTTACGAAGAATCTTTCTCTCGAAACAGCTGAAGAATTCTTCATCCGCTTTAGATAGAGTCCACGCTTCATCGCCTTAAACCAGGACTGGGATGATCAAGGTCTAATATAGAGTCCACACAGTTTTTCGGGATACTTATTTACCTTCTTAGACACCTCTGCTGATGTGTTGTTCTAAGAATTCATAGCAGATCCGAGGTAGATGAAGGTCCGTACTACCTCAAAGTTATAGTTGTCGATTGTGACTTTCTGTCCAATTCGTCTATATTGCGTGTTCCCTCTTCTTGGCAGCATATATTTTGTCATGTTCCATTTTAGTGCTCCAATGTTAGCCCGTTGAATTTTGCCAATAATATCAATGTCGTCGGAGTACGCTAGTAGTTGCACAAACTTTTGAAAGATTGTTAATCCAAGCAGCGCGAATCCTCCATCGTTATCCTGCCCAATCTGATGAGTTTGACAGGAATGCCAAAACTAGACATGATTCTGTACAGCTCGTATCTATAAATGCCGTCATATGCGTCCTTAAATCGATAAAAAAATGGTGGGTATCGACTTAGACTTCTTGGGTTTTCTCCTAGATCTACCAGGTCATTTTCAGCTGCTTTGAACAATTCGGCTGGTCTAGCAGCCCTGTTAGATTAAGGTTTGGATCTATACTAGGGTTTTTTGCGTAGTATAGTCTTTCCAATATCGTAAAGTAGGTAATAGCATTACTTAAACTGACTGTCAATTTGAAACAGGTACGAAAAACCATCATTGGTTGCTGGATTATAACAAGCTCTCTAACTATACCACGAACTATATGTAGTGTGCCACCCACCATAGCATAGAGAATACTTCGGTATTCATACTTTGGTATCTATGTATATTACCTGTGTATCACAGTTACTTAAAGATTCAAGTAAACATTTTAAAAAATTATGAAATCATATCGTTTTATTTTAAAGACATAGCAAAACAACATGGGGTTAATGTTTTTGGACCACCCTCTATACCATTGTATACGATTAGCTTATCTAGTTAAAAACTAAATGCAAATAATTTAGAAATTTGTTTTTTATTTTCTCTCTTTCGTTTCAGGTATGTGCTTCAAGTACCATAGGCATCAACATTTTTCCAGTGGTAAGCTGATCAAACAGATTGAACTGATGGTAATATTTCCCATTAAACATTCAAAAACAAGTGCTTTAACTAGAACTCATTGAATTCCTCTCATACGCACCGCTGTCCTTTCCAAAAGACACATGCCATTACAATTTAAAATCAATATTATGCCATTAATCAACATTAAAACCACAATTAAATGTACAAACATTGGTAAAAATTAAATTAAGTAAAACCATGAAAATGTGTAATTTTCATATGAGCGCATATAACGTAATTTAACGACATTCAATCATAAATGAACAGTTCCCAGTTAATCTCTTAAATTGAATTTAATTTTGAAACTCAAATTAAGTTATTTTCGTAGTACAACTACATATATTATAATTGATCATAATCAGTTCATCTGTCGATAACTAGTGCATCTATTTCCATATTTACCTACATACCTGCATGTGTATGCATATTTTTTGTTTGTATTTTAATTCTCAGTTAATTATGCACTTCAACGCGTATTCGTCAAGTCCTCACAATCCAATATACATATGTATGTATGCAGATGGGCGCACCCAACTTAATTGAAAAGTAAAACCAAAAAAATGTAAAAAACAAAATTATTTACAAAAACAATAATGAATGGGAAATAAAGTGAAGGTAAATCACATGTAAGGACACGCGAATACCGTCCACACAATAACCGACCACAATGTGTTATGTGATGAAATAATCATAAATTAATTAGTAAATTAAGACCAATCCCTAAAGGAGAATTTGATTGGAGTGGTTACGAGGCTTGGAATGTAGTGTTTTTTACACATACTCGTAAACGAACATGTACTTAATGATTTGTGAACATTACCGAATACAGTAATGTCGAAAACGTGCAACAGCCTTTTAGTACACACATCCTTCATAGTCCCCCATAGACGTAGACATTTGGATATGTATGAATGGGCTTGAAACTTATGTAATTTCTACCAAAAAGTGCAGGAGATACTTTAGAATATCTGTCTGAATACGATTGGAAAGCCTTTGGTCTTTGGTTCCTTTGCAATGAATAATCGAAGGCGATCTTGCTTATTCAAGAAAAGTAGTCACTGACAGCGAAGAGAAGTAGTGGAGAAAGTTTGAACTGAATGGAGGACCAGTGTATTAGGTTCAAGTTGTTCATCTTTGCCTTTCAAGTGACGAGACTTACGTAGCAATAATTGGTGTACCAATCTCCATGGTATACAGCATTATACATCAACCATAGTACGAGACGTATCCTTTCTGGGAAAGAGCTGTAGTACATTCAAGTAACCAAGAAGGTCTTCCGCTTTGTATTTGAATTCTAGTTCCACTTTAAGGACACGTTTAGCAGCCCTTTTTCTAATGAAGATTTGTAGGCGTGATAAGCCAACACCAGCCTCTAATACTGGGACAAGGAATACTCTGTCCATTCAAAAACTTTCAGTCAAACGATGGCCGCATACGAGCTGACTGGTCTCTCCATCATTACATACTACCGGTGTTTCCTTTTGGGAGTAAAATCCCAAGTGCTGCCTTTTTAGTACCTAATGTCTCACTTGGTCAATTTAGTCGTTTGTTTAAGATGATATCGAAGTCTTCTACCTCTTTCGAACAGACTAATGTAGTGCTTTGACAATGATAGGATTCCTACTGACCTGTCTGGTTATTGATAAAGGCAGTGAACGGTCCTTCTTGATCGCACCATTCTAACACGTAGTAAAGTATCCTGTTTGATACTAAAAAAGTTGCTCTGCTTACCACAGAAAGAATCGTTGAGTCATCAGCATGGTAATGGCAATATAACCTAATTTGTATGAGTCGACTAAAAGGCTATTTAATGACAAGTGACAAGAGGGCGCAAAAGACTCCTCCTTGCGAAGAATCCCTTTTTTTTGTAAAAAGATTCATCGAGTTAGCCAAACTAGACACCAGATTATTCATAGGTAATGACAGAGGTATGCCGGTTCCAACAGTGTAAGCAATAAAACTTCGCATGTTGACCGAAGCACAAGCTTCAGATGGCATAATTTATGGCACAACTTATCTACAAGCATATCAACCAGAAAGATCTGGCCCTCACCAAACGTGGAGAAAACCAAAAGGCTTCTATCTCTTAACAGAAGAAATTTAAGCCTCACTGCATGAAGAATTACATGACACTGTATGACAGGAAGGCATGCCACCAGATTGGGAGTCCTATCAAATGATTTCTTTAGAAGCTGCAGAAAAAAAAGAGGAAAATTACCTCCACCTACTAGGCACATGTCCAGCACTAGCCCTTCTAACAAAGAGATTACTAAGTGAATACTTCCTTCAGCGTCTAAGTGACCTGTATACCATGGACATTTGACACAATAGCTGAAGCATTCTGCCCCAACTTTAACATCGGAAAGGCATCCATGGTTACCTGTAACAAAGTAGTCAAATTTAATTATATGCGACACCATAAAACTCCAGACACCATTTCCTACCCACAAGAGCTTAATACAGTCACCTCACTTAGCCAAAACTAACTACATAACAGAAGCAAGGACTCGACTGCTTAACAGTGGCGGAGGATTGATTAATTCAGTCAACTCTAGCACTCTTACGAACTTCACTACCAACATGTTTGAGTCTTGACATTGGTGTTGTTTATGGTATCTAAATTCCAGACCAAATCCTAGTTCATCACATTCTTCAGTCCAAAAATGTGTGAATAAATGGGTTACCTGTAGCCCACAGGACCAGCTACGCACATCCTAAAGATATATTTTCTTAGCTCAGTTCTAGCAGGATTTTCAGCACAAAGGAGCTGAAGTATCTCCTCCATATGAGTATTTTAACCAGAAAATTTTTCAGTCCAAAAATGTGTGAATAAATGGGTTACCTATAGCCCACAGGACCAGCTACGCACATCCTAAAAATATTTTTTCTTAGCTCAGTTCTAGCAGGATATTCTGTTTCTGTGTATTACAAGCATAAACGAGCTGAAGTATCTCCTCCGTATGAGTATTGGAAGCAAACAATTTTTCAGTCCAAAAATGTGTGAATAAATGGGTTACCTATAGCCCACAGGACCAGCTCCGTACATCCTAAAAATATTTTTTCTTAGCTTAGTTCTAGCAGGATTTTCTGTTTCTGTGCATAACAGGCACAAAGGAGCTGAAGTATCTCCTCCGTATGAGTATTGGAAGCAGAAAATTTTTCAGTCCAAAAATGCGTGAATAAATGGGTTACCTATAGCCCACAGGACCAGCTACGCACATCCTAAAAATATTTTTTCTTAGCTCAGTTCTAGCAGGATATTCTGTTTCTGTGTATTACAAGCATAAACGAGCTGAAGTATCTCCTCCGTATGAGTATTGGAAGCAAACAATTTTTCAGTCCAAAAATGTGTGAATAAATGGGTTACCTATAGCCCACAGGACCAGCTCCGTACATCCTAAAAATATTTTTTCTTAGCTTAGTTCTAGCAGGATTTTCTGTTTCTGTGCATAACAGGCACAAAGGAGCTGGAGTATCTCCTCCATATGAGTATTGGAACCAGAAAATTTTTCAGTCCAAAAATGTGTGAATAAATGGGTTACCTATAGCCCACAGGACCAGCTAGGCACATCCTAAATATATCTTTCTTTAGCCCCGTTTTAGCAGAATATTCTGTTTCTGTGCATTATAAGCACAAACGAGCTGAAGTATCTCCTCCGTATGAGTATTGGAAGCAAAAAATTTTTCAGTCCAAAAATGTGTGAATAAATGGGTTACCTATAGCCCACAGGACCAGCTAGGCACATCCTAAATATATCTTTCTTTAGCCCCGTTTTAGCAGAATATTCTGTTTCTGTGCATTATAAGCACAAACGAGCTGAAGTATCTCCTCCATATGAGTATTGGAAGCAGGAAATTTTTCAGTCCAAAAATGTGTGAATAAATGGGTTACCTATAGCCCACAGGACCAGCTAGGCACATCCTAAATATATCTTTCTTTAGCCCCGTTTTAGCAGAATATTCTGTTTCTGTGCATTATAAGCACAAACGAGCTGAAGTATCTCCTCCATATGAGTATTGGAACCAGAAAATTTTTCAGTCCAAAAATGTGAAAAAATTGGTTACACATACGCCACCGTACCAGCTATACACATCCTAAAAATATCTTCTCTTTGCCCAACTCTAGCAGGATATTCTGTTTCTGTGTATTATAAGCATAAACGAGCTGAAGTATCTCCTCCGTATGAGTATTGGAACCAGAAAATTTTTCAGTCCAAAAATGTGTGAATAAATGGGTTACCTATAGCCCACAGGACCAGCTCCGGACATCCTAAAAATATTTTTTCTTAGCTCAGTTCTAGCAGGATTTTCTATTTCTGTGCATTATAGGCACAAAGGAGCTGAAGTATCTCCTCCGTATGAGTATTGGAAGCAGGAAATTTTTCAGTCCAAAAATGTGTGAATAAATGGGTTACCTATAGCCCACAGGACCAGCTCCGCACATCCTAAAAATATTTTTTCTTAGCTCAGTTCTAGCAGGATTTTCTGTTTCTGTGCATTATAAGCACAAACGGAAAATGTTTAATTGCAACATCGTATGTAAAATTAACACCAAACCTGGTCATATTGAGATCCCAAAATAGCACCGTTCTGTTAAGTGCTTCAAAGTGTTAGTAGCCTTGTTTCTCGGCACTCATCAGAAATTAACTGAAGGGCAATTGAAGCGCAACACCTGTCGGGTCTGACTTGCTAAGTGGAAGTTACACTGAACTGTATCACCCGCAGTACAAATCCCCAAATGCAGGACCGTCCACGTAATGGTCACCAATTCACTGAAGTGACTATTACGAGTCCCCCTCTATCTCCTAACATTTCCACGCCATAGCAAACCATTCCCAGTACGAATGAACTCCCCTGCCGGAAAATGTCAAAGCGTTGCCACCAAAGGCCGGGCTATCACATTGATGAATCACACAGTGAGGGTAAGGATGTTACTTGGAAACTGACTCCGCATTGTGCATAGCAAACTAAATTTTCATTCAGGTTCTCCTGGGATAGGTATTTCATTTACTTTGACGATCCTCTTGTGGGCTCTACCTTTTCCACGTGTCACTAACTTTTTGACTACTCATTATTATTCTAAAATCTCAATAAATTCCCAAGCCCATCTGCAGACCTCTGCAAGTAGCTAATAAAAACCGTTTATTTATTAACCACCAAGGAAGCCAACCCACAAGAATTCCTTTGGAAAGCAAAAGCAAAAAAAAAAAAATGTCAAGTAGCCATACTATCTCTGGTCAAAATCTATGAATTTATTAGCTGCTGACAGGGAATTTGGTTAAAAGCCGCGACATGAATGCAAATCGCCGGCTCTAGTTTCGCCTTTGTTAGTTTTTTTTTTTTTTATTTTATCAACTGCTCCTCGTTCCATAGGTCATTCTGTATAGAGAGCACCAAATGGGAGGAGGATGAGCGATGGAATGGCCGGTTTAGTTTGCCCCTGGCGGAAGTAATTTGTCATTTTACCAGTCATGGGAGTGGTGATAAACCAACAGCGGCATGACGGTTGCAGGAAGTCTCTAAAGCTGGTTAGATATTGTATATTCACTGAGCGAACGAAAAGCTTTTAAGTAATTTTCTATACAATGTGACGTACATTTTGATCAATGGCCAAATGGGTATGGTATTTGAATAACAAATAAATCAAGATGTGGAAAAAAATATGAAATAAAAGGTAGGAATGGACATAGAATGCGATATCAACTTGATTAGGATGCATTTAGAAGCATTTGGGTGGAAATGTTTTGCTGGTTGGAGGATGGTTTAGAATTTGTTTGGGAAATTGATTCAAATGATTGTGGCAGCATAAATGTACTTAAGTGTAAGAATAAGGATAGTAGAATACATGAGTTTTTAAGATGATAGCTATCTTGTGTTACCAAAGAAAGCTGATGATACCCAAGTGTGGCTAACACTTAAAAATTTAGTACAGTAAATTCCAGACAGCCGCGTATCTCTTAACGAGATAGTTGGGCAGTACAACCTCAACCTTTACTGGATACCAGGTGTACTGGCTAGAAGAGACTTGATTAAACATGCTTGTCAATACCAAGTATGTTTAAATATTTCGTCAATTTTTTAGGACCGGGCGGTTGTTTAGATTATAGCTTCCTTAACTTCTAAGACCATGATCGTTTTAATGACTTGGGATTGCAGTCACTGGAAAGAAGGGGTACTCTCTTATTTCTCCTTGAAGAGTTTCTATTGATAGTCTCGGACTCTACACATAATACAGAAAGTTTTTGGTTACAAGGTTTCGTTTGATTGAAGAACTGGAACTAAAAACTTGTATAGGATGTGTAAAATTGCGTCTTTCTCGTTAGAGATATTTGAGCCGGTATTAAACGGGCTATTCTGGCCCCATGAACCCTGATGGCTCTACGGCCAGTACTAATTGTCAGAACAATAGCAATATCTGTTCCGTTTCTAGTTAAGTTCTATTGTGTTCTATTTCGGTAGTACTTGGGCCAAAACTACCATATGCCACCAATAGAAACCACCTGCCATCTCACCTTAAGAGCCCCAAGAGGCACTTTCACCGTCTTCTCAAGGAAACCATTAAGGTCATATCAGCTTCTTGCTAGTTCATCAGTTCGCTTATTTTCCTCGATATTACTTGAACTCGAGACCCAAAGGAGACAGATCCTAAATTGATTAACCAGTAATTAAATCTCTTCTTTGGACTATTCTACTAGTTTTGAAGATGTAGTAACCGATACAATAGGCTTGATAGCAATTGTCTGTCTGTCAATAAGGACCTGTATGGTGTTAAAGTGTGCAGTGGTGAGATATTTTGCCTGGAAAAGGCAGGACGAGTCAAGAATCCGGTAACACATAAATATGTTGAGCTATTCAGAGAACTTTCCCGCCCTCACCACTTTTGAACCTTCGGTCACGACGGTGAAAATTATTGTTTCCAACTCATCTATCACTTCGCCTGGTTCTCACTGCATCGTGGTTGGAATTCTGACCGTGACGTCATTTCTGTGAGTTAACTAGAGCCTAGAGGCAGAATTCATTGCAGTTTGTTAATAAGTTGGATTTTGTAATCTTCTCTCAACCAAGGCTATCAGACTAGTGATTCATAGGAAAGTATAGGACTCACTATACGTAGGCTTCATGTACCATACCAAGGCACTTGGCACTGAAAGATATTGAGAGTAAAAGGTTGTGCAGCCAATATAGGAGGCGTGAAAGTCGGTATCTTGGTTTTAATGGAAATGACCAACAATTCATACTTGGGTTCATGCTGAGTTTACGTTCAATCGCCCATTTGCTTACCTTGAAGGAAAGATACTATCATCTGCTTACGCGACGACCTTGAATCAGTCTTTCGACAAGTCTGAGGAGATCCTCCTACGACAGATGTAGTGGAATTTTTGTTAGAAGGGTAGATTGAATGATTCTAATATTTAGTCTTGTCACTAGTCCCAGTAAATTTTGCCATACCCCCTTGCATCAGAGTTTCATAAATCGATTCACTGCTGACGGGTTTGAAGATCCCTTCGACGTTTATTAATTTTCTTTTGTATTTTTCGTACTTCTTCGTAGAACGTTGCAAGGTCTTTCAAAGAGTGGAAGATAAGCTAATAGGTCTGAGGTCCTTGCGGATTCATAAACTCCACGCGAACACTTCTCCCAGGAGAAAAAGCATTTATCTGTGTTTTACTACTGGTGTTTCTTAAAAAATAGAAATCTAGAACTGGGCCTTAGTATAAATATGAAAAGGTCTATAGACTTCGGGTATCTTTCACGAGACACATCAAATTTTGTGATTCTCTGGCGGACTACGTGAACGGAACCCCGAATTACATTTAACCTCCAACTCAGCCTAACAACTTAAAATGTTGGTATTTTCTTAAACATTTCATTGAAATGAAATTATCGACTATCTCTGACATCAAGGGTTTTCAAAAATTCTGATGTAGCCGTGGAGTTGCAGAGACTCCAAAGATGAATGAACTTAAAAAGAAAAAAGACACAAACAAGACCGGTGTAGACATAAGTCCTTATGAAGGTGAATTTTAAAACAATTATTCGAAATTCCTTGACTTTGTCAGTGTAAACAATTAACGAGATACTAATGATGATTCCTTTTTTATTTCAACCCGTCTACACCTTGTCTGACACATGTCTCAACTTAATTAAATTTTAATTTCTGTCGCCCACCTCCTGCTCTTCCTTTCACATCATCGTTCAGAGCCTTTCTCTGTTCCCGCTAAAAAGAACATTACAAGGATATCGAAGGATATCCACGAAACCCCTTTGGAATATTCGCTCTCTTGAACGTCTTTGACTTCTGTCACATATGCTTCCTGGGGGCCAAGCATCGTGGCACCATGGACTAGTTTTTGCTCTACTCCACACTCAGTTTGGGGAATATGTGCCCAAACCATGGACCAGTGATGGCTATTGACTTCTAACCAAAGGTCAGCCAGCCACCCAAGGTTTGTGGTATTTTTCCTATTTTCAGCAATTCTGTTTATGACTCCCACTTAGTTGTAAGAATCTTATAATCTTCCAAACCTGCTGGGAATTCAGTACACTCCACACCCATTGTAGCAGTCGGTGGTCGAAACCTTACACTCACCGCTTATGTTTAGGAGTACCAATCGTTAGAAACAATCTTTTGTTTTACATTTTGTTTTTCGTGAGAGAAAAAAACTCCCAAATTACGAAAAAAAAGTGCATCTCTTGGGCGTCTCCTACAAAGCTTGTTTCCATCAGCAGAAAACGCAATATCCTGCACGACATGATGTCCTTTCATGAGAAACCACAAAAAAAATGATTCATTCCACTAAATAAGGCATAATTTGATTTGGAAAAAAGCAATTCACAAATTTATTTACATTCTTCAAAAAAGGAGAAATTATTCAAAAGGATATTATTAATTACATCCCTGGGGGGAGCGGGTGGGCGTTCACTTCCAAGGTCCAAGTGCGATAGTCCAATTTCTATTCATTATCCCTTAACCCCAGTGTTTTTAAGTGGCCAACTGATGCCCCTTCTGTGTGGCATTTGCCAACACAAATGTTGGGCTCTGACAGCTTTCTTTTCAGAGTCCTTCGTGGAATTACGGCACAAAAAGAATACATTTTTTTAATTTGTTTAAGTAATTAATTAACTTGATTTACACACCGCAGCATGAATCTTTATTTTGCTTTCAATTTGAAATAATTTTTTTTTTCTTTCTGAATTATTCGCATCATATCGTACTGTGGACCTAATGAGCTGGTGGTTCCTTTGATTAGGATTTCTATTTTTTTTTTTTACGAATTTCTAAGCAAAGGATACTGGCTTATGCTGGGATATTGGATATGTGTCTTCCGCGTTCCCTTGTGCGTTTTTAATTGGCTTCGTTTCTCCGTAGGCCGTTTGTTGGATCGTATCGTCTTTCTTTTGCTATTTATGTTGGTCCTTGGGGTAATTTTAAATTTTTGTAAAGTTTGGAATTAATTGTATGCTAATTATATTCATTTTAATTTATATTGGGCTCCTCGTGCGGAATAATTGTGGTGCTCGAAAGTTCCTTGGGGGTTTTCATCTGGCCACAAATAAGAAATAAGATTTTTTTTCGCCCAAAAGTCAATTATAAATATGAACTCGTTTAGGTGAAACTAATAAATAGTTGTAGTAGTAGTAGGTATGCTCATTGAAAATCCCCAGACCGTAAAGCCAATTCCTAAATGTATGTAAACTTGGATGGTTTTGTACGCTGGCAGGGGTAGAAAACTACCCAGATCCCAAAACATCGCCTATACAACGGATAGATGAAGAGAATTAAATTTCAAGAATTTCATTCGGAGATCCTTTTTCTGTTGTTAACGCCGGCCCGGGATGGGGATGAGTAGGCGCCTATAGTTCCCACATGAATTGAATTACCCTAACTCTAGTGTGTCCCCCACTGAGTGCGTATACTATACGTATAACATATCTCAATACGTGTTTTATTCGTTTCACCAAACCGCAGGATAAGGCAGAGGCAAGTTTCGGATGTATCCTTAAATTTAATGCTAGTGAAAGCCTAGTAGATCCTTTAAGGCATACACATTATTGGGATAGCTGAAATAGAAAGAAGGGAATCTATTTTATTTATGTACATACATACATGTATACGAGTATGTTTGTATGTGGAAATTTATTTGATAGAATTCCCCACTGGAATCCGAACTTCAATCGTACACTTGAGTGGAACAAAGTGTGGGAATACCTAAAATGCAAATTTAATCTTAAAATTGTACAGAAAAACCTACGTAATTTCTGTTCCCTTTCCCAAAATGTTGTTGGGCTCCAAGACACAAGGTAAACACAAATAATGAAATGCGAAATTCTATTACGAGAGGAATGGGACGAGGGGGGAAGGAGAATAAAAGAAACGTGGCAGGTGTACCACCAGCACCAAGTGTACATGTAATTCGGAAACAAGGATGTAGCTATCTCTCGAACAGAGGGTATCTATTTAAAATGTTTTGACTATTAGCCACTGGGATAGGTAGATTGTTTTTACTGAGGAGCCACAACACACCAACAAAGACCAGAAAGATGTTCGTTAAAACGGAAAACATTCTATTTGTATCTCCAATTTTGCGGAGTGTAGATATATTTAATTTCGTTTATTTCGACCAGACATAAGCTACGCAAATAGGTTGTTGACAACATAATGTTAACTGACGTCAGTATGATGTCGGAGATGTTATTCCTAACGATTGGTCTTAAACAGTTTTATGATTCCTAATTGGAGCTATTTAAGGATAATCATGCGAGAGCAAAACTCATAGATTAATATCGTTTATTAGCCATGAAAACAAGATAATAAGAACGCTGAATTATCCCCCCATTATAGCACTATAAATAACTTGGGCCAGCATTCAAACGGCGGCGTCATTCGAGAAGAGCTGTATTTATGTCTAATTATGAAAATCCCATTGTCGGTGTTGGTTACCAACGAACCTGATCACCTTTCAACGTACTAAGGGTGAAAAAAGCACTAGCACCGGGGGTAGAACACGTAACTTCGCATTGGATGGTCAGAGTTTTTGTCGGTTTTCACACGAGTATGCCGTCCAAGACGACGTCCAACCAAAGATTCAACTCAACTGTCTGTGGCCCAAAATAAGAACAATACTCGTTTAAAGGGAATAGTTCGGGTTACTACGTCCAAAAACGTGGCTCGGCCGCCAAAATAGGTCCCATGAAAGAACGGGCCAATATGGGACCTCTAGCATTAGGCGACAGTGTTGATAAATAGACTATTTTTATAAATAGTTAATGTAACACTGTTTGTGATGTGTAAATTCATCTGTTTAAAAATGCAAGTCACGACCAAAGAGTATACATCAACAAGATAGAATCCAGCGAAGTTCGGTACATAAGAGGTAATCACCATCGCACAATCTCCGCCTAACAAGTAGCAAGCGATAAGTAATCACCATTTGGTTTATATCGTTTTAGTTTGTCTTTCATTTGAGCAAAAAAAAATGTTTAAATCTCCTTTTGCCTTGCTGATCATTTTCATGTTGAAGACATCCTCTTCAACCAAACTTAAACTTAATCATCAAGCTAGGCTATGTTCTAGGAACAGTCATGAAAATATAGCTTCTAAAACTGGGTACTCATTATCAAATATATTAAAAGAGAGCTCATCGAAGGAGTCCTTAATATCCAGCGACACAGCAATAGTGTCTCAAAATTGGAAGAGTAGTAGGATGTCTGACTAAACCGAGTAAGAACTACATACGTCAGTAGGACTACAGGTTGGAAAGTATACATACAGACAATTTGATTTAGAGTCTGGAGTATCAATAGCTTAGTCCCAGTTTCAGGACATAATGTTGGCCGAAAAGTTTCCGAAAGGGGAGTTTTATTTGTTTTATTTATCAGTTGACAAATACAAGGATATGGCCATCTACATTGCTGTAATTTTCACAATTATTTTAAGCTGAATGTTACTCTTTGTCAAGTCAGGACACTAGCAATTTTTACTTCCACCTATACTTGTAGGGTAAGTATTAATTTACTGAACAACTCTCAGTTTAAAATTTGAATTAAACTCGATATTACCAATACTTACTTAGGTGGCGCTACAGTTCAGGCGTGAACCTAGATCTAAACTAGCAAGTCTCTCCAGTTACGCCGGTCCTTAGTTAACTGCCTACAGTTGCGCATTCCAAGTCAATTGAAGTCCCCTTCTTGTCGGCGCCACCTAAGGCGAGATCTTCCTCTACTGCGTTTTCCTTCCAGGTTTGATGCAAAGACTCATATTACTATTACGAAGTTCAAAAAAGTTTTTCCACTAATTCTCTCCTCCTGTTCGCGACTGCGACTTTAACCGACATATGTAGTTGGATGACTTTACGTCAAATTTCTTAACTGTGGTCTTTGGAGTCACGCTTCAAATAGAAATCGAAATTATCATGATATTCTCAAAAAAGGATTCAACTTCTATGGCCATATGGTGTACGATGGCAACATTTTGCGCAAAAAAAACGTGTAACGACAATTTTAAATATTGTTTTTTTCTCGTTTTTTTTTTACTCCACTATTGGGCTTAAAATTTGAATATTAATAATATCAGACGTATGCAAAAATGTGACCTACTGATTTTTGAAATTGCCAAAGATTCAGAATGCCTTGCTCAATTCACTGAGCCCCATTGCAGGGAAAATGGATGAAATTTCATATTTCTCGTTCCAGACAACTGAATAATTTATAAACCTTGAAAATTAAGGAGGAAGTACGTACGAACCTGTAGGACAGTATATAAAATATACTCTGTCAACGTGTACCGTAGCCTTTCGTGGTCTCTTTAAGTATGACTTTCGGTTCATAGCCTTCCTAAACAGATGTGGATAAAGATGAATGTATATTCATAGTAAAATTCCTAAGCACCATTAGGACAAAGGTTGGGCTGCTTCTGTAAGACAGGCATAATGAGAATCTTGTAGCATCTGCTAGAGGTTATGCATCCCTATTGCATATACAGTGAAAGATTAGTTAAAAACAACTGTCTAAACCGTCACATGAACCACAAATGCGTTCAAAAGAAAGCACAGAACAATCACAGAACTCGACTCCATTCACCTGAAATTCTCCTGGGAATATTGCGCAGCTCAATGGGATCACGCTATGATGTCGATGTCGTCTACGTGTCAAACAAAGTAAATTGAATTGTCAAAAATATCACCAGCCTACACCTACTTTACACCAGTCTTATGTCTCAACCAGAATAAAATTGAAGAAATCGCATGACAGAGTATCTCCTTAACGAAATCCAGTGCATGATTGAAATGGCTCCGAAGTAAGACCTCTAAACTGTACCCCACATCTTGTGGGGCATAATGGATTCAAAAATCCGTATTCGTTTTTAAAACTTGTAGAGATTCTTTGACTTTTGTTCTAGTCATATCTTCTATCCATCCACTTTATATATATTTTAAAGCCCAATATGATATCCTTTAACTCTGAAAGTTCGTCGAGAATAGGATTTGCCTAGTGGTCGCTGTCTGACCCTACCTACACACAGAAATTGTAGAACTGCTTCTATTTCTTTTAATATATTACAGCTGAGACAATGTACGTAAAATGGAATACCTACTCTGGCCATATGGATCGCGATGGGTCAGTGGATAGTACTAATTCCCTATCCCACTAGTCTCTATTTAATAGTTCTTGTGTTCTGCTTCTGCTGTATTCTGGCCACAACTGCCTGTATATGCCATAGTTACGCAATCCTTCCATTTACTATCAGCTTAGCATTGGACGATAAGAAGAGTGATTGGTTTTAGTTCTGTCTTGGTTGGATTGACTGTCAGACCAAATCTAGTGATCCATTTGCAAATCTTGTCCAAGAATCTTATATAATCTTACTGATCACCGAAGGAAGCATCCCTGAAATCAATATTCACACATCATCCATATTCGCAATGACCTAGACTCTGTCTCTCTCAATTCTCCACAGGATTTTGGTCGATTACATGAATCCAAAAAAGAGGAAGTTTTTCTTACGACAGATATGGTGTAACTGATATTGTCCAGGGTCGATTGAATAATACTAGTTTTTACCATAGTTACTAACCAGTTACTAATAAAATCTAGTTGGATCAGAGCTTCGTGAGTCCAATCGGTACTGACTTACTGAACCCAAGAACTGGCATTGTTGTTGTCTCTAAATGTTAGCTTTTCTTTAAGTTTAAGAGTATAAGAGGCAAACAAATAATTTGCGTTATCCTTAAGAGTATAAAACACTTAAAACGTCTGCCAAAGCACACTATGCTGCAGGCGTAATTATTACTATTCTGCACTTATTTACTGAGACTGACTGGAAATTGGCAATTAGTCAAGGACATATGGTTCCTTTATCTCATTCCTACATTTGTATGTATGTATGTATGAATTCCTGTATTTGATATCCCCTTGTGAAAGTAAACAAAAATATTATAAACAATGTATGACGGAATGATTACTCAATGATTTCCAGCGAAAGGACTTAACAGGTAATTAAAAATATTTGTTCTTAAAGGCCTATGTGTATTTCTCATAGGACCGAGTGTAAATTATATTACGTATACCCGTATCTGAAGACAATATCTTTCACATTTGACCTTCTACAAGTCAACTTCATTCCACTTCTTCCATCGACATCCTCAAGGACATCATCATCTTTCTGTGGAGGCGTAAATACACGCAATTGTTAAATTGTTCACCGATTTTTTTTTTTATCAAATTCATCCTACTTGAAATAATGAATTGCATAATATAAATGTATATGTACGTATTATATTAGAAAAAAAAAAAAAATTACAAAATCATTTTTAAATTGAAACTCACCCTTGAGATAGAAAACAAAAAGAAAAAAAAAAACCGAGAAAAGAGAAAAGAAAAAGTCTTCATCACAACAGTACAAAAGATTAAAAATTCTCAAAAATTCGATTTACCTCGGGTGGCTGTTTTGACGAAGATAACCTTCGCTGTGTATCTAACTTAAATATCAGGAGGAAAAATTTAATTGATTAAGTTTGTATAATGCGAAAGAAAATCTCAATTCATTAGTGAACTTATTGATTAATAATAAATTTTCGTCCCCAAAGCACCTTACGCACCAGTTGAACACTGTACAAGGGCGCCGAACAGAGAACCTCTTGTATGGGAACTCTACAATCGGTGGGCTGTGCATCGATTATTATTGTAATTAATAGACCCAATCTCTTGTCCCTTTAATTAAGAAAACTCGAAGCAACAAATTTGTTTAAATGAAAACTTTCCCAGGGGGATTTCATCCAACAGAGTATACATAATTTTTTTGGGAGTGCCATTCACGGACATTTCTATACCATCATCATCCCCTAGCTTTGGTGGATGGAATTGGTGATTTCTTGACAAATAACAATTACTGGCTGTGTTAGAGTTCCGCAGAGGGAGCCTGGTGATATCTGTTCGGATCTCTTGGGATGGGATGGGTGGGGTGGGAAGGGGAAATACCTTTTGGAAATCAATTTTGTGCTTACAACAATGAGTTGAAAAGTTTGGAAATTTCTTCTTTTTTTTTTTTTTTTATGATAATGGGAAAACTATTTTTCGATATCCACATTGATGTTAGGGGAGGATGGAAGTTGGAAAAAATTAGATATTTCTCTATGATGAAGGGTTAAGCTAAAGCATTGAAAAACACTTTTCCCTGGGGTTGGTTGTAGGTAATGTGTGGTACACAAACGGATTCCAGAAGAATGTTTCCAAAATTGAAGTGTTCTATGTAGGAGTATGGACGGACACATGTAATCACGCCACCCTCACACATTGTGCTATTGACTACAAATCTATTTTGAACAGAAACAAATTCATACATCCTGATTCAATTTTTCAATTCATATACCCATATAGGATATTTCTGTACACACATGTACATGCATATGTTTATACTTACATTACATTTTTTTGACGTCATTTGTTGGAAATCCAAATCCGTAGGTAGAACAAGGAGCGCGTGCTTTGATTGATGTTATTTTAACGTTGAAACGAGAGGAACCATCTGAATTGGAGTGCCGAATATAAATAAACTCGTCCAACATGTCAGATATTTTTCAATATTATTTTTTCAGCTCCAGGATTTCCAAGAACATACAACGAACAGGGATTTATAGTGACTATAGTTCGATGATAGAGAAAACATCACAGTTTTGGTTCCACTTCAAGTCACACTCATTTCATAATAGACAGAGATAGGTTCGGGGAAAAGTAAATAACTCTTGACTTTGAAAAAAAAAAGGGAACTGACCCAACACCCACCTAAGGGTATCGGAGTGGGCTTTCTTATATTCAACAATCCATACATATTTCAATACATTCCTCTACGAGTAAACAGCAACGAATTTCGCTGTTGTAAACTGTTAGTCTTAAAAGGGATATGATGGTTATTTTTTTTTATTTAATTTATCCTTTAAATTTTTTGTTTGGAACAGGCGAGGTTTTAGACAATGAAGGACAAAAATGTGACAATGTTACTCTTCCTTGAGGAAAAGTCCTTTTTTTAATACAAAATATTTTTTATTCTTGAAGAAAGCTTGAGGTATTTTCGAGAGACTCGATTTTGTATTATTACCATCGATGACACAGTTACAGTCTTGCACCCTTGCAGTAGTTTCGAAAATCAGCTTCTATTTCCGCATTTGGCCTGTTTGTATTGATCAGTTGGTTGGGATATAATTTTTTGTAATGAGTAGTCATACTCAGTAGTCAAATACAAAAATGAAAAGTTTTATATACAATACTGGTAAAAGATAGATATCAGGATACGGCTATTAGAATAGTATAGTCTTAGCTTAGAAAACAGATGCATACACTGTCAGAGCGCTTTTGAATGTCCTTTTCTTTTTAATGGTTCGAATAGGTAAGTACTGACTAAGTATACACTAGCCACAATTTCTAAGGCGTTAGGATATCTAGGAGATTTAAGGTAACTTACTAAGATGCAACGATAAAGGAACTTTCGTCAATGTCATACTGGTCCTTGGAAGTGGTTCAACAAATCTGAGTGAATTTTGATTAAAATCGTGACAGGGAAATTTTTTTTAAAAGTGTTTGTGTGTATACAGATTTACAAGAACCCTGTAAATTCTGAAGTCTTACATTTGGTAAACGCCTAAGAGCTTCTGTTGAGGGGCTTGTGACTCTAGATTTTTCACAGTAAGTATATGGAACACAGCTTTACCTTTTCTGCCAGTATAAAAAGCCTGCTTTCATTCGATTAATGGGGGACTAGAAATAAGCTAAACATTCCATAATCGATCCCCAGATTTGTTGGCTCCTAATTTTTAAAAATCACGGAAAGACAGAGTGGACATACATATATGTAGATTGCAAAAGAAATGCTCAGATGAGACTATGAGCAGAGATCAGGGAAACATCAATCGTTCTGATCAGTTGTGGTTGTTTGGGATAATTTAAACTCAACCAAGAAGAGATGTTATTTAAATTTTAAATTTTTAAAAAACTTGTGATATTTGTATTTTAACTAAAAGTACAAACTTTGGGGCTAAGTTGTAATGAAATACAATACAATACAAGTAATCTTCCTTTTAATAAAATTTAATTTCGCGAATAATAACTCTGATATGTACTTTCTTTTGTCGTAGACTTTGAGACATCTCACGATCTTAGTGGTCAGATAAAGTCTTCATTTTAAGAAATCACTCGTTCAGGAAATTTATCACTAGACCCACTGTTTCTGTAGTTGTTTGACGCATGTGATGTGTCCAAGGTCCAAGATGTTCATAATTATCGATTCAATTTAGTTTAAATGTACGAATACACGCTTTATGATGGCCAAAATCAATATACAAACTTCACGAAAAGTTTTGTGACTATGAATCAATCCTGTTCGTTTCAGGGCTTTTCTAGAAGGACATAGCCTATCGTTTTTCTGTCAATTATTTAAGGAAAAACATCAGTAGCTCCGTAAAATATTACTCTCGACTGACGAATGAGGTCTTAAAGGTAAAGTAAGGAGGGTCGGATTCATCCAATCAACTAGAGTTCAAGTATTCATTATCCCCATGGTAAACATGTATACTCTTGAAATACTCTGCCTAATGACCCATTTCCAGGAGCATTTTATATCCCGAAATACTAGAGTATTTCGAGTATTTCACTCCCGAAATGAAGGAGTATCCCGGTGTGTTTTCCAAGCCTTATAGCCTTATTTTCTTCCTTCTGTTTCACAGAATAGAGTTTTTGAAAATTGGTTTGCAAATAACAAAATAGAAAATATGTATATGTACATAGTATAGCAAGCGTGCTAGACACACACCTTGACCAACTAAACAAGGTTCATTTTTCTTCTAACGTACATATGTATATAGGTTTATTTCGAAAAACAGAGTTCAATGGTTACTGTATTGGACTATAAAGGGATCGAGGTTCGAATCCCAGCCAAATCATCTAAAAGTTTTTTCACGGCCACACGTCTCGCGACCATCTGACAAACATCGGAGAGTACAATTTGTCATATGAAAGCTTCGGAAATAATAAATTGCTCTTGGAACACGGCATTAAACAGTAGGCCCCTTCCATTCGTGTAAAGAATATAACACGCACAACACGAATGGTTGTGAGAAGCTAGGTCCTGGGTCCTATCAACCTGTTGCGCCAAATAGTAATTATTTGTTTGTATAGTTTTAGTACTTACATACATATGTATGCAAAAATAAGGCATACCACTGAGTCATAAGTACTCAGTCATCCTTATGCTACAAGTTCAATAAATTTTCAGTATTGATTACCTTAGGCCAGTATTGTTGGTAAGTAAGTGCGGTTAATATGTCTCACGTGACTCGAGGTCAAACAACATTAGTTTTTTCCACGAATTCCCTTTTTTGAGAAAGGGGTGTGAGGTAGATCCTTGCATATGTCGTTAATCCTTCGGATACGTTGCATGGGCTTCATGGGGTGGTAATCATTGGTTTAAAATTCTTTAAAAAAAAACGATGCTGGCCAAAACGTTATAGACTTTTTCGTTCGCCAATTGAATGACAGAAATATGAAAGAGATGTGGTTTCAAAAATATGGGGGAAGTTATCATAAATTGGCTTACACGATAGCGGGATTGAACATCTTTAGATTATTTTTCCTTCGGCGTCATATCCCTACGGTTCCAGTTGCTTCGAAAAAATGATCGAAAATTGGACTTCCAGCCTGGATTTGTTTGAGCCAATCGCCTGCCCATATGCGCAAAATCATATTTAGATAGTAATGGTGTACAATCCTTGCACCCAATAGCAAATAGGCATTACCACGTTCATCGAATTTATGCCCTAAGTGGCATGATATCCTTATAATGGGTGGGTCTAGGCCTGGGATGCACTAATCTTCGTTAAGGGCTGTATGGGACTCTCGCAGCACCCCCGGCCTATAGGTTATAAGTCATCACTTCTATGCTAGACAAAGGCATCGACAATTTCAGTCCACACCCATGCTAACTGTGCCTTTTTGACATACCCAAATAGAAAGCCCATGTGTATATATCATTATTATTGTTATTATTATTACCATCATTAAAATTATTATCAACCATTCGTAAGACCATAGCTCTGAGCGACTAATTATCTAATCGCGTACTAATTAATCCAAACGACAGCCAAAATCCCAAGGGCAGTCAGAGTATGTCTCTTTATGCCATTCATTACAAGTCGCATTCCCGTCAACCTACATAATACCAAATATAATTAAGACGCTAATGAGCTCATGCACTATTGTAGCGCCCATTTATCATAAAGGTTATTGTGTGATACGAATTTAATTGCCTGCATTCGTGGAAAAAATAAGTTCTTCAATCAATTGTATGAACTTTAGGGGGAAACCGCTGCAAAGACAAATCGCCTAGATGGCAGTAGGGAATAATTTCTGAACGCTTCCTTTCTTTACGTCATGTTTGACATTTGTGAAGTAGACAGATGTCACTTCAATGTCACTAGTTGAAGTATAACTATTTTCAGCAATTTTCTTTTTTTAAATTCAAGATGAACCCAGAATTGTTTGCTTTAAATGGCTGAAAGGCTCAATGTCATGCGCACTGTTGCAGTACCCGCTTGACCTTTGAGTGCGTAGCTAGATATAACGAGTGTGACACTCATTTCCAATTTGTGATTACTGCAGTTGTTATTAATACCCCTTAGCCACAATTAACAATTTACTGCATACCCATGCAGTCCATTCATGCAGGATACCCGTCATTACCAGCTGCTGTCATTACACAAACAAATAGCAACATAACACCCTGCTCACACATTTATAAAAAGCGAAGTTGGCCATAAAAAAAAAAAAAAAATATGATACCGCTAAAGGCATACCTCTTAACATCACGCTTTCATTCGAATGAATCAACTTTCAGTTTTAAGGTCGCACTCTCCGCCATATCATCGTTGTCGCCGTTGCCATTGCAGTGGCAGTCGCATAGTCATAATCATCAGTATCTTCAGTATCATCATCATCATCATGATGATGATGATCCTCATCGTCATCACCACTATGGAGCACTGTGTGAGGGAATGCAGGGCAATTTTAATTAATTCACAGCGAACGTGTGTTTCCATTAGGTACTTGCCTGCGTTCCCTATGGAAGCGAAACCCCATTTTGTGTCGTCTCTTCCCAGTGGGTATCATATTTTGTTTCCACATGGAAAAGCGTCTCAGGCAGGATGTATCTGTCCCATGTCCTTTGCCTTTGGCTGAGGTTTTTTTCTCTCCCCCGTTTCGCACTTTCATATTACACCCGCTGTGAGTTGGAAACTATATTTTAACCCGTTTCCTCAAACCTCCACTAATTAGGGATGCTCGTGTATCACTATGGCTTAATGAGAGAGGGTACCCAAAGTTGCTTGCTCACATCACTTTCACATTTCGCTTTGACTAGAGAAGGCGTCATTTTTTGCCTCAGGCAGAGTGTGTCGTTTAATGTGAATGAAGGTAACGCGCCTTCGTTGATGTATCAGTACGGCATAGAAGCGGAAAGAAGACGAGGAGAATGCAACACTCAGGAACACTATATATGGGGGGTCCTTTGAGAAGGCGTGTCATGTGCTTAACGAGTTGGAATTGGGTTCACCTACTCTTTTTCCTTCTTTTTTTTTGTCGATTGTGACAAACAAATGTGAATGCTTTTAGAATTTTAACATTAGGACATAGAGACCGGGAATACAGAAATGTTGTCGACTTAACGTTCACGAAATAACACTATGATTACAACCACTGTCTTGTTGTCTATCGTTACTCCTTAGGGCAAGGGTTGTTTCTAGTCCGTAGGAATAGTTTCAGGCTTTCGAAAAAGAGGGCATGGCAGGAGAGATACCCAAGGCTTTTTGTAAGTATTTTCAGTAGGTAGACAGTGGCTTGTGTCTCCAATGTCAGTATGAACCTTAGCAAGATTCATTCAAGTAAAATTTTCAAAAGTCCAAAGAGCGATTGCCACCTTCCCTATGACCTTTTTACATTAAAGGTACTGATAATTCCTTTTCCAGTTTCGAGCGTACGGACTAATAGTCTGCTGGACGGCACCTAAGACGAAAAGCAAAGGCTATCCTATATCTGTATCAAAGGCACCTTTGGAATCGCTCCTACAGTTGCACTAAAAACTATGCCTCATCTTCCTTCCGTTAATATCTTTGGGAAGGTGATAGCGGCTGAAGACTTGGGGGATCCTTGAGACTGGCTTGTGGAAATATGGGTCATGGAAGGATCCTAAAGGTCCATAACACTATTTCGAATTACTCGAACTACATATGTATATTTACGGAGACGAATCCAAGATATCATTTGGAACGGCCGCGGTACTGTAATTCGAATATTGGTATCACCACACAACTGGCGAATCACTGTAGTTCATTTCAAGTAGAAGTCCGAGAAAGCACGTCTTTTCTCTCGACTAACTCGATAGAGTGCAGCCCTATTGTTTTCTATGAAGATAGTTCAACTGCGATAAAAGCTTTGAAATCGCTAATAATTCTATATTCGAAGTTGATAAAACATTCCTTCGAATATCTTTCCGAGATCGCTGTCAGATACATGGTCTCAGGCACCAGGGATATTCCAGGCAATTGCCTGAAAATCAATATCAGGGAAAACTTTGGGATCCTCATTCAGAATGCTTCAAGGAAACTCATTATGTATCGCATACAGTCCGGAGAAGCAAACATGGAAAGAACCTGACATCATCTTGAAGGTATAAAGGGCGATAAGATCAGACCTTAGCCTCCTACCTAATGAAAATCTTTAGGATATGTCTGACGAAATCAAAGACAACACCAAAGAAAAATCCACACAAGAGCTCAGCATCATAACAGCCTCATGCTCTGGTACTTGCTCTCAGAGAACGAAGTTGCATACAAACCGTACATGGGACTGATGAGGTCTGACCTGTAAGGATCTGTAGTCAAGGTGTTCCACATAAGGTATACCAATGTAAAGGATATTGTCAAAAGAATACGGCCCTCGCAATCGTCAGACATTCTTTCAATAGGATTACGTCTTCTCAGCTCGATTTCCCTATAGCTCGAAGGAGTCACAGTTAGGTCCTTTCAATTTTCCTTCAAAGCTCTGCTTTTAGATTAATATTCCGTTTGGGGATTTTCCACGAAAGGATCCCTTAAGAATTTCCAATTCTACTCCACTATTCTTAAAAGCCCTCTATTCGATGTCAATTTCAAAGACAAAATACTAAAATAATACTACAGATACTCGAGCATCGTTTCCACAAAAACACATACATACCTTCCAACAATCGATTTTTATCCTCACCGTCTACAAACGGCCAGCTAAAGTATCCAAACTAAGACACGTCCCCCGCTCAAATAATAATCCTATTATAGCCAATAACTCATTTTTTGAAATATTTGTCCTTCGATACGACGGAACTCCAAGCTAACCGAACCGACCTTTTCTTGTATCCTTTATTTAGTCGTTGTTGTTGTTGCTGTTGTTGTTCTTGCAACAATTTAACCATTCGAGTACCTCTTACTCTTTGAAATCGAAAATCGTTGTCGACAGAATTATAAATCGAATTGAATAAAATACACCTGGTCACAGAGAACCTGTTGGGGATTATTTTCTCCATCCGCCTTCTAAAAAAGCAACACACCAACAACAACAACGAGGACATCGCTTTGGCAACAATTTATGACAACCAAGGAACATGACCTATAAAAGCGGTACACAACCATCCATTTCGTTCCAGCTCAACCCCCACTCGAAATAAAATTAAATTTATGCGTAAGAAATTTTTGAAACTTTCTGATACTTTATATTATGATGGCGGACGGTCATGGCTACACCTACACACACACACAAATAACAGTGCAGGATGTTTTCGCTCCTGTGTTTAGCAGTTACCACAATATTGTGGCGTAAAAACAACTCTCCGACACCAAACACCACACTTTCGACGAAATGAGCTTTTGAATGATGCGCGAGTAAAATTTTACGATAAATGGTGTTTTTGGCTTCAGCAGTTTTTTTTTGTTTTTCTCCTTTCCTTTCCCTTTACCGTCCATCTTTCTGTTTTTTTGGATATTTTGAAGTAATAATTTTTGACAACGAGATTGCCACTTGTAAATGATGAGGAAGAAATATGGCAGTCAGGATGGAACTAGGAAGGACGACTTTGTAATTAAGTTGTTCAATTTTCATTTACGAAAGGGGACTTAATGCTTAGAACTAATTTTTTGAAATGAAACTTAAGGCAAATGTGTATGATGTCCTTGCCAAGGGACTGTAAGTTGGAAGATTAATTTCTTAGGTTGTCCGTCAGTTTGTACGACAGGAAGACCTTGTTGTGAGCGATTTGCAGGTGGTGGAGTGTATAATAGTGGGAAATTAAAATGTTTTTTTTTTTTTGTTGTTTTTGCTCAAAATGGGGGCAAGGTGGACATGCCTGAAGTGGGTCAACGGATGTTTCGTTTCATGAAACATGAATTCGTACATAACTCACTTGAAATAGTTGCTGGTGGTCATGGTGTAGAGTGTTTGTTCGGAGACGGAATCTTTTTGTTTTTTTTTATGAAGCAAAGCACTTTGGATGGACAACAGAACTCAATTTTATCAAATGATGTTAAACTTTCCAAGAGTATTCAACTTTGCAGGGTATAGGCCGAGGTCAGTATTTTTTTTTATGCATTTTTCCTCCGAACCCGGAGGGAAAACGCAGTGGAGGCGACCTCGCCTTAAGTGGCGCGTAGAAGTGGAAGACAACCTTAACCAACATGGAGTGCTCAACAGTAGACTAGTCGGTTGAGGCCCAGACTGGGGCGCATCCTACCTAAGGTAGATACTTGTTTATGGTCCACCATCGCCTTTGAATATCACATGACATCGCGTTACTCAGAGTGCATTTAAAATGTTTGTCCTTAGTGCTGAGTGTTATACATTTCATGGTCGCTTGTTGGCGTATTGAAGTGGCAGATGGTACAGTGTTGATAGTCGATTTAGTTTTCCTTCAGAAAAAACTTGTCTTATCTTGAGACTGGCTTTATGTTCAAATTATACATCTTCACGGATGGGTTAAAGATGGCTCAGGAATATTCTCAGAGAAATTATCAATCGCCCGAAATTATCAATTCCCAACCACGCAAGTGTGCTCCAAGCGGAAATATATGGAACAAATATTCTATCACTTCCATCACAATCAAATCAAGGTCGATGGACAACATAATGCTCTGCTGGATTCCGGGACATATAGACTTCCACGGGAATGAAATGGCCGATGAGATAGCTAAGAAAGGCTCAGAATCAAACTAATTACAAGCCGATCACTCGATCCTAGTGCCCATCAGTCTTCTCACGCAAAATGATGCAATTCTACTTCATGACGCGTTGCTAGAACATTCCGGGCCCAATACGAAAAAACAAACTAGAAACCATTTATCGCTAAACAGGCCACAGTTGACTCTTCTCATAAATATCGTCACAGCCCATAACTGAATGGCCAGGTAGTAAGCTAACACGCCACCTACAACCACCATAAAATTAATCATTAAAACGGGTTGTCTCGTTCATTCACTTTAGGTATCCTACACCGGGTAACATGGGGTTAAGATCGGAGTAAGACTTCACTCCCGCAGTTGTAGTCATCATCCAACCTATGTTCGTATAGGGTGCCTTTGAAAATTTGCTTTCTTAAGCCTCCTCCTTCATTGTTGTTTCGGTTTCTGATGACATGAGCTTCTTTTACATTTAAACTGTAGATGACACCTAATTATAGTTTGTTGGGCCGCTCCATGACCACTGCGTACTCTTCAGTCACACCGGGGCACCTTCTTGAACGACACCGAAGACTAGTGTAGGAGATACAGTCGCAGGAAGGTACTAGTGCGTAAGGTAAGGTGTTGCTTGTACGTAAGTTAATGAGAGCTGAAAAGTGACACCTAGCTACTCGTACTTGGGGTAAGGTGCGTCAGGACATCGTTGTTGAAAGAGTATGTTAAATTGGCATCTGCTCGATTGAAAAGGCTCGTGTACAGTCACCATTGTTGGAAGTTCCATCCTACCGCACGAATATCCTTGAATGTAGCGTAGCTATCGCTAGGTCATCTGCGAATGCATAGGTATAGGTAAGTAGGTTGGAAAAGTATAAATTGAACAGGATCGGAGCTAGCGCTGAAGCTTGTGGAAGACCATTGTCCTCCTTTTTTCGCTCTGTTTTCTCTTAATAAAATCCGATTCGTTATGGTGTTGTTAATGAGCTATTCAATTTCCAGGCAAAGTAGAAGTGTATACAAAAGTCCAACCCTTCAGACTGTATCGTAGGCGGCTCTAAGATTGTAAGATCTAGAAATGCCACAGAGGCTTAAGGAGTTTTTTAAAACCATCTTCGATATGCGTTACCAATGCCAGCACTTGATCAGCGCAGTTTTGTTCAAGCCGAAAAGCAACTCATTGTATCTATAGGTCAGGTTACATTAGGTTCCAGTATTTATTTCCATGGGCGTCCAGACTGATTGAGAAGATACTGTGAATTTTTGCATTCGGTTATAATTCGCAACATTTTTTTCTCTTTAAGAAGTATAAGGCTACTGTAGGTGGAATTTCTGTTGTATCAATTTCTATGTATGATTATTTAAAAAGGAGCTGGTTTCACTGAAATTTGAATGCACAAGCTTCTATTCAATGCAGACGAATGCATGTCCACACCATGGCGACTCAGATCCCCATGCCACTAAATATGCAGGTTCCTTCCTTTGTGATATTACATCTGTATGTTTCAATACATGTTCCACAACTCTATCCTAAATTTAAATACCTACCTCCTACTTGCTTCCACGGAGACTGTACCCCCTCACCTCACTCTATCTGTATATCGTAAATCATAACCAAGTAGATACATGTATCATCAGGCCAATGACCACTTTGATGCTATTTTGGGACCCGATAGTGTGGACATTACCGACAAAGTCGTTCACATAAGTCATGGAATCGTGGTTCAGTGGCAAAAAGGATTTACCCACGATAAGCGCCAGAGTTATGAAGTTACAAGGATACGCACTGATTAATATTGCAAATGGACTTCTTTCTCACACCAATTACCTTTCGATGTCATGAATCACTGTCACGTTTTTTGGAACTCCGTCCATGTGTCGCATCCATTTGTGGCACATTAGCAAATATTGATACTTCCTTCGAAGTCGTCATATTTAACAAAAAAAAAAAAAAAAAACCAAAAAGAGAATGCTTCTGCACCAACCAAACACATTCAGTTTTCGGTCCATTTTCCGAGGTCGTAAAAATGTAGCTGTAGCTCCTCGGGGCTATGTTTACACAAAATCTCTCTCTATCTCTCTTTGGATGTCGTTCTTTCTTTTACTTATTGACTTTGCTTTTGGCTCATTAATACTTTTTCGGGACGACCATAACGAGGACGACGACTACGACGATAATGATGATGGTGATGATGATCTCGGTCATTCCCTTGGTGTGTGTGCACAGAAATGCCATGTCACCAGCGTTAATAAAAGTATGTATAGACCAAAAAAAAAAAAAAAGGAAAAGAACCAAAACGAAGAACGAAGAACTCGCCGTTCGGACCGAAACGAGTGAGTAGAAGTTAAAATGGGATGTGACGAAAGCAGTTACGTACATGAGGTTCTCCATCTCCCAGTTCGTATACTTGGTTCGGGACCTTCTTCCTACGTCTACGTCTACATGACAACAGCACTATTATCCTATCTCTTAGTTAATGACTTAGTTTGTGTATGTAACTATAACATTTATCCGTTGTTATGTGTTTGCCCTTTTTTCGTTGAGGGTGATATTTGCCGAGTAAGGACATTTTTCAGGATGTGCAGAGAAGTACACACAAAAGATATGTGAAAGCAAAAACGATGGTCCTCCATCACATGTGGCTCAATCTGTGAGGGAAAGAGTAATTTACTCGGTTTCTTATCTAATTTATAGATCCTTAGGTGACCTGAAATTTGCGCCATTAAGCAAACCCTTCCCGCATGTGATGAAGCCCGGTACTCTTCAGAGCTCTTGATTTATGGGACATCACCCGGTAGTTGGTGATGGTGGTGGTGGTGGTGGTGGTCGGTTGTGTTGCACAATGATGTGACGTACATAAGAGTAGTCGTTGTCGTCGTAAAGAAGGAATGAATTGAAAAGGTGATAAAGGTAGCTTCCGGGATTGTTCGTTGCTGCTGTTGTTCTTGCAGGTCCGGGGGGCAAAACCTTCTAGTTCCTGATGGCCAGCGCCAGTGGTGTGCATTTAAGATATGCATCTGGGCTTAATGGTGTGATTGACATGGTTTCTGTTACATTATTCATGGATATATCCCTTAACTGATTTTGTATTTATTTTAAATCCATCCTACTGTCTTCATGGAAGGTTGTCCTGGTTTTTTTTTTGTGTATGTGCTGGAAAAGATGGAAAGCTTCCGCTTGTTGATGGAGTGGCTCGTTTGATGCCTACGGCAGAGTACATGAGCAGAAATGGAGTGGTATTATGGGATGGGTGTTGAAAATTGAAAAAAAAAATTATAAGTATTGCGGATATTGACATCCCTAAAAGGTTATGGTAATGGGCAATAATTTTTCATTGAAAGGACATTGGGAGTTGGAGTGGTCAAGACCGAAGTGGGTAATTAATCAATATAGTCGATTCTAGGAGAGAAATTCTATCTGGACAAATTGTATTTTGGGAAAACCAAGGTCGTAATTAGGTTTATATTTGGAATAGATAGGAATTCCTTCAGCAAACCTTGGTGAAATAATGGTTTCGGAGAATCCTTCTAATTCAACACACCAAAGATTTCTTTATTTGGGAGAGATTCAATGGAAACATGAGTATGTTGTACATATGTTAAAGTAGTCAAACATACTGACTAATAGGCTAACTTTCAAGACCTGACCAAGGAAACAAATTTATTCACTCAAACTGGATTAGATACTGATATATGTACATATGCCCACTCTATGGGGAGAATAGTTGTGTTCTTACGGCAAGGTCAGCTGAAAATATCGCGCCACCAGAGGACTCAGACGTTACTCCATTCCATGTACCATTGTACCACCAGAAAGGAAAATTTAATTTTACTGAAATTTATTCGATTTTCGGAGAAAACCGAGAATCCACTTCAACGATGAGGACCTTACCTAAGCCAATCAACATCGTAGACCTGTCACCTGACTTGTGCAGAGGGTGGTCAATAGGAAAAAAATGATTGGGAGCATCATCGCATTCTCTTCGAGGTTTACAGATGCTTAGCAGGAAGAAAGTAACCCATAAGAAAGCCAAGAGTTTAGAGCTAACTCTTTTTTGTTGAGACACAACAGGAATGGCTCTGATTTCTTACAGAATTTTGAGAAAACACGGTTAGCTTGTCTGCATCCTGGAGAGGCTTGCCATTGTGTATGTGTATTGATAAGAGACCCAATCGTCAGAGACCCTGTGACCCGCGCAGTTCCAACAAAGGTTCAAGTCATGCGAGATCATTGTCTGACCTTAAGTTTTGAGTCTTATCGGAGATCCCAGTATGAGTCTTACGACCGAAGTCAAAGAGTTCTGCCATTTCGAACTACTTTGACCAAGCAGCCTAACTGTCTCTATAGACGCAAAAATTCTTCCACCTTCTTAACAATTTAGTCGGCAGCGACAGACGCATGCTTGCCTAGCAAGTACTGAAGTCTAATGTTGTGAGGATTGAACTACAACCCAATCCAGGCTCACAGTCTGGGTGAAGGTAGTCCTGACCGCAGCGATGGTCGACTCTTAACTTACACACCTACTATCATTGGATCAGACGGGATATATATGGTACTCTGGTCGTAGGATAAGTGTCATGCAAGGTCATCGAAACTCCAGTGCGGATGATACCATATCCACCCCTTCTAAAAGGGTAGATTGTTTTGATAGTAGAGTTCATGATAAAAGTATCAAGGTTAGGTACTTCAAGCCGAGCATGTAAACCAAGCCCGGCGTACTCGGGATACAAGAGTCCATTTGCTGTGACAAACCTAGACAATTAGGTAAAAAATTTACAAAAATTAAAAAAAAAATTACGTATACGCCACCGAATCACTGCCTTCTAGTGGGTGAGCTGGTTTGGTGGAAGTGATTCCCAGTAAATTCCCCTCTCAATTAAACGAATAGAAGGTCCATTGTGATACCACACGGATGGAAGATTCTCGGTACCAACTTGTTTAAGCCAGTTTGAACTTATACTGAAACGTAGGAGACTATTGATGTGTATATTCTTCAGATCACATAATCTGAAATCTTGACAGAAAGTCAGTGTCATGAATAACGTTGGGAAACATAGAAAACTTATTGGACAACGAATTTGAGCAAAAAATCATCTTTTCTGGCGCATTTTCATCTCGGCGGCTGTGTTAACAAACAAAACTGTGGCATCTAGGGCTCGGAAAACCCGCACGTTATTGTCGAAAAGCCGATGCATCCACAGAGAGTGACAGTTGGTGTGGACTGGTGGCCTGGTGGACTGGTGACATCATTGGACCATTTTTCTTCGAAAATGAGGCTGGGAACAACGTTTCGGTTCGGTGGATGTTACAGAGCCATGTTAATTGATTCTTTTTTTACTAAAATCGAAAACATGAATTTGGACGAACTCTGGTTCATGCAGGATGGCGCACCATGCCACAATCGATCTTTTGCACACAAAATTCCAAATTCGTGTTATCAGCCGTCTTGCCGATGTCAATTGGGTTGCGATTTGGATTTTTTTTTCTGGAGAACCGTGAAGGACCGATGTTATGCCAACAATCCAGTACATTGTAATTTCTGATTGTTTCAGAAGCTGGAATTGAGGGTCCTTTACAACACGAATATGAAGAGTGTTTTGAAAGAAACGCCATTAAGGCTGTAAAAATAAAAATCGATTGCAAAAGTTTTTCGTTTTCCAAACATCTTAGCAAATGTTGTTAATCTTCTATGAAATATCACTCACCAATTTCAATTCAATTAGCTGTTCCAGAATCTTTAATTATAATTGAAAAACTCGTACTTGGGTAAATATTTATATAAGCTGATTCCCTAACGACATCGGACATGCAAATAAATAGCAAAGAAAAAAAAAGGACACCCAACATTTTGTTTGTTTCAATTCCATTGGCTCAATTAGCATAATTATTGTAATGAGAAATAAAATTAACAGGGCTTATTAGAAACAAAAAAATAAAAGGAAGAGACGACATCTTAATTTACTCTGCTCTACCTACCCACACCCAGAACACATTCAGTTTATATCTACTTGAAATGTTTAATTTATTGAAATGACGGTACACATAGATACTGGGTGTGAAAAAAAAAGAAGAACTGTAGGTGGATCCGCGAAAGACTCATTTAAATTTGTTTTCCACTTGGTCCTTTTTTTTGTCTTCTAGTTTTGCTGCTATTTGCTAATTTTGCTTTTCTCAAGATATATGAAAGGACCTTTTCCACGGAGCCCTAATATATATAAATACTCTCCTTTTCTTTTCATTTCTTTGGATTCTGTTCCTTTTTTTTTTTTAATTAGATACTCGCCTAAACAAAGATCGCACTGCTCTCCAGAGTACCTACCCATCCTACATTCATGAAATATTCATGATGACAAAAAGTTATTTAATTCGCCATTTCCCAAAAGTGCGAAAATACCCTGTATACACTCTTATATCGTAATCCAAAAATACAGAAAAGAAACAAATGTACATTTTAAAATTAAGAAAAACAAAAAAGTTATTGAAAACTGGCACAATGGATGGAGGAGGGTAAGAGGACACTTGTTTTCAATTGAAAAAAAAAAAAAGAATCACCAACAATATTCGGAATAGATTTTCCGCACAATTTAGAAAGGATGCGGAAGGAAACGAAGGTACCCGTGCAACCTTATTTAACCCTCTTACACGGTATCTAGACTCAAGAGGGTCATCGTTTTCAATTTTGAACTCTCGTCGAAGGAAGTCAAGAGTTACTTGTCGTCTCGTTGATTGTTGGCTTTCATTTTCTCAGTTTTGCAATAATCATTGCGGACGCGCTGCGCTACTGGCTCGTTCAAAAAGGTCCTGTTACTGTATACATACAATACTCCTTCCTTCGCATTCGTGCTGCTGCTATTGCTGGGAGTATTTTATTTGTTTTCATTAGATTTGAAAACTCTATGGAACAACAAATAAGAAGGACAAAGGAAGTTGGATAGAAACGGTCGTCATTAAATTGTTTTCTTTTTTTTTTCCCCTTGGTCCTGTGTTTTAATTAAAAAGGATAACAAGGTGCCTGATATATACTGCACTTTATCATGCAACCATCGGCTTAAGTAAAATGAATTTAATTTCGAATAAAATGCCTCGATGAAAAGGAAACAGGACATCAAGTTTGAGGTAGTAACAACGCGCGCTGGTTTTAACGATAAATCCTTTTTGAATGACGACTTAGGGCTGATGTTTATGAGGAGACCACCATCATCGTTGCGAAACATGTTTAATGCATTAATGAAAGGAAGTAGCAGGTGGGGTTGGTGGGTGAAAAGCTTTCCTGAGTATACTCTTGTACTCTTGGAGGACATTGGTCTTTCCATGGTATATGAATGCAATGAAATGATGAGTAACGTCTGGCGTTACATATACATAAATCCTATTCATAAAAAGGTTTTTAAAGATTTACCAGTGTAAATTGCAGATTTAATCTCTGTGCTAGAGTTGAATGAACAATGTGAAAGGGCAAGTTGTACAGCTCGGGACTGTAGCAAATATTAAAGGAGAGAAAACTTTTTTAAGTTCAATGCAACGGATAGTAGGACGAAAAGTTCTGGAAGTTCTGGAGCAGGGTAGTGTCAGGTACAAGTAGCCAATTCCATTTGTCCTTCCTGTTTAACATTGTTCTGTAGTAGCTTTAACATTGTTGTATCGGTGTTATTAAGCAGACTATTATCTCCTTGTTGGCATAAACGGTAGGCATTTAGGTATCACTTCCATTCTGACTTCCGAATACTGTGATATTTCATAATGACCAAGATGATGCCTCTACACGTGTCTAAGTAGGATTAGGGCTCATTCTTCCCAACTTCCTTTGGATGATAAGACGCACTTCAGACATTTCCCCAGGGCCAACAGGATAACTTTTGCTGGCGCAAAACTCAATTTATCCTACAGGCGAACAGGAGATTCGAAGATCCGTAACGTTGGCAACTTGTGCAAGCTGGATAAAGATTGATGCCTGGAATGTAAGGATGCTCCTCGATTCACAGAGTGAAGGGCCTCATAATGATATACTCCTTCAACTGGAACATGAGTTCGTACATTATAGGCTGGATATTTTGGGAGTAAGAGGGATAAGATGTGAGTACCAATTACCATGAAGATGGTATCAACTGGCAGTTAAACCATTGATGGCCTATTGCACAAGCACCTTCCTAGACGCCCGAAACAGACTAAGAAATTCTACTCCATGGCATTTCTATGTTATAACCATTCATCATCGCTGCGAGATTAAAGGGCAGAAGAAGCTTAGGATCAACACCAACGACTTAATGATCCCTTAGTGCTTCAAAAACTAAAGGACCATGTCTCATATGGTGTCGAAGGAATCAATATTTCAATACCCGCCACTGTGATATGAAAACCGTTCGCACACATAGGTTACATAGTGAGTGGGTTTCCGAGAATACTGGAGAAAGATCGAATTGCAGCTTCTCTAGCAGCATGGATGACTGAGGTGAAATCACTAGATGCCGCATGAGGATTAGAACAGAGCAAAGTGAGGCATGAGAAGACTTATTACGCGCTGGCTACTGAAGCAGAGGCACCAGTAAGACGGTCCGACATTAGAATGGTTTACAGAATCACTAAAGTGCTGATAGATGTGCGTAGCTCTACCCAACACTCAGCGAAAAGTTTCGACGGTTCCTTGATTATGTCGGATGAGGTGCAACTGAAGTTAAGCAGATGTCCAATGGAAAAAGGTACTCAAAATATACCATTTCTCCGATCAAAGCTCTGAAAAAATCAAGGCGGTAGGAGTGGACAAATTGATATACCTGCTTAACTACTACAACCTCTTGTAGGGAGTACCTTTGAGTATGAAATTTTTCTGATAACTGAAATAAAGGAATTATCGTCAAGCACTCTAACCAAAATAATCCAATGCTGTGGCTTACATAATATCTGGAATTGTCCTTGGCCGAATCAAAGAACTCCTAAAAGATACACCATATGCCCCCACAATCAGATTTCTCTTCTAGGTCCTCCTGTATGCCTACCCTCTCACAGGATAATGGACTTTTATCGAATGATAGTCGATGTTGAATGTTGTTCGGCAGGAACAAGAATGATCTGCATATAATCGATCTCATCAGCTCATATAAACATTCCTGGACAAACAGAGAACAGAAGGTTTCTAATATGTGAGGAGTACTATCTTAACCGACTGAGGATGTTGGGGTACGAAGAACTCATAGAAGCACAATATTATACATAAAGAAGGCCACCAACTTGGAAATAGCTGGAGATATCTGAGGCAATGAGCAGAAACCTTATTCGAAGGCGCATAGGTGTTGCGGTGGCCATTGGACACATAAGAGAATGGTTGGTTGATTTACGAACGACCCTCGGTCAGGACGCACTTAGTCAAGATCCATTGTACTGTGTTTGTATGAAAGACATTATCATAGCCATGTAGGCGGTGGTGAGATCGTTAAGATCAAAATTTAGAAGTCCTATGGACCTGGTTTCGTTCAGGGTCAACCAGAGCGATATTGTATTGGTCAAATTGATGCCATCGACGATTGGTCTTCCTTAGCGCCGAGATGTCGTTTACATTTGCATATACTATGTAGCCAGTATGTCAATCTCACAATAGGTAAGGTTGTACTGTCTAACTACCTCGTTGAGAGATACACGGCAGTCATCCACTGTCTTAGATCTAGTAATGCTGTGTGCGAGAGATTTGATTGCTGCCTGACTGTCGATGTATCTGACAATACCCGATGCTGATACTGGATTAACCAATCAGTTGCTTGACGAATGGCATTAACTTCTGCTTGAAAAAATGCTGTGGTGGTGTGGGAGGTTAAAGGAGAGGTGGATGTACACGTTTTCTCTGAAGACTCTGGTATCTCAGTTTTGGACCCGTTCGTAAGGTTGACAGCGATTCGTGGTGCAGCTCATCATGTTGAGTCCATTCAGTTCTGTTATAGAATCATCTATAGCGATGCATCTATAGCATACTTACATGTCCAGTGTAATTGCTGAGCAGGCATCCACTCTCTTGCCGACGGTAAGGGGATACAGGACATAAGTATGAGCCTACACGCTGCTTTTGTTGTTAATTATCTTAAGGTAATTGGGAAGGACAAGTGTCCAATTAATCTGAACTCGACTGCACCTCTCGACATTTTCTGACGAAGTCCAAGAGATTTCGGTACAAAGTGGGATCTGATCATTAATTGTTCACTCACATGCCCAGAGTTTAGATGTATTTCGATGCTATAATCCGCAAAATATGTATTTACACGATAAGGAGTGTAAATGCTTACTCAGGACATTGTATGTTCCAACTACAACGTGGAATAATGAAAACATTGACACGCATACATGCGAGTGTAAACATTTTAGTATAATCTTGTGTTAAGTACACAAGTACGTTGTTTACTTACTTTTACTACATCACTTAAATAAATTGAAATATTTTTTTGTTTTCTGTATTTTATTAAACGCTAGACTTAACAGAATTAAAAATTTCGATTAAACACTGAGTGAGAGGCAAAAAAAAAAGGAATTTGATAAATTTCACTTGCTTATGTATGGATGTATATGGACGCGTATATATGTATGTATGTACAAGAAGTATGGCAATTCATTTGTTCCGCCAGAATTCTTTTGGTTAATTAAAAACAAATAATGAAGAAGGAGAGGAAGTAGGAAAGAGAGAGAATAACTAGTGCACCTCCATTACAAGGGCTGTATATCGGGTTCACCCGCATCGAAACCCTTTACATTCGGGTGCTGGAAGAATCAAAAACGAAAAATTCTTTCCTTTATTTCTGGACCATTTCCAGATATCAAAACGAACTGGAGCAGCAGCAACAGGACTAAAAAAAATACAGAAATACAGAGGGGGGAAATCAGTCCTTTGATGCAGCTACCAACTCCTATGGGTGAATGCAACCGCAAAAATGTGACCATAAATTTTCATTTTCAAGCTGAAGTAGCACAGAGAAAGAAGGCCATAGCGCTTTACAGGCAAAAAAAACAGGGGGGCTCTGCTGCCTGCCAGAGTCAAAGGAGAGAATTAGATTTTTCTCTATAAATGTACATACATACATATATATATATAATTTTTTTTTACGGAGGCATTCATAAACAACGCGAATAAAGTCGAGATTATTAACCCAAACTTCATAACACTAACCCTTTTATTGGGATTTTTATTTTTTTTTAGTTTTTAGTTTTTGTTTAAGTCTTTAAGGCACTTAATAGATGGAGGTTATGTCAGTCGTTTTGTGTGCCAGTTGTTGGTATTAGATTGTGCAAGGTTAGGCAAAAGTGTTTGAATGAAATGCTACAACATTTTTTCAAGTGTATCAATGTAGGTCAGGTGGGTTTTTTTTTTTACTTAAGTGTATCCACATAGTTACACCCTGAACGGAAGGGCCGGAACATTTAATTTAAATAATTGCGACTGTCAGGGAATACTTATCCTTGAATGCATTAAGATACGTTTCCCAAAGTGTATACCATTAAGTATAATAACAAAGTTTAATTTCATCCGACGTGTCCAAGTGCTGTCCTGAAGGAGGAGAACATTTGTGGTTGTCTTAAGCAGAGAAGCCAAACTTATGTAAGTGGTTAGGCTGGGCTGGACACGGTTGCAGCGTTAAAGTGCGGTTACCGAAACTAAAATTTTGCACATGAAAAAGAGGAACACAACTTGTCCTTCAATGAAGACTACATGCCTACGGGAATAAGAGCACTAAGCGTTGCAATTCTTATGCTCAGTCTCAGCAGGGTGGGCCTAGTATCTAGTGGTTTCTTTTTAAATTATAGGTTATTGGAAAATATAAAAATGAAATGATTGATTGATTACATCCTGTATCCCCTTGTAGGTTCTAGGGCCTCGACAATGCCTACGCGCCATCGTGTGAGGTTTCCTCAACTCTTTCCCAGTTGCCGTGCTTCCTTCTCAACTGTTCTGCGCCACGTACTCCCAGGAGCGCCGCGTATCCTGCCATCCTGAGTAGGCGGGTTCCATTGCATCGCGTGGTTAGCTATGGACCTGTCACTGCCACTTTCGTCGTCGTATTGTTGTACCAATAGGTTCATGGCCCGTTCTCTGATGGACTTGTTCGTTAGAGATACGGTTTGGCCTGAAAATCCTAAAGATATAACGTAGGCACCTATTGACGAACGTTTGCAGCTTTCTCGTGATAGTGGTGGTCACCCTCGAGATACCACATCCATATAGCAGCACGGGTGCAACGTTGGAATGGAACAGTCGTAGCTTGGTGGTTAAGCTAATCGCATTGCTACGCCAATGCCTATTCGGCTGGCTACATCCAGTTCGGTTCCACCATCGGTTGAGACAATACTTCCAAGGTATTGAAAACTCTCAACTCTCTCAACCGTTTGTCCAGCAATGCATACATGAGCTGATGAGCTCGGTCCTAGGCTGATCATTTTTGTTTTTGCCGAGTAATTTTTAGCCCAACGACAACACTCATGGTCCCCGTCGTTATTCGCTTATAAGGTCTAATTCACCGAGCAATTAAAGGCGCACGACCATCCGCTTTGTTATCGCTTCGCAGTTTGGGCCTTAGAGCAGCTCGAATTGGCCAACGATTTTGGGCGAAAAATCAGTTTTTCTGCCTCGTCATTTTCATCTCGGCGGCATCCAAGGAGAGTGACAGTTTGGTGAGGATTGTGGAGTGGTGGCATTTTCTTCGAAAATGAGGCTGGGAACAACCTTTCAGCCAATGGTGGGCGTTATAGAGCCATGTTAACCGGCTTTTTTTATTTTACTGAAATTGAACACATGAACGTGGACGACCTCTGGTTTAAGCAGGATGGCGCGCCATGCTACATAGCCCATGCCACAATCGATCTTTTCCGCTCCAGATTTCCAAATCGTGTTATCAAGACGGCTGACATCAATTGGTCTCCTCGATTTGACCAATTTCGACTTTTTTTTGTGGGGAACCGTGAAAGACCGATGTTATGCCAATAATCCGGAAACGATTCAAGCACTTAAGGCCAAAATCATCCAAGCAATCCGTGAGCTACAGCCCGAAACCATCAACATTCAATTGAGCATTCGTTATCATCAACTTCCAAGTAGCAGAATTTACTAAAAAATTACATGACTTTCCACTTGTAAAAGCATTTAACATGTTGATTGGAGGTCCAATCTTTTAACTGAAGCTTTCCCACGAATGACATAACTTTTTACAAAGGAAGAGCCAACTAAGGCTGATATTATTTCATCATAAAATTTCAGTTTTACGGCAACTCTAAATTCCTTTCTCTACTTCCCACTAATAAGAAGTAAGTAAGAAGACTAAAAAGTATAAAACCATTCGAAATGGACAACTAATACCAAAGTGCCCCTGAAGTAGAAAGTAATCAAGATACTAAGGTCATCAGCCAATAACTCTTAAACTTAGCCGAGGCAAGATAGCCGATTAGCCTAACGACTGGGTGGAAACAAAGGGCGGTATTTTCAGTGAAATTAAAGACCCAGAATTCTACGCGCCTTACCATTGGTGTTTTCTTTAGAGTTTTCAACCCACGGATAGTAAGAAAAAAAAATCAGTTTAATTATCCTTCTAACATTATCATCGCAATTTTTAAATTTCACAATGGTACCCAAAGATAGCTGTTTTACAATATGGTAAGGACTCGAAATCGAACGTGAACAGACCATGTTGGACAGACTCCATACACGACTGATACTTGAAGAACAATTGAACGAGAGTACACTATGTAGACAACGATTTGACAACCGCGTGAACCTTGACACGGTCCAACAGCGAGTCCGATTTGCATACTTTTCCACCTTCTGTGTTTCCATATTGGCAGTCATTGGAAGAAGGCCAAAAACTTGTCTTGAAGCAGAATACGTTTGTTAAATAAGTTGCCAATCCTCATTACAATTTACCTACACAGAATGAACCATTCAATATGGAACACAAAGCATGAGCACCATTTGCAAAGACATTAAGGACCCAAACACAAAGAACAGAAATTCCACCTAAAATTTCTATTATACTATTCAATATAACAGCTAAATAAAAAGCCAATTAGTTGATGACGCATTTATGCAGAAAACGATAAAAGTAGTCGACATTCATCGCAAGGACCATTTCAATGATGAAAACTAAAATTCAAATCAAATTACATTTATCTCAATGATTTGTGGAATTTAAACATCAATTGGGTATCAATTTATATGCGAAATCAATTCATGAAAGGCGGAAAGGACCGCACAGACACAGAGCCAGAACCTGCGCCAGAGAAAGAGACTATTCAATTTCAAAAGAAGACATCCTCCTCCACTCCAGTTCTCTATCACGAGTGCAATAAATTCGGAAAATCTTTGTAACTCAATCGATACACAAACTCGTGCGCCGAGGTCCCTATGGAACAAGAAACAAAAAAAACGTAAAAAAAAAAACGACAAAACAAAAAATAAATAAATAAATAAAAAAATAACATAAAAGATCCCGAGGTGGGCGTATGCAAATAATTTTTTTTTTTTTCACATTATTATATTTTTTGTTCCTGTGTTTCTTCAATAAGGACGACGACAACGCATAAAAGACGAAATTGAGGAATAATTTAAGCAAAGAAATGTGCTTACAATTCCACTCCATTTATTCTATTCTATTCTAATAGAATTTTAATACTGCCCTAGACATTGCGGACGAAAAGCCATCTGAATCGTTGACATTTTCGTTTACATTCCTTTTTTTTTTCGTCCCTTTCACTCTCTCCCTCTGAAAACGTTACCACATTTGGTGAGAACGCATAGTTCTGTCGGACGGTGTCCTTTTGCTAGTCATACTCGTATCATTTGGAAAACTGAGTAAAAAAAAAAGCGATTTCTTTCATCGTTGGAAAAGCGTGTCGAATACACTTTAAAAGTCATTGGTTCTGGTTTTTATTAAAAAATAAGGGAGGGGAAAGTTCCTAGTTGCGGATTGAGATTGGTGCTTATGCAGGGATTGTGGTGACTGCGGTGTATGTACGATGGCTTGCGAACGCAATCAATTGGATAAGTATGCAATCAACGCAAATGTCATTTGAGTTCAAATATACATAACTGAATGAATGGATACATAAAGCAAATCCTTGACTATAACACTAAACAATTATGTATGTCTGTAATGCTGCCAATAGCAAATGAGTTTTTTGTATCTATAGAACCGATGGAAATGCGTTCTAAAAAATAGTTCTGTTGGTTGGAGATGGCTATAGGGAAAACGTAGGTACAAAGTTTGACAAAGAACCTCCTATGGTATTGTGACGTCACCCAAGTTATCAAGATGTCGAACAATCCTAAGTAATCTGCAAACAGATGACAGCTGTCAACAACTGGTGACAACCGAGTACCGAAAAAGGGGGATAACGTGAGGAGCTGTCATTGGAGTTGGCGTATGCTATTTTATTAATAATCAAGTCAATTCGTAACAGTGTCTTAACTCATTCATAACAGAAAGAAGTGCTTTCAAACTTTCAGACAGAAAACATTAAAATTAGACGGAAATTAATACGCAGAGAAATGGATGATAAATAAATGCATCATCAGAACAATCTCTTTTTAAAAGTCTCTAGGATTGTCCGATGTTGGCAAGCTAAACGGAGTTGACAGGACAGTTTTCAAGTTTTTAATCTTGAAGAGTTTTGGGTTCCTAAGAAATCCAAAGAAGCATTCATTTCATAGTACTCACTTTGGAAATAAAATTTCAATATTTCCCAACGTTATTCAAACGTAAAGCGACTCATTTCGTTCCGCGGAGGTATGATACTGACTTTTTGTCAGGATTTCGAGCAGAAAACAGCTGTCAGTGTCAAAATCTATGATTTAAAAGAAACCACTAGATGGCTCCCCCGTTACAAGTAAGTCAGTGTATAGGCTGCCAAACCAAACAACAATTGTATCTGTCATTTAAAGACTTAAACATTCAAAGATTTTCCTTGGGCCGATAAAGCTCATAAATTACAAACACCTCCTCCCTCAAAATGTCAATGAAAATCATACCTTTTGTAACATAAATCACAAAATCAGGACACGAATTCACAACGGATAAGGTACGGCCGACACATGCACAACGAACGCATCAATTAAATGATTTTCATTACACCTTGGGCAATGTAGGCCATCGGCGACATGTACGTTCGCTTTTATCGGAATAAATTGCAAGAAGGTTGGCACTTTGTACAAGGCTTGTGAATTGCAATTCTTCGCACCCACTTCACTATCAGTTTAAGTTGATCGTCGACTCTGCCAGTGTCCTTCTCTGCCATTCCCCACCCAATTGGTTCTCACACATAGCAGCGTTATCACTGAATCTCTTGTTAAAATTTGTAGCTATAAAATGCAAAAAAGGACAACTACTCGTGTCCCTTTTTATTTCTTCTTTTCGAATGTCAACACATATTCGACGGGTGGAAAAAATTGCTGAAATTCCCGCACCATTGGTGCTACATACAATAGTCGATGCTGCGAATGCTACCACCGAACATAATTCATGTATCCTTTTACCCGATCTACATGTAGGGCAATCCTAGAAGTCCTTGGATATAAAAAAAAAGAAGCACAAAACTCTTTTCCAAGTAACAGTTGCAGCCACAACCGATATCCTTCGCAGTGGCACGGTGTGAAAAAAACTGTAATATGTCAGCTTTATCCAGGATACTTTGTAACATTTTATACGACGACGTATGTATGTACTCCCTCTGTGCATGTGCAAATAAGGATAAATACACTGCAAGATGAAAAAACCAAAAAAAAACAACGCACTTGCACACTGCATAGGTTGGCCATTTACGGAACTCGGTGAAATTAAATGCTCTGGCTATGAACACCCGGTGTCTGCCATCCACCTAAAAGGATAATATACAGGAATACATTTTTTACATCCCTGCAACAGTTGCAGTATCCGTTCGGTTCCCGGTAATTCACCACCAACGAAACGTTGGTGCATGCAAATACGTAATGTCCGCGGATGTGTTATGGTCACAAACAACATCCGGCATGGTAGGGCCGCGCTATCCATCCTAGTTCCTTGAATCCATTTCACTGGATCAGTTCGTTTCTTTGCTGAAATTTAATTTAATTTCCAAACATGAATCACTGACATCAAATGCGTTTAATCAAGATAAATGCGAGGCTCAGGCAAAGTCTGGCTAGGTATCGGCAAAAAAACCCAACAAGGACGATCGCAGCTGGTTCACAAACCAAAGCTTGTACCGATACGCAAACAAATTGATATTGGTTGTCTTATCGGATTAATCATGTTCTTCCCGGTGACTTAATTGAAAGCAATATTAATTTTGTAATTGATATTCGTCTGAGTGCGTAGTTATGATAGCAACCATCAAGAGTGGGTGGATGCCATCATACAGAAATTATTTTAATAAATAATTTAATGAACATCCTCATGATGACAGACAGGTTTAATGGACTAAAACATTACGAAGCCCTGCTGATAGTTTTACGACGATAATAAAATACTTTTTACTGCTTCAATGAAGCGACTATGTGTATGTGAAAGAGCGTCATCCTTGCCGCAGTACTAGGTGTGCTAGGACTCTATGTGAGCGAAATATATTATCACATTGGAAATAAACTTCCGATGGCCATTTGAAGGATGACATATCAAATAATAGCTTCAGTCAACTAAATCAGATATTTCTGCTGACACGTCTGTAACATTTGTTTGGCATTGTCCTTGGGTAGTTTTACGGCCGATATTATATATCAGAACAAACTGTCCCAAACAAATCATGCCTGCCATGGAAATATTTGCTAAAAGCTAAAAATACGCTTCGATGCGAGTGCTTCTCTTGCGCTGTGGACAAAGGCGCGGGATCATGGTTTCAAAGAATACAGGATATCCGTTCATGTCTATGGTTGAAATGGACGTACAGTGATTTCGCGGAAAATAGTAGTTCACCCGAAGGATAGTCGTTTGAATGGTGGAGAAACCTCTCATGACACATATAACGTTGATTGACAATGCTATCGCACAAGCAGTTTTCGGATAGGATGTTGGAGACTATTGAGAGGCTGAGGTGTAGGCTGTTAAAGCCATACACTACTACTTTTGGATGATTTTTGGAAGGATTTTCATGGAAATAGAACTTTTGGCATTTCAATACCTCTGCAATCAGTTGAGTATTTTACTTGTTTCAGGATTTATGGAGACTTTGAGTAAATTTCTACTTCTATTGTTGGTCAATGAGTTTCTAATTCTATTCTAGTACCAGGTGGATGGACAAACCAAGATATGGATCGTTCGCAAGAGGCAGTCTTTTGTGGGTCAGATCCCCACTAGATTCTAGGATATGTTCTGGAATTTGTCTGGACTTCTTCATGATAGATTTGGACACATCTACCTATGGCATAGATTTCAGGCTTTCTTTTCATTTTAATAGAAAACGAGGTCCAAATCTTAAAAGCACTCAGACTCCGATTCGGTCCATTGTACTTCTAGGCAAATTTACATTTTTGGTGCAGTGGTTCGAGAAACTATGATTTCTCCAACATGGTTTAGTGGATTTGATGGTCCCCCGGATTCGAACATGTATTTTTAAGTCATTCTTTGAACCGTTTTACTTACTTGTTCTTTAGCCACAACTGAAATAAAATCCAAGTTAGCAAAGTGCTGTGGTAAGAGCTTAAGGTTCTTGGAATGCAGCACAAGGATGCTCTCTGCTTTCTTCCGGATACGAAAATATACAAGGAAATTAAAAGGCAGATGAACTGGCTAGAAAAGGTTCGAAATCTACATTAGAAGGGGATACCTTGGTGTTCATTTCGCTTTGCGCACTGAAGCTAGAAGTAGACATGCATATGTTGGGGATGTGAAGAAGAGTCAATAAGGATACAATCCATTTTCTCTGTCTCTGCCCAGGGCCCTCATCATCTAATTTTTAAGACGATCGTTTAAAGAAAAAGTTGATTCGTCAACATGCCTAAGTGATAGTAATCTTAAATGTTACAGGAAGCGAAACTATCTCAGCGATTGTCGTCGTCGAGGGCTTATTTCCTACCCATCTAAGATTTTAGTTTCTCGGGTGATGATTCTTGTTTCGTAACCTTGAAGAACTATCCAGTAGGCCAATCAATGACACCTTGAACTTCATCAAATTTACTGGATGCTTTGGAAATTCGTAGAGAACATATTTATGGGCTAGGGTTAATCAATAGGCAAGAAACATCCCTCGCCTATGGGTATTACAATGGGTCTGTGTGTGGCGATGTGAATTCTTCCACTCACCACCTATGAACCTCACCTAACCTTTCTAAACCACAAGGTCCACAGGAATCAGTTCCAATAGTACCTCAATGGATGATTTTTGGCCATGCAATTGCTCCATACATGATCATGGACCACATAGCCAGACTTTGCCCATCAACATATGCCTGCTAGTCGATGCCATGATTTGGCAATTAGAACTTCTCTTTATGGGCAATCTCTTGCTCTGCTGAACTTGATGATACTTTCTGATATATGAGGTATACTAGTAGCATAACTCTACCCGACAGGATACATAAGATGTTTTTGATTGCGAAAGTCAAGTCTGTGTTCCTTTCGTGAATTTTTGTATATTCATCTAGCTTCAAACTTTCGGAAAGCCTTTTTCTTTAAATTTTAATTGCTGCGTACTTGCTACAAAAAACTTGTTGTCCTTCAAAAGTGCTTTACCCAAAATGAGTACCCCCTTAGTTGGCTGCTAAAAGAATGCACAACAACCTTTCTAGGCCTTAGGTTCGACATCAAAACTACAATTCCCTGGCGTAATCTATCACCCAAAGGCTGTAAGCCCGATTTAAATATGTCCATGTTCATGGCATGTCCACACATCCCTTTATCTTTTAATCCAAACCTGTTTGTCAGCTAAATGTGTATCACGTATGTAATGAACAAAAGCATCCTGCTGGGACAACATGTAACAGGCAGCAACTGTAATTGAATTCGAGTGTGTTAATGTCTTATCAGTAGTTCTCTGGCATAAATGTAAGTTTTGCATTTCTTGCGACAACTCCATGGGCACTGCCTTGAGAACTCCTTCTTCTGGTGATGTCGCATCCATTGTCCTTTCGAGTTCAATTTCATTTCAATTTACTTCTGGATTCGGAGTTTTCCATTTGTGTGTGTGTGTGTGTGTGTATGGTCGATTGTTAAGAATCTGATTACTCACTTTCTGTATTAACTTGAGAAACATGCAATGTGATGGGAGGGAAACGGCTGTGTTCAAATTCCAACTGATGTCTCCTGGAAAGGATGAGGTGGAAATGACAATATTTTGACATGTTCGATTGGAAGATTCGCTTTTTCTCCCCTATTTCGTTGGGTGAGAGTAGCAGCATCATGTTTAACATGATTGCAGCAGATGGCTGAAGTACTTTTCTTCTTTCTCTGACAGGGTGTCCTGTTTAATGAAGCCATACATACATACTTATTCGGGCATAGCAAAGGTATACACACATATCTATTGGAGAATTTTGAATTCGTTTCAAAATGTTGGGTTGGGTCAAGGGTGGAACATGTTCCGAGCACGTGTACAGTGTGCCACGTGCAAGTGTATTTTATTATAAGTCGCACAAGATGCGGTTACCCTGGCATGGCAGGCATGTGCTGAATGCATACGTATACGTACATATATTTGAATTTGCACATCAGTAGATTGGATATGTGGTCATTATGGGTCTTATGATTTATTTATGTGTATAAAGGACTATTGGACAGGGGTGTACATTGATTTGTACTATACACTTTGATGATTGAATGATTGAAATTGCCGTCAGTGCAATTAGTGTCACATGGTAATATTTAAACTGGAGAAGAAATGCAAGGACTTAAGGGAGTCTATTGCAGTCAAGTTGCCTTAAGTTTCATCTCAAATATTGGAACACTGCTTATCACTTATTAAGGAATTCGAAAGTGTTGAGAGTATTATGTAACATGAATAATATCTTAAAGGAAATCATGTTCCTTACAGGAGCACACCTACTTCTTGTTGGAAAAGTTTTAAGTAGAAGTTTCTTCCTTGTGAAATTCATTACAGCTTTGCTGCAAGAGGATTTGGAAAGGAAGTTGCTTGGTTAATACCTTCCCTTGCATATTCAGGGTAAAAAGCGAAAACTCGTTATCGAAATTGGTTGAGGTTTTATTACAGTTCAACAGGGATTTCTAACAATAGCTACTTATTAAGTATGCAGTAAAAGAACAGGTAAACTTTATTGTTACTCTATTTCTAAAATTGTCTAACATAAGTAATATATGTACATACATGTATCAACTTCAATATGTTTGTTATGTACGTATCTATGTATTTGCAGACATTTTGAGTGAGAAATTGAAAGAAGTGGATCACAGGACTGCAGAATAAAAAGTCGAGAGTTAGGTAGTCAGGTCCATAGTTGATGTTGATAGTATCCTCGTATGCAGATGACATTATTACATCGCTTCACTTCATTCATGTTCAGACAACTAGCACCCGTAGTTCCGACGATATGCGGATAAGAAATGGAGGAGCGAAACATTGAAATACTAGGCAGTGCAGCAGTTTGTCTGTAGACCAGACGAAGTTTGGGTTCCTAATCAGTAATCAGCGCTGACACCGAGACCATTGGTGTTGGGTTCAAAGAGACCAGCTTTAACTCTGCATTTTATTTTCGATCCCTCAGTGAACCAGACCAGACCCCTGGGGTACAGAGCTGGAACACCTTTAGACAAATTAGCGCAGTCCAATATTTTTAACTCAAATAGCCTACCAAAACAATACTCCCTGACTAAGATGTCGGGAAAAGTGTAAAAGAAGTTCTTTTTGGCAATTAAGTCATCTGATTAATGCTTGTATTGAGATACAGCTCAATAGCGCATCTAGTGGCCGTCTTCCTCATGCTGATTTGAAAGGACGTAAGCCCAAGAACGGCTTCTAAACGCTGTCGTAGGGCATGCATGGGACTTGACTTAGCGTGGCAAGCAATTCACTGTAATTTCTGGAACATAAGGCTCTCAATCAGTGTATGCATCCAATGTATCATTTTTGGATTTAAACTTAACGTTCTACCGTAAATGGATTTACTGGCCTACATGGCCCTAGTGGCGCGTTCGATGGATGCGGACTTAATATGGAAATACCAGCTTAGGCGGTTGTTAAGGTTGACGGCGAGGTATTCAACGTCACTATAATAAACTAAAGTGGTGTCTCTGATGGTGATAGGTCCAAGATTGATTAGTCTTCTTATAGAAAAAGGCACTAAAACCTTGTATAGCGCTAGAAATATGTAGTAGTATGTGTCTGATCTCTGTAGGTCGACTAGGAGTTTGTCAATAACTAGTGACCGCAGAAGAAGAGAAAACACTCCTCCTTGGGGACATCCCTTAACTGCAGTCAAAGACACTGACATTCGGCCCTTATCCGTTGGTCGAATCCTTGGTTCCTCTGCTACTGTTATCAAGGAATCCTCTCTTGCTAGCTCATCAGCCGTTTTGTTCCAACGACGTCTCTGTGGACGGTAACTCAGCAGAGTTGGACGTTGTGGCCCGAACCATCAACCTAGAGCTCTTTGATTCCTTCCATCTTCGAAGTTGAGTCATTATTAAATAAGATAACTAGAATGCTTTAACCAACCAACTTCTGTGACAGGCATTCTAAAGCAGGAGTTAAAGATTCCATACAACGATCGTAAAGAAAATTTTGTTGACAGTATTGATGGCCCTATGTCCGCGCTAAAGTCGTAGGGGCTCCTAGAGCTCAGGGCTTCGAGACATCTTTCTTAAACAACATATTCTTGTTTGTCTGATTTTTTTGCAGGAAATCACTTCAACGATACTGAGGGCTGAAGCCATAAATCCTTTGACAAGTTTCCAAACCAATACAACATGTCCCCCTGGCATCTTAATCCACCGCATGATATCGGGGATAATTCCGTTCGTTAAAGCAAATACCAACTGTGTCACCAGTCGTCTCGAATTCGAAATGTTTGTATCCATATATGACTAAGTACTGATTGCCTGCTGGGTCAAGTCTTACTCATTTGATGTTCAAAACGCAAACACAACTAAGTCTAACTGGTATACCTATATATGTATGTGCGTAATTACACATGTACATAGCAATATCTAAATTAAACAAGGAGCCAACCGCAAATACTGCTGCAAACCAAAATGGAAATTAATTATGCACAATGCATCGCTCGTAAACAACGCACACTACACCGAAACCAATTGGCCAGAAAGATAATCAAATTCTAGCCCTAAAACAATTGTTTTAACCTTGACTCACCTCCAGCACCCAAATGACTCCGGATAAAAACTTTCAAAATGTTTAACTCTAGTCAAACTAATCCCGGATCCTATCGACCAACTATTTACAGCAAAAGGCTTTCCTTACTCCACTCAGTGAATATTATCATGAAACTATATTTATTCCAAACGTACATACATATGTAGGTACCTACCAGCGTTCCAACGTGACCCAGGCAGTTGTGTGGAAAACTCTGAAAGTTCATGCCATCCAACTACTGCCGCTGCCGGCGGCGGTTGTAGCAATTTGCCAATAAAGATATAATTTATTTCATTTAAGATACTTATCATAAATGCAGGACGATGGGAGCGAACCTAAATTACATCTTAAAGGCACCCGAAGTCCTTTTCACAACCCCCACACATATGTACGTGTGTGGTCGTGTGAGAGGGTTGCAATCTACCCACTTTCGCTGCATCTGCAAGTGTTTCGCTGCAGATATTCGTCGTACTTCTTTGTCGATATGAACTCCCGACACCAAATGGTGTAAAACTGTCGCCTATTTATTAAACTATAAAAGGATATTTGCATGTCATTCGCAATAAAATTACGTAATTACTAACTAAATAACAGTTAGTTGCAGCAATACAGTGCCACACCGCCAATGCGGTGGTACACAGCGACACGCTACGTTTTATTAGCGATACCGGCAGGAAGTAACCCTTGACTTGGGAAGTAGGCGCAAACAGCAAAAAAAAAAAGGAAAAAATATTTATATATGTATAGTACTGTGTAGGAAAATGGAAAAGTAATAATAATTGGAAGGCAGCCTTATCCTACACGTTTGCTTGTGCATGCAAGCGCAGCGCACCGTGACAGCGCTTAGCCAACAACCAGTTTAATGATGATGATGATGATGTTGTTGCTGATGTCAGCGGCGATGATGGTGATGATGATAGCCACATCGGGGTGGGATTTTTAATTTTATTAACCTTTTTTTTTTTCTTGGTTGAAGCCTTCGGCATGCAAACTGAATGGCATGCTCTTTTCGTAGTGCTACTCCCATTGGCCTACAACTCGGGTGTATACTGATTTTTATGGTTTCCTTTTATCGTTATAGGTGTCTAATGCTGTGATTTTAACATCAGCTTGTTAGGTCAAATTAGATCTTTTAAGAAATTACTTTTAATGACAATGGCGGTTGTTGGATTGAATGGATATGCTATGTTGGCCACAAGTGCCATTACGCCCACAAATATCAAAAACCGAACGAGGAGAGAAATGAAAGAAACAAACAAACTGACTTGGCAGATGTGTGTCATTAGGCTACACAATGAAAGAGTTCATACGAATTGACACTTTGACCTCCTTGCCCAGTTCTTATTGAGTCAATAAGTATTTTTCTTAGAAATGTAATTGTTCTTTGGACACACATTGATGGTGTATGTATGTGTAGGACTTAACTTCTATTATATGTCGGCCTTTGTCCTTAGATAACATTGCAGTCAGAACCGCCAAGTGTGAGAGTCTCTATTTCAGATATTTCGAATTTTGGCCGCCGAAGTAAATGAAAACTGTCGGAACAGTAAGACCAATGAATACAGGATTTGTTGATCAAACAAAGCAGCTAATTTCTTTATTTTTACAAAGAGTTAGTGCAGAAAATATGTAGATGTTCTCGAAAGACAGGTATCCAGCAACAAAACAGATTTGATCAAGGTTGGATCTGACCTACGGCACAATAGTAGGTGTCATCCCTGGACATTGTCTAATAGGAAAGCACGAGACTAGACTTGGTGTGGATTCAATTGATTTTTGCAGAAGTTGCACGTATGAAGTGGAAAAAAGATTTCACGATGACTCCAAGAACGTTGAACTCAAATGAGAGCCAAAGTAGGTGTAGGGTAGGTCAGAAAGCTAAGCCTGACGAAACGAGTGTGGCCATCGTCAGTCCTATAGTTATGAACAGTTTCTTATGGCATAAAGCATATGGCCATGTCATTGACATAAAACTAGGTTTTTAAATAAAAGCCTCAAGGTATTTAAAGTTTTTCCGTAACTAGTTTGTGCAATAAGCAGGTAGGCAATGCAAGACACGATATTTGGTAAAATAAATCAAACCAAGTCTACTAACATTAAAATTGGTTACGATTTTCTGTCTGTGCATCATAAGCCATAACGAGCCTAGCTGTTGCCTCACCATGTCCGGGATAAATGCATAATTTTTGCACCAACAATTTTTGAAAAATTGGTTACGCATACGCCACCGATACAGATTTAAAATATAAAAAGCTATTTCTGCGCAACAGGTCGATGGGACCTAGGGCCTTGCTTCTCACAACCTTTCGTGTTGTGCGCGTTATTTTCTTTACACGAAAGGAAGAGGCCTTCTGTTTAGTGCCGTATCCGAAAGGCAGTTTGTTATTTGAGAAGCTTTCTCAGGTCATTTGAACTCTCGGATGTTTGTCAGACGCTCGCGAGAGGTGGGGCCGTGAAAAAACTTTTAGGTGTTCCGACTGGGATTCGAACCTTGAACCCCTTGCTCTATAGTCCAACTAACCACTGAGTCACGGCTCCCACTGCCACCGACGCAGATACTGACATCAATTGACCTCGCTGATACAATTTTTGCACCAAAAATTTTTTAAAAAATTGGTTACGTATACTCCTCCGATCCAGATTCTGATGTTCTGAATCTATCTTCTCTTGGCGCAATTCAGGTCACATATTCTGTTTCTGTGCAGCACGGGCACAAAGAGCCTAACTGCTGGCTCGCTATATCTTGAAAAAGTACACAAAAATTGGCACAAACAATTTTTGAAAAAATAGGTTACGTATACGCCTCCGATCCAGATACTGACATCCCAATTCTCTTGGCGTATTTAAAGTCAGGCATGAGCACAAACGAGCCTAGCTGCTGCCTCACTATGTCTGGGAAAAATGCAAAATTTTTGAACCAAAAATTAAAAAAAAAACTAGGTTACGTATACGCCACCGAAGCAAATACTGACATCCTGAATCTATCTTCTCGTGGCGCAATTTGAGTCAGATTTTCTCTCTCTGTGCATCAAGAGCACAAGCGAGGCTAGCTCTTGCCTTGCTGTCCGGGAAAAATCGAGTAAATCAACTCAATTAAAACGCTGTTCGCTACTTATATCATTCAAAGTAGAAAACAATTTTTAATCTGCAAAAAAATAGGCGTGAGTGTTTCAAAGCTGGGTGCCATATCGTTGAATACATGACGTTTTCATTAAAAATGAATTCTAAGTCAAATCGTGAAGGACGTAACCGATTCAATTAAACAGTGTTATCAACTTGAAACATGAAAATTGTAATTTTTTATTATTTTGCTGCAATTTCTTAACAACTTTCGTGCTTAAACCTATTGGTGCGTGCTGTCTGAAGTTCAGATGTTTATCGCTGCACCTGTACTCGGCCGATTGACGTGTATTACGTACTGTAATTTAATTTCGGTTTATTATTATAGCAAGTTGGTAAAAAATTATAATTATGCAAGCTCGGTTTTAACATTCCTGGATGTTTTCACAATTTCGTTAACCAAATTATGGAAATATAACCAACGTGAAGTTGATAAACTTCTACCCCTGTATCCGACTATGTATTCGTAGTTCGCCCGGCGAAACAATAAATTTTAACGTTAACCACCCGACAAAATGCAAGCACGCAACGGAGATTTGTTCGGCAGCAAAACAAAAAATCCGCATCAGCGGGCCAGGATAACAATAATAATAGATGCAGTAATTTACGACGGTCTACGGTTATCGGTCGACAATAGCACGAAATCATGCCCACATGCGATTTAATGCACTCAACGGGTCGCATCGGCGATGAATGGTGTTACGGTCCTCCGGAGCAATGGTGGTTGTTGTAATTAAAATTTGATCCAATGCACCCGAATAAGTGCTTGAATTATTTCCAGGACGACCAATGGTCACAGCATTACCATATAAATTTGAATAGTGTGATAGTGCGTCGACACGATATAATAAATTTAGGGGTTTTACGATTCGCATTCACAGTGAATGTAATGTGTGTGGCAAAACAATGAAATATAGAGCTTGGAATACATACTGACATTCAAAAACAAGGCAAATCAATTTTCAAGCCGTCTAGTATCTGACTGTGGAGAAAATGTTGTAATTAATTAAACCCTTGGTGTCCTCTTGTAGGTGGTGATGAATGGGCTAATTCACGCAACACACTGACGAGTCCTGGTAAACGCACCACTGCCTGCCGTGATTAAACCGCTGCTGGTGATGAGATGACGATAATACCAACGGAAAAAGTACCACGAAATAATTAATGATCTGGAATTATGATAGAGTTCAGCTCGGCAGCGACAGACCGAGATGATGATTCCCCTACTACGCGAACACCTCTCCTGTTCCGATCCGCAATTTATCAGTCGAGTCCCTGAGCCAAATTGTAATTAGCTAGCGTCGGTGATTTTTGTATTCGCATTCTCGGTTTTATGTTATTATGATGTCGTAAAGGCCTTGGTTTGTTTTCCTTTTTGCGTTAAATCAGCAGGATACGTAATTAAAGTGTCTGGAATTGGGGGCGTGGCTGTGATGTGTTTAATTACATGTACCACGACCCATGTGGAATTTTAATTTACGACTTAAGCGTGAATGACTCCCTGTTGTAGGGGGGGAGGTGTAGGGATGGAAATTTGTTTATTTTCTTGGGAAATAAGGATAAACAGGACATTGTGTCGTTTGCATGGGAAAATGTTTATTTTTAGGCATGTGGTCAGGGTGATATTGCTTGTTTTTTTTATTATTTTTGTTGGTTTTCTGCTCTCTATCTTTGTCTCCCTGGGGCGTGTGGTGTGCTAAGTGTGGCATTATCGTGATTAATAGTGCACTTCAGTGTCTGGTATGTGATTTGAGTAAATGAGTTTTTAATTAGATGGTATTATGTATTTAGAAATACATTTAAAGCACCATTTAGTAGATAATTATATTTTATTTAATTTTTTTTTTTTCGTTTCAGATACCAGCATCACCAGCTAACCTAGAAGGTAGGTCCGCAAATGTTTTATGTAGCACAACCGGGTACCGAAGCTTTCCTGTGAACCATACGCTTTAGATACTACATACGACTTGCCAGGACACGCCTTTTCAGATCAACTTAATTTAAGAATACCTACAGGCTTATGAAGCTTACTTTGATGCGATAAGCATTTAGTACGGTAGATTCCGGTAAGACAAGTCATTCCTGTTGCCACCACTGTGTTATGGAAGACCTGGACCTGGATAAGTTTAACAATTTAGCCAGCAGTATCCTTATAGAGCAGTTTTCGGTTTTTATATTACAAGCTATTAGTAAAGTATACTTCTCCAACATCAAAACTCTGGATTGGGTTTACTAGTGTTAACGGTTTAGGGCGGTAAAATCCTTCACTCTTGGTCCTGTTAAAATGAACCAAACACGATGTGATTTTGTGTGTCGTTATAAAATCGATAAAAACGTGGTGGGAATCACTCTGAAACTTATGATGCTGAAATTGTAAAAAATGTAATCTATAATGAACTTCCTTTATACCGTTGAGGAGATTGAGGAAACTGATGTTTCCGTAGGTAGTTGATTGGAATCAGAAGCAATGATGCAGAAGTTATAATGTGTTTTTGCAGAGGGAAACCAAAGTAAGACCGTAGTAGCTGTAGTGGTGTTGAATTCAGCTTTAAGATGTTAGCGAGGAGCATGCCATTCTAAAGAACAAACCAAACCAAAGACCTATTGGTGCTTGTCCGTCAATCTTAAAGAGGAGGTTCAAGAGAAGTTTGCAGAAAAAATGTGGAATTATTTTCATACATGCACTTGAACTTCGAGGTTCACTAAGGTTGTCAAACCGCAAGATCTGCAAATATTATCAGGTTTACAAATGTTCTGACAATAAAATGACAGTTCATACAGTTGGTAGAATTTGTCCCAATTCCTGACATTTTTTTGACATTTGTTTTTTTTTTTACAGTGTTGTCAGGTCAAAAAAGTGTCAGTTTACACGATTGGTAGTTAATTTGTTCTCGAAAAAAATCGCGGAGATGAAGAGGAAAAAATATTTCACGACGAATCCCAGAAGGTAGAACTCAAAGGAGAGCCAAAATACATACATATGTAGGTGTGGGGTATATCAGACAGCTAAGCGCGACGAAACGAACGTGGCCTGTTCTATAGTTAAGAGTAGATTTGTATGCCACAAAAGCCTACGACCATGTCACTGACGCGAACACAAGTTTTCAAATAAAAGCCTTTTTCAAGACTTCTACGTAACTAGTTTATGCAATAAGCAGATACCTATGCAATGCAAAATATTTAGTGCTACCACGTCCACCAAAATTTTTTGAAAAAAATTGGTTACGCATACGCCACCTACCTTCTCGTATGTCAATTCCAATTAGATATTCCGTTTCTGTGCATCGTGAGGACAATCGAGCCTAGCTGCTGCCTCGCCGTGTACGGAAAAAATAAAAAAATTTTGCAGCAAAACATTTTTTAAAAAATTAGTTACGCATACGCCACCGAACCAGATACCGAAATGTGCTTCTCTTGACGGAATTCAAGTCAAACATTCTGTCTCTCTACATCATGAGGACAATCGAGCCTAGCTGCTTCCTTCGTTATCCGATCCGCCGTTCGTACCGTGTGTTTTTATAGGAAGAAAAGTAATTCTAATTTAACTTTCAATAAAGGGATGCGTTCTGAAAGCTAATTTTATCATACCTACAATGGAAAACAATCTATGAGGACTAAACTACTAGTTTCGAATGGGCTTTCGTTGGGCCCTATATTCTTATAATCTCATCAGTTGATGATTATATATTTTGCCCTTAAAGAAAATGGGGATGTCACAATCTCATTTCATACTTCCCGTGGTCTTGAACATTGAGATTAGTCTTAAGAATTTTATGATTGGTTTTTAACTCATTTGCTCTATCTGTGGTTATAGCCAACTACTCAAGGTCATCCTTGTTAAATTCTTTATTTAATCGTAGTTCTCAGTTTGTTTCGAAAATCAATAAGCCTCGTGTTTGCATATCCCTATATGGACGGATTCTAACAAATTGTTAAGTTTTGGTTTGATGTTCATTCAGTATCCAAGTATGTAACCATGATATAAACGTCACCGATATGGAGGACCCAACATCGTATGCTAAATACCTGATCAACGCCGACGTAGTAAGGCTGGCAAACCATCGATGGCATCAGCTTGACCAATGCAACACTGCCAGACTGCTCAGGCTTACTTTAAACGAAAATAGGACAACAGGACTCATAAAACACACGAGACTATGCCTCTCCATGATAGTTAACACCCGGGCACTATGGTATAGGTAGCATGCTCAAAGACTGGGCATCTCCTACAACAACTTCTGCAGAAGCTGTAGGGACGAGGAAGAAGAGGAGGCCATCAGTCACCTCCTATTCACATGCCCAGCACTTGTCAATATTAAAAAGGCTACACTAGGTAAATACCTTTTCAACGATCTCAATGATATTGCGGCTAATATTAGCTTCTTCATAAAAGGGAGAGGATGGTTCCAAGAGTAAGAGAGTGACTTTATCTTTTCTGGTCTAAGTGCATCCTTATCGAGGGCCGGTCTAACCAACAAAGTGACCGTGATGTACTGGTCGAGCTGCGGCAAATATTACATAAGCTGAGGTGTTAAAGTATTTTACTCTGTTGTGCTGAGATTTTCGCAGAAAACATATTTGACTGTTTCGGTGTTCTCACTTTCTGAATCAGAGTTTAATACCATGCATATTGATACCTTACCTTGGAAGATGCCAGTAGTACATCCCAATGGTAAGTCGCATATGACCAACTCCATTTTCTATTTTATACCTATCCTTTCGGATTAGTGTTCTTCCTGCAGGGTTATACAACTACCACTATGGTGAAGGGAAATTAGTTCACAGGAATTTTCTCCACCTCTAGTGGGCAATTTGTCTACGAACAGTATATGGAGTAATTTCCCACTAGAAATAGGAAGCGGAAGAAGAGGTTTCCATTCTGTGAATTTCTTCCATTTGTATGGTATTTTCTTTGTAATTTCCCTGCACCTATCGCAACGGGTGCGGTTCGAAACTATGACTCTGATGGGTTTCTTCTAAGATTTGTCCATTCTTCAAGAAGTCAGTTGAAAGCGTAGCTGGTAGGGCGTCTCTTCAAGGTAACAGAATCTCACGCATAAGATATCATGGATTTTAAAAAAAAATTTTAAAAAAACTATATCTTACGACTTATAACTCTAAACGAGTTACAACCATCTTTCGATTAGTCCTTTATATCCTTCAAAAGGATCCCAACTTTTATTTATAACACATTCCCCATCGTTTCATATCATCTACGCAGAGATTATTGTCTCGCACGTTCTATTGTTCGTAGACTAAGTTTTTATTGCTGATATAGCTTTTGAATTTCGTTATGCCAGAGAGTATTTGCATTCCGTGAACACAGCCATATATGTATGTGCTAAAACATCAATTCAAACTTTTAAGTATGCAGAAGCAATTTTGATTCCTCATTTCAAAAACATTTCCTGTCGAATGCATTTTTTATTAGCCACCATTCTTAATCAAATAGCAATAGTTTCAGCAATAAACGTCACCAACTCAACACCATATTAAATGTTAATTCGAAAATATCAACATTTTCAAAACACTTTTAATTGCAAAAACTTCAAATAGTCAACATACCTATACACACCGTTGTATGAACATATGTTTAAACTTTTAAATGTTTCATAAAGTTGGTAGAAAAAATACTTAAAAAAAATAAAATTTCACTTTACTGACAACATCATTCGCTCGCATGGTTTCTATCAACTGACATCGCAAGCGTTTATAGTTTCAAAAAAAAAACCCAAAAAAAATTGTCCACAGAAAACTAGCATTTCAAAAATTCGTTGCGTAGTCCCCGAGGAAATGTTGTGCACCTTGTGCATAGGGAGAGAGAGAGAGGACTGCGAAAAAACTATACACTTCCCACCCCTAATGGCTGTGTTCGCAAAACTTGTTTAAAAAGTTCAATACAGCGAAATGAAAGCTATTCAATTTTCGAAAGAACGCCACTTGAAACTTTGTACCCAATTCAATGGTATAGAGCTAAACTTTTTAACACCGACAACGGATTACTTTTTACGAATTCCATTGAAAGTTTCCCCTGAATTTTTGCTCCTTTCTAACAGCGCGCGGTGCAAAGGAAGACGAAAAAAAAAACTCAAACAGGTAGAACCAACCGTTTGGAATCGAAAAGCAATAAGTTTTCGATAAACACTTATTTTGAAATACTCCCAGTTGCCGTCCATATTTTAGTCAAACTATTGCATAACTTTTCGACGACTGTGTAAGTTTTTGCGTTTGACAATGTCATCGGGTAATTAGGCCCTGGCGCTCTGATTAAACCCTTTCAGGGCAGCATTTTGTAGATTTATTGTGATTATTCTCATGAAAATCATTGCAAGTCGGAAAAACTAATTAAACGGATTTCAAGCTAAATTACGTAACTGGCAATGTATAGAGCAATGCAACATCAACAGCAACAGCAACAGCATCGCAATCCATCAGCGTTTTATCATCGTTATGGCTACCTGGTGGGTGAGTGGGTGGTACTGGGACAACCCCTAATGTTTGGCAATGTTAAATGTATGTATGGCCCTGTTAGCTTATGCGAAAACTTTTAATTATGTACGTACGTATCTATGTTTGTCGACGGATTACTAAATTATATTGATTGGGATTTGTGTTTGGCCGAATTGATGGGGTTCGCGATTAACGCAATCATCTGCATTAGAAGATTTGTGTATACACTATAAGGGATGTTTGTATTCAAATCAGGATGCTTGTTTATATGCCAATTCACAGCTTAAGTATATGTATGTATCGGTTTATTGTCCAACTCCTTTAGAGCGGTATACATCAAATGAAATATGCTTATTAATTGCACTCAAGTGTTATGGTAATATTTGCTCAATCAGCTTGGGTTAAATCCTTTTTCACATACCAATCTCTCACTGCTGTTCATGAGAATCTTAATGCACCTAGTTTAGTCAGAACACGCATTCCAATCCACTGAATTCCACTGATGTGATTATGCACATAGTTGTATAGTCCTGTTGAATAGTTACTTTCGGCATTCAATTTCATATAAGTATTTCAACAGGATATGGTCATCGTTGCCTAATATGTTTTCGTCCCCAAGCCACGTTTCTGTAACATCAGAACCGCTTTTCAATTGAACCAATACGGTAGGTTCGCGAGTTCATCTGGATCCATTTGCTTGTGGCCTACGTAGTTAAAATTGGTTTGGTATGAACCAAACCAAGTCTTACCCGGAGGTTGCAATTCATCCGGTGGTAGAGTCAAAAGCATAAACCTGAATTCTCCTCTCAAATTAATAGCCAAAACTGATATGTTCCTGCAATGATTCTCTACAACCAATATTACGTTTTAGTCCGTCATTTGTTTAACTTAAGCAATAAAGTGCTTCGCGTACTGAACAAACATTGTTTCCTGTAACCAACTCGATGGATGCACTCCACCAACGTTGTTGTGAACATCATTTAAAAGTTTTGGTTAAACGCTTGGGGCTATCATACGATGCTTTTGGGAGTTCTGAGTGTATCTTTTGATTTCGGTCAGAAAAACTCTCAGTAGTCCTTAAAGATACGTATTTAAATGTTTCGAGGCTAATGTGATTCAGATGATTATAACATTCGTCTCGAAAGAGACTTTTGGGATGCAGACTGGTTCATAGAAGGATTGCCTTCAAGTGAATGGCCGCATTTGCTGCCACTTATTTGCTATAAATGTCAAACGGGAGCATGTTAAGTAATATTGCTTGCAAAACAAGAGGTTAATTCTGAAAATTTCCTTATGATCTATACAGGATTCCACGGTATCAAGATGCTATGTTGTATAAGACATTTAGCTATAGAAAATATAGAAATATCCTGATGATGTGTTTTTTGGTAGAACTGTTTCTACGAGAGCAAGGTCATGCGAAATCACCCAGTTTACTGACATTTACGTCGATGCATTTATGTATGTCTATTGGTTCCTATGAATATCTCATATGCACCTATCAACGAACGCTTGCTTTAGCCTTAAGCTCTATATCTCAAGCCTTCGCTGAATTGGATGCCAAGTAATACTTCCTAGCCACTCCTTGAAATTCACAAAGTATGTATTTGGTAGTCTCTTTTTCTTCTTTATTAAGTCCACCAAAAGCCCACAGAACCAGCTACGCTCATCCTAAAAATATCTTTTCTTAGGCCAGTTGTAGCAGGATATTCTGTTTCTGTGCATTATAAGCACAAATGAGCTGAAGTATCTCCTCCGTATGAGTAGTGGAAACAGAACATTTTTCAGTCCCAAAAGGCGTGAATAAATGGGTTACCTATAGCCCACAGGACCAGCTACGCACATCCTAAAAATATCTTTTCCTAGCCAAATTCGAGCAGGATATTCTGTTTCTGTGCATTATAAGCACAAACGAGCTGAAGTATCTCCTCCGTATGAGTATTGGAAGCAGAAAATTTTTCAGTCCAAAAATGTGTGAATAAATGGGTTACCTATAGCCCACAGGACCAGCTACGCACATCTTAAAAATATCTCTTCTTAGCATAGTTCTAGCAGGATATTCTGTTTCTGTGCATTATAGGCACAAACGAGCTGAAGTATCTCCTCCGTATGAGTATTGGAAGCAGAAAATTTTTCAGTCCAAAAATGTGTGAATAAATGGGTTACCTATAGCCCACAGGACCAGCTACGCACATCTTAAAAATATCTCTTCTTAGCATAGTTCTAGCAGGATATTCTGTTTCTGTGCATTATAGGCACAAACGAGCTGAAGTATCTCCTCCGTATGAGTATTGGAAGCAGAAAATTTTTCAGTCCAAAAATGTGTGAATAAATGGGTTACCTATAGCCCACAGGACCAGCTACGCACATCTTAAAAATATCTCTTCTTAGCATAGTTCTAGCAGGATATTCTGTTTCTGTGCATTATAGGCACAAACGAGCTGAAGTATCTCCTCCGTATGAGTAGTGGAAACAGAACATTTTTCAGTCCAAAAAGGTGTGAATAAATGGGTTACCTATAGCCCACAGGACCAGCTACGCACATCCTAAAAATATCTTTTCCTAGCCAAATTCGAGCAGGATATTCTGTTTCTGTGCATTATAAGCACAATCGAGCTGAAGTAACTCCTTCGTATGAGTATTGGAAGCAGAAAATTTGTCAGTCCAAAAATGTGAAAAATTTGGTTACACATACGCCACCGTACCAGCAACGCACATCCTAAAAACATCTTTTCTTAGCCCAGTTCTAGCAGGATATTCTGTTTCTGTGCATTATAGACACAAACGAGCTGAAGTATCTCCTCCGTATGAGTATTGGAAGCAGAAAATTTTTCAGTCCAAAAATGTGTGAATAAATGGGTTACCTATAGCCCACAGGACCAGCTACGCACATCTTAAAAATATCTCTTCTTAGCATAGTTCTAGCAGGATATTCTGTTTCTGTGCATTATAGGCACAAACGAGCTGAAGTATCTCCTCCGTATGAGTATTGGAAGCAGAAAATTTTTCAGTCCAAAAATGTGAAAAATTTGGTTACACATACGCCACCGTACCAGCTACGCTCATCCTAAAAACATCTTTTCTTAGCCCAGTTCTAGCAGGATATTCTGTTTCTGTGCATTATAAGCACAAACGAGCTGAAGTATCTCCTCCGTATGAGTATTGGAAGCAGAAAATTTTTCAGTCCAAAAATGTGAAAAATTTGGTTACACATACGCCACCGTACCAGCAACGCACATCCTAAAAACATCTTTTCTTAGCCCAGTTCTAGCAGGATATTCTGTTTCTGTGCATTATAGACACAAACGAGCTGAAGTATCTCCTCCGTATGAGTATTGGAAGCAGAAAATTTTTCAGTCCAAAAATGTGTGAATAAATGGGTTACCTATAGCCCACAGGACCAGCTACGCACATCTTAAAAATATCTCTTCTTAGCATAGTTCTAGCAGGATATTCTGTTTCTGTGCATTATAGGCACAAACGAGCTGAAGTATCTCCTCCGTATGAGTATTGGAAGCAGAAAATTTTTCAGTCCAAAAATGTGTGAATAAATGGGTTACCTATAGCCCACAGGACCAGCTACGCACATCCTAAAAATATCTTTTCCTAGCCAAATTCGAGCAGGATATTCTGTTTCTGTGCATTATAAGCACAATCGAGCTGAAGTAACTCCTTCGTATGAGTATTGGAAGCAGAAAATTTTTCAGTCCAAAAATGTGAAAAATTTGGTTACACATACGCCACCGTACCAGCTACGCTCATCCTAAAAACATCTTTTCTTAGCCCAGTTCTAGCAGGATATTCTGTTTCTGTGCATTATAAGCACAAACGAGCTGAAGTATCTCCTCCGTATGAGTATTGGAAGCAGAAAATTTTTCAGTCCAAAAATGTGAAAAATTTGGTTACACATACGCCACCGTACCAGCTACGCACATCCTAAAAATATCTTTTCTTAGCCCAGTTCTAGCAGGATATTCTGTTTCTGGGCATTATAAGCACAAACAAGCTGCACAAATAGTTGACTAAAGGTTGTGGCCTTAGTATCAACCCTCAAGTAACAGAACTTGTCTACTTCACCAGGAAATATAAAAAAAAAACCAACAATTCCACAGTTCGAAACTAACGCTTGCCGAAAAAGCTAAATATTTAATATGTAACTTAACTAGAGACCCAATATCCCTAAACATCTTAATGCATGTACTGCTATGAGAAATGCGCTCTACATTCACGTATTAGCCCTATTCGCCATCAGGCTAGGCCTGTACTAAACATATGGCGTGATTGTCTAGTACACAGCTTTGGAGCAAGCCTGCTCCGGATATTTCATTTCTATCTTCCCCTTTCGACATCTATAGCAAACAAGTTTGAAGGCTACACCTCAGTGCTTCAGTCTTCGGATAGGACACTTCTTTATTCTAAACAATTGTGAACTTCTACCCCAAGATATCGACTATGTCTTGTCATATTGTGTTCGACAAGAACACCCTTCAAGAGACTACTTGTAGAAAGACTTCTGGGTTCAAAATACGAGGCTCATATCACGGCAATCAAGGATGTCGTGGCTGAAGCATAATTTTGACTTAAATGAACTGGTATCACCTTTACTGGTCTAACTGAGGTTGTTAAAGAGGCCTGGCATGGTAATCGACCTACCTATGGCGTAAAAACATAAATACGTCACGAATACAACATCACGAAGCTCTATGATAGTTCAAGCATACCCTAACACAGAGGTTGAGTAGTATTGCCCAAAAACAAATATACAAATGCAGATGCTCATTATGACACACATAGTCCTTACATTTCTTTGAGCAACCTCCATACCATACATATGTATCTTTGCCTCTAACTTAGCAGAAATAAGTTCAAACTGCAGTCCACAGGGATCGGTCTTTATGAGGTATCTCAGCATTAGGTCGGATCCTACGACCAAGTTTCCACTTTTCAACTGCCTTTTCAATAAACAACAACCAGGTTCATATGCAATTAGTTCCTATTTCCCAGTGGTATAGTTAATTTTTTTCTAAATTACAATCGGCAATACACACTTTCCGACGCAATGTTATATCGATAATCCCTAAGCTAAAAACGGAAGTTAATGGAAATTACTAGAACTTCCGCAAGTTCCTGGCTAATGAAATTTTTGCTCCACCGCAAGGCAAGCAAATACCTCCCTTCGGTGGTACCGCACTAAATAATTCTATTAAATTCGAGGAAAAGTTTAATTCCCGCGAGTGGGTTGTTTGTTTTCAAATTAATGAAAAACAGTCGAAAATCGCGGCGAAAATACGCCAAAAAAAAAAAAAAAAAATAGAAGGTACTCCTCTGCAACCGCGCAGCAACTATCAAACGGAAATTTTTCCAATTATCGGCCAAACAACTGGGGAGAGCTTACCTGCGGTTGTTGCCCACCTCAAAGGCATTTCGGTTCACATGGGGTACTTCTTCGTCGTGCCTTACACATATAGGGATTCAGGTGCTTTATACTACATATAGGTACTCGTATGGTTTTGCAGGTCAAAGGAATTTCGCAAACGCCAGCGACTTTGAGGCTACATTCAAACGATATCAAATATTTACTCGTTCCTTACCAAGGCATGCTGACAAAAAGTCGAGAAAAAAAAAAAAAAAAAACAAAATGCAAATGCCGTTACTTACAAAGTACATAATACATGCACGCTTGTGCTATTAGATATACAAAAACTAAAGTTTGCACAACAAACAAGCACTAAAGGGCAGCTCAGTACATACGAGTACGACGAGCACGGTAGGTACCTCTAGCCTCCTTCGAATGTCGCGCGATGGGAATCGTAACATGCGGCTTATCTCTTCCTTCGAAATAAAACTTTTGTTTTTGGGTTTTTTTTTTTTGGTTTTGTTTTTTTTTTTTTGGTATTGTCCTGATTTTCCAAGTTACATACGCGCCAGGAGATAAAGAGGATATCCAACATCCTGAGGGCTGTATTTCGGGTCGGTCGGTTAGGTTGGGTCCTGCTGTGTGTGTGCGGTCTTGTTCTCGGGAGGAACCTCAACGGTAATCGACAGCAAGGGGTTGCGCAATTTAGCCTTTCGACCACAATTATGTGAATGTGGTTGGTTGCGGCGAAAGCCAATGAGATGACCCGACCGGCGGCGGCGGCGGTGGTGGCGGCGACCGACCGTTGGACATAACCCCCGAATACGAGTGTTTTTGGTGTTTTTCAAATGTTCCACTTGCCAGTGGGTGGGAGTGTATGCTAATTTGTGAGAGATACAGGTAACGGTTTGAATATTCCATTGTCGTAACACGAAGTTAAATTGGAACAATAAGCAATGGCATGAGTACCGATTCTGTGGTAGTTTTGGTTGAATACAAATTACTTCCTTTGGTTGGGCTGGGACCGTAATCAAAAGCTGAATGGAAAATTAAATACACGTGGGACAGTCTGGTTGTAAAGTGGTGGCGACTGTCGTTATTATTATTTTGTACGAAAGTTATTTTTGGCAGTACAGCGGTTGGTACGTGGGTACTGGTTCTGCTACTGGCTATCGTCAAATATTGAATTGCAATGAAAGGCGTATTGTGGTTGTGAACACAACAGCAATAAACGGAAAATCAGGTATTGTCCTCGGATGAAAAAGAAATATTTTCACTTTTTTTTTCAAATTTCTCTATTGACCACATCAAGGAATTAAGGGCTTCAAACTTAAACACGTCAGTTAATCCCAGGTTTTTCATTTTATTTTCAATAAGTCCTTCGATTCAGCTCGATAGTAATTAGAACGAGCGAAGACGGACATCCCAAACACTTTTCTTATACCAAGAAGTCAGCCTTTGAGGATATACATAGAGTCCTCTCATTTATAATGAAGTGTACGTTCTCAGTTTATCTCTATTTGAGGTAAAGGTAGTCTTTTTCTTCATAAACTAGGCCGGTGTGCAAAGATACTCAGAATATGATGATGAAATATGTATGTACAGTCTAATTGCTAGGCCGGAGACGAGATTATGTAAGACCTTGTAAACCCAGACCTGACAATATTCAGGTCACAAAATATAGATTAAAAGGTTGTTGAAATCCTATTTACCTATGTATATCCTAGTTACGTCTTATCCATAGAATATTAGAAATAAGCCGAATATATAAATGTGCAGGATTCAGTGCTGACAACACCTATGGAGTTCATACTTGAACCTATCGCCTTTAGGTCGGGGGTGTTCTTTCTACCCTCTTACTTCTTCCAAAATAGGTCTTCGGCGAGCAATAAATAGCCCTTTAGAGAGGTGAGAGTTCTAAACAGTTGAGGTCCCAATTGACAATCCTTTTGATATGCTCTCGGGCTATTGTCCAATCATCATTTTAGTTACTGCATGTACATATCCACTTGAAGAAACTTAAAGCGAACTCATCCCATGTTGAGATAGTTTATTTTCTGGTTCATTTAAATCAGTTCTCGCAAGTTCGGCAAGGACGTAAATTATAACTATCAGGGACCAGATTGAATGGTTCATTCTACCCGGTAGTTAGGTTACCTAACCGAATTCATTGGAAGATTTCAGTATATCCTTCGATAAATTTTTCGTTCTGGACTTCAAATCGTGGGTTATTACATAGATTAAGCAGTACCTCGAAACATGGGAATACAAGATGCTATTTACATCCTCTATGTCTAACCTCAGTCCAGCTACTTTCGAAGTTCTTCAAGGTACCCTCCTAGGTCCGCTGATCTTCATATTGTCAATGAAGTTGACGCTGATGAGATGAACATTTTCAGAAAAGTATCAATGTAAGTGGTCTCTCCGAGTTGACCTGAATAATTTTTCAACTTAGTATTAAGAAATGTCTTTGGGCTCAGTGTTAATAAACTTCAGGCTATCATATAGTCTCGGATAGGACTGAAAACACTCCATCGATCAAGTTCGCTGCTCCCGCGATTTGGATGTCATATGTGACTAAAAACTCAATTTGCACTGCCATATTGACCAGACTATTAGTAAAGCCAATACTCCTACAAGTCGATTTCGTTAAACGCTTGTCTAAGGAATTCCGTAACGCCCATGTCACGAAATCGCTTTACATCACGTTTGTCAAACCTATTCTTAAATATGTTAGCCAAGTGTGGTGTCCTTCCCATGACATCCATTTTCTCCGGATTGAAGATGCCCAACGCAGAATTATCCGGTCTACGGCCTCCAATAGAATGACAGACATTATTTAACCCCATTTGAGAGTCGTTTATAACTTATGAACTTACTCAAAAATTGTCGAGACGTAGCTGACATACTGTACCAAACTGTACCATTCTTCTACCTTAATTTTGGTGCACCAATTATAGCCTTAATGAGCGAATGGAAAATCGAATCCAGAAGTACTATGATATCCATCGCAGCAGATTGACATTGAGAAACTCTATTTCCATATGCTTTTTAAAATGAATTGTTTGGTGACTGTAGGCCAATACTGAAAGAATACGAAGATGACATTATATAGCATCCACTAGATTTAGACCTCATTCTTTTGTCTTACATATGTAATTGGTGGACCATTCCCACCTAAACTTTACGTTGAAAACATGCCAACTGTCCAACTCAAAATACTTAAGTTAACCAAGTTTGTATAGTTTGTTAAAAAGCACTACTTACCTTTATCCAATCCTACAATACCATTCAATGTACATTGAGCTAAGTAGTAATACCTTAAATGAACCCTGGGTATTAAACTCAAATACTTATTGTCTTTCCGATGATTTAACGAGATTAATTAATTTGACCCTCACCCACCCAGAACATTGCGACAACTTTATAAACCAAATTTGTCATCTGACAATGTATCAATGTATCCCTACGTTACCTCAAGACTTTAATATAATTCTTTAAAAAAAAAGAAAAGAAAATCCACCCACATAGACACTTTCATCATGTGTCAGTAACTTTGACCTTTAATTTCCCAATTAAACGAGTATCCAGCTGCTTTTCGAAATATCACCTATAAAATGTATCTTATTTACGAATTTAAATAACATTATTTCCATACTCGTGTAATCGATAAAACCATCCGCCTTTGAAATCACAATAGGCATTCAAGGTTTCGGTTTTTTTTTATTTATTTATTTAAATCTCTGCTCAGTTGTGGAATACATAACAAGTGTCCCTATCATATAGCTGAAGGACCCTCCCCGAAAGCAAGACACATGAAACGAGAAGAGAAAACCTGTCAAAATGTCAGGAATAAAAGATTTTATGTGTTTTCGGTTCTGTATACCACCCAGAATGACGAGTGTCGCAACCTGGGCTGCGAAATTAATATAAGTGCCAAGGCAGTACAGCTTTGTGTTGAAGATAAACTACCTGGACCTGTGGCGTAGGTATGTGTGTATGAAAAATCCAAAGGATATATCGATTTATTTATTGTGACAGATATGGGTATTAAAATTTAACAAATCAATTGGACATGTACGAGCACATATACTGCACAAAGGGACCTGGTCCAGAGTGCATGGCAAACTAAAGACTAATTCAAAAACGGTCATCGTGCAGAAATGACAAGCAATTATCCTTAGAATGGACGGGTGTCAAGACATACGCCCCCGAACAGCCTTGTCTGGTTTACTTTGGGGTGGCTGTCTACAAGAGTCTTACTTGAACACACAAACTGAGGGTGGTGGGCGTCTGACGGCGCGCAGGGCGTATGAGCGACATCAATTAGACATGCAGCCATAGTTTTGGTCTTGTGGGGTTGCGTGGTTTTTCTGGGTGATGATGTGTTTATTACAGCCGGTCATAGTAATAGGGCGTTGGCCATGTACTAAGTGTCTGGAAGTCAGACGGATTGCGTTTCGAACTGACAACTTATGGAGGATAATTCTCACATAATTGATGGGTGTGGCGGCTTATTTGTAAGTGTCACACGCAACCTGTTATCAACTTGACCACAATTTATGGAGTATGCTGTAGAAGATAGATTTGTGAGATTAGATACATATCCAGTGGATTTAAGACATTCGACTTTTACTTGTAACAAGGAAAAGGGGGGGTTCTTATGATTCATCTTTTCAACACATAGTTTGATTGTGTTTTGCTTGGGAGAGGAGTTTAAGTGCTCGTCACATATAAAGTATTAGAAAAACTGAACGTGCCTAGGTTATGTCCAGTAAACCTTATTACTCATGCTCCCCAAAGAGACATAGCCTCGGGCCAGGTCCAGATGAATGTGAAATGGTGCACTTTACCATTAAAACTAATGTCCTTAGCTGAAATCCTTTGAACTGAATAATCAACCACTACCATTAAGTTTCAGTGCGATCCAGTGTGACCTTAGACTTTGTTGGACACTAAACATTGTCCAACGAATTGAGAAACCAATCATGGCTTTCTATGTTTGTAAACAAAATTTCGATTAAATTTCGGTGCATATAGCATAGGTCACGGGTCTAGCTAGGTATCTTCCACTTCGTAGCTGGAAAGGAATCTCTTATTCAGTTTACTAGGTAACGTGAATTAGGCAACCACTTTTTTAAAAACCTCAATTCATTCTTTTTCTGAACTCCACTGGTTGGTTTTAAGATCCTTAATCAAGGTTACACGATTTGTGGTATCATACCAAACGTATCATAGTATTTACTTAGTGCTATTTTGTGCAACCAATTAAATCACACTGTGTGGCCTCGAAACCATTTTTTAATGATCATCAATGATAGCATGGAGTAAGTTATAATATTAAAGAGATAGCGATACGTCCTTGCTTAATGCCATTGGACCAAAAATGTGGGTACATGGTGCAAATATAATAGAAACAACTTTGATAGGTGGTTAAGGTTTTTACCATAAGTGGAACTCCCTTTTCAATTAATGGCACCAGACTGATGCCTACAGTACAAATTAAAAGGCGCCTTTGTATTTTTTTTTACTCAAGCATGGAACCTTTCTAGGACTTTTTCCAGAAAGTCCTTTAACGATCATTATACGGTTTCTTATTAAGCGACTCGATACTGTTGTGTTTAACTTATATTTCAGTTCTTTTGAAGAAGAAAACGGCTTCTTGTTCTAAGTAAATCTTGTTGTTTTTCCCAACAAGTCTTATAATTAATAGTCTTATAATACTGGAAATGGCCAGTATCCAAGAAAATGGAAAGTCTGTCAATCTTAATATGAATTCAAAATATATTTTATTTTTTAAAATTTCTCACTATAACTTGACTCTGTATGACTATGAACAACTGTCGATTTCAGCAGCCTTTCTTGAGACTTCCAATACATTCCTTTGCATCAACTTCCGGGGCTGGGAATGATAAAATGCAAGCAAATGGTTACAAAATTTTATCTTTATATCATACCTTTTATTTTCAAAAACAAGTAATAGAATATGCAAGTATTATAGTAAATTTCAGATACTATACCAAGTCTTCACCAATAGTCAGGGAATTCAACATCACGGAATGTCTTCAAAAGTTTAGCTATCGGATATTTCGATTCAGATTCCTTTAATACTTGAAATAATTAATAGAATAGGAAAATAGATACTAGATTTTATTTAAAGTTTTAATTTGTTTAAAAAAGAATTTGGCTTAAAATGCTTTTCCAGCTACCTTCAGAAAATGGTGTCCTAGACGGAGAGAGTATTACGCGGAAAAAAGTAAAGAGAAAGAATGTTTATTTTATTTACATTTTCAAATGTAAAACAGAGCATCTGTGGTCGATGAAACTTTTTTCCTTAATTTAATGAATATTTAATTTCCAGTTTTTTATTCTTAAAAATCGTAATCGACAGTTGTTGTTGTATGAATAGTTAATAAGTTCATGGAAACATTTTGTGAAGTAAGAATCAGTGGTTCGTACTAAAAATCTCCAATGGAAATATATTTATGAATGCAATTTCATACAAACTGGGTTATATGCATCAACTGTATTTTTTAAACAGATTTTTTACATAAAAAAATGGATTTCCTTAAAAAATTTTAAAATTTGCTACAAGAATGCCTTTTATGGGTGTCCAGATAGGAATGATACTTTTTTCAATTGTTATGTTTCAACAGTTGTCAAAGATATGCAACACTTTCAGCTGTCAGAATATTCAGTAAGGTTTGCCATTTTATTATACATCGTTTCACGCTTGCCGAGCGTTCGCAAATTATTAAAAAAAATATCGGAATTGCGGCTCAGTTTCAAATACACGACGTGAATTTCGTTATAAGGTCGGTCGCCATCATAACTTCAGTGATCCGCCAAACTTCAGCAAATTCTAAAAAAAATCAATCCATTGCCAGACTATGATCATGCTTGTCTGGCCTTGGACAGTGACCGATAAATTGTCTGGGAATAGTTCCCCTTTTAATCGATAGATGTCTTTATTTCATGATGACTATAGTACCCTATACGTTGTGAGCAAACTAAGCATAGGTATACAAACATATGTATGTATGTATGTATATGGTAATCAGTTGTAGTGAAACATTTTGGATGAACATTACAATGTAAACCTGCAAAACTCATCTAATACCCTTCATGGCAGAACGTAGAATTAGTGTTTTAAGGTCTCTCAGATTCTGTTTTCTTTAAACAAAACTGCCATCAGTACAAGTTGAATGGTTTACTTTAATATCCATGATTTCATAATAATTAATGCATTAATCAGTAACCCCTACTATAGGCTTACATCTTAAAAGAGAGATTTTGTTTAGGTATCCACTAGGACAGCTAACTTAAACCTCCTGTCAGACACTGTACTATTAATGAACATTTTCTGCGCCAGCCTCTTAATAGCTTTGTCAAAGTTACATCATGCCTGCATCTGTTATCCAAGGAGCACCACTTCCTAATCATCAGCGTAATTAGCTCCCCTAAGGCGCCTCCTTCATCATTACATATTTATAAAGCTCGTCCTTAACAACTTTAACTTGGTTTATCCCAAATTGCCAGCAGTTCTCCAAGAGTATTAAAATGAGCAACATTTTAGTAATAAATTGCTATGTAACCTGACCGTTGATACCCCTACAAAAACTCAGTAAGAATACATCGATAATCCAGCTTGAACTTTAAAATAAACTCAACATCACCTGCAATGCTGCCCCATTCATCATTATTTGTTTTGACATTTCCTTCCTTCCCATTCCTTTCAGCGGAAAAGCGAACAGCGAAAAGTAAAGAAACACCAGCAGCTACATTTGACAGGATGTCTGATGATGTTAGCCCATAGCTACATATAGGTATACCTTATGTACTCATGGATATGGTCGATATTGGTTGAGGGAGAGTGTAAACATTTTTTCACACAGTTACCGTTGATCTTTTGTTTAATATTAATCAAAACACAATTAAGCTTAAAACTCACCTCACACACTTGAAAATAAATAATTCAGGGCATCCAACCAACGAAACCTATTAACTGAGGCAGCAATTAACCAGTCCAGGCAAAGGTATACAAAAACAATTTGTGTACACATATCCACCAGCTACATGACACACGTGAAAGAAGCGGCGGCTAACACACCGGGTAATGTGTTATTTTTTCGAAAAGGATATTCCGGATAAAATAGCAAAAATGAACAAAAACTAAACGAAATCCTGAAAAAGAAAAAACAAAAATGAAGTTCAATGTAAATTGACATCCGCCGTCGTATGTGCCATGTACACCCAAGCCTCCCATTCCGTCGCCATGCCAGGCAGGACGTGAAATATTTTGGAAAACAGGAAAACGCTCTGTTTTTCTGTTTTTTTTTTCTGTGTTTTTTCTGTCCCAATTTGTTGTGTTGTGTTGTTCAACCCCTCTCTGTAATTTTCCTTTATAATTTGATATCCTTGCAAAATATGAAATAAAAGGCAACAAAAAGCGAAAAGCAAGAAGCTCACAATGTCATTACTGTGCTCAACGTGACAATCATAAGGTAACTGCTTCCACAATTTCGGTGTACTCTATACACATACATATGTACATATATGTAGATATAACATACATATATAGCTCCATAGATGCACGTACGCCATGTTTTGTTAGTCTGGAAGTCAACAAAAAAAAAAAAAAAAAAAGAGAAAAAATACGAATCAAATGGAACGGAATACATTTTAAGGACACGCATCGGTGTATGAATATTGAGTTCTCACTTCCTCGGGAATAAATAAAGATCTTCAAACGTCGCCGAACGTGATATCATATTGTTATTTTATACACTGAGAAAATTAGTTTCATAGAATAAGAGTGCAGAGGTATTATTTTTCAATTTTGGTTGCGAAATTGACAATACATAAAGGAAATTGCGTATACCCTAAATAAACATGGAAAGGGTTGGCTGCTCTTCTTTATTTTTCTTCGAGCGATCGTTGGTACTTAATAGTGGCAATTCTCCATAATCAGAATTAGAACCTATAAAACATCCCTGGATGACTTTAAAGTAACCAACCGCATCAAGGATCTTATAAAAGGAATGAATATACCTATAGTTATAGACCTAGTTGGAATCTAGCTACTTGTTCTAAATAGACATGCAAGTACTAAGATCACCCTAACTTTAAGTCACTTGGAGATCTGTGAGTTTCACATTCCTCTTAGTTCCTATCAAAGGTTCCAAACTATGGGAATCCTCCATTTAAAAAAAAAAAAAACATTACTATAAGGGTTATCAGGATAAAAGAAAACTCCTACAAGCATACGGACACTCTGGACAGTTTTCGGCTCGGCAGCAAAACTAGATCGAGATGAATTTGTACAACAAAGTCTAGCTATCACTTATTTTGATTTTTTGGTCATCTAGAAGTTTATATTTTACTTATTCCTGGATTTGGAATAATTTCTAGTATAAAAGAAAAGCACCCAAACGATATGAGAAGAGATTATAAAAATTGCAAGAGCCGGTTGGTACCGACTCACATTCATTAAAACTGGTAAATTTTTGAAATGTCTTAAAAGGATATATGTACATACAAATACTGATAATACAACGTAGAGTCTACGAAGATAAAGCTGCCGATATTGAGTATCCTTATGACTGACAAAGTGACTTGAAAAGATCTATTGCATCATCAGGATTTGTTTAGTGTAAGAGGCGTACCAGCTCTTTTATGAAGAAAAGTACGTCCTTAGGCACTAAACTTTTCTTTTTGCTTTTTCCTTATGGAAAATACACTTCCTTAACCAATGCAATGTATGGGTATTTACAGTGAATGTGCTCGGATCATTTGTCAGTCTCCGAGAAGAACTCTGCATTCCATATCTGAGCACAGATTTAGTTTGATAAAGTCACATCTCAGGCCGCGGTGACCTGTGAGAAAGCTTTGTATAGTCTGGATTGTCTTAATACTTTCCCAGCTAAAGTTTTGGGTTTCCAATCAATAATCTACACTATGGCGGCAGTACGGGTTTAGTCTTATGAATGCAGACTCTGAGGCAGCCCTATTTATGTAGATTCTTGCAGATTCATTGGCTTGGTGACCACCCCAGTTTTACACTGTTATATCTGGCAAGAGATGGGCGCCGATGCTCAAATGATTAGTGCTTTGAACTACGGAGCATGGGCTTCAGGGTTCGAATCCCACTCAAAACACATACAAGTTCTTTTCACGCCCACCTCTCGCCAGCGCCTGACAAACGTCCAAGCATCAAGCGTCTGACAAACGTCCAAGGCATCAAACATTAGGCCCCTTCTATTTGTGTAGAAAATAGGTATAACACGCATGACAGGAATGGTTATGAGAAGCTAGGCCTTGGGCCCCATAGAATTGTTGCACCAAAAATTTGTATTTGTATTTTAAGTATCTGGCAAGAGATTGTAGTGCATCGTAGAACCATTTAACTGATATAGAGTCCAAAAAATTGGACGAAAGCGTTTTAAGTTCTGCCTGGCTATCTGAAAAGATGAGAAGCTCTCCCATGATAGTTGTACTCTCGAATGTTTGTCAGACGCTCGCGAGTGGTGGGGCCGTGAAATACTTTAGGAAATTTGTCAAACAAAAAGCTGCGTTTTGAAATTCGAACCTCTGTAGTCCGATGCACTTACCATGGAGTCACGTGGCCCACATGTACATACGAGTATGTATACATGCAGATGTGTATCTATAGTTGACCCAAAATCATGCCTGAAAACATGAAGTATCCTGAGATCACATTCATATTTTAATTTGACAAAAATTAAGGAGGCTTTTTACCAAGTTATTTCACTCTTGGCTAATAGGTAGATCACTGGACTTCTGTCCTTATCTCCAAACTAGTCTTAATATTTGCAGAGGCCGCTGTCAATAGGAATTAGCCTTATTGGTGTATGTTGGCTTGGATTTAGTTAAAGATCCTGCTCTTTCATCAAGTATCTGTCTCAGCAAGGTCCTGGCTCGTTCACAAAAAAATCATATCCATTGAGATAGATCCCAAGTGACATCAGTATTAGGTGAGAAGAACCTAAGTTGCCAGGCACTATTTTCTACAAAAGTGAAGTTTATTTAGTTAGTTTAGTAAAGTTATTTACAAGTACGTACCTATCTACTGACGAATGATATTGTTACTGTCTGCAAAAGTTCACTAACCTCGTAGAATACCTTAGAACTCAAGGCACATCTTTGTATCAAAATTGTTCTGTATAAGTATATATGTATGTCCTGTGTGTGTGTGTGTAAGTACATCGTTTAAAAAGTTACGTCTCCCTCGACAGGTATGTGCCGGAACTCATTACCTATAACACACCCCCACACCGCCATACATTTAAATAATGAAGTCTAACTACATTGGAAAAAAAAAAGGATCCAATTTAGTACACAAAACAGGTCGTAAACTTCATGAAAGTAGCTCGTAATTGAAAGTCATAAAAGGTACCCACCAAACCGTGACCCTGTTTGGTGTTACGCTCCATTGTGCCCACCATCCGACCAATGACACTCGCACTCGTTCCCTTTAATCTGCCATCCATTTTACGATAACACATCGCTCAAACAGCCACCCAACGCGACGAGGCTCATTCTCTAAACAATTTTCATTCAGTAATTTTATTTCATCGATACAGTAATTTTTTTCCTCCTCGCATCCGGTTTCCAGGACTTTAACTGAGAGAGCGCCTCATAAACGAATCAAGCACCTCCGACGAACTTTATTGCCTCCGGGAATTCAGCGCAAAAGAACAAAAAAAGGTAGGTAGGTACAATATCAAAACAAATGTGTGCATCCAGCTACGTTCTTCGCCATCCATTTCCACCGGGAAAGGGTACCCCGTCCCTGTCATTCACTGCTCACCTTTGCCTTATCTTTATGTTTGGCTCCGACGCTCTAAACAGCTTTCAAGGAACACAAACAAATTATAACAAACACGAAGAAAAGAAAAACTCATTTGAGATTCAATTTATTTTCATCGTAAGTTCGCTTTTAAGGATATTCCTTTTTTTTTTGTGTCTGAAACCGCCTACAATTTGTATTGGTTTTTTTTTTCCTGATTTTTTGTTGTAAAGGACTTCGTTACCCTCTCGAGTGTAACGGAAAAATGGCAGAAGTGCGGGATATAAATCCCCCTTGTCGGTGGTGTGTAGCGAAATTTAAGGATCCGTATTCGGCAATCAGACTGATTTGTGGATGACATGATTTTTTGAGGTTTGATGGAATCACTGGTGCAATTCCGTTTATACTAAAAGGCAGGGAGCCATCTTTCCTTTCATTTTCAAATATTTTCCGCTAACAACTTGGGCTTTTAAATCATCAGTGTGCGGGTGTGATATGAAGTACGTCGTATCTACTTAGCACTGCTAGGATGTCGTAAGTATCTATCACATCGATGTGGCTTCCCTTCAGTGCGATAAGCGGAAATACGCAGACGGGAAATTCACGTCCTATTGATACTGTATCTGTGGTTGGATCCGCTCTAAGTCGGTACCTACATTTCACGAAATACAAATTCGAATGTATCTACAGTGAATATCCATAGGTAGAATGCCTTGAAATATTATAGAATTTCTCGAGCAAAACTCATTGGAGTAAGAGAAGCATTTCCCTTAATCTTTCTCTTTTAAAATTCGTTTTTTTTTTGTCGCTGGCATAAATCCAAAACTAAACGAGATCTTTGAACTTGTAACGCTTCGCCTGGAATGAATAACTGGGACGTATACATACGTACATGTGTGCTGGTATAACCTTGTGAAGATAATGGTCTCCTAGTGAAAGGAATATCTTTATGCTGGTATTGTGTTCAGGTGCTTGATGACATTTCATTCCTTTTTTTTTTTGGTGTCCCATTATCTTGTGCTAGATAAATAGTTTCACATTTTTTGACATTTTGATAGAGATGGCAGAGCAGATCGGAAACTTATTCCACTCCAATTACGGGAGAAAGGAAAATTAAGTCCTCCGGTCAAGAGGTTATCATGTGCCAAGCCAGTCGACCATAGAATTCCACACAAACGTGTGGAATTTCTCCGACACTCATTTTGTGCTGAGGTTACACGTGACAAAGTCGAACTTGCACACTGAAAATTCCATGAATGTGTGTAAGTTTCATGTTATAGAGTTCCTGGAACTGTTTAAGGCAGACCTTGTCATTAAAGTTGAGCTAGTAGTGAGTTTTTTGATATTTATGTGATGAAGATGAAAAGTGAAGTCGACATACTCCCTAATAGTATGCTTTTTCTTTGGTTTCATGAGAGTAACGAGCTAGGTGTTCTATAGGTTATGGTTTTCGACCACCGAAGGGACTAAAATTAGCTTGAAAAAGTGTATCTTCTAACGATAAATGGGATGTACTTAGAGAAGTAGAAGGACTTCAATAGTAAATATAACAACAGAAATATGTGTAGATTCTCCTCAGGTAATAATTTCTATTAAAAAAATACTGGATAGTACCGAGCATGTCCTGGCAATTAGAAGATACTTTGCCAGCCAATATAAATGCTGTGTAGTTGTCTAGAGAAGACTGTTACGATGACAATGATTGTTGTTCAAAGTCTAATTCAAATATTTTTACCTTTGATGTTGTCTCACCTATCTTAAAATTTGTACTTCAGACACAGCGCCAAGAATCTCTTATTTTTGTTAAGGAATAAATCGCATGATTGGGTCGTACTCACTTGCTCATTTCTGCTAAGAGTTTGTAAATTATTCGAGATTGAAATTTTTCAACCGATTGACTTGAGTAGACATGTTTTTGAAACGTCATTTCAGTACAATTTTAACTATTAATAGGTTCATACCGCACCAACGCGCCAAAATGAAGACGCTGTACATTTAACATAGTCCTTAAGTTGTGTTAACTCAGCGTGCATATCGTCGAAAATATCGTGACCTACACGTTGTTGAACACGGGACAGTGGGAGATCATCGACATCCTATCAATGCCCAAGATTTTCTAATGAACTGCGACAGTTTTTGAAGCATGATTTGCATTTGTTTCCGTATAAGGTGCAACTGAATCAAAGAATATTGCCGACAGAACGTTCACGTCGCTTAGAGTGCGGTCGCTTGGATGGTTGACATTGAACTAGATTTTTGAAAGCAAGTTTTGATGACCAAAGAGGCCCATTTCTCATTCTCTGTCGGTGTTAACAAGCAAAATTGTCGCATTTGAGGAACGGAGAATTCATACGAGATCCATGAAACACAATTGCATGACCAAAAAGTGATTGGGCCGGCGGCGTTTGCGCCAAAACCATCATTGGGCTATTTTTCTAATAGAAGGAGTCCATCCTTTTGTACCACTGGGTCATTTTTCCCATAAGTGTTTGGGCTTACACTGTGACCTTTACAGGACAGTCATTAAGTCCATCCTTTTGTACGGAGCACTAGTCTGGTGAACTGCACTCTTAAAGCTTTATTTGAAACTATGAACGTAAGCAAAACTGCTACTGCCATTCCAAGTAAGTGAACTTGAAAAATACTTTCAAATTTGTTTTGAGAGCTAAGTTTAAACTCTAAAGACTGAAAATTTGTGTCAACATCCTTGAAACAAGTACATATATTGTCTGGAACCAGTTTATATCATTCTCATAACTCCAACCGTTTTCGAGAAAACTAATCAAAACTTTTCACAGCTGTCATGCTGCGTTTCGAGGCTTTCCGCATTTTTGATGTTCTTCCACTCCACTCCTTCACTTTTCAATTTATCGGTATGATTGAGGATGATCAAAGCACATTGTTGTTTTCCTAGAACTTAATTTGGAGGTTTTCATTTTAAGGAGTAAGTATTTTGGATGATTAGAGGCCACTAGCACCGTCTCATTTATTGATTTTTAAGAAGCCCCTTATCACAATGATTATTTTGAACCTAGCCAATGGACTTCTAGTAACCTTGTCGGTACAGTTTTTTACTGAAGTCATTTTGAACCATCCACAGACTATAAAGGGGCAAATATTTTCTCCCAAATCATCGCATAGACTAGGTTTGAATGGTCTAATATGGTAAAGCAAAGGATCAGTCTTAGATTAAGCAGATCATAGGGACCTGTATTCGGTGAAACCATGTCAATGTACACAAATGCAACAATAACGTATATGTACCAGAGGCTATATGTAGCAACATAGTATAATTCATGGTACGTACTATTCGAGTGTAAGGATGTTCCACTCTCTTCGAATTCTTAAATAAGAGGTAAATAGATTGTTTAAAATATATCATTTTATAAAATACATATGAAGAGTTTTATGACAGCGCAGCTTCATATTCCTGGTATACCTTGCCTTACCTGCCGTCTCTCCAATCGTTTTCTTTTGATAGGAACTATACCAGCTTGCAAGCCATAAACGCCTTACTCTCATATTTTTTTTCATTTCATTATCTTTGCTGCTACATAAGTATCCTTCCATAATAACTCAAGACGACACCGAGTCCATTTTACTCGGGTTCTCCTAACCTGCTTTCGCTACGTCTCCCTTTAGTCCTTAACTGATGCAAGTTCCCTAACTGGGATCACCTAGTAATTACGATCCATATTAAAATGTATGTCCAAATATCTAAGGCAACTTTAGTGTTCACCATTAGTCTGTTCCTTAACTCACAAACTTAGTCCATCGCATGTTTCATCCTTCAACGACCTTCTAAGTGCGACTCTAGGAGGAACATAAAATCCCTCCTCCGTCCAAGAGGTAATGCAGGTAATTAATATCATCGCGCTAACAGCATATTTAAATGAATTGTATACGGTTCTGGTATTTCTTTGGCTTCCTTCGCCTAGTGGTGTTCCTGTTCCTCCCGTTTGCTGGATAGTAGCATAGAAACTTCATGAAATAACTCATTTTTATGTATAGCCAGTTGTGGCAAAAAAAAATTTATGAACTTTAATCCAGATGTTTATGACGTGAGTTACCCGTACCAAGTTGGCATGAATGTAGCATTATGTGTCTATGCACAAATATGGTCGTGGACGGATAGTCACCAGCCGGCAGACAATATTGTCCTTGTAGGCTGTGCTGCCTCCTGAATGTCAATGACAAATGTTGGCAGACATTGGCTTCTTTCATATACATACATACATACATATGTATCTGTGTGGTGAATGAATATTGAAAGTTATTTGGCACCGATGCACATCAAATATGAGGCCCTTTGGGGAAATCATGTGAAGTGCATTAGTAGCTTTGTAGGTTTTGAATAAATTAAAATCTGGTGGACTGGAATGACCTAACAGAAAGAAAAGATTTTTCCAATACCCTTTGGTATATCCTTTTTATAGATTATTTCGTATGGATACATTCATACTTGTGTATCTCACAGTCTCGCAAGTCCCGCGAGAAAGAAACAAAAACGGTTCATACAAAGCAGGTTCATAAACTTTGACGTTCAATGACCTGCAAACGATTTCGATTAGTATACGGGTAGAAATTCTTGGACATTAGTATTCGCATACATTCATACATATTCATTTTCCCAGGATAAAAGAAGCTTATCAAGTACATTTGGATTGAGATCGTATGTTATCGTTGCTAGTTGCTGTCTTTATGGTTGTGAATAGAATCATAGATAGGTAAGCATACCATATGAGTCTTAGTCGAAACATGCATATACTTACAAACTTCAATTCATCATCAGGCGTCCTTGGAAAAAGTAAAAATTAATGCACACTGTAAAAAGCTTGATAGTGGCTAGATGATCATTGTCTGGTCCATGGGTACCTGATTTAATTTACAAGGCTAAGGATTGTTAAACTTGGATTTATCCTAATACTGATGACCCAATCAATCTTTAATCGTTTCTAAGAAGTACACAAAAAGCTTCAAACGAAGTCCTTGGATCTAGGATCTGGATAATCAAGTAGTTACAAAGTCTTTTTGACTGGTTGTAAAGGGTGTTTTTTTTTATAGAGGCGGATAACTTTAAATTCAAATAAAATACAGAACAATATTTTCAATACCCATGATTTTGGCTTTATGTGACAGAAAATTGTATGGCATTAACATTTAAATATGTTTTCGGTCTGTGGCCGTCGGGACTGGCGCTGGCAGATACTACGACATCGACTTCGATGCCAATTTCTAAAAACAAAAGTTCAAGTTCATGGGAAGAGATCTATGTAGGTACACAGAAAATGTAGGATTTAGTTTTAAATACATTCAAAGAGTTTGGATACGTAAGAGACTATAGCAATGGGGCAGTAATAAGTAACTTCCTTCTTTAATCCCTTTTTATGTACATAAGTATAGGCTTTAAAAATTAAAAAATAAAAAAAAATTCTACTTATTAAAGAAATGGACGAAAGATATTAAGAACTAGTGAAGGAAAAGTTTGTTGGTGGAGCAGTTTTTGAGAAATATTGCAGGGATACCATCAAAAACGAGAGAGAATTCATGATTGGTGTACTTACTTAATTGTACAGTGGGAGTCAAAAAAGTGTTAACAGCTAGTATCTACCAGTACAAAAGTTCATTTAAAAACGGAAATGAAAAACAAAAATGTTTTTGGATAAGTTCGAGTAGATTAAAGTGACTATCACTTTAGACCAATGATATGTGATTAACAAAGTCGATGAACAAATTAGATTCTCTGACTACGTGTAGGATTCATACTCATAGGATCAATACTTGTGCTCTGAAAACGTAAATGCTTTACTACCTCTTTGAAGGACGAGCGGCAGTTATAACTTGTTACTTGGTCTAGCGAAAATCACAAAGTGCTTGATAGGAGGATACCTAATTGTAAGGATTCGAATTCTGTAGCAGATATCATCTTCTGATCATGCTAAGATCTCTTTGATCTTATTACAACATTTTACGAAGCGTCACAAAAACACAATATTAATGTTGACCTATCCTATTCTTGATGGTGGAGTTGTCCCAGAGGGACGGAAGTTCATTACAAACCACTCTACTTGTTCGAAGTCTGAAAAACTATCATATTTTCTACAAGTCATGTTGGCTACCTTCTAGTATGCAGCAATTCATTCCTTATGATCGTAGTACGCCCATATGAGCTACTTTGTCTATTACTAGTATATTCATGTTTGAATTTTGGTTTTTCCAAACCTATTTCTAGAGATTATGAATATCTCTCCAGTTATGCCCTTTAGACAACCTACTAGCAAAAGATAGTATGTATGCCTAAGGCAACCTTGTCAATTTAGCTCCTTTAATTAGTGTAATAGGTTACTTAAGTGCCCGATTTGTCAACCCCAATACAATAACAATATTGTTAGTTCCTTCAAGGATTACCTTTTGGGTTTTTATAAAACTTCGAAGATATTCTATTTGCATGCATTTCTTGCTGATCTGAACTAAAATTGACACATTGGAGCTCTACGACATGCAGTGCATTACAATAAAATCATAAAAAAGTTGATTAAGAAACTGATTTCTGATTCTGATTTTAGCTAGTTCTCCTTCATATTAGGCAAGTGTTCGCAAATGCGACAGCAACTTCTCCCATAAAATTCGTATCCGAGGTACATTTGGTACAATTTCAAATTATCTAGTCATTGTACAGATTTGTGAATATTGCAACTAATTGTTGCAAGTATAAATAATATGACTCAACTGGTGAGATAGGGTCAATTTGGAAACGCTTCACAGCAATAATGATGCATGTTTAGCTTTGCATTATGTTCTTAAAAGTAGAACTTGACACCACTTTTTATGCGCAAATGTCAATAAAAAAGGAATCGTTAAATTTTTTGATGTCACTTGAGTTAATGAATTAGTTATTTGGCATCTGTGTCACTTCGGCATCTGTGCTGTACATCGCCATCGCAAACAAACAGTGGTGCCGAACCAATGCGCTCTGACATTTCAGTTTGACGTTTCACCCATAGTTGGAACAATATTTATGACATACCTCTTAGATGCTTACATGAGTAGAAAAGCTATTCCCCACTGACCTGCATTTAGCCTTCCAAGCACTGCATTAAACGTCTTCCACATCCTTATTGAAGCGCTCTTCCAAATCGTCCTGTCATCAAAAGTCATGACACGTGAAATTCTGAGTATCCACCCTCATTCGGTTTGGCAACTAAATGAGAACAATTACAAAACAATGGGACACCCAATCCCCCGGATCTGCTATCCAGGTCACTTGCAAAAAGCAAACGTTACACTTGATTTGATTATGCCATTGTTTAAATACAAAACAAATACCCGAAAAGGCAATCTCCATAATGATGATTTCCCTTTATATTCAATCGGCTCATTTGTGCTTAGGAAACATTATCGACCGGGCAGGACGACGACGACGACACAACCAACCCGGTGGCTCCATTCAATGCGATGTTATTCAATTATTTGCTACTTAGGGTAAGGTACGGCTGCCTTTTCCCATTGTCACTTTTGCTCCGGGATATAGGCGCGCCACACTGTGAACTAATTAAGAGTTAAGACGTTGAGCTCCACAGGCTACGTAGTGGAGTTGTATCCTTGGCTGGGAGGGGGAAAGAAAGAATATGAAAATAACCATTTACTTCAGGTGTACCTCGCACACAATCGGCATTCAAGGCATGGCAGGCAACACAAGACACAAGCACCCTTGCTAGAAGGACCAAACTGGAAAAAAAATTAAAAAGAAAAGAATTTCCCTGGTGAAAAATCGAATTAAGATGTTATTCAACAAATCGAATCATTATTTCCCACAGGAATCGTTTCAGCTACAAGTCGGAGTTCATCACTGCGGCCAGGACTGGCGGCAATTGGTATAAGCTCATTCCTGCTGTTGGTAGTGCTTTTCTTTGTAATTTATATTCAAGACAGCCACTCACGGGTGGGTACATGCTGACGGTTAAAGTGAAAGGAAGGCCATTACGAGTGGGGGAGCTCTGATGCTGGAGTGGTGTCCATCCAACCAAGGACACGAGTAAAACATTTTAATTTCCACTTCATGCGAATTAAATGAGCGAAATCTATACTATGTACTTCATTCGCCTCGTGAATAGAGATATTGTTCGAATCCATTTTGCTTCGAGTGTCCTTCCTTACCATCCGTCGTCGTCGTAGCCGTCGTTGGTCGGTTACACGCACACACACAGAGCGTACAAACATAAATCCACCAAGGGTACAAAACGATTTTCGAGTCATTACAGGATGTACGTACGGTGTAGCGTACCTATACTTGCCTTGGGTATGTGTGTGGTGTGTTTGTCGTATTTTACGTTCTCTCTCATTTTCACAAGGATGAGCAAGCATCCTTGGTAGGTACGTGTGTAGGTGCTTAAAACAGAGAGTAGTGCTTAAGTTTGCACTGGGTGGGGTTGAACCGAGGGCGCGTTTCCAACGCAAATTACTAGATAGGAGGGTACTACACCACAGCAGAGGGCACACCATCAGTATAGCCCATCACAATCTACATCAGGATAATGCAGAACTCATTATCGAGTTTATTCCAGTTTGGTGAGTGGAAATATTTGCTTTTATTTCTTCACTTTTTCACAGCCACGGAAACGGAGAAGAACGACGACGGCGTTAGTACCTACTGATGATATTTAAGCCGTTTTTTTTTTTTGTTTTCTTTTTTTTGCCTTTTTATGCGTTTGTGGTCAAAGGAGCATTAAAACTTAAATTGTGTTTCCGGTCATAAAAATATTGTACGCACAATAAAAAAAAAGAAAAAAGCGCACGTTTTATAGCTTCCGTGAATGTCCTTGTTTTACGACGAAGGGTGGTTGAGGAAAGTTAGCCAATCAAATGGAATTAAATGACAGAGTTGTCAGAGTTTTTTTTTTCTCTTCTTTTTGGCTGACAACACAAGAGCATATTCTACACTGACAGGACCTTTGTTCGGTGTTCATTGACAGCAAAAGCATATTTACACCGATCGTACATGATTAATGTTTCATTTGACGAAAGTTATACTTCAACAACATCGTACAGATAAAAAAAGTACACAATAAACTTTATGAAATCGGGCACAAAGGAGACACACTGCTTTTGATGGAACTTCGCACGGAAGAAGTTAGGAGGTAATCAATCAACTTTCTTACAGCTGAATACACATTTTAATGGGCGGCAGTCTCTGGGGAAGGAACAACTTTTAAATTGTCCAGGTCTGTTTTAATGAGCTTTCAGATTTTGATCGTCAGATGTTTTTATTCAAACCAGCGCCAATGGGAGTGGAATAACAAATCTAATATTTTGTGTACTCATATTTAACGAGATAACAATTTTTTTATTTTTTTTTTTCATTATTGGGTGAATTAAACTTAAAATAGAAACTGTGTTGTTTTCTGGTTGTTTTGTGGTTGTTTTATCATGCCTACTCAATTCAAGTGAACTAATTGTAGATTCCTCTGACAGGTTGTAGGTTTCTCTGACAGGATTGTACATCTTCTATATCTCAGACTGAGAAGGTTATATGGTGACGGCCCACGCTGATGATGTTAACATTTGAACAACTTTTTGTGCTGTTATGATTTTATCAGGTTCTTAGATGGCAAACTCAGCTGGAATCCCATTAGCCAAGAAGAAATTATCAATGGCTTTCTATTTTTGTAAACAAAATGGTCATTGTCAGGAAGTGTGGGATGGGAGGGTAATGTAAATATTTTTATACTTTTTCGTGGTAATAATGGTATATGCAGATAAATGTACTTATGTTTAGATTTACTTACCCTCTTTCGCATTAATAAGTTGACTGAGAAATACAATTACCATGGGTTCAGGGATAGGTACTTGAGAACGAAGTTATTGAAATTGAGGCATTAAATGTCAAAATTCTAGGCTGGTGCAGAACAGGATCAGAAAGGATCTTGCAATTTAATTTAAAATGCTATCTCAGCAATGTCATTGGTAACTTAGTGAGCATGAACATGAGATATGTCCCCTGGCATGAACATGGATGTTGGCTTTAAGGAAGGATCATAGTTTGATCTTAGTGGGCTTTCACTCCAGTACAGACAACGAGTCAAACTTAACTCAATCTGTGCTGTATCTTATGTATCTTTAGTAGACTTAGTTATCGATCAGATACTTCGATTAAAGTTAAGATCACCATGGCATTTGAGAATACTTTTCGACTATTAAATTCGAGAGAAAAACAAGTACGCTGGGCAATGGTTGGGATTATTGGTGTACCAATTTTCCTTAACGAGAAAAATCGGGTCAAATCAGCGCAATATTGCTCCCCATGTTTGCGTGTTCTGTAAAGCTGTTTGATCCGAGGTGAGGCGACCAAAAAATGTCAATTCAGTGGTGATCAGCTGCCTTACTTGCGGTTAGGCTTGGGCCTATATCCGTATAAGACTGTGCTGACTGTGCCCAAACTAGATATTCTGTTTCTGTGTATTCGAGGCGCAAACTAGCTTAGCTCCAGCCTCGAAAAGGAAATAGGAAACAGAAAATTTTTACACCAAAAAATGTGTGAGAGAAAGTGTGGTGTATAGCCCACAAAACTAGACCCCCACAATCTTGTGAAATCTTTTACTCACACTTCTGGAGCTAGATATACTGTTTCTGTGTATTCGAGGCGCAAACTAGCTTAGCTCCAGCCTCGAAAAGGATATAGGAAACAGAAAATTTTTACACCAAAAAATGTGTGAGAAAAAGTGTGGTGTATAGCCCACAAAACTAGACAACCACAATCTTCTGAAATCTTTTACTCACACTTCTGGAGCTAGATATTCTGTTTCTGTGTATTCGAGGCGCAAACTAGCTTAGCTCCAGCCTCGAAAAGGAAATAGGAAACAGAAAATTTTTCAACCAAAAAATGTGTGAGAAAAATTGTGGTGTATAGCCCTCAAAACTAGACCCCCACAATCTTGTGAAATCTTTTACTCACACTTCTGGAGCTAGATATTCTGTTTCTGTGTATTCGAGGCGCAAACTAGCTTAGCTCTAGCCTCGAAAAGGAAATAGGAAACAGAAAATTTTTACACCAAAAAATGTGTGAGAAAAAGTGTGGTGTATAGCCCACAAAACTAGACAACCACAATCTTCTGAAATCTTTTACTCACACTTCTGGAGCTAGATATTCTGTTTCTGTGTATTCGAGGCGCAAACTAGCTTAGCTCTAGCCTCGAAAAGGAAATAGGAAACAAAAAATTTTTACACCAAAAAATGTGTGAGAAAAAGTGTGGTGTATAGCCCACAAAACTAGACAACCACAATCTTCTGAAATCTTTTACTCACACTTCTGGAGCTAGATATTCTGTTTCTGTGTATTCGAGGCGCAAACTAGCTTAGCTCTAGCCTCGAAAAGGAAATAGGAAACAGAAAATTTTTACACCAAAAAATGTGTGAGAAAAAGTGTGGTGTATAGCCCACAAAACTAGACAACCACAATCTTCTGAAATCTTTTACTCACACTTCTGGAGCTAGATATTCTGTTTCTGTGTATTCGAGGCGCAAACAAGCTTAGCTCTAGCCTGGAAAAGGAAATAGGAAACAGAAAATTTTTCAACCAAAAAATGTGTGAGAAAACGAATGGTGAGCCCACAAAACTAGACCCCCACAATCTTGAGAAATCTTTTACTCACACTTCTGGAGCTAGATATTCTGTTTCTGTGTATTCGAGGCGCAAACTAGCTTAGCTCCAGCCTCGAAAAGGAAATAGGAAACAGAAAATTTTTCAACCAAAAAATGTGTGAGAAAAAGTGTGGTGTATAGCCCACAAAACTAGACCCCCACAATCTTGTGAAATCTTTTACTCACACTTCTGGAGCTAGATATTCTGTTTCTGTGTATTCGAGGCGCAAACTAGCTTAGCTCCAGCCTCGAAAAGGAAATAGGAAACAGAAAATTTTTACACCAAAAAATGTGTGAGAAAAAGTGTGGTGTATAGCCCACAAAACTAGACCCCCACAATCTTGTGAAATCTTTTACTCACACTTCTGGAGCTAGATATTCTGTTTCTGTGTATTCGAGGCGCAAACTAGCTTAGCTCTAGCCTCGAAAAGGAAATAGGAAACAGAAAATTTTTCAACCAAAAAATGTGTGAGATAAAGTGTGGTGTATAGCCCACAAAACTAGACCCCCACAATCTTGCGAAATCTTTTACTCACACTTCTGGAGCTAGATATTCTGTTTCTGTGTATTCGAGGCGCAAACAAGCTTAGCTCTAGCCTGGAAAAGGAAATAGGAAACAGAAAATTTTTCAACCAAAAAATGTGTGAGAAAACGAATGGTGAGCCCACAAAACTAGACCCCCACAATCTTGAGAAATCTTTTACTCACACTTCTGGAGCTAGATATTCTGTTTCTGTGTATCCGAGACGCAAACTAGCTTAGCTCCAGCCTCGAAAAGGAAATAGGAAACAGAAAATTTTTCAACCAAAAAATGTGTGAGAAAAAGTGTGGTGTATAGCCCACAAAACTAGACCCCCAAAATCTTCTGAAATCTTTTACTCACACTTCTGGAGCTAGATATTCTGTTTCTGTGTATTCGAGGCGCAAACTAGCTTAGCTCTAGCCTCGAAAAGGAAATAGGAAACAGAAAATTTTTCAACCAAAAAATGTGTGAGAAAAAGTGTGGTGTATAGCCCACAAAACTAGACCCCCACAATCTTGTGAAATCTTTTACTCACACTTCTGGAGCTAGATATTCTGTTTCTGTGTATTCGAGGCGCAAACTAGCTTAGCTCTAGCCTCGAAAAGGAAATAGGAAACAGAAAATTTTTCAACCAAAAAATGTGTGAGAAAAAGTGTGGTGTATAGCCCACAAAACTAGACAACCACAATCTTCTGAAATCTTTTACTCACACTTCTGGAGCTAGATATTCTGTTTCTGTGTATTCGAGGCGCAAACTAGCTTAGCTCTAGCCTCGAAAAGGAAATAGGAAACAGAAAATTTTTCAACCAAAAAATGTGTGAGAAAAAGAATGGTGAGCCCACAAAACTAGACCCCCACAATCTTGAGAAATCTTTTACTCACACTTCTGGAGCTAGATATTCTGTTTCTGTGTATTCGAGGCTCAAACAAGCTTAGCTCTAGCCTGGAAAAGGAAATAGGAAACAGAAAATTTTTCAACCAAAAAATGTGTGAGAAAAAGTGTGGTGTATAGCCCACAAAACTAGACCCCCACAATCTTGTGAAATCTTTTACTCACACTTCTGGAGCTAGATATTCTGTTTCTGTGTATTCGAGGCGCAAACTAGCTTAGCTCCAGCCTCGAAAAGGAAATAGGAAACAGAAAATTTTTACACCAAAAAATGTGTGAGAAAAAGTGTGGTGTATAGCCCACAAAACTAGACAACCACAATCTTCTGAAATCTTTTACTCACACTTCTGGAGCTAGATATTCTGTTTCTGTGTATTCGAGGCGCAAACTAGCTTAGCTCTAGCCTCGAAAAGGAAATAGGAAACAGAAAATTTTTCAACCAAAAAATGTGTGAGAAAAAGAATGGTGAGCCCACAAAACTAGACCCCCACAATCTTGAGAAATCTTTTACTCACACTTCTGGAGCTAGATATTCTGTTTCTGTGTATCCGAGACGCAAACTAGCTTAGCTCCAGCCTCGAAAAGGAAATAGGAAACAGAAAATTTTTCAACCAAAAAATGTGTGAGAAAAAGTGTGGTGTATAGCCCACAAAACTAGACCCCCACAATCTTCTGAAATCTTTTACTCACACTTCTGGAGCTAGATATTCTGTTTCTGTGTATTCGAGGCGCAAACTAGCTTAGCTCTAGCCTCGAAAAGGAAATAGGAAACAGAAAATTTTTCAACCAAAAAATGTGTGAGAAAAAGTGTGGTGTATAGCCCACAAAACTAGACCCCCACAATCTTGTGAAATCTTTTACTCACACTTCTGGAGCTAGATATTCTGTTTCTGTGTATTCGAGGCGCAAACTAGCTTAGCTCTAGCCTCGAAAAGGAAATAGGAAACAGAAAATTTTTCAACCAAAAAATGTGTGAGAAAAAGTGTGGTGTATAGCCCACAAAACTAGACCCCCACAATCTTGTGAAATCTTTTACTCACACTTCTGGAGCTAGATATTCTGTTTCTGTGTATTCGAGGCGCAAACTAGCTTAGCTCTAGCCTCGAAAAGGAAATAGGAAACAGAAAATTTTTCAACCAAAAAATGTGTGAGATAAAGTGTGGTGTATAGCCCACAAAACTAGACCCCCACAATCTTGTGAAATCTTTTACTCACACTTCTGGAGCTAGATATTCTGTTTCTGTGTATTCGAGGCGCAAACAAGCTTAGCTCTAGCCTGGAAAAGGAAATAGGAAACAGAAAATTTTTCAACCAAAAAATGTGTGAGAAAAAGAATGGTGAGCCCACAAAACTAGACCCCCACAATCTTGAGAAATCTTTTACTCACACTTCTGGAGCTAGATATTCTGTTTCTGTGTATTCGAGGCACAAACTAGCTTAGCTCCAGCCTCGAAAAGGAAATAGGAAACAGAAAATTTTTCAACCAAAAAATGTGTGAGAAAAAGTGTGGTGTATAGCCCACAAAACTAGACCCCCACAATCTTGTGAAATCTTTTACTCACACTTCTGGAGCTAGATATTCTGTTTCTGTGTATTCGAGGCGCAAACTAGCTTAGCTCCAGCCTCGAAAAGGAAATAGGAAACAGAAAATTTTTACACCAAAAAATGTGTGAGAAAAAGTGTGGTGTATAGCCCACAAAACTAGACCCCCACAATCTTGTGAAATCTTTTACTCACACTTCTGGAGCTAGATATTCTGTTTCTGTGTATTCGAGGCGCAAACTAGCTTAGCTCTAGCCTCGAAAGAGAAATAGGAAACAGAAAATTTTTCAACCAAAAAATGTGTGAGAAAAAGTATGGTGAGCCCACAAAACTAGACCCCCACAATCTTGTGAAATCTTTTACTCACACTTCTGGAGCTAGATATTCTGTTTCTGTGTATTCGAGGCGCAAACTAGCTTAGCTCTAGCCTCGAAAGGGAAATAGGAAACAGAAAATTTTTCAACCAAAAAATGTGTGAGAAAAAGAAGTGAGCCCACAAAACTAGACCCCCACAATCTTGTGAAATCTTTTACTCACACTTCTGGAGCTAGATATTCTGTTTCTGTGTATTCGAGGCGCAAACTAGCTTAGCTCCAGCCTCGAAAAGGAAATAGGAAACAGAAAATTTTTACACCAAAAAATGTGTGAGAAAAAGTGTGGTGTATAGCCCACAAAACTAGACCCCCACAATCTTCTGAAATCTTTTACTCACACTTCTGGAGCTAGATATTCTGTTTCTGTGTATTCGAGGCGCAAACTAGCTTAGCTCTAGCCTCGAAAAGGAAATAGGAAACAGAATATTTTTCAACCAAAAAATGTGTGAGAAAAAGTGTGGTGTATAGCCCACAAAACTAGACCCCCACAATCTTGCGAAATCTTTTACTCACACTTCTGGAGCTAGATATTCTGTTTCTGTGTATTCGAGGCGCAAACAAGCTTAGCTCTAGCCTGGAAAAGGAAATAGGAAACAGAAAATTTTTCAACCAAAAAATGTGTGAGAAAAAGTGTGGTGTATAGCCCACAAAACTAGACCCCCACAATCTTCTGAAATCTTTTACTCACACTTCTGGAGCTAGATATTCTGTTTCTGTGTATTCGAGGCGCAAACTAGCTTAGCTCCAGCCTCGAAAAGGAAATAGGAAACAGAAAATTTTTCAACCAAAAAATGTGTGAGAAATAGTGTGGTGTATAGCCCACAAAACTAGACCCCCACAATCTTGTGAAATCTTTTACTCACACTTCTGGAGCTAGATATTCTGTTTCTGTGTATTCGAGGCGCAAACTAGCTTAGCTCTAGCCTCGAAAAGGAAATAGGAAACAGAAAATTTTTCAACCAAAAAATGTGTGAGATAAAGTGTGGTGTATAGCCCACAAAACTAGACCCCCACAATCTTGCGAAATCTTTTACTCACACTTCTGGAGCTAGATATTCTGTTTCTGTGTATTCGAGGCGCAAACAAGCTTAGCTCTAGCCTGGAAAAGGAAATAGGAAACAGAAAATTTTTCAACCAAAAAATGTGTGAGAAAAAGTGTGGTGTATAGCCCACAAAACTAGACCCCCACAATCTTCTGAAATCTTTTACTCACACTTCTGGAGCTAGATATTCTGTTTCTGTGTATTCGAGGCGCAAACTAGCTTAGCTCCAGCCTCGAAAAGGAAATAGGAAACAGAAAATTTTTCAACCAAAAAATGTGTGAGAAATAGTGTGGTGTATAGCCCACAAAACTAGACCCCCACAATCTTGCGAAATCTTTTACTCACACTTCTGGAGCTAGATATTCTGTTTCTGTGTATTCGAGGCGCAAACAAGCTTAGCTCTAGCCTGGAAAAGGAAATAGGAAACAGAAAATTTTTCAACCAAAAAATGTGTGAGAAAAAGTGTGGTGTATAGCCCACAAAACTAGACCCCCACAATCTTCTGAAATCTTTTACTCACACTTCTGGAGCTAGATATTCTGTTTCTGTGTATTCGAGGCGCAAACTAGCTTAGCTCTAGCCTCGAAAAGGAAATAGGAAACAGAAAATTTTTCAACCAAAAAATGTGTGAGATAAAGTGTGGTGTATAGCCCACAAAACTAGACCCCCACAATCTTGCGAAATCTTTTACTCACACTTCTGGAGCTAGATATTCTGTTTCTGTGTATTCGAGGCGCAAACAAGCTTAGCTCTAGCCTGGAAAAGGAAATAGGAAACAGAAAATTTTTCAACCAAAAAATGTGTGAGAAAAAGTGTGGTGTATAGCCCACAAAACTAGACCCCCACAATCTTCTGAAATCTTTTACTCACACTTCTGGAGCTAGATATTCTGTTTCTGTGTATTCGAGGCGCAAACTAGCTTAGCTCCAGCCTCGAAAAGGAAATAGGAAACAGAAAATTTTTCAACCAAAAAATGTGTGAGAAATAGTGTGGTGTATAGCCCACAAAACTAGACCCCCACAATCTTGTGAAATCTTTTACTCACACTTCTGGAGCTAGATATTCTGTTTCTGTGTATTCGAGGCGCAAACTAGCTTAGCTCTAGCCTCGAAAAGGAAATAGGAAACAGAAAATTTTTCAACCAAAAAATGTGTGAGATAAAGTGTGGTGTATAGCCCACAAAACTAGACCCCCACAATCTTGCGAAATCTTTTACTCACACTTCTGGAGCTAGATATTCTGTTTCTGTGTATTCGAGGCGCAAACAAGCTTAGCTCTAGCCTGGAAAAGGAAATAGGAAACAGAAAATTTTTCAACCAAAAAATGTGTGAGAAAAAGAATGGTGAGCCCACAAAACTAGACCCCCACAATCTTGAGAAATCTTTTACTCACACTTCTGGAGCTAGATATTCTGTTTCTGTGTATTCGAGGCGCAAACTAGCTTAGCTCCAGCCTCGAAAAGGAAATAGGAAACAGAAAATTTTTCAACCAAAAAATGTGTGAGAAAAAGTGTGGTGTATAGCCCACAAAACTAGACCCCCACAATCTTGTGAAATCTTTTACTCACACTTCTGGAGCTAGATATTCTGTTTCTGTGTATTCGAGGCGCAAACTAGCTTAGCTCCAGCCTCGAAAAGGAAATAGGAAACAGAAAATTTTTACACCAAAAAATGTGTGAGAAAAAGTGTGGTGTATAGCCCACAAAACTAGACCCCCACAATCTTGTGAAATCTTTTACTCACACTTCTGGAGCTAGATATTCTGTTTCTGTGTATTCGAGGCGCAAACTAGCTTAGCTCTAGCCTCGAAAGGGAAATAGGAAACAGAAAATTTTTCAACCAAAAAATGTGTGAGAAAAAGTATGGTGAGCCCACAAAACTAGACCCCCACAATCTTGTGAAATCTTTTACTCACACTTCTGGAGCTAGATATTCTGTTTCTGTGTATTCGAGGCGCAAACTAGCTTAGCTCTAGCCTCGAAAGGGAAATAGGAAACAGAAAATTTTTCAACCAAAAAATGTGTGAGAAAAAGTATGGTGAGCCCCAAAACTAGACCCCCACAATCTTGTGAAATCTTTTACTCACACTTCTGGAGCTAGATATTCTGTTTCTGTGTATTCGAGGCGCAAACTAGCTTAGCTCTAGCCTCGAAAGGGAAATAGGAAACAGAAAATTTTTCAACCAAAAAATGTGTGAGAAAAAGTATGGTGAGCCCACAAAACTAGACCCCCACAATCTTGTGAAATCTTTTACTCACACTTCTGGAGCTAGATATTCTGTTTCTGTGTATTCGAGGCGCAAACTAGCTTAGCTCTAGCCTCGAAAAGGAAATAGGAAACAGAAAATTTTTCAACCAAAAAATGTGTGAGATAAAGTGTGGTGTATAGCCCACAAAACTAGACCCCCACAATCTTGCGAAATCTTTTACTCACACTTCTGGAGCTAGATATTCTGTTTCTGTGTATTCGAGGCGCAAACAAGCTTAGCTCTAGCCTGGAAAAGGAAATAGGAAACAGAAAATTTTTCAACCAAAAAATGTGTGAGAAAAAGAATGGTGAGCCCACAAAACTAGACCCCCACAATCTTGAGAAATCTTTTACTCACACTTCTGGAGCTAGATATTCTGTTTCTGTGTATCCGAGGCGCAAACTAGCTTAGCTCCAGCCTCGAAAAGAAAATAGGAAACAGAAAATGTTTCAACCAAAAAATGTGTGAGATAAAGTGTGGTGTATAGCCCACAAAACTAGACAACCACAATCTTCTGAAATCTTTTACTCACACTTCTGGAGCTAGATATTCTGTTTCTGTGTATTCGAGGCGCAAACTAGCTTAGCTCTAGCCTCGAAAAGGAAATAGGAAACAGAAAATTTTTCAACCAAAAAATGTGTGAGATAAAGTGTGGTGTATAGCCCACAAAACTAGACCCCCACAATCTTGTGAAATCTTTTACTCACACTTCTGGAGCTAGATATTCTGTTTCTGTGTATTCGAGGCGCAAACTAGCTTAGCTCTAGCCTCGAAAGGGAAATAGGAAACAGAAAATTTTTCAACCAAAAAATGTGTGAGAAAAAGTATGGTGAGCCCACAAAACTAGACCCCCACAATATTGTGAAATCTTTTACTCACACTTCTGGAGCTTGATATTCTGTTTCTGTGTATCCGAGGCGCAAACTAGCTTAGATCCAGCCTCGAAAAGGAAATAGGAAACAGAAAATTTTTCAACCAAAAAATGTGTGAGAAAAAGTGTGGTGTATAGCCCACAAAACTAAACCCCCACAATCTTGTGAAATCTTTTACTCACACTTCTGGAGCTTGATATTCTGTTTCTGTGTATCCGAGGCGCAAACTAGCTTAGATCCAGCCTCGAAAAGGAAATAGGAAACAGAAAATTTTTCAACCAAAAAATGTGTGAGAAAAATTGTGGTGTATAGCCCTCAAAACTAGACCCCCACAATCTTGTGAAATCTTTTACTCACACTTCTGGAGCTAGATATTCTGTTTCTGTGTATTCGAGGCGCAAACTAGCTTAGCTCTAGCCTCGAAAAGGAAATAGGAAACAGAAAATTTTTCAACCAAAAAATGTGTGAGATAAAGTGTGGTGTATAGCCCACAAAACTAGACCCCCACAATCTTGCGAAATCTTTTACTCACACTTCTGGAGCTAGATATTCTGTTTCTGTGTATTCGAGGCGCAAACAAGCTTAGCTCTAGCCTGGAAAAGGAAATAGGAAACAGAAAATTTTTCAACCAAAAAATGTGTGAGAAAAAGAATGGTGAGCCCACAAAACTAGACCCCCACAATCTTGAGAAATCTTTTACTCACACTTCTGGAGCTAGATATTCTGTTTCTGTGTATTCGAGGCGCAAACTAGCTTAGCTCCAGCCTCGAAAAGGAAATAGGAAACAGAAAATTTTTCAACCAAAAAATGTGTGAGAAAAAGTGTGGTGTATAGCCCACAAAACTAGACCCCCACAATCTTGTGAAATCTTTTACTCACACTTCTGGAGCTAGATATTCTGTTTCTGTGTATTCGAGGCGCAAAACTAGCTTAGCTCCAGCCTCGAAAAGGAAATAGGAAACAGAAAATTTTTCAACCAAAAAATGTGTGAGAAATAGTGTGGTGTATAGCCCACAAAACTAGACCCCCACAATCTTGTGAAATCTTTTACTCACACTTCTGGAGCTAGATATTCTGTTTCTGTGTATTCGAGGCGCAAACTATCTTAGCTCCAGCCTCGAAAAGGAAATAGGAAACAGAAAATTTTTCAACCAAAAAATGTGTGAGAAATAGTGTGGTGTATAGCCCACAAAACTAGACCCCCACAATCTTGTGAAATCTTTTACTCACACTTCTGGAGCTAGATATTCTGTTTCTGTGTATTCGAGGCGCAAACTAGCTTAGCTCTAGCCTCGAAAAGGAAATAGGAAACAGAAAATTTTTCAACCAAAAAATGTGTGAGATAAAGTGTGGTGTATAGCCCACAAAACTAGACCCCCACAATCTTGCGAAATCTTTTACTCACACTTCTGGAGCTAGATATTCTGTTTCTGTGTATTCGAGGCGCAAACAAGCTTAGCTCTAGCCTGGAAAAGGAAATAGGAAACAGAAAATTTTTCAACCAAAAAATGTGTGAGAAAAAGAATGGTGAGCCCACAAAACTAGACCCCCACAATCTTGAGAAATCTTTTACTCACACTTCTGGAGCTAGATATTCTGTTTCTGTGTATTCGAGGCGCAAACTAGCTTAGCTCCAGCCTCGAAAAGGAAATAGGAAACAGAAAATTTTTCAACCAAAAAATGTGTGAGAAAAAGTGTGGTGTATAGCCCACAAAACTAGACCCCCACAATCTTGTGAAATCTTTTACTCACACTTCTGGAGCTAGATATTCTGTTTCTGTGTATTCGAGGCGCAAACTAGCTTAGCTCCAGCCTCGAAAAGGAAATAGGAAACAGAAAATTTTTACACCAAAAAATGTGTGAGAAAAAGTGTGGTGTATAGCCCACAAAACTAGACCCCCACAATCTTGTGAAATCTTTTACTCACACTTCTGGAGCTAGATATTCTGTTCTGTGTATTCGAGGCGCAAACTAGCTTAGCTCTAGCCTCGAAAGGGAAATAGGAAACAGAAAATTTTTCAACCAAAAAATGTGTGAGAAAAAGTATGGTGAGCCCACAAAACTAGACCCCCACAATCTTGTGAAATCTTTTACTCACACTTCTGGAGCTAGATATTCTGTTTCTGTGTATTCGAGGCGCAAACTAGCTTAGCTCTAGCCTCGAAAGGGAAATAGGAAACAGAAAATTTTTCAACCAAAAAATGTGTGAGAAAAAGTATGGTGAGCCCCAAAACTAGACCCCCACAATCTTGTGAAATCTTTTACTCACACTTCTGGAGCTAGATATTCTGTTTCTGTGTATTCGAGGCGCAAACTAGCTTAGCTCTAGCCTCGAAAGGGAAATAGGAAACAGAAAATTTTTCAACCAAAAAATGTGTGAGAAAAAGTATGGTGAGCCCACAAAACTAGACCCCCACAATCTTGTGAAATCTTTTACTCACACTTCTGGAGCTAGATATTCTGTTTCTGTGTATTCGAGGCGCAAACTAGCTTAGCTCTAGCCTCGAAAAGGAAATAGGAAACAGAAAATTTTTCAACCAAAAAATGTGTGAGATAAAGTGTGGTGTATAGCCCACAAAACTAGACCCCCACAATCTTGCGAAATCTTTTACTCACACTTCTGGAGCTAGATATTCTGTTTCTGTGTATTCGAGGCGCAAACAAGCTTAGCTCTAGCCTGGAAAAGGAAATAGGAAACAGAAAATTTTTCAACCAAAAAATGTGTGAGAAAAAGAATGGTGAGCCCACAAAACTAGACCCCCACAATCTTGAGAAATCTTTTACTCACACTTCTGGAGCTAGATATTCTGTTTCTGTGTATCCGAGGCGCAAACTAGCTTAGCTCCAGCCTCGAAAAGAAAATAGGAAACAGAAAATGTTTCAACCAAAAAATGTGTGAGATAAAGTGTGGTGTATAGCCCACAAAACTAGACAACCACAATCTTCTGAAATCTTTTACTCACACTTCTGGAGCTAGATATTCTGTTTCTGTGTATTCGAGGCGCAAACTAGCTTAGCTCTAGCCTCGAAAAGGAAATAGGAAACAGAAAATTTTTCAACCAAAAAATGTGTGAGATAAAGTGTGGTGTATAGCCCACAAAACTAGACCCCCACAATCTTGTGAAATCTTTTACTCACACTTCTGGAGCTAGATATTCTGTTTCTGTGTATTCGAGGCGCAAACTAGCTTAGCTCTAGCCTCGAAAGGGAAATAGGAAACAGAAAATTTTTCAACCAAAAAATGTGTGAGAAAAAGTATGGTGAGCCCACAAAACTAGACCCCCACAATATTGTGAAATCTTTTACTCACACTTCTGGAGCTTGATATTCTGTTTCTGTGTATCCGAGGCGCAAACTAGCTTAGATCCAGCCTCGAAAAGGAAATAGGAAACAGAAAATTTTTCAACCAAAAAATGTGTGAGAAAAAGTGTGGTGTATAGCCCACAAAACTAAACCCCCACAATCTTGTGAAATCTTTTACTCACACTTCTGGAGCTTGATATTCTGTTTCTGTGTATCCGAGGCGCAAACTAGCTTAGATCCAGCCTCGAAAAGGAAATAGGAAACAGAAAATTTTTCAACCAAAAAATGTGTGAGAAAAATTGTGGTGTATAGCCCTCAAAACTAGACCCCCACAATCTTGTGAAATCTTTTACTCACACTTCTGGAGCTAGATATTCTGTTTCTGTGTGAGAAAAAGTGTGGTGTATAGCCCACAAAACTAGACACCCACAATCTTGTGAAATCGTTTACTCACACTTCTGGGGCTAGATATTCTGTTTCTGTGTATTCGTGGCGCAAACTAGCTTAGCTCCAGCCTCGAGATGGAAATAGGAAACAGAAAATTTTTCAACCAAAAAATGTGTGAGAAAAAGTGTGGTGTATAGCCCACAAAACTAAACCCCCACAATCTTGTGAAATCTTTTACTCACACTTCTGGAGCTAGATATTATGTTTCTGAGTATTCGAGGCGCAAACTAGCTTAGCTCTAGCCTCGAAAAGGAAATAGGAAACAGAAAATTTTTCAACCAAAAAATGTGTGAGAAAAAGTGTGGTGTATAGCCCACAAAACTAAACCCCCACAATCTTGTGAAATCTTTTACTCACACTTCTGGAGGTAGATATTCTGTTTCTGTGTATTCGAGGCGCAAACAAGCTTAGCTCCAGCCTGGAAAAGGAAATAGGAAACAGAAAATTTTTCAACCAAAAAATGTGTGAGCAAAAGTGTGGTGTATAGCCCACAAAACTAGGCCCCCACAATCTTGTGAAATCTTTTACTCACACTTCTGGAGCTAGATATTCTGTTTGTGTGTATTCGAGGCGCAAACTTGCTTAGCTCTAGCCTCGAAAAGGAAATAGGAAACAGAAATTTTTTCAACCAAAAAATGTGTGAGAAAAAGTGTGGTGTATAGCCCACAAAACTAGGCCCCCACAATCTTGTGAAATCTTTTACTCACACTTCTGGAGCTAGATATTCTGTTTCTGTGTATTCGAGGCGCAAACTGGCTTAGCTCCAGCCTCGAAAAGGAAATAAGAAACAGAAAATTTTTCAGCCAAAAAGTGTGTGAGCAAAAGTGTGAACATTTTTCAACCAAAAAATGTGTGAGAAAAAGTGTGGTGTATAGCCCACAAAACTAGACCCCCACAATCTTGTGAAATCTTTTACTCACACTTCTGGAGCTAGATATTCTGTTTCTGTGTATTCGAGCCGCAAACTGGCTTAGCTCCAGCGTCGAAAAGCAAATAGGAAACAGAAAATTTTTCAACCAAAAAATGTGTGAGCAAAAGTGTGAACATTTTTCAACCAAAAAATGTGTGAGAAAAAGTGTGGTGTATAGCCCACAAAACTAGACCCCCACAATCTTGTGAAATCTTTTACTCACACTTCTGGAGCTAGATACTCTGTTTCTGTGTATTCGAGGCGCAAACAAGCTTAGCTCCAGCCTGGAAAAGGAAATAGGAAACAGAAAATTTTTCAACCAAAAAATGTGTGAGAAAAAGTGTGCCCACAAAACTAGACCCACACAATCTTCTGAAATCTTTTAATCACACATCTCAAACTAGATGTTCTGTTTCTGTGTATTCGAGGCGCAAACTAGCTTAGCTCTAGCCTCGAAAAGGAAATAGGAAACAGAAAATTTTTCAACCAAAAAATGTGTGAGAAAAAGTGTGGTGTATAGCCCACAAAACTAGACCCCCACAATCTTGTGAAATCTTTTACTCACACTTCTGGAGCTAGATACTCTGTTTTTGTGTATTCGACGCGCAAACAAGCTTAGCTCCAGCCTCGAAAAGGAAATAGGAAACAGAAAATTTTTCAACCAAAAAATGTGTGAGAAAAAGTGTGGTGTATAGCCCACAAAACTAGACCACCACAATCTCGTGAAATCTTTTTCTCACACTTCTGGAGCTAGATATTCTGTTTCTGTGTATTCGAGGCGCAAACTAGCTTAGCTCTAGCCTCAAAAAGGAAATAGGAAACAGAAAATTTTTCAGCCAAAAAATGTGTGAGAAAAAGTGTGGTGTATAGCCCACAAAACTAGACCCCCACAATCTTGTGAAATCTTTTACTCACACTTCTGGAGCTAGATACTCTGTTTTTGTGTATTCGACGCGCAAACAAGCTTAGCTCCAGCCTGGAAAAGGAAATAGGAAACAGAAAATTTTTCAACCAAAAAATGTGTGAGAAAAAGTGTGGTGTATAGCCCACAAAACTAGAAACCCACAATCTTCTGAAAAATTTTAATCACACATCTCAAACTAGATGTTCTGTTTCTGTGTATTCGAGGCGGAAACCAGCTTAGCTCCAGCCTCGAAAAGGAAATAGGAAACAGACAATTTTTCAACCAAAAAATGTGTGAGGAAAAGTGTGGTGTATAGCCCACAAAACTAGACCCCCACAATCTTGTGAAATCTTTTACTCACACTTCTGGAGCTAGATATTCTGTTTCTGTGTATTCGAGGCGCAAACTAACTTAGCTCCAGCCTCGAAAAGGAAATAGGAAACAGAAAATTTTTCAGCCAAAAAATGTGTGAGAAAAAGTGTGGTGTATAGCCCACAAAACTAGACCCCCACAATCTTGTGAAATCTTTTACTCACACTTCTGGAGCTAGATACTCTGTTTCTGTGTATTCGAGGCGCAAACAAGCTTAGCTCCAGCCTGGAAAAGGAAATAGGAAACAGAAAATTTTTCAACCAAAAAATGTGTGAGAAAAAGTGTGCCCACAAAACTAGACCCCCACAATCTTCTGAAATCTTTTAATCACACATCTCAAACTAGATGTTCTGTTTCTGTGTATTCGAGGCGCAAACTAGCTAAGCTCCAGCCTCGAAAAGGAAATAGGAAACAGAAAATTTTTCAACCAAAAAATGTGTGAGAAAAAAAGTGTGGTGTATAGCCCACAAAACTAGACCCCCACAATCTTGTGAAATCTTTTACTCACACTTCTGGAGCTAGATACTCTGTTTCTGTGTATTCGAGGCGCAAACTAGCTTAGCTCCAGCCTCGAAAAGGAAATAGGAAACAGAAAATTTTTCAACCAAAAAATGTGTGAGAAAAAAAGTGTGGTGTATAGCCCACAAAACTAGACACCCACAATCTTCTGAAATCTTTTAATCACACATCTCAAACTAGATGTTCTGTTTCTGTGTATTCGAGGCGCAAACTAGCTTAGCTCTAGCCTCGAAAAGGAAATAGGAAACAGAAAATTTTTCAACCAAAAAATGTGTGAGCAAAAGTGTGAACATTTTTCAACCAAAAAATGTGTGAGAAAAAGTGTGGTGTATAGCCCACAAAACTAGACCCCCACAATCTTGTGAAATCTTTTACTCACACTTCTGGAGCTAGATACTCTGTTTCTGTGTATTCGAGGCGCAAACAAGCTTAGCTCCAGCCTGGAAAAGGAAATAGGAAACAGAAAATTTTTCAACCAAAAAATGTGTGAGAAAAAGTGTGCCCACAAAACTAGACCCCCACAATCTTCTGAAATCTTTTAACCACACATCTCAAACTAGATGTTCTGTTTCTGTGTATTCGAGGCGCAAACTAGCTAAGCTCCAGCCTCGAAAAGGAAATAGGAAACAGAAAATTTTTCAACCAAAAAATGTGTGAGAAAAAGTGTGGTGTATAGCCCACAAAACTAGACACTCACAATCTTCTGAAAAATTTTAATCACAAATCTCAAACTAGATGTTCTGTTTCTGTGTATTCGAGGCGCAAACTAGCTTAGCTCCAGCCTCGAAAAGGAAATAGGAAACAGACAATTTTTCAACCAAAAAATGTTTGAGAAAAAGTGTGGTGTATAGCCCACAAAACTAGACACTCACAATCTTCTGAAAAATTTTAATCACACATCTCAAACTAGATGTTCTGTTTCTGTGTATTCGAGGCGCAAACTAGCTTAGCTCTAGCCTCGAAAAGGAAATAGGAAACAGAAAATTTTTCAACCAAAAAATGTGTGAGAAAAAAAGTGTGGTGTATAGCCCACAAAACTAGACCCCCACAATCTTGTGAAATCTTTTACTCACACTTCTGGAGCTAGATACTCTGTTTCTGTGTATTCGAGGCGCAAACTAGCTTAGCTCCAGCCTCGAAAAGGAAATAGGAAACAGAAAATTTTTCAACCAAAAAATGTGTGAGAAAAAAAGTGTGGTGTATAGCCCACAAAACTAGACACCCACAATCTTCTGAAAAATTTTAATCACACATCTCAAACTAGATGTTCTGTTTCTGTGTATTCGAGGCGCAAACTAGCTTAGCTCCAGCCTCGAAAAGGAAATAGGAAACAGAAAATTTTTCAACCAAAAAATGTGTGAGAAAAAGTGTGGTGTATAGCCCACAAAACTAGACCCCCACAATCTTGTGAAATCTTTTACTCACACTTCTGGAGCTAGATATTCTGTTTCTGTGTATTCGAGGAGCAAACTAGCTTAGCTCTAGCCTCGAAAAGGAAATAGGAAACAGAAAATTTTTCAACCAAAAAATGTGTGAGAAAAAGTGTGGTGTATAGCCCACAAAACTAGACCCCCACAATCTTGTGAAATCTTTTACTCACACTTCTGGAGCTAGATATTCTGTTTCTGTGTATTCGAGGCGCAAACTAGCTTAGCTCTAGCCTCGAAAAGGAAATAGGAAACAGAAAATTTTTCAACCAAAAAATGTGTGAGAAAAAGTGTGGTGTATAGCCCACAAAACTAGACCCCCACAATCTTCTGAAAAATTTTAATCACACATCTCAAACTAGATGTTCTGTTTCTGTGTATTCGAGGCGCAAACTAGCTTAGCTCCAGCCTCGAAAAGGAAATAGGAAACAGAAAATTTTTCAACCAAAAAATGTGTGAGAAAAAGTGTGGTGTATAGCCCACAAAACTAGACCACCACAATCTCGTGAAATCTTTTTCTCACACTTCTGGACCTAGATATTCTGTTTCTGTGTATTCGAGGCGCAAACTAACTTAGCTCCAGCCTCGAAAAGGAAATAGGAAACAGAAAATTTTTCAGCCAAAAAATGTGTGAGAAAAAGTGTGGTGTATAGCCCACAAAACTAGACCCCCACAATCTTGTGAAATCTTTTACTCACACTTCTGGAGCTAGATATTCTGTTTCTGTGTATTCGAGCCGCAAACTGGCTTAGCTCCAGCCTCGAAAAGGAAATAGGAAACAGAAAATTTTTCAACCAAAAAATGTGTGAGCAAAAGTGTGAACATTTTTCAACCAAAAAATGTGTGAGAAAAAGTGTGGTGTATAGCCCACAAAACTAGACCCCCACAATCTTGTGAAATCTTTTACTCACACTTCTGGAGCTAGATACTCTGTTTCTGTGTATTCGAGGCGCAAACAAGCTTAGCTCCAGCCTGGAAAAGGAAATAGGAAACAGAAAATTTTTCAAGCAAAAAATGTGTGAGAAAAAGTGTGGTGTATAGCCCACAAAACTAGATACCCACAATCTTCTGAAATCTTTTAATCACACATCTCAAACTAGATATTCTGTTTCTGTGTATTCGAGGCGCAAACAAGCTTAGCTCCAGCCTGGAAAAGGAAATAGGAAACAGAAAATTTTTCAACCAAAAAATGTGTGAGAAAAAGTGTGGTGTATAGCTCACAAAACAAGACCCCCACAATCTTGTGAAATCTTTTACTCACACGTCTGGAGCTAGATACTCTGTTTCTGTGTATTCGAGGCGCAAACAAGCTTAGCTCCAGCCTGGAAAAGGAAATAGGAAACAGAAAATTTTTCAACCAAAAAATGTGTGAGAAAAAGTGTGGTGTATAGCCCACAAAACTAGACCCCCACAATCTTGTGAAATCTTTTACTCACACTTCTGGAGCTAGATATTCTGTTTCTGTGTATTCGAGGCGCAAACTAGCTTAGCTCTAGCCTCGAAAAGGAAATAGGAAACAGAAAATTTTTCAACCAAAAAATGTGTGAGAAAAAGTGTGGTGTATAGCCCACAAAACTAGACCCCCACAATCTTCTGAAATCTTTTAATCACACATCTCAAACTAGATGTTCTGTTTATGTGTATTCGAGGCGCAAGCTAGCTAAGCTCCAGCCTCGAAAAGGAAATAGGAAACAGAAAATTTTTACACCAAAAAATGTGTGAAAAAAAGTGTGCCCACAAAACTAGACCCCCACAATATTTTGAAATCTTTTACTCACACTTCTGGAGCTAAATATTCTGTTTCTGTGTATTCGAGGCGCAAACTAGCTTAGATCCAGCCTCGAAAAGGAAATAGGAAACAGAAAATTTTTCAACCAAAAAATATGTGAGAAAAACTGTGGTGTATAGCCCACAAAACTAGACCCCCACAATCTTGTGAAATCTTTTACTCACACTTCTAGAGCTAGATATTCTGTTTCTGTGGATTCGAGGCGCAAACTAGCTTAGCTCTAGCCTCGAAAAGGAAATAGGAAACAGAAAATTTTTCAACCAAAAAATGTGTGAGAAAAAGTGTGGTGTATAGCCCACAAAACTAAACCCCCACAATCTTGTGAAATCTTTTACTCACACTTCTGGAGCTAGATATTCTGTTTCTGTGTATTCGAGGCGCAAACTAGCTTAGCTCCAGCCTCGAAAAGGAAATAGGAAACAGAAAATTTTTCAACCAAAAAATGTGTGAGAAAAAGTGTGGTGTATAGCCCACAAGACTAGACCCCCACAATCTTGTGAAATCTTTTAATCACACATCTCAAACTAGATGTTCTGTTTCTGTGTACTCGAGGCGCAAACTAGCTTAGCTCCAGCCTCGAAAAGGAAATAGGAAACAGAAAATTTTTACACCAAAAAATGTGTGAGAGAAAGTGTGGTGTATAGCCCACAAGACTAGACCCCCACAATCTTCTGAAATCTTTTACTCACACTTCTGGAGCTAGATATTCTGTTTCTGTGTATTCGAGGCGCAAACTAGCTTAGCTCCAGCCTCGAAAAGGAAATAGGAAACAGAAAATTTTTACACCAAAAAATGTGTGAGAGAAAGTGTGGTGTATAGCCCACAAGACTAGACCCCCACAATCTTGTGAAATCTTTTACTCACACTTCTGGAGCTAGATATTCTGTTTCTGTGTATTCGAGGCGCAAACTAGCTTAGCTCCAGCCTCGAAAAGGAAATAGGAAACAGAAAATTTTTACACCAAAAAATGTGTGAGAAAAAGTGTGGTGTATAGCCCACAAAACTAGACAACCACAATCTTCTGAAATCTTTTACTCACACTTCTGGAGCTAGATATTCTGTTTCTGTGTATTCGAGGCGCAAAATGTGTGAGAAAAAGTGTGGTGTATAGCCCACAAGACTAGACCCCCACAATCTTGTGAAATCTTTTACTCACACTTCTGGAGCTAGATATTCTGTTTCTGTGTATTCGAGGCGCAAACTAGCTTAGCTCCAGCCTCGAAAAGGAAATAGGAAACAGAAAATTTTTACACCAAAAAATGTGTGAGAAAAAGTGTGGTGTATAGCCCACAAAACTAGACAACCACAATCTTCTGAAATCTTTTACTCACACTTCTGGAGCTAGATATTCTGTTTCTGTGTATTCGAGGCGCAAACTAGCTTAGGTCCAGCCTCGAAAAGGAAATAGGAAACAGAAAATTTTTACACCAAAAAATGTGTGAGAGAAAGTGCGGTGTATTGCCCACAAAACTAGACCCCCACAATCTTGTGAAATCCTTTACTCACACTTCTGGAGCTAGATATTCTGTTTCTGTGTATTCGAGGCGCAAACTAGCTTAGCTCCAGCCTCGAAAAAGAAATAGGAAACAGAAAATTTTTACACCAAAAAATGTGTGAGAGAAAGTGCGGTGTATAGCCCACAAAACTAGACACCCACAATCTTGTGAAATCTTTTACTCACACTTCTGGAGCTAGATATTCTGTTTCTGTGTATTCGAGGCGTAAACTAGCTTAGCTCCAGCCTCGAAAAGGAAATAGGAAACAGAAAATTTTTCAACCAAAAAATGTGTGAGAAAAAGTGTGGTGTGTAGCCCACAAAACTAGACCCCACAATCTTGTGAAACCTTTTAGTCACACTTCTGGAGCTAAATATTCTGTTTCTGTGTATTCGAGGCGCAAACTAGCTTAGCCGTAGCCTCGAAAAGGAAATAGGAAACAGAAAATTTTTCAACCAAAAAATGTGTGAGAAAAATTGTGGTGTACAGCCCACAAAACAAGACACTCACAATCTTGTGAAATCTTTTACTCACACTTCTGGAACTAGATATTCTGTTTCTGTGTATTCGAGGCGCAAAATGTGTGAGAAAAAGTGTGGTGTATAGCCCACAAAACTAGACCCCCACAATCTTGTGAAATCTTTTACTCACACTTCTGGAGCTAGATATTCTGTTTCTGTGTATTCGAGGCGCAAAATGTGTGAGAAAAAGTGTGGTGTATAGCCCACAAAACTAGACCCCCACAATCTTGTGAAATCTTTTACTCACACTTCTGGAGCTAGATATTCTGTTTCTGTGTATTCGAGGCGCAAACTAGCTTAGCTCCAGCCTCGAAAAGGAAATAGGAAACAGAAAATTTTTCAACCAAACAATGTGTGAGAAAAAAAGTGTGGTGTATAGCCCACAAAACAAGACACTCACAATCTTGTGAAATCTTTTACTCACACTTCTGGAACTAGATATTCTGTTTCTGTGTATTCGAGGCGCAAAATGTGTGAGAAAAAGTGTGGTGTATAGCCCACAAAACTAGACCCCCACAATCTTGTGAAATCTTTTACTCACACTTCTGGAGCTAGATATTCTGTTTCTGTGTATTCGAGGCGCAAAATGTGTGAGAAAAAGTGTGGTGTATAGCCCACAAAACTAGACCCCCACAATCTTGTGAAATCTTTTACTCACACTTCTGGAGCTAGATATTCTGTTTCTGTGTATTCGAGGCGCAAACTAGCTTAGCTCCAGCCTCGAAAGGGAAATAATAAACAGAAAATTTTTCAACCAAAAAATGTGTGAGAAAAAGTGTGGTGTGTAGCTCACAAAACTAGACACCCACAATCTTGTGAAATCCTTTAATCACACATCTCAAACTAGATATTCTGTTGGAATATCGGATGTCAACCAGCAGAATTATTATTGGAGCGAATACAATCCACTAGTAGTTGATCAAGCACCAATGCATCCACAAGGATTGACTGTTTGATGGGGTTTATGGCATGTCATCATCATCGGACCATATTTCTTTTGCCCAGGAATAGAGCTTTGTTAACCGACTTTCTATGGCATGAGCTCGTCAAAATCGATATAGCCGATCTGTGGTTGCAACAAGACGGCGCTGCTTATAATACAACCGATGCATTGCTCGAAGTTGTGAAGGAAGCATTTGGCGACTGGGTTGTCTTACGGTGAGCGTTCATCAATTGACCGCCGCGATCATGCGACTTGAGGTCACTCGATTATTTTCTCTGAAGTTACATCAAGTCCTTAGTCTTCGCTACCAAGCACACCACCTTAAACTAGCTCGAGGCCAACATTCGAGAGGCTATTACCGGATTATCGCCGCATATTTTAACCGACCGACCGCTTGAAGCAATGCCAGCGAAGCTGAGGCGACCATTTGAATCAAAAAGTCAGTCAAAATGGCTCTGTAATACCCACAGTTGACCGAAACGTTGTTCCGAGCCTCATTTTCGGAGAAAAATGGTTGCACGATGCCACGACTCCACAATCCGCACCAAACTGTCATTCTCGGTGGATGCATCGGATGCCTCAGAAGCGGCAATTTTGTTAACGTAGCCGCCGAGATGAAAATGCGCATCGTCACAAGAAATGATTTGTCGATGGCGAGTCGATGTTCGTGTTTTGAGTCTCACACTCGCGGCTAGAGCAGCGACCATGAGTGTTGTCATACCACTGTTGCCTCACGAACTTCTTGCATTTGCACTTGCATCTAGCTGGCGCGGTAGGTGCTTCATATAGGTTAGGTAAGGTACATATGTAGTTCCCAGTTACAAAATCGCCAAATTAAAATCCCCGAGCGCCAAATCCCCAAAACACAAAATTCCCGAAAACAAAAAAATCGTTACGGACTCCGCTGCAGCTCCACTTCGCTGCTCCTTAGTGATCCTGAACATAACATGGATACTTTGCGTTTGGGGATTTCCTGTTCAAAAGTTGGGCAAATGTTGAGTTTGGGGATTTTAGTTTTGGACATTTTTTTGGTCTCCCCATCCACATATGTAAGTAGAAAATGTATTCCATGGTCAGCCTGTAGAAACAATGTTCTTCAATGATATGTAGAACGTACCTAGTGGTTGACTATGGGTAAAGTGATAATCCACTTTCCATTTGAACTTGCAACGGTAGTTGTAGACTGAAAATATGCGTAGCTTGCTCAGTGACCTGGATCGGAAAGACATATGTACGTATGTTCTATTACAAGGATATATCCTGCGAACCCATGCATACGAGCTCATTACAACCAAACCGTGTAACATGTCTTGTATCCATTTAGCTGTTATGTCATTAGGCTAACGCAACGAGTTCCGTGTCACTTCAATTGCTACACACTGCATGTGCAATACAAATCCAAGGCAAGTGGAACCCGCGTAGTCACCTAATGTCCCGTCAGAGCGCTTCTCGTTTCCAACCACTTTACACCACATTACGGAAAAACAATATTCTTAAAAGCACCGCACAGCAGTTTTTAATGCAAAATCGCTGCACGATTTGTAATACATTAACACCGAGCGCGCTCGTAGACTTCGGTGGGTTCGCAATAATTTGCTGACTGCTGTCGGTGACAAGGATTCCAGGATACGTAACACTCTCTCCGGTGTGCACACACCCACACACGCATACACACACATTGGTTGGGGGGTGTGGAGAGTTTTTCATTCTTTCATCATTTCACACCCAAGAACTGATGGCATAAAGCTGCTGTGCACAACTTCAAGTGTTTGCTGCACCCAGCGGGCTATGAAGATAGGTGCACCTCGACGCAGCCCGCAATTTAGAAAGTAACATCTTCCACCTGAGATGGTATTCAAATCACCCACCTCGGGCTCATGTCATACCGAAAATGTTTGCTTCGCATTCACACAACGCTCGCGATGCTATCTGTGAATGTGCATGCGATATACTCGTAGTCCTGCTCGCTGCTGAAAATCCTTGCAGAATTTTTCTTCTTCATTTTACTACAGAGAGAGCAGGGCACATGCAAATGAGAGATATTCACCTGCAAAAATTTGCACACAAGGCAACGACGAACGACTCTTGTTATTATTGGAGCATCATAACCTAAATAAATCCTGTGGCAGGAAGGGCAGCAGCAGCGGCGAAGGAAGACTGCTCGGAAAATAGTGAAATTCCCACAGGAAAATTATTATTTTTTTTCTTTTTTTTTTTTTTGTGCCCCATTCTTCCAAGCGTGCAAAATGCAAAGCAGATGCATTCAACTTCGTATGCTGGTTAGGAGGATCTCCATCTAAGACAGCGCTGTGTTTCTCTCCGGGGAATGTATGTAAATGTGAAACTCACACATGCAAACATGGGTTTTTTTTTTTGTTTTTTTGTGAAAAAATAAACTTAGATCTCATGATGGTTCTCCATATTTCATGTGCAAAAGCTTCTATGACAGGATTTTAATTGCTCTTTAATGTGCCTCAGGTCACCATCATCCTATTCTCTTGGGGAGGATGCACACAGAAACTTGGATAAAGTACACTATCAGCGAAGGATTCTCCTACCATGGAGTGTGGCATCATGAGAAATGACGATGGTGGTTCAATCTCCACCTCCGTTTCTTGCAAATATACGGATACCCATGTATGTATGTATATGTAAATATATTTTTTTTTTTTCTACTCGTCCTTGTTCAGTGGGACAAGTCAAGGGAGGTTGGGATTTCTTCTCCGTAATTTATTCGAATGGAAAGATGTGCGCGGGTTGGCTGCATAATGCTCATATTCGCTGCATTTGGCCCTTTTTCACCTTCCAATTTTCAGGAAACTAATAAATTTTATCCTCTTCGTAAATGGGTTGTCTGTTTGCGAGTAGAATAATGGAGGTTAAGTTATACGATTTTCATCATTACTTTTAAATGAATGTATGTACTGTACTCGTGCACTGTGTGCACTAAGTACGTGAAAATATGCTGTTCGTTCTGGTTCGTTTTAACTGTTCAGGGGGGTTGCGGGGCGTAGAGATATCCCTTTTTTGCTGTTAAGTCCATTAGGATATCTCTGTTTCAGTGGGAGCATCATTAAAAAGTCGTCCATTGAAGGGGTCTTGCCATGTGCAGCGTGAAATTGAAACTAATTTTGAAAGTTTCTAGACAAAAGGGTTTCCAAATATGCATCTAGAGAGCACGATCTCCTTATGGTCCTTCATGGATTTAGTTTAGTATGACTATGTTCGACTAACATGCTAATGTTAATAGCTTTCAGAGACCTAAAGGGAGTTGATCGGTGTGTTCTTAGTGTCATGGTAGCAATTGTTCTTTAATTTTAAGGGAATTTCAAAATCTATGTCGATATTTGCAGGTTTGAAGACATTTAAGACTCTTTTAGGGTCTATCATGGGATAGCCACAATGGAGTGACGTGAACTATTCAACAAAGTAAGTGAGAACTTATAACTTAAGCCAGAACATATGCACAAGAAAAGTGTAAAAGTCAGATTTTAGAAATAGAAGAAAAGTTTTCAGGTTTGCTGCAAAATTGCACCTGAAGCACAAGTATTAGCCATACAATCTTGAACAAGAGCGTGCATGTTTGACTTATTACTGACATTAACGTCAGGAAGGCAGTTCTTTGGTCAGAGCATTTCAAGTCGAAGATATCCAATTACTTTTCACTTTTCTGTCAAAGTAAAGCTGGTCTTGAAAGACTAGGATTTTTGATCTTTGAAACAAGAAGAATGTCATTTTCTTCCTTGTTTCTGCACAATCAAGGAGTCAATTGCCTAGATCGGCTTTCAAGGCACCCAGGAATGACGGTATTTTCCCAAGAATGCTGCAAAGCCATAAGTAATGTATCACTCTGCAGCTTGCGAATATTTTTTTCGGGACCTGACGAGAAGTAAAAGTCATTTTCATACCCAAAACGGTTTGACTCTCACACACAAGCCCAAATCACTTTAGGCTGATTAGACTTCCTATTCCTGCCACGCTGTGACTGTAAGTCACTATTTAATTTCAAACTAATATAAGACTAAGTTGAATGCATGCTCAACACAAGGTACCTCAAGTCAGAGCTGGGTGACAGCCAAGTACATGCACTGGCCTCTAAAGTAACGCCGCAAGGTCCTTCGCTTTTTCAATAGAGACTGGCCGCGAATGAATCATATAGAAACTAGAATGGACAGGGGTTGTCGCCTGTCCGAATGATGTGACTGGGAAGTTTATGCTCAACAGTGGCAACATTCTCCAATTAGTCTGCAGATCCCTACATGTAGAGTGAACGTTAACCCTCTGAAAACCCAGGTAACAAGAGAACAATTGAACAGAGCGGGCCCTTAAGACTCAACGGTACGAACACATCAGAAAGGATAAAGAAAGCATCTATACCCTTTTAGACATGTAGCTAAATTTTTGGTAAAAAATCACATCCGCCATCATCTACATGATGTACGCAGCTAAGGTCAGATATATCCTATCCTATGAGTGCCTTGTCTGGAGGACCAGATTAGACAAGATCACTTTCCTGAAGGCATTGATCAGGATACAAAGATTAGCATGTATAGGACTCCACTCCTAGAAATCATGCTGGCACTAATTTCATTAGACCTTCACTGAAGGGATTCAAACAGAACCTGACAATTAGCATCACCTCTACTCTACCATCCCTAACACTTGTTAAATGATGACAGATGAAGCGCACTTTCATCATGTCGTAAACCTAGGAAATTATAGGGCTTAATAGAGTAAACTTAGCGCTCTTCACAGGGATTATTACCGGCCAGAAGCTACTAGGCCACCGAAGAAAAATGCGATTAAACAATGATGACCTCTGTAGAAGCTCTGGCGATACAGACGCTAAAGAGAGCACGTCCTTTCCAACTGACGAATGGCCACGCCTATGAAGATCTAGGAAATTGGGCTTGAGCGAATTAACCACCATCCTAAAATGGTTGGTGGGTTGCTTCAAGGAAGCCATTCAGCTCCACCAAAGTCACAATCACACGTTTGTTTTCGTTTAAAATTTAATACGATCCGATTGGCAGTTGCAATGCACCCTCTAATTCTACAGGGTGCTACATTTCTCAACACTAATTTTACCCTCTTTGAATACATAATGAATCCTGTGAACGAAATGGTCAATAAGAATGTAGCCTCTCGCGCGGATCGTGATACAAGCCACTTTGACTAGTGCTGCCAAATACTTAAAGCGACTGATCCACTCCCCAGCCTCGTATACTCACGCAAATGGCAACCACTGCTAGACTTATTTTGTTGTACGAAATACCTCCATTAAGTCGAATGAGTTAAAGGACAAGTTCAAAGTCAAAGACGTTCAAATAATATGGCACAGTGATGCTTCTGCTGCTCATGCAATTTAGAGAACATCCTTTCATTTCCTTTCACTCAACTGCAACTTTTGAGAACATACTTACATAGATATCCCATTCTAACCACCCTGTGTAGGAAACGTCCAGTCTGGATTTGTTAACTTTTAATGAAATTCCTTTACAACAATTTTCGTCTGCAGATGTGACACCGATAGATAATCCAGTTGACATGCACGTCACGGAACACATAATCACATGAAAATTTATGAGATTTTGAGAATCCTCTTTCCCACCTCCAGTCGTCACTGTTGATTTGTATTAAAAAAAAAAAAAACCCATTTCCATTCACGTGATAAGCCTGATTCCGCGGAAAATGGGATTTTAATGCGTTCTTAATATCCATCTTCCGAATTGTTGATTTTTTTTTTGAATTTAGATACACAACCCCGGGATGCTCTAATAACCATATTAACCGAAGGGATTTGTATGTTACTTTTATGTTAATTTATTATTTTTCTTCGAAAGCCCAAAACTCAGATACAAACTCAAATTTGATTAACATGTGTGAAAGATTAAATTTAATATTAATATCATTTGTTAACTGGATAACAATCCAAACAAACGGACAACAATGTGATCAGTTAGGCATCGTGTAACATGCCTATTTGCGTGCAATTACTTCAGCAGCGCTTGTCTGTGGAGAGGCACAACATATTGCCTTCGTTCGCAATCTCTTTTCATTTTCAATTATTGAAATATCAACAGGATGGGGAAAAAGAAACAATACTGTAACAACGAATGAATAGAGAAAATGGAAAGGACTGTGTTTTGCCTATTATGCCGACTAAACCAAGCAGATACGCCTACAGTGCCTAACTGCAGTTTCCTGGCAACAAAGCATGTGCAAACAAGAGGAAATGCTGCCAATTTGCCGAGAGCTACTGTTGCAACGAACAATCACAGTCTAGGGTTTTCTAAAGGATAAAGTGCCAGTGCTATGCAGGTGACAATTGTGAGTGTAACCCAGTCTACATGGAGTGGTATTAAACATGGTTGTGCGCCGGGGGTGGCGGGCTGGGGGTTTATGAAATGGGAAAATGTAAAATAAACTAGGATATATAATATGATGTAGGTGAGAGGATTATTTTTTTTCAAGGATAATCCTAGTCTTATGTTCTGTAAAAAAAATTTTGTTTGAAAAAAGTGTATCAGGTTCAAATATTCCATGAAGGCTATATGTATCTGCCTAAGCTGTGTAAAAATATTGATTTTAAACTTTAACACTTCGCAATGGTGTAGCACACGGTGATAGTACAGTGTACAGGTATTATTTTGGAAATAAAAACTGTAACTCTATTCAAAACTTTTGTACACATAGCGTGGTATTTGTTTACAATTAAAAAGCAAAATACCGCTCTTAAAATGCATTTGGTTCATGCAATTGTAAAATAATTGTTTCCTTTTGAAGGTAGAGGCTTTGGTAGGAGCTTATCCCAATCATTTGCGACTACGTTTTTACGGATCGGTTAGTAGGTTTTAGGTTATGTAATAGTTAGGTTTCACCATGGATCAGGGCAGTCCGGTGTACCCTATACTATTTTCCTAGCACATAAAAGGAGCCTCCGAAAGCCGTCTAGATCAGATATGTATGTACTTCAATCTTCTGATAAATACATAAAGCGGAAGCCAGATGGATTTTATTTCTTCTTTATCCTTTCACTAAAGCCAGTGTTTAAGGTGTTATGGGATACTTTTTTTCTAAATGCTGGAATATATGGTTTTCCTTCAAAAAATATAAGGATTATGTCTAGAATGAATACTCAGTTTTGATCGCAGAGTACAGAATAATTCACTCAGTGACTATATTGAGTTCATACGAACGAGGAGCAGTGAATAAAGCAAGCTTTGCGGCCTGTTAGCACAATATAAAGATGTAAAGCTAAATGTAGACAGATTGTCAATTAATCTGTCAAATCTTATGCCAATTTTTTGAAGATAAAGATCTTTAAACTTCCTATAGTAATACTTTTAAAAAATTCATGAATTTTTTCCATTCTATTAAAAAATTCTTATCATCATATAGAGCGGCCAAGTTAAGAGAAACAGGATCTTGGTGTACCAAATCTTAAGGTCACAACAGCACATTGGATTTTGTACAACAAAATCTGGTAGTTAATGTATAATCAAATAACAGAATGAACTTCAGAGATCCTGTCATAGTCAGTTTCCCAACCAAATAGGCAAACGAACCAATGAGTTAAAATAACTATTTTCACTGAACGGTTCCAAAATGTGAGGTAGAGCTGGAGATTTTCTTTGATTCCTTCTACATTTCCATGTCACATCGATTTCTTGATTCGTGCAGCGTCTTCCAGGCGAATGTTCTTGCTGTAGTTGAGACTTGGCGACTACTTAAGTAAGTAACGACATCCCTTAACACGGTAGTAATTCTCATTGACAGTCAGGGCACAATCGAAGGAGTAGCCTGTCACTCAATCCTTAAAACTAGTAGAACAGTCAGTCCAAAGGGAAACTTTCTTTGTTAGGTCATTGGCTGAAAATTAGTTTAGTCAGGGAAATAAACGAGTTGGTGAACTTGGAAGACAGGGATGGTCTTGCCCTTAATCATAGAATCTTTGTTCATAGAGTTCATGTACATTAGGAAAATCCTTTCTTCATAATCTAATGTTAATGGTGTTAACAGGGACATTATCAGTTTTTCAATGTAAAATGTTTCCCTTTGTCCCTGTTAGTTAACACCCTTTCCACTCTCGATAGGTCACTTAAATCTTGGTACTAAATCGAGGCCTTTGCGTTAATTAGGTTTTAGCACGGCTTTCTGAATACAACCACTTCTACCTACCAACAATATCTTATAACAATTGCTGCTCTACTGTCTTTAGCTTTAACAAAATATCCGATAAAAGAATTGTATAGATGTTAGGTTTTATTGAATGTTACATGGTGTATCTTAGAAGAACATAACAGAGGGACAATAACAACCAAGGTCACGTGAGTTCTGATTCTCAAATAGCACCTAGGCTTTTATTGTAGGGATCACTTCTCCATAAACAGTAACTATACCAATGTATTCTTCCTTGGTCCATGCAATAGTATAGGAAAATAACCTTATTTAGATTTACCCAGACAAATCGAAAAATCGGCTTTTTGATTCAAATAAATGTGAAAACCAAAGTACACAGAGACTCCCTCTTTTTTAGATTTTTTTATTTAAAATATGCTTAAGGAAATCTCTGCTCGAGGTAGTTGCTTCTCCAAAGACCTTTTCACAGATCTGGCAGTGCTAAATGAAAATTCTATATTAAATTACAGGAAGAAGCTCATGTTTTAAGGACGTTGCCAAAAAGTTCATCTTCATAAGTATAAATGTGGACTAGGTTTTCTCTCAGAACATCCTTCTTCCTGCGTGCAAATAATCAATATTTTCAATAATTTATTTAATATAATACAAACATGTTCTGTGTATGTATTTACGACACCACTTGGACTGCCAGTCAGCTTTATATTTGACCTTTTCTAAAATACAAAGTAAAACCAATTCCATTCATTTCTATCTAACTCATGATAAACATAGCATAAGCCATAACCCAGTAATCAAAAATATGTACATACATGCATAAGTTATACTCAGATTATACAACTCTGACACGCGTGCACAACGCATTAAAATTTGGGAAATAAATCCTTCAAGTCACACGATAACTGAATTGTAAAAGATTTACAAAAATCCGTAATCCATTTGAACAAAGCGGAGAATAAAAAAAATCCCCAAACTGGACTCAACTGTCAAGGCGAAAAAAAAATTTGAACATTTTTATTCGGTTCACATCATTTTTGACAGACATAGGAAGCGTTTGGAAACATCCTTAAATGTTTAACCACATGTGTTCCACAAACAAATCTGTTGATCACATAATATTTCCAAAGGGAAATCATACCAACAACAAAGTGGCTAAAGGAAGAGAAACACCAAAGAATAAACAAACAGAAAGAAAGCCTCCATAACCCTTGAAAGGCATATCCTTTGATTAATAGTCAACGATGCATGTGGCAGGACTTTATAAGCAGAAAACACTGCTGTCATGAAATCGGATAGAACAGAAAAAAACAGTCACCCTTTTGCACTGTCAGCCGTCACGAAGATAGACAAACAGTTGCCCAATAAAACAAAGCACCAGTATGTACTTATCCTTTCTGCCAGAAATTTACATTTGGAAAATCTTTATACCTTGATGTTTACTGAAGTTATCACTTGCTAAAGGTGGCGTCAACATTCATTTCCTTGTGCAATTTGTGTGCAAGGACTTTTTTTCTTTTCTTCTTTTAGTATGCGTTTGTCTAGTCAGAGGGAAGAATTTATCGTTGTCCTGCTGTCCTGCAGTGATGACTATCCATTTGAGTGTGATTCCTTTTTCGTACACAGTGCTCTAATTAAATACGTTTCTAGGAATCGGATTAAGAAGGATTAAAATATCATTTTGAGTTTCTAGAAGACGATAGCCGAGGTACCTTTAGGAAAAACGATATTCTACTGGAAGCCATTTACAGTGATGAATTGGATTTTTAATTGAGTATTAGCATTGTGCTTCATCAAAGGATGTTTCTATTACGAGTTCGTAGAAAGATCAAAAATTAGTGCAATTAGAAGGGAAGTAATTTACATTAATCCTTCGTTGTTACATAAGAGCGAAAATGTTTTGCACAATATTTGGTAAACATCGTGGATATTTCGTTAACATCGTTTAGCTTCAGTTAAAACAGGACGAGAGTATTTCAAAGCTACTCATTGGGGAGGATATGCAAAGGAATGTCTAGCGGTCCAGTGAAAGTTTCATCAAAGGATATCCAATTATATGTATAACGAATGAAATTTTACTAATTAACGATTTATCTTCTGGCTATGAAGGATTAGCAGCTTAGAAGAAGAAATATGCATTTGATGCAATCGCTTGAGAGTTTGAAATGTTATTTTCTTAGAATAAATTTAAATGATAATGCAATAGATTATAGCGGTGGGATCTGAAAGGACAACAAGAAACCTAGGAGCACTTGGGACCACTTCTGCTGGCATGGTCATGGATTGGTCAAACTATGAAAATTTAACAGTAAAATCTAAATAAAAGACTTGAAAACCTAGGAGTTTCATCAGCACACTTTGGAAAATAGAAGGACTGTTGTGGTACCACGCGGATTGAAGGTATAAATTGCTCTCGCCATGATAACATGTAACTAACCAAAAAGGTGTCTTAAGGCATCCGTGTCTTCATTTGGAATTTGTTTCCTTTCTTTTTATACATGAGCTCTATTTCAGAGGGTAGGGGACAGACAGCTTGATGCAAGTTAACCGGTATCCATGGGTCTACAGTTTGAGCACAGATTCTCCATAGTCATGGTTTCATGTCATAGCCAGAATTAAAAATATATAAAAATGGTTAAGAAATGTTACGTATGCGCCAGAGAAATAGCCACAATCTTGACATTCCTGGCATGTACTGGGTGGATACAGCTCAAAAAAATCAGGGTATCCAGGGGTCTACAGTTTGAGTAGAAATTCTGAGTAATCCTGGTTCGCATGGCATGGCCAGAATGAAAAATATGAAAAAATCGTTAAAAAATGTTACGTATACGCCATCGAAATGGTCACATTCTTGCTATTCCTGGTATGCTTAAAAAAAATCAGAGAATCCACGGATCTACAGTTTGAGCGCAGATTCTCCATATCCCTGTCTCGCATGGCATGGCCAGAATTAAAAATATGGAAAAATTGTAAAAAAAATGTTACGTATACGCCACAGAAATAGTCACATTCTTGCTATTCCTGGTATGCTTAAAAAAAATCAGAGAATCCACGGATCTACAGTTTGAGCGCAGATTCTCCATATCCCTGTCTCGCATGGCATGGCCAGAATTAAAAATATGGAAAAATTGTAAAAAAAATGTTACGTATACGCCACAGAAATAGTCACATTCTTGCTATTCCTGGCATGTAGTGGGTCGATTCAGCTCAAGAAAATCATGGCTTCCATGGCATGAGCAGAGATTCTGTGCAATCCTGCATCGCATGGCATAGCCACAATGAAAAATCTGGCTAAGCCATGCGAGATTAGTAAAAAAAGGTACAGACGTGTTTAGTATTAGGTAAATTATGACTGTCTTCCACACATGGAAGATTTTAAAAGTGGATTTCATTTTATGGACATTGATTGTAATAAAATCTTCTCCCAGTTAAACGGCCCTTATGACTTCATGAATGCAATTATTTCATTTCGCAAGGTATGCACAGTATTTTTGAATAAAAAGCTTCTCAACTTACCAGACACCCTTCAGAAGGTGTTCACTTCTTCTTGAATCTATAACGAAAATGTACCTTTAGTCTACGACTAGGACTTGAAGTATTTGCATCAACAGAAGACAATACGGCGAAAAAATATTCGCAGACGTTCCTTTATTGTCCAAGTGATACTTCAGAGCTGAGTGCAGAAAAAAAAAAGAAGTGATCCAGCTTTTCATTCGCATCTCTTAAATATTCCAGTGCAGATGTCTCTCGCATGTTTTACCCCATTCCTGGCTGAGTTCAAAAATACTGCAGCATTTGACAGCATTTGACAGAAAATCCCATAACTCGAGAGGACATTGTCTCTATGCTATGCGAACTATTGTATCACCAACTCCCTGGGGGCACATGGAAACGTAATAAAGAGAAAAAACCTCTAACAAAAACAACAACAAAAAAAAGACAAAATCTCAAGACACAATTCGTTGGGACCGTCCCGAGGAGGAGGCTTACCATGCCCAGAACGGCGGTGTGTTATTACAACGACCTACAAAGATACAACCATTCCATAGCGTTTGCACGTTCGCTATGCAGTTGTCGACCAGTTATGTTTGCTCCATTTTTCTTTTTACGTTTTCCCTTTTATGGCCCAACAATTGACTTAACAAGACGTATCCCTGCAAAGTACGTGGTTGTTAGCTGAGTTCCTGATCAAAGGACTCGAGAAAAAGCCGGAATTCCTGCGAATGGCATACATAACAATACCCAGTTGAATGGTCTTATCACACTGTCAGGCAGGCAGGCAGGCAAGAGCAGAAGTTCCACCAGTCCCATCCTGTCGGTCGACGTCGCCATTTCTTGTTGAGTTGTAATAAAAAACACACGCACATAAATGAAAGCAAGGATCAGAGGAGGACTTCCTTAAAATTTATTATTTCTTTCACCTTTTTTATTACACTTGCCTTCCCTGGTGTGTTTGTATTTCAGGTTTATTTGTTTTTTGCTTTTGCCTGCTTTTGACTCTTTCATCTGAATCTGAAACTCCTTTTGTATTCATCAAATGTTCGAGCATAATCCTGCAACAATCACAAGGGGGTGTAAGTTTTCTTGTTTTCTTTCTGTGGGAAAGAATACCATCAATCCACACCTATAGATGTGACACTGCCACGATGGTTGTTATACCTTCACAGTGAATTTTAGTGATTTAACACGCCTAACATGGCGAACTCAATGTACGAGTACACACATCTACATACATGCAATAACATTTTCCAGCAGAAGTCCTTGAAGTCCTTGTTGTTTTGTCTAGTTTGAAGTTTTGTCTTGTTTTTTTTCTTTTTTTTTTCCATCGCTTTCTTTTAGAAAGCAAACAAATGTGATGATGTTTTGCAGGTTGTTTGTGTCTGTTAGTTTTTGTATTTTCCTTTTAGTTTTTTTTTCCTCTTCTTCATATGTACTATTTCACATCAGTTATGTCAGTTTTATGAAGGACTCTGGTATGAGAATTCTTGGCTTTTATTAAAAATCATAAAGACGCCTTTCTTCGGATCAATGCTGTGATGGTTACTTGGTCTCTTGGATGTCCTTTGCGTTTTTCCTTTCACCTAAAGCTGCGAAATGTATGTACCTAGGGTGTTTTAGTGTTTGTTTTTTTTTTTGGCTTTTTAGACAACAAGAGTGTGATATGATGTTTATGGCCTTCTAATGAATATCAAAACAAATAATGTGTCTGTAGTTTTACGTTGTTTTTTCTGTCACATCATGTTTAATGAAAATTAAGGACTGGTCATAAAAAAAATACTAACGTTTTAGTTGTAGTGTGTCAATGGATCTGCATAGATACATATATGTATGTTTATCTGCTTGTGTGCTGTACTGTAGTTTATAGACATCTATTACATAAATTTGAGATATAGACCTGGACATTTCACACGAGGGAGCGACACCGTTTATTCATTATCCTGGCAAATTGAGTAAAGTAGGGTACACGCTATCAGTTTTGGGCCATCAGTTATACAAAATCCAAACTACTCTCATTTGTATGGAAGCTAAGCAAAACTGATGGCTCAAAGCTGATAGTGTGTGCCCTACATGAAGGAATGAAGTTTTATGGAATAAGGTTGGATACAAATCTTTATTTAAAATAGATTTCGAAAACAAAAGGTTTCAAAAAGCTAAAACATATTAGGCCATCAAGAACTATTTATGGTTTTAGTCTTTCTGTCTCTCTTTTAGCCATACGTTCACTAAGTTCAAAACAGGTATCGGGTTTCAAACTCTTGTTGTAGGACTGATACTCTTGTAGGAACCAAAGTCGACCTTCTTTTCTGTTCAGGTTTGACTTTGGTTTAGAAACGAGTATTGGATTATTTACATGTAAGAATGTTGTAAGTTCTGCAAGGATGTGGATCTCTGAAAGTACTAATAGTTGTCTTCACTATTCTATTCATTCATGTGCTTAGCCAACTAGTTAGGTAAGTAGAAGCGATAGGTTCGTATGCAATAAATACATATATTGGTAACTCCTGTCGTGGAGTAACCTAAAGATAGAGAAAAAACTTGGTCTGTAGCTTTGGAATAACCAAGCTGTTTCCTCGAACTAACCCGACATTTTAATAAATTTCAGGATGGTTTTCTCAAGTGGACCAGGTTGGGTATTCACATAGGAAGTGAGATGTGTTCTTTCTGCGTCCGTGCCGTTTCGGCAGAGACCATCCTTTATAGGGTTTAGACTCTCGATGTATATGCAATCTTAGCGATTCCTAATATGTACTTTTGCTTGGAACAGAACACTCTGTCAAATCTCAGACTAGGCCAGACATTTTGGCTATATACTCGACCGTAAAATGACTTATAAAGAAAACACGACAGAAAGGATAGAGAAAGCATTCATAGTCTTCTATATACGCAGTAAAATCTGGGACAAAAATTGGTGCCCACGCCCACCATCATCATGGAAGTACACAGCCATCAACAGACACATTCAATCCTATGGATGCCTAGTCTGGGGGCTCGCAGTAAATAAGGATAACTGACCACAGTTGACCGCAGACCTTGAAACCATAATTACACTGATTCCATTAGACCTACACCAAAAGGAAATAGCTGCAAGGAGTAATTCACGCTTAAAGCAATCCAACTCTTGGAAGAAGGTATCATTGCGAGATATATTCATCTTCATATTCATTTACCTGAAATTGCTTGGTCTCTAAGATTTCGAAACCAGAGTAGTGTATCCCAAACGAAAGTATTAGCAATCGCAGGAGCGGCACTAGAACTATCCGCGAAACTAAATCTCGAAAGATGATTGACATATGTACATGTACATATATTAACAGTGAAGCTCTCATATTGGTCATCTCATCTAGTGAAACGATGCCATGAAGAACCTACAGCCCTTACAGCAGCATTCAAGAGAATGAACTCTAGGAAGAACTAGCAAGAAAGGAGGTTCAAACATGACCTAAAAATTGTCATTGCCTCTGTTCTAACGCCCCTTGCACTTGTTAAATCCAATATAGAGTCCCGAGACTAGATAATGACGGATGGAGCACACTCTTTTCTTGTCGTCCCACTCGCAGTATGTATAGTCGCCTTAGGTGGGACATATGATCTACATTTCTACGCTGTGAATGTGCATTGGCATATGTAGAAAAATCTTACTAAAGTCCGGTATAGATGTCCCAAAAATGGGCTCAACATTTGGAATCAGGAAAGAGTAACTTTTGAGGACTTTGCCCAAAGTACATTTGTAAGCCCCGTAGAGTCTAATTGACATGTCATCCTTCACAATAGGTACCACCGGTGTGCCCCACTCACTGTATGCATTTTGGGTAATGTCCATTCTAGACGGTCCTGTTTCATTTGGTCGTGGATCTAATGGGGTACCTTGTGCGGAGATGTAACTTGTCTCAGCATTATCGGACTTGTAAAGTTCCAAAGTAATTGCAGGGTTTCTGCACCAATTACGCGAATTAACCAGTTTCTTATGCTGCCTCTAACCGGGTTAGTGTCCTCTGTCAGATTTTTCAAGCAGAAAAAAAAATCCAGCCTTTTACGAGAATTTCTTCTTAACTTTCATTTTCTTCATTGAAGTTTTCCACTTGGTTTCTCTCATGCTGCGTTGTTGCCCTGAACTGAACCACATTTGTAATTGCCTCCAAAAGGGATTGTAATTGCCCTGAATCCATTGTTAATTAAATTTTTCTTTTTTATTTTTCTCTGCTTCGTCCCGCCAGTTTTGTGTCCGTGTGTGTGGAATAAGGAAACGATCCATTCCATTTCAAGCGAATAATGAATGTAATTCAAGTAACATATAAGACGACCTGGAGTGTTTAAGATTGGAAAGAACCCTGAGGTATTGTGAAAGTGAGTCTAAGTCATTCCTTGCGTTTGTGTTGTACAGTAGGACTGCGTTTGAAAGTAGAGAACATAAGACTTTTCTAAACAAAACGATGCTACATTTGTTCGAATTTATTGACAATAAATGGTAAAAGTCCTCTCACACAAGGCGGACATGTTTGCCCAGCTAATTCGCATTATTCCTTCGTTCTCCTATGGGGAACGATGATGACATCTTGTTGAGTGTAATGGTCGTGAACATCGCCATCAAAAAGGAGAACATTCTGTAGAAAACCGCGTAAAAAAGGCCCTTTTTTAAGGACCTACTTTAACTAAATCCACACTTTAGGCTACCTAGCCGAATATCTTAACGCAAATATCCACATATAGATGGAAATCAAAACAGTATATGTACGTGATGGGTCATAAGCTCTTCAAATATACTATTTACGTCATTGTTTGCGTACATATGTATTAGGTGAGCCATAGCCTCTGATGACCCACACATAACACAGCATCACTTCTACACCCACTCAACCGCTCATTAGCCCCCAAAAGCAAATATATTGAAAATAAGCACACGAACGTTTCATTTCAAATACAGTACCTAGACACATTTTTGTTATTTCCCAAAATAAGTGTCCATTCATGGCAAAAACTTCAACCAATGAATCTACGAAAATTAAGATACTTTACTTGTTAATTTCAACAAAAACACATTCTGCGTCCAGTCCATGGCTGGTGCTGCTTCACTTTTAATTGCTATTCTCGCCATGTCGTGGGCAACACATTAATGGCAAACTTTTTCCATTAGTTATCTGCTCTAACATAACAATAAATCGACTTATTCGCCTCACAAATTTATTACCATCACCCAAATGCGGGTATGTTTCTCGTTATCGTTCAACCATCCTCTTCCCCATATATAGCTATCAGCCTACACTCTGATTTGGTTTTAATTGAAATCAATACGATATTAAATTTTCCACGGAACATCTACCACTTGGCTAGTTGGATGGTTGGTTGGTTGGTTGGTTGGTTGGTTGGTTGAAATCGGCTTACTTTATCGTAAGTCCTAAATTACAGCGCAGCTTAACACTGCATTCGGGTATGCCAACCTCTATAGCTATCTGCCAAATGTTCGAGTTGGTAAAATCCGAATAACGGTACAACGTAACGTCGACCACAATTCTAATTTATGACTTTCAGATATTGGACGTTCAAGTGGGCCATTAAAAATAACACTACGAGTGCGAGTACATATCCTGGTATCCTGGTTCTCAAAGGCAACGCCACTATCCAAATATCCTTGCTTCGTATGTATGTATGTGTTCTACTAAAAAGAAGTAATTCTATAAAAAAAAAAAAATAAAGAAGACTTGATGGTATTCTCTATAGTCGCTGCAAAATAATAATAAAGGTTCTTTCATACTGAAACACTGCAGTGTTGCAGAGAAATGGAGTAAAGAATGTTAGTTGGAAACGGTGTGCAATTTTTAAGATCCACAAAAAACTCACCCCCACCCCATGCAAAACATTCCCTTAAAACAACAGAGTGGAACAAAAAAAAATAAAAAAAATAAATAATAGTAAAATAAACATTTCTGCGTGGAGAAAACCACTGTTCATGTATGCATTCTGGAATTAGTTTACCAGACGTACATACTCGTACATGCATAGTTTAACGATGTCGAGGAGTTCAGGCTAGAAGGCGTGCGCTTATTTTTAATTTTTCGTATTTCATTCAACTTCAACAATGCAATTTCACAACGGTATCCCTTTTGTTTTTCGCTACAACAAAGTAGACTATGTGTAGTAGGTACCAGGACCAAGCTCTCCCGCTTTGTGTAATTATTGTCGGGGTGCAACTAGGGGCAATTTTACCCAATGAATTTTAAAACGGAGCAAGACGCAACACACCCAACAACGAAGGCAAATACTGTAATTACACTTATAAAGGAGGCAACAAAAAAAAAAAACGAGAGTTTTCCAACCAACTAATTTTCCACTTTCCTAGTTTTTTATCCTACTTAGAGAAATACTACGTGTAAATACTACCCCACCTACTACATATGCATAGATACTTGTACCCTATAGATACTACTATTCGTAGCATAACATTCTAAAATTGTATATGTTGCTGTTCTACTTTGAGAGACGTGGAGGGGGTTCTGTTTGGTAGTATCTAGAAAACCACTCTCAAAATAGATCCGTGGGGATTTTGTTGAAATTACCAAAAAGGTGCTTCTGGTTAAAGACGACCTCGATGTCGATGGGCACCTGACAGTATTCCCAGCCTATGTTAGAACATCGTCTGCCGTGTCGCCTTCATTGCAAAGTACTTCTCACTTCAGACTGACGATGGTAATGATAATCATTGTGTCGAATGTCCTAGTCTGGAATAATTACAGTCAGGTAGGTTAGTTCAGTTTTTTGGAATGAGCTTTTAATCACCGATTTCAAAACCACCAGCAAACCTACAGGAAAGCTATAACCTATCTGAAACAGATCGTATAATACCCTATCTGTGTTTTTGTTTTCAGACACAGTCGATTGAAATGCAAGGATATTTTGAAACTTAGATACTTTATGATATTCATCTGTTTTCTGTTGTTGTTACCAACTACATCTTTTCGGATAGGGTACAGGAACAAGGACACAAATACAGTATGCTACGTTGAAAAGTTTAGATTCTTGGACAAACACAAAAATGGTGTCTGTTGCTTCACGGTAAACATACGAGTATCTGTCGAAAAAGTTGTTTATGTTTATACAGCTACCTAGATACAAAAACATGAGTAAAATGTTGATAATGATGGGCGGGTGCTGGTGCTGGTGTGCTGGCGATAATATCTTGACATAATGAATATAAGTTTGAATGGAAATAAAAGTGGTATTTTTTTTTTTGTTTTTTTGTGGAATTTTTCACATCCTTTTCTCTGGTATTTTACGTTTTTTTCCTTCCTTTTTTTCGTCTCTCTCTTCTTTGCGTGTTTTATGCTTTTTTTTTGCTCTTCTTCGGGTTGCGTTATCTAGGGCATCATTTAATTGAAAAACTTTGAGGAAAAGTGCTTATGTTATGTGCTTAATGAATATGTGACGACGAGCTGAGAATGGTTGAGTCGTAGGAGAGCGTGTGTGAATAAAATTTAATTAAGAGTTTTGCAACTGAAGCCATTGCAGGGTACAAGTAGATGAATGAAATGAATCGTATTGGAATAATCTTGACATAATTAATGGAAAAATGAACGGAAGTGAATCTGCGGATACTGTGGGAAATTTTAAATAGGTAGGAGATGTATTTAAAAAGGCCTCAGGTACTTAAATTGTATTCATACTTACAGTGTTCCACAAAAGTTTGGGTACACACTGAAACACCGAAACGGTTTTTTCAAATAGGGAATGTTTCTTCCTTGGTGTCAACACATGCAGTGGTAAAAAAGGGAGAAATGTGTCAAACAGTCAAATTTTGATATAAAGTTCAAGAAACCGATCGAAGATAAAAATGACGATTAATCGCCAAACCACAAGACCTAATCTGACTGACAGGGCGATGATCAAGAGGATTATGAATGTTTTGCATCTGTAAACGGATGTAAACGTAAAGGGCCATCGTTGAGGACCTGGTGGCGTTGGAACGATCCACTAAGTCCCATGTTTCCGTCAGGTTCTGGAATTTCGGAAATCGCTGGTGACTTTTACTTTCAGTGCAATAGTGATCTCAAAAATATGGTGGGTATATTTTATTTAACGCTTAATACATTTTGCGATCACTCCACGAAGTTCACATCTGAATTCTATTGAGACCCTAAACGATGCATTGGAATGCAAGATCTGAATTCAAATCAAATTTGGAATAGAGGCGAACTTAAGGAAGCCGCAATATATGAGAATTTGCGTAGCATTCTAGACATTGGCCCTTGGTATTTGTACCGTAGTTTGTTCGGTGGACATTGACTCGAAAGACAGATATAGATCTAAGATTACGCCGATTAGTGCTAAGCGTGATACACTGAAGTAGAGAGGGGCTATTTTTGTTACCAACTAAAAGTTGATGAATGAAGAGTGAGTACGGCTTCAATCGCCCTGAGTACGTAAGTAAGGTCCGGGTATCACTCCACGGAAGTCCTCTTAAAGCAAATCGAATAAACTTGCGCTGTACTATGGGGTCTGGGATATTCGAGGAGAGGTCGAACAAAAGTTGTGTAAAGGGATTTTGTAATAAAAGGATTAGAAAATCATAAATTTTCAAAATAAATAATAAGGTACCAAGATCGCTGCCTTGAGATACTCCAGAAGATGAGGAAGTTCGTGTACAGGAAACATAGTTCGGACTTTAAACTATATCTAAAGGTTATTCTATAAATGTAATGGAGTACCAAGTTTCATTTTTAAAATTGTCTTTGAAATCAAAAAAATTAATTGAAATGTTGTAGACCAATTCAACTGAGTACCATACCCACTACTGAAAAACTTTACAGATAGCATCAGTACAATGTTATCAATACAATTCCACGAAAGTACAGAATGTCACGCCCACATAAGATTGTTAACTTAATTTCTTAATTTCTTAAACGAATAATAAAATAATCCAAATTTTGTTCGACATGAATGGTTTGATGTTCATACACCAGAATTTATCATTTTCTAAAATGTAGTTTACTTTTTGCAAACAAAGCCGTAAGCATACTTTTGTGGAATACTGTATGAATTTATGCGGCAAAATGCTTATTCATCCCAGTTTTCCAAAGAGAATAGAGTGGAAATAAAATAGTGGGATAGGTGTCATGAGTTCAAGTTGTGGAAGCATCATGGATGCTTATTAAATAAATTAAATAAAATTTATCACAGTGTCAGTGGATTGCTTTAATTCAAGGGATTTTATATAGTACATGTACTGGAGTCAGAAATCATTGACCTTTTCGTCCTCTTTCCTTTTCTGCGTATATGTATGTTTTCTTGTGTCAAATACAAATGAGAATAATTAAACTAAAAACTCGGTGGGTAGTGGCAGTATGTACCTATATTCGGTTACTGAGTTGGTTCTAGTTGCAACCATAGTTACGCAGTTTTTTCTAACTAAACAGACGTCCCATCTCCACCTAGAATGAACACATGCCAATAATTATAATTAGAGTTCTAATTGATTGCACGAAACCCTACCAATGCTCCTCGACTAGTGTAGGTACCATTAACGGAGTAATGAAATCTAATAATACCAGAGTTTCAAACCACTTCTCCAGAAAATCTATCCTGTTCATCCTTCCAACTATGTACATAGCGTGCAATTATATTTTAGAGTGCATACTTTTAAGCGTAAGTAAATAAAAAATATCTCTTTCGCTGTGTCCTTACATTATAAGGATATTCATAACGCCCTTGACCACTTTGTTGTCCAAATATTTTGCTTTCGGTTAGGCACGATGTGGAAGGCATTAAGTTTTGGACGATTTCAAGAATATTAGTACTGTTAAGCAAATGAATTCCCACGACGCATCTTCTTAATAAACGATGTCTATGGATCCGCAATAGTATTTAGAGAATCAAGTCGAGCTTAGCAAGATAAAGAGAATTCAGCTGCTTCCATAAGTAAAGTTGGAATTCGAAATTTATTGGCTTTTTTCCAGGAGAGTGTGCCAATTAGTGTTTCCCCAAAAGACTTAAGAAATTTATTTTAAATCCTCCCCGGTATTTTCAGAAAAAACTTAAAAATGTCTATTTCTGAATATTCGTTGACTAAGTTCTCTTTTGGTGCCTTTCAGAGTTCAAGGCGGTTGCTTGATGTCTTATAAAAATAATGGATGTTGTGGAAACTTCGGGCGACTATGTATCCTCTTTGTTTTCTACGTCAATGAGGTCTCTCATGAATGCTGAAGTTAGTTGTTTTGAATGGCACTATGAGTTTGATAATTTGAGCAACGATAGTTTGCTTTCTGGATAGGCTACTAGCTTTAGTATTATAATGTCTATTACACACCGATGTTCGATGTTTTGTTGTATAGCCAAAGCTGTTGGATTAACTTTCAAAAATCTATTCTATCCAGTACACCGAAATCTTTGAGTAAATTACCTCCAAGGATGTTATTCCCTGAGTTTGCACACCCACTCTCTTTTCCATCACATAAGCCATGACTTCCTGTAAAATATTAGGGAGCTTTATATCACTTTCAGATACAATCTATGTGGATCCGAATGGTGAACGGCTTCCATAGTCTGATTTGATATCTGAGGCTATGAATTATACACAGAGTTCTAAGGTTATCAAACTCGAGACTGACTTTCAGTCACCCATTTTGTTTGACCCTGCTAAGAACACGTCACTTTGTCTAAATTCCTTTTTTGGTCAAGGACGACAGTAACGTTTTTATCGACCTTGTTTAAGCGTTTGCCTACCGTGTCATAGTAACAAGTTGCCCGCCATATTGTTTTTTTTTAAATCTTCAATAGTATGAAAGTTTAATGGAAGTTTGATTACTCATATCTCTGTTCAGACTTGAGGATCAGACAAACAATACTGAGTTTTCATTCACGAGTGTACTTTCATTCAAGATGAGCTACTACCTGTTCCAGACACTGCGTACAAAATTGCAAACTACACTTCTGAACAACATTTCTGTTGTAACTCAGTTAAAAATATTTATTCATGCCAGCACAGGTATATAAACATGTATGTATATCCAATTACAAATGCAAATTTCGGATCCCCAGGCTCATTTACTTTATAACTCAATTAACATTCAACACTCGAGTATCACTCAATTACTTCATCAGCCATGTAAAGTCAAACCGAACCACAGCAGAGTAATACAACCGCACGGTCTTGTACAGAAATATGTACTCGTACTTCACTGCACTTCGAAGTAACCCCATCTGCGCACAACTGCATTGACAAATCCAGTTGGCAGGACCAAAAAACAGCAAAAAAAAAAAAAAAAACCCAAAAGATTAAATTAAAGTACCACTTGCAAAAAGCGTAAACACAGAAAATTCGAAACCTTTCTCCGAAAAAATAAATAAAACTTCCTAAAAGCCATGTTATATCCAAATTAATGGTCCCCTCCAAGCTCATAACTCAGTCCTCGTAAACAGTCCTCCCTACGAAACACAGCCAGAGAGACGCAGAATACTACGTGTTGTTCAGAAATTATTGCTGCAATCCTCAGTCAAGTTTTTGTAATCGCTGTTCTTTTTTTTTTTTTTTTTGTATTCTGTCTTCACAGTTGTTTCCTTTTTGTATCCTTGTTGGTTGAAGGATGTTACAGTTATCCACATTTTCCAAAACAACATTACAAATATACATTATCCTTGAAAAAATGATTAATTTTTGACACGTTATTGCGATTTTTAAAATTACAAATATTTCTCCTTTTTCTATTTTTAGAATACACCAAACCAGGCGACAGGATCTAGAGCTATTCTAAATGACAGCAATTATCTGTTCAACTTTCTCTCCAGATTAAGTACTCCAACAAGGCACATCGAACATCGGCTTTAGCGTCAAATAGGATAAAGGTCTGGCTTTCTCTAAGTAATTGTTCATAATTAAGCTGATTCTGTAGGGATCACTCATACCATGAAGTCAAAGTAGCCGCAAGGACTTTACTCTTCGACTTGGTGTGGCCAGAAAAAAAAAAAACAAAAAAACACACACACAGAGTCTTGTAATTATGTTATCGTCACGACTGAAATCCCAGGATCACCTAAAACAGAGATTTCACATTCGAAGCAAATTCTTAGAGAACTAAAGAGCAGGGACGAAAAGTAAAGTGGAAAAGAGAAGAAAATCTGGAGAAAAAAGAAATCAAAAAAAAAAAAAAAAAGAAGGAAGGAAGGACCAAACAACACCATGTGCAGATGCTGAACGTATTCGCTAGAACTTCAGTTAGAAATGGGATTACGACGATAATTGAACCTCAGAGAGAAATACCACAACATGGCGCAATGCTACCTGATTCTGTTCGTCCTTTTTATGTATTCAGGTGAGTGCTAGCTAGCATTGGTGCTATTAATTAATGGGTTTAATATGTGAAAGTCCTGGGGTGGATATTTTTTTTTTTTCTGTTTGCTCCTTTTGGGAGATAAAATGTTATATTCATGTTCTGTTCTTTTTTTTTCTGTTTGTTAACGGTGCGGTAATTATGACGGGTAACATAATGTGCAAATATATTTGTTCCAGGACAATATGAGTCTGGTGTTATTTTCGTGGGGATTTTGGTGTAGTTGGGTTTTTCTGCAGACAGGATTAGATGTGAATATTTGCTTCGGGACGTTGAGGGTGTGTTAAAAAATGTATGGAAGTCTACCCGCGTTATAACAGAGCCCGCCGTTTGCGAATTAGGTGGAGTGTTAACCAAACTCTTTTGGTAATTTCATAATGAAGTATGTGAAACGACTCCGACAGCCTACTGCTGTTTGGTTCTGATTTTATAAACGAATGCGGAAAGTATGTCTAATTATGTATTCCTTCTGTTTGTGATTTTCAAGGTTTTTAATTTTAAAAAAAACTCGGCAGTCAGTCTAATTAAAACCTGCTTATAACCTCCTTTTAGGCGAGTCTTCTGTAGTTTATATAGCAAATGATGAATTTGAAAAAAAAAAACTCTGTCTTTCTCTATACAGATACAGAAATCTCGAATCTTTTTTCACGTGGCTCAATTCAAGTCAGATATTTTGTTTGTATTCAGAGTGAGCTCAAACGAGCATATATGCTACCTCGCTAAATTTGGGAAAAATAAGAAAATTTCGTTCCGAAAATTGTATGAAAAAACTGGTTACTCATACGCCACCGAACCAGATATTGAAATCCTCAATCCACCTTGTAGTAGCTCAATTCTAACCAGATATACTGTGTGTGTGCATCATGAGCTGCATCATGAGCACAAACGAGAGTAGCTGTTACCTCGCTTAGTCTTGGAAAAATGAGAAAAATTTTGCTCCGAAAATTGTATGAAGAAATTGACTACTCACACGCCACCCCGCCAGATATTCAAGTCTTGAATCTACCTTTTCCTAGCTCAATTCTGACCAGACATCCTGTTTGTGTGGATCATGAGCACAAACGAGCCTATAAGCTATTACGTTGAAAAATTAAAATATTTTCAGTAAAAATTTTAGAAAAAAAAGTTGCACATACGCCACCGAAAAATATTTAAAAAAAAAAAGTTAAAAAAGAATTTTTGGTGAAGTGTGCTTGTTCTCGAGTCTCTTTTTTTAAAATGACCCACAAACTATTTATTCTCTTTGAATTGATTGATATAATGATGAGCCCGATTTAAGTCACTTGAAGAAGACTAAGCGCAATTGTTAGTGCTTTCGAGGGCTAAAAGGATCGTTATGTGATCCTCCGCCAGGAATTTGTTAATTTGATTGGTTTTCTATTTATAAACTCTTTTACAAATGCATGCATATTACTGAGTCTTCTTAGACAAGAATGAATGAAATCCATTTCAGCCTTCAAGTTCAAAAGTTTTCTTATAAGTAATACTCACGTTGAGGCCGATCCTCGCCGGTTCCTCGTTCATGTTCTTTCATATGCTTTACTGTATGAACTGTGCAATCGGTTTTTTCTTTCACTAAATTGAAATGAGGCTGTAATTTCCAGGATAAATTTCATATACTACATTCCATTCCTAATATTTGTCATTGCTCTCCTCCCGTTGAAGAAAGCAAAACAAAGAAACGAAAAAAAAAAACTATTGGAATGGCAAAAATCTCATTAATTTTCCAATATCCTTTTTATGAACGAAATTACACGCTGTCATTATCATCCTTTGGTTCAAGGTGGAGCCGATGATGGATCTGCTGAGATTAAAAGCAACTGCGACTTTCATTTCGTAGTCATGCTCATGGTACACGTTTATCTTTAAAGAGGATGAGCGCCTTTTATTATTCAACTAAATGGAGGATTATCCAAGCGAATATCCTTCGGGGATGACGTGCGTATTTGCTCATTACATGACTTCAGTACTGTGTAATGCCGTAAGATGTTATAGTAGTTTCATGCTGTGATGGCAAAAATGAGCGAAATAAAATCTCGCCGACTTAGTCTCTTCTAAGAGACATTCAATGTCCAATTGTCCAATTCGCTCCCAAATGGCCAACCAGCACACCAACGACGATGGTACATTAGTGCAAACGACGTGGCCGCATGTAATATCTTCCGTTTTCTGTTCACACCATTCCTCAGACTCAGGCATTGCCTTCTTTAACTGGAAAGGATTCCAATCAACCGTTGAATGGCATTATTTTCAGAACCAAGAGGCGAGAGCAAACAAAAATATATACGGGGGACCTAAATCCAATTTCTACAAGCGAAGTGTAACACGCCCACCGTGTCCGCCGTTGTGTGTCCACAATCATACCGTTCCACCCACATGCCAGAACGAGCTCTCGATTGTTTCAATTCTTATCGGGTTTCAAATGCTGTAACACCATTTTACCGTTAATCCACGCCACACCACGACGAGGACTACCCCCACCAACGCAAATACCGGCTGACAACTGTGTATATTCAAGCAAATGGCCCAAGCTGAACCATTATATATGTCCATGGCCTGGTATTGGAAGAACTCCCAAGTGACTGTTACTGCTCCAGCACTAGGTATGTAGTTATGTATGTCGATAGGTACGAGGTACGACCATAAGCCGGTCGCCGTGCCGTTTTGGAAAATACCAACCGCCAGCTAAATTGTAGACCAGGAAAAGGATATGAGTTCGCAAAAGGGATAAAACTCCCTGCGACAATTTCCATTGTCATTCTCTCGTATCTCTATCATCATCGTCGTCGAAATCGTCGTTGGCGTTGTCGTTGTCGTCCTGTGTGGGTGGTTGGTAGTGGAAAACCATTCATTCGCACGTGTGTACCTGAATAGCTTACTTCAAATGTGAGAGTATATGTATTTTGCCTACGAATGTGGTTAAAAGGGAAAGGGATCGAGGACCTGTGCAACCACACACAACTGCTTTACAACGGAATTTAGGTTATTGGATTTTAAGGACGTTCCGAATGTGTGTAGGCATGTATACGTGTGTATGCCGCAGAGTAGGCGAATCAGGCCGAATCTCTTTTTGTGCAGGCAGTGGGTGACATATTAATTTTAATAGCTCCATGGAATGATAAATGCGATAGGTAGCGGATTCCGTGTGTCATTGACCGAGTTCATTATTTGTGCCGAGAATGCATGTTAATGTGGAATAAGAATGAGAATGGAAGGAAGGAATATTTCACAATTCACTGTGCGATATGGCAAACTTTACAGATGCATGGGAATATAATATATGTCTATATATATGTATGTACTATGGTGAGCTGATAATTACAGTTCCATGGGATGGAATGGAATTTTGTGGTTTCCTTTACCACAATGAAGTATGTGTGTAGAATTGTCCAGCTGTTGTCAAGACAAGTAATTCAGAGCGTTTTCTCTGAGGGTAAATGACATCTATGAATATCGTTTCGAATAAAAATGTTTGTCTACGCAAAGTGGTGATTTCTAAGGCCCATCTTGTTTAATAATGTAAGGCCCAGGGACGCAAGGATGTGTGTGTCTAACTTAATTTATAGTCCACCCATAGAATAATCTTGTCGCAACCAAACCGCAGACTTTATTGACAACCTGAGTTTATTGCGTAAGAGTCCTTCCGTTGGCGGTTTACAAATTACATACATATGTATATATGCAACATGAGGAGATGAGGAGATGAGGAGACGAGGAGATGAGGATGAGGATGATGATGAGGATGAGGATGAGGATGAGGATGAGGATGAGGATGTGGATGTGGATGAGGATGTGGATGAGGATGAGGATGAGGATGAGGATGAGGATGAGGATGAGGATGAGGATGAGGATGAGGATGAGGATGAGGATGAGGATGAGGATGAGGATGAGGATGAGGATGAGGATGAGGATGAGGATGAGGATGAGGATGAGGATGAGGATGAGAATGAGGATGAGGATGAGGATGAGGATGAGGATGAGGATGAGGATGAGGATGAGGATGCGGATGAGGATGGGGATGAGGATGAGGATGAGGATGAGGATGAGAATGAGAATGAGAATGAGAATGAGGATGAGGATGAGGATGAGGATGAGGATGAGGATGAGGATGAGGATGAGGATGAGGATGAGGATGAGGATGAGGATGAGAATGAGAATGAGGATGAGGATGAGGATGAGGATGAGGATGAGGATGAGGATGAGGATGAGAGTGAATTGAGGATGAGAGTGAATTGAGGATGAGGATGAGGATGAGGATGAGGATGAGGATGAGGATGAGGATGAGGATGAGGATGAGGATGAGGATGAGGATGAGGATGAGGATGAGGATGAGGATGAGGATGAGGATGAGGATGAGGATGAGGATGAGGATGAGGATGAGGATGAGGATGAGGATGAGGATGAGGATGAGGATGAGGATGAGGATGAGGATGAGGATGAGGATGAGGATGAGGATGAGGATGAGGATGAGGATGAGGATGAGGATGAGGATGAGGATGAGGATATAGTAATCTGTAGTTTATCGCTGCTGAAGGAATCCGGAGGTTAACGATCGGTGAGTTTCGCTCACCGGCACGGAACTACATATGTCAGTTTTATAGTACTGGATACTTTTTATAGTATATAGGATACTTCCCAAGGATTGTGACTTTTCTTCATTTCTACATTTCTAATTGTCATACTGTCTGATCACGGTTAACCTTTAAATTTCATGATATAATCGACATAATAATGCTGCAATGACTTTTCCCCAAATCAGTCTCGATACTGTTCATTGCCCACCTCTCAATTCCAAAGCAAACATCAAATTAAAACTGATCAACCTTGTGGGATACGTTTCAGAATTTAAATGAACAAACAATTGCTGTGGCCCGTGAGCGTTTTATCAACTTACCGCAAAATGAATTAAACACTTGTGCATTCGTGTGCATATTTTGGTAAATATTTAAGACAAATGCCAATAACCTCTAAGGCCCACATTACCTACTGTGCAATTCGTAGAACACATCCTATTCCAAATTGATTTCCAACATCATATCCTCTGTTGAAATAGAACAAGCACAACCCAATTGTAAGCTGGATACACATTTCTGGTACATGGCCTTGCATTAGTTCACTCAAAATAATGTTTAATAACCGGAAGTACAAATTATCCATTCATACGCACGCATGTACATAACATCGGTCAGGGTATACAGAGCCTTTTCAATGGTCATCGTGATCGTCAATGCAGGACCTCATATGTATTGCAGTCGCAATTCGATTGACTGGAATTCGCTTGGAAATGTGTAAACTTAAAGTAAACTTTAATAAAACATCAAGCCAAAGTCTGCACACTGCCTGAATGATCCTCTTGAAACCACAAAACGGAGGACATTTGCATAGGGACGCAATAAAAGCGGCATGAATGGCGCCAGGCGAATTTTACATAAGTGGCAATTTGAAAATGTTGGAAGTGACAGTGCTACGCTTTAGTTTAATTTAGTTTTTCCTTTTGTTTTTCCCTGGGCGTCCTTGCTCGTCGAGTGAGCAGATAGGATTGTTGCCAAGAATTCGACCCACTTAAATCGGCGACCAGTGCCGTATACACAGATACACACATATCTTGGTATGAAAATACTTTTCGCTTCCGGTTATGTGATGTACGTTTTGATGGAGTGGAGTCACTGCTTGCGTACAAGATACAGTAACAGCCTTCTGTGTATAATTTAAAATGCTCGACAATATGCAGTTCCCTTAATTCCCACGAGCTAGGGATCCTGACTTTTTGGTAGGTATACCAACAGTTTAATGGGTATTTTGAGCCATTGAATGTTTGACTAGGAACGGGTTCTCTGACAGATAATCCCAGTATGAATGTGAGTGTTATAAGTGGCAAACTGAGTTTATTTTATGGATGAGCATAAGCCCCTTGAACGACAGTGGGATTAAAATAAGGAAGTGTTTGGCATAACAAAAACTCAACAGGCGAAGAAGAAATCCCAAGGGATGTGACTTCCTTTTTGAATTTTGTCATAGTGACTTCACATTCAAGAGATGGCCTGGATGAAAATGTCGTCTCATAAAAAGATAAAATAAAATTTGTAGATTCAAAAGCAATAGCTATGTAGATGTTTCCGTGGTTTCACAGCGCTTAGACGTTTTGGTTTGCTATGGGTTGTACATAGTTTCCGGTTGAGAGGACTACGACCCCGCGGTGGGTTTTCATTGTAATTAAATTCATAAAATGAAAGTTGGGGAGGTGGAGGTTTCTTCTGTGACTAATAGGCTATAAGTCTTAAGAAATTCATTAGTAATGTTCACTAAATTTAAATAAATTTGGTAGAAATTCATGATATGCATTAAAGGACCATGTTTGTTTTAAAGTATAAATTGAACTCGTTTGTTCTACTACTTACAGTATTCCTAGGTTTCTACAGGAAATGAGTGTAAAAGTTTATGTTACATACCCAGTAGACTTAAGCCGAAACTTCTGAAAGTGTTTGCATACTACAATTGAGGATTTTTTATATTATTTATTCCATAGATAGAACCAAAGGATCTCAATTGAGAGAATGCTATTGCGGTGCCGATTTTTGAACCTATTGCCTGCTGTGTATAAGACATAAACATATGTCTAAAGTAGTATGCTTAGTGGCATTATCTTGATCGAAGTAATGTTTGTTACTTACACCAATTTTATCCACCGAAGATGCCAAATGATTTCCTAAAATGCTTAGATACAATTCCTTGTTCACCGTTGTATCAACGATTTAGCTCCATATTTGGTTTTCTCTATACCGACTTTTTTGAGTCACTAGTGAACAAGTCATACTTCTCGAAACTTGGTCAAAGGTTACTCAACCTTGTTGGTACCTGATGTAAACAAGTTAGCCTAAGCGTCAACACTAAAAGAGCACCATAGTTGCTTTCATAAAAAGACGGATTCAGAATAAACTCCAAAAACCCATCCTGTTCGGTGAGGTTACAGAGTTCTCCAAGAAAGTCAAATACCAGGGTCTTACTCTCGACGAAAAACTCACCTGGAGCTCTTATTCCACGAAAACCATAGACAAAGCCAGGATCTCCTAGTGGATCACCTCGAGACATAAGCCCCTAAATTATGCTGTGACTTGACACAGTCATAACTTCATTTAAGCAGCGTCGGTATGGTGACAGAAGAGGAAGTAACCTCAATAAACTTCAAAGACCAGTTTTTGTATGTACTACGGGAGCAATGATAACAACTCCCACCCTTCCATTCTTACATCTTCAGGTAAAGAAAGCTCATGTCTGAAAATGTTGACGAATCCAAGCTATGTAGTCCATCCTGATTTTGCCGCAGGACTAAACTCAGATGAAATAGTGGGAGTTAACTTCACGGATTGTATGGTAAACAGATGAATCAAAATCAGATGAGGGAGTTGGGACTGGGATATACTGTGTCAACATTCAGTTACATAAGCAGGTAAAGGGGTAACTCCGTATTTTAATGGGAAATTTTTGGTATAGAGGTACGTCTTAGAAAAAATGTCAACAAACCTATCATTTTGTAAACATTCTGATAACAAAGCTGCCATTAAAGTATATAGACTTACATCAAAACTAGTATGAGACTCCCTTTAAGTATTCATGTCATTACTCAGCAGAAGAAGAGCTCATCTCATTTGGGTGTCAGTTTACAGCAATGAGATTGCAGATATACTAGCCAGATATGAATCTGCATCGACTGTCATGATCCCATAGACCATTCTGTGGACTTCCCACCAGTACTGCAAAATGTTATGCTAAAAGCTGGCTCAAAGCCAAAGCTTGCCATGACTGGACTAATACTGAAGGTAACAAACAAGCTAAAAAGTTCACGCCAAACATCTTTCTCACAAGAATGAAACAACTTTTAAGTTTACCTAGAAGTCAGATTTGTATAGTCACAGGATTCTTCACTCGAGATTTTCAAGTCAAAATGCAGAAGAACATACATTGTGCCACTGTAGCTGTCTAATCAGAGCACCTTATCGTCACTTAAGTGAATTCTACCTTGAAGCAGAAGATACTTCTCCTAACTCATTCAAAAATCGACTTGAATTCATTACCAACTCGGGTATAATGAGAGAGCTCTAATTTTGGAGGAAGTCACAATAGACATAGACCCGTCTGTGGCCGCAGTAATATGGTGACAACCTCACACTTATAATCTAATCTAATCAAAAAGATATAATTGAGGAAGACTCTATAAGGTTTACATTCGTGATCGGATACTGTGTTAGTCGAAACGAGCTTTATTTGATGCTTTTTTTTTAAAACGAGAAACTGTTTAGGATCAACTGCTAAACAGGGTAGAGTTTATATTAAATTTTAGTCAGATTTGCTTACCACTTCACATAAATAAGTACAAATATAGGTACATGTGTTGTGTATATTGCTGATTTAAACAATTCATTATTTTTATTATAAGAAAATTGTTATTTCTTTTGTTAAACCAAGCTTGAAAGGACAGTTTCTATATTTTGTAAATGGTTCGTACTTTTTACAGTGCTCCATAGAAATGTATCTATAAGAAGAGTTCAAAAATCCATTTGCTACATTCTATATAATTCAATGCTACTCAAATTCATATCGTATTTCATTTCGTAATACCCACTTCAAAAACTCATAAAACATCCTCGAACTTGTTTATGTGAAACTCTTAACTTTTGGATTGTTTTTGCATTAAACTCTGAGGATTCATAGTTCAATGACAGAGCATTGTGCATTTTCTTCTTTTTGTTTCTGTGTTCTCTTGAAATTCAAAACCACAATTCAAACAAAAACACTTAAACATCAAATAACTTTTGGTAACTCAAAACTATGATACCACGCGAATTTAATCCTCAAATACCTACAGACACCGCGTGTACTTCATTGGAACTTGATCTACAGCTCTTTGCAGTTCAATTGAAGCAAGGAATATTTTGTTTCTGTTCGTATGTGCAGGATGTGTATATTTTTTTCTATAGTGTAGTATCTGTCGCTTTGTCTTTTCTATTACCAACTACGGTAGCGTGTCTGTTATCTGCATTAGTATGTGTATCTATTTCCAATTTCAACTAGGATGCTAGGATACCATTTCATATTGTGTGTTTCAATTATTCAGTGGCAGTTTTTCTATTGGTATACCAGAAATTGACAATGGTTTGTACAGACGATCCTACATCCTGATACAGAGCCGTCTACTGGTCGTGCGTATTGAGTTCTGTATCACCGACGAATCAAATTTTCTAAAAAAAATAAGAACAATGAAAGACTCTTCTTTCGTTTCGAAATAAAACGTTCTGATAAGAAGCTCTTATGATCTGACCCAGAAGAGAGAACTTCTACCAGTTCTACTGTTCTCCTGTTGAAATACGAATCGTTGGCCAGTTAATCTTAGTCTAGAGGTCACAGTGTTTCCTTCCAATATTGCTTTGTACACCTCCCTATTGGTTTTTCCAATCACTTGAGCTAAAAATAGAAAAAAAAACCTAATAAGACCATAGCAGAAACACCTCAATGTTTATAGGCATGGATCACATAATCTTTATTCAGTGCTGCTTCGTGTGTGCATCATGGGCACAAATGAGCCTAAATACTATTTTCTCCGAAAAATGTATCAAAAAATTAGTTACACATACGCCACCGAACCAGATACAGAAATCCTGTATCTTTCATCTCGTGCTTGAATTCAAGGCAGATGTTCTGTTTGTGTGCATCATGGGCACAAGCGAGCCTAGATGCTGGCTCGCTATGTCTTGGAAAAATAAAAGAAATTTGCCCCGAAAAATGTATGAAAAAATTGATTACACATACGCCACCGAACCAGATACAGAAATCTTGAATCTTTCATCTCGTGCTTGAATTCAAGACAGATGTTCTGTTTGCGTGCATCATGGGCACAAACGAGCCTAGATGCTGGCTCGCTATGTCTTGGAAATAAAAAAATTTTGCTCCGAAAAATGTATTAAAAATTGATTACACATACGCCACCGAACCGAATCTTATTCCGTCCAGTCTTTATGCTTTTTGCCCCATTCTAACCATTTCTGCTTGTTTTATTGTCACAGTAGGGCTTTTCGAAAACCAATTACTCCAAATAGTTCAGTTCATTCCAGTAAGATTTGTTTGACCGTTATCAAGGACAGCGGTGTGTGTTTCCGGTTATTCATTAATTTTTACACATATTTCGGGTATTGTTTCTATTGTTGGTCTATCCGTTTGCGTGTTGTTGCACTTAAGAAGCCTTTCTATGTAACGAGTGTGACCCAAGTGCTCTACCAACAACCAAAAGTCATAAAAAGAAATAAGTATCTAAGTATAAGTATAGGTTCAAACAGACTTTTTGGGTAAAAAAAAAACTTAGTAACTCACAAAGCTTAATCTCTATGTATACATGAAGGCAGTCTAGGTAGGCCTCAAATTTTTGGTTAATAATGTACATATTTAAGTTTAGAGTCTATATTTATTTTGTAGTTACCCATCGTTCATGAGTGAACATCAAAATGTAATTATCGCCATTACCCCGTATTGACACATGCATGGCATGGATGCAGGCATGCAAGCGGATAGCCTTGTTGGAGTATTTGTTTTCATTTTGTTCGCACTTTTGGTCATCCATTAGGTGGAATACACAAAAATAATGCACATTCGCACCACGAGTTCAATACTGTTGGGTACCTATCCCTTCATGCCTATTCCTCGAATAAATATCCGATCCTCGTGCGTCCTTACTGAAGGGTTACTACACCAAAGCCATCCTTACGCTTTGACACTCAGAAAGTCATATCAACGAACATAAAAAAGTAATATATTCAACCCCGCCAAGGGTACCATTGTCGCAGATGTACTATGCAAATTAAGCTTGAGTGCCATTCATATACTTTATGAAATATTGCAGACATTGCAGGCTTTTAAAATCTCCAATTAAAGTGGCAAATCCACTTCTGCAGAATACCTAACTAACAAAGAAATCCTTTCAAAATCAATCCTTCAACCCCTACGGAATATTAATAAAAAAACGAAACCCCCTAATGGATTCACACCACTCGGACCAAACAAAAAAAAACAAAAAGGTACAAAAATTTAAATTCCACTCTGGAACAGTTTAAATCCCTGCCGAAATCCTTGTATCATTGGTAGAGCTACCGACCAAGAAAACAAAAAAAAAATCGGGAACTAAAGAGAATCGAGTTCACGCCATCGAATGCATAATCACACGAAAATTGCTGAAAGCATTAAAAACAGCCATTATCTTTGGTTGTCTAGAAATGGTATAAATTATGGTGCTTGGCCGCAATCCTTCCTCGGCCTGGCAAAAAATAAAAAAAAAAAAAAAAAACCAACTGAAAGATTTTAAAGTTTTCTTTTCGTTTTTGTTTTGGAACCGCACTAGCTCGAACTAATGGACGAACAATTTGTACAGCGTTAAAAAGAACATATTTATGGGTTTGCAATTTTGTGTGGTTTTTGTTGTTCTATGGCATGGTACCACCTGAAAGGATTTAATAGCTTAAGGATAAATGCGAACAAAAAAGAAGGAGTATAACACTGAACCTGAAAATAACGTGAATGGTTAGTAACACCCTAATGACTCACATAAATCGAGAATTCGGTGCGGCGGCAGAGGAGAAGGAGGAGGTGAATATAGGATTCGCATATCCTGCCTGGAGAGTTATACATACATCATTAGTCATGTGTCGCCGCGATCCACGATCATTGCCTTTGCAGAACTCACGCTTGGATATCCTTTCGTAACCAATTTTTCTCTTTTTTTTTTGTTCTGCGTTATCCTATCCCTTTTGACGAAAGAATTTCCTCTTCCGGATGTTGTTTGACCAGTTTCAGTTTCCACCACTGCACCGGTCTGGATAAGAGCAAAAAACACGAATGTTTTGCCAGCCGTTTCTTGCCATGGTTGCCGCCGGCGGTGGCGGACAAGCTGACCATTTATCACTTGATGTTTTCGCTTCCTCTTATCCGCATCGTCCAACATGCACTCAGTGCATGGGTCCAGGATGTTGTGACTTTTTTATGCTGGCCATGTTTCCATGGAAGAATACTCTTTTGTTCTCTCTGAAGTGGGAGGCTTATGATAACAGTAGCCCGAGAAGTGTATGTCCACCTACGTACATATAGAGGGGATGGAAAAAAAAAAAAATTGAAACTGTGGTCATACGTTATATTGTCAAAGGACCCTTGGAATACCACTGCACGGCAGATTATCATGGTAGGTATGTGCAAATGTGGAGGTTGAACGCGGATGTTCCTGACTTTGGTGGATAGCTTGGCCGTTAAGGGGGATACAGAATCCGTGTGGTTAAACAAAAAATCCACGGACAAACCGTGGACTAAAGAAATATTTAAAATTCGTCAAAAGACTTCAGCTGGAATTCGGTGTGTGCACAGCACATGGGAAACAATTATTGTGCTAATGACTTTTCAACACCCATGCTCTAGTGGGTTTCCGGCTCTAACATAAACTTTTGTTAAACAAAGCTAAGTAAATTGGCAGGATGTGTTTTCACGGAAACAAAAAAAGACCCTATATCCATTGCTAATGGTGGACATCCGCGCTGATTGTGAGGTTGGTTTTTAGTCCTGGAGCTCCATTACTTCTGCTTTAAATTACAGGCATAAACTTGCTTTTAAAACAGAGGTAATATTTAATGGATATGGCAACATGACTTACTTACACTAACAGTGGGTTTTGTGAAAACAATCGACCTCGCGAATTCAACTGAGATCGAGGTTTACAACGTATTTTTTGTGTGAGTTTACATTTTAAATGAAGAATCAAACCCTGCCTTACACTATATCTAGAATGAGTTAAAAAATCTGATAGGCCTACTTATCCACATATACCAGACCTATAAGTGTTTTAGCTAGAGCTTAACAAGAAACGCATTGGGAAATGGCTTGGCTCGAACAGATTGAAAAAACACAATCTAGTACAGACCCTAGTAAGCCTAGGAAGGTGTGCTAAATTCATAGCCAAATGATTCAAAGTCAGTTTGTGACTAAAAAGCTTAATATATGAACTAAGCAACTAGACGAGTCTAATAAAATCGTAATGTGCTAAGCGGTGTACTAGCCTCACGAAGGTTCTACGCGGTATCTAGATCTCACACTGCTCTGGCTAGCTCATCTGCTTTTTCGTTACCCTTGATATCCATGTGGCCCGGCGGCCAACAGAGGGTCACTGAGATGTCGTCCGGTGGTTTGATGTATAGTTTTAACAGCTCTGACCTTACCGATACTGACTTTAACGCTTTAATGACTGTTTGATTGTCAACATAAATACTGACCATCTTACCGGAAATATTTCCCTCGATAATCATGTCTGCTTTATTATAGAGACTAAGCCTTGAAAAACAATACAATCGTCCTTAAGTCTGAAGAGCCAACATGTATCTAGAGACTCTTAGTGGACGCAGTAGACCCATTTTCGATCCATCGGTATAGGAAGCTAGCATCCCACTTAAGAATTCTTATAGCGAATCTCCTACTACAGTTTGGTAGTGGGACGATGTAATCAGTTTCCGTCTAGCGTCTCGATATAATCGACCAGTTCAGAATTGAGGCATGAGCTGAACATAGTCCGGCTTCCCTTAGTCTTAGCTGCTTTAGTAGTTCTAGCTACTGAGCTGCCGGACTCGATGTCGAGTGGAAGAATGTTGGCATTTGATGTTGGTTATGAGGTCGTCTAACGTTTCGGGCTATTATCCATAGACATTAAATCACACGAATGACGTGGCCAATTGCATTGTTCTATTCTGAATATAATACCAATTTTCACCAAAACTCGTCTTCGATAAGGTGCTTGTTTGGCTACCTGTATGACATGGTCTTACACCATGGTCCTGCAAACACATTAATTTTTTTAACTAAGAGCTACAACCATTCTGTATGAGAACAGACTTAAAGTTCTAACTTATCGCCAGGCCTATCCAAATCCAGATAGATTTATCCCTTGTGCCCTCGAGTCATTACGTACAGAAAAGGCAATTTTACTGTCAAGTTGACAAAAGATACTAATACCACTTTCGACTAGATTACAAGGACAACCAAAGAAAATAATGGTCAAATTGACGTACATAGACGTACACCTAGTCCATCAAGTGCCCTTAGAAAAACTGGCTTCGCATTAAAATGGATATACTTGGAGGTCTATGAACTTTTCTTCATTTCACTCGAGACGGCATGAAGCTACGTATACCAAACGCTTCCTAGAATTGTTCCTGAGAATTTGTGATACAGGCATGGTCCCGAGCATTGATTCCTCTTAAAATATTCTGACTTGGTTGTGGATTTTGGCTACATCAGAGCCTATGTGATGAACCCCTAGATTTCAGAATTTAACTGTTGATATCTGGGCACGATGGGTGCACATCGGCGATATTTTACGAAACAGAGTTTCGACAGTCAAACGCATTAAAAATCCTTCCCTTCAAATTGGCATATTGTGAGTGATAGTCAGTTTGCTAAATTCTATACTTTTAGAGCTATACTATACTGATTCACTATCAAAGACTCCTTCTGACCGCCTGACTGCCTAAAGAAGACTAATATGATGAAGGGATATAACAAAGAGGACCTTCCTCAAACACTGACACCTAAATCTGCTCCCTTCTTAGTTCAACCTCTGTCAAACTTAAAGCCCTCATTACAGGTCATTGAATTACAATTAATTTGTAAGCTCCAATGCAAGTAAGCTTACTGTCCTACTATATCCAATCATTAATTAATAGGTCTGCAGGCCAAAAGTTCAATACACCAACTAGGTCGTTCATATTGCTCCCACTGTACACACTGCGAGTACAATAAGTACACACTACGAGTAATCCATCCATCGATCCATGAATCGGCAAGGATTTAAAGGACAAATATCGCAGACACAAATAATAATCTACCAGGTTCAATGAAGATGACAATCTCTTTCTGAGTACCTTTTTCAATTCACGTACGTTGTCATTTTTCGCTCACATCAAATTGCATTCAATATGAGCTCTTCACTCGAACTTAAAACCATTCTTCTCGGTACGAATGGGCATCGATGATTGAAAATATCTTAATAGGCTTAAAGCGACTGCGTTGATTGTTTTCTTTTATGACATTGATGTCCTTTATTGTTTCCGTCTGGCTTTTCAATTCCAGTTTTCTGCCCACTTTTCCATCTACAATGGTTCTGCGGGAGATCATTTTCCAAAGGCAAATATAATCTGGTTGCTTCAGCACTTTCCGATTGTAACTCAAGAGATAAAAGTGTTTTCAACTGACTGGCTGCTGACTCAAAGGGTGAAAACGGAAATCCCCTCACGCCATTAAAGACTACCTTTATGGCGGCTTAAAGTCGATTCTGTGAATAAGAGCTGAATGTATAAGTACGTGTACATGGGCTATATGTGTTTGCTTTCCGTCTATCAGGATGCACTAAAGAGGGGATCTAAAGCACCTGCAATGAATGATTCATTTGTGGTCTTTTATTATACGACATGTATGGCCGGATGTGTTTTTATCCTCTTTAGACAATGCGGGAATGGGATGTCTGTGTTTTATACACTGAGAAAAATGAATTTAGATAGGAATTAGTACAAGCTGATGAATGCGATAAGCTACTTTAAAATCAGTCAGCAGTTATTATGTGACACTATCGTCACCAATTGTGTAGTAGGTTCCAGCTTCCTTATTGGAAGCTTAGCTAACTCCAGCATTTGATGCATTTAGAAAATCTTCTCTGAACTCTTTCTACTCTATCGATATGAACGTTATAAAAGGATCACAGCACAACGTCGCCCTATTCCAAGACTGATCAAGCATAAGCCTGAATTAAGTCACAGGGAAGTAAGGGTTAGAAAATTTAAATGTATTGAGTTTGACAAAGCCGATCATAGAACTTAGGTTTAAAGTTATGTAAAGACCTTGCGTTTATTGATCAAAGATACCCCAAGACCTATTTTTTACCTACTAAGTTTTACACAAAAAGGAGTTCCCTGAGGTATTAGTTTCTTGAACATCGCATACAAGCTCTTATCTTGTGAACGTCTGAAGGGCTTCATCAACACTCTGATCGGACCCTATCAGTGCGGTTTTAGGCCTGGGAAGTTAACATTCGAACCATTTTTCGCTCTTCGACAGATCTTGGAAAAAAGAAAGATGAAGTCTAAATCGATACCCACCACTTTTTCATTAACTTCAAGCGTCATATGGCAGTATCCATAAGGACGAACTACACAAAGCCATGGTTAACTTTGGCATCCCAACCAAACTCGTTCACCTGTGCAGGATGACGAACTCACCGAGAACTTTGATGTCAAAAAAGGACTTAGACAAGGAGACGCGCTGTCATGCGATTTTTTTCAAAATCGTACTTGGAAGGATTGTGCGAAACTCACAAGTCAGCTTTCAAAAGTCCGATATTAACATTATTGACAGAACACGGCGGGCTGTCACTGGTGCATTCACTAGTATTGAAACAGAAGCCGCAAAAATAAGTTAGTGATAAAATGAGAGCAAAACCAAGTATATGCTGTCAGCAAGAAGGGACACACAACATCGATGAATTGGACAGAACTTGACAATCAACGAGTGAGTAAGAGACTTTGTCTACCTCAACTCTGCTGTTAATTCTGACAGTGACATTTCTTCTCTTTGGGCTGAGAACAAGGAGAAGTATAATCATCACAGTCCTGCTTTATGGTAATGAAGGCTGTCGGGCGCATAAAAAAAAAATCCGTCGAGATATACAAGGACATCGATGGATGGATGGATATATGTAAATGCTCCCACTCGCAGAGTCTTCGAATCCGACCCAGAGGAACAACACACTAGAGGAAGACCTTTGATGGCACGCACAAGTATAAGGGGACCGCAACCAACTTTAAGTGCGCAATTGGAGGCAGTAAGCGGAGGACTGAAGAGGGTTGTTGGTTGAGGTTCAGGCTCACAAAGAACTGTAGCGTCACCTCTGTAATTAAGTAACTAAGTTCCATACCATCGAAGTGATTCAGAAAATTCAGTTAAAGACAGTTACTGATTGTAACTTGAACAATCGCTAAAACTTGTGATGTAATAGGTACATATTTACTATAGATATTGCATCATTAATAAATATTATGCAAAGGAAGGGTCCCAGGTGATCACCTTGAGGTACACCTGAGTCACAGTCATTTGGTTTTGAATTTCTCTAAAAGAGTCAGAGTTTTATACTGTGATTCACAGAATAAAAAGCCTTCCTAACCCCAGTGTGAACTGTGAACAGCCTTTCCAAATGATTTTAACAGAGACGACGCGAAATAAACGATATTGGAAGCTGTAGATCTCTCTGCAACAAATCCGTGCTGGAACTCGGAACATAAAATTTCAGTTTTCCCCTGACACTGCTCTCAAAAGATTTTAGAATTACTAACGTTTTACAAATATGTACACTTGTGTTGTTCTCAATACCGATCTTGGAACTGAATATAAAAATTGGAATCAAATAAGAGAATTTCACATCCAAGACGAGCTTATGGCAAGTAACAAATATTATTCTTACATTTCGTAACAAAAAGAGAACAAATTCCAACTTTCAGATAGCTTCACACTATCAAGAGTCAACGAGACATCTTGTAAGTCCGGCACATTAGACCCAAAATTTACTTTAAAATTGGTGTTGACTTTGGTGTTGAATTGGTCGAAACTATTCTAGCTAGCTTATCGACTGTTTCCTTTCCTTAGAAGCCCTTATGTTCCGTAATCTAGCATAGCATAATGCTGTGCCTAGAGCTACTGGTATTGAGTTTCTGTTTATATCTCTTGACCAGTTGTGGTTGTAATGGAAGTGGTGGCTTTGACGCCTGTCTGTCTGGCTGTAGATGTCAATATGCTTGCTATTTTCCAGACTGCATAGGCTCTTGCAGGGCTTGGTGAAATCATATTTTTCCGCCTTGAATACACTCTCGTGGTTGGGGACTTTAATGGACCGACTTACTGTTTGGACACAAAGTATGTATACTTTTACTACGAAACCACTGTCATCATCTACTTGTATACACATCACTCAGGAGTGAAGTTCCTTTACAGTCTGCACTAGCAATCCCAACCTGCATTGCTGGACGCCCAGATGTAAGCACACTTAAGCTAATGAAAGTGCTAATTACCCATTTTCGTCCGCAAGAAATAAAAAAGAATATTTTATAATATCATATAACGGTTACATCACCCATTTTATCACTCATTTAATACCCACCGACCACTATAAAGCTAAGAGACACTAAATTATCCTTTGATTAGGTTTTAATAACACATCCCAAAATAAACTATCAGCCATCACGTAGCAGCATTAACATTTTTTTATTATTACACAAAACAGAAACAACCTAATGGTGATGTGTTCAAAGCAAACATCAAATGTAAATAAACAAAATGTCTAATTATTCCCTATGTTTGCGCTTTTTCTACACTCAAGGATACGCCTAATGTTGAAAGCCCTTTGTTTTTCCTGTATCCCAAGAGTTTAATTCGAATAGAGATGGACAGTCGTAATTGAATAACACTCGGGCACCCATTCTCTATGCCAAATGACTACTTTGCGTGCAAAGCCACACATGGGTATTATTTAATAATCAATGGTAGCATAATTCAGTTCCGCAAACATCAATCACACGCGAATTACCATGACATAAGCAAAAAAACAAAAAAACAAAAAAAATATGATACCTTAGGGTGTTGGAACAAATTTCATTTTGTACATTTACAAAACATCCTTCATATTAATTTACTGAATGTTGTTATTCCTTTTTTTGTTTAAATGTATGTTGAAATAATTATTCAGTTGATGGTTATCACGCGAGGAATTGCTGTGGTGTCATGAAATTGTTAAATTAGTGCAAACAGGTGGCAAGCCTGTACATATGCATATTTCAATTTATCTAATTTTTCTTCTCTGTTTTTCATTTGTAGGAGCACTTGAAGGCGCATCAAAACGATTCTTCACCGACTTCCTACAGGAACTGCCAACACCCGGTACTGGTGGACCAACTTTTGATACCACAGTGCCCGCAAACATAACCGGGTTAGTAGGGAAAACCGTAAAACTGGTGTGCCGGGTGAAAAACTTGGGAAATCGAACGGTAAGTTAGAATTTATAATTTTTCAATTATCATCCATAATGGAAATCTCCAAGTCCTTATCCCTTCGACTACGATTATCCAAACAAATGGCAAAAGCAAAATTAATCACATGCCTTCCGCTTTATAAAAAGGGTTAAAGCTCAAGGACTACGACTGTCTCTATCTCGTGTTCGTATATCGTTTTTATAAGTATTTTCTCAAAATTTACATTTCCATTTCATTTATCCCGTTTGAATGGGGAATCACATCACACTCCCTGTATCCCGCCCTTAAATAGTTTCGAGAAGGACTACCGGAGATGCTAATTTGCCGATGGAAGTATCCCTATCTCTGCTCCTGCCCCCGTTCTCCTGCTTCAGTTCGACATAAAATATTCTGTAATGGAAGTTGAATCTTACACTTTACGGCTGCCATTTGGGAAAGAGCAGGGAGAACGCGATAAACCCGGGATAGAGCTACCAATGGAAGATGCATTTCTCTGAACAAATACACACGGTGGTATGAATGTTCGACACTAGTAATGGATATTTGAAGCGAGTCCTGCCATACACCGGGAAAGGGAGAAAATCAGCTTTTGCATTTTAAATTTAGAAAACAACTTTTAGTTTGCCGAGTGCGAATGGATAACTGTCAGTGTGACCAGACGTAGAGAGATGTGTGATTTCTAAAAGTGTATCTAACACTTAAAATTGTTGTCACTTTAGATATCGTATGTATGGTTCCTGAAAGTTTTTAAATACAAGAAAATCTTTCAATAAACTCTCAGTATCCACGGAGTTATGAAATTTTACTCCACTTTCCTTCACAAATAGAAAAGACTTTCGAACATTTTTTCGGAATATACATAATCTGGTCACACTAGCAACAGTGTTTGCTGGAGAAACGCAGTCATGTCGAAAGCGAAATACTCGTAGCTACGCCCAGATGATTTGCGTGAAGATAAATATTATTGGAAAAGTGATTTTCCAACGAACGAAGAGAGTGGCTGTGTACTCATTTACGATGCTGCTGTGCTGCAGAAAAATCACTTGGCACGAATACATACTTGGAGTAGGATAAAGATTTTTGACAAATCAATAAGAGTGAGGAAGAGAAGTTCAAACTCACTAGCACCATGAAGGCACTAATAGATGCAGTCATGAAAATATTTGATTGCATGAGATTCTGCAACGATGTTGCTTTTTTTTAAAGCCATTTCAGATTAAAGTTTTCTATTCGAAATGTTTTTAAGTATAAATGACATCTGTCTAATGACTCAAACTGGAATCTGAGATATTGTGTTAGGAGTCTTTGAAGAGTTAAAGAAAATACAGCTCTGTTAAAATATGTTCTGAAAGCAGGACTTGACTCGAAGATGTACTAAGATGAGCCAAACGCTCAATTAGTTCAAAAATCCAAACTTTACAATGTAGTTCGTCTGTACCTACAGGTTCGGTGCGATCGGTGTTATATGCTCTTTTAGACACACGGGAAGGCTTGTGAAATTGGTTGATTGAAGCCAAAAAAATGTATGGTGAGTCGATAGGTAGAAAAGATGAGGTAATACCGAAGAAGGGACGTGCATTCGAGAGAATTTAAGAGGAACTGAAGAAGGTTTTGCTTCACGTGGAAAAGTATTAAATTAGTGTTTGGCAATGTTACGGTCTAAGCAATTCTTCGAACATCAGACCCGAAAAACTATCAAAGACATGACGAAATGTCTGTCAAAAATGGAGATGTGTGTGGTCACTAGAGCGGAGGTTTTAAGCGGACATGGAAAAGCAGCTAGTGGAGAAGGTGTGTTGAGAACTTACGTAGGATGGGCTCAATACGAAGGAGCTTTTGGCACAAGAGTGTAAAAAAACGTGACAAAACCCTTGGGAATTTTATGTCGATCCAGTGGTGATTTCTTTTCGAACAACATGAAGCAAGTTAACCTTAGTTCACAAATTGGAGGAAAGACTCAAAGTGATCTTTAAGTCTGGTTTTTGTATTACGTAGTTAGTGCTGGTAGAGGGATTTATATGTATGGCTGAGTAAAATAAAGATCAATGCCGAGATAGCTGGAATAGTCATAAAAGGTCTATTGTTTCATGAGGATAAGACCTTACAATTACTAAGGGAACAGCATTCAATATGTCCTTGCAAAATGAAAAAGGCTTCATTTAGAGATTTTTTGTCAAATTCAAAGGAAGACATGCTGAGATAGTCATTAATTTTACGGAAGTAGCAGTGCTTATCTGCAAAATTGTAAATCTTGGTTGTAGCACAGTTCTTGTGATACGACAGAAGCGCAATGGAAGCTTCTGTTCATTGCTGAGGACTACGATAGTTGGTTAAGATCAGCTCTTGGTGAAGTTGCATCTAGACCAAAGAAAGGACAATTGTTCTGCCGATGTGCAAGGTAGGTGGCTCATCGTCTTGTTATAGGAATCTTTTAGCCTCACAATTCTCCGGTATGTTACAATGACCTGGTATGAAACGAAGGGAGAGGTTGTAGAATTGATGGTTGACTGACTGTCGATGTATATGACAATATCCGATGATGATACTGCATTAACCGTCAGTCAATCAGCTGCTTGACGAATGGCATTGACTTTGACTTGAAAAACGCTGGAATAGTGTGCGAGGTTAAAGGAGTGGTCGATGTCTAGGTCTCTATTACGACTTATACTACGATTGCTGATGTGGAACTTTATGAGAGATTTATCCACGCCGAATGCACGTATTTTGAATGAAAGAGCTTGATGTCAAACTCGGTTAATTTACTCGGAAAGTGTTTTGAAAAATAGGACAGAAGAAAACACCTAGGCAGCGGTTTTACCAGTGTAGAAGTAAAACTTTTCAGAATCACGAGTTAGAAGTTCGACATTCCTGGTACTAGAGAGGAAGATACTACAAAACTTACTTACTTAACAAGCTCCCGACCCGTGAAGTGTCCCTGCCTGAGACACGGTAGCCTTCCGTTCTCTTCGATCCCGGGCACGCTGCTTCCAGTTGTCAAGCGCTCTGGCATCCGCGACAGCTTGGTCTTTAAAACGGAGGTGCGGTCTTCCTTGTCTACTACTACAAAAACTTTTCTTTAAAATACGGAAGAGCCAACGAATTACCACCAGCTGTATACTTTGAACCCAAGAGCAATATACACAGAAGTCGGTGCTAGTACCATTTAACCATTTTAAGGAATAACAACAGAAAAGAGATATCGACTCTGGGAATTTTTACCCTAAGGAGGTATGTTACAATGACTAACCTAGGTTTAGGACCAAGGAACAAATACTGTCTTTTCCTGTTGATGGGTGATCATGTAGCTTATGTTGAGTTTACTTGGAAGTTCTTTTACTGTAATAGTTCGATTTCTTTCGCCCATGAATCTTAGGAGGTTATTATCTAACTTTTCTGGCTTACCCGACCGAAGTTCATCATTTTAGTCAAAGTTTGGCCTAAACTTTACAAGCCAACGCCGACACTAGGTGTCACTGACAACACCCTCTTCACATCCATTTTCGATTTCTCTATCAGCTTTACTTCCATTCTATTTTCGGAATAAAAACAATAACTTATGCAGAATATGCTCTTCCCTCCTACGTCCATTTCAAAATTTAGGTAAAAATGCTTACCATGATGTCAACAAAACCAACAAATTTGCAGAATAAATGAGATGTATATCCGAAAAATTTATTTCACCAAAGGTTCCACAAAGTTTCATAGTTCTACATTTCCTGAAAGTAGGAGCCTTGCATCAGTTGTTTCAAATTTATTCAAAATTAGTTTTGACGCCCAACAATGTATTGTTAAACCATTCGGTGAACTGCACAGAATCAAGTCAGCTAAATTAATTCCAATTCTTTGTTGCAGTACACACATCAAATCTCTAAACGTAAAAGAAAAACAAAACCGCTACACAGGACCTGTTAAACTCACAAAAACCAATAATACAGAGTCCGCCATCTACATACATCAATAGGCGTGCAATAAATAAGCACGTGCACTGCAATGGGAACAAAATGTCAATAGGAAACCAAATTTCCAAAAAACCCCAACGTTGTATCCGTCTGCATAAGCCCAATCATCGATTTCATGTTTACTCGAATATATATGTACATAGTATGTGGATTTTGTGAGTGTGTGTGTGTTTTTTTTTTTGGGTTATTTTTCGATTGACTTTCCTGGTGTATCCCTGGCAATATGCAAGGATATGTACACATTCAATAGTTCGCCGTTGCACAGCAATGGCTGAGGTCGATACTCACATCTGATCCAAAAGTGAAAGGATCATTGCATCGTAAATGGAAATTCAAATTGAGGTTACACACTTGACAGGACCTCGGGGGGATATCCTCAGAAAAGCACAATTTTAAATAGTTATTCGTCGTAGAATGATGTGCCACCACTTCCTACATAGTATATGTACATGTGTGTATGTGCGGCAACATCGTATTATTTTTGCACACTCGCATACTGGAGGCCACTGCCATTTGCATTATCTGACAGGATATTGTTACAGCATACACCAATTCGCCCACCCATAGCCACTTTGGGATGGGATTTTGTTGCCATCGATACTGGAGCTAAGCGATGCAATGCCAGAATGGACAGGGGATGAAATGGAAATCAAATTTTTCGGTTGTGAAGCATTGAATTCGATATGATTACCGAAACCAGATTCAAAGTATTCTACGTTTACCATCCGACCATTGGTAGTAAAATATGGTCTCTACTGTGGGTTTACTTTTCCAATCGCTTAAAGCATACACAGCTTCGTCCATCTGTGGTACTCGTACAATGTTGGATATAGTTTTTCTTCGGTATCCATTCCCATCGGACAGGGAAACTTAAATTGAACATTCGCCTAGGAATGGTACACGGTGGCAGGACATCGATTGTAGCACTTCATCTGTATACAATTACGCTTTCAGATAGAAAGTATTTTTTTTTTTTTTTTTTTTTCTGTGAAACCAATTTTAGATCCTTTTTCTTCGACGGTATTTGGTTTCGTTTTCCTTTTTTCTGTCTTCTTTTCCTTCCTGCTTATGTCTTCGTTCGGGTAGGTGCTCTCAAATATTTATACACTTAAAATTGTCGTCTAGCTAATGGGCGCCATCTGTTCCCGTTTGATTTGGTTCTTCGGCGAAAATCACGACATCGATTCGCATTTCATTAAGTTTGAGTGCTTAATTTGTGGCCCAATCAATTGATTTTGAAAGAAAAGTAAATAAAGTGCTTTTGCTGAATGACCCATTGAAAGGGAGGTCTCTGTCCCTGTTGTGTAGGGTTCTTGTTGTATTTGATTATTCTTACCCTAAAGGAAGTTAATAAGGTGTGACCAGTGTCCTGGGAGGGGAGAAAAAAGGACTACGTCATACCCAATTTTCTTGGAATCATTATCATTAGCAGGTTATTTATGGTGTTGAAGGGTTGTACGATAAATACTGTAGGAACTCACTGACGTCAGGATGACCTTTAATGTGTAATTTTCTGGTTCAGTGCTAGGGATTTTAGCTGCCATTGTAATGCTTAAAATACAACTTGACTTGATGTGGTGAATTTTAGGCGTAAATTTATTAAAGACACCTTGATATGTAAGTTAAAGTATCCAACACCATGAAAAGAAAGGAAAGACTCCTCTGAAGTACTTAGTAGATGCAACCTATCTACTGCACTACCAGGCCAAAAGCCTACATGATTTTATTGTATTTCGAAAAACCTTTGCTAAGGCTTAGATAGAATGGTCGAAATTGAAAATCCTGGGACGCAAGACCTTAATACTAGAATTGAGCGTACAGTTGATGGAAAAAAAATGCGCCATAAGCACTTCGGGCATGAACTTAAAAGGTACAACACATGGCTGGGTGTGGGACTCTGCTAGACAAGACGGGATGGATGAGGTATTGGTGCTGTAGATCTAAGCAAAGGAAGATGAGCAGGATTCAGGTTGTAGATGCTAACTGCGGCAACCATGCAATGCCGTGAGTAAACAGTGGGTACCTGCAAGGCGATGTTGTGTCTCTACTCCTCTGGTGCATAATAGTTCACACTTTGTTTCAAAAGTTCAAACGTCTACACTTAGTCCTAAGCCGATGATATTGGCATACTTTCTGTCGGCTCGCTGTTGGACTTAAATTGACAATTGAAAACTGCGGTTTTTCTCTGTACCAGAAACAGGATTAGGATCCTTCACATCAGAATTCCAAAGAATCGCAATATCTGGGAATTATTCTGGAAACATCAAAGGTGTTGCAAGAACTCTTGGAACTTGGTCACCACTCTACTAAATGGTCAACTAATCACCCTATCTTTCAGTGCTAGTTATTTTGGAGCTATTCTAGATTCTTAGCCAAACATAGAACATATAACAACGAAAGGACAACGTAAAAAAGTGTTCATTCCGTTCTATGCTTGTAGCAGAATCATTGGTCAAAAATGTGTCCTACACAATTGACCATATCGACGATCCTCAGTATGCGGTCGCTTCTAAGAAAAAAGTTACAGCAGAAATAGACTTAGTAAAGTGCAAAGTACATGCATGGATACTCTGGGGGTAACACCTTCAGATGCACTCTGCATTTTACCTCTAGATCGACAAATAACAGACATTTCAACATACATAGCGTCATAGCGTCTTGGCCCTGACCTGCAAAACCCTATGACTATAGTAATATTGTGGATTTTCTACCTGTTGCTGACCGCATTAAACTGAATGTTTCGTTACAGAATTCGCCACAAGAACAGATTGGCAATATTCACATGTGGTTAAGATAAATGATGGACTGTGGAATCAGTACAGTTTTTCGAAAATCTCAAAAAATTTTGGTATTTTTTGTTTTTAGTTGATGGCCTAGCTGCTTTTAAAGCCATTAACTCGGCTACCACATCCTAGTACAAGAATGCCAGATTTAGCTATCCGCTCTAGATGGGCACTTGCAGAATTAGTTCACATTTCAGTTGTTTTCAAAAGAAACCCAATTGTCCTGATCAAAAATGAAGAAACAATACCTGAAATTCCAGTGCCAATCCTCGGGAAATGTCTTGGTAACTCCAGTAGTCAATCAAAAAGAGCAGTGCCAGAAATTCTTAGAAAATATTTATGCGATCGAAACAGGATAGTCCTTGAAATTTATTGCAGTTTCTTTCAAAAGTCAGATTGAAGAGGGTCACAGGTAAACTGGACAGGACTCAAGTATTTGTCTTTACATGTTTCAAAAACCATAGTGTAATGGTTAAATCCTCTTTAGCTGTTTCGAATAGGGCCCTATCTTATCTTATCACTTATCTTCTTAAATTAAGAAAATAGTTACAGACAAAAACCATTTGATTGCAGTTCTTGTGTGTCACTTCTTGTTAACATCACATTTTGCAATCTCGACCAATTTTGGTGGAAACAAGTAAATAACTTCATATTCCGTTCAGTTTTGCATAATCAGCTCATCCACCACAAACTGTTCAAGGACTCACATAACAAAATAATTAGTTTTGAGAGTGTGAAAGAGTGGGGCAAATATATTAGTTAAATCCTGTATCTCAGCAATTTAATGAAATAAAAAAGTTTATACACGGTTGCCCAACTAACTATACTAACTAACATGTTGTCTGATATACTCCTTAGTTTAGTTTACCAAGTTCTATCGCAAAATCGAAAGCTAAATGTCTGTACATACCATATTGGAGGAAGTTGGTTGGTCTTAAGCATATCGACCACTGATTTCCTCAAACACAATATCCTTTCACAAATAGCAACAATCCCAATCAAGTTCTCCTGCATGATTAGGAACCCATGGCTAATATTGAGTTCAGATCTTTTTTTCAATTCTAGCCTTTTTTTCTATTCTCTTAGTCTCTATTTTCATTTAGAAATCGAGTCGAAAACGAAAACGAAAGAGCACCGCAGATGCTTCGATGCTTTCCTGCACTTGTGCACCAAATAAATATTGTAAAACTTCCCGTAGAGTGTATCATTTAAGGACCAAACTCGCCGATACCAATAAAGTTGCAATTTCCTACAAGTTACTCTTTTCATTTCATTCAATCTCCCTCCAACTTGCAGCTGCTAGAATGCCAACTTTTCCGCACGAACAAGAACAAATCATCTACACACATCACGAATACCGTAGTAGGTATCCAACAAAGCAAATAGCAACTTCTTGGCAACTTCATGATGAATTCATCCCAATAGCTTTAAATGCATTTCAAAATCCCTTGGCTGTCGTTGCCAGGTTTTTCTCTAATGGTGATGTTTCCAACCAGCAAAAAAAAAAATAAAAATATCGTATACACGAGTAGACTAACTTTATGTGTTATTGTTCAGCGAATCTCTTCTCCGCTTTAGTATATTTCAGATGATACGTGCTAAAGGATACACAAGAATTGTATTAAGCCCTACTATTGAAACAAATGGGCGAATGCTTATTGAGATCTTCTTCGTTGGCAAAACGTTAGAGAAGTGAATTTTCAGCCAAACAATAGAATAATTTTAAGGTGTATGCCATTTAGGGTGACCAGCCTGTGACCAGGAATGTAACATTTCAAATTAAAATATAGTTAACTTGCAATTTTTTTCTTTTTTCCAAAAAAGGATTAAAAATCGTCGCCATAACTACATAGTAGCACAACAAAATCCCATTTTATGATTTGTTCTAGATATACTATTTCTGTGCCAAAATAGTTCCCACCATTTATGAAGAGAAATATTGTAAAAAATGTAAAATGTAAAAATGGAATATGTTCCTTTAAAAATGGAATAAATATTCCACTTCTGGTCACACTGATGCCATGCACAGGAATAGATTTAATAGTGTGTGGAGAGTGAGAGAGGGCGAAGCGATTTTTCCAAGGATATAATTTACATTGTTCAGTGTGTTGGCTGGAATATGCATATGTACATATATACGAAAGCCATGGATTGAATTGTTTCACTTGTTCGACGTTTTCTATGATAAGTGTGTTTCCTGGGTACTGAGTGTGGGAAGTCTATGTTCGAATGGAATTTCAATGCAGTAAGTCGTATTGATTCTGGAATTACAGATCATTTAAAAAAAAAAAGAATTTTTGAAAGCTTGTAAGCATATTAAAATCTTTTGGCTCTTATTGGATCCATTTGTTACTTGAATGTGTTAGGTGTATGTGTAGGTTTTTTCAAAGTCACAATGCCATGAAGGAGTGCCTTGGAAGCTTATACTTTTTTTTTATTTCAAAATAAGGTGCAGAAAAAACAGAAAAATAATATAAAGGTGTTGTAACGTGTTCAGTAAACTGAATGTTTTTTTTAAAACTTAAGGTATTAGATTGCGTCCATGCGAAGAGAAGGGTCAATATGTGCTCTGAGAAGTGTCCACTTTATGATTGGATCAAAATTTTATTCCCTGAATCATCAACTTCATTGCGCTAAGTAAATATGTACCTACATACATATAAAGGGTGACCAGATAAGAACAAAAGGAAAAAAAAAGTGAATAAGTCAACAACGGTATAGAATATAAAATTGATTCTGCCTTCATTTTGAAGCAATATTCATGCCATTATACATATGTATGTGGAATAGCACATCACTCAAATTACATACAGCCGGTAAGACAAAAATAGGCCTTGTCCGAGAAGATGAAGTTCGAATTCAAGGCATTGTCTGTTGTTGTCCGACTTCAATTCAAGATGTCACTATCTGTGTCGGTGGGCTCTACGTGATCCAATAGTCCATACATCCTTCGGTGCAAAAATTTTCAAATTTCTTTAGACTCACCGAAGCTTCAGCCAAGCTCGTTCGTGCTCACGATGCACAGAAACAGAATATCTGACTTGAATTGAGCCACGAGAGGGTACATTCAAGATGTCAGTATCTGGGTCCGTGGGCTCTACGTGACCCAATATTCCATACATCCCTCGGTGCAAAAATTTTCAAATTTCTTTAGACTCACCGAAGCTTTATCCAAATTCGTTTGTCACGATGCACAGAAACAATCATTAATGTAGGCCCAAATCCAAGCGCAAAGTAAGCCGGTTTGACTCTCTGGCGATACCCAAATCACCAGATCGGCACCAATTCTACATTTCTGGGTCTTCTTCGATACTGGCCGCTACGAAGGCTATGTTTTCTTCATTTCACACCAATCTCTGTATGGTTGGTAGCTTAAGGGCCAAAAGAGTGTACTCATGCTCAAACTTTTCCACGATCCGATGAAGTATCTGTTCACTGAAGCCATAATGATGAAGGCCGACCTCACCATGAAATTTACGTTGCGTATTTACAAATGATTTTTAATCATTTCCGTACGTTTAGCAATCTTGAAATAATGCATAATAGAATGGCAAATCATACTGAATATCTTGACAGCTGGATGTCATTGGTATCTAAGACAGCTGCTAAAACGTAAGAATTGGAAAACGTATCATTGCTATCTGGTCACCCTATATTTTATCTTAGATTTATCCTTTTAACAAATGCAGTCTTTTTTTCTCATATAGATGCTGAAAGAGGTTCAGGTTAACATCATCCCTTCTTAAGTATTCCAATGCTACTTTTCTTGTCGAATGCCATCCCCTAGAATACTTATTCGTACATGAGGCTGAGCTTTCAGACAACCGAGTATATCCAATGAATAAACCGGGGCTAGATATCCTAGTGTGGGCCTACAGTATTCCTTCATGATTAGAGAGCAATCGAGTTCTTCCGAGAATTTGGTGAGAGCTTCACAAATATTAAGGAAGGACACCATAGTCATATCCTTGTTCTCAAAATATTTCTACCAACGACTTTATGCAATACGCGTATTGCGACTGACTGGAAGTTCCATCGATCAGCCCTTCCAAAGTCTTTAATAGAAATGGGGATAGCTGGATCGAACCAAAGTCTTTAGAATATGCGTTAAAGAAGATTTTACTGGTTTTTGGCATGAAAACTACTTTGGCATTCATCCAGGAACTAGGGTTCTAGTCGAAGTTTAAACAAATCCAAAAGATTACATATTAGATGCCTTTGTTAATTATGGACCCTTACCCATCGACTGATTACAGGATTCAAACAGTTCTCTGCTGTAATCACTAAATCCTAGATTTTACCGAGACTTTAACAAAAGATAATCCCGAGGTAGTAAACATTTTCATAGAATTTTCACCTTTAACATTACACCTGATGAAATTAAGGTCATCGTATTTATGGACTGTTTTCACGGATTTTATATTTTCGTTGGTATAAATTAAATTACCATAATTTGGAATAGTTCACGTTCCCCATGTTTTAATAGGCTTTAACAGCCCCAACGAAAATTTTCACGAAATTATCTCACGTATTTGCAATTACGAGCTCTGTTTTAAAATTCACATTACGAGTACATGTTACAGAAAATAACGCTAATTGTAGTTAACGCTTTAATAGGTCATTAAATTTATAAATAAAACTAAAAGTACGTTTCAATTAATATCAAGTAAGAATTACAGACTTATGCATGCACATGTAGTTTAAAGGAAAAGGGAGCAAGGATATATGTACGTCCCAGCCGACAATCTGAAGCACTCATTCCAAATGCGTTTAGACCATGTAAATCTTTGTATTGGGTCGGCAAGGGACTATTTAAATTATAAATAATATACATTTCCTTACAGCATTTCTTGCTATTCGTTTCTCCAGGGGTACATATCGTCGGCTCTATCTTCAAATTGTCGCTTCCACAGAGCAACATTAGTAATTCCTTCCAAGCTGAGGTTTATGCTCTCGAAACCTCTGAAGATCGGACATTGACATTCTGTCGGATTTGAATTTAATTTTTTTTTTAAACAAAATCAAATCTTACCACTCTATGTCTCTCCTTATAAGGGTTACACTCTTGCTGATGCCATAGAAATTGACTCACATAATCCGCAGTGGACTATTAAAAGTTGTTCTCAAGGCGTAGAAGTCCTTCTTCTTATTATGGTCTCTCATAGCAGAAACTCGTCTTAACGTATTAATCAATTGCGGACTCAAGACTCTCCAGAAGACTTAGGAAGTAACAATTATGAGGAACGAAGGATCTACTATTATTAAACAATTCAAAAATGCGCTACACAATGACTGGCGCTTATCAGAAGAGCTAATAGTTAACCCACCTTAAACAGTCAAACTCGACAAAATATTTCGGGGTAACGCATGACCACACACTTAATCGGAAATCTCATCTTGACAAAACCACTGAAAAAGCGAATAAAATCTTCTGGGCCTGCTCTAGACTTTTGGGGAAAAAGTGAGGATTAAAGCCGAAGATAATTCACTGGATTTACCTCATCATTCTTCCTCCTATAACAACGTACACTACATCGCTTCTGTAGTGGAAAAATGCTGACCAATTCTTGAAAAGTTGAAAGACTGGCCTCTGTAGGTATTACTGGTTCTGACGCGCTAGATGTCCCTCTAGACTTTTCACCTATGTTAGTGAATGAAGGCCACGGAAACGTCCCATTAGACCCACATACCTAATTGGACATATGACATTCTTGAAATACTTTCGCTGCTATCCTGACCCACAGTACACATCTCAGACTATATGCTGAGAAGAATCAATCTGTATCATTCCTTTAAACTTGTCATTCCGAACCTAAGTTTTTGAGAAAATACTTAGATTCATAAACTGATACCTGAATCTGTATGGCTACTGACCGTTCAAGAATGTCAATGGGGGTAAGATTCGGATTTTTTATCCCCAAATTGTCTACAAATTAATACAAACTACTTGCATCTCCCAAGGAGAGGTTTTTGCTATCGATCTCTGTACCAGAGCGTCACCACACAGGAAATCTCTGAAGATCATATGTACATACATGTCACACAGCCAAGTAACCCCAAAGCTCTTATGTCGTTTAACTTTGAGTATAAATTTGTTTGGAACTGTCTTCAAGTCCTTCTACAGCCTGTTGTAGACAATAAACTCGCATGGATCCTAGGACATATACAAAAGCAGATATCGCTGACAAAGGGTCTGTTGACGGATCAAGTGTCCAATTTCCATATTTTTGTTTGGCCCTGAAATCTTCTGTGATCTTCTTCTCAGCTAAATAAAGATAAACGAAAAGCTATTTTATTGGAATTCATAAACTGGCCTTAGCTATGTCAGTCTCATCATATCATTAACTTTTAAAAAAAAAAAAATAACGAGGGATATTCTAGCAATAATTTAGCGTCGTGAATGGGACGAACTTCCTAGTAGCTAGTACCAATAATTTAATAAAAATATGACTATGTCCTTAGGATACTAGTTTTGACGAGACATTTTATATGCACAAATGCTTTACTTGAAACAATCATAAGTCTCCCTCCTGAGCTTGACTTCAGCTAGAAGCATATTTGAGGATATACATATGTACATCGCAAAGCGATGGTTCTCTATCGCCTTATTCGTCGTAACTAGCCTTTGATTGTGAAAGTGTAAACTTGATTCTTTACTGCTCATGTGTACTTAGTTATCTTCGCCATCAGATTTCCTTGAAAAAGTTTATATCTGGCCTCCTTTTACCGGACCCAATTTTGACCATGCTCGTGCACAGTACAAACGTCACTATTGTTACCAATCTATTGAAAAAGAGAAGAGAACAAATGTCAAAATCATAGTATTTCGAAGATGTTTAACCCGCAATTCACACCACCCCACAGGGACCTAATTAGTCCACTTCCTGGAATGGTTCCCTTTTCATACGCACATTCCTAATCTAAACTCACTCATTCCTTACAAATCGGCTACAGAGTCAAATCCAATAAACGCTGCGTGGCCATGTCAATATGCCTTTGAAAAAAACTCTTGCAATCATTCATTCCATCATCCAAAAGCATAGCTACTACACCAACATCATCTCAAAGAACACACACCCTGTTTGGTTTTCAGAAAAGAGCTGCTACTACCGTAATAACCTCGAATTCTCATTTTATTTTTATACACATTTTATAACACTTCATATAACCAAGAACACAAATTTAAAAATAAAATAAGAAAAAATGAAAAAAAAAAAAAAAAAAAACTTATTACACACGGGGGTAAATTTCTTTATCAAAACGAAAAATCTACAAACTCTGACTTCTGCAACCACTTTTCATTTCCACTCATAACCAAGTCGTGGAGGTTACCATATGGGGTAATAATTCTTGGCAGCATTTTGTATAAGTGTTTGCTATATATGAGACTTAATACGTACATACATATGTATATCCTTCGACCACTTATGGCTTGCATAATTTTTTAGTTTTTTTTTTACACATTTTCTTTTCTGGAAAATTTATGTATGTATGGAAATGTCCTTGATATTAAAGCTCAATGCGGAATGAATAAGATTTCTGCAGCTTATTTAAGAGGGCGAAGCCAGCAAAGAAGTGACTATACGACAGCACCTATACCCAAGAGAATTGAAACAGTTTTATAAGTGTAAACAGATTTTAAATGCTACTGACAGTTTAATTACAAGAGGAAAGGGAAACAAATTAAAATAAGTTTTTAACAGACATCTTGTACGTTAGATTACAATGAAAAGAGTGTATGTAGTAGTGTTTTCGATTTCCCCAAAAACTTGGTGATTGTGTACGAAGGATATCACCTACATGTGTACCTACAGCAATGCATTGAAAGTTTTTTGTTAAAAACTTACTCCTGTTGGAGTAACTAATTCCCAAAAAAAAAAAGTAATTTTAAGCAACTCGTTTTTTTAGTTTTATATGTTAACAATCTTAATAACAAAAAGTACGCGACTTACCAATTGATTTTTGGTTAAAAATAAAATTCCCTTAACCCCATGGCATGGTTTTGACCAGATAGCAGTGTTACATTTTTCAATTATTATGTTTCAGCACATGTCAAAGTTATCAATGACATTTAGCTACCAAAATATACACTACGATTTGCCATTTCATCGCGCATCATTCCAGGATTGCTCGACATGCGGATATTATTAAAAAATATTATCGAAATTCCAGCTCGGTTGTAAATTTTGCTGTGAGGTCGGTCGTAATCATGTCTCCATGTACTCCGTCAAAAAATTTTTTTAGACCTTAAGCGAAAAACCAGGCAGAGATTGGCAAACATATCGGCCAGTATCGGAGTAGACCCAGAAATGTCAATTCGGAGCCGATCAGCGGAATTAGGTATCGCCATGCAGTCATCCAAAAACATTGTGCTGACGGATGCCAAATGACCAGAGACATAGCCGTGAGTTCGCTAATTGGGCGCTGGAAATGTTGGCCGTAGATCTGGATTTTGGCCAAAAAATAATCTCTTCGGACGAGGCTTATTTTTGGCTCAGCGACTATGTCAACATTATTGGAGCGAACACAATCCACAAGTGTTCGACCAAACATCAATGTGTCCACAAAGATTGACTATTTGGTGTGGTTTATGGCATGGAGGAATCATCGGACGTTATATCTTTCGAAATGAGGATGGAGACCACATTAGCGTCAATGGTCTCAGGTGTAGAGCGATGTTAATCGACTTTCTGTAATCAGAGCTCGGCGGCTTCGATATGTACAAGCTGTGGTTCCAACAAGATGGCGCTACATGCCATACAAGCGACGCAACTCTCGATGCTGTGATGGAGAAATTTGGCGACTGGGTCATCTCATGGCGAGCGTTTACCAATTGGCCGTCGCGATCATGCGACTTGACACCATTCGATTATTTTCTCTGTGGATACGTCACGTTCTTAGTCTAAGCTAACAAGCCATTCATATTGGGCGATTTCGAGGCCAACATTCGAGACCGTATTCCCGGAATCACGCCGCACATATTGGACCGAGTCATCAAAAATTGGTCCGACCGCTAGAAGCACTGCCGAGGCGGTTATCCGAACTACGAGTTATTCTACTTATAATGGCTTGAATGTAGCTTCAAAATAAACTGGGAATCAATCTCATATCTCACAACATTGTTATTTTATTTAAATATTTTTTTTCTATTGTTCTTATCTGGCCACCCTGAAATATTTCAATCAAAAATATTTGTCTCTATGTTATAAACTATGTACATATGTATCAAATTTATTATAACCTTGGATGGAGCACAAAAATGCACAACAGCACGCCCAACTTATTAGGACTTGTTTCAACAACTAGGGACAGGATATCGAATCCGCTCATCCCGACGAATTGTAATTTTAGCTATTTTGTTTGTTTGCTCATAGAAATGAATAACTTCTCTAATTGTGTAATTTAAGACTTTAAAATCCATTAATTATTCTTCACATTTTTTTTTTTTTTTGAGAAGAATTTATATTTAAGTACTATTCAGAAAGTTCCCCCTCTGGTTCGCGAGAAACTTTCTTCTACTAAGTAAGATATTGCAATTAAAGGAGGCACATTTTGTGTATCATTTCGAGTTTCTCTTTCTCGCAAACAAATTAATTTAATATTTATCTAATTGAATACAAACATCAGGTACGATTCCTTTTGAGAAACAAAGTAAACGAGAAAAGCTAAATATTCTTTTCCCTCGGAGGATATGAATTTCAATATGCGGCTCGGTGGCGGTGGGTGTGTCTCCTTGATGCGAAAGCGAAAACTTTGTTATGATATTTTCTTTTTTTTTTTTCCTCATGTTCTAATTAAGTCTGCTATTTCGTTATGATGACGCTGGAAAGGATCAAAATGTTGTACATAATGTCCTTTGTGAATTAGTAAGAACAAGTGTGTCAAAGTTATCCTTCGTAGGTTGTGTATGTTTTCTTTATGGATTTTCGTTGTTGGGTGGTTTGCATTCGTAATTGGGCGTAATGCAAAGGGAGGAGTATCTTTTAAAAAGGATTAGAATTCCCGATTCATAAATACTTAAATACTTAGTGAAAGATGTAAAACAATTGGGATTTCTTTTTCTGAAAATGTTGTCAAAGGCATATGGGGACTCTCATTAGGGATGTATTAAGTGTAAATACACTCGCTGAAGGATGGAATATGTGGCTTTTCATATGTACAGATGTTTATCATGTGGGTGAAATACAAGTATGGTTGCAATTTTAGACCGACCTCTGAAGCATTACCCGCAGTCAGTAGGTTTGAGTACCAAAAAGCATAACTGAGCAGGAGCCTTCAATGGTAAGGAAGAATTACTGCTTTTGGAAGAGTGTGTTGTACTTAGAAATGGTGGGAGCGTGTATGAAATTGAGTTGAAAGTTGATGGAAACGGAATGCTGTCGCTCCAAATTAAACAATTGTTTTGGGACAAACGCTGAATTCCACGCTCCAACTCAACTTATGATATCAAGATCTTAACACACGTTAACTCCCTTCTTCCTTTTTCAATTTTCAAGCTGGCACCACTACTGTCGTCACCTAGGAGCTAAAAATAGATCGCATAGAATGAAGTGAAGTATGTATTCCATCAGTTCTTACTATTTGTTCAGATAGAAACAGAAGAGCAATCTATTAGCAATCTAGATACGCGAGTGTTTTTGACTCGATATGAGTCTGTTACAAGAACCTTGATATGGAGATGATAGACAGATGGATGATAAATATGTATACCTGAATGCGCTCAGTATTATTAAGGATACGTCCAAGTACGTAAATGCAGTAATATTTCCGTCAAAAATATTGTTAGTTAATCAGGAGGAAGTACATATATACTCATCTCCCATTTTTCTGATCTGTTTTTGACTTTGTGCTACATTGTCTGTGAAATGTAAAAGTTGTTTTTTTTAGAGACGAAGAACTTTAGATTGAAGTAAAATATTGAAAAATGTTTTAAATATTCATTAAATTGACTTCATTTTATAGATATTTTTGTAACAATAATGTTCATGTAAATGGCTTTGGGCATATGGCTGGTGTGTCCATGGCGTAATCCACAAAAAGTGAGAAAAGTTACAGTCAATGAAGTTCGCTATCATGCCATATTGGAAGATTGTTTTTGGCCGGAATTGGATAGACTTCACATAAGTAATTTGTAACTACAATGGTGCCACCTGCTGTTCAAAAAATTGATCGATTGAAGAGGAAACTTGGGTAATCGTGTAATTTCGGGAAATGGTCGAATGTTCACCTCGTTCGTGTGACTTGATGGCATGAGAATTTTTTTTTGTCGCATATCGATGCCGATAAACCAAAAATAATTGAGCACTTGAAGGCCAATATTCGCCGCGTTATTGCCGAAATATAGCCTGATTTATTCCGAAGATTGTGTGACAATTGAAGCTTCAGATTATGCCATGTATGCGGCAGTCACATGCGCAAGATCATACTCAAATAATAATGACATGAAATTATTTGTCAAATAAACCCAATTTCATGGATATTAAGAACATTTTGTTCTATTTTATTTCAATTTAAAGTTCTCAACCTCTAAAAAAAAATATCCTTCACGTGTACACCCATTATTCTTTGACATTGAGATGACTGTGTAACATCACGAAAAAGTGCTGAGCAATATTGACGGAATCCAGTAGATATGATGAAGTTCAAGATGTCATTAATTGGTCTGCTGGATATTTCTTCAAGGTCATGGAAAAAGTGTATCCGAGAAATTTAAATTTTAGGTGGATCCAACAGGTGAAGAGAAAATGCGTTGTATCCACATTGACTTCATTATCTTCACATCCCTGACATATGTCTTCTTGTGTTAGTCTTAGTTTTTTCGGGTGGTACCGAAGAGTGTTATGCCCCGTGATTGGTCCTATCATCATGGTTGAAAGGAATCTCCTATCCTTTTGTATAATTCTGTCGATTCTACTCTTGTCAAAACAAGGCCATAGACTCCTTGTAATCATGCAGGTGTCTAGGGAGGCCCATCTACTGTTGTCTTCTCTACGAGTTTTGAAGCTAGTTCTGAACTTCTTCTGTACAATTCATCGGCCTTCTCATTAACTCGTGTCCAACCACCCAGCAGAGGACAACCTTGTACTGTCTTCCAAGAACCTTAAGCTCTTATTGACATGACTTCACAAAAAAGGTGAAAAGGTGATACCTTCCCGTGGTCTTGCCTTCAACGTAGTCTCACGGGCAGCTATTGTCACTGCTAGGACCTCAGTTGGACTAATCTGGATATACCCAGCGGCTCACAAAAAATGCCTCCTTTTCCATCTTTGACTCATCTGTGAAGACAGGTATGGTACGTGTACTGGTAAGCTAACCGATTCTCCATTCTTCTCTGCTCGGGAACGAGCTTGTGAACTTAACAGTACTATGACGAAAACTTGAAAAGAGTAGATCTGTCAATTCTCTATCTATCTATCTGTATGCTCAGCCTGAATAGCTAAACAGATTTGCTTTGAATTTTGTATTTGGTAGAGTTTGTGGAGCCCTAAGGAAGGGATTGTAATTTTGTTTTTTTCTAAGTTCTGATTTTATTTCTCTGACCAATCATATGATTTATCTCTTGAACCTTCTAGAACCATACCCTGCATCAAATGTTCTTAGTTGTCGTATGGTTTGAAACTGAAGTGGCATTCAAATGGGAATCTAGAATCAGACATCATTTAAATCATTACTTTTAATTTGATTCCATTACAATGCCAGAAAATAATTTTCGTCTAATAGTGACAACGTATTCCAAAAAATTATAAACAAATTTACTGTTCATACTTTTATTTTTCAGTACAATTGAAAAGTTTAGTCTTTACTCAAAACTTTTAAAAATAAAGCAAAGGTGTTCACACAACTACTTGTTCCAAAGGCGTGTTTCGAAAACAAAACTTATCATAAAATTCTGTACATTTACTCTCTAAAACCACAATTAAATGTATAAACATAACACACAATCAACAAAACATAATCCCCCGCATGTTTAAGAATATTAACCAAAAAACAAAAAAAAAAAAAAGTAAATAAAATAATTTTTCCCCCCATTTTCAGTTACATTTCGCACTCCGTTCATTCGAGAGGGTTAACCTTAAAGCTACCACAACGAAACCTGTTGTGGCTACATTTGTGAATTTCATTTCAAACTCACTGATTCCAAATGCAAAGTTAATTCCACTCAGCTGTTCTTTTTTTTGTACATATTTTCAGGACCAAAATGATATCCCCCAATCCCCCCCCAGATCCCAGATCTGGTCCACCCGGCCAACTTATTTCCATCAAATGAATTAAACGAAGCAGAAAATTGTGGCGTGAATGTTGGATGGTTTTTGCTTTATATAAATCTTTTTGTTTTTGTTGTTTTTTTTTTTTTGTATTTTTTGTGTTATTTTGTTGTATATTTTCGAACAAAGCAAAGTTTTATTTTTTTTTTGTTGTTGTTTTGTGTTTTTGGGGAGAGTAAATTCCTCAAAGTAAAAATTTGTTACATTTCATAATAAATTTCCATCGTTTACCGGAAGTAAATTGTCGGAATCATACAACCCGGTAGTATATAGTTAAAAGGTATTTGTGTTGCTTCCTGAAATATTGAATAAAATTTTGGGCAATGACTGTGGCTTTCATAGTATGTAGTTGGGTTGGATGTTTGACCATGGATAAGGAAGTGTTTTTTTTTTTTTTGTTAGAATGATTTATATTTTTATTAGGGTGAATGATTTTTTTTATAGAGAGGGGAGGTTAGCTGTACCTAAACAATCGGTATTTTGAGTAGAATTATTTTGGGATGACCTACCTTTCCATACGTCAGCAGTCTATATTTAACTTTTTGCTATAAAGGGATACAGTGCAAGGATTTTAAATCCATGTTCATAAATAACTAGATATTTTGGGTGCTAAAGCGAGGGTGGAGTTTTTTTTTTTTTTGCAGTTGGTAGATATTGCTCGAAGCCATATATTACAAAGTTTAATAAAATTGATTTCTATCCCCAACCGTATAGGTAATAAACTGAAAAATATTAATATGAAGCCATGTGTATGCAGATTTCATGGTAATAATTTTTATTACAAACGCCTTTTAGAAGTGGATGGGAGGGATTACATAAATAAATGAAAAAAAGAATAAAAATTGCTTGAACTAAGGCTAATTTATCCAATGGATTCAGATAGAAAGCAGTCCGTGCTTATATTCAAACGCTGGGTTTTTGAGCAGCAATAGAGACCGGATTGACTCTTTTCAGACAAAGTGATCGTTTTTTAGTGTAAGAGTTCATTTTTAATATGGACTTTTGACCAGGTTGTCCATCAAAATACACCTATGTGCAACGTAGAAACAGGAAATAAAAAAGTGTAAAGTCGTTCTTTCAAAGTGTGATATTGCACTTGTTTCTGATTTAGGACCTATCCTATTTGTAAGTTATTAATTAAGCGGAGGCCACGAAGTTACAGTCGTGAAGAGTGACTAGCCAAAGACTTTTTTTCCGGAAGATAGTCACAGAGGAGTCGAGTACCTACCTCGGAGTAAATATCAATGCCACGATTGACACCCTAATGAAGATTCGACGGAGACTAGGAAACTGCTGCTACTTTTATTTGGCGAAACAAAAGTCCTAACTCGAAAGGCGAAATGCTTATTCTACAAAAAATTTATACTACCAGTTCTACTATATGGAGCCCGACGATAAGCAGGAAAGCAGAGCAGACTTTGGGCTTTTTTGAGAAAATTTTCAGTCCCCTATGCGAGGAGGACTAAGGGGATAGCGGGTAGATTCAATTTCTAGGTACCGTAGAAATATTGAAATATACGGCTTTGACTATAGGAAGTGATATTTTTTTACCCAATTGTTACCTAAAATTACTGGAAATGCATAGTTGTGTCTTTAGCCCAGAATGACTTTTCAGTGATGTGATCTTTTTTCTGATGATTCGATTAGTTCTTTTGAGGATTGCTCAGCTTCAGGCCAGCGCAGAAGCGTGATCATAGCTCCAATGAACCAGTGCAGAACTTACTAAAAATAATTTGTTTGCCAGCTACTGCTGTATTGAAGCTACTGCCTCGCTATGTCTCGAAAAAAAATAAATTTATCATCGAAAAATGTGTAAAAAAAAGTTAAGCATACGCCACCGGACCAGATACTGACACACTGAATTCAACTTCTCGTGGTTCACTTGAAAAAATGGACGTGACCATATATGGTCCTCAGGCGAATTATAGAGAACTCTACTGAGAATGATCTGCTGGAGCCTAGCGGGCAAATCCTGGGGATGTACTCTGACCATCCTCAAATGCGTGTATTTTGCTACTACGAGACCAATGATCAACTGAACTGAACAGGACCTGAATAGTAAAAAAAATCAATCTGTTTTGCATGAGGGAGATACTCACAGCTGAGGCACTGACATATGTACATATTAAAGGCTCCAGAAGAATTTGCTTAATTGTAGCCGCCATGGAGTCTTACCGATCATTTAATGACGGAACAACCCACTTAGACCCAAAAAAAAATAAAAAAATTCTTTATTATCTCTTCTTGTCTATCAAAGTGGGTGTCGTGGCTCAATTAGTTAGAGCGTTGGACTACGGAGTCGCACTTCTTGCGAGCATCTAACAAACATCCGAAAGTATAACGGTCAGGAAAATGGTTCTGAGAAGCTATACCGTGGGTGGCACATGGGCAAATTGTAATTTTGGTACACAATTGTTCCATTGTTCTACGCAGGATTTGGTGTGTTTACTTGTAAGCCTTGACAGAACTGTTAACGACTAATTTTAACCAACTGAGAGTCCACTGAGGCCAACTATAAGTCCCCAAAAACCAAATTTCAATCTTCGATGGCTGAACTTCCCAGTTCCAGTTCCTGATTGTTCATGACTGTTTATCAAGTGAGCAGAAATCATTGTCGGATAGTCCTAACTTTGCTGCTTGATTGCTTTTTACTGAGTATTTCGTTACTACACCAACAGCTGTCAGGATATACCTGTACCTAAGCTCATGAGATCTGCAAATCTCTTTTGGTCATAATGATCCGATTGTGGCATATGGAGCAGTGGGATATAGACATCGAGTCGAAGACATTGAGAAGGCTAACAAGCGTTGATATGGTATCTAGATAGATATACATATATAGTAGCTATGTACATAGCCTGTTACCCTTCTTATTGGATTCCATTTATATTTCACTGTTGAATGGTATGCGGCGTATTGGTCTCAGGAAGGTCCTGCGACGAGCTGAGATGTGACCCTCCACTGACTAGTTCATCTGCTTTTTCGATAGAATAGCAACGTGATAGCAACATGCAGTCATGATGAATATTTTAACGAGATTGGACCTTATCAATGCTAGCTGTAAAGGTTTGAAGTTTGTGCGACTGTCAACATAGATATTGACTTTGTTTGCCAGAAATATTTTGATTGATAATCATGCCGGCAGTTCATTTTATTCCAAAGACTTTGGCTTAAAAAACACTGCAATCGTATTCAGTCTCAAGGATCAATTTGTATTTCGAGATTCGCCGTAGATACCATCACCAGTACCTACATCCATTTTGGATCCATCGTTCTTCCTTCGTACAGACTGTACTATCATCCCACTCCTCTCTGCTAAAAATTATTTAAGCAACTTTTCGACTACAGTTTGAAAATAGGATGATGTAGCCCGCTTCCATCCAAGGTCTCGATAAATTCCACCGCTTTCGAATGGAGACATAATAAAGCTTAGCTGACCATAGTTCGGCTTTCCGTAGTCTTAACACTGTTTTAGCTGCCAATTTGCCGGAGTACATGTAAACTGGAAGAAAATTCAGTGCTATTGGCTCATGGTTGAGTTTGTCGCTGATTACAGGGAGCAACTTTCCTCACTCATACTAGAATGGCTACATCGTCGAATGGCCTCATCCACTTAAGTGTTAGTGCCTATTAATCTTGAATGCATGTTTTAACTATGTTACAAAGCGTTAAGTACTTCTTCATATACCATGCCGTACAGATCATGGCAAAATGTCGATTTAGCCATTTTCCAAACTTGAGTAAAAACCACTACAGGACACAATCCACAATTCACACAAGGCAACCTAATACTTGACAATTCCGTGAGGATATACAGTAAATGACAGTGACAAACTTTCTAAACACGACAGGCTAACCCAAAAGTGTCTCTAATTTCTAAGCCACAATCATTTCACTTGATATTGTGGTTACGTCGAATTCATTTAATTCCTACAACACACCAACGTGTCAGATCCATCCACCACCCAAAAGTAAACCAATCGGAGCTAATGATGGTTGTAAAAAATAATCGCAACAACGACTTCCGTCCGACAACAAAACGATATCAATTACCATTGACACATTTCCAAGCCTCGCCATGCATCCCAACCCACCTAGCTAGACTCCATGCGGACCCATATGAACGTTTATATAAATTTCAGGAAAAGTTTACAAACTCGCAAATTAATTCGTCTCCATACTGCATGAGTAATTGAAATAGTACCCAACCCGCAATCCTCCCAGGACGAAACACCCGCGGTCCGCGTTTTTGTGGGCGTGTACTGAATCGTCCTGCTGGAGCCTACACTTGTAATTACTATAACATATCGAATTTAGAGCTCTGTGCATGGCTCTGCATCGACCGCTATTTTTCGATCAAATTAGCGCGAATGAGATAATTATTGTTTTGAAAATTTGCCAAGTTAAATGGAGCACAAAGCCCATACATGACGTCAATGATTGGTAGGTATCCAACCGCCAATCGCCAACCGCCAGTTCTGTTTGTCAGAATTTATGCAATTTCCCCGACACAAACGTCTGTGACGTTGATGATGACTTTAGTTCAATGCAGTGTAGTTATGGCCCTTAAGGTCACGAGAGGAGGGAAAGGACATAAATAAATTTTCTTATGCAAAGCAGGGGCTAAGCGAACACAAAATGCAGGAACGAAGAGAGAGAAACTAAATTTATTTCCACAAGAAATGATCCAATTGAAGCAGGAATAGACATAAACATATACCCTCAGGATCCTAAGAATGGAATTATCCAAAAAAAAAAAAAAAATAAGAAAGCAAGAAGAAGAAGAAAATAGAATCTTCCTCTCTGGCACAACTGAAGGATAAAAATGTAAAATTTTCCTCTGCTAAGGGCGAGCAGCGAACAGGGGCTGGGGGGATGAGCAAAAATATTGTTGGAGCAAGTCAAACAGATTCTCCAGAAACTATTCCTTCAGTATAAGTTCTTCCTTAGTTGAGAATGTTTCTTGGATTGGTATTCGTAAGGTTGCATTCGAATGGGGCGGCGGGGGTTATAGCATACTACTTACATCCGTGTACTCAATTTTTAGGTACGTAAGGAGTACTTGTGTGGCTCTTCCTTTGGCTGCGTACGATTTGTGAGGAATCTCAAGTTTACCTAAGGCAATTCTCCAAATCTCAGTACTGTACCAATGCCTCGCCCTGAAGTTCATGCACGTTTTATTTTTGACAGCAGCATGGTATATATTAGCTATTATCGAACACAAAAAAGAAAGGAATTGCTGAGGATGCCAAAGTGAGTTCAGTGCATGCAAAATGTTGGCTGTTACTTTTTTGGCCCGAAATAAACTATTTTACAAAAGTCCTTTTTTTCTATTCCTACATGCGCCCCGTGGGGAAATGGATTATTTTTCCAGGAAAGATGATCTATTAGGACATTTCCTGGTAGTCGGGCAGAGGCTGTATGGAAATTGTATGATTTGATTGAGCGTAGGTACCTAGTTAATAAATTACCAAGTTAAAATTGACTTCCGTGAAAGTTGGGTTTTCATTTTTGAGCTACGTTGTAAGTTTCTGAATGCATTGCAGTACACTGGACTGTGTGAAGGAAGCAGGATATGGTATTCGGTATAAGAATTCGATGTAAATTGCTAGAGTGCGCAAGTATCTTTGGGATTCGTATTGAATTTCAAGGAAGCGTTAGAACGTTAAAGGGTGATGTAGAGTTCATGGTTGGATGCAAAAGCACAAACTGGTGGGCCTCCAGCGTTTTAAGTTTGGGTAGCTTGGTGAGCGAGAACTCTTGTTTATCCCAACATTCTTTTCGTAAATTGATGCGAGTATGAATACTATCATCCGGTTGATCTGAAAGTGTGTCCGATATGATTTGTGTTACTAGCGGGAATAATGGCTATGTACCCTCTTTCCTGACATTGCAGTTCAATTTATACCAATTTCAATTCTCAGCAATGCCTTAAAAGCATAGGAGAGCACATCAGCACCAATAAAAATGTAGAATTTGTCAAAAAAAGTTAGGTATTTCTGAAACGTAGACATGATTATGAATTTGGATTGCATTGGCATATGCACAATGTCCTTAACACTGAAAAACGCACAACAAATTAGTGTAAATGAATGCAATTTATGTGAATTTCGAATGAAATAACTAGAAATATTTTTTTTTTGTAATATTACGTATACGCCACAGTATTACATTATAACACTAAACCCTTGATCGGAATGGATCATGTGTATCCTTAGCACCGATTTAGTAACCGCTAGCACTCTTACTAGACAAAGGTTGATACTGAAATTGGTTCCAAGTGTTTTTTTTAACCATTATTCGGTCAATACCGGACCTAGACTAAGGTGAGGTTAAGGCCTCGATTAAGACAATTTTACCAAATTTTGATTTTTGCTTGACTGTCGTTGTGGAAACATTGGATATGTATGTAAAGGGTGGGCCATCTAGTGGTTTCTTTTTAAATTATAGGTTATTTTGACACTGACAGCTGTTTCCCACTCAAAATCTTGACAGAAAGTCAGTATCATACCTCCGCGGAACGAAATGAATCGCTTTACGTTTGATCACCGTTGGAAAATATTGAAAAATTATTTCCTGTGCTATGTAGCTCAAACAATACGTTATTCAAAAAGAAATTTTGGCCGAAATGAAGCACCCACCGCGCCTGCTATACACAAGTTCGTGAGACTGGTATGCTAGTGGACAACACTCATGGCCCCCGTCGTCGTACTGTGCGCACAGACGAGGATTTGGCTGCTGTAGGCGAGGGTGTGAGACTCAGTTCTCAGTTATTGTCGAGAAGCCAATGCATCCACAAAGAGTGACAATTTGGTGCGAATCCTTGAGTGTTGGCATCATTGGACCGTTTTTCTACGATAATGAGGTCAACGCTGGGCATTACAAAGCCATGTTAACCGATTTTTTTTTTTCTGAAATTGAAATGCCACACAGCCCTTGCTACAATCGATCTTTTGCGCACCAAAATCCCAAATCGTGTTATCAGTCGTTTAGGCGACGTCAATTGACCGTCTCGGAGCTGCGACTTGACCCCTTTGGACTTCTTTTTGTGGGGAACCATGAATGACCGTTGTTACGCCAACAATCCGGAAACGATTCCAGCCCGAAACCATCAACAAGGTTTTGGAAAATTTGAGTCACAGAATGCGGTACTGGCACCCACTTGAACGACGTTGTGTTCCATAATTAATGGGAATGTTTGCTCTAAAGCCATAATACATGGAAAAAAATGAATTTTGTTCATTTTATTGCATTTTTAAAAAGAAACTTGTATTTGGCCCACTCTGTATTAACAGAAGTCAGAGAAAGGGGTTAAATTTGCACAAAGTTTGGGAGCAAACTTTCTGTTCTTAACCTTAGCCAGTAAAAAAAGTATTTTTTCCTGAAACTAGAATGAGGTTCTGTGTGAAAGAGTTAATAAAAAAGTCAATGTCGGCTTAGTAAGACCCGTATAATGCAAAATTAGCAAAGCCGGGACGTACCTCAAATGACACAGTCCTAGCACTCATGTGCTATGGGTACCTCTTGTCCCTTAACCAAAGCCAAGAACTAACTTATTATGCAGCCCACCTGTAGGCAAAGTAAAACCAAAGTTTGAGGCAAACATTTTACCAAATATAATGTAAGTATTGAATAGCGAAGATAACATTGCTGCAAAGGACACAACCCATCTGACTACTGAAATTTGACAAAGAAAGGATACAGAAGCTGTCCCTATTATCGAAAGTTTTTTATTCACTTGGATTTGTTAAGCCATGCCATTACGATTATCTGGACGTGATTAGCTTCACTATGCTTTCCAATCAAATATTCAAATAGTGTGCCAGACTATTATGCGATAGTACCACGTCCCTCCAGTTGAATACTATCCGCCAGATCTACCCCCCAAAAATCAGTTCGGATACATTCAATTGTGTTCGGTAAATTTGGTTTTACTTTCTTTCGAGATTTTTTTTTTTTTTTTTTTGTTTTCAATTTGTTGGTCAAGCGTGCAGAGGTCTTAGGTAAATAGAATTGTGTAAGATTAAAAAAAAAAGAAGCAGAAACAACTATGTTTTCTGCTTTGATTGTTTTTCCGTCTGTTTATTTTCTTCCGTATCGTTTCCAACTCCTGTCTTGGTGGGGAAAGAATTAAATTCGAAGAAAATAGAAATATCTTTAGAGGACAGAAAAAAAAAAAAAAAGAAGAAAATAGAATTGATTGTCTGAGAACAAAACATTGACGGCATCTGTATGGGTTAAGCAGTGATGATGTGTATTTAGGTGGAAATTGAATTTCCAATTGAATTCCCGGAGTGTTGTTGATTTGAGCGAAATCCTTTATTTCGAATATTTGGGACTTTTGTGCCAGGCAGCGTGCCGTGCCGGTGCCCGGTTAAGAAACTTCTCAAACAGCCATTCAGTTTTAGGGTAAGCATTTATTAAGTGAAGCGCAATGGGCATTCCTTATTCAAAACACGTAGCTTACTGTTCTTAATCAGGTTGAAGTTTAAGAAGGTATTCTCTTAGGTATTGAGGTATGTATTTGTTTAGATAAGTGTGTAGGAAAAGTCTGCAGTTGATGGGGTTGGATATACCTATTTGTGGACATAGGATGTATTTCTCCTTCGAGTAACAATCCTATTCTTATTATTTTTTATAATTAACGATATGCTTAAGGACTTTCTGTCTGGCTTTGTAATGCAAATGCACAGCAAAGGAAGAAAAAGCAAAGTAGAGAATAAATTATTGCTCTTATTTGTGTGACGAGAAAAAGACTATTGTTGAGAGTTGTTTGCATTTTTTTAAAAAAAAATCACAGTTGGTTGAGTGGTGACTGTAATCAGAATGAACTACAGCACTGGGTCGTAGCTGGGATTGAATTTAGTTAGATACAGATTTACGTTTTTAGAATAGAATTCTGAACCGTGGAAGTGTTACATTTATAAATGAAACGTACGTTGACTACAGAGCAAGAGATTCCACGTTCAATGCTTGGACGACACCTAAAATTTCTCTCCCGGCGCCCACCTTTTGCAAGCGTCTGACAAACATCCGAGAGTACAACTGTCATGCCAAATTTTTTCAAATAATGCATTACTCTTCGGACATGGTATTAAACAGAAGGCTCCTTCCAATGGTCTGAAGAATACATACTTAGGCCGACTTGTTCTCTATTTCTTATTTAACACTGTTTCTCAGAGCTGTCAGGGTCTGTGGCCTGTTAACAATGACTCCGAAAAAAAAGTTACGAATGATCAGATCGGTGATTTTGCGAGCTAATTCAAATCGTCAAAATGAGTTTTAACAAGGCCTAGAAAAGTCAGTTTATTGTATTGCCAGATGTGTGTCTATACGCCGTTTTGTCAGCCATAAGTGCATCGAAGCCAATTCATTTAATTCGGGTATCGACTGACTGGTTCCATTGATCTTAGCAGTGTCAGTTCTTATTAATGTCTATAACATGTTATTCATTGTCCTTTTTGCACCTCCTTGCTGCGTAACTGTCATTCTGACAAAAGCTACGATTTGCAAAATCATAGACAATGCACTTAGGGTCATGAATTTTGTCCCAGTTAATTCAAGAGAGGAGTTGCTTCGGTCTGTAGTACATATCTTCTTGTCCAAAGTACAGGCCTTTTCAATAGGGACATAACAGTTTTGTGTTTTAATAAAACTGGATCCTTAAACTTTTTTTATGATTTGTTAATGCAAGAACCTTACCAAAGTCCATATTTTTTATTGTGGTGAAGTTCATGAGCGAAGAATGTTTGTAAATCATTGAATATTAGTACCAAAACTCGGAGTCAGTGGTCGCAATTTAAATAGGTCTTACTCCAATTTTCGGTCGTAATAATCGCCCAACCAGACAGGCTGTGCGTACTTTAGTCGATAAATTCGAGTCAACATATTCACTACTGAATACTTTTATGCCAGTGAGGCAACCCACCGATTCAAGTATCGCAAATATTGCAGCTTCAGGGCAAAATGAGCCAAATCGGTCGTTCACTGGAGTAAGGAATCTCTCAGTCCATATTGTGGCGAATTTTGCGTAAAAATCTAGACCTACACCTTTACAAGATCAAATTAGCTTAAGACCTGAAGGGAATTGACCATTTAAAATGCCAAAATTTCTCCGATTGGGTTCCGTAAAAGTTTGAAGAAAATCGAAAAATCTTTTTCAGCGATGTATCTAATTTTTGGTTGGCCTAATACTTACCTTTGTCCATAGCCAAAATATGCATGACATTCGTGTGAAGTGGATTTTATGTCAGAGATGTGATTGGACCAAACTTTTTCGTAAATCAAAATGATCAATGAGGCTCGCTGTAGTGCCATGTTGGAAGCCTATTTTTAATCAGAATTGGTGGTCTTGACATGCGTCATGTGTGGTTCCAACATGATGATACCACATCCCCCACCCTTGGTCAAACAATTGATCTATTGAAGGGGAAGTTAAGATATGTAATCTCGAAAATGGCCACATTAAGTCGTGTTGAGTCTTTTATGAAAACAAGCCAACGTTAAAGGAGCTCAGATATAATGTCGAAGGATAAAATTGTCAATGTTCCGGCCGATATATGTCAAAGATTGGTGGAGAATTGGCTCGAATTCCACATTTTTATTTAAGAAGTATATTAGACCTAGAATGAATATCCAATATCTCAATTATTTTGTTTTTCAAATAAATATAAAATTGTTATATCCTTATTGGAAAACCCTTTGTATGTACTATCTCAATCTATCGTGTTTCGTGTTCCTCTAGGCTTCGTATTACTTTTCCTGTAGTGGCATTTTGCCCGGAAGTACGAAATGGGCTATGAGTGACTGAGACAATTGGTTTCTGGATATCTAATGTGCCTGTCCAACGGCATGTTTTTACCACTGATGACAGTATTTTCATCGACAGACAAATATCATAATAGTATTCCAATCATACGCCTTCGCACTACAAAACTAAAGGACATGCGGATCACCTCAAATGAGGCAGTTTTATAGGTGGACACGGAAAAAAAACACATTCTATTTGTGAATCTGCACGAAGTTGGTTAGAACAACATCGGCTGGGTCACAAGGGTAGACAACAGATCCTTTCTAAGTCGCACGGCAATTCAAGTTATATTGCAGACCAAAACCCATTTAGACAGTCAGACCTAAAATTCCATCTCGTCAGCGTTGGTGATGATCCGTGTGCCCTTTTAACAATGTTGTTGGAAGATATCTGTTAAAATATTTTATGTTCCAACTGACACGTCTTGAAATCTACAGCTTACAGAAAATCTTATTTCATCTAGACGCAAGCTTCATTCCCTATCTCCTTCACCATCTGCTAATGCGTAAGTAAAGCTTGATGTACAAAACTAAAAATGAAATCTTCGACAGACCTCCTTCGAAGGAACTAATCGATTTCGAATCTATTAAATTCTCATAGTACCCCTGAACTTCTGACAAGCAGCTTCCTACATTTACTCTACTGTTCCAATACCAAAGAACATTTATTTTGTATTCGAGTTTTCCAACAATTGCTTAATATGTAACTACTTTACAGTGTTCTACCAAAAGACCCGTCTCTCTTTTTTTTTTGCTACAATATATAACAAGGAAACTATTTCTCCTCAATCGGAACACCACCGTCAGGAAGGACGAACTTTTACTGTATTCTTCCTCCACTCCGTTTTACTCTTACTTTTATTACGACCGCAAGTAATTACTTTTTATCCATCAAGATTTTTCCACTGAAAATTTCCCAAAGCAGATGCTGCCGAGAAGAAGAATGCCAAAATGAGAACAAAAAAAAAATTCTTTAATATTGGCACAATGAATGAATTCTTTTCCAGGACATCGCAGCCACCGAACCACACCACTGACTGCCCGGGAATATGAATCTCGGTGCTACAAAACACAGTGACATTTAAAATATCGATATTCAAACTTGCCATAAGGAAAAAAATATCCATACATGTACATATGTATATCCTCATTCTCTTTTGGCTTTGATTTGTTCGTCCTTTTTCTCTAACGGCTGTACTCGTACGTATAAATGTGCTAAGCAACCGCGCGAGATGAACTGAACCATATTAAAAAAAAAACGATGGAAACGAAATAAACAAGAGGAAATAACATGGTACCTTTGATGAATGTCCAATAAGTTAATTAAATTCCACAACATCCATCCTCTGTCCTGAAATACAATTATGCTTTGAGGGCATATGGGGGCCGTTGGCTTTGTTATGTCTTTAGCACTGATTTTTCAAGGCCCGCTGGACAGGGTAAAAGGAATTTCCATTTTATGTGGATGCATGGGTAGCTGGATATTGGTTTAATATTTCAGATAGGCACTTTCTTTTGGGTCAGGAATCTTCAGGACGAAAAATTAAAGTCTACATCAATAGTTGACTGATTGCCAGATATATCTTGATTTGAAATCTTTGTGATTTCGTAAATTTGTTTTCAGGATAGTGAGCATAAATTTTACATAAAATCTGTATTAAGGACTAGAAAAAGAGAGTTAGAACATAAGCCTTGCGTCTTGCGTTCTAATTTTTTCAAGAAATTCAGTTGTGGCTCATTCGAAAAGACGATTAATACTTTTAGTATGCAACAGCCTGGCAACCCTACTTCAGAGGCATAGTATGCTTAACATGAACAGGGAATTTTCCAGAAAATATATCCTTCAGCTGGAGGCACTTTATGGGGAGTTGTTTTCATCCCTCACCAATATAACTCGAATAACACTTTGAGTTACTCGAGGAAATTCAATTACTAAGGACAATATAGGAATTCTTCAGATTATTTGAATCTGATCCTAGATATATGTACATTGAGTAGCTTTCACAAGTTGATGGTCTCCAGGATGTCGAGCCAGACTTGGGTCAGTATTTTCAAAAAGCTTCTGTCTACTAAGAAAAAGTTTATGCCTTGGAAGAAATATGATCCTTCTGGGGTTGAAATGTATATCCAATGGGAACTCAAATTGATTGACTTCAAATTATTTATAGAGATTCAACACACTACAATTTGGCGTGTCGCCAAAACAAAACTTGAGTTCTGGTCTGGCGGCGAGGACGAACACAACCCCCACTATTCCAGAGTCAGACTTCCTTGTGAATCTGGCTAAAGTTGATGGTAGAAGCAGATGCTGATCCTAATTGTGGTCTAACTTGGATCTCTTATACGGTAGCAAGTAACTAGGAGTTATATCATGGTTTTTGATAAGCCTTAGTAGAGTTAGACTATAAAGGACTCTTGAATTCTGCCTCTTCTTGTCAAAAGATGGTGAATGCATCCAAGTTTTTTAAACACTTTTGTTACTTTCTTCTGTAATATCCTCCCAATTTGAAATCTCTTATATCTTTCTCGAAATCAATGAGCAAAATTTGGACATGTCTCTCCAGCGTTCAATTAGATCCTAAATACGATTCAAATTCTGGAATTTCGAAACATCATACTGTTTAAGTTTGTACATTTCAGCTCAGAGAACGGACTAGTTCATTCGTGAACTTTACAAACCTAATGGTGTTCACAAATGACAGCTAAGCCAATATTTCATTAAAATGTCAAACGATCCCTTGTATGTTGGAGTGTACCATCAAAACGACGGAATATCCTTTGTATGTTGTATGACTCGCTGAAAGCTATGAGAATAGGTCACCCATACGCCACCGAGCCAGACACGCACATCCTGAGGGTGCCATCTCGTGGCACAAATCACGTCAGGTAAGCTGTTTCTGTGAATCCTAACCACAAACAAGCTTCACTAAGACTTTGTTCCTAGTGTTGGAAGCTTCAAATTTTTCAGGAAAAAAGCGTATGAAAAATTTGTTACGTACACGTCACCTAGCAAGACACCTGCATCTTGTACCATCTCGTGGCGTAAATCAAGTCCAATTTCTGATTCCTAACTTCTGTGCATCCTAAACACAAACGAGTTTCACTGGAACCTCGTCATGAGTATTGAAAACAGTAAATTTTTCGAGCAACAATTTTTTTAAAAATTAGTTACTCATACGCCACCGAGCCAGATACGCACAGCCTGAATGTATCATTTTGTGGGACTGTTCAGGTCAGGTAATCTGTTTCTATGAATCCGAAGCACAATCGAACTTCACTAAGAATTCGTTATGACTATTGGACAGTCAGTTTTTTGAAGCATGAAATGTGTCATAGAATGAGTAACGCATACGCCACCGAGCCAGACATGCACATCCTGAATGTACCATCTCGTGGCACAATTCGAGCCAGGTATCCTATTTGTTCGGAGTGTTGGAAGCAAAAAGTGTATGCAAAAATTTGTTACGTATACGCCACCGAACCAAACGCGCACACTCTGTATGCTAAGTAAGCATTTTTCTTCTAAATCAAGTGGAAAACCAAGAGATTGGTGCTCATTCCTAAAGAAGCAATAACTATTCCCCTGGATATCCATCATATCATCTTTATTGTTGTAGGAATCCTTAAAATATAATAGAAGACTGGCCATCTCAGTCGTCCTAGCCATCTCGAATAGAATACCAAGGCACCGATATACATACATACAAGTATCCCATTAAGAATAATAGGTTCTTACACCCAAGACATTGCAAATTTAAGGCTTCAAGTTCAAAGTGTCTGAAGCTCTGAGTGATAAGGATGCCTGTGGGAAGATAAAGTTTGTTTAAACCTTAATGGTTATGTTCACGAAAGCGACTAAACGACATATGGTGCAAAAGAAGATGCACACATACAGATCTACATAAAAATTAAAACAACTCCACCATTTGTGAAACCAAGAATTGCGTCTTTTCGAAATGATTTTATTTTTTTTCCCCCAAAGGATATCGTCATTCCAATGAACACAATTGCGACAGGGTGTAATTTAAAAAAATATATATCTACCACCGCACATGTGCTAACCAGTTTATTTCTCTGAACAAATATAAAAGAATATTATTTCTACAGATCCTTAGAAACAGCTCTGTGCTCGTATTTTAAATTCTCTCCTTATTATGTAGTTGAGATGAAAAGAGTGAAAATCGATTTCACCCATTTTGCCATCGTGTCAGAACGTCTATTATTTGGTGTTTTCTTTCGTTTTTCTAGATAAAATTTCATGTGACCAGGGTTGGTTAGGATGACTGATCAAGGCAACGTCTGGTCGTGACACTACCTACACAAGTACATGTGTCCCACCTTCGCAGGAGGATAGGTATTTCTAATGTTTGGTACGTCTCTCCTGAGAGCATTCTACGTTAATGATCGACACCACAGTTTGCCGCCAGTGGGTAATGTGAAAATAGCACACTTTCACTCAATCCCCATCCTGAATGACAGAGATCCCCACCCACCAGGTGACAGAAAAGGCATTCTTGGTTCTTATGTTTCTCCTTATCGCAAAGTGGTGTTCCCGATAATTGACAGGATGGGGAAATACTTTAAAATAAACTTCCTGTTCGTGTTTACTTAACAGTGACCATAATCACGGCAGTCACCGCAGTGCAAAAAAAAAAAAGAAAGAAAAAAATCTGAATAACAGCAAACAATGTATAGTAGTTGTTCGTCCTTGGTTAGTGTCCTTCACCGGCATCATCTTCGCCATCGTTGCCGTCATTATTACTCACGGACTGTGAATTCTGTGTCGTGGGTCTAAATCGGATGTATTATGGAAATCTTAAGGAATTTTGTCGAGCATTCTTTGTGATTATGTTTCGCGTCGAGGCCAAGTGGTGATTTGTGTCGTGTTGGGTTTGGTATTTCGGTATCCGTCAGATGCCGTCATGATGAAGTTTACCTACTTTTTGTTTGTTTCGTCTTTGTTCTGTTCGAAACGAAGGAACTTTTGTTTTGCCGTTTGTCTGTAAGGAAAAGTTATTTGAAGTTTCTCCGAGGCTGAGCAGCGGTAGTAGAATTAATAAATATTTGCTGTGGGATTTGAATGTTGATTTTATGTCAGAAGACCATGGGCGGTGTGATGAGATTTTAGCAATTTTCATTTCCACCGATTGGAGCGGGAGGCAAAACGGGGGACACAAGCGGATTTTTGAAAATATAGGAGAAACGATTACGTGGCGCGAAAAAGATTGCGCGGAAACTTGCCCGGCTAAAGAGATTGTCATGTTGGATAATTTATTTATGTTTCATTTGTACTCTTGGTGACATCTGGCACCTGGGGTAAACATAAATGTGGGCACAAAATTTTGCACTTTGCGTAATACATAGGAGATATGATAAGTCTGTATTAAAGTGTATAAAACGTGCCAAAGGAAATTTCTTTTTGCTATCTTCTAGTAGTAGAGCCAAACATTCCCTCCTCTTTATCTGTATGGAGTTAGCCGGGTGTCTTTCAATAAAGCTTATAAAGCTAAAGACATGTATGACCCAACTCATCTCCATAGTTTGGTCCAAAGTTATGGCTCAATTGCTCCTCACAAAACTGCTCGTTTCGGTCGTAATATTCTATACCCGAATGAGATTAGCTCCATAGTCCCTTTTTTAGCTTTTAGCGACAATCTTATAGTCGAACTTTTGTCAATTGTAGCGAGAGATAAATCCGATGCGGCAATTACTAAGCCACGAGTCCCACTAGTCAGAGCACGTCCTGTCAGAAAAGAACATATACTCACTACTGGCGTCTCAAACAGAACATGGCACTTGAAAGATTGAATACAATTGATAATTTTGTTTGACTTGGGTCCTCAGTAAGTTCAGTAATACCAGTGCTGGGGCAGAATGAATAGGGCATCTATACAAGCCTTTCTTAGATTGGTGCAGTAACTCTATTCAAAGTTCTGGTTCTCCTTTTGATGCAGGGTCAAGTACATATATTGTAAAAGTGGACCAGTTTTTTGTTTTAAGTAAAGAATATATGAAGTGATATTCGGAAACTGCTATGAACACATTTGATACAAAGCGAACGTCCGGGAGATTCCTAGCGTTAACTACAAAGGGACTTATATGTACTTACGTAGTAAGTTGGCTCTTCAGTTCGGGTTGATCCTAGGCTAACAACTAACAAGCTTATCTATTTAGATCGATCCTTAGATAAGTAGTGTACCTCAAGTCGGTTAACGTCCCCATCTAAGGCATTTTACTTCGTTGACCTTCCAAGGTGAATATGCAAACTCTACGAGCCGGATCATATTCAGATCTCTTATACTCGTAGTTCGTCAGTCCTCCTCCAAAGCCCATGAAAGCAAACGGGACCCAAATTCTACGAAAATTTTTTTCTCGAATCGAGTCTACATATCATCAGCTGTACATAAACTCCTGCGCCATAGAGCAGGACTGATTTTATATAGAGTTTCTTAAACTGGGCGACACAGGGCTCTATTACTCAACTCCCTGCTCAGTCCAAAGTAACAGCGATTGGCATTTCATTTCTTCTGAGATTTAATTATCAGTGTTTGCAGCAGTGCTGAGGTGGACAAAGTCCCTTACTACCTCGATTGTAAAGTTCTGTCAGATTCGTCGATGTTGACAGCGTATATTTGGTTGTGCCCTCAAATATCATTAGACGCATTTTTCCAGCTTCCATTTCGATACTACGGAACAGATCAGATAATGCTAATACTGTCGGTGTATGCTTCTAGTTATACAGACTTTAAAAGGATTGTGCCTTCAGTGTTGACTTGTCAGTTTTGGACAATCGCTTGAAGCATATTGAAAAAATGACATGACAGCGTTTGCCTTGTCTAAGTCCTTTTGAGATCTAAGTATTCGATGAGTTCCTTACTAATAGGTCAGCGAGCGTTCTCAACCATAATTCTGCACAAGCGAACAAGTTTGGTAGAAATTCCAAAACTAGACATGGCTTTGTATAGTCTCTACAAAAACGGTTATATGCCGTTTTGAAATCGATGAACCTCATGGAAAGACTAGAACAGGGTCTCGATAGAATTGTCAAATCCATTTATCTAGTTCTGTTTTCGAAAATGAAACATATCAACTCTTATGAATCTAATCGACCATAGTCATCCAGGATTAACTATACTTGTCCTTGAAACAATTATAATTGCTAGGAGTAACTAGGACTAACGTCAAAAACAACAAATATTCAGCTTTAAACTACTTTCCTTGTGATCCAGGGCTGCGCTCCAGTAAGATCTTCACGAATGCCTTCGAAATAAGTCAAGAATCTGGTGGTGATATTTTCGGATGGGCGAAGTGAGCCGTTGATATACTTATTTTCATATGTATGCGTTAAAACACCAACAACCAGTGACCCAGGTTACAGCATGTTTCATGGAAACCCCTTTCAAAATTAAGAGATCCTTATGCGCATAATTTTTGCTCATTGAAGCCCGTACAGGATTCATTTTTCCGAAATTCTTTTACAATTTCTGCAGTACATGCAGATAGCATGAGGATAATTGATACATCTTGTGTTCCCTCTGCTGTTTGGATGCGAGAACGTGAAACTCTTCCTTTCTTCCTTTAAATATATCGATTTTCGTATAACATACGCCAACCCAATACGTTTGCTTGGCTTTGAGTTTTAATTTAACTGATTAATTCAGTAAAAAAGAAAAGTCCTGAAAATATTAATATCCTTTTTTTTTACCTGCAGAAATCTTACATGAATGAAATATAAGCACAAAGGAGCTCAGGATGACAGTATTATATTTACATACACCTTCACTGTCTTTCGATACAAATATACCAGTTTAAGTTCGGTTATGTCAGAGTATCTGTCAGTGCTGACATTAGCATTGATTAAAGAAACGACGACAGGAAGTAGGTACCTACTAACTTACCACCCATGCCAGTGGCTTTTATGTAATAAACTCTGCTTCCAATCTGTGATAATGTCGACATTAATTCAAATGGCTTTACGTGCACATACACGTACAACCACCAACACGTGCACCTGTATTGCCACCTCAACAGAAGGACCTCAATCTGTGAGATGAGATATCAAAGATACGACGGAAGTAATGGGTTCACCAACATTGATTGCTCTCTAATGGAAATGTGTCTTATGTATAGGATAGACACAGCTATGCTGGTGGTGGTCTTGTCTTCTTATTGCCATTTTGATGCTTGAGTCCTTTTCTAGCCACGGCACATTAATTTATTTATACGTATCCTTATGGGACTTATGTTAATTTAATTGGCATCTCCGACAGTGAGTGGTTACCCACCAGAGCGTCATGCGTGCCAGTCAAAACACACGTGAAAGTGGTAGGTGGGGGATTTATGCAGGAAACTCAGTGCCGCTATCATCGATGCTGTCGATGCTAATTATCATTACGGCACGTAGGCACTGTCATGCCACGAGCTATCCTAATTGGAAGAGTGTATCTGTACATTTTCCAAATGAATTCAATAAATTGGCTGGTTCCCTAAAATCTCGTTCGATTGCCGGGCTTGCCAATTTTATGGACGCGAAGTCCTTGTGTCATTACGAATTGGATTTATTCTGAGATTTTTATGTGCGTTTAAGTGCAATGAAATGTGGTATAAAAATCAGACGGACGCTGAGCGGTGGTGGTGTGCGGTGAAGGATAAACCACTCCGTTGCGCTGGATAAATAAATCGGTTTTTCGTAAAGCGATGGGAAAATTTAACGCTTAAATGTGGTTTGTTTCGGATGTATTATTGAAAGGAGCAAATGAAGCGAGGACGCTTTAGTTGATCAATGTATTGAAACTGTATGGTTAATTGCTGCGCGTTAATTGAATTACAAATGGTAATGTAAGCATCAATTTTGCCTTTGAATGGTTCGTTTGATTTAATTGATTGAGTGTAAATTACCCAACGGGGTGAATGAATAATTGCAAAAATACTATCTGCAGGGTTAAGTAAAAAGTATTTGCAGTCATAAGGCAAAAATAAAAAATAAAAAAAAAACAGAAACGTTTCATAATGCTCAATCACCACCAGCCACTATGCAATGGAAAACCCCTGAGGCAGATACATTTATGAGGTCATGGATGTTGTGCGTTTGAATAGATAGATACATTCTTTCGCCAACATTAGTGGCAGTCCACTGTGGGTGTTAAGTATAAGTAGGGTAAGGGTATGAAAATTTTCATTTACATCGGAATTAAAAAAAAATAAAAAATCGAAAAGTGCTATCAGAATAAGGCTTGATTCACTCTATAGAGTCGTTCACGGTTCCCTGACGCTACGCTCTCACTCTAGTCAAATATTTTTTACAATATTTACATATATTCGAGGGAGCTCGGTCGAACAAAATATTTTGATTGAGTGTGATCGGCTTTATAGTGTATATCAACCCTTACTTTGGAGATATCGGCTGATTTTAGAAAAACTTATGCCAATTTTCGGTTTTGTTGGATTGTTGGTATCCTCATAGTCGAAACTAGATCGCCTGAGATCGAAACCAGTCTTTTCAAGAACAGATTCATTTGACTGTGAAACACAGTAGTACCACACTGACTACTGAGATTGAATACCACGGAATTACTATAAATTGCGTTCATTAACTAAACCAGGTTTTGTGTAAACTTAAAGGTCCTTACCTTTATGGTACTGTACACTCTCAACACAACTCAATCTTGGCCGAAGGAGTAACACAAAATCTCCCAATGACTCTTATGCAGCTATCATCAATGCGGCCAACATGTCATCAGAAGTCCCTCAACTAATGCGCTGAGTTTCGCCTAACCACCACTAAAAAACAATGGTTTGACGAAGAGTCTCTGCAAGAGCATGCAGCTGGATAAGAGGCATACAAAGCAAAGCTGAAAAGTAGGACGAGGGCTGTCCGCGACCACTACGAGCAGTCGAGATGGCAAGAACATCAGCTTCGCTAATAATAATAGTAATATCCAAGCTCAAGGCAAACAAGGCTGCTGGACCTGCTTACACGAACCTTACTAGTTCATAAAGAGCAAACACCAACTCTCCTCTTAAATTTTGTCAAACAAGTAAGCTGATGAATGGGACCTCACCAACGTTTGTCAAGTCTACATTTCTACAACAAACGTGATGGCTTCGAATTAGTTTCCTCGACGTCGCATACAAGATCTTATTGGTTACATTGTATGAAGCCTTAATCAACACTCTTATCGGGCCATGTCACTGTGGTTTCAGGCCAGAAAAAAAGTCCAGAGTCGATTAAATTTTCACATTTCGGCAGATTCTGGAAAAAACACATAAAATCCAAATCGATACCGACAACCTTTTCATATATTTCAAGGTTGTATATGACAGGATCTATAGAGATGTGCTGTACAGAGCGATTTCTAGCTTTGGGATCGCTAGATGATGAGTGAGAACGCTTGCTCCTTTACCAATCTCGGTAGTGAACTTATCGAGACTCTTGATGTAAAAAAATAAACTGAAGCAGGTAACGCGCTGTCATCAGCATCATATTAGAAGAAATTGTACGGAACTTGCAAGGAACACTAGGCAGACTATTTTCAAAATCTGTCAAAACAGCGGAACACACAGAGGTTTCTGGTGCGTTCACTAGGTTGAAAGGGAAGCGTCATAAACGGAAGCCAGCGATAAATGAGGCCAAATTCCAGTATGTATATGCTGTCAATAAGAAGGAACAACATTGGTCAGTTGCATAGAAAGAATGTCACAATCGATTCCAATAACTTCGAGGGTGTGAGAGACTTTGTCCATATTGGGTCTGTTAAGTCCCATAACGACATCTCAGCCAAATTAAATGAAAGATAACTCTTCCCAAATGCTTTTTCCTTCGACTAAGAAGGCTGGTAGAACCCTATCTCGAACTATTTATGAGATTCTGTGTAAAAGCTCGATCATCCCAGTCCTGCTTTATGGCGCTAAAGCTTAAACTCTATCTAAAGTGACTCTTCAATTGACATATTGGTTTCATAGTCTTATTGATTCGACAGCGTCTGGTTCTACAAATTCAGAGATTCACAAGATCCCAATATGATTCGGTACTATAGTACTTTAGTGGGACCCGTGGCTCAACTGGTTAGTACTTTGGAATACGGAGGGAGGGGTTGGATCTTGGGATCGCAAGCGAATAGTCCTTTCGTTTACCCAATATTTTTAATTTGTTTTAAAACGTTTCAACATAAAATTGTCATCAACAGTTTCTTAAACCAATAAAGATACTTACGAAGATACTACTTCATCTGAAGATTTATAAAAAAAACCAACTCATACGAGTTTTGCATATTACTTTTCCCCTGATTTATTATTAAAAACTTTATAAAAATGAAAAAAAGAAATTCTTGACATTTTGAAAGATTTTCAAGCTCCATGAATTTACTATCGAGAATTGCTTCATAAAAACCATTCGTTACACATTGCTCCTGATTTGTTTCACATCCCGCAGGCACACTCACGCAATCACGATAAAAGAATCTGCCATCAACTAATATATACTTTTCCGAAAACAGGAAAAAAATAAAAAAAAGTAAATAAATAAAAAAGAAAGCCTAACGCCACCGTTCAGGTCTCTGTAAAATTGTTGCGCTCATTTTTCATCCTGAAGGTAATTGTAAATCTTTGATTGATCATTGCTAAAGCCTCCTCCGGCACCTACATCCCCCACATATGCGACTGTCCCACGTATGAGGAAACACATAAATCAAAGACTCGTTTTTTTTTTTTTTTTAACGTCGCACAACTCCTCTCTTCCTTGAGATACAAATATGTGTACGTATGTATGGATTTTTCTGACTCTGCGGGTCGAATGGAATAACAAACACTTTGCATTGCTGCTTAAAGTTTGTTATCCTTTTTTTCATTGTTTTTTTTTTGTGAGTTTTTTGTGAGTTAAACAAATGCCGAGTCTCAGCCATCTCACACATCAGACTACGGAAGCGTTTCCTCATATGTCTTCGTCAAATTTAGATTCACGGAACACTTTGATTGCAAAACGTTCTCGCGGCACAGTGGGTAGTTAGAGAAAGGGCACCTTCGCGTATATATGTACATACTTTCAAATTCCAATCCAAATTCATACACATTCCCCGTCATTTAAGCCACCGGAGGCAAGCCAGACCTACAACGAGGCAATCTGATAGCGCATCATTTACTTCATGAGATTTCCCTTCTCCAAATCCGTTGAGGCAAATTCCACAAAGCGGATTCCATTGTCGTCGCTCAACGTGTGTTTTTTGGACATTTTTTGGTTTTTTTCTAAGGACATGTTGTTTCCAAGGATGATAATGAGAAATTTGTATTCAGACACAGAATGTCAGTTTGTGATACTCTTGTGCACACACAAACATACACACATGAAGGATTATCTTTCCTGTCCTTTTGACAAAGTCATTGTGAGTATGAACATGCACTTAAGCATCATATCGGTTGTGGTAGGGAGAGTTGGCCGGACAAAGAGAATGCAAAAGCAAATATGGGTGCGAAATGTAAGGATAATTCTTTCCTTTCACAAGCAGAGAGAAAATAAACACAGGATGATGATGATGGTGATGATGATGGGTGGGTGGGTGGTTGGAACCATTAGGTGGATTGTATTCCAAAAAGGTTTCCAATTTGCGAACTCACAATTTGGGGTGACAGATGGAGCTATTGGGTTTCAAGTGGATCTCTATAACGAACAATCAAATCAATCAGTCAGGAGTGGAGCACAGGATACGTTTGGATATTGCCGGTACTTCGGTTTGTCACACAAGGGTAGGAGATGATTTGGATTTGGTTGCGGTTCAATGAATTCGTCGGATACACGAGCAAGGAAACCGTAACGGTTTTCAATTAGTTTTCAAAGGAAAAACCGAAATTCAGAGTGTGTAGCAGAGTTTTAAATTGAATTATCTACACTTGTGGATTGGTTTTGTAAATTTGTTGACGAATTGGAGCACATTACCATTTTGGAATGTGAATAAGATGGAATAGGTAAGATTTGGATGTTGCCGGTTTCAATTCATTTAAACATGGTCAACAAGGCCTAAGGATTTTCAATTAAAACAGAATATTTAATCTTTGTAATGGATCTGTTTCGTGGTTGCTATTTTTTGGTTTTAATTTCTGTCTAAGATGCATTCGAATGATGCAGGATTGTAGTCGAAGCAGCATACTGTGTAGTGTGTGCTAACAGCTGGTTGACTTAGAACTCTATACTTGCAGAACTCACGGCCTTGTCTATGGTCGTCCAGTTCCAATTCTTAAGGAAGCTTAATCTTGTGTAGACTCAAATCCAATCGGAAAATAAGCCAGGTTGACTCTCTGGCTCCAGGTTGATTCAGCTGATTGGCGCTGAATCAACATTTCGGGATCTTCTTCGAACGGCGGCTATGTTTTCCTTATTTCTCTCCAATCTCTCTCTGGTTAGTGGATTGAGGTCTCGAAAAGTGTACTCACACTCAAACGTTTCCACGGTGAGACGAATTGCCTGCACACTGAAGCCATGAAGACGACCGAACTCACGATGAAATTCACTGAGCCGGAATTTCGATAATGTTTTTTAATAGTATTCACATGTCCAGCAATCCTGGAACGATGCATGATAAAATGGCAAGCCTTAGTGAATATTATGATAGCAAGATGTCATTGGTAATTCAGTCGTGTTCTTGATCTAATCTGAGTCTAGAGTACACTCTAATGGACATGCTTTGTGTTCTTAATAACGAAATAACTATCCTGGAGTATAAAAGGATCCTTCGTCCTTGTCAACGTGTCGGTTGATTCATTCAAGCTTCCATTTACATATACATATGTGTAAGTTTATACTATGCTCTTGGTTCATCCTATGTTATTCTGTTGATGTTGTCGTCTAAATTCCAATTAATCTTACTAATAAGGAGGATCCTTGTAAAAATTTAATATATAATAAGCCTCTTCTCAATCACACACATACGTATGTATATCTTAACATGAAAAAAATGCTGCAAGCAATATCATATCTTCATAATCAACTATCACTCAACCTGCGTAAGTATCATCCACTATACGAGTTCCCATAGAATAATTCCTTCTTTTTTTTTTGAAAACATATAATGCCAACCTCTATATGTACATATGTATGTATATGTGTATCTCCTAACTCAAAATTGCCTGTTGATTTTTATTCGTTTCAGGTCTCTTGGGTACGACATCGTGACATCCATCTGCTAACAGTTGGACGTTACACATACACATCGGATCAACGTTTTGAAGCCATGCACTCTCCACACGCCGAGGACTGGACACTACGGATACGATATGCACAGAGAAAGGACTCTGGCATCTACGAATGTCAAATATCGACGACTCCTCCAATCGGTCACTCGGTATATCTAAATGTTGTTGGTGAGTTACTTGTAACACGAGAAATGCAATCAAGTTTTATTGAATGTTGCCCTGGATATGAAGGACACTATGATGATATTGATGATTATCCTGGCACTCAACGTTATTAGATTTCCTCAATCCTTTTTCACTTTTTTTTTCCTTTGATTATTGTTTGTTTTGGCTCCGAAAAGTCTTGGTAAGGCAGATGGCCATAAGAGGTGTGAGGCAAACATACATATTTAGGTATTTGGCTTGCTTTGGCTATAAGTGCTGTGATTTATTGAACTTGACGGGTCTTTTGAGTTCTAGTTGAAATGGAAATTGGTTAATTTTGGTTTTTGCCATTTTTTGGATTTTGGAATGATAGCATTTGATGCCATAGAAAAAAGCATTCAGTATTTGAAATATATTAAAATTTGTCTTGCATGTACTAGTGCATTTCATGCAATATTATGTGGCTGGAATCAGCATTCCTTTAGACAGACCTGCATAGGGGCACCAGTCCTCACGCCAAATTTTTTGATGAGGCTCACAGTAAAAGTAGTAGTAGGCTGCTTTCAAAATATATAATTTTAATTTGATATCTGTCATGAATTGACAGCATTTTTTTTCGAAATCTTGACCGTTCCTTCTTTTAATGGAAGACCCTTTATTCGATGTTATCCTTGGAGATCGTTGGCTTCAAGGGTATTGAAAACATTTACTTTATTGTATCGCCACCTCAACCAATGTAAAGACGGGCATTCATGAAGAATGTGTTTAGATGATTCGTCATCTTCAGGATAGATCCTAGATTCTGTTATAGGGCTTCTATTATATGTAGATTAAGTTTCTTGAGTTGATACTTCAGGCTACAGTAATCTGTGAAAAAGCTCACGACCAGCCAGCTAGCCAGTTGACACCGCAGTAGGGTTCAGCCCCTACTAACGCAGATTCTGAGCCAGTCCTTGATGACCTCGGGCCCATTCGAGTACCACTCTGTTGTGTCTAGTTTGTAGTGCATCGTTACGACATGACACCGATATAGAGTCAACTAAATTGGAAGACAGCGTTTAAACTGCTGTTTGATTATCTCAAAAAATATAAATCCGAGCGGCCTTTATACCTTTATTAAGGCTTAATCTACCGCAGTAGTAGTTCAGCAGATGGAGTTCAGCCTGGAAAACTATGGCACGCATTCCCATACGAAGCTAGACTTTTGTGTTGGATCCACAAATGCCAACTCCACAGTCCATATTCGATATTTTCGTGAACCAGACCAGACCCCTGAGGTCCAGTAGCGGAACACTATTAGACCAGTTTGCACGGTCTAACACTTTTAACTCGAATAACTTACCGAAACAGTATTCCCTGACCACAATGTCGAGGATGATGCAAAAACATGCCTCTTTTTGGAATTGAGCCGAAAATATCCAGGTGTCCAACATGGTCAGCTATCCGTATTTGACATTTAAATTGTTATTTCAATAAGAAAGTAGTTCATAGCTCCTGGAACTGCCATATAATCAGTTTGTTGCTTCTTTAGGCTTGATGTACATAGATTTTTTTTTTTTTAATTTTTTTTGGGTTTAATTTTGACCTACTCTTTACTACCACTATACCGGGACTTTGAAGAGGCTCCAATCTAGGTACACATGGCACCTATAATACCAAGTTGTAACTCCTATAGTAGTTCTTCGTTCAAGAGTTTTCGGCTGAATTCCATTCGTTTGTCTAAAATGGTGCTGCATTTGTCAAAAATTTTGCACTTTCCGGAAACTTTTCTTTTCTGTACGCCTGCCGATTAGAATAGACAGTTCTAGCTGGCCACTAATATAAATGTCAATAAGTCTCTTCAATTTGAGGAACATATGATATTAGACCTATAAATTCAAAGGATTCAGGTATCTCACTAGCCTGAGGCCATCGTGGAGCAGTAGGAATCGTAAATATTTGTTTCTACTTGCCGCGTCCTGGTACAGTTGGATGAGGTCCTTATAATAACACCTTCAAAACGTTCGGGAAAATTTGCATATACTGCTCAAAGTTAGACCGAGAAGTTGAGATCACATGTGAGGTAGTCCCGGCGATAGCTTAATTGCTTCTCGAGGTGGTGATACAACTGATTGCTCCACATCAGTACTGCAGAATGGTGCTATTGGGTATGCATCCATCGGAGGGTATAGAGCTATTAGCCAGTAGCCTGTATTATGCCCCAAGAAAACTATTTACAGCCAAGGATCGTCCCAAGACTCACCAACAAAACTGATCATCACTCCTGCTTAAGTTTATATACAAAATAAACAAAACGTAGAATTTCAAATGTGTGCTCCAGTTAAATATTTTGAGAATTTGTGTTTTTTTTTTTTAAGCTTTTAACGCAAATATGTAGTTTTCCGCACTCCGATTTTGTTGGTGCTCCTCCACTAATGGTCACACATATCAAACTCTTCATTTGCATACCACACTCGGTTGAATTATAATTACCTATGTATATGAACATAAAATAGAGCCCTTCTTCCGGAATCAAAAGAACTTTTTTTTTTCAATCCAATTCAGACTCAATGAGCTCCATAGTAGGTATTGTAGAACATGTGTTTCATTTCATTCGTTTTGAATTCAAATTCAACCTAAAAACCTTTGCCCTTAACCCTTGCCCATACCTGCAAAAAGCATTTCAACGATTCTACTGCTTTTTGCTCCTCTGAGCTAGATAAACACAAATATTTACCTGTCCTTTGAATATAAAATTGTTTCATTCATTCAAATGTATTCCAGTTATGGTTGCTGGTCCCTCCAGCAGTGTACGATGTTGATTTTGGAATATTTAGCATTCACCCTTGAATCCAATTAACCTGTTCGTTAATATTTTTATAGTATAACAAAAAAAAATAAAAAGGAAATAACAATACTCGCAAAAGGAAAAAAACAAAGTCATACCAACTGAAAAATGAGTTTAATTCAAAACTTCAATGTACGAGTATCTATGCTTTATGGTGCGATGTCGTCGTCTGTTTCATAAAAAATTGCCACTCGGTGACAATCCACCTAATTGCTTTGCTCCACACTTGAACGTGATATTCGGTATGAATAGATGAAACCGGGAATGTCAGGATATCAGAGCCATAAACCCCATTTTTGCAACGGCACGGAATTTCCCCTTCACTTTTTGGATATTGCAAGGACTCCAAACCACACAATCTGTAGCAGAGTTCTAGGAGGTAAGCCATGCACCGACAGTGGCAACGCATGACGAATAAATTTGAATTTCTACTTTACGAATCTCCAAAGGATAACTCAGAAAAATATCTGCTTTGGTTTTGCTTTTTTTCTTTGCATTCATTCTACTTATCTGTTTGTATATTTTTGTTGGTTTTGTTCAAAACTGTTGGAATGTATGTCAAGAGATGTGCCGAGTGCTGTTTGACATTTTTATTTATACAATAAATTCAATGAAAATAGATGGTATTCTCTGTGTTGGCATTAACGTTTTTGTTATTTATTTGGACGACGAGCGAAATTTATCGAATACTCGTGGTAGAGAAATATTTATTTACGTATTGCACATCGATAAGGAAGTGTATGTGGTGTGTCACTAAGCCAAAAGTCGTAAAGTCCAAAAATCTAGTTTTCCGATACATATTTTCATATTTCAACGTACATTGGCCGTTTTCCAAACGATTGGTCTTTTATTCAGCAGTTTGCACTTCGGGCATGTCGTTGACTTAGTTAACTAAATAAGGCTTTTCTGCAGCTCTACCCTACCTACTATAGTGTATCACAGTAGATACCCTTCTTAATGATCTAAACAATTCCGGATATCTGTCTCAAAACTATGATGAAGACTGAGTCAGAATCGTACGGGACAGGGTAGAATCCAGAAGTATTAAAGCAATCGTTATACTATGCGACGAGAAGAGAAACTTACATTTCCTAACACTAGCTATAAATGGTGAGTAACCAGAATTCCCTTATGAAACAAAATATCTCAGGATTACTCTAGACCACAAACCTGATCAGAAACCTCATCGGGCTAGAACCACTGAAATGGTGACTAATGGATTCTGGGTCTGGCTATTCTCCTCTCAATACGTCCTATACTCTACTTACTTACATATGTCCTGTATGCCAACTTTTCCAGTTGCCATGCTTCATTCTCAACTGTTCTGTGCCACGTACTCCTAGGACCGCCGCGTAACCTGCCATTCTGACTAAGCGGGTTCCATTACATCGCGTCGTTAGCTATAAACCTGTCACCCTTTTGAAGAGTATGTCCAATCCACTGCCACTTTTGTCGTCGTATTGTTGTGTCTATAGATTCATGGCCCGTTCTCTGATAGAGTTGTTCGTTAGAGATAGGGTTTGGCCAGAAAATCCAAAAGATATATCGTGGGAACCTATTGGCGAGTCTGCTTCCCTCTCCACGTTTTCTGTCATTTGGTGAAGGTCCATAATTCTGTGTGACAGCACGCATGCGTCGTGGTCGTAGTCGAGGTGTTGGTGAAAGTTAGGGACTATCGTTAGGGACTATGCTCTGTGTCAGAAAGTGTGTCGCGAAAAAACTCCGAAGATCACATATAAGTATATGTATAAGTAGGCCTAAAACTCTCATGTCATCTCACTGTTTGTTTACGTGCGACATATCCATCGACTATTTCTTAAGGACATTGAACCTACCGAACATATTTTATGTGAATATCTCGTTATTTCCCGGAGTAGGCTCTAACACTTTCACAAAGACTTTACTTTACTTCAATTTGCAGGTAAACTCCGCTGAATCTTTAGAGGGATAACGCAAAAGATCTCAATGTGGTCGTAGTCCTTCTTAACGCTATTTTATAGTCGATTATCCCAATAATCTTATAAAGGAAAGTTGGCAACAAGCAGATTGATAGTCTATTCCAAGTTCATCCTACATCTGAAACTACATCATGAAAACTAAAAATACTATGGAACTTGTAATTGGATTGACTTTAAAAGACCAAGAATGCGTGCCTGTTGAAGCTATCGCTTCCCTAGTTTAGTAAGTTAGTTAAGTCCTTTAACTCCTCGGGAGATTCGAATTTCTGCAGCACGTTTGAGCTCCCTCTAGCTCATTTACAGAGAGCGTGATTCCTCCTCATTTGATTATGGCATGCACGCTGTTCTGCCAGTTTGAATGAGCCGATACCACTGCATGGTGCACTTGGCAACTGATCTGTCTTCGCCCTGTAAGCTGTGCCCGATCCCCTGCCGCATTCTCCTCCATATGGTTATGTCTATATGTTATTGGCTCGCTCTCCGATAAAGTTGGTCGTTCGAGATAGGATTGGGCCAAAAAAATTCGTAGACATTTATTTACGAAGGTTTTGCAGCTTGGGTGTGATATTGATGTTCACCTTCCAAGTACTGCAGCCGTAAAGCAGTTATGATTCTATGTTGATCCTTAAGCTGATAACATTGTTTCTCCAGACTGGGTATTGCATTGCGAAAGTAGCTTCAGCTTTCACGATTCTGCTGCATCCATCCAGTGCAGGTTGACACATCTGTAAACAAGCGTGGTAACTCCAATTCAAAGAGCCTTTCTACTACCTAGTAGTGTGAGATAACCCCAAGTCTGATGTTCATACTCCTTCTGGATTTCATATTCTCCCTATTTCCTTGCCATACCATAAAGATTAATAGGATTCTGTAGCCTTCATCTACTGAACCCATACTGTCTAAGAAATAACAAATCACGCCCAATAGATAGATTATAGATTACACACCTCAGTTCATAACTTTTCTTATAAGAATTTCAATAAATAACAAAATACAATTATGTAACAATTTCCATTGTGTTTATTTTTATTAACGAACTTAACCTACAATTTTCGAAATTTCCGAAAAAAGTATCTCAACCACGACAACTAATTGGAAAGATTTCTTCCGTGACGGAAGCGAGAAAAAAAAAATAAATAAAAAGAAACCGTATAAGGGATACAAATGGCAAAGCCAACCCTCAGTTAACTGCGAATAAAGGATATCATTTTAATTTTAATGAAAAGTTTCGTTCTCCATCGTATTTTTTCCTTCACACTTGCATAATGTGCGAGTATGAAAAGACGAGGAAGGAACTTAAGGACCGAGAAATACTCAAGATAAGAGCAAGGAAAACACTTTCATTTATTCGTTTTCAAACAGAAAGCGTACGGAAAAGAAGATAAGGACCTTCTAAGGGATCTAAGAAAGTAGAAGAAGCAAAGAAACCGCTCGACTTCCATCAGGGACGAGTCATTTTCGAAATGATTTCGACGATTTCTTTCTTTTTTGTATTTTCGCCTCCTTTAATTCGGGCGAAGGAGGAGCGCCTTCAACAAAAAGGATTTCGGATGCGTCGGAGCTGACTTGGAAATTAGATCTGCAACTAATCGTTCCATTACGATTATTTAAATGGCAAATAAGCAATTCGGCCAACGACGAGTAGGGTAGGATATGCAAATTTTATTGTTCGTTTCTTTTTGTCATCCTCGAGGACTTTTCTGAGGATGTGCAAATGAGTTGAGGAACACATCGGTGTTGCTTCAGCGAAATGAAATCGTTAATTAACAAAAATGGGAAAAAAAACGTCTAAGTGGGCGATTTGAAATTATTTGTCATTCAATCTGAAATGGCGAAGGTCCTTATTTCAAAAAAAAAACCTTTGAAGTAATAAAACCTCAAAACAGACACAATCACACTTTGTATTGGGAATGCAATATATCGTTCATGTTTGGCCATATATTGCTACGGGTCACATACATAAAAGGAAATGCAATTTTGTAGAGTTTGCCTTTCATCCTTTGTCGAACAATGAATCATTGTCCCTGTGCAATGTGATGATAATACGATGTTCAATGGATCGTACAAATTGATGACCCAGTCGGAAGGATTTTAATTAATTTGCACTTGCAACCACCCAAGGGGACATGTAAGACGTATAGGATATTAATTGTCCTTTGTGTGCTGAAAGATTGATCTTTTATTTCTTTTTTTTTTTTTTTACTGCTCAAGCAATTAATAGATTCGAAGTCATATGTCTTTGTAACGAATACGGGTTGATGTCATTTGAAAGGTGACAACAGCAGTTAGACTAAAATAGTAGATGCCAATTTGGTTAATGTGTTCTTGGGCGGAATCAAACACCGGGGTTGACCCCTTTTCTGTCTGGAACTTCACAACCATTCAAATGAGAAATCGATCGATGAATTATAAGAAAAATGTCCTTTTTCCGTAATGGATGACAATGTCATTACGAGTAGAAAATTTTGTCACGCTATCGAATTTACGACTTCTGACGGAAAAGAAAGTAATTCGTTCTGAATGGATTCCTTTTCTTGGTTTGGCATGACATGTGATGTCATCAATTTTCAAATCCAACGACTCACTGGATTTCGTACAAATCATTTCCGGGAATGATGATGCTAAAAGTGTTGATGTTAGGGGTTTTTTTTTTTTTTTTTGCCTTCTTCCTTGAGGAATGAATATATTTTTAGATCTTCTGTGGATAGCTGCGTAGGAACGTATTCTGATTTGTCTAATTTAAATTGAATTGGGATACACTGGCAAAAAATTGCTAGGAGTGTGAAAATCATCTCCTAATACATCAGGCGCAGAGAAGACTAAGGTTTGGATAATTGAAGGCGTTAGGGAATGTCTTGGAAGTTCACATGGAAACATATGTAGTTGATAGGATGACTTATGCTAAATATGGATTGTAGGGATTACGTTACTGCTATGTTTTTGGCACAAGAAATAGACATACATACCTTCATTCTATTATATGTTCTTCAATTCCTAACTTCAGTATGGGCTAGTCTTTTAAGAAATTGCAAACGAAGTACGCGTATAGAGTCCTTACCCACAATAACAATGAAAATTTGCACAAAAGGTCAAAAAGTTGCTGAATATCATTACACAAGATTTCACGGGACATGACTAAAAAATACACTGTTTAAACGCTAAACTAAAAGGGTACACAAAATTCGATGAAGTAAGATGTGAAGTGCTTAAGGATCTTAAACAATAAGCGGAGACTAGTATGATTTTTTCGAAAAGAGTGCCATCAGAAAGTACAAGCCATCAACAAAACAGTCAGTATCGTACAAGACTAATATCCACGTAAGGACCTAGAACTATAGTTAGACTCCACTCATCAGCAGTAGGAAAAATTGTCAATTTCATGTCAATTTTTGACAATTCATGTAATATTTTTCAAAGCTTGACGTAAAACTAATACAATAGAGGAAGTCCTGAAAGATTTAAATATGTAAGTATGTTGTCTCGATGTTTCGCAAGATTTCAACAAAATGTGACACAAACGCTGGCAGGGTCATGTGTTGGTTTCATGGTAAAAAAAGCAATACAGAAACTGTAGAAAGTTTTTCAACCATTGTTGTTTTATTGAAAAGTGTAAACCTTCCCAAGCTTTAGTTATGGAATATTATTTCATTCAAATGGCTGCCATTGTTGGCTTGACAAATATTTTTGAATATATTAGTCATTTCTGGATGTTTCGTATAACACCTATCCTTAATGTCATTTCAGACAAAAATGCCTATCTGCTTCAAATCGCAGCTAAAAATAATATTTGATTCTAAGAAGACCTACAAATGAGCCTCAGACCTACATATATGAACCTTGCCAGGAAAGTAAAGCTGCTTCTACGGACTTTCCTTTAGATATTCACAAATAAATTTATCATTTTAACATTATTTGTCAATTCTGAGTCTTACTGCCCACTACAGTTTAAGAAAGCTTCTATTTCTTCGTCCCTCAGATTTTAAAAATCTCGTGCAACCAGAAAAGTGTGTTTCTACCACGTTTTCGATCGCATATTGTGTGAAACAAGAAAAGACGAAAAAATCGCACATACGCCACAGTGGACGGTGAACTTTTACTGAAGCTGAACTGCTAATTGCTAACTGCTTACTTAGTAACAGCAAAATATCTCTTTTTTTTAACGATTAATCTTTTAAAGTCCGAATTAGGGGTATAGCTTCTAAGTTTCGTCTCCAATTATGGCTAATATGCTGGTCATGCAGAATGAAATTGCAATAAATTTGGAATTTTTTTTGGAAAAGTTTTAATTTGTTTTTTCTAAATTGATGAAAGATAGTACTGATGGTTATAAGTCTTGAAAAAGTTAGCTCAACGAGTATGGGTGGATGTAGCCATGCCTGATGACTAGACCACTATCTCGCCCCATTTCCAAGAAAGGCGATCTTGTGTCTTGTAAGAACTATCGAAGTATATTCCTGCTTAATGTCACATATAGTAACATCTTATATAACAAAGTATGTGAATGTTTGAAGTCTTTATGCAGACAGATTCTCTAAAAAATTAACGAATTTCAAGTCGAGACTCCCCATTTCTTCATTGCATTCAAAAGCGACCTTTACTAGATCAACCTCATCGAATGTACAATAATATCCTAGCACAGAGCAGCTTTAAATCACATTTCCAGGGATAAGCTATCGGAAATGCCAAAGCGTTTGGTTTAGATAACTAGAAGCAGAGTGCTCGAGATTAAAGAGAATGGCAAAGAAAATCGACTTCAAAATCTCTTGTGCCATCTCTTCTTTCCTTGGCCTTCTTTGATCTCGTGGAACCAGAAAGTTGTGTTTTCTCTTCGTTTTCTAGCGCTTATTCTACACATCATTCTAACAATGTATTTTTCTATGACAATAAAATCGCACATACGCCCCAGTGAATGATGATTTTTTTTTGTTGCACCTGAACGACTAAAGAACTGTAATTTACTAGGTGCCAGCGAACATTTTCTAACTTTTTATACAACATGGCAAAGTTTCAACATATCGGCATAATATGTGCATACGTCCCAATTGAGTAAGCTAAACACTCTATCAAGGAGAAGTCTTATAACCTCCTAGACGGAGGATATTCCTGTCTTCACGATATGACAACAGGCAACGACACTGTGCATTCACTGTCCACAAAAGCCAAATAAGGGTACCTAAAGAAAAGTGTCTAGGTAGGGGACGAAAGCAAAACATAGCCCCCATTAAAATAAGGGTCTACGCAGTCTGTCAGCTCAAGGATATCGAAGATTCCTGGGATAGGAAATACATTCAAAACATTCACTAAACGAAAAACCCAATTATCGTCCTGATCATGAAAAATGTTTAGGAATCAGGAACTTTATGAATTGTACCAAGATGTGAATGTAGTCCAAAAAGTCAAAACACGCCAACTATAGGTACACTAGCTTAGCTTCATTGAGTCACAATCGCTTTCCTCCAGTTCGAAACAACAAAGAAGATTGGACCTTCATTTTAAGGATCAAGCTATCGCGAATGCCATAGCACTTGTTCTAGGCAAATTGAAGCAGCGTGTTTTTATGATAGTGTTGACCTTGTAGATCACATATCACACATATTACATTCATAGATAAAACAACACATATGCATCCAATGAACTGTCTTATTGTATATATTTCAATACAAGGACGAAACAGATATTAAACTCTATGCGTTCACTGAGTGAACTTACTATGCCTTAAATATCCTTGAACTTGCAAAAAGTAACTACAATAACCATATCAAGAATTCTAAAGACCTTTTGCCTGAAATTGTGTCATTCAACTCGTAAGTCTTAAATTTTTTGTGCGGGACTGTCTAGCCACATCTCTGGTATCTGTTCTTCTATTTGCTTGAAACTGCTGCAAGCTACAATGATTTTCTTTTAAATGTTTTAACGTCTTGAAAAATCATTTCTTAAGTAACAAGTCATCCTTCAGAGGTACGTCTGTCTAATTTTAGAGTACTTAGTACCACTTTCCATAACGACCCTCTTTTCGAATAAGTCCCTTGCTATTACCCAACTTATTCCAAAAATTCGTTTAAGGTTAAACATTTTCAAGGCTCAAATCAAGTTGATTGCTTTAGTGTGAACCATTTTAAAAATTTACATCGGTGTCTCTCCTTGAAACCTATATTCACATTCAATCTGAAAACCAACTACGACCTTGGATAATGGCATTGTCACCAATTGTAACCATGCAAACGTAATACTATTAAAAATGTATTCTTAAACAGAACAGATATAAGCCGGAAATCGTTTCTCTCTCCGGGCAGAGGTAGTTTAACCATTAATTCGAGAAGACAATAAAAGCAGCCCCTGTCAACTAGAATAAATTATTTTGCTCTGAAATTAATTGCGCAGAAAGCTTTTCCAAAATAAAAGGGCCTTTGTGTGTAAATATCCTAAATAACTCGTTTTGTGTTTTTTTTTTTTTCGTCCTTTTTGTCTGCGCTAACGTACCACCATCTTGTCATTTCTATTCTCCAGGGCAAGGCTGAGGCTTTCCTGTTTTTCTTTGCATTCCTTGCGACCGTCAACATACAGTTATCATAACTTTTTTCCTCGAATTGTTTTTTGTACCGAATCCTGTTGCTTTGACAATCTCTGTTATTACCACCTTTTTGCGGTCTGTGCTAATCGGCCCACAACCCCATTCTGTACCAAACATCCTCTGCACAGTCACACACTTTATAGCAGCGTCATGCAAACAGAGAAAAAAACATGCTGCTGCTCGGTACGACACTAACGTGAGGTAAAACGCTTTCAGAAACATGCCACTTGCCTGCCGGCATCTTCCGGTTAATAGATCATTGCCAGGCAGGCTCTACTAGCAATAAGCGAACTTCTGTGTTTGCTACTCCTTGCCGAGACGACGACGTTGGTATTCTATGTTTTTTTTTTTCTTCTCGCTTGGTTTTAGCCACTTTCCTATGGGATAAGATAAATTGTCACTTCGCATATGAGACTAATGATATAGGGATACACACACAGCGTCACACAGCCATGGGCTTATTATTCCGCCTGTCTTCATATATTTATATCCCTGGTTGCTAAGATTTTCATAGAATTATTGCATATAAGCAGAGATGTCAACGGAAAACAGGATGCCACAACGAGGCAGAGACACACACAGTATGGGATGCGAAAAGAAAATGTTATTTTCCAAGATTTCCCCAGATTGACTGGGATTAATGATTGCGTTGTTGCGTTGCGGATCACCCCCGAACAATGTGCCTACAATGTGATTATGGAATTCTGTGGTTTTATGAACCATAAAGGAGCCTAATGTGAATTTGTTTTTTGTTCCATCCGAACGTTATTGCCTTAACGCTTTAAAGCCATAAAGTTAATTATGTTTATATATTTATTTTACTTTTTTTTGGTTCACCCCGCCCGCCACTCGTCGTTTTGCTGGTGTCTTTTTGAATGCTGCTCGTGTCTTTGCCGAAGGTGGAGGTGATGGAGGAACGAAATGAGATTTTCTTTGCCTGTTTCGTTTCCTATGCTTAAGTGCTGTTAACCGCCACTGGTGTCATGTAGAGCGCACACCATCAAATCAAAAGCACGACAGAAAAAAAAAAAATCAAAAAAAAAACAGGACCAAGGACGAATAAAAAAAGAAGAAAAACAACGATTCCATCCTGCATCCGTTTCCGAAAGCAACCGCAGAATTTTGCGCAGGGATACACACACCGAGAGCGAGAGAAACACTATAACTTAAACACACAAATCCTTTGGCAGTGGCCAAAGTGTTTTTTCTTACTTTAACTTTTCGTGTAGACTTGTTTTTTGTTTTCCGTATTTTCCAGTGAAAAGAGCAAAAGGATTCACACCATCTGTGATGTAGTAAATCTATCTAAGAACCACCAACAGGGGTTTTTTTTTTGTTTGTTATTCTTCTGCTCCAACTGAATGAGTGGCCTGCTTTTATTTTTACATTGTGATGGTGGTGCTGGATGATGTTCATTGTGTCGCCGCTCGGTATTATTATCCTTTTGCTAGTTTTCCTGTGTATAATTTTCTATGTTTTTTTTTTGTCTATACTTCTACTGTCCCTGGAAAGTACAACCACGGTTTTGAATTTACGACAACGAAAACAGCTTGTTTTTTGCTGGTGATAGTATTTGTTGCAAGAATGGAAGGAAATGTCGGCCACTTGAAGTCCTTTGAACAGAGAGGAGTGAAAAAAGGTTAGAATTTCTTTTGAAAACTATTTCAATAGGGATATGACAATTTATTTATGTTCACCTATTATCCTATACATACACGGAAATGGAACAGCAAATGTGATAGTATTTCCAAACAAAAAGGATCTTTGTATTCAATTCAAAGAAAAAGGGGGAAGAATTCTCCCTCAGAACGAAACATAATCCCAAACGGTGGCTACACAGTGTTGGCTGGTTGTTTGGGGTTTAGAAGATTTCCAGGAAACAGGTAATAAATTGAAACTGTTGCTTAGTGTGGGATTTCTTATTGGGGGTGTAGTCGTTAACAATGTAATCTTGCTTAGGGGACTTATCGCTGAAATTATGCAACAGTCAAAGGTATTCAATTCAAAATAAAATGTCACGATGACACTTTTGAAAATCCGTCGCGATGGTTTGGGAAGGAATGGTAATAACTTTTTTCTTCTCAAGACCTAAAGAAGACCTTTGTGTCTTCCTACATCCTACATCCTATATTATAATCTGCGACGATTGTAAACATTTGCACGATAGTCCACTAGTCTTTGTCTGGCTTAGTCTGTCTAGACTTTGTTCATGTCAATTGGTAAGTACTTACATCATATGATTTTTAGGATTCAAGCATTCCTTTGCTTCTTTTCTAATTGTTCAATTAGGACATAACAATTTTGTTTTTCAAAATAAACACAGTCTGAAAGTCTTTTTATTATTTGTCCATGCCAGAATATCAATTAGGGTTCACATTTCTATCAGGTTAAAGTTCATGATAAAGCATTGTTTGCAAAGGATTCAAAATTGGCATCGAAATTCCAAGTCAGTTGTCAGAACTTTAAGAGCTCTTACTCAAGTTTTTGGTCGTAATAATTGTCCCGCCAGACAGACTGTGCATACTACAGTGGATATTCACAATTAAATGTTCTTGTGCCAGTGAGACAAAGGACAAATCGAATTACTAAAAATATAATACCAGTAAGTGCTTCAGGACAATTGAGCCAAATCAGTCGATTGCACCCCGTTCGCACGAATTGGGAATCTCTAAGTTTAGGTTATCGTGATTTTTACGAAGTTATTTTGGCCTAAAGGGTCAAATAAACCCAAGATCTCCTCATTATTTGAATCCCGGTAACTTCTCCCATTGGGCTCTGCATAAGTTTGAAGAAGATCCTAATTTTCATCAAAAAATCATCTTCAGTGAAAAAGCTCATATTTGGTTGGTCTAATGCCTCATTAAGTAAACAATATATGGTTTATTGGACAGAGAATCTACATGGCATCCATTAAAAATGAATATTGTATAATATTTGAATATTATGCCGGAGGTGTGATTACGTCGATGAAAATGATCGCAATGTTGTTGTCAACGGAGAACTTTATAGTGTCATGTTGCAAGATTATCTTTGGCCAGAATTGTATGCACTTGAGATCAGTCACATGTGGTTCCAACAAGATGGTGTCACATGCCACACAGTTGGTCAAAAAACTGATCTATTCAAGGGCAAGTTCAGTAACCGTGTAATCTCGAGAAATGGTTCGAGTGAATGGCCACCTTGGCCATGAGATTGGTTTCCTTTTTTGAGGAGTTACAGTCCAATACGCCACCCAAAATTTAAGAAGAGTAGAGGAACTCAGGAACAATATCGAACGGGTAATCGTCAACGTTCTGGGCGATATTTGTCGAAAATTGGTAGAAATTTGGTTTCAAAGAATCATTGCTGCAAGCGGGTTCGTGGTGGTCATATGAATTTAGTCTAACTTTTTCTACTTAAATCTCATATGTGTGTTACATTTGGAATGCATTTTAGCCCGATGACCCAAATATTCTGGATTTGATCTAAATACAAAATTGTTATGTCTCTATTGAAAAACCCTCTCCGACCAATGGTCGAATCATGCAAATAGTATTGTTTCTAAAATTTTGTCATAAAACTTTGACTTATGGAAACAAATAAACCAATTTCGTTGAACAAATACTTCCCCGATATTTCCTTTATCCGTTTGTTGTATGTATCTAATGAATACTCCACTTTTATACTTATTTGAAACTAAAGATTCAATTTAAGGACATCCTTTGAAGGATCCTTGTCAATTTTGGAACCTGAGTCTTTGCCTCACTTGAAACTAATCCCTAGTTTCATAATAACTTAAATTTCAAAAGTTCCTGAATATTTAACGAATCCCTTTAGCTGATGGATCCTACACAGATCCATTCAAACCTCTTCTAGTCATTCAATTACCTTTTCTACTAGCATTGTTTTGATGGGAAAAAATTGTCGGTGCAGTATGACAACATAGGAAGGTGAGGGTCTATCAGTTTATCTTAACTTACTTGACTTTGATTGCCTTTTAGGTGTCTCATTGAATCAACGCTACCATACTTAAAATATTAAATTTCATTCATGAAATTAATTTAGGTGAACCTAAATCATATTTTAATTGCAGTCCTACATCTATTACACCCCCTAAATGCCTTAACACAATCTGAATAAACCAAAAGCATCCCTCTGTTCATTCATCCTACCATCCCATACCACTGTACGTATGTAGGTACCATTTGCCATTATCCTGGTTCAACATCAGTTTCTGAAGTCTCTTTAATAAATCATAATCGTTTTTGAATATGAGCAGTGAGGGAATATTTCATTTTCATCCCCATTGCTAGGGTGAATCTCCAAAGGACAATTAAGTCTTTTAAGCCCAACGGCATCGTCCACAGAAGTGGGCAAAATACACAGGATCTCCAGAGAGAGAGAGAGAGTCAGATTAGATGGATATAAACACATTTCGTAACGGACTCAACCGCATCCATAAATACACTTCCAGTCAAAGATTAATTTATTATTATAACTATTCGATTGCCTTTTTTTTTTTTTTCTTCTTTGTACTCTCCTTGTGTCTTCCATTGGTGTATGTAGTTACGAAGGAAACTTTCGGCATATGCGGCACGTATGCATTGGAGATGATTAATGTGACCCTATTGCAGGCTCCATGAATTGGTTATAAATTTCCCATTTCCTGAAGAATGAAGTATATCACATGTGTATACGAATGTACAGATATATAAATAAATTTAGGAATAAAATTCCTTTGTACTACATTAGTTGGAATATTTGGCCTTCGATAAAAGGACCTCGGGGAGATCTGAGAATCCTGAACGAACCCAGATGTGTACATACACCATGTAACGTGTGTGTATAGACAATCTTCTCGCTATACCCATGCATATGTGCGATGATAGATATCACATGGTGAGGTACCTAAATTTGAGGGTTATAATGAATACTCTCATATTTTTTTTTTGAGTTATCCTTGAAGCAATGGTTACCAAGGGGAAGCTCATATAAACGTACGTGTACGTACATAAGGAATGCCTACACTCCTCCTCCTTATGATTTGTGAATAACTCGCAGCAATATTTCCATTATCGCATGGAAATATTCAACATAACTCACAGGCACACACAGATGACTTAACCCACATCTGCTACGAATGTGTGTCGGTTATGTTGTGAGGCTAGGATAATTCGACCTAACAGCAAGTAGTAACGTTTGACGGTGGCAGCAGCATCAATCTGTCGGTGTTCGTATTCTTGTTATAAATGCGAATAGATTCCATTGATGAATATCCTTCTTATAAAGGCAATCTATGTACAATATTATTTTTATCGTTCTACTTATCGTCGATGTGGAAACACAGTGGGGTTCGAATGGCACTGAGGGGCAATTCAATTGAAACATTTGTACTTTGTGTGAGTTATAATGGTTATGGAGTTGGTTTGTTTATTGCTGGCAACTGATTTGCTGTATTTCCTCCGGGAAACGTACTACGAACGATAGGTCCCTAACCATCTGGTAAGCCTTTTGGAAAAAGCAAATGCTAGTCTTTAATGTGGACGTATTCAGGTGCAGATGTTCAAAACTATTAAGCCATTCGAAAACGTGAAGTACATCTTATTCAACAAAACTTTGTGTATCTCACAATTTTTGAAAAATGGGTTACGCATACGCCACCGGATCTACCTTATCGTGGGTCAATCCAAGACATGCTGTCCCTGTGCATCAGCTGCCACCTTGCCATGTGCGGGAAAAATATAAAATTTTGCACCAAAAATTTTTGGAAAAAGGGTTACGCATTCGCCTCCAACCCAGGTACTGTCATCCTGAACCAACCTCAACGTGGCTCAATTCAAGTCAGGTATGCTGTCCCTATGCATCATGGCCAAACGAGCATAGCTGCTGCCTCGCCATGTCCGGGAAAAAAAAAATGTTGCACCAAAAATGTTGGAAAAAAAAAGTTACGCATACGCCACCGACTCAGATACAGTCATTCTGAATCTACCTTATCGTGGCTTAATCCAAAGTCAGATATTTTGTCTCTGTGCATCCTTTGTGTTCCTCTGTGTGTTTTTGTTAATTTCAAAGGATAGCTAAGCGCCACAGATATGGAAATGGATTTTCTTTACTCTTATCGCAGCTTATTTTGTTTGAAATTGGGATAATTACTTTTGCATCCTTCTGATCCTCTTAGTTCTTGTTGAGGTTGTTAGTAAAAAAAGACACTGATCCACTGCAGTTAGCTTTTGATCTGATCACTCCTTTCTTGATCAGACCAGACTACAGCACACAGGACCAAGGGCATATCCAAATCATGTCGAACCGGCAAAAGTATCTATGAAACAAGTGAGCTCTCAAAGTTTTGGATTCCTTATTTTTCATAACAAACTCGAACACAAAGGAGTTTTTTATCCTTTCACCATCGACTCCCGTATAACCATTTCTGAAAAACTCGACCCCCCTGTACCCATCGACGTTAGAAATTCTTAATCACCGTTGCCGCTTCTGTTGTCGTGACTCGCGACCTTTTCAGATTGCGTACCCACGCACGGCTGTGTGTAGGTATGTGTGCGTAGCGTATATTGCCAAACGCAAGACTGTATTAAGGATAATGCTTTATTTATGCTGGATGAACATTGTTAGCTACGTATTTTAGAATTGCTGTCGATGATGTTGTTTAAGAGGTTCAATGTGGTTTCTGTTCCTACTCCTTGGTATTTCTACACCACTTGTTCCTTATCCCTTTGGTTATCTTGATCCGATGGCAGGCTGCTTTTCATGTGACGTGTTGAAGTGGGATTTACTTCCTTTCATTATTTTTTTTTTTCTGTACTTCCGTATAAAGGATCATCGATAAGGACGTTCAATTTCGATTTTTATTTTCATTTTTTTTTACCAGTCCTGTTTATGTATGAATGTATAGGAAAAGTCCTTTGAGTCGGAAGGAATGAATTGAAAGGCATTAACTTCCGTAGGGAGAGCTGCAGCTTATCGGGTCTGTCAATTTAATGCATAGCCAGACGGAAAGGTGTGCCAGGACATTCTAGTCGTGCAAAAAAGAAAGAAAGAAAAAAAAAAAAAAGGTCAACATGTTTAAGTTCTTTCAATGGTATTGGCTGCCAATTTGCTCGACATTTTTCCTCATTTTTCATCGGTCGCCGCTGACAGTTTTCCTTTTTATTGAAATGTAGATCAGGACGATGCTATAGAGTCACTTAACGTGTTTGCGTAAGTAATTTAAATTGCAAGGAATTTCAATAGCTTCTGACATCCAAATCGAAAACCGTGTTATTTATTATAGTACAACTGTGTGTTTTGTATACCAATATGTATGTAGGAATCTATAATTTATTGAGTTTTATTTATTTTTTTTTTAAGTGTAATGATATGCAGATGTCTTTTCGTACTCATGGAACTGCCCTAGGTATTGCATAATCGTGGTCCTTTGAATGTCGATGCCAGAAGAGACATACTTTTGCGATATTTGACATTCGTTTTTGTTAGTTTTGATTTATGATTGCGGTTCAGATTTTGTGTGTGTTTTTGACGATGGGGATATTTAAAGTTCAATCGTTGTATGGAGATTTATGGAGAAGTTTTTTATTCACACATCTAGGTGGAATGGCTGTTGGAAAACTTGTGCGGTTGACGGAAACTTGTGGGGATGACACAGATTCTACAGCATTGTCCAAGATGGAAAATGAAATATGACCTAATTTGTGTTTATTATTTATGAAGAGAAACTGAATTTTATTTGACAATTATACATTTTTATTTGGTCTTTAATACTGCGTTGTGTTGAGTATAAGAATGACATTTTTGTTGATACAATTTCGGGTTCTTATCATGGAATTTGAGTATCTATTAATCTCCTTAAAAATCACTTTGCTGGCGACGTCAAATTGCATGTCCATCAACTATAAGATCGTTTATTAATGATAATCACCATGAACTACTGAGATCCAATGTACAGTGTGGGCCAAATACAAGTTTGTTTTTAAAAATGCAATAAAGTGAACACAGTTAATTTTTTTCCATGCATTATGGCTTCATAAGTAAGAACAAACGTTCCCATTAATTATGGAACACAACGTCGTCCGAGTAGCTGCCTTGGCTGGCTTCACAGTAGCGCATTCTGTCACTCCAATTTTCCAAGACTTTGTTGATGGTTTCCGGCTGTAGCTCACGGGTTGCTTGGACGATATTGGCCTTGAGTGCTCGAATCGTTTCCGGATTGTTGGCATACCATCGGTCCAAGTCCAAAGTCCAAAGGGGTCAAGTCGCAGCTCCGAGGCGGCCAATTGATATCGTCAAGACGCCTGGTAACACGATTAGGGAATTTGGTGCGCACAAGATCGATGGTGGCATCGGCTGTGTGGCATGGTGCGCCATCCTGCATGAACCAGACGTTGTCCAAATTCATGTCTTCAATTTTAGTAAAAAAAAAGTCGGTTAACATGGCTCTGTAACGCCCACCGTTGACCAATATATTGTTCTCTGCCTCATTTTCGAAGAAAAATGGTCCAATGATGCCACTACTCCACAATCCGCACCAAACTGTCACTCGTCAGGTAAATAGATTTTTCGGCCAAAAATTCAATTCAAGCTGCTCAAAGGCCCAAACTGCGAAGCGATAACGAAGCGAGTGGTCTTGCTCCTTCAATTGCTGAGTCAATTGGACCTTTTAAGCGAATAATCCGAGATCTTTGTGCAAAATTCTTCTCAGGATAGTGCGTGAAGTGTTGAGCTGTTGAGATCGATAGCGAGTTGATATTCGTGAAGTGAGTCTCAGACTCTCAGCTTCAGGAGCCACATTTTTGTCCGTGACTTGGACCATGTGTGTTGTCCACTAGCATACCAGTCTCACAAATTTTTTTCACAAACTTTCGTTTAGCAGTAGTTGGTAACTTGCGGAATCCTCGGCAGTATTTAGTAATATCCCCCATTCCCTCCCACTGTCTAGTGTTCCCAATAGTTCTCGCTATCTACAGTGTTATCCTCCAGCTGCATCTGCAAAATTAAATTAAGAAATTATAGAGCAACAACTGCCATTCACCAACCACCACGACTTGTCATTCCATACACAGTCCTTCCAATCTAATAAAGTCTTGAAAGGTATGCTTTTAAAGTAAGAAATATAACACATATCCACTGGCAGGTAACCTCTGGCCATTTAATTCGAAGAACCGTCCAAAACCATATTCTTAATACTTTCAGGACTAAGCCGAACGTCCTGTCATACACTAAACAAAAAACTTAAAGCAACAACGTCCGTCTCCTGCCATATAATTCTAATACTAGTCATTTGGTAATAAACAAAATATAATAATTTATCAACGAGACCACGTATCCGTACGTACTTTTTATTGCACATGGCTATCTGCACGTGTGTGTGTATGTGTGTGTGTGTGTTTGTAGAAGCAAAAGTCCTGCAGTGTGTGATAACAATCTTCTCGACCTAAATACGGAAGCAATAAAATAAAAACTTTATAGTCCCACTGTTATGACAGCACATTATCCAGTTTATGGCAAATGTCATGGACAACTCATAACTCTCACTGCTTACCATTTAAATATTGACAACCATAAAGAAGGAACTAAATCAATATTTATTTATATGATATCCATTACTCCTAAGAGGCGAAGCGTCATATATCCCAAATATATAACACATGTTACCATTTGGTTAATGCCCATTACTCCATTCCACAATGGTATCATGGGTCCATTCCTGCGGGCGATTCCACACACAAAAAAAAGAATTCATCAGCGTGTGACAGAAAATGCCCACAAGAATTCCTTCCCCCATTTAAGGGTTAAAGAAAGTATATCCAACTGAACACACAACAGAACAAAAAAAAAAACTTTCGCAAAGTTTATTTCTTTTCTGAAACCATTCAGCAGAAAAAAAAGGTTCCAGCCGCGAGGCTTACCAACAGCTCCATAAGGTGTTGACCGTAATCCCTGTAAATTTAGAAAACCATAAGGATTTGCTCCTCGAGATGAAGCATATTCCTTCCCGGGATATCCTTTTTTTCTTGTGTTCTCCTCTTGTCTCTCCATATACCTACTACATATCCATTAACCCTTTTTTTGGTCTCCTTTCGTAACTAATTTTTTGCCATAGATCGAGACATCCGCTGGCAAGAGAGCAGACATAAATGGAACACCAGAGATAAATTTAAATTCGTCCTCTTGACCAAGAACTTTCTGATGAATTTTTAAATTGAATTTTCCATTTCCCCTACACACACCAACAGAAGCTAGTACAAAATGAAAACCACATAAATAATTTGCTTTTCAATTCTTCTTCTTGTCTCACACACTTAATTTTGCTTAGAACTCTGAAGACTGCTCATCGACAGCAGGGGAAAAAAATGTTATAAAATGGCTTGAAAAAAAAAGGACGAAGAAAAACGTTCCCATTTAAATGAAAGCACTTCGGCTTTTTGATTAAAAAGGAAAAAAAAAAGTAGAAACCAAGAAGACGGAGAGAAAGTGTATCAGATACCCTAAAACATATCCATCGTCGTTAGATTAGATTATTTTTTTTTTTCGTATTCTTTTATTTCTATCGCGATCTCCGCCTCCTTGTTCGCCGTTCTCACAGTTTTCCATTTAATTTTATCGAGGAAATCCATCAATCTTGTTTCGTACAACATACAAGTGCACTGTTATCCCGATGAAGGATAAGAAGCCGAAATGATGAAATGGATGATGGATAGTAAGGTTGGTAAGTGGCGATAGTATCTTGTTGTCTTTGCGGTGGTTAGCCCCTTTTTTTTATGCTGAAAGATTGTGATAGATTTGGCTCTATTGCCTGACAATTGGGAAGGACATTTTATAATCACTAGTGATCGAAAGGATGACCTTTTTTTCTAAATCGATATCACTTGGGACTCACCCTGAGCGATAACGTATGTATGATGCCAAGGATAATGTGAACGATTAGAAAACGGTTAGTCATATTCGTTGGTTAATGGGCCTATTGTAGTTTAAAAAGTTAAGGGCTTAGGTTGGCCTTTAAGATGAAGGATACTTCTTTCGGAGTCAAGGTTTCGTAGTTGCTAGAGTATGGTCGCTTGTTCATGAATCTCTTCAGGATATACATGGTGTCTCTAGCTCATATTTATACCAGCACTAGTACACATATTCTACTCTTTCCCCTAAAAATTTCAGAACCTTGTACTTCGACTTGATGACTTAAAACAGAGTTTTTCCTCTTGCTGCTGGTTGCATGTGTAGTAGTCTGTATAAATTGGCCACTGTCTCAGAACTAAGGAGAGACCGATTGATACTTTACATCAATGTTTTAAAATGACAGCCTTCACATGATTTCTTAGAAGCGTTGTGGCTTGATTCTATCTTGTCTTGCATCGCAAAGGGTAGATACTAACGATTGGAAGTTCTGGAGAATATTGTTTCGGACTAGTCAGCTTCTGGGTCCAAATTTCCATAGTCTATCGATTCTCACTCTAGTCACACCCTCTGGTACTCAGATTTGTGATTAAATTTCAAATTTGTGACTAAATTTTTACCAAGTTGTGTATTTTGACCATATCGATGGTTCAGCCAACTAAAGTGTTAAGCCAAAATTTATGTCCCATTTTTGAATAAAAAACCCACATCCTCTCTGGACTAGGACATCTAATTCATTTCGCTTCCTTATCATATCTGAAGAGAATAATATATATGGACACCCGCCTGTGATGTACATTCAAACGTAGAACCCCTCATTCACTTCTAGGAAGTACCCAAATATTTGCATAACTTATTCATTAAATATAACCCTTCCGCCTTCTCGGAAACACAACACCTCCCCTACCAACTGGTTTCATTTCGCTCATGACTAAAACACGTTCAATCCAGATTAGTTCCTGGTAATTACTAAAATAAATTCAAAGTCAAATTTCAAAATTCCAGGCATTAATTACCCATCTCCATCCTTACTATTGTTATTCAGTCGACACTTAACGAAGTCAGCCAACACCAATCCCACCTAACTAACGAACAACGCAAGAGCTCTTCACTGTACCCACTTTCGAACTTTCGTCCACCCAGTTATTTCGTATTATTGGTAGAGAGTCCTTTCCTCATAATCTTTCGTCACAACGTGCACATCAGTAGCTACAAGTTTGTCGTTTCTTATAACTTGAAGTATTGTCAGCACTTTCAAGGACAATTAAATGGAACAACCCAGAGGACTGAAAGAAAGTATTGTCGTCTTGAAGGAGAGAGAGAGTTATGAAAAAAAAGGACAACAAAGAGAAAAAAAAAAACTAGATGATTATACCCTCGAGAGTTTATTTTTTTTCTAGAAAGTACAAGCAGGCTCTAAATCCCACCCCTTTTAATAATTCTTTTGAAATTTTTTCCTACTTCGTTGCGTACTGTTTTAAAACTTTTGCAATACATTCTTTTTTTTTCCATCTTTGACAAGTTTTTCACTTTTTTATTTTTTAATTTGCGAGTGAAAAGTCCTAGGAATAAACCAAAGCTTATCGATTTAAAACAAAAGTAATAGACGTGGGCTTACTAGAAGTTGCCTCATAATAGTTTTGAAGTGTCCAGTATTGCAATACTTACTTAGTTTTTACTTTCTTTTCTGATTGCTTTGTAAGTTCTTAATCTGTACTCAATGCGGATTTTTCTGAGGTGGATGGAGGACCTTGTTATTAAAAGAACAAAGTAGTGCATAGTACTACTTATGTTATTTATAACTTAGAAAGAGTCAGAATTGATAAATGGAGTTCTTGAAGGTGGAAACCGCCTAGAAATATATTTTGAAAATGAAATTCAAATTCCAGAAACACTCAGCCTCGGTCCATTGGTTGTATTTCGAAACATCTGGACAGATCGGGTCATAAGCTGACACACTATCCAGTGCCACCCTGAAAGATAAGTACAAAGTTACACATTTATGAACAATTTAACCCTCATCTCCTCCTCAAAAATAATTACGTTGCTTACCCTCGTGTGTGGTTTTCCACACATATGGGATTTTCATGTATTTTGCACTAAGAACACCATTTTTTGTAGTTAAATTTATAGTTTACCGCGGATAATAATAAATTCAATAATATTTGTTAAGTATATTTGTCCCATCAAATCAGTTTATTTAAATATATAAATAAATATTTGGTGTAACAGGTCAATGGGACACAGGACCTAACTTCTAACAACTATTCGTGTTGGCGTGATATATTTACATGAATGGATAGATCCTACTGTTTATTGGTATGTTCGAAGGGCAGTTTATTATTTGAGAAGCTTTTTCACTCTCAGACGTTTGTCAGACACCCTGGAGATGTATCTAGTGAACTACATTTTAGGTGGTGTCTAGGTATTGAAACTTGAACCTATTTCTTCGTATGCGTATGTCACAAACACCTTTTTGGCTGGAACAGCACATTGTTTTTTGTTGATAATATTTCGACTTCTTGCTATAACAAATGTGACACCTAGCCTTTTCTAAGATAATCGATGGAAAACCTTTACATCTTTTTCAAGGAATGTGGAATCTTCGTCTTGCGCTCTAACGAGCACTGAATATTCACAAGCTTGTGTTGAGGAAGTGCCCTGGACTAATGAAACTTTGGCCTCCCCACTCATTTATTTAGTGATTCTCTGCTAAGCAAGCAAGTAAAGAAACCGCTGATTTGTTCGTGGCATAGCTTTTCTCGTTTCCATGTATGTTGCAGTCCTGTATCCCCTTGTGGGTACCTACGCCTACGCGCCATCTTGTTCGGTTTCTGGAAATGTGTCTCAGTTCTCTCAGGTCGATGGGACCCAGGGCCTGGCTTCTCTCAACCATTCGTGTTGTGCGTGTTATATTCTCTAAACGAATGGAAGGGGCCTACTGTTTAATGCCGTGTCCGAAGGGTAATTTGTGATTTGAGAAGCTTTCTCAGGACAATTGTACTCTCGGATGTTTGTCGGACGCTCGCGAGAGGTGGGGCCGTGAAAAACGTTTAGGTGTTCCCCGCACTAACCACTGAGCCACGGCGCCCACGTCAAAGCAAATAGCGAACGTTATTAAAATTACTTGTTGAATTCGTTTTAATGGACAGTGTTGCTATTTGGTTTGAGAATTACGAAGGATGATTGGAAAATATCGAACGGAGAGGCTCGTTCTAACATTATGGAATTGAGCAATGAGAAGAGAGACATTTGATTTACTATTACATCTGTTCAATGTTATGACGAATATATTATATATTAAAGCTTTTTGATAAACTTTCGGAGGAAGCCTAGTTGTACACGTTACAACGTTCAATAGGCAATAGAGCCACAACTACAGAACACAGTCTAATCCGACGATAGAACAAATTTCTTGACTAGATCTTTGTGGATCTCCACAAATTGCACCAAGGCTTCGAATTCTGCAGGTTTTGTGTGTCGGTACAGTTTTGAGCTCGCAAACAGTTTTGAGCAAAAATTAAAAGGACTAAAAATGAAATCAGATAAGACATTCTCACTTTTTGGTTGTTTTGACATTTTCCTTATTTTTGTACGATCTGTGATAGTGTCAAATAATTCAAATGGCATTTTTCTGATTTTGTTTTGGTCTTTAGCGACTCGACTCAACGTTCTATTCTGAGTTGGTGCTTCATATGCAGCGCAGTTTGACTTGGTGTCAATGTTTCTTTTGTTGTGACATCTGACGTTAAGGTCGACTTTTAACATTATAGTTTCTGTTCGAATGCAAGCCTACATATGTATATTAGTACATATTAGGTAGGTTACCATCATAGACCGCAGTAGCGGTTACTCTTAGACCTCTATTGTGATACAACATGGATGGAAAATTGTCTTGTAACAACCCTTGGAACAGCCAGAGCCTAAAATATAGAGTGGTGAAGGATATTGGTGTTAGAGTTATGGAGTTACCTAAGTGCAATTTTCGTCGAGCGGAGAGTGCTTGGCACGTATAAACGAGGTTTCTTTCTCTTCTTCATCCATGCAAGTTGTACAGAAATCACAAGCGTAGAGCCTCAATCTAGTGGCATGCCTACCAATATGGCTCTCCCTAAATGAAACCTGGTTCATCAGACTCCTAAAACACCGGAAAGGAACCCTCTTCAAGATAGTGTATACCTTATCTGGCCAGTGTGCCAGATATATGTTGACAGACAGACTGGTTTAACGATATCAGTTATTTTTACTACAAAGAAGCTAATGGTTCCCAGAGTAAGATGGTGATCCATCCACCTTACATATCGGCAGTACAATGGACTTTTTCCTGGTCTAAGTGCATCCTCACCGATGGTTGTTCTAAACCAAGCAACCATCCATGATTGCTATCAGCGTCCTTCTCTATCCAATCAAATAGTTGAAACGTTCCTGGTCCATCTTGGACCAGATCTGCCGTCAGCTTATTTAAGTTTGGTTGAATCCACAGTGTTGAGCCATAGCACCCGATAAACTATACCGAGAGGGATGTCGATCTTTGCCTTATCCGATAAGATCGGTAGGGTTGCACCCCGCCGAGCTAGTTCGTCGGTCATACAATTTCCTAGAATCTCACAGTATCTCGGTACCTAGATGAGGTCAATGTTGAATTGTTTTGGCATCTCGGTTGGAGATTTGTGTTAAATGTGAAAGGATTGGATCGTGGCTTGACCTTTCCGATTGTATATCACATTATGGTTCAGCCGCGACAAGGTCTCCTTGCATTTCTCTATAACTTAGTCTACGGAGTTCCGTCAGAAGGCTTTCTTTGTCGACTATAATACTTCATTTGGGTTTCTAGATTCATTCGTTTCTGAGTTCAAAAACTCATTCGAATTCAACTCTTTAAAATAAAACATTTCAATCCGTCACGAACAGAGACTTCAAACAATCCCCATGCCTAGAAAATTCTTTCAAATTCCATTTTCCATACAACCGCTATCTAAAGTGAAATTAAAACCACAAAGCCCAATCAAGTAGCCTGGAACAGAAGAGAGAAAAAAAAAAAAAAACGACCATCAATGTCATCAGTACGGTCCAGTAATGAACTCTGAAACAGCCTGGCCTCAGCTGTTCTGTCAAGCACATGGACACTTTGCGCATTTTCACATATTAACAAATTCTCGCATTTACGCTGCGAAACGCACGCGATTTTAACCCACGGATCCACGGAGATAAAATGTATATCGCATCAACAAGAGATGACCCAACCATGGTCCCAAATGACCACAGCAAAGCATTGGCAACCCACGCCCAAGCAGCATCTGTCCACGTAATGGTTACCATGGACTTGCAGTTGCACAATTGTCGGTATCCATTTGTTGTGGCAGTATCAGGGCCACCCTAGTCAATCAGTTTGGTTGCCTGTCCGTCTGTTTATCTGGCAGATGACCCATATCCTTTTTGGAGGAAATTTCCATATTGCTACGGGTCAGGGTTTTCATCTTTTGACGACGACAAATGAATTATGTTTGGCTGGCTTTACCGGTATCAAAGATGAACGACTTTCCACTTGACCTTAATTAATTTTATGATTTTCTCTTCCACTTTTTTTTCTTTTTTTTTTAATAACTTCCTTTCACAGATTTATCGTTACGAAGTCCTGAAGCAAAATTGAATTCAAAACGAACCAAAGCAACGTAAAGCGTAGGGAAAGTTTTTTTTTTTGTGGCTGTCGCCGCAAATTACGGCTATTAAAGGGATTCACTTTGTTACGTCCAAGCAAATGCGTCATCTCAAAAGGATCACCAACAGAAAGGATTCCAAGTGGGGATACCGTCTGTAGCTACCAAACATTATTGTAGTCAACAGGTGAAGCGGTGAATTTTCCAGAAAAACCATCCAATTGTGAGTGGACAAAGCTTTCATATCCTTTTTGAAGGACACTTCTTTGGGGTTCATATTTCACGGGGGATTTTCTAGTCTGATGATCGTCTTCTTGATGGTGTTTGGGCTAAGCCTTATAATTCTATTGTTCGTATTAAGGTGATAATGTTGGAAGGTAAAAATAAATTTAGAAAGGAAATCTCCGTCTTTTCTTTGAGATACGACGTCGGATACTCGAAAGTAAGGCGCGTAGTTACTGGCGGCAGGAAAACATCTTGCTTTCAAGGTTAGGTTTCATTGAATTTCGTCTGAGATTTGTTGGCAGGCTTTGTTAATTTGAAATCATGTTCAATTTAGATTAATTGCAATAAAGAAAATTAAATATTTTTAGCAGATTTTTATGCCTATACTACTTGAAGTCTCTCTGTTATACGTTTCGCGAAATCATTTTAGACTTCCTTACATAATTTGTGGGATTAAAATTGGTTTTAGCTGACTTTGAATGATTTGATATCTTCACAGTCAGTGCCTTTGCCTTGGAAACCATTAGGAAGATAGTACTTCCAGGAAACCTACTTGTTGGCATTTTTCTCCATTACCTCGTCAACTGGAATTTATGTGTTTGAGAGTGGATAGGTGGGTAGGAGTATAAGTATGCGATCCGTGGAGAGCAATTGTGGTAACACACCGAATCCTAAATTATTTGATATCCTTTCAGATCTATTTCATTGATTTGGTTCGCAACTTTACCTTGGCTTTCACAGAGTAGATATGGATTTGTGATATCCTCCGGGACGTAAAGATCATCTGTATATGTATATCCGTATTTGATGGTACTAATCTCATGGTCTCACGGCGTGCCTCCTCAAAAGGCTATGGACAAAGAATTTCCACCCGACCTGCTTAGCATCCCCAGATGTAGCACAGGCCACAAGGCCTTAGGCACTATATGGCTTCCTAAGTTCAACCATTTTAGGTCGACGATTTTAACGATCCTCCCTAAAATAATCCTTTTAGCCATGCAGATCGGTGGTTTTACTCCTCTCACTGTATTGATTTGTAGACGTTCTGGTCCTTTTTTGTCTAATTGGTCGCCCTTTTTGCTCCAAAATCTGGCAGGCCTCTGCGTACATAATCCCCTGAGCGACAATTCCTCCCTATCAATGTAGATGGCGATATTCTCATCAGATATTGATCCCATTTGTAGTAATTCCAGAGTTTTGAGCACAGCTAGAACTTCTGCTTGGAAACCACTACATGTGTCCGGAAGTCTCATGTCCACATGGTCTCTAGTCTGAGCCCGTGCGTCCACTGGTTTTGGAATTGCCCGTGTATATCGCAATCTCGTTTTTAAGACAGACAACTATTCGCTGTCAATCCTCCTTTTCCGGGTATATTACTTCGTACACCGTACCGAAGACCAGGGTACCAAAAGTGTCATCAAGGATGGTGCGAAGTGACTCCCTAAAAATGGATCTATGCCCCGCATTCTTGAAATCAAAGTGCACAGAGCCGAAACGGACTATTACTAGCCTATAGTTTCATTTGCAGGTCAAGTGAAAAAAAAAAATACAGAAACGGATAGTGGCCGACTATTCTTTGTATCTTCCCAACGCATATAGTGCCTCTCCCCCATACAGTGTGTAAGGATGCGTCTGACTATCATAATACATAGTCAGTGCATCTGTATTGATTGCAAGCTCCCTTTTTTTTCCACCGTTCCCTTGAAGAGAGAGTTATAAGCCTTCGGGGTCTATTCTGAATGTTAGATTGGCAAACGAACTTCTTGTTCAATACAATTCCAAGTTATTTTGCCCAATCCCAAAGGGCACCCCTACCCCATCCCGTTTCGGTACTTTAAAGTATGGCATCTTGTCTTTCTAACTGAAGAGTACCAGCTTTCTTTCGTTCGGGTTCACAATCTCTGGCCTATTTGCCAGGACTATGAAAAGCTGATTCCATTATTCCATTTATTTAAAACTTGAACCCAGAGAAGGAAGCTTATTACCAACAGTAAATGTTTCTTGAGATAATCACTTTGGAAATGCAGTTCACTCAACGTTGAAGCTTTCGAGGGCCCTAATATGCACATCTATATATCTAGAGGTCCTTCTAGTGCTTTGAGAAAGAATGGTGAGAGACTTATGGGTCTGCAGTGTGTGACTTGATTTACCTGGATTAGACATGAAGATAACCTTCACTTGCCTTAATATCGCTGGTATGAGACCGAGCTCTAAATATTGTTTTGGATTTTGCTAAGACATGTACTGAGGCATGCTTCAGAAATCATAGTTACCAAAAGTCTGTCAGCCCAGGGTGGTCATAGAGAGTGCAAACCCTTTGACCAAATTCGTTGCACATTGCCACGATGGATACTTTATTTTTCTAAATGTAATGTATAGAATATATGTATGTTTTTAGTTGTTTTGAGATATGTGTAAGAAGTCTTACGTTTTTCAATGATAACGTCTGTCAAATGTAATAATAAACCAACTTCCGAGTCCTCATTGTAAAAAATTTCTCCATTTTTGTGATAGCTTCCGCATAAGGCCATACAAATGATAGTCTCCGGAACTACCCTTTATTCTTCGACAATAACTCCTCTGAGATTTCGACTTCCTTTAAGGAGCACTCAAGCTCCCACATAAACCATATTTCTATGTTGTTTGTTGTACCACTAAAACTGCGTAATGCGAACATATGTTAACGTCTCCTGCGTACGTTTACTATTACATACTTCAAAAATAGTTTCCTTGTTTGTCTTTTGAATAAAACAATAACAAATTTATGACAACCATGAATTTATTAACTTTTACGACATTGCCATACCCGTACGACCTTCGCATCAAACATCAAACTAAACAAAACTACTCACAACAGTAACACTCTTGTAATTAGTGTCGTTAATTTTTATTTCTTCTGTTTTTCAGAACCCATTACCGAAGTAGTTGGTGGCCCTGAGCTTCACATCAACAGAGGATCAACAATAAACCTAACATGTATAGTTAAATTCGCCCCAGAACCTCCGCCCACAGTTGTTTGGTCGCACAACCGTCAAGTAAGTCAATTAGCCATTTCCTTATACGTATACGTATACATATACGTATATGCATACTATATTAAGGTACTACCGGGGCGCACATCTGCATGGAATTGCCCTAATCACTTGACACACATCTATGCAGATGATGGCCCTGATAGGCAGGATAAATCTTACTACCCTTCTAACTATCTGCCACGTATTTTTACTGTACTGTTCCTCTTTTTCTTTTTTTTTTGCCTTTTTCTCTGTTTTTTTTGCCGTTTTAGGTCATAAATTTCGATTCACCCCGAGGTGGAATATCATTAGTAACAGAAAAAGGTGTCCTTACAACCAGCCGGTTATTGGTTCAGAAAGCCATCCAACAGGATTCGGGACTGTATACGTGTACGCCATCAAATGCAAATCCAACATCAGTTCGAGTACATATCGTCGATGGTAAGTGAAATGGTGATTTGGAGAGTGGAGCCAGAGCGTTTGTGTGTATATGTGTAGGGTGTGTGTGCACAGGATATCTAATGACAATTTCATGTCCGGTTATAAAAATTGTCTCAGGCTCTGGCAAAAAAGGATAAAAACGCTGACACAGCGGAAGGGCGTCTGTGGAATAAATTTCAGAATTCAACTACTATGCACGTGTGTGTAAGCGACTGAGAGGGTATAGTGTCCATTTCTGCGGAAAATATCCTAGAGTCGATTATTGCGAATCGAGTAGGTTAAGTGGATTGGATTAATTTAGGTACACCACACCACAGTTCGGCGTACTTCATTTAGCCGATTCTGCTGCCAGATATAGAACAGCTCCCAGCTCATCACATTTGCAATTCAGCTCGGGATGCGGAAAGTTTCTCTTGTTTCGTTTAATTGTTTCGTTTGTACAAGTTTCTGGAAGTTTATTGCAAGGTGGAGTCTTCCCAGTGGGTAAGGGATATAAACAACACAAATACGAGTGAGCCAGACACGAAAGGGTGGGTGGTAAACTTTCAATCGGAAATGTTATGCAATAAGTTTTTATCATCGATGTAGTCGCACGGGATTTGTCTGCTGGTAGAAGGTCCTTCCTCTCTCTCTCTCTATCCATGGTGTGGGATGCTCTGATTGTAATGTGCATATATTAGGAAGGAATTCGAAAATGAGGAACGAGAAAAGTTTTCTTTTACTTGGCCTCAAGGCCCCAAACAGTGAATGCCATGAATATTTAAAACATTCCCTGATTAGTATATAAATTCATGTTGTTCATGTACCCGTTCCTAATACATATGTATTTGTGCTCATGTATGCAATGCAAAATATCAATTTATCGCTGAACTACTTTCGTTAATTAGTTTAGTTTGTCTTGTGCCAATTCTACGCTAGTAGTTTACATAATTAGTTAGATGGGTCCTTAGGGTAAATTCACCGTAATTAACTTGGGGAAGTTGTGGGTAAGTGAGCAAGAAGAGATGAGGCCAAGAGGTTAGTAAATTAAAAACCAATTAAAAAAAAAAAAAAAAACAAAATGCAAGGAAGAAATTGCTGAAGTTCAGGTCGAAGGCTGTGGTTCGTACTGCCTTGGAATAAAACGATTCGTGTTATCGTATTACTTTTACATGAGTGGCATTGCTCTGTTTGGTGCAGTTGAAGTTGAAGGACTGGGCTTACGACTTGTTGACGCAGTTCTTGATGCAATGCGAATCGATGGAGGTACACCGAATCAGAGCCATTGTGTAGAGGAAACCAACTTGTTGGGTTTTAACAAACTCGTGCATGTTTTCTTTCACTCGGTATCGGTAATGAAATCTAGGCATTCACACAGAAAGCCCACTTTTGTTCGGCATTTGATGAAGGATGTGTATTCTGTTTGATGTGTTGGTTGGATTCTCGTTCTCTACAGGAGATTTTAGCCACAACCTCTTTTTTGTTGGTGCGCAGATAAGCCAATTTTGTAAGTGGTTCAATTTATTTTTTTCTTTCGGCTGAGTGTATTGGTTGGACGATAAGCACGCTATATATTGAACTCACAAGTTTAAATGGGAGCTCTTCCAATGATATACAATTACTATTTCTGACATTAAACTGTCAGAGGATAGCTCTGGAGCACAGCTAACATCCCTGTTTAATTGACCAAACTGTAGTAAAAAGGGTTATTGAAAGTCAGACTTGAAGGACTAAAATTTAAAGCAGAATTCAAGATATCCTTAAAATTAATTTTCAGATTTCTGAAACAAAAATCTAAGAAAGTCGCCAAAAATTCAAAAATTAAACAAAAAATCTCGGAATTCAATTAATGTTCCCGGGGTGACTTAGACTTTGGGATACTCAGTGGCCCGCTATCAAGCACTTGGGAGGAAGTGGGGTATATCTCGATCAAGAATGGAGGGAAACTCTTCATCCATGCAAAATGCAATATCGTCAACTATTTCCTCTCCCTTAGTTTGTTGGGTCAAATGGGTGAAGCTGGATTAGATGCGAAAGACCGCAAATCGGATGACTTAGACTTTGGGATACTCAGTTGCCCGCTATTAAGCACTTGGGAGGAAGTAGGGTATATCTCGATCAAGAATGGAGGGAAACTCTGCATCCATTCGAAATGCAATATCGTCAACTATTTTCTCTCCCTAGTTTGTTGGGTCAAATGGGCGAAGCTGGATTAGATGCGAAAGACCGCAAATCGGATGACTTAGACTTTGGGATACTCAGTTGCCCGCTATTAAGCACTTGGGAGGAAGTAGGGTATATCTCGATCAAGAATGGAGGGAAACTCTGCATCCATTCGAAATGCAATATCGTCAACTATTTTCTCTCCCTAGTTTGTTGGGTTAATTGGGCGAAGCTGGATAAAAGATTAGAAGCGAAAGATCGCAAATCGGATGACTTAGACTTTGGGATACTCAGTTGCCCGCTATTAAGCACTTGGGAGGAAGTAGGGTATATCTCGATCAAGAATGGAGGGAAACTCTGCATCCATTCGAAATGCAATATCGTCAACTATTTCCTCTCCCTTAGTTTGTTGGGTCAAATGGGCGAAGCTGGATTAGATGCGAAAGACCGCAAATCGGATGACTTAGACTTTGGGATACTCAGTTGCCCGCTATTAAGCACTTGGGAGGAAGTGGGGTATATCTCGATCAAGAATGGAGGGAAACTCTTCATCCATGCAAAATGCAATATCGTCAACTATTTCCTCTCCCTTAGTTTGTTGGGTCAAATGGGTGAAGCTGGATTAGATGCGAAAGACCGCAAATCGGATGACTTAGACTTTGGGATACTCAGTTGCCCGCTATTAAGCACTTGGGAGGAAGTAGGGTATATCTCGATCAAGAATGGAGGGAAACTCTGCATCCATTCGAAATGCAATATCGTCAACTATTTCCTCTCCCTTAGTTTGTTGGGTCAAATGGGCGAAGCTGGATTAGATGCGAAAGACCGCAAATCGGATGACTTAGACTTTGGGATACTCAGTTGCCCGCTATTAAGCACTTGGGAGGAAGTGGGGTATATCTCGATCAAGAATGGAGGGAAACTCTGCATCCATTCAAAATGCAATATCGTCAACTATTGCCTCTCCCTTAGTTTTTTTTGGGTCAAATAGGAGAAGCTGGATAAAAGATTAGAAACAAAAAAACGCAAATCGGATGACTTAGGCTTTGGGATACTCAGTTGCCCGCTATTAAGCACTTGGGAGGAAGTAGGGTATATCTCGATCAAGAATGGAGGGAAACTCTTCATCCATGCAAAATGCAATATCGTCAACTATTTCCTCTCCCTAGTTTGTTGGGTCAAATGGGCAAAATTGAATAAAAGACTACAATATGCGTTAATAAGGGTTACTTTCCCGCCTGTAGAAAATTGCTTAACTGCTTGCAAATAATCAGTTTGAACACAAACCCGTCATTTTCCCTAACAACGCTGGATTAGTCTTTCGATATTAAGGTATTGGATATAAACGTGTTAAAGGCCTTTGGCAATATTTGTCATAAAGTTATCTTATTTTAACTCCCAATAGTAGGATCTCCCACGTGCTTGATACGGATTATAAAAGCATCAATTTCATCAGACCTAATAGCACTCTTTCATTATTATTCAGTACTTTTTTTTAAAAGGTCCTTTTCTTTATGAACCTCGGGGCTGATAATACCACCTCTTAAGTAAGTGACGAAAAGCAAATCATTGCTCTTTTGAAAAAGAGGGCAAAGCTCTTCCTTTACAAATGAGTGGAAATACTGTCCCTTAACGAACTGAAAAAACCATTTTAGATATATATAGCTGTGAGTCCAGTGAAATCTAGGATCTCTGAGATTTTGTGAGCCTCTGACTCACAAAAGGTATAGCCAATACTCATCCTTAGATTCTTAAGGAAAACTGGATTAGAGAGAGTGCTTTGGGATGGGTTTCTTCCATCGAGGCGTAGTAAGAGTACGTAGATCTCAAAATGATATTGTAACGAACCAACGAAGGCTAGCTTCTTTATAAGTTCTCTATTCGAAGCATATTTCTAAATTTAATGATCTAAATTTAATGATCCAATGATGACGCTGTATGCCTGGAGCAAGCATACACCTACAATTTGTACTGACTTTCTTTTGTATTAAAATCGAAATCTAAATCCTCTCAGTAAGTCAAGTTAGGTCTAAATATTCAAATATTTAAAAAAATATCTAAATAAAGTTGAATTGAATTAAACAATGAATATAGCGGCGGTGTAAGTGTTCACTTCCGCTTAGAGGAGTCATCAACCTAAGTCAGAATTAGATAATAAATAATTCACCCCAGGATCGTTCCTATTACGCATATCTCTCATAAAATAAGATTTATGTTAATTCCTCTCCATGCTAACTGCCCTATTTATCTTATAAATTCCATCTAAAAAATTTGGTTAACAAAATCAACTCTCTCGCCCTCTATCCGTTCCGTAGTCAGAATTTCCCATCAAAGAGAAAAACCTCGATTTATTAGCCATTAACTTAATTGATGCAATAAAGTACCCTCAAAGGCATTCCGCTAAAATGGAGAATTTGATTCCAATAAATGAAAACGAAAACGAAAACCAACAAAAAATGGAGAAAAAAAAGAAATCAAGTACTCATCAACCGACCCAGCTGTCTACCCTACAAACTGGGGGAAAGTTTTGCGCTGGGATTACTCTTTCTCAGGGCCTAGTGGCGGCGGCGGGGGGCTCACTGATAAGCACTCGCTCTTATTCACAATAACAATCATCAAAATGAATTGAATAGCGAGAAACGGCGGCGCGGCCTGAACCCAACCAAGTGGGAATTGTACTTGAAATTTTCGATTAGATTCTCATCTCTCAATAATTGGAAGTAATTGCCGCCCCACTTCGATCTCATAATTCGTTCCGTTTCAACGTTGTTGGCTGCATAATAGGGGAAAAAAAATAAATAAAAATCGAAAGAACTTTCAACCACCCTGTTGTATACGGTATACGTCACAATATCTCATTTTGTATTTGTCAACCTGTTACCCATGTTGCTTGCCCCTGGCTGGAGATGTGGGTAGCACGAAAGTTCCCAGCAAAACAAAGTCAAGCCTCGTATAATGGATTTCCGAAGCCGAAGCAGTGTAGTGTAGGCAGGTAGATGCCGGGCTTATATTTTTCAAATTCAATATCTTCCCAGATTGCGTTGTTCGGTGTTGAGAAAATTTAATCTCACACATATCTGCACAGAAGGTGATTTCAATTTCGTTCCTTTTTTTTTTTGATATACACGTTACCTGACAGAATGTGGAATACATCTTATAAGGGCATACATATATGCATGAAAAAAACATGAAAACTTTCGCGTGCTATTTTTAATGTTTTTCCTTTAACATGCCCACGTGTATCCTCGTATAAGCCAAGTTGGAGTTTTTTTTTTTTTTTTACTTCTTCCTTCAATGATCAAGGAGTAAGAAAAATTCTTTATGAAAAATTAATGGATTCACTTTAAGTATGCCTCAGAGAAGGATGTGAAATCGCAACAAACAAACAAAAAAAAACACCAACAACCATAACGAAGAAAGCAAAAAAAAAAAAATGAAAGCTGTCGCACTCATGTGAAAGGACCATGACACCGAAACTCTATGCATGCACTTGCGTATGTAATCCGATTAGAGAACTGTGAGATTTAAAATTCCCTTACAGTTAATATGAGGGATTCCCATTGGCATTAAAATAATAAAGTCCTTAAATATAACGTACTGACGGTGGCTGTGAGCGAAGAATGTCGAATGAGGGCTCCTATCTAGGGAAATTATTCCAAGCAGCTTTATGTGACTTAGTAAAAATCTACTATTTTACAAATATGAGGGATTTGTTTTGTTTATATTAAGATTAGTGCAGGACTGCAAAGTAATGGGAATGAAAAAATTATATCTATATATATTGTAAGGAATTTATTTAGAGCAGTTTATTTTCCGAGATATCCTTCAGAACTGGTGTGGGTTGTCACTGTTAATAGAGGTTTATTTCTTTTTTTGTGTGGATTCTATTTTTAAGTGAATGAGTGCAAACTAAATAGGTTTATACCTGAATCTTAAGAATATTGGAGTTCACCGATTGAAAGGAAAGCAGTTTACTGTGCACTGGAATCATATAAAGGATAAGCAGCTCACTATAAATAAAGAATAACCCACTGACTACAGAACATCATTAGATCTGCAATAGTGAGAAATTGCAGCAGAATGTTCAGGTGATTAGGAACGCAGAACGATGTCAGACTATTCAAGGTACCTGGAGCATGCGATATAGAGGGGAACGAAGGGATCGACGAACTGGCCAAGAGAGGATTAGAGCTTCTACAAAGCAACACAGTTAGAGGAGTAAAACCACTAAGTGGATTATTCTCGAGAGGTTCATCAATTTCAGAAAATAAATATTTGGCGCAACAGGTCAATGGGACCCAGGGCCTAGCTTTTCACAACCATTCGTGTTGTTTAATGCCGTGTCCGAAGGGCAATTTTTTTATATTTATTTTTCACGGCTAGTTATATATACTCTCGGATGTTTGTCAGACGCTTGCGAGAGGTGGGGACGTGAAAAAGCGTTTAAGTGGATTGGCTGGGATTCGATAGTCCAACGCACTAACCGCTGAGCCACGGCGCTCACAGTTTATCAATATGGTGAGCCTAAAATGGGCCAACATAAGAGGACACACCTAAGGTATATGTATGTTTGATCGGAGAAAATCTGAGGAAGTAATGAAACTAACCAAGTCGTGGTTAAGAGGAACGGTAGGTATACTTTCTGGCTATTGGCTAGAATAAGAAATACAGATACTGTAGTAACCCTCACGTTTCAAAGGACATCATATGTTTACTCTGTGAATGCCAGGGTAGACTTAAATACCTGGCAAACTATTTCTTTCACAATTTAAAAGAAGTAAGGCTTGCCAACCAAATCTAGGAATAGTAGAGTTCTGGAGGGAAGTCAAATGCTTGTTTCCGTAATGGCTCTCTAGGAGTCGCGATGGTTCCACTATGGTACCCAGTATCTTAGGATAAACTCAATTCTTTTGTCGTCGACTCCAGATCAAGAATATTACCACTGAAGTAGAACCACTAAGATATTGGTGTTTATTTGGCTTAGATTCTCCAGTTCCGTAAAAAATGACTGTCAAGTGTTCTGATGCCTTTGTTGGCGAAGGCGGGAAATCTCAAAGCAGCATGACGTAGTGTACACTAAACTTATTCAAAGAGTCATATGCAGGCCACAGCCTAGGGTCAAACTTCCACCATAGGAAGAGTCTGTCATACGAAGTGTCGAGCTTTGCTTGTATGTGAATGTTATCTTTGAGATATCGGTTGGTTAGTTGAGATATCGGTCTGTCCTCGTACCGCCTTATTGCCTTTGGATACCATAGTATCATAACATTACAGTTTTTCAGTAACCTTGACATATAACAGTCTATTGGGCTTATTGTCCGGGAATTAGTTTCGAGGATATCACCTACAAAAATGGTTTGTCAAGGCTGGCTGCGATTTTTACTTCAAAGAGAGTATCGTTCTAATTTATTTTTGAAACGTGATCTTCTAAAATTTTCATAATGCCATATGGAAACGAATAAGTGGCGAAACTACGCTGCCTGAGGTTTAATCCTGTCAAGTGATTTTGTGTGGACTGTGTAATTCTAGATGGGCGCCGTGGCTCAGTGGTTAATGCGTTGAACTATGGAGCAAGGGCTTCGAGGTTCGAATCCCAGTCGGGGAACACCTAAAAGGTTTTTCACGACCCCACCTCTCGTGAGCCTCTGACAAACGTCCGCGAGTACAACTGTCCTGAGGAAGATGAACTGATTATGCTGTAACCTTTGATGCTGTTTCAACAAATCACAAGCCAGCGGTTGATGCTATTATTTGTTATGGCTACTGTAAGGCCTGCCATGGATGCAAAATAGTGTCCAATTTTTGAATTTGACCGATGGCATGGGTTATGTTGGCTTTGAGGGGGGGTTTTTTTGTGGCTTATTCGCATAGACCTGCGACTTCAGAAACCTTCACTTTGCGATGACCATGCCCTCGAATCGCTCGTGCAGAATTTCCAATGTGGCGTGAGCTGTATGGCACGTAGCGCCATCCTGTTGAAACCGCATGTTGTTGGTGATCATCGATCTATAACGCTCGCCATTGACGTTGATGGCCTGGCCAACGTCGTTCTCAATGAAATATGAACCAATGACGCCACCAGCCCAAAATCCACACCAAAAAGTGACTTTTTCGGGATGGATTTGACGCTCTTGGATCTCATGGGTATTATCTTAAATTCGACAATTTTGTTCGTCGACGTACCCATTCATCTAGAAATGGGCCTCATTGCTGAAGATGATTTTTCGATGAAAATTAGGGTCAGTTTGCAACTGCTCCAGAGCCCATCAGCGAACACAAGTCGTTGTCTATGGTCGTACCTTGAACAATATGGCCGCTATCGACTGTCAAAATTCGGAAGTCCTTGTTGGAAGAGATTCTATCTCATTCAACTCGAGAGCTTCTATGGAGGTGAATTCCGGTTAGGGTTTTGGGAGATGTTGATTGGTGGGGCCTGTAGTTTCCTCGGAGCTAGTCACGGATTTTCTCATTATTCACTGTGGCTCTGAATAGTGACTCTTATTTGACGACATCTCTAGTTTATATTGAATGCGATAACATGATAAAGATTGATGAGGATAACACATTACCTTTTTTGTGACACATCTTTGAAAAAATAACACTATTTGCATTTCCTAAGGACGTAAAACACACTGTTCGTTAAAATGAGATATTTTCTATATCCTAGCAGTTAAGCGCAGTGTTCTTTAGCTCCATCAGCAAATCTCTCTGATCCTTTGTCGTTCGTTAGTTTTTTTTTTTTTTTTTTGTGTTTTCGTGTGCTTTCTAAGGCACAGGCTCGGAAATGAAATTATAAGGATCTACCACCACCACCATCACCTACCCAGTTTCGTTCCATTTCGGAGATATTACCAATATTCTTGCTACCAAACACAGTATTCGGGAAATGCAATTTCTCTTATTTCCATGCATGGTTACCGAAGCGTAGAGTCTCTTTTTCAAAAAGCAAGGCGTCAGCACCAAGGACATATCCTACTAAAGAACGCAAGATGGTTTTTCTCCTTTTCTTTTCCCATCTGACGACATTAAATGGGCAAAAAAAAAAAAAAAAAATAGGAAAAAGATGAAACGACAAAGCCCTGTGTGCACTTTCAGCACTTCTTGAGGTAGTTGAAACTTATAAGGATGCGCACAGTATTTTCCCATTTCCTTGACTCCTATAAGATATCCTTGTTGAGGTGCATTTATATACTTTTTAGCTTCGTTTTCATCTGTTTAGCTGGGACTTTCATTTTTTGTGTCGCTCTTTTCCTGTTATTATTTTTATACTCTGATATTATTGTTCGCAGGAGCATTCGATAACAGAAGCGTGGATAACTCCTTGAGATAATAATTTTTAGTTTATCCTTTTTTTTTTTCTGTGTCTTGTGTTATACTTCGCTGTGTAGAAGATATTTTCAACAACGGAAGTCTCTAGTGAAGCGATGACTTAAAATAACTTGCTGATGGATTCCTTTTTTCGTTTCCAACGAGTGAAATGTGAACGGTGTCAGCATGTATTAGCTCAACAGGAAAGTTTTCATGAAGAGTATTAAAAGTTGAAACTCATAAGACGTACATATGTACAGCGAAGGATAGTTTCCTTGCTCCTGCATAATGGAGATGTGTGTGTGTTTTTTTTTTTTTGTGTTTTGTCTTTCTATGGTTATTTGCTTCGATATTACGGAAGAAGATACCTACAATGCAAGTATCGTCTTCCTACATCGTAGAACCATGACGATAACATGGATAGGAGTCCTGAGAATAAATTATTTAATACGTAATGTTTTGGGAATTTCAGGAATCGATATAAGTAGGAATATTTTAAAACAATTTTTTCATGCGACCCGATTCTACAAGATGATATAATGGCTAGAAGGACATGCTTAAGAATTGCACTCAACTGGCGTTTCTACCCATAGTCCAAACGATACACAAATATCTGTGTCATTCCCATTTACCACGTTAACGAGATCATTACATGGATATCATTCATTTTTTTTCGAGAACAAAGAAAATTAATGGTTGGGAGGTAGTAGTTATTTCGAAATATAAAATATCCAAGATATGGGCCTTCGACATTAAATTTTTGAATAAAATGCAAATGTCTATCTCTCCTCCTTATGGCGGTCGTACAGCACATGCGCAGCAGGGCCAACTAACTCCATATCACAATCTAGACATAAAATTCAACGACAAGTCTTACAGGCGATAGTATCTACTGTATACATACATGTCCCACAGCTAAATCATTATGACCAGTCCATGGGAAAAAAAATCTGCAGATCTCATAAAGCTTAGTCACAGGGATATGCAGAAAACTATTGGTGTGACAGGACACTATGTGATAGGTAATCATTCAGCACGATTAGAACTACCCCACAACAACTTCTGCAAAAACTGCATGGACGAAGAGAAAGTAGAATGTATTCGTCATTTGCTATGTGTCAAGGACCAAAAGGAAAAACGCCCTTGGGAGCTATTTATTTGGAGAACTGGACGATCTACAAAGTATTGAGCTGAACAAACTCCTGAGAGTCATACACGCATTTGGGTGGTGTAGTTCAACCGTCAAAGATTGATATTCGGTTCCTAGGAGTCTTATGATTGTCCACCATGAACTATCGGTTGGTCTAAGGGAGTCTTTGGCTATTCTCGTCCACAAGGGCACCCAAAACACACACTCACGTTGCTCACTAAAAAATTGAACAAGAGCTGTGTTTTTTTTTAATCCTCGTCAGCCAGTTCATTTACACGAGTCCCATCAGGCAATAACCAGCTGAATTTGCATATCACCAGGTTATGTATGGGATGTTGTTCTGGGGGTCATTTTCGAACGATTTCAGAACATTCGTTACGACACTTTTTAAGTACCATCCTTTAGCTTTCTCAAATGTACACCGTAACTGACGATTCTTCTTCTAGTAGCACAAGACTTGGAGATTGGAGATTTTAAATATCAGAACACTTAGTTGGACCTAAAATAAAAAGACAATTTGTGCATTTTCTTGACTTATTTTAAGCGTCAGAATCAATTTTTTCAAGTTGTGACGACTTCACCGCACTTCCGAATTAAATTACAAAATGCTCCTAAATAGGTACAATAATTCAAAATTGATGTGAGGCTAAATATACTGAACAAAATATGCAAATTAAAATCAAACATCCGAAAAAGGCAATTTTTTTAAATTGCTGACTCAAAATGGAACAAAATTATTCCACTAAATTCCATAATTGTCAATTTATTTGTCCATCAATTTGGAGCATTGTATATAAAAACTTATAATTAGGTCATCGTTACGAGCAGTCTCAGACCCCAACCTTTGAGAATTAAAAGTACTGCCTTCAGCACAACATGTTGATGAACTCTGGGTGAATTGCTAGGCAGTGGATCTCCTGCTGGGCACAAAACCAAGGCTTGCCACCAGTAGATTGATGTAATTGTTTAGGTGTCTGTCTGGCTTCTACTGCCTGGAGAGGTTTAAAAAAAAAAAAGAGCAACGAACTCCAACGCATAAGTTAGACAGAATTGGGAGCCTTGTACATTTAAAAGTGGTCAATACTTTGCGCACATAGAGCCTGTTTAGATGGAGTTGTTCAATTGCTTGTGTCGTTAGTTTCTATCCCTCACTTTTCTTACCCACAAAACTGTCGACACAAACAGTTGAATAATTGCCATCTAATCATGGTCACACTAAGCAACCGGCATTAGATACAAGAAAATATTTGGAGGAATGATAAATACTGCTGAGAGAGAAAACCAGAAAAGCAGTGGTAGCATACACAGAAGACAAGGTAAATGGAAAACCCTAGAAGTTGAAGAAGGACGAAAAACGGATTCCTCCAAAATTATTCTCAAAAATGAAATACTTATATTGGATTGTCGATTGTGATGAATATTTGGAATTTTGTCTGGTTTTCTGGTAGATTTTAAAAACCTTGTTAATCTTAGACTTTTAAAGTTGTCTTAGATTTTGGTCCTCTTACTTTCTTGATCAGAACACTGTAGCTATGATTCCGTTCTGTTTTTTGGGAACCGTGAATCACTTCATTTTTAGCTAAGAGTTGTTATAAAATATGCAGAATATAATCAAAACCGCCCCCTAAAAGTAGGTGTGGTCAAAACTGATGTATGGATGAGTTAAGTATCTAAGCATTTTTTTTTGTCGATTTCATACAAAATACTGAAGTTATGAAGTGGGCGGATTCGAAAAATTTCTATATGTGTACTGCTTTTTACTTCAAAAAGTCCAGACTCAAAATATAAGACCCAGAAACTGGTGACAGACGGATGGACGAACTAGATGTTGTACAGTAAACCCCTATGTCCTGATATGAAGCTTAGATCAAGGATGCGCTGCATTTGAACTGATTGATTTACGTTACCACTTTTGCAATTGAAGTTTTTTTCAGTCCGTGCTTCAAACGTTTTGAAAGAGATCTGATTGTCGATGAAAAAATATTTTTCCTTTGTAGTACCTTTGAATACATACAGATATAGCTGGCTTCTGTCCAGGGACGCTGTCATCTAGATCCATCTATATTCTATTCCAGGGACTCTCTATTTCCTGTTGTTTTGATCCCTATTGCTTGGAGTTCAAGTAGCTTTTGGCTGGAACAACGTCAATAAGCTGTAGATCCTTTTTTATATAAAGTCATTGGCTGGGGATGCGGATTGGGCAGAAAATGTTAAGAACGGTGTACAGACATCTATTCAAGATAGACTGCATATTACGATCTTAGTACTATTCCCAGTTGGTAGTGCAAACTGACAGAATGAACAGTGGAGTTTCTGAAGCTGAGATCTTTTGTCTTGGCCGTACAACTGTCACGCCAATTATTTTCTTGAACCTAAACTGGTGGAAGTCCTGATTCTAAGTTTCAAATAATCTATCGATGATGAATTTGGCAATGCACACCTGTTTCAGTTGAATTTTGTCCTCCGTTCAGTCTTATATCCTGAAATGTTGATAATACACATGTTTGTGGGTTGACCTTAATCCTGTTTGGCAATTTTGATGGATTTAACTCTACATCCTACCTGCATGCGATTATAAAACCTTTTTGAACTATTTTACAGAATTCTTAGAAATTCGTCCTTTGCGGTAGAAAATCCATACATTGTTGTCGTATCGATACCAATATCAAAGTAAACTGATATCAGTTGGTCTCTGCCAAAATTCACCTACTAGTGTGCTATGCTCCATGTTACCTCCTTACTTTAAGGTCTATGGTAATATCCGTAAGTTTTTAAACCCCTTTTCTTAGATATCCAAAGGATATTTAAAGTGTCCCATTTTTAACCTAATGACAAAATTCAACACATATCCTTTACTACCTATGCTATATACATACATATGTATGTATGTAAGCCAAGTCGAAGAAGTCGATTTTATTTAACTTTTACAACACAATTGGACTCTTCCGCTGCTCTACTCCTTTTGCCATCCTTTGTTGCAAAATATTTCATGCCGGATTCAATTGCTAGGTAGTAACCACACATAACTCGTGCACACACGCTCCCATCCACAGTCTCACATAAATGCAAGAAATAATAAATAATCTTTCCTTTTTTTTTACCCTGAACACTCATAACATTGTATCTGTACATCCTTACAGGCGAACATCCAGCGGCAATGCATCATGGGGGTGTGTCCCCCAAGTGTAGACTACCAGATGCAATACTCCTATTGTTATCGCTGGCAATTACGATTACATTGCGATTTCACCACAAGATTCGATGGAAAAATTCCAAAACGATGTCAAGTACATAGCCCGTAATGGAATTGTCTCTGTAAAATTTATTATCCTGTTATCATTAAAATAGTTTTAGAAAAGAAATGGAGCAACAACAACCAAAAAACAAAACAAAACAAATAAAGAAAACAAATACAATTTTGTCGTATGTATATCTTTTTTAACTTTAAGTTGTAAGTACTTTTTTACATTAAATGTAATTTAAAAACATAAAAACATATATATGAACATAGTTAAGCTCTAAGGATACGTGTGTGTGTGTAAGATTGACCGATATTATAGTAACAAATACTTGTAAAATAAAACTCCTCTATGTCCTCTCTGAAAATGTGTATTAAAAACGTATTTAAAAAAAAAATGTTCGTTAGTGTCCAGCGTCGTCAGTTCGCTGGAAAGTGTGGCAGTAGTTAAATACAAGGAATGATGTAAATTAGTAAAAAGGATTAACAGTGTGTGTAAATTAATTTATTTAATTTAGAAAAAAAAACATTATGTATTTACGAGTAATTAGATTTAAAATGAAACAAAACATTGCTATACTAAGAGTAGTTTTAATTGTTTAATTTTGTGAAGCATTTCCGTTTGTATATCATATATGCAAATCAAAATTAAAAACCAAAAAAAAAAAATACAAAAACAAAAATATTTAATTGAAAACAGAAACTAATTAAAAGTTATTTAAAAACAAAAACAAAAAAAATTATGTTGAAACAACAAACAGAGAAGTATCTAATGTTATTTATAAGATAGATATAATAAAAGGAATACTAATGAAATTATGCTCGCTGATGTGGTGGCAACTTCGGTCGTTGGCTAGGAGGATGGAGAAAAAGCCCAACCAATTGAAATCTAGGATAATTGATCGTTTAATGAATTAAGATTAAACTAAATAATTGTTTTTAATTGATAAAAATACAAATAAAAGAGATTAACAGAAAATGTAAAATTCAAATGTTGATGTTGTTTTTAATTCGAGTCGTCTTTGGAGGAATTCAAGATTCAAAACAGGTCACCATCAGAATTGGTCACCATCGTAATGGGACCTCATGCATAAAGGTCCTCGGCACCTAACAAAACCATTCAAAATCCAAAACAGAGTGACTTTGGAGTGTCAATTTGGGACTAGCATCATCAAGTGAGTATATTTCTTGCGGATGTGAATGGAAGGGACAACTGAAATGGACAATCGATTGTTTTTAACACCGATTCCAGCATAGGAAGTAATTCTTTTAGAAAGAGTGGGTCATGTAGTGGTTTCTTTTTAAATCGTAGATTATTTTGACACTGACAGCCGATTCCCGGTCGAAATCTTGACAGAAAGTCAGTCATACATCCGCGGAACGAAATGAATCTCTTTACACTTGAACAGCGTTGGGAAGTGTTGAAAACTTATTTCCAAAGTGAGTGTAGCCCAAACAGTGAGTGATTTGAAAATAAGTCTTGGCCGTAAAGAAGTACCCACTCCGCCTGATATACGCAAGTTTGTGCAAAAAGTTCATAAGACTGGTATGCTAGTGGACAACACTCATGGTCGCCGTCATCGTAAGGTGCGCACAGACGAGAATGTGGCTGCTGTAGCCGAGAGTGTGACACTCAATTCACGAACATCAATTCGCCATCCATCTCAACAGCTCAACATTTCACGAACTAGCCTGAGGAGAATTCTGCACAAAGATCTCGAACTATTCGCTTACAAGGTTCGAGTTGCAAGGCACATGACCATCCGCTTCAACAAACAAAATTGCCGCATCTGGGGCTCGGAAAACCCGCACGTCATTATCGAGAAGCTGATGCATCCATCGAGAGTGACAGTTTGGTGGAGTGGTGACATCATTGGACCATTTTTCTTCGAAAATGATGCTGGGAACAACATTTTGGTCAATGGTGGGCGTTACAGAGCCATGTTAACCGACTTTTTATTACTAAAATTGAAGACATGAATTTGGACGAACTTTGGTTCATGCAGGATGGCGCGCCATGCCACACAGCCCATGCCACGATCGATCTTTTGCGCACCAAGTTCCCAAATCATCGCTGTCTTGGCGACGTCAGTTGGCGGCCTCGGAGCTGCGATTTGACCCCTTTGAACTTTTTTTTGTGGGAAACCGTGAAGGACCGATATTGTGCCTACAATCCGGAAACGATTCAAGCACTTAAGGCCAATATCATCCAAGCAACCCGTGAGCTACTGCCCGAAAAAATTGGAGTGAAAAAATGCGCTACTGCGAAGCCAGCCGAGGCAGCCACTTGAAAGACATTGAGTTCCATAATTAATGGGAATGCCTGCTCTTAGTAATAAAGCCATAACAATTTAAAAAAAATTCAGTTTTTTCATTTTATTGCATTTTTAAAAAGAAACTTGTACAGCAAACTTTTCCTTGTTGTGTCTGGCAGGGTATACGAAATCAAACCAGAACTGGATTAACTTCTTCAAGGATTATCCTTGAGCTTGAGATGATGGCTCAGACAGACACTCTTCACGAGTCCGAAGCCCGTTAAGTAAGTATAAATGTGATGATCTGAGAAGACTACGACTCGTTACCGAGAATTCCAGGTGCACTCCTACGTACTTTTTTCGAGTAGAAATCCTCCATTGAACGAAACATAAGTAGTTCAAGACCAATAGCAGTGCCAGACATAACATTTGATCTGAGAATATAAGTGGCAGGTAAGTAAGTATGGACAAAAGAGCTTGGAAGTTGTAGGGTACTTATGTTAAAATGATATTAAACCACCCGCCACCTAAACCCTAATTTAATTATATGTAAAACGAACTAATAACTTCACTACCTACATACATATGTATGTATGTACATACAATCCCTACTCGTAACTTATTTTTTAAAGTAAATTTATTTGACATTCACATCTGCTAACTTAAAATTTTTCATCTTGTTGAATTGTATCTGTGACACATCGCATCCATCCGAAAGACGAATCGTGTTGAAAAAGAAAGGTAGAAGGAGACGTAAATAAATTCGAGATAGGGCGCAGATGGTTAACAATCAAGCTGTCTGGGAGTCGCCTTTTTCTTGAAGTGCCTTTTGTACATTACGTATTCGTCAGATAAATTCTTAGACTTTTGAAGTAGTTACAACCTTGTAGACACTTTGGAAAAAAGCTATGCGACTGAAGAATATTACTGAGAACACTTGGTCTTCTTCTAACCACTTGTGATGGTTTTGGCCCAATTTTAATTCAACACAAATTGTATACATTCATATCTGTATATCCATGAAGTAATTTACCTTTTTTGGTATTAAAAGACTTTATTAATCCAACGCAAAGGAAATAGGACTTCTGTGTGGGATGGTAACAAATTATACAATTGGTTCGAGACGGATATCGTTTTTGAGTTCACTTGTCTTTTCTTTATGTAGGCTGACCAGATAAGAATGATTGAAAAAAAAGTTTAAATAGAACAACAAAGGTGTGAGATATACAATTGATTTTAGATTTGCTTTAAAGCCACATTCATGCCATTCTGTGTGAAATAGAACATCATTCAAATGGCAGCCTCGGTTTTGCTGGCACTGCTTCAAGCGATCTGTCCAATTTTTGATGACTCGCTCCAATATGTGCGGCGTTACCCCGGCAATAGCGTCTCGAATTTTGGCCTCCAGCTCATCCACAGCGGTTGTCTCGTTAGTGTAGACGAAAGACTTGACGTAACCCTAGAGAAAATAGTCGCGGCCAATTGATGATTCGCCAAAATTCTTGTTCACAACTTCCTCGTTGGGTTGCTTGTCATTTGTACGGCATGTAGGGCCATCTTGTTAGAACCACGCCTTGGATAAATCGATATTGTCGAGCTTTGGCCACTGAAAGTGGATTAACATAGCTTTATACCTAAGACCGTTAACGGTAACGCTGTCATAACATAAACTCACCAAACAGTCAAACTTTGTGGGTGCATTCGTTCTTGGCCGACGACAGCTCTGCCTGTTGACAAAGCAGCTGAGCCAAAACAAAATTTTTTATCCAAATTCCGGATCTCCAGCCAAGAACTCACGGCCAATTCTTGCGTCAGCACAATTTTATACGAATGTAGGCCCGAATACAAACGTAAATTACACCGGGTTGACTCTGTGGCGATGCCCAATTCAGCTAATCGGAGATGAATCAACATTTCTGAGTCTTCATCGATACTGGCCGCTATGACGGCTATGTTTTCTTAATTTTGCACCAATATCTGCCCGGTTGGTGGCTTTTGTTACCAAGAGTGTACTCACGGTCACTCTTTTCCGCGGTGCAACGAATTGCCGATGCATTGCAGCCATGATAATGATCGACCTCACGACGAAATTCACTGAGACTATCTGGTCACCCTATACATGGTAGTATCTTGATTATCATTTACAAATCATTTTGGCGAAAAACTTAAAGAAGCTAAAAAGGCAATAAATTGAAAAGAACATCGACCCCAGCCGCCATATTAGTCATCCATCATGTGCTTTTGCATCATAAGTCTGGCGTGTCGCACAATACGAAAAGATGCAGAAGTCTCTCAGATACTTTTTAACGGAATTGCGTACCACCTCTAATACATCTTCACGCTTAGTTTGCATTTTCTTTATATTTTAAAAGAAATTGCCCTTCTCAATTCCCGAGAGACCATGGAAGACCTTGTAATGCAAATCTCAAAAATCTCTTCTGGACAGATTCAACTCTGGCGATGTGTATATTGTGACAATGGCACGTAATAACTGATGCGTATTCTAGCAGGGACCAGACATAAGATTGATATGAGGATTCAATAATAAAAGGGTCTTCGCCAAGATCGATTAGACATATTAATAATGTATGCAGTCTATACGACTGTTGACTGATTAAGGTGACACCGCAGACAACCCCACAACCAAATGGGAATTATAGGTAAAGAGTGAAATTCGGCAGGAGAGGGTAATTGCAGACCATTTGCTTACATTCAGTGAGAGGTTATTTTTGACCACCAGAGATGAAGGTTTTTCAAAAACTCGTTTTAAGGTTGAAATGATTGATAGCCCTTGGCTTACATAGGCTTATATATCAAAAAGTTGTGGCAAAAATGTAACTACATCGTTGACAAATAAGTTAAACAAGAGAGAGCCGATGTGGGTCATTTGGTGGACCCCAGATGACACACGATTAGTTTTTAATTTTTTAGAAAAATGGAGAAATTTGGAAATGTACACTGCTACCAAGGAGTCTACGCGAGTTGCCTTTAAAGCGGAAAGAGCAGTAACGTGAATCTAGAATTGAAAATATTGAATCTTAGGCCTTAATCCAAACTTTTAAGATCTGAACTAGGATACGTAGGAGCTTTTAACCCGAACTGTCTGCCTGGAAGCAAAGGCCATTCATTTAGAGGTACCTTTTTGTCTATGGGCTCCTTGACAGATGACATGTGAGTCATGTTAACCTGTCATTGCTTGACATTTCCGCGCGGCACATCATACTGATCATATTATTCAGCTATATTGCGAATATCTGCGTTGAACGAGGAGTGTATTTCGTGCACTTAGCACAACTTGTGGTCTACATAATCGCCCTACCGAACGCATGATTTGCTATACCATCGAAAAGTTTGAAACCTGAAGACAATGCGCGACCAAATAGACCACATCCAGCACGTAGTGAAAAAGCGCTTTTGGAGCGCTAGCTGAGAGTTCGACGCCAACTTAGCGTTAGAGTCTTTGGGGTCGAATAGCTTGAAGGATATCCACTGTTATCTACAAACATTTTTATTTAGAAATGAGACATATTTTGGCTAAAAGGGTACATCGATAAGAAAAATTTCCATATTTGGTCTAAAGGGATTGAAAAGGTGCCATTACATCCAGACAAAGGAATTTTTTTGTTCGGTCTATCGATCCATATTACTTCAAAAAACAGGCCGGCCAGAACTGTTAATGGCGTACGTTATCATGCCATGATATCGAGCTATTAGCTACCTCAAATCAAAGCCCATGTTCGCCAGGAGTAGGACATTTGGTACCAAGAAGACGGAGCTATTTGCCATACAGCCCGTGAAACCATGGCTTTATTACGATAACAATTCGGTGGAAAGGTCGCACTTCGGAGTGGTGATTTGGCCGCCTTGATTGCATGATATCATCCCCTTAGACTTTATCCTTTGGGGTTATGTAAAGTCCAACATCTACATGGATAAGGCGGATACGGATAAGTGCCGCTGGAAATGCTCGGAAATGTATCATCTCGAATTGGAACTTTAGAATGGACTTCTATTAACCGCATTGATCTGACGTCAAAAGGACTTTGGAAATTAGGCTGAACAGGGATAATGTAAACAAGTGTCTACTGCTCAAGAAATTGACAACTGAATAAACTAGTCTGATTGAAGATATGTTTTATGTAGGATTGTCCTGGGCAGGCAAATAAATAATAAAGCCTTTTAACTCTCTGTCTACCAACTGATTTTGGTCCAATCTAATTCCTTAAATTCTGTTGTCCTTATTATTTAAACGTTCACTGTATAGAAATAAGTATAAACACTCAATTTTGAGTCTGAACGTTCAAACTAATAAACCAATGCCTAACTGAATACTGCCCTTCGTATCCTTTGTACTTTCATTTGTTTTTTTTTATTCACACTGTTTCCCTTGAAATTTTTTTTTTCTTTAATTTTTTTTACAAGAAAAAAAAATCCTTAAAGATATCCCATAGCCATGTTAACGTTTATTGTTGAACACGATAACAAAAATTAAAAAAAAAAAATGCAGTCACTGCTTTACTCCAAGGATATACGAGCACAAGAATGTGGAATGAAAGGAATTTTATTTATTTGTACACACCTGTACTATAAGTCGGATTATTATTGACTACAGTGCGGATATTTGGGAGAAAAAAAAAAAGATTTCAATGACTGACAAAGCGAACTTATGAAGTAGACTTCTCTTTACAGTGACTTTGAAGTGAGGACATTGTGTAGCATGGTATGTGGGCCAATTCAATTACAGTCTATGAGTGCGCCGTGAAATGTCTTTGACATGAAACTCTATTGGAAAAGGACGAAACAGAAAATTGCGTAGGTAGGTACTTTCAAGTGGACTAAGTGTTCAATAAGCTGAGGGGAAGCGAAAAGAAAAAAACGAGAGAAATTTTAGTGACATGACTTGACAGTAGTTGTCATGCCAAGGGCATTACATCTTTAAGGTCAGGGCCATGGAAACATAAATGATTATTAAATATTCACATGTTTAAGATGAGATATCGTTAGGAGGAGATGCCAATCCCCTGTGAGGAATGCCGGATAGATATCAGACTAAGGCTGTTGGAAGGTTTTTAAGTAATCTGATTCGTGCAAAAATTATGATCATTTCCGTTCATGGCTACTTATTTGTTTTTCTTACTGAATTTTACAGCGGTTATTATCCCTGAGGAACTGAGATGTTCAGGACGCGTTCGGCTATCTGTAGCTGTAGAAAAAATAAATAAAAATAAATACTTGGCGTTACAGGTCGATGGGACCCAGGGCCTAGCTTCTCACAACCATTTGTGTTGTGCGTGTTATATTCTTTACACGAATGGAAGTGGCCTAATGTTTAATGCCGTATCCGAAGCGCAGTTTGTTATTTGAGAAGCTTTCTCAGGACAGTTTTACTTTTGGATGTTTGTCAGACGCTCGCGAGGTGTGGGGCCGTGAAAAACTTTTAGGTGTTCCCCGACTGGGATTCGATCTCGAACCCCTTGCTCCATAATCCAAGACACTAACCACTGAGCCACGACGCCCACATCTGTAGCTATAGAATGATCATTAAAACTCGAAGTTTGAGTGGTTTCATAGTTTAACCACTCGAGAGACATAGGACGGCAACGCCCCCTTCGCTGTATCGTGTTCGGATTTCTGTAAAGCGTTTAAGCTGCTTTCAGGTCATTCCTATGTTTGCCTAGGACGCTGTTCTGCCTGCTTGAGAGAACGGATTCTACTAAATGGCTTACATCGCTATGGAGCTGTTGTCACTCTGTAGGACGTGCCCGATCCACTGCCACTTTCTTTTCCATATAGTGATGCCTGTAGGTACTTGGCTCTTTCTCCAATAAAGTTTGTAGTTCGAGCTACGATTGAACCAAAAAATCCTCAAGATGATTCTTAGACATTTATTCACAAAGGCTTGCCATTTTCGTATAGTAGTGGATTGGAACAGTCACAGCTTGGTTCGTAAGTTGATCCCGACTTGGAATAAGATTCCGAACGCAACTTTAGCTTTCCCGATTCTTTTGCCTAGCTAGTTCGGTGCCACTGCGGTTAGCCAAAATCACACTTCCTAGATATACACAGAAAGTCCCTCACTTTCTCTACTGCCTTCCTGGTAATGTTGAGATGAGCGTTGGTACTTGAAGTGCTCAGGGCTTTCGTTTGGCCATTTTTAATTTAAGCCCTACTTTGTTTGATTCAGATTCTAGATTGTGTATGAAGGTCCATTATCTGATGTAAAAGTAGACAAATATCGTTACTGAGGTCCAGGTGTTTAAATCAAGATGTCATGGTCCAACGAATTCCATCAATACCGTATGGAGTACATCACTAATAACCAAAAAAATTAATAGCGGGGACAGTATAAACTCCTGGCGTACTCCACTTTAGACTTCAAAATCATCAGATATCTTACCATTGTGTAAAACGTGACACTTCCCAACCTCGTATGTACCCTTGATAATGCCTCTCCTGTCGAAAGTCTTCTCAAAGTCGATAACCAGTAGATGTACCCGAAAGCTGTGTTCAACGCATTGCTCTATTATGATCCGTAAGTTGTTTCTATGGTCGATGTAGAAGGATCTGGAGTGAAAGCCTGCTTATTTGACGTCGAGTGTTGTTTAAATTCTCTATGTTCCAATATTATTTTATCTACTGCTGGGGGGATGAACATAACTCTCCAGATCCCACAGCCCATCAAATTTCCCTTTTTTGAAAGTTTGATGATCATCCTCTTTTTCACTCCTGGCGCATTTCCCAATCTATCTGTAGGAGGAGGTAGCAAATATCGTAGTAACTTGAAAAAGTTCGGCAGGTATGGCATCAGGACCCACTGCCTTGAATACTATAAATGTTCTCTCCATCTTCTGAAGCTGGTTCTGATCTTTTGCATCATTTAGTAGGTTGTCGTCTGCAGTCTTCACCTACGACCATTTAAAAGATCTTTGGCGATGCAGTTCCATACAGTGTTGCATTCGTATCTGCGTGGGATGTACTCAGTTTTAAAGGCAAGCATGTTGATCCAAGTTCTCTCCTTCTACGACTTGGAGTCTTTTTACCCCAAGGTTGCAAATAAACTCAAAGTACCCTGAGAAGTATTTTTTTTCTTTCAGTAACCAAAATATTGCAGGACCAAACCTCGATCACAGCCACGATTTGTGTGCACAGATTCCCCAAAACTGCAACCCGTTTGCCTTTGTTACTCCCTAATCTGATGGCTTATCTTCCAGTTTACATTGCATTTCTCCAAGTATATGCAAACAACCGCATCGGTTTCACTTACTTATCCATAAAGCAGCACTTTATTAGACTTAAAATCAGATACGAGCAAACACATTCAACGGGAAGGAAAAGAAGGAACAAAAAAAAAAAAAACATCCAAGTATCATCATTATTTGTCACCGAATTTCTAAGTTTTTCCTGCTGAAATGCTTCCGTTTATCTTGTGAAAAAGTTCAGCTTTCAAGACAAAGCCGAAACAACTTTGTACTCCTCCTACATCCACCACCACCACCACCACCATCACGGTCTTGTTTCTCAACGGAAGAAGGTTGTTTGCCAGAAGGACGACAACGACACAACGACGAGAGAAGAACTCTCTCTCATCGACACCCAGAGTTTGCTTTTTATGATCGCTCAGCATGCATTATTCTCGTATCTTTGTTGGCAGTCTTAATGCAGCTTAATACTTAATATTCACCCTAACTAGATACAAGAAAACTTGATAAACCATAAAGTAGTAGAAGGGGGAAGGTACAAACAGGACGAAAGGAAGAAAAATGAAAAAAAAACTTTGTAGATACGTCTGCACCACAAAATTCAACTGAGAACAACAACACTACGCTATTTAGGAACTACGCCGTCAAAGACAATAAGCTGCCACTAGTTATGAAGTTTTAGGAAGAATACAGAGTGCACACCACTGCACAGAAAGAGTTGAGCATTATTTTTTTTTTTTTTTATGGCATTTTCTTGGCATTTCGCACTTCTCTTCGTTAGAGCGGGGAGTCCTTTTAGGATAGTGCAGCGTACCACTCTGGAAACGAACAATGCGAGAGAAGATTAATCATGAAGTTTATTGCTTTTTGCTTTCGCTTAAGGTGGTCCTAACCATGGAAATTGAGCTGAACAATAATAGGACTTGTTGCGCGGGATCTAATTAAAAACCTCTAAAAAAAATAACGTCTAAATCGTTTGATTATGACAAGTGGTGGGGAATATAGGTTATGAATTTAGGAGTAAGTGTCTTCCTTTGAATGGGATAGTGTGGTCGTTAATCCTTCTTGAGTACGAAGAGTGGTCTTAAAATAATATATTGCTGCGGGCGTTGCTGTGACAGTGTATGTACTTCATTTAAAGGGCAATAAGTTATACGACCTCATCAGATGGAGTCCGGGATGGGATACTTTTAAGTACATAAAAGTTTATCTTGTCCATGTCAACTATCAACTTTAATGTGATTATATGTACATGGAAGTGGCCAACATGGTATGGATGGTTACTCTATTCACATCCAAGAAGTTAAAGAAATTTTAATTTTGGTTATTTGCTGGTTTGTCAGATGAAGAAATTTTCAGCGATTCTCGTAGAGCGGGTTCAGTCATCTCGTTCCAGTTGATTGTGAGTTTTGTTAGGTAAATGTGAAAGACTTCAGTGATTTAATTGTGGTTTCATCTACTATCTGGTGCCAGAAAAATCATCTCAAAGCTAATACAAGCAAATGTCAATTCATCACATACTCCCGTAAACGGCTTCCACCACCCCCTAGGGTTTACTTTCTCTGCAGCGAACCTGTTCCTTAAACCTCATTGTTGCGCGATTTAGGCTTTACTTTCCTTCGCATATTGACAACAATATAAGTAGACCCAATTTTGTGTTTGATTTGTAGAACGTTGGTCTAAGGAATTTCCAGACCTCTACATTATCACTCTATATCACCTTCGTCAGACCCATTTTCGAATGCGAGCTTTGTTTGGCTCACTATGCTGTCCACTTCCGACGTATTGAAACCGCCGAACGCAGGTTTATACGCTTCGCCCTTCGCAGTCTTCCTTATACCGAATAGTGTTGTGCCCAGTGATTACTCCTATCAGGATAGAGAGGGATTTCCAATCCTTTTGCATAATTCTGTCGGTCCTACTCTTGTCAAAACAAGGCCACAAGCTTCATGCAATCACACGTATATTTTTATGTCCAGGCACCCAACAGAGGGCAACCTTGTGTTCCAAGAACATTAAGCTCTTCAACTTTAACCTCTTCTGTAGCAGAAATCGGTTTTATTGCTCCCTGGGTGTCGAAGTAAACTGTGATACCTTCCTGTGATATTGCCTTCAACGCAGTCTCACAGCTATTGTCATTGATATGACCTCCGCTTAGAAAACTCTGCTATGGTTCGGACTGATCTGGATAAACTCAGCGATTTAGAATATGTGCCTGAGACTACGCCTACATTCATCTTTCAAGATAGAGATAAAACGTGTGCTGGTAGGCTGACTACTTTTCCATTCTTCAAGAACGAGCTTTTGAAGATATTTTTCCAGTATCATGGAATTATCCATTTCACTATGCCTCCAATTATCTTACTGACATATTTTTAGGGCACTAGTTGCCGAAGCTTGAACGAAGATGTCCAGCGGTAGCAGATTAAGGATACCCTCCAGTCCTCTCTGTATCCTCGTCAGAGCCATTCAGTTGTTGGTCTTGTTGGCGGACTGCAACCATACAAGGCAACCATAAGTCAGAATAGATCTTACAATAGCCATACATATCCATAGTATAATGAGCAGCTGGCCAGCCTGCCACTGGTCCAAAGCCAACAAGTGAAACAGGATTTCCATAGCCGCTATCGGAGTTCTCAGCGATCTGAATGAGATAAAAGACTTTCTACACAGTCGTCTACCAAGAGGATCAGCCCATATGTTAGTATTGGCCTGATGATGGATATATAGAGCAAATATGTAGTACGAGACTGTTTCCTAACTAAAATGGGCTTCTTAATGCGTTTGAGGACATTGGGCCTGAGGACTTTCTCAGCAAGTATGAGACCCAAAAAAGTGTAAGTTTGTGTAAGGCTAACTCCGTTGTTAGAATCTCAGTCGATGCCGATAAATCCGATCAGAGTACATTCATTGCAATTTAGAGATTTTTCTATGTTTGATGCATACCAGGTCCCTGCTGGTTTAGCTCGATATTGCAGCGACTATGGGCTTCTATCAGTATTTCCAGAGTTTTTCGATGTAATGATGATAGACTTATAGGTCTGAGATCTTTGGGATTGACATGCGAATTTTTACTTAACTTCCTAACTTAGTAGGCGCTTCATTCCGGTGTGTACCTGCACCTCGCCAATAAACTTATCCAGTTAACCTCCAGTTCGAGGTCCTCTTCTACTTACGGGCACCACCTAAGGCAAGGTCTTCCTCTACAGCGTCGTCCCTCCGGGTTTGATTCGAAGATTCTACGGGCCAGAGCTTTGGTGTGCATTCGCTCTACATGTCCTAGCCATCTCAAACGACTAAAGCGCAGGTTTTTTTTTTTTTTGACTAAATGTACAACTCGTATAGTTCTTCGCTGAATATCCTCGTCCAAAACTAGTCAATGCAAACCGGACCAAAATTGTACGAAGAATCATTCTCTCAAAGCGACTGAGGGGAACTTCATCCGTTTTGGACAGAGTCCAAGCGTCAACCCCATAAAGCAGGATTGGTATGATCAAGGTCTCATATAGTTCTTCGGAATAAGGCTCTACTACTCAATTGCTTTCTGAGCCCAAAAAAAAAAACAGCTATTGGCAAGAGTTATTCTTTGTTTTATTTCTAATGAGATGTTGTTCTCTGAATTGATACCAGAACTGCGGTACATAAAGTTTCTTACTACCTCGAAGTTATAGCTGTCGATTGTGACGTTGTGTCCAATTCGTCGATGTAGTGTGTCCCTTGTTGTTGACAGCACATCCTTTTTTAAGATCTCGTTTAACACTAAATCCATTTTGACAGCTTCCATTGATTTCTGTCAATAATGGCAATGTCGTCTGGATACGTAGATTGCGCCTCTGATCTTCTGGCTTACCGTCGGTATAAAAACCATAAAACGTTGACTTCCACACCTACATATGTACATCGCACTTCAAAATCACAAAAAAGTAGGTTTTAGCTTTTGAAATTTCGACCAGGCCTGTTGATTGAGGCGAAAGTTCACTCCTCACTTATCTCCTCAATCACTCAACTGAACTTTCGCCATCCCAATGGATGGCATCGACTCTAGTCCTCTTCACAATTTGAGGTCCTTACTGGGAATACGAGAGATTCGCAAAATCTGCAGGGTATTTCCAACGAAGAAATGGATTTGATTGGAAGTTAAAGCTTCTTCGGAATTCAGCATACCTTGGGCAGTACAAAGTAAACACGTTTCCTGTAAATTGATTTCCTTTGAAAAGGACACATTTGTCACATCAAATCTACTATGTACATACATGGTGAGTGTGGTTCCAATGTGATTACGAGGAACTGCAGACGACCTATGGCCGCCGGGACTGTCAGCTTCGAATTGGGAAGGTTTTTTTTTTTTTTCTGTTTTTGTAAGAATTATACTCCGGACTTGTACCACAGGTACCAAGTCAATCCAATCCGAGTTAATCCAATATGTTAATTACACTGCCACGCATGCACGTGTAAACCGACTATTTCCATTATTTCTTCAAAAGGAATCTGATCCTTATACCTATCCATACGAGTCCTGAAAGGATTTTTCCAATTTTTATTTCCCTGTGCTACATCTCGCGTCAGAGGAGCAAATTTAAAATTTTTAATTCATATCCAGATTATAATTTATATGTTATTTGGAGTGTAAGCCCGACTTAAGCCGGCTCACATCTGACATAATTACGGATGACATTTTGCAATCGTGCATTATTAATATTTGCATATAGTATGTATGTATTCGGTCAATTTTCCATCAACCAGTGGCGGGGATAGTATTCAGTGAATATCCTCAAAATTCTTTCCTTTTGTGATGGAAATTGATTTATTCCATGATGCGAAGTATTTTCCTTTATATCGTATTCTCTGTGTGTAAGGCACAGGACACGCGTTAAAAAAACAAAATAAAATGGTTTATGCTAGCGGTTTATATTGTACGATGTTTTTTTTTTCTGTGTTGACGGTTGAAAAATAAAATTAAATATTTTAATAGCAATTTGGGGGTGAAATTGTGAGTAAATTTATTGTTGGACGTGTCCTGGGTTCTACACGCTTCAATGCACCTATTATGACCGAAGGACTGGGCGTCCACCATCAAATGCTTTGGTTAGCACAGTGGTAACCCGGAAATATCTGCTTAAATACCTGAAATTGTCTTTGGTACGTTTGTTTGGCTGATTCAATAAATCCTTAACTTTATAACGTCACTGGGTTGGATGGAGGTCCTTTTTTTTCCTGTTAGGTGTTGAAATTTAACGACTGCATGAAAGGTTTCTCGAGATTGATACGGTTTGCGCTCGACTGCCCTTAAGAGTCAACCGTCACCGCAGTGGGGTGGGGGCGAACATCTCAGAAGGATAATGGCCATGGCCCGCCATCCTGGCCTCTTAACCGGATTTACTTTAAGAAATATAATTTTAATCATCGCATTTTATAGCACCATTTGAGATGTTCGCTGTAGTTTTAATTACATAAAGTCGTCGGCTTGTTGGAACAAGGCACAAGGAAGCTGTGTGCTGTACGGTCCAACTTACATCATCTGCCCACCCCACCCCATTGTGTCTTACATACCAATTTGACCTTAATTTATTCGCAGTTTTGCCCATTTCCGCATAATCATCCAATTTAATTTTTCCGGGTTAAACGTTTTGGATTTTTCCTTCTTCTCCTCCATCTTCTTGTCCCTTTTATGTATCGTGCTAATTATTTCTGCTCGTTTTGCAAATGTTAACCTCAGTGGCACATGCTTCAGTGCAGGAAAGTGAGACTTTAGGGCGCCACAGCCGAACAGTCTAAGGACGAACAAAAGTCCTGAGAAAAGGAGATTGCTTAGATTTTTTTTTTTTTTGGTTTTTCTTCCCACAATGCTGGCCTTGTTATTAGCTGAGGGTTGCAATATTTTTCTCCGCATACACTTAAGTATCATTTTTAGTATTCGGATGTGAGGAATACTAATCTCGGGACAAAGAAAGCACCTGGCACTGGTGTGCCGGTGCCTTAATCCAAGGAAAAAGTTACATATCTGCTCTATCTGTTGTCATCTTTGTTGCGCGCCTACATTTCGTTGGGATAAATATGTAATCCGGTTATAATTAGCAAGTGAACAAATTAGAGAGCCTGTCATGGACAATGGGCTGGTTCGCTGGTTCGTAAGGAGACACAATTTTGGGGCGTTACAGCGGATTAAGATTAGGATGGTGAATTTATTTGGCTGCAAATGTTTTCGCTTTGTCTTCGTCTGGGAATGGGTAGATTACATTTTCTGATGACAGTACATAGTTCTGCGAGAAGTAAATTCATGAAAAGAAGGAATTTCATTGTATCTCGCAGATGTATAGTTACTTAATGATTAGACGGAGGAGGCTTAGCTATATAAATACATCCGTACATATGTACGTACATAATTAAGAAGAAAGCCCATTTTATAAATTTGACTTTGTTATATTGCTTTGTGGATGCGAAAGTCAGAGAATAGGAGTAGTTTTTGAGGATATATTTCAGTCATTTATAAAAATGACTAGTTTTGTAAATGACGAGTTCCGTCATACGATTTTCGACATCTGTCTAATGAGATCAGGAAAAATAGTCCTTCAAGTAGATTATAGAGCTTCTGCGTGCGGTAAGAACTCTGAAACGTATCCGCTAAGGGCAGACAGTAGAGCAGTCAACATTTGGTAGATATGTAATTGTAAAACGTGGAAGGAATTTTCCTGGTCTTGGTCTCGTTCTATATCTTGGCCACTTATTTTTTCAATTACCTAGAACTTATGCATCTGATACATGTTAAGCTGTAGGACACCAAATCAAGTTCAAAATAAAATCTTGGAGATTGAAGACCTTGCAAAGCTTACAACAAAAATTCAAAAAATTTGTTTACTTAGTATGTATAAGTGCATTAATCTCCACCTTCTCGGCATATGCCCAGCTATAGTCCTTTGAAGAAAGTGTTTACTAGGTGAATACTTACTCGAAGATCTAAGTGACCTGTCTACCATAAACATCATAACCCAATCTGGTCGTATAAAATCAAACTTGGTCTGGATTAGCAGCGTTCTAGGTTGGTAACAAATAAATATGTAAACAGGATTTGCAATTGTTTATCAATACCAGAGGGTGACTGAGTTAGTTACCTTTATTACTCCTACGCACTGCCCTATATGGTAGACCTACAGGAAAGGATTCGATTGAATCAGTCACTCTATCTACACATAACCAACAATGTAACAAAACCAAGGATTGGATAACAATAACAGAGGTTGATTGAATCAGTAACCTCTCCTACTCCTACGCACCTACCTACTTGATACACCTAGTCAGTAAGGATCGGACTGAATTAGTCACCTTGTCTAGGCAATATCATTTGCACAACAGTACCAAGGGTTCGATTGAACCAGTCATGTCTAGTACTTGGTTGTGCTTAACATAAGTATATCATTCCGGTTCACCCGACAGTTAAGGGTAAGTCACCCTACATAGCCACTTCAGGCACAACAGATCTCACAACCCTTGAGATAGGTATTGGTGTCCCGGGTATCCGGTGATTCTTCCGGCCTACTACTGGACCTTCTCTTCGTCTAAGTGTGTCCTAACTCTAGCTAGGATGGCCTTACCTAAGCTATAAGCGCATCAAAGCAAATAAATCGGGAAAGAATTTTACTAATAGGACAAAAGGACATAGCCTCTGACATACTCGAAAACTATGTTGAAATGTTGGTGTTTCTACAATAGATAAGGCTTCTAGTACAAGGATCTCTCTGGAAACTCGCCGTAATGACAGTGTTTTCTGTGCAGCATTATCAAGCTGCAAAGGTTGTAGTTCTCTCCCTAGTTATGCAGTTGTGTAACACCTTGCATACCAAAACAATCAATCTTTAGTTTCCAATATTTTGAAATTCGCCTTTAAATGGCCAAAAGTTTCTTCGAATATTATAACTCTCGACGAGCTTAGACGACATTCAAATTCTTTTTGTCCTTGTAGGGTGCCAACAAATGGGCAGATAATGGATATGCTGAGTCATCAATTAAATAAATATCAGTAGGCGGTTTCGAAGTTTCATTAATTAGCTTTTTCCAGAGTTCGTTCCTTTTAAAAAGGAATGCATCGTCAAATCTACCCCGCCAGGCAGAAAAAAAAAAAAAAACTTTTGTAGACGCCCTATCACTATCGCATGTCGTCTAGAAATTGAAAAACTCTTGGAATTCGAAGGAACAATTTTAAGTTTAAATTACATACCTGAAGGACCCTGAAGGAAAACCTTGAAGGGTGTAGTAGTCAGAGTTGTCCCCCAAGAGGTCGGAATTTTCAATGAGGCCCTGCGTGAGTAATTAAATTTGTTGAGTATGGAGTCATAAGGCTTATTAGATGAAGGTTATTTTATTGATTTTGATAATATACAGGGTGGGCCAAATACAATTCCGAGCTGCTGATTCGGAATGGAAGTAGAAGACAGAAAATTTTTCAACCAAAAAATGAGTGAAAATAAGGGCAGTGTATAGCCCACAGATCTTGATACCCACAATCTGGGAATATCCTCAAATCACACATCTCATGTCAGATATCTTGTTTCTGTGCATTTGAAGCGCAAACTAGCTTAGCTGCTGCCCCGAAATGGAAGTAGGAGACAGAAAATTTTTCAACCAAAAAATTAATGAAAATAAGGGCAGTGTATAGCCCACAGATCTTGATACCCACAATTTGGGTATATCCTCAAATCACACATCTCATGTCAGATATCTTGTTTCTGTGCATTTGAAGCGCAAACTAGCTTAGCTGCTGCCCCGAAATGGAAGTAGGAGACAGAAAATTTTTCAACCAAAAAATTAATGAAAATAAGGGCAGTGTATAGCCCACAGATCTTGATACCCACAATTTGGGTATATCCTCAAATCACACATCTCATGTCAGATATCTTGTTTCTGTGCATTCGAAGCGCAAACTAGCTTAGCTGCTGCCCCGAAACGGAAGTAGGAGACAGAAAATTTTTCAACCAAAAAATGAATGAAAATAAGGTCAGTGTATAGCCCACAGATCTTGATACCCACAATCTGGGTATATCCTCAAATCACACATCTCAAGCCATATATCTTGTTTCTGTGCATTCGAAGCGCAAACTAGCTTAGCTGCTGCCCCGAAACGGAAGTAGGAGACAGAAAATTTTTCACCCAAAAAATGAGTGAAAATAAGGGCAGTGTATAGCCCACAGATCTTGATACCCACAATCTGGGTATATCCTCAAATCACACACCTAAAGACAGATATTCTGTTTCTGTACATTTGAAACGCAAACTAGCTTGGTCGCTGCCTCGGAATGGAAGTAGAAGACAGAAAATTTTTCAACCAAAAAATGAATGAAAATAAGGGCAGTGTATAGCCCACAGATCTTGATACCCACAATCTGGGTATATCCTCAAATCACACACCTAAAGACAGATATTCTGTTTCTGTACATTTGAAACGCAAACTAGCTTGGTCGCTGCCCCGAAATGGAAGTAGGAGACAGAAAATTTTTCAACCAAAAAATGAATGAAAATATGGGCAGTGTATAGTCCACAGATCTTGATACCCACAATCTGGGTATATCCTCAAATCACACATCTCATGTCAGATATCTTGTTTCTGTGCATTCGAAGCGCAAACTAGCTTAGCTGCTGCCCCGAAACGGAACTAGGAGACAGAAAATTTTTCAACCAAAAAATGAATGAAAATAAGGTCAGTGTATAGCCCACAGATCTTGATACCCACAATCTGGGTATATCCTCAAATCACACATCTCAAGCCATATATCTTGTTTCTGTGCATTCGAAGCGCAAACTAGCTTAGCTGCTGCCCCGAAACGGAAGTAGGAGACAGAAAATTTTTCACCCAAAAAATGAGTGAAAATAAGGGCAGTGTATAGCCCACAGATCTTGATACCCACAATCTGGGTATATCCTCAAATCACACACCTAAAGACAGATATTCTGTTTCTGTACATTTGAAACGCAAACTAGCTTGGTCGCTGCCTCGGAATGGAAGTAGAAGACAGAAAATTTTTCAACCAAAAAATGAGTGAAAATAAGGGCAGTGTATAGCCCACAGATCTTGATACCCACAATCTGGGTATATCCTCAAATCACACATCTCATGTCAGATATCTTGTTTCTGTGCATTCGAAGCGCAAACTAGCTTAGCTGCTGCCCCAAACGGAAGTAGGAGACGGAAAATTTTTCAACCAAAAAATGAATGAAAATAAGGGCAGTGTATAGCCCACAGATCTTGATACCCACAATCTGGGTATATCCTCAAATCACACATCTCATGTCAGATATCTTGTTTCTGTGCATTCGAAGCGCAAACTAGCTTAGCTGCTGCCCCAAACGGAAGTAGGAGACAGAAAATTTTTCAACCAAAAAATGAATGAAAATAAGGTCAGTGTATAGCCCACAGATCTTGATACCCACAATCTGGGTATATCCTCAAATCACACACCTAAAGACAGATATTCTGTTTCTGTACATTTGAAACGCAAACTAGCTTGGTCGCTGCCTCGGAATGGAAGTAGAAGACAGAAAAGTTTTCAACCAAAAAATGAGTGAAAATAAGGGCAGTGTATAGCCCACAGATCTTGATACCCACAATCTGGGTATATCCTCAAATCACATATCTCATGTCAGATATCTTGTTTCTGTGCATTCGAAGCGCAAACTAGCTTAGCTGCTGCCCCGAAATGGAAGTAGGAGACGGCAAATTTTTCAACCAAAAAATGAATGAAAATAAGGGCAGTGTATAGCCCACAGATCTTGATACCCACAATCTGGGTATATCCTCAAATCACACATCTCATGTCAGATATCTTGTTTCTGTGCATTCGAAGCGCAAACTAGCTTAGCTGCTGCCCCGAAACGGAAGTAGGAGACAGAAAATTTTTCAACCAAAAAATGAATGAAAATAAGGTCAGTGTATAGCCCACAGATCTTGATACCCACAATCTGGGTATATCCTCAAATCACACACCTAAAGACAGACATTCTGTTTCTGTACATTTGAAACGCAAACTAGCTTGGTCGCTGCCTCGGAATGGAAGTAGAAGACAGAAAATTTTTCAACCAAAAAATGAGTGAATATAAGGGCAGTGTATAGCCCACAGATCTTGATACCCACAATCTGGGTATATCCTCAAATCACATATCTCATGTCAGATATCTTGTTTCTGTGCATTCGAAACGCAAACTAGCTTAGCTGCTGCCCCGAAATGGAAGTAGGAGACAGAAAATTTTTCATCCAAAAAATTAATGAAAATAAGGGCAGTGTATAGCCCACAGATCTTGATACCCACAATCTGGGTATATCCTCAAATCACACACCTAAAGACAGATATTCTGTTTCTGTACATTTGAAACGCAAACTAGCTTGGTCGCTGCCTCGGAATGGAAGTAGAAGACAGAAAATTTTTCAACCAAAAAATGAGTGAAAATAAGGGCAGTGTATAGCCCACAGATCTTGATACCCACAATCTGGGTATATCCTCAAATCACATATCTCATGTCAGATATCTTGTTTCTGTGCATTCGAAACGCAAACTAGCTTAGCTGCTGCCCCGAAATGGAAGTAGGAGACAGAAAATTTTTCATCCAAAAAATTAATGAAAATAAGGGCAGTGTATAGCCCACAGATCTTGATACCCACAATCTGGGTATATCCTCAAATCACACATCTCATGTCAGATATCTTGTTTCTGTGCATTCGAAGCGCAAACTAGCTTAGCTGCTGCCCCGAAACGGAAGTAGGAGACAGAAAATTTTTCAACCAAAAAATGAATGAAAATAAGGTCAGTGTATAGCCCACAGATCTTGATACCCACAATCTGGGTATATCCTCAAATCACACACCTAAAGACAGATATTCTGTTTCTGTACATTTGAAACGCAAACTAGCTTGGTCGCTGCCTCGGAATGGAAGTAGAAGACAGAAAATTTTTCAACCAAAAAATGAGTGAAAATAAGGGCAGTGTATAGCCCACAGATCTTGATACCCACAATCTGGGTATATCCTCAAATCACACACCTAAAGACAGATATTCTGTTTCTGTACATTTGAAACGCAAACTAGCTTGGTCGCTGCCTCGGAATGGAAGTAGAAGACAGAAAATTTTTCAACCAAAAAATGAGTGAAAATAAGGGCAGTGTATAGCCCACAGATCTTGATACCCACAATCTGGGTATATCCTCAAATCACACATCTCATGTCAGATATCTTGTTTCTGTGCATTCGAAGCGCAAACTAGCTTAGCTGCTGCCCCAAACGGAAGTAGGAGACGGAAAATTTTTCAACCAAAAAATGAATGAAAATAAGGTCAGTGTATAGCCCACAGATCTTGATACCCACAATCTGGGTATATCCTCAAATCACACATCTCATGTCAGATATCTTGTTTCTGTGCATTCGAAGCGCAAACTAGCTTAGCTGCTGCCCCAAACGGAAGTAGGAGACAGAAAATTTTTCAACCAAAAAATGAATGAAAATAAGGTCAGTGTATAGCCCACAGATCTTGATACCCACAATCTGGGTATATCCTCAAATCACACACCTAAAGACAGATATTCTGTTTCTGTACATTTGAAACGCAAACTAGCTTGGTCGCTGCCTCGGAATGGAAGTAGAAGACAGAAAATTTTTCAACCAAAAAATGAGTGAAAATAAGGGCAGTGTATAGCCCACAGATCTTGATACCCACAATCTGGGTATATCCTCAAATCACACATCTCATGTCAGATATCTTGTTTCTGTGCATTCGAAGCGCAAACTAGCTTAGATGCTGCCCCAAACGGAAGTAGGAGACGGAAAATTTTTCAACCAAAAAATGAATGAAAATAAGGGCAGTGTATAGCCCACAGATCTTGATACCCACAATCTGGGTATATCCTCAAATCACACACCTAAAGACAGATATTCTGTTTCTGTACATTTGAAACGCAAACTAGCTTGGTCGCTGCCTCGGAATGGAAGTAGAAGACAGAAAATTTTTCATCCAAAAAATTAATGAAAATAAGGGCAGTGTATAGCCCACAGATCTTGATACCCACAATCTGGGTATATCCTCAAATCACACATCTCATGTCAGATATCTTGTTTCTGTGCATTCGAAGCGCAAACTAGCTTAGCTGCTGCCCCGAAACGGAAGTAGGAGACAGAAAATTTTTCAACCAAAAAATGAATGAAAATAAGGTCAGTGTATAGCCCACAGATCTTGATACCCACAATCTGGGTATATCCTCAAATCACACATCTCATGTCAGATATCTTGTTTCTGTGCATTCGAAGCGCAAACTAGCTTAGCTGCTGCCCCAAACGGAAGTAGGAGACGGAAAATTTTTCAACCAAAAAATGAATGAAAATAAGGGCAGTGTATAGCCCACAGATCTTGATACCCACAATCTGGGTATATCCTCAAATCACACACCTAAAGACAGATATTCTGTTTCTGTACATTTGAAACGCAAACTAGCTTAGCTGCTGCCCCGAAATGGAAGTAGGAGACAGAAAATTTTTCATCCAAAAAATTAATGAAAATAAGGGCAGTGTATAGCCCACAGATCTTGATACCCACAATCTGGGTATATCCTCAAATCACACATCTCATGTCAGATATCTTGTTTCTGTGCATTCGAAGCGCAAACTAGCTTAGCTGCTGCCCCGAAACGGAAGTAGGAGACAGAAAATTTTTCAACCAAAAAATGAATGAAAATAAGGTCAGTGTATAGCCCACAGATCTTGATACCCACAATCTGGGTATATCCTCAAATCACACACCTAAAGACAGATATTCTGTTTCTGTACATTTGAAACGCAAACTAGCTTGGTCGCTGCCTCGGAATGGAAGTAGAAGACAGAAAATTTTTCAACCAAAAAATGAGTGAAAATAAGGGCAGTGTATAGCCCACAGATCTTGATACCCACAATCTGGGTATATCCTCAAATCACACATCTCATGTCAGATATCTTGTTTCTGTGCATTCGAAGTGCAAACTAGCTTAGCTGCTGCCCCAAACGGAAGTAGGAGACGGAAAATTTTTCAACCAAAAAATGAATGAAAATAAGGGCAGTGTATAGCCCACAGATCTTGATACCCACAATCTGGGTATATCCTCAAATCACACATCTCATGTCAGATATCTTGTTTCTGTGCATTCGAAGCGCAAACTAGCTTAGCTGCTGCCCCAAACGGAAGTAGGAGACAGAAAATTTTTCAACCAAAAAATGAATGAAAATAAGGTCAGTGTATAGCCCACAGATCTTGATACCCACAATCTGGGTATATCCTCAAATCACACACCTAAAGACAGATATTCTGTTTCTGTACATTTGAAACGCAAACTAGCTTGGTCGCTGCCTCGGAATGGAAGTAGAAGACAGAAAATTTTTCAACCAAAAAATGAGTGAAAATAAGGGCAGTGTATAGCCCACAGATCTTGATACCCACAATCTGGGTATATCCTCAAATCACATATCTCATGTCAGATATCTTGTTTCTGTGCATTCGAAGCGCAAACTAGCTTAGCTGCTGCCCCAAACGGAAGTAGGAGACGGAAAATTTTTCAACCAAAAAATGAATGAAAATAAGGGCAGTGTATAGCCCACAGATCTTGATACCCACAATCTGGGTATATCCTTTAATCACACACCTAAAGACAGATATTCTGTTTCTGTACATTTGAAACGCAAACTAGCTTGGTCGCTGCCTCGGAATGGAAGTAGAAGACAGAAAATTTTTCAACCAAAAAATGAGTGAAAATAAGGGCAGTGTATAGCCCACAGATCTTGATACCCACAATCTGGGTATATCCTCAAATCACATATCTCATGTCAGATATCTTGTTTCTGTGCATTCGAAGCGCAAACTAGCTTAGATGCTGCCCCAAACGGAAGTAGGAGACGGAAAATTTTTCAACCAAAAAATGAATGAAAATAAGGGCAGTGTATAGCCCACAGATCTTGATACCCACAATCTGGGTATATCCTCAAATCACACACCTAAAGACAGATATTCTGTTTCTGTACATTTGAAACGCAAACTAGCTTGGTCGCTGCCTCGGAATGGAAGTAGAAGACAGAAAATTTTTCAACCAAAAAATGAGTGAAAATAAGGGCAGTGTATAGCCCACAGATCTTGATACCCACAATCTGGGTATATCCTCAAATCACATATCTCATGTCAGATATCTTGTTTCTGTGCATTCGAAACGCAAACTAGCTTAGCTGCTGCCCCGAAATGGAAGTAGGAGACAGAAAGTTTTTCATCCAAAAAATTAATGAAAATAAGGGCAGTGTATAGCCCACAGATCTTGATACCCACAATCTGGGTATATTCTCAAATCACACATCTCATGTCAGATATCTTGTTTCTGTGCATTCGAAGCGCAAACTAGCTTAGCTGCTGCCCCGAAACGGAAGTAGGAGACAGAAAATTTTTCAACCAAAAAATGAATGAAAATAAGGTCAGTGTATAGCCCACAGATCTTGATACCCACAATCTGGGTATATCCTCAAATCACACACCTAAAGACAGATATTCTGTTTCTGTACATTTGAAACGCAAACTAGCTTGGTCGCTGCCTCGGAATGGAAGTAGAAGACAGAAAATTTTTCAACCAAAAAATGAGTGAAAATAAGGGCAGTGTATAGCCCACAGATCTTGATACCCACAATCTGGGTATATCCTCAAATCACACACCTAAAGACAGATATTCTGTTTCTGTACATTTGAAACGCAAACTAGCTTGGTCGCTGCCTCGGAATGGAAGTAGAAGACAGAAAATTTTTCAACCAAAAAATGAGTGAAAATAAGGGCAGTGTATAGCCCACAGATCTTGATACCCACAATCTGGGTATATCCTCAAATCACACATCTCATGTCAGATATCTTGTTTCTGTGCATTCGAAGCGCAAACTAGCTTAGCTGCTGCCCCAAACGGAAGTAGGAGACGGAAAATTTTTCAACCAAAAAATGAATGAAAGTAAGGGCAGTGTATAGCCCACAGATCTTGATACCCACAATCTGGGTATATCCTCAAATCACACATCTCATGTCAGATATCTTGTTTCTGTGCATTCGAAGCGCAAACTAGCTTAGCTGCTGCCCCAAACGGAAGTAGGAGACAGAAAATTTTTCAACCAAAAAATGAATGAAAATAAGGTCAGTGTATAGCCCACAGATCTTGATACCCACAATCTGGGTATATCCTCAAATCACATATCTCATGTCAGATATCTTGTTTCTGTGCATTCGAAGCGCAAACTAGCTTAGCTGCTGCCCCAAACGGAAGTAGGAGACGGAAAATTTTTCAACCAAAAAATGAATGAAAATAAGGGCAGTGTATAGCCCACAGATCTTGATACCCACAATCTGGGTATATCCTCAAATCACACATCTCATGTCAGATATCTTGTTTCTGTGCATTCGAAGCGCAAACTAGCTTAGCTGCTGCCCCGAAACGGAAGTAGGAGACAGAAAATTTTTCAACCAAAAAATGAATGAAAATAAGGTCAGTGTATAGCCCACAGATCTTGATACCCACAATCTGGGTATATCCTCAAATCACATATCTCATGTCAGATATCTTGTTTCTGTGCATTCGAAGCGCAAACTAGCTTAGCTGCTGCCCCGAAATGGAAGTAGGAGACGGAAAATTTTTCAACCAAAAAATGAATGAAAATAAGGGCAGTGTATAGCCCACAGATCTTGATACCCACAATCTGGGTATATCCTCAAATCACACATCTCATGTCAGATATCTTGTTTCTGTGCATTCGAAGCGCAAACTAGCTTAGCTGCTGCCCCGAAACGGAAGTAGGAGACAGAAAATTTTTCAACCAAAAAATGAGTGAAAATAAGGTCAGTGTATAGCCCACAGATCTTGATACCCACAATCTGGGTATATCCTCAAATCACATATCTCATGTCAGATATCTTGTTTCTGTGCATTCGAAGCGCAAACTAGCTTAGCTGCTGCCCCGAAACGGAAGTAGGAGACAGAAAATTTTTCATCCAAAAAATTAATGAAAATAAGGTCAGTGTATAGCCCACAGATCTTGATACCCACAATCTGGGTATATCCTCAAATCACATATCTCATGTCAGATATCTTGTTTCTGTGCATTCGAAGCGCAAACTAGCTTAGCTGCTGCCCCGAAATGGAAGTAGGAGACGGAAAATTTTTCAACCAAAAAATGAATGAAAATAAGGGCAGTGTATAGCCCACAGATCTTGATACCCACAATCTGGGTATATCCTCAAATCACACATCTCATGTCAGATATCTTGTTTCTGTGCATTCGAAGCGCAAACTAGCTTAGCTGCTGCCCCAAACGGAAGTAGGAGACGGAAAATTTTTCAACCAAAAAATGAATGAAAATAAGGTCAGTGTATAGCCCACAGATCTTGATACCCACAATCTGGGTATATCCTCAAATCACACATCTCATGTCAGATATCTTGTTTCTGTGCATTCGAAGCGCAAACTAGCTTAGCTGCTGCCCCGAAATGGAAGTAGGAGACGGAAAATTTTTCAACCAAAAAATGAATGAAAATAAGGGCAGTGTATAGCCCACAGATCTTGATACCCACAATCTGGGTATATCCTCAAATCACACATCTCATGTCAGATATCTTGTTTCTGTGCATTCGAAGCGCAAACTAGCTTAGCTGCCGCCCCGAAACGGAAGTAGGAGACAGAAAATTTTTCAACCAAAAAATGAATGAAAATAAGGTCAGTGTATAGCCCACAGATCTTGATACCCACAATCTGGGTATATCCTCAAATCACATATCTCATGTCAGATATCTTGTTTCTGTGCATTCGAAGCGCAAACTAGCTTAGCTGCTGCCCCGAAATGGAAGTAGGAGACGGAAAATTTTTCAACCAAAAAATGAATGAAAATAAGGGCAGTGTATAGCCCACAGATCTTGATACCCACAATCTGGGTATATCCTCAAATCACACATCTCATGTCAGATATCTTGTTTCTGTGCATTCGAAGCGCAAACTAGCTTAGCTGCTGCCCCAAACGGAAGTAGGAGACAGAAAATTTTTCAACCAAAAAATGAATGAAAATAAGGTCAGTGTATAGCCCACAGATCTTGATACCCACAATCTGGGTATATCTTCAAATCACACACCTAAAGACAGATATTCTGTTTCTGTACATTTGAAACGCAAACTAGCTTGGTCGCTGCCTCGGAATGGAAGTAGAAGACAGAAAATTTTTCAACCAAAAAATGAGTGAAAATAAGGGCAGTGTATAGCCCACAGATCTTGATACCCACAATCTGGGTATATCCTCAAATCACACACCTAAAGACAGATATTCTGTTTCTGTACATTTGAAACGCAAACTAGCTTGGTCGCTGCCTCGGAATGGAAGTAGAAGACAGAAAATTTTTCAACCAAAAAATGAGTGAAAATAAGGGCAGTGTATAGCCCACAGATCTTGATACCCACAATCTGGGTATATCCTCAAATCACATATCTCATGTCAGATATCTTGTTTCTGTGCATTCGAAGCGCAAACTAGCTTAGCTGCTGCCCCGAAGTGGAAGTAGGAGACGGAAAATTTTTCAACCAAAAAATGAATGAAAATAAGGGCAGTGTATAGCCCACAGATCTTGATACCCACAATCTGGGTATATCCTCAAATCACACATCTCATGTCAGATATCTTGTTTCTGTGCATTCGAAGCGCAAACTAGCTTAGCTGCTGCCCCGAAACGGAAGTAGGAGACAGAAAATTTTTCAACCAAAAAATGAATGAAAATAAGGTCAGTGTATAGCCCACAGATCTTGATACCCACAATCTGGGTATATCCTCAAATCACATATCTCATGTCAGATATCTTGTTTCTGTGCATTCGAAGCGCAAACTAGCTTAGCTGCTGCCCCGAAATGGAAGTAGGAGACGGAAAATTTTTCAACCAAAAAATGAATGAAAATAAGGGCAGTGTATAGCCCACAGATCTTGATACCCACAATCTGGGTATATCCTCAAATCACACATCTCATGTCAGATATCTTGTTTCTGTGCATTCGAAGCGCAAACTAGCTTAGCTGCTGCCCCAAACGGAAGTAGGAGACAGAAAATTTTTCAACCAAAAAATGAATGAAAATAAGGTCAGTGTATAGCCCACAGATCTTGATACCCACAATCTGGGTATATCCTCAAATCACACATCTCATGTCAGATATCTTGTTTCTGTGCATTCGAAGCGCAAACTAGCTTAGCTGCTGCCCCGAAACGGAAGTAGGAGACAGAAAATTTTTCAACCAAAAAATGAATGAAAATAAGGTCAGTGTATAGCCCACAGATCTTGATACCCACAATCTGGGTATATCCTCAAATCACATATCTCATGTCAGATATCTTGTTTCTGTGCATTCGAAGCGCAAACTAGCTTAGCTGCTGCCCCGAAATGGAAGTAGGAGACGGAAAATTTTTCAACCAAAAAATGAATGAAAATAAGGTCAGTGTATAGCCCACAGATCTTGATACCCACAATCTGGGTATATCCTCAAATCACACATCTCATGTCAGATATCTTGTTTCTGTGCATTCGAAGCGCAAACTAGCTTAGCTGCTGCCCCGAAACGGAAGTAGGAGACAGAAAATTTTTCAACCAAAAAATGAATGAAAATAAGGTCAGTGTATAGCCCACAGATCTTGATACCCACAATCTGGGTATATCCTCAAATCACACACCTAAAGACAGATATTCTGTTTCTGTACATTTGAAACGCAAACTAGCTTGGTCGCTGCCTCGGAATGGAAGTAGAAGACAGAAAATTTTTCAACCAAAAAATGAGTGAAAATAAGGGCAGTGTATAGCCCACAGATCTTGATACCCACAATCTGGGTATATCCTCAAATCACATATCTCATGTCAGATATCTTGTTTCTGTGCATTCGAAGCGCAAACTAGCTTAGCTGCTGCCCCGAAATGGAAGTAGGAGACGGAAAATTTTTCAACCAAAAAATGAATGAAAATAAGGGCAGTGTATAGCCCACAGATCTTGATACCCACAATCTGGGTATATCCTCAAATCACACACCTAAAGACAGATATTCTGTTTCTGTACATTTGAAACGCAAACTAGCTTGGTCGCTGCCTCGGAATGGAAGTAGAAGACAGAAAATTTTTCAACCAAAAAATGAGTGAAAATAAGGGCAGTGTATAGCCCACAGATCTTGATACCCACAATCTGGGTATATCCTCAAATCACACATCTCATGTCAGATATCTTGTTTCTGTGCATTCGAAGCGCAAACTAGCTTAGCTGCTGCCTCGAAACGGAACTAGGAGACAGAAAATTTTTCAACCAAAAAATGAATGAAAATAAGGGCAATGTATAGCCCACAGATCTTGATACCCACAATCTGGGTATATCCTCAAATAACACATCTCATGTCAGATATCTTGTTTCTGTGCATTCGAAGCGCAAACTAGCTTAGCTGCTGCCCCGAAATGGAAGTAGGAGACGGAAAATTTTTCAACCAAAAAATGAATGAAAATAAGGGCAGTGTATAGCCCACAGATCTTGATACCCACAATCTGGGTATATCCTCAAATCACACATCTCATGTCAGATATCTTGTTTCTGTGCATTCGAAGCGCAAACTAGCTTAGCTGCTGCCCCAAACGGAAGTAGGAGACAGAAAATTTTTCAACCAAAAAATGAATGAAAATAAGGTCAGTGTATAGCCCACAGATCTTGATACCCACAATCTGGGTATATCCTCAAATCACACACCTAAAGACAGGTATTCTGTTTCTGTACATTTGAAACGCAAACTAGCTTGGTCGCTGCCTCGGAATGGAAGTAGAAGACAGAAAATTTTTCAACCAAAAAATGAGTGAAAATAAGGGCAGTGTATAGCCCACAGATCTTGATACCCACAATCTGGGTATATCTTCAAATCACACACCTAAAGACAGATATTCTGTTTCTGTACATTTGAAACGCAAACTAGCTTGGTCGCTGCCTCGGAATGGAAGTAGAAGACAGAAAATTTTTCAACCAAAAAATGAGTGAAAATAAGGGCAGTGTATAGCCCACAGATCTTGATACCCACAATCTGGGTATATCCTCAAATCACACATCTCATGTCAGATATCTTGTTTCTGTGCATTCGAAGCGCAAACTAGCTTAGCTGCTGCCCCAAACGGAAGTAGGAGACGGAAAATTTTTCAACCAAAAAATGAATGAAAATAAGGGCAGTGTATAGCCCACAGATCTTGATACCCACAATCTGGGTATATCCTCAAATCACACACCTAAAGACAGATATTCTGTTTCTGTACATTTGAAACGCAAACTAGCTTGGTCGCTGCCTCGGAATGGAAGTAGAAGACAGAAAATTTTTCAACCAAAAAATGAGTGAAAATAAGGGCAGTGTATAGCCCACAGATCTTGATACCCACAATCTGGGTATATCCTCAAATCACACATCTCATGTCAGATATCTTGTTTCTGTGCATTCGAAGCGCAAACTAGCTTAGCTGCTGCCCCAAACGGAAGTAGGAGACGGAAAATTTTTCAACCAAAAAATGAATGAAAATAAGGTCAGTGTATAGCCCACAGATCTTGATACCCACAATCTGGGTACATCCTCAAATCACATATCTCATGTCAGATATCTTGTTTCTGTGCATTCGAAGCGCAAACTAGCTTAGCTGCTGCCCCGAAATGGAAGTAGGAGACGGAAAATTTTTCAACCAAAAAATGAATGAAAATAAGGGCAGTGTATAGCCCACAGATCTTGATACCCACAATCTGGGTATATCCTCAAATCACACATCTCATGTCAGATATCTTGTTTCTGTGCATTCGAAGCGCAAACTAGCTTAGCTGCTGCCCCAAACGGAAGTAGGAGACAGAAAATTTTTCAACCAAAAAATGAATGAAAATAAGGTCAGTGTATAGCCCACAGATCTTGATACCCACAATCTGGGTATATCCTCAAATCACACATCTCATGTCAGATATCTTGTTTCTGTGCATTCGAAGCGCAAACTAGCTTAGCTGCTGCCCCGAAACGGAAGTAGGAGACAGAAAATTTTTCAACCAAAAAATGAATGAAAATAAGGTCAGTGTATAGCCCACAGATCTTGATACCCACAATCTGGGTATATCCTCAAATCACATATCTCATGTCAGATATCTTGTTTCTGTGCATTCGAAGCGCAAACTAGCTTAGCTGCTGCCCCGAAATGGAAGTAGGAGACGGAAAATTTTTCAACCAAAAAATGAATGAAAATAAGGTCAGTGTATAGCCCACAGATCTTGATACCCACAATCTGGGTATATCCTCAAATCACACATCTCATGTCAGATATCTTGTTTCTGTGCATTCGAAGCGCAAACTAGCTTAGCTGCTGCCCCGAAACGGAAGTAGGAGACAGAAAATTTTTCAACCAAAAAATGAATGAAAATAAGGTCAGTGTATAGCCCACAGATCTTGATACCCACAATCTGGGTATATCCTCAAATCACACACCTAAAGACAGATATTCTGTTTCTGTACATTTGAAACGCAAACTAGCTTGGTCGCTGCCTCGGAATGGAAGTAGAAGACAGAAAATTTTTCAACCAAAAAATGAGTGAAAATAAGGGCAGTGTATAGCCCACAGATCTTGATACCCACAATCTGGGTATATCCTCAAATCACATATCTCATGTCAGATATCTTGTTTCTGTGCATTCGAAGCGCAAACTAGCTTAGCTGCTGCCCCGAAATGGAAGTAGGAGACGGAAAATTTTTCAACCAAAAAATGAATGAAAATAAGGGCAGTGTATAGCCCACAGATCTTGATACCCACAATCTGGGTATATCCTCAAATCACACACCTAAAGACAGATATTCTGTTTCTGTACATTTGAAACGCAAACTAGCTTGGTCGCTGCCTCGGAATGGAAGTAGAAGACAGAAAATTTTTCAACCAAAAAATGAGTGAAAATAAGGGCAGTGTATAGCCCACAGATCTTGATACCCACAATCTGGGTATATCCTCAAATCACACATCTCATGTCAGATATCTTGTTTCTGTGCATTCGAAGCGCAAACTAGCTTAGCTGCTGCCCCGAAACGGAAGTAGGAGACAGAAAATTTTTCAACCAAAAAATGAATGAAAATAAGGTCAGTGTATAGCCCACAGATCTTGATACCCACAATCTGGGTATATCCTCAAATCACACATCTCATGTCAGATATCTTGTTTCTGTGCATTCGAAGCGCAAACTAGCTTAGCTGCTGCCCCGAAACGGAACTAGGAGACAGAAAATTTTTCAACCAAAAAATGAATGAAAATAAGGGCAATGTATAGCCCACAGATCTTGATACCCACAATCTGGGTATATCCTCAAATCACACATCTCATTTCAGATATCTTGTTTCTGTGCATTCGAAGCGCAAACTAGCTTAGCTGCTGCCCCGAAACGGAACTAGGAGACAGAAAATTTTTCAACCAAAAAATGAATGAAAATAAGGGCAATGTATAGCCCACAGATCTTGATACCCACAATCTGGGTATATCCTCAAATCACACATCTAAAGACAGATATTCTGTTTCTGTACATTTGAAACGCAAACTAGCTTGGTCGCTGCCTCGGAATGGAAGTAGAGGACAGAAAATTTTTCATCCAAAAAATTAATGAAAATAAGGGCAGTGTATAGCCCAGAGATCTCGATACCCACAACCTGGGTATATCCTCAAATCACACATCTCAAGCCAGATATTCTGTTTCTGTACATTCGAAGCGCAAACTAGCTTAGCTGCTGCCTCGGAATGGAAGTAGAAGACAGAAAATTTTTCAACCAAAAATTAATGAAAATAAGGTCAGTGTATAGCCCACAGATGTTGATACCTGTCTGGGTATATCCTCAAATCACACATCTCATGTCAGATATCTTGTTTCTGTGCATTCGAAGCGCAAACTAGCTTAGCTGCTGCCCCGAAACGGAAGTAGGAGACAGAAAATTTTTCAACCAAAAAATGAATGAAAATAAGGGCAATGTATAGCCCACAGATCTTGATACCCACAATCTGGGTATATCCTCAAATCACACATCTCAAGCCAGATATTCTGTTTCTGTACATTCGAAGCGCAAACTAGCTTAGCTGCTGCCTCGGAATGAAAGTAGAAGACAGAAAATTTTTCAACCAAAAAATTAATGAAAATAAGGGCAGTGTATAGCCCACAGATCTTGATACCCTCAATCTGGGTATATATTCAAATCACACATCTCATGCCAGATATTGTGTTTCTGTGCATTCGAAGCGCAAACTAGCTTAGCTGCTGCCTCGGAATGGGAGTAGAAGACAGAAAATTTTTTAACCAAAAATGAATGAAAATAAGGGCAGTGTATAGCCCACAGATCTTGATACCCACAATCTGGGTATATCCTCAAATCACATATCTCATGTCAGATATCTTGTTTCTGTGCATTCGAAGCGCAAACTAGCTTAGCTGCTGCCCCGAAATGGAAGTAGGAGACGGAAAATTTTTCAACCAAAAAATGAATGAAAATAAGGGCAGTGTATAGCCCACAGATCTTGATACCCACAATCTGGGTATATCCTCAAATCACACACCTAAAGACAGATATTCTGTTTCTGTACATTTGAAACGCAAACTAGCTTGGTCGCTGCCTCGGAATGGAAGTAGAAGACAGAAAATTTTTCAACCAAAAAATGAGTGAAAATAAGGGCAGTGTATAGCCCACAGATCTTGATACCCACAATCTGGGTATATCCTCAAATCACACATCTCATGTCAGATATCTTGTTTCTGTGCATTCGAAGCGCAAACTAGCTTAGCTGCTGCCTCGAAACGGAACTAGGAGACAGAAAATTTTTCAACCAAAAAATGAATGAAAATAAGGGCAATGTATAGCCCACAGATCTTGATACCCACAATCTGGGTATATCCTCAAATCACACATCTCATGTCAGATATCTTGTTTCTGTGCATTCGAAGCGCAAACTAGCTTAGCTGCTGCCCCGAAACGGAAGTAGGAGACAGAAAATTTTTCAACCAAAAAATGAATGAAAATAAGGGCAATGTATAGCCCACAGATCTTGATACCCACAATCTGGGTATATCCTCAAATCACACACCTAAAGACAGATATTCTGTTTCTGTACATTTGAAACGCAAACTAGCTTGGTCGCTGCCTCGGAATGGAAGTAGAAGACAGAAAATTTTTCAACCAAAAAATGAGTGAAAATAAGGGCAGTGTATAGCCCACAGATCTTGATACCCACAATCTGGGTATATCCTCAAATCACATATCTCATGTCAGATATCTTGTTTCTGTGCATTCGAAGCGCAAACTAGCTTAGCTGCTGCCCCGAAATGGAAGTAGGAGACGGAAAATTTTTCAACCAAAAAATGAATGAAAATAAGGGCAGTGTATAGCCCACAGATCTTGATACCCACAATCTGGGTATATCCTCAAATCACACACCTAAAGACAGATATTCTGTTTCTGTACATTTGAAACGCAAACTAGCTTGGTCGCTGCCTCGGAATGGAAGTAGAAGACAGAAAATTTTTCAACCAAAAAATGAGTGAAAATAAGGGCAGTGTATAGCCCACAGATCTTGATACCCACAATCTGGGTATATCCTCAAATCACACATCTCATGTCAGATATCTTGTTTCTGTGCATTCGAAGCGCAAACTAGCTTAGCTGCTGCCCCGAAACGGAAGTAGGAGACAGAAAATTTTTCAACCAAAAAATGAATGAAAATAAGGTCAGTGTATAGCCCACAGATCTTGATACCCACAATCTGGGTATATCCTCAAATCACACATCTCATGTCAGATATCTTGTTTCTGTGCATTCGAAGCGCAAACTAGCTTAGCTGCTGCCCCGAAACGGAACTAGGAGACAGAAAATTTTTCAACCAAAAAATGAATGAAAATAAGGGCAATGTATAGCCCACAGATCTTGATACCCACAATCTGGGTATATCCTCAAATCACACATCTCATGTCAGATATCTTGTTTCTGTGCATTCGAAGCGCAAACTAGCTTAGCTGCTGCCCCGAAACGGAACTAGGAGACAGAAAATTTTTCAACCAAAAAATTAATGAAAATAAGGGCAATGTATAGCCCACAGATCTTGATACCCACAATCTGGGTATATCCTCAAATCACACATCTAAAGACAGATATTCTGTTTCTGTACATTTGAAACGCAAACTAGCTTGGTCGCTGCCTCGGAATGGAAGTAGAAGACAGAAAATTTTTCATCCAAAAAATTAATGAAAATAAGGGCAGTGTATAGCCCAGAGATCTCGATACCCACAACCTGGGTATATCCTCAAATCACACATCTCAAGCCAGATATTCTGTTTCTGTACATTCGAAGCGCAAACTAGCTTAGCTGCTGCCTCGGAATGGAAGTAGAAGACAGAAAATTTTTCAACCAAAAATTAATGAAAATAAGGTCAGTGTATAGCCCACAGATGTTGATACCTGTCTGGGTATATCCTCAAATCACACATCTCATGTCAGATATCTTGTTTCTGTGCATTCGAAGCGCAAACTAGCTTAGCTGCTGCCCCGAAACGGAAGTAGGAGACAGAAAATTTTTCAACCAAAAAATGAATGAAAATAAGGGCAATGTATAGCCCACAGATCTTGATACCCACAATCTGGGTATATCCTCAAATCACACATCTCAAGCCAGATATTCTGTTTCTGTACATTCGAAGCGCAAACTAGCTTAGCTGCTGCCTCGGAATGAAAGTAGAAGACAGAAAATTTTTCAACCAAAAAATTAATGAAAATAAGGGCAGTGTATAGCCCACAGATCTTGATACCTGTCTGGGTATATCCTCAAATCACACATCTCATGTCAGATATCTTGTTTCTGTGCATTCGAAGCGCAAACTAGCTTAGCTGCTGCCCCGAAACGGAACTAGGAGACAGAAAATTTTTCAACCAAAAAATGAATGAAAATAAGGGCAATGTATAGCCCACAGATCTTGATACCCACAATCTGGGTATATCCTCAAATCACACATCTCAAGCCAGATATTCTGTTTCTGTACATTCGAAGCGCAAACTAGCTTTGCTGCTGCCTCGGAATGGAAGTAGAAGACAGAAAATTTTTTAACCAAAAATGAATGAAAATAAGGGCAGTGTATAGCCCACAGATCTTGATACCCACAATCTGGGTATATCCTCAAATCACACATCTCATGTCAGATATCTTGTTTCTGTGCATTCGAAGCGCAAACTAGCTTAGCTGCTGCCCCGAAACGGAAGTAGGAGACGGAAAATTTTTCAACCAAAAAATGAATGAAAATAACGGCAATGTATAGCCCACAGATCTTGATACCCACAATCTGGGTATATCCTCAAATCACACATCTCAAGCCAGATATTCTGTTTCTGTACATTCGAAGCGCAAACTAGCTTAGCTGCTGCCTCGGAATGAAAGTAGAAGACAGAAAATTTTTCAACCAAAAAATTAATGAAAATAAGGGCAGTGTATAGCCCACAGATCTTGATACCCACAATCTGGGTATATCCTCAAATCACACATCTCATGTCAGATATTTTGTTTCTGTGCATTCGAAGCGCAAACTAGCTTAGCTGCTGCCTCGGAATGGGAGTAGAAGACAGAAAATTTTTTAACCAAAAATGAATGAAAATAAGGGCAGTGTATAGCCCACAGATCTTGATACCCTCAATCTGGGTATATCCTCAAATCACACATCTCATGCCACATATTGTGTTTCTGTGCATTCGAAGCGCAAACTAGCTTAGCTGCTGCCTCGGAATGGGAGTAGAAGACAGAAAATTTTTTAACCACAAATGAATGAAAATAAGGGCAGTGTATAGCCCACAGATCTTGATACCCACAATCTGGGTATATCCTCAAATCACACATCTCATGTCAGATATCTTGTTTCTGTGCATTCGAAGCACAAACTAGCTTGGCTGCTGCCCCGAAACGGAAGTAGGAGACAGAAAATTTTTCAACCAAAAAATGAATGAAAATAAGGTCAGTGTATAGCCCACAGATCTTGATACCCACAATCTGGGTATATCCTCAAACCACACATCTCATGTCAGGTATCTTGTTTCTGTGCATTCGAAGCGCAAACTAGCTTAGCTGCTGCCCCGAAATGGAAGTAGGAGACAGAAAATTTTTCAATCAAAAAATGAATGAAAATAAGGGCAGTGTATAGCCCACAGATCTTGATACCCACAATCTGGGTATATCCTCAAATCACACATCTCATGTCAGATATCTTGTTTCCGTGCATTCGAAGCGCAAACTAGCTTAGCTGCTGCCCCGAAACGGAAGTAGGAGACAGAAAATTTTTCAACCAAAAAATAAATGAAAATAAGGGCAATGTATAGCCCACAGATCTTGATACCCACAATCTGGGTATATCCTCAAATCACACATCTAAAGACAGATATTCTGTTTCTGTACATTTGAAACGCAAACTAGCTTGGTCGCTGCTTCGGAATGGAAGTAGAAGACAGAAAATTTTTCATCCAAAAAATTAATGAAAATAAGGGCAGTGTATAGCCCAGAGATCTCGATACCCACAACCTGGGTATATCCTCAAATCACACATCTCAAGCCAGATATCTTGTTTCCGTGCATTCGAAGCGCAAACTAGCTTAGCCGCTGCCCCGAAACGGAAGTAGGAGACAGAAAATTTTTCAACCAAAAAATTAATGAAAATAAGGGCAATGTATAGCCCACAGATCTTGATACCCACAATCTGGGTATATCCTCAAATCACACATCTCAAGCCAGATATTCTGTTTCTGTACATTCGAAGCGCAAACTAGCTTAGCTGCTGCCTCGGAATGGAAGTAGAAGACAGAAAATTTTTCAACCAAAAAATTAATGAAAATAAGGTCAGTGTATAGCCCACAGATCTTGATACCTGTCTGGGTATATCCTCAAATCACACATCTCATGTCAGATATCTTGTTTCCGTGCATTCGAAGCGCAAACTAGCTTAGCTGCTGCCCCGAAACGGAAGTAGGAGACAGAAAATTTTTCAACCAAAAAATGAATGAAAATAAGGGCAGTGTATAGCCCACAGATCTTGATACCCACAATCTGGGTATATCCTCAAATCACACATCTCATGTCAGATATCTTGTTTCCGTGCATTCGAAGCGCAAACTAGCTTAGCTGCTGCCCCGAAACGGAAGTAGGAGACAGAAAATTTTTCAACCAAAAAATAAATGAAAATAAGGGCAATGTATAGCCCACAGATCTTGATACCCACAATCTGGGTATATCCTCAAATCACACATCTAAAGACAGATATTCTGTTTCTGTACATTTGAAACGCAAACTAGCTTGGTCGCTGCTTCGGAATGGAAGTAGAAGACAGAAAATTTTTCATCCAAAAAATTAATGAAAATAAGGGCAGTGTATAGCCCAGAGATCTCGATACCCACAACCTGGGTATATCCTCAAATCACACATCTCATGTCAGATATCTTGTTTCTGTGCATTCGAAGCGCAAACTAGCTTAGCTGCTGCCCCGAAATGGAAGTAGGAGACAGAAAACTTTTCAACCAAAAAATGAATGAAAATAAGGGCAGTGTATAGCAGACAGATCTTGATACCCACAATCTGGGTATATCCTCAAATCACACATCTCAAGCCAGATATTCTGTTTCTGTACATTCGAAGCGCAAACTAGCTTAGCTGCTGCCTCGGAATGGAAGTAGAAGACAGAAAATTTTTCAACCAAAAAATTAATGAAAATAAGGTCAGTGTATAGCCCACAGATCTTGATACCTGTCTGGGTATATCCTCAAATCACACATCTCATGTCAGATATCTTGATTCTGTGCATTCGAAGCGCAAACTAGCTTAGCTGCTGCCCCGAAATGGAAGTAGGAGACAGTAAACTTTTCAACCAAAAAATGAATGAAAATAAGGGCAGTGTATAGCCCACAGATCTTGATACCCACAATCTGGGTATATCCTCAAATCACACATCTCATGTCAGATATCTTGTTTCTGTGCATTCGAAGCGCAAACTAGCTTAGCTGCTGCCCCGAAATGGAAGTAGGAGACAGAAAACTTTTCAACCAAAAAATGAATGAAAATAAGGGCAGTGTATAGCCCACAGATTTTGATACCCACAATCTGGGTATATCCTCAAATCACACATCTCATGTCAGATATCTTGCTTCTGTGCATTCGAAGCGCAAACTAGCTTAGCTGCTGCCCCGAAATGGAAGTAGGAGACAGAAAATTTTTCAACCAAAAAATGAATGAAAATAAGGGCAGTGTATAGCCCACAGATCTTGATACCCACAATCTGGGAATATCCTCAAATCACACATCTCAAGCCAGGTATTCTGTTTCTGTACATTCGAAGCGCAAACTAGCTTAGCTGCTGCCCCGAAATGGAAGTAGGAGACAGAAAATTTTTCAACCAAAAAATGAATGAAAATAAGGGCAATGTATAGCCCTTAGATCTTGATACCCATAATCTGGGAATATCCTCAAATCACACATCTCATGTCAGATATCTTGTTTCTGTGCATTCGAAGCTCAAACTAGCTTAGCTGCTGCCCCGAAATGGAAGTAGGAGACAGAAAATTTTTCAACCAAAAAATGAATGAAAATAAGGGCAGTGTATAGCCCACAGATCTTGATACCCACAATCTGGGTATATCCTCAAATCACACATCTCATGCCAGATATCTTGTTTCTGTGCATTCGAAGCGCAAACTAGCTTAGCTGCTGCCCCGAAACGGAAGTAGGAGACAGAAAATTTTTCAACCAAAAAATGAATGAAAATAAGGGCAGTGTATAGCCCACAGATCTTGATACCCACAATCTGGGAATATCTTCAAATCACACATCTCATGTCAGATATCTTGTTTCTGTGCATTCGAAGCGCAAACTAGCTTAGCTGCTGCCCCGAAACGGAAGTAGGAGACAGAAAATTTTTCAACCAAAAAATGAATGAAAATAAGGGCAATGTATAGCCCACAGATCTTGATACCCACTATCTGGGTATATCCCCAAATCACACATCTCCTGTCAGATATCTTGTTTCTGTGCATTCGAAGCGCAAACTAGCTTAGCTGCTGCCCCGAAACGGAAGTAGGAGACAGAAAATTTTTCAACCAAAAAATTAATGAAAATAAGGGCAATGTATAGCCCACAGATCTTGATACCCACAATCTGGGTATATCCTCAAATCACACATCTCATGTCAGATATCTTGTTTCTGTGCATTCGAAGCGCAAACTAGCTTAGCTGCTGCCCCGAAATGGAAGTAGGAGACAGAAAACTTTTCAACCAAAAATGAATGAAAATAAGGGCAGTGTATAGCCCACAGATCTTGATACCCACAATCTGGGAATATCCTCAAATCACACATCTCATGTCAGATATCTTGTTTCTGTGCATTCGAAGCGCAAACTAGCTTAGCTGCTGCCCCGAAATGGAAGTAGGAGACAGAAAACTTTTCAACCAAAAATGAATGAAAATAAGGGCAGTGTATAGCCCACAGATCTTGATACCCACAATCTGGGAATATCCTCAAATCACACATCTCAAGCCAGGTATTCTGTTTCTGTACATTCGAAGCGCAAACTAGCTTAGCTGCTGCCCCGAAATGGAAGTAGGAGACAGAAAATTTTTCAACCAAAAAATGAATGAAAATAAGGGCAGTGTATAGCCCACAGATCTTGATACCCACAATCTGGGTATATCCTCAAATCACACATCTCATTCCAGATATCTTGTTTCTGTGCATTCGAAGCGCAAACTAGCTTAGCTGCTGCCCCGAAACGGAAGTAGGAGACAGAAAATTTTTCAACCAAAAAATGAATGAAAATAAGGGCAGTGTATAGCCCACAGATCTTGATACCCACAATCTGGGAATATCCTCAAATCACACATCTCATGTCAGATATCTTGTTTCTGTGCATTCGAAGCGCAAACTAGCTTAGCTGCTGCCCCGAAACGGAAGTAGGAGACAGAAAATTTTTCAACCAAAAAATGAATGAAAATAAGGGCAATGTATAGCCCACAGATCTTGATACCCACAATCTGGGTATATCCTCAAATCACACATCTCATGTCAGATATCTTGTTTCTGTGCATTCGAAGCGCAAACTAGCTTAGCTGCTGCCCCGAAACGGAAGTAGGAGACAGAAAATTTTTCAACCAAAAAATGAATGAAAATAAGGGCAGTGTATAGCCCACAGATCTTGATACCCACAATCTGGGTATATCCTCAAATCACATATCTCATTCCAGATATCTTGTTTCTGTGCATTCGAAGCGCAAACTAGCTTAGCTGCTGCCCCGAAACGGAAGTAGGAGACAGAAAATTTTTCAACCAAAAAATGAATGAAAATAAGGGCAGTGTATAGCCCACAGATCTTGATACCCACAATCTGGGAATATCCTCAAATCACACATCTCATGTCAGATATCTTGTTTCTGTGCATTCGAAGCGCAAACTAGCTTAGCTGCTGCCCCGAAACGGAAGTAGGAGACAGAAAATTTTTCAACCAAAAAATGAATGAAAATAAGGGCAATGTATAGCCCACAGATCTTGATACCCACAATCTGGGTATATCCTCAAATCACACATCTCATTCCAGATATCTTGTTTCTGTGCATTCGAAGCGCAAACTAGCTTAGCTGCTGCCCCGAAACGGAAGTAGGAGACAGAAAATTTTTCAACCAAAAAATGAATGAAAATAAGGGCAGTGTATAGCCCACAGATCTTGATACCCACAATCTGGGTATATCCCCAAATCACACATCTCATGTCAGATAACTTGTTTCTGTGCATTCGAAGCGCAAACTAGCTTAGCTGCTGCCCCGAAATGGAAGTAGGAGACAGAAAATTTTTCAACCAAAAAATGAATGAAAATAAGGGCAGTGTATAGCCCACAGATCTTGATACCCACAATCTGGGTATATCCTCAAATCACACATCTCATGTCAGATATCTTGTTTCTGTGCATTCGAAGCGCAAACTAGCTTAGCTGCTGCCCCGAAATGGAAGTAGGAGAAGCAGTGTATAGCCCACAGATCTTGATACCCACAATCTGGGTATATCCTCAAACCACACATCTCAAGCCAGATATCTTGTTTCTGTGCATTCGAAGCGCAAACTAGCTTAGCTGCTGCTTCGGAATGGGAGTAGAAGACAGAAAATTTTTCAACCAAAAAATGAATGAAAATAAGGGCAGTGTATAGCCCACAGATCTTGATACCCACAATCTGGGTATATCCCCAAATCACACATCTCATGTCAGATATCTTGTTTCTGTGCATTCGAAGCGCAAACTAGCTTAGCTGCTGCCCCGAAACGGAAGTAGGAGACAGAAAATTTTTCAACCAAAAAATGAATGAAAATAAGGGCAATGTATAGCCCACAGATCTTGATACCCACAATCTGGGTATGTCCTCAAATCACACATCTCAAGCCAGATATTCTGTTTCTGTACATTTGAAGCGCAAACTAGCTTAGCTGCTGCCCCGAAATATAAGTAGGAGACAGAAAATTTTTCAACCGAAAAATGAATGAAAATAAGGGCAGTGTATAGCCCACAGATCTTGATACCCACAATCTGGGTATATCCTCAAATCACACATCTCATGTCAGATATCTTGTTTCTGTGCATTCGAAGCGCAAACTAGCTTAGCTGCTGCCCCGAAATGGAAGTAGAAGACAGAAAATTTTTCAACAAAAAAATGAATGAAAATAAGGGCAGTGTATAGCCCACAGATCTTGATACCCACAATCTGGGTATATCCTCAAACCACACATCTCAAGCCAGATATCTTGTTTCTGTGCATTCGAAGCGCAAACTAGCTTAGCTGCTGCCCCGAAATGGAAGTAGGAGACAGAAAATTTTTCAACCAAAAAATGAATGAAAATAAGGGCAGTGTATAGCCCACAGATCTTGATACCCACAATCTGGGTATATCCTCAAATCACACATCTCATGTCAGATATCTTGTTTCCGTGCATTCGAAGCGCAAACTAGCTTAGCTGCTGCCCCGAAATGGAAGTAGGAGACAGAAAATTTTTCAACCAAAAAATGAATGAAAATGAGGGCAATGTATAGCCCACAGATCTTGATACCCACAATCTGGGTATATCCTCAAATCACACATCTCATGTCAGATATCTTGTTTCTGTGCATTCGAAGCGCAAACTAGCTTAGCTGCTGCCCCGAAACGGAAGTAGGAGACAGAAAATTTTTCAACCAAAAAATTAATGAAAATAAGGGCAATGTATAGCCCACAGATCTTGATACCCACAATCTGGGTATATCCTCAAATCACACATCTCATGTCAGATATCTTGTTTCTGTGCATTCGAAGCGCAAACTAGCTTAGCTGCTGCCCCGAAATGGAAGTAGGAGACAGAAAATTTTTCAACCAAAAATGAATGAAAATAAGGGCAGTGTATAGCCCACAGATCTTGATACTCACAATCTGGGTATATCCTCAAATCACACATCTCATGTCAGATATCTTGTTTCTGTGCATTCGAAGCGCAAACTAGCTTAGCTGCTGCCCCGAAACGGAAGTAGGAGACAGAAAATTTTTCAGCCAAAAAATTAATGAAAATAAGGGCAATGTATAGCCCACAGATCTTGATACCCACAATCTGGGTATATCCTCAAACCACACATCTCAAGCCAGATATCTTGTTTCTGTGCATTCGAAGCGCAAACTAGCTTAGCTGCTGCTTCGGAATGGGAGTAGAAGACAGAAAATTTTTCAACCAAAAAATGAATGAAAATAAGGGCAATGTATAGCCCACAGATCTTGATACCCACAATCTTGGTATATCCTCAAATCACACATCTCAAGCCAGATATTCTGTTTCTGTACATGAGGCGCAAACTAGCTTAGCTCCTGCCCCGAAATGGAAAGAGAAGATACAAAATTTTTCAACCAAAAAATATATGAGAAAAAGGGTAGTGTATAGCCCACATATCTTGATACCCACAATCTGGGTATATCCTCAAATCATACGTCTCAAGCCAGAAATTCTGTTTCTGTACATACGAAGCGCAAACTAGCTTAGTTGCTGCCTCGGAATGGCGGTAGAAGTCCGAAAACTTTTCAACCAAAAAATGAATGAAAATAAGGGCAGTGTATAGGCCACTGATCTTGGTACCCACAATCTGGGTATATCCTCAAATCACACATCTCTTAATTCCTTCTTTAAGGACGAAATTCAGACTAAGTTCCACTTTGACAATGTGGCAGTCTGTTAAACAATTATAATTTAAAAAAAAAACAAATCCCTCCAAGTACAGAGTACCTAGATAGTAACAGGGTGTAAGGCCACTGCAACCATCACAGTAGTTCTAATTTCTTGTTTTAACTAAACCAACCGGATCGACCTTTTATTTTTAAAAACATTACGTGTCACTGAGCCCGAAAATCTAATTAATATTTCAATTTATACATTTCTAAAGGCTCCAAAACCCGAAACGTTCCTATCTACCTGATCAAATTTACGAATGGAATTCCGCAGCCATGAACAAAATGACATTAGCCCTTGGGGAACAATTTAATTACCCCCATAGAGCCAATTTAGTACACACAGACACATATAGCCTTGCACCATAGAAATAGCCACACTGCGGCACTAAATAAATTAGATCCCGCAGAAACCGAAAACAGGCGCTAATTCCTGACGTTTACATGAAATTATTGCACCAAATATACACACACTTACCGTTAACTTCCCTGCAACAACAAAGATTATATTATAATTATGCATTTTCATCACACACAATGTGGCACCAAACTTAGCCATCAATTTATAATCGGTTAGCACTCGAATGAAATGGCTTTTATAGTTGGAACGAGGGCGGGCGTTGTGGCCAAACCATTCGAGCCATTGTAGGCCAGGTCAGAGGACGGCCGCAGAGTGACGTGGGCTCCTCCTTGCGGTACCTATATTTGTTTACCAACTAACCTACAAACATTCATTATCCGTCCAGACAGTAATTTGTGTTACCCGAGCTGTATGTGGGCCATGCACCCAGCACGCCCGGAATGGTAGTAATTCGATAAACATACCTCGATGGTAGGTATTTATTAATTAGATACTTGTTTCGAGATACATTTATTTGTGTTTACCTTGGTGTCCTAAGCAGTCCTATGGGGAGATGCGTATCGGTGCACAAAATGCGTATCGTGCACAAAACACCAAAATGAGAATGCAACCTCAGTCAAAACAACTGCAAATTTTAATTAAAGGGAAATACAGATCGTAAAGTCAGTATTCGTATCCATGGGACAACCGGTGAGATGTCAAAAGGTCCGAAATTGAATTCGCAGGTAAACGTTGGTCGATGGATCGAGGACACTTGGTAGTGCAACCTATTGAAATGCTTTCAAGGAGTGTGCTTCGTAATTGGTTGTAAGCAGTGTGCATAAATGTGTTTTGAAAGGATCATAAAATGTGGTATTGTCCCTGCTTGAGAGCGCTAATTGGTCCTAGTAATAATTTCCCAGACTATTTTCGAGTCCTTTGAAGATTTTATTTTGAAACGAGTGTCGGGTACTATTTGGCTTTTATTTGGGAGAAGTGTAGATACTTGAGGCCTGTGCAAGTATTTACATACTTGTTGTATGAATCGCTGTTCGAGTAAAGTCCTTTTTAGTTTTCAAAGTTGCGTTTCTTAAAAGAAAACAATTGGAAAATTTAATTTTCAATGACTCAAGTAGCTAAGTGCATGAAAAGTTGAAGAGAGACAAGTTTAAAGAAAACAGAGAAAATGCTGTTTTAGTAAACCAGAGCTCAGTAGATGATAGAAGGATTCCTCAGGATAAAATGTCATAATATTTTCTATGAATCTACCTACTCGGTCACTTATTTTTTTTATTTAAATTTTTCATTACCAGTCAACCGAAAATAGTTGCCAGCTTCTTGGATTCAGTAGATGAAGTGATTATATCCTTTTCGGTGAGTGTACGTTTAAATATAACATGGAGTGCCTTTATGAGCTGCTCATTTTCCACAGGACAATGCCTTTTCCTTCCTTGACTTAAACGTACATACATATTGGTCAACATGTTCTGTGACTAGAGTTAAAAATTAAACATTGTTAATCTTATTGTATTTATTATTTAGTATCCTGACACAGACATGCTCAAAGACTGCAACGACTTCTGCAGTAGTTGTATGGACAAGAAGGAAGAGGAAACTACCAGTCACCTCCTATGCATATGCCCATCACTTGCCAATATTAGAAAAGCTTCACTAGGTAAATACCTTTTCAATGATCTTAATGATCTTAATACTGCCTGCAAGGCCAATATTACCTCCTTCATTAAAAGGAGCGGATGGTTCCAAGAGTAAGAGGATGACCCACCCACCTTACCTAACGACAACACAATGGACCTTCCGGGCTGGTTTAGTCAACCAATCAAGGTAAAATAAGATAACAACAACCTAGTTCGTACTATAAGATGTTCATATTGTTTTATTTGTCTTCTTAGTCACTTGAATAACTATAAATCCAAAAGTTTGAACTTGGACCAGCAGCTCTAAAACTCAATTAAACCGTACTAACCGGCCTAAGGAGTTCCTACTTTTCAACCCGCCAACTCGACTAGAGAAGAGCAGCGAATTTCATGTTTGGACCTTCGGAAGACAATGGCTAATAACCGGCTCGGTGCTTCACCAAGTTAGTCGAACAATACAACAGACGAGGGTAAGACAAACACTATATCCCCGGTACTGGGTTAGACGTTGAAGGTGCCTTCAAGAACGTCAGCACTAAATCGATTCATAAAGCTCGGGTTCAACTGGGTGTGAAAAAGTTTATTAGATAATAGATAGTGACTGTGCCGAAACTAGAATCATTAAACCAACACTCGGTAATAGTAGTACCACCATATCTGTCTTGAGAGAAACTCCTCAGGGTGGGGTTATATCTCCTCTTATTTGGCTTATAGCAATCAAAGTTGTCATGTATGCGGATGATGTGGTAATAGCGGTATATATAAGGTAAGGTTTCTACACTAATCAGTGAGACTATGGGCCAGCGAATGGGGCACTAAATGTGAACTCAGCATAAACCCAACCACCTGATACTGTCAACTACTTGATCAAAAAAACAAAACAACTCCATGACTAAATAACCAATTGCCTATCCACCAATTGCCTTATACTCCAGTGACTAGAACCTTGGTGTAGTATTTGATCAAACTCAGCTGGTAACTCACCATTATGCAACGTGTCTTTCTATGCTTGAATCCAAACCTGTAAAAAGTGGGGACTTCTGCCGAAGATGATCATATGGATGTATGTATACCGCGATCAGCTAGTCTGCGTTAACAAAAGATTACAACATCAAGCTTATCAATATATTACGTGTTGTAAACTCGACCTTCATATGGTGCTGTCGGATTAAGACATGCAGGATGCTGATATACCAAACGTTATGGCCACAACATATTCCTGTATCTGAACCTACTTAAAACGTCACGGCCAAATTCTCAGGAGTGGGACACCTGAGTTTAAAACAATAATTTTCACCTACGTGACGACTCAAAAATCCATGGCTCACATATCCCAGTGTGCGGATCTCATTTGATTCTGATGAGCATTACCAAGTCACACCGGCTTTCCGACATGTTCAGCCCCTTAATGACGGAGGTTCTCGCTGTACGCCTGCCTTATACTTAACGAACCACGAGATCCTTCAGCACCATAGTCATCCTCATTGACAGGCAGCTTTAAAGACTATTGCGTGACTCACTAAATCCTCGAAATTAGTAAAAGTGTACAAAGAGGAACTTTTCTCGCTGGGTCCTCTTTTTAAAATCAGTCTCCTGTGAGTACCGAGTCACAGGAATATAGAAAATTAGCGATCGAATGAGACATGACAACCTGTGTTCGATACCTTGCTATTTATTAAAAGCTGATAGTACATGATAGGAGGATCGTAATCCCGTCATATCCAGGCAGTTTTGGGACAAATACAAATACTGAAATAGAACAGAAAAACTATTGAATAGAAACAGGACATACAATGCTTGAGCTCTGGCAATTAGTACTGGTCGAGGTTCACGGGGTCAGAATAGGGATTGTGCAAGTGTCCAGATCTAGGCAGGGGCAAATAACGCATGTTAAGCAAACTCCTTTAACAGACAAATTGATTCTGTTCTTTTATTTCTATCAGAGGTCCCTTGACTAAAACGGTTCTAAAACGGCGATTTATGTTTCAGCATGGCTTGCAAATACAACCAAATGTTATTTTAATATCGGAATAAATAATATTTCACCCAGTGAGCACATGACTTCGAAAAAAATCTCGAAACAATATGTGGGTCATGTCCTAACAATCGATCGATCGCTTGCTAATTACGTACCCGCTAGTTAAAAATTCTAACGCCATCAACCAGCACAAAACAGGAAATCCCTGTAGCCCGATTTTCTCCTCCTCCAACAAACTCCCCTCGCATGGCCTTAACACCCTCCTCGCTCACGAGTCAATTAAAGTTTTAATTTAAAACTGCAGCGCAACGTTTGTCGCCGATTAATGTTTTAAATTTTTCCCATAATCATTATGTCAAAAATCATTTGACATCCACTGGTAGTCCCCAAACACATTCATCCTGTCCACCCGATACGCAGCCATGATTCGCATAAAACAAATCTCCCGGGTGTACTTACAGATACATAAATTTTCATGTGTCCATTGACACTTTGGTTAAACTGCAACGTATCGCAAAATGCTAAATGAACTTTTCCCAAAGTCAGGCATCGAAGCACCACAAAGGCAAACATTTGTTGTTCCCCGGGGATGGCAGTGAAAATAAATGAAATATCCACCCAAGCCCACACCGGAAATGTTGTTTGTTGGGGGGAGGGTAAATTTTTAACCAAAAACCGATTTGCGGTTTCCCAACTCAACCCGTTTCCAGAAACAAGCTCCAACACGGAGAACTGTCAGCTCCAGACGAAATGGCTTCTGTGGTCAGTGATTCAATATTTATCTAATGAAATGGTTGAATTTTGTTTTAACTACATTAAAGTGCACTAAATCTGGCTCGTAAAATGTAATAACTCAGCAACGACATTTACAAGACATTCTAGGCGAGGCAATGAACTACCAAATGGCGTGTAGTGTGAGTGAGTCCTTGTTGTCAAGGGACGCGGACGCCATGAAAGTTGTAGCATTGCTTGGAATGATGTTTGCTGTGTTTCCTTGTAGGCAGGTTAAGATTTTACAACGGCCATTAAATTCCTCTGCGTAAGCCAACAAGAACAAGACGACTAAGACGACGACGACGAAGACGAAGAAGTTTCCTGTTTATGAACTATGGCGCACGGGTTTAAGTGTGCACGGGTATGGGTGGGAAATCGTTATTGAATTAGCGTCTTTTAACTGAGATTAAGGACACAAGCGTTAACCATAACAATGCCATAAAGGATCTAATTGAACAATGCTAAAAAATAATTGCAGCATTAATGGTGGTAATAATAACTTTCTGTAGGTGGGTAACTAGATAAAGGTGGTTCCTTGGTGTTGGCGGCGGCAGCTGGTATGGATTTCGTCCGCCATTAAGCGTGAGTTGAAGGATGTCTACAGCGGTAATAAATTCTATTGTCATGCTGCGATACTTTGAGAGCAGGATACCAGCTGGTTGAGAGGCCTGTGCAATTCGTTTTATTTTTGTGGGGAAAGTCTGCGTTTTATTACATTCATGGTACTTTTATAGCAAGTTACGCGTTGATACTATTTTCAGTAGACAAACATGTTCGTGGATCCTTTAATGGCACAGTAAACTGGGTCAATTTCCATCGCCAAAGAGATAATGGTAATAATATGAAGTTTTGCTGACCAGTACATCGAAACATAGAAAAGACTATGGAGTTCTTTATATTCAAAAAAAAAAAATTGACGCATGTTTTCTTCACCAATTTAAAAAAATAGGCAATGGCTCCATTTAGTTCTATAGCCGGCCGTCCTATGGACAAATTTTCATAAAATTAGCAAATTATTTGCCTCCTTAAATAGAACAGTATAAATGGCGGCTGTATGAAAAAATGGATTATCCATACGCCACAGGATCAGATACTGACATCCTGAATCTACCTTCTCGTGGCTCAAAACAAGTTCGATATTCTGTTTCTGTGCGTCATGAGCACACATGAGCCAATCTGCTGCATCGCTATGTCTCGGAAAAAAAAAATTTTTCACCGAAAAATGTATGAAAAAATGGGTTACGCATACGCCACAGGATCAGATACTGACATCCTGAATCTACCTTCTCGTGGCTCAAAACAAGTTCGATATTCTGTTTCTGTGCGTCATGAGCACACATGAGCCAATCTGCTGCGTCGCTATGTCTCGGAAAAAAAAAATTTTTCACCGAAAAATGTATGAAAAAATGGGTTACACATACGCCACAGGATCAGATACTGACATCCTGAATCTACCTTCTCGTGGCTCAAAACAAGTTCGATATTCTGTTTCTGTGCGTCATGAGCACACATGAGCCAATCTGCTGCGTCGCTATGTCCCGAAAAATAAAAAAAAAATTTTCACCGAAAAATGTATGACAAAATGGGTTACGCATACGCCACAGGATCAGATATTGACATCCTGAATGTACCTTCACGTGGCTCAATTCAAGTTCGATATTCTTTTTCTGTGCGTCATGAGCACACACGAGCCAATCTGCTGTGTCGCTATGTCTCGGAAAATAAAGAAAAATTTCACCGAAAAACGTGTGACAAAATGGGTTACGCATACGCCACAGGATGAGATATTGGCATCCTGAATCTACCTTCTCGTGGTTCAATTCAAGTTCGATATTCTGTGTCTGTGCATCATGAGCACACAGGAGCCAATCCGCTGCGTCGCTATGTCCCGAAAAATAGAAAAAATTTTCACCGAAAAATGTATGACAAAATGGGTTACGCAAACGCTACAGGATCAGATACTGAAATCCTGAATCTACCTTCCCGTAGCTCAATTCAAGTTCGATATTCTGTTTCTGTGCATCATGAGCACACGCGCGCCAATCTGCTGCTTCGCTATGTCCCGAAAAATAAAAAAAATTTTCGCCGAAAAATGTATGACAAAATGGGTTACGCAAACGCTACAGGATCTGATATTGACATCCTGAATCTACCTTCCCGTAGATCAATTCAAGTTCGATATTCTGTTTCTGTGCGTCACGAGCAAACTCGAGCCAATCCACTGCCTCGCTATGTCTCGGAAAATAAAAAAAAAAATTTCATCGAAAAATGTATGAAAAAATGGGTTACGCATACGCCACAGGATCAGATATTGACATCCTGAATCTACCTTCTCGTGGCTCAAAACAAGTTCGATATTCTGTTTCTGTGCATCAGGAGCACACAGGAACCACTCCGCTGCGTCGCTATGTCCCGAAAAATAAAAAAAAATTTTACCGAAAAATGTATGACAAAATGGGTTACGCATACGCCACAGGATCTGATATTGACATCCTGAATCTACCTACTCGTGGCTCAAAACAAGTTCGATATTCTGTTTCTGTGCATCATGAGCACACTCGAGCCAATCTGCTGCCTCGCTATGTCCGGAAAAATAGAAAAAATTTTCACCGAAAAATGTGTGACAAAATGGGTTACGCATACGCCACAGGATGAGATATTGGCATCCTGAATCTACCATCTCGTGGCTCAATTCAAGTTCGATATTCTGTGTCTGTGCATCATGAGCACACAGGAGCCAATCGGCTGCGTCGCTATGTCCCGAAAAATAGAAACAATTTTCACCGAAAAATGTATGACAAAATGGGTTACGCAAACGCTACAGGATCAGATACTGACATCCTGAATCTACCTTCCCGTAGCTCAATTCAAGTTCGATATTCTGTTTCTGTGCATCATGAGCACACGCGCGCCAATCTGCTGCCTCGCTATGTCCCGAAAAATAAAAAAAATTTCACCGAAAAATGTATGACAAAATGGGTTACGCATACGCCACAGGATCAGATATTGACATCCTGAATCTACCTTCTCGTGGCTCAAAACAAGTTCGATATTTCTGTGTCTGTGCATCAGGAGCACACAGGAACCACTCCGCTGCGTCACTATGTCCCGAAAAATAAAAAAAATTTTCACCGAAAAATGTATGAAAAAATGGGTTACGCATACGCCACAGGATCAGATACTGACATCCTGAATCTACCTTCCCGTAGCTCAATTCAAGTTCGATATTCTGTTTCTGTGCATCATGAGCACACGCGCGCCAATCTGCTGCCTCGCTATGTCCCGAAAAATAAAAAAATTTTCACCGAAAAATGTATGACAAAATGGGTTACGCATACGCCACAGGATCAGATATTGACATCCTGAATCTACCTTCTCGTGGCTCAAAACAAGTTCGATATTCTGTTTCTGTGCGTCATGAGCACACATGAGCCAATCTGCTGCGTCGCTATGTCTCGGAAAAAAAAAATGTTTCACCGAAAAATGTATGAAAAAATGGGTTACGCATACGCCACAGGATCAGATATTGACATCCTGAATCTACCTTCTCGTGGCTCAAAACAAGTTCGATATTCTGTTTCTGTGCATCATGAGCACACGCGCGCCAATCTGCTGCTTCGCTATGTCCCGAAAAATAAAAAAAATTTTCGCCGAAAAATGTATGACAAAATGGGTTACGCAAACGCTACAGGATCTGATATTGACATCCTGAATCTACCTTCCCGTAGATCAATTCAAGTTCGATATTCTGTTTCTGTGCGTCACGAGCAAACTCGAGCCAATCCACTGCCTCGCTATGTCTCGGAAAATAAAAAAAAAAATTTCATCGAAAAATGTATGAAAAAATGGGTTACGCATACGCCACAGGATCAGATATTGACATCCTGAATCTACCTTCTCGTGGCTCAAAACAAGTTCGATATTCTGTTTCTGTGCATCAGGAGCACACAGGAACCACTCCGCTGCGTCGCTATGTCCCGAAAAATAAAAAAAAATTTTACCGAAAAATGTATGACAAAATGGGTTACGCATACGCCACAGGATCTGATATTGACATCCTGAATCTACCTACTCGTGGCTCAAAACAAGTTCGATATTCTGTTTCTGTGCATCATGAGCACACTCGAGCCAATCTGCTGCCTCGCTATGTCCGGAAAAATAGAAAAAATTTTCACCGAAAAATGTGTGACAAAATGGGTTACGCATACGCCACAGGATGAGATATTGGCATCCTGAATCTACCATCTCGTGGCTCAATTCAAGTTCGATATTCTGTGTCTGTGCATCATGAGCACACAGGAGCCAATCGGCTGCGTCGCTATGTCCCGAAAAATAGAAACAATTTTCACCGAAAAATGTATGACAAAATGGGTTACGCAAACGCTACAGGATCAGATACTGACATCCTGAATCTACCTTCCCGTAGCTCAATTCAAGTTCGATATTCTGTTTCTGTGCATCATGAGCACACGCGCGCCAATCTGCTGCCTCGCTATGTCCCGAAAAATAAAAAAAATTTCACCGAAAAATGTATGACAAAATGGGTTACGCATACGCCACAGGATCAGATATTGAGATCCTGAATCTACCTTCCCGTGGCTCAATTCAAACTCGATATTCTTTTTCTGTGCGTCATGAGCACACACGACCCAATCTGCTGCCTCGCTATGTCCCGAAAAATAAAAAAAAATTTCACCGAAAAATGTTTGAAAAAATGGGTTACGCATACGCCACAGGATCAGATATTGACATCCTGAATCTACCTTCTCGTGGCTCAATTCAAGTTCGATATTCTTTTACTGTGCGTCATGAGCACACACAAGCCAATCTGCTGCCAATCTGTCCCGAAAAATAAAAAAAATTTTCACCGAAAAATGTATGACAAAATGGGTTACGCATACGCCACAGGATCTGATATTGACATCCTGAATCTACCTTCCCGTAGATCAATTCAAGTTCGATATTCTGTTTCTGTGCGTCACGAGCAAACTCGAGCCAATCCACTGCCTCGCTATGTCTCGGAAAATAAAAAAAAAAATTTCACCGAAAAATGTATGAAAAAATGGGTTACGCATACGCCACAGGATCAGATATTGACATCCTGAATCTACCTTCTCGTGGCTCAAAACAAGTTCGATATTCTGTTTCTGTGCATCAGGAGCACACAGGAACCACTCCGCTGCGTCGCTATGTCCCGAAAAATAAAAAAAAATTTCACCGAAAAATGTTTGAAAAAATGGGTTACGCATACGCCACAGGATCAGATATTGACATCCTGAATCTACCTTCTCGTGGCTCAATTCAAGTTCGATATTCTTTTACTGTGCGTCATGAGCACACACGAGCCAATCTGCTGCCTCGCTATGTCTCGGAAAAAAAAAAAAAAATTTTCACCGAAAAATGTATATGCCACCAGCGATTTTGCGAATACAATAGTAAATTCCACTGAACGACTACTCTCCACTAGTGCACTTCATTTCTCTGGAAACCAGTGGGGATTCATGGAATTCCAGTCCTGAATATTTCCCATATGCGGTTAAACAAGACAAAATTCCATTGAAAATCCTGGCCTGGACCACTTGCTCTTTCATTTAAGTTGTGCTCCACATTTGAAAGAGGGATATCCCTACTCCCTGCTGTCGTGTGTAAAAAATCAATTAGCCACCGAAAATAATCCCAAATGAGTGTGCTAACTCAATTAAAGCGACGATGTTTAGTCAAAAGTTTTGGGTGACAAAGCGCTAACAAATTTCTTCTTAATTAACACAGAATGATGGCGAGAGTGATCGCGAACAAGTCGGCCGAGCCCTACTGACGAAAGGCGGCGCGACGGTTCTATCACATTTCCCTCCCAGTCATGGCGGCAAGTCAACATAAATTTGCCTTTCCGTGGAATTGAAAATTATTCGGATTGCGTACATACAATTGCGTTGCTCATGAATAATTCAGCTTTTGAGCGAGGACTACACTTGAGTATTACTCCCCCGCACTTACCCGCGTATACAGCGTCTGCATATAGCATACGTTACAATTATTTAATAATTAATCAACACGCGACAAAACACGCTAACCGACTGACTTGGGTTTAGACTTTGTTGCTGTATCGACGTCAGTTACAGTCGACGGAAGGCAGCGATTCCTTTTCCTTTAATTCAGGAGTCAACGGTGTCAAGTGTCAATTAAAGTTACTCAAATAAACCCTCTTTGACTGCGGGGGTGGGGTTGTGCGGTTACTTTTGGAGACGGCTGTTGTACATGTACAGGGAAGTTTCACGGTTGCGGCTGGGAATCCTGCGATATGGCAGGAAGGTTAGGAATCTAATTTTAGAAATGTTACCTTTGAAATTTTCAGTTACATGCTTGGTTTTCCCCACTGCTGCACACGCAACCGTCGTCGCGTCTGATGGGTATGGACTAGTTATCACAATTTAACCTCTATCAGTGCGTCAATTAATCAAGTGTCACGCAGAGTATGCCAACATACACACACCAAATGCGAGAGGACCTTGTTCACTTAAGGAATAAAGCCGATGCAATAGCAGACACAGAGGAGGAACAAAGGGTTTTGACCTTTCGAAATCGAAGAAGAATAGGCCGGCTTTCTTCCTCAAGTGGAGCATAATAAATTAAAACAGATTTTCCACAAAATCATCAATCAAAACAGGGACAATGTCCCTAAAGTCTTTGTCGTAGAAATTGTGTCACTGTTAAATAAGAACCTGTAACTGGAGCCTGAAATAATGGCTCATTTTGGGAGTTTGTTGTTTTTTTTTTTCTACGAAAATGGTCAGGCACGTGCTGTGTGGATACATTGAACGGACATCTGAGTGGTCATATTGTTAGATTGATGTCCTGACCAGGAGGCTACTTTTGGATGAATTCATCAAATTTAGAGATTTAGTTTTTAATTAGCATTTGTTCCTTCCAAGGAATGTGTTCATGTGCTTTTGTTAAATTTGCAGAAATTGTCACTTTCATTTTTGTATTTATATTCTTTTATATTCTTTGCATCAAGCTGCAATTTAATCCATTTATTGACTTCACAAAACTTTGATGCAATGCCCGCTGACACGATTGAGGTTTCGACTAAAGCGCTTTAGTCATTTTTCAGATCTAATTTGGCTTGTTAGAGGGAAGAAACGATTCCCAATATTATAAGTTGTATTCCATGGATCGACCAAACCAAGACCAACTGTCCTTTTTACCCGATGTTTTTCGTACCCCAATAGAACCGACTATTCTGGAAGACAAGTTAAAGCCTTTTTCGTCAATTTCGATCTCGATCTCGTCAAAGAGGAGAGTTTCTTTTGGAAATGTGCATGGTAGGATGATCTGTTTCATTACATCTAAGGAAAGTAAACTTCGAAGGCTACACCCGAACCCAAAAAGAACTGACTTGCACTGGATTCACGTGTATTCTAGAGGTAATACGTGGTTTTCGCAGCCTAACCACCCACTTTGAGATTGATCATCAAAGACACATACGTACTACGAGTCTCATTTTGTCAACCATCTGCCCTATAGATAGTGGCAAGAAGAATCCCAACCCCAAGTGGCATAGCAATATCAGGGAACTATGCAATGTGTTCCTTCAGTCTGATTGTCGCATGATTTAGGTGTTGCCTGCGATAAGGAATTTAACATTCGTTCTCATATTGACAAATCTGCACCGTACTTTGATGTACGTAGTTTTTAGACTCGTACGTTTCCCGTTGACTGATTTCTACATCGTCTGCGTCAACCCATACTCCAAGTTTGGACCCGTCACTATGCTGGCCACGCTATGATTCGTAGTTTTCCTTGAGTTGATAGTCGAAAATAGTCTTCCTACTCTCAACGTTTAAAATTTATAGACCTTCAGTCTATCGATCGGCGTCAACTGTCGCGAAAATACAAAACTGCCCCTTCTGCATCTGTCTCAATCCCCGTTTTCTCAGGTCCATTCCCCTCTTCTGTCTCATTGCACCAACTATGATTATAATGAACCCTATACCAACAACGTACTCCTCTTTGAGCAAGTTCTGCAGTTAACAGATGAACCAGGTAGACACAAGCTTCATGAAAAAAACCAAGCGAATTCTGGACAGAATCATACTCATGATCGTAGAGCTTCACTTTATTGCACACTGTTTAGGGAGCCCTTTGGTGTCCATGATACAGAAGTCCATAAGACAAAATAGCTAAAACAGATTATTTCCTGGCCAACCCTCTCGTACTATTGAATCACCTGGCTCTGACGAAAATTTCCCAATGGTGCTGCAAAATCATGGGGAGTACATCATTTCGCGGCTACCAAATTTGTCTTATGTCTCAGCAATACATACATCGAAGCTGAAGGAAAGTCAGGGTTATTTTCTTACCCAAAGGGAATAACGAAAAGCTCAAAAGGTTTAAGGCCGACAAGCCTTACGTCTTTCGAACTTTAAAAGACTTACTCCCAGGCCAAGCTATCCTCCTTGCCACCAAGAGAAAAGTCTCACAGATTGGGTCCTTTAGACTCAAGGGTACACACCTCCAAATTTAAGGTAATTTTCCTTTAGCCCTATAATCGATCATAAGCTGATTTGAAAGGAGAAAGTATGAAAAAGTCTTCTATGCATGTACCTATAGGAAAAATCTTTGGTAACATTTCGGTACTCCGCCCTCGTTCGTCTCACCCTAGTCTGGTAACCCCTAGCAGACAAAACTACTTACCTCAGAAAATTGACCTGGATCCAAAGGTAGCATGCATATGCCAGCCAACTCCTTCGTGACGCTAGCCAATCCGAGTTGGAACAAATTCGAGCGCTCTTCCTATTACTGACCAGGTCACAACCTCCAAGTGGTCTACCGAAGAAGTATGCGACGTCATCGTATTCTAGATACTCAAGGATACAGACGTAGAAGTGACCACATCTCCCTTTCAATGCGAATCGACGCATTAGTACAGGGACGCGTTTAGTTCTGACAACGAGCGATACAAAAATTTTTGTCCTCGATTAGGTGTTAAAGGTTCACAAGGATTCATATTCAGTCTCCTCTTCAACTGACGTGACTTTCTAAGTTTACAGTAGGACTCACATGCATGTGGATTACCATGAAAGCCTTTGAGTCCCTAAGGATAAGATTTAAGTCGATTCCATACAACTCCATCCCACAAAAATTGCTCCTCTAATCGACCTTCATATTTATTTTCAGAAAGTTTATGACAGCATGTTCCACCCGTCAGCTGAGCACTAACTCGTTCAATTCTTCCAACTCCCTATTCTCCTAGAATTCCAGCAAATCTCATTATCGTTTTCATCTGTAGTCGCCCAGCCTTCCAAACAGTCATGGAATTTCATTTAGTTCCTGAACTGCAGAGAGATGAACTCACCTCCTCTATGAGCTTATAACATCCAAAAATACTCTCCAAAGAGTCAAGGATGTTCCCAAGGATGTTCCTAGTCCCTATTGGGACTCCGTCCCTTCTGTTTAGAACGCATCAACTCAACACTTAATCATGTGTAAAGTATGTACGAACTAAATGTATTCGAAATATGAAAAGTTTAGACTCTGTAGTTCCTCTCTGTATAGGTATAGGAAAGAAGCAATCAAAAGGGCTATTTGGGAGTATGTTTCAAATCAAATGACTGCCTGGCCTGGCCAAAACTGTTGAATCCATTAGAAACTTGATTAAAATCTGAATTTTCCTTTCACTACCATGGGCAACAAATTGAAAGCAATTAAATTCAATGTCTACCTTTCCTATTCATCCTCAGAATATTCTTAAAACCTTTTCACCCTCCTCATTACGTAATGTGGCCCACTCAAGTCTGAAATGGAAAACACTTTCCTATGTCAGGTTGCAACTTTACTTTCCTGCCGGCTGAATGGCTTTGTTACACGTATACTCGCATATAAACATAAATGCATGTACACATCCTTTCTATAAAGTTCCCTAAAAGGATCCCTCGTGGGCAAGCCATTTGGCAAATTAATTAAAATGCTTATTTGGATTTCGTTAATTCCTTTCCCTACCATTGACCCAAGAGCATCTCCAGTTCAATAGCTCTAGAGCTCTCCCTGGCTCTTCATTGCCAAAACTCAAAGGCGCTTTCACTCTCGGTCGCTCTTTTTGGCAGTAGTTGTTGGCTAAAGCAATATACCCTAAGCGCAGCCACTCAACTGGGCCAAAAACAACACCCTATCCTAGAAATTGCCTTGCTTCATCATCCACCCCTCATCTCACCCTTAGTGTTTCACAACCCCGATGTGTCTGTGTATGCCAAAAATAAAGTCATTAACTGTTCCGGTCGCATTGTACTCAAGTGTACAATCCATTCAGCCAAAGAGAATGAACTTAATCCTCTTGCAGCACGTTGTGAACCCGAATGCAATCTACTTGTAGTGTATGGATGTATGCGAAGGACGACGCCGACGACGATGGTCCTTACGTAGTGCCATTTTTAATGGGAAAATTAAAAAGCAAGGGTGGCCAGCGTTTTGGGAGGTCCTGCTCAATTTAAATGTTTTCTCGATCCGTAGAACGTGGGCATGCCACAGCGAAGCGGCCAGCCCTTTACGGTCTAAGCTGAAATTACAGTGAGAGCGCGTAGCTATTTGGATTTAATTGCATTCTGCAATTGTAGACGTATCTGTGCGGTGGAAGATTGGTGGCTTTTGTCAACTCTAAGCACCCCGTCCCACCCCCGCCGCTTTCAACACACAACAATTCAATTTAGCGTGTCCATCCATGACAAACCGTCGCGTCGCTGTGGGTCTCCCTGAAATAGCATAGGGATAACGAAATTACACAACGACACAGCTTAAAGGGCAGCCATTAGCCGGGTACGAGCAGTTCATTGAAATGCATCCTGAAACTACACAAAATATTCGACATATGTATGTACGTACGTACGTATCTATTCCCGAATGGAAACGAGGGGGTTATTTAGAAAATATTTTTCTGTCATTGCCTGACGCAAATATGCGAACATATTTTACATCGAAAATCGTCCTGCTCGTGTCGTGATGTTGTCGTCCTCGATGCTCGATGCTCGACGCTGGATGCTCGGTATGCGGTGTGCGGTGAACTGCTAGGGAATATGAACATTTCAGTCAGACGTGTAATGGTTTGAGGTGCAGTAAATTTGATGCGGGACTCTCGCGCTCTATGTGTTTTGGCTGGCGTGACGTTTCGTCCCGAGGCATTAATATATTCGGATAATTTTATCCTCGCCACTGCCATACGAATACGACTTGGCTGGGGGCATCCAGCCGAATAACAAGTCTCACTAAAATTGAAGAACACATACTATGTTGGGGCGAATATCGTGCGAAAGTGTAATGAAGGAATTTCATTATAATCCCATTGGCGGGATGTTGAAATGAAAATATTTTCCTGCGAATAGAATGGGAGGAAGGATGCTGGAGAAGTAATTCCTTCAGCACATTCGTGCGTTAAGTTAGTCACATAAGCCGAATTTGACACATGTGTGCATAGGTGGCTATATGCTGTAAAACCGATTAAAGGTTGTAAGTACATTGGCCGACTTTGGTAAGGGGTTTGCCGGTTTAAAATCTTCAACAAAATTTATATTTCAAAACAAGAAAACACAAAAGAAAAAACTTCGGTGAAATGTAGTACACAAAGTGTTGTCCAAAGCAAGAAGAACTTTAAACAATAGGTATTCCTAGACATATGTACATACCTAGGTACATATCTGTTGCCATTCATTGACAATTATATAATTGTATACGTACGTGGGTCGAAGGATAAATCCTTTACTGATGTAATGTAAAAATTTCATGGGATTTTGACCAACAAAAGCGGAGTCACTGCGTCTAAAGTGACAGTACATTTGTATCATTGTGTGCATTTGTTTTATTTATAGTAAAACTTTTACAGAAACGACTCGGTTCAACTGAAAAAGCAAAATTAGTTCTGTTCGCATACTTTTTCCACCAAATTTCTGTGAGTGCGAGTACAATTCTCTCAGAGAGAGGTAAAATCATAAAAAGTAAACGAACGCGAAAGCTACAAAATTTACCCACTTTTTAGACGTCAAATCCAAATGTATACACACACAACAAAAAATTAGGTTCCGAGGTTTGATAGATTTGTCAGATTTCAAAAATCAGTGCAATGACATTTCGTGTACTAAATTTCGTAGCATGGGGAATTTTATTTACTTTCGCGTGAGCACTCTTTTTACGAAAAACTTCAAATCTTTTGCGTACTAGAAAGTGATTGCTTATCAAGGGGCTGCGTTCAGAAGTGATTAAAAAAACGTTCGTGACGAGCAACATGTCGGGTAAACGAAATTCGTGATCACCGCAGATTCCATCGAAACTGTGCATGAATTTATCAACCATCAGTCAAAATCTTCATTGAAATTCATGGAACTAGAATCATTTATATCAAAAACATCCTTTTAGCGCATTTTCACTGAACATTTGGACTACCAGAAAGTGTGTGCCCGATATGTTCCAAAGAATACAGGACTTTAGAAAAATAAGTAATTATAGTGAGGTTATCCTTTGACTAAAACAACCATTTTGACTAGAAACCACTTCCCGTATTAAAATTTCAGTAAAAACAGATGAAAGGAAAGCATGTTTTGAATGTAGAAGCCATGATTCGACATACTTTTAGACCATACAAATCGCTGTATGGAGTCAGAAAGGCACCTTTTTGAATGAAGTCGTTTATTATTGTACGATGGTCACATTTTCCAGATTGTGTCACAGACTCCATTAACTTAACCAATCGTTTGGTACTTTTATTGTTGGAACAAATGTCCAGATGCACTATCTTTCAGAAACACAAATTGCATGCCATGGCAGACCCTTCAAATCTATTCACGTTGCTGTGTAGTTACGTAGATGGTGCTTTCGGTAATACGAGTTGGTTACAATGTACCCCACAGTTAAACCTCCACTAAGTGCAGTTGTGTCCCCTTTGCTGGCTAGTCTCAAGAATTTGTTTGTTCGATGAATGGTGCACTAGGAAAAGAATCTGAATTTCCGGATCATCGTGATCGGTCTAAGAGAAATGAGAACAAGTCTCTGGTTAGGTAATATTTAGTCGAGGATATTCCAGCTGTTCGCAGTTTTCGACAGTGAACACTTAAAGCGATAAGATAGTCAAAGAAAAGTTTATCATAAATAAGTAACAAGCCAACGGTTTGACGAAGGTTTTCGAGGATCTCAAAATATTCAATTTTATTGCTAGTTCAGTTCAGCTTTGAAAGGAAATCAATACTCCAATTCCTATCCCAAGGCTGAGGGACTAGCCCCGGTCAACACCTCAACTATTGGATTTCTTACGAATATTATGCAACAATATTGTTTGAGATATAGGTACTAGCAGACGCAACGAATGGCGCCGAAAGTGTAAGAGGTCCTCACCAATTGCTGAGTAGATACGACTGTAATCAGCCTTAGTGATTCAAAATTTGTCGGCCTTTATATACTCATCTGGCCAAATCTTCGAAAGGAGTTTGCATATCTTCATCTTTAGTTGTCCAAATAGCTCAACCTGGAAGCCATCGTGATTTCAGCTGGAACATTGCATGTTGTCATTCTAGTACTTCCATATAAGGAAATTCACATACTGCGCTCGAGAACAATAATTTTTGTTCAGAACTAAGGCAGGAAAGGAATGAGGCCCTTAGTTAGAACTCTGTGAGCAAAGGTATGACGATGTACAACCACCAACGTGGAGAACCAGGTGCTGTGTTAGAACTCTTGGCCCAAGTGACTGGATGAAACGGTACCAGTAACAGATTCCAGGAATTCGAACCAATTTTTTCAAATTTCTGAGGACCTTCAAAATTACTTACTTAATGGGCTCCCGACCCGTGAAGAGTCCGTGCCTGAGACACGGTAGCCTTCCATTCTCTTCGATCCCGGGCACGCTGCTTCCAGTTGTCCAGACCAAGCGCTCTGGCATCCGCGATAGCTTGGTCTTTAAAACGGAGGTTCGGTCTTCCGTGTCATCTCGAACCTGGGGGCTGTGAGTCAAAGATCCTCTTTGCTGGAGCATTATTGTCCATTCGCTCGATGTGGACGAGCCAATGTAGTCGACGTATTTTGGCTTTTTGGACTACATCCACATCTTGGTACAGCTCATAGAGTTCGCGGTTGTATCTTCTCCTCCATTCGCCCTCCTCGCATACGGGACCGAAAATTCGACGAAGAATTTTTCTCTCGAAAGTGCCCAACATGTGCTCTGCTTTCCTGCTTATCGTCCAGCACTCGGCTCCATATAGCAGAACTGGCAGGATCAGAGTTTTGTAGAGCATACATTTCGTCTTCCGAGATAGGAGTTTTGAACCCATTTGTTTTGCCAAACCGAAGTAGCAGCGGTTTCCTAGGGTAAGTCTTCGTCGAATCTCCACTAGGGTGTCTTAGGTAGGTAAACTTCTTAACTACCTCAGAGTTACTGTTGCCAACAGCGACGCTTTGTCCTAGACGATGGACCGATGCTTCCTTGTTTGTTGACAACAAGTCCTCGTTTTGTCCTCGGCCACTTCAAGCCCAACTCGTTTCGCCTCTTTTTCAATTGCCATGAAAGCTTCTATAACGGCACGCTGGGAGCGACGGATGATGTCGATGTCGTCTGCATATCCCAGCAACTGGACAGATTTATTGAAGATAGTGCCTTCCATGTTGAAACCTGCTCTGCGCACTATCTGTTCCAGCACTAGATTGAAGAAGTCACACGACAGCGCATCTCCTTGCCGAATTCCGGTGCAAGTTTGGAATAGTTCAGAGAAGCTGTTCCCAAATTGCACATTGCACCGCGTGTTTTCCAGCGTCACGCGGCATAGCTGGATCAATTTTGCCGGGATCCCGAATTCGGCCATCACCTTGTAGAACTCAAGACGATGAATGCTGTCGTGGTGGTGGGTCTCGTTGGTCTTTTCCAGGATTTGACCTTAGCATGAAAACTTGGTCGGTCGTCGATCTGCCGGGCCGGAAGCCACACTGGTACGTGCCGATTAGTGTGTTGCAGAAAAGTTTCAGACGTTCACACAGTACGGCGGATAGGATCTTATATGCGACATTTAGCAGGATATGCCTCGGTAGTTTTTGCAAAACATAGGATCGCCTTTCTTGAAGATGGGGCATATAGAGCTGATAGTCCAGTCATCGGGCATGGCTTCATCCACCCATACTTGGTTGATGATTTGGTGCATGCACCCTACCAAAACATCTGCTGGTAGACCATCAGAGCCAGCAGCTTTGCTGTTCTTCAGCTTTTTGATTGCTGAGTCAACTTCTTCAAAACTGGGGAGGGGGATGGCGTCTTCATTGATTGGACGTGGGTTATCTTCTTGCCCTATCACTCTCTCTATTTGATGCCCATTAAGTAGCAGCTGGAAATGCTCCTTAAAAACATCTACTATTCCCTGTGCTTCGGTGACTAGGTTTCCTTCACTATTTCGAAGAGCCTGCGTTCCGGGTTTAAAGCCAGCTGCCAGCTGCTTGGCTTTCTTAAAAAAACATCCGAGTGTTGTTCCTGTCGCGAGACTCTTCGATACCCTTGAGCTGGGAGACTGCGTGGGCCCTTTTCTTTTTACCCAGGATCTTTTTCTCCTCCCTTCTTCTGGCTCGATACTCTTCCCTTGCTGCTCTTGTTTTCCGCTGCAGCATTTGTAGGTGTGCATTTTCTGTCACCTTTTTCCGACGTACGCATTCATTATCATACCAAGGGCTCCTCTTAGGTGGTGGTTGGTAACCTATGGTGGTCTCGGCTACCTCTTTGATAATGTCGCGGTATTGGTTCCACTGGTTGTTGGCATTTGTGGAAGGTGAATGCGCAGCGCAGAGTTTCTCACTCAGACGCTCTCTGTAGACTCTGGCTACTCCGCTTCTTCTCGTTGGATAGTCGAGCTCTGAATTTGGCTGCAACGTGGTCGATTTGGTTGGCGGTTCGACCATCTGGAGATAGCCAGGTTGCTGTGTGGATTCGTAGTCTTTGAAACCTAGTGCTACTTATCACCGTATAACGAGCTGCTGCAAAGTCGATTAGTCGGAAGCCCTTGTCTGTTATCGTATCATAATCCGCCAGTGATGTTTTCCTTACCTATTTTGGCATACTCCGGACAGGCTCCGTAGGCTCCGTCCAGGAGGTCATAAAACTCCTCCTTGATAGAGTCTTCAGCTTCGTCGGTAGCTGAAAACATATTAAGCTGATGTTTTGAAATGTGGTTATAGGCCTGATACATACATTTAAAGCATAAGCCAATCACTAATTAGTTCATCCTGAGCGCTTGTGAACCAATCCCTGGTGCCTTAAAATAAAGTTCCCCCCACTCTGTGATCCATAAATCCAACATTTGTGTTACTGGGTAGACCCACTCTCAAAAGACTGACAATTGACAATCGTGTACTCAGTGAATAAAATATAACTTCAATTGAAAGTTGCAATTCATTATTTTCACTGTGCATTTACAAGTTCCATTGAGGACACCAATTCCAAACGTCATCCTGCGAATGTCTTACTTGAGAATCCTTCGACGAAAACTTCCTCCGACTTGCGTATAACTTTTCTCAAACTAACACTCACCTAAAAAGTACAGAACTATGAAAATTTTTGCTTAATTTAGAATTTTCCTTTAACAAGTCACAGTTGCCGAACAAACTTAAGATTCCAACAAAAATGTTCAAATGGAAACTTTTTCACTTAACTTTAAAGTTATACCCCCAAACAGTGCTGTGCCGCTCGAATGTTTTATTAGCAACCAGCATCACCTCTCGTATTTTCTACGGCCTTGTTAAATAATTTCTTGGTGCCAAAAAGTCTATGAACTTAGTCTTCCGGCTCCGAAATGTTGAATAAAACACCAACCCCCAGCACCAGACCGGGCGTAAAAGAAATAAGGATACGCCTTATCAAATGTCGGCGTGAGGCACTCGAAATATGAGTCGATGATAGAGTTTCGTTTCGCTGCTTAACATTCTCATCTCACTACACAGTGTCTGCACGGAGTAAGTGTCTCCCGAGTGAAAGTACACACTTACAGATTCCTTGAAAATTAGGATGCCACGAGTAGATACAATTTCTTTTCAGCTTAAGATAATGTTTTGTTGTTTTAATTTGCATATCCGTCGTAGGTGGTGGCAAGGATATGAAAAATGTTTAAGCATCCCCAGGCAAAAATTAGACCTACCCACCTACCTACCTACCTACCAACTGTTCCGAGTACTCGTGTAATATGCAAATGTACTCAATTGGTTGGCCAGGCTTTTTGTAGCTTATCAAGGCAGAGTTGTTGTCACTCAAAAAAGTGGTTTGTTTTAAACAAATCCAAATCTAATGCAAACAATAAATTACTTTGTTTTGAAGGCCAACAGAAGTAACGAGGTCTGGGCCGACGAGAGACAGAGATGTGTTGTTTTCGTGTAAAGTTGGCAATTTTTCAGGCTAACAAAGCGGTTAATCATGGGCTGCGGAATCTCTGCCATTTTTTATGTACCGCAAGCGTATGAGCGCAATGTGGTTCGATTGTTGAAATGCAATAAAACTGTCATCGCTAGCAAGAAACTGACGATTTATTGTCTGCATTGTCGCAGCCAAGAACTTTAAAAAAAAAAAAAAAAAACGACCAAACACACAGACAGACGGAGAAAGGTTAGAGAATGAAATATTGAGGGATTTTTCGAAAGAGTGCTTCAGTGAATTTAAGCACGAGTTGGAAAAAGTTTCGAGTTCCACGAGGCGTGAGAAGAATTTAAGTTTAAGCCACAATAGATTGATTAACAGTTTAGTGTTTAAAGAAAACTAAGGTTTGGAGTTTAAAAGACACATATGTGGACAGTTTAATCACCTGATGAATGTCTACCTATATAGTTTAACTTAACAGCTAGATACAGCCAAATATACATACCTTCTGCACTTTACTGCAACATCATGTCCCTATGTCCTGGAAGACAGGCTAGAATGGCAGAACTGGTACTCTAGCCAGACGTTTTTGATAATGAAACGATATATTTACTGAGGCTATATACATACTGTATCATTATAAGGTCGTTTGTTTCATCTAAATCCGATAGCCTGAGCTATTTTGATGTCTTCAGGGTTTCAGAGTGAAAGCCCGTTCTGATCCCATAATTTAATCAGTCTGTAACGATTGAGACGTCTGATTTCCTTGCTGCATCTTAGTTACAAAGGGATCCTTCAAAGTCTTGTTAAGGTGTAATGAACTAGCTATGTACATTCTTCGGAACCGATCTAACTTAAAAGGATTGTGGTTTGACGCCCAAATTCACAAAAAAGACAATATTTCCTAAGTAACTAAGAACTAGACTTATACCATTAGAACTGACTGAATGTTGATCCTCAAAAGACGAAAGGAAAAACTTGATCAATCATCAAATAAGATCAAGTCGAGGATTGGGTTAAGTTACTTAGAAATAGAACTAAGTAAGTTAAACACATTTTATCGTGAGTCACTGAGAACTATACTGCTCCTGAGTTTCAAACCACTACACCACTATCTCTACCCAATCCCCATCCCTATCTTTATTCCCAATCCAAATCTTACCTTCCTCCCACTACACTACAGTCCGGAAGAGACATGGGCTTTATACAACTATCTGCCTCCACTTTTACACACTAAGTTGGTTGAAGTCTCGAGGGACTTGAGCCCGTTGTCACCTAAGGTGAGGTCTTTATCAACTATGCCATCCATCTGGGGTGGATTCCAGGACTCTTTGAGCAGGACCATTGCTCTACATGAACCAGCCATCTAGCCGTTGTATTCGAACTCTTCAGACTATGTCGAATACCCTGTATAACTTATACAACTCTTGGCTGATTCCGATCTCTCTTTGTGAAGATTGGACCAAACATCAGCCCATGTGGTTTTCTCTTATAACAACCAAGAGTGGCACAGTCAAATTCTTTGTGCCATAGAGTAGTTTGGGTCTAAAGTTTCGGCCAACTATCGCCAGATGATCATATGATTCTCCATACTCACTAGCGGTGGGCGCCGTGGCTCAGTGGTTAGTGCGTTGGACTATGGAGCAAGGGGTTCGAGATCGAATCCCAGTCGGGGAACACCTAAAAGTTTTTTCACGGCCTCACCTCTCGCGAGCGTCTGACAAACATCCGAGAGTACACAACTGTCTCGAGAAAGCTTCTCAAATAACAAATTGCCCTTCGGACACGGCATTAAACAGTAGGCCCCATCCGTTCGTGTAAAGAATATAACACGCACAACACGAATGGTTGTGAGAAGCTAGGCCTTGGGTCCCATCGACCTGTTGCGCCAAGTATTTATTTATTTTATTTATTTATTTATACTCACTAGCGAAACCAATTTGACATTCTATTGAAACGTAGAAGACAGACTCCTAATGTCGATGTTAATTAGATCACCAATATCATGAAAGAAGAAGACTCCTTAAGGAAGTTTTCTTTTGTGAGATATAGCAGATCAAAATTTCAGAGCTTGTTAGATTTATTTTAGGCCAGTTCAGCGGACCTGCATTTGCCTAGAATATCTCTATGTCACCGGCACCCAACAAAAGTGAATATTAAACTGCGTAGCCACTTTAATAGAGACGGGTAGCAGTATAGAGCAGTCTAGAGAAAGTGTCCAAGGATTTGATAGTTGTTTGGCTATCCATAAAGATGGGGCTATCTGTCAAGTTTATATCACGTTTTTCCCTGATAGGACTTCTTTAAGCTTCATTAATTCCGTCTAGAATATGCTAGATTTAAGGCGTCATTGGTATAAAAGTGGATCGACTTGTCTTCTGGGAATAACTCTCCTCCCAGATTGTCCTAGAAAGAAGGGTTATCCGGAAGTTTTTGTCAAAGCTAGACTCGAAATAGCGTAGCCTATATTTTAAAAATGTATTTTAAAATTGAATGGAAAGGGTCCAAAATCCTTACTGGTCAATTGAGCTATGGCTCAGCCGCACTAGCAGCCATTTGCCTACCAAAAATGTTGAAAGGTGTCAGGTGATACCAAATTTTTAAGCAGATCTTTGGACTTCCCTTAAATGATTTCGGTTTATAACATTATCTAAGGAAGTCCACCAGATAACTACGCCGTATAGATCTTATGAGTAAAATGTATAGCCTATCAGTTATAAGAGGTTGCCTCTACTGACATGTCTTCTTGTAGAGGAATCTGCCGTAGAATAAGTCTGGGATGATCGTGGTTTTGTAAATGTTTACCTTAATTGTTCGAGAGAAGTTTTTGCTATACAATGGCTTTCTCAAGTTAATTTTCCTTTTGAAATTCAAGAATAATGTTGGAAAATCTCTAAAACAGCCTCAAAGGTCTCGGTGAAGTCTAAACCGACCTTGATGAAGCAGAGCCTATTCGCTCTCCGTATCCTGCACAACTGCACAAGTTCACCATTGGCATATAGGCTATTGATTTGAACCATTTACTTAGCTTTTTTTTACAAAATCTACAGCAGTGTGAAAGTCTGGTCGAAGGTGGACTTTCCTGGCCTATAACTACACTAATACGGATCAACCATGTTGCTAGCAAAAGCCTTTAGACGTTTACATAGTATATCGGATAAGATCTTGAATGCGACGCCTCTGTAGTATCCCTTCTAGGGAATCAAGTTGATGTATGCTCTTTACCAAGTCATCCTCCGTTGGTCTAAATAGTTTGATAGTCAGACCATCAGCTCCAGCATCTGCATTGGTTTTTATGTTATGCGTCGCTACTTTAATTTCATCCAAGTTGAGTGGACTGAAATTCTGGGTATCATCATCCAGATTGAATGATTCATTCTACAGTGTCTACTGCTTCAATAGCAGGCGTGTCTTATATTCCTCACATTGACTCCGAAATTATTACTTGGTATCCACATTCGTCCTTGAAGGGTTTATTTTTGGCTTTGTAACGCTAACATGCTGTTTATACCTTCTGGTGTAATTTCCCAACCTCATTTCTGTAATTGTGTCTCTCTTAAGGGACCAAACATAGTAGCTATATCCCAAGTCACAGCCATTATCACGTTTGCTGTGCTCGTCAACAGATGAATCAATCTTATCCGCGGGGGTTGCTTTTTTTTCGTAACTAGAGAGTAGTTTCTTTTCCATAGAATCCGATGCACTACCCCCAACCTGAAGGACCAGTTCACATTTATTCCTCTAGGACAAGGGGCCGGAGATTCCAGATCCAGACTCAGTACTCACCTTGGGGGTATATGAGTGCTGCCGTTGGGCCATTATCATCCGTCACCGACTCTGTCTCAATAGCCCTGTTCAGTCCATCCCTATAGACATGTGATTCAGATATGTCAAAGCAACTTACATAGGGACATAGATGCCCTTTAGGGAATTTGTCTGGCGTGCCTCAGTGTGAAAGGACATCTCTCGCCTCTCATCCCCTGCCACAAATGAGCTTCAAAAAAGGGGCTGGTTACCCAATCTCTAATCAAAGTGCTATGAATCCAACTAGCAGCCACCAACGTGATCCTTTAGACTACGAGTTTATAGTGAGAAGCAAGTATGGGAATGCCTGTTCGTTCAAATATTCGCTTCACTAGTGTTTGCCGTCTGATATACTCTCAGACATAAGTTTAAATGTACCATTCGTCCTTTCTTTTACATTATAGCGGCTTGCATGACCCCCAGACCGTGAGCACAAAATAATGTCTAGAATCCTTATCAAGAGTATAACTTGTAAATCAAAAATTCTCCCGTTGTACTCCCGATTCCTTACAAATTCTCTGGACTCATGTATAGTACACATGTACAGTGCAAATAAATACGTTAATGGATTAATTTCGACTGAACGACAATATTCAATAATAACTCTGCTTATGTTGGAGTATAATGCATCAAAGCATTCTGGCCATTAGATTCACGCAACCCAATTTCAGGGATTTAATCATCTCATATGCACGGTCGATATACTTCGGTGTATGTGCCCATAGATACACACGTACGTAGCTTATCCTTCAGTCAAGCAAATACTTAATGATCATTGTGTGCAGTGCAATTCGTTACCCAATTGCTGCATAATGCATGGTCATTAGATATATTTCATTAGGTCTTCACTAAGGCACTGAAGGAAACATTTAAGGTCCTTTTCAATCGTTGTGACAATCGATTTCATTATGCCTGTTATGAGTGGGTTATTTAGAGGCGGCTATTGTCTATTGGGGTTACATACCAATTACCTGGAAAGATGTACCTAAATGTAAGCTTCATACCCAAAGTAGGCAAGGGGAGTAGTGAGCTGCGTAAAGTTCATAGACCAATAAGTCTAACGCCATTTGTATTCAAAACTATGAACAGAGTCAGTGAGGCTCATATTAGAGGCCGGATAGATTTACCTATACCTCTCCAATCAAGTCAGTTGGCATAGGTATATGGAATGTAAAACTCTTCACTATCTTGTGATGAAGAAACAGTCTAGACACATTCCGTAACAATAGTAGAGGATCATTCTTAAAAGCCAAGTTTTTACAGACTTATCCGAAGTAGTATCTGTGACCGCAGTGAAAGGTTGTCCCCAAGGAGGAGTCCTTTCACCTCTTCTGCGGTGGTTAATCACTAACAAACTTTTAGTCGACCTATGTATAGAGATCAGCATAACCTTTATTTCTAGGCCTGTGTAAGGTTTTTGAATGGGGCAGCAGAAAAGGACTATCCGTCAAACCTTTCAAAACCGTTCTAGTGCCTAAAGAAGATCAATCTTCATCAGAGAGACCAGATTCCTTGACAAATGATGGATGAATTCTCATATCAAGTCCACTATCGAAAGCGCCAATAGGGCCATGGGGCCCAGGAAACGCCTTTAAGGCAGAACTTTGGATCTAAATCTAAATGTGATACATTAAGCTACAGAGAATTGCCGGTTTTGTTATTTGAGGTGCTATCCCTGCCCTAGGACAGCGTTAAGACTTTGAGAGACGTTTGACTTTGAGATTTCGTTTCAAATCTCCACTAGAAAGACGGACGCTAGATGCGCTATTGAGCTGAATGGATGGGTTCTTGGTTATCAAGGAGTCACAGGCAATGAATCTGCAGATTAACTACCTAGGGTTTCGGTTATAAAAGCTAAACCGTACTGCATCCTTAACTGGGCTGCTTTTACATCGCTGATTAGTGAGTGGAAACAAAAACTTCGTTTTGCCCACTGGCAAAATGCCCGGGGGTTAAGACAATCCAATCGATAGACAAGGACAGTATTAGTGTTCTACGAAATGTAGATAAATAATTCTTGTATATGCCCAGCATTATATTGGTTAAGAAAAGGAATTTTTCTAAAGAAATGGTCGTCAGCAGAATTGAATAGCTCTGTAGCTTAGAACGTACTTTCCTTCATTGGGAAGGTTATACCCATCTTAGAGTAAACATAGGCTGCTGATGCAATAGATCGTTTTAGGTCAAAGTATCACCTATAGTAGGTGCCGTGACATGCGGCATACATAACATCTAACAACTTTTTTCATGACTCCACCTGTTGCGAGCATCTGACAAACATCTGAGAGTACAACTGTCATGAGAAAGGTTCTCCAATAACAAACTGACTCTTTCACTCAATATAACACACATAACACGAATAGTTGTGAGAAACTAGGCACTGGGTCTCATAGACCTGACATGCCAAATAATTTTCCCTTTTTTCTATCACCCATATATGGCCAAGGGTTTGGTTGGTTTAGACCGGCCCTCGGTGAGGATGCACGTAGACCGGAGAACGTTTATTTTACGGTCTATGTGGGTGTATCGTACTCTCTTACTCTGAAAACCATTTACTCTTTTGCATGAAAGATGTCAACTTAGCCGTCCAGGCTATGTCATGAACCTATATATGGGAGGTGACTAATAGTTAGACTAATACCCGTGTATAGGATGTGGTAATAGTTGTTGTAGGGAACGCCCAGTCGTTGATCACGTCTTCCTATAGCACAATGTCCGGTGAGGACATTAAATATCTTGAAGATCGTTCCTCTCTTCTGGTTTAGGATTACGATGGACCTGGTTTTATTAAGGGTCGGCCAGACCAGCCTGGCGGTGATAGATATCCCTTACCTCATCTGCTTTGATTCGGTTAGCATACGACGTTGGCACCTCGATGTGTGTAACATTTATACTATCTTAATCAGAGGAGCCTCTTCTGGCCAGTACTTGAGCCTCACAATTCCCTGGTGCAGTGGTTACAGTGACCTAGTACAAAGGGTGAGGTTGTACTGCCTATCTACCTCAATCAGATATATTCGGTAGTCTTTCACTGTCTTAGATCTCATAGTGCTGAATGCGAGAGATTTGATGACTGCTTGGCTGAAGATGTATACTAAAATAACCGACGACGCTGATACTGCATTAAGCACCAGCAAATCAGTTGCTTAACAAATGACATTGATTTCGGCTTGAAAAATGGTGCAATTGTGTGGGAGGTCCATGCCCTCTGAGAAGACTCTGGCATCGAGTCCTTCCTCAATTTTCAATCTGTTCGTAAAAATTTGCAGCGATTCGTTGTGCAGTTGAGTCCATTCAGTTCTGTTAGGTATCAAGAATTTGTAGGACCTGTGGCAGACGACAATTCATCAATAGTATACTGGAATGTCCAGTAAGCTGCTTCTAGCCTAAGTGTTGAGCAGGCAGTCGGTTTATTGCCAACGATCTCAGTTGGAAGTAAGTGAAGAATGGTTTGTAACTATTACACTCTAGATCTGCATCTACAACTTCTTAAGGAGACCTTCAGTATACATATCTTGTCTTCAATAAAGGTTCTGGGTGTGCACTAAGGTGCTTCTGAAAGATAAAGATATTAAAGACCGTCTCACAGATACTTTTAAAGACAATTCATAATTTATTGATGACTTGAAGCGGTTTCTGCTTTACGTAGAAACCCAAACAATTGAAACAAATTACATTTCAGTACACAATCAGATGGCCACTAGCACTGTCACTCAATTGGCTATTTGATAGCCAAGTTCTGACTGCATGTATGGCAACTGATAACCTTAAACAGAAAGCTGTTTTTTTTTTTTTTTCTTATACTTGGCCTATTAACGATAAACAATGCGATATCAATAAATAACTAATCAAAGGACTTAACAACTAAATTACGTTACAGGACGAATACTATACGCGAATAAATTAAATGACGACGACAGTTATAACGAAACAAATTTACTAGATTCTGTTTGCAGATGACTTATGTAGACTCTTCGGCAGCGTCTGCCGTCGATTCGCTGGATTCCGCCGCGACCGCTTTGGAGGACTGTGAACTTGGTTCCTTCTCGTTGGCATCTTGGTCGAGATGCACATCGATGTCGGAACGGCTTTGCAGTTGGGGTGCAGCCGCCTGGTTATTGTTGTTCTGGGGCTGTTCTATCGCAGAGAGGATCGACTGCAGGAGGCCTTGGGATAGAACCTCCTCGTGGTTGGTGTGGCCGTCGTTGCTGGGCACATTTTCTGATGGGCTTGAGGATTGAATTTGGATCTGGTAGGGCGATGATTGTTGACTTTGAACAGGGATGGATACGGATTGAGATTTTTGTGCGGAGATGACGTTCAGACCGTCCAGGCCGGGGAGGTTCTCTGAACTGACATCATCGGGCAGGGAGGTCACACTGGAGCGTTTCGATTCGTAAGCAATGATGTCTAGTCCATTGCCGCTTGGGGATTGAGGTGGGCCGTAGGTGTTCGCTGGTCGGCCTATGTTTTGCTCTTGGAACAATGGAATTGGTTGTGGCTGCTGTTGCTGGAGTTGGTAATTGGCACCCACTAGGTTGGGTCCATGGCCGCAGTCTTGAGGTTGATTGAATCGGGCCTCTTGGGTGAGCGGCAATCCCTGTGTGTGAACGAATTGCTGTCCATTGGAGAATGATGAGGCGAAGTTGTTATTGCCTCCCTGATATTGGAGATTTTGCCGTGGGGGTGGGAAGTATTGTTGCTGATGGATTGGTGCTGGAACTGGTAGTGGGGGTGGTAGGTATTGATTGAAGGTATTGCCACGTTCCTCTTGATGGTAGTTCTGTTGTTGGTATTGACTTTGGCTGCCTCCCTGTTGCTGGAATTCAATATTAATTGTCTGCTGCGAGTTTGGTGGAGGTAGTTGTGGTTGTGGTGGGCCATACTGGTTAGAGGGTTCGGCGATTTCCTTGGATGGAGGGGGTATATATGTGGCAGGCTGATTTGGCGGCTTAACTCCGAATTGATCCAAATGCTGAACAGTTGCTCCAATCGATTCCAGGAGTCCCTGGGGGACTGGTGGACGATACGTAACAGGTTTGCTGGGTGGTGCAAGACCATTGTTCAGCCAAGGGCGTTGGTTGCCGGTTTGAGTGCCATAGAGGATGCCCAAATTTGCATTTTGTGATGAGTAACTGCTGCTGCCTTCTGAGTGGTGGATTACGTTTCCTTGGAAGCCTCCACCGCTGGGAGGTGCACCGTAGGCTCCACTTGGTGGAACTAGTCCTTGTGGCCCTCCTCCGCCAAGAGTGTTGTATTTTTGGGCATGTACCGAGTTGGGTGCGAACGAGTCCTGTGGCGGCTTGGAGTATGTGTCTTCAATGGATCCCAAGGAAATCTGAAATGAATCGATTAAAACGTCGAAGTCCTCACCTGTTCAATGTTACTCACCTGCAGAGCTTCCGATTCGATTGAGTTCAACTGATTGTCTCCCCCGATACCGATACCGACACCGCTGCCGCCACCTCCGCCGGAATGGAAATCGACAGGTCCTGAAGCTGGTAACGACTGAGTAGGTGCTGTTTCGAATCCACCAGACTGGAGAGCTACGGCAACAAGTTGCTCGTCTGTAAGGCCTCCAATATTTCCGCTGCTATACTGAGTGAGTCCCGCATCCGATCCGCTGGATACTGAACTATAGCCTGACTGTGTCTGGATATTGTTTTGCTCGACATAGTGTCCCACTGGGGCTGGAATTGGTTTCCAACCGTCGCAAGAAGCCGTATGGAAATGTCCATTCGAGCCACCATGACCGCCACCTTGATTTTCGATCTGGATTTGCACTTGCTTCACTGGACCTCCGTGTTGGCCAATACCTCCCTGGATTCCTCCAGCACCACCATCGCTTGTCAAAATGATTGTCGTCTCCGGCAGCCGGTTGAAGTTCGGCAGCTGTGGTGGGCCATAGTTAGGCTTTGGTGGGCCATAACTGAGACTTGGCTTGCCAATGAACTGGCCAGATGGTGGGGGTCCATACGAGGTGTGTGGGCGAGAGACGAATCCGTTACCGCCAGGATTGAAAATTGGTCCGGGCTGCACCAGTGGCAGGGGCTGTGGCAATGGGGGTCCGTAGGTAGCTGCTGGTCGTGGTGGTCCGTAGTTTCCTTGCAGTTTTGGTGGACCGTATGTGGTGAATGGCTTTGGCGGGGGACCATAACTGGCAGCAGGCTTGTATTGCAAATGGGGAGGGCCATAGAATGGCTTTGGCACACCAAAGTGCGACTTAATTTGATCATTGAACCCACCTTGGAAGTTCTGGCCAGGTTTGAAGCTCAGTTTTGGAGGTCCGTACTTCAGCGCCGGTGGCCCATACTCACGGAAGGGAATCTGCTGTGGAACTCCGTACTCGCGATGTGGCACACGTATTGGTGGTGCGCCGTAAACAGGTGCCGGTATTCCCCGCGGTGGTGGACCGTACGTATCTCCGATCCCTCCATGATTCAGCACACCGTGAATTGGTGCAGCGGCAATTGCCAAAATGCATGCTATCCGTAGAATCGTCTGCAATAAAACCGAACAAAATTACCAGGTTAAATCTACACTCCGACTACGTGTGAAAAGAAATTAAAAAAAAAAACCCAAAAATGCATCTCGTATGTGAAAATTACAACTATCGTCCGTGAAATTGCATAATGTCATGAACGTGCTTCACACACTCACAAAGGGGGGAAAAATAAATATCGCAGGTGAAGATTTGCACCGCAATTCACTTGTGAATGAGGTCCTGATGTCGGTACGCCAGAACCCTTCTTTTTGGCTGGCATTCTCGAATTTATCTCTCCCAGGTGCTGAACTGGACGCTATTAGTATTCACGATGCGCTGTGGTAAACTCATAAGCTCACATTAGGTGTTTACGAGTTCGTCACATTTTCTTCCCGAGTCTGGTTTTCGTTGCCACCTTTGCTGCTGCTAGGAACTGCCATGAACGGAAATTATGATTCCGTGGAGTGGCGAAAATTTACACCAACTATGGTGTGCGCACCACAAAATAAAGCATCGTCTATAAAATCAGCGAGAGGAATCTACTTGCATTGCTTGCTTCTAGGACCTAGGAAGGGAGGAAGTTAGAGCAAAAAAAAAATAAAGTTTTCCAGTATCCCTCCAGGGTTATGGTGAGTATACGACGCGAGTAGGTTATTTCGTGTAGTATATGCTTGTGGCTGTGTGAGTAATAGGATTGGAGGAGCGCGTGTACCACAAAACTTTTCTGTCACGCCTGGACAAAGATTGATCGGGGCGATTAATTTGAGATTGGATTTCGGCGTTGCGTGGACTCTACACAGCACTAACACTTGTGTGGCGGAAGGAATTTGGGTAAATTTGTTGTAAGGTGTTTTTCGTCGGATCTAGCGATAAGGACGAGAGAGAGATGAAGTTTCTTGTTTCTTGTTTTTTTTTTTTTGTCCCAAATAGGATAACAAATGCCTGCCTTCAAGGTTAAAGATTGTTTCTATATATTTCTTCGATTTTTGTTTTTTTTTTTTTGGTTGGACGATGGCTATAGCCATTGAGATACATTCATACTGATAGTATTCAAATGTGATTTTGTCAGAAGACGAAGTACACTTTGGGGATGAAATATATTTGGTAGAAATTGGTTTAAGATAAACTCCAGTTAAAGTGATGCGAGGACCAATTTTTCCGGAGGATTCAGGTCCAATAAATTGAAAAAGTGTTCCTACCTAACGACTGTTATTTAGTTTCGTTTTACAATGTGAGTGACTGTAACCTTACATCTATATATAAAGTTCCATAAAGGAAGGAGTAAAACTATTCCAACAGTCCACAGATTTAGGAGGTGTGAGCCTCTGCTAACAATCTTCCTGAAGTCATCTATTTGCCAAGGAAAAAGGAGCAGTGCAATGGAAATGAATTTATTATTCTACAATGAGTCTAACGTGCAATAATTATTAAATGATAGCCAGAGCGTCACTGTAATCGATTGAAGCTACTAAACTTTAGTGATTCGTTCAGACACCACTATTCAACTTAAAAAAAAAGTTTAAAAGAACAGCACTGGAATATTTCAGTTTATTTCAGAACCATGCCGTGTATTTGTTAAAAATTGCATCAAAAAGAGTGCATATACTCAGGCGTATGGCTACTTGAACTAAGGCCTAACATTGTAAGGGCACGCATGCAACGAGTTAGCAAGAGAAACAAGAAATCTAGAATTTGAAACTTGTTGCTAGCCGAGTACTAACTAGTGGAAAAGCTGTTAAAATAAAAGAGGGGAAAATAGATGACTCAAAGGTACAGAACCAAATGCACGTTAATAAAGGATTTCGCTAAAGTCGCGCCTAGATGTCAGTAGTGAATAATTTCTTAACGCCATCTTTTTTTTTGTCACTTTTGACATTTCATTTGACATTTTAATCATCGGTAGTTACATGCCAATAGATCATAATCAACGTCAATTGGCCGTTAGGACATGATACTGGTTTTTAAGGTAAAATGATGTTATGTCGCATCTAGGAAGAACAAAATCGTCGACAAAAGTTCAGAAAAATCATTACATCCACGCGTACTCTCCCAAAACAACGAATTTTCACGAAAATCTACGAAAAATCATCAAATTCTGTTCGAGTACGCGAAAGTTTCGTAGTTTGTCGTAGAAGAGAGTGCTCACGAGAGAGTAACAAATTACCCCATTTCCCACATTTTAGTGCAAATGTCATTGCACTGATTTATGAAACCTGTCAAATCTGTCAGACACTTGTAAGAAATTGTTTGTGGTTTGTGTGCATACATTTGCTTTTGACGTCTAAAAAATGGGCGAATTTCGTAGCTTTTGCGTTCGTTTACTTTTTTGTGATTTTATCACTGTCTGAGAGAATTTTACCCCCACTCCTTGTAAATTTTACAATCTACCTACATATTTTGGTGCAGAAAGTACGCGAACAGACCTACTATTACTATTTGAGGTCCTTTTTTGGGCTGGAGGAATCGTTCGTCTATTTCTCTTCGGGGACTCATATGAAAGGGCTGTCACTGTCAATGGAGAGTCAAATGATTGAAAACTCTATTGTGCCCGCAAATTGAAGAAATAAACGTAAAGTGAAAGCAGCTTATAACAACTTTACATTTTAGGTCCTACGGTTAAACTTCCTTGTTTTCTCGGTCTTTTAAGGTCGTTATAAGTACAGTACTTAAAAACAGTGAACTTTTGCAGTCTATGTTCCTAGATACATTAATTCCTCGTAATAGTGACATAATCTGGTCATCTACATCAAGCGATTAGATTAAAGATACTTTAATTTCAAAAAAAATTTACAACAAGTGGACGTTGAGACTTAAATAGTAAGTGCTTTGGACTACGGGGCGAGAAGTTCAAAATCCAATCCCAGGGCAATATCTAAAATTTCTCTTACGGTTCCTCATCCGAGAGCTTCTCAAATGGAAGGCTTCAAACAGAAGGCCTACACGAATGGTTGTGAGAACATAGGCCCTGGGTTCCATGGACGATCCCCAAATAATTGTATTTGTATTTTTTTACTAAGATTCAAAACATGAACCGGAAATTTGTCTACTAAACCTTGGAGAGAATATATATGTATGTGCGTAGAGAGTTTCAAAAATCTTAGAGCTATTATTAAGGCATTTCATTTAGGGAAATTTCTTATCCACTAATTTTGAATGGTGCCATGTTTCAGATATCCTATAAAATCTAAAGCTCAGTATGGCCTTAAAATTCTCATAACTTTTCTGCTATCAATAGCACTTCCACCCACCAGATCGATATGCATAAGTAGCCAGGAAATTTTATTTTTATTTGCACCATTGTCCAGGTCGATGAAGGTCAGTAAAACCGTAAACGCTGCCAACATCAATAAATCACTGTCATTCACAAGCTGAACTCTTTTGTTAAAAGAACTTTTATCGATTCCTTGAAAATGAACAGGATTCCATAGATAATGAAATAAGTGTTCCACATTGGTAGTGGGTTTGTCACTAATTTAGCACCAATTTGCACATGAAGCAATGACTTTGACCTTCAGAGGCTAATAGTTGGCTGGGACCACTTAGAAAAAGGTTCTCCATGATTGCCAAGGAGGCATCAGGATGGATGAAGTGATGAAGTGATATTGTGCGATTATCATGCTAAACACAACAATAGATCCGACTCACACTGATTACCAAAAGTCTTTAAAAAATACGCTGGTGTCACATGACACCTGTACCTTGTGTCTCCAGGGTGGTCTCACAGTAGTATTATTTTGGCCCGTGGAACGCGTTTTTCGGATAACACTGTCCTACTCAACTTGTTAAAGAATTCTACTCTACTTGGACCAGATATGTATGCAGCTAGACTTTGCTCCCAACTTGGTATCGAAAGATTTTGATACCCACTTACAGCCATGGACTAATGGTACCCTACTGCGACTTGTATATGATTGGTGGTAGGTGTACATAAGTGCATATATCTTCAAAATTTTCAGAGATGACTATTCTCACATCGGGCACCGACTTACACTTATAACCACAAAAGAATTCCCTAAGATTTTTGAGCATTTCGATTGGTAAGACTCAATATACCATACAAAGGGCAGGAGTGCCTAATGATTTTGTCTACGGCTGTACAGTGAAATCTTCCATTGTTGACAGCTTTCTTAACCAAACTTTTTTGTCAGACTCCATACATTTTCAGTAGGGCTATCAGTCCGTTGTCCCGTTCTAAACTGACCGGCAATCACCTAGACTGACCCCAAAAACCATCATCATTCAGTTCAGAACTTGAGCGCGGATCTATAGGGTGTCTCTATGCTCCATACTCTACTTTATGCGTCTTAGGACGGACAACTGCCTTTAATCTAATCTAGTCTTAGGACGGACAACTGCCTTAGGCAGTTAAAAATGTTGGCAAAAACCAAAAACCTTCTTACCTCCTGAAATCAGAAATCTGAAAACTCTTCGAATATCTACATATGTATGTATGTATATAGAGTATGGTTGAGCCTTAGTTTCTGAGCCTTGTGAAAATTTCTCAACCTTTTTGGAGGGTCTGACCCCTAAATCACCCTAACTTTACCACTTTAAAAAATGTGATGTGCAATAGTTTTGTCAAGTACACTGAAAAAGTCTTCAAAACCACAGTTTCAAAGCATGACCATAACGCATAGTTTCAAGCAATAAAGAGTGTACCTACAACTATGTAGATTTATCCGAAAGTTATGACCAGTTAATAGGACACATGGCCCAATGGCTTAGACTGGCTTATACCGAATAAAATAAAAAAATATAATCCGGAAACGGCATAACTAGGAAAAACTATTCCAGCACAGTACTTGTACAGTGAGGGAAAAATTCATTAATATTAACACCCGTACTGAAGCGGACAACTTTTCGCCCAACTCATTCATCAAATTAATTTATCTTGATGATACCCTGTATTCCTTTTTTTTTTTTTGTGCCCCTAGTTCCAGCTATTTGCATATGATTTGCATTTTAGTTGTAAACGATCCGCAGCTGCTACTCTAACAGTGCAAAAAACTATCTGCTATGTCCCCGAACAGCAGCGTCAGAAACTTTGAACTTATTTTCATTAACTCGACGAGGAAAAAATAATAAAATAACGAACGTGGAAGGAAGACAAGACAGCAAAGAGAATGGAGACACAATCGCCTGCCCAGTTGGGTGAAAGTTTTATTTGAGCAGTAAAAACCGAAAAAAAAAAAAAAATTCAGTCTGCACCCACTGCCACATATCCCCAAACCCAACAGAATGTCGGAGCTGAACCATTAATAGCACTTGTACATCGCTTACTTCGATTCAGATAAGCACCACACAGACAAATTGAAGAGTCAAAGATACAAAAGAAGACCTACATCCAGAGTCGGGAAGCTTTAGATTTACAACTCAAAACCGCGGTCTGACATTGAACCGGCGCGCGACCAGGGGAAAAGATGATTTACATCGCCAGCCACCAGCCGCCCTGGGGTATTCGAATGCTCCCCAAGCAAACAGTACTCTCTTCAGATACAATGGATACACCAAGTGCGTGCTGGTATATGTACAGTGTTCGGTCGATGATTAATAGTGTTTCACTTTCACCTGAAGAGCGATTCGCCAAACCTAATGATAGATTGTGTACCGTCGAAGTGTGCGGTACTAACTTAATTAAAATTCATGCAAATGATTGCCTCAATTCGCCCCAAACTATTCCACATTAGTATGTATTGTCTCCGACTTCTCACGTATCATCGGTAGCCGCTACTCCACCCGAGTTTTCACATCACAACACATGGGGGCTGATGGGGGCTTCGCAAACCGACAGATACCAGTACAGTAGCAGAGTGGTATCTGTAAAGTTGGCAAAGTGTAGGTGAATGGTGGTTGTTTGTTCCCACGAGTGCCTCTATCCCAGAGATGACAAGTGAAAGCAAATGGAATCGAACCTACATACATATGTCTGTTACGTCAGGGTAGTTAGGCCTCTCATTTCAATGGAATTAATTGCATAGATACGCTTATAAGTTACTAAAATGTAACATGAATGTATTTTTAGGCACAAGACCCTCGAAATGTAACTGGAATTCAATTACATTAATTTGTACACCAATTTACTGATATTCAGTAAGCACCAATTTCCTGGTACCCTATTCACATACAAATCGAGTTCTCCATAAATGTTCTAAATATTTACAAATTGTACTTCCATACATACACCCGTGAGTATGAAAATAAAACAAAATATTTTAAGTATCTGCGTGGCGCAAGGATGTTATTTTGTTTTCGGTTTTATTATTATGATGATTTTTTACAGATGAATTTATCTGCCAATCCTACATACGAAACGTGCACTGCAGTTAAATTTTTAATCCAAAAAAAAACAAAAAAAAAAACACATTCAACATTTCAATTACTAGACAAGAGCAGCACGAGAAGATAAAATCTGCAAAAAACTATCTGCTACCCACTGCATCCACATGGCGAGCACAGAAAAACTAGTTTCGGATACAGTTTTTGTTGTGTAGACAGATCATTCAGGCTGTAAAAAGTGTTCAACAGCAAACAGAATAGGGATATGTTTATGGTTTTAATTTAGAATTTCTTCTGTTTCATTGTTTCCACTTTCAATTAAAATATATACGAAAATTACTGTACCAATGGAGTGGGTGGGGTGGAAGTGTTTTATTTATTTCTTTTTTGACAGTATTGCGAGTAACAAACTATTTTTTTCTTATTTTTCGAAACCAAAGTTCATTTAGTGATGCTTCTAATTGTTTTGACTAATGAACTGATCAAATACGCCGCGCGGTAATTAATTAGATAAAGTATACCATTTGTAATCACTTTTTAATGTGTTCCTTCTACACTGTATCTGTGCCATACCAACTATATAATGATGCTCCATTGGATAACTGATTAGAGTTGACCCTTAAACGAACTTAGTTTTGAAACTTTCCAAAGAAAAGTAAGTTGGTAAGTAATTAACCCTTTATTCACATCCAGACGGTTTATTGAAATGAAAGTCTAGTCGAGGAGAACTTAAGCTTTCTGAAACACCCAGCTCAGTTCATTCCGTGAACATAAAAATATACCAAGTAATAAGAAATTCGACGAATTGGCTAGAAAATGTTCAGAATGTCGATCAGAATAAGTCGTGACAGTTCTGTAAACATCCCAGCTTGCACTCAAAAGCTCTAAGTAGGGAAAAATGTTTAAAACAATGCAAAAGCATACCCTTTCATGGCGAAAGGAGAATTGAGAACTGAGAAGAAAAGAACTAGGCTTGTGTAGTTCACGAACGAACCAGTTTACAAAAAGAGCTCTAATAAGTGAACTACACGGTTTCCGTTGTATCTATGTATATCGTTGTGTTGGTCGATAAGAAGTTATTTCATAAATGTACGTGTCCTAATCGGACAAGACCAAATTTCCTAAGCACTGAACAATAGTGAACTAAATGAACTAGAAGAACGAACTAGTTCAGTAAAAGTTTATTGCATAGCGTTGCATATTTGCTTCATACAAGAATGTAAACTCTGATCTTTTTTATTTTATCTTATCCTGTCCATGACTGAAAATCACAAAACCGAGTACAATAAAAATGAACTCATTTTCTTAAAAAAAAAAAAAAACCATGTATAAGCGCAGTCTACAAAATTTTCCTCACTTCACTTTTTCAAGAGAATCTGGAGGAAGAATATGTATCTATTGGCCGAGTCGTGTTTACATTGCTGCAGCTGCCAACACACTTTGGTTTTTAATGCTTTAAAAGTGGGCGTGGCTACACGTTTTTTGTTTTTCGATTTAAATCAAAACGGTGAAGTTATGAAGAAAAGGCTTGAGCAGTGGGCTGATAAGTGATCCAAAGAATTATTTCGAAACTAAAGAACCTAAAATATGTTCAATGGGAGGACATCAACTTTCCATACAAATTGGTGGGTATAGAACGAGTAGCTATCAAGCTTCCTGCAAAGGCACTACAAGAGGAGTACATTATAAGAAACAAGGAAGTAAAAGTCACTATTGAGAGTAATAATAGTGTCAGAATGACAGATGTGATGGATTAGCATGATATCAAATGGGCATGGGTGACATATCCATATCTATATTGATCCTATATAGGTTGAATCACAACCAGGAAATGTTTGGAACTATTACTTATGGCGAATGAAATGGCTTAGAGTGACGAAAAAAAACAAACTCAAATGCAACTTTTTATAATATCCAGGCGTTACTAGGAAAGTTCATGAGTACGAGAATGAAAAATAGAATAAATAGCTATAGTCTTACTTAAATATACAAAAAACCATCCAAAACTTAATGTCTATAGTGTCACACTACTGTAACACTATAAACTTGATATGAAATTTTTATTACCTGGGACCTAAAAACGTATCTATTAATGTAGAAATCAAGCTGTTCGCTTAAAACTATGTATTTTATTCTCTGAGCTAGACCTCGATAGCATAAGCCTTGTACTTGGTAGTACAAAGTGAATCTCAGTGCTTCCCTAGGAACAATTTGTCTACAATCTTCAAATGCCCAACTAAATAGGAAGTTTTAATGGTGCATCGACGATGAAGCCCCTAAATGCACAGGCAACCGATGTCTTCATTAGGTTTCCAGTTCACAATTTCTAAGGACGCCACCTCTGAAAGGGTTCGACCCAAGTTGTACTTGCACCTACTTATACCTGTAGGGCAAGTGCTTTCCTGAAAACTTTCGAACTTAAACTTGACATTACTATGATAGGGAAGTGCAAAAAAAGTAGGTCCGCCAATTCTGTCTGTCTCTCTGTCTGTACGCTCGACTGCAGTCTACAGAGACGGATTGGCTTTAAACTTCATATCTGGAATCTCGAAATCGGCTCAAAGGTTTTTGATAAAATTTGATATATGGGTTAGTTTGGTTGCAAGACAAATTCATAGTAATGGGATACCAAGTTTGGAATTGCCACGACCTTTTTTAAAAAATTCGGAAAAAATTACCAAAATTTATAGGCTTTTACAAAACAAAAACAAAAACTTATACGAACTCCCAGATACCATCGGTAGAATGTTAAATATAGTCGTTCAAGTAAGAAAAATGCCACGCCCACTTCATTAGAACCAGATTTGAGCATTAAGATGCAAGTACGTACGACTCAGTCATTCAGTTCATTTAACAAAGAGGCTGGAATACATCCAGTAGAGGTAAGTATTCTACATATTCTGTAATTCTATCTAGATTCAATCTAGAGATTTTCGGATTAGCTTTTGATCAATGTTTGCTATGAAAAAATATAAGAATTTGTATTTTTTTTTTTAACAAACGGGACGATTGGTTTTGTATGGATCAACTTCCAAGTTTTAGAGTTCATTAATCTCACAGTAATGTCGACGTCTAATTTATCTCTTATTGTTATTAATAGATAATTTCTATAACCTTGAAGAACTCTTTTAGAAGAATGGGCCACAATAGACGGTAAAGGACACCTCTTTAACGACAACCTGTAGGTTGTTATGTCCTTTAACATGAAGCAAATCCATTTGGTTATCTTTAGGTCTAACACGCTATATATTTTCAGAGTAAGACTGACAGTTCATTAAGGCCAAATACATATATACAGACATATGCTCATTATGTAGGTAGATACATTATGTATGTATGTGTACTAAATGTAGAAAATACCGGCAAACATTATACTTATCTCGCCACATCCACATTTTCACCAACTTGTATAGTATGATGCAATGATGCAATGAACATTTACGCAATTTTATTAAATGATGAATAGTACTCTAAGTCCATTGAGACTGCAGATTATCTTTCTCGGAAATTGCAAGAAATATTGCACATTTGTTTATGTACATATGTGTGAACATAATAACGTATCTACTCGTAAATGCTTTATAAAGTTGTCAACAATTTTTGTTCGGCTTAGTATGGTTTGTATCTTATGTTTGTTACAATCTGTCGAATCTCATAAATAAACAAAAACAGAGGAGCTTTATAAAGGACTCCATAAAAAGGAAGATTTATCAACTGAAGGGCCGATACAACTAAGGTTATAGTTAAAGCAATGGTTGGTGACTCCGCTTAGGTTCGAAACACGAACTTTTCATTTCTCAAAACGCCATGAGAGTCATTGAGAAATCCAAGAGCCTATAAAGTTAATATCGGTTTCATTAGGATAAGTGAGTGAGTGCGAGGTAAATAGACTTTCTATTGGGATAGGCATTAACAAAAACCATCATTCTCAGGTAAAGTGGTTAAGTAAACAAAGTAACCTCTGCAAACCTGGATACACAACCAGAGAAAAAAAAGATCGTTAAACGCTTGTTCAATAAATCACCGCTACAACCTGTAGCAAATCACTTGGAAAACCAAAGAAAAAATGGCAAAATACCTGTTCACATACATACATCTCACAGCCTTCACCTTCACCAGTAATAGTGTACTATTTTTAGCTATCACACGAAAGAAAAATGTGATAATTTTTTAGATCCACCTTTTTATTGTGATTTGAGTCTTCTTTGAGTGGCCCTTTTCTCAGCAATCACTTCAAGCGACAAATGAGAAAAAGTAGACAAGCAGGCGGATCAATTAACTCATACCTCAGTACGGCGAAGCATGAGCCGAGAAACTCGTGCCAATGGCAATCCAACACGGTATTGATACTCTCAGGTACAATGTGTATCTACGTACACCAGCGACGACAAGTGATGTCGTTCGACCCAGATTCGACGTGTAGGTTCCAGCCCGGCTACACGCCGCCAGTGAGATGGATGTACTTTCGTTTTCCAGTAAAAGTAAATGTGGGCCATTGCGATACTTGACAATAAAACACATACGCAGAGCATCTCATGTGTAAAAACGAAAGGGTTAAGTCCTAGGAGCAAGAATTCGCAAAGAAAGTTACTATGCCACTCCCCCTCCGCCCAGCAGTGTCGCCTTCGTGACTTATCAAGCCCTTTTGCTTAAATCAAAAGAAAAAAATGAATAAATATCTACCAAATTGCCAATTTAAAGGCAATCTAGTGGATACTTCACGGATATGAAGCAACAGCAACAGCATCTTGTCAAAATTCCGGAAAAGTAATAAACAGGTTTTTATGTATTTTTTTTTTTTTTTTTTTTGTTATTTTCCCTTTTTTGTTGTTTGCTCATAGTTTGTTGACCATCTTCACTTTCTTCGAAATCGAATAAACAAACATAAAAGATACACAGCAACAAAAATCTCAAAAAAAAACAAAAAAACTTTTACTTTCTATGGATGGCCATGCACCCATTGACGAGTCCGGTGTTTTATTGTTATTTCATGTCGTTGTTTCGATTGTAAAATTTACACAAAAAGCGCTAAAGAAGAAATAACAAAATCACAAAAAAAAAACAAAAAAAAAATATTCGCCACTTATTCGTGAGCGGAAGAGATGGAGAAGATACAAAATCGAAAGTTGAAAATTGGTGATGAATTTATGCTGTAACTCTGCTATTCCTTTGGAATTTATTACTTTTTTTTTTCTTTTTCTTGATTTTCAAGAAAGAGGCAAATAAGAAAAGGTTAATCAAAAAAAAAAAAAAAAACCCACCTCACGTATATAGACGGTTTTTGGAATTCGTGAATTCATCGGTCGTGTAATAGACGGAATCGGAAGAAACGTTTTATTATCTAATTCTGCCCACCTTCTGGGTAATGAGTTGGTTTTCTTTTAATTTCGTTTTTTAACGAATTTTATTTATTGGCAGTCAGTAACGGTCATAAATCATTGTGGGTGACCATTGAGTGATTCTTAATTAAATTAATCTAAGTAGCTAGATACTTTGTTTTCATGGTTTTCACTCAATTTTCTTTATTTTTTTTTACCTTTTCTTTATGCAGATGCCCTGACGGCGGCGGATGAAGGATGGTTTTATTTATTATTTTAATGAAAACGTGATGGAATTGTGGGAATGGTGAATTATTTTTCCTCTTTTGTTTAGACACCCATTCAATTGCATGAATAATTGGTGAGGTAAATTTTCTTTTTCTTTTTTTTTTTTCAAAGTGCATTTTCTCTACAAGTTATTTGAGTAAAATTATGTAAATGGCTGTTGGATGTTGTTGGCCATTAAGTTGTAAAATTATTGTTGTAAGGTGTCGAGAAATAATGAGATATTATTGCCTGAAATGAGGGATTCAGTTTCTTGCAACAAATGTCACATGAATTTAGTTTAGGTTCTTTCAGTTCTTTCAGCATGCTGGGCATGTGCTGGGGTCAGTTAGTCAACATAGCGAGGTTTGAAAAGTCATCAATATTTTTGATTTGTTGTCGTTAAAGGTGTCATTTCTATGAAATTAAAGAGTATTCGGTTCAACAAATTCCTCCATTCAAGGGTTTCAAAACAGCCAGCAGTTGTCGACTTTGCAAAGTCATTCACATTTGTGGATCAATATGGATCTTCATGGAGAATCAGGACAAGAATTAGCTCACTTTTTGGGTATTTTAGATACCAGCATTTGTACCATACTAGAAAGGAAATAGTTTGGCAGTATTTAAGTCCCTTCAGCAGAAATAAGAATAAACGAAGAATAACTCTTGCCAATCGCTGTTTCTTTGGGCTAAAAAGGCGATTGAGTAGCAGAGCCCTATACCGAAGAACCAAGGAGACTCTCTATAAGACCCTGATCATCCCAGTCCTGCTTTATGGCACTGAAGCATGGACTCTGTCTAAAGCGGATGAAGAGATTATCAGTCGCTTCGAGAGAAAGATTCTTCATCTAATTTTCGGTCCCGTTTACGTTGACAAGCTTTGGAGGAGGAGATTCAACGACGAACTATATGAGCTGTACAGCGACATCGTCTTAGTCAGAAAAATGCTCATCATTCGTTCAAGATGTTTAGGACATGTAGAGCGAATGGAAACTAATGCTCCGGCCCGTAGAGTCCTCGAATCAAACCCGTAGGGACAACGCAGTAGAATGGGACCTCAGCCGACTTGCAGTGCGCAGCTGAAGGCAGTTAGCTAAGAACCGGGCTAACTGGTGAGATTTGTTGGTTGAGGCTCAGGTTCACCTCGATCTGTAGAGCCACCTAAGTAAGTACGTATTTACATATTAAAAACTTTGGTATCATGATGTGAATGATTATGCTATCAGTGAAAGTGTCCTTTGGAATGCCTTAGTCGTACAAACAGACTTAACTCAAAGGAAGCGAACGATGAACATATTGACTATTAGGCTAATAAATAATGCCAATGTGAGTAAAATCCCACTCTATTGTGAAGTGTGGACTTATCCTCCATTGAACGAGTAAAGTGTGATAAATTTTTCAGTATTGGCTTAGATAACCATGCGCCTACTATTGTGAGATGGGCACACTGAGGCAGTGTTCTGACAGAAATGATATATACACCATCCCATGACTTCAGGCCTAAACGTCAAAACAATCTTATCATTAAGGGATGACAATATCATGATCTTGACGGACGGTATATACCCATCTCAACTCGCAATTGCCCCCTCTCTTAGACTCCCAAACCATGCCAGTTTTTTCCAAGCGGAAGTTGAATTTCAGAAGCGGCACAAGAACTGTTGCACACAGTTGCACTTCATAAGGACAATCAAAATATACTTATATCGAGAGTCAGAAAGTCATCTCATCCACAGTCGTCACACCTTAAAAGGTGAAACGAAGAGGTGAAGAGGTCAGAGGACTTCCTAGTGAATAACCACATTACACGTATTTGGGTTCAAGGATACTCCGGTATACTAGAGAACGAACTAGCGGATGAATAAGTAAGAAAGGAACCTGGTAATGTTCGTCACTTCGGTTATGCCGCCACTTGTTAGATCTAACACAGAACAAGCCTTCGTAAAGCAATAATGGAAATTTTGAACTTAACACGATGAAATTAAAATCAGACAAATTCTAGCCCTTGATAAAGTAAATCTAGTATTCTTACCGGTTACAATCTTTTACCGGCCAACCGAAGAAGAATGCGACTAAACATGACGACCTCTGCAAAGACTGTGGTGATACAGATTCAGAAGTGATGAGATCCGACTTTTTTTTTTCAAATGGCTTAGCCTGTGCGACCTATCAGGAAATCCATCCAACATTTATAAAAAATATCGAGTTAGTTCAGGGAGGTTGCTTAGTTATACCAAAACCACAACCAAATCGGTGATGCGAGTGCTACCTACTGATCCAAGCTCCATTTATACCAACCAAGCTACACTTACCTAAACAACTTTGGAATCAACTATAATTATTTTTTTATTTAAAATGTTTGCTGCACTGTGAAACCAAAAATATGAAATTCTATAGCCCTCCTTCCAGACAATAAGAAGATCATAGTTTGAAGACGAAATATCGAATTGAAAAGTCTGTCATTTTCTGTCCAAAACTGTATGAAACCCGTTTTGATATAAATCAGTACAAAAGTACAAATTTGTTTGTCATAGATTGTGTAAACCAAGATTATCCATTAGAACAATGGACTGAAAAATACCAGAGCAGCGTTTTAAAACGGGCAGTCTGTCAGTGATGGGTTCGCAAGTTTTGAGACAAGAGCCATAGAAAAATCCATATGTACATATGTACGTACAGACAAACTTCTTAGCTACGGGCTTCCCTTTCTCCTTCACTGTCATACTTGAAAGTTCCTATATAGAGAAATACATATGTCTTAAACTACTTGCTAAGGAACAAACTTATTTATCCCTTGGAGGTACGTTACACAGGAGTGTGTCTGTAAATGCTTAAAAAAAAATTTCAGAAGAAATTGTTTGAGAAAAAAAATGTTATTGAGACATCAACTAACTCGAAGTTTGAAAGCCGCGGTTAGCATTTAACGATTTGCTTCAAGACCGAATTATACTACATGGTTGATAGACTGAATTTTCGAGCTCTGAACATGGTGGCTGATGTTTTAGTAGCAGCTCTTGACATCCTAATCATAATTTCCACAGTTCAGAAAATTGATGTTAAAGTTTAAAAAAAAGTTTCTGATGTTTTCTCATCACAATCAGAAAAATAATAAAAATGCTCTGAAGTGGACACGTTTATCAAGAAAACCAAAAGTTGAAAAAATTTAAAAAAAAAACCGTGAAATCGTAGGTACTAGTGATTTAGTCGCTGTTCAAGCAAATCATTCAATGCGCACCTCGCTAAACTGGAAGAATTCAGTTAAGAACCGGGCTTAACTAAAAAGACGTTTTTGTTAAGATCGATGTTCACCGTGTAAATATTCCTTCAAGATACCATGATTTGATTTGGGCAACATCTTCTAATAATGTTTTTTGGCAGTAGTAGGCTCAACAGAAAATTGGATTGCCTAACCTCACGTACAAAGTAATATTGCGATATCCAAGGATCCGTTTCTTACCTACTTTTCTGATACACGTTCTTCTAGACTGGTCAGTGGCTTCTTGTTTAAAAGCCCTAATTACCCTAATGTTGTAGATTATCATTGCAGAATGTCCAATTCTCTACTTAGTGGACAACTCAAAAGCTATCGAGAATGCCTTCCCTTTTTCCTATTAACTTGTTCACATTGCTTTTCTTTGGCTCTTGTAGAATTAGCACCAACAAAACTAGAGTTTTTCCGTAGCCCACTAATCAATACTATCCATTCATCATTTCCGTAAATTATATCTCACAACATTCGCTCCGAATATCCTTCGGTCTTAAGAAAATCAGTCTTAAGCTTGTAACCACTTACAGCGCCCATCCCAGGGTAATCGAAAATTTTAATTTCATTGCGGCTGCCGCTCATAATTTGTCTTAAAAAGAAAAATAACACCAATTATTATTATTCTTGTCCAACATTGTACCCATTACGCTCATTTGAACACAGTCCTCTGATTTATGGTAGATCCCAGTAAGATTTATTAAAACTTATCAAAACTCATTTGGCCGCACCCAGGGCCCTTGAGTGACCTATCTCCAGGGTAATTAGATTAAAATATCAGACTTGCACGGTATACTACAATGTGGAAGTACTTAAAAATGAAAGAAATCCTTTTAATACCAACTCCCATTCTCAATTATCTACAATCGCCCATCCCTTCAATTTTATCATTTAATTATTTCCAGTGTCCCTCAAATTGACGCTCGGGAAAAGTTATGAGCATAATAGTAATCATAAACCAGCAGCAGCAGCAGGACGAAACACACAAAAAACAGTAAAGGATTCTGTCCTACCTCAAGAGTTACGAGGTATATGTAGGTATCTACTGCAAAGGAGATGGGATTGTGTATTACAATTGTTGGGATTCATGTTCTCTCGGATACAAGTCGTCTTCGAACTTTTCGTTGGCGGCGTTCCCTTGTGGAATCGTTTAGTAAATCTCTTGTAAATCCTCATCAAATGCGGATTATTACCTACAATAGAAGGGGGGGCGGCGAAAAACTTTCAACTCTTTCACCAAATTCTCGTTCCCTGTTTCTCCCCTCGTTTCTTACGGTTTTCGGTTTTTTTTTTATTCTTAATTCTACTTTGGCGCATTTTTCAACATCAAAACTTTTCAGACTGATAACAAGGGATGAAAAATTAAATTCAATTAAACCGTTTCCGTCCGCTTTGTTTCCTTTCGGAATCTCCCTTCTGTACTGACATTTGGTTTTTCCTTGCTCTACTTTTCTACTTTTTAACTATGGACTTACAGAATGTATGTGACCAAGCAGTTTTTGAAATAAAAAAAGGACTTGAAACTGCAATCGGAAAACGAAGAGGAAAAATAAAGTGACTAATTTACAATGTCCACTACGGATGATAAAAGAAGAAAAAAACAAGAAGTAGGCGAAAAAAAAAGAGGAAGAAAAATCGCTTTAGAGCCGCAGAAACAAGGAGAGGGAATAAGGAATTATGTCCTTAAGTGCTGCTAATTGCGAAATGGAAAAGTGTTTTCATTCAGAATTGAAAACAAGTTTCAAGATCAAATTTGTGTTGTTTTTTCGAGGACGTTTTCCATTTCAATATTTGAGAAATTTCAAAGAAACTATTGACTTAGGAGGGAATACTTGAAATCAGTTAGAACATAAGCGGGACGATGCCATTAAAAACAACACAAGTCAATTAAATTTCAAAATTTACAAAAAAAAAGTGCATTAGACCCATGAGCTTTGAAAATGTTGATTTGTTTGATTGAAAATTATACTTTTCTATTACGTAGATGATCTTGGAAACCAGCCTGCTTAAAGTCGTAACTAAATTTGTCCATAACCGTCTTAAATAAACCTTTAGTACGTCAAGCACCAGAGAAAATACATACATTTCACTCCAAAAGTTGTCATATCCATCAGTCGTACACCAGATAAAATTACATAAAATTTGAGATTAAAAAGTACAGGACTGTCCCACATTGTTACCAGTTCTATGTAGTCTTGGAAACGCAATATCAGCACCACTTTTGAATTTCTTTTCCTTCTGTTACGAAACCACAAAAACTGCACTTGCAGCCGCAAGACCTTGCAGTTTTCTGGTTAAGAACAAACAAAAAAAATTTTTAAATTTTGGATCCTATTGTTGCCACTATAACTGAAATTATAATTTTCCAATTAGGATCAGAAGAATTGAGAGAGTTACTAGACATTCTGAGAAGGAAATCCCTAGTTGAGTAATTCTTCATAGATCTCAAGGATCTAGTCAGGCTAGCCTTAAGCAGAATAAAGAGTTTAGTCACCGAGTCAAACTATTTTAATGGCTAAACAGCGAAATATACGTCTTCGGCATGGGCTTAAACCGAAATCTGTTACCTTGCCTCCTATCGCAAGTAGCAAGTCTTCATGTAGGTCTCTGGTGCTAGTAATCCGTTTATTTTCTTATAGTGATGTCACAATGGGCCTTCCTCTGATCTAAGTGTTATTATTTTTCGAAAAAAATGTGTGTAAAACCAAAATCTTACTTCACCATCATCATCCCAATAACAACCTACGCATCCCTCGTTTAATGGAAAAAGACTAATTTAGCCTTCTTACGTTCTTACCTACAAAAGGTACAAAGACTCTCCTGCATAGGAATTACGAGTGCAATGAGTACCTTTTCGAGTACTGCACTGGAATTTCTGTTAGACCTCCTACCTTTTCAGTCAAAATTTCCGATCTCATCTACAAATTTTTTACGTCGTTAGGACACACTACTTCCAGAGGTATATGCTATCGAACTCTTTGCCAGAGAGTGTGGCAGAAGAAACCACCGAAGTGATCTTCATCGCACAAACAAGCAACTCTAAAAGTTCTCATGTCCTTTGACTTACAATAAAATCACACTAACATGGGTCCCAGGAAATATAGGTAAGTATTCCTAGCAAAGCTCCTGACTAATTTATTAAAGCGGCTGCCCAATCTTCATATATCTATTTGTCCAGAACCTCAGGAAAATAGGTATAAGTCAATCGGATACTATGCTTAGAGGACACTTAAACATATTCTATAAATGAAAGTTTCTTAATTGGTCGGACTAGGCTAGAAAAATTCTTCTTTGCCTACCGATCTCATCTCGTCCTTAGCTCAGACAATCAAAGGGCTTAGTCATGTACTTGATTTCAGCTAGTGGGCAAGTTCATCCAACTTATTTAAGGGGATAGCTCAAAAGATCTCTACGAGGCCCTGGTGATTTTTGACCCCAATTTGCATTTAAAAAACAAATCAGGCTAATTGTTAGCAGCAGCAACAACATGGTACACAGTTTGTAAGGACTCTGCGTGTGGCATTATTGAATACGATTTTGAAGAGACTTTTGTGAGTTCATACTTATTATTTTGGCAGTAATACCACATTTTCAATGCTTAAACATTCCGAAACCCTTAAGAACTGATCTAAAAGTACAAAACAATACCTTTGTCAACAAAGTTTGGTATAAGACCATTCTACTACTCATATAGATGCTTGAGTACAAGTAATGAAGGACGTAGTTATTGGTGTTTTTGTTAAGCCCATCTAATAGGCGTCTTAAACGTCAGTCAGTCATCAAAATATAGGTGATTCTACATCTTCTTTAAAACTTTTATTGGTACTCAGCCAATGTTGGCCATATCTGGTTTCCTAGAGCCTTAGGTAACTATCAAGCAAAGCTGTTTGAACCCCAAATTCTATTCCAAAAAATTAAGGTCATACATAGTTGAAGTTCAAAAGCAGCTAACTGCAGCTACTTACACATAATATTGGAAAACAATAACTTGTTACATAGCCAGTGACTAACTAAAGATACAAATATGTCGGAAATATGCAAAAAGGTAGTTAAGACAACATGCGTGTACGCATAAGCACGGCAATTAACAATTAAAAATGTTAATGCTGTGTGCGTTGCAATTATTAGTCAACATTAAGTGACAGATCGATGTGTTTAACACAATGCTAAAACTATGCGAGAAAGCATAAAGTTTGTAACAAATAAAACAGCAACAAATGCAGAATGCAACAGAATGAAATCGTTAAAAAAATACAAGTAGGGTTTACAACACCGAGCGGTCAATAGTTCGTCATTTCAGACCATAAAATGTAAAACAAAATTCTGAAGTGGCAGTAAAATTTCATAAAAGTCTCTCGAATGAATATTATATAATACGAGATGAAAATAAAAAGCGAGATAAAAGCTCTTATGGCACAGCATTCAGTGGTAAGATGTTATAAACTATTAATTTGTTGTCATCGCACAGGTTAGTTATGAAACAAATAATTTATGTATGTAAGTGTTTATGGAGATGAAATTTAGTGCAGTAAAACAATGATGTTAGAAGGTGTTTCAAATAAGGAAATATGAGTGAGTACTATCTATACAGAGGAGTGATAAAAATATGTCCTTCCGGGTGTCACCACTGTCTAGGTCTGATAATGAAAAATTTAAATTCGCAAAACATGTATGAGATCCAAATTATTTTTGAAGAAATTAAGTGCAGTGATTCGACTATTCAAAAAATGAGGTCAAAACTTGCCTGTTGTCAACAAACAAAGAAGCATCACTCCACCGTCTAAGACAATACGTCATTGCTGGCAACTCTAACTTCTAGGTAGTCAAGGAGTTTACCTCCCTTGGAGTAAATATCAACTCCCCGAATGACACCTTAGTGGAGATTCGACGAAGACTTACCCTAGAAACCCGTTGATACTTCGGTTTGGTGAAGCAAATGGTTTCAAAAGTCCTAACTCGGAAGACAAAATGTTCTGGGTTTCCTGCCAGTCCTGCTATGTAGAGTGTAGTGCTGGACGACCAGAAAATCAGAGCAGATTTTGAGCACTTTTGAGACAAAATTTCTTTCGGAATTTCGCGAGCTTTATGAGCTGTACCCAGATGTGGATGTGGCCTAATAAGCTAAAACACGTCGACTACACTAGCATGGTCATATCGAGCGAATGGACAATAATGCTCCAGGAGTTTGAAATGATAAGAGAGACCGACCCTCCATTCTTAGGAACAAAGTATCAGGGATGCCAGAATGCCAGAGTGCTTAGTGTGGACAACTGAAAACGGCGTCCTAAGGATCAAGGAGAGTGAAAGGTCGCCGTTTCTTTGGTAGAGACTCTTTACGGATTGACAGCCCGTGGAGATATAAAGCTATGTTCAGACGATTGTTAGGTCTACAAATGTGGTGGCAATTGAGCTGACTCGCTGAATTAATTTGCTTGTCTGACAAGGGGCTAATAATGGAGTCCATGCAATATTGTCACGGAAAAATTTATAGTTCACACAATTGTCAGATATTTCAGACAAATTTTTTATTTGTAGACCCAACAATCAACTGAACATAGCTTAAGGTAGATTTAATAAGAGAAACGCCGACTTAAACGATCCATCAATTGTGTCTTGTAAGCGTATAGTTCAATATCCGCCAAACGTTCGAATTATGGACAGACAAGGCTTCCATATGGCGATATTTTGTTCAAAAAACACAATTTTCAATTTGGTTGACGGATGACTGTCTACAAGAACTGATTGAGTGCATTCACGTGTCCAATTAGCTGGACCGTAGAACAAATGCAGAAGACCATCCATCGAACTGTGGATAGAATTTCTTCCTCATACTTCCTAAATGATGCAAGAACACCAGCACGTCTAGGAAATGTCACTTTTGTAACTGAAAGTGTGCCAAAAAAATTTAATGATTCGTCATCGGTTGCAGCCAATGGAGCTTTCTCCATCGATCGTCGTTCACACCTTATACGACGCAGGTGAACTTAAAGCCACAATACCATCATTTCTGTCCTTCTTTTCTTCGTTAGTCACTAGTGCAGTCGATCCCAAACCTTTCAATGCAATTTCCAAGGCAGTGTCTTCCTTGCAACATATTTGAAAAAAAAAACATGTCAGTGCTACTACATACAGTCAATGGAAATCGTTACCAGATGATCGGATGATCGATGAATATTATCTTGAATAGATGATGTTCCAGCAGAATGCTCGCATTCACATGTTGGCGATACGTCGAGTAATAAACCTGTCAGTCAACCTCTCAGATCGTGTTGCTTGTCATCTTTCGATTAAGTTACTGATTTATGGTTAAGCGTTGTCTATAACTATCTCAGAATCGCATCCACTGGATAGGTATTCTTCAAATCAATCTCAGGTACAAAAGCCAAGAACTGATATTTCAGATCATATGAATGAAGACATAGTGATATAAAGGGACATCCAACAGAAGGTGTCATTTTAAACTGCACATCTTTGTTGAACTGTTAACACTCAATTGTCATTGTTGTTGGTGACTTTTGATAAAAAAAAAAGCTGGGAGGTTATTACACATACAATTGCAAAGATATTTAAGTAGTACATGCTTTCTAACTACAACGGCTTGCAACACCGTCATCTTTGCCGAAATGTGTCCATTGACAGCTATAGCTGGTCATAGAAAATGAATTTGTTTAACAAAGCTAACAAAGCTCTTCTTTTGTCCACGAACTGTGTACCAAAGTCAAATAAATCGCTTTGGAGGACAACTGGATAGGTAAGTCTCTCCATGAGAAAATCTAAGGAGACCCCCATCACCCCAGTCCTTCTATAAGGTGTGGAAGAATGAACTCTGTCAAAATTGGATAAAAGTTTCCTGGTAGTCTTTAGAAGAAAAGTTCTTCATTCGATGTATGGTCCTATGTATGTCTCTGCGTTGACGATACAAGGAGAAGATTCACCGAGGAACTATACTGTGACATCAACCTTGTCAAAAACATACGTATACAGCACCTAAGATGGCTGTATCATACAGAGACTCTTTCAATAGGAATTCAATGAATTCAAGGAACATGCGAAAGAGGAGGTCCATTTACCAACTTTGTGTGTGCAACTAGAGCCAGCTGACCAAGGCTGGAGAAAATAGTTGACCGAGATACAGATTCACTCCAAGCAGTACCGCCAATGAAAGTAAGGCTCTCTGGCTTTACTGGCTCTCTGTTTTTACAAATTTCTTCCATTAAGAAGCCGTTTTGGACTAGAAGTCATAAAAACAAAAGTCAATAGCAAGATACATTTGGAAAACCTCATTGTTATGAATGTTCCAAGATGCTATACAAGATACTGCTCATAGTAGCTCATACACTACACAATACTGAGTAAAACAACTACTAGACAGAAACATTTTCCTTCCTTATGCATGAGGAGGACTAACTGAATCATGTAAGCATTCAAATTCCCTTAAATAGAAATTCTAAAAATGTAATCACTTCCTTGTGCCGATTGCCTCCTCCCGTACTGGTTAAGGAACCACTTTCAATCACACATTTCAACAACTGTCACAAGAAGGCTCATAAAAAATGAATTCCATCTACACGCTCTGCCAAAGTTTTCCCGGAAAATCCTTCAATAAATGAGAGAATAAAATACAAAGTCGACTGTTCAACAACAACATTGGAATCTCTCAGAATTTCACAGAATTTTACAGAATTTTACAGAATTTCAAATTGCCTCTTCATTCCCATAATGCCTGCGACTGCCTCAAATCAGGACGACTGTGACAGTCAAGTGATTGTTTTGATGGAAAAGGATAAAGAAAATAAGGTGGTACCCACGACGAGTATCTGTATGACTTATGATGACTCTAAAATATTTATAAAAAAAAAAAACAGTCTTTTTTCGTTACTCCCTACCCACAAGGATTAACATCACTCAACAAAGTTATGATTCAATTGTTTATCCATTGCCATAATCCAACTCGTTTAACAACAAGCACAAGTTGGTCTTTCTCTCAAAGTACTGACAATGTTTTGCATGTACTCGTATACTCGTATAAGAACCCGAAAAAGGAATATTAAAAAAAAAAAAAAAACAAAAAATTCACTCAAAAACCCCCTCAAACAAAGTTGGCTTTCATTTCATAAACTATTTTGCTCTATTCGCGTTCACTGATTCGTTTGAATCGTAACCATGTTGACGGAGCTAAACTGCATCCAGCACAACATCACGAAACCGTAATCCATTTGGTTGTGAAACCAAACCCAAAAAAGTTAGATATTTCCAAAGAACCACTGTCGTTGTTATTCGCCCAAAAATACACCAAGGAGTGAGTTAAATTGCACAAAAATACACATCCAGATGCTTTTCGGTCGAACATTTCGAATAAATGTGGTTACAGATACTCGGTATTTGGTATTTTGCAAGAGGAGAACGCTCTTTGTTTTTGCACTGAAATCCGTTTTTGTGGTAAATAACAGAATTTATGTTCAGAAAAGGATTTATGCACTAAAGTTCTGCTTCTATGCAATTTCACAGTTCGCGTTATAAAAGTCACTAATATCCACTTATGGTGTATAGAAAATAGAATCAAACAAATATCTACCATGATTCGTATGGGCACTATAATCCGTTTGACACTCTTATGTATGCTTGTTAGGCAGCTTCAAAGGACATTCGTCGCGTGAGTCTACACAATCAGCACTGATCACACACGGATTTCTATAGAAAACAACGGATACGTTCTGTAGTGTGTAACAAGCTCTTACGAACCGTCGCTTGTCACTTTCAAAATAAAAATGCTGCCAGTTGATGCCACCGGGTGCTATTATATTCTCCGTCGTGCTGTCGGTGCGCGATCATATGACGAATTTCACATATGCATCTTTGCCGCTTGCCGCATCGCATCGCATATACAGTGACAACTCTGCTATCCCTACTCTCCCACCGCACACGAAATTTTCTCCATCGCAAAAGTATCTCAGAGTAAGTCAAGCCCGCCCCACCCCCCACCAGGTGTAGTTTAACGCTTCAGGTGCGTAAAGCCGACCGTCGACCATCGACACGTCGCGTCGTCATCTTCATATTCAAATTGCGCCAAAAAAAAAAAAAAACACTACCGTCTCTCTTTACCAAAGTAACCAAAGCATACAACGATCACGACCATGATCACGAAACACCGATCGAGAAGAGCTTAAGACCAGTTTGGCAACTTAGCATAGCATCTCAGCGAAAAACCCACCGAAGCCCACCAGACGAAAGGTAGACCCGTGGAATGGCTGTGAAGTAGAGAAAGACTTTTACCACTTTTGCTTTTGTTTGCAGCACTGTGGCACTGTGAGATTCCGATTCCAATTCCGCTTCGGCACTTTGCAACACTGCGGCACTGAGTCAGGTTGGCCCATTGCCATGGCCAATGCTGATGATTATGCGGCGAAGCACCGCACCAGCATAATGGTAGGTGGAGGTATGACGTGAGCTGGCGGTTGGCGTTTGATAATTTCGCGCGCGCTGATATGAATGGCATCCCGATGAGCGGGAAAGTTATTTTTGCATATTTTTTGGAATTTATTTCAAAATTTAAAATCATTATGCAGGCGGGAAACTATTGAATTGTGATAAACAACATGGGTTTAGTAAATTATGTTATTGGCCTGAGAAGGGGTTTGGGTGGGAAAGTTTGAGCCTAGAATTGAAATTTTGCGGATACAACTGAATTTATTACTCAAATCAGAGAAAGAGTCATGATTTGTGGTCATTCGTTAGAAACCTGGGTAAATAGAAGGTCTTTGCATTTTACAATATGGTAAGGGTTTGTAAAGACAGACCTACTAAGCCGGATTAAACTATTTTTAGTTTTGGAGAGCTTGACACATCGCCCATGATGAAGAATATCCGAAAGAACTTATTGAAGTCGAAGAAATACTGCTGTTGCAAGGCAGACTAGTAAGCTTCTCCTTAACCCTCATCTCCTCCTCAAAAATACTTACGTTGCTTACCCTCGTGTATGGATTTCCAAACATATAGGATTTCCATTTCTTTTGCCCTAGAAACACCATTTTTTGTAGTTAAATTTATAGTTTATCGTGAATAATATTAAATTTAATAATATTTTTGACGTATATTTGTCACATCAAATCAGTTTGTTTAAATATATAAATAAATAGTTGGTGTAACAGGTCAATAGGACACGGGACCTAACTTCTAACAACTATTCGTGTTGGCGTGATATATTTACATGAATGGATAGATCCTACTGTTTATTGGTATGTTCAAAGGGCAGTTTATTATTTGAGAATGTTTTTCACTCTCAGACGTTTGTCAGACACCCTGGAGATGTATCTAGTGAACTACATTTTAGGTGGTGTCTAGGTATTGAAACTTGAACCTATTTCTTCGTATGCGTATGTCACAAACCCGTTTTTGGCTGGAACAGCACATAGTTTTTTGTTGATAATATTTCGACTTCTTGCTATAACAAATGTGACACCTAGCCTTTTCTTAGATATTCGGTGGAAAACTTTTACATCTTTTTCAAGGAATGTGGAATCTTCGTCTTGCGCTCTAACGAGCACTGAAGATTCACAAGCTTGTGTTGAGGAAGTGCAAACTTTGGCCTCCCCACTCATTTATTTAGTGATTCTCTGCTAAGCAAGCAAGTAAAGAAACCGCTGATTTGGTTCGTGGCATACCTTTTCTCATTTCCAAGTATGTTTAAGTCCTGTATCCCCTTGTGGGTTCTAGGGCCTCGACAATGCTTACGCGCCATCGTATGCGGTTTCTGGCAATGTGTCTCAGTTCTCCCCAACTCTGTCCCAGTTGCCGTGCTTCCTTCTCAACTGTTCTGCGCCACGTACTCCTAGGACCGCCGTATATCCTGCCATCCTGAGTAATCGGGTTCCATTGTCACCTGTCACCCTTTTGGAGAGTATATCCAATCCACTGCCACTTTCGTCGTCGTATTGTTGTGCCTATAGGTTCATGGCCCGTTCTCTGATAGAGTTGTTCGTTAGGGATACGGTTTGGTCAGAAAATCTTAAAAATTTAACGTAGGCACCTATTGACGACAGCATTTCCATGTATGGTTCTGCAAGAAATATTCCACGCTCACGCAAAAAATCTCATCGCATTGTTTTCATATTTGTTTGACAAATTGGGTTTATATCATTAAAAATAGGAACAGGATCCCCTTAATAATGACTTAAATAATTTGACCAAAAACTATGCTTAGCGAGACTCCTAATAAGCCTATGTATAACTTTAGGTTCAATGTTGCTGCAAGTGTTTGCTAGACTGTCAAAGTCCTATGCCGATTGGAGTCATTTTTTTTTTGCGGCTTCTGGCTAAGATTTTATGCTTCCGCATCTTTTTGTCCTCCACAAAATAGGCAAGTTCGATTAAGGATTTTTTTATAACCTTTATTTTTTTTTGTGATATTAGGACGCTCTCTAGAGGTGGAACCGTGGATTTGTATCGGAGAGTCGCAGCACACTCTTTGTCAATATCCGGGCATGTTATTGAGTGCTGATGGTATCGAAGGAGACGTTAGGTAGAATGTTAATGTACATACTTTTCTCTAAATGGTAGGGACCTTGCAACCTTGTATAACTCATAGGACCAATACTTACCTTCGTACGAGGTGGTTGTCTGGTTGACTGCCTAAACAAAATCGTATGATCAGGTTGTGTGTGGACTGTCTCACTTCATTTTTGGAGAAGTTGGAGAAATGAACATCATGGTTTTGGACATCCTTCACATCATGGTACATCTTATAGAGTTCGCGTTGTACATATATTCTCCTCCATTCGCCATCAACTCGTTTTGTCTGTTCTTCAATTGCCGTGAAAGCATCTATGGTGCCGAACTGAGAGCAGTCGATGATATCCCAGCAGCTGGACAGATTTGTTGACACCTGACCTCCGCAAAATCAGGTATACCTTTGGAATAGTTTGAAGAAATTTAATTTCACCGCGTGGTTTCTAAAGATACGCTCTGCAACTGGATCAGTTTAGCCGAGATCCTGAATTCGACCGCCGTTACCTTGTAGCGATCAAATCCATGAATAGTATCATATGTGACTTCGAAGTCGATGAAGAGATGATGAGTTGCTTTTTGGCACGATTTACCTTTATGTGAAAATTTGGTGTATCGTCGACCTGCCGGGACGAAGGCCACACTAGTACGATCGATAGTTCTTATAAGATGTGGGATCGCCTTCCTCTCAGATGAACCATATAGAATGAAGTTCAGTCTCGGGTATGGATTCATACACCCATTGGTGATTTGGTGCATAGAGCCTACCAAAACATCTCAACCATGTTTGAAAAGCTGTGCTGATAGATATAAGTATCTAAGCCTGCTTCTTTAGCTTGTGGTGGTTGCTTTCTTTGTTGATTCGATGTGGATTTGCTTCTCTCTCCTTAAATAAGTCTACTACCGATCAGTCAGCTAAACGCTTGTCTTAAGGTTACGTTTATTTAGACGAGTACGATCGTCAAAGCAGACAGGATACAAATCGCTTGATGTATAATAAATAAATAAATCAAGTTTGTGAGTCGTCGCTACATGACGATGTCCTCACTCTAGAATCTGTGTGGTAAGTAAATCTAAAGTATGTACATACTTTCTATCGTCTCATGAAGGAAAGAAGACATTTTTTTTAGCCTTTAACGTCCCGTGGCCATAGCTGTCTACTTGTAGGATAAAAACTACTTCAACCTGTCACCAGGAATTTAGCGTCTGAAATAGTTTCGTAAACATCTTAGGCAACCAAGGTATTCATAATCTTACACTCTTGGTACACGAATGTGCGATTTTTAATTGCGCCTCCGCACAGAGCAAACAAGAAACCGCTATGCAACCGCACGATGTGGAACCAGTTCGTGATGTCGGAAGTAATAAAATAGCTATTCGAGGACGATAATCGCTGTCCAATTTGCATTAATAAAATATACTTTATAGGCTTAGCAACATTTATGTCATAACCACTCGAACTATGTAACTAAAGTTGCATTTCATAGACAACATGGGTATTGCATATGAACACCTCCTAGATAGAGAACTCAATTCAGGACAAACTGCATTAACACATGACTTTCTTACAAAACCCACTTAAATTCAACTTTAAAGCAACTGAACTTGAAAATCTGCTCACGGCAAGGGCTCATCAGAAACTCGACACAAAAAAAAAAAAGGTTTCATGTCAGATGTGATTCACTCTGATGAAGTTGGCATTCCTTGTTGTCGCTACAGTTTGATCCCACACGGTTCACTATTAACAGACGCGAATCTTATTCGAAAACAGTTGAGTCCTTAATTGGATTTCGTTTTCATACATAATATATGTATATGGCAACCAACATGTGGCACTGAAATGTGTCCTAAGGCGAAAAACCGTGCCAGGATGTTATTCATGAAGCCAATTGAAAATGTTAAGGAACACAATATGTAGTTCTTCCCATTCGATATACATATAGATAGATACATATATACATAAGTGTAGAAGTTTTGGTATATCCTGTGGAAGGATTTTTAAAATCTACGTCGTGCACGTTATTAGGTAGAGGCTAATCCGATGACCTACATGTACTCCTATGCAAGGAAAGGGGTCAATTCGCATCTAACGTATGTGGTTTTAAAATTGTTACACATACATATGTATGTACGTAGAAATATTAGTTTTATGACAGTAGGTACGTGCTGTCGTTCAATCTACGAACAATTTAGTCATATCCAGCAGCACTGTTAATGGTTGAAGTTGATTTGTGTGGCCGACGATTGATTTAGATTAATTCCAAGAAGAATCGTGACAAAATTTTGCTTAGATCTGGACATGAGCTATGGCTACAACTGACGCATTACAGAAGTACGTGACTTCCTTACTAGATCTCTATCAAGAAAAAAGTTGTTTCTTAAAGAGGCTTGTTGTATTGTAAAACCTGACGAGAGTCTAAAACCGTCCTTCATTATTTCACAAGTCTATTACTATTTTATGGTCGTTTTATGAACTGAGAAATTAATACTGAAACATACATAATATTCTTATTTTGTGACTGATTTAGATGCTGGGGGTGAGGTGAGTTCAGAATCAATATTACACAGAGAAGCCAAGTGAGTTTAAGGTATGACTTAAGCAGTCATTCAATGAGTCAATAGCAGCGCTCACAGGGTTAGGCTTGTCACTAGGCACTAAGCACGAACGAATAAAATAAGGTATTTAGTTTTGATACTTGTTTCGGGCGAAGTTAAATCAAAGGATGTACTCACTGAGCTCTACATGAAAACTTTAATGAAAGCTGGACAATTTCGAAAGGAAAAAAGTAAGGTAGACAAGCGGCATGACGTGCCTAGCGATAGAACAAATTTGGCCAAAACTAGATCTGAAACGTTCTACGAACTTGATCTTACTTTTAAAATTACCTATTTATTAGCTCTGTAATAGTCTAATGCGAAAGCACTCAGGTAGGCTTAGTGTGAATTCTAACGATTTTTTTCGGCAATTAAAGGAATGAAGAGGGGCAGGAAATTATTCTTTTCCTTCTGTGGATCTGGACTCCTCTTTCTAAGGAAAGAAAACTTCACTTGGATGCTTCGGAATTAATGATCTAGGAATTAACCAATACAAATATTTTGTGCAACAGGTCCATGGTACCCAGGGCCTAGGTTCTTACAACCATTTGTATTGTACGTGTTATGTTCTTTACACGAATGGAAGGGACCTAAGAAGGGATTTAAGAACCTTCCCCATGACAGTGATACTCTCGGATATTTGTCAGACGCTCAAGAGGGGTGGAGCCGTGAAAATTCTTTTAGATGTGTTCAGCTGGGATTCGAACTTCGAAACCCTTGCTCTAAACAAACTCAGTGGGGGATATTGAGCATGAGTGGAACAAAAAATCTCCGCAGATTGGGCATCGAAAGCTTTCATATTGTGATTATATACTTAAATCCTTGAAAAAGCAGTTCATCCACCTTATGATATTCCACCCGGGGAAGTCCCAAAGATACTGTTAAATGGATTTTCACAGACAGCTAAAAATACTAGACTATCTGGATTCAGTTGAAGATGCAGATGGAGATGCTGGATATTATGAAGGAAGTGCATCAGTACCTAACTCCAGAGAATGACAGGGACATGCTGTGAAACACTTTGAATTAAATAGGAGCATAAATAGGATAGATTAGGTTAGATAAATGGGTGCTCTTGTTGATTAAAGTTGTCATTGGCTCACTTATATTAGAAGAGAGTCCATTATGCCCAATAAGACAATTGAGAATCTAACTTTAGTCTTTGATGGCTTTTTTTGGCTGGGAACAACGTTTCGGTCAACGGTGGGCGTAACAGAGCCATGTTAACCGATTTTTTTTACTGAAATTGAAGACATGAATTTGGACAGCTCTGGTTCATGGAGGATGGCGCGCCATGCCACACAGCACATGCCACAATCGATCTTTTGCACACCAAAGTGCCATTCTGTTCATCTGGTTAGGTTCTTTAAAACGTTTCACAGGAGTTCTTTCAGAGAGTTAAGATGCCTAGCCGAAACTTATACAGCAACGTCATCCATATAAGTGCTTGCCATGCATCCGTCCACTTCTAGGACTATTAGTAGATTCAAGAAGAGGGAATAGTATGACGCCTCGTGGAGGTCTGACATGTCTTAATGTCTTAATGCAAATGATTCACTCAGCTTCGAATTTACAATCCGATTAGATTAGTCAACTCGCAAATTAGTCATGTTAGTCATGAGGTTGGGTATTTCACTTTCATTTTCCTTGACCATTAGTATTGGTACACACCAACTGCCCACATTCAGTTACCAATTCTTGCTTCACGCCAATCTAAATAGAGGACAGGTCTCCCTCCAAATTCTTATAATTGGGTTGCAAAAACCCACAAATTGACACAATTTCAAACTCAAGCCCCAACAAAAGATGTCAAGCCCATCGAAGCCGTGCTGTAATCTCATTGCGATTTATTTACCCTCCCTGACAATAGCCGTTTTTGAGCTGTGCGTACCTACACTCCTACCATTTCGATATCGCCTTTGTATCAACTACTGAATTCTTCCTAATCGCATCACCAAAGAAAGGTGAACCTAACCCAATGGAGGCACACCTCAACTTACGTTTTTTTCGAAACTTAAAAGAAAAAAAAAAAAACATTTCTGTTGTATTTAAACAAGAAATGTCGAGAAGAAAAAAAAACTCGTTTTCACTGCGTGTGTCACAAAGTGGGCTCCAGTGAAATCACGCCTATGTGTACACTTTCTCGGATAACAACACCCAAGGAGGAATTCCGAATTAGATAATCACACACATAACGTATGCTAATTGATGCCACTCCACATGAGAATCAGATGACGGAACGGCTGCAATCTGGATCGCCCCAATCCGAAAGCCCTTCAACCAATGGCCCTGAAAAATGGAAAATTCGGTTTAATATTCATAATGCGGTCGCATCTAGATACATTTTTTTGTAATTTTGATTTCGCATTCCTTTTGATGACACAAAACCGAGAGCAAATAGCAACTTCCTGATTCGTTCAATGAATCAACGAAATTTCCGCCTTCACCGCTTTTGTTCCAAAAAAAAAAGGAGAAAAAAAAATCGGCATTACACAGTGTGCACCATAAATTATTCCCATGACGTACTGGATGGAAATGTTAATCGGCTGAAACCATATGACAATGTAAGCCGTTTGCGGATTTTTACCCAAAGTGATTTATTCATCGGAAGAAAGTTAAATGGTTAATTTATCCATTGTTTTCGGCAATAGCGGATCGGATGTCTTTTTTTGTTTTTTTTTTTAAAACAAAATAAATATTTGACGAAAGTGCGAATGGGTGGCTATGGACGAATGTATCTATCTGTAGTGCGTTTAATAGTTCATCGTTTTTGTATGCTAAAGCTGGCCACTCTGGGACATAGTCAGACAGAGGCAAGCGAAGAGATTGTCAGATTGGGCACGTGCTGGAGGCAAATCAGCTTTGCTTTTCAAGCCAAGCCAATTATGTTGTTTCTAAGGAAACTGTGTTGGTTACAAAGCGATGGTATTACGAGAGGTGAATTTTTAATTAGTGCATCTTTTTCGGGTAGATATTCAAATTCTCTTGGAGTAACTTTAGCCGATTGTTATCGAAACGGTGAACGTAGAAGTTTACATAAGCCTATGATCGCGGATGATTTTTTTTGGGTGGAGTCTGCCAGGTGGATTGTTTCTCATTTGTTTGTTATTCAAAAGGAAGGGGAAAGGAGAAATTCGAGAAAAACTCCTTGAAGTTTATCGTAGATAATTAGATTACATTTCAGTTAGGGGTGGTATTCAAATTTGTTTGCTCATTAAGTCATTGATTTGTTTACCCTATTCAAGTAATGAAGTACTGTTCTTTGGTGTAACATTCATTTTGTTTTGAAGTTTGTTCGCAGGCTCTTACAGGTACTAGACTCTAGTGGCACTTGGAACAGTTTTCTTAGAACTAAACAGGCTCATATTACTGCGTATAGTGGAAGGAGAAATAGTTCTTTAAATGTATTTAGAGGTGAAAGCCATATCTATGTGAATAAAGGGCGTTAGGCTGTTCCAACCAAATAAAGAATACACAATTTTTAAGAGGACTTACAACCTTGAAAGGATTGACTAATCTATTAGACAGGCTAAATTGAAATTGTTGACTGGCTATGAGTCGTTATGTTAACATGCATTCAAAAGCCAAATGATTTTCTAGGGAATATCCAAGTTTAAGGATTCTAAGACATCAAGTTGAATTTAATATGCCCTTATCATTCCACTAGACGGACATCCTTAGCATTTGGTTACTTTTTGTGCAGCATCTCAGGTAACCCTGATTTCGGTTCCATCTGTTTGCACCCTATTCAAAGGTAATATTAAGTTTGATACAGTAACAGAGAGAAATAATAGAGATAGAACCTTTAAAGTGTATGCATATCTTCATATATTCGTGTCCGTCCGTCCGCTCCCTCATATACCACAACTGGTTGATCCTTACATTTATAGGTAGGAGGATGAAATTTCATTTCGAAGCTTTTCAGAAAAATCAGCAGTACCAGTGCAAACATTTTTGAAATCAGCCCACTTCACTATTTTGTATGAAATCGAAAAAATTTACTTAGACAAAATATTTAGATATTTGTATTCTCTACAAGTCGTCTATACATCAGTTTTGACCATACCCGCTCGTAGGACATGTTATCTTCAAATATGTTAAGCGACCATGCCCACGTCATAAGGCCTACATAATAGGGAGGATAGGCTGTCATAAGATCCGTTTTAGACGAATGTACAGTAGTGCGTGAGAAATTTATGAAAATATGGTAGGATATGGCTTTTCAAATTTTACAAATTGACACGCCCACTTTTTAAAATTCTAAAATTTCAGTATTTTAACAAAAAATACAAATAAAATTAAACTAGAGCATTCTGTCCAGTTTCTGATAGTTGGTACTTGGCCAAATGCTTCAGTCTTTTGTGAATCAGTGCCCGACAATATCCAAATAAATCTTCTGGAATTCACTGAATCTGGAGAGACTTTTTCAGATATACCTACTTTTGTAAGTTCCTTTTTAAGTCTATAGTATTCCTTTAGGATTCGAAGGTTAGTCTTACATGCTGATGTAACCTACGAATATTTTAGGTTATGTTGCCCTAGAAGTTTATTGTCTTTTCTAAGTGTTATTCCAGATTCTTGGGCTATTTGCCCGCTGGTCTCTTAAACTCTACTTTGAAGATGTGATCCCCTATTCCCCACCTGGTGCTCCCTTTCTTGGTAGGGAGTCGCCCATTTCACTACCCTCTATTCCTACATCGCCTGGTATCCAACGGAAGCATTTCCACATAAATCTAGACTTAATGGCATAGGAATCTATTGCTGTCATAGCAATGATTTAAACACATCTATCTATGGGGTAGATTTTAACCTTAAAAATGCTGGTACTTTTGACTATGGATTCAGAGTATTTGGTATTGCATGGTGGCATTATTGATTTGGGTTCTCTATCCTCGTGAAGGGCACTATAGTAGTTTTTGACAAATACAGCCTTATCCCAGTCGACATGTTCCATGTTAAGTCCTTTTTGAGTTCTCCTTTTCGCAAAATGGTACAGATTACTTTTGAGCGAACGTTTAAAGAGATCCTAGTTAACCTTCCTTCCAGCTTCCAACTGGGTTGACTGTAATACATATGCAGAATTATAATCCTGTGATGAGACATAAGTGTCTCACTAAACTTACTCCACTCGGTAACAAATCTACGCAGGCTACTCCTGCCTAAGGTGAGGGACTCCTCTAAGTAAATAGTGTGAGATGTGCCAAAAGGACTTTCCAATCGACTGTCATTTCAGCTCAAATACGTATTTTCCTCTTAGTCATAAAAAAAAAAAGAAGTTGTTTGGAGTCTCAAATCCCAAAGGATTTCTGAAGATGCTGCTATCTTTCTCGTGTTCTCTTCGATGTGTTCTCCAGCTTTCCACCAATTTTCATTTCATTTTTGAGAAAATTATTCCCCACTCTTAAAAATTCGTAATTTTACAAATTTTAGTGCAAAAAGTTTCTTTTTTCATGTACCTAGGCGGAGATCGTCAAAAGACATGCGAGCTTGGGGATAGTTTGCACATTGAGTTCACTTAAAAGGCCCAGACAAGGTATAATGAATGTCATGCTTTCAATTATTGTACGTAGTTGTCAAATTACTCAGCAAATATTTACCCAACACTTGCGAACATATAAAGGATACGTGAGTATGTTTAATCACTTAATTCACTTAATTATGTGGCTTTGTACAATTAAGTATAGACTGACCAGATAAGAATGATAGGAAGATAAATTTAAATAAAACCACAACGGTGTGAGATATAAAACTGAATCTGGGTTTATTTTGAAGCTACATTTATGCCATTATGTATGAAATAGGACATCGTTCAAAAAGCCATCTCAGCTCTGCTGGTAGTGCATGAAGCGGCCGATCCAACATGTACGCCCACCCAAGCTCAAACTATGAATTTCTGGAGAATGCTGACGAAATAAACGAGTATCTATGACACCACAATATATCACAGAATAACAATTCTCCCAAAGTTTTGTGTGACATTAAGCTGTTCTTTCCTTGGTATCTATGTTTACTTTTGTTTTAAAATCGACTGGGTATTCATAAGATACATTCAGCTTTAGTCTTTCTTTGTTTGACAAACAATGTGGTTGCATAGTTGTCAAAATTTCCATAAACCTTGAAAAATACAACTTTTTTGTTAAATTATTTATATCTGATCTTCAAATCACCTTCATGATCAAAGACTTTCGTTTGTTCCAAGAAATTTCTTCAAATAATCTACTAATCCAGTCAGTAATGAGTAACCATAAGTTCCACACGTCAAAAGCAACTGAATACGCTCCTCTATATCACCGATGATTCAATTTAATTCAAACACTCTTTCATAAGATAATAGCTTATTCGATAATCACAAAGTGAGTCTCTGTAAAGCATTCCAATAGCTGCGAGCGTTACAAATTTCACTTCATTAACTGCACCGTTTCCCCGAATCCAAATCACCGTCATTTACCAGATTTCTGATCCACTTACAAGCAACCTCATAACATTATGAAATAGACTTCTTCCTTCTTCGGCATTCCAATCATAACCAACACGTATCGCAATTATAGATACCTGATGTGAATGAATTCACAAGCTTGGTGCTGGCATGGTAACTAATAACTTACACCCGCAATCGGGGGGAAGGAAAGACATCCATAATTGCATGCACACGCTCTTAGACGCCATCAAACAGTGCGTTGTCGTCGTTTTTTTTTTTTTTTTTTGATTCCAATTTCAATCATAATTGGTAGAGCGCGCTTTAGATACATTTTACTGGGAGGAACTATGTACGCAGTTAGTGGCCACAGTTAGTGGTCTAAGGAAAGTCACCAAAACCACTTCCATAACTCTTTGAAATGAAAACAGAAAAAAAGTAAGTTGCGCTTGAAATAAGTGCACGCACTCCATCCGGCTTCAATATGGCCCGGTGTGCGTCGCCTTCCAGCCGGCGTAGTTGTGGCCATTGCACCGGTCGCAAGTTGTCTTGTTAACACAGTGAACGAGTTAAAGCGAATGCTATGTTGGGTTCATGTTAAGCGTACGCTCAATGGCTGGGTAGGTTAGGTGGGCATCTTGGGATGCTGCAGTACCTTTGCCGAGTGCACTGAAGTGTCTTAGTCACTGGCTTGGTATGTGGTTTCACTTCTTTCAATCATTTTCACATTCGTTTTCCATTTTCCATCCGCTTGGTTTCTTTGCACGATTTATTGCGAAAATTATAAATAAAAATTCGAATACAATAGTGCAACACAATATGATTATGCACATTACATGCTATGAGCTATGAGGATTGGGATAAATTGATTGGATTCACGGATTAATTAGGTATAGAAGTACTTTCCCACTCCGACATAGAAGAGCCACTAAGTCCGTGAGTTGCGTGGATTCACTTTAAGAGAATTCCTTTGGAGCAGCAAGGAGCAATCAATATTTCTTGCTGGAAGCTGATGAACAATTATTTAGTATCTCAGCTACTTGCCCTAAGGAGCGATCCAGAACAGATGGGACCTCGTGGCTGGCTGCGATCCAAACTAACAGCGATACAAACGCAAGAGACTAGAATTAAAATTCAGTCAGAGTCCACGTTCACCACAAGAAAGAGACAAGAGGTCCCAGATGTAGATGTGACACTGAATTCTGGGTCTCTGGTGGTCAAAGGCTGGCAAGTTACATTCTTCGACCACAGAATAATCTGTTTCACCCCATCTGAAGCCCTTACACCGCAAACAGCCTACCGCAACCCCAAAAGACTAGAACCTTTTCAGGAGCTCTCTAGACTGTTCACGAGGTTCTCAATCTCACATTTACCACAGCCAGGAACAACAGGAAATTCAGCTCCATATGGTGGTCAATAGAGGACCTTATGCAGGAATGCCAGCAACCTTTACAAGGCGGCCTAGTGCGCAAAGGATCCCTCTGACTGGGACCGCTACAGGGAAATTAATGGTATTTTCATGTAAAGGACAATATAGCCTTTTTGAGTAAGTTCTGCAGCGAAATGGACTTCGTAAATGACGGGACCAGACTATGCAAATCCTTGTCAAAGGCACCCACAATTTCAGGCTTCATACAGAAACCAAACGGATGCTGGACAGACTCATACTCCGAGACCCTGGAACACTTTCCAGCGTGCGAAATCGAAACTTGAAACACAGCAGTAAGCCTTATAACAGAACAACCAACACAAGTCACTCCCTGGTCACCCAGATCGTAGACGTGAGAAAGATCAGCTGGCCTTGATAGTATCCTCCCCATGATCCTTCAGAGGAACAAGGAGCACATAAGTCCTTGGCTAATGAATATCTTTCCTGGATACCTTAATATATATTCCTCGAGCCTGGCGAGAAGTCAACGTTGTTTTCATACCCAAAGGGGTTAAACGCTCACCCAATAGCCCAAAAGACTCTAGGCTGATCAGCCTTATATCGTCCCTACTTAAGACATTTGAAAGACTAATACATCTACAAATTCGTTCCAAACTAAGTCCTAGATATACATATGACCCCAAAGCAACACCCTATACTTAAAGCCGATCTGTTGAGATAGCCCTGCATCAAGTGGTAACATTGATTTAAAATTTATTCCACAATGCTAGCGGCCTTCCGAGACATAGAAGGAGCCTTCAACAATGTGAATCGCATTCGATAAGGCAAGCATTGGACCAACACAAGATAGACCGAGTAATCTCAGTCTGTGTTGAATCTATGGTCAAGACGAGACACATCAACTTGGAACTGGCCTTTAGAGGCAGAAAACACGACGGGAAGGATAGAAAAAAGCATCCATAGCCGCCTGCACATCCAGTACAGTCTTTGGCAGAAAATGATGACCTCTGCAGAGGCTGTGGCGACACCTTCACTTCATCTGCGAATGCCAAAGCCTATGCAGAATTAGAAAAACGGACCTCGGTAAATATCAATTCTAAGACCTGGGCGAAGGCTTGGTTCAGGGAACCATGTGAAAGCTGAAAACCAACTTTTGTCCTGGGACTCACAATAGATTCACCAGTGATCCGACTATTGGATGCACATGCGGGCTTCCGTTCTACCTACCTACGTAACTACTTCTCGATGTTCTTCGAGGGATTATAAGTTAATAAGTTTCAAATGGCCCTAATATAGGGGTAAGGTATATTTCTCGTTTCATTGGAGGCCCCGTAGAACAAGTCAAGCGAATGGATGTCATGGTAAGGAGACTACACTTGGCTAATAGGTCTGACGAATTTTGTGACACAAAGGTTACAGATTAGATTATTATCTTACGAAAGAGAGCATTGACTTGGCCCTCCTAATAATCTAGCCAATATGGCAACGAAAATTGAGTTCTTAATCACAGATGACGTCGAAGCAGTAAGAAGATGGTCGAGCCAAGCTTGTCACCGATGAAATATGACCGAGTGACTGGCGAAGGACCTTTACTGGAATAAGTGATAGTCTAACAACTAATTGTATTGACCTCAAGGACATTTGAAAATTATTCAGGTCAACTTAGAGAGGGTAAGAGCTCGGTTGAATTTACATTTGTCTGGAGATTCTCATGGCATCACCGTCAATGGAGATATTTGATACTTTAATGATACGACCAGTGCACACAGACTGGTTGTAATGAATTTTTTGCTTCTCCAAAGCATTGAGGGAACACCAGACGGTTGAACATTGGTATGAAAGAAGGTGGATCCCTAGGTATGCCTAGGACTAAGAAAAAAAGGACAATCGAGACCGAAATTCATAAGACCAGAACGTTCAAGGTCAATGCATGCATAAATTACGAATATAAATATTTATTGCCATAGATCAGGACATACCAGGGAAACCTTACACATGGCTATCAAGTGTATCTGTAATAGGTATGTAGGTGGGTAGAACAGGGTGGCCGCATGTGCAGGCAATACTGGGATCACTGGTGGATCTATTGTGAGTCCTGAAACCCAAAGGAGTGTGACATCAGGGTTAGCCATGATTGATATGAGTTCGTCATTGTATCGTTTCAATAGTTTTGTTTTGACGACTGTGGATGAGATGGCCTTTATGGCGCTTTGACTGTCAATATAGAAGTTTCGTAGATAGTATGGGTCTGACTATGGCGGTGTACGTCCAGTAGATAATGGCAGGTTTGAGCCCCCATTTTGCCGAAAATTTGCTTAGGTTAGGTTAGGTATGTGGGTCGGCGACTAGAACACGTCGCCACACTCAGGTCAATACAGACCCATTGTGATACCCAAAGGGGAAAAAGTCCCTTGACCTTGGTAAACCCTAGTACTGATTAGTATTTGTGGATCACCAAACCATCCCGTTGATTTGATGAACCTAAAAATTTCATTTATTGGTCTGTTCGCTAATTCTTCGAGGTCACGGAAAAAGTGTCGCCCTAGAAATTTGAATCTAAGGTGGATAAGCCCAGGGCAGGACAAAGAAATTGGGTTGTATCCTCATTAGCTTCCTCGTCTCCACATCCCCGACATAGATCTTCATCCGTGAGTCTTAACTTCCTCATGTGGTACAGAAGAGAGTTATGCCCCGTAATAATTCCTATAAGGACGGAAAGAGACTTCCTACTTTCTTGTCAAAGCAAGGCCATAGGCTTCTGCTGACCAAACAGGCGTCCAGGGAGGACCATCTGCTATTGGCCTCACTTCTGGCCAAGATCCATGCCTTTTGCTTCAATGTGCAAGGCGGGATGAACACCGAGGTGTCTACCTGTTGTGACGTAGCTACAGAGCCTCTTCTTGCCAATTCGTCTGCCTTCTCATTGCCTGGAATACCTTCGTGTCCAGGGACCCAGCAGAGTGTAACCTTGTGCTGTGTTCCAAGAACCTTGAGTTCTTCGCGACAGCACTTCACAAGCTTGGATTTTATTTCAGTAGCAGTAATCGCTTTTATTGCCGCCTGGCTGTCGATGAAAAAGGTGATACCTTCCGGTGGTATTGCCCTCATCGCAGTCTCATGGGCAGCTATTGTCACTGCCAGGACCTCCGCTTGGAAAACACTGCTATGGTTCGGGAGCCGGACTGATCTAGATATCCTCAGCGGCCTACATCCATCTTAGATCCATCTGTACATATAGAGATGGAACGTGTGTTGGCAGGCTGGCCATCCTTCCATTCTTCCCTGCTTGGGAACGAGCTAGTAAACGGTCTATGAAAATCTAGGGACGGAGTTAGGTAATCCGTAGTATAGACTTTTCCTAGATATTTCTCCTGGATCATGGAATGACCTGTTGCATTATGATTCCAGCTATGCAAACTCACTTATTCTTAGGGCACTTATAGCTGCCGAGGTTTTAACGAAAATGTCCAGAGGTAGAAGATTGAGGATAGCCTCTAGTCCTGCAGTAGCTGTTGTTCTCATGGCACTTGTGGTGCCAATGCAGGCCAATCTCTGGATCCTCGTGAGGGCCGCTAGGTTGGTGGACTTGCTGGCGGACGGCCACCATACAAGACAACCATACGTCAGAATAGGTCTTACTATCGCCGTATACATCCATAGAATAATTTTAGGTTTTAAAAAAAAAAATATGCTTAGAAGGCTATGGATCGTTCTTTTCTATCTGAGATTTGGATGAGTGTTCCGTTGAGTAGCAGGGATCCGGTTTGTGGGATCTTTCTCTTATTAGTCAAGAGGATCACCTCTGTCTTTAGCGGGTTAACGTTTAATTCACATTCTACTGCCCACTTGTGTAGGGTATTAACCGCAGATTCGATGGTGGATACAAGCTTTCCAGTCGTTATTATGACAACATCACCCGCGTATGCAAGAATTTTGACCCCACTTGCTGGTCCAATGCTAGACTTGTCGATTCGGACTTAACAATGTTGAAGGCTCCATGTATATTTAGGATAACAAGAGGAACTCTGTTCAGGATGCTAATTTAGTGAAATCAAGAAATTCCTTAAAAAACGAATGCTACAAGGACTATGTATGTCTAAGCGGTCATCATTGGAGAGCTAGACCATAACGTATCTATTTAAAAAGTGAACAACTTTACCTCTGTTATAGGTACTCAGTCCTCTACTATCGGTTACCGTGCAAATAGTACTTTAATATCTCTGAGTGTAAGGCAGATGTTTACCCGAGATTTTCATTTAATTAATTTCAGTCAGAGCTGAGAACGAATCAAACTAAACTCAAACTCAAACAAAGAATTTAATCTAAGACACAACAGAAGGTCAAATTTAAAATAAATATTTTCTAGAATTTGTTTTAAGCTAAATGTGGATCAATGATACTTTGGTAAATATTCACTTTATTTACATCTGAATAGTGTATTCTGATTTTCGAACACCCTTTTGTTATTAGTAGAATATACAGGAAGTTCTGAATTCGTTAAGGTTTGCACACTTAAGTGAACAAATATGTATGCTCCAACAGGTATGAGTATGGACCAACATTTTGGAAGGCTAGACAAAGTTACATTTCAAATATCAGTCAAATAACAGCAGTGGTTGCCATATTAAATTTGTTTATTTCCGACAAAAAGTAAAAGACTGTCTTGCGGCTTATGTTAGTCCAAATATTTTGGGTGACAAGTTTGTAGAAGTACAAGGTGGCACAGAAGTTGTCACTCGGTTTTCTATGGCTTTAATTTTGTTTATGAACGAAAAACTTTGATTCTGCTTTTGGATTATGTTTACTTGATGTCTTAAATTTTTTTTCATTAAGTCGTGTAAATGATTTTGGCTAACTGACCAAAATTTGGGCCGAATCTATGGCGTTTTTCAGGTCATCCTATTCTTGCCGCATATTCTTTTTGAGGGCTTCAAGAGTATGAGCCTTTTTGATATAAAACCGTGATTTAAATAACAAAACACGAAAAGAAATCAAGCGATCGTACCGGCCACTTGCATATCGGCAACACGAGAGATTCGGCGATCCGGAAATGCAGTCCTCATAATTTCGATTGCGGCTCATGTAGTACGTGGCTTTGCTAGATCCTGTCTGAACCACATCTTCTGTAGTCATCATTCATCCAATTGAGGAAGAAGAGAGTCATGGAACATGGCTCTGTAGTCCTTGCTGTCCAAAGTAGACGTTTAGCCCGCGGCGTTTGTGAAAAAATAAGCCCCGATGACGCCTCCAGTGTAAACAGCACATCATACAGTAACTTTAAGTGGGTTTAAAGGCTTTTCATGAGTTATGCGTGGATTTTCATTTCCCGAGAAGCGATAATTTTGCTTATTCACATATCCACAGAGATGGAAATGGGACTCGTCGGTAATGATGATTTTCGATTAAAAGTTGTCTCCCTCGTGGTCGAGATTCAGAATTGCTAGAGCGTAGGTTAAGCACGCTTGGCGGTCAACAGCTATCATCTGACAGACTGTCTGCACTTTGTAAGGGAACATCTTACAGTCTTTCACCAAAATTCTCTGTAAGGACACCCGATTGACGCCCAATTGCATGGCTCAACACAGAAACAGAATATTCTACTAGAATTGGGCTAAGAAAAGTAACTTTCAGGATGTGCGTAGCTGGTCCTGTGGACTATAGGTAACCCATTTATTCACACATTTTTGGACTGAAAAATTTTCTGCTTCCAATACCCATACGGAGGAGCTATTTCAGCTCGTTTGTGCCTATAATGCACAGAAACGGAATATCCTAGTAGAATTGGTCTAAGAAAAGTAAGTTTCAGGATGTGCGTAGCTGGTCCTGTGGGCTATAAGTAACCCATTTATTCACACATTTTTGGACTGAAAAATTTTCTACTTCCAATACCCATACGGAGGAGCTATTTCAGCTCGTTTGTGCTTATAATGCACAGAAACAGAATATTCTACTAGAATTGGGCTAAGAAAAGTAACTTTCAGGATGTGCGTAGCTGGTCCTGTGGGCTATAGGTAACCCATTTATTCACACATTTTTGGACTGAAAAATTTTCTACTTCCAATACCCATACGGAGGAGCTATTTCAGCTCGTTTGTGCTTATAATGCACAGAAACAGAATATTCTACTAGAATTGGTCTAAGAAAAGTAACTTTTAGGATGTGCGTAGCTGGTCCTGTGGGCTACAGGCAACCCATTTATTCACACATTTTTGGACTGAAAAATTGTCTGCTTCCAATACCCATACGGAGGAGCTATTTCAGCTCGTTTGTGCTTATAATGCACAGAAACAGAATATTCTACTGGAATTGGGCTAAGAAAAGTAACTTTCAGGATGTGCGTAGCTGGTCCAGTGGGCTATAAGTAACCCATTTATTCACACATTTTTGGACTGAAAAATTTTCTGCTTCCAATACCCATACGGAGGAGCTATTTCAGCTCGTTTGTGCTTATAATGCACAGAAACAGAATATTCTACTGGAATTGGGCTAAGAAAAGTAACTTTCAGGATGTGCGTAGCTGGTCCAGTGGGCTATAAGTAACCCATTTATTCACACATTTTTGGACTGAAAAATTTTCTGCTTCCAATACCCATACGGAGGAGCTATTTCAGCTCGTTTGTGCTTATAATGCACAGAAACAGAATATTCTACTGGAATTGGGCTAAGAAAAGTAACTTTCAGGATGTGCGTAGCTGGTCCAGTGGGCTATAAGTAACCCATTTATTCACACATTTTTGGACTGAAAAATTTTCTGCTTCCAATACCCATACGGAGGAGCTATTTCAGCTCGTTTGTGCTTATAATGCACAGAAACGGAATATCCTACTAGAATTGGGCTAAGAAAAGTAAGTTTCAGGATGTGAGTAGCTGGTCCTATGGGCTATAGGTAACCCATTTATTCACACATTTTTGGACTGAAAAATTTTCTGATTCCAATACCCATACGGAGGAGCTATTTCAGCTCGTTTGTGCCTATAATGCACAGAAACGGAATATCCTAGTAGAATTGGTCTAAGAAAAGTAAGTTTCAGGATGTGCGTAGCTGGTCCTGTGGGCTATAAGTAACCCATTTATTCACACATTTTTGGACTGAAAAATTTTCTACTTCCAATACCCATACGGAGGAGCTATTTCAGCTCGTTTGTGCTTATAATGCACAGAAACAGAATATTCTACTAGAATTGGGCTAAGAAAAGTAACTTTCAGGATGTGCGTAGCTGGTCCTGTGGGCTATAGGTAACCCATTTATTCACACATTTTTGGACTGAAAAATTTTCTACTTCCAATACCCATACGGAGGAGCTATTTCAGCTCGTTTGTGCTTATAATGCACAGAAACAGAATATTCTACTAGAATTGGGCTAAGAAAAGTAACTTTCAGGATGTGAGTAGCTGGTCCTATGGGCTATAGGTAACCCATTTATTCACACATTTTTGGACTGAAAAATTTTCTGCTTCCAATACCCGAACGGAGGAGCTATTTCAGCTCGTTTGTGCTTATAATGCACAGAAACAGAATATTCTACTAGAATTGGGCTAAGAAAAGTAACTTTCAGGATGTGCGTAGCTGGTCCAGTGGGCTATAAGTAACCCATTTATTCACACATTTTTGGACTGAAAAATTTTCTGCTTCCAATACCCATACGGAGGAGCTATTTCAGCTCGTTTGTGCTTATAATGCACAGAAACAGAATATTCTACTAGAATTGGTCTAAGAAAAGTAACTTTTAGGATGTGCGTAGCTGGTCCTGTGGGCTACAGGCAACCCATTTATTCACACATTTTTGGACTGAAAAATTGTCTGCTTCCAATACCCATACGGAGGAGCTATTTCAGCTCGTTTGTGCTTATAATGCACAGAAACAGAATATTCTACTGGAATTGGGCTAAGAAAAGTAACTTTCAGGATGTGCGTAGCTGGTCCAGTGGGCTATAAGTAACCCATTTATTCACACATTTTTGGACTGAAAAATTTTCTGCTTCCAATACCCATACGGAGGAGCTATTTCAGCTCGTTTGTGCTTATAATGCACAGAAACGGAATATCCTACTAGAATTGGGCTAAGAAAAGTAAGTTTCAGGATGTGAGTAGCTGGTCCTATGGGCTATAGGTAACCCATTTATTCACACATTTTTGGACTGAAAAATTTTCTGCTTCCAATACCCATACGGAGGAGCTATTTCAGCTCGTTTGTGCTTATAATGCACAGAAACAGAATATTCTACTGGAATTGGGCTAAGAAAAGTAACTTTCAGGATGTGCGTAGCTGGTCCAGTGGGCTATAAGTAACCCATTTATTCACACATTTTTGGACTGAAAAATTTTCTGCTTCCAATACCCATACGGAGGAGCTATTTCAGCTCGTTTGTGCTTATAATGCACAGAAACAGAATATTCTACTGGAATTGGGCTAAGAAAAGTAACTTTCAGGATGTGCGTAGCTGGTCCAGTGGGCTATAAGTAACCCATTTATTCACACATTTTTGGACTGAAAAATTTTCTGCTTCCAATACCCATACGGAGGAGCTATTTCAGCTCGTTTGTGCTTATAATGCACAGAAACGGAATATCCTACTAGAATTGGGCTAAGAAAAGTAAGTTTCAGGATGTGAGTAGCTGGTCCTATGGGCTATAGGTAACCCATTTATTCACACATTTTTGGACTGAAAAATTGTCTGCTTCCAATACCCATACGGAGGAGCTATTTCAGCTCGTTTGTGCTTATAATGCACAGAAACAGAATATTCTACTGGAATTGGGCTAAGAAAAGTAACTTTCAGGATGTGCGTAGCTGGTCCAGTGGGCTATAAGTAACCCATTTATTCACACATTTTTGGACTGAAAAATTTTCTGCTTCCAATACCTATACGGAGGAGCTATTTCAGCTCGTTTGTGCTTATAATGCACAGAAACAGAATATTCTACTAGAATTGGTCTAAGAAAAGTAACTTTTAGGATGTGCGTAGCTGGTCCTGTGGGCTACAGGCAACCCATTTATTCACACATTTTTGGACTGAAAAATTGTCTGCTTCCAATACCCATACGGAGGAGCTATTTCAGCTCGTTTGTGCTTATAATGCACAGAAACAGAATATTCTACTGGAATTGGGCTAAGAAAAGTAACTTTCAGGATGTGCGTAGCTGGTCCAGTGGGCTATAAGTAACCCATTTATTCACACATTTTTGGACTGAAAAATTTTCTGCTTCCAATACCCATACGGAGGAGCTATTTCAGCTCGTTTGTGCTTATAATGCACAGAAACGGAATATCCTACTAGAATTGGGCTAAGAAAAGTAAGTTTCAGGATGTGAGTAGCTGGTCCTATGGGCTATAGGTAACCCATTTATTCACACATTTTTGGACTGAAAAATTGTCTGCTTCCAATACCCATACGGAGGAGCTATTTCAGCTCGTTTGTGCTTATAATGCACAGAAACAGAATATTCTACTGGAATTGAGCTAAGAAAAGTAAGTTTCAGGATGTGCGTAGCTGGTCCTGTGGGCTATAAGTAACCCATTTATTCACACATTTTTTAACTGAAAAATTTTCTGCCCCCAATACCCAAACGGAGTAGGTATTTCAGCTCGTTTGTGCTTATAATGCACAGAAACAGAATATCCTACTAGAATTGGGCTAAGAAAAGTAAGTTTCAGGATGTGAGTAGCTGGTCCTATGGGCTATAGGTAACCCATTTATTCACACATTTTTGGACTGAAAAATTGTCTGCTTCCAATACCCATACGGAGGAGCTATTTCAGCTCGTTTGTGCTTATAATGCACAGAAACAGAATATCCTACTAGAATTGGGCTAAGAAAAGTAACGTCTGGTCGATACTTCGGGGTCCTTTGCGACATCTTCAGCCTTAGCTGCTATATTCCCAGCAGAATGGATTCTCCGAAGCCGGCCACACCTGGCACCATCTCATGTTGTCCCATACTTGTTGTACCTACTACTTGGTGTCGGACGACCGGGAAATTCAACACCAGCCACGATTATTCATAACATGCGATTTATGTCTGGTTGACGTGTATTTTGTGTCTGTTTACTTCACAAATGTCAAAGAAGAATTGACATTTGCCGCCATTTGCAAAATTTATAGCTCCTTCCGACAGGTTGATGATATAAGATTTCAAGAAGACACATATGTATGTATATTTTCCGCAAATGTCAGCATTAGCGTTTTGCCTTCGAATAGGGTTATTGAAGCTACTGTGCAAAACTACACTCCCTACTCTCGTTAGAGTGAATCCTTTTTAAATAAAAAAAAAACAAAACATCAAAGGACACTCTGATTCACTTCTGACAAATGAACTCATCCAATATTTCCAGTAATCCCTATATCCTTTCGGATTGTAAATAGTTCACCACAATCAATCGAATCGAAGCCAAATGTATTTAATTCAACGTAACAATTGTTTTTGTTTTAATTGTAATAGGTAACCAGTTTCCAAAAAAAAAAGTTGAAAATACGATATTAAACAGTGACTTCTTTTGAACTACATTCAATATGTGAAACGTATAGGTTTTAATTAATCCAATTATAATATGGTATATGGTTACAAGGATGTTTTTGTATTGCTATTACTATTATCCTGGATATTATCGACAATTAAAAGCCATGGTCCATTTCATAATCATACAAATGTAATTAAAAAAAAAGAAAAATACAATAAAAACTAGGACACAAAACTTTGCTCAATTTGCTTTTGTTACTAGGTTCGTAGTACGTATAATAAAAGTATCTGTGTACCTGAGATATTTGCAATTATTTCCACAGTTTTTATCATTACTCGTATTCTGGTCGATTTATGTTTTTATTATTATCATGGCAACATAATTCTGTGAAATAGTATCGCATTTCATAACAAAAAGATACTAATGAACAATGGCAAACAAAAACATTAGAAATGGCTTAATTGTGCTTCATTGGATTGTGTTACACCCTATTGGAGAGGTTTTTTTTTTATTATTATTTTTTTTGTGGAACTCGAGGACAACTGGGAAAAGTTTTGCATTTTTCGAAAAAATTAAAGTCTCTTTAAACACTTTTAACAGTCGTGTTGAGAATACGGGTAAGACCGGTGCTTCAGTGAGATGGATAATCTAGTAGATACTCTTTGATACCTGCAAGGAGATGGGTTTTAGGTATCAGCAGATAGAAAAACTCAAGATCGACGTATGATCACTGGCTTCCTCATCTCCACATTCCCCTTTCTTGTCAAATCAAGGAAATAAGCTTCTTGTAATCACACAGGTGTCTAGGGAGGACCATCTACTATTAGTCTCTCTACTGGCCTTGATCCACGCCTCTTGCTTCAGTGCTCAAGGCGGGATGAACACCGAGGTGTTGTACCTGTTGTGATATTGATTCAGAACCCCTTCTTGACAATTCGTCTGCCTTCTCATTTCCTGCTATTCGTTCATGTCCAGGGACCCATCAGAGGGCAACATTCTGCTGTGTTCCAAGAACCTTGAGTTCTTCACGACAGCACTTGACTAGCTTGGATTTTATTTCAATACCAGCAATCATTTAAAAAGGTGCTACTTTCCTGTGGTGTTGCCTTCATCGCAATATTGATGTACCCAGCGGTTTAGAAAATATGTCAGACTCTACGCCTATATCCATCTTTGATTCATCTGTTCAGATAGAGATGGGACATCTGTTGGCATGCGGACCGTCCTTCCATTCTTCTCTGCCCGGGAATGAGATTGTGAATGTTCTATTGAAGTCTAGGTACGGAGTGAGGTAGTCCGTGGAATGACCTGTTGCATTGTATCTCCAACTATCTGACTGGCTTAGGGCACTCATTGCTGCCGAGGATTGAACGAAAATGTCCAGGGTAGAAGGTTGAGAATAGTCTCTAGTCCTGCAGTAGGTGTTGTTCTTGCACAGAAGAGTCCTAATAAAGTCGGGATTGTGTCCTGCTGATGTTTTTAAATAGAATTTGCCAAATCTGCAAAATTGTGGAATCACAGTGGAAAAATGGATAAACTTCGAACTCAAAATCTTTAAAGAGGCTTAGCTGCGCCTGTGAGTGAAGGTGAAGGCGATTTTGTCACGGATATTCCTAAAAGTTATACGGTATTGACTAACCGAGAGTCTTGGCACCAGTGAGTCGCCAAAGTTTTCAAACCGAGATCTGCTTACGTCAATATACCAACCATGATCGTATGTCTCCGGTAAACATTAGCTATACTAAATTCTCGCCTAACAAGTTTACAAATTCACATAAGGTTTGAGATTGGCTTTTAAGAGTCTGTATAGGATTCGTTCCTATGCAGATTTCAATTGAAAGTAGGACTACAGGTAGACTATGAAACAGATCCCGTACTCATTTCAAGTTGCTCTCTGTGTCTAGTCCTCCACCATACCGAAAAGATATGTTTTTGGCCAAAATCAAACGACCAACAGTGCCTAATTAACGAACTCACGACGTTGCATATGGTCGTCCGGTTTCAATTATTGGAACAGCACAATCTTGTACAGATGTTGGCCCAAATACAACCGATGCCCAATTCAGCTGATAGACGCCGAATCCACATTTCTAGGTCTTTTTCGATACTGGCCGCTGTGGTGGCTATGTTTTATTTATGTGCACAAATCTCTGCCTGATTGGTGGCTTAAGGGTCTAGAGAGTGTACTTACACTTAAACTTTCCCAAGGTGCGACGAATTGCCTGCGCATTTAATGATTTCCACACGCGGAATGGCGAACCATTTCTGAATATTTTGACAGTTGGATGTCATTGGCATTTTTGACAGCTGGTGAAACATAACAACGCGGTAAGCTTCGACTACTGCAAGAACTTCAGTCCAAAACACACTAGATACATATGAGAGTTGGATTGACTCAGATATCCGAAAAAATGTCAATGTCAATGTTTCAGCCACTTGTCTAAATTGTTGTTTCACACTCCTTTATTACCGCGGCTTTCTCCTAGTCCACCCTATATGGACCGCTATAATTCAACAGTTTACTATACCTACACTTTGCTTCTCACAATATGATCACAGTACATACTAATAGGGTTTTTCTTCTTTTTTTTTGGTTCAAAGAAGAGCTCTGAATAGAGTCTGAAAGCATGCTCAGATCGTATTTTGAACAATCTGACTTATTTCAGAAACACAACTGAGCAGTACGCTCTCAAATAACAGTCTAAATAGATCGAAAATTCATGCTTTTAGGCATAGAACATATAAACCTCACATTATTTAGTTGTACTAGGGAGGCCCAGATGTTTAGCATACAACCAAAAACTTCTATGAAAACAGTAACGAAGTCTTAAAAAGGGAAAATCACCAAACTAGTCAGTTTCCTTAATTGTTGATGATTTCTGCTCCCTTCTTTTAGGTTCTCACAACATCATGTATCATACAATCAAGTCACGTGAGTTGTGCTGTTAAAATAGCACTAAAGCGCTAATTAAGCCTCATCGTGGAATGTTGTAGTTACCACTTACATATCTAGCCACTGAGATGAAGACTCAGAATAGATATGTTGTATCACAATTTCACTTGGATGGCCCCTGGTATTCTAGTCACTAAGCTGATAGAAAACCAGAAACTGGAATACTAAACCTATTTAGCGAAATGCCAGTCATCCAATTGCCAATTGACAGTTACTGCCGGACACAAATACAAAATATTTTTGTAGCCAGCCACTGCTAGTTGTTGATTTTATGACCGCACTGTCTGGCGCCCTTGGCAGACCAACAAGGTCTGTTCCTGCACTAAAAATCGTAAGTTCTCAGTTCATTTCTGAGAGTGGAGGTGCAAGCCTCTCAGAGAGAGTTAAAAATACGAAAAAGATAGGACCGAACGAATGTCAGAAAGTGCCATTCGGCCAAACGTAGCTTAAGTATCTTTACGTTAACTTCTAAGTTCTCGGAAATTAAAAACAAAATAAGATGCACTCTATACGCCGGGGTACTGGAATTCAAAATTATAATCCAATAACCATTTATCAGACCATATGCACATTTTTGTGTAATTATTTTCCACATAATAATTTCGAAAAATAGTTTTGGCCGGACACCAACTACTAATTAGAGGCATCACTCATCGTATTAATTAAAATAAATATACCGCTTATTGTTTTCCCCGGGCGTATCTAATTCATTAATTAGAAATCAATTTTACACCCATAGTGGCATAGTCGATGGGCGGTCCACACCTACATTTCCAATGCACGACCGAATGTATCGCATCAAGCCAGAAAGCAATGCCCGAGTAATGATGGTTCCCGAACGAAACCTAACCGAAACCGAACCGAAACCTCTCGAAGAAGAACATCAATTAGATTCTAGAAACTCATCCGTTTAACCATTAAACTCTCCATGGCGATGTTTCACTTTCAGCGAACCCGGCTTTCACACAAAATGTATCTAGATAGATAGTTGTGCAATTTTTTTCTCTACTATGGCCATTATTTCGATAAGTAATTGAAATTAAAAGATAAAAACCATCGATGCCGGTCTTAAGAGTGGTAATGAATCTGATTTGTGTCGATTTCTCTGCACGAAATCTTAATTAAAACGCAAACACGGAAGTCGAGTTATAGACGCATACTGTTCGGCTATGTAAGTTTCGTAAGTTTTGACGCATAATTTTGAATAATTTCGGATTAAAATGTATCTTTTGGTTTTAATAGTCCGTCTTGTGTGTTGGTTTTTTAAGTCATCTTATCACTTTTCATTTTAGTTTTGTTTTTCTTTGCTTTTTTCTTTAAACGAGGAATCCCATTGGAGCATGTAGCATGACGATGATTAAGGTTTTGATTTGTAGTTACTGTTTGAGCGGAAGAAAACAAAGAGCCGACATCTTTATTAGCATTCGTGTATGAAATGTCCATAAATCTGGATCAAGGAGGTAATGCATCTCTCATGCATATGAGTGCATTATGGCTGATGGGGATTTATTGTTCGTGTGGTTGACTGATGTGGGTTGGTGGCCACCTAACGTAGACATTTCAAATAATTTTTTTTACCTATTTTTCACCAAAAGACTGAAGATTTTTCCTGTTGAGAGTGTGGTGTCAGACTTGCTCAATGGCAGTAGGTTTACAAAGAATTAGTCGTGGCTTAGTTCATCAGCTCGTCAGCTTAGCAAGCCTAGTGAAACGACGGAAAAAAGCAAAGGGCTTAGGGAATCATTTATGCTACGCCGGACAGCAGGGATAACAAAGCTGAGTAAAATAAGAAGTTCGCAGATTCAAGAAAGCCTTTCAGTTAAAGAATTCGTCAGATGCTAAATAGAGCACCACTTTTTTTTTTTTTTTTTTCCTGGACCCTAGCCCATATGGCTGATACTGCGACGTAAAAGATCTATTCTATCTTAGCATGTAATTTTACTCTAAGAGACGTACCACCTAATATCTGGCGGCGAGCATGTTACCTTGCGGAAGATGCACTACCTCAGCCAATGCAGAGCTGGACATTCCTTTGTCTAAACTTAGAATTTCCTTATAGGAATATGGCTTGACCAACCTCTTGGATTGTCGTAACCCCGGGACATTTTCCCAGTGGGTTAGACGAAGTATATGCTCCCATGCGTTGATCAGCGCTGTGCCATTAGCCCAGTTAACGCCACAGTAAGATTCAGGTCCAATGAACGCAGATCCTGAGCCAGCCCTGGCTAGTTCATCTGCAGATTCGTTGCCTGCAATCCCCTGATGACCTCGAACCCATCCGAGTACCACACTATTATGTCTAGCAAGAGATTGTAGTACATCGTAACAGCATTTAACTGCTAAGGAGTCCATTAAGTTGGACGACAGAGCTCTGCGAGCTGCCTGACTATCTGAGAAGATATACATTTTAGCGGCTTTGATTCTCTTATTAAGGTTTAATTTGGCGGAGATCTTAATGGCATGAAGTTCAGCCTGGAAGACCGTGGGACACTTTCCCATAGGTATTGAGACTGTGGTATTGGGTCCAAAGACACCAGCACCCACTCCAGAATCCACCTTTGATCCGTCTGTGAACCATACCAGACCTCTAGGGTCCAGTGTTGGAACACCATTAAACCAGTCTGCACGGTCTAATATGTTAACCTCAAATAACCTACCGAAACAGTATTCCCTGACCATAACGTCGGAGACAGTGCAGACCATGTCTCTTTGTGGCATTGAGTCAAGAATTTTCAGGTGTCCCACGTGGTCACCTGCCTTAAACTTGTATTCTACTTGGATCTTGATAGCGCATCCAGCAGCCGTCTTCCTAATGAAGATTTGTAGGGGGGTGTGCGTAGGGGGTGTGGCTTCTAAAGCTGCCGTAGGGCAGGTACCCATGGCACCTGAGATACCGAGACAGGCTATTGTAGTCCGTTCAAGTACTTTTGGCCACCATACGATGGCCGCGTACGGGATAATGGGCCTCACTAACATTGTATATATCAAATGAAGCATTTTAGGATTGAGACCGCAAGTTCTACCATAGAGGCGTCTACTGGCCCACATGGCCCTGGTGGCGCGTTCTATGGCGGACTTGATATGAGTATTCCAGTTGAGTCTTTTGTCAAGGATGACTCCGAGATATTTGACTTCACTGGAGTACACTAATGGCACTAGAATGGTTTTGCTAGGGTTAGTGGAAAGACCCTCGCTAATAAACCATTCTAAGACTAGTAGTAAAGCACCCTGCATGACGCTAGAAATAGTCAAGCCCTGCTTATCACTAACAATGATCGCCAGATCATCTGCATAACCAATGGCGATGTAGCCTGATCTATATAGATCTGCTAGAAGTTTGTCGATACCTAGTGACCACAGAAGTGGAGAAAGGACGCCTCACTTGGGGCAACCTTTAACTGCGTTCTCAGATACAGACACTTCTCCGGAGAAAGAAGTAATGATCCGACTTTCGAGCATGGCTCTAATCCATTGGTTGGTCGAATCTTCGATACCTCTGCTACTAATAGCCCTTGCTATTAAGTCGTAGCCAGTGTTATCGATATCATTCAATATATTCCCCAGACCATAAAACCACTGGATCACACAAATCCAAAAACACCAGCATTTTACTTTTCTTAGTGTTCAACCGCACAGGTGGGCCAGTAGAGATGTAAACGGTGGGCCATCTAGTGGTTTCTTTTTAAATTATAGGTTATTTTGACACTGACAGCCGTTTCCCGCTCGAGATCTTGACAGAAAGTCAGTATCATACCTCGGCGGAACGAAATGAGTCGCTCTACGCTTGAACAACGTTGGGAAATATTGAAAACTTATATTCAAGTGAGTGCTGGTAGCCCAAACAGTGCGTTATTTGAAAAGAAGTTTTGGCCGAAATGAAGCACCCGCCGCGCCTGCTGTACGCAACTTTGAGGAAAAAGTTGGTAAGACTGGTATGCTAGTGGACAACACTCATGGTCCCCGTCGTTGTATGGTGCGCACAGACGAGAATGTGGCTGCTGTAGCCGAGAGTGTGAGACTAAATTCACGAACATCAACTCGCCATTGATCTCAACAGATCGCAGTTTGGGCCTTAGAGCAGCTTGAATTGGACATGGATTTTGGGCGAAACATTATCTTTTCTGACGAGGCGCATTTTCATCTCTGTGTCCGCATCTGGGGCTCGGAAAACACGCACGTTATTGCGGAGAAGCCGATACATCCACAGAGAGTGACGGTTTGATGCGGATTGTGGAGTGGTGGTATCATTGGACCATTTTTCTTCAAAAATGAGGCTAGGAACAGCGTTTCAGTCAACGGTGGGCGTTGCAGAGCCTGGTTTTTTTTTTTTTTTTACTGAAATTCAAGACATGAATTTGAACGACCTCTGATTCATGCATCGATCTTTTTATCGTATTATCAGCCGTCTTGGCGATGTCAATTGGCCGCCTCGAAGCTGTGATTTGACCCTTTTGACTTTTGTTTGTGGGGAACCGTGAAGGACCGATGGTATGCCAATAATCCAGACATGATTCAAGCACTTAAGGCCAATATCATCCAAACAATCCGTGAGCCACAGCCCGAAACCATCAACATGGTCTTGGAAAATTGGTGCCACAGAATGCGCTACTGCCAAGCCAGCCCAGGCAACCACTTGAACGATGTTGTGTTTCATAATTCATGGGAATGTTTGTAACTTTGTTCACTTTGTTGCATTTTTAAAAAGAAACTTGTATTTGGCCCACCCTGTATAGTATGAAATCGCTATAAAGACTGATTAGAAAAGCGATTTACGATGATTATCACAATGCAACGTAACATTTCCTTAATTCAAATGAATCGAATCAAATCATTAACTTTTAGTGAAGATGAGCTACGATAGCTGCCGCGACAATCCAATTTGCATGGCAGCCATGGTGGACTATCCTCTGAATTCACACCAATAAATCGCATGACTTGACAGTTTTCATTTCACCTATCCTCATACCGATTTATGAACGGCAACTATTCCAATCGTATTGAAATACATATTTTCACTTTTCAGCTCATCACGTAATAATTGTATCTGCTGGTACGAGTATCTGTCAAACAACTGAATGCAATAACAATAACCTTTTCCAGGAAAGAAAAGAAAAGCCAAAATATTGCCAAACATATGAAAGTGCGAATTCTTTCATTTTGGCCACAATTCCAAATTGAATCATTCTTTCTTTCTATAACCCACACACACAGCCATCAATAGAAATCAAAATCAATTAACACAAACATTAGTAATGGTTAATTTACTGTTTGGGTGTCAATGAACGGAGAAGTTACTTCATAACCGCAACGAACTAACAGATAACCATGGGCTAGCCATTGTTCAGATTTGTTTCGGTAATATTGTGTATTGTTGGGTGGAAACTGAAATTGAAAGCCAAGATGTTTAGTGGAGATTTTACGTTCCGACACGGAGTGCAATTGACAAGCAGAAAATTTGCAAAGGCAACTGATTGACATCGCTTCCTCCATCCTTTTGAATTTACCAACAAGCAAACTTTCACTGTCTTCTGCTGGATATTGTAGTTCTTGAATAGAAATAAAATGCATCTGGAATGAGTGATGTGGTATGGGATGGCATGGGAGGGTGTACTATTTGGAGCACCTGGAGTCTCGACACGAGCACAATGGGATTTGATGAAAGAACGAATTTTATTTATGTTTCTCTCTTTGATATTTGCATCTGTTCATCTTATATTTACCCAAACATGCGACACCTTTTTTAAGGAAGAGGAGTGCTGGGTTGAGAAATAAAATGCATTCTTCCTCAGTGGCACGTTGGTTGGAGGTCTCACTGCACTGCTAAAATAGATTGAATCATCTGCCAATGGTGTCATCATCTTGGTAATATTCAATACTTTTCGACAAATATTTACCAAGTATCCAGTTTAGCTTCTCCTATCAAAAGCGTTTTGTAGTCTCTATAGCTGACGGTCAAATGTCTGCAAGCCTTGTGAAGAAAAATAATTCAAAATTTTTATTTCTACCATCTCTTGGATGAATTCAAGTTGAATATTCTGGTTCTGGCCAGCTACTGCATCGCTATGTCTCGGAAGATTAAAAAAAATGTGATCACCGAAAATTGTATGAAAAAACGGGTTACGCATACGCCACAGGATCAGATTCTGACATCCTGGACCTACCATTTCGTGGTTCAATGCAAGTTGGTTGTTCCGTTTCTGGGCATCATGAGCACACACCAGGTTAGCTGCTGCCTCGCAATGTCTCGGAAAATTAACAAAAATGTATGAAAAAATGGGTTACGCATACGCCACAGGATCAGATTCTGACATCCTGGACCTACCATTTCGTGGTTCAATTCAAGTTGGCTGTTCCGTTTCTGGGCATCATGAGCACACACCAGGTTAGCTGCTGCCTCGCAATGTCTCGGAAAATTAACAAAAATTTATCACCGAAAAATGTATGAAAAAATGGGTTACGCATACGCCACAGGATCAGATTCTGACATCCTGGACCTACCATTTCGTAGCTCAATTCAAGTTAGTTGTTCCGTTTCTGGGCATCAAGAGCACACACCATTCTAGCCGCTGCCTCGCAATGTCTCGGAAAATTAACAAAAATTTATCACCGAAAACTGTATGAAAAAATGGGTTGCGCATACGCCACAGGATCAGATACTGAAATCCTGGACCTACTATTTCGTGGCTCAATTCAAGTTGGTTATTCCGTGTCTGCTACCTCGCAATGTTTCAGAAAATTAAAAAAAATTTATCACCGAAAACTGTATGAAAAAATGCTGGACCTACTATTTCGTGGCTCAATTCAAGTTGGTTATTCCGTGTCTGCTACCTCGCAATGTTTCAGAAAATTAAAAAAAATTTATCACCGAAAAATGTATGAAAAAATACGCCACCAGATCAGATACAAATAACTTTGTCGTTATTTTATATAATAAATCGGAAAGTCAAGCAGGTACTGAAGCCCTTGTTCGGATGGTCCTTCTCAGATACTTTAGTTGGCCATTTCTACGCCAAAATTATTACATTTGCTATTACGTTTTGCACGACTTAGCTGCTTATGCATAATTAAAAGGAAAAGTGGAGTGTTTCTTTGAAAAAAAAAAACAAAATAGAAAGGATTAACCTACGTGAAGAATAATTACTTAAACACCACAGCACCCACAATACCAGCACTGGACTCAAATCCATAAGTACGTAGATAGTTCGAAAAACAAAACAAAAAAAAAAGTCTAATACTCTTATACAATTGCTTTCCAACGAAATTTTACCTCAACATCTCGAATAGAAACTTTATCTTCATAATTAGTTTCCCAGCGAAGTGAAAACTAAAACTTGCGAATATTAAATATTTTTAAATCATTAATCCTCCCATCCCACAGCGGAGTTGGTAATCCGTTAAGCCCTCCACTCGGAGTACAGTCAAGCGTTGCTAAATAAAAATTTTATTAATTGAACATTCAATTAAAGTTGACTCTACCTGTCGGGCGGCAGCAACAACAATAAGGTGAGCCGAGAGGCGGGAATTCGCATTTCTTCCCAATGAATGATGGATTTACTTCTTCACCGTTCCGAGTGTACTCTGGCTACGGCTTTATCATTTTATTGGCTTTCAGGTGAGATAGATATAAATAAATTGAAAGCACTATGATGGGGTTAATAGCCGAATCGGAATAAATACTTCCCGTTGAATTGCTGGTTTCTTTTGTCGATAATGTTGTTGGATTGGTAAATCTTTTTTTTATTGAGTACGCTACACGTGGAAAGAAAAATTGTTTCGAGTACTAAGGCGTTTTCTAGGCTTTTGGCTTAATTTATCGTGGGAGTTGGTAATTGATGATCGACTTAGTATAGAGTACAATGTCATTCCGCACAATCAAGTATGTACATATTTGGGAAAAGAGCAAAAGGATCAAACTGTATACGATTTGTTTTTCTTATTTCGGAAATCTATTTAAGGTTAACAGGACATAAAATATCTTGCAGACCGATGAATCAGAACAAAATCCAACTGAACATATTGCAGACTTGGTACCATCTTAGAATTGAAGTTATGACCTTCAAGTTGTACTAATAGACATCTTGAACTCGCAAAAGACTGTCAAATTTTTCCAAATAAATCATCTATTCATTCGTAGTCTAAAAGTTGCAAAGTCCTTTGACCAGTTCTACTAGGGACATTATCAAAACATACTGAGAGACCGGCCAACGTAAACAAGGAAACTTTGTAGTTACTTCACCAGCCGGTGTTGGGAATATAGAAAGAACACTTCTGGATCCGCTGTCAGGTATAACGAACCATTCACATATTTGATGAGGATAGCAACATCGAAAATTAAGGCTTCACCGAACAGAATAGCTTGGTGAAGAGCATACGTCAACTCGTTTCTACGATTGTCAGAGTCAGAGTAAAATATTCATAATAAACCTCAGCATTAATCTCCTCGAATCTGATTCCCCCTTTTCAGCTTTATAGGCTTTTGGAACGTGGAGCGTACAACTGACCAAAATATTTGCACTACGGCAGGTACCAGAGAAAACCCAGTTAGTCGAATTAACACCATTTATTCGACTTTAAGGACGGATTTCACAGAATTTATAGAAACGAGCTATCTATCCAGAGCTTTGTTTAGTTGTACTTCCATGGCAAACTCGCCAGGGTGTGCAGACATTGGAAAAATTGTGTGAAACTCACAACACAACACCAGGCACAATTTTCCAAAAGAATATGAAGTTTAGATGACTGAATAAATATACGAAACCCTATAGCGGAATTTCTCTAGATTCAAGATATGGTTCGGTGGCGTATACGTAACCCATTTCTCATATATTTTTCGGTGCAAAAAGTTCCTATTTTTCTCAGACAAACTGGGGCAGCAGTTAAGCTTGTTTGTGCTCCACATAGACAGATTCAGAATATATGGCTCGAATCGAGCCACGCAACGGCAGATCCAGGATGTCAGTACATGGTTGGGTGGCGTATGCGTAACCCATTTCTCATACATTTTTCGGTGCGAAAAGTTCCTATTTTTCTCAGACAAACTGGGGCAGCAGTTAAGCTTGTTTGTGCTCCGCATAGACAGATTCAGAATATATAGCTCGAATCGAGCCACGCGACGGCAGATCCAGGATGTCAGTACATGGTTGGGTGGCGTATGCGTAACCCATTTCTCATACATTTTTCGGTGCAAAAAGTTCCTATTTTTCTCAGGCAAACTGGGGCACCAGTTAAGCTTGTTTGTGCTCCGTATAGGCAGATTCAGAATACATGGCTCGAATTGAGCCTCCAGAAGGCAGATTCGGGATGTCAGTACATGGTTGGGTGGCATATGCGTTACCCATTTCTCATACATTTTTCGGAGCAAATAGTTCCTATTTTTCTCAGGCAAACTGGGGCAGCAGTCAAGCTTGTTTGTGCTCCGCATAGACAGATTCAGTATTCATGGCTCGAATTGAGCCTTGAAAAGCCAGATCCAGGATGTCAGTACATGGTTCGATGGCGTATGCGTAACCCGTTTCTCATACATTTTTCGGAGCAAAAAGTTCCTATTTTTCTCAGGCAAACTGGGGCAGCATGAGTAATACATTTCTCATACATTTTTCGGTGCAAAAATGTCATATTTTTCTCAAGCAAACTGGGGCAGCAGTTAAACTCGTTTGTGCTCCGCATAGACAGATTCAGAATATAAAACTCGAATTGAACCTCGAGAAGGCAGATCCAGGATGTCAGTACATGGTTCGGTGGCGAATGCGTAACCCATTTCTCATACATTTTTCGGTGCAAAAAGTTCCTATTTTTCTCAGGCAAACTGGGGCAGCAGCTAAGCTTGTTTGTGCTCCGCATAGACAGATTCAGAATAGAAGTCTCGAATTGAGCCTCGTGAAGATCCAGGATGTCAGTACATGGTTGGGTGGCATATGCGTAACCCATTTCTCATACATTTTTCGGTGCAAAAATTTCCTATTTTTCTCAGGCAAACTGGGGCAGCAGTTCAGCTTGTTTGTGCTCCGCGTTAGCAGATTCAGAATACATGGCTCGAATTGAGCCTCCAGAAGGCAGATTCGGGATGTCAGTACATGGTTCGATGGCGTATGCGTAACCCATTTCTCATACATTTTTCGGTGCAAAAAGTTCCTATTTTTCTCAAGCAAACTGGGGCAGCAGTTAAACTCGTTTGTGCTCCGCATAGACAGATTCAGAATATAAAACTCGAATTAAGTCTCCAGAAGGCAGATCTAGGATGTCAGTACATGGTTGGGTGGCATATGCGTAACCCATTTCTCATACATTTTTCGGTGCAAAAAGTTCCTATTTTTCTCAGGCAAACTGGGGCAGCAGTTAAGCTTGTTAGTGCTCCGTATAGACAGATTCAGAATATATAGCTCGAATCGAGCCACGCGACGGCAGATCCAGGATGTCAGTACATGGTTGGGTGGCATATGCGTTACCCATTTCTCATACATTTTTCGGAGCAAATAGTTCCTATTTTTCTCAGGCAAACTGGGGCAGCAGTCAAGCTTGTTTGTGCTCCGCATAGACAGATTCAGAATAGAAGTCTCGAATTGAGCCTCGTGAAGATCCAGGATGTCAGTACATGGTTGGGTGGCATATGCGTAACCCATTTCTCATACATTTTTCGGTGCAAAAATTTCCTATTTTTCTCAGGCAAACTGGGGCAGCAGTTCAGCTTGTTTGTGCTCCGCGTTAGCAGATTCAGAATACATGGCTCGAATTGAGCCTCCAGAAGGCAGATTCGGGATGTCAGTACATGGTTCGATGGCGTATGCGTAACCCATTTCTCATACATTTTTCGGTGCAAAAAGTTCCTATTTTTCTCAAGCAAACTGGGGCAGCAGTTAAACTCGTTTGTGCTCCGCATAGACAGATTCAGAATATAAAACTCGAATTAAGTCTCCAGAAGGCAGATCTAGGATGTCAGTACATGGTTGGGTGGCATATGCGTAACCCATTTCTCATACATTTTTCGGTGCAAAAAGTTCCTATTTTTCTCAGGCAAACTGGGGCAGCAGTTAAGCTTGTTAGTGCTCCGTATAGACAGATTCAGAATATATAGCTCGAATCGAGCCACGCGACGGCAGATCCAGGATGTCAGTACATGGTTGGGTGGCGTATGCGTAACCCATTTCTCATACATTTTTCGGTGCAAAAAGTTCCTATTTTTCTCAAGCAAACTGGGGCAGCAGTTAAACTCGTTTGTGCTCCGCATAGACAGATTCAGAATATAAAACTCGAATTAAGTCTCCAGAAGGCAGATCTAGGATGTCAGTACATGGTTGGGTGGCATATGCGTAACCCATTTCTCATACATTTTTCGGTGCAAAAAGTTCCTATTTTTCTCAGGCAAACTGGGGCAGCAGTTAAGCTTGTTAGTGCTCCGTATAGACAGATTCAGAATATATAGCTCGAATCGAGCCACGCGACGGCAGATCCAGGATGTCAGTACATGGTTGGGTGGCATATGCGTTACCCATTTCTCATACATTTTTCGGAGCAAATAGTTCCTATTTTTCTCAGGCAAACTGGGGCAGCAGTTCAGCTTGTTTGTGCTCCGCGTTAGCAGATTCAGAATACATGGCTCGAATTGAGCCTCCAGAAGGCAGATTCGGGATGTCAGTACATGGTTCGATGGCGTATGCGTAACCCATTTCTCATACATTTTTCGGTGCAAAAAGTTCCTATTTTTCTCAAGCAAACTGGGGCAGCAGTTAAACTCGTTTGTGCTCCGCATAGACAGATTCAGAATATAAAACTCGAATTAAGTCTCCAGAAGGCAGATCTAGGATGTCAGTACATGGTTCGATGGCGTATGCGTAACCCGTTTCTCATACATTTTTCGGAGCAAAAAGTTCCTATTTTTCTCAGGCAAACTGGGGCAGCATGAGTAATACATTTCTCATACATTTTTCGGTGCAAAAATGTCATATTTTTCTCAAGCAAACTGGGGCAGCAGTTAAACTCGTTTGTGCTCCGCATAGACAGATTCAGAATATAAAACTCGAATTGAACCTCGAGAAGGCAGATCCAGGATGTCAGTACATGGTTCGGTGGCGAATGCGTAACCCATTTCTCATACATTTTTCGGTGCAAAAAGTTCCTATTTTTCTCAGGCAAACTGGGGCAGCAGCTAAGCTTGTTTGTGCTCCGCATAGACAGATTCAGAATAGAAGTCTCGAATTGAGCCTCGTGAAGATCCAGGATGTCAGTACATGGTTGGGTGGCATATGCGTAACCCATTTCTCATACATTTTTCGGTGCAAAAATTTCCTATTTTTCTCAGGCAAACTGGGGCAGCAGTTCAGCTTGTTTGTGCTCCGCGTTAGCAGATTCAGAATACATGGCTCGAATTGAGCCTCCAGAAGGCAGATTCGGGATGTCAGTACATGGTTCGATGGCGTATGCGTAACCCATTTCTCATACATTTTTCGGTGCAAAAAGTTCCTATTTTTCTCAAGCAAACTGGGGCAGCAGTTAAACTCGTTTGTGCTCCGCATAGACAGATTCAGAATATAAAACTCGAATTAAGTCTCCAGAAGGCAGATCTAGGATGTCAGTACATGGTTGGGTGGCATATGCGTAACCCATTTCTCATACATTTTTCGGTGCAAAAAGTTCCTATTTTTCTCAGGCAAACTGGGGCAGCAGTTAAGCTTGTTAGTGCTCCGTATAGACAGATTCAGAATATATAGCTCGAATCGAGCCACGCGACGGCAGATCCAGGATGTCAGTACATGGTTGGGTGGCGTATGCGTAACCCATTTCTCATACATTTTTCGGTGCAAAAAGTTCCTATTTTTCTCAAGCAAACTGGGGCAGCAGTTAAACTCGTTTGTGCTCCGCATAGACAGATTCAGAATATAAAACTCGAATTAAGTCTCCAGAAGGCAGATCTAGGATGTCAGTACATGGTTGGGTGGCATATGCGTAACCCATTTCTCATACATTTTTCGGTGCAAAAAGTTCCTATTTTTCTCAGGCAAACTGGGGCAGCAGTTAAGCTTGTTTGTGCTCCGCATAGACAGATTCAGAATATATAGCTCGAATCGAGCCACGCGACGGCAGATCCAGGATGTCAGTACATGGTTGGGTGGCATATGCGTTACCCATTTCTCATACATTTTTCGGAGCAAATAGTTCCTATTTTTCTCAGGCAAACTGGGGCAGCAGTCAAGCTTGTTTGTGCTCCGCATAGACAGATTCAGTATTCATGGCTCGAATTGAGCCTTGAAAAGCCAGATCCAGGATGTCAGTACATGGTTCGATGGCGTATGCGTAACCCGTTTCTCATACATTTTTCGGAGCAAAAAGTTCCTATTTTTCTCAGGCAAACTGGGGCAGCATGAGTAATACATTTCTCATACATTTTTCGGTGCAAAAATGTCATATTTTTCTCAAGCAAACTGGGGCAGCAGTTAAACTCGTTTGTGCTCCGCATAGACAGATTCAGAATATAAAACTCGAATTGAACCTCGAGAAGGCAGATCCAGGATGTCAGTACATGGTTCGGTGGCGAATGCGTAACCCATTTCTCATACATTTTTCGGTGCAAAAAGTTCCTATTTTTCTCAGGCAAACTGGGGCAGCAGCTAAGCTTGTTTGTGCTCCGCATAGACAGATTCAGAATAGAAGTCTCGAATTGAGCCTCGTGAAGATCCAGGATGTCAGTACATGGTTGGGTGGCATATGCGTAACCCATTTCTCATACATTTTTCGGTGCAAAAATTTCCTATTTTTCTCAGGCAAACTGGGGCAGCAGTTCAGCTTGTTTGTGCTCCGCGTTAGCAGATTCAGAATACATGGCTCGAATTGAGCCTCCAGAAGGCAGATTCGGGATGTCAGTACATGGTTCGATGGCGTATGCGTAACCCATTTCTCATACATTTTTCGGTGCAAAAAGTTCCTATTTTTCTCAAGCAAACTGGGGCAGCAGTTAAACTCGTTTGTGCTCCGCATAGACAGATTCAGAATATAAAACTCGAATTAAGTCTCCAGAAGGCAGATCTAGGATGTCAGTACATGGTTGGGTGGCATATGCGTAACCCATTTCTCATACATTTTTCGGTGCAAAAAGTTCCTATTTTTCTCAGGCAAACTGGGGCAGCAGTTAAGCTTGTTAGTGCTCCGTATAGACAGATTCAGAATATATGGCTCGAATTGAGCCTCGAGAAGGTAGATTCGGGATGTCAGTACATGGTTCGGTGGCATATGCGTAACCCATTTCTCATACGTTTCTCGGTGCAAAAATTTCCTATAATGCAACCAAATTTTGACATTTAACTATTAGACGAACTTTAATGTCCACTGGATCGGGCCTAGTAAAGAACCCTTCGATCTCTTGTAGCTCCTACTATAAATGGATGGTTGTAACATTTTAACAGTCAGCCTTTCGGCAGACCTCTACTAAACACTTCAACGTTATTTACCATGGGACATGTAGTATAAGTATCTCTGCCCATTGGAATCTACTACCGCAATCGGGTAGTTCCTTTCCAGTAAGCCTTCCATTGCTACTTAAATTTCATTTTCTTAGCAAATCATCCTCCGTCCCTCGCTGCGCTGCTTGGTGGCCCTAAACGAACTGCTAAAAGTAACTTTCCGTTCTATAAATATCTTCTCGGTCCCAAACTTTTTTAATCATCCCACAACTTGTGTCCAACTACCCCCTTCCCCCCACAAAAAAAAACACAGACCACATGCAATACTATTCAAATAGAAAGCCACCTTTAATCAACGACTGTGACCTCTTTCAGCATCTCGGCCAAGTAATTTCGAAAACTTTTGGCATTTCCAAGGAACTGTTGCCACACACAATTCGAATAAATTTGTCACGTAATCCACACTTCAAGAACCAGATTTTGGTCGTCTTCGACAAAGCTGGATCTAGCATTAATGTCCCTCGATGTGATGAAATTAACCCTTGTAGGTGTAGCTATCCCAACTAAGGTCACATGTAGTTTACCATATTGAGCGTTTTCGTGCATAACAACCCTGTGTTGTGTGTTTTGGTGGCTTGTCATCCTCGTCGCAATGAACATAATCCCGACAAGCAGTTCGGTGTGTGTACTTCTGCTTAACTGCTAAACTAATTCCATTTACGACACGAAGCAGTGCATGGGTGCATCATCGTTGATGGTCGTACTAAGCGAGTGTTTTGACATCGTTCTGAAGCGTGTCACGAATGTTCACTTAATTGTCAAACTTATAAGATGGGTTTACTACGCTGCAGCACTTTCCTATCAGCACAATCTCACTCTGTCCGTAGTCTGGCTAATAATATATCGTGGACTGAATATTGAAAGTCATCAAATCCTTGCAGGAGAATCACTGTTCCTATGAAATGTTTTATTGGCACTTGTCATGGTCGTTTTGTGTTGAATTAGATTGTCATCTCATCTGAAGATACATTCATGAGGTGGTATGTGCTTTGAAGCCTGTAATGTGACTTGATTAGAATTTAATAACATAATTCTCGAGTTTTAACGAAGCAAAAGGAGCATTCATTATGAAAAGCAGAAGGAGATAGTTTTGCTATCACTTTAGGAGACAGACGGTAACGAAGGTGGTTCAGCGTAGGGTTCGAGTATCGACTCCCAATCAACACCAAAAGTTATTAAATTTAAATACTATCCATGTGGCAGCTAGATTAGGTTAAATAGGCTTATGAGTGCATTACAAATCACTAGACGACACCTAGGATCCTTAAGGAACGTTCTTGGTTAGAAATCTCCACGTAGTCCACAGAGTAAATTAATAATATCCTCTACCTCTACCTGCATGTATTCATGCTCGTTAAACCTAAACTCATGAGGTGTTTCTTCAGGAGCAGTTTTCCTACAGCTATTCTTCAATCTGAGCCGCTGGGTTTCCAATCCAACTATACTCTTTCAAGTTTGTCTATCTTTGGTCAGCCACAACTTATCTGGTGATCTTATGCATTTTCATTAGCTTATTAAATGGGTCCTTCTGGTCCTTTACACTCTAGAGTGTCTAGGTATCCAACATAGTCTGACACGGTTCTACGAACATCTTTTTTTTTTCCCCACCGTAGCCATATGGCTATCAGCTGTGACCTATTGTATCTTAGGATGTGGTTTACTCTAAGGGACATACCACCTCCCTAATGAAGGAAAGCACGTCCTTAGTCGCTTAGTCTGTTGGCGAGCCGGGCATTCACAAAGATTGTGTTCAGATGACTCGTCATCTTCTGAGCAGAACCTGCATTCTATGTCTGGGCATAGATTGAGTTAGTTGAGGTGTTATTTCAGGCCACCAGCTTTCTAATACTGTCTTTGCCTAAACTAAGAATTTCCTTGCAGGAATAAGGCTTCATTAATCTTTTGGACTGACGTAACCCCTGGACATTTTCCCAATGGGATGGACGAAGTTTATGCTCCCATGCGTTAATCAGCGCTGTGGCGGCAGTCCAGTTGACACCGCAGTACGTTTCAAGTCCAATGAACGCAGATCCTGAGCCAGCCCGGGCTAGTTCATCTGCAGATTCGTTGCCTACAATCCCCTGATGACCTGGAACCCATCGAAGTACCATACTATTGTGTCTAGCAAGAGATTGTAGTGCAACGTAACAGCATTTAAAAGCTATGGCGTCCACTAAATTGGAGCTGCCTGACTATCTGAAAAGATGTAGCATTTAGTGCCCTTGATACCCTTACTAAGGTTTCAATGGCATGTATTTCAACCTGGAAAACCGTGGGACACATTCCCCTAGGTATCGAGACTTTGGTGTTGGGTCCAAAGACACCAGCACCCACTCCAGTGTCCATTTGATTAGTCAGTGAACCTTATCAGACACTTAGGGTCCAGTGCCGGAAGACCATTAGACCAGTCTGCAGGGTCTAATATTTTAACCTCAAATAACCTACCAAAACAGTATTCCCTGACCATAATGTCGGGGACAGTGCAGAACATATCTCTTTGTGGGATTGAATCAAGAATTTTCAGGTGTCCCACGTGGTCACCTGCCTTAAACTTGTATTCTAGTTGGAACTTGATAGCGCATCTAGCAGCCGTCTTCCTAATGAAGATTTGTAGGGGTGTGAGCCCAACGATGGCTTCTAAAGCTGCCGTAGGGCAGGTACACATGGCACTTGAAATACCGAGATAGGCTATTCTTTGCTTCTGATGCTTAGCTGCCGTTGTCCGTTTAAGTACTACAAAAGCCGCATACGTGATAATAGCCTCACCAACATTGTATACATCCAATGAATCCTTTTAGGATTGAGACCGCAAGTTCTACCATAGAGGCGTCTACTGGCCCACATGGCTCTGGTGGCGCGTTCAATGGCGGATTTAATATACGAGTTCCAGTTAAGTCAAGGATGACACCGAGATATTTGACCTCACTGGAATAAGCAAATGTGGTGCCTTTATGGTGATAACTTCCAGATTGGCCTACATACGAACATGATACTCTGGGTACTGTGCGCCATTTCCTTACTTTTTCTGTGTAGATGGCGATATCTTTGTCGGGCTATTTCATTCAGGGCTAATTCTATTGCTTCCTAAATCCATTCTTATGAGCAGTGATGCTTAACTCTAGTCCTGTAAGTCCGGGGATCTCAGAACCCGGGATACTGGCATACACGATTCGCAGACCTGATTGCACGATGCCAGGAATACGCCCACGTATTGAAACATACAGCTCTCCCAGACTCTTTCCAATCGTAGAGGAGTTGGTTTCTCCACTTCATTTCTCTAGTTCTCTGGGCTCTTAACTGAATGAGATCCCTTGATGGCTCGAAAGTAGCCATATCTGGTTAGAAGCTGGCTTAAGCCAAAATCCACTTCTCTGTAATCTCGGTCCATCCATTTGATGATATCAGGTATAAGCCGATGGGTCCATCTCTCATGCTTCGCTGGTTTTCTTCTAGTTTGATATCTTTGACTAAGGCACGGGTATCCTAAATTAGGTCCTTTGCAGCTCGCTAGCCAAGATATCCATCCGCTGGTAGCATTCGCGCGATGTCATATATAGCATCCTCTGACACTCTCCGATATGGACAGTATACCCTTAGTGCACATAGTCGGTTGACTGAATTTATTCTTCTTACGAACCATATTGGTGTCGCATACATTATGATGAACTGTACTACCCTTGACAGAACTAGTCTCCTTTTTTTCTAGGAGGACCTAGATGTTTGACATTACTCTGGATAAGTCAGGATTCACCTACGTGGCTCTGTCGTAGGTTCTTTTAAAGTGTTCCTTGTAGGCATGTCTACCACCGATTACCACATCTAGGGATCTGTTCACCTACCCTTATTGCGATTGCCTCCAGCGATTGCTGCCATCCATCGCCCCATTCTTCAGATACATCCATTGCCAATGTATTCCATATCTTCCAGGTGTTTTGCTGCCACAACAATTACTATATGAAAGCCAATATTTTTTGCCTCAATAGGGATTCCAAGACAGGGACTCCGTGGGTGGCTGCAGTCCTCTAGATGCAGTAACCTCCCAACCTGTCTACCTTTCTTAATCAAACTGAATTAAGTTCTCCTGCCTTGAGGTGAATGATTTGCGCACTTAAGAAACGCAAACAAAATAAATCCAAGTCTCGAAAATGTATTTTCAATGCGAAGCCTTTCAATCTCCTTGAGCGGGCGTTTATATTTATTTGTTTTTAACACTCTGAATGGCTTAACAACTGCCGAATTATTGCCATACATTCGAATCGTTTATAAGGGTACTTCTCGCAATTCTGAAAAGATATCATAAAAAATTCATTGTGGTAGCAGACTTAGCGAGTAAATCGTCCATCGCACTCGAACAAAAAATTCAATATGTCCTTGAACGTAAAGCACCACTTAAGCTAACAAAGTCTACGCTCACCTTGAGGATTATGAACTCTTACAGGGGAATAAATTCATACTCTATCAATATCCATCTTCTTCTTAGTTCTACTAATTCTTATTAAACCAAGGATAAGCCGAATGTCCTTGCTTTCCGCATTGATGGACATATCTTTCAATCAGCTGCCAAATGAATTCACACCATCACCTTAGTGCGCCTCCAAGGATACACCACGTAGCTACGGATTAATTAAGATAAAATACTCCCTGGGTAATAAAGCTCAATCGCTGTGTATACCAGTAGCTAGATGAGCAATTTTAAAATTCCCCAACAGGAGAATCGTTCCATTAACCACATCGAGTTGACTTGCTGCGGTTTCTCATTAAATGACTCTTAAAATGAAAACTTGAAAATTTATTTCCATTAATATCTTCCCCGTAAGATACAAGGCAAACTGAAACACTTGAACATGGGGGGACAGTCATAACTCTCCTTAGATGGGAATATGAGGATACCCAAGGAAACAATAGGTACTTGCCAGCCCGGTTGGCGTATCGTTCCATATCCTTGGGGAATTCTTTTGGTTTGCCTTTGTGAAACTATTTTCTCGCCTTGATGTTTGACGTAGGAAAACTTCTTCGTCTCTCTACCACTAAAGTTCCAGTCTTGACCGAGGATTTATAACAGTGCAGTATAATGGTCGGGGCGAGATACCAGAGAAACCAATTGAATTTCAAGTGGGCCAGCGGCGGCCGTGTGTATTTGCATAAGGAGTTTTGACATCCTTGTGTATAACTCAATTGGAACTTCCTCTTACGACCATTTTTGGTACCACAAAAACGGGCAATCACATACACCCGCCCGCACCCATATATGTATGAATGTATTGCGTATAGATATCTGACACGCAAGGAATTAGGTTATACTAGCCGAAGCTGGAGCTGGAGCTGCAATGATTGAGTGCGGAGACATTTTGGGGACTCTTACAGTCTGGTTCACATTACTGCGGCCAAGGATACTTTAATTTAGTTTGACATTAAACAACAATGTCATGTAAATATTGGAAGTTGTTTAATTAGAAAAGTTAGTGTAGTTTATGGGAATCCTTCCTAAGAGGGTCGAAACTTAGGGCGAAGAAGAATTATTTTGTTTGACACAACTGGATGTGAATACATTCTCTCAGCATCCTTGTTTGGATTGTATTTGTTAGTTTGATCAGTGATTTGAGTCTTCTGGGAGGAGAACTTCCAATTAGAGTTATTCTCGAATACTAATTTGTTTCGTGTTTAGTATTGATTTGAGTGGGTTGCAGTGAAATGATGAGCTTGGAGGTTTGACGTGAAACGTAAAATCCATTTGAACGTGTGGTGTCTAATGAAGGATTTTGTAGGAGAGGTCCTGGGATTTGTTTTCTGCAACTTAGATGTGCTAAGTTAGGTTTCTGTTGGGCACGTAGCATTGTTTGGTGACCTTGTGGGGTGACTCCTTTGCCGTAGGGAGTAGTAAACGATTCTGAGTATAAGGTACCTTGTCTCTGGTAACTGGCTGAGGCGAAAATTCCCACAGCGTTATAAAGGAAAAGGAATTGCCCTTGACCTTGCTAACAATATTGTTGGTTCCAAGTCGATATGCAGGACACAATGGAAATGCAATATCGTCGCATATGTATCTCCTCTCCCTTAGCGTTTTCTGTCAAAATTGGACGAAATTGAACAGAAAACACAAATCGCATGACTCAGACCTTGATGTACTCAGTTGCCTGCTTTCTAGCACTTGAGAAGCAATGAGGGGTACCAAGCTCAAGCATCGAAAAAGTCTCTCGAACCAATGCAAACGCAACTAATGCCTTTCTCTAGCAAATGTGACCCATGAGTCCTAAGCTCTGAGTTTCATTTCCACAACGGATACGGCAAACATGTAGCGCACTACACTTCCTGCTTCTTTTGTTTCTAACTTATGGTCTAAACAATATCCTACCAAATAATATGAAACACAAATGATATCGTCCCGAAAAAACTCATTCAAGGTCCTGCTACGTGTAATAAAATTCAAAGCATCCTTGAGCTGGACAAAAACTGTTGTATTTGAGTGCCAAAACTAACTCATACCTAATGTAGCCTCCATAGGATACACTTATGTACGTCCAATTGTCAAAAACAAAACAAACATCAAACGACTTTCAGCCGGCACATGCATACTAACCGGTATTTACCACACCATGTATGAATAATTTAATACAAAACCCCTCCAGTGGTCTTCTAACCACAAAATGCGAGAAAAAAAAAATTACCATCATCATGGTGCTTACAAGTACCTACCAGCTGAACCATTTCAATTAACGTCCCCGCAATTGCTATACTCAGTCCTCGGCAGCGCAACGTTGTTATCCTGTTAACTATTTAACAACTATGACACCATTCCTAACCATAAATTACCATCTTATTTCGGTCAAGCACATCTCTACCAGGTGACGCTGGCCCGCCACCCTGACACACCTCCAATGTATAACTTTCAATTTGTCTTTTAACACATACTCACGCAAAAGTATCTTACATGACGACCAACCATTCCATAATAAAACACCACCACCACCACCACCCTCTTTTGGGTGAAGGCGAACGACCCTCTGGAAGCAGAGTTTTGATGACACGATGTCCTCCAACTTTGCATATTTGTAGCGAAATTACAACACTGTTGCCTGTCTGCGGATCTTACGCACCAGCCCATCCTATCATCACTGAAATCGCCCGCAAAGACCTTGAGCCGATTCCAAGTCTGAGAGTGGTAACTATGCTTGGGGAAGTTTTTGATGCCACAGTGTAGCCTCCCCCGCTACCCCACTCTCTGCGCCAGTGTGCTGAGGGCCTTTTAATAGTGTTTTCTGTGCACAAGAGTCGGATATCCTCACTTGAGTACTTGAATTTGAGGGAAAATTGAAATAAGCTGCCGACATCAGAGTGCAGGACGAATTTCATGTACAGACAGGTAGGTAGCCACTCCATGAGAAGATTATGATGCCTGTTGTCGATCAAGCCAATTTGGGCCATGACCAACACGGTATGCCCATATAGTAAAGGAAGTCCTTGTTGTACGTATCACATGTTTTCAATCAATAATGAAAATTCTTCAAGTCTTGGATATGGAAGTTACTGGACAGTGTTCGAGCGAGTACATACATCGAGCCATGAGGAGGCATCCTTTGTTTAAATAATTGTTCCTTCCCTCACAACGAGTGTGCAGGATTCAGATTCGTGTAGATACCTACTATGGCAACCATTTGGTTCGGGGTATTTGAAAATGTTTTTCAAACATGGATATCGGTCGGTAACGTTTTTCAATTGACTAAACAGGGGTTTTTCAATAGAGCCATAACAATTTTGCATTTTAACACAAATGTACTTTCAAACTTTTTTTTAAAATTTGTTAAAGTCAAAAATGAGTCAGGATTTTACTTTTTTTTTTTAAATGAAACACATGAAGAAGTAATTTTTGGAAATTATTTAAATTTTCTACCGAAATTCTGAGTCGTTGGTGGCAACATTGAGACCGATTACTCAACAGGCTGTGCGCGCTATATTGGATAAATTCGAGTCAGATCTTGGAGAAACCCCAAGAAGTCCAAGTCGATACCCTTTTTATCGACTTTAAGGCAGCATCTATAGAGACGAGCTATACGGAGCCATGTCTAGTTTTGGGATCCCTGCCAAACTCGTCAGATTGTGCTCCATCAAGGTCGGTAACGATCTCACCGAGACCTTTGATGCCAAAAAAGGATTTAGACAAGGTGACGCGCTGTCATGTGATTTTTTCAACATTGTACTTGAAAGAATTGTGCGAAACTCACAAGCCAACACCGAGGCACAATCTTTCAAAAGTCCGTGCAATTTCTAGCGTACGCCGATGACATTGACATTATTGGAAGAACTCAGCGCGCTGTCACCGGAGCGTTCACTAGTATTGAAACGGAAACTGCCAAAATGGGTTTAGCGGTAAACGAGGGCAAAACAAAGTATATGCTGTCAACGAGAAGGGACACACTACATCGACGAATTGGACAGAACGTCACAATCGACAGCTACAACCTCGGTTCTGCTATAACCTCTAAAAATAACACCTCAGCAGAAATAATACGAAGAATAACTCTTGCAAATCGCTGTTTCTTTGGGCTAAGAAGGCAATTGAATAGCAAAGCCCTATCCCGAAGAACCAAGGAGACTCTCTATAAGACCCTGATCATCCCAGTCCTACTTTATGGTGCTAAAGCATGAATTCTGTCTAAAGCGGATGAAGAGATCCTCAGTCACTTCGAGAGAAAGATGCTTCGTCTAATTTTCGGTCCCGTTTGCATTGACGGGCTTTGGAGGAGAAGATTCAACGACGAACTATACAAGCTGTACAGCGACATCGCCCTGGTCAGAAAAATGCGCATCAGTCGTTTAAGATGGCTAGCTCATGTAGAGCGAATGGACACCAATGCTCCGTCCCGTAGAGTCTTCGAATCAAACCCGGAGGGACAACGCTGTTGAGCAAAACCCCGCCTTAGGTGCCGCGCACAAATAGAAGGGGACCTCAACCGACTTGGAGTGCGCAACTGGAGGCGGTACTAACTGGAGAGGCTTGTTGGTTGAGGCCAAGGTTGACCCCGAACTGTAGCGCCACCTAAGTAAGTTAGTATGCCACTTGAAGTACCTAATCTACTGGAGATCTCTCAGTCTAGTACAAGATTAAATTAACTCAAGCACTGAAGTCTCTTGATTAATTCAAGGTCCGAAACCTTGTCGATCGTCCTCTGTAAAACTTTAAAGAAATAAAAAACCAAATTTCCATCGAAAAGTCATGTCCAGCGATGAAGCACATTTTTGACTTAATGGCTTTGTCAGAGAAAATATGGCTTAATGGACAGCAACATACCCACATGTGCCTCAAGAAACTCCATTGCATCCAAGTGGTGTGGATTTCATGCTGGAGGTGTGATTGGTCACGGGATTTCCATGTTGCAAGACACTTTTGGCCAAAATTGGTTGAACTTGAGATCAGTGATATGTATGTGGTTCTAACAAGAAGATGCAACATGCCTCACAGTTGGTCAAGCAATTGATTTATTGAAGGGGTAGTTGGGTGATCGTATAATCTTGAGAAATGGTTCGGTCGAGTTCCACTGATGTATACAATACTTTAGGAATGCCATGAAGTAATATCTTTTGATGTTCTTCAGAGGTTTATTGATGGCTCCCATCGAACAGTTTCGGGACCAGCCATCCTCGTAGTCGCGGAAGACACTTCTATCGACCTGGCGACAGAGAGGATACTTATATGAACAGAAAGCAGCAGCGGGAGTGTAAATCACAACAACAGAGGCTAAAGGAGTCACCAAGCTCTAGTGGCAAAGCCGATGGTCTTCAGAAAGAAGAGGGAGATAGACTACAAGACTGATCGCAAATGTTGCGATGAACGCGGTAATCTTCATAAGATGAAGAGTACTGGCTCTGCCTGCCAGTATAGTGACAATCAGCAAACACCTCCTTCATCCGCAGCAGAGAGAAATAGGATGGAATCGGAGATAGGCAACATTACACCCTAGAGCGAAGCCCATAGAGGCATAAGAAAGTGGCACCACTCTAAAGTTATGCCAGAAGCCAGAAGACCCGGGGTGGGTTCGCCTAAAGACAGAGAGCGTTTAGTGGGTTAGAGTCTGACACACCCGGGGCCATATGGCGATGACCTCCTCAACTTGCATGATGCATTCACTCTTCAAAAAAAAAAAACACAGGTCCTTAGCTGGACAGGAGATAGTATTCAGTGAGGTGTGGCTCTCTATCCACTTGTTAGCAATCCAAAATGCTAACTCACATTACTAGCCTGGAAAAGTAAGTCAGATCGTAATTGCAATTTCAGTCTACACAGTGACCAACACTAGAATTTAAAGCAAGCAACTCTTCTCATACAAGACATTTCCAGTACTGGTTCCTCTCGTTAGGTGCAACTGAAGCCAAAATTCTGGACACAAACGATGTTTTTTATCCAAAATTCCAATCACATCCATTGGCCAAGTTTTCAAAGAAACAACTTCACAGTTTTACAAGCGCCAAAGTTCCGTCCTGTGCCCTTGAATACACGCACCCTTCCACTCTCTTAAGATTAACCCTTCAAATTAGCTACAAAACTGTTTCGAACATTCTCCCCCCTATCCTGTGGCTGGCATGCGACTCAACCACCAACACAAAATCTATAATTACCTGCATAAAAGGTAAACGGCGAAAGTCTAACAACTCGCAACCCTTTGAACCCACAGTGTCACAGCCTTAACATTCTGTCATACTCCGGAGCCGTTCCAGAAACTAGGTTACGAATAATATCCATAGAGCAAAACCGTCAACAGTGCGTTCTCAGCCAAGTTGACACACACCGCAAAGTTGTCGATGAATCTCTGGCGTTCCATGCCCTACAGTGCTTTGCCCGTTGCCCTCGTTTGGAGAGGTTGGTTTTGTGTGTACGAGTAGGTACGTACATATACTTCCAAGGATATGCACAAATGGTACAGCAAAGCTAACAGTATGGAAATTGTACCATCTAATTGCATTAATATACATTTAGCAAATACGCAGATACAAGTACAATATGAGAGAACTAGCAGTTTATGCTGATGGCGTGGCTTAAACTAGTTGAAGCCGCACACTGTATGTATGTATGTTTCGCACGTAAATTTTGTTGATAGTAGAATCCGATGGTTTCGTGCGATTGCCTAAATAAGCTAAAACGTTCCTAGCACATTCTCAACTTGATGTATATGCCTGCGTGACAGTACGGCATCTTATGGTTACGCTTAAAACCACACACACACACACACGCTCACTTGTGAGCATCATTCATCTTCCGGTAATGGCGATGGTGATGGTGATGATGAATTGATGAAGATGATGTGGATATAGGTAAGAGCGGCGGATAACTCAGAGAACTGCTGCCGTATTTGTTTTGAAGATTAAGCTTACATGCAATATGTTTCCGTTTAATTTGGCGAAAGTGTAAACATTTACATTACATGCGAGTACTCCAGTGTTATCATTGTCATCGTCGTCGTCGTTCTTGTCAGTTTGGTGCGTTTTAGCGGAAAAGGCTGTTGACAGAGGTTAGCACGTGAATGGCATGTATACGAGTATTCCCCACTACATGCCGTAAATCGTTACATAATTTGGTTTGTTTTTTCTTTTGATTTGGCCAAACGTTCATGTAATGTAAGTCAGTTGAATGGTCAACGGAACCAGTATACAATTTAAGAGGTTTTTGATTAGCATCTCTATAATAGATGCAGTCTTTATTTAGACCAAATAAATGAAGTGACAAAAAATTACTCAATTCGAAAAGATTGTGTCTAAAGTGTTGAAGTGTTATGTCACTTGAACGACGACTTTGTCATCCGTATTTGATTAATGAATCACGTTGAGAAAAACGTTATTATCACTATCTGGGGCTGAGGGCACTGTTGCTGTCAGATAACTTTAATGTACGAATGCATTTTTTCTGACTGCTGATATACACTTTCAAATTTAGTGTAAATAAAACCCACTCTGACATAAAGGGGCCTGTCATTTCTATCCTAAAATGATGGAGTGTTGGAAGGCCTTAATAGTTTTGACTTCATACTAGTATTTCGAGAAAAAAAAAGAAAATGTTGCACTGAAATATGTTTGAGAAATTGGTTGCGCATATGCCACCGAACCACATACTGACATCCCGATTCAGCCTTCTCGAGGAGCAGTTCAACCGGTCTATTCTGAATCTGTCTAAACGGTGTACAAGCGAGCTTCGCTGCTGCCTCCGTTTGCGTTTGAAAAATATAACATTTTCGTGCCAAAAAAAGAATCGAAAAATTGGCTATTAATGCGCCAAGGAACCAGATACTCAGATCCCGAATCTGCCTTCTCTAGGCACCATTCGAGCCGTATATTCTTATTCTGTATATATTGAACAAAAAACGAGCTTCGTTGCTGCCTCAGTTCGCGTTCGAAAAATACGACATTTTCGGGCAAAAAAGTAATCGAAAAATTGGCTATCAATGCGCCAATGAACCAGACACTGAGATCCCAACTCTGCCTTCTCGAGGTACAATTTGAGGCAGGTATTCTGATTCTGTGTATCTGGAGTACGAACGAGCTTCGTTGCTGCATCACTTTGCGCGAGAAAAATATGACATTTTCCTTGGCTATCTATGCGCCAATGAACCAGATACTCAGATCCCGAATCTGCCTTCTCGAGGTGCAATTTAAGGTAGATATTCTGATTCTGTGTATCTGGAGCACAAACGAGCTTAGCTGCTACCTCAGTTTGCTTGAGAAAAATAGGAATTTTTTGCACCGAAAAATGTATGAGAAATAGGTTACGCATACGCCACCCAACCATGTACTGACATCCCGAATCTGCCTTTTCGAGGAGCAGTTCGACCGATCTATTCTGAATCTGTCTAAACAGTATACAAGCGAGCTTTGCTTCTGCCTCCGTTTCCGTTTGAAAAATATGACATTTTCGTGCCAAAAAAAGAATCGAAAAACTGGCTATCAATGCGCCAAGGAACCAGATACTAAGATCCCGAATCTGTCTTCTCGACGTACAATTTGAGGCAGGTATTCTGATTCTGTGTATCTAGGGCACAGACGAGCTTAGCTGCTGCCTCAGTTTGCGTGAGAAAAAAATTACATTTTCGTGCCAGAAAAAGAATCGAAAAATTGGCTATCTATGCGCCAATGAACCAGATACTCAGATCCCGATTCTGCATTCTCGAGGTGCAATTTGAGGTTGATATTCTGATTCTGTGTATCTGGAGCAGAAACGAGCTTAGTTGCTGCCTCAGTTTGCGTGAGAAAATAGGAATTTTTTTGCACCGAAAAACGTTGGAAGAATGGATTACGCATACGCCTCCGAAGCATATACTGAGATCCCAAATCTGCCTGAGAAAAGCAGCTCTGTTGTCAGAGAGAATATCGATGTTCTTGTTGGTTACAGATCTGTTTGTACCATATTTTTACTGAGACCTAGTTATATATATTATATGGGAATGTAACCTTTAAGTTTTGACGGAAGTTAATTCTTGGAAGACGGTTGGCCTTTATGTGCTGGATTCCATAGAAATGTCTGGATGGACTTTGTAATAGCAGTCGTCATTGTAAGGCATTGGGCATCCCTTCTGTCTGTATCTGATGATGGAGGGGTCCATTACGCATTGTGATCTATGAAATTCAAATCAAATATTGCCTCATACTAGATCACGGTGTAGGGAATGTCGAACCAAGTGAAGTGGTTGGATCCACAATCATTTTAACCCATTCGTGTCCACAAAACCATTTCAGATTTGGTACATCCAATCTCATCATGCTTACACAGAGATAATTGCACGTATTTTGTTCGTTATTTGTACGTACTTCGACATCACTCACAAATGTTTGTCTTTCTCAACTTCAATTCACGAGCTCGCATCAATTTGTGAACCAAAAAACCTCAAAAAAAAAAAAAAAAGCCAAGCAATTGAAAAGTTTTTTTCCTTTTTTTTATCATCATTCATACTCATAACAAGAGCAAACACAAATTTCGGGTGGCTCCACATTTCCCGGGATGAGGCCTGCTTCTGAGGTTGACTCTGCGGGCGAAGTACGTACCCACTACACACGGTAATTACGATTTACGGTGTCGTAGCCCATCCTTGAATTGACAATTATCATCCATTCAAAATGTTTGTAAAGCAAATACCAAGAGATATTTTCGTTTTCATTTTTTTTTCCTTAACTCTCGTCGTTTTCTCCTCCATTCTCTGCTTTCTTCATCTTCAGAAAAAAAAATGAAAAAAATCTCAAACAGACGAAAACGAAAGTTTCTTACTCCCCACCAGCGACGACACGATGGACCTCGTATCTACATATTTGTAACCTGTTCGCCGCTTTAAGTATCTAAAACACAATTGCATCATAGGAACAACATAATGAAGATGGGAAAATAATAAAAAAAACAAACATTTATCTAAGTATCTGCGGCCAAACATGTTATGACATTGATACGTGTTCTTAGCCAGACGCACATCGTAGCACCTATGAAACCAGTAAATCACGGTATAAAGCGTAAAGCCGTTTGGCTGATTAACAATTTTTTTTATTTTTTTTATAAAAGACCACTTGAGTTACGTGGCCGTAATCGTGTGGTTGTAATTGATTCGCCTTAAAATTCCGATCGAGTCATTTCCCATTTTCCACTTCTTGCTATGTGAGGCAAGACGCATCGGACCATAGTACGTGTACGTGATGGAGAAGAGTTAGTGCGCTTTAGGGCGTCATAAACGCATGCACTGCCCAATTAGGTAACACAACACACACGAGACGGCACTGTGGGAAAATCAACTTAAGCCGAATGCAGAAAGATACATTCAACGTGAATGTATCTTCTTCCGCAGAGATGACTTGATGCTGTGGTATCGGACATCGGAACTTTCCATATTTACATTATTTTCTCAACAAAAAAAAGTGATACGCGAAGTTTATGCAACAGAGCGGCGAAGATAATTCAACATTTTTGGTAGTAGATATGATTTCTGGTCGAGTAGTACGATGGAAAGGGAGGAGGCGGGAGTACCTACAGAGTCAACAACAAGAACAGCCGTACAAAGTTTTCTTGGCCCGGAGGTGCTGCTCAGGTGGAAGATACATAAGCACTTTGGTTTAATTTTTTTTTTTTTTTTTTTCGGGGGGACACACCCATTAAATTCCAGAGTTTGTTGGTTTTTTTGTCAATTGACTGCTGACGGGGGAAAGTATATATTTTTTTTTGGTGTGGGTTGGAGGCGAGATGAATCTCCAATCGGAAGGCATTTGGCATGTCAAATAGTTTGACATGTGTTCCATTGGATTTATGTTGTTTCAATTTTCAAGACGCTGACTATTAAGAGATACTGACGGTTTGATTAGTTATGAGTTAGGGGGCGGAATGTGTGAGAAGTGGATGTCTCATTTATCACATTTTTATTGATCGGAATGTGTTTTGTGCAAAAAAAGGAGAAAGTTGAACTTCACTGAGTGAACTGGATAGCAGATGAATGAAAGGGAAAGGGCTTTGTTGAAATGATGTGTGTTTCTTGTTTAGTTATGGTTGGCAAACCTGTACAGAGAACAGTTGTCAAGTGAAATGGCAGACGGAAGTAGAAGAGAAAGAAGTTGTTTTTGTGGATTTCTTTAGCTGAAGTAATCCTTAGTCGATGTTGGGAAGACGGAGGGTAGCTACTGGCGTGGTTAGCTAATTTCGAGCCTTTGAACTGGTACTCGAGACTTGGAAATAATCAGAAAAGAAATTTCAAATTCTCGCACAGAGGCGTCAGTCACGCTCGTTTGTGCTAAGGATACGCAGAAACAGAATATCCTGCTGGAATTGAGCTACGAGATGGAATTTTCACGATGTGCACACCTGGTTCGGTGGGCCTTGGGTAACCCATTTACTCACACATTTTTGGACTGAAAAATTTTCTGTTTCCAATTCTCGCGCAGAGGCGTCAGTCACGCTCGTTTGTGCTAAGGATACGCAGAAACAGAATATCCTGCTGGAATTGAGCTAAGAGAATGTGGGCTATCTTGCCGGCCAGTGCAAATCTTTACAACGAGAAATTCGGCAATCCGGGAGCACATCCTTTAAAACGTTCAATGTCCAAATGGCTTCACCGTACTACATTTGCACGTATCCTTCAATCCCAATGTCAACTTGTCCTGTCCTATATCGGTCACAAGTCACAGTAACCGTGTTACACACGTCGTCTAGACACAGTGTATTGGTTCAGTCTCTTCCAGGCAGACGGCATAAGAAAAACTTTAAATAGGGTGAAACCTTGTATAAGCATCGGTTTTTTCTTTGGGGTTTCGAAGGTTCTTCAAACAAGAGGTGTAAAAGTATTGGAAATAAAGGAGGAGGAATCGGACCTTTTCTAACCGCTTTGGTCAGCATTTTGCATAAAGATCTTGGGTTACATAGACTGGACTGGACAGAGCCAAATATTGTTGCACCGTGGAAAAGTATAAGCGGGAGTACCCTCTTTTGGCCATTAAGTCACCAACCAAAAAAAGGTTGAAGAAACATATGCGCCGTAGCGCCCAGTCTCAAAGAAGAATCAGCTGATCAGCTATGGTATGGCGGCATCATCGGACCTTATTTCTTTTGAAATGAGGAAAGGGACACCGTAACTGTCAATGAACCTCAGGTATAGAACGGAAGTCTGGTCGAATTTCCTTGGCCAGAGCTCGATAGCATCGATATATCCGAGCTGTGATCCCAACACGACGCTATATTCCATACAAGCGACTCAAAGGTGTAAAGGAGAAATTTGGCGACTGGGTGATCTCACGCCAAGCGTTCATCAATTAGCCGCCGCAATCATGCGACTTGACACCACTCGATTATTTTCTCTGCGGCTATGTCAATCCTTAGTCTATGCCAACAGTCAAAAACTTTAAACGAGCTCGAGGCCAACATTCGAGACGCAATTTCCGGAATAATTCAGCAGATGTTGGAGTGCGCGGTTGTAGCTCTGTCAGCGAAACCGAGGAGGTCATTTGAATGATTTGCTATTTCACAGATAATGGCATAAATGTGGCTTCAAAATAAAGTCAGAATAAATGTTATATCTTACCCCATTGTTGTTTGTTTAAAATTTAAAAACCTATTGTTCTTATCTGGTCACCTTGTATGAAGTGCTTAAAGGCGTTTGTGTACCCTCTTGTGGGTCCAAGGACCTCTACAATGCCTCCACACCATCGTATGCGATTTCTTTAAATATGCCTCAGCTCTCCCCAACCCTTTCCCAGTTGCCGTGATTCCTTCTGAACTGTTCAGTGCCACGTACTCCTAGAACCGCAAACTCATGCTCTAATTGAAATAATCTGACGTTCTCTGAGGTCCTTCACTCTGGGAATCAAGGAGCGTCTTGACTCTAGACAATCAAATGCAATTTTAACCTACACGTGCAAGGATTTATACTGCCATGCAGGAGGTAAAGCAAGCACTACATTACGAACTTGATTGATGCCCTATTGGCCCAATCCATATTTTGGGTAGTCAGTAGTCTCCCGATCAATCGTCATGCAGGTCCCCAAAGGCGTTTATATGTACTTATATGTATGTGTATACTCCAAAAACCCTTTGGTGATACAAGTATCTCAAGAGAGCATTTCTGCCCCCTAACACACTATAGGAAGCTGGAAAACCGTATCGAATCCAGCTCATTCCAGACGAAGATTAAAAGCTAAGTGCAACGTTTCTGAGAGACGCATAAGAGTCACATTCGTCTATGTCGTGGTTTGCAGCAACACAACTATTTTTGTGAGCAGAACACCCATGACTGTCCATTCCAAGCGTAGATGTTCATTTCTACTTTAGAAATTGGTAAAGTACCTTTTTTAAGTTCCTTACGAGTATAAAACACTGACGTAAAAGACTATTCAAAACCTATTTTGGAAAACTTTACTTTATGCCATCTCATTAGCCCGGCGCAAGCTGATGGAAAACTGACTCAACCATTAGCCAACTAATATGCCCAATACAAGTACTTAACTTTTACTTTTTCAAATTTATAAAACTTAATTTATCTATTTCCGACTAAATATGCAGAGACGTTCAGCAATTTGCTGGAAGCAATTACGGAACCCAGCAGCGGGACCATTTACTTCTCTCCCTCTTCGGGTTGCCATAGCAAACATTTATTCTCCAATAACTTCAAACTCAATTATAATTAGTCGTCCAGACGGTCAGACAGTCGGAGAGTCCAACAGTCCAACAGTCCACCAGTCCAGCAGTCTTCTACACTAATGACAGTAATAGCGCGTAAGTGCTGCAGAGAAAGTACTCCTCCAGTGCTGCGTGTGGGAACTTACTCTTTCGCTTTGAATGTCGATCATCGAGATTCACAAAACCATAATCGGATATGAACTTCAAACTTTTAATGACATAATCTGCTTGTACGGTCTTAATTTATCCGCCTTCACACTCGAATGGACCATCAAAACGACACAAAAAAATGGAAACAAATTAAAAGAATCGTCTTGGAATTATTTGCAGACGGGTAGGACAAACGGAGGAGGTAGACACCATCCCTCAGATGGAGTCGAAGAATTTATTACCGAACATAGAATTAAATAACGCCCCCCACAAAGGTAATTAAAGACAACTTCGGTTTACTTTCTACTCTCGGCCTCCCCGGGTACGGTTGTGACCAGTTTAATTGGGGCTGAGTACACAGAGCTGGGGTTTTTCGTTTGTTTTTCGGCGGCGCACTCACGGCGGCGACCGTGGTGATGGTGGGTACCTCAACAACAATGACCCCGGCGCGGGAGCACCATGGAACTCTGCTAGACAATTTAATGGATCCGCAATATAACAAGGACTTATGCGCTCTCTATGAGTTGAAGCTGGTTCCAATGGGAAGTTGGTAATTAGAAAATTTCACAGCGCAGCGAGAGAAGAGAGAGATTGTGACTACGTCAACAGCGAGGTTTTGTTTTACTCAGGGAGGGCCTATTAAAGTTCTTAATTACCCCGTAAGATTGTATTTATTATGCCAAATTACACTCTAATAGGAATCATTTATGCAATTTCGGTTTTTGGGAATGGTAAAGTTTTTAATGGCTATGTGCGCCTGAAAGTGGTAAGTGGATAGTCCTTTGATGTTTGAACAAATGAATGCCTGACGTCTTGATAATGATTATTTTGGACTTAATTATGCATACTGCTGCTCGATATACAAATACGAATTCAAATATTCGGCTTGGCGGGTCTATGCGGGTACCGGGGACTGGGCTCACTGCCTAATGCCGTGTCTGAGGAGTAGTTCTTGCTTCATAAACTTTTTCATGACAGTCTTACTCTTGTACTTGACACTTGCGAGAGGTGGAGCCGTGAAAGAGTTTTTAGGTGCAGCCTGGGAATCGAACATTGAATGTCGAGAGCGCGGGAATCCTCTATAGCCACTGTGTGGCATTTGGAAAACTGACCAGTTCTCCGAGACTTCTATAAAGTTATTAAAAAAAACGTTTGCCCAGTATGAGATGTCAGATTCTTTCTAGAGTCGGACACCCCAAAAGCTCGATATAATCCTTACAATGCCTATGAGAGTTCCTTTTGTAGACTGTGTTCCGGACCGGGTTTAGTTGAGCCACATTTGTCCTGACATGATGCAGTTGTTCCTCAGAGAAAGTGGGAGACTATTTTTGACTTAGCTGGGATCACCAACGGGATTAGACACATTTAGCGAGGGAACAAACCGTGCTTCATCAACTCATCAGCTCGTTCAATTCCCTCGAAACGATGTTCCTTCCGATGGGCCTTCCAAGTCCATTGATTTGAGGACATTCCCATTAGGTAGTCACAGAGGATGAAGTCATCCACAATTATCTCTAGGTTTCTCCTGAATGCATCACTCACATCGGATGTTCTTCGATTTCAAGTCCTGTCATATACAGGATCTATAGAAACGAGCTATGCAGAGCCATGTCTAACTTTGGTATTTCTGCCAAATTCGTTCGCCTATGCAGGATGAAGATGGAGAACACTCGCTGCTCCATCAGGGTCGGTAATGAACTCAATCGACAGGTATTTTTGTATAACTTTGAGGTTTTAGGGGACTTTGTGTACCTAGCCTCTGCTGTGTGTAGCAATCCTCGAACAACTAAGGAGATTCTGTATAAAACCCTGATCATCTCAGTCCTCCTTTATGACGCTGAAGCTTGGACTTAACCTAAAGCAGATAAAGACATCCTCGGTCGGTTCGAGAGAAAAATGGTTGGTCACGTTTGCGTTGACGGGGTTTTGAGGAGGAGATTAAATGAAGAACTACATATACAAGCTGTACAGCGACAGCGATCTAGTCCAAAAACTGCGGATTAATCGTTTAAGATAGCTGGGACATGTAGAGTGAAAGGACACCAACCAAAGAGTTTTCGATTCTAACCGGGGTGACAACCCAGTAGAGGAAGACCTCGCCTTAAGCGGTGCGCATGAAAGGAAAAGGAACTCAACCAATTCGGAGTGCGCAACTGCGCAACTCAGAGGACATTATGAAACCTCGAGATAGTGCATGGGTTCCTTTGAACTCTCCTCATTGCGATGCTCAATACCTAGAATCTTTCTGGAACTCTTTCCTTCGGTTGTACAAAAAGCAGTTTTATTGTTGTTAGGATCGTACTTCACATATCCGCCTATTCTTTCCTTTTTCTGTGCATACTTACTCTCAATTCTGTCATCCTGTCAGTGATAACATACCGGAAGCAAAATTTTCAACTCACACGCCTACGTGAAAATTTCTTTCAAATTCCTACGACAAACTGACACAGATTCCACCTTGAATCCATAAGCATTCCGCATCCGGAATACTAAAAACAAGTTCGACATACATCCCAATAGTCAAAAAAAAGGAAACCAAACAGAAACACATTTCCAACACTTTTATTTCTAAATCAAAACAAAGCAATAATAACTACATCGCTCAAAACGTAATAGTCGACTTAAAACGTTGAACACACAATCTGCATACAAACCAGCTCTGCAACCTACGTGTGCCACATTATGTAAACGTCACCTGGTGGAACTATAGTACAAATGACTATTCCATAGCCGACGTCAGATCTATTCCCGAAATTTATGTAATCAGCGCCGTATGCCTCTGTTCCACCAACTTGTCACAGTTACATACCTCATAAATCAACTAGTTCTACAGCGACCTGGCTACAGCGACCTGGCTACAGCGACCTGGCACAGGGGACTCCTTATGCATATAAATGAATTTCAAGAAACGATGATATTCGGATTTATGTCATGGCGAACAAAACAAATGGACATCTGTGCACACACCCGGGCATCTTTAGATGTAATTCATTGGCCAGGATAGATATGTCACATTCGAGCCGCCCGCCCCCCAAACCTCCCGGCCAAAAAGAAAAAAACCAGTTTGTAGTCTCGACCTAACTCAATCGGGATGAAGTGGATTAATGATTGAATGATTGGCATAAAAAATTTCAAATGATTAATTCGTTATTTGACACGTAAGTAAGTACTCGAACAACTGAGCACAAAGTATCTCTATATTATGTATCTTCCAACCGAAAATAACACAGGACATAAAAATCATTTTATTGTGGCGATTAAAATTTAATGGAGCGGATACATCGGATGTCCTTGGCTGCGCTGGTAGAATTTGACACCTCGCATGCGACAGGACAAGGGTTTCACCACCAGCTTGGGGACTGGTTGGTTGCTTGGTTATCCATGGGTTTCGTAATGCGTGTAAATCACTCGGAATGTTATCTTTGCCACTTAGAGTTGGACAGGTTAATTAAGAAACGAACGAGGGTTTCCCGCTCTCTAAGGTCCGAAATGATTGATTTACCGCATCCCGAAGTTATTTTTGTACGCTTCCCTAGAATGATGGCTCCTTCTTCCCCTAACCTTTGTGTTCGGCTGAAGTGATTCTACCAAACCGTCAAGAGATGGGACTTTCTTTTGCCTCTGGCCAATATTATTCAACATTAAAATGATAATTTCTGTCTAACTGATTTGTTTTCCTTTTTCTTTGTTGGAAGAGATTTGGCGGTATTATGAAACAGTTAACACATCCCAGCTGCTGCTGTTTGATGATGTATTCGTTTTGTTATGCAAATTTTTGGCCAAAAATTCGTTTTGCCAATCATTCTGCCGGAGTTCTCTTGAATATACAAAAATTATCTCATTTCATCACGAAGGGGTGTTTAATTCGATTTGGCTAATCACAATGACAATGGTGAAGTAGCAATCAAACAAACTGTGGCTTGACGGTCCTCCGCAGATTGATAGGAGCTCTTAAGATAATCATATTACGTGCGAAAGCTATCGATTATTTAATAATCGGAATCATCTTCGTCGTAAAATTCACTGGAGAGTGTGAGTAATTGACACTGAAGTGGCCAAGTGAAGACTGGTAGATGTTGGTAACTGCGTAGGAGCAGGAGTACTAGTGCTTGTTCGTATAAGCCTGTCATTAGATAGATTCCTCCACTTTCGTTTACTAAGTTGATGAAGGACCTACACTTCACTTGTGTACATGACTTTGACTGCGCAGCAATCAGGCTGAGATGTTCTAAACAATGGAAGGAGCAACCCACAGGACATACAAGCATAGTCATCTGTCTCAGGTCACAGACCACCTGCCCACCGAAGGCAACTTCAATAAAAGCTACAAACTTCCGATAGTTAACAGAACTGACTGAACTCAACGTGACCACAAATCAGTGTCAATTTCTACGGACGAGGTCTAAAGGTCGGAGGTCGGTACTAGAGTCTTTTCAGAAGACTTAGGCATCCACCTCTCCTTTTCCACACTATTGCAGCGTTTTTCAAGCGGAAATTAATGTCATTCGTCAAGCAGCTGGTTAATGCAGTATCAACATCGGATATTGAGAATCAAGGTGCAGACTCTAAGACAGTGAAAGGCTGCCGCGTATCTCTTAACGAGGTAGTTGGTTAGTAGAACCACAGCCTTTGCTGGGTAGCAGCCAGGATACCGGGAAATGGTGAAGCGGAACCATAGGACTCCTAAAACACTGGATAGGAACATTCTCCAAGATAGTTAATGTGCTATAGGAAGACATGCTCAAAGACTGGGCATCGACTACAATGACTACTGCAGAAGCTTTAGTGACAAAGAGGAAGAGGAGACCATTAGTCATCTCCTATACGCATGCTCAACACTTGCCAATATCAGGAAGGCTTCTAGGTGAATACCTTTTCAATGATCTCAACCATCTGAGCACATGTAAAATTAGCTCAGATGGTTCCCAGAGGCTAATCCACCCACCTTACACAAGGACAGTACAATGGACTTTCCCTGGTCTATGTGAATCTTTACCGAGGACCGGTCGAAACCAATCAACCAACCATGACTTTGTTTGGAATTGGGTTAGGGCACTGTCCGCGTTCAGGCAAGGTGACACGTAGACCAAAAGAAAAACCCAGAGTCCCAGTAGCGGGACCATATATCATAAGAGCCAGAGCAGCAAATTTCGGTGAGAACTCATGCTGTACGATGATTTGAAATTTGGGCATGACCCAGAGACACAACTTTGAATGTTGTTTAATCCGAAGTCAGCTCAGATATATTTAAAAAAGAATTTATTCGAATTTTCCTTCTCAAAGCCGACACAATGAGTCAGATATACGGAAGGTGGGTCATGGTTTCTTCCTATTATACAGAAATCGTTTCAAGAAGATCCCAGTTCTCTGGTATATCTACCTACCTACATTACCCCTTGAGGGATCCATCCCTTTAAAAACTTCTACTAACGGAGATAAGTTTTCTGGAATTCTTGTATTCCAGTTTCGCTCCGACGTGATAAGATGAGAGACATGAGCTGATGTTATTCTACCTATTGTTGCCAGTCTTATTGCTGCGTTATCTAATTGGAATCTTATGGATGCAATAGGTGTTGATGGTTTCGCTCTATAATCAGGGTCTGCACCCTCCCTGGGTAGAGATCATCATAAGGTTTAGTCTTTTGAGATAAACAGATGAAGACTAGCTTTTTGGTTCGAAAATTCAAACGCAGTAGGACAACTCATTTGAGGATGACTTTAGTTTTAGGGGTGGTACTAGTAGAAAGGGCCTCAACCGCTCGAAAGCGTAGTGAAATAAATAAGTATGTATGGACAGCATCATGGGTATGCGCCATGGCTCAGTGGTTAGTGCGTTGGACTATGGAGCAAGGGGTTCGAGATTTGGGTCCCAGTCGGGAACACCTAAAAGATTTTCACGGCCCCTTTTTTCGCGAGCTTCTGACAAACATTAGAGAGTATGTCCTCAGAAAGCTTCTCAAGTAACAAACTGCCCTTCGGACACGGCCTACCTTCTACTCATGGACCTGTTGCGCCAAATATTTTTTTTTGCATGTACAGCATCTCGTGGGTCAAAATTATGTAACACTGACATTAGATGTTTTTTTAGGAATAGCAATCATGTTGATTCAATATGAAACTGAAGAAGTGTGACAAGTATTTCAACTAATTATTTCCGCATCTTCTCATCGTATTGCAGCCGACAATTACCACAGAGTGAGTACGTTGAGTGTTTGATCATCTAATGATAACTTTCTTAACAAACATTCAAGCTTTTCTCACAATCTTGACAACTAAATGCCTCGAAATAGGCGATAGATGACAATGTAGCTTTTATGAAACGCTTCAATCGAATTTTGGACAGTTTAATGAAATTTCATTGCATAGTATTAGGAGGATTGTATTATTCCTTGTACAGTACAAAACAAAAAATCAAGTTCGTGGGATATTTACTGACCATTTCCTAGTATTTCTCTTTACATGTGGTTTCACCATAAAACCACTGGGAACCACAGATGTAGAGGAAGGCACAACACACTTCCCTTGCGAATGCCTAAGTCTCAACAGAACTAGGTACCAAGAAGTATCTTTCGATGAACTCAACGAACTAGCTAACACGACAGCTAAATCCACCATAAAGTCGAGATCCACTGAGACCATTTCTCAACAATATTTTCCTCTGCCTTGGAAAAAATCATTTATCATACCCATCCATAAGAAAGGCCCAAAAAACGATATAATCAACTATCGACCTATAGCCAAACTGTCATCCATACCCAAACTCGTTGAGAGCATTGTATACGACACAATGTTTTTTCAACACGGTTTCCTCAAAGGAAGATCGACAACCACCAACCTAACAGAATTTGTTTCTCAGGCGCTGTGTGCATTTGAAGATGGATGCGAAATCGATGTAATAGCTACTGACTTCAGTAAAGCTTTTGACAAAATCTCACACCCAATTATTACTCTGCAGCTGAAAGCTCTCGGTTTTCCACCAGGTTTTATCAGATGGATCCAATCATACCTCGAAAATCGGCAGTACGAGGTTATATTTAGATCCTCTGTCTCTAACCCCTTTACTGCCACATGTCGAATGCATTATCAAAGACTCCTGTCTTTCCATCTATGCCGATGACATGAAAATCTTCGAATTCATATTTTCCACCACGGACTCTTGCTTTCTCCAAGACGACCTAAACAGAAAATCATCTCGAACTTAATACCAGCAAATGTCAATACATGACGTACTCACGTAAACGCCTTCCACCACACCATAGGAATTACTTTCTGTGCAACAAACCTGTCCCTTCAGTCTCATCTTTGCGCGACTTAGGTGTCATCTGCGACAGGGAGCTTAATTTCCGTTCGCATATTGACAACATTATATGTATGTAGAGCCAACTCTGCGCTTGGCTTTGTGAAACGTTGGTCTAAGGAATTTTCAGACCCCTACGTCACCAAATCACTCTACATCACCTTCGTCAGACCCATCCACGAATATGCCAGCCAAGTTTGGTTCCCTCATTATGCTGTCCACGTCCGACGTATTGAAGCTGTCCAACGCAGGTTTATACGTTTCGCCCTCCGCGGTCTTCCCTGGGTTGATAGTTTCAATTTGTCTCCCTACTCTGAACGCCTGAAACTGATCAATCTACAGTCCTTCGAAATCCGCCGCGAAAATGCCGACCTTCTATTCCTACATCATCTAATATCTGGTCACCTCGATTCCCCTTCGCTTCTTGCATCGGTCTCATTTAATACCAACTCCCTGTGCCTTAGGTCTACCACCCTTTTCCGACTCAGGACTCACCGCACCAATTATGGTTATAATGCACCTCTCCCTAGAATGCTTCGTTCGGCTAACAATATGGATAGCTCCTTTGACTTTCACTATAGCAGAGCCACCCTTCGGAATATCCTTCATCGTCGCTCCGATTCCGCCTAACCACTGTCCCACATCTCTCCTCTTCTATCCCTACCCCCTCTTTTTTCTTCTCTTGATAGTTTGTAAGTTTAGCTTCTAAGTTTAGATTGTTTAAGTATAGCTTGTATTAAGCTCAATAAAGTGCCGGCATCAAATCAAATCAGAGTCCCTAAACGCCCCAAATTCTTATCTAAGATGTGGAGGAGTGTCCATGTCCATTCTGTGGAATCGTCCTTTCGATAAGGAAAAACTTTTAGCTTTACTATCAAAAATTTGTGAAGATGACAACTCAATCGTCGAGATTCTATGACCTATGAGTCTGACATCATTATTGAAAAACAATGGAAGGACTATTTAAGTTCTTCCTCATCTCAGATAGAGCATGCCAATCAGAGTGAATATTAATATCACATCTTGCGTCTCAAAATCTTGGTAGTACTATCCGCCTTTCCGTTAACAAAACGTCATCGAATCGGTAATAATTATATAAATGTAAGGATACACATTCATGAGACATGTAGGGGGATTCCTTCTCAAAGCCATATTTCAACTCAAGGATCCTTTATAAGACGAACTAAGAAACATCTTCCAAAAGTACATATCGCACAAGAATCATCGCACGAGTTTATAAAGCTACCCGCCACTTTAATAAATTATTTAACATCCTCCAAGATGAACACTTCCCCCAACGAAACATATAGTCCTTCGGTACGTAGACCTGAAAGAGCTAATAACAAATATAGAATCAGAACGTCCTCATCTCGTCGAGCATACTACTTCATTTATTATACGAGTAACAATAAATAACCCAAGAATGTGTAACATACCTTCATCCTATTTTAATTTTAAATCCTCCATTGACATGGCCACAACAACGACATCCCCATAATCTACTTAAGCAAAGTTTATAAGCCACATTCAGGCTGGCATCCGACCTCATCGCTTTCATCTGCTTCCTGCAAATGGCATGATTCTTTGAAACCCAGGCACAGGGACAGGGACAGGGAAAAGGAGCCAACATAGCAAAAAAAAAAAACTTTAAAAGCAGGATTATCTTGCAAAACCCGAAAATAAACCCTCACCATATTGCTGCTGCAACGAACTCGCCTCCGCATCATAACGGCCCATCTTTGTTCTCCCATAATCCATACAAGGATGCTGCAAATTAATATACGAAGGATAAATGAATATAGTATGCTAGCCTTCCACAGATTACACAACTGTGGCGGCAAGCTAGCAAGGTTTAACTTTACAGTTGCACTTGCATCCAAGCCCACGACGATTCTGCATCCACTTTATCCTGTAGAGTGATAGCTCTCTATGGTACATACAAACATATACATGGACGAAGGAACTTAGTATTAAAAGCATTTCCTGATGTTAACATCGCATTAATATCCTTGTCTGTGTGTGCTCCCTTGAGATTTATTGGATTTTAAAGTGCGGTCGGTAGAGGGAGTGATGCCATCACATTTTCAGGACTGTGATTGTGTGTCTACGCACAAAGGACCTCAACTAAATGTTTGATGAACCCGTCCCCCATTGGGGTAGCGCTTGCAATTCACCACCAAACTTATTCGGAGGTGATATTTCATTGTGACAGCTGTTGGTGGTGGGCATTCGGGGCTTCGGGGGCGGCCGGGTAACGAATGGGTCGGAAACGGATAACAGGTACACGAAGCGAAAGTAAACAGGTTTATGTGGGTTGAAGGTTGATATTCGGCGATTTGTCATCCTATTACACCCTGACACACACACAGAGAAAAACAGAGCGAGGGGGTGGCCGATGAATGTAAGCAAACAGATCTGACGAAAGAACAACAGATTCCGAGCGAAGTCTACCTTTGCATCATCCTCGTCCTCGTCCTAGTCGTCGTCGTCGTCATGTATATTACGAGTAATGGATGGAAATTTGATCGATGGTGGCCCTTCTCGACGTAATAACATATTTTTTTCTGCTTTTCCTAAACGAGTGCGGGAGTCATCTTATAGATTGATATCAAAACAAAAGGTAAGACACAGTATTCGGTTACGGTTACAAGAAATTACCATAACTGAGGAACGCTACTAAGGCGACAGTTAGTCAACATTAGTGGGTCCATTTTGGCATAATAAACTCGACAGGGCGCGCTCCGCTGCGGGACTTATGAGAGATTCAATCAATCATAATCAGCTAAATGGGAGCTGTAAATCTGGGAATCGGGAAGGAATTGCTTTGGGTTCTTCAATTTGAACAACGAAATTACTGATTTGATTGCGGTTGTGGTTCTATTTTTAGAATTATTTACTACGTTGGTGTACCCTGATTCCAGGTGTTTGGAGTTATAGGTTTCCTATTCTTAAGTGTAATTCGCTTAAGACAATCCTTACGCCTACGTGGAATCATCTGGAAATCCTGCCAATTTACTTTGACTACCGCCAATTGTTCTCCAATTCCGATAACTGCCTGCCGTCTTCAAGTAGATGTAGTTGGTAATGGAATTATTGTCTTAGGTTTGAGACTTCCCACCCGTCTTCCTGTTAAAATAAGGTCGACTTAGTTCACATAGCTCTATATGCACTGATGTCAAATTTCGCATCCTTGTGATTGCCTCATCTTTAATGGTTTCACGAGCAGATAGTTGTTTACGACGTTTATTCTTGGAATTGCCTCGCTTTTTGATTCTCATGTTTTAAGGATGGTTTAAGAAGATAGCAGGTTAGCGTAGATTTCTTAGAATTTTTGTCATAGATGCTTTGTAAATTGAGTTCACTTCATTGATGCAGCAATTTGTGAGAGGAATTCCTTCTATGAATTTACTAACGAAAATAAAAATCAAGCATTGGCAGTAATGCAGGACATTAAACCTGGTTACAGCAGAGGGTGCCACAGTTTGTCAATTCAATTTACATAAATCTTATCAAGATTTCTTAAACTCTTTTGACTTCCAAGAATGTATGTAAGTCATACTCGTCGGTCAAAGGTTTAGGTTCACTTTAGAGTGGCTGTTCGCACGGGTATGCAGGCACATTTATGCCAATAAAGTTCCATTGTGAAGCCGTAGATAGAACCATTTCGGTTTCCAGGATTTATCAAACCAATCGAAGCTTTTAATAGAACGAAGGAAGCTCGTGACACCAGTTCACCCAGGTGGCCAAAGCAAATAACAAATTTGGGTAAGTGCTAGGAGGTGGAGCACGAGCACGACAACCCTTCTGGCCTATTGGGCTATTATACATTCCGAATGCAGCTTTAGCTTTCCCGATTCTGCTCTGTAGTAGTTCCAATTCGGTGCCACCATGGTTAGCCACACTTTCTAGGTAGAAAGTCGATTACTTTCTTGACCACCTGCCCGGCAATGTTGAATCGAGTGTTGGTGTTTCAAATGCGCAAGGCTTTTGTTTTGGCAGTGTTTATCTAGTGTTCCACTTTGTTGGCCTTAGCTTCTAGATTGTAGGGGTCCATAGCACGATTTGAAAATAGACACACATCGTCAGTGTAATCCAGGTCCACAAAGAACACTAGAGGCGACAATATGCAACCCTGACGTACTCCACTTTGGACTTCAAAATTCTCAGATATGGTCGAGATATCATATTTAAGATTTAGTTTTGGATTTTGGAAACCAGTGATATACTCGGACAGCATCTCTATTCAAACTGACTTTTCTAATTACCAAATATATTCCATATAACGTGTCATTAACTCATGAATGTCACTTCTCAGTTAGGTCATCCTTTGTGTCCTATCATCATCACTTTGACAGGTATTCTCAAATTTCATTTCAACCTAACGAATACAGATTACTTAATGCTTTCAAAAGCGCTTCAAACTCGAACGATTGCATTTGGCTTTGAAAAGATTTAAATATCTTCCATATGTGCCTGGTGTACTGGCATCAAATTTAATTATCAGACACATAGTACATACCTTAGGTGATGACATGAACGATTGTTGTATCAAAATATCTTGAAATGTATTCATCCACAGGTATGTAGATACATACCTTACCAGAACCAGTTATATTGAAGAACATAAATCATGTTGTATCTAAAGCAGATCTCTATTTGGGTTTCTGGATCTCTGTTGATTGCAACGACTTGAATAATATTAAATCTTTAGTTTAGCTCCTTCGAAACCATTTAAACGAATACAAAGTGAAAACCTGCTATAAATTCCTCGAACAATATTATTATTTTCAATTATAATATAACTTTTCAATAGCCGAACTTTACAAAGTAAATAAACGCTTAACGGTGGCAGTATCATCGACTATAGATACAACAAATCGAAGGCTTTAATAGAATGAAGTTCCAAGAAAATCCCATCCATTCAACACGCAGTAATCTCACAAAATCTCATAAAACTTTTCCCATAAAAATTCAAAATTGTTAACGGCTAAAAGATACATAGTAAATTGCCCAAAAACGACACTTGTTCTCAACGAGGCCCAATGTATAACATATCGGATCGGGGAGGGGTCCACATATCATTCGGCATATTTAAATCACGCATCCCACTTCGGAGGAGCATTTGTTTTCCTAAATCGATTTGTTTATTTCCCCCTACAACTCACACAGATACACACACACACACACACATAGCCATAGGGCCATAGGCACTGCTATGTCAATATTACACACTCAAATCAGAAACCTTTTAACGACGTGATACTAAATAAAATCACCACACACTTCCTCAATCCTCGACAATCTCTCCGAAGGGTCAATAGCTTGTTGGGTTATTTTTTAGTATCTCTCCCTCGCATTAACCGGCTTAAAGTGAATTTTTACGAGCACATCCCCACTACCTACATACATACATACATCGAACCAAAAAACCGAACCATATTGGAAGTAGGACATCAACTTGAAGGACTCACCGACCAATCCTTCGACACGTAATTGAGTAGAGCAACATAGAGGGTGCAACAAATAAAAAAAATCAAAAAAAAAAAAAAAAAATCGAATCGTCGCATATGCCGAACTTCTTTAAGGACTCCGAGTCCTCCATGTCCCGAAGGTGCTCTTACTTATTCAACATCACCACCACCATCTGCCGGATTGCAAATGGGTAGGTAGGACCTGGATGGCGTATGTGAGTCGAATGACAATGTTAATATTGTGTGTGCTGTGCCGCTTGAAGAAGTTCGCCAATTCAATTATATATGTACGAATCCACCCGTCCTGTAGGATTTATTGGCATGCCTAATACCACGCGAGGTAGACGAATTGGGGTGGGCAGGGGGGGGTGTTTATCCTCTGTTGAGCACATCCTTTCTCAAGGAAACGACTTAAGTGCTCTGCCACGTGATATTAAATGGGCGGGCGCATTATACGTTTCGGAAATTTAAATATGGGCCCGTGATCGTGCAACAAATAACCTTAACAACATAATACTACATTCCTTCTCTCACTTTCTCTCTCTGTTTCACTGTCTCTCTCTCTCTCTGTTTCTCTGTGTCTCACTGTTCGGAGGAGTCGGAATCAAGAGGTGGAAACAATATTTTTTATCTGAGATTCTGATTTGAGGACATTCTTCCCAATTGGATGGCGACGAACTGGAAGAATGAACGAAGAAGTTTACGATATTTCCTCGAATTTTTTTTTTTTTTTTTTGCTTCATCCTTACATATCGGGATCGAAGGCGATTGTCTCACAAGGTGAACCGTGCAAGACACGGATTCAAAGAAAATCAACACAATTTTCTCGGGAAAAAAACGAACGAAATGTTGTTAACGTCAACAACTTTTCGATGAGATGTACTCGTATACCTATACCTACCCCGTATACCGAGTTGGGAATTTAACTTTATTCCTCTTCTTCGTCGTCGTCAGATCCTTTCGAGAGACTCTTGAGGATGATTAGTCTTGCATATGTCAATGGAATCTATACTCTTTACTGAGGGTTATCTTGAGGAATGTATCTTCGATGTGCAGTGGTTTGGAACGTTGCTACTTTGGATATGTTTTTCTGGGTAATATTTCATGATTAGGGTGCCGTGAGATAAGAGACGACGTGATTATTTTTCATGCAGCTTAATGAAGTAATCTATTTAGCGGAAGATTCTTCTTTTTTTTTGCATTACTTTTCCCAAAGTTAACAACAAAGGCATAGGTACACACTCGATAGACGAAGAAGGATACCAACGTCAGGTGACACAATTGAAGTCATAGCAACATACTGCCTTTTTTTTTGGGGGGAAAAAATAACAAACATACGCTCATTTGGAAGCAAGGACAGCCAGATTAATTATTAACTCTAATCAAGTGGTGAGAGCGCGCACAACAATTAACACGCATAATGAAAAGTAATTGAATTAATTAAGCAAACGATACAAGACCTAATGAACTTTCATGAACTGTTTGAAAGGGAATTCAAGGACTCGAAGGAGTTGGGCTTTTCAAGATATATTACAATCACTTAGCAGTGGGGGTACCTATCGTCGAGCACTATTCATGGTATTAATGAAAAAGGTATTAACACGAGAGCATGTGGTGGATTGAATGGATTTCATTTATTCAACTTAATTCAATGGAAGGTAAAAGATCGCAGCTACCTACTTCGAGCAGAAATGTATTTCACAATGTAGATGATAAATGCCTTGGTTTTAGGTTCATTCAATGGCTGATTATTTTGTTTATAATAAAAAAGTAATTGGGACCGAGGTGAAAAAAAGTGGGTACTTTGTGGGAAAAATGGGACTCATTGGATCTTAGCAGGCGACTTGTACGAGTACAATGCTGGAAGAGGATTTTAAGCAGACACAATCTGGTAACACAGTAGTATTTGCTGTTTTAAGGCTGAACATCTGAAAGGATGAATGCGTGTACTACCAGCAGCGAGGATAGTCTGTCACATAAGAAGAAAGAAATGTAGAAATGTAGGGCCAAATACGGGTTTCTTTTTAAAAATGCAATAAAATGAACAAAATTAAGAGCAAACATTCCCATTTACCCTTGTGTCAACACCCAAAAAAATATACACCCAACACAATACGTTTTTGTATGTCCACGGTCGTCGGAAGGAGTTGGAAGTAGGTGGTTGGAGTTGAACGATTTTGTTTTTTATGCAACGCATTTGAGAAAAAATATTTCAAGAAGTAAACATGCAGGCTATCAGTCGTTTTATCAGATTTGATAATGGAAATAGGTACCAGCAACGTAAACAAACTAACAAAGCCTGACATTTTCCTTATGTTGAATAGCAACCTCCAGGATAACCATAAAGCAGGAAACGTTACTGTTGATGAACAACTTTATCCCTATCGTGGTGGCACCGGATTCACTCAATATACACCTTCAAAACCGGCCAAATATCGAATTAAGGTTTAGTGGGTATGTGATGCTATTACTTCTTATCCAGTCAAAGGACAAGTTTCTTCTGGAGAAAGAGAAAATAAAGTGGACGACTGGGTCGTACGTACTTGCACCGTAATGCAATAAGTGTATAATTTTATCAGGATTATAGTCCAAGTCCTGCTTTTTCCAGTAAAGTAGGCGTGGCATTCCACTTTTCGATCTAATAATAGTCATAACATAGTAGGAGTTTACGCAATGTTTTGTTTAAAAAAAAAAACACCTTTAGAAAGTGGGCGTGGCCAGATAAGGTGTTTGAGTGAATTATAGAAAATTTCAACGCCTATTAATTTGCTTAAATAATTTTTTCTCTATTTCTAGTAAAAATTTTGAAAAAAAAAAAGTTTAATAAAAGTGGGCGTGGCAATTCCAAAATTTGATACGCCATTATTTTGCACTTGTCTTGTAACCTAGAAATATTAATTTTTTGCCCAATCGCCGAACAAATACCCGAGAAACAGCTTATTTTCAATATTACCGTTATTCGAATTTTTCGTGAAAAATGTGGTATGCCACCTCATAGCATATGGCCAAACTAACCCACACATCAAATTTTATCGAAATCGTTAGAGCCGTTTTCGAGAAAATCCATTTTAACTGAAATCGGCCTTAAGTAAACTACCCTTAATTTTGAGGTTAGAATGAAAATTCAAATTTCGGCTCTAGGGAATATCCCACAGACCCTATATATGAAGTTTGAAGCAAATCCGTTCAGCCGTTTAGGCTGCAGTCGAATATACAGACAGACAGACAGACAGACAGACGGAATTGCCGGACCTACTTTTTTGGACTTCTCCATCATAGTAATGTCAGGTTTGATTAAAATCTCGATTTCGATTTTTTTCACGAATGCAATACTTGCCCTGTAGGTATAGGTGCAAGTAAAATAAAAATTCGGTTAACATGACTCTGTAACGCCAACGTTACTGACTTTCTGTCAAGATTAGGGGCGGGAAACAGCTGTCAGTGTCAAAATAACCTATGATTTAAAAAGAAACCACTAGATGGCCCACCCTTCTATACAGATCACAAAAAGTATCTACCTCCGTGCTTCGTTCTTGTTTTTACTTTAAAACAACGAATTCCGTTTCCTTAACCAGAATTATGATGACCTTATGGCCGACAAATCCTCACCACATAACACATGGACACAATCCTCACCAATAAATCGAAAAGGATATGCTAAGTAAACACAGTATACAAAGTGTTTCTTACGATGAAGATTATTGGATTATTTCATCTCCCCAATGCTGAAGTCAATTTCCAAAGTCTGTGCTACTCTTCTGAGTTAAATGCATTTCACTGATCCAATTGGTCAGCAATAGTTCCTACATGGTCAACATAACATACAAACATACCTTCATACATATGTCCATCTATTGTTAGACTAACAAAGTATTCAGCACTTTCAGTTGCACTACACTCGAAATCTTGAATATCCCTCTGTATTGTCTGGAAATCCCTTCGGACACTGATTCATATTCTCGTCGGAAAATAAACAACAGATAGAATCAAATTGAATGTGTACTTTGCTGGAATTCGTTTTTCTCTTCTTGCTTATTGCCGTTCTATGGTCACTGCCACCTTCAATACAGTACATCCATCTGAAAACATCTCATTCCACTTTAGGTTGTGTATTTTTAGAGAGATACTCCATTCCAAGGAGCCGTCGACGACGACGACGACGACGACCAGCCCGTCGTCCCGTGGTAGTCTCTTCGAAAACCTGTATGTATCTCCTACGAGATGGGCCCTTCACAAATGAATGAACCCTCCAGCGTTGTGATATGTTGATATGTTCGTTATCCCCATTCAATAAGAGGATTAGATTTTTATGTGATTGTCCCAAGTGAATTTTCACAGAACGAAAAAAAGAGGAAACACCAAGCCACCCCCACCCACTGCCAAACTACTGGACGACTAGTGGGCGTGAGTATGGATGTGTTGTGTATCCATACATATATATATGTTGGCATTCTCCACTGACAGTATGGCCAATAACACAGCTGCAGGTCAAAGGTGGCTTAGTCATGGAGATTTATGCGTCGAGTGAATGTCCATCCGATTTGCGGTCAATGGGACAAAACCTATTAAGATACTGATCGAATGCTATAATATTAACTTTGGTATTTATTTCCAATCCTTGTCTATGGCGAAACCATTTTCACACATCACTTCCTGTAAATTCCATTTCGGACCGGAATGGGACAGGTTAGAGGCTTTACTCTCCGCTTCGGTTTCGAACAATAATTGAAGATTTACCAGTGAAATACGGTCTGTAGTTTACTTTCGGCCCTTTTCCCACGGGACTATCGTCCAAGGTGTGTTCGCTACCTTAATTTATCCATCGTGTAAGTAGATCGTTTCAATGGGACTATCTCGTGGGACCATCGCAGAGTAGTTGGGTTGGGAGTTCTAAGTTGATTTAACAAATTGTAGTGCTGTGTGTCGTTAATAAGAAAAGTCGGTGTTAATGGTTTATCATTTGAGCTCTACCAGATAATATGTTCAAATAAATTCATGTGAGTTTAGACAGTCTCCTTTCTTATGGACTAGGCGAAGGTTCCAACCATGATGTCTTCATATCATCTGCGCCGACTGTGATTCGACGACAACGGCCTTAGTACCTCGACACGTCCTTCTTGCCTTTCTTCATAGAAATCGGTGATTTATTCTCCTCTTTTGTTGCAGAATTCAGGAGGCACTCTCATCCTTCTATGTAGTGCCGCTTCGTAGGCAAGTTGTATCCTTGGATAGTTTCTGGTTGGCTTACTTCATAAAACCACTGATCTTGTGGTGGTGGCCTGGTAAAACCGAGCACATCAGATGCGGCTTTTCTCATGGTGTCTCGGCTTCGTAGAAAAATATCTCCGGCTTAAGGACCTTCTTTTTAATAGGCCCTTGGACGTACCGAAGTCTCAGTCAGAAGATAAATTAATGCTTGTTTCAATTGTTCAGTAAAACTGGTTAGAGTCGAACAATTCAAAAAATAATCAGCATCACAAACTGGAATCCTGTTCTCAGAGTTCTCAGATCTTCAAAATAAGGTTGACCGTGAAAAAATCTTATTTAACGGACTCCCGACCCATGAAGAGTCCCTGCCTGAGCTACGGCAGTCTTGCATTCACTTCCATCACTGTCACGCTGCTTCCAGTTGTCCAGACCAAGCGCTCTGGCATCAGCGATATCTTGGTCCTTCAAATGGAGATTCGGTATTCCTTGTCTCAAGCATTTTTGTCCATTCGTTGGATCTGGGCAAGCTAGTGTAGTCAAGCTATTAGACTAAGCATTTCTTTGTTTTGCCAAACCGAAGTAGCAGCGGTTTCCTAGGGTAAGTCTTTGAACTGGTAGACCATCAGATCTTCAGCTTTTTTTAAAACCCAGCCAACCTCTTCGAAACTGGGAAGGGGGATGGCTTCTTCATTAACTTGACGCGGGTTCTCTTCTTGTCCTATCACTCTCTCAATTTGATGCTTAAATACATGTACTATTCCCTCTGCTTCGGTGAGTTTCCTTCACTATTTCGAGGAGCCTGCGTTCCGGGCTTAAAGCCAGCTCCCAGATCGACGTAGTCTTTGAAACCTATTGCTGCTTATCACCTTATTACGAGATGCCGCAAAATCGATTAGTCGGAAGCCGTTGTCTGCTGTCGTAGGGGCTGTGATTTCCGACTAATCCGCCGAAGATGTTTTCTCCTTACCGATTTTGACATCATACTCCGGACAGGCTCCGTAGGCTCTGTCCAGGAGGTCATAAAACTCCTCCTTGATAGAGTTTTCAGCTTCGATTTAAACCCGAGGCTTGTATCTCTCTCGTAACTAAGGACACGGAACAACCCCCAACCAGTAGGACAGATACTTTTGTCAAAACCCCTAGGACGAGGGGCCGGTGGAGAAACCGATTTCAGTAACCCGTTTCGGGGATGTAAGCGCTGCCTTTGGCCCATTAAAGGGTCATCTGCCACCATCTCCTTTCCAAAAACCTGACTTATTCTTAGAGACCCTTACCGGCCTGGGCTCCGAGTAAAGTGTATTTCTGCTTCCGTTTGGAGCTGTAATTTTCTCTTGTTCAACACTCGCGTTCAGCAAATCGAGTCCATATGGGCATCAACCAGTATCCGATGGATACCACTTGGATATAATAGAAGCACAACTGATGTGTAGTAATAGTTACAGCATTGGGCGTCGCCAATTTGGCCCCATTCAGTACCTAGCCTATTCCTACAGCTTCCACCCATCTGTAGCAATATTAGCAGCTAGTAAGCCTGTAGAAGTTTGTGCTGAAAAGCCGTACTCGTACTTCATGTTCATGTCATCACCAGCAACGATCATAAATTCAAATCCCCTACCACGCATTTACGTATGCTACATTTACTTTTACAAGTCTTTGCTCTTTAACTCCATAACATGACCCTGGAAATGTGTAAATAAATACCACCTCCAAGACGCAAACTTTGTGAAACTTTCCCCAAACAAGAATTAACACCTTCTATCCCAAGGAAACCTGCCCAACCCACCATAATTCCAGGAATCCTTAATTAACAAACAAATTGTGTGATAAATATTCCTGACCTACGTCAACTCAAACTTTTTCGTTACATAATCACCGCCTGTAACATAAGTCCATTAGAAAATTTTAAGGACATAATGAAACTTAATTGACGAAGCAAGGCATAATTTCTCTCCACCCAGCCCAGGAGGCGCTTGGCAGTGGCAATGGCAACAAACTCAAGAAGGGGTCAAAGGGTGGCGGCGGCGGCATCATAAAAGTTTCTTATTCTCGACATCCGCATCAGAATCCGCCAGATGCCTGTGTCGCCCCCAAGAACGTATAATGACTAACTTTCCCACACACCCACAAACAATGCCACGATATATCGCGTGTACCATATTTAGGGCCATCAGCTACACCACGCATGGTGTGTGGCGGTGGCATCACCCTCTCGCCAGCCCCTTTTCTAATCTTCACCGATGCCGTCATAAAGAATCGCATATCCTTTCCGAGGATGTTGGGTGTTTTTGCGGTGGTGACAACACGTCGATCTGTTTTTTTTTTTGTCCCCCGAATTCGGGTTCATTACCTAATGAAAGCATCAAGAAATTTGGCGACGATGCTGTGCTCCATTTCGAGGCACACACGAGAAACAGATTGATAGAGGCTGTGGCCGGGGCTGGCGCTGGGAAGAGGATGTGCTGTTTCAGGGGGCTGGAACTCGCTCCCAGCTAATCGTAAATGAGTTTTTTATCACCCACGTTTTATGACTTTCGAAGATTTCGCGCCCTATAGCTCTTTCAGCTGATGTGTGCATGTGTGTGTGATGAAGGAGCCGTTCTCCTCCGCCCGAGAAGCGCTAGGAGGTGTCAGAGGCTTGTGGGCGGTGGAATTGTTTTAGTAAAATATTTTCTTTTTATGAGTTTTTATTAGGCGAATTTAATAAGCTTGCCATTCTTAGGCATTTATCCAGAGTCATATACGCACGTACTCAGCCTGGAAGGGGAGGTATGGTATCTTTTGCCGGGTCGGTCGAAGGAGCTCAGTGACAAGTTCATTGGTTGCTTAAATTTAAGATTATTGCTGGCGCGTTAAGGAGCCAAGTTGGTTGCTCGTTTGATTTATGTTTGTTAATTATGCTTAAAAAGGATTTTGCCTGCTCTATCGTCTCTTCTTTCATTTCGACGGTAATTTAAAATTAATTAAAAATTAAGTATGGAGGATGTGATTGTGCTTAAGACTGTTGCTATTTTTATTGACGCGCGTTAAATGAAGCAGAAGAGAATTTGCCAGAGAATAAAAGATTAAGTGCTAATAGGATTTTCCAAAAAAAGATAACGAAAATTTCTATCAGGATGAGGAAGACACTGTAAGCTTTAAAGGAGTATTGAGGTCACGGGTTTGTGGATATTTCAAAGGCCAAAGGCAGTGCAATTCAAGCGTGAAACCATTAAAGGAATCACTTGGAGGATTAACTGAGATTTTAGTTTGTTTTTCAATCTGAGGGAGATTTGTAAATATGTACAGATATGCAGGATATTACCTTATATTATTTCATCGGTTCAAAAGGTTGATAACAATCCTCGATAATTTGTCTAGTGATATACTTTACTTATGTCCAGCATCCCCATTAGGTACTATGGCCTCTACAATGCCTATGCGCAATCGTGTGTGCCTCACCTCTCTCCGACTCCTTCCCATTTGCCTTGATTCCTTCTCAACAATTCTGCGCCACGTACTCCTAGGAATGCCACCTACTCCTGAGTAAGCGGGTTCCATTTCATTGCGTGGTTAGTTATGGACATGTCGTCCTTTCTGAGAGTATGACCTAGAGATTCATGGCCTGGTCTCTGATAAAGCTGTTCATTAGAGATACGGTTTGGCCAAGAAATCCTTAAGATTAGACGAACGTTTGAGTTTTCTCGTGATAGTGGCGATCACCCTCCAGGTATAACAGCGCAGATTCAACGTTGGAACGGAATAGTCAGTCAGAATGTACCGTCTAGTGATATATGTACGTGAAAAGTTGTATTTATTTTCCTGAAAAACTCAATTTACAATTTTTGTGTTTAGTGTCTTTTACCTTTCAGCCTACGATTTATTCCAAATAAGATATAATCGAAGTGAATTTTATGTTATACTGGTTGGGAAAGCTACTGGTTACAGTCCTGGTTACAAACTACAAGAATTGGCCTAGTACTCATGTACCACAAACGATACTTACTTGTTTGATGATGTTCAAAGAAAAGGCCTGAAATATGGTCCTTTTGCATGTTATGTGAATTGGCTTAGAACGAATGTCATACTAAAATCCGAAGCGGAAGATCACATGATCATCTCTCGTCATTGTTGTACTTGTATGTCGATGTAAGTGCTTAGGTTCTAGTTGGTTCATTTGTTTCACATTTGGACCAAAAATATAAACCATACGTAAAGAGTAAGGAATACAGTAAAGAATATCTTTGACAAAAAATTTTCCAAAATAGTAGTCCCTGACCATAACATCGGGGAGAGTACGAATCCTTAAAGGAGTATACAAGTATTCTAGCTGCAGTTTTACATATAACCCAAGTATCTCGAGAATAGATGGACGGCTACTCGAACTAGGATTGCTAACTACATGGAAACAAAATCGATTTTGAAGTCAGTCCCAGGATATATGTATCTGCATTCCTAATCCTTTTTTAAAAGGATGAACTTCCGCATTCACTCACATTCTCTATATAGCAGGTGTCTAGAACACCAAAAACTGACACGGCAACACAGGCAGCAACAGCATCGACGGCAGCAACGCACTCACCAACGGTCACCAGTGCTGGGCAACGGGAAAGTGCTGGCGCAACAGCACAAAAGAGGCACTCTTAGCGCAGACTCGAGAGCGTGCGGTTGTGCAGACATATACAGTCCACAAAGCAAGAGCAAAAGCAAATCGATCATTTATTATCCAAATAATTATCATTACGAGCTATTGAACAGCAGGTGTAGACAATTCGTAAGACAAGATGAAGACTTGATCTTCGAATAAAAATAGAAAGCCATCAGCTATTAGATCAAAATTCAAGAGATGGATAGCATATCACCAATTTGTTGGGTCATTTTCAGTCCATGCACACGTTTTTTACGGAAATCTGGCTCCCATTTCTGTTATAAAACCTTTTAAAGAGAACTTTTGCTATTGATAGCCCGATTACTAATATTTTTCTTAAGTTGGGACCATAGCCGAAAATCTCTATTTAGTTTATCAATAAAATATATTACTTAAAGATTTGATGCAAACAATTTTGAAAATCAGGTCATTTAAAAAATACAACAGGAGGCTGAGATCCTAGACTGAGGATAGACTTACGTAAATACTACAATATTTCTGCCAGAGTCTCTCATGATCCTTGGACCTCTCTTGTGGGACATAATGTTCCTTTCCAAAGAGACACAAAGTTTCACTCCGAATAGAACCGACCAGAGCCCAGGTTTATCAGGAAGTCAGAAGAAGAAGAAAATTCAACAACTGTACCACTCTGGCAATCCAAGTGGGACAAGATGACAAAAGACAGATGGAACCACAGGATTATTCCCATAAAGCTACATACACGGAACCTAATCTCACACGATTCCTGTCCGGTCACGGTGGCTATCGAAAATGTCTTCACAGATGTCGACGCTATAGCTCGCCTTTTTGCTCAGAATGTTCAGATGAAGAAAAAGACACAGAGTGCTGCAGACAACGCAGAAGTTTCTAGTAACCCATATGGCAAGGAGGATTCTCTCTTTTAGAATGATTTGCAAGAAGTAGTTCTTAAGAAGACTTGAAAGAATAAGGCAGGCACCGAGCACATAGCATAAGTTGCTAACTACCATGTACTCATCCTGACATCGAGTATTTAGGTTTTCGAATATTGGATGGTGATAGTCTGGGCTTCGGAAGATTACCATATCCATTGGTAAATCAAAGTTCGAATCCGGTGAAAGGACACTTTAAGGAATACGGAGCTTGAGAATTTTAACTTTGATCTGACAGAGATGTTTACAAGTCCAGGACATACATACTTCCAAAGGTCTGAGGATGATGACAATCCGAATTGATCCATTACAAACCATCATACATTGCATTGAATTGCAGGACTTTCTGCAGCACCAAAGGCTACAGAAATCCGAAACCATCCCACCCGCTGTTGCCATAGTTGCATAGCTTGGTTAGTTTCCACTCCTCCTGTTCCGTCGCTTAATTGGTAAAACCTGTTTACCCAATTTCCGTTTGCCAAAGTGAAACCAGAATGTAAATTCCCGACCAACACCTATTAATCGCCTGAAAAGACCCCTTTTTTTGTCCCAGCAGGTTCGCCAGGATAACCTCCTGGTAATTGGATTCAAAAGCTACATCAATGCGTTTCCTAATCGAAAGGAAATTCACTCGGAAATGAAGAATTGTGCATGCCTGTCATAGGCTATGCAAAAACTACAGGCAGTTCCAATCCAAAAAAAAGGATTCCAATAGGATTTACCATTAACGTGTGCGACACGAATGCGATAAGAAAGGGTCTGCATGCAGAGATGCAGTGTAACAGAGCGTTCTGCGGATTAAACTTTTCAAAAACGTTGCACAATTTTCGTAAAATGTTTTTCATTCAACGTTTTCGTTTTCCACCGAGGACCATGCCGTGTGTGGTCGTAGAGAATCCTTGTTTTTTTGGTTGGATTTCCCTATACTGGTTGAAGTGTTACGCGGATGAGTTCAATACAAAATTGATTGGCTTGCTGAAATGACATTCGCAGCATTGAAGTCGATTGAATGTGTGGCACTCGTTCATTGATTGGATATACTATAGAATGGTAAAAGGACACTCATACCAATCTGTCTGTTGTTATACAAATTATAACTCTTATCTTAACTAACCTTAGACCTTACACTATCTAATGGCATTATTACTGCGGCAATTTCTCATGTGTTAGTCCTTTCTAACCAAACACTTCAGTTTGTTTAGCACCATAACAGTGTGTTAATCAATTTAGTTTGCTTTGAACAATGTACAAACAAGTCAGACAACCCAAGGCTATATGGCTCAGATGGGAACATGAAATATTTATAAAAGGTTCCATTTACCATTCAAGGAAGATGAATATGCGGCATGTGCCCAAAAATTAGTTGAAAACAAAAATAAGGATGTGTGGCAGACACACACGCTTCACGGCTTCCAACAAAATCCCAATCAGTGAAGCGTGTCAGGAGAAAGTGAACCTTTTTTTTTTTTGAAAAGTAAAAAATAAAAAACCAAACAAGGGGATGTCCGTAATGTGTTACTTTTTCTTACACTTAATGCAGAGCAGAGCTAAATAAACCAAACACGCAAACCGGTTGAAAATGTCCTTATTTTGTCCTTTACAGATGAGAGTAAATTACATACAGATTCCATGGTTTTGGATGAAAAAAAAGTTTGCAAATAAATGGTTGTTTAAGAATAACTCCATGCTAGTCACCTATTGGAAGCATCCTTTCCCTAAGAAGTCAAAAGTCTCTGAAAAAAAATGACCAATCAAACGCAACTTCAAATTGTAAGACATATACTCAGATGCAGATCATACCAAAAGTTCATATTTACCACGTCCTTTTCGAGGACAACTTCATACCCATGTTTACCAAGTTCCTAGCTGATTCAAGGGCAAAACAAAGTACATATATGCTGTCAGCGAGAAGGGACACATAACATCAACGAATTGGACAGAACGTCACAATCGACAGCTACAACTTTGAGGTAGTAAGGGACTTCGTCTACCTCGGCTCTGGTATAACCTCTGAAAATAACACCTCAGCAGAAATAATACGAAGAATAACTCTTGACAATCGCTGTTTATTTGGGTTAAGAAGGCAAGACCCTTTATAAGACCCTGATCATCCCAGTCCTACTTTATGGTGCTAAAGCATGGACTCTGTCTAAAGCGGATGAAGAGATACTCAGTCACTTCGAGAGAAAGATTCTTCGTCTAATTTTCGTTCCCGTTTGCGTTGATGGGCTTTGGAGGAGAAGATTCAACGAAGAACTATACGTGCTGTACAAGCGACATGGACCTGGTCAGAAAATGCGCATCATTCGTTTAAGATGGCTAGGACATTTAGAGCTCCGGCCCGTGGAGTCTTCGAATCAAACCCGGAGGGACAACGCAGTAGAGGAAGACCTCGCCTTAGGTGCCGCGCACAATTGGAAGGGGACCTCAACCGACTTGGAGTGCGCAACTGGAGGCAGTTAGCTAAGGACCGGGCTAACTGGAGAGGCTTGTTGGTTGAGGTCCAGGTTCACCCCGAACTGTAGCGCCACATAAGTAAGTGAGTAAGCTGACTCAATACGACTAAGAATAGCGTCTCTGTGAAGGGTCTCTGCTTGAGACACTGCAGCCTTCAGCAATCATCGACCACAGGAACGATCACAGTTGTATATATCAAGTTCTACAGGATCTGTGATAGCTTGGTTCTTGAAATGATTGTTTGGTCTTCCTAGTCGTCCTGAGCCTGAGTGTTGCCAACAGTGACGTTTTGTCCTACAAAAAAATAAAAAAATATTTGGCGCACCAGGTCGATGGGACCCAGGGCCTAGCTTTTCACAACCATTCGTGTTGTGCGTGTTGTATTCTTTGCACGAATGGAAGGGGCCTACTGTTTAATGCCGTGTCCGAAGGGCAATTCAGTATTTAAGCACCTTTCTTATGACAGTTGTGGAAGATCCTGAACGTACATACACAGGAGAACTAAGAACATCACGATAACTTTAATTTCTTGTAGTAACGTTCTCATGCATTACGAATTGCACGCCACACTGTAGTGTTGAAAATCTGTGCATAAATCTGCGTAATTTCGACTCATAAAGGCTATTGGCTGCTGGCTGTTTTTGACTTCTTAATTCGTCCTCAGCAATTTTTTTTTTCAAATAACTTTACCATTGAATTGCATTCAAAACAACTGGAAGCTTATTTAAAATGTTCCATCCAGGAGTGTAGATGACACTCCTTATGTGCACAAATTCCTCTCTCGCTATATACATGTGTACATATGTAGATACCTTGTGTTAACCACAATACCCTCACATTCAATCAATTTATCCCCCAAAGGGCTAAACAGGCTGTAGTTCAAAACCGAACACAGTGTCCTTAGACACAAACACATACACGCAGCAATGAAGCATAAATATCACCTGAAGGCTGAAAACTTCAATCGAGATTTTGTGTGTGTAATTTAGAAATTCTTAGGTTTCCTCTGTACGTCCAATTTACCGCAATCTGGGATGAAATTTTCCCGACACACACATATGTAGTATGTGCCACATTCATAGGTCTTCTGTGTACAGACTCTAGGCACACCGAGGGTATTTATCCCTTTTGCCAAATGCTTGGAAGAAATCTAATTGGAAATTCAATTGAATTTGTAATCCGTTGACATTTATAGGTCTTCGGTTTTCCAACCATCGGTATTGGCTTCCTTTAGTTCCATGGCCAGTGTGCCCTTATGGTTTTCGAACGATATTCGAAACAATAATTACGACATGATGCAGTCAAGTGCAACTGCACAAAGATGGAAGCTCTAATACTAGTTGGTATCAAGTAATTCCCCTCTGAGATTGAAAATCCATATCAACAGGACTCACAGTCGTAATTGAGATACTTTCCAATTGTATAGCATTGACACTGAGTTGCATCTGTCATCTATGTGCGACAGGGTGAAATTAAACAAAACAAGGTCTTCAGAGTGATTGAGTTGGTAGATTGCGGTGAACTTGAGGGTAAATGACACCATTATGTTAGAGTTCTATGGAAAATCTTAAGACACGAGGTATCCTTGTAAACGTGTTGTTTGAGTAGACATCTATCGTATGCAACTGAACCTTACTTTTCTGGTTTCATCGACTGAGTTCTGTAGACTTACCCATCCGGCTAAAAATGAATAGGCTTTGTTCGGAAAAATCATGGAATTCCAAGGACTTTCATTCTACCTTGGAAGCTAAACCATGTTTTCTCCTAACTCGCGTAAGAACACAGCAGGGCTCACACTGACTATGAAACTTTCGCATAGAAAGTGAAAAGATACACACAGCACTCAGCTGAAAGCACTATCCACTGCAGGAATTCTAATTAATGTCCTTGCAATAGGCATTTCCAATTTCCGATTTCCGATTTCCTGTAACCCGTCGATCAATTGGACTATTGTCCAGGATAACGATAGTGCTATTCACAAAGCTGCCAGTCAGCTTTTGCTGAATCCCTATTGGATGAATACCAATCTAATTAGTAAATTCTAGAAAAGTCAGTATTTAGCGTTTCAAAGAGACAGTACAACAGTTCTGATAGCTGCAAAGTATGGGAAGAATCATTTGGTTTAAATGTGCGACATATCAGACTAAACTCAGAGACTGATCATTGTAAGAAAGGACTTCTACAGACTCTTTCGGGTGCGACAGTGCTTGTGTCATCCTTTAAGTAATGTTCTGGAAAAGTGTCTATGTGAAACGCAACTTTCTTTTGACAATGCTACCCTTGTAATGTTAAGACACAGCACAGGCGTTAGCAGTTAAGGTTTTAAATGTTTGTGGAGGGAATAATGGGTTCAAGAAAGAATCCTTGTTCTTGACTGTACGCCTGAAGACAGGCTTGAGGGTAAACTGCTGAATATTCGAAAATTGATGGGTGTTGCGAGAAAACGATTAAAGGGTCAAAAGCTACTGTCTCATTCCGTCGACCACTGTTTCTTAGATAGGCCTGATATGTGCCTTATATATTGCAGCCAGATCAGAGGCGGTAAAGTGTTTCTTGGATCATTTGAGGAATCCTGGGCATTTCAACGAAGATTGTCATTAACACACATACCGGAGACAGAAAGTCTTTTAGTTTCGACGAAGTGCCATTCATTGATGATGACAGAGGCTTAAGACCACAGTTCAAACCACAGAAGACTGCATTGTCACATACTCGTTTATTATACCATGAAGGACGGAATTTAATGGGGTTAACATATGCTTTTGGTCAAGTTCCAGAGCCGAAGAGGAGAAAAGTAAGTCTGCAAACGAGTTAATAGTACCATCATCAGCGATTGAATGTATAGCAGACAAGTGATCATTTATGAAAACCATAAAAAGAATAGGAGTTAAAACAGAGCCTTGAGGGACGCCAGTATTTATATGGTTGATTGATGGTCCATTGAAGAAGAGAATCATTGACGGCGAATGTACACATTTTCCACATAAGAGCTTGATGGCAAGCTCTATCGAATGCCTTTGACATATCAAAGGCAACAGTCTTACACGCAACAGAATGATGCAGAGAGTGGTTCCAGAGAGATATTCCATAAAGACGTTTTGCCACGAAGACTCTTCTGTCGGTCATTGGGGAGTTTTCGTGATTCAAGCTCTTTCATAAGCAAAGCGATTCCAACGGATGAAGGGTCATAACTGGAATTGGTTGGCAAAGGAAATTCTCTCTCTTTTAGGGACAGGCTGGACTAATATTCTTTTCCATATTGTCGGCAAGAGTCCAGAAGAGCAGGAGAGCGTGGAAGTACACCTCTTCAGAATTGCAGGTAAGTTACTATCTGGTAATGGGTTTGGCTCGTAGACATCTAAATGCGTTCAAGTACAGGAGGAAGTAAAAGTATGGGAGTGTTTAGCCAATTTACCCAGTTAAGCTTTATGCTAGAAGCTGACACCTGGAGTAGCATTGCTAACAAGCCCTGGGCTGGAGAATGAGGCACAATTTTTATATTTATGACAAATGACCAAAATATCTACTACCTTTAGGACAATATAGGATTTTTCCTCAATTCTTGGTCAAAGGAGAACTTCGCATGGACAGTCATTTAATTTTTTTTTAAATTTTTCTTCGTCTCAGTTGGGTTTGTCTTTTTAGACCAAAAACTTAGCTCTCTTCGTTACCTTTGGCTTGATGCTCTTTATTGAGTTGAAATAAGATACTTGATATCAAGGAAACAGGTATTTGGGATCATATTGGCGGTAGCATCCACGTCACTATAATGCAAATACGGGACCAGCCGTCCCAGTTGGCATCCTCCTACTGCCAAACTATTCATTTAGCAGCCTTTTTTTAGCTGAGTATTGGAGATTCAGGAAATAAGTCGTTACGGCACTGTAGTCTGACGAACCTAGAAACGGCAATACATTCACACTGTATTTATCATAATAGCAGCTGAGAAACAAGTCCAGAGTGTTGATACCTGACTGTCAATATCAGGCAGCTATTGTAACTATTTCGGTGGCGTATACGTAATATTTTGTCACGCTTTTTCCTCATTTTTTCTTTTTGCTATCACTTGCGAGCCAGGATTATAGAGAATCTGTGCTCAAACTGTAGGCCAATGAATATCCTGTTTTTTTTTAAGCTGAATCGACTCAGTTTAAGCCAGGAATAGCAAGAATAAGACTATTCCGGTGGCGTATACGTAATATTTTTTGATGATTTCTCCATATTTTTCCTTTTTGCTATCACTTGCGAGCCAGGATTATAGAGGATCTGTGCTAAAACTGTAGACCAATGGATAGCCCGCTGTGCTGAATCGACTCAGTTCAAGTCAAGAATAGTAAGAATATGACTATTTTTGCTACCGGAAAGCCTCGCTCTGAAGAGTTTTCAAACCCAACCAGGAGGGACAATACATTCGAAATAGGCCTTATCTGGGGTGTTCCACTCAAGTTTAAGATGGTTTCAACCCATTGGGAGTGCACAAATGGAGGGAGCCATAGTCCGCTCCATTGGTTGAGGCCCAATTCCATAGCAGTGTGTTGTCCTACCTGGTAGACCCATGCTGCTGTTTCACATTCGAAATTCCTTAAAAACTTGCAACTTCCCAGGTCCTTCGTGATTATAAACACGACTCTACGGTATGTGTGTGCTATATCCTTCAGACGAAAGGGACACTGATACTGCTATGATACAACGCCGCATAGATCTCAACACATCTTCCTTCATGCTGCCGAATATCTAATTATTTTCCAGAAATTAGATGTCATTCATTGGATTCTTGGATATTAGCATACATACGACTATCGAATTCCGATGAAAACTATGCACATTCGTAGAGAAGGACTTTGGTCAACTAGCTTCTTTGAGATGCTATCCCAGGCGAGCAGTGTAAATTGCATCCACAGCCGCATTGTTCAAATGCTCGATTCCTATTAGCAAATATATTCGGTATACTGCAATCAGCCCCAAATTATACATGTCCAGAAAATCTATCCCAAATATGTACCACTTAGCAATACGCTAAGGACACTCAACAACGCCACTTGACATAGCCAAAGTGTAAACATCAATTTGATTCAATTGAATTCCAGTTAAGTAAGTATCTAGGCTATGCATTATCGTTTATTTTTCCGAAGAACACCACAGCCAATACCACCACCACCACCAACAATTCCCTCCTCCAACAGGAGCCATACACATACTCGGATGTGTGTTGTAGCTCCTTCGGCTGGGGTCGCAATTATTTATACACAATTACGAGGAAAGAGAGGGGGAGAGAAAGAGATAGATAGGGAACGAGTGGGTGGCGCTGGAAACCGACATGAGACAAATTATTTCCTATTGAGATGATGCATTGCACAGGATACAGGATTGGGTTCCTGTACCGAAGCTGTTGGTGGTGACAGCATACTGTGTGCGCAGAGCTAGAGTGTGTAAGGATGAGTGGATACTTTCGCACAACGTCACTCTGGAGAGCGGAAGACTGAATTTAATTTAGCGAAAATCCAATTCAGAATTATCTCTGCATTGTTCCTGGCTATAGCGAACCGTGTGATAATGATGGAGAATTATTGTTGAATTCAAAGGGAGTCGAGTGGATGATGTGTGGAATGTTATTAGACTGCTCATTGGATGAGTCGTTTGCGGTATAGCAGATACAGCTGCGACTGTATGTACATTATCCTGTCAAGTGCTTAAAAGTGTTGGTAATTTGTTGTGACTATTTGGTGTTTCTATCATTAGTCAGGCAGTCAGGCAGGATTAGGTGACGCTGAGTAGAAACGTATACGCTGAGTAGAATTTGGTGCACTCAGTTGCCAGCTATCGAGCATTTGGGGAAAAATTGGGTGTACCGGGGTCGAGCATGGAAAAAGTCCCTTGAAATGCAATATCGCCTCATATCTCCTCTTCCTCGGCATTTTAGGTCAAATGGACGCAACTGAGCAAAAAACTTAACCAAAAAACGTTTGTCGAATGATTTAGACTTTGGTGCACTCAGTTGCCAGCTATCGAGCATTTCGGAAGAAATTGGGTGTACCTGGGTCAAGCATGGAAAAAGCCTCTTAAAATGCAATATCGCCTCATATCTCCTCTTCCTCGGCGTTTTAGGTCAAATGGACGAAACTGAACAAAAACTTAACCAAAGAACGTTTGTCGAATGATTCAGACTTTGGTGCACTCAGTTGCCAGCTATCGAGCATTTGGGGAAAAATTGGGTGTACCGGGTTCGAGCATGGAAAAAGTCCCTTGAAATGCAATATCGCCTCATATCTCCTCTTCCTCGGCATTTTAGGTCAAATGGACGCAACTGAGCAAAAAACTTAACCAAAAAACGTTTATCGAATGATTTAGACTTTGGTGCACTCAGTTGCCAGCTATCGTGCATTTCGGAAGAAACTGGGTGTACCTGGGTCAAGCATGGAAGAAGTCTCCTAAAATGCAATATCGCCTCATATCTCCTCTTCCTCGGCGTTTTAGGTCAAAAGGACGCAAGTGAGCAAAAAACTTAACCAAAAAACGTTTATCGAATGATTTAGACTTTGGTGCACTCAGTTGCCAGCTATCGTGCATTTCGGAAGAAATTGGGTGTACCCGGGGTGAAGCATGGAAAAAGTCTCTTAAAATGCAGTATCGCCTCATATCTGCTCTTCCTCGGCGTTTTAGGTCAAAAGGACGCAAGTGAGCAAAAAACTTAACCAAAAAACGTTTGTCGAATGATTTAGACTTTGGTGCACTCAGTTGCCAGCTATCGTGCATTTCGGAAGAAATTGGGTGTACCTGGGTCAAGCATGGAAAAAGTCTCTTAAAATGCAATATCGCCTCATATCTCCTCTTCCTCGGCGTTTTAGGTCAAAAGGACGCAAGTGAGCAAATAACTTAACCAAAAAACGTTTATCGAATGATTTAGACTTTGGTGCACTCAGTTGCCAGCTATCGTGCATTTCGGAAGAAACTGGGTGTACCTGGGTCAAGCATGGAAGAAGTCTCCTAAAATGCAATATCGCCTCATATATACTCTTCCTCGGCGTTTTAGGTCAAAAGGACGCAAGTGAGCAAAAAACTTAACCAAAAAACGTTTATCGAATGATTTAGACTTTGGTGCACTCAGTTGCCAGCTATCGTGCATTTCGGAAGAAATTGGGTGTACCTGGGTCAAGCATGGAAAAAGTCTCTTAAAATGCAATATCGCTTCATATCTCCTCTTCCTCGGCGTTTTAGGTCAAAAGGACGCAAGTGAGCAAAAAACTTAACCAAAAAACGTTTGTCGAATGATTTAGACTTTGGTGCACTCAGTTGCCAGCTATCGTGCATTTCGGAAGAAATTGGGTGTACCTGGGTCAAGCATGGAAAAAGTCTCTTAAAATGCAATATCGCTTCATATCTCCTCTTCCTCGGCGTTTTAGGTCAAAAGGACGCAAGTGAGCAAAAAACTTAACCAAAAAACGTTTGTCGAATGATTTAGACTTTGGTGCACTCAGTTGCCAGCTATCGTGCATTTCGGAAGAAATTGGGTGTACCTGGGTCAAGCATGGAAAAAGTCTCTTAAAATGCAATATCGCTTCATATCTCCTCTTCCTCGGCGTTTTAGGTCAAAAGGACGCAAGTGAGCAAAAAACTTAACCAAAAAACGTTTGTCGAATGATTTAGACTTTGGTGCACTCAGTTGCCAGCTATCGTGCATTTCGGAAGAAATTGGGTGTACCTGGGTCAAGCATGGAAAAAGTCTCTTAAAATGCAATATCGCCTCATATCTCCTCTTCCTCGGCGTTTTAGGTCAAAAGGACGCAAGTGAGCAAAAAACTTAACCAAAAAACGTTTATCGAATGATTTAGACTTTGGTGAACTCAGTTGCCAGCTATCGAGCATTTGGGGAAAAAGTGGGCGTATCGGGGTCAAGCATGGAAAATGTCCCTTAAAATGCAATATCGCCTCATATCTCCTCTTCCTCGGCGTTTTAGGTCAAATGGACGCAACTGAGCAAAAAACTTAACCAAAAAACGTTTGTCGAATGACTTAGACTTTGGTGTACTCAGTTGCCAGTTATCGAGCATTTCGGAAGAAATTGGGTGTACCTGGGTCAAGCATGGAAAAAGTCTCTCAAAATGCAATATCGCCTCATATCTCCTCTTCCTCGGCGTTTTAGGTCAAAAGGACGCAAGTGAGCAAAAAACTTAACCAAAAAACGTTTATCGAATGATTTAGACTTTGGTCCACTCAGTTGCCAGCTATCGAGCATTTGGGGAAAAATTGGGCGTATCGGGGTCGAGCATGGAAAATGTCCCTTAAAATGCAATATCGCCTCATATCTCCTCTTCCTCGGCGTTTTAGGTCAAATGGACGCAACTGAGCAAAAAACTTAACCAAAAAACGTTTGTCGAATGACTTAGACTTTGGTGTACTCAGTTGCCAGCTATCGAGCATTTGGGAAGAAATTGGGTGTACCGGGGTCGAGCATGGGAAAAGTCTCTTGAAATGCAATATCGCCTCATATCTCCTCTTCCTCGGCGTTTTAGGTCAAAAGGACGCAAGTGAGCAAAAAACTTAACCAAAAAACGTTTATCGAATGATTTAGACTTTGGTCCACTCAGTTGCCAGCTATCGAGCATTTGGGGAAAAATTGGGCGTATCGGGGTCGAGCATGGAAAATGTCCCTTAAAATGCAATATCGCCTCATATCTCCTCTTCCTCGGCGTTTTAGGTCAAATGGACGCAACTGAGCAAAAAACTTAACCAAAAAACGTTTGTCGAATGACTTAGACTTTGGTGTACTCAGTTGCCAGCTATCGAGCATTTGGGAGGAAATTGGGTGTACCGGGGTCGAGCATGGGAAAAGTCTCTTGAAATGCAATATCGCCTCATATCTCCACTTCCTCGGCGTTTTAGGTCAAAAGGACGCAAGTGAGCAAAAAACTTAACCAAGAAACGTTTGTCGAATGACTTAGACTTTGGTGTACTCAGTTGCCAGCTATCGAGCATTTCGGAAGAAATTGGGTGTACCTGGGTCAAGCATGGAAAAAGTCTCTTAAAATGCAATATCGCCTCATATCTCCTCTTCCTCGGCGTTTTAGGTCAAAAGGACGCAAGTGAGCAAAAAACTTAACCGAAAAACGTTTATCGAATGATTTAGACTTTGGTGCACTCAGTTGCCAGCTATCGAGCATTTGGGAAGAAATTGGGTGTACCGTGGTCGAGCATGGGAAAAGTCTCTTGAAATGCAATATCGCCTCATATCTCCTCTTCCTCGGCGTTTTAGGTCAAATGGACGCAACTGAACAAAAAACTTAACCAAAAAACGTTTATCGAATGATTTAGACTTTGGTGCACTCAGTTGCCAGCTATCGAACATTTGGGGAAAAATTGGGCGTATCGGGGTCAAGCATGGAAAATGTCCCTTAAAATGCAATATCGCCTCATATCTCCTCTTCCTCGGCGTTTTAGGTCAAATGGACGCAACTGAGCAAAAAACTTAACCAAAAAACGTTTGTCGAATGACTTAGACTTTGGTGTACTCAGTTGCCAGCTATCGAGCATTTCGGAAGAAATTGGGTGTACCTGGGTCAAGCATGGAAAAAGTCTCTTAAAATGCAATATCGCCTTATATCTCCTCTTCCTCGGCGTTTTAGGTCAAATGGACGCAACTGAACAAAAAACTTAACCAAAAAACGTTTATCGAATGATTTATACTTTGGTGCACTCAGTTGCCAGCTATCGAGCATTTGGGAAGAAATTGGGTGTACCGGGGTCGAGCATGGGAAAAGTCTCTTGAAATGCAATATCGCCTCATATCTCCTCTTCCTCGGCGTTTTAGGTCAAAAGGACGCAAGTGAGCAAAAAACTTAACCAAAAAACGTTTATCGAATGATTTAGACTTTGGTCCACTCAGTTGCCAGCTATCGAGCATTTGGGGAAAAATTGGGCGTATCGGGGTCGAGCATGGAAAATGTCCCTTAAAATGCAATATCGCCTCATATCTCCTCTTCCTCGGCGTTTTAGGTCAAATGGACGCAACTGAGCAAAAAACTTAACCAAAAAACGTTTGTCGAATGACTTAGACTTTGGTGTACTCAGTTGCCAGCTATCGAACATTTGGGGAAAAATTGGGCGTATCGGGGTCAAGCATGGAAAAAGTCTCTTAAAATGCAATATCGCTTCATATCTCCTCTTCCTCGGCGTTTTAGGTCAAAAGGACGCAAGTGAGCAAAAAACTTAACCAAAAAACGTTTGTCGAATGATTTAGACTTTGGTGCACTCAGTTGCCAGCTATCGTGCATTTCGGAAGAAATTGGGTGTACCTGGGTCAAGCATGGAAAAAGTCTCTTAAAATGCAATATCGCTTCATATCTCCTCTTCCTCGGCGTTTTAGGTCAAAAGGACGCAAGTGAGCAAAAAACTTAACCAAAAAACGTTTGTCGAATGATTTAGACTTTGGTGCACTCAGTTGCCAGCTATCGTGCATTTCGGAAGAAATTGGGTGTACCTGGGTCAAGCATGGAAAAAGTCTCTTAAAATGCAATATCGCCTCATATCTCCTCTTCCTCGGCGTTTTAGGTCAAAAGGACGCAAGTGAGCAAAAAACTTAACCAAAAAACGTTTATCGAATGATTTAGACTTTGGTGAACTCAGTTGCCAGCTATCGAGCATTTGGGGAAAAAGTGGGCGTATCGGGGTCAAGCATGGAAAATGTCCCTTAAAATGCAATATCGCCTCATATCTCCTCTTCCTCGGCGTTTTAGGTCAAATGGACGCAACTGAGCAAAAAACTTAACCAAAAAACGTTTGTCGAATGACTTAGACTTTGGTGTACTCAGTTGCCAGTTATCGAGCATTTCGGAAGAAATTGGGTGTACCTGGGTCAAGCATGGAAAAAGTCTCTCAAAATGCAATATCGCCTCATATCTCCTCTTCCTCGGCGTTTTAGGTCAAAAGGACGCAAGTGAGCAAAAAACTTAACCAAAAAACGTTTATCGAATGATTTAGACTTTGGTCCACTCAGTTGCCAGCTATCGAGCATTTGGGGAAAAATTGGGCGTATCGGGGTCGAGCATGGAAAATGTCCCTTAAAATGCAATATCGCCTCATATCTCCTCTTCCTCGGCGTTTTAGGTCAAATGGACGCAACTGAGCAAAAAACTTAACCAAAAAACGTTTGTCGAATGACTTAGACTTTGGTGTACTCAGTTGCCAGCTATCGAGCATTTGGGAAGAAATTGGGTGTACCGGGGTCGAGCATGGGAAAAGTCTCTTGAAATGCAATATCGCCTCATATCTCCTCTTCCTCGGCGTTTTAGGTCAAAAGGACGCAAGTGAGCAAAAAACTTAACCAAAAAACGTTTATCGAATGATTTAGACTTTGGTCCACTCAGTTGCCAGCTATCGAGCATTTGGGGAAAAATTGGGCGTATCGGGGTCGAGCATGGAAAATGTCCCTTAAAATGCAATATCGCCTCATATCTCCTCTTCCTCGGCGTTTTAGGTCAAATGGACGCAACTGAGCAAAAAACTTAACCAAAAAACGTTTGTCGAATGACTTAGACTTTGGTGTACTCAGTTGCCAGCTATCGAGCATTTGGGAGGAAATTGGGTGTACCGGGGTCGAGCATGGGAAAAGTCTCTTGAAATGCAATATCGCCTCATATCTCCACTTCCTCGGCGTTTTAGGTCAAAAGGACGCAAGTGAGCAAAAAACTTAACCAAGAAACGTTTGTCGAATGACTTAGACTTTGGTGTACTCAGTTGCCAGCTATCGAGCATTTCGGAAGAAATTGGGTGTACCTGGGTCAAGCATGGAAAAAGTCTCTTAAAATGCAATATCGCCTCATATCTCCTCTTCCTCGGCGTTTTAGGTCAAAAGGACGCAAGTGAGCAAAAAACTTAACCGAAAAACGTTTATCGAATGATTTAGACTTTGGTGCACTCAGTTGCCAGCTATCGAGCATTTGGGAAGAAATTGGGTGTACCGTGGTCGAGCATGGGAAAAGTCTCTTGAAATGCAATATCGCCTCATATCTCCTCTTCCTCGGCGTTTTAGGTCAAATGGACGCAACTGAACAAAAAACTTAACCAAAAAACGTTTATCGAATGATTTAGACTTTGGTGCACTCAGTTGCCAGCTATCGAACATTTGGGGAAAAATTGGGCGTATCGGGGTCAAGCATGGAAAATGTCCCTTAAAATGCAATATCGCCTCATATCTCCTCTTCCTCGGCGTTTTAGGTCAAATGGACGCAACTGAGCAAAAAACTTAACCAAAAAACGTTTGTCGAATGACTTAGACTTTGGTGTACTCAGTTGCCAGCTATCGAGCATTTCGGAAGAAATTGGGTGTACCTGGGTCAAGCATGGAAAAAGTCTCTTAAAATGCAATATCGCCTTATATCTCCTCTTCCTCGGCGTTTTAGGTCAAATGGACGCAACTGAACAAAAAACTTAACCAAAAAACGTTTATCGAATGATTTATACTTTGGTGCACTCAGTTGCCAGCTATCGAGCATTTGGGAAGAAATTGGGTGTACCGGGGTCGAGCATGGGAAAAGTCTCTTGAAATGCAATATCGCCTCATATCTCCTCTTCCTCGGCGTTTTAGGTCAAAAGGACGCAAGTGAGCAAAAAACTTAACCAAAAAACGTTTATCGAATGATTTAGACTTTGGTCCACTCAGTTGCCAGCTATCGAGCATTTGGGGAAAAATTGGGCGTATCGGGGTCGAGCATGGAAAATGTCCCTTAAAATGCAATATCGCCTCATATCTCCTCTTCCTCGGCGTTTTAGGTCAAATGGACGCAACTGAGCAAAAAACTTAACCAAAAAACGTTTGTCGAATGACTTAGACTTTGGTGTACTCAGTTGCCAGCTATCGAGCATTTGGGAGGAAATTGGGTGTATCGGGGTCAAGCATGGAAAATGTCCCTTAAAATGCAATATCGCCTCATATCTCCTCTTCCTCGGCGTTTTAGGTCAAATGGACGCAACTGAGCAAAAAACTTAACCAAAAAACGTTTGCCGAATGACTTAGACTTTGGTGTACTCAGTTGCCAGCTATCGAGCATTTCGGAAGAAATTGGGTGTACCTGGGTCAAGCATGGAAAAAGTCTCTTAAAATGCAATATCGCCTCATATCTCCTCTTCCTCGGCGTTTTAGGTCAAAAGGACGCAAGTGAGCAAAAAACTTAACCAAAAAACGTTTGTCGAATGATTTAGACTTTGGTGCACTCAGTTGCCAGCTATCGAGCATTTGGGAAGAAATTGGGTGTACCTGGGTCGAGCATGGAAAAAGTCTCTTGAAATGCAATATCGCCTCAGTGGTTAGTGCGTTGGACTATGGAGCAAAGGGTTCTAGGTTCGAATCCCAGTGGGGGACACCTAAAAAGTTTTTCACGGCCCCATCTCTCGCAAGCGTCTGACAAACATCCGAAAGTACAGTTGTCTCGAGAAAGCTTCTCAAATACCAAATTGCCCTTCGGACACGGCATTAAACAGTAGGCCCCTTCCATTCGTGTAAAGAATATAACACGTACAACACGAAAGGTTGTGAGAAGCTAGGCCTTGGGTCACATCGACCTGTTGCGCCGCGTTCACACACAATTTACATACAAATCCGAAAACTTTAGGCCAATTAATCTGTCATATTTCCTTCTGAAAACTTTAGAACGCTTGATGGACTTACACAATAGTATCGACGAGCATTTTAGTGTCACCATTCCCTCCAGATCACTCAGGAGGTCAAAGATGAGGCGATGCACTTCTATACTGACCATGGACAGTGTTGGGAGTAGGGTGTTCTCTGGTATAGGCCTCAAAGGCAAGCACTCCACGACGTAGGTCTTTTTACGAATGATTATTGCAGACAGTACATGGCTTCATGTCTGCCCAGCTCTCTCCTGCATCAGAAAGGTTTACCTAGGAGCACTCTTCCTTATTGATCTTAGTGATCTGATGAATCAATAGTCTCCAGCGAGTAGGTAGAGAGGACCTTCCTTCTGCGTGGTATCACGACGGAACTTCTATGGGTCAAAGTGTTCTGAGTCACCGGTCTCAGGCTTGCTGAAGTACAGTTTGCTTTTCAAATACCCCCCGAATAAAATCCATAGGTTTCAAATCTGGAGGTCTGGTCAATATCTGGGCCAGTCAATGTCGCCAAATTTTGACAGCAGACGTTCAAAGAATTTTCGTTGCATAAACTGCTTTGTTTGATTTCCAGTGTGGCATGGCTCACCGTCCAGTAACCGTTAAGACCTTTTTCATACATTTGTCGGCAGACATAATGAGCCAACATCCGATATCGGTTCCCATTGACAGTTTTGCTTTCTCTGATCAAAAATGGTCCAATGATGAATTTGGCGCAAACGTCAGCCCAAACAGTCATTTTTCGACTTCGTTCCCCAAATTTTGCTTGTTAACGGCGCTAAAGAAAACTACATGGCATTCCTCAATCATCAAATGGCATTGCTTCCAAAAATCAGGCTCAGTGTCAACCATTTGAGCGACTGTTTGGCCGTATTCCACGCGACTTTGTACGAAAACAAATGCTATCATCCGACGAAATGCTGAGCATGGTGACGCTGCGAGATATGTGGGTTCTTGGCCACATTCTCTCTAACCGCTTTAACCAGTTCATTGGAACGTCTTGGGCGTTCATGAACAGCATTTCGACGTTCTGTCACTGTCCTGTGTTCAGCATAATTCGAGATGAATACTGTTGTCAGATGGTGCTTGTTGGACACGATATTTCCTACGATAGCCAAGTTGAGTTAATACATCTGAAAGACTATTTTCACTATTTTGGTACATTGTTTCGTTGTAAAGCTATTCATCGTTAAAATTGAACTGAATTGGGGTTTCAAAAACATGTCTACTCAAGTAAATCGGTTGACAAATGTCAAAAATATTCAATGCCTAGATACCGACATAAAAGATGGCGCACCATGTACCTATGCACTTGAGGTTGGCATATGTTGAAATAAATGGTAATGCTACCTTCCCTTATCCCGAGCTGTGATTTTTTATGATTTACTAGACTTAAGTACTAACAATAGCTTCCTGGTATCCCTGTCAACTACATATGTCAAGGCTTCATTCAATTATTCAAACATTGAGCAAACAATTTCCATCCTTAACCTTTACCTTTCGAGTTGTGATCCAGCCCCCCCCCCTCGATTATAATCAAATGCGACTATAAAAACAGACCCACTCAACAATCAAATAAATACAAGTCCATTAGGTCCTTATAAATTGTGTCCATCACTAACTAAGCCCCCCGCCTTCGATGAGCTCAGTCAAAGTTGTTTTCCCATTTTTCTTTAAAATCTCACCGTAACCCACCTACAAAACGTTCCAATCGTTATTTTTCTTTCCTATGACATTCATAAATGAAACAATCCAATCGTAAAAAATGATTTTCTCCCTCACAGTCGGGCATGCCATACATAAAAGTTTAGTCCTTCGAAGGAAAAATTATCCCAATAAATGAAGGAGACAGGTAAATCATATAAGCAAAGTGTCATTCGCCGTATATTCCCCATATTCGTACCCGTTTTCATTTCTGTTCTTTATTTATCCGATCTGGAGAATTTATCAGGTTTTATTGTGCCTGGAATCGAATTGAAGCGCCACCGGTTCATTGGTGATAAATACGTAATTGGCAGCCCTGGCACGTGCTAATATGTACGTCAATGCCTTTGTTTTGTATGAACGATGTACGGATCCCTTCAACCATTTCCATTTGATATCCTTGGGAATTTTTTTTTTTTTTTTTTGTTTTGTATTTATGGGAGAAAATTTCATAAGGCTCTCAGGCAATGGTATTTGGTGTCGAAATAAATATGTCCTCGTTCGTAGGTTTAGTATTGACACTGTGTTGACGTTTGCATACTAATGAGATGGTTGCTCCTTCATGGAGTTGTATCCTTAATTTCGCGATATAGGAGAGGAAAACTATTGTTTGTACTTTATGTGGGCGAAGTTTAGTCATAAACTTTGACAATGAACTTGGGGAGTAAGTGTTGGTGTTTTCAAAGGTTTGATCTTCCTTACCATTGGTTTATAGATGCTTTATTCTTCTCCTTATTTTCATGTCCAATCAATTCCATATAGTTTTGATTAATATCGAACCAATACATGCGTATTCAAGGTCCACATAGATTTTATATTCGGTTTTGCCTGTTAAATCTTTCAAAAGAAAATATAAGCTCAAACAATCAAGCAGGATACCAAGCCACTACCATTGTTACAAGGGTCAAGTTGCCAACAATTTAAGAGCATCTCCATTACTATGAAATTAAGTGATCCTTTTTATGTTTGAGCAAAGCGGGATTAGGATGCCGCTTATGCCTATGTTGGCGTCATATTAGTGACAGGAAAATTCTTACCCACTATCGTTGACCTACCACTATAAACATCTCTGAGCGGCCTGAACAATTCGGCCATACGATCTGGTCTCGCTAACAGCAAACAGAAAACAGAACTGGTTCTCTCAGAAATAAGAAGAATATACCCGTTTTCGCCCCACCAAGTCTAAATGGAACTCCATTCGTAATACCAGACAGAGGTATCTGGATCGCAATGCAACATAATGAAGAAGTCCTCGATAGCTTTTTACGCTTGCAGCAGGATTTAGAAAATGTGGCCCTAGACGCACCACTATCCACTGGATGTACACTACCATCGTCAGACTTATTACGGCTTACGGCTGCTGGTCTGGTGGCCTGCCTTGTCTAGTGTCCTGCAGGTGACTTGTATTGGGACTAATAGCGCTATGAGGACAACTTCCACTGCTGTTCTTGAAAGCATAGTCGGGCTGTGCAGACTGGACATTTTTACAAAACCAAAAGTGTCCTTCGTGTTTGACAAACTTGGATGTGGAGAGGCTACTACTTCGGACATGGGACCATCACTAAGTGGTCTGCCATGAACGCATCCTCCGATTACCTCTCCCTTGTTTAGACTTCAACCTTATCCTTAACCCCAAGTTTTCTTCCGGAGAGAGCTAGACAAATGGTGAGATCATGAGGCTCGCTTGCATATCCATCTTCATGAATGGAACCGGACCGGACGAAAGCACATCCTCAGGAATTTTTTCAGAGGAACAGCAATTTGCTTGGTCCATAAAACTTCCCAACCACGCGAATGTGTTCCTTGTAGAAATATATTGTAATCGACATCCAAGCCATCACTTCTACCACAACTAACTCAAAACTTGTTACGAAATGAAAGGAGGAGCTCAAATCATTTAGTTCTAGACAGAGCACCATGCTGTACTGAATTTTAGGACATATGAACTTTCAAGGAAATAAAAGGAAGGATGAGTTAGTTAGAATAGGCTCCGATTCATCCCAACGAATCACTGGGTCTAACTACCTGTTAACCTCCTTACTTTCAAAATCTGATCAGACTTCCGCAACATGGCCAAGGCTAGGTGGAGTGCACAATCCTAGTAGCGTGTTTCGAGGCTATTTTTGACCCACTACATCGATACAAGTACCAGAGAACTCCTATTACTCAATAGACCATAGCTGACCCTCTACATTGGTGTCGGCACAGGCTAGAATCTAATGGCTGCCCACTTCAGAGGAATAGAAATCAGCAGCACCTACATATGTAGAGACACAGATGTAGAGGAAGACACAACGCACTTCCTCTGAGGAATGCCAGGTCTCATCAGAATCAGATTCCAAACATTTGGGAAAGTCATTTTCGTCGAACTGAAAGAACTTTGCTAACACGCCACCTAAAAACGTCTTAAAAATCATAACGAAAACGGGCTAATTCAGAAGGGAACCTCCTTACATGGATAAATAAGTTGGAAGAATTCTAGTTCTATACATATTTCCGGTATCCAACACCGAGGAACACAATGGATCTATCAATATCCGAGTGAGACTGTACCTCCTTTGAGTGAAGTCACTCCTTTGACCCACCTACCTACCTAGCTTGCTGCTCAGTGTTCCTTAGTCTCGTCTTAAACGTGAAAAAGACTTCATCTCTTAAAATGTCATCATGAGTACTACCATCGAAACTGTCTTCGGTTTCAGCAGGAAAATATTGTAGACCACGAGGTGTACAAGTCCTAGATGTGTAGTTACATCCTTTGCCCTAAAGAAACCCCTTCTATTGGTGCGGAAGTATGTGGTCACATTTCACGTGGTTTTCAGACATAAAATAATACCAGATTAAGGCTTAAACCTAAAACTCCTAATTGCCTTGAGTGGTACTATCGTCCTTATTGGTTTGAAGACAAAAAAAATATATATTTCCTTATTTTCGCTGCGTAAGTAATATCCATTTGGACTTAATCAGTTATACCGATTAATAGGGAGGTCATTCCGCCAACGAAATCTATAAAATTTTGGATACACCAGCATTTTATGACGAAACTATAAATATCATCTCCTATCGGGTGAGAGGAGAGCATTTGGTTAATCAAATTTATTGGCTACTTGAAGAACTTTCGCTATAAAGTAGTTCCGTCGATACTTGGTTTCATTTAATAATGTTTTTGGATACGACTCTTGCTAACAATAATTTTATTCTTTTTTTTCTTTGAAGCGCCAATGCAGCAATTAAACTCTTCGTATTGACGTATTTGCAAATATACTCTGACCAATGTGTATACCAGTGGGTAAGCAGCAATTCAAGATACCAGCCAGCAAAGTGTCAATAAACCAAATCTGTGTACTCCTAGACGATGTTGACCTTGAAAAAGATGTTAAGCTGGGACAGTTTTGAATTTGGATGTGTGTCCTGAGGTCATTGTTTAATACGAGCTGAAGAGCAATTAATTGATAGCAAGAGAGGAAGTACTAAACAGTTGCCTCTTTGCGTACATGGTCAACAGATTCATGTCCTTTATTAGTCAGAATTGTTGATGTGAAGGATAGTAAGAAAAAATAGTATCGAACTGCGGAGGACACGACTATCGACTTGAATTCCACCAAAGAATAGCCACAGAGTAGTCACAGATTCCCCCATCTAGAACTGAGGGCTGGTAGGTTGAGGATATTTTTTTCTTGTTTCAAGGATAAATGGGGTGATGGGGTTGATATACCCTTAAAAAGCATCGCGATCTGATAAATAGCTATAGTTCATGTTAAGTGAATGAAACTGAAGGATTGTTCGAGCCAAAGGCGATGTTACGTCTAATTTGAAAAACTTTTAGCCTAGTCCGAGCAAAATGTATTCGGCCGATTGCGTGATATCTATTTTCTGAATGTGATATTTGAGAGACCATTGACCACTGAAAATTAATGAATTTCTTGGGATGCCTTACGCCAGTTTGCGAACTCCTCTTGATCTGGGCTATCTTTATCTAGGTAACAGATAAACCCCAGAAGGGATCATAATCAATATGTGAAGATTAGGCACAGGATCTAACAAGTTCTTCAGCAGGCTCTTTACGAGCAATACCTTTATGTTTTAGGATCCCTGTTAGTGTGATTTTATTATGTACAGCTGGATAATTTAAAGACAGTTCCGAACCAGTTTAAATTCAAAGTCAAAGGGGATTGAGAGCTTTAACGGCTGCTTGGCTATCCGAAGATTTTTTTTTTAGCATAAAGTCCGGGATAGATACTACTGGTTAGGATAGTTGCGGATTTATGTGAAGGATCTCTATAGGTGAAGCTTGGCGGCTCAGTCCTCATAACACTTTTATGAAAACGTGGGAGGTTTGGAAGCAGTTAAAGAGGTACGCATTGCACCCGGAATACCTACATGTACATATTCTAGTCTTTTTTTACAATACGAGTAATGCGTGAATGTTTATTGGTATGATAGTGGTACGCTAAACTCAGTGAACCCTCTTTCTGGTTTCTACCGTCATTAGTTTTGTTAGAAGGATTTTTCATTTGTCGAAAAGTACTGGATTCCTGCCAGGCACTTACAATTATGACTAAACCATCTACATAGCCTGGAATAGAAAGCCACAATTATTTAGGTAGCTTAGAACGGTATCTACCTCAATAGATCATATTAGGGAGGGCAGAACATCAACTAGAGGCAAACCCTTGACGAAAAACCAAAAGACTCGTACCACCATCTTGAAGGATATTCCGGCTGAAGATATAAAATATTTATTCGAGATTCGCTTAGACCATGCAAATCGCTGTACTGAGTCGAAACAGGACCCAATTTTAACCAAATGAACTTATTTTTTAAAAGTTCTGTTTCAACATAAAAAAAAGTTACGTATACGACCCCGGATTTTTTTTTTTTTAAATCATTCCTATAGACTTACATTGGGCAATTTAGTCTTCCTTTCGATTGAAATCTTTTTCAATGAGTGCACAAGTTTTGCAATCACCTTAAAGCTTTCAATACTGCACCCGTTTTTCCTGTTGGTCCTGCTCCGAAATGGGGTAGAAACTACTCCTACTTCATGAGTTAGACCTTGACTCTCACTCTAAATCAAAGGCCAATATTTTTCCAGCAAATGTCCTCTCAACTCAACTACTGGCATCTTAGAAAAGTTCCCTTCCTCTTCTGTGCTAAGAAAGAACATGTCTCTTGTAAATCAATACAGTGTTGGGGTTTTAGGATTAAGCTTCGGGAGAACATACAATCAAATAGAAGAGACATCCTTACTGCTGCATGACTGCACTGAAACTTTCGAAGTCCTTAATACGCCCATCGTTCGTTGGTGGCTACCACTTCCTTAAGTCTAAGAAAAATCCTTTCCAATTGATATCTGCGGTTGGTAACATATTTGCCAACCAAAACGACTGATTCTCCATGAAATTCGAAATCGCATTTGGAAATCAACCATCTTTCGAATTTCGCTGATACCATAGGAATCCTGCCTTTGCGCACACTTTTCAACTGCAAAAGAGTTCCTTCATCCTAACGCCAATTAAGAGGTCCATTGAAACTGTCAAGAAGAGACATGAGTCATCGTCAAAAAAAAAAACACGAGAACCTAACATTCTAGAATCAAGACTAGAAAGAAAAAAAAATTTGTCCTGACATGGCAAAAATTCCAATCACTGCAGCTGATAGGAATACGTCACTTTCTCTCCCTCAGAGATGTCCACAAATTAGAAATGCAATTAAATTAATTGCATACCGTTCGAAAGTCCATCGATTATCCAATTTGGCCAACACCCCAGTACCAGACTGTCTCACTCGCTCAATGGAAATTGCACGGAAAACCAATATAAAAGGATTTCCACAGAAATAACGAAGAACGACTAAAAAAAACAAGAAACCCTCCGATGCAGGATTCTCGTCTCTCGATAAGGCATGTGAATTGTTCCGTTTGAAAATCAATAGCCTAAATTTCAATTCAATTTAAGGTCTATCCAATGTCCACGACAACATTAGCCATCCTGTCCGGGACATGTGTGGAAATGTGTCCGTCCAAATAATTTCATCAGCGATTCCCATTCCGATACAAATTGGTGCCCATTGTTGGGTACTACTACCACTCTGGGTAAAAACGAATTGCTTTGTAAAAAGTCAAAAAAAAAAAAAAAAAATGGGATACCGGAGGATAGACCATCGATACATACCTACATGTGATTTAATTTCTTTGGCTTTGTTTTTTTTTTTTTAGGCGAATCCACAACACAGTTGCATTGAGGTAGTGGCTGTGTAGTCCTGTCCACAAATGGAGCGGAATAAGGCGGCAGGAACCGAAAGAATGAATGAATTTTTCCAACAAATTTGTGTCGGGAATAGCAAAAAAAAAAAAAAATGTTAAAATTATTGGGTTAGTATGTAGTTGGTGCGGTTTTTCGCTGAGCTGTGTGGATTTATAGCCAACTTTGTTAACGCTTTAGTCAGTGTGCCTCTCCATTCAATTCAGTGGGCGATGTGTTCTTTTTTTTTGTTGCCTTTGGCAGTTACGGTAGCGTTTCAGGTTCTTATAGCTTCGGGACATATATTTACACATAAGGTTTTCTTTAATCCTGAATGGACCAAAAGGCCACGATAAATCGCTAACATCTTTCTCTGTCAGCAACTGAATAACTCAGCTAAGGCCACGTTTAGTACTTCTTCAGTCGTTGCACTGTAGTCGTTAATTATCCTAAAAGGTTTCATAGTACGTCCCATTTTTTTTAGAATCCTTCTACCTCATGTATCCTTTCCATAGGCTTGCCAGAGTAAGTCTGTGAAGAAGGACAATCTATAGAAATAGCCACCCACTTCGTAGTTCCAAGCATCGATGAAGGTCTAAGTATAAGGAAAAGGTTCGCAGGATCTTTGTGGCCATAGATAGAGCTTACAACAATCTTCAACCTTAGTGGTAGGAGAAGAAAGATAAATCGAATTGTTTGACATGCTAAAGTCTGTTTGAAATATTTTTAGAAAACAACTTTAGCGGTGTCTATTCGGCTACTGCCTCTGGAATTGTCCTATCCCGGGTAAGAAATGACGTTTTAGTTTATAGAAAATCCTATGGAAGGATTCTTTCAGATCTGCCAATTTCACTTGACTATTAGTTTCCAACCCAAACTGCCTTTCTCTTCCCAGCTGTCGATTCAAGAAATCAATCCATCAACTTAATTATACAGTCATGCCAAGGCCAACTCAGGGTCATCCAAATGGCTATGTTCCATGATCAGTAGCAGAATTAAACTAATAAAGGTTTGCCTCTAGTTGATGTCCTCCCCAACCTAAATCTTGATTCCCGCTCGAAGTCCTGACAGAAAGTGGGGCGTGTTTTTAGTGGGGAACCGCGAAGGACCGATGTTATGCCAACAATCCGGAAACAATTCAAGTACTTAAGGCCTATATCATCCAAGCAATCCGTGAGCTGCAGCCCGAAACAGCAGCCGAGACAGCCACTTAAACGACGTTGTATTGTATATTGAGGTAACGTTTTTCTTCCTTAATGGGTTCTAGTTTTCTGAGAATCAGTTCCTTGAACATTTTTGAGACTCCTGACTGAGGGTGCTCCCCTAAAATAAGTTCAGGAACATATTCAGTACATTCATAATGCAATCAACGATTTGGAGTGATAAATTCCTTTTGAATTTTTACACAAAATCCTTTCCGACTCTCCCTTCTGAAAATTTCACCCCAAAGTCACTATTGACTGTCTTAACCCTGTTTCTGCTCCTCTGGACTCTAGCAACCTACATTGAAGAAATAAAAAGAAGAGAAAATCGAACAAAATCCAATCATACACGCATTTCCATTCTTCCCTTGTTTCCACTTTCCCACACACATTAACCCAGTGTTTGTCGAATACAACAGGATACACGACACATTACTCCTTTGACAAAAAATAAACGAACTCTGCCGACAGCCATGCACGGTGCGTCAAGGAAAAATTCATATCAAGCATGTTGGCCAAGAAGAAAAAAGGTAGAAATACTACCAGCCGTACACTGACGGTTTCGGAGGACAAAATTGTTTTACGGGTATATGGAGTTTGAGTGTCACATCCTTTACTATAAGGATATTTGCTCCGGACGTGTGATCTAGTGAGTACACACTATCAGCTCAGGTTTGAAGACCAAGTGAAGCACTGTCATAAATTCCGAATTCGCTGTTTCCCTGTTTGAGTAGCTAAAGTGGTTGGAAAACTGGGAAATCTGCGAACAATTTTATAGGTTTGTGACGGTTCTTGGAGTTCTTGCACTTTTGGAGTTAATTAGCCTTCAAACCGGAACTGTTAGTGTGTACTCTACTCAAGACGACATCATACCATGTTCAAAGCAATGTTTAAATGTAGCAGACCCAAGTAGGGAGGCTAGGCTAAAAGATCCTGATGGTCCTTTATAATATCATCAGCAATACTATTCATGCAGTTTAAAATGACCAAATCCGACGATAGTACTGATATCGAACTGCTCCGAAAATCGAGGTAAAAACGGAACATTATACGATGTCCTGACTGCCACATCTTGGAAATGAACTGAGGTACCTGTGCTGCCAGCCAAGATTGAAAGCTTCATGCTATCCTCTATCATATGGTTGAATCGCTCAGCTCGTGCGGTCCTTAGCTAACTACATCCAGTTACACGCTCCAAGTTGGTTGAAGTCCTCCTCTAGTTGTGCGCGAGGTATTCGTCTACTGTGTTCTTCCTTTCGGGTTGGAATCAAAAAGGAGCGTTGATGTCTACATGACTTAGCCATCACATCAGATTCGAAATTTTCATGTCTCTGTACAGCTTGTAGAGTTCTCTGGTTAATCTCCTCCTCGAAAGTCCACCAATGGAAACAGGATGGAGGACCATCTGAAGGTTTTTATATTCAAATAGCCTTGACAGGACCTCTAGAGAGAATGGCCCGCAGAGTCTTCAAATCAAACCTCGACTTAGTGTGGCTAACTGAAGATTCGTGTAGGTTAAGTCCCCGGTTCACGCCAAACGCCAAACTAAGAAACAGCGATTGCTAAGAATAGATCTTGGTTTGATATCTGATGGAATGTTGTCAGTGTGTATGGTGGAACTGAGGTAGAGTTACATAGTTCCTAACTAAATGTCTAATCTGACATTATAACCGATTCGTCGATATCGTGTATCCTATTGTCATGTGGCACTGTAGGGCCCGGTACGACTTCGGTTATCCTATCTGGAAGCATTTCTAGAAATGTCGTCTTTTATGGAATCCATGTACTTCCTTGACTACACAATCCCCTTGATTTTCTTCTTCCATTCCAACTTCGCGCTTTCCTGCTCACAGATCTGATAGCTGCTCCTGTCCTTCTTTGCAATGCAAATCTGTTTCAAAGAATATTTTTAAAGGATACACATGGGTAGACATATTTGAGTATCCAATACTTTCCCCACAATCCTACGCGGATGAATCTATGTATTGACTCCATGTGGAGTGCATATTGGTTGGTGGAAACTATGTGCCAATACGTCGGATGGAGGGTTAAAGAAACGATTAGGAGGGTCATGTCCTCCATAAAGAAATATTCCAGAACTCATCCATATGCGTTGAGTAATTACATTTTCAAGAGACACAAAGTACAGTACATCACTGATTTGCAAATGACTTGATTTCGCACAGAAAAATTGAATTAACTCGGAGCCATCATCAGCGAATGGCCTTAGGGAATCACTTAGGAACTAATTATGGTTTCCCATTCCCGCAGACTGTCCCGAAACAAAACCAATTTCCCAACATACAGATGACTACAAATAGCATATTTTAGATTAACCATCGTTAGCTCGAAACGACATCGTAAATACCCACAGGAAAACAAAAAAACCAAAAAAAATATATAAAAATCGATTCGAAATATAATGATAATGTTTACGCATCCATTACTCAGTAAATGGCAATAAAAGTTTCCTATCCAAGGAAGTGGACAGCACAGAAGGACTTTTCGACTTTCCCCGAAAACCAACACTTGCCGCTGATAACCAAAAATCTGCTGACATCCGCAACTACTTATCCGGTTCAATACTCGTACATTAGCATTATGTCCGCCATACATAGAGCATCGGAATTTATCCTTCAATAAAATTCCTTAATTGAATTACACAATGGAAACGAGAACTCTGGCCGCAGTACAGCTCTCAACCTATCCATATTTTGACAAGCCACTTGCTTCGGTCTTTTTGTTTTTTTTTTTGCTTCACGAGTGGCCTCTGTCCAGGGCAGGATAACAACATCCAAACACACACAGAACACTCACCAATTTGTCCAATAATCATTTGGTAGAATTTTGATGACAGATTTTCCATTGAAGTAAGTTGCCCCCCAGTTTGTGTTTTTTTTAGGACATCTGAACTGGTCCATTACGAGAGATCCTTTATGGGCACATCCACTCGATTATGGTTTAAAGTGGCAGAAAAATGTTATGACAGACGAAGCCGACATCTTGGCACAGGGGCCAAGTAGCCGTTCGTTGACCAGGCTACAATAAAAAAAAAAAAAACGTTTACCAGCGCGTTTTTCTTGCAGACATGTCATACGAGATATGACCAGGACCAGGACGAGTACGCAGTAACACAGAGTATGGGGTATGTTTTCGCCTTGGCATGACTTATTTTTGTGCTTCCTCCTTCCAGGAAATGGCACTGGCATCGTATTGATTAGGGCAATTCGAAAGTATGTCTTAAAAAAGAAAAAAAAAAAAAAAACAGATTTAACAAACATTGGCAAGGCGACATACTGGAAGGAAGGCCAGAATATAAATACAGGACCAGGAAGAGAGTGTTCATGACCACGAATCTGTGGGATTGCCTTCCATTTTGGTATTATTACGCGTTATGACAACGTTTCAAATATTTTATTACATGAAATGCTTGACTGTTTGTACGCTCCTTGTGTGTCCTGTAAGGTCGGAGGAATATTTGACCGTTTCTGCTTATAGACATCTAGAATTATTAATAGAAGCAGATACTACCGCATGAACAAGGAATTGTTTTTTTTTTTTTTGACTGTGGAATCTATTTCAAAATATAATATCAAATTATTTTAAGTAAGGATAGGAGAATCCTTAAGGAGCGCTCATGGTTTATAAATTTTTGTGTAAATATTCTCGGAAGTACAGAAATGCTTTCTTAGATCCTGACTACCTCACATCCATGAAAAGCTTAAGAAAAGATGCATTCTTCGACAGTTGGGAAAGGGAAGATACCAAAGGTCTAATGAAGGTGTAGGTATCCTAACTCATATGGCTGATACTGCGACCGAAAAGATCTATTGTATCTTAGCACGTACCACCTTCCTAATGAAGGAAAGCACGTCCTTAGTAGCAGAGGTTCTAATATCTAATAACATGCTCGCCATGTTACCTTGCGGAAGATGCGCCACCTCAACCAATGCAGAGCTGGGCATTCACAGAGAATGTGCTCAGATGATTCGTCATCTTCTGAGCAGAGCCTGCATTATATGTCTGGGCATAGATTGAGTTTGTTGAGGTGATATCTTAGGCCGCAGTGACCTGTAAGAAAACTCACCAGCTTCCTAATGTTTCCTTTGTCTAAACTTAGAATTTCCTTACAGGAATATGGCTTGATTAACCTCTTGGATTGTCGAACCCCCGGCACATTTTCCCAGTGGGTTAGACGAAGTTTATGCTCCCATGCGTTAATCAGCGCTGTGGCATTAGCCCAGTTAACGCCGCTGTAAGGTTCAGGTCCAATGAATGCAGATCCTGAGCCAGCCCTGGCTAGTTCATCTGCAGATTCGTTGCCTGCAATCCCCTGATGACCTGTAACCCATCCGAGTACCACACTATTATGTCTAGCAAGAGATTGTAGTGGAGTCGACTAAGTTGGACGACAGAGCTCTGAGAGCTGCCTGACCATCTGAGAAGATATAAATTTTAGCGCCCTTGATTCCCTTACTGAGGTTTAAACTGGCGCAGATCTCAATGGCATGGAGTTCAGCCTGGAAGACCGTGGGACACATTCTCATAGGTATTGAGACTGTGGTATTGGGTCCAAAGACACCAGCACCCAGTCCAGAGTCCATCTTTGATCCGTCTGTGAACCATACCAGACCTCTAGGGTCCAGTGTTGGAACACCATTAGACCAGTCTGCACGGTCTAATATGTTAACCTCAAATAACCTACCGAAACAGTATTCCCTGACCATAACGTCGGGGACAGTGCAGAATATATCTCTTTGTGGGATTGAGTCGTCTACTGGCCCACATGGCCCTGGTGGCGCGTTCTATGGCGGACTTGATATGAGAATTCCAGTTAAGCCTGTCAAGGTTGACACCGAAATATTTGACTTCGCTGGAGTAAGCTAATGTGGTGCCTTTTATGGTGATAGGTCCCAGACTGACCAATCTTTTGTGAGTAAAAGGCACTCATAGGTTGGGAACCCGTAAAGTAGGATACTAGCAATACAATCAGATCTGGAAATAAAAATAAGGAGGATCTAAACCTATAATAGTAGATGTATTTAAGGAGCATTTCCAGCTGCTACTTAATGGGCATCAAATAGAGGGAGTGATAGGGCAAGTAGAGAACCCACGTCCAGAAGCCATCCCCCTCCCCAGTCTTAAAGAAGTTGGCTCAGCTATCAAATAACTGAAGAACAACAAAGCCGCTGGCTCTAATGGTCTACCAGCAGAGCATTTCATACATGGTGGTGATGTTTTGGTAGGATACATGCACCAAATCATCAACCAAGTATGGGTGGATGAAGCCATACCCGATGACTGGACTGATTTCGGGATCCCGGCAAAATTGATCCAGCTGTGCCGCGTGACGCTGGAAAACACGCGGTGCAATGTGCAATTTGGGAACAGCTCCTCTGAACTATTCCAAATTTGCACCGGACTTCGGCAAGGAGATGCGCTGTCGTGTGACTTCTTCAATCTAGTGCTGGAACAGATAGTGCGCAGGGCAGGCTTCAACACGGAAGGCACTATCTTCAATAAATATATCCAGCTGCTGGGATATGCAGACGACATCGACATCATCGGACGCGCCGTTATAGAAGCTTTCATGGCAATTGAAAAAGAGGCGAAACGAGTTGGCCTTGAAGTGGACGAGGACAAAACGAGGACCTGCTGTCAACAAACAAAGAAGCATCGGTCCATCGTCTAGGACAAAACCCACCTCCCAACGACACCCCCGTGGAGATTCGACGAAGACTTACCCTAGGAAACCGCTGCTACTTCGGTTTGGCAAACAAATGGGCTCAAAACTCCTATCTCGGAAGACGAAATGTATGCTCTACAAAACTCTGATGCTGCCAGTTCTGCTATATGGAGCCGAGTGCTGGACGATAAGCAGGAAAGCAGAGCACATGTTGGGCACTTTCGAGAGAAAAATTCTTCGTCGAATTTTCGGTCCGCGATTTCTATGATCTGTACCAAGATGTGGATGTAGTCCAAAAAGCCAAAATACGTCCACTACACTGGCTCGGCCACATCAAGCGCATGGACAATAATGCTCCAGCAAAGAGCATCTTCGACTCATAGCCCCCACGTTCGAGACGACATGGAAGACGGAACCTTCGTTTAAAGACCAAGCTATCGCGGATGCCAGAGCGCTTGGTCTGGACAACTGGAAGCAGCGTGCACGGGATCGAAGAGAATGGAAGGCTACCGTGCCTCAGGCAGGGACTCGTCACGGGTCGGTAGACCGTTAATTAAGTAAATGGGATCTATAACTATCTAGAAAGCAGCAACAGGAAGAACGACAATTGTCCTGGGAAATCTAAAAATCGGAACCGGGTAGGACGTGCTTGTACCTAGACGGAATTCTGATGGAAGGATGGAGTTCTGAGTTCATAATCATTGAAGCAAAAGAGGCAGGAGTTTACCCCTTGATAGTATCTGATCCGAAACAGTCACACTTTGTGGATGCATGGTCGAACTGTTGTGGATTGTGTTCGCTTTAATAATAGCAATTCTGCTTGTTGACATACTATGTACGTATCTTCCATCAATCAGAGACAAAAGCAACACGTGCCTCTCCTCTAAACTCACCTTCCTTGGAGTTGGAAGGATACGAGTAGAATTATTTTCGTTAAAAGGCAAAAAGGTCCTTCTAAATTCGGAATTCATCCGATCCTTACAGCAAAGACTTGTGCTTGATAATATTTTCCACATATTTTCCATTTCCAGTCAAACATCTGCTTCCCTCCAGAGGGTACTGATATTTTCCAAAAAAAAAAAACACTATTTTCATATCAGGACCATTGTTCCTTTCAAGTGGTACCTTCACATGTCGTAAAAAGAAAAAGGAACAAAAAAAAAATAGGTATTAGCGCACTTGTCTTGCATAAGGAGATAAAGAAACTGAATTAGGGCACTACACCCCCCAATCTCTACCGCCGAAGACGATGAGACTACTACGGAGAACTACGACAGTAGTGACTGTCTATTGTGAAATTTTTTAAAACAAAAGAACAATGCTTACACAATGCTACACTTAAGTCCTTGAGTTCATGTAAAAGACAAAAGCAAACAAATACATAAAGAAAAAGAAAAAATTTTTTTTAAAGAGAACATCATGAATATAAAGGACCTGCGTTGATACAAAAGACATAATGAAGCTTTCGAAAGTTTCCTGTATATATGACAGTAGCACATCACACCGATATGAGGAGAACCTATTCCTGTCTCATCCATTTCCATTGTCATGGAATCGCATATAAGCCACTTAGTGCATAACATCCTTTCAAAAGGAGGAAATTGCGAACAAGTAAAGATGATGCTGATCCTTGGGGCCAAGCAGCAACTGCTGCCTCCTGTAACTGGTGTATTGTCATGTCAGAGGTTTGACGTGCATACACACACATACAGAGAGAATGGAAAGTGTAACAACTATATGCACACTCTGCGGTGGTGAAACTGCCTGATGGTCGGTAGAGTACGAAGAATGAACGCAGGACTCTGTGTGTGTGTGAAGCATTCATTATTCTGGTCAAGGTGTTTCAGTTGGAAACATCTTGCGGATGTACAGGTGGTGAGGCATGCTAATGTGCATCGCAATTAGAGTTAAGTAATTCGAGCTGTGGCCTCATGCATTTGCATAACAATTTCTGTTCTTCAATTTGATTCATTGGCATAGAAATGGTAACTCCGCTCCGCTCTGCTCCTTATTGACAGCTAGGAAGAGGTCAACACTCAATTGTGATGGAAGAGGGACAATTGCCAATGTGGTGTACCCTTGAAAGGTGGAAGTTAATTTTGTTTACCAACTATTGATGCCATTGTATGAATACCTGTCATATTCTGAACAAAGTTTAATCGAGGAGTGTCCTAGGCATGGACTGGAGATTGGAATCTAACATGTCCTGTCAGCATAATTCACTCTTATTGGAAATGGTTAACAATTCATCGTTAATAGGTGTGAGACGATGTTAGAAATGACATTTGATTGATTACAATTTCAACCTATTCAGGCGTGAATAGCTGGCATAATCTTGTCACACTTTTGATCAATGATTGTGGAGAGTAGTCGAAAAGTCATTGGAGCTGCGGTATTTTTCAAACTTTTAACTTCAATGACTTTTTGAATACGTAAATGGTGGGCCATCTAGTGGTTTCTTTTTAAATCGTAGGTTATTTTGACACTGACAGCTGTTTGTCACTTGAAATCTTGACAGAAAGTCAGAATCATGATGATATGAGTCACTTTACGCTTGAACAACGTTGGGAAATATTGAAAATTTATGTCCAAAGTGAGTGCTGTGTAGTTTAAACAGTGCGTTATTTGAAAAGAAATTTTGGCCTAAATGAAGCACCCACCGCGCCTGCTGTACGCAAGTTCATGGACAACATTCATGGTCCCCGTCGTCGTACGGTGGGCACAGATGAAAATGTTAGCTGCTGGGGCCGAAAGTGTGAGACTCAATTCGCGAACATCAACTCACCATCGATCTCAACAGCTCAAGATTTCACGCACTAGCCTGAGGAGAATTCTGCACAAAGATCTCGGATTATTCGTCACCAAGATCCAATTGACTCAGCAGTTGAAGGCACGCGACCACCCGCTTCGTTATCGCTTCGCAGTTTGGGCCTTAGAGCAGCTTGAATTGGACAACGATTTTGGGCGAAAAGTCATCTTTTCTGGCGAAGCGAATTTTTATCTCGGCGGCTACGCCGATGAATCCACAGAGAGTGACAGTTTGGTGAGGATTGTGGAGTGATGGTACCATTGGAGCATTTTTCTTCGAATAAGAAACTTGAAACAACGGTGGGCGTTACAGAGCCGTGTTAACCGAATTTTTTTAATTGGAATTGAAGACATGAATTTGGACGATCTTTTGCGCACCAAATTCCCAAATCGTGTTATCAGCCATTTTGGCGATGTCAATTGGCCGTCTCGAAGCTGAGATTTAACCCCTTTGGACTTTTTCTTGTGAAGAACCGTCAAGGACCGATGTTATGCCAACAATCCGGAAACGATTTAAGTACTTTTTTTTTTTTTTTTTTTGGTTGCGCCTGGAGGTGAGGAATCTTCGAAAGATACCAATGGTCCGTACCATTGGTGATGCCCGATTCATATAGCTGACCTGTCCATGTCATTAGTGTGAGTCAGTATATGCCTACGGGCTAAACCTCACCCCTCAGAGAGGCACTATGAGAAACCGGTCGCGCGTGCTCATAGTAGTACAGCTTTAATCCTCTCATTTCTTCATTGTTTCATGACTACGACTAAGTTCCCTTAACAAGTAGTTTATGCTTCTGTAGTATTAATCGCGTTAGGTAGGTAGCCTTCCAGCGAAGGCACCTACTATTACCGTCATTAAATGCGGTTTTCCTTACGGCGCTAGGTCGAACGGTCTTGTTCTTTGTAGTCGGCGCTCGATGTTTGTCACGTCTATAGTACGGATTATTTCATTATTGCAATGAGCGTAAAGACGAGTACGAAGTTTGCGAGCAAAGTTCATTACTTCGTCATTCACAGTAGCAATTCCTAGATCTCTGTGAATATCACTATTCCTTATATACCACGGAGCATTAACGATTGCTCGTAGAGCTTTGTTTTGAAATGTTTGCAGTACAGCCATATTGCTTGGTTTCGTACAACCCCAAAGTTGTATTCCATATGTCAAAGACGGTTTTAGCACTTGCTTATACAGAAGCAGTTTGTTATATACGCTTAGCTTCGAGTATCTTCCGAGTAGCCAATGCATGTCTCTTAGTCTGATTTCTAGCTCGTCGCGCTTTTTTTTAACGTGTGACTTCCACTTAAGTTTTGCGTCTAGGGTCATTCCTAGATATTTTGCCTCGTTTGCATATGGTATTTGTACCGAGTTGATGGAAATAGGTAAGTGGTTTACCTTTTTGTACGTAAAATTGACGTGCGTTGACTTGGTCTCGTTAAGGACGATTCGCCAGGCCTTTGTCCATTCACATACTTTGTTTAGAGCCCGTTGTAGTTTACCCGTTGATGATTCAACTGACTCGTCCGTTGCGAGGATAGCCGTATCATCTGCGAACGTTGCTACGACGGTTCCTTCATCTTGTGGCATGTCTCTTGTGTAGAGCAGGAATAGCATTGGACCAAGTACGCTTCCTTGCGGAACGCCGGCGTGGATTTCCTTGAACTCTGAGTATTCGGTACCGTGTCTAACCCGAAAGAGCCTGTTTTCAAGGTAAGATCCCAGTATTCTACACAATTTTTTCGGTAGGATTAGCCTTAGCTTATACCTTAGACCTTCGTGCCATACCTTGTCGAAGGCTTGCGATACATCGAGAAAAGCGGTACAACATATCTTTTTCGCTTCTAGAGCTTCTTCGATTTCATTCGTTATACGATACACCTGATCGATTGTGGAATGTTTGACCCGAAAGCCGAACTGATGATCCGGGATCAAGTGTCTTTCTTCAATTACTGGTTGTAATCGTTTAATCAGAAGTTTCTCAAAGACCTTAGATGTTATCGGCAGAAGCGAAATGGGTCTATATGATTTCTTATCGTTTGCGCATTTTCCCGGTTTCTGGACCATAATGACTTCGGCGACTTTCCATTGCCTTGGAACATATAAAAGTCTCAAAGAAGCGTTTATAATGTAGAGCAGCTTAACTAATGCCTTTGTTGGTAGCTCCTTCAAAATTTCGCCAGTGATTAAATCATATCCCGGAGCCTTGTTATTTTTCAGCCTTCCTATTGTCATTCGAAGTTCGGACAGAGACACGGTTTTTACTTTAAAGTTGTCGGCTGCCGTGTTAACATTCGGGTCGTCGATCAATGGTTGTCCATCGAACGGTTTGAGCGTTTCTTCTAAGTGCTCGGCAAATAATTCCGCTTTCTCCTTGTCTTCTTTTGCCCATTCGCCGTTAATTTTCCTTATTGGCGGCGAGTGCATTACGGGTTTTCTTACGGACTTCAAGGCTTTCCATAGTGAATAGTTCGAGCTCTTTTCAGCAGTCAAGCCCTCGAGGTAAGTACAAGTCTCGCGATTTCTTAAATCCTGCAGCTCATTTTTCAATTTGTTGCAAAGACGGTTCAGATAAGTTTTATCTGTGGGCGCGCGGGATAGTTGCCATCTCTTGCGCGCTCTCCTCTTTTCTCGTATGAGGTCTTCAATTTCCGGCTGGAATTTAACTTTGTTGTTCTGCGTTACTGTTTTCCGGAAAGGAGTGTTTTTCCACGCTGCACTCTGAATGACATCCACAAGTTTGTCAATTTCGTCTTCTATTTCGGTCGGTGTCTTTAGCGGCACGTTTAAAGCAACATTTTCCGTGCAGTCTTTTCTAAAGGCGTCCCAGTTAGTTTTGTTACTAGTTAACCTGGGCGGTCCTTCTTTCGTATCTAGGTTTCCACCTATTTTTAGAGTGACTGCTGAGTGATCTGAGCATAGATCATAGCATTCTTCGACTTCCGTCAGATCTTTAGTTAGCCCTTTTGCGATAAAGAAGTCGACGAGGTCAGGGATTTTATTTTTGTCAGTTGGCCAATACGTTGGCTTTCCCGTCGAAAAAAACTTCACACCACGCTTCATACTGATTTTGTACAGTAGCCTCCCTTTCGTTGAATTACATCTTGAACCCCAGAAGGTGTGTTTCGCGTTAAAGTCACCACCGATGATAAAATTAGGACTGAGTGATTCAAAGAGGCGAACGAGGTCGTCGTCTACTAGCCTATATCCCGGAGGAAAGTAACTAGATCCGATGTGGTAGTCTAAGTGGTTTATTTTTACGGAGACTGAACTTATTTGCATAGAGTCGAGTTCTATTTTTATGTTTTCGGAGTGCTTGATGCAGTCTTTGATGTAAAGAGAAGATCCACCTCTCGCATTTTCCGAGGGATGATGTGCGTGATAATCACTGTATCCTTTTATTTTGGGTCCAGGTCCCTTTTTTAAGTACTTAAGGCCAATAGCATCCAAGCAATCCACGAGCTACAGCCTGAAGCCATCAACAAGGTCTTGGAAAATTGGAAAATTGGAGATGGCGCTACTGCGAAGCAAGCCGAGGCCATAATTAATGGGAATGTTTGCTCTAAATTTTGTTCATTTTATTGCATTTTTAAGAAGAAACTTGTATTTGGCTCCCCTAAGTCCTTTCGGCCAGAAAGGTCCATTCGTGCATAAAGAAGGTCTTCTTCCGAAAGAAAATAGTAATTTATTTTCAAGGAAAACTCCTAACCCTATTTATAGAAAAATCTTAATCTTTAACAACCTTCGATAGAGAGTCCTTTACAAAGAGCACATCTGCATAAAGAAGGATATCTCAAAAGCTAGAGCTACAAAGCAATATACCGTGCAATGCCATTGACGAAGGATATTGCACTTTCAGCAGTTTGCACTCTACCTTCAATCGATTCTCTTTGAGTAATGAATTTGTCAAGATCTGTATAAACCCTGTAATCGCTCCATAAACCGAAATACACAAAGCTGCAGACATTTTCATTTCCATTGCACCAGCGTTCCTCCGCCCTCTGTAGGACCATTTCAGTCATCCCAGACGCCGCGGTGAAGCCACGGTTCTAAAATGAAAACTTCCTCAAAATACTTAATTTGTACTTACCGAGGAAATCCACAAAGTTTACACCCGCGCTCAGCATTAGCGTATATTAATATCGCGCAACAAACATTCACTTTGGGAGCTTTCTTCGTTGCAGGCACACGGAATACTAAGTATTCATCGCAGGATGGGGGCAGAGATACAGCGATAGATACGCCTATACTCTCGCGTATACCCAACCCGTGTGCTCATTCACTTGAACAGAACAAAACTTAATTAGTCTCCACCGCAAAAGTTTGGCAAACACCTGAAACTACCTTCCTTCCACATAACATGGACGTGTTACTGGCACTTCCTTCCTGCAGCGAATGCGGTCGTGGGTGGTATCGCCTTGCACAGCGTTGTATATTGCGTGGAATAGGAGTCAATTCAAAGACGAGATGTGACTGACTTACTAATTAGCTGGGACTGCGTTCCGATTACCTCGCCCATTTCTATGGTATTCCGGGCCAAGTGTAAATAGATGCGAAGAGGTGTGTTTGGCAGTGAGCAGTTTTATTATAACAAGCGTGCACAGTGGGGTCTGTGCAGTGGAAAAGGGCAGAAGATAAAAATGTCAACAGTTTGGCTTTGGTACTCTTTTTAAAGGACATTACACCAATGAATACCATGTTTGGCAGGTTGGAACGTAGGTAGAATGAGGTGGTTACATGTGCCGCCAACAGTCGGATCACTGGTGGATCCACAAATACAAAGATTGGTGATAAGCCCTCATGTAGCTAGAAGGCCTCCCTGAACCGTCCTGAATTAGTTATAAATTTCAGAATGGTCTTCGATCTGATATTCCAAGGGCCGTCTTTCTAGTTCTGCATAGGCTTAGGCATTGAGGATGAATGAATGAAGAGTACATTCCATTGCATCTGTGTCGCCACAGCCTCAGCAGAGGTAATCAGTTTCTATTCGCATTCGGTGGGTCACCATGAGGTTGTGGCTGGTGACGATCGCCGTGAAGAGTGCTAAGTAAGTTGGGTCTGTTTGGTTTTGGCAACATCATACTTTGTCCAGAATGCTCCGGAGGCATAGCAGGGTTGGAGTGGGTTCCATCTCTCGTTAGCCAGTCTTACGAAGGTTGCGCCTGTGTTGTGTTTAACAAGAGCTCGGGTTGGTAGAACACAGATGTCGACCATTGTCAAGTATAGTTCGGACCCCTTTTTTGCTAATTCGTCCGCCAGTTCGTTCCCTTGAATGTCGCTGCATCCTGGGACTCAAAGGAGTGAAAGGTCATGATTTGCCGTGAGTGCTGTGAGTTCTTTACGACATCGTTTCACCAATCGTTTTGATTTGACGACTATGAATGAGATAATCTTTATGTCGATCATCTTACGATCATCGTGCTGCTTCTCCTATACTTCGGCTTGGATCACACAGCCGTGGTTTGGAAGTAAAGAGAGCGGGCAATTTTGGGTTCTGATAAATATATGCCAGAGCCTACTCTTTCATCAGTTTTTGACTGGCGCTGTAGTCCGAGGTGGACCTGGGCCTCAACTAACAAGCCTCTCCAACCAGCATGGTCTTTCTCAAGCTGCCTCCAGTCTCTTACTCAAAGTTAGTTGATGTCCCATTCCAATTAAGTGTGTCACCTAAGGAGAGGTTTTCCTCTACTTTGCCGAAGACTCTCATCCAAAGTTTTCCTCCCTATTAACAGAAGTACCTTACATTCTTGACAGACTCCATATCTCTGTAGCTCAGGCTATAGCTCTTGCAATCTTAACTTCATCATGGTCAGAAGAGACTATGAATCCAAACTCTACTTCACGAGAAAGGCTAGAAATTCTGGTCTCTAACGGACACTTACTGTCAGAATACTGGTCAGGAACCTACGTATGGGCACAGCTATGGTGATTGGTCATATGTTTCGAAATAGTGAAGGTTTGGTAGGCTGCCAAGAGCAGAACATAATAGCTAGAGACGGCTTAGTAAGAACAGAGACAAGACGCCTACAACCAGCTTCGTGACGGACGCTTAGTAGAGTATGCAAAGTCTCTATACACTCGGTCGCAAGGCTGAACCTTTGACTCTTGTTGGGTTCCAAGGTCACACTTAGAACTGCGGGAAATGAAATCTCTGATGTAGTTCTTAAACAAGGCTCAGAGGATGATTTTTCCGGAGCTGAATATAAAATTTGTGTCTCTTATGAACACAATTGTGTGTGGCATGGCTCTTCAGGATGCAGGCAGACTAGACCTTTCCTTTCGATCAAGAGGATTCTTGTCTCAGAAGAAAGGACTATCGACAACATATTTGCGTTCTTACGGGGCACTTTCCCTTTGCTAACTATCTGCGTAGCTAGGCTTAAGGAATCACTTTCTTTATTGTACTCCTGCCTTTGTCCGAATCAGATGGCAGATTTTTGGTCCTGATGTGGTACATTCCCGGCTTTCTTCGAAAGTAGAAGAAATTCCAGTAAAATTAGTAATAGCTACTAGATTTTGTCAGAATACTCCAGTGATCCTGTTCCTAATCCAACAAAAAGACAGAGACTCTAATACCAGCAAGGGGACTCAGGATAAAACATAACTATCACTATGGTCTTTCTCTGGAACTTACTCCTGGTTGTTTCAATAATGAATTTTCTTAGTAACTCCTTGGCAGATTTCAGTCTTTTTAAACCCTGGTCTGCCTAAGTGGTTGGCCCAAAATTCGATTCATCCCGTCAAAAATGGTCATGTTTTGTTCAAGAACAGGCAAACGTACGGCAAACGTACGGCAAACGCCAGAAGGATTTGTGATGAAATGTCGTAAGACTTCTTAACCACCCTGTCTGGGGATCGGTAAACACTTTCACATGTATTCCGCACCAAAACCTTATGACTTTCCCCCTTGTGGTCGCACTGTCTCGAGAGACTTCAAACATTTTTCTTCCAAATAACCCAAGAAAAAAGCAGAAAAGTCTTTCACTGGAAAACTTCTTCGCCTCGAGGAGGTTGAACGGGCGGCGGCGGCGGCGGAACGTGATAGGAAAACAGGATAAGGGCAAAACACAAATCGGAAATTAGTAAATTTGTCACACTTCATCATCGTCATTGACGTTTCACTATATTCCAGAATTATTTGCGCATAAACTGTGCTCAGGTATCCGTCGAACTTTTCAGCCCTCATTCCCTGCGGTCGGGCACTATCATGATGATGGTGTTTTGCTCCGACTCCACCTTTGGCATTCCCGACTATTTGTGATGTGGAAAATTATTGGATCAAAGTTCTGGTGGTACCCTGGCAGCATGGCCACGTCCCGTAACTATTCCGCCAATATTTTGACAAACTTTCGATTGCCAGAACGATGGAAACTTCCGGTATACATGTACGCTGTATTCCTTCCGGATAAATGCGAGAAACGAGAATGTCATGAAAACATCATGAATTTCAAGTGTTTTTACAGTTTGATTTTTATTTTTTTCATTTTACTTGGTTCCTGGAATTATAGACAACTCTGGCAGGTGTTATAGGAACTTGAGCATGATGTTCGGGCGAAAACCACGTTAGGAGGTTTCATCATAACAAGCAAGTTTGCAGCTCTGCTCATGTGTTTCGTGGAACAGCGTTACGTACACGTACATGGTGTGTAGTTCGCGTGATGCATTCGATTGCGATACTTGGAGTAGATGCATCGCACAAGGATCGTAGTTGGAAGCCGTTGTGGAGGGTTTTCTGTGTTTTTTTTTTGTAATTTTTAACCTCAACGTGGTTTACCATTGGTACGATAGAGTTGCTTTAAGAGGAGAACAATGCACCAGGTATGCATGTGCTTTTAAATTCTTGATCTGGTAGTAACTGGAATGAAATTTTGCGGTTCCCACATAGTTTATTAATAATAGATGGACCTGCGGTTTTGCCAGAAATGCAGACTTCAAGAAGAAAACAATAGACGTCCTCTTGGATAGAGCTCTTTATTTGGAAAACGGATTATGTACCATCTGAGAAGCTGGTTTGGTTATGAATGATCCTTCCGTGATTACATGTGGGCGCCTCTTCTAGTCAGTGAAAAACACAGCCATGGTGAATGAAACAGACGTTATGTAAGGCCACTAAAAAAGGGTAAAGGCCGAATTCAACTGACCCAGGAGCTGAAGGTAAACGACTATAGACAGCGACGTGTGTTCGCTGAATGGGCTCTGGAGCAGTTGGAAACTGACGGCCCATTTCTGGATGAATGGGTACGTCAACAAACAATTTGGAACGATACCAATCCAAATGAGATCCAAGAGCGTCCAAAGCATCCTGAAAAAGTCTCTGTTTGGTGTGGATTTTGGGCTGGCGGTGTCATCGGTCCATATTTCTTTGAGAATGACGTTGGTCAGGCCATTATCGTCAACGGTGAGCGTTATAGGTCGATGATTACCAACTTCTTTTGGCCTGAATTAGATCATACGGACACCTATAGTATGTGGTTTTGACAGGATGGCTCTACGTGCCACACAGTTCACGCCACATTGGAAATTCTACACGAGCGATTCGAGGGCATGGCCATCTCACGTGGAGGTGATCTGAATTGGCCACCGAGATCAAACGATTTGACTCCGTTCGAGTCCGTTTTCTTGTGGGGTTTTCTGAGCAACAAACAACAGCGGCCCTCAAAGCCAACATAACCCATGCCATCGGTCAAATTAATCTTGATTTATGCGACAGAGTTATGGAAAATTGGACATTTCGGATGCGCGCCACCCAGAGAAGCCGCGGCGGACATTTGAACGATGTTATATTCCATACATAATGGCATCGATAGGCCTTTCTCACACACACTTTGTTTTATTTAAATTTAAAGATAGGAAGCGCTTAATGAAAGACCCCTTAGAACTGGAGTCTAAAAATATATGTGGAATTGGTATGAGCAATCATAAAGTATTCGCCATCATACCCCTCAAGAATCGGGCTAAGGATATGGTTACAAATGCAAGTATATGTACAGAGTACGAGTATTTATGGCCAAAACCTAGCTGAAATCGCTTTGAAAATATGTTTTACAGAACAGCTCAGTAAAAATAAAACGTTGGGAATAAACCGGAGACCGAAATGTATGAGTGTCACCGCTTAAAGAAGAGAAGGACCATTCGAATTCTGACCGATGATCCGTTGACAATATCAGTCGAAATTAGAAAAAGTGGACTAGAAAAACCCCATAGAATCGTATTGGCAAGGACAACTAATTTTTGGATTTAGATCGAATTCTATGAAGAAAGTAAACTCAAAATTTTTGAGTCAGATTTACGCCGTTTTGGTATGAATACCAAGAGCCTTAAGTCTATAGAACAGAAGAATGGAATCATACTACCACTTCCGAAACAGTGCGAATACACAGACTTTGTATTTTGTACCCATATCAGCTTTTAGTCGTTCGTTTCGTTAAGTTTTCGTCCACTTTCGAACGAAAATGTGACACTTTGACAGCTGTGAATGGTTATGAAACAGAGAATTGACCTTTTAACTCTGAGGTAAGTACAATTAGAATTAAAAATTTATATATTTCATGGCAAAAGTAAACAAATATTTATAAAACAATATGAAAGCTCAAATGACAGACAGAGCAATTTGACAGATGCTTCCAAATACATACATATGTACGTCTATTATAGGCTACTTGGGCCATTGACAGTACTGAAGAAAACTTAACGAAAAATTATGACATTAGGTTCCGATTGCTTCCGACTATTATACTGAAACCTTTACTCCGACAGCCAAGAATGAAGACGGAAATGCCACGGTCTGGCGATAATATACATAGCTTCTTCCGGGCTGGGTGTTCATTCAAACCAAAAACCGACAGAATTGGATACCTAAACATTCTTGGAAAAATCTCAGTTAGATCACAGAAAAATTGGATTTTGCCAACAACTTTTCCCAACACAAGAGTGAAACCAAAGGCTCAGCTAGTGTAAGGTTTAAAAATCAGGCAGTGTCCCAGAACTCTAGTTTTAATCAAGCATCCCTATTCCTAGGAATCGCGATATGTTTCTTTATGGAAACTGCTGTGGTAAGGAAAAGACAACAACCCCGTATTGGACCCTGGATATTTTTGAAATATATTGACAACAGGAGGTCAAGCTCTTATTTCCAAACTCCGAATAAGGAAAATGTGGAGATGCACATTCATGACAAAAAAACACACTGGAAGGCCTAAAATCACAAAAGACTCGAAAGACTTGAATATTAGAGTTATTTCTAAAGGGAATCACTGGCTTACCGCACCTTAAATTCGAGCAGAAGTCAATAGTAGTAGAGAAACCCCACTGTTTCTTAGCACCGTTTAGTTGCGACGAGACTTAAAGGTCGAATTGTGGCGCGAAAATTCCTCCTAAAATGTGGGCTCGTCAGCTTAAAGATTGGTCCATTAAAATGTGGAAGAAAGTCTTGTGGACCGATGAATCGAAATTTAAAGTATTTGGATTAAATAGACGAGTTAATGTCCGTTGATCGAACCAAGAGAGGATGGTTCCGCAATGTGTGTTTCCAAATCTAAAGCATGGAGACGGTTCCATTATGGTTTAAGGATCGTTTTGTTATAAAGGAGTTAAAAGATTGGTAAAAATCGATGGCATGTAGAAGAAAGGACTCTATAAAACCATTCTGATGGACCGTGCTCTTTCATTAGGACGTCGTTTAAATAGGGATGACTTTTGACTACAACAAGAAAACGACCCAAAACATTCCTCAAAACTTTGAAGGGAGGACCTTAAATCCAAAAAGCAACGAAAAATAGTCCAAAGCACGATATGCCCCGCCCAATCCCCAGACCTTAACCCTTTTAAGGTTCTATGGGGCGAACTCGGTAGGAAAGCACGAGAAAGCTATCCAAAGGCAAACCCACATCTTTGGACACTTGTCCAAGCAACTTGGGAATCACTGCCATGTGAGACTTTACAAAAATTTTCATTTTCTTCTTGGAACTTTCAAAAAGACTCAAGACATTCCCTTGCCTGCCATGAACTGCAGTCGTCGGCTTCAAAAGTCACAATGTCATCACGAAAGACAGATCCTAGACCTGGCGTAGACCTGGCTATGAACAGGATTATCTTTTAAACCGAAAATTTGCTCAAAAAATTTTGAAAATTCACGAACTAATTCTTATAGGGAAAAGGAGAAGCCATAGACATATAGTCGACAACAACTGGATGTGTCTTCACCAGATGGCTGCATCACCGGTCCCGCATCAGATTTGAGCCCAGATACTTACTAACTTAAGTCCTGTATCCCCTGTGGTTTCTAGGACCTCTGGAAATGTGTCTCAGTTCTCCCCAACTCCTTTCCAGTTGCCACGTACTCTTAAGACCGCCGCGTATCCTGCCATCCTAAGTAAGCGGGTTCCATTGCGTCGCGTGGTTAGCTATGGACCTGTCACCCTTTCGGAGAGTATGTCCAACCCACTGCCACTTTCGTCGTCGTATTGAGCCCAGATGGGCCTAATTGAACAGTATAAGAACTCTGAGCAAAGTCCTTCCTTAAATGAATTCCAACCATACCCACTGCCTGCATAAATACTACTTCAACAGTCCAGACCAACTGTCAGTCTTTCTTGATGGGTAAGGGATACGTGAATCGTTCCAAGGATTTTTTCTGTTCACTCCTTTCCAGATTAACTAAGTGTTTGTGGCCAAGATTAGACTCATCAAGGCAATTATATTTCCCCGTTGGAGGCTGGAGAAGGAATATCTCTCAATGCTCGTGTGCACAATTTGGGTGCAATATGTAGAGGAGCTCCATGGTGTTCTTCAGTGATCCATACATTAAGCGTTCCACAACATTTGTTAATTTCAATGATAAACCGATAACTTGGACGCCGTCAAAGTGCTCCAGTGCTACCTTTGCCAACTACCCGAAGTGGTAACACTACATCCTGCATCCCATCGGCGCACTTACCCACCTTGGCTAACCGCTTACCTAGCCACCCTCGACGAACATTGTGTGTACATTTCGTAGCGTAACGATGTTTGTTGTGTCCTCCGAAACATTGAGCACATTAATTTTTGCCTGATACTTCAGTTTTCGCAGAATTGCCGGTTCCAGCCCAGAGGAGGACCAGTGTTCAATGAGCAGGACAAGATTCCGGCACCATGGTTTCGGTTACCTCAAATTGGCAACGTACTCATGTTAAATCTTACGCCCAGGCTCGGCAAGTACATGGCTGGTCCGTGTATCGTGTTCCATCCATATTTTAGCCATTTTCTTACTCCGAACTATTTTGGTATCCCCTTTTACGAATTTTATCGAGCGGAAAGTTGTCACTGCTGCGACATTATATTCCCCAATTTAGTGGTTAACGTTTCAGAAGTCTTGTATCCGTGGCCAGCAAACTCCGGGGAGTGGGCTTCCCATGGGTAGCATGCGAGGAGGACATGACATTTTTTTTTGTCCTTTTTTGCGTTTGGTAGTGGGCAGGGTTGGCTTTGGTTAAATGTTTTTTTTTTTGTCTTTTACTTCGATTTAGGAGGACAAATCATTTATTATTGGTTCGCCTTTGATGCGCAGCTAGGAAAATTTATTGGCTATTCATTGCGGATTGGAGTACAATCGACCAGTCTGTAGCGATATCAGCCGACCGAAAACTATTGCAGTCTTTTTGAAATATTGATCAATTTATTTAAATTCGTCTAGGAGGTCTCGTTTTTTTTTTCGCTGAAATTTGCCAGCGTTTGTGTTGTATGCAGTGAGTGGGCAAGAAGGACATTTTTCAGTGTTTCATGGAAAATATTGAAAAATCCAGCTTGTTCGTTTGTTCATACTAGATGCTTTGCAGATGTTCTGATTTTTTTTTGGGATTTTCGTAAATCTATTCCGTCGATAAATCGAACTGTCAATTTGGCTTAGGAATATGTATCTGTGGGGTGTATCTGATGGTGCGGAATGGCGTTTTTGGGAATCATTTTGCTCTTGACGTATTTCATTGCTTTCAGCAGATAAAAAGTGCAAGTTTTTGATTTAAGAGGACATCGATATAATCTGGAACTGTCCTAACAAATGGGTGGGGGCTGCAGTGTGAAATATATTGGTGTAGGTACTTACCGAATAAGGGGATTGTCTAAGGAGGCCTTCTCTGTTCTCTATTCAGAATAGAAACCTTCGAAAGTCGGCCTTAACTCGGATATAGAAAATGACAGGGTGATTAGTCATAACAATAGCTACAACAGTAGCAGCTATGAGGCCTCTTATCTAATTATTTCTAATTAAGACAATGTATACTAGTCATCATCATCTTATACCAACCACCTCGTGTCTCAATTCTATTCTCACAATTCAAAAACGAACATAACTGCTGATTCGCTACGTCCGGCAAAATACAAAAATTCATCAAAATTTCATCAACATTTTTGGAAAAATAGGTCACGTATACGCCACTGAACCAGATACTGACATCTTGAGTCAACCTTCTCGTGGCTCAACTGAAGTCAGATACTTCGTTTGTGTGTATCACGAGCACAAACGAACCTAGCTACTGCTTCGCTATGTCCGGGAAAATTAAGAAAATTTTCATCCAAAATTTTTGAAAAAATGAGTCACGTATACGCCACCGAACCAGATACTGACATCTTGAATCAACCTTCTCGTGGCTCAACTGAAGTCAGATACTTCGTTTGTGTGCATCACGAGCACAAACGAACCTAGCTACTACTTCGCTATGTCCGGGAAAATTAAGAAAATTTTCATCCAAAATTTTTGAAAAAATGAGTCACGTATACGCCACCGAACCAGTTACTGACATCTTGAGTCAACCTTTTCGTGGCTCAACTGAAGTCGATACTTCGTTTGTGTGCATCACGAGCACAAACGAACCTAGCTACTGCTTCGCTATGTCCGGGAAAACTAAGAAAATTTTCATCCAAAATTTTTGAAAAAATGAGTCACGTATACGCCACCGAACCAGATACTGACATCTTGAATCAACCTTCTCGTGGCTCAACTGAAGTCAGATACTTCGTTTGTGTGCATCACGAGCACAAACGAACCCAGCTACTGCTTCGCTATGTCCGGGAAAATTAAGAAAATTTTCATCCAAAATTTTTGAAAAAATGAGTCACGTATACGCCACCGAACCAGATACTGACATCTTGAATCAACCTTCTCGTGGCTCAACTGAAGTCAGATACTTCGTTTGTGTGCATCACGAGCACAAACGAACCCAGCTACTGCTTCGCTATGTCCGGGAAAATTAAGAAAATTTTCATCCAAAATTTTTGAAAAAATGAGTCACGTATACGCCACCGAACCAGATACTGACATCGTGAATCAACCTTCTCGTGGCTCAATTGAAGTCAGATACTTCGTTTGTGTACATCACGAGCACATACGAACCTAGCTACTGCTTCGCTATGTCCGGGAAAATTAAGAAAATTTTCATCCAACATTTTTGAAAAAATGAGTCACGTATACGCCACCGAACCAGATACTGACATCTTGAATCAACCTTCTCGTGGCTCAACTGAGGTCAGGTACTTCGTTTGTGTACATCACGAGCACAAACGAACCCAGCTACTGCTTCGCTATGTCCGGGAATATTAAGAAAATTTCCATCCAAAATTTTTTAAAAAATGGGTCAGGTATACGCCACTGAACCAGATACTGACATCGTGAATCAACCTTCTCGTGGCTCAATTGAAGTCAGATACTTCGTTTGTGTACATCACGAGCACATACGAACCTAGCTACTGCTTCGCTATGTCCGAGAAAATTAAGAAAAATTTCATCCAAAATTTTTGAAAAAATGGGTCACGTATACGCCATTGAGCCAGATACTGACGTCTTGAATCAACCTTTTCGTGGCTCAACTGAAGTCAGATACTTCGTTTGTGTGCATCACGAGCACATACGAACCTAGCTACTGCTTCGCTATGTCCGGGAAAATTAAGAAAAATTTCATCCAAAATTTTTCAAAAAACTAGTCACGTATACGCCACCGAACCAGGTACTGACATCTTGAATCAATCTTCTCGTGGCTCAACTGATGTCAGGTACTTCGTTTGTGTACATCACGAGCACAAGCGAACCTAGCTACTGCTTCGCTATGTCCGGGAAAATTAAGAAAATTTTCATCCAAATTTTTTGAAAAAATGAGTCACGTATACGCCACCGAACCAGATACTGACATCTTGAATCAACCTTCTCGTGGCTCAACTGAGGTCAGGTACTTCGTTTGTGTACATCACGAGCACAAACGAACCCAGCTACTGCTTCGCTATGTCCGGGAATATTAAGAAAATTTCCATCCAAAATTTTTGAAAAAATGGGTCACGTATACGCCATTGAGCCAGATACTGACGTCTTGAATCAACCTTTTCGTGGCTCAACTGAAGTCAGATACTTCGTTTGTGTGCATCACGAGAACATACGAACCTAGCTACTGCTTCGCTATGTCCGGGAAAATTAAGAAAAATTTCATCCAAATTTTTTGAAAAAATGGGTCACGCATAAGCCACCGAACCAGATACTGACATTTTGAATCAGCCTTCTCGTGGCTCAATTAAGTCAGATATTTCGTTTGTGTGCATCACGAGCACAAACGAACCTAGCTACTGCTTCGCTATGTCGTATACGCGTATACGTGTATACGCCACCGAACCAGACACTTTTATTCGAATTCACTGCCTTCTTTTTCATTGCCTTTCTTTTTTCTATGTTTTTGGCCCTTGCATACGGTAATATTCAGCACAATTCTGACAAACCGCACCAAGCCATCCAATTAATAGTCCTACCATACAATTTATATTCCAAAGCAGTTGTCGTCTTTGGTCTTTAAAGCCCAGCTAAGCCGAAAGTTCTTGGAGTATCTATCATGTACACATACACCAAATCAAATTGCTTGTTATTTCACGCAAGGCACTAGGGAATATTCCAAGCATTCATCTCCAGGACTCCCATTTGTCCTAGGTGTTGACTCAGCCACCTCAAATCGCTTTCATCCTTTTGTTACATTATAACCTTTAACCCCTTCGAACAACACAAATAAAATAAATTAGGGACCAGAACAAGCTTATAACCTCAACAAAAGGCTTTAAGCCCACTGACTCGATAGACATTAGTTTCTCACAATCTCTTAACAAAATTGCATCTAACCCTGATATGTCAATGCCAATGGACTTTATAAATTAGACGACAACTTTCCGTTAATGCTCAAAGTCATCGCCAGGAACGGACAACAGGACATGACCACCACCACACTGTCCGAAACCAAACAAAAAGGCATAACACATTTCGACATATCAAATGTCTCCGGTCAACCATTCCGACAGAAATTCAATTTCAATCAATTTCATTGAAACGATGCGGTCGATAAGATGCTACAACAAATTCGAATTTCAATAAAACGCCCTTTGGAACAGCGACCGATGGATTCGTCCCGGTACGGGACCTGGTCTCCTGGTCCTTCGCCTTGATGTATCTGAGGTTAAGGTGAAACAACAAAACAGCACAGCTCCGACGCCACATCATTATTTCCTAACCCGAAACTGTTTGTTCCCTGTCCGAATGGGAAATCGAAGACTATTTTTCGTTTTGGTAAATTGTCGGTTTGGGGCTTGGGGCTTGTTGGGGGAGGTGTGTGAAGCAGCTATGTGCACATTGTCATTTGTAATTTTAACGGCCCTCAAGGGTGACCATCTTAACTGAACGAACCAACAACGACTGACAGCACTTTATATTTGTTTAGTGCGGTTCCAAAAGGGTGTATGGGGTATCGGGTGTGTATCCTGTATAAAGCTCGGTGTGTCCTTTTTTATCTGTTGCAAAAATAAAGAACACGTACGTGTCTCTGTGGGATACTGTCCGAGCAGCAGATCCTCGTGTGGCAAAAAAATGTTGTCTCACAGCAACGACGACGACGACGACGACGATGACGGAGACTTGGGAACGATGAGCAATGAATCTGGACGTTGTATTCGTGTAGCAATTTCAAAATGTCACACATGTGCTCTCGTAATGGTTAATTAGAGCTGGTGCCATTTCAACAGCGTTTCGGTGATTGCCAACGTTAATTTATTCCTGTCATTTTGGTTTATGGCCGCCATTATGCTATGTAATAGAGAAGATAATGTAACTTATTTCATTTGCGTGCAGACACTTGGCCCGCTGCTGCTGCTGGGTTTAATTGAATTTGACTTTCTTGCAGAAACTTTTTCAAACAACTGCGTCCAGCTTGTTAAAGTTTTCAAAGATAGTCCGTGTTACTACAGTTTTTTTTAAAAAAACTTTAATTGGAGAACAACTATTTGTACTTACTTTCAGTAAACCAAATGTCTCTAGACATGGATCTGGTGAGGTTAAAAGTAAAAGCTAGCTGCAATCACTCTTACTTTCCCATTTATTCGGTCCTCAAGCGACAAAGCCATGGTGTTGATCTGGTTTTTATGTCCTTCCTAGAGGTATACAGTAGATGCCCGAAACGAAACTGACAAAAAATGGCCTTTACTACAACTTCTCACATACCACGTACGTAAAAAAGATACTAACCATGATTTTTAAAAAGCCATATCTCTTTGCGGCTTGATGAAATCAATGACAAGGTTGTAAACACTTGTGGGCTCACCATAAGCAAATGTCAAAAGGAAACCTCACTGTTCACAAATGTCTTACAAAACGTCATAGAACATTTTGACAATTGAAATGTCATGGTGTGTTCAAGATGGTTTCCTTATGGCGCTGAACTAGTGTTTTTTCTACATTTTTGGGCTTTTAAATTGTCTCTCCAAAATGTACAAAACTGTTTTCGTAACTGTAATAGTTCTGAAGTTATACCACTTAAAGTGGTTATACCTTCAAATCGGAGGTGACCAACTTCGATGGGCTATAACCTGGAATGAAGTGAGAATAGACCTACATACGACATTTCGTTGGAACATCCTGCATATTCGTGATAAACGATATCCATTCCCCTGTTCGTCTGAATATTACAACTTATTGGTTCTTAAATTTCGAGATATGACCCATATTTTGATTTTTGAAAAAGGCAGTATTTCAAATCTTGTCTACTGCCACGCCCATTTATTCAAATCAAGGGAAATCAAAAAATATTATTAAAACCAAATATCCATTCTGAACAGATGTGGCCACACCCACTTTTTGGAGGCGTTTTTACTTAAAAAACAAATGCAAGTAATGAAATTTTGCTTTTAGTGTGCTCAATCGTTCTCAGTTATCCCACTAAATCCAGTGCGCCACACTCAATTTAGTTGAACAGATACTGAAGAAGGGGAATAGCCTGTGATATCATTTATTCCAGAGGGATTCCAGAGAGTGTTGAACAATAGTAACTTGAAATCAGTCATTACAGCACTGGACCAGGCGCACGTGAATCCAGATTGGATAGACCGTATGCTCAACACGCGAAACCAAAAATCTGTATTGGTCGATGGCCAAGCATGTGGTATGCCCTCTCGGAGGGAACCACACTAGGTGGAGTCCTATGCCCACTACTTTGGAACTTAATAATAAATGAAACCCCTTACTGGAGGGGCTAGTACCGTGGCTAATGGGAATGATGTCGAGAAAAAAGTTGCTGTCCACAATTATCCTATATTTGGTCATCTCAACTAAATGAGGGTCAACTCCATCTATCTATCACAGAGGAAAGGTACATTGGGTGCAATAGATCGTAAATTGAACTGAAAGGACAATGTATGTACAAAAAAGGATATTTCGGCAATAAATAGACGCCAAAATCAGCCACTATTCAGCTGCAAGAAGTCACAGATCCGAACACACTTACACGGATATAATATTTAGCGTGACATACTCGTATGATAGACTGACGCTATGAGAATAGCACCAATCCCTGCCATTGAAGCCTAAACCAGGAAGTGGAAATGTAACCAAACAAAGTACCTTCACCAAATGGTCAAATCTTAATTCGCCTTCTGACTACCATACTTCCCAAATGAACTTTAGCCTCAGCCTTGATTCCAATAGGACAAAGGGTGAGGTCTTTCCTCTCGTCTTGACGACGAGTCACGGATGGCTGAAAAATAAGCGAGGATACCACTCAAGTGTACATCAAGCGTAAATCTGTGGAATAACCCAGATCTGCCAGGACCTATCCATGTCTACAAACCCGTGAGTCAAGTGCACGGTAATATTACTGCGATAGATTCCGGCACATATGGACTCCCATAGAAATAAATCTACATCTGATCTACAAGCAGACAACCCAGTTCTTAAATCATCTCGGACTTTTACAACGTGGCCAAAGTAAGATAGAGAAGAGTCACCTTATGATGTGACTTTGAGTCCCATACGACAAAGGACTAGAAAACTTCTAGTACACAGCTGACTCTTATCATAGGCGTCCTCACAGGCCACCACACACTTAGCAAAATGAAACTCAGCACCACAGACCTAAGGATGCGATAGTACAGAGTTAGAGGAGGACACCGAACTCTCAAATTTTACCAGAATCAGATACACAACCCCCGGATTTGTTAGGGCAGCTGCTCTCGCCACAATCTAACTTTTGAACTGATTTTAGGCACCCCAAACCGTGGAATACAATGGATCCGTTGAGGTTCGTTCCGTAGGTTTCCAGGTTGAGACACTTCAGTTCGCGAGGTATGAATTTCCAGGGCGCAGTCCTCAGTGAAGATACCAGAAGTAATCCGTAGGAAGTAGGGCTGTAACTGGTTTGAGGTGACCTTCGATAAAGTAACTTGCACGGAACTTAACACCAAGAAGGATGAATCCTCGAATCTCCTTTATGCATCGATTGCCTGTTGAATGGTATTTCACATAAGTAGATATGTGACTGGAGTCTAGGGACATTGGCACAAGAATGCGACTAAGCAGAGACAACCTCTGTAGAGGCTGTAGGGCTTTAGATACAAGAGAAAGTACATTTCACTTTCCCAGGCCTAACCAGAAAAGTGGCCATCGGGGACAACCACTTCATTGATCCTGGAATAATCGTCCTAAAATATGTAACGATCTTGTGTTCATCGAGGTCCCAAAGACCTCATTTTTCTATCTAATCACGCACTGGGTCATGGGTTGTACTATTTAAGCTTTTTATCGGCTTAGACGGGTCTTGGATATTATTCCTTGTGGAGTATTGATAGTGAAACTCGTCTCAGAGTGTATATATGTACACTATGACTTCATGACAAGGCATGTTTAACTATGGATCTCTTCTAGGAGTTTTCATATCCTTCCACGAAACTCATTACATGATTCTAGTCTAATGGATATGGCTGTACTATCTGACACAATGTCATTGGACCTTTGACCAGGTGCCTGGTGTAAATGGACTTTTCTTTTATTATGTAATGACGGAGTTCAGCCGAACTTATGCGGGCTCTAGAAGTTGTCAGTCAGCACTACAGTGCTGGTATTTTCGAAAAGGATATTCACTAAGGTCATCGGGAAGGAGAGCCCCTTTTTTTAAATATCTGGGAACGTATGGAGCAAATTTCTTCTTCCTTCCTTCCGATCCTGTACCTTGTGCGAACAAATTCGAGGAAAGTGTAGTAGCTTGGGTGCCTAATTTCAAACAAGTACCCTAGTCGAGATGGTTGATTCAATCGATAGAGCACACCCAGTAGCGCATTTACATGTGTGCCACTGTAGGAGGTCGTGTATAAATGCCATTAAAAGACAAAGCCAACCATAATTTATGATCCAACAAATCCGTGATCTATTCCCATTTTACATTCAAAACGTTTAATGACTTTCTGCCGCCCCGTCAGAGCCCATCATTAAATTCCTGTCCACCCTTTTCCATATATCCCTTTGTGTGTAGTTTTACATCACTCTTAATCCGAAGCTGATATTTTTTTTTTTTTTGGATTAATTTTAAATCCCAGCGATATATCAAAGGCTGACTTTATATCACAGTTCACGGTACACGCACAAAACAAGTCAACAAAGCAATTAATTTCGCACTGTAACATCCATAAAAACCAATACAAAACGTGCCCCCTAAATGATTCTTTGCGTATTACTATAACCGCCAGCTACGCCAGGCCATTTTAATTTATAGAAATTCAATTAAAATATTGTTTGACAATCACCGAAGCGTTGAAAATGCGCCCCGTGTCCAACTCAAAATCAATACGTCATGACAAACACGCACCAATAAAACATTTTAATTACGAGCAACAATGCTTTATTGCGATTGCAGTTCTGCATTTTTGGTGTCCTCAATGGAAATATCAATCGTTTAAGTAAAAAATTTATATCTACTACATAGCTTACATAGTACATATATGTATCTACGAGTATATGTAGCTGAACTCCGCTTATTACCATGACCACAGATTCCGGCCGGGACAACGTGAAAAACCCCCAACCAATGGCCCCCCACTTGCAGTACTCAGAAAAATTTATTGACCAATTTTTAATTAATCTTCGCAAAATTAAAAATCACTTATCCGTCTGTAGCCAGGACACCAGGACACCAGGACACCGGGACACGGGAGGCTGGATCTCATTTTGAGTTCAGTGAATTTTAAACGAATTCTCGTATTAAAACAAACGAGTAATTATGTGTGTGGTTAAAGTACGAGGTCCTGGCCGGTACTGACTTCATTTGGACTTTATTTCCAGCGCAGGAACACCAGTCCTGTGGATTAAAGGTAATACGGCATTTAATATGAATATCAGGCATTATCTTTCGAATCCTTTATGGATGTATCTATACTATGGTGTATGTTGGAGCTCATGAAATTCCAAGGAAATAAAATAATTACTCTTGGTCGATGGGCGGAGGTACAACATTAGGCAATTATAATCTGGCCCAAGGCAATGGTTGGGAAAGTCAAACAGGACCGGGCGGTCGGCGGTAGGTGGAGAATCTAAGTCAAAGAAAGCCGCCAGCAGCGGCTCCAGCATCATCAAAGGGAGGACATTTTTAATGTTTCCCGTTTATTACTTGTTTACCCGAAGTAATTGCGACAAGAGATTAAATATTAATTACTGAGCTTACAAATGTTATTTTTATTTATTTACTTTTCGATGCCACTTTTGGCATTACACAGCTACGCATGGGTCTGTGTTAAATTACCCGAAGATGTAAGGTTCATTTATGGAAATTGGAAAATGTAGTACAGTCTGATGGTACACGCAGACGTTGACAAGATGGCAAATCCATTGTTGTATGCCAGAAGTAGGTACAAGATAGGACCCCTGAACAACACACCAGTGACCATCCTTTCACAGGCTTCTTCAAAAATGACCATCGACCAATGTGCTAGTTTTAGCAACAATTTTTCAACCGAAATCAGTGATCACCGAAGATTCCGTCAAAACCGTGCTTAAACTCATCAAGGATCAGCCAAAGCGTTCATTGAAATTCATTGAGTTGGTATTGAGTATCTCAAAAATGTCACTTTGTCGCATTTTGACCGATCATTTGGGCTACGAAAAGTGTACGAAGAATGCTTTGCAAGGTAAACAGATCTTTTTACTTTTTTGACATAAAATTGCTTTTAACTCTCGTGGAGTTACCATATACTTATCTGTTTTGGCATCGTCTGTCTGACTTTTGGTTTTTTGGAAAGATATCCATTTCCGTATGAATTGTGAAAGTAGAAGCCAAATCCGAAAGGCTTGTACCGACATCCCGACCGACGATTTAAAGTACTCATTCGGTGTCCTTTCAGACCATGAAAATCACTGTATTGAATCGGAAGGGGACCATTTTGAGTAAAATATGGACAATTTGAAAACTACACTTCAGAGTGACACATGAAACGTCACCTAAGTTCTTTTTCAGTCAGTTTGTCTTTCCACATGTTATAGTGGCCCTAGTACCGGAACATGCTCAATGACTTACCTTATTCCTAAGATCGACCAGTGAATTGTCTTAAGGCATGCCTTGAGCAGGCAGTAGCTCTACTTGGGTGGAGTTAATATTTATTACTGTTGCCAACAGGGACATTTAATCATAGGCGGTGTACTGATGCTTCTTTGCTTGTTTACAACAGGTACCCACTTAGTTTTGTCCTCATTTCATGACCTCACTTGGACGTTGAGGTGAAACCTGGGATATATATGATTAAAACCGACCAATTGCTAACAGAAAGGACATGCGATATGGCCAACAGAAAAGAGATATCCCGAAAAAATAGCTTCAATTTTGGAAGGTGTCACGATATTCATAAGATACTTAGTGGCGTTGGTCATATCATAACCCCTCTCTCCTTTTTGGTGGTGCTTAGCGATACTCTGTCAGCCAATTTCGAACTCCCGTACTTATCGTTCAGAACTCGACTCTCTATAGTAGAACTGGTGGGATACAAGCTTAATAGAACATGCATTTCCTCTTTCCGAAGGAGCAGCGGTTTCCTAGGCTAAGTAGTCATGAATGAATACGAATACTCCGAGGTAGGTAAACTCCTTGACAAATTTGAAATTACTGTTGGTACCTTGTAGATCTCAAGACAATGAATGGTATCATAGGAAGCGTGAAGGAGACTGTGAGTACCAATATAAAATTCCAGAATTTGCTTTGATGTGAAATTTTAGTCGATCGCTGATCTGTAGATCTGATTCCAGAGGTCGACCAGATAGTAATGATAATTTTGCCAATTATTACTAAAAAATTGATTTATAAAAAAAAAAAAATTTACAAAAAATTAAATGAAAAAAAAATTACGTATACGCCACCGTAAATCCTCTCTAGTTCTGCTTTTTGGTGATTCATACTCTCTTCCAAGGGCTTATCTCCTCAAGTGAATTGGAGAAGGCTTGGCCTAATGGTGCTGTCTAACCCTGACTTATCCTAAACGAGTCCACATGTAGTGGAGGGTGAATTTTTTTCGGTACCGATAATGAAACTAAAGGGTGACCAGATAGCAATGATACTTTTTCCAAGTGTTGTGCTTCAGCAGTTACCAAAGCCTTCAATGACATCCGGCTATTAAGACATTCAGTACGGTTTAGCCATTCCATCGTACTTTGTTCCATGCTTGCAAACGTCCAGAAATTATTAAAAAAAATCATTGACATTCCGGCTTATGACTTCAGTGTGCGGCCCATTCGTTGCTCTGTGGAAAGTTTTAATCGTGAGTACAGTCTTTTGAACTTTAAGCCACCAACCAGATAGAAATTGGTGCGAAATAAAGAAAACATACCCTCCGTAGCAGCTAGTATCGAAGAAGACCCAGAAATGTCGATTCGGCACCGATCAGCTGAATTGGACATCGCCAGAGAGTCAACTCGGCTAGATTTGGTCCTATTTCCATACAAGCTTGTGCTGACGCAAGAATTGAAGGCAGATGACCATGGACAACGCTAATTGGGCGCCGAAAATCTTTGGGCAAAAAGTCATCCCAATTTTGTCAACATTGCTGTTATTGAAGTGAACACAATAAGATTGATTGTTGGGTGCAGTTTATGGCATTGTGTCATCATGGGACCTTATTTCTTTCAAACTGAGGAGGTAGAGAACATTTCCGTCAATGGTCCTAGATATAGAGCGATAATAACCGACTTTCTGCTGCCAGAGTTCGACAACATCAATACGTATATCCGAGCTGCGATTCCAAAAATACAGCGCTACATGCCATACCAGCGACCCAATGCTTGAAATTGTAAAGGAAAAATTTGGCGACTGGATCCTCTCAGCACTCCTTTTGGCATTGATCATGTGAGTTGCCACCACTCTTCTCTGGGGTTACGTCAAGTCTTTAGTCTTTGGACTAGTTCGAAGTTTGAACCCAACATTCGAGAAGTTATTGCCGGAATAATGCCGCACTTATAGGACAGACTCATCGAAAACACTCCCAGCGAAGCCAAGGTGGCCACTCTAGTAATGTCCTATTCCATATAGGATGGCATACATGGCATATTGATTCTTATATAGTCACCCTATACCCTATAGTAGTTCTTACGAGACTTGAATACCTTTTCTTGAAGATTGAGCAAGTAGAGCTAATACTTAGTCCAATCCTAAGCGCTGGCTTACCTAAGCATCACCACATTTATCCTAGTAAAAGTCTTAGCCGTCGTTAACTATTCACGAAGATTGTTCACCAATTTAAGATACAAATGAGAGCCCATGAAACTTCTTTTAGGATATGGAGTGTTCTCACTGACCACGTACCACTAGATACACAGTGCAGATACTAACTTGTTTTTCCTTCATCCACTATGGTATCTACAGTGGATAAGCCTTTTATTGCAGTCTTTAAAAATTCCCTTCAAGTGGCAACTACTTCAGTGGAAACAATGTAACCACTCCACACCAGGAAAATAGGAAACCGTTCAGCCACCCTAAATCAAGTAAATTGAAAAATTGGGCGCATTGCCGTAGATAATTACACCCCTTGCCAAGGAAACGGCACCAAACCGGTGTTAAAAGCAACCCTCTTCCCACAATCCGCTCAACGAGCAATTAATTTCTCAAGTTCTTAGCAGTTCTACACCTTTCACCTTTGTTTTCCGTAATTCCGGGTTCAAGACCTGTTCACTGTTAATTTTGGTGTGAACTTTCACCAAAAGCGAAAAAAAAAGAACCATCCACCTTTGCCTCATTGAGTTTACATAGACCGAACTATAGCGGTAACTATACCTTTACCTGCTCCGTACAAGAAAGCGAACTTTGTTATCATTTATTGCTGAACGTAAATCTTTAAGTCTTCTTGTTCTGCTGAAATTGAGGCACTCTTCCAAGAGTGGAGTGGAAACACCCGAGGTCGGCGAGAAATTCCCTACAAATTCGGCAGAGTTTGACTGCATCGTCTTGGTTTTCTGACAGAAATGAAGTAATTGTCGCCGCCGCCAGCTTCAAAACTATTTTCGAAGTTAACTAAGTTAATTAGAGTGGAATTCCTAATGTGCGTAAAATTGATGAGGTAGCTGCAGATGCAGACAGGCACAGACAGATGAATTGGGTGTACGGGTAGGTAAATGGTGTCCTGGAACGGGACGCAGAACGCGGTCCTATATCGTGCAAATATTCCTAATTAATGAACAACAAACGCTTGTGATGTGATGGCAGGCAAATTGCGTACGAAAGTTTAAATATTTACTTATTATTCCAAGACGCAAATATTAGCAGCGTTAAAATTGTTGAAAGGAGCCAACAGGATGTAGTGCATGTACTCGGGAGGCGTAGAGGGCTTCAAGTAGGGGAAAAAGTTTTGGTGTACTTAAGTGGGAAAGTTTGTCAAAAATTATTTGGAGATGCTCGCTTACTTTAGTGAGCAAACCAGAATAAACTCTGCTAGGCACAGGAGTTAGTAAGATTCAAGTAAGCATCGCATTATTTGTGAATACCTTTGCAGGTATGGCAATATGTATGTTCTAGCTATTTTCAATACTTACTACTCGATTGACACATTCTTTCCTCTGATTGGAATTGGTCATTATAGATCGGGACCACTATACCTCAACCAAAAGAGCGTAAGATATATGTAAAAGAATGCCATAGGCAATCCCACAGGATCAGCCATTTTGGCCACGAACCCGTCCATAGTAGTTGACGTAGAATAAGGGTTTGACGTAGTCCCAGAGAAAATAATAGAGTTGTGGCAACTCGCATGACCTTGACCAACTGATAAACCTCGCACTGAGAGGACCCAGTCGCCAAATTTTTCCTTTAGAACTTCAAGCATTGCGTCGCTTGTATGGCATGTAGCGCAGTCCTTTTGGAATCACAGTTCGGATATATTGATGTTGTCGAACTCTGGCCATAGAAAGTCGGCTAATATCACTCTATACCTGAGACCACTGACGGAAATGGTGTCTACCTCCTCAGTTTGAAAGAAATAAGGTCCTATGATGACACCATGCCAAAAACTGCACAAAACAGCCAATCTTTGTTAATTGTATTCTCTCCAATAACAGCAATGTTGACAAAAGTGGGATGATTTTTTGACCAAAATTCGGATTTCTGGCCAACATTTCCAGCGCCCAATCAGCGTTGTACGTACGGCCGTACGCCTTTAATTCTTGCGTCAGCACAAGCTTGTGTGGAAATAGGACCAAATCTAGCCGAGTTGAATCTCTGGCGATGTCCAATTCAGCTGATCGGCGCCGAATCGACATTTCTGGGTCTTCTTCGATACTAGCCCCTACGGGCTCTTTATTTCGCACCAATTTCTATCTGGTTGGTGGCTTAAGGTTTAAAAGACTGTACTCACGATTAAAACAAAGCAACAAATGGGCCTCACACTGAAGTCATAAGCCGGAATGTCAATGAATTTTTTTAATAATTTCTGGACGTTTGCAAGCGTGGAACAAAATACGAAGGAATGGTAAAACCATAGTGAATGTCCAAATAGCCGGATGTCATTGAAGACTTTGGTAACTGCTGAAGCACAACACTTGGAAAAAGTATCATTGCTATCTGGTCACCCTTTAGTTTCATTATCGGAACCGAAAAAAATTCGTCATCCACTACGTGTGGACTCGTTTAGGATAAGTCCGGGTTAGACAATACCATTGGGACAAACCTTCTCTAATTCACTTGAGGAGATCACCCTTAGGAACAGAGTATGAATCACCAGAAAGCAGAACAAGGCAGGATTCACCTCGTTCGGTGGCGTATACGTAATTTTTTTTTCATGTAATTTTTCGTAAATTTTTTTTTTTAAATATTTTTAATAATTGGAAAAAGTTTCATTGAGTGGTTTCCCTTTAATTCTTAAGTTGTTTTGACACTTACAACTGTTTCCCGCTCGAAATGATTCACTTTACGTTGGAACAGCGTTGGGAAATATTGAAAACTTATTTCCAAAGTGAGTGCTGTGTAGCCGAAACAGTGCGTTATTTCAAAATAAGTTTTGGCTGAAATGAAGCACCCAACGTGCCTGTGCAAGAAATTCGTGAGGCTGGTATGGTAGTGGAGAACACTCACGGTTCCCGTCGTCGTACGGTGCGCACAGACGATGATGATGTTTAGGTAAATTATAGAAAATTCGAACACTTAAATATTTGTTATTTGTTAAAAAATAGGTGTACCAGTTAACGTACTACGAAAAAATATTTACACTTTACCTTCCAGACTATCTCTGCTGCTCCGCACTTCTTCAAAAGGTCCGAACGGATCCTGGCTTAGAACAGAAAAAATCCTTCTCAATCCAGCGCCTGTATCGTTGACTGTTCCATGGTAGTTAAGTTCTTTTATTACAATAAGTTGGAGTGATGTCTTATCCAAAACCGTGGTCTGCAGTTGCCATCAGAATTTCTTTCACATTGACCATATAAACTTCATACCTTAGCAGACTTCCTTGTTGGCCCGAAAAGATGCTTTCCTTCCAAAGATTCACAAAGTGTCTTCATCGCATTTTGACTAAGTCGATATCTTTGCAACACAATGACTGCAGCAAAACTGATATGGTAAGGGTCTTCGTTTTTCCTAGGATTAGCGTAGGAAGATGGGCTCCGTCAGATGCTCAGTGTTATTAGTGTGCGTCGTAGGTTCCTGTCTAAAACGGATCTCTTTTAGCTTTTGTTTCGATATCAGGCCCAATCATCAAAAAGTTCCACAATTTTGCATCACTTTTTCCCATAGTTCCAGTAGTTTTAAAGTTATTTACGATCCCGAAGGAATAGCAACTGTGTTCCGTACGCCTTAGAGGGTAAGTTTTGTAGAAATACCCCAAAATTGGTTATGGATTTCGAATACTTCATTACGATTTGGTTGATTGGTTCATTAGACTATAACTTACAAAGGAATTAGTGCATGCACCCCACTTAATCACTTCCAGTAGCCTGGAATAGATCAAATGCAATACAAACCTTGCTTGGTGCCATTGTTTTAGGGATTGGTTATCCTCCAAGTGGAGGCTATCAATCGGTCTGCCATTAAGATGCTGGCTTTTTCAGAAATAATTTTTTTCATATATTCAGTCTCGACTGCTTCTCCTCTTCGGAACGTTCGAATCTCCAAAGCATTTAAGACCTCCCCTCCTGTTCGTCGATGATAATATGACCAATTTGGTTGGGGGTAATCTAAACACTACCAAGTGGCTTTGTATTTGTCAGGACTTTCGAGATTTCTAGCTTTCTATCGTGTTTGCCATTGATTATGAAAATTAATGACTCTGACCCTTTTTCGAAACTCAGAGTGAAACCCTTCAAAGCAATCTTAACATCATATCTGCGGCAAGGCTTTAGTGCCGCCGTTTTTCTCCTTTGCGAGGGGCTGTGCATTTAGGCTTATGTTGCGGATCGTTGGACTTCTGGCACTGTCTCTGAACCTTAATAGAACTTTTTCTAGGTTAGATAATTTTGTGTTCTATTAGCTGCGTGTGTTCATTCGTTGTAGGAAAAATTCCAAGTCTATGGACCCCGGTGTTCATAAGTTATTGACCATGTGACACAAACTCTGAGAAGCATCGAAAAATGATGATGATCTCCTCCTTGTCGATCTAGACATGATTCTCTTTCTCAGTTGTCTTGTGGCCCAAAGCGATTGGTGAGGATAATCTTACCTTTAGGACAACGATGTACATATGTATGTACACATAGGTCCCTCCAAGGAATTTCTGTTTGGTAATTTCGAAAAGTCGAATTCCTTGTTTATATTCTTGATATCTAAGTGGGACATGGTTATGTTGGCAATCCCTGGTACACTGCATATGCATACTCATTTCAACTGGATTCCGACACTTACCAAGCTCCACTCAAATCATACTTCGCTCTCCAATTGGACACATCTAGATATTCTGCCAGTAGACTGAGTACGAATAGATTCAATATACACACTAGAAGGACACGACTGCACGTCCTTCAAAAATTTGTCAAATTAGTTGAAAAAAGAAGTGATAATCTCCAAAATTTATTTAATAGCTTTCTAAATTATTAAGTCCAAGTACGGTCAAATGCATATCCATCCGCACACTCACTTTGGATAAATCAATCTAAAAATAAATTCAATCAGACCACAGATCAAAGTTCTAAAGTATCAAAGTCATAAAGAAGTCAAGGATACACGACACATAAGAGTATTATTTGTACATTTTGACGAAAACTGGCAATTTCCTCTGGCAAAACTCGTAACACCTATAATTCTAACAACTAATAACTTACACCAGACAACAGGAAAGATATATCACACCTTAGTTCCGTCGTCGCCTCCTCCGCCGCCGCCTCCGGAGGTGTACAAAATAGTACACTTCTTTACCAGGCTTTCGATTCTTCTGAAAGTTTTAATTCAAATACAACATATCGGTAGGATGGGTGCGTGCGTGAAGGCACAGAAGCCAGAATCCCCTTCAAACTTTGGCCAAACACATTTTTCTTTTCAGAATAAAAGTTTTTCTCTGCAGAAAAAAACTTCAGATACAATTCCCCCAGACAGATGATTTACTCCGAAGGAAAAAACAAGTCCAATGAATTCATATCCGGGCAAATAAAATAAACTATCATGAATAACAATAAAAGGAAGAATCGGTTGTAGGCTCCCCGCACTCTCCCCACTTGGTACGGAAAAATTCAAGCTCGTAAAACTTTAACAATAAAACGATTCAACGATAAAGCGGTAAAGGACCAAACAAAAAAGACGACATACGCACCCCAAAAAAAAAAAAAAGAAGAGAAAAGGGGGGGCGGGGTACTCACTCGGGCTCAAAGTTAAAAGTCAATTTTTCAGAATCCTTGCCCTTTTCCCATATCATTGTCGACAAGGACGAGACGTTTGGTTTGTCTTGCGTACGATCTGAAAGGAAAACAAAACAAATAAATTCTTCTAAGGGATTGTGTGTCATTGTTCCTGAAAGATTGGCCAAATGGTGGACCGTGTACCATGGACCAAGTCCCTTCCGCTGGAGAAGAAATTCAAAAGAATATCCATTAAAAAAGAACACATATCTTGGCATTGGGCAATTGAATGAAGTATATCTGCTGCCATGGCCGTAAAGTGCTCCTCGCACAATAAGTATCCTGAGATAAGGATATATACGAGAGCGGGCCCGACTTGGCAATGGCGTGAGAGAGATTTGTGCGTAAGGGCTCATTAAGCTTCTAGGATTAGTTTAGTGATTTGTTTCACAACTCTCATATGTGATTCCGGAACGATGTGTTAAAATCAACCTCAAGTGATATTTCTCTACAGAAGGACGACGACTTGGAGGAAGGATAATGTCCAACAGTTTTATTGAATGTTTGACGGTGTTTACCATCGTCATCCTCCTCCTCCTCCTCCTCCTCCTCCTTCTCATTCGACGAGAACGAGAATGAAACCCAACTTTGATTTATTGGATCGAAGTGTATGTCTCGTTGGTAGCAATTGTTTGTTTATCTATACACAGGATTCGAAAAGTGTCTACCCGTCCCTACGGGAGCATTCCGCACGATGAATTGAACTTTTTATTTTACAATTTGCTAAAGTCCTTATGGGAAGGAGAATGTGTATGTGTGTCCTTGTGCCGCGTTCCGTCACAGTTTGTAATCCATTTCACGAGCACATCGTCTTTCTCTGTCCCATTCGGTGTTATGGCTGCAGGATAAAGATTGTCATATAAACGACATGGAGTGTGGTGTACTTGTGTTTTATATCTGTGTGTACTTGTATTGGGTATTGGTCGTGTATCTTTAAGTGAGGATGTTTGTTCATTTTTTATTGCTGCTCCTTCGGTATTCTTTAACGTTTTGTCTCTCTGTGCATTGTGAGCTGGGCTACATGCTCCCAGACGTAGTCATCTGCATTCCTTGGAGGGTGAGAAGCTGATCCCCTATTCTGGAAAAAATTCCGGTTTTTGATTTAGAAAAAAAAAAACAAACAAAACGAGTGACGAACCCTCTGTTACATCCGTTCCAGGGATGCCATTCGCTTCTTGCATTATCGTCGTGGATAAAAATTTTATAGAATTTTTAGTGATCCTTTGGCGTATCTGGGGTATCATGGCGAATGATGAGTATCTGCTGCTGGGTACGAGTGTGTCTCCACTGTCGCGGCAGAATTATTCAACTTTAGCCATCAAAATTGATAATTCCATTATTTTTATCTTAATCAGTTATGTTTCGATAAAGTTGTGGATGTGTCTCCTTTCGGATGTTTAGTGATGTTGAACATATGAATTGGCGACTTCGAATGCGTATCTTATGATGTTTTGAATGATTTGAGACTTTTGAACTTATGGCATGTGGATTTGCTCTGATGTGATGGAACCAATAAACCGAAATTGCATGTAGAACAATAGCTGGAGTGACGCAGCAAGCCCATAGTTGAATGTTTATAGGTTTTTTAGTTCCATAAACATGGAATTGAAAGGATGTATCCCCTCTACGGAACAGGGACTTCAAATTGTGTTCTACGTTCTGGACAGACAACACAAGGTCTAGACGTATTTCCCATTATCAGATATCGTTTCTCCACATCATGATCGGCAACTTATTGCAAAAACTCGTAACAGAATTGTGTGGCCAATCGAGATGACCAAATGGAAAAAACTTAATTGTTTAACTTGTTCTCCAAATACATTTCGTCTATAATACAATAAAAAGCCGTTGAAACTTGAGAGAAGAATGTGTGGCAGTCAAGCTGCAATAATGCCAGAAGATCCAGACCATCTGTACCTCCTATGCACATGCCCTGCACTTGCCAACATTAGAAAGGCCACACTAGGTAAATAGCTTTTCAAGGATCTCAATGATCTGAATACCGCCTGCATGGCTAACATTGGCGCTTTCATAAAAAGGAGCGAATAGTTCCAGGAGTAAGAGGACCGTCCCTGGTCTAAGTGCATCCTCATCGAGGGCCGGTCTAAACCAACCAAGAACTAAAGAACTCAGACTTATTGTTTTTAAACCATCTTTCTTATTATAGCTCCCAGCTTTTAAGTAGCTTAAGCTAATCAGTTTGATGACCATTTCTCTGTACTCAAACTCTGTACTCAACTCTGTAACAACTTAGATATTGTCAGAGGATCCCATGATGTGAAGATATGCGACACTATGAGTGCATCTGACATGGAATTCCCGGATACTACAAGAAGAAAACAATACTAAACAAAATTCTGGCAACCAAAATATGGACAACGACCTTCGGATCTGCACATGGAATATTCGAACTCTAAACAGACTGCGTACAGGGAAGAACTAGCAGAAGCCCCACTAGCGGATGTGGATTTGTGGGCAGACTTTCGACACATGAGTAAGAGTCTTATGGTCATGCAATCCGCATCAAGACTTAATTCCCCAACATAAGCCTTATATGTGATCATACCTCCACAGAACCTAATAACGACGGCACTAAAGAAAGTATCTACGGTCGCCTTAGTAGAACCTACGAGCAGTGTCCCAAATATGACGTTAAAATCCTTTTGTGTGAATTTAGCGCCAAGGAAATATCTTTGGCAGAACGAATGGGAAACACTGCTTATTGATATCGCTGAGGGGAGAATCTCACTATTACATGCACACGGTTTCCTCACTTCAACATTCACAAGGAAACATGGTCGACTCCTGATCACCAAACGGTCAAACAAATTGATCATGTTGCGATTGACGTAAGGTATGCCTCCAGTATTCTGGATGTCCATATCTTACGAGCAGCCAACACTGAATCGGAAACGCTACAACAGAAAAGCATTACTATGAGGAGATATACCGTCAAAAGGCTGCAATCGCAGGAAATGGCCAGAACCCGAACTGCCACCAGCATCAAGTGCTGAAGACCTGTGGCAACGATGCCAAAATGCTATCAGAAGTTCTGCAACTGATGTACTAAGTTTCAACTGACTACCATCGAGAAATCCTTGGTTTGACGAGGAATGCCGGCAAGCATATGAATCTAAACAAGAAGCTTTCGGGTGGCGCTGCAAAAAAGGACGAGGCCTGCTCGTAAGCTCTACGAATAGATAAACGCGAAAAACATCGTCTTCTCAAAAAAAAAAGAGCATGAGCTTATCATCGTCCACCTGATCAAAGCGAAGTAAGGATAGAAATATTTGAGCTAAAACGAGGTTGCTGCACCCGAAGGCTTGGAGATGATTTCTTGGGGAGCATACACCAACTCTTGTCAGTTGAGTGTAAGCCTGATCAATGCGATCTCAGCATCATTTGCCCGATCCATAAGAATTGCAACAGGAATTGCAACAATTACAGAAGCATTAGTCTCTTGAACATCGCACACAAGATCTCATTTGCCATTCTGATCGGCCCCCATAGTGTGGTTTCAGGCTAAGAAATCGATCAAATGTTCACACTTCGACAGATCTTGGAAAAAGGACCAAGAAGTTCAAATCGCCATATGACATTATCTATAGAGATGAGCTATACAGAGTCATGTCTAGAAGAGCTCTCGCTGCTCCATCAAGTTCCGTAATGATCTCACCGAGACCTTTGATATCAAAGAGGACTTAGGCAAGGAGACGCGCTTTCATGCGCGTTTTTCAAACTTACAAGTCAACACCATAGGCACAATCTTTTAAAAGTCTGTGCAAGTACTAGCGTACACCGACGAGATGGATATTATTTTCAGAACTTAGCGGGCTATCACCAGTATTAGGTTTGGTGATAAATGAGTGCCTAACCAAGTACATGCTGTCAGCAAGAAGTGACACACAACATCGACCAATTGGACAGAACGTCACAATAGACAGTAGTAGTAGAGCCCCACCTCGAAGAACTAAGAAAATTCTGTATAAGACACTAATCTTTCTAAAGCTAAAGCTTAGACGGCTTGAAGCGGATTAAGACATCTTCGGTCGCTGCGAAACAAAAATCATTCGTAAAATGTTTGATCCGAACTGTACGAGCTATAGAGAGACATCGATAAAACCAGAGATGGCTAGAACATGTAGAGCTAATGGATGCAAATGCTATAAAACGTCTTGAGCAATATTGTCCGCTTTATTGGAAGACGTACTGCTAAGAATATAGAGCACGCTGTCAACCTAAGCTATTAGCCATTTCAGACCGAATGTGTATTGATTTCCATTTTTAGTTCGATCATTTGTTGCATAATCGTTAGTCAGACTATAAACTCGTATTCCATGTGAATCATAACGACGTAATGATATTAATTCAACATCGCCACCCTTCTACATACACCAGATTGAACACTACTAAATCACTGGTGTCACCAATGAAATATCCGCTGCAGATTATCTGAAAATCGACTCATTATTTCCACAAACAATGTTAAATTGCCCATAAGATACACATGTCCTTATACGATGAATTATTTTGAAAACAAAGAAACAAAGAGGGCAAACCAAAGCACTCCCTTGGGGTCATCTTAAAATTCCCTTTGTAATGAATTGTGCATAAATCAGTATCATATCTGTATTTTTTTGTCGATGGCTTAGGGGAAAAGTCTTAAATCGTATGTACGTACATATGTATCCATAGTTTGTAAAATATTTCATCTGGAGAGGATGAGAGATGAACAATAAAATATCTCACAAAGTAACTGAAATTTCATTTGCTAGTCTGGAGTTGAAAACTGCATCCAATGAATGAATTCACTTTACTTAAGGACAACCGATCCTTCCCCATAAGTTGGTATCTTTTGAGTAAAAAAATTACAAGAATCCTTTGTCGTACATCTTATATCGATGAAACAAATGATTTTTTATTTCCGAGTGCAGGCAGTGTCTGTAGCAGTGTCAGCTGTAAAGGGTCTTAGTAGTCAGCTAACAACATTCTTAGCAGTGCAGAGTTTGTTACAACTGGTGCTTGATTAGAAGCTTCCTTAGGCTGTTCTACAAGCAACTAAATATGACCTTAGCCTTGTTCTCCGCAGATCGAAGATAAAATTTGCAGATGAAGTCATCTTTGGAGTCGATTTAAAAAAATCTGTGCAGGGAAATGTGTGCCATTGTATTTTAGGCGGCAATCCGTACCAATAAGCTAAGAAAAAGCTTGGAGAAGATAAGAATGTATTTAGGCACGTATATGGCTGGTTAGGTTTTCTACATGAAATCTGTAGATACTGCTTGCGTGTTGAAGAACGCCATAGCTATTTTGTTTTATAAATATTTGAAATATCTTATATTTGAAGAATACAAAAAATTGTTTCGACTTAACTTACCATTGATACTGCTTAAGGTACCCAAAGCTTGCTTGGAAACGTTGGCCCGATTGAATGCGAGGAACCCACTTTTCCAAAAATCAAATATGTCCCCAATTCAGCATTCCATGTTAGTTATTTGAAGTCTCTGTCTTATTGCCATACTTATATCGTAGACTTGACATAGCCCTAAATCACACATATTGTTACATTTTCACGCACATTTGTTAGAAATCCGTCAATTCAGCACTAAACTGGTCAATTCACCCCAACAACTCGTATATTTGACGGGCGGTGACAACCGGTTTATGAATAAAAATTCGTATTCTTTAGTGAAAGACAAGAAAAATTTAGATTTCATCGGTTGACCGAAAATTAAATTTGAAAAATAATGAACGGAAAAACCAAAGGATTACTACAATGCTATTCAGCCAATTGCGAACAGGTTGCAACAAATACTCAAGGATCTCAACGACTTCTGTGCAATCTGTAGGTACGAAGAGAAAAAGGAGACCATTAGTCACTTCATATACACATGCCAGGACTGGCCTCTATCAGAAAGGCTAGGTTAATACCTTTCCAATGATCTGAACGATCTGAGTACTAAAAGAACACTAAAATCTATTCGTTTTGGGTCATCAGTGCAGACTTAAAATTTTTATGTTTTCCTAAAATGCTTTTGTGTTGTGATAAATTCGCTCAGTCTTTGTCCCTCAGTCATGGCATCAGTTCATTCATAACTTATAAAGTAAAGCTATATCTGTACAGATCTATAGACTTTTAAATAATGCTGCACAGCCTTCGTTGGTCAAAATTATCCTAATTTGATCTATTGATTGTAGCTAGATATTCTGTTTCCGTGTATCCTAGGTACCAAATGGCTCAATTTCTAACTCCATGTGTGTAGAAGATTGTAAAGCTTTTTAAATCAGAAACAACAAAAGGTTACGTATACGCTACCGAGCATGGCAAGTTCCTCTAGTTCTGCCTTCTGGTGATTCAAATCACGCTAGGTACTCTTTTTCAATGCATCTTAGGCACAAAATACCTTCTCTGTTGAGTCAACATTTGAATGAAAGAACAAAATTACGTATACGCCACCGAAAAAAAAAGGACTCGTCCTTATGCTGATTTTGGGTAATGGGTTTTATTTATGCTTCGATGTTTTAAAATTTTCAATTTTAAACATTGTCTCTGAGGTACAAGGACATTTTCTTTTATCCGGTATTTTCAGAATCTGAAAGCTTAATGTGATGTCCGTGTAAGTCTTTCCATGACTAGAGTAAGATTTCCAATGATTCCACTATTTTTTCTACCTTAGAGAGCTGTCTGTCCAGAGGAACGTAAAATGTATAGAATCTGAGAAATATGTTAAGAAATATATGCCCCTTTAAGGGAGGTCTCCGCCTAAGGGAGAATCCATTCCAGTTAAGGAAAGACTTACACCGAAACAAGGATTTTACTTACTTACTTAACTGGCTCCCGACCCGTGAAGAGTCCCTGCCTGAGACACGGTAGCCTTCCATTCTCTTCGATCCCGGGCACGCTGCTTCCAGTTGTCCAGACCAACCGCTATGTCATCCGCGATAGCTTGGTCTTTAAAACGGAGTTTCGGTCTTCCTTGTCGTCTCGAACCTGGGGGCTGTGAGTCGAAGATCCTCTTTGCTGGAGCATCATTGTCCATTCGCTTGATGTGGCCGAGCCAGTGTAGTCGACGTATTTTGGCTTTTTGGACTACATCCACATCTTGGTATAGCACATAGAGTTCGCGGTTATATCTTCTCCTCCATTCGCCCTTCTCGCATATGCGACCGAAAATTCGACGAAGAATTTTTCTTTCGAAAATGCCCTGCTTTCCTGCTTATCGTCCAGCACTCGGCTCCATATAGCAGAACTGGCAGCATCAGAGTTTTGTAGAGTATACATTTCGTCTTCCGAGTTAGGAGTTTTGAACCCATTTGTTTTGCCATACCGAAGTTGCAGCGGTTTCCTAGGGTAAGTCTTCGTCGAATCTCCACTAAGGTGTCGTTCGTGGAGTTGATATTTACTCCGAGGTAGGTAAACTCCCTAATTACCTCAAAGTTACTGTTGCCAACAGTGACGTTTTGTCCTAGGCGGTGGACCGATGCTTCTTTGTTTGTTGACAACAGGTACTTGGTCTTGTCCTCATTTACTTCAAGGCCAACTCGTTTCGCCTCTTCTTCAAAACAAGGATTTTAGATTGTGAAAATGTCGGAACATTGATTGACTCTAGTCTTAATATAGTGGTCCATATGAACAACCAAATCCACTAGATTTGATGAAGTTCCAGATGTCATTAATTGGTCTGTTGGATAATTCCTCAAGGTCACAGAAGAAGTGTCGCCTGAGAAGTTTAAATCTTAGGTGGATGAGCCGAGGGCAGTGACAGAGAAAGTGGGTAGTATCCTCATTGACTTCCTCATCTCCACATCCCCGACATATCTTTTCTTACGTGAGTCTTAGTTTTTTTATGTAATACCGAAGAGAGTCATGCCACATGATTAGTCCTATCAGGGATTTCCTATCCTTTTATATACATAACTCTGTCGGTCCTACTCTTGTCAAGTGTCTAGCTAGGACCTTCTACTATTGACTTCTAAACGGGTCTTTATTTTTGCTACTTGTTTCAGTGTAGCAGCCGAGATAAACATCGAGGGGTCTACCTGGTGTGATTTTGATTCTGCACCACCTTGTGCCAGTTCGTCTGCCTTCTCATTTCTTGCCCAGGGTCCCAGCAGAGGGATATCTTCACGACAGCACTTCACAAGCTTCGATTTCATTTCAGCTCCCTTCCTCTCGATAAAAACGGTGATACTTTTCTATAGTATTGCCTTCAACGCAGCCTCACGGGCAGTTATTACCACTGCTAGGATTTGCGCTTGGAAAAAACTTCTATGGTTCACAAAGCAGACTGATCTGGATATACCCAGCAGTTCAGAAATTATGCCTGAGCCTGCGCCTTTATCCATCTTTAAACCATCTGTGATTGGTGGCGTATACGTAACCTTTTTTCATACATTTTGGTTAAAATATTTTCTGTTTTCTTTATACATAGCGAGTCAGGAGGTAAGATGGTTTCTACTCAGGATACACAGAAATAAAATTGAATCACCTACTCGAGCAGAAAATTGCTGACTTCCTCTAGATTAAAACTCTCAATTGCCTACATTCTGATGATTTGAAACGAAAAGGCTCAGGAAAGGTCTGTGTAGGGTGGCTTAGAAGCCAGGAGATCTGGCAATAAGTTTCAATCTATTCTGTAAAGTAGGTAGCAAAAGAAAAAATCAGGACTACTGGACTGATGCGAAAGCTTATAGCCTTAAAATAATAAATAATGACTCATTGAAAACTGGACTGTCTAGCAACCCTACAAGTTCTAGAAATTTCTTGGATTTTGCCACTTCCAGAACGTAAGCACCTCGTGCAAGTGAAGATACGAAGGATACATTCCGTTCCAGGTTATGAAAATAATGCAATTTCACATTTTATACGTCCCGTGACTAAAAAAACCAATATTTCTCGAAATACACTCCAAAGTGTAAAAAGTTAATTTCCGGTACGAAATGCGAAACATAATTTTTTTTTGAAATTCATCGTTAAACACAAGTCTACACACATACGTGGCCCGCTCCAGAGGGTGATATCCTGCCATCTATTTGACTGCCTGGCCATAAAAGAAATTAACTTCAAAAATTACACATCCAAAAAATTAATTAAAACCATCACATTTCGGGGAACCTGAAAAATACACAGGTTAACACAGGGATGCACGCTGACGCAATGTTTGGGGTTGTAAAAAGGAAATAACTCGTCCTGATGAGCTTCCTGAATTGCAGAAGCCCCTATACTTTTGCCGCATCTAGGGCGTCTCGCTTGGGATGTGTACGAGTACACAGCACTGGGTAGGACGAGTAAATTAAATTTACTTTGTTGAATGCTTTGCATACAATGAAGGTGATCTCACCTCGAGAACTATTAGCAATTGCTTCCTTTGGAATTCAGGTAATGGCAGTAAATCCAGAGGACAGCTAGAAAAACGACTTAACTTATAATCTTGACTGTTTATCGTGCTCTTGTCAGGGAACTCATCCTTCTGCAAGACAGCTCTATTCCCTGTGGGCGTCGTCATAAAGTTAACTTAAATACGAGCTGTGTGCTGCTCTCCAGAGGGGGGGGGGCTGTGTGTGTTAAATTGGGGAACAACCCTCTGGTTGTTGCTCTTCGAATTGCCCACTAAAAGATCGCTCCAGTTTATGTGGATATTTGAATATTTTTTTTTATAGCTAAATGGTGACATGGGAGAACGAATACGTAGTCGAGTGATGGGGTGTTTTAATGGCCTTAATTTTTTACTTCAAGGCAGTGTCATATTCATATGAGGTTCACTCCATAATCCTGTCATATACTCTAGGTAAAGTTGCTGCAAACTGGGGGGATGTAACTTAGGGCATATCATCAGTCAGCCTTAATAGAATTATTTACCTGTTAGTACTGCCAGATTGAATTTGAATTTCCTAAAGTCGTCCTAGCGCTGTTTCTCGATTGAAGGCCATAAAACTGATGGAAATCCAACCGTGATGGTCCTTTCTCCCATTGGTTGAACCTCTTTGTCCACAGTTTCATCAGTTCGACTGAAAAAAATCATCGTATGAACTATGATGGGTACACACTAAGCCACTTTTGTTTTTCCTTCCTCTATGTAGTTTCTAATGCGGGCGACATTGAACCTTTGAGAGAAACTGGGAGCTTGTAGTCAGGACAACGAATGCCCACAATCTCACGGCCTTGTTATTCGCGTTGATGTACCAAGGCATCGGAACTTAGATCGAAGCTCAAAGGAATGTTTAAGAACCTAAAAGTGCCACACAGGAGGTGCTGATTCCTATAAACTTGTGCGAACCCAAGTAGAATATGGCCGCACTTCGCCAATCGAAGACGCAAAAGGATGCGACAGGGTTTCCCTTTCTATTCAAAATTATGAAAATGAAAACGACCCTCTCCTCTGTCGGTACCCAGAGAAAAAAAAGTTGTAGGGGCTACCGTACACGTTAGCCAAGGAAGCCTCAGATTGGATCCTTTCTTAGGATTTGGTTTGTCGGAGGGGTGGGTCATCTCCAAAAGAGCAACTCCATCTTTCGCTCTCCCTCTCACTGGAAGGCAATCTGCAGAGCAATTAATTTCTTCCGCTTTCCCTTCAGGACATTTGGGGTCCTCTTCAAAATATTTACGGACAACTCCTTCACGTCCAGGCATGGAAATACGTAACAACCGTCTGTCGCTGCTGCAGCAAGATCCCCCCCATTCCGGTGAGCTAGTTACTGGCGGGAGCAAGCATGCCTACAGCTGCAAAGGCGAGGACACCCTTTCGGTGCTTCCTGGCTGCCCTGCCTGGCCCAAGAAGTCCTGTAGCCTTGGGTCATAACGGTAGCGTAATGGGCGAAAGGTTCTGAGGTAAGGTTGTGTGTTCTTTAGCCCAACTCTCCTTGTGGTCCCAGCTTTTATGGCAGGTGAACCTTTGGCCATAGCAGCCCTATACCAGGATATGGGTGATCACACTGGTGGGCTGGGGCACGAATCCTCCTCTTTTCCGTTACAGTTCTATGTCCACTTTTATTTCGAAAATGAGCTTATAACACAGTTTTACTGAAATTGTTATTCGTGTTTCTGATTCTGTTTATCAGGTGGGTAGGTGGGTAGTAATGGTGATTCTGTTAACAAAACCCACCTAGCACAGTTCTGTTGTTGATATCATGACTTTTGCGACCTGGATGTTGGGGTGACTTGGTGAGGAGAATCTAGAGCCAAAATGTGGAGATTAAGGAAACTATTACTTCACTAATGTTCCTATCCGAGATGTCCTCAAGTGAACTACAGATGGGTCCGCCAAATACTTGTTGTGCCGGACAGTCCTTGACTCATAATAAAGAAAAAAAAAAAAAAAAATTACGTATACGCCACCGAACGATGTGAATTCTCCCTAATTCTGCCTTCTGTTTCTATGCTTGATCTTCTTAAGTGAATTTCCGAATTGTTGGGCTAGTGCTTATATTGTAATCCTGGCTAGCGCTGGACATGTGCGCAAGTAGCGAATGATGACCTTTTTAGTTATCGCAGTTCTATTTAATAAAGAGTGTTTCTGGATATGTAGCAGTTCACCAGAATAGATCAATATTTGCTCCGAACGGCTGAACCTCGTCTGGGGAGTTCATCAGCGTGTTCGTTACCACCAACGTTGCTGTGACCTGGAACCCAGACCAGAGTTACAATAAATTGACTAAATGGTAAATCAGCTCCTTCCAGCACTAAAAAAAAACGATTAGGCTTAAGTTTTAAGGTTAAATAAGCTTCTTGCACTAGTACTAGCTTGGACGATCAGGTTTCCGAGGCAATGACTTTCCGAGCTTGGATGCCAACGAAAATATAAATTTTTTATGTTGGTGTCTGACTTAATTTGGCGACAGGCTTCTCAGATAGCAAGTGTTTCGACTTGAACCACGCGGGATTTAAATTTATAGGATTTGAAAATGTTTAGCGATTCGGGAAAGCACTTGCCCGAACCCAATAGTTCATTTTTAAACCGTCTCGTCCATGTGGATTGTTTGCTCGAAATCTCTAATGACCTGTCCAGCTTTTTTTTTTGTTTTAAGAGCCAAATATCTATCTTTCCAAATTTTCGCAGAGGCATGAGTATAGGGTATAGAAAGTTTTCCAAATATCAGAAAAAAAAACAGCAAAATAGTGTAAGTCCAAGTTGCAGTGGCACTTAGGCAATCAAGTACTGTGCACACGATTTGTAAGGACATTTTGTTCTGAGCGACACAGTGTCTGAAATGAGTGCACTGAAGCACTTAAAAAAATCTGAGCAATCAATGGGCCAAGAAATGGAGTTAAAGTCCAATTTAAGATTGAAAACTTGTTCCCTGTTTTTTTTTTTTTTTTTTTTCTAAAAAAAAATTTGAAATAACATGAGAAAAAAAATTACGTATACGCCACCGAACTTGGCCACCGAATCATTGCCTTCTACTGACTCAGCTGGTTTTGTGGAAGTGACTGCCAGTAAATTTCTCTACCACAGTTAGACGAATAGAAGATCCATTGTGATACCACACGGATGGAAGATCCCCTCTAGCTACTTGTTAAAACCAGTTTGAACTCATAATGAGACGTAGGAGACCATTGATGTCTATATTCTTCAGATCATATACATGTATGTTTAAGGAGGAATGCTCCTACATCTATTGTAATGTCCCCCTTCTAAGAAAGATTCTTTTTAAATCCAGTTAAGGCTGATTTTATTTCGTCGCTAGACAAGTTGATCCACCTATCCACCTAAGATTCGTTCTACCTATGTATAGCACTGATCTTAAGTTTTAATTTGCGTCTTGAGATTGGTATCCCTAAGTTGCCCTTCTCCTGCAATTGGAAGAGTTGTTCCTAACCTGGCAAGCTCTGTTCACCAGAATACCACTGTATCCCGGTACTTAACACAGGTGAATCTTGAACTTAAGAGTCGTTCGATTGCTAGTGGCTTGGTTATCAGAGAAGATGCGGAGGTTCTTAGCAGATATCACGTTTTCCATTTCCATAATTTACCTCTGGAACACGTTACAGTGATTTGGAAGTGGGTAGGAGAACCTGATAGAGAATAAACCACCTCCAATACCTTCCTTGGGTTTTGAGCCGTCAGTATGGAAAAGAATCGCCTCATATTCTAAAGGTGTGACCTCCTAATAGAGTGAAACAGGACGATGCAGTCCGAGGTTTCTGAGTTTGTGCAGAATGGAGACGTGGCCAAAATGTTTTCCTGACCATTGTAGCAATACGATCGGCTACACTAGCTGCCATTTGCTTGCTAACTACATATATCTAGCGGATAACAGGTGCACCAAAATGTTCAATCCTGCGGGGGGAGTTGTGCTAATATGCTCAGATAATCGCGGTTATTGGTTGGCTATATTCAAGGCTGTCCATTAGACTACTATCCCATATCGACAGATCTTCTAGTGGACATCCCAGTCAGCTTGCAGCTCCAGTGAGCAGTAGAATGATCAATTGGCAGAATGAGCAATCGCACCTTCAGAGCTGATAGTGCATCTGCAATCGCTGATTTCCTTATTGGCATTGTTAAAGCCACCTTTTATGTTCAGGAAGGCAGCCATTGTGTACTCCGTATGAAACGGACTGAGGAGTATAGAGCAGCTTCCACTGTTTTGCCTTTGCAGTCCGTATGTTTGGCTGGATTTCTATCAATCTTTCTAAGAAACGATAGTAGAGCAGATCCTCTAAAATTTTTCGGAAAACAGCCTTACGTTCTCTCCATAATTTTGGGATATGTCCTATTAGGAGCATCCTAGGTAAAAACTAACAAAGCTGTTGGCTCGCTATGCAGGGCGAGTAACGACTTCACGATAATAACGTGCGGGTTTTCCGAGACCCAGATGCGGCCACCGAGATGAAAGTGCTCCTCGTCAGAAAAGATGATTTTTCGCCCAAAATCGTAGTCCAATTCAAGCTGTTCTAAGGTCCAAACTGCGAAGCGATAACGAAGCAGATGGTCGTGTGCCTTCAGTTGCTGGGTCAGATGGACCTTGTAAGCGAATATTCCGAGGTCCTTGTGCAGAATTCTCCTCAGGCTAGTGCGTGAAATCTTGAGCTGTTGAGATCGATGGCAAGTTGATGTTCGTGAACTGAGTCTCACACTCTTGGCTAACATTCTCGTACGACGACGGGAACCATGACTGTTGTCCACTAGCATACCACTCTCACGAACTTTTTTTTTCACAAACTTGAGTACAGCAGGCGCGGTGGGTGCTCCATTTAGGCCAAATAACGCACTGTTTGGCCTACACAGCACTCATTTTGGACATAAATTTTTCCCAACGTTATTCAAGCGTAAAGCGGATCATTGGTTCCACGGAAGTATGATACTGACTTCCTGTCAAAATTTCGAGCGAGAAACAGCTGTCAGTGTCTAGATAACCTAAATTTAAAAAGATGGTCAACCCTTTATATGAAAAAAAAGAATATTTTTCAAAATAAAAAAAAGTTACGTATACGCCATAGAACTAGGTTCATTTCCTCTTGTTTTGAGGAAAGAATTTTCAGAATCTGAAACCCTTATTTTAGGGTAAGTCTGACCTGGCAGCAGAAGGGAGTTGTTCGGCCAAGAGAATGTAAATAATTGTACTCCATCTGTTGAGGGAAATATGTCTGCTTACTGGAGATCGCTACCTAAAAGGGATGTCAGTGAACACACTCATGAAAAACCTTGGTTTCGTGTGAAATTTTGTTTTTTTGACTTAAAAAGGACAGCTAGCCATGTGTCGTAAAGGACTTATTAGACTTAAATGCAAGTTCTCCTCCAGTTTGTCTTCAACTTAAGGTCCAGGCGAAGCTTTAACTGTTTCAATAGCACTCAGGAGCGTACTACTAAATCCTCTGCTAATCCCAATTCATTGTTTGACACGATCGCATTCATCAAAAGGAATAAAACGAAACTAATTCCTCAGTGATAAAGGATCTAAATTAGGACATCGCCGTGCATGACTAATGTTTTGCATATAAGACTTTTAGAAAAAATAAAACCTCACCTCCCCATTGACAAATGAGTATGCAGGACATTTGTCATTGCCCCTCAAGACCATCACCAGGTCGAAACCATCAGCTAACTACGAGTATACTAAGCAACGCTTTACGTAAATCCGCTCATCCTCCATTACAAATGTCCACTCCACCGCACTGAATTATTACCGCTTTCAAAATTTGACTTAAGTTACGGAAACATAATAATTCTTGTGCCAGTCGCGCTATTTAGATATCCTTCTCTCGAGCTGTTCTCCTCTCTCTGAGTCGAGTCCTGGAGTACAGGAGAACACAACAAAAAAAACAAAAGTATAAATCTTCCCAAATTGAAAAGGACGACCTTCTTCCACTTGCACCCACATCAACGGTAAAACAGTACCACTCGACAAATGCTTCGCTCCACCACTACTCGGTTGGGGGTAGACACCTCATGCATCTTTCCGTAACCAAAGCAGCATTGGAAAGTGCATAAAATGCAAAAGTGCTTTTCTGCTCCTTTTTTTTTTTTTTTTTTGGGAAAGAAATCCTAGAGGAAGGAGCGCATGAAGATACACTCATATAATGACACATGTATGAATCCATGTTACCACTTATCCTTAACGTTAAGGATTTAGAAGCTCCAGCTTTGGCCGTGCTATCTGTTTTCATTAAAATGACTACTTCTCTGGAGGACTTTGTCGGTTTGGACGGATGGTTAACCCTGCATAATAAGGGACTGGGGAGCAGTGCCAGTGGACACGCTCGCGTACGTGCATGCGGTGATGTACATACACATACGGTCATGAGGGGGCTATCGCCATTTGTTTGCATAAGTCAGAAAGTACGTCTGTGTATGTGTGAATCCTGTGAGATAGCACCATGAGACTCTTCACGTTAATGTAACGATTTGAATGTGACTGCAGTGGTGCAGTAAAACGTTTATCGACGATGACGACCGACGGGGCCACTGGAGCACAAGACAAAAGGACCAGCAAGGACGACAAAGACAATGCTGGGGTTCAAAGGCAAAGTGGATTTCCTTGCCGGAAGGAAATCGTATTCATTGTGTGTGCACATACTCGGTCTTTAATGAGATCATGTGCGTCTTTAGTTGATGTGTTCTGACGTTGTCCTGAATCGTCGTTTTTTCCCCCATCCTTCTCGTCTGCACATCCTCCGTGGACACAAAAGAATTGCAAATAAATTGTGTTACTCCTTCGGGAATGTTACTCTTTATAAATGATCGAGAGACTAAGAGGAAGACACTCTGGCTCGTGTGGGTCTTCATTTTCATTCCGACGGTGTGTCTGGCCTTTCATTCTATCTGTCACAAGTGCTGGCCCCCCGCTGGATCCCTGGAATGCACTCGTAAAATGAAGTGAGATTTGTTTTGGGATTTAAAATTTCCCCCCGAACTGAGATGGGGCGGGATTCTGTGTTTGTATTTGTTGGTGACGATGACGCTGGTGGTTTCTGCAAGGAACGGATACGAAGCACAACATTTGAATGCATAAATAAACAATGTATTTACTGAGTTTGCAATCAGTTAAGTCTCAGAGAATTAATTGCAAATCCCATTGTCCAGCTTAAGGACAGTGAGGTCGAACCTTGTTTATTTTTCATCAAAAGATGAAATTACAAGCAGAATTGGTAACAGATGAACACTTCTCTGTGATTACATCGTGGTAACACTGTACTCGTCTATTACGGATCACCATTTACAAGTCCAAGAAAATCTGGAGTAGGACTGTAGTGATAAAGGAGGGAATGCACTAGAGAACTAGTAGTCTCCTGAATGTTTCGAATATATGAAGAAGCCACGGTCTTGACATGACAACTGTCCTACTGCAGTAGATTCCTTTCACGCGAAGGTAAAACCGAATTTCAAGTCAAAACTCGCCACCTTTGCATAAACTTTAAGGCCACAAGCGATGGAATTCATTACAAGGGGATGATTGAATTGAGAACTCCGACGAAACCGATTCTCCTGTGTGACGTAATGGATGCAATTTGGAACAGTTCTTCGGAACAATTACTAACATGCATCGGGTTTCAATATCATGTACAAAGGGCAAGTGCATTGGCTTAAGCAAACCCATCCAACTGCTGACAGGACAAATGGGATCGAAATTCGTTACCCGACAACGAAATGTCTGTTCCATGGTACTCCAATGCGTCAAATTTTGCTATATAGAGGAAATTTCCTCTTTGAATATTTGGTTTTGTTCAAGAGGCAGGGGAATGGAGGTGAAGATACCTGTACCTAAATATCCACGCAGTCCAAAGGGGCTAAATAAGACGACTGCACTCCCTCAACATCGAACGAATGGACAATAGTGCCTCACCCATGACAGGACGTTAAAATTCTTTCAAACCGACAAGTAAAACCGAAAGTCCGGTTTAAGAACAAAGCGTTTGCTATGTCTGGTATCAACGTGCAGGGGACTAACGAGGATGAAAGGCTGCGCCGTTAGATGCAAAGACTATACTCTGGTAGGTTAAGTTATTATCATGTTCTGAGAAGGCTGGTTTAGCTGGATGCTGTCAACACGAAGGCCACTGAAGACAAGCTATACCTCTGACAACAACAAAACTTCAGAGATCAAAGAAAGAATTACTCTTGCCAATCGCTCTTTCTTTGACCTAAGGAGGCACTTGAATAGTAAGGCCTCGTCGAAAAATACCAAAGAGACTCTAGAGACCCATCATACTAGTCCTTCATTGATGGACCTTAGAGGAGGTGATTGGACAGCAAACTCAACGAACTGTACAGTGATATCGATCTGTGCCTAAGATGGACATGTAGGACACCAAAGATCTGGCCCGAAGAGTTTTCGATTCCAACGTGGAAGACAACGGAGTAGAAGATACCTTGGTTTATCTGACGCTGACTTGGAGTGTGTAACTAGAGGCAGTTACGTCAAAACCCTCCTAACTGGAGAGGCTTATTGGCTGAAACCCAGCTCCACCCCGGACAATAGTGGCACCTAAGTATGTAAGAAAGTAAGTTAAGGAATGCTGGATAATTTCCTCACTATTTCCTACATCCCTTTCCATGATTAATAAGGTTTAACACATAGTTTGTTACATAAAGAAATAATCGACATGGACTCCATAAACTAGTCAGTATCAACAGCGAAGCAGATTTAAATCTCGAGCCAGGACGATGAAATTTCAAACATTTTAGAAATCCTCGCACTGCCATGGCTAATTTTTCTTAACTTTACTATATAACGAGGAATTTTTTAAGGCCAAATATGTTTGTATTCATATAATTTACAACTAACCCACACGTCATATATGACCACGCCTACTTTTGGGGAACTTTTCATTAAAAAAAATTGCTTTTTTGAAGAACTCTTGCATTTCATATCCTGGACAGAGCAACCAGCCTCTCTACGTAAAAGCTGCATAAGAAGAAGTATGGGTTATCTTGCGATCTTTCCACTTTATCGGTACAAAATTTGGAACTCCAACGGTCTCTTACATATCAACCTAAAGATCTGCACAACCCTGGCGATGTATGCTTTCTATCACAAAGTACAGATAGGATATAGCCCTCCACCCAGGGACTTCAACTTTATATGTACCCAGAAACACAAACCCACTTTCAATTGTTCGAGTCCATGTCTGACCCCACAGTCCAATCTGCACGATACACATGATATTTATGAGTTCTTTTATCGTCCTTCGATTCACGTAAGACAGGTGAAATTAAAAACATGTTCCCGATAAAACATAAATGTTCAGCAGCAGACAGAGTCTTAAAATTAAAATACCAAATGAGTTTAACTTTCAGTTTAATTGGATTGAAATGATTTATGTATATTCTTTCTACGTGGTATTGATTTTGGATACCTGCAGCATTTACAGTAAACCGATTTCGAAAATTCTACGGAAAACCATAAAGTGGAGCTCCGAGACAGTAAAAAGCAAAACCAAACCACAGGAAGGGTTCTTTAGAATATGCTTAACCCCATCTCGACATTTTTCAAAAACAGTGACATTACTTTGCGAGTTTTGGTCTGTTTTTGAAAGTTGAAGGAATTGCATTAAATAAATCAAAAGTTTGAGAATCTATTTCTAAAGTTAATCCGAACTGAAGTATGGATATCGAATCTGTGACCTTATTTGGTTCAAGAACTACTAAGTTTTGTAGTATCCACGTATTCTGATGAAAGGATCGCTTTCACAAAAGAATTAACCACTTACCTTCCGCTGCCTTAAGAGCGTAGCAGCTATGCCATCCTAGCACACCAAAGTCCTTACACAATTTTTAAAAAAAACCAAACGACAATCGTATTCTAAAGATGCTGTCGACTGTAATAAACGTGATGTAGTGATGTAGTGATGTAGGACAGTCTGGACTAAAGGATGTAGGATGTTGACAAAAGTGATTATCGTCAGGAGTATATTCGTTAGGCTACAATCCTGCAACCAATCAGTTTAGATATTTACAATCGCTAACCAAATTATTGATGTATCTGGACCTCTTTGAAGGAGATGGACAATGCCATTGAATCGGGCATCTAGGTTTGATGATATCTTCCAGCAAAAGGAGTTCAAAAGGAGTCAGTCAACCGTCAGGCACCTAGTTCGGTGGCGTATACGTAATTTTTTTTCATGCAAATCTTGGTTGAAAAATTTATTTCTCTATTTTTAAATAGCAAGTCATCAGCTAAGCTAGTTGGTGCCTAGGATACATAGAGTTTCTAGTGTGAACTGAATCAGCAGAATGCAGAACAAAGATGAATTCATTTCGTTCGGTGACGTATACGTAATTTTTTATTTTATTCCAGTTTTGGTAGAACATTTTTGAGATTTCATAAAAGAAAATGTTGGGTGAACAAAGCCAGAAATAAAGTTTTCAAGGACCGAAATTCCGACGTCAACTAGAGCGATAATCAATATTTCTTTTCATTATCCAAGGCCTGGCTGCCAAGATATTTAAAGCAGTAGGTAATGAGTTGGGGAAGAGCATGGCCCACCATGATCTGAAAAACATAGACTTTCCTGCTTAAACCCTGGATGAAGAAGAAGCTACAATCATAAGCCGTATAAGGTGTACATATAGAGCTATTCCCTCAAGTGTAACGACTAAGATAACTTTCAGACCTAACTTAGTCGTGGTAACTCAAGGCAGTTAGTTAAAGATCCAATTGTCTAGACAGGCGTGTTGGTTAAGGTCCAGGTCGTCCCGGTAAAGAGGGTAAGTAAATCAAATGATATTTGATGACACTGACACTACTGAAAAAATATGAATCAGGGGAGGAGAGATGTGACTTGACTATATCAACTGGTTCCAATTCGATTTACTTCACTTAAAGACCTGGACAAGTTGTAGACATGCTTATGACAGCTGATAGCCATTTTAAACTTGGACAACTTCGCCCAATTTTAACTCAAAACTTACAAGAACATCAGATGGTACGCATTCCTCCTCCCTAAGCATAACATTTCTTTCTTCATTATACTTTAAATTGTGTATACCAAGATACATACCGAACTTAGTACAGAACAGTCGCTTTATGAAAGTTTAGATAATGCCTACCTCTGTGGGAACCATAGCTCAAATCCCAGGCAACAAAAAAGGTTTTCATGGTCCAGCCCATCCGAGTAAAATAGTCATGTACGTAGAATGGGAATGGTTGTAAGAAGCTAGGCCCTGGTCTCATGGACTTAGCTATATACTCAAACAATCATAAGTCCAATTTTCAAAAAACCCAGAGGCATTTTTTTCATTGTCCCCTATAAGGACACCAATGGCGAGGGTCAGCTGAGATCTATTAAATGATACACAGGAGCCTCGAAAGCCGTGGCAAGGAGAGTGTGATCCACCTAATGGTGACCATGATGAGAAATTTTAAGAAGATTTTGAAGCAAGTGGTCTACTGGTATGTAGTTTGATTCTGGGGCTGTTCTAGAGAGTCACCTTGGAGCCCATTTGTCTCGGGATCTAGCATAGCGTGATCCTGTACCTAGAGCTCAGAGATATAGGTTCTTCTTCGCATCTCTTGCACAGGTTTGGGTTGTTGTCGATGTAGACGTAGACATGCCTGTTATTGCTCAAAGTAGATATGCTCCTGCAGGCCTCAGTGATACCATATATCATCGGTTGTGTTTGGGGTTCTTATGGACCGATCAATTTCACCCGTTTTTTCGTCCATTTTTACTCGTCCGTGATGATTATTATGCCAGCTCTCCCTGGATTGAAACTTGGAGTCAAGGATGAGGTTAAAGTCTGAATAATGGGAGAGATACTCGCAAGGTGTGTTCATATTTTACCAGCGTCTCCACATCCCTGGTTGTCTTAAACGAAGGACGCTTTTTACCGATTTTTCTTTTGTAAAAATGTTTAGTGGGCAAATCCAAAACATGGTTTCGAGGGAAGCAGACATTAAATTTCTTGTAAAAGTGCTAAGGTTTTTGGCTTTTCGGTGTAGCAGCTCACCAGGCACAGGGAGCCATAAGTAGGAATAGCTCTGACGGTGGTAGTGTACATCGAGTGGATGATGGCAGGTTTCGCTCCCCATTTTCTAATGGAAATCTTGCTGCAAGCATAAAAAGCTATAAAGGCCTTCTTCGTCTTTCTATTATGTTGTCCATCCAATATATCCAGCTTTCTCTGTTATTTGGAGTGGATTTCCATTTAGACTTGGTGCCGGGAAATCGGATATATTCCTCTGCTTTCTGTGCATTGACACCGAACCTACATCGTATGGGCCAGCTGTTCCGGGCATTCGGCTACTCTAAGTATGGCCAAAGTTGGCTCAGTATTATCAAACAAGTTTCTGCAATGTATGAGCTAAGGTTATGGTAGCCTGGATTCTAGAGCATGATGTTTTAAAAAATTGACTGGCAAGAGACGTCACGCATTAATTTCGGTGGCCCGACCAGCAGTTCCTATTCCAAGTCATAATAAATAGTGATTTGAACTCAAAAAAACCTCTAGTGAACCACTCAACGACATATTAAAAGGACGAAAAAAAAACATTTTCTACTTTCACACTCGTCCTGTTCAAAAGTGTCAGACTTTGAACCTGCCCCATCACCACAGATTTACACATGACACCCAATCACTGGGTATTGTGGACAATATCCTGATTTCTCACTTCGGCCAGTTCCAGTTCGAGAACGTGTGTGTACCCAAACTTGTTTCAAAGTCATTCACCCCAAAAGGAAAAGACTTTTTTTGTTTAAAAATTCCAAGAGCTAACCTAAAAAGTGTCCCAAGGATGTATTAAATAGAGATAACCAAAAAGTTTTCAACCGTATTTCAGTCCTGAAGTGAAGCACCACTGTGTTTCATTTTGCATCCCAAGCAGGATCATCTGACCTTTACTTGACACGCATTAATGTTGATTAAAAAAAAAACACCACTTCCATAAGTACTCATTACGTTTCGAGTTAATGGCATTCCACAACGAGCCTCTCAGCCATGTCTACACAAGCTAGTCCCTGCTTGAGTTACATAATCGTAACTTTACTTGAATTGTCGGTTTGGCAAACGGCTATGCCTTCACACATGAACGATTGAGCTAATTGATGACTGCCTTTCAATGGCTTGTAAACTGTGCCGCAGGATAGCATTTGAAAATTACATACTCACACGGGGTAGGGTATAGGTGTGACTTCCAGCAGAGAACAACCTACAAACATCAAGTATTAGCTTCAGATGGCAAACAATGGATGATAGGTGATACACCTGTTTAAATTGTTTCAAGGACAACACTACTTGCACACACAGCCACAGACACAGACACAAATGATGCAATTTACTCATATGCAAGGACAAGTAGTGCGGACGGAATGGCAGCCATTTAGGGGCGGCAAGACAAGGCACCTAATTTTGCGGCAAATGATTTGAAAACGACGTCAATTATTCAGCTCTGCAAATGGAAGGTGTTAACACCTTTCACCTATGTGCATGCAATTCATCCGAAGAGAAAGTAAATATTCACAAACACACATGATAATCGAGCATCTAAGAGCGGAGGTACACACATATATTAGCGGTATGGGTGGCAATAATTATCGATTTCGTTCGCTAATGCTGGTCTCAGTTATCCTGCGAGATACCCCGATGGATAATTAGATTACACATCTACATATGGCTGCTTGTCGACAATTGAAACTATTTCGATTAATTGCCTCTTTTGCTTACGTACATACATATGTACATATGTGGGTGGGTATGTAACATTTCGTTTCATAGGCACAGGCACTCATCCTTAATCTGATTATCGTATAAAGCGTACCGGCGAAGTGTTAATTAATATTCTTTTGTGGTAATCACTCAAAGGATATGTGGTTCTGTGTATTTTGGAATTAAGGTAACAGCAATGAACGTATTGAGCCTTTAATTACGTTCTTACAGCGATTTATGTTAATTAAGGATTAGACGGCCGGAAAGGAACATAAGACTCGATGCATCCTTGCCTCACAGGGTTATGGAATTCTTAATAGATTACCGTAGTTGATGAGCTTACTAGTCGTCAGAAATCTTCACATATAAAATAGTGGTATCCGTAAGACCAGGACATCTTTAAAACAAGCCAAAGTTTTCGAGGAAGTAACAAAGAGACCACTAGAAAATATACACCTAAAGCATGTAGATCATTGGCCAATACTACTGTCGCCTAAAAACGCTGGAAAATCATTTGATGGACACATCAGGAAGAACTCTGGTTGGTTGGACAAGCAGAAAAAATCGGAAAAAAAACTGCGAAAATCCTTTCTGTTCGGTGAAGCAGGAGAGTTCTTAAATGAAATCAAATACCTGAGCCTTATTCTAAACGAAAAATGCACTTAAAACTCTCATTTCATCGAAAACTATAGGCAAGGGCAACATCTTCTTATACAGCAGCAAAAGTTTAAATGGTAGCAGTTGGACTAAAAGCCGGTATGGTGGACAAAGAAACGAAGGTCTACGCAAGACAGGTCCAACCAGTTTTAAGGACAAACTTCTGTATGCACAATAGGTGCCATGTGCAGCCGTTAAATCTCTTAGCCATGCCGTACCTAAATCGAAACTTGTAAGGACCTGCAAGTCGCTCCTGAAAAATATGGATATCATTGGAAATTGCATGAATCGCACACGGCTCTCTTCTTTGTTGCAAAATTAGAAGATGAATTTATTGGTTCGAGACAGTCGATTATGGACTCATTCAGATATATGTATGTACGTCTACCACCAATTGCACCAAGATCGACCTTAAACAAGGTGGCATTTGTAGTGTTTACTACACTAATTTGAAGGACGTAGCTGAATTGAGCAGAGAGTCCTCCGACCTCCTATTATTATACAGCGAAAAGGAGACTCGACTTCTGTCGCAAGTCACCCATAAGCTTAAACCTTCCACCGATACATCTTCCACCTTTGTGCTTACAGCCGAAAATGGTACTAACTCAACGCTGGTTTATCACAAGTTTGTGATTCCAAAACACAAAATTTGGGTTTCAAAGGGTTTCTAACTCTCCAATCTCTTCAACTTTTTTGCATAGTGTGGATGTTACTGTGCCGTTTCTCCAAACCTTTATGAAGAAGTTATGTCAGTATTCAAACATCTCTTAAATTGTATCTTTTCAGGAATGTATTCCCAGTTCATAGGCCTAAGTCTTGAAAGTAATATATTTTTGTTCATTCTCAGATGAGTACTAGTTACGTTTTTAAGGTCCATCCTGACGGGACAAATGGAAATAACTTTGCATATCCAGAATAGGACGGAATAGAAAAGAGGTTCAAATTTTCTACAAATCCCAAAACCAAGGCAATGCAGAATATGAGAGAATAATAGTAGAAACGTGTTTGGTAGTAGTTCTATTGTCTATAGACTGTTGTAACAAGTTTCTGTTATGGCTAGGGGTAAGGTTGGCCTGTAGCTTCAGCAGATTGATAAACGTGTTTTTATCGTAGACTGGCCAAAACAGTCTGGCCATAGCACATTAAGCTATACCAGCGTTTGGTTCCTATTTCAGAGGACTCTATGTCTAGTTCCCTGGGTAATATAGTAAGCTGTATATTCGCCTCAATTAGAGCCGGTTAGTGGTGCATATTTCTACCAATTTTTCTAACTTTTTCATCCGTTTTTTTATTCCCAAAGACATTTACATACATGTCCCGGCAACGAACAGAGGATCACATTCTGGATTCAGTTTCCATTTAGATACATAGTTAACCACCTTGATTTTCCTTAACCCGATTACTACGGGTAAATGGTTCCTCGACTATCCACAGAGTAACTGATTAAATTCTCAGATATATTATGCTCTACAGTTATTTCCACAGCTTGTTTGATTGCAGTAACTTCGACTTAAAAGATGTGGCAGTCTGTGTCTCCCGAAGCACCCAGTGGATAGTAAATAGTTAGTCGACCCTCGATAGGGACGCTAACCTCGCCCTACTGCACTCTAGTAGGAATTTTGATTTTAAATCTCCGATTTGCAAGGCAAAGAAGCTGACCTATTTCAATCTCCGGAAGTGAGCATGCTTCCAAAAAAAATTTACAAAAATTTACATGAAAAAAAAATTACGTATACGCCACCGAACGAGGTGAATTTCCCCTACTTATGCCTTTTGGTGATTCATACTCTGTTCCTAGGGCCTATTTCCTTAAGTGGATTAGAGAAGTATTGGCCTAATGGTCTTGCCTAACCCTGGCTTATCCGGAATGAGTCCACATGTAGTGGATGATGATTTTTTTCGGTCCCCGTTTTGAAACTAAGAGGTGACCAGATAGCAATGATACTTTTTTCAATTGCTATATTTCACCAGATGTCAAAGTTACCAGTGACATCTAGCTTTCAAAATATGCAGGAAGATTTTCCATTACATCATACATTACTTAAAGCTTCTTAAATGTACGAAAATTTAAAAAAAAATTCATCGATTTTCCGGCTCCGTTGTAAATACGCAACGTGAATTTCGTCATGAGGTCAGTCGTTATCATGGCTTAAGGGTGTAGACATTGCATCGCAATGTGGGAAAGTTTGAGTGGGAGTACACTTTTTTGGACCTTAAGCCACCAACCTTAAGACAACATAGTCGAATGTATAGCAGAAATGCTAATTTGGCTAACAAATCCCTTACGCATGCATTAAGTTATCGAAAATCTGTCACCGTATATTCGAAGCATTAAGCTGTGTGTAGGTACATACTTACATATTTACACGCAAAGCTCCGGAAATGTATGTATACTTCAATGAGTTAGATATACATACATACATAAGCGAAGATGAATTCCTTTGAAACCATCCACTCGAATCGGCTAAGCACTGGTGCGTTACCTCCTTTTTCAATTAGTTTTCAATTAGCAACACACTGCCATTCTACCAAATAATCACCCGCACATATGTACATATAATATTCAGGACGAAAATGTTAATCAGGTATAATTCACTCCTACTAGCCATTTGCATTAATTAGTCGGCTGAATAGCTAAATGTGTAACAACTACCACCAAGCACTCCTTCAAAGTGTATACAGTCGTTCGTATGTCTACTACTAAGCCCTTTAAACGCGGTTCGACCCGGCTTAAAGCGGATGCTGATGAATATTAGCAAAGCAGATTAAATTAAACGTTTTAACAAATCAAAGGAGAACCAGCTCCAAAGAAATGTGAAATGAGGAAGAAACTAACCAAAGAGACGACTCGCCTCAAAGATAGCACTTTTGCTAATGAATTTTCCAGGCAATAGAAGTCACTTCCGACCAACTTGCCTGGATTAATGTTCTTGTAGAAATCGCTAATTCCGGGGTACTTTAGTGCTCCCAGCATTTGAGTGAATGCAATGGGGAGGAGCAGCACAAAAAAAATTACCATTTTCTCACATAATTAGGTGCAAGGAACACGTTAACTCCTCAATCCTCCTATTTTTCCTTTCTGCCCTATATTCGTTCTTGTTTTAAAGTCCCGAAGCTAAATGTGATGGGAAACTGAAAAAAGAAAAACTGTAGGATTGGGAGATAGTATCTATAGTAAGGGAAGGCCGAATGAAGAATGTGCTTTCATTAGAGGAAAATTCCTGGAATGAGGGGAAAAAAGTTTATTTTTAGCTTCCTTAGGGTGATCGCCATTACAATAGATTAATTAAATCGGCCTTTGTCTTCGTTTGATTGGGGAATACATCACAAGTCTGCCTTTCTCTTGGTTTGCAAGGAAAAAAGGAAAAGTTGACGAACTGTAAACTATTTCCTGCGTTCCTAGGGATTATATTGTCCCATAGTTGTTAGGAAGGGTTGAGCATTTACAGGATAAATATCAAGCAAGTTTGAAGGGTTGGTGATACCTCACAAAATAGAGGTGAAGTGGTGAAACCCTTGAAGTGATCCAGATTAACTTACCTCGACTTACTGCGTCCAATAAGAGGTACATGACCTCAGGGTACTGACCATGATACAAAGATTAGCATGTATAGGGAATACCAGCTCCATCAGAACCATGTCGATTGCAGCCCTTGAAATTATACGAGCTCTGGCCTCAGTATCCTAAGATTGAAACAAGTCAACTTTCGGAAAGAGGCCGACACGGTCAACTGCGCAGTATTGGGACATAGGGACGACTTCATCCGAAATGTTATAACCGTTTTCCCACGAGAGAAGGATGAGTCAGGCTCGGATAATCAATTGAACCCAAAATTGCTCCCATTAGACTTCTAAACAGCATTATATTCCAAGTGAAAGGATTAGCTCGTACATCAACATTCAAGTTTCCATCTATGCTATCCCATCCGGAGTTGTCAAAACCAAGCTGGTGAAACGATACCATGAAGAACTCACAGCAATCCACGACATACAGTACTTACAGTTCCAGGACACAGCAATACTTAAAGGAATGAACTGTATGTAAGGATTCCAAACAGAATCTGACAATTGTCAGTAACCCCATTCAACTGCCAAGAGGTCTTGTTAAATTCCAATATAAGACAAGCCTTCGTCAGACTAGCTAATGAAAGATGAAGTACACTCTCATCCTGTGGTATCTTCAATATAACTCTGGACAATATACGAGGAGACTCAAACCAACCAAATTGCAACGCTTTATAGAAAAAATGTGGAGCTCTTCACGGGGATAAGTATCGATCCCTACCTTCTGAAAACAAAACAGAGATGACCTCTGTAGAGGCTCTGGGGATACGGGTGTAGAATATATGTAGTTCGTTCAGGACGCCAGCTTTTCCATACCCAAACCAAACTCTACGATAAAGGCTTCGTTGGTGATCCGAGTATGAGCTGCATAAGGAGCTACATATTTACTTTGTCCAATACCTCTCAAAGTACGAGTAGTAGGCAACCATGTCTTCTTTGAGCACAGAGTACTTGGCACGTACAATGGAGGTTGAGTATAGTTTCTTCCTCTTCTGCATCCATGCAGCTTCTACAGAACGCCCAGATAAGAACGATAGGAAACAACATTTAAATAAAACAACAACGTGGTAGGATATATAATCGATTTTGCTGGCAGCTGGCAGTGCTTTAAGCAGTCAGTCCAATTTTTGATGACTCGCTCCAACATGCGCTGCGTCATTCCGGTAATAGCGTCCCAAATGTTGGGCTCGATCTCGTTTAAATTAGCGAACTCATGGCATTGTCTATGGTCCGACCTCAATTCTTACATCAAGAAAATCCTATACGGATCTAAGCCCAGATCCAAATAAGCCGAATAAGTCTTCTTCTATGGTGGCCGCTATGGAAATTCTATTTCGCTCCAATCTTTGCCTGATTGGTGGTATAATTTCCAGAAGAGTGTACTCACGCTCAAACTTTTCCACGGTGCAACGCAATGCCTACACCGACCTCAGGATATTTCGATGAAATTTTTAATAATGTCCGAATGTTTGGAAAGAATGGAATGATACGTGATGAAATGGCAAACTTTATTAAATATTTTGGCAGCTAGATATCATTCATATCTTTAACAGCTGCTAAAACATAATAATTGAAAACAGTATCGTTGCTATCTGGTCACCCTTTAGTTTCATTATCGGTACCGAAATAAAATCATCATACACTACATGTGGACTCGTTTAGGATAAGTCAGGGTTAGACAACACCCTTAGGCCAACATTTCTCTAATTCACTTGAGGAGATCACCCTTAGGAACAGAGTATGAATCACCAGAAAGCAGAACTAGGGATGATTCACCTCGCTCGGTGGCGTATACATAATTTTTTTTTTTAAATATTGAGACAACAAGAGCTTGTACAGGCAGGTTAGACAACAGGTATTTGGCAAGCCCTTCTGTAACTTACTTGACAAGATCTCAGGTAAGAACATTAAGAAACGGATCATGTCCTTAAACTCTACATTTTGGCCTTAGATTTTCCTCACCAACACACACGGATACCCGGATACCACGGATACATAAGTCGTGGTATTCAAACAGCTACACAGTGCTAGTTGGGTTCTTTTAAAAGAACCACAACTTCTACCTACCTACCCAGCTCATAAAAAGAATGAGAGGTGCAATTAATACACAGAAGAGAGCACCCCGCCTTGCTGAGTGTCCCTACTTCGATCCTTCCAATGACGACGTCGGCAAACTTTGCGTTGATAGCCTTGCTTGGTTAGCGCCACAACTTCAAGGTTCGCAAGTGCTATCATAACAACATTGGAGAGAGTGCAGGGCCGTTTCGACCGGTTTCCCTTTGTTATATGCATCCTGGAAGGCTGACAATTGGTTTGGTTTAGCACTTCAGGGTTTTCAAAAGAAATGATGACAGAACTAAGCAATGGGATGGTTGGTAAGGGTATCAGTTCTACTGCATCATTCGAAACAGGGTGAACCTGGGCCTCAACCATAAAGCCTCGAATTTACAAAGAATCTTCCTCTCGAAGCAGCTCAGGATGTTTGCTCTTGCTAGAAGGAGTAAATTGATTCATCTTGGATGACTTCAAGCTGCGTATCTATCACCATCATTATCAAACTTACCTCTAGCACTTGCTGTTCTAACCAGTGAGAACTATGTCTGTTAAGCTGATGTGAATATGGATCAGATCCTAGTTCGTCATAGAACCTCAACACCAAGATAAACTTACCCTCTTGTCCTACATGTGTGCTTCCTCTCAGCGTTAAATACACTTCTGTTTACGTTAAGCATGATGCAGGGCGAAAACTTTGTGTACTTCACCCTCCTCCACGAGAGGATACAGAAGGAATATGTAAATATATCTCAAATGTCAGTAGGTGAGCATTTAAGAAACAATTTAAGCAGCACCCTTGGGACCAAGCAGTAGAATGTACTCCTAATGGCTCGACTTACCAAGCCTTCACAAGTGGATATGTGAAGTCGAACAAATGCCCTACGAACAAGCCCAACAAAAATAACGTTCCATCAAAATTATCTCAACAAAGGCAATGCAAAGCTAAATTGAATAAAAAAAACCCAAAATCCCAACAAAACAACAAAAAAGTAAAAAAACAACAACAAAATTGAATCAAGTTTAAAAATATTGATTGAAAAAATCCCCGGAAATACACAATACGCCCGCGATACTGTGCGCGTCTTTGCATTTTCAAATCCTTGTTCCAAAGGAAAAATGGATTTTCTATGATAAAGTTTTTTTTTTATTTTTTGCTCCTTTTGGGTGCCATCCTGGCACACACACCAGGCAAAAACTCATTCCTATGCAAATGTTTGAAAAATATAAAGCGATTTGTAAAACCTCGCAGAGTTTCTTCTCCCAAAAGGAGGACGAGGACGAGTTACAAAAATCAAACCCTACTTGTTTGATGAACAAAGATCCTAAGTGTGAGAGACTAAGAGAGAGAAAGTCAGAGAGAGAGAGGTGAAATGAATTTAATTTTCCAACAATTCAATTCAATCAGATTCCCAATTCAAGTTGAAATTATTTGACGTCGCGGCGGCGGCCGGCGATTGCTCCTACTGGATGGATAGCTGATGAACACAACGACGACTAGCACGACGACGACGATGACAACGTCGATGGCAATGATGTTTTAGTCCTTTTCTTTGTGCGTTGACATTAGTGAATAATCCTGTCGTGAATTTGGCTTAAATTCGTTTGGTTTTCAAAAGAAAAACCAAAGAAAGCGCAAAAAAAAAGATGGAATTTTGCCATCGTTCGTCGCGGGTTGTTGACATTGTATATTCATTCCTTGCTCACAGAGTCGTGGCAGGACAATTGCCCCCCATTATGGCGCGCGTACTTAGAACTTGAAAACACTTCCTAATGTAGTCGTTAGCCAAAAACGAAGAACAGCCTAATGGAGATTTTTCTTTCGTTTTAACGCCTCCTTCCGCGTGTTCAAATTGCCTCTCGCGTTTTATAGATTACAAGCGAAAGCGGTTCTTGAATGGAAATTAATTTCAATTCTTCGAAAATTTCGTTTTGATTAAAATTGCCCTACTGATGCTGAAGGGAAAAAAAAACCCAAAAAAAATTAACTAAATTTGACTTTAATCGATTTATTGGAATAAATGTGTTTAGATTTACGAGCCGCTGATGTACCAAGGCCATCCGACAGAGTAAAACCAGCTGTGGCTAGTCGTTAGAGCTTGAGTCTCTATCTCATTTCTTTGGATGGATGGTAATGCCAGTTTCGAACATTACCTTCCAACCTTTCTTTCGGAAGTTGTCATCTGGTACCGGCACGCTTTTCATTTTTACTATCTTACTGTTATGTGAAAAATGTCTCCATCGAGAGTGATCACATACACACTCCAATCAGATAGTAGATACTTAACCGAGTGCATTCAAGGAAACATACTGGAGGACGAATAAGCAAAGAAAAGGACCCCAAACAAGCCCTGACAATGGTGGTTGACTGTGATCTACCGCCCCCAGCTGTTGTCAAATCCAATACAGAGTAAGACTAGTTAATGAAAGATGCACTCTCATCTCGTCATCTCTAGAAAACAAAACACGCTAATCCCAAAGCTAAACAAATCCTGGCTCGTATCAGTTCCAAAAGAAGCTGATGACCTTTGCAAAGGCTGTTGCGATACGAACCCGAAAGGGAGCACTTATTTGCGAGTGCCCAACCCTATGCAGAACTAGGAAAACGGCCCTCGACGAATACCATTTCGAAGTCCTGAGTAACATGTCAAGAAAGACACCATAGCCCATCCTGAAATTTATAATAGCCTCACGGTGGTTCGGGACAGCCGTTTAGCTATCAGCTGCAAACCAACTTTTGGATTTGTAGTCAGGCTACCACCTGACAGGGGCTCACAAAGAATTTATTGGTCCGAGTGTCGACTGGATACACGTCTCCCCTTCTACCTACCTGCCTATCTAATCCGAATCGAAAAATTTGATTCAAAGTCTCCTTGATCAGTTCAGACACCACCCATGGACATTGAAACCTATGAAACCTAAAACACCTTAGTTTCTACCCAATTCTTCGACTCATTTGCAACTCACGTCAGCAATAGAGTTCATGTGATGGCTTTTCGCGCGACTTCAAGGGACATCCGTACCAGAAAATTTGCTACCGATTGAGTCTTTCTAAGAGAGTGAGATCGCCTAGATTTAGGAATCGAACCTGGAACCCCGTGCTCCGTAGTCCTACGCACCAACCACTTGAACCACACCGCCCACTTCTGATATCAAAATAAAATACAAGTTTGTGAGGTGCTGTCGCGAAGTGATTAAAGTTCTTGGAACACAGCACAGGGTTTCATTCTGGTAGGTCCCTGAACAGACAGGCATTCCACGTAATGAGAAGGCCGATGAATTAGCCAGGAAAGATTCGGAATCTACATCAGAATAAGTCAGCCCCCTCGGCGCTCATCCCGCCTTGCACACTGAGGACTTGCTTAGACAAGAGTGAATGTAAAAGACCACGAAGTCCCTTTCTACCCTAATAGGACTCATCACGGGGAATAACCCTCTGCAGTACCACATGATAAATCTAAGAATACTGGAACAAGACTTATGTCGTGGATGTAGAGATGAGGAAGTCTGCGACCCACTTTCTCTGCCACTGTCCACGTCTTATCGACTCTAGGCTCAAATTTCTCGGGCCACACTTTTTTCGTGACCTAGAGGATGTAGCCATCAGGCCAAGTAAGTTCAGAAACCATTTCTTTGAAACTAAGATTAACCAATGGACAATGGTCATCTCCCTCCACTATGGGTACAGCAATGGGTTTGAATTGATCTGATTAACGCATAATCCATAAGCGATACAAATTCTCTATAATTTGCTCACACATTGTATAGGCCGAAGCCCTCGAGCCTAGTGCGAGAAGTCAAAGACTTGAGGCCGATCAATTTGACCTCGTGACTTAGGACATTTGAAAGACTAATAGATCTACACATTCGCTCCAAACTAAGTCCTAAAGATATGTCCCAAACCAACTGCCCTGTATGAAGTGGTCACATGGATTTAAAACTCACTCCTCCACAAAAAATTTACACTAGCACCCTGCCTGGGCATAGAAGGAACCTTCAACCATGTGAAATCCGAATCGATAAGGCTAGCATTGGACGAACAAATCATAGACCCAGTAATGCTCAAGACCAGGCACATGAACTTGGGACTAGGTGACTGGCAAGTACATGCGCTGACCTCTAGAGGCTGGTCGTAAACAGAATCCTAAAAAAAATTAGAACGAAGTGGGCTTAAACATGTGGCATACGCAGATGATGTTGTCATAATGGCGACTGGAAGGTTCGTACCCACCATCCAATCCTCTGTGGTACCCTACACAAGTGGGCGATATGGACTAAATGTTAACTCGCTGAAGACAGAGGTGGTCCTCTTCACAAACAAGAGAACAATCTCACTAATCGGGTCCCTGCGACTCAACGCTTGACCACTCCGAATCTCAGAAAAGGCGAACTACATGGGTTATATACTCGACCGTAAGCTGACTTGGAAAGAAAACACAACGGAAAGGATGAAGAAAGTATCCATAGGATTCTAAACATGCAGTTAAACGGCCCCAAGTGCGCCATCATCCACTGGATGCACACCGCCGTGTCAGCCCCATTCTATCCTATGGGTACGTAGTATGGTGACCCAGAGCAGACCACGTACCTCCGAGCACTGATTAGGATACAAAGACTTGCTTGGATAGGGACTACCAGCGCTATAAGAACCACACCGACCGCAGTCCTTGAAACTACATTTGCACTAACTCCACTGAACCTACATCTACAGAAATCCAACTTGTGGAAAGGGGCAGTGGTTCGGGAAGGCAGTCAATCAAATCTAATAAGAAACCTTGCACATGTTTATTTTAAGTGAACCCACGATTGATGTTCACAACGGATCCACCAGTGATCCGAGTGTTGGTTGCACATGTGGTTACTCCGTTTATAGTTCAGCGTCCACTTTTCGACAAGGTTTCTCTGAAAACGAGTAAAGAGATACGGAACCCTTTCCTGATTAAAGCCACTTAAAAACCTGTGCACTCATCTCAAACCATCGTCAAGCACTCCATACCTCATGCCCGTTCATATTACCATCACATTGTGTTCCCAACTGAAGTAAAAATCCTTGAATTGAGCGAGGACTTAAATCTATTCCCCACCTAATCCAGAAAAGAAAGCGAAAGAAGAACAAAAAACCCGAATTGAATCGTTTAACTTAGGTCAGCATTCTAGGTAATTGGGCAAAATTGTTATCCTTTCTTAATTTGACTTCCACCAGCGGCGATGTAACCTGGTGACAGTCTGCAGGATTGCAAAATGGTCTTCCTCACTTTTTTTTTTTTTTTTTCGCTTCTTCTCCTCCATCATCCATTGATTAATTTGCACAATCGCTTGATAAATTGAGCTCAGTACCTCCTTGGCGAAGGACACTTTTTTTTTTTTCACTCCTCCTTCCTTCTTCTTCTTCTTCTTATTCGGAAAGTCGCCATTCAAAAAGTAACTCTCAAGTTCTAACCAATCAATTCAATCAGGATCTTGAATTACTAACTCAATCTCGATGTTCAATGAGAAGAAACAAAAAAAAACACATCGCCAGGACCAAATTGAATTTTGCAATGAGACGAGCCAGATTGACATTCTGCCACAACACCCCTGTGTTGGTGTTGTTAAGCAAATGGGTGCGGGAATACAAAAAAAAAAAAAAAATGAAAGGAAAATAGGAACACCACCACACCATTCCATTAGGTGGCAACTGGTAACCACAAACATATTTCATTTACATTGCCACCGGGCGTCTTTAACAGCTTCATCGACAAGGTCCTGGCATTGGATTGTTGAAGGCTTCACCCGTAAATGGCGAGCAGACCGCAAATCGGCATTACGAGCGCACAGTCATAAATCTTTGGACAAAAACCATTTTATTGGTTTTACTGATTATTTCGCAACAGTCGTTCAGTAAAGTTCAGCCACCTACCACCACTATATACAATCGAAATCGACATCTCAGAATCATCCCTTCATCATTCACGCACACCGCAACAGCAACAGCAACAGCATCAGTAGCAGAATTACCACTACTGGGAGCGATTCGGTGGAGTATCCTCAGCGGTTGGCAAGTATCTAACTTCATGAATTCATATTCGATTGTATTTAAATGGGACTGAGTAGGGAGGGGGCGGAATCAACCACCATGTACCGCAAAAGAAACTGTTGATGGTGAGCTTCGTCTGGCGCTGCTGCACCACTACCCCTGGATTGTGTGAAAGCCACAAAAGGGCCAAGACGCACAAATGTATTCATGGAATTTACAGAGCTACCGTGGGTTGTCAAGTTTTGAACAGCTCTTGGATGAACAAATTCATTCTGGGGTAACATTCAAATTACAGAACTGAAATATGCAAATGGTATTCGGGATCGGGACTAACATTTCGTTTGGGGGTGTTTGTGTGTGGCGAGGTCCTTTGGAACATTTTCACTTTTCGCATAAACTTCAGGCGGAGAACTTTGCGTTGCTCTGTAAAATAATCATAATAATCGTAATGTCACCCGAGGGTGCAATTATAAGTTTCTGGCTCTCTCCTTGGCGAGAGTGTATTTTCTTTCGTTTAAGCCCATCGTTGACCATGTTCAATGATTTGGATATTTTGAACTGGCTTTTGACTGAATTTGTTGCCGACTTGTGATTGGCGAGTTCTATGAATTTCTGTTGCGGTTGGATTGGTGTAGGGCAAAAAGGATTTGGATTTGAATAATGGAATTGAGCATCCATTTGAATCAATAATGTACATTCTTCGAAGTTAATAAACATTCATCAAGGATCGCTTCTAGGACCTCTTGACACCAACCGTTCGAAGTTTGAAAATAGCTCCAATGCATACATTTGTATACCAAGAAAGCAAAATTTGGGTGGCGGTGGGTCTTGGAAAAGGACTATTGCGACTTGAAAAAGTAAAGTATACGACAGAGTCGCACGTCCTTGTACCTCTATCCAGTTTTATGTTCTCATACATAATGCTGGCATGGGGCTCTGGATTGTTGACGATTGAATGATAATGAGAGGTGGCCAAAGGCTCCCTCAGGCTGTCAACTCTTACTCTAAACCTCCACGTTGGTAGCTGCTGCTCACCTCAACTGAAGATTGGGTAACCAGCCGCTTTGAAAGGCCATTGGAGGTAGCAGACGAGAAAAAGGGGGAGAAGTGCTGTCTTACTTCTAGAGGGCAGCGAACGAACTGCCTGTATGGTATCAATGGTGGCGTCCACCAGTTCCAGTCAGGTCGAGCTACTAGTCCTATCCCTAGAGCACGATCTTTTTTGACTTATTTAAATCCTAGGTCTATAGGGGGATCTCGAAAATATTGTTCTAGATATTGTGCTAGAGACCGTCGCCCTGTCCTTGGTTGGGACAGCTGGACAGGTGTACCTAGTACTGCTTAGTACATATGTACATACTTTGAGAATAATCGTAATAGGATCCATAGTGGGCAGCATAATCGTTCTCTAGCCAAAACTGTTAAGTGCTCTTCCAACCGGATGTAAAGGTTTTATTCAAAAACGTAGACTTCATGGTTTGAAACTAGCCACAAAGCCATTAAGACACCCTGACCCTAATGCCATATTCTTGCACAAAAGAAAACAGTGTCCGGATTAATTCCAGCGTCATATATGACTGCAGTTTTACACTGAACTACAGCGAAATATTAGGATGGCTACGGTAAGCTAATAGTGATTCCCTCACACCGCCAAGATATGACCATATTCAACATTCAAACAGGCACACAAGAATAATCTTCTCCCAGAAAGGGCCATCTCCAGTACGGAATATACACTCTCATCGAATCCCTTGTGCCTATCTTCCGATCCAGTTAAGAACTCAGCCTTCTAATGGTCAGCAGTCTAATATGTGTCCCAAGACATATACATACTTAGTATCCCTGGCAAAAAGGAGGCTGTCAAATCCGTTGCTCAATTTCCATATAGTGGCTCTGAACGCCTTTCAGGTCTACCTATCAGTTGGAAAAAAATAGACCTAAATCAGTGGGACTAAAACGAAAAGGTTTCTACTACCTGGCCTAAGACATGCCAAAAAATTCATTAATTTCTCAAACAAAAAGAACGAAAGAGCTTCTAGCAATGACCAAGTATAAGGCTAAGATTCTTACGGACTTCCTATCTGGTCATTGCTCTCTCAAGTATCACCTCAAGGAAATTGGTACTGGCCAATCGGACATGTACAGACTATACCCCGAGGACACTGAAACCGCCGAGCATATTTTATGTGAATGTCCCGCCTAGGCTCAAACGCTTCCACAAAGATCTTACAAACAATCCTAAGACTCATTAATGAACTTGACACCAGCTAGAAGGCAATTCCACTCAACAGCAGTCAGGGGATACCACAAAAGATCTCTATAAAGTCGCCGGGCTTCTTGAGGCTACATCAAGCCCATTCCATGGTTTGGAGTCACCGAGTTAATGTTACTGGTTACATCTCATCAGATTCCTCGTAGACATAGCTGAGAGGGCGAGTAGAGCCTTAGCTATAATAATGATAGAACCCAGACAACACAAAATGCTACTTCTGTGAAGCGCAGCTCAGTCCATCGTAATCCTGCATTTCGGAAGGTCTAGGTACATAGTATCATCAGAAGAAGCTTAGAAATTACAATCTAACTCCACTAAACCTTAGTCTTATCCTCAGTCTAGTTGATTGCACGTCCTGATTCAGATGTAATTAACTCAGTAATTGTATCTCCCGTCCATGGAAGATATATCTGTTGTCAGAGAAGTTCCTTAAAATCCTTAAATGTCCACCTGCTACCAGTGTGGCAATTCCAATTATTTCATTTTTCCTGTGAAGAGGTGGCTCAGTGGTTCCAGGTTTAATTCATAGACAACATCAAAGGAAAAATGTCATGAAAAACCTTTCCAAACAAAAATTATCCTTTGGACACGGATGGGTTCCGTGTTTGGGGTCCCATATGGACCAGTCGGTCCAAATATTTGCATTTTTTGTAGTCGCCAGTCACCCACCTTTTTTCCACTCTGCTCTTGTCCAGCTTCTAAAGTTTTTTATGAAAAAATTTTTTTTATTGAATCCTGAAACAGAGAATAGAATTTTTCATTTGACATTTAGTTACTTTTGAGGTACTAGATACCAAGTTAATGAAAGAGTTGTTTGAACCTAATGGTCGGCCATCAAATTTTAGTGGTTTGACCAGAAAAGTTCTAGTTGTCGGTGACCATCAATGGCCGACCATCGAATTAATTAAATATTTCTTCGTTGAATTGTGAAATGGAATGTTCCAAGGACCCAGCAGAGATCAACCGAGTGCTGTGTTCCAAGAACTTTGGATTTGATTTCAATTGCTATATGACTGTTGTTGGAAACGGTATTGCCTTCAACACAGTCAAGGCGGACTAGTTTGAATATGCCCAGCGGCTTAGAAAATACTCCTGAGCCTAACCCTAAATGCATCCGTCCTTGATCCATCTGAGAAGACAGAGATGGTGAAGATTGTGAAGGGTCTCTTGAAGGCTAGGTATGGAGTACGGTAACCGTGGTAAGAACCTTTCCGAGATATTATCCAGAATCATGGAATGACCTGTTGCATTGGACTTGTTGTACAGGGCACTAACTGCTGACTAGGGCACAATGACAGCCCCCAGACCTGCAGTGAGTCTTGTTCTCATGGCACTTATATCTGTATCCTCGTGAGAGCCACCATATAAAACAGCCATTAGTCAAAATAGGTCCTTTCCTAGCCACACACATCCACTATATAACAACAAGTCCTAGGTATCTTGCACTGTCCGAGATTCTAAGGGGAGTGCCTCCTACGGACGTTAATGTACACTCAATTGTTATCCTTGATCGACTGCTAGTCCACCTTTCGTGGTCCAGGTAACTAGGGCCTTAACTGCGCCTTCCAGGAGCTCACTCACATTTTGCCAGTGGCCGTATCCACATAAGAAATGGTCTTGACACCACTATGTGGTAATAGTTGGCCTCACCAATATTTCCAGTGTTAAATTCTTTTCACTAAGGGCATAACAATTTTGTATTCCAAAATAAACCCATCCTTCAAACTTATTTAGTATTTGTTTACATCAGAACGTTGGTCAAAAGTTACGTTTTTTTTGTGATGAAGTTCATGACTCAACAACATATGGAAACTATTCAAAACTATTACCAAAATTTCGAGTCGGTGATGGGAACTTACTCCGTCCCACCAGGTAGGGTGTGCGTGCTATAGTAGATAAATTCGGAACTACATATTCACTATTGAATGTTCCTGTCCCAGTGAAATAACCCAATGGTCAAAGTACCGAAAATATCCAAACAGTAAATGCTTCAGATTATCCTTATAAGATCAAAGGCACTCAAGAACTGAAGGCTCTTGATCATTGCAAATGCCAAAACCTCTCCGATTGGGCTCTATGTACAAAAGTTTGACGAAAATCCTGAATTTCATCGAAAAACTTATCGACTTAATGTCTTTGTCTCAATAAATCTTGAAGAACAGGAACGATGTGCTTCAAAGGACGACATGGCATCCACAAAAAGTAAAAGTGGATTTCCTAGCGTCGATAAAGCCCAATGGAGATCCCTATCGTGTCACATTGGAAGTCTAGTTTTGGCAAGCTTGATAGACTTGACATCAATGATATGTGGTTCCAACAAGAAGGTACTACATGCCACACAGCTGGTCAAACAATCGATAGATTGAAAGTGAAATTCGATACATAGCCACTACGGGCTATGGGACTACGGCATTTTTTTGGTTAATGCCAATACTCCAACAACGTCAAAAGGACCTCAAGAATCACATCCAATGGAAAAATTCAAACCTTCCGGCCTATATTTGTGGAAGAGTAGTGAAAAATTGACTCCAAAGAATCGATCGCTGCAAACGTTCTTGCAGTAGTCATATGACCAAAATCGAACTTCGTACTTAAATTCAGGATGTGTACTATACCAAGAATAAATTTCAGTCCCTTGTCTCAATTACACGGTGTTTTATTTAAATTCGAAATTGTTATGTTCTTATTGAAAAATGGGACGTACCTGCATTTCCACATTCGGAAAATCCTTGTTACAAGTAGAAAACTATAAAAGCAACCATTCCAAGCATTCAGTAGATTCTAAGTTTGCCGGCCTTAAGGCCTTTCCCACCTGACAGCACTATTTAGCCACTTAAATTGAAAATAACCAATGTGCGTGCCTCTCGGTTAATTACAAGTCTTAACCAACATCATATGTTGCTTCAGCGCCATAACTCCACAAAACGTTCAACAGAAGTAACTGAAAAAAAAAAAAAAAAACTGTATGTACTCAACAACAGGCCGATGTATTGAAGTGCAAACGATATCCGCCAGGAGTAACTGCGGCTTCAACCACAGCCATACGTTCTCACCGCATCGTAAACCAGGGCACAAGTGTTAGCACCACACCAGCTATGAGTACATACATAGCAATCCCTCGGGAACCACATGCCCGTTAAAAAAAAAGAGAAGGAAAAAATTCACTCGTATAATAACTGGAACAGGGAAACCCTTGTCGCCGTTTAAACACAACCACCTCTTCCATCCTAACCCTCGAACCATATGCGTACGTGGATAACACCCGATTCGACCTGCATCTATCCTCCAATAAATTAACCCCGGGAATGGCACTGGTGTCTTAACCCTCCAGTGAACAATGGCAAAGCTATTCGGTGGCTTTGTCTCCTTCAGTATTAGGTTACGGGGCATTACCCAGAAAGATACGCCGCCGCCGCCGTCCTTTGAAGCGCTCTCTCTGCTCCAAAGCGAGTCTCTAAAACTGCCGCACTGGTTTCAAATCAAGTGATTTTACTAATCGATGTATCTATAGATACATATGGATGTATGTATGGGTGTATAGAGAATGTGCCTCCAGTTGGGATGACTGCTGCCGCGCACCGCACTAGAGACAGCTGCATAAGCCTTTTACAATTTATTCGGAATCGATGTTCTTTGAAGGTTGCAAACCCAGTGAACTGTTCGTCTGGAAATAAACGCCTGCACTGGTCGTAAGTGGGTGGTTAGTCACACGGTGGCAGTGGGTATTCGTCACACCACCTAGGACCTGAATGGAAATGTATGTTGCTAACAAAAGGACCTTCCTAATCTGACTGTTCGAGGACGAACTGCAGTCATAATATTTTCAAATCGAAAAACGAAAACAAAACACCCACGGTTGGCATTAAATATTGAAACCGAACAAAGTTGGATTCGGGATTCTTGATTCTAAGAAACAGGTCCTTGAGGAAAGCCAAGTAATGCCAATTAAGTTCTCTCGTTTTGGGAAGACGAGGACGAGCCTCCCTAGGACACCTAAATTAGTACTCAGCGTACCTACGACATTCAAATCAAAGCGAGACTCTAACCACTACGAGCACAACAACCAGTAAACATAAATTATCATAACAAATTAGATTTTCGTTAGATACATTTTTTTTTTCTCTGTTGCTGCTGTTGTTGTTGTACAAACTTAGCGAGTAGTATCATCAACATCTTTCAAGCAGCTGCTTGTGCCTTTCACCCAATAATGGTTCCATTGTCCTGGCTTGACATGTCCTTGAGTGTGGTTTTCTATTATTTATGCTGCTGTTCACACTTATTCCCTGCAACGAGGCCGCTCTGAATCCTCGAAGAAGAACTTGCCTCTGTTTTTATTGTTTAGTTATTCGGGAAATTATGAATAGCTAGCGCTTAACAACAAATGTAGAGGGGTAGCCAGTCGCAAAAGCCCACACCATACACCCCACACCAATAGATGGCCAAAACCGCCGGTGCTACTGCTGTTGAGGAAATATAATTCCCGATTCTGTTTAACGGTCCTTTCATTATGGTCGTAAATGGCAGAAATTTTCTTCTTTTCGCTACTAACTTGTACAAGGGAACAACTGTTGCTGTTGAGAGGGCCTCTGCTGGCCATGGCGTAACATAGGCAGATGGGTTTAACCAACCGTCATGCAAACGAAGAGCACTTGGGATATTTATTATGCTTTTAGTAGTGCCAGGATAATTCGATCAAATAAACCAACAACTGGAAATCTTATCCACGAGTGTAATTTATATTGTTTTTCTTTTTCTTTTCCTTTTTTTTTTTTTTTATTTTTTCCTCTCTGACGCTTGACGGTTGTCAGTAAGGATCGTAAGGACAATGGTTTGCAGTGACGCTGATGAATGTTATTGGGGAATGAATGACGGCTGGCACCTTTTGTGATTCGCATGAAGCCGCTGCTTATCTATGAATTGATGCTCTCATGGTGCGGATTTGATGACTGTTGACCGGATTTATGGCAAAGAAGGCATGCTGGCGTGCACGTTTTAGGTGGCCAATTGAGGATTTGGCTTCGACATGGATACGGGTGACGGGTGTGAATATTTAGTTATAAAACGCATTCCACTATTGTTTAAGTTGTCAGCTTGTCAGTTTGGGTTGTCATCACAATAAATTTTGTTGTATTGATGGGTTTTTTTTAAATATAAATCGGCTTAGTCGAAAATCAAGGACAGTATTTGCCATGAAAATGAAATTTGTATGCACAGTGTTCCAGCGAAGAAACTCAAAAAAATAGTGGCATTCACAGAGTATACAAATAATGGGTGACCAGATAGAAGTGATACTTTTTCCGATTATTATGTTTCAGCAGCTGTCAAAGCGATCAATGACATCTAGATGTCAAAATATTCAGTAAGATTTGCCATTTAATCAAATATCATTTTATGCTTACCAAAAGTGCGAAAGCTATACAAAATTCCGGTTCAGTTATAAATATGGAACGTAGTGAGCTCGGTCGACATCAAGGCTTCAGTGTGGAAGCCATTCGTCGCACTCTTTTGGACCTAGACTCACCAACCACACAGAGATTGATGCGAAATAAAGAAAATTTAGGTAGTATGTCTGAAGACCCAGAAATGTCTATTCATGGTCGATCAGCTGAATAGGGCATTGCCAGAGAGTCAATCTAGCTTATTTTGGGATTAGATTTGGGCCTGCTTCCTTATGATATTATGCTGACGCAAGAATTGAAGTCGTGAGTTTGCTAATTGGGCGCTGAAAATGTTTCCCAGAGATCGAGATTTTGCCCAAAAAAAAACAACAAGCAGAATCGCTATTTTTGTGGCAAATACCATACGCAACCATCTGTTTGGTATAGTTTATGACAGGACGTAATCATAGGACCGTAACTCTTTCGAAATGAGAAGGACACACTGTGACCGTCGGAGATCTGAGCTATAGAGCGATTTTGACCAACTTTCCGAACTGTGAATCCGAAAAGACGGCGCTACATGTCATAAAAGCAAAGCAACGCTCCTAGTGTTGAAGGAGAAATCGGGCGACTGGGTCATATCACAAAAAGCGTTCATCATCCGACTTGGCAACGCTCGACTATTTTCTCTGGGGCTACGTCAAGTCCTTAGTGTACGCTAACAAGCCAACCATAAAACAAGGCGGAGTTCTATGGCGTATACGTAACCTTTTTTTCATTTTTCGTTGGAAAAATATTCTGTTTTCTTTAGACGTAGCCAGTCAACAGCTAAGCTAGTTTGAGTTTAGGAAGCACAGGAATGGCATATATTGCAATATTATGCAGAGAATGATTTCAGAGCAACTACTCTATCATAGTTTCTTCCGAAAGCCTTAGAACAATCGAGGATACCCACTACTGTCAGCAGCCCAACATGCAGATTGCAAAGACAAATCAGTGGAAACGGCACTACACTCTTCCTAAGGAGTAAGCAATGGCTGTCTTCCTGGATATAGTGGGTGCCATCAGCGATGGCAAATCCATTATCAGCTCTGAAAGTCGAAAGATTACTTTGCAAATTGATCAATCTACTGTCCACTGGTCGGATTATGAATTCTAAGCTAAGTGGGATGTCCACTGGAAGGACTGTTAGTAGAGGTACTGTGGTGTCCTCTAAGAAACCAAAATATCTGAGTCTTATCTTTGATAGGAAGCTGAACTGGAAACCTAACATTCAAGAAAAAGTACAGTGGCACTCTTTTCCTGTTAAAAGCTATCAAAAATTGGATCTACAACCCCTGACTCTACATCTTGGTTATAAGACCGATACTCACATACGGGATAATAGTTTGGTGGACATCAGTAGATTAAGGCATTAACTGAGATTATCTAAACCAGGTCCAAATCATAGCGAGCCCATATTGCTATGCGCACAGCTCTCTCCGAGGCATCGGACATTTTCCTGTAGCCTGTAACCCCTAAATATATTCCACAAGCAAATGGCAGCTACTGCAGCCATTCGTCTCCAAGTTAAGAAAAAATATTTGGCCGCGTCTTCATTCTGAACAAACTCAAAACCCCTTCAGAAACCTCGGACTTTATCATCCCGTCTCTTCACTTTGTAAGAATTTGACGGTCACTATCTCCTCCAGATCCCTCTGGAAGGAGGTCAGAGAGGAGGCGATTCTTTTCTATACTGAAGGCTCAAAAACCAAGGTGTTCAACATTCACTTGTGTCGAGTGCCGGGACATAGTGACATTTCAGGGACTGATGAACTTGCCAGGTTAGGAACAACTCTTCCGATTTTCCCAAACAGGAACAATTTGGAGATACCAATCGCTGCATATACATATATGTGATCTAGAGGGAACAAATCTTGGATGGAGAGGTGGAGCAAATTGTTTTGGTATTAAAATAGGTGTCATAACTGTTGTAATGTCATAACCGGACATTGTCTTATGGGCTAGCTCGCGTTTGGATGAAGAGGAAGACTAAACAAATTCCCACTATCTTTGTGCCTGCTCAGCTCTCCCCGGGATCAGAATCCTTCACGTGGGATCATTGTTCCTTAATGATCGAAGTGATCTGACGAATATAGACATGAACGCTTCATTACAATTTCGAACTGGCTTTAACGACTAGGTGGAGAGGACCTGCTAAGTGTGCTGAACCAACAAAAGACAGAACTAGGGAGAACTAATTTCGTTCGGAGGCGTATACGTAATTTTTTTTTTCTAAATACTTGACGCGACAGGTCTATGAGACCATTCGTGTTGTGCGTGTTATATTATTTACACGAATGGAAGGGGCCTACCGTATCCGAAGGGCAGTTTGTTATTTCAGAAGCTTTCTCAGGACAGTTGTACTCTCGGATGTTTGTCAGACGCTCGCGAGAAGTGGGGCCGTGAAAAACTTTTTAGGTGTTCCCCGACTGAGATTCGAACCTAGAACCCCTTGCTCCATAGTCCAACGCACTAACCACTGAGCCACGGCACCCACGAGCCGAAGCCAAAACAATTGGCCTTGGAAATTTCAGCAGTGAGCTCGTTTGAGACAGACCGAATGGAAATTCTTTGTCGATTAGAACAAAATGCCCTTGATTTCCAAGTAGTCTAAGGGACACTACCCCAATTGCGATACACAGCTCCGTACTATCTGACCCTCAACACTATATGAAAGCGTGCTAGAGATTGAGTACGTTCCGATCCCGGAAAGTGTCAAAAATGTCAATTGGAACATACATAGCTTCAAGAGCACCTGCAAGAAGTGTGTTACGAGAGACTATTGTCTTTTAGATCTGATGATTGCAATATACACGTTCGCACAACAATTCGCGACTGAAGGACCCAGTTCGGGCCCGAGAGTGTCCTACATGAATAAAGGGAAAGTGGCACGACCTTAAATACTCAGTCTCGTGCTAATTTTTTTGTCGCCCAATTCGCAGTGTAAAGCCTTTCATTTCTGGATGGCGCATGGTACCTTGCACTTATTAGTGAACACTACAAAGTTTTCTGGAGTTTTCCCTAGTAGTGCTCTCAAATGTGCAGATGTAGTCCCTCTATTTAAAAAAGGTTCAGCAGAGGATATGAGCAACTATAGGCCTATTTCACTTCTTCCTCTCTTCAGTAAGGTTTTCGAAAAAATTGTTAAAATAAGATTATTGTCTTATTTAAACAAGATTAAGTGTTTTAGCCCTATGCAGTATGGTTTTCAGCAGGGAAAGTCAACTGAGGATACCCTACTTAATTTTTGTTCTAGTGTGTTTTCTAACCTTGATGCAAAAAAGTTTACTGCAGGTTTATTTGTAGATATTACGAAATATGGTTGACCACAATATCTTGCTGAGAAAAATAGAAAAAGCGGGAATTCGTGGTTTCATGCTCGATTGGTTCAGATCCTATCTCTCAAATAGATCGCAAAGAGTTAAGAACGGTGAAACCAGGAGCGATGTACAGCTTTTGAATTTGGGAGTACCTCAAGGCTCTGTTTTGGACCTGTTCTGTTCCTTATATATACACACTCACTATTTAAGCTTGATTTCAAAGGTACACTTACTGCATTTGCAGATGATGTGGGTTGTTCCTATTTGGTTTCTGACATCAACTGGGATCTAGATATGCTAAGGATTTGGTTCGCTGAACATAGGTTGAAGATTAGCTCTAAAACTAAAATAATGTTTTTCAACCTATCGACCACAATCGACGATAATGCGGAGTTTTACTTTCATTCTACCGATTGCCAAAAATTCAAACTAGTAGGCTGCTCATGTGTCCTAGCTTCATCTTGCCCCACTTTTAGTAAAACCCTAAATTGCAGTGATGAATGTTTTTTAGTAGGGAGGGTAGAAGAGTTTAAATACTTGGGACTCACTATTGACTCTAAAATGACCTTTGCCTTTGCAAATCATACGCAATCATTGAAAAAATATTTTTGATGTACACTTCGTCATTTTATTTGGTTTCATCGTGCCGCCTTTTTAATAAACTTCCCCAATCATTCTGATCTTTAACTATTCCTGGAAAGTTCAAGGAATGTGTAAAACATTGGCTATTTCAATTTGATGATAGTAATTTAGAATCTATGCTTTCTGATATTCTGGTATAACTTATGTCTTCATTATGCATAAAGGGATTAATTGCATTTAACTTGAATTTTGAATTGTAATTTTTGAATGTATTAATATTATCTTTTTTCTTTCAAATGTGTGTATTAAAATTTAAGGGTCACCCCACCAACCATTAAACTGTTTACAAAGCCCATTGAAGTGGCATTTGACACTATTTTAGTACGTATAGTATAAAATATACAAAATGTCACCAAATTTATTCGATTTTATTTGGAATAAGTCTAATCTACAAAAAGTCACTTCTATTTGGACAATATTTAAAGGTTCCTCATTCCACTATAGTGTAGTGGAGCACTGCATTGAAATCTTTCTTCGGAAATAACTTCAATCCACAATTGCAGGCTAGTAGATGAGTGAGTGCCGAAATACCGAGGAAGAAGTTGCTATCAAAATCTGTTCTTATGTGGACGTCAAACAGTTTTTCGAAAGCCTTTAATAGAAAGGACTTTGACTGATTGAACGAACAGTGGTCCGTTGTAGGTGCGTGGGAGCTATCAATGACTTTCAGTATAAACATTTCTTTGCCCCTCCATCAGGTTCTGGAATCAGGAAGTGAGCACTCATATGCAAAATATGTTGCAGTTCCACCGGCAAGGTACCATTGTAATGAAAGGATGAAAGGATTCTCCGAATTCGAGAGGAATTACTTGTGCTTTCTCTATTTCCACAGAAAATATCCCACGAAAGCTCTTTAACGGATATCACTCCATTCCAACGTTTTGTCTGATTAAAACCCATTTTACCTTAACAACAAAGCTTGTAGAATTCAGAATATCACCACATGGGCTTATCCGACTTAACGTAGTATTTATAACAAGCTAGTTCCAATCTGTGCTATAAATATGCCAATTGGATTCCCGAAACCCGATTTATTTTAACTCGCATTCCATTGTCTAAAGCAAGTCTTTTCCTACTTAGAATTGCGTCTTCCATGCTCTGTCTCGTGGCCTTGCCTCCAAAGCAATTGTAGTCCAAGATTTTGAAATCTATCCATCTCTCTGATATGAACTCTCCCTAAGTCACCCCATGAGGAATGCCCTGATCTGAGGTCTAAGTCTGCGATCCTTTTATGAGGACTTAAGTGAATTTCATTCGCCAAAGTGGGTCATAAGCCCATGGTGGTACTTCATTGCAAAATGTCTACCAAATGGATAAGTGGTGATTGAGACTATTTTATCCTGCGAAGCATATGCTCAAAGGATTACGCTCTGTATAAAGAAAGCTTCAGCCAAGTAAAAGGGAACGATAGACCCATTAGTCAGCCCATTCACATATTTTTCAATGTATATCCATGCAGTATTCGAAATTTCGAAAATACCAATCTTACACAAGCCATTTAATTGAGACAAATAAATGCCAGAGGTACACTCATTTAAACGTTTTTGTCTGCAACTCGTTCGACATTACTTCGTTGAGTGACAGACACAATTAAAACTTCACATTGCCGAGAGGAAGGCATCTTGCCCCGTCAAGGCATCCAGCCAACGATGCAAAATAGAATCCATGGGTTCGAGATTAAATTTTAACCAAATCCTTTCAATATTCAACCACGTCATACATATGTACGTATCCTTGTACGTATGTATCGAAACGAACCCTGATAAGAGAAGTAATAAACAAAAGTGTTCATGTTATGTGTATCTACGACGAATCATGAGTAGGTACTCGTATCTATGGGACAACTTCAAGTACACTCCCAAATCAAAAAAAAAAAAAATGGAGAAGAAGAAAAACGACAACGATGATGATAGGACACTACGGACAAATGATAAAACTCTATATATGTACCAGGACAGGATTGTGTAGTGTTTTATATTTTTTTATTGCGCTCTGGGTTTTGGTTGTCGGTGTCCAGAGATAGTCACAGTTGCTGCACAGATAGTTTTACGCATTACAATGTAAAGTTTCCTTCTTTAATTACTCGGTTACCATTGAAGGGTTGAGCCCCTACCCCTGGGGGGCATTGTTTCCTATACGACAGGAGTATAGGATAGATACTGGAAGTAGTTTTTGTATCTTCTTGTTCGGATGGTTACAGCATAGCATAGTTCATTTCGAGTACGGATGGCAGGAGATGACTCTGTAGGTTGTCGGTTCTTAAGTTCATGGTTCTACTCACTTCAAGGCGGATGGCTTTGTTATCAAAGTTTACCAAACAATTTTGTTTTGTTTTGCAGATTTGCATAATATCCCTCAAGACGAACATCTTGCAGCTACCACGTCCTGTGTACATGAATTAAAGTTTCTCTTAGTTAAGTCGTTGTACTACTACTACTACATACATATGTATATGGGGCAGAGGGAGGATGGTCGTTTTGGAATTCCTTTTATGATTAAATGGTAAAGAGGCTCCTCACCAGAGGAGCACTGATCTCTGCTTTGACCACTAATATTTAAGGCATTTTCCAAGAAGCTGTGTCATTATAAAGGAGAGAACCTTTTTGGACGCAAAGGCATGCTTTTTGGTCCTGGAAACATGGTAATTTAATTTACTTTATGTGTGGTAATCAAACGTTATGTTTTTGCGGGCTGGGGCGGGCAAAGATTTCCAAAAGATGTATTGTATCGAATGCCTCTTGCAATTAAGTAGTTTTGATTATTGCGAAAGTTTGTTTATCTTGAGGCTGTCCCCATGTCCGTATACAAATGTCATCCTGGCTGTTGTTTGATAAGGTTTTGTACACTTATGTGTGGGGGAGGTCCTTGCTCGGATTTGATTACGGCATACAAATTTTGAAAATATATCTACATATGCGTACTGTAGACCATCGAGGAAGAACTGCAAACAAATGGAAATTCTACACATTTGTTACTGGATTCCAAGTGGATTATCTTTTTGTATATGTATTCGAACTGCATTCGGTATAAAGCTGAGATTCATTCTCTTGTTCCCTCAATAGCTTGGGAATTTGTCATCTTAAGCCTCTTTCGTTCACAATCGTCTTTTATTTCAAATCAAAGGTACAACAGAAGTATGTATCCATATATGCTCGTCATCACTTAGGACTCAAGTCCTTTAAACTTATAAATCCATTGATACAGTGAAAGGAAAGTATAGGAAGTTGATAGGATTGGGGGAAGGCAAGTCGTCTCAGAGTGGCTAAAGAACGAGCTTCAGAATTCCACTATGGGACTGAAATTAGTTTGTAAAATATAAGAGCTTCCGAAAAGCAGGGCATAACTTAGGATTTCATCCGAACTGTTGCGGTATCCAACATTCCAACAATGATCTGGGGAAGGAATTTAGTTGTAAGTTGGTAGGTTAACGATCCTGAAGCTGGACTCAATCTAATAACCGCAGACAACCTAAGGCAGCCCCCACCCAAACATGTGAAACGTATTCAAGTTCCGAATGAATATAAGCTTTAAACATTGTAGTCAAGTCTGTATAACTGAAGCTGGTCTGGATTAAGTTCCATGCTAAGCCATTCGATCCGTCAGTATCTGATTCATTCATTTATAGTTTGGCTACATTAGAATGAAGCTTCAGAGACAGAAGACAGGACAGAGTTTTTGATGAACCAGTTGATGATTGAAATAATATCGAAGTCAGGCTCAGTTGACATTCAGTGCTGGTAAGATCCTACAGTCTCAACTGTGAAGTCTGTAAATAATAAGCGAAATCAAGACTACTGTCATCCGTAAACGAATGAATTGGACTGCGAGTGAGAGAGGGAGAAGGTTGCCAATATAAAAAACAGGATGGGAGTGAGGACTCAGCCTTGAGGCACCCCAACATTGATTCAATATGAGATAGAACTGTATCCGTCTATATCAACTTGTATTAACCGATTACTTAAACAGCTTGCAATCCATGATAAGGAGATTCTTTTGACACCATAAGACCCGATTTTGCTTAAGAAGCCGCTGCACCATACTCCTTGAAAGGTTTAGACATATCAAGGACATTTACTTGGCATTTGCTGTGATATTGAATATTTCGGGTCTATTTTTCAGGTAGATACGCCTAAATGTTTGGAACTTTGTAGACGGAAACCATACTAATCGTCATCTCAAGAGGGTTTCTTTCAAGATGAAAATTTTCAATGGTTTTCATGGCCATAGAAAGTCCTCCTCTAAAACGGATAATTTTTGGTGCGAAAACTTCTTGAAAAAGGCGTACAACAAACACATGCTAGACAACTCTTTCACCGAGGATAGTTAAGTCCTTGACTTTATTCTCCCATTAGCAGCTTCATGGTAACAAGTTCATGACAAATACTCACTTCTCGTAAGTTCTTCTTCAGTCGATTTCGTGTCGCTCACAAGAACTCGGCGAATCTCGCGTCGTGATTTGGACCATCACCGTCAACGGCGAGCACTATAGGTCGATGATTACCAACTTCTTTCGGCCTGAATTGGATCATATGGACACTTACAACATGCTATTTCAACAGGATGACCCTACGTGCCACACAGCTCACGCCACATTGGAAATTCTGCACGAGCGATTCGAGGGCATGGTCATCTCACGTGGAAGTGATGTGAACTGGCCACAGAGATCGTGCGATTTGAACCTGTTAGACTTTTTCTTGTGGGGTTTTTCGAAGTCGCAGATCTATGTGAAAAAGCAACAAACCACAGCGGCCCTCAAAGCCCATGCCATCGGTCAAATTCAGCCTGATTTATGAGCCAGAGTCATGGAAAATTGGACGATCTTATAGGCCTTTCAAACCAATAAAAAATGTTGATGATATCTCACACAAACTTTGTTTTATTTAAAGCCAGGAAGCGCTTAATGAAAGATCCTGGTTCTCATTTTCCAAAGCTCAAATGTGAAATTCCGATTTAGAATAGTCTTTGACATGAAGAGGAACGTCTACACTCTATGGGTACACTTCAGTGAATACTCTACCACGTGTATGCCAATACCAATTCGTTGTGAGTGAGTTGAGGAGATACAACCCCCGGGTCCGTTCTTATAAGGATCACTACTACCTAGGCTATGATAGCTAGTCGCATGAGGATTTCTCGAGTGAAGTTTTCGAAATCGAACCAAATGTGTTCTTCGTTGGCTTTTCTTTCCAATGAAGGCATTGATACACCCAACCAAGGATCATCAAGTCGAAATGGACTTCAAGCGATTCAAGGGCAAGTTAGAAGTGACATGAGATAGGAGTAACGAGACAGAACATAAATATCACAAGGATCGCGAAAGGTTGCAATACTCAGTAGCAATCAATTACTGGGCTCATAAGGCCGACCGAATTCAAGCCACGACGAGGATACAAATTGAGTGTTCAAGATTGAGAAGCCATTCGCCTACAACACCCAGAAACTGAAGAACAGTTGTTTGGCAAAGCAATTTGATTCGAGACCACTTGGCGCTGTGATCCTCTGTCAAAGATCAATCTAGTCTCTTAGAACTGTCGATGAAGGCACTTACTTCCAGACTATGTTCCAGCTGTGATGGCGGTGAAGATTTCCGTGCCTGGCATACGTGGTCCATACGTGGGCAAGATGGCTTCTACTACATTGACAGCATTAATTGTGTCACCAAGATCTTTGGTTTCGTCGATGTCATATCGAACCTTGTCGGTGGCTATCGAGCTTCGCCCAAGAAATTCAACTCCCATTCGCATGGGGTGTACTGCAAACTCAAATGCAAGGACGCTTTAGACAGCTGGGTGGACTGTCAAGCTTGGCAAACTTAATAACAAAGAACTCATGGTCTACCTACTACGGATCCTCATGTCAACCAAGAACCATAAATCTGGAGTCATCACCACAGCCACACATGAGGTCATGGCTTAGAAATGCGCTGTGTACAGCTGTAGGCTTAAACTTTCGTTGGAGTGGTTTCGTTAGGGTTGATACTACCCTTCCAGATAAATTGCAGCTTCTCTTCCAAAAGTATATACAAATTTGCAAAATAGAAACTACTGAATTGCGATTCCAATTATAGAAAACTAATTTTCTGAAAACGGTGGTGGTGGCGGCACTCTATTCAGTTTAGAACTCAAATCAAATGATTTACCATCCAACTGACTACAAGTCAATGACTCGCCCCCCAAGTCTGGGATGCATAATAAAACCAGACTCATCCGAATTCGTCAGACTCATCCGAATTCTCCATTCCCTTCTCGAAGACACTCTAATCATAATCGTAAAGCATATCCCTCGGTTAATCCAAATCAAACCAAGCCAAGTGTCTCTCCTGGTCGGGTCATAAAAATCAATTATTCAAAAGGCATAATGCAGTTACATTTGAAGTTATAAAAGGTTTCATTGTATGCCAACGAGGAGCGCCACTCTGTGGCTGTTGCAGCCCTCTTTAGAGGGTCTGTGTATCCAGTCGTATAAAAGTGATACGAGCCCCGCATTCCACCTGATCCCTTGGTCGGTGCAAATGCTCCCCAAAAGCGTAGTGCATGTTGCACACACACACACATACACACATGTGTGTGATCATACCATAAAAGACGTCACCTTGTACTAACCAGTCAGCAGCCAACCGACACGACTATGTGGACGGCACAAAAGCTACAATGGAATCTCAAATTATTCTACTTAAAATCTGGTACGTGATTCCCATTCACATTCAGCTCCAGTCCTCCGAATTACGGTACGAGAACGAGAACGGAACCAAACCATTTTCCCAGAGTTAAAATCTCATTTTTTATACACGTTGCACTATCACAGTATGGCCAGGCCAGGAGCCAGCTACGCAGCTTCAGCTTACTACCCATGAGTTACGGAATGGAGTAAAATTGTAGGAAAATAAAATGAATTGTAATATGTATCTCAAATACAGTGAGTTGCACAATACCAGGAGAAGAATAGGAGATACATTGTATTACATTAGCCTCCGGCAGGTGCGTGGTAATTTGGCCACTTCTCTACAAACACACACATACAGGAACACCAGGAATACCAGGAACACCATACCGCTAACATCGCTTTAAGAAGGATCCTATTTATTTCATTTTAGAAAACCTCCTTCATGCATACAATGCTGGCAATTTTAATGAATATTTAATGACAACTACAATTCACCTCCTGCGACATGAGTATTTAGCATAAGGACGTGCGCCATGACACTTCTGTAATTACTAAAAGGGCGACCGGAGCAGCGGCGGCGGCGGCGGGTAGGGTTATGGTATAGTGGAAGTCACATGGAATACTAGATGACTGGAAGAGGAGACGACTACGAGGACGACTACTAGGACGACGACGACGACGACGGCATTATTAACGGTAATTGTATTAAATATTCCCGTAATAATAAGATGAAAGCGCACTCAGTCACAAGTGCGGGTGTAAGTAAGTATAGAAAGGATATTTATTGCGCCACACACCGGTACCAGTCAGTCGGTGGCGTCGACATCGTTTTGTCCTCTGAAAGAAATTGGATTAACTGGAAGTGGCTAAAGATATAAATAAATGCCCTACACTTGCACGTGGACATAAATTTGGGAGAATTACCTCAAAGAAGAGGAAATTGATAGCAAACAACACGGTACACGGACGCACGCACGACAACAAGGACGATGACAATGAAGACAACGAAGACATTTCATTTGATATTGGAATTCTTTGTTGGAATTAACCCGAGTATGGTACTTTCTTGTCGCATTTGAGAAAGTGGATATCGTTTTGTTGATTTATTGGCATATCCTTAGGACAGGGTGCCGCTTAGCATATTTCAAATTGTTGCTCCAAATACACATATGTTTGTATATTTAAATTTGATATGCCACCTGTGTTTGCAAATTGAGATCAGAAATGTGTTTTTGTCTATGTGCTTCAAAAGCACTTATAAAAGGTATCACCGAGACCCTCAAAAGGACTCTGTTTTGTAAGACTTTTTCGATTTTCTACCAAAAAAATGAGTCCTGCATGAAGTGGCTGTGACTGAATTAGTCATAGTTTTGCTCAACCATAGTGGTGGTCTGAACTCTAACTCAGTGAATTTTAATGAAAAACCAATGAGGACTGCGAGGGATATGGAAAGACGTACTGAAGACCTCGACAGTCCTAAATAGGTATTCTGGCAAAAAATGTGATTTCATGAAACCTGTAATGAAAAAGATAAAAACTCAGAGCTGATCTTAGCATAAAATCCACGGAAGGCTGTGTACGACCAGATGAAGGTAAATGGGATCGCTGTAGGGGATCTTAGAGAAGAGAATCTGAAATTGAAGACAAGAATGAACAAAGAACGATGAACTTATTGCGTAACGATGAAAGCCTCTGTTCAAAATTAACTTTTCGAAGGAGCTCCGAGTATAATCGTAAAAGAACTGTTCAGTAGAAACATTTCTTTTGGTGCACCATCCTGCACAAGATATAGTCAAAGGGGAAATCGACAGTCCTGCCGAACTATCCTAAGAAAAAGTGGAAAATCGTAAAAGAACTGTTCAGTAGAAACGTTTCTTTTGGTGCACCATCCTGTCAAAGGGGAAATCGGCAGTCCTGCCGAACTATCATATGCTTACTATACTTCTTGAAACAGTGTGTACTAATAAAGGGTTTTCCAATAGGGACTTGACAACTTTGAATTTAATTTGTGAACGCACTCATTCACTAATCATCAAACTGTCACTGTCAGTTTATTCAGTGAACTCAACATTTTCATCATGGTAAAGTACACGAACGAGTAACATCTGCGAATTATAGAAATTTTCTACCGAAATTCGGAGTCGGTGACTGCAACTTTAAAGCGTTAACTCCAATTTTCGGTCGTAATTCTCACCCTAGTAGACAGGCAATAACAAGTTTAGTGCAAAAATTTGATTCTACATATTCGTTGTGTGATGTTGCCGTGTCAGTGAGACAACGGGTTGGTCGAAGTGTCAGAAATATCGCTGCCGTTCAGGCGTCCGTAGCAAACGATTTAAATCAGTCAATTCCACGGCGTTCTCAAGAATTGGGCATCACTCAGACCACATAATGGCGTATTTTGCGTAAGGATTTTGGTTTACACCCAAACAAGATCAAGCTGACTAAAGAATTGAAGCCGATGGACCATTTGAAACGAGTTACGTTCTCCGATTGGGTTCTGGAGAAGATGCGCCGAGATGATGAATTTCATCGCAAAATCATCTTCAGTGACCGATTATTTTTGGCCCGAATTGGAAGATATGGACTTGAAAAACATGTAGTTTCAGCAGGATGGTGCCACAAGCCAAACCCTTTAGATATTACCAAAGATTTTGAGACCGCTGATCATAAAATTTTATTGAAAAAATTAGAAAAAGTCGGTTTCAAAAGTCTTTAGCTCTGTCTTTGCATCTTTTTACCAATCATAGAAAGCAAGTGGTTACAATAGGAGACACTCTTAGTGAATGCAGTGATACTGGGATTGGTGTTCTAAAAGGTCTTACTTTATCCTTAATTTTTATGAATTGGAATAACTTTGTGTTAGACCTAGTAGCTGTCATAAGCCGTAATTTACTTACCTTGCTTGATATACACAAGCTTTACTGTTTTTTAAACTTACCTGCTCTTGATCTACAATAATGACTACAAAACACCTATTTAAGCCCTGACACATCCTTGTACATCCAGTAGTCTTCTATCCACCCATCAATCGGGTATGAAAATTTCTTCAAAATGCTTTCTGATTGAAAGTCTTTAGTATCTGAGACTTGAGATTGATAGTAAAATGAGCGGAAGCATTCACAGTATTTCAAAATATTTGTTAAAAACTACCAACACAGTGTACAACTTAAGACTATTTTGCTCTTGAGAACCAAAGGAAACAATTTACCATGACTTGGTACAATCAAAATTGAAATACTGTCTGTTCTATTGGAAGGTATCTACCAAAAAATACAAGCTTACTTTTTCCCCTATAACCTTTGCCCCAATCTTATTCCATAGAAATGGTTCTTACTGCTAGTTCTTGCAGGCCATCCACTTCAGTTCAAGCTGCTGTTTATCGGACTGCGGGATATTTCTTCTAAGACCTGATAGAAGTATTGCTCTCAGACCTCAATGAGACCTCGATGAGTGAGCTATATCCTCGTTGAATTCGCCATTCCCTATCTACCCTTGAAATAGGTTTTCTTTCATTAGCCTTAGTTTCATGTAGCACTGCAGAGAGCTGTGCTCAGGGATAACTCCTATCAAACCGAAATTGATTTGGGAACGTTTTTTCTGGCCCTTCTTTATCAAAATAAGTATGTTTCACTGCAGACCTAGAGGTGGTAAAAAAGAAGACCGACTATGCGAACATATGGACGCTTATATGAATCTTCCCCTTGGATACCCTCTTCGTGCAAAGCAAGTACAATTTCACCGAATAACCTCTATTAGGAGCATATTCTAGCAGTAGACGAACAAAACAGTCAAGGGTTGACAAATTGCTTAGACAACCTAAGATACATTGGACTTGTTGACAGTATAAGCAAAATTTTAAAGCAAGTTTAAAAAGGATGGACCCTTGGTGACTTCCCTGTGAAACATCAGATGAGCCTATTCTCTCATACAGAGGTACGGGCTTACGGGCAAGTGGCTTTGAAAAGTCTGTTTACATACCTAACATCAACTTCTTGAACACCATCGAGTGCAAAACTACATTTGCATCAATATCGATCTATTTTGAATGAATCCATGCCGCTCTTTGCATATGACAATGGGACAGATGAAGGATAGCCTATCAGACACGATTTCTTTAGGATCTAAGATAGTTTGGAAATAGGTTTACATTACCAAGTTGTTTTTTCACCTTTTTTGAATATTGGTGTGACAAGAATGGTTTCTCAAATGCAAGGGAGTATCTCAAAGGGATTAGGGATAGTTCGTGCAGGTACTTTGAAATATGGGCGAAGACGTGATAGCCTTTTTTTTCAAATTATTTCATCAATACCGTCTGATCCCATAGAGTAATCTCCACCTAGATGAGATACAAATTTGAAGAATAGAATTCCGTCCCTATGGGCCGTTTCTCGGGAACGTTTGCATGCTAGAGTTTTAAAAAACCGTGATTCGGCGACTGTAGCCCGTAGAAGATGCTGCAATATACTAGATTTTCGGACCTTAAACAATACGCCAAACCTAGGTTGATTAGATTAAGGGGGTGACTGCAACATCCATCAGGTAGGAACAATCTCACTCGGATCTCAAACGGATCCATTGTGGTCGAACATACGCCAAGCATACCACTAATTCGAAAATGGATCGAAAAGTTTAAAAAATCCGGTAAAAGACTGAAAAAATCAAAATCCTGGAGGTCATCGGTAGAAAACGTGAAGAGTGTTAACCAGTCTCTTCGGGACCATCCGAACCTTTCAGATGTCCATGGATCATCATTACATCGTATTTCGCACAAAGACCTAAAGTTGCACCTCTGTAAAAGTCAATTGGTGCAAGAGTGGGAGGTATTTTTCCTGGCAAATTTGTCTCTTGAAGAGGTGACATAAATTGTCCTTCACGCAGTCCATGTCTCACATCTAATGTTTGCTCCAATAAATTGACTTCCTAGGCGCTTTTGAAAGCAAATATTCATCCCAAAATGGCAGCGGGAATGTATTGTACGTATTTCACTGGAAAAATTCCGAAAATATCATTTTCGAAGGTCAAAAGTGTATGAACTGTCAAATGAGTTAATGTCATCATGACAGCTCAATTCACAGAAGATATGGATGATGATTATCTATTTTAGGAATCCTGGAGTTGGATTCGACAGCAGCAATACTAACAGAGGTAAAGAGGTTTTCGCATCAAGAGTTCGATTACTTGTATTGTTTACACAAAATATGTACATAATGCTGTAACATTTGCCAAACAAGACATTGTCATAAGCTGCTGCTGCACTGAGGTAATAGTTGGTCTCAGATGGGATTCATCTGCCGAGGATTCTAACATACACACATCCTTCTCACCAGCAGACATCCATTTACATAAATTTTAATTTATTTTGTAGGAATTCCAATTAAGTATTGTAGATGCTTGCCGCCTACCTTCATCTTAATAAAGAATTTTTTGCTCAATTACTTCCATCGGTTTGCACAAAGTTTGCCTTAATTTATACAAAACCACCTACAGTTTAAGAAAAAAACAGGTGGAAATTCATTTCTGTTTCTATTATAAAAAAAACGCTAAACAAACATCAAGTACACGCATCTCCACGTAATGGTCATTCCCATAACTCATCTTCTTAGCAAACCATAGCAGGGAAGCTACAAACATTAATTCACATTTTTCTCATTTCCTCGAGTCCATGTCCGTTCTGCAAGGACGTGTTCGTCGCTCTCACTCTATCTTTTTCTCAAAAAAAAAAATAAAATGAAAAAAAAAAAAACTTATACACAAACACACAGACAAAGAAGGCCAACTTAACTAAATATCTTCCAAGTGCGAAGCATCCTCTGCAATAAAATTGAATTAAATGGACTCCTGGATGCAATTATACTAAAAGGTATGCTCGTTTTAAGAAAATTTATTACGGCCCTAAAATGTCTTCAACGATTTACTTGCTCGCCCACCTTTAACCTCCATCCTGCCACTGCCACTGCCACCCCACTTTTGTTAGGAAAAAAAAAAAAACATAAAAAAAAAATAAAGAAAAACTCTTAGAAACACTTATGAAGGAATTTAAATATGGCGCCCCCTTCTATCCTTCGCTGCCGGGGTACGTACTCCATCCATGGGAGCCTCATGTAAATCAGCATTTCGCTGTTTTCCCTGGCATTAGGTGCGTACGTCTCTCGCCCACGACCACACCAGCAAACCGACGACGACGACGACGACGGTACTAGAAACTTACAACACCACATCGATAGGTGGTGTGTATCCACTTAAAAACAATGAGTAGCAATAAAACCAACGATAAATCTCTCCCACTTCCTGCTTCCACTTTACAGCGCCAGGATATTCGGCATATACACGAAAAAGGAGTTTACAAAAGTAAAAAACGATTGAAAAAAATTAAATAAAGGAAGTGGAGCAACAGCAGCAGTAACAACAAACCCAGACACGTTTCCTTCGGCTAATCCCGATTGAGATGGGTTTACACTTTTGTTTTGGCGCACAGCACCGAGAGGGGGGGAGGGGGGGGGGTCTGATCCTGATCCTAGATGTTATAAAACCAAATACTTGTGTTGATAGAATTAAAATCGACAAAAGGGATGAGTCGTCGATACCATATTGGCGGAAGTGGAGTAATTCAATTGTTAAAGGAACTCAAACTGCATTGCACTTTGGGTGAGTATCCCCTCCGACGTCAGACAACAGAATTGGATAGCATTCCTTCGATGACAGGTAATGTAATTCGAAAAGCTGGAAATTGGAGGTGTTACTGGGACAAGCCATGCAACCACTTTCATCAAAAGCTATGCTAAGTGATGTTCCCCGTGAAGAGAGTTAAGTTGGGTCAGTTGAGCGCCAGGATTTGTTTGGTTTTGCCGATGTCATACTTTGTCCATTTTCTACCGCTGGACATATTTGTTAAAACCTCGGCAGCTACAAGTGCCCTAAAAATAAGTCAATCAGATAGCTGGAAGCAGAATGCTACAGGTCATTCCATGATCCTGCAGTACCTGCGTACCTGCAGCCTCGAAATGGAAATAGGAAACAAATAATTTTTCGACCAAAAAATGGATGAAAAAAAGGGTAGTGTATAACCCACAAAACTAGATACCCATAATCTTGACATATCCTCCAATCACACATCTCAAGCCAGATATTCCGTTTCTGTGCATCCAATGTGCAAACCAGTGTAGCTGCAGCCTCGAAATGGAAACAGGAAACAAAAAATTTTTCGACCAAAAAATGGATGAAAAAAAGGGTAGTTTATAACCCACAAAACTAGATACCTATAATCTTGACATATCCTCCAATCACACATCTCAAGCCAGATATTCCGTTTCTGTGCATCCAAGGTGCAAACCAGTGTAGCTGCAGCCTCGAAATGGAAACAGGAAACAGAAAATTTTTCGATCAATAAAATGGATGAAAAAAAGGGTAGTGTATAACCCACAAAACTAGATACCCATAATCTTGACATATCCTCCAATCACACATCTCAAGCCAGATATTCCGTTTCTGTGCATCCAAGGTGCAAACCAGTGTAGCTGCAGCCTCGAAATGGAAACAGGAAACAGAAAATTTTTCGATCAATAAAATGGATGAAAAAAAGGGTAGTGTATAACCCACAAAACTAGATACCCATAATCTTGACATATCCTCCAATCACACATCTCCATCCAGATATTCCGTTTCTGTGCATCCAAGGTGCAAACCAGTGTAGCTGCAGCCTCGAAATGGAAACAGGAAACAGAAAATTTTTCGATCAATAAAATGGATGAAAAAAAGGGTAGTGTATAACCCACAAAACTAGATACCCATAATCTTGACATATCCTCCAATCACACATCTCAAGCCAGATATTCCGTTTCTGTGCATCCAAGGTGCAAACCAGTGTAGCTGCAGCCTCGAAATGGAAACAGGAAACAGAAAATTTTTCGATCAATAAAATGGATGAAAAAAAGGGTAGTGTATAACCCACAAAACTAGATACCCATAATCCTGACATATCCTCCAATCACACATCTCAAGCCAGATATTCTGTTTCTGTACATCCAAGGTGCAAACTAGCGTAGCTGCAGCCTCGAAATGGAAATAGGAAACAAAAAATTTTTCGACCAAAAAATGGATGAAAAAAAGGGTAGTTTATAACCCACAAAACTAGATACCCATAATCTTGACATATCCTCCAATCACACATCTCAAGCCAGATATTCCGTTTCTGTGCATCCAATGTGCAAACCAGTGTAGCTGCAGCCTCGAAATGGAAACAGGAAACAAAAAATTTTTCGACCAAAAAATGGATGAAAAAAAGGGTAGTTTATAACCCACAAAACTAGATACCCATAATCTTGACATATCCTCCAATCACACATCTCAAGCTAGATATTCCGTTTCTGTGCATCCAAGGTGCAAACCAGTGTAGCTGCAGCCTCGAAATGGAAACAGGAAACAGAAAATTTTTCGATCAATAAAATGGATGAAAAAAAGGGTAGTGTATAACCCACAAAACTAGATACCCATAATCTTGACATATCCTCCAATCACACATCTCAAGCCAGATATTCCGTTTCTGTGCATCCAAGGTGCAAACCAGTGTAGCTGCAGCCTCGAAATGGAAACAGGAAACAGAAAATTTTTCGATCAATAAAATGGATGAAAAAAAGGGTAGAGTATAACCCACAAAACTAGATACCCATAATCTTGACATATCCTCCAATCACACATCTCAAGCCAGATATTCCGTTTCTGTACATCCAAGGTGCAAACTAGCGTAGCTGCAGCCTCGAAATGGAAATAGGAAACAAAAAATTTTTCGACCAAAAAATGGATGAAAAAAAGGGTAGTGTATAACCCACAAAACTAGATACCCATAATCTTGACATATCCTCCAATCACACATCTCAAGCTAGATATTCCGTTTCTGTGCATCCAAGGTGCAAACCAGTGTAGCTGCAGCCTCGAAATGGAAGCAGGAAACAGAAAATTTTTCGATCAATAAAATGGATGAAAGAAAGGGTAGAGTATAACCCACAAAACTAGATACCCATAATCTTGACATATCCTCCAATCACACATCTCAAGCCAGATATTCCGTTTCTGTACATCCAAGGGGCAAACTAGCGTATCTGCAGCCTCGAAATGGAAACAGGAAACAAAAAATTTTTCGACCAAAAAATGGATGAAAAAAAGGGTAGTTTATAACCCACAAAACTAGATACCCATAATCTTGACATATCCTCCAATCACACATCTCAAGCCAGATATTCTGTTTCTGTGCATCCAAGGTGCAAACTAGCGTAGCTGCAGCCTCGAAATGGAAAAAGGAAACAAAAAAATTTTCTACTAAAAAATGGATGAAACAAAGGGTAGTGTATAACCCACAAAACTAGATACCCATAATCTTGACATATCCTCCAATCACACATCTCAAGCCAGATATTCCGTTTCTGTGCATCCAAGGTGCAAACCAGTGTAGCTGCAGCCTCGAAATGGAAACAGGAAACAGAAAATTTTTCGATCAATAAAATGGATGAAAAAAAGGGTAGTGTATAACCCACAAAACTAGATACCCATAATCTTGACATATCCTCCAATCACACATCTCAAGCCAGATATTCCGTTTCTGTGCATCCAAGGTGCGAACCAGTGTAGCTGCAGCCTCGAAATGGAAACAGGAAACAGAATTTTTTTCGATCAATAAAATGGATGAAAAAAAGGGTAGTGTATAACCCACAAAACTAGATACCCATAATCTTGACATATCCTCCAATCACACATCTCAAGCCAGATATTCCGTTTCTGTGCATCCAAGGTGCAAACCAGTGTAGCTGCAGCCTCGAAATGGAAACAGGAAACAGAAATTTTTTCGATCAATAAAATGGATGAAAAAAAGGGTAGTGTATAACCCACAAAACTAGATACCCATAATCTTGACATATCCTCCAATCACACATCTCAAGCCAGATATTCCGTTTCTGTGCATCCAAGGTGCAAACCAGTGTAGCTGCAGCCTCGAAATGGAAACAGGAAACAGAAAATTTTTCGACCAAAAAATGGATGAAAAAAAGGGTAGTTTATAACCCACAAAACTAGATACCCATAATCTTGACATATCCTCCAATCACACATCTCAAGCCAGATATTCCGTTTCTGTACATCCAAGGTGCAAACTAGCGTAGCTGCAGCCTCGAAATGGAAATAGGAAACAAAAAATTTTTCGACCAAAAAATGGATGAAAAAAAGGGTAGTTTATAACCCACAAAACTAGATACCCATAATCTTGACATATCCTCCAATCACACATCTCAAGCCAGATATTCCGTTTCTGTGCATCCAAGGTGCAAACCAGTGTAGCTGCAGCCTCGAAATGGAAACAGGAAACAGAAAATTTTTCGATCAATAAAATGGATGAAAAAAAGGGTAGTGTATAACCCACAAAACTAGATACCCATAATCTTGACATATCCTCCAATCACACATCTCAAGCCAGATATTCCGTTTCTGTGCATCCAAGGTGCAAACCAGTGTAGCTGCAGCCTCGAAATGGAAACAGGAAACAGAAAATTTTTCGATCAATAAAATGGATGAAAAAAAGGGTAGTTTATAACCCACAAAACTAGATACCCATAATCTTGACATATCCTCCAATCACACATCTCAAGCCAGATATTCCGTTTCTGTGCATCCAATGTGCAAACCAGTGTAGCTGCAGCCTCGAAATGGAAACAGGAAACAGAAAATTTTTCGATCAATAAAATGGATGAAAAAAAGGGTAGTGTATAACCCACAAAACTAGATACCCATAATCTTGACATATCCTCCAATCACACATCTCCATCCAGATATTCCGTTTCTGTGCATCCAAGGTGCAAACCAGTGTAGCTGCAGCCTCGAAATGGAAACAGGAAACAGAAAATTTTTCGATCAATAAAATGGATGAAAAAAAGGGTAGTGTATAACCCACAAAACTAGATACCCATAATCTTGACATATCCTCCAATCACACATCTCAAGCCAGATATTCCGTTTCTGTGCATCCAAGGTGCAAACCAGTGTAGCTGCAGCCTCGAAATGGAAACAGGAAACAGAAAATTTTTCGATCAATAAAATGGATGAAAAAAAGGGTAGTTTATAACCCACAAAACTAGATACCCATAATCTTGACATATCCTCCAATCACACATCTCAAGCCAGATATTCCGTTTCTGTGCATCCAAGGTGCAAACCAGTGTAGCTGCAGCCTCGAAATGGAAACAGGAAACAGAAAATTTTTCGATCAATAAAATGGATGAAAAAAAGGGTAGTTTATAACCCACAAAACTAGATACCCATAATCTTGACATATCCTCCAATCACACATCTCAAGCCAGATATTCCGTTTCTGTGCATCCAATGTGCAAACCAGTGTAGCTGCAGCCTCGAAATGGAAACAGGAAACAGAAAATTTTTCGATCAATAAAATGGATGAAAAAAAGGGTAGAGTATAACCCACAAAACTAGATACCCATAATCTTGACATATCCTCCAATCACACATCTCAAGCCAGATATTCCGTTTCTGTGCATCCAAGGTGCAAACCAGTGTAGCTGCAGCCTCGAAATGGAAACAGGAAACAGAAAATTTTTCGATCAATAAAATGGATGAAGAAAAGGGTAGAGTATAACCCACAAAACTAGATACCCATAATCTTGACATATCCTCCAATCACACATCTCAAGCCAGATATTCCGTTTCTGTACATCCAAGGTGCAAACTAGCGTAGCTGCAGCCTCGAAATGGAAATAGGAAACAAAAAATTTTTCGACCAAAAAATGGATGAAAAAAAGGGTAGTGTATAACCCACAAAACTAGATACCCATAATCTTGACATATCCTCCAATCACACATCTCAAGCCAGATATTCCGTTTCTGTGCATCCAAGGTGCAAACCAGTGTAGCTGCAGCCTCGAAATGGAAACAGGAAACAGAAAATTTTTCGATCAATAAAATGGATGAAAAAAAGGGTAGTGTATAACCCACAAAACTAGATACCCATAATCTTGACATATCCTCCAATCACACATCTCCATCCAGATATTCCGTTTCTGTGCATCCAAGGTGCAAACCAGTGTAGCTGCAGCCTCGAAATGGAAACAGGAAACAGAAATTTTTTCGATCAATAAAATGGATGAAAAAAAGGGTAGTTTATAACCCACAAAACTAGATACCCATAATCTTGACATATCCTCCAATCACACATCTCAAGCCAGATATTCCGTTTCTGTACATCCAAGGTGCAAACTAGCGTAGCTGCAGCCTCGAAATGGAAATAGGAAACAAAAAATTTTTCGACCAAAAAATGGATGAAAAAAAGGGTAGTGTATAACCCACAAAACTAGATACCCATAATCTTGACATATCCTCCAATCACACATCTCAAGCCAGATATTCCGTTTCTGTGCATCCAAGGTGCGAACCAGTGTAGCTGCAGCCTCGAAATGGAAACAGGAAACAGAATTTTTTTCGATCAATAAAATGAATGAAAAAAAGGGTAGAGTATAACCCACAAAACTAGATACCCATAATCTTGACATATCCTCCAATCACACATCTCAAGCCAGATATTCCGTTTCTGTGCATCCAAGGTGCGAACCAGTGTAGCTGCAGCCTCGAAATGGAAACAGGAAACAGAATTTTTTTCGATCAATAAAATGAATGAAAAAAAGGGTAGAGTATAACCCACAAAACTAGATACCCATAATCTTGACATATCCTCCAATCACACATCTCAAGCCAGATATTCTGTTTCTGTGCATCCAAGGTGCAAACTAGCGTAGCTGCAGCCTCGAAATGGAAATAGGAAACAAAAAATTTTTCGACCAAAAAATGGATGAAAAAAAGGGTAGTTTATAACCCACAAAACTAGATACCCATAATCTTGACATATCCTCCAATCACACATCTCCATCCAGATATTCCGTTTCTGTGCATCCAAGGTGCAAACCAGTGTAGCTGCAGCCTCGAAATGGAAACAGGAAACAGAAAATTTTTCGACCAAAAAATGGATGAAAAAAAGGGTAGTTTATAACCCACAAAACTAGATACCCATAATCTTGACATATCCTCCAATCACACATCTCAAGCCAGATATTCCGTTTCTGTACATCCAAGGTGCAAACTAGCGTAGCTGCAGCCTCGAAATGGAAATAGGAAACAAAAAATTTTTCGACCAAAAAATGGATGAAAAAAAGGGTAGTTTATAACCCACAAAACTAGATACCCATAATCTTGACATATCCTCCAATCACACATCTCCATCCAGATATTCCGTTTCTGTGCATCCAAGGTGCAAACCAGTGTAGCTGCAGCCTCGAAATGGAAACAGGAAACAGAATTTTTTTCGATCAATAAAATGAATGAAAAAAAGGGTAGTTTATAACCCACAAAACTAGATACCCATAATCTTGACATATCCTCCAATCACACATCTCCATCCAGATATTCCGTTTCTGTGCATCCAAGGTGCAAACCAGTGTAGCTGCAGCCTCGAAATGGAAACAGGAAACAGAAATTTTTTCGATCAATAAAATGGATGAAAAATAAGGGTAGTGTATAACCCACAAAACTAGATACCCATAATCTTGACATATCCTCCAATCACACATCTCCATCCAGATATTCCGTTTCTGTGCATCCAAGGTGCAAACCAGTGTAGCTGCAGCCTCGAAATGGAAACAGGAAACAGAAATTTTTTCGATCAATAAAATGGATGAAAAAAAGGGTAGTGTATAACCCACAAAACTAGATACCCATAATCTTGACATATCCTCCAATCACACATCTCAAGCCAGATATTCTGTTTCTGTGCATCCAAGGTGCAAACTAGCGTAGCTGCAGCCTCGAAATGGAAATAGGAAACAAAAAATTTTTCGACCAAAAAATGGATGAAAAAAAGGGTAGAGTATAACCCACAAAACTAGATACCCATAATCTTGACATATCCTCCAATCACACATCTCCATCCAGATATTCCGTTTGTGCATCCAAGGTGCAAACCAGTGTAGCTGCAGCCTCGAAATGGAAACAGGAAACAGAAAATTTTTCGATCAATACAATGGATGAAAAAAAGGGTAGAGTATAACCCACAAAACTAGATACCCATAATCTTGACATATAATCCAATCACACATCTCAAGCCAGATATTCCGTTTCTGTGCATCCAAGGTGCAAACCAGTGTAGCTGCAGCCTCGAAATGGAAACAGGAAACAGAAAATTTTTCGATCAATAAAATGGATGAAAAAAAGGGTAGAGTATAACCCACAAAACTAGATACCCATAATCTTGACATATCCTCCAATCACACATCTCAAGCCAGATATTCCGATTCTGTGCATCCAAGGTGCAAACCAGTGTAGCTGCAGCCTCGAAATGGAAACAGGAAACAGAAAATTTTTCGATCAATAAAATGGATGAAAAAAAGGGTAGAGTATAACCCACAAAACTAGATACCCATAATCTTGACATATCCTCCAATCACACATCTCAAGCCAGATATTCCGTTTCTGTGCATCCAAGGTGCAAACCAGTGTAGCTGCAGCCTCGAAATGGAAACAGGAAACAGAAAATTTTTCGATCAATAAAATGGATGAAAAAAAGGGTAGAGTATAACCCACAAAACAAGATACCCATAATCTTGACATATCCTCCAATCACACATCTCAAGCCAGATATTCCGTTTCTGTGCATCCAAGGTGCAAACCAGTGTAGCTGCAGCCTCGAAATGGAAACAGGAAACAGAAATTTTTTCGATCAATAAAATGGATGAAAAAAAGGGTAGTTTATAACCCACAAAACTAGATACCCATAATCTTGACATATCCTCCAATCACACATCTCCATCCAGATATTCTGTTTCTGTGCATCCAAGGTGCAAACCAGTGTAGCTGCAGCCTCGAAATGGAAACAGGAAACAGAAAATTTTTCGATCAATACAATGGATGAAAAAAAGGGTAGAGTATAACCCACAAAACTAGATACCCATAATCTTGACATATCCTCCAATCACACATCTCAAGCCAGATATTCCGATTCTGTGCATCCAAGGTGCAAACCAGTGTAGCTGCAGCCTCGAAATGGAAACAGGAAACAGAAAATTTTTCGATCAATAAAATGGATGAAAAAAAGGGTAGAGTATAACCCACAAAACTAGATACCCATAATCTTGACATATCCTCCAATCACACATCTCAAGCCAGATATTCCGTTTCTGTGCATCCAAGGTGCAAACCAGTGTAGCTGCAGCCTCGAAATGGAAACAGGAAACAGAAAATTTTTCGATCAATAAAATGGATGAAAAAAAGGGTAGAGTATAACCCACAAAACAAGATACCCATAATCTTGACATATCCTCCAATCACACATCTCAAGCCAGATATTCCGTTTCTGTGCATCCAAGGTGCAAACCAGTGTAGCTGCAGCCTCGAAATGGAAACAGGAAACAGAAATTTTTTCGATCAATAAAATGGATGAAAAAAAGGGTAGTTTATAACCCACAAAACTAGATACCCATAATCTTGACATATCCTCCAATCACACATCTCCATCCAGATATTCTGTTTCTGTGCATCCAAGGTGCAAACCAGTGTAGCTGCAGCCTCGAAATGGAAACAGGAAACAGAAATTTTTTCGATCAATAAAATGGATGAAAAAAAGGGTAGTTTATAACCCACAAAACTAGATACCCATAATCTTGACATATCCTCCAATCACACATCTCAAGCCAGATATTCCGTTTCTGTGCATCCAAGGTGCAAACCAGTGTAGCTGCAGCCTCGAAATGGAAACAGGAAACAGAAATTTTTTCGATCAATAAAATGGATGAAAAAAAGGGTAGTTTATAACCCACAAAACTAGATACCCATAATCTTGACATATCCTCCAATCACACATCTCAAGCCAGATATTCCGTTTCTGTACATCCAAGGTGCAAACTAGCGTAGCTGCAGCCTCGAAATGGAAATAGGAAACAAAAAATTTTTCGACCAAAAAATGGATGAAAAAAAGGGTAGTTTATAACCCACAAAACTAGATACCCATAATCTTGACATATCCTCCAATCACACATCTCCATCCAGATATTCCGTTTCTGTGCATCCAAGGTGCAAACCAGTGTAGCTGCAGCCTCGAAATGGAAACAGGAAACAGAAAATTTTTCGACCAAAAAATGGATGAAAAAAAGGGTAGTTTATAACCCACAAAACTAGATACCCATAATCTTGACATATCCTCCAATCACACATCTCAAGCCAGATATTCCGTTTCTGTACATCCAAGGTGCAAACTAGCGTAGCTGCAGCCTCGAAATGGAAATAGGAAACAAAAAATTTTTCGACCAAAAAATGGATGAAAAAAAGGGTAGTTTATAACCCACAAAACTAGATACCCATAATCTTGACATATCCTCCAATCACACATCTCCATCCAGATATTCCGTTTCTGTGCATCCAAGGTGCAAACCAGTGTAGCTGCAGCCTCGAAATGGAAACAGGAAACAGAAATTTTTTCGATCAATAAAATGGATGAAAAATAAGGGTAGTGTATAACCCACAAAACTAGATACCCATAATCTTGACATATCCTCCAATCACACATCTCCATCCAGATATTCCGTTTCTGTGCATCCAAGGTGCAAACTAGCGTAGCTGCAGCCTCGAAATGGAAAAAGGAAACAAAAAATTTTTCAACCAAAAAATGGATGAAAAAAGGGTAGTGTATGACCCATAAAACCAGATACCCATAATCTTGACATATCCTCCAATCACACATCTCAAGCAAGGCTATTCCTTTTCTGTGCATCCAAGGTGCAAACTAGCGTAGCTGCAGCCTCGAAATGGAAAAAGGAAACAAAAAATTTTTCGACCAAAAAATGGAAGAAAAAAACTAGATACCCATAATCTTGACATATCCTCCAATCACACATCTCAAGCCAGATATTCCGTTTCTGTGCATCCAAGATGCACGAAGTAGCTAATGAGAATACAACCCACTTTCTCTGTGACTGCCCCGGGCTTATCCACCTTAGATTCAAATTTCTAGGGCGACACTTTTTCTGTGATCTTGAAGAATTAGCAAATAGACCAATCAGTGAAATTTTTAAATTCATTAAATCCACAGGATGTTGTCCAGAGTTTTCTGGAGACACGGCAAAATGGGAGTACTTTCCATCTCTCGTTAGTCAGCCTCACAAAGGTTTTCTAAATATTGTGTTTAACAAGAGCCAGAGGTGGTAGAACACAGTTGTCAGGTCCTGTCTGTAGCCGCTTTCTTGCTAATTCGTCTGCTAGTTCATTCGCTTGGATGCCCCTGTGTCGTAGGATCCAAGGTTTCTCGTGAGTGCTGTGAGTTCTTGAGGACAATCCTTAACCACTTTTGATTCGACGACTATGGGTGAAAAAGCCTTTCTGGCGGCTTGACTATCAATATAGATGTCGATCTGTCGATTCAGGAGTGCAGCTTCATGAATAATTCTGGTGCGGTTTCTACTGTTGCAAATTAGATTGCTTCAAGCTTAGGACACGCTTCGCAGCTGTTTTCTTTAGATGTATATAGTTCTAGCGGGCTTAGGACAAGTAAAGTTTTAAGGGCTGGGGTCGGTGGGGTTATTATAGCGCTGGTAGTCCCTGTAGTCTAGAGGCAAAAAAAATACTTATTGATCCGTGATTAACAATGGAGTATAACCCGCAGAAACTAAGATTTAGCCGTATCTTCGTAGCCACAATAAGTAGGATAGTCACTCCATTGCAGACGTCATGCTCTGCAGGGATCCAATTGGTTCAATTAGTCCTGATTGCAAATCAAATAGTTCCATGATACTAAAACGAACATCTTCGATGTAATCGCTGCTGAGCTACTGGAGTGTTCTTCTAGTCCACACACCTCTCTATCGCTCCTTTGATTCAGCTATTGCAATAATTTCTAAGTTCCTCAGGTGATACCTCAATCCGATCTATAAGACCCTGATTAACCCAGTCCTGCTTTCTGGACGTTGAAGGGTGGACTCTGTCGAAAGCGAATGAAGATGTCCTCAGTTTGGGGTTTTTGGAGGAGAAGATTCAACGACGAACTATACGAGCTGTACAGAGATATCGAACGAGGGAAAAAACTGCGCCTTACTCGTTTGAGAAAGCTAGGACATGTAGAGCAAATGAACACCAATGCTCCGACCCTAAGAGTCTTTGAAGCTAACCCAGAGGGACAATGCAGTAGAAGAAGACCTCGTCTTAGGTGGAAAGTAAATTCATACTAACATGGTCCAAGGACATAAAAGTGTTCCTGCCAATGTTCCTTGCTGACGAACTAGTCAGATCTGGAACGCTTGGCTATGAACGCTTCTGTGGTCTACCTGTCTACTAGATATTGACAGAACTAGATCAGTGGGATAAAAACAACACGAAAAGCTTTCTTATTGGAACTCAAAAACTGGCTTAAGACATGCGTAGGAACTCATTACTTTCTCAAAAAAAGGAACGAAAGAGTTTCTAGCAAAGACCAAATGTTACGCCTATATCTGGGCGATGTTTTTATCTGGTCAATGCTCTCTCAAATGTCACCTCAAGTAAATTGAGACTACCCAATCGACCACGTCTTCACTACGCATAGAGGGCACTGAAACTGTCAAATATATTTTAAATGAATACAGGGTGGGCCAAATACAATTTTCTGTTTAAAAATGCAATAAAGTGAACAAAATTAAATTTTGTCTATGTATTATGGCTTCATTAGCAAGGGCAAACTTTCCCATTAATTATGGAATACAACGTCGTTCAAGTGGCAGCCTCGGCTGGATTCGTCGTAGTGCATTCTGTCACTCCAATTTTCCCAGACCTTGTTCATGGTTTCGACCTGTAGCTCACGGATTTCTTGGATGATATTGGCCTTAAATGCTTGAATCGATTGCGGATTGTTGGCATAACACCGGTCCTTCACGATTCCCCACAAAACAGAAGTCCAAATTGGTCAAATCGCAGCTCCGAGGCGGCCAATTGACATCGCCAAGACTGCTGATTGACGAATTTGATGCGCAAAAGACCGATTGTGGCATGGACTGTGTGGCATGGCACGTGCGGGTTATCCGAGACCCAGATGCAGCAATTTTGTTTATTAACGTAGCCGCCGAGATGCAAATGCGCCGCCTCGTTAGAAAAGATGATTTTTCGCCCAAAATCGTTGTCCAATCCAAGCTACTCTAAGGCCCAACTGCGAAGCGATAACGAAGCAGATGGTCATGTGCCTTCAATTGCTGGGTCAATTGGACTTTGTAATAGAATAATCCGAGATCTTTGTGCAGAATGTTTCTGAGGCTATTGAGTGATATCTTGAGCTGTTGAGACCGATGGTGAGTTGATGTTTGTGAATTGAGTGTCACACTCTCGGCTACAGCCACATTCTCGTCTGTGCGACGACGGGGACTATGAGCGTTGTCCACTAGCATGCCACTCTTAAGAAACTTCTTTTGAAATAACGCACTGTTTGTGCTACACAGCACTCACTTTGGAAATAAGTTTTCAATATTTCCCAACGCTATTCAAGCGCAAGGCGACTCATTTCGTTCCGCGGAGGTATGACACTGACTTTCTTTCGAGCGGGAAACAGCTGTCAGTGTCAAAATAACCAACGATTTTAAAAGAAACCACTAGATGGCCCACCCTTTATTTAAAGAGGTAGCACAGTGAGACTGTTTCGAAGCCCATCACCCCAATTATCCTTAAAGAAACGCATTGGTATTCGCACGAAGGAGTAGTGCCAGAATATTTATTATTAATTTAATGTGATATGAATCGCTGCAACGCGCATCCTTTTGAATGTGAAAAATCGCCCCCAAGGATGGGAATGAATTTGTATTCCTTGCTTCCTCCTGCAATTTGTTTAACTTGCACACCTATTGGTAACCGCGATAACTTTTGTACCACGTACTACTTACCTGTCTCCTTCTGTGTGACAAATTACAACAAAAAAACAAAACAAAAATAATAACAACCTTATAAAGGAATTCCACATAATCTTTCTGGGAATTTCGTCAGTCCAAAAATAAGGACAAAAAAAAGTTTCGAAATTCCCACCTTGGTTCAAGTGTTGGTACATACATACCATACTCGTACTTAGTTTGGCTCAAGGTAAACGTTATTTTAAAATTCCCATTGAGGCGACTAAAGATTGCGCTCCTAAGCGAGTGGAACTTTCGAAAAAGTTCAATAGCAATCAGGAAGCAGCTGGGACGATGTTCTCGTCGTCCTTTTTGTTACTGTCTATCGTTGTAAAAAAAACAAAAAACAAGGAAAAAAGGAAAAAAAAGTAAAAACATCGACCGGCAATGAGGAAGAGAGCGCTACCAAAGTTTATTCGATCACAACTCAACTTTTAAAGTATTTTCTTCTTCACCTTCTTGGTTTTTTTTTTTGGTTTTTCTTTGCATTTTACTAGCATCCCTCGTGGGTTTCAGAGAATCTCCGCATCCTTGGTCATCCTTCTGGAAGAAGAAAAACGAAAGAAATCGCCTGGCTTCGATAATGCGGAATTGCCATCCGGCATAAATTTTATTCCACCTATAAAACTTTACATAGATAATATTCTAGTTAAAGTTGCGATGCAGCAATTTTTATGTATTTTTTTTTCTGCAGTTTTCTCGCATCCGTTTTATTCTTTGGCTATTGCCGAAGGACATCTTTGTTCTATTTTTTCGTTTTTTTTTAAACATTTTTTCATCTTACATTTGCATTTGGTCGAAATGGGTTTTTTGTAAATGTTGTAGGGTTTAATGGTAAAACGATGCCTAGAGGAAGAAGAACGTCTTGCGCGGCCTTTATCAAAAACAGGATCGCGTTGAAGTTCTGTGTTCTATTGGGGATGTACTAAGGACGAAGTTGTGATAGAGGCAAATAGTAATATCTTCTTTTTTTACTTTTTTTTTGGTGGCTTGTATAGCGGTTGGAGGGGAAATTACTATCTGTCCAAGAAGGCATGGCTTGAAACAAAAAAGTATAACAGCTAATCAAGACTTTGAATTACCTCATAGTGATGGAGATGATAGAAGGGCAAATCGACATTCTATAAGGAATGGATACTGAATGTAAGGCCATCTAGTGGTTTCTTTTTTAATCGCAGATTATTTTGACACTGACAGCTGTTTCCCGCTCGAAATCTTGGCAGAAAGTCAGAATTATGATGAAATGAGTCACTTTACGCTTGAATAGCGTTAAGAAACATTGAAAGCTTATTTCCAAAGTGAGTGCTGTGTAGCCCAAACAGTGCGTTATTTGAAAAGAAGTTTTGGCCTAAATGAGGCACCCACCGCGCCTGCTGTACGCAAGTTCATGGACAACATTCATGGTCCCCGTCGTCGTACGGTGCCCACAGACGAGAGTGTGACACTCAATTCACGAACATCAACTCACCATCGGTCTCAACAGCTCAACATGTCACGCACTAGCTTGAGGAGAATTCTGTACAAAGATCTCGAATTATTCGATTACAAGGTTCAATTTACTTAGGAATTGAAGGTGCATGACCATCGGCTTCGTTATTGCTTCGTAGTTTGGGCCTTAAAGCAGCTTGAATTGGACAACGATTTTGGGCGAAAAATCATCTTTTCTTGTCGAGAAGCCGATACATCCACAGAGTTTGACAGAGTTGTTGAGTGGTGGCATCATTGAATACTTACCTGGCGTAGGGGGGGGCTACCGTGATTAATGAGGCTGCAAGCAACGATTTGGTAAACGGTGGGCGTTACAGAGCCATGTTAATCCACTTTTTTTTACTGAAATTGAAGACCTGAATTTGGACGGAGTCTGGTTCATACAGGATGGCGCTATGCCACACAGGCCATGGCACAATCGATCTTTCTTTCCCAACTCGTGTTAACAGCCGTCTTGGCGATGTCAATTGGCCGCCTCGGAGCTGCGATTTGACCAATTTGGACATCTTTTTGGTGGGGAATCGTGAAGGATCAATGTTATGTCAACAATCCGGAAACGATTCAAGCAATTAAGGCCAATATCATCCAAGCAATCCGTGAGCTGCTGCCCGAAACCATCAACAATGTCTGGGAAAATTGAAGTGACAGATGTTGATGTGATCGACACAAGAGGATCCAGAGCGGAAACCTGCATGTTCGGCGTCTAGTGTGTCTTCAATTTGTACATTGATTTGCTCCATGATGATTTTAGCTATTATCTTGGCCACATCAGGCTGCACGCAGATACCCCTCCAGTTGTTGCACTACATTCGATTGCCTTTTTTAGGAAGCTTGACGATCATTCCTTTCTTCCACTCATCAGGAATACTCTCGGCTGCCCCACTATCAATCATACCCACTCCTCGGTCCATTTTAACACCGGTTTGACCGACTTGACTTCACAAAACGATAAAGTTGCATTCGTTGTCAAATTATGAAATCGCTTAGGCCGCTTAGATTTGTCAGATAGTGAGGTCTAGAAATGAAAATTTTTTCCCAAATATCTCACAACAGTGTTAACTACCAATGTTTGTCAGGCAATATTGTAAGAGAACCTATTGTCAGACTATTCCCACTAATGTCATTCTGACAGTACATTCTCAGAAATTTGGACGAAAACTGACAAACACATGAACTTACAATTTAACGCTCAAACTTGGGTTGTCATTGCCAGTTTATTGACAGTTCATTTGCAGCAATTGTCAGCATATTTGCTGCAGATCTGTCAATCGTCTAAACATAGCTCAACTAACAATAACTAGTATATTACGATAGACTTGACTTTTTACGTCTCTCTCACCTAGAAGAACTGTCTATCAATCCATCAGCAGAAGACCTTCCAAAACCTCAATCACTACAAGGAGCCATAATAGTTTTCAAAGGACAATACCCTGTTCTAACGAATATTATAAGTGTGTAGTGCGTGAGTCGCTGTTGTGTTCTTATTGTTGACTGCCCTCATGTAGGCCAACTCACACGTCTCTATGAGTATATGTAAGAGTGTGATTGGCCTAATACTGAATCGACTACAAATCACCAAAAAGGATTCTGTTTGTCTCTTAAAGATTTCCTTAAATTCAACTCGAAAAAGTCCCCTCAGCACAACGATGCCTGTTTGCACAATTCCATCTTTCTCACCTTAAATAAATGATACACACAAGCATTAAGCACACTTGTACATTGAATCGATTCACAGGACCCTCACAATGCCCTGCCCATTTGTCCAACATCCCTAAGTTAAACTGAAAGGTAATTCCACTACAATAGATGAATCGGAAATAATTTGAAGTTCACTTCAAGTTGCTGTGCACTTCAACACTTAATGCAAGGAGTAGTAGCCAGAGTGGACTAAAACAAATTTAAATATTAAATACATTCACCGTTCTTGTTCCTTCTGGTCGGCAAGGAAAGTTGTAAACTTCTTGCTTGACCCCATTCGCTCTAGCAGTGCATCATGGCTCACTTAGCATATGGCCAAGTCTTGTAAGAAAGTAGGAAACTTGGAATAAATTTCAACGAATTCTCCGACGATTATGAAGGCATTTCCCGTTGGAAAGGATGAGAAAATAGATGGATGTACGTATCTAAAGGAGGAATCAATGGGGAACAATTATCCAAGTAACTGTGAGCCCATGAAGTCGATGCTATCACTTGGCATCTTTCTGTCCGGTGCACTCGTCTTCCGGTGAGAGATAGAGAGAGAGAGTTGGTATTCAGCTCGAGGAGGTTTGGCAAGGAACACAGGATGAGGATACGTGTCTCTAGAGAGAAGTATGCTTTGTTTCATCGTATGGAATGCAATGCAAATTTTTATTTTTTTTTTTATTTTCGTTGGAAATTGTTCCACATGACCGCCGGCGAGCAAGGCATTTACAGCATGAGGTGCATACAAACATTAAAGTTTTCAGCGAATGTTGTTTAAAGGGTTTTTAAAGGGTTAAACATTTAAAAAGTGTCTGTTCGACTCTCGTGCTTCTAAGAGGGGGTGCCCTAGTCTATGATGAAAAGAGGTCTGCTCATCTTATGAAACTTAGTCACAGGGATATCCGGAGAGCTGTTCGTTTTGTGACAGGACGTGTCATGCAGCACGACTAGAACTACACCACAATGACTTCTGCTCAAACTCCATGGAGGAACCCTAAATAGAATCTATCCATCACTTTCTATGTGATTCTTCAGCATTAGGCACCAAAAGAAGAAAGACGCTCTTTTGGACCTATTTCCTCACAGAGATGGACAACCTAGGAGGTTTTGAACTGAATAAACTCCTGAGATTCATACACAACGTCTGGGTGGCTTTGTTAAGCCGTCGAAGATTGAAATTAAATTGCCAGGGGTCACATAATTGGGCACAATGTACTCTTAATTGGTCTATATGCTTACTTACTTACTTAAGTCCTGTATCCCTTTTGGGTCCTAGGGCCTCGACAATGCCTACGCGCCATCGTGTGCGGTTTCTGGAAATGTGTTTCAGTTTTCCCCAAATCTTGCCCAGTTGCCGTGCTTCCTTCTCAACTGTTCTACGCCACCATTGCATCGCGTGGTTAGCTATGGACCTGTCACCCTTTCGGAGAGTATGTCGAATCCACTACCACTTTCGTCGTCGTATTGTTGTGCCTATAGGTTCATGGCCCATTCTCTGATAGAGTTGTTCGTTAGGGATACGGTTTGGCCAGAAAATCCTAAAGATATAACGTAAGCACCTATTGACGAACGTTTGCAGCTTTCTCGTGATAGTGGCGGTCACCCTCCTGGTACCACATCCATATAGCAGCACGGATCCAACATTGAAACGGAACAGTCGTAGCTTCGTGGTTAAGCTAATCGCATTGCTACGCCCAACTGTAGATAGCATCCCAAACGCAGATTTTGCTTTGCCTATTCGGCTGGCTACATCCAGTTCGGTTCCGCCATCGGTTGAGACAATACTTCCAAGGTATTGAAAACTCTCAACTCTCTCTACCGTTTGTCCAGCAATGCATATATGAGCTCGGTCCTAGGCTGATCATTTTCGGTCTATGTGCGCCGTTGACTATTTCCGTCAACAAGGGCATCCATTTACCTAACTCAACCTGCCCTTCTAGGGCTTCGTTCATCGTCATTCGTTTCATATTGCAGGGTGGCAGCTTTACAGTAGTATCTTCCTCTAGATGGGGAATTGCATAGCTCGTAGGACCTGCAGATATCCAGTGATATTCTGTTGCTTATCCAGCTTGGCTAAGACACAGGGACCTGTTTGCGGGAGACTCTTATACGAAGATATCGAAGGGTTTAAGTTGCACATCCACTTCCAGACCCGATATAGGTGATGGTTCTTAGGGCATTCTTTGAATTTTTGGCTTAGTCTTGATATCATAGTATTGAGTAACTTTGCATAGCTCTAGACTCCAAACCAAATATCAACATCGCTTTAATTACCGCGATGTAGAGCCACATGATGATTTTAGAACCAGGACCCCAGGTTAACACCAGGCAAGTCCACACTGCCACACCAGGTATTTACCATGAACAGGACCTCTTCTATTTCGTTGCTAGATAGGAGTTTCTCTGTCGCTACCAACGCTAAGTCCTCTGCATTAGCTACAGCTTCAATGGTCAGGCATCAAAGATAGAGACTGTCGTCTTCACTTGACCTTCTTTGTAAAACCCCACCCAACCAAAAGTTGAGTCAAACATTTTAAGATCAGCAAGATACCGAGGCGTAATATTCGACTCCAAACTATCGTGGATGGAAAAAATTAATGATTAGATCAAGGAAACGTCTGTGACTGTCTGCCAGAGAACTTTCAAGGGCTAGTGGTGGAGGACTTTCTTTTGCACTGAGACTTATGACTGGAAACAATTTCAGCCTCTATCTAGACACTGGATATGCACAGCAAAAGTTCGACGGCAGTTATGGTGCATGAATTAGGATTCTCTTGAAGGAGGAGGCTACAAACTAGGAAATTCACTATCCGAATTGACTCTTGCCGGAAGCTTGTAGGTTATTGCGAGACCAGAGAAAGTTCCAAGGAAACAAACTTTATCCTTTGTGAAGTATTTTGACAAGGAGCCCATCAAATTCTTGGTAGTCACTGATTGACAAACTTGGAGGACTTACACAAAAGGTAGGTCTGTATCTGAGTGGTTCAATGATCCATATCCATAGACCTACCGTTATTTCCGTGGAAGGTTACCAATTTGTACGAACCACATAAATGTTAAACAAAATTAAAGGCACAGACCTACAGTTGGTGTTACTAATACCCCAAGACTATTGAAAGAAAGCATCTACAAGGGAAACTGAAAGGAAACCCAATTTGTGTGACTCAAGTTTCTGTTAGTTGAGAAGTTGTTGACCTATTTCCTCAAGAACATGTTCTGCCACAACCACAAACAACACCATACTCTGAATAATACACTTCAGTTACACCACGAAAGTAATCGGAACTGTTGCAGTGCTACCTTTTCTGTGAAAATGAAAATATATCTAACTGCAGGTATTCCATCAGTGGATGAAATAAAGCAGCAGCTACGAAGGTCCAATAATGGATATAAATTTGATACACACTTGGCAAGCGCTTTACAGATGCTGTTCTTGGAAAACGATGATTCCATCTGAGGACAATTTATGTACAAAAAAGCAACAACACTGTGAAGCCAAGAACACTTACAGGTTACTTCTGGCTGAATGATCGAAATAGTTTAGATGCAATCTCTGACATGTTTTAAAAATTAATGGAGGGTTCACAACTCTGAACGCAGAATAGAGTGTTCAACTATATATTCCATTCCGAATGAAATGCGATAAGAACAGGTGAATTGTTTTACCTTTAAATCAAATCGTTACTTTACTGAGTTATTCTCATGAATGAATAGCGAACATCAAGGACATCGAGTCTGCCATAAATTCAGGGGAAGCTAACAGCGAAAATGATCAAACACATTGCGGGGGGCATAAGCAAGGGATCTTCTGCAATGGACAGGGACTGTAATCCTCTAAACACTTCCCGAAGACTAACTAACACTTATTTTCAAGGAATCGCACTATCTAGTTGCAGACCGTGCCTACGGATATCTTAAACTCCACAGCAACGTGGTAATGCTGTGGGAAGTTTTAACGTTAAGTGGCTGCAACAGCAACAAACCGACAGGACATTTGCCGATTGCCTATCCCTCAAATTCTCAAGAAGTCCTATGCAGCCAGAATCAAGTGCTGACGACCAGTGGCATCATTGCCAAGAAGCCGTCAGAAACGTCACATCTGATGTGCCGGGTTTCACCCGACTAGTGGTTTGAAAATCGTTAGAAGGACAGAGGGGCTCGTAAGCTGTATAAAGAAAAGAGGATGGAAGAACATCCGGGGAACGAAGAAACAGAATAAGAAACGTGCGATCGACGATATAGAGAGAGGCTACTCCAGGACCAATGTCCGAAAATTTTACCAAACAACATTTCACGGCAACACCATCCGAACAGAGCTGAAGAACGTAATCTCGTAGTTGAGTCATAGTGTTGAGGAGTGTTGAGGATGTGGAGAAACCACTTCTGCAGACTATTAAACGGCGACGATGACCCAAATTCCGCTGTCAGGCAGAAAGTACCATTCAATTTGGACGATGACATTCCAGACATCCGTCCATCCGACCACCCGTTAAGTCCAACAAGGCTGCTGGGTCAGACGGAGAGGACAAATTGTTTAAGGCTGTCGGCAATGACTTGATGGAGAACATATACCAACTCATTTCCAAGATCTGGTTGGCGGAAAATATGCCTAATAACCAGAGCCTCATCACGTTTGCCCGATCCATAAAAAACTAGGCTAGCTAAACTGCGCCAACTAGAGAGTTTAAGTATCCTGTCGACCATGTTGTGTGAACGTCTAAAACCCTTTGTAAAGAAAACTGATTGGTCCCTATCAGTGCGTTTATAGACCAGATTAGTCCACAATCGACCAAATATTCACACTACGGCAGATCCTAGAAAAAAAAACCCAAGAAGTTCAGATCGATACTGACCATCTTGTTATCAATTTTAAGCCCGAATATGACAGTATTTACAGAGACGAGCTGTACAGAGCCATGTCTAGTTCTGGCATCCCTGCCAAACTCGTCAGATTGTGAAAGATGAAGATGGCGAACCCTCACTGCTCCATAAAGGGCGGAGACAATCTCACTGAGACCTTCGATGTCAAGAAAGTATTCAGACAAGGTGATGCGCTGGGCGAAATTGTGCGAAACTCACAACCCAACACTAGAGGTACAATTTTCCAGAACTCTGTCCAATTTGTACGATGACGACGTTGATATCATCGGCAGGACACAACAAGCTTTCACTGGCGCGTTTGCAAGTATTGGAGCAGAAGCAGCCAAAATGGGCTAAGCTGTGAATGAGGGCGAAACCAAGTATATGCCGTCAACAAGAAGGGACACAGAACATCGGCGAATTGGACAGGACGTCACAATAGATAGCTACCCACCTCGGCTCTGCTATCAATTTTGAAAACTACACCTCAGCTGAAATAAAACGCAGAATAACTCTTTCCAATCGCTGTGGGCTGGTTGGGCTGAGAAGGCAATTGAGTAGTAGAGTCCCACCTCGAACAACTAAGGAAATTCTTTATAGGACAGTGATTAACCCAGTCCTGAAGCTTGGACTCTTTCTAAAGTGGATGAAGACATCCTTGGTCATTTTGGCCAAATTTGCCTTGACGGGCTTTGGAGAAGAACATACAATGACGAACTATATAAGCTGTACAGCCACATTTGAGGGGGCTAGGGAATGTAGACCGAACGGACACTTATCCTCTGACCCCCAGAGTCTTCGATTCCAACCCGTAGGCCGTAATCACAACGCACGAACCACTTTATCCATGACGCCCACTTACAAGTTTGGCAGGGACGCCAAGGTTAGGCTATACTAGCTTTGTATAGTTCGAGTCTATACATTCTGACATAGGCGGTCTGAAAGGCAATAAGAAGGTGGAGGGTATCGAAAGTCCTGGCCGATTTTTCTCGCTCAAAACCACACTGATGCGAACCAATCAGGTTTTTGGCAAAAGGTTTGCAGTATTCACACAGTATACATATGTACAAGGTATAATCTTATAGGAGACGTTTAGAAAATTGAATTAAGTGGTTTGGATCCGATGATATAAAATTATCACCGTTTTGTCAAAGCCTAGTCGTTCGTTGAAAAGACCCTCAGCACATAATATGCGGATTGCGGGGAATTATGAATTTTACATCTACGTACCGTCAACTTCATTTCAACCAGCGCAACTATTTGACTGTTGACATTCCAATAAGTTTGTGGCAACCCAGTCCATATCCTCCAACACACACCCGTATTATACCCTAACCAAGCATATACTCGTAATGTATTCAAATAAACCCCAAAAGTTATCTAGCTTAAGTGATTAAATAAAACGTCACATCGCATGCGGTGGTCCTCAGCTGCCGGTAATACAACCAAACCATACCGTCTAACGCTCAAATTTGATTCTTAAATATACAGGAACTTTCATTCCGCCACACAATACTGCCACTACCACCATTCAGACATCAACTTTGCACAATGCTTCATTTTAAAATGCTTTATCAGCCCCGGGGTCGCTCCACTCAGCTCTCCCTCTCGCATTGCATGCAATGATGAAAATCCACCAGACTCGGCTACGGATGCATTGCATATCAGTGTTCGAGATACTTCATTCTAAATTCCAATTGTTTACTTTTGACTAGCAAAAGTTTAATTTAATTTTCACCAAAATTTGTGCGCGCTTCTAATAAAACGGAATCAACTTCGTTGGGGCAGGGATATCCTTGTGCGGTCGAAGGGGTGTCGGGGCCTACTCCATATGCAAAAAAGGATGCTGGGAATTCCGTTAAGTGCTTTTCACGAGTCGGTATGCCATCAGCTGTTGATGAAATATATACAAATATTATACTTTCCGTCCTCATCCGTGTCGTGTACCAATAAAGTTGAAAGTTATTAAAAACTCTTTATGCGATGGTGTGTGGTATAAGGATTAAGCTGTGACGGCGCGGCGCGGCACGGCACGGCACGGCACATCCAATCGTGCGGATATACACACAGAACACCCTATTGCGTGCATTAAATGTAAGGCAATCAATTTAACCCCGTTAAGCTGGATGTCGTTTAGTGGGAAACTGAAAATTGTTTCGTACACATTCGCGAGGACAGACACAGCGAGCACCCTGTACGAAGTGCACTTCCGTTGATGCGTGCTGTTGAAGGTTTTAATTAATTTTTTTGTTTTTTTTTTTCATTATGTTGCACAAAAATCCTTAAAAGATGGATAGTTTCAATTAGATTTTGTGTTCATCTGAAGAGTACTCTCCTAACTCTGCAAAACATTGATCTGGCAATTCTGCTGTATCTAGTCGAATGCTGCACGACAAGCAAAAGGCACTGTCTGTGCCGAATGCCATTAGCACTCTTCACGAGGATTAATACCAGACACAACCACTTGGCGACCCATTTAACCAGAATGAGACTAAATGACATCTGTAGAGGCTGTGCCAACATATTCCTGTACTAAGCTTCGGACTGGCACTATATCTATTTGATTCTACTGCAGTTCTATGCAAATGAAACTTTGAATTTATGAACAAAAGACAAAAATAATTCATTGGGACTTTGCTAGAAGAAGAGGAGGACATCTCTCGTGCATAACCTCTTTGACACAAACTAGTTCCTTTTTCTTTCGATTGCAGAATCCATAGATACAAAGTCAGAACTTCCAAAAGTCAAACGAGAGTATATTGACAAAGTCGCAAGTTTCCAAACGCATCCCAAACATTATGGATTCACTTGACATTTCATATTTACACGGAATTGACGGATTGGATTTTTTTTGACGTTTACAAGCTGAATGGGATATGGAGAGGTGATATGTAATGGCAATCTGAATTTTTGGATTTTCTCAAATTATCTTAATTTTTTTTTTGACGTTTGGAAATGTCAATCACTGTCACTTGACAAAATAGTGAAAACATGAATTAAAAACTGAGAAATTCACAAAAACCAATTTGATTTCTATGAAATCAGGAACTTTCTTGTAAAAAGAATTGTTTGTTCAAACCCAGCCAAATTCACTTGACGCCAACCACTGATACGTCAAAAAAACATCCGTGGAAGTGTTCAGATAGGACTAACAATCTGAACACGCGAATGTCAAAAAAATCCAGTCCATGAATGGTGTGTGAAGAGGCTCCAAGTAGAAGAATAAACCTGGGAATACGTACACAGGGTGCTGCTTTTGAACTGCAGATTGCGATTTGAAGCAAGCTTTACCAGCAGGTAATGCTGCAACAAATTCTAAAGGTGGATCTTAAATTCCTATTTTCCAAGTACGAAATTTATAGAAAATTCTGAAATCTTATCATCAAATGTAAAATAATCAAAAAGCGTAACAGAGCAAGTGGGGAAGCAGCAACTTCATGGGACTATTTCGAAATGATGGCTGCTTTGTTCAGAGAGAAGATCTTGTGTTCTGGACCTGTTGCATTTGGGCCATGTTTCGCAACCTAATAGAAAAACTTTGATTTCTTTGATCGCTTCTAGTGGGAGTTCCAAATGGAGATTCTCTTCGCTCTGCTCCCAATATCTTGATGGCAGTCGATAAGAATCCCAATGTTAGCTAGCTAGCTTCGATAACTGTCACCACTTTCGGTTTCGGAACAACAGTGTTGTTCTTCTCTGCGAACTCGGCTCTGGGCAATTATTCCTCCATTCTGTCAGTTCCGTCATAACTAGTTCCAAACTCGACTTTCACTCTGAAACCCTATGATTGGTAAAAAAAAACCACCCAATGCCAATCCGTTTTCATGATAAGCGTTTCTAGGTGGTCTGTTTGCTAGTTTGGAGAGATCGTTATAGTCTACTTTTCCGAGGATTTAGCATGTGATTCTGTATAGCTCCGTCCTCTTCAAAGGTCTGCGCTGCTGATTATAGTTGTTCCAAGATGAGGCGCAAGAGAGTTGGGACCTGTTAGGACATCTATGAAGACAATGAGTTGCGGTGTATTTGACGACAAACGTTTTCTGGTCGCGTTATTGTATGTTGACTCACACTTGAGGCGAGAGTTTACCACCTCCCGACCTTGGCCAGAATGTGAGAATCTGAGACGATTTTGGACATGAAAAGACCACTCGCAGGTTGTTAGTTTCTTGACCTTTGCTAGCCAGCTCATCGATCATTTCATTTCCATGGAAGCCCATATATAAATCACTTTAGATTTAGTTTTGATGGCTACTTGGTTGTATGTGATGATGTCTAGATTTTTATTGCTATTCAAGATCGAATAGGTCCTACCAGAAATTGATGATTTCCCCTTGGAACGTAGTGACATGATTGGGAAATTGTATGGTCCAGGCGAGTGATGGTTCTTTTGAAAATATTCTTGAGGGAGCGACTTGTGACAGTCAAGGCCCCATGAAGGCCATCCCATCCTGGGAACGAATTAGCAGGAAAGCGGTCCAAATAGGACCTGATATCTTGATCTTGGCCATATCCGAAAACTTCAAACCAACTTTTTGTTGTTTTTTTTTTTTTTCAGGTAAACCCAACACAGGGGCTTACAATGGATCCACTAGTGATCCGAATGTTTGACGCCACGTGTCCTTAGTGAAGGGCTGGTTGTACCTCTATGCACTAAACATTGAAGCATTGGAAATTTCTAGACTTAAGAGTAACAATGTACCTTAAAACTATCAAACTTTCCTAAGACTACAACTACGAACTAAGAAATGGGGTGAGAGGTGTGAAAGGCAGAGTAGGTATAAGCTGAATAGATGGCTTTCTTAAGGGACAGTTTGCTAAGGTGAAAGTCAAAGAGGAGAAGAATATCGTTGACTTCAGGTAGCATTCTATACATTAGCTCCTGGTGGATCAGTGTTAGGCGAAATACACTGAAGTTGTAAACTATTCATGTTACCAACTACAAATTGATGAACAAAGAGTAGGTTGGTAACTTTACGTCGAAAAGGGAGAGGCTGCAGGTTTATCAGTTTCAGTCCGCCGGTGTCAGTCCAGGGAAGCCCCCTTAAAGCAAATCGAATACATAGTACAGCTTCTATATGGAAAATTCAAGGAAAGACCGAACAAAAGGATCAACGAATTCCTTAGACCAGGGCTTGCTAAAGCCAAGGGAAGACTTGGCTTTTCCTATTACCTAACCGGGAAATCGAGTTCTCTGTCACAGATAACACCTTGGTCGCGCATCACAGGAGTACGTTATTGCTAGACACTTACTGGCATTGGGCTCAAGGAAGTTGCTAAGGCACCAAGTAAACAATCTATTCATGTGCCTGAATATCTCCATATCATCTGCGTACACAGATACATCGGAATTTATATACAATGAGACATTAATTCTCGAAATAAATAATAAGGGACCAAGGTGGCTGCCTTAGGGTACCGCAGAGAAGGCGTTTATTGCGACAGAAATCATTGACCTGAACGAAACATTGTAAATTGGAAATAAGGCTGTAATCCACTCGGTCTAAATAGTTAAGATATACAGATACTGACAGAGCTGGGAAAATTGCGTGTAGGCAAGGTAATAAGTTAGAGAATCAGTAGTAGAACTTGAGCTTGTTTCTTTGGTTACGAAGCAAGTGAAAGTCCTTACTATACCATGGTGGAGAGTACTATGTGTTTTTTGGCAAAGACAGGTAAGTTGCAAGTCCCTTCGAAATAACCCTCGCCTGCAGTATGAAGTCATTTGAATTTTCCAATACTAGTGTCATCTTATAGGTCACTCAACTAGGCCCGGCACAATACTCTAACTCGTCTTAATTAACGCAGTACCTATACATTAATCCTTCAGACGTACATCACAGACACAATGGACAATTAGTTGAAGGACACTTGCACCGATGCTACATTAGTGATGAGCTACAGTCACTCGTTTTAAGGACTTAACAAAATATAAATATCCCATCCTTCCCAGCGACCATTCGTGGTTATCCCTGCTTTATGTACTTGTATTAACATAACCAATTATTCTCCAACCCGAGAGGAATTATAATTTTTTACTCGCCGCGCCGATTCGATTATTGAAATTAAAAACTCCATGTGAGCACTATTAAATTCATTAAACAGGACTAAAAAAACAAACAAATAATGGAGTCCTCGCAGCGACTGAGTGAACGAGTGGTTGAGTGGATTACGTACAAGCATTAATATGCCATTAATAGGAAGCATATTGATTATTGGTCAGAACGCTGTTAATAGGTACTTTCACTGACGCCAGCGCCTCGCATCATGGACATGATTTATACTTACACCGACGCTGAATTGCATAATTCATCTTCTGTGGGTTTACAGCATCAAGCGCGCCCCCCCGTTCTTATGGATAAAAATATTAAGCCAAATGGGAAACTTTTTTTAAGACCATTTTTATTTGGCTTAGCGCCCCGAAGTTGTGCAATTTCATCCTTGTAGACGCGCAAAAGTTAATGTTAACGTTTTGGAAAATTTTAATGGAGAAACTTTCGTCGAAAAACGGACAAGGATTCACCAAAGGCGGCTGTCTGTGGGTGCGGGCTTCCAAGCTCCCAGCTCCCAGTTGCGAGTTGCGAGTTGCGAGTTGCGAGAGAGAGCGTCTAAGTGTTGCAATTGAAATTTTGCTATACACACTGCCACACTACGGCGAAAGTTTTGTGTTGGCTCACGTTGCTAGGATACATGTCGGTTTTTGTCCTTCAAAAATGAATCTCGAAAACAACAGCACAGGGACGATGAGGTGGGGTTGGAATATTCATAAATCCGATTAGTTATTGTTCAATGGTGGAACGGAGTTATACAAAACTGCTCGGTAGTGGAAACTTTGTGAAATTTGTCATTGTCCAAAGTAACTAGGCATTAGGCTATGTCAGTGGATTGTCTCAGGATCGTAGAAAGGGAGACACATACAGCATATACCCACTCGTTCCAAAGAAAAAGGACCAACAAAGTTTTCTTTCGGTTTTCGGTTGTCGGTTGTCGGTTGTCGGTTCTGGGAACTAAATAATTTTGAAATAGGATAGTTCAACTGAACAATTTGGGATAAGAAAATTGAATTCATTAGATACCGTGGCTAAGGTACATGGTGTTGTGTGCATCCGCACACTAGGTGGTTGTCTATACCTGAAGAAATGGGTCAAAGGTGGGGTTATTCGTACACTTAATTCAATTTTCGGACTGGTTTGTTGCTATTGTTTAAAATAAATTTTCTTGAAACTTTTCATGGTGCGTTTCACCTTCTCGGCATGTTTCCATGGCTTCAACTTAAGTGCTGAAATTATAATGCAGCTCTGAGCACAATTAGGTTTTTGTGAAGTTATGGCGATGATGAATTTTTGAAGGACTCATTGAAAGTCGGTTGAACAAAGTCATATATTTGATGTACTAAGTGGAGTAGAGTTTGAGCTGCTTTAAGCATAGATTAACATTTATAATGCAGAACCTATAAACGCATTCTATGAAACCCGGGAAGAAGTTTATCAGGTACCAGTACGGAAGGGGTAAAGTACATTCTAGCTAATTTGTTTGATGGGTCTTAGTTAAACCTCCTCATCTAAAACAACTAAGAATATCTTCATTTGTGTCTGACACAGTTCACATTCGGGACTAGTCTCTTACACAACTGTGCGTGATATGACCGTGGAACATAACTTGATTGCTATTTGTTGGTAGTAACTACCTTCTTGACTTCTGCTCTTAGGTTGTTGTCAAGAAACTTTTTCCATTCTTGACCCAGGTGCACCCCATTTCCTACAAAATGCAAAATAGCTGGCAACTGAGTCCACCAAAGTTTAAATCATCCTCCTTACGTTTTTTGGTCAAGTTTTTTGCTCAATTTCGTCCACTTGACCCAAAAGGCTGAGGGAGAGGAGATATGTGACGAAATTGCATTTCAAGGGACTTTTTCCATTCTTGACCCAGGTGCACCCCATTTCCTACAAAATGCAAAATAGCTGGGAACTGAGTCCACCAAAGTCTAAATCATCCTCTTTACGTTTTTTGGTCAAGTTTTTTGTTCAATTTCGTCCATTTGACCCAAAAGGCTGAGGGAGAGGAGATATGTGACGAAATTGCATTTCAAGGGACTTTTTCCATGCTTGACCCAGCTACACCCCATTTCTTCCAAAATGCAAAATAGCTGGCAACTGAGTGCACCAAAGTCTAAATCATCCTCTTTACGTTTTTTGGTCAAGTTTTTTGCTCAATTTCGTCCATTTGACGTTAAAGGCTGAGTGGGAGGAGATATGTGACGAAATTGCATTTCAAGGGACTTTTTCCATGCTTGAGCCAGATGCACCCCATTTCTTCCAAAATGCAAAAAAAAGCTGGCAACTGAGTCCACCAAAGTCTAAATCATCCTCTTTACGTTTTTTGGTCAAGTTTTTTGTTCAATTTCGTCCATTTGACCCAAAAGGCGGAGGGGGAGGAGATATGTGACGAAATTGCATCTCAAGGGACTTTCTCCATGCTTGACCCAGCGACACCTCATTTCTTCCAAAATGCAAAATAGCTGGCAACTGAGTCCACCAAAGTCTAAATCATCCTCTTTACGTTTTTTCGTCAAGTTTTTTGTTCAATTTCGTCCATTTGACCCAAAAGGCTGAGGGGGAGGAGATATGTGACGAAATTGCATTTCAAGGGACTTTCTCCATGCTTGACCCAGCTACACCCCATTTCTTCCAAAATGCAAAATAGCTGGCAACTGAGTCCACCAAAGTCTAAATCATCCTCTTTACGTTTTTTGGTCAAGTTTTTTGTTCAATTTCGTCCATTTGACCCAAAAGGCTGAGGGGGAGGAGATATGTGACGAAATTGAATTTCAAGGGACTTTTTCCATGCTTGAGCCAGATGCACCCCATTTCTTCCAAAATGCAAAATAGCTGGCAACTGAGTGCACCAAAGTCTAAATCATCCTCTTTACGTTTTTTGGTCAAGTTTTTTGCTCAATTTCGTCCATTTGACGTTAAAGGCTGAGTGGGAGGAGATATGTGACGAAATTGCATTTCAAGGGACTTTTTCCATGCTTGAGCCAGATGCACCCCATTTCTTCCAAAATGCAAAAAAAAGCTCGCAACTGAGTCCACCAAAGTTTAAATCATCCTCCTTACGTTTTTTGGTCAAGTTTTTTGCTCAATTTCGTCCACTTGACCCAAAAGGCTGAGGGGGAGGAGATATGTGACGAAATTGCATCTCAAGGGACTTTCTCCATGCTTGACCCAGCGACACCTCATTTCTTCCAAAATGCAAAATAGCTGGCAACTGAGTCCACCAAAGTCTAAATCATCCTCTTTACGTTTTTTCGTCAAGTTTTTTGTTCAATTTCGTCCATTTGACCCAAAAGGCTGAGGGGGAGGAGATATGTGACGAAATTGCATTTCAAGGGACTTTCTCCATGCTTGACCCAGCTACACCCCATTTCTTCCAAAATGCAAAATAGCTGGCAACTGAGTCCACCAAAGTCTAAATCATCCTCTTTACGTTTTTTGGTCAAGTTTTTTGTTCAATTTCGTCCATTTGACCCAAAAGGCTGAGGGAGAGGAGATATGTGACGAAATTGCATTTCAAGGGACTTTTTCCATGCTTGACCCAGCTACACCCCATTTCTTCCAAAATGCAAAATAGCTGGCAACTGAGTGCACCAAAGTCTAAATCATCCTCTTTACGTTTTTTGGTCAAGTTTTTTGCTCAATTTCGTCCATTTGACGTTAAAGGCTGAGTGGGAGGAGATATGTGACGAAATTGCATTTCAAGGGACTTTTTCCATGCTTGAGCCAGATGCACCCCATTTCTTCCAAAATGCAAAAAAAAGCTGGCAACTGAGTCCACCAAAGTCTAAATCATCCTCTTTACGTTTTTTGGTCAAGTTTTTTGTTCAATTTCGTCCATTTGACCCAAAAGGCGGAGGGGGAGGAGATATGTGACGAAATTGCATCTCAAGGGACTTTCTCCATGCTTGACCCAGCGACACCTCATTTCTTCCAAAATGCAAAATAGCTGGCAACTGAGTCCACCAAAGTCTAAATCATCCTCTTTACGTTTTTTCGTCAAGTTTTTTGTTCAATTTCGTCCATTTGACCCAAAAGGCTGAGGGGGAGGAGATATGTGACGAAATTGCATTTCAAGGGACTTTCTCCATGCTTGACCCAGCTACACCCCATTTCTTCCAAAATGCAAAATAGCTGGCAACTGAGTCCACCAAAGTCTAAATCATCCTCTTTACGTTTTTTGGTCAAGTTTTTTGTTCAATTTCGTCCATTTGACCCAAAAGGCTGAGGGGGAGGAGATATGTGACGAAATTGAATTTCAAGGGACTTTTTCCATGCTTGAGCCAGATGCACCCCATTTCTTCCAAAATGCAAAATAGCTGGCAACTGAGTCCACCAAAGTCTAAATCATCCTCTTTACGTTTTTTGGTCAAGTTTTTTGCTCAATTTCGTCCATTTGACGTTAAAGGCTGAGTGGGAGGAGATATGTGACGAAATTGCATTTCAAGGGACTTTTTCCATGCTTGAGCCAGATGCACCCCATTTCTTCCAAAATGCAAAAAAAAGCTGGCAACTGAGTCCACCGAAGTCTAAATCATCCTCTTTACGTTTTTTGGTCAAGTTTTTTGCTCAATTTCGTCCATTTGACCCAAAAGGCTGAGGGGGAGGAGATATGTCACGAAATTGCATTGCAAGGGACTCTTTCCACGGTTGACCCAGCTACACCCCATTTCTTCCAAAATGCAAAATAGCTGGGAACTGAGTCCACCAAAGTCTAAATCATCCTCTTTACGTTTCTTGGTCAAGTTTTTTGTTCAATCTCGTCCATTTGACCCAAAAGGCTGAGGGGGAGGAGATATGTGACGAAATTGCATTTCAAGGGACTTTTTCCATGCTTGACCCAGGTGCACCCCATTTCTTTCAAAATGCAAAATAGCTGGCAACTGAGTCCACCAAAGTCTAAATCATCCTCTTTACGTTTTTTGGTCAAGTTTTTTGCTCAATTTCGTCCATTTGACGTTAAAGGCTGAGTGGGAGGAGATATGTGACGAAATTGCATTTCAAGGGACTTTTTCCATGCTTGAGCCAGATGCACCCCATTTTTTCCAAAATGCAAAAAAAAGCTGGCAACTGAGTCCACCAAAGTCTAAATCATCCTCTTTACGTTTTTTCGTCAAGTTTTTTGTTCAATTTCGTCCATTTGACCCAAAAGGCTGAGGGGGAGGAGATATGTGACGAAATTGCATTTCAAGGGACTTTTTCCATGCTTGAGCCAGATGCACCCCATTTCTTCCAAAATGCAAAAAAAAGCTGGCAACTGAGTCCACCAAAGTCTAAATCATCCTCTTTACGTTTTTTGGTCAAGTTTTTTGCTCAATTTCGTCCATTTGACGTTAAAGGCTGAGTGGGAGGAGATATGTGACGAAATTGCATTTCAAGGGACTTTTTCCATGCTTGAGCCAGATGCACCCAATTTTTTCCAAAATGCAAAAAAAAGCTGGCAACTGAGTCCACCGAAGTCTAAATCATCCTCTTTACGTTTTTAGTCAAGCTTTTTCTGAAGTAATACAGAAACAGTCATCAAACTCTAATAGAATGACTAGGATCAGGATCTCGTCAAAGGGCAGCTCGTGTGTAACGTAAACTTAAAAACGTGTCTATTAAGGATCCTTCACATATGTTATGACTACCAAGAAATTCAAATTAAAAATACATTCAGCGACTTATTGTTAGCAAAAGTTAAAAAGAAATATTTCTCTTGCTGACTCTGCTAAGGTTTGCATCTCAGTTAGAATCCAAATAAACCAAACAAATAATAAAAACACTTTGCTTCGCCTTCAGATGCTCTAACCAACATAAACACATTACGAAATCATGGTAGGTATCTCGAATCTCGATTAAAATGTCAGAATCGCCCCACTCACCCACCAAGGAAGCTATCTCAGCCTCTCGTCCAGCATAATCAAATAATTGATCTAATTCCCAGAAACACTCGGAGTTCCCCCCAAAAGGAAAACAACAAAAACGAAAAAACAAACTCCTGTGTGGTTTCATACTGCGTTAGATAAAATCATCAAAAGTTAAATATGTCTACTCCTCGTAGATACTCAAGAGCACATATCCTCAGATGAGGATATACTTCAAGTAAACCGTTTCATGTTTCTCCCAGAATGGTTTATGGTTCGTTTGGTGTCCCCCCTCGACTGGCAAACACAAAAAATCCAAATTAATTATCTCAGTCACGTCTCATAATTTCACCACCGAATCTGAGAATTATGAGTTATTGTGTGGATGTGGGGATACCTATGGTTTTTACTGCAGAAATGGGATCGTTTTCTCAAAACGTTCTGGTCTGGTGGCATGTGTTTCCTAAAAAAAACAAAAAAAAAAAAACAAAATTCTAGTAAATACATACATATGTACATATATCACGTTTTGTTGAAGTACTTGGCTGTTGGTATTCCACAACATTTGGGTTCGTCCTGGATGTTGAATAATAATCCACTTTGTGGAGTCAACAAACGTCAGGCACAGCCCTTGATGCAGATGAAGGATGTGAATGGCAGACGGTCAAAAAGTTTTAAATATATTTTTTCCTTAACCAAATGTAGCAGGGATTTATGCTGAAGTCCTTTAAGTTACTGTTGAAAGGACGAACACTAAAGGAAATGTAACCTAATCGAAGGCTGTTGTGCACCTAATTGGAGAACTCAATTTGGTTCCTGTAATCAAGCGAGGTTTCATATTGTTGATGTATGACGTTTGGGGACCTTTCTTCCGGTCAAGAAAAGATTGGGAACCTAAACCTCAAAGAGTCAAAGATGTTGAATAGCATGGAACATACACTATAGTCCACAAATTGCTGGAACTTTGAAGCACAAGTTCCAGTATTTTTTAGTTTTAATGGTTCATGTTGCGTATGAAAGGAGGTCAAGGTTTTGAGGACCGGTAAGGGCGAGGGCTAGAAAAATGGAATCCTTTGCGCGATAGGAATGCACTGATACTTGCCGTTCGCTTCGACGTCAACATTTCACGAAATAATTGGCTTAACCATTGGAAAAGAATGAGTAGGTAATTTGGATGAAGTTTGTATTTTTAATTCAAATAAAATAATTGGAGCTGTGCGCATATGTAGACTCAAAACAGCACTTTGACTCATACTAAATCCTTTGTGCAGTCGCCTAGAAAGCTACCAAAGGAAAACTATATCACATTTGATCCTCGAGATCAAAATCAGAGTGACTGATATAAATTTTCTAATGTTTCTCATATTTTCTTAGAGATATTTGAGAGAGCATTGGACAAATCTGCTTAGAGGCCTTTGGTTAGTTTGTTAGTCTCAGTATGAACCCTTAGCATGGTTTCAATCTGATTTAACTTTAGCTTTCGTTGACTATATGAGAATCTACAGGACTGCCGGAAACCCACAAATTTTGAATAGGAGACGGATCTGGCTAATACACCAATATCAGCACCTGGATCGGTTGCGTATGCGTAACCAAATTTTTCATACAATTTTCGGTGCAATTTTTTTTTCATTTTTCCCGGACATAGCAAGGCTGGAACTAGGCTCGTTTGTGCTCATGATACACAGAACCAAAATATCTGACTTGAAGTGAGCCACTAGCAAGTTTATTCAGGATGTCAGTACCGGGATCGGTGGTGAGCCACTAGGAGGTTCATTCAGGATCTCAGTACCCGAATCGGTGGCGTATGTGTAACCAATTTTTTCATACAATTTTCGGTGCAAATTTTTTTTCATTTTTCCCGGACATAGCAAGGCTGGAACTAGGCTCGTTCGTGCTCATGATGCACAGAACCAGAATATCTGACTTGAAGTGAGCCAATAGGAGGTTCATTCAGGATGTCAGTACCTGGATCGGTGGCGTATGTGTAACCAATTTTTTCATACAATTTTCGGTGCAAATTTTTTTAAATTTTCTCAGACATAGCGAAGTAGCAACTAGACTCGTTTGTGCTCTTAATGCACAGAAACAGAATATTTAACTTGAATTGAGTCACTAGAACTTAGATTCAGGATGTGAGTACTTGGATCGGTGGCGTATGGTCTTTTGGGCGTTTTCAGCATTCTCTACCACTCAGCACATGATAGCATAACCCTCTGTTTGAAAGCTGATAGTTCTTTTACTCAGTAGGATCGAGCTGTCCCGGGGTTTATGCGTCTTCTTGTAAGTGGGCCTACTTCCAACCATGTCAAATTCATCTACTATAACTGGGTCATGCAGACAATCTTGAGTTAAGAAGCTAAGAAGCCATTATTGTTTAGGTCGTAAAGAAGCTGATCAGTCACTATGGAATAGTAGCTTCTGAATGCACAACGTCAAGTCTCTCCCTCAGGTCCTCTATAGTCTCTTGCTACTCTCAGCCCTCCAACCTTGAATCTCTTGTTTGCTAGACATTTCGGAGTTTCTTTTCATTCGATAGTCGAATAATCGCAATCAAAGTTTGCCACTCGACATTTCTGGCAGTGGTTCAAGCGGTCGGTCACATTTTTGATGACTCGGTCCAATATGTGAGGCGTTATTCCCGCAATAGCATTTCGAATATTGGCCTCAAGATTCACCAAAGTGGTTGGCTCGCTACCGTAGACTAAGGACTTGACTTAGTAGAGTGGTGCCAAGTCGCACCATCGCGGCGGTCTACTGACGAACGCTCCCCAGGATATGACATAGCCGCCAAATGTAGCGCTGTCGTCTTGTTGGCATCAGAGCTCGAATATATCGATGTTGTCGAGCTCTGTTTAGAGAAAGTCGGTTAACATCACTCTATACATGAGACCATTGACGGGAAAGGTGTTTCCTTCCGACGAGTACTGAATATTTTGACAGGTGTCATTGGTTACTTTGACAGCTGCTGAAACATAACAATTGAAAAGGTATCATTGCTGGTCACACTTTATGCATTCATATTATAATTCCTTGAACACTATATTCATGATTAACATTTGATACATTCACATCCCGATAGCCTTTTAGGGTGTGCTGCCAGGTTAAGAGCTCTATCCTATGTCAAGCAAGAAACTAGAATGCACCATAAGTCAGTGATGAATGTAGCAATCAATTAATAACACTTGTCAATAGAGCAACATATCCATAACTAACTGATTAATACTGGAAAATAAAAGGAGTATTTACTTCAGTTGTTGACAAGTATAGGTAATAGAGGACACAAAGTCTTCAATATCATCCCACAGGCAGTCAGGAATTTTTAGATATGTCTTTGGAATACGATGACATTTAAACATATTCACTTTCCGACTGCAGTTACCCTTAAAGTATTCAACTGTTTTGATACGGTGGAGTAGACTAGAGATGTGAGAACCTGCCTTAAGGAAAATGTTTTAAGTGTCGTGTGTAATGCCTATACCTTACTAGACAAGCTGAGACTGACAATACAGGGTGGGCCAAATACAAGTTTCTTTTTGAAAATGCAATCAAATTAACAAAATTAAAATTTTTCTCCGCATTATGGCTTTATTGGTGAGAGCAAACATTCCCATTAATTACGGAACACAACGTCGTTCAAGTAACTGCCTCGGCTGACTTCGCAGTACCGCATTCGGTCACTCCAACTTTCCAAGACCTTCTTGATGGTTTCGTGCAGTAGCTCACGGATTGTTGGATGATATTGGCCCTAAGTGCTTGAATCGTTTCCGGATTGTTGGCATAACATCAGTCCTTCACGGTTCCCACAAAAAAAAAGTCGAAATGGATTAAATCGCTCCGAGCTCCGAGGCTTCCTATTGACAACGCCAACACGGCTGATAGCACGATTTGGGAATTTGGTGTGCAAAATATCGATTGTGGCATGGAGCGCCATCCCGCATGAACCAGAGGCAATTATGCCACCACTCAACAACCCGCACCAAACTGTCAAACTCTGTGGATGCATCGGCTTCTCGACAAGAAAAGATGATTTTTCGCCCTAAATCGTTGTCCAATTCAAGCTGCTCTAAGGGCCAAAGTCAATTCGACCTTGTAAGCGAATAATCCGAGATCTTTGTGCAGAATGTCCTCAGGCTAGTGCGTGAAATGTTGAACTGTTGAGATCGATGGCGAGTTGATGTTCGTGAATTGAGTCACACTCTCGGCTACAGCAGCCACATTCTCGTACGACGACGGGAACCATGAGTGTTGTCATTTCGGCCAAAACTTTGCAAATAACGCACTGTTTGGGCTACACAGCACTCACTTTGGAAATAAGCTTTCAATATTTCCCAACGTTTTTCAAGCGTAAAGCGACTCATTTCATTCCGCGGAGGTATTACACTGACTTTCTGTCAAGATTTCGAGCACTGACATCTGTCAATGTCAAAATAACCTATGATATAGAAAGAAACCACTAGATGGCCCACCCTTCATTTCCACCTAACTCAGTTATAATCTTCCTTAACCTTTCGAGACTATATCTGTGGAACTGAAATCGAATAGATTTTAAAGCAATCCTGTCCAGTTTTGTTGGACAAATCTCCTTCCTGCCTTGATTTGCTTATAATTACTTGCTTCACGTTTCCATGTTATTGTATTCCCATCTTTTGCTCTGCCCGTATCCTGCACAATACCAATTCCTCAACAAAGGAACAAATCAAAACTAAAGATAAATTTGCATATTCCATGTTCCTGCCGGCTGAGTGCCGAGGAGTGAAATTCAATTTCAACACGTTCTACAGATTTCATGATATGCAATCTCTCCATTGCATGATACAAGTATTTTTCAATGATTACCACCCAAAATATAAGCTCTCACAAGCCAGGGGGGTTAATTTGCACGTCCTTCTAGGTTCCATACCATCGCCAGCTACCCAGTACCTATATCGATTCAGTGTTATTCCCATTGCAACTGGGTGGCCAGAAACTAAAACTAAATCCAGCTGCACCTCCAGTCCTGCTGTGTGCCTCTGTGTGTGCATCGTATACTCTGGAGCGTTTCACCACAGGTACCATTCAAGTTTATAACATCAAAAGTCCACACTATCAGAATGCTTAATAAGAATCTCCTAATTTCGTTTCGGATTATTTTCCGCATTCTGGATGCGCTTGTGGAATAGAAAGTGGAATTTCCACAGCCATTAGCAAAAGTTTCCACAGTCATTTCCCAAATAAATTTCACCAAATGAACCCGGCCAACGAATTGTTCTGCACTCTCTCTCGCACTCTCTTTGGGATATGATCCATTCCTCTGGCTGGTGGGTTGAGAGGGTCCATTGCAATTCATAGGATTTGATTAGACTGTACCCGGGGCCCGGGTTGACATCAGGGCACAACTCTGTGCGCAAAGGGTGGCCAACTTTACTGCTGTACTCTTGGATTGTTCCAAAATGAAAGTTCATGCTTGCCACATGTATAATAAGGCATTTCGTACATCGAATACATCGTAGATGATTCGTATTTGCTAATCCGTAAATTTGTACCGAAATAGATCCGTAATTTGGGTGCAGGTTTGCTGTAGGAATACATTATTTTACTGTTCTCCTACTATGACCGAGCGTAGGATAGGTGGCAGCTGCAGATAGTTTCATTCCAAATGGAAACGAAACTGTTTAGTGAGATATTGTTTGACAAGAGGTGAACTAGGTTGGACGGGTTAATACGAAAGTCAGGGTATGAGTAAATGATTGTTGAGCCCTGGGTTATCGCTTCAAGCTGCAACGAGAGCGGCGGGATGATTCGAAAGTCATCTCATTATTCTATGACAGTATGGGTACTTGCACATATGTAGGTTGAGATTCATTAAAAACCAGGATATTGTTACTCCATTTTACCATTATAGAGTCTACCAGTAAGGGGATATATATTTTCCAATACTTACGCAACTTTAATGAAGAACGGGAAGGATGATTGCCAAACAAGTTTCTAAAATGTATTCCATTAACGCTGACCAGATAGTAATGATACTTTTTCCAATTGTCATGTTTCAGCAGCTGTCAAAGTTACCGATGTCATCTAGCTGTCAAAATATTTAGTAAGCTTTGCCATTTTATTGTGCATCATTTAGCGCTTGTCAAACTTGAGAAAATTATTAAAAGATATTATCGAAATTCCGGCTCAAAATACGAGACCCGAATGTATGCCAAAAAATCATCTTCTCGGACGAGGCCCGTTCCGTCCATGGTCTCAGGGATAGAATGATCTTAACCGACCTTCTGTATCCTAAACTCAACAATATCGATGTATCTGAGCTGTGGTTCCAACAAGACGACGGCGCTACATGCCATATGGACTACGCAACGCTCGAAGTGGTGAAGGAAAAATTCACCGACTGGGTCATCACATGGCGAGCGTTCATCAATTGAAGCCGAGGCAGCCATTAAAACGATGCTATTTCACACATAATGGCATGAATGTGGCTTCAAAATAAGGTCAGAATCAATTTTATATCTTAGACGGTTGTTTTTTTATTTAAATTGTTTTTTCTATCATTATTATCTGGTCACCCTATTCAATGTTGTAGATACATCAAGCACGCGCTAAATGTGTCTCATCGATTTCATGATTCTATTACCCAGTATGTATGGAGGATTGAAAGATCGAGTCGAAATCAGGGCTGTCCTTTTTCAATGTCATACAGGAGCCCATTTAAAGATTTTGGGAAGCTTTCGTAGAAAAATGTATCAAAAATTTGCATTTGACGATTAGTCTGACAGTATTTTTGTCTGCCGACTAGGACTTATCCTCGAAAACCCCTCCGAATTCGGTTTGGTAAAGTTCAATAGTCTTAACTATAAGCACGAAATCCAACCTTTATAAAACATTGATCCTGTCATATCTAGTACATGGGACCGACTACTGGATGATAAGTAAGAAATACGAGCTAGTAAACGAGCAATTTCGAGAAAAAAATTCTTCGTCGAATTTTCGATATCTATGAGGTGTTCCAAGATGTGGCTACAATCCAAAAAGCTAAAAACGTCATCTACGCTAGCTTGGCCACATCGAGCTCATCGACAATAATGCTTCAACAAAGAGAATCTTATGAAGCTATCGCAGATACTAGAGCGTTTGGTCTAGAGAATTGAAACAAGGTTTTCTGAGATTGAAGGGAATAGAAGGCTGCCCTGTCTCAGGCAGAAACTTTTTACGAGTCTTCATGTCCGGAGAGAGTCATAACCACAATCACGTAGCTCTGCGACCTCATGCCTTTGCGAACACATAACTCAAAGGCTCTCAAATGCGTCAGTTTGACAGTACTTCTTCAATGCTTTCAGTTGTATGTACAAATTCTTCCTTTAAGACCTTCAATTTTAAATTAGTAAGAAGCAGCCTTTTAAAAAAGTCCGATGCACATATCAGGGTGTTCATCTCTATACCAACTTATTGATTGAAAGATTCTTCTGTCTTTAGCGTCAAAGAATATTAGTGACAAGGGATTTTTATTGTCCCATAGTGAGCGCTGTGGCTCAAGTACTTTGGACCAAGGGAATCGAGGTTCGAATCCCAGCCAAAAAACCTAAAAGTTTTTTCACGGCCCTATCTCTCGCAAACGTCTGACAAACATCCGAGAGTATAACAGTCACGAAAAAGCTTCTCAAACAACAAATTGCCTTTCGGACATGACATTCGGATTTTTACCAGTCCAGTCTGCCAGGTTCACTTATTTTTCATTTAGTATCTCCAGATTCATAAGTATAAGGATGAAGGGCGCTTACTAGGTAGTAGCCGCTTTATTTATGAGTTAATTTTGGAGAAATAAGTTTCCTGGAGAAGCACCACGTCGGTGTCATCTTCCTCTGAAACCCACACTTTATCCACCAGAACTGGTGCAAACATCAAAATAATTAAAATCAATTATGCCAACTCGTCGATCGGTATGGTAGCTACTTTAATCCAACAAATTCATAAAAGAAATAAGTGTTCAATTATATTGCCACATAAAATTACCTCATAAATACATTACAAGGCAAAACACTCAGCGTTCAACAGTTGCATGAAATCCTTTCTTTATAACTCATAAAGTTTACAATTAAATTAAGATAAGGACACCAGAAATTTGATTGCCGTTAAAGCTAATTGCATACCTAGCCAAAGTAAAAATGTCGTAAAATATTTTTATAAACCCAATCTGGGTTGTAAATCTATACGATACATTTTTTTTTTTTTTGCATCGAATAAATTATTTCATATTTCTTCTGGCAACTAGCGCCGTTTGTTCAATTCAGGAAGTGCACTCGAAAAAAAAGCTTTCCTCATCATATGCACGAACCGAAAGGTGTGGTAAAGCAAGCACCTCACCACACCAGGCAAATACTAATAATGACGATAAAAAGAAAGACAGTGGGACCGGCAGAAACTGAGTTCTGATTCTGGAAAATTACGAATTCCTAAAACTCCTTTACCCTTAAAGCTCAAAGGTTACCAGTTACAAAAGAGTGTCCTCCTAGGCTCAGTGTCCCTTCAAGCATTAAACAAAATTGTAGAAAATTTTGTGTGGCCTATAAACTTGTCAATAGATGGATACTTTTGCAAATATGAACGAACTTCATGAGGCGTGAACATGTATGTACATATCTCATAAAAAAATGGAATCTTTAGTTATTTTATGAAACCCCAGAGGATACTTTTGGAATAAATGGAATCCTTTCTTCGCTTTTTAAAGAAGTTCCAATTTAGTTGTTAATCTGTGCAAACGACCATCACAACTCTTAGTGCAAATCTATTCCTTGGGTGACACCTTCCAAGATGTTGCTGTTTATTCAGAAGAAGGTTCCATCGGAACTATAGATGGAGCTATTGGGATCTTTTCATCCTGAAAGCTAGTTATTCTAAGAAGTTGGTGTTTTTGTCAAAGTCATCATTTGGAGTGCTCTTTAGTGATGAGTATTAGAAGATAAAGTAGTATAAGAGAGCCAAGGCATCTCGAGCCAACTCATAAGCAATGTGGGGGACCACAGTTAAAGATGGTCAAAGTCGATCAAGTTCCACCTCCTTTCCTTAGAGAGAACAATAGGGACGATAGTAATCATCAAACACCAATTTTCACCTTAAAGGATTCCACTCCTGAATTCTAGGGCACTATTCGCGAGTGCCATGTAAATAGTGGTTCATTTAGAGGTACTTCTTGTCAAAGGATTTTTTGACAGATGACGTTGTGTTAACCTGTCATGGTAGTACTCAGTATTTTTTGACATTTGATCATTGCAAGACTTAGGCCGCCACAACGTCTACCAATTATTCAGCTGTATCACGAAATACAGCATTATTCGTGTACTTAGAGCAACTTATGGTGTATGTACATAGTCCGCCTACAGAACGCATGATTCCCTATACTATTGGGAGGTTTGAAACCCAATTTTCTAACTAGACAATGAGCAACCAAATAGACCAGATCCAACATCTGGTGAAGAAAAAGCTGAGAGTGTACGCAATAAACGCGATAAATCGATTCGGCGCTGTTCTCAGCAGCTGGGCTTGTCGCATGCAACAACTTGGCTTAAAACCATACAAAATACAACTCATGAAGGAATTGAAGTTAGCTGACTCCTTGTCCTCTGGAAAAGCTTGAAGAGAATCTACTTTATTCGACAAAAATTTTCTTTAGCGATATGAGGCATATTTCTAGCTTCATCATGGGTACGTTAATAAGAAGAATTGCCATATTTGGGCTGAAGACATTGGAGTCCCATTATACACAGACAAAACAACGTTTTTGTGTGGTTCATGGGCTGGTGGTATCATCGGTCCATATCGAAGTCAGCCAGAACATATTGCTCTATATGAAGACCATGATCTCCAGGACATTTGGTGCCAACAAGACAGCGCTACTTGCCACACAGCCCATGAAACCATGGTTTTATTGCGTGAATAGTTAATTTCTCCTTTTGGACCGTTGAAATGGCCCTTTAAATCGTGTGATATCACACCTCTAGACGTTTTCCTTAAGACAACTACGATTAAGGAATTGGAAGCCAACATTGCTCACGTTATTCGACAAATACCACTCGAAATCCGAGGATGCGTCATCGAAAATTGGAACCTTAGAATGGACCATGTTAACCGAAGTTACAGCCAACATTCAAAAGACAAAATCTTCTTAAAAAATAAATGTCAAGAATGGTTCTTTTGTTTGATAACAAAAATAATTCGATAAAATCGAATTTTCAAATATTATTTTATTTTGAAAAAGGACCTCTAAAGCAATCACCCTTTAGTTACTTTCAAATAGGTCATATCGAGGGTTGACCTCGTAACCACATGAACTAGATAAATCTGCTAACATTGAAGTTTTCTAAAAATTGCTTCAATTTGTCTTTAAATTATATACTGAAACACACTTGTAAAACACCGATTATTGGTCAAGAAAATCGACACAATTATTCCACGCTCTTGCGGTGTATAGCTTGTCTGTGTGTATACTGCAGCTGTCTAGTTCACAAATGTCAAATATGATTAACGTATGACGCCATTTGCACATACTAGATCTGTTCGCGTACTCTTTAAAAATTACGAATTTTCACCAAAATCTACGAAGAGTCATCAAATCCTGTTCGAGTACGCAAAAGTTTATTAGATTTTCGTAGAAGAGAGCGCTCACGAGAAAGTAAAAAAGTTCCCCATGCAACGACTTTTAGTGCAGGAAATTTCTGTCAAATCTGTCAGATACCTGTTACCTGTTTGTTGTTTGTGTATTTTCATACATTTGCTTTTGACGTCTAAAAAGTGGGCGAATTTCTTTGCTTTCTCGTTCGTTTACATCACAAGTCTCTGAGAGAATTTTAACCCCACTCCTTGAAATTTCACAATCTACGAATTTTGGTGCAGAAAGTACGCGAACAAACCTACTATAACACCTTCCGATAGGATGATCAATTCTGGACCACCTTGTATGAATAAAACCTGTCTTGACAAAAAGCTAAAACTATGACATACCATCCTAAACCATGAGGAAAAAATAAAATCCATTCTCTGTCATGTCAACATGAATTTATTTCAAATTTAACACTAATTCTAAAATCAAAAAACAGTAATACTAATCAATTTGATTGTTTCAAAATAAAATATATAAAAAAGAAGAACACCCAGCATTAAAACAGGCAAACTGTATGTAATGTACGTAACTTTATATTAACAATTTCCATTGACATCTCAATACATAAATATTTGCTCTATTCATTGTCTGGTTTATTACTATAATTATGTATATGAACATAGGTTTATATAAAAATATAAATTTATTTGTATATCAAAAATTATGAAAATACATTTGTTTTTTGTTTAATCACTTGAATAAAAATGATTGATTTTATTTTTTTTATTATTATTATTCAGTTTTAGAACAAAAACAAATATAGTACGTAATCGTTAGGTGTAAAAGAAAATGTTTGTATAAACTCTTTTGATTTTGTTTTTTACAATACAAAACTGTAAAATAGAGTTAAAACAATTGGTATACATGTAAAAAGAAAAAAGAAAAGAAAAAAAGAAAATTCAAAATTCCCGCAGCCTTAAATAAAACAAACTCAGTTATAGTTCATACTTTCTTATAAAGTAACATCATCGGTTTATTTGCTTTCTTTGTATGTTTTTGTTTCACTATCCTACGTAAATACCTTGTATTTATTGCAAAATTCTTTAAGTAAACTTTAATGTTTTTTTTTTTTTGTTTAAATTAGGTACTTAAAAATATATATGTGTGTCAGGCATATATATCCTTTATAACAATATCAAATGTACACAATTTGAACATGGTTATCTTTAAGCACATTACTAAGCTAAGATTATTTTTTTTTTGTTTTTTTTTTTGTTCATATATGTATATATGTATATATATTTTTATTCTTGTTTGTCAAGATGAGAATCTAAATGTAGTAAGTTTGTTGATTGCTTTTGGTTTATATACCGTAGAATGTTTATTCGAACATGGCCATTGTTGATGTTGGCACCACCTCCAAGAGCAATTGGAAAAATAGAGTAACTTTACCTGAAATTTAAAAAAAAAAAGAGAAAAATACGGTGAGTGATACTATAGATATTCAAAATTTATGAAGTTCAAGTAGATAGGCCGGACGGAAGCGGTAATATAAAGTTTTCACAAAAACGCATTGACTCTGTTCAAAGTGCCTAAGGATGAAAGTTGGCTTCAAAATTTGACCCTAATTTGAAATAAATGATGATTTTGACTTTCTGACTTTTTTGGGAGCCATGACTTAAGTGGGTAATGCGTTGGACTGCGGAGCAAAGGGATTCTGGGTTCAGTCCCTGAAGTATTTCTTTTACGGTCTCACTTCTCGCGAACATGGAACAAACCTCCGAGAGTACAACTGTCATTAGAGCTTCTTAAATAAAGAATTGCCCTTCAAATACAAAGTAAGCCCCTTCCATTAGTGTAAAGAACATATGTAACACCCATAACACCAATGGTTGTGAGGATTAGGCGCTGGGGCCAATAGACCTGTTGCACCAAATATCTACAGCGTGTGCCATCTTTTGTGTCGGTATGTGAATATTGAATAACTTTAACAACCGATTTTCATATATGAGATACTTTTGTTGAACAATTTATTTGGACAAGTATTTGAATATAACATCGATCTAGTGGCCACCTCCAAAGCAAAATGTGCCCTTTTTGCTGCGTTTTCCATCACTTTTTCGAACATCTCGGGCGGTATAGCGATAATTTCGGCCTTGAGTTCTTCAAAGATCTGAGACTTACTGGCGTACAGTTGGCCTTTCAAATAACGCCAAAAAGAAGAGTCAAATCTAGAAATCTGGGTGGCCAGTCAATGTCGTTATTTTTTGACAGCACATATCCAGGGAACTTTCGTTGGAGAACCTGCATTGTTTGATTCGCAGTATGGCATGGCGCACCGTCTTGTTGAAACCAGTAACCGTTCAGACATTTCATACATTTGTGGGCAGATATAATGGGCCAATGATGGTTTTGGCGCAAATGTCGGCAGTTTTTGGTCATGCGTGTTTACTGGTCATCGAGATTGCGTAATGGGCCTCGTCTGTCATCAAAATTTTCAGGTTCAGTGTCAACCATTGGCTGTATTTCAAGCGACGTGGACTGTCTGTCGACAATATTCTTTATATCGAAATAAATGCAAATCGTCCTTCAAAATGCGCCTTCCAAATGCTGAGCTCGTTGACGATACGACACATATGGGTTCTCAGCAACACTCTATCTTACCGCTTCAACCAGTTCATAGGAGCGTCTTGGGTGAATGACATGTGGACGCTCTCCCACTGTCCCGTGCTCAACAAAATTTGACACCAAACGACGTTGCCAGTGTTGTGTTGTCAGTTGGGGCTTGTTGGCCACGATATTTTCGCCGATATGCACGTTGAGTTAACACAACTTCAATGCACATCTTCACCATTTTGGAGCATTGTTTCGTTATGAAGCTATTCACCATTAAAATTGTATAGAATTGATGTTTAGAAAACATGTCTATTTAAGTCAATCGGTTGATAAATGTCAAAGTTATTCAATGTATACATTCCGACATACTCTGTATATATCTAGTTAGTTCCCTCATTACAAATTTTGCAGAATGTCACGTAGTCTGTCCTAGGCTTTCAAAACTCAAACTCAAAAAAGAGCAGAATTAGAAAATTTCCAAAAATTCCTTTCTATTACTTAGTTCTGACTAAGATACATACGTATGTATACCTGTAAGTCTTGACCCTCTTTGGTTATTATGAAATGTGTTATACCACTTTTTCAGATGTTAAGTTTTTGCGTGACACCCCTTTTAAAGCTCGATCTAGCGGTAGGGGAAACGACTAAAATGGATGATGTAACGAAATTCAGTAGACGTTCAAGACCCTCGTAGGATAGAAAGTTACGAATGGATTTCTTTCATTCAGATATCAAAATGTAGATAAGGTTTGCAGGGTGTTGCAGAGCCTAGATAGCTCAAATAAATTTCAGACTAAATGTCAAACTCGTGGAGAAAAATGAGCGTTACATAGCTCGCTCGACTGATTCGCTCAAGCCGAAATGAAAAAAATCTACTCCCACCAAGAGTGCATCAAAAAGTTGTACCAGTGTTGTGATTGATGGAACTGAAGGGTTCAGAAACTGAAGGGAACTCCTAAAAGGCGTACTTGTGGGGACTGTTTAGCCAGGTACGAGCTGCTGTCAGCCCTTAATCTCCAAATGTGTTGAAATGCTACACATAAGGCATATCAAGGTAGAAGAGTTTATAGCGAAACCTAAAGATGCCATTCCCTAAGACTAGAATAATGGAAACGTAGTCAAATCGACTATTGCTGTAGACTTGTAAGTATAGTACACGTTAAGATGTGCTCGCTTTTGGCTTACTAACAACCGTGTCATGAGCGACATAGTACGGTCTGCGAGGATCAAATAGGAAACATTTTGAAACACTAGTACCAAACCATAGTTGTGGGTAGGTAAGTACACTATTTTTAAAGAGGAATTGGTAAAGTTCAAGTAAGATCGAAACTCAGGTAACATGGGGGCTAAATAACAGACACCTACCACCGCCTGCTCACTGAAGTAGAACAAGAAGTAAATTTAAGGAAAAAACTTATACTAATCATAAATACTTACGCATAAATCTTGGTGTGAATCCAAATTTAACAAATGGCACATAAACGATCAATCCGGCCAATATGAATCCCAACGCATACAAGTACTCAATCTGTGGCTTATCGATGATAGGCGCCACCACAAGATAGCCCGAAACGACCAAAACCAAAACTGGAATGATAAGTGGCACTTTGTATGGCCGCGGATAGTTTGGTTTTGTGTAACGCATCACAATCAGCGCCAGCATAGCACCGCCATAGAAAATCCATGCGGTGAAGCTGAAGAAGTCAATCAGCGAGTCAATAGTTCCGTACAGCACCATGGCCGATGCGATGAGCGACTATAAATAAAAAAAAAAAAATTAATGAAACCAGTGAACATTTCAAAAATCCATATCCTTACGTGAAATATGAGACCAGGTGCTGGCGTCAAACGACGAACATGGACATACGATAGAATATCAAGCAAATGTCCCTCTCGGCTAGCAGCAAAGCATAGTCTAGAACCCCAAACAGACCCATAAAAACCATAAAAGTTAATGTAAATAGAAAGGTCTTACCTTCCAGCTGCAAATAGAGTACCATTAGCACTACCAAACGTACTTATAGTCACACTAAGCGGCATTAGCCAAGCCATTGTGCCCAATATACGATTACCAAAGGTAACCGCAACAGCTTCTGATTCAATCATTTCGGTGGGTGACATCGCAGCCAAATACGAGACATTTATCAATGCATAGGCCAACGTTACCAATGGTATACCAATAGCAATCGATCTTGGTAGGTTCTTACTGGGATTCTTGATCTCTTCGGTTACATAATTTAAATTGTTCCAACCGTCATAAGCCCATAGGCCGGTGTAAAACGCCGTCGCAATGGCTCCCAGTGTCGGTGTTGGTCCATTAAATGCGTTCTGCAGATGCTGAGTATTTCCCTGAAACAGCTTATAAGCTCCGCCACAAATCACAATCAGTACAGCGACCAATTTAGCGGCTGTAAATATATTCTGAACAGCCATGCCCAAGTTAACACTATAACAATTGACGAACAGAATCATCACTGTTGAGGGACAGAAATAATAAATTTTTGTTTGTGTACTCTTGTTTTTTTTCGTTTTCCTGCTAGAGATGGCTTATGATTAAATGGAAAATGTATTGTTTATTACATACCAATTGCAACCAATGCAACCATCTTCACAACCGACGTTGGTGGATCACATTCCTTCACGAAGGCTTCCACTGCATACTGTGCAAATGAAAGACATATAATTGCCATTTGTGATGGCTTTAACACCAAAGTCGATACCCATGAAAATAAAAATGCCGGAGCTGGCCCAAATGCGTCCATAAAATAGGCCCATTCAGCCCCAGATGAAGTGTTCATTGTGCCTAATTCAGCATATGCCAGAGCGCCTAAAAAAAAAAGAACAAAAATATATAATTAATACTTGGAATACTTGTAATACTATATGAGGAGCTGCGCATACAAATAGAGCTTAAAGGGTTAGTATCTCAAGCCTTGACCAACCGTCAGAAATTTACCTATCTTGAAAATACCGAAATTGTTATCTGCCATAGAATGCTTTGTATTCCTACCTTTTGGCCAAAAACGACAGAACACTCAACATTTAACTGCGCCATACTTATCAGTTCATTTAGTAACAACGTACACCCTACTAACTAGAGGGAACCTTACTTCTTCAATTCAGTTCCCAGGTTCGTCTACTCGTGTACTCAATCCGAGGGCATCTGACCACAGGGTCTGCATTGCCAGTAGAATAAATGGATTGTGGGCTCCTTCAAGCCATTTAAAGCTCCCTGAAGTGATGGTTTATTTCAGCGCTTCTATAGAAGGCAATAGATCTTATCATGTCGGGTATGAATGCTTTGTTTAGAGCCAGCTACAATTGGGTTTACATCCCTACTACCAGAAGGCAGAAAAAAATTTGGAACTTCATCCGTAAACCAAGCCTAGTGAGCTGTCCAGAGACTTAAAATATTCATATTAGAGCCCGGTTAGATCACTAGCCTCTTTGCAATTCGATTAGTTTGCTTAGAGGAAGGCAAAACCCACGGAAGGTCCATTATGTTGTAAAGAAGATTAAAGGGTCATTTCGTTTCAAGAATATAGCTCTGTGTGCCTTGCTTGACATTGAAAACGCTTTCGACAACACTGGCTATAACTCAATAACAAGGCTAATTAGTAGCAGTGGTATCAACCTTTGGATACAATTTGAAAGTCGAATCATTACTTCCTTAGTCAGTGTCTGTAAGGGTGACTCCCCTTCTGTGGTCACCAGTCATCGATAAACTTCTAGTCGATCTACAGAGATTAGACTTCAGACTACATTGGCATCGATTACGCGGATGACCAGCAGGATATTCCTGACTGAACTCCATTGTTAACCGTATCGAAAACTCTGTTATGTTAACCTTACTAAAGGGCGACATATGTCATTTCAGATAGCTCTGCCGAGCCCCTATATGGGTTAACTGCTATATGAGTCAATTCCAGCTATGATGCACTACAGTCTCTTACAAGGCAGAACAAGGCTAAACTCGGTCATTAAGAAATTAGAGGCAAGAAATCGGGAGATGAAGTAGCTGCCGCTGACTCAGAATCTGCGTTCGTAGCACTTGTACACCCTACTAGGGGTGTCAACTGGGCTACCGCCACAGCGCTGATTAGAGAATGCAAACTAAAACGTCATCTGTTTCACTGGAAGTAGATACACTTCTTGAGTTGAGACACTCTTAAAGATTAATCATGCCTTAATCCTAGAAGGAAATCTTCAATTTAGACAAGGTTACATAGTATTAGAAAGCTGGCGACCTTTCTCACATGCCACAGAAACCTAAAGTATCACCGTAACAAATTTATTCTGTGCTCAGGTACAGCATTACATTGGTTAAGGAGACTTATTTTGTATAAAGAAATATACTATCTTTCATTGGAGAGTTGGGCTAAATCTACACTTGATCCTTTTCGCAGTATTAGCCATATGAGCCAGGATCAACACAACACAGAAATACATACAGAATTGAGATTACTCAAGGACTAGAGGACCTTTGTATAGACTGACATCGTAAAACACTTAGTAGGCAAAACCAAGGCAGCCATGTGTTAGCAGCATACCCTAACTTTCTTCGTAATTCAGTGAGAAATAATAGGTATTTCTAGAACTCTTTACAATATTCAAGATCCAACCTCAAAGCTTAAACTACCATCTTTTAAATATCGATAGCGACAGTCTCAAACTGAAATGATAACGATTCTTTACCAACTTGCTCTGGAATTACTCACAAAAGTTTGTCTAGCAAAAGGGGCTCAGAAATATGAACATCAGATGGCACTAAATACTGTTTGAAAATGAAATTTTGGAGAAGTCTTTGCAAGCATTTAGCCAAAACATTCCTCAGCCAACAATCAACAGCAGTCAAGAAAGATCAAGCAAAGTAAAGCTGATAGAGAAGCCTACGACCGAAGATATTCTTATGGACATATTCTTATGGAACATAGTTTGTACATTCTCACCAATGATAAACTAGATTGAGGGCTTGCTTCAGTTAAAACCACGACATACGACATGCACAAATAAAGGGTGACCAGATAGTTATGATACTTTTCCCAATTGTTTTGTTTGAGCAGCTGTCAAAATGATCAATGACATCCAGCTGTCAAAATCGTCAGTAAGGATTAGCATTCCATCATGGATCATGCATCACGCGAAAATTATTAAAAATTCCATCGAAATTCCAGATCAGTTGTAAATACACAACGTGAACTGCGTAATGAGGTTGGTCGTCATCATGGCTTTAGTGTGAAGGCAATTCGTCGCACCGTGTAAAAGTTTCAGCATGAATACACTCTTTTCGATCTTAAGCCATCAACCAGAATGGTGAGTGAATGGTGCGAAATGAAGAAAACATATCCGCCGTAGTGGCCATTGGCTATATCGATTCGGCGCCGATCAGTTAAATTGGGCATCGCTAGAGAGTCAATCAGACTTACATAGCGTTTGAAGTTGGGCATACATCCATATAAGAATGAATTGAAGATGGACGACCATAGACAACGCCAAAAGTTAGCTGAAAATGTTGGCCGGAAATACGGATTTTGTCCAAAAAATCATCTTTTGGAAGAGGCCCATTTTAGGCTTAGCAACTATGTTAACAAGCAGACTTGCCATTATTGGAACGAACACAATCCACAAGTGTTTGGTTCGGTTTAAGGCATCAATCATCGAACCTTATTTCTTTCAAAATGAGGACGGAGACACCGATACCATCGATAGTCTAAGGATACAGAGTGATGTTAAGCCATATATCCGCGCTTGTGGTTCGAACAAGACAGCGCTATATCCCATACAAGCGACACAACGCTCGAAGTTGTCAAGGAGAAATTTGGCGATTGACAAATGCAATCTTGCGACTTGACATCACTCGATTATTTTCATTAGCACTACGTCAAGTCCGAGTCAAGTCGAGTCGCTATTGCCGGAATAATGCAGCACCTAATGAACTGAGTCATCATAAATTGGACCAACCGCTTGAAGCACTCCCCGCGAAGCCGGGCGGCCATTTGAATGATGTTCTATACCACATATAATGGCATGAATGTAGCTTCAAAATGGAGCCAGAACTAATTTTGTACCTTACACCGTTGTTATTTTGTTTAAATTTTTGTTCTTATCGTTTTTATCTGGTCACCCTATATATATCAAAGTACTAACCAGAGGCAATAGTCTGACAAGTACAAGCCTCCAAATAGCACTCGAACTGCAACACTTTCTGCGTCGCAATATTTCTCTATTAGTCTAATTATTTAATTATTTTAATAGTGAATGGAACAATTGTTTAGATTTCACTGGAAATGGATGATCACAGACAAAAGCCTCAATGACAGATATTCTCACACTTGTTTCTGGTAACACGTTGTAAACTAAAAATTCTCTTTTATTTCATTTACTACTGTATCCTGCCTGTCATCGATGCTGACAGTCCGACAGTTGAATATTAATTTAATAATATATACACTAAGGCGCCAATCCTCACAGCATTTCGTAGAGACGCAGTGCCAAAATATAGCTACTGACGCATAACTCATCCAAAAAATGCTCGTGATACCCACGACACCCGCACACACTTGGTATCCAAATATCTGTGCTCTTTTCCATGCATCTAATTATAACTTCCATAAAGTCATTAATTAGTGCAAAAAAAAAAGTATTTCACCATAAAAATAACGACATGTACATCCCACTGCTAACCAAATCAGTAGAACCGTGAATGAACAGATCCTTGTGGATTGCGTCACATCAGAACTTCCGCAAATAAATACGAAAAAATAGCATTTTGACTATGACTACTAGAAGCTATGTATATAAATAGAGAATCTTACAGGTTCTACGTATAAATTAAAAGAATAAATTGTACGATTTGCATTACATCGCCACTTGTGGATTCTAAATCAATTTTGAGATACAAACCAAAGAATCAATTTAATTAGTGAAACGGGACGTTGCTGTCGAAATGTACATATAGATACAATTCTGTATTTCAATTAATTGAACAACTAGACACTATGTATGGCACACGTTATTCATAATTGTTCAGGATTGTCATGCCCAGATCTGTGCTTACATCTGTGTAGTCGAAGTCGTATCTATGACTATGAAACTGGCTACTTGATGCATGCAAGTGGTAAAATTAGACTTTCAATTGAACGGCGGTTTCTGTTTGTCAATCAAAAAATAAAAATAAAAATAAAGAACAAGTCAGGGTGTAGAGTGATTCTGTTTATTGCTAGACGCTCGTAGCTAAGTACATAATGTAAGTATTTGTTAGGTTGTGTAGTTTTTGGCAAGGATTACATGAAAATATTTTCCCACCAAACAAACTACAGTCTAGACGGAATAATTTTAGACGCATTTATAGGATTTATCACTCATTTTCATGTGCAGATAGCATGTCTGGTAAATTTTACCTACACCCTAGGATTGAAGTATTGTTTTGACAAGCTTTACAATAATAAACAAGATCACGGCTTCTATTTATTTTTTATTTTTTTTTTGACTTTACTGTGATTACAATGTAAGCATATATTTATTTATAGATCATCGAATCGGAAAGTTAGATATTGGAAATGAACTGAGGCGTAGAACGATGAGAACGCCCGTTTGAACGCCTATAATTATTGGCAACGTAATGATCACTTCTGTAAGCCAAGCGCCCATAAGTATAGAATTAACTAGTTAACTACAAAGTCTAGTATATGGTCATGATTTGGTGCTAATTATAGGTAAGACAGTGTTTGACGTTAGGAGGGGCATAGAAAAAAGTCTATGTAACGAAATTTGGTAGGCGTTTCAACCCTTTCTATCACAAGTAGTTGTTAATGGATTTTGTTTTTTTAGACATCAACGCATGAGGCATATTATACTCTATACTCTGGTGTAGAAGGAATACATAACCGGCCTGGACCTCCCCTTAAAAGGAGGTTTGTAACAAACATTTCAGAGTCTCAAGTATAGCACACTGTTGATAAGTAAAGGCTGTGGATCGCATGATGGTCGGAAGACAATTTTGTTTCCTCTTAACAGGGACAACCTGTATAAACACATAAATGGCAATAATAAATTCCTTACACAGTCCTTGAGACAAGTTGACCATACGTCCATGGGAGCACGTACAATTTTCATAGTCCAACGTCTGGTGTATATAGCGCAAATAGGTCAACTCCCAGTATGGCCCTTGAGAACATGCTCGAGCTCTCCCAACTCCCAACATTTTTATTTGGATGTGGACGGGCTACAATACCGGACATAGCACCATCACCAGGTGGTCTAACGTCAATGAGTCCTCCGATTACCTCCCCCTTATTAAGACAGACAACATCATCCTCGACTCCAAATTTCCCTCCACAGAGCTGAACAAATGTTGGGATCATCAACCCGAGCTAAATATATGTACGTCTTCACGGACGGGTCAAAAACAGGCTCAAGAAATATTTCAGTGGAATCACAAAAATTTCCCACGCGAGTCTGTTCCAAGCGGAAATAAATGATATTACCGAGACCTGCAGGAGTTCATCTACTCTTAACAATAAGTAACATGTAGACATCTACAAAACCACCACTTGCATCACAACCAACCGAGAACTAGTCAAAAGATGTAACGAGGAAATCCCTTAGCTCTAGGCACGGCATGACGCTATGATACATTTCGAGACACATGAACTTCCAAGGAAATAAAAGTCCCGATAAACTACCTAAAACAGCTTAGGAATCAAAGAACGAATTAGTCGATCCAACCCTCCATTAGTCCCCGCACTTCAAAAATCTCCTCGGACTTCCGCAACATGACCGAAGCTAAGTGGAGCACACTCTCCTCGTGCGGTATTTTGAGACTATTTTGGGCCTAATACAACGATAATCCCAGCAGAGAACTTCTATCATTCATTGAACTACAGCTGACCCTTCTCATTGGTATCTTCACAGACCTATGCAAAGAAACCGGCGACTCAGAGGTAGTGGTAGACATAACGTACTTTATCTGGAAATGCTCAAGTCTAGTCGTCAGATCTAGGTACCAAACCTTTGGGAAATAATTTTTGACGACTAGCTGACATGCCCCCTAAAACCACCTTAAAATTCATAACAAAAACAAGCAGGTTCAGGAGGTCCGTTGGAATAATTCTTGTTCTTTTTTTCGAGGTATCCCAAACCGAGAAACACAATGTATCCATCGAGATCCGGGTCAGATTGTACCATCTTTGGCTGCATTCACCCCTTAAACTAACTCATCTATGAATTTTCATTTGCTGTGAGCCAAGTTTGAATGGTTTTTGCCTTATTAGCGGCAAGATAGGCTCATTGGGCGGTCCCAACATACTTTCCAAAACCGTTTCCTTACTCTCTTTTCACAAAAAATGGAATTTTGTAACATCTTCACGGGATACTCTCCATCAAACCGTGACAGCAGCAAGGTAAAGGTCTATTTGAACCTTCAACGAAAGCTCAACACCTTCTTTAGATGATCGAGCATAAGCTGAGTCACTTTGCTTACAAAATCCTTCTTTAAGGAGGATTCGGCGAAGTTCAAAACAAGCCTAATCAGCCTTTCTCCAGTAAAATCTTTGTCTCCGAATGGCCAGTATGCCTATTGTGCGGCTCCTAACCTAGGCCTTGATTTATGACAGAGGACAGTGACATTTGTTGACTTCACCTTTCACGAGACAAGACTTTATGGTCCCACACCATATTGCTACTTCTTTGTACCTTCACGGTTTTGATGGCTTCTGGTGTTTAGACGGTACGTGGTCTTCCCATTCTTTGACATCAGCGTTATCCGCAAATAGTTTAATGGTGCGATAGACGAACATGCACCTGATTTCTAATGGAGTATGGCTTCTTCGATATCCGTCTTCCGAAGGGTCACAGCGTCAACGCTCATCAGCATAGAAATGTCCTCATGAATCTTCCTTAAAACTTGTCAAAGGAGCTGACCAAATATGTAACTAAAACCGACACAAGTCAACACAAGAGTACAGCTCATACCAGAGGCTGTGTAAGGAATCGATAGAAGTTGTAACAGACGGGAATAGAATAGACTTGCTTACAAACAGAATTTTCAAAAAGAACAAGATTCAATGGATTTCGGATAAAAATAGATGACTTTACGGAATTTCTTCTTCCTACGACACCTCGTAGACTTTCAGAGAATTGCTTTAAATGCATTGTCCCCCGACCGTCACTTTCTTTTCCAAAAAAAACAGCAAAAATTTTGACTCCCAGTCAAAAGTGCAAAATTTGGCATCGGCTATTCAACCTTACTCTACGAGCATCTTCTCTATTTTGAATATTTTGCAAATTTACCGGAAATAGCATTATTTTTCCTATATACACATATTTATCAAAAGAAAAACCAAACACACACCCGTCCCTGATGATTACTTCAAAAGATTTCGTCTTCTTCTCTAATACAACAGCAAAAAATACATATAACGGCGCCAATATACATCCATTTTAATGAACCACTTGTATCCCAATGTGCACACTCATTCTATATGAAGATACTATTTGCAGGTATCACTCACATCACATGCCCTCACATATTTCATTAATTTAGCACACATGATCCGGGTGCACTTGGCTATTGTCCAAATCAAAAAAAAAAAATCAGATAAATTCGAAATAAAATCAAACAGCCAGGTCGATTGTACTTGAATGTCCAATACTCTGTTAGAGGCTAAATCAAATTCTATTTCATTCGCTGTACATATGCACATGAAGGCTACTGATAGAATGCAATTCAATAGTCCAAAGCCAAGAGTGACCATTTGTCATATCAGAATTCCATCTCATGTCACGAAAACCACAAAAATGTATCTCCAACATGGCCTAGCCACTGCACCACCCAGGAAACATGTAGTAAATGCGAAAAATTCAATGCAAATCCCTCATCATCATCGGCGACAACGTATGCCATGACATCGGTGCTCTATTTGTTTACTAAGCAGTAATTAAATATTGTTTAAACGAATAGACTTACCCAACAATGAGAGCAAACCACAGGCCAGCCATATTATGAAGCTTACACCAACAGAACCAGTACGAACCAGTAAGCCTGAAGGTGACACGAATATTCCAGACCCTTTAACAAAAAATAAAAAAAATTTAATGAACCAATTAATCGATTGATTATTATTATTATTAGAATTTTTTTTTTTTCGTCTTCTAAAAAATATTAAAAGTGATAATTATTTTGTTATTGAAAAATTAAAAATATAAAATTGTATCTTTACGACATGTTCCCACAGTATATGCAAATATGTTACTTAAAACTATTTTGTACCACATTTTGGAACTTGTAGGGAAGAGTCCTTCATGCCATTGAAAGACCAGAAGGACTTATTTTTAATAAAATTAAACTATGCACCCGCAAGGTTCGAAAAGCACCAAATCTATTCAACTTTTCACTGCAGATGATCTGGACGAGTAGTAGAGATGGACGTATGTATATATGTATCTGAAATCTAAGTTAGACCTGGCTATCGTCAGACAAATATTAATCGTGTATCTGGGCCACTACCACGCGGAGTTGGCTGACGCGGACTGGATCTGTCCAGTTCACATATTACCATTCAAAAACCTAGCCCCTGGATCAGAAAATATTTCTTGGAGAATTTAGGTGCAGAACTTGAAGGCTACAAGAGTACAATTTTTTTTTGGGCTTAAAATCGCACCATTAGGACACTAAAAAGTAACTTGTACTAGAGGTACCAGGAAGTAGAAAAATCAGTATGACCAATTGTACTGGAATTGCTCGACTGTCAGAGAGACTGCAGTTTAGCAATGATACTGAGAACCACTCTCCACATCAGCACGGAAATTCTTTCAACTGATTCGACCAAAGGCAGGGCAACACCAAAGAAAATGAAGAAAATTTACAGAAAAAATTGTCGCCCTCTCAACGAGCTTTGCAGACAGAGGTGTTTCTTAAGCTTAGCAGTCTTAGATCCTTAGAATAAAAAAAATGTCCTCCAAGAATGCCAATAACTTGTTTTTTTCTACTGATGCTCAGGAGCATACATTTTATTCAGGAGAGCTGTGTCACACGTTAGTAAGAGACTCAATCGTCAATTAAGGTCCTGACGGAAGATGTTGCAAGATCCAACGTAGGTTCAAGTCCTGACAGCTTTATGTTCAGACATCCTAGATCTCATTTTTTAAAATCTCAACGTGACCTGGGACCCGAGTTCAAAGAGTTCTTGAATTCTCGAAGGGGTTCCTGACTGTCGCTACAGATGCAAACACCTACTATGTACAATTCCCCTAAGAATATAGTCGACAGCCGTTAGGAACGCATATATCTCCGCTTAAAAAACAGAGACAGGCTTGCCTAGCCAGTAGTGAAGACTAGTGTTGTAGGTCTCCACTAAGATACAAGCATCGGAACCCTGAATACTTCTGAGCCAATCCGTAAAGATTGGACTACAGCCTTAAACAGGTTCAGAGGCTAGTTGACGTTAGTCCGGAAGTCGACCCTAAATTTAAGCCACAGTCAAAGTTCCAGTATCATTGAATGAGACGACATATCCATGGAAGTAGGGTCGTAAAAGAAGTCTTGCGAAGTTCATCGATGATGGTGGAGATGATACCAAAAGTCACCTTGTCTACGACGGTAGATTTCTTTGTTTGTATAGCCAATCATAAAAGTATCAAAGGACCTTCTTCGGTAATTAGCTGATGCACTCCCGCTTTGGTTTTCAAGGGACTTCAGACGGATAAGTTTTAGACGATCGGTGTAAGGCGCAAATTGTTTCTATCAATCCAAACGAGCTCGCGAAGGGCGACTCATAGAAACACAGCTTCAAATCGATGAATATAAACGGCGTTAGGGGTACCAACCGAACGAACGAACATGATATGTGTATATACAGTGATTTGGTAAAATAGGGATTCGAGAATTCCTTGAACCAACTTTGTATAAAGCTAAGCGCAGAGTTGGCTCTACTTATTATGTTGCCGATGCTCCCTATCGCAGACAACACTAAAGTTGAGTAAAGAGAAGACTGGGGGACAAGTTCGATACAGAAAAAGTAGTTCCTGTGGGGTTGCGGCATTTTTCTGGCAGTGATCTTAGTGAGTTTAGGTGATCTTGATGATACCGAAGATGGGAGGTATCGGCATGAACAGAAAGATACACAGAAATGACAGGACCAAGGCGACTACCTTGAGGAAGGTTTAAGTGTATATCATGCCAAAACCGAATTTTTACTTTATGGGTTATTTTGGTATTTCGATTTTCCATCAATTTTTCAAAGAAAACTGATTTCAGAAACACACAAGTCTGGTTGATCATAGCATAGGTTTGCCTAGAAGGGAGGCAGGACAAAAAGTGACATATCGAAACCGAAAAGCGAGACATTTTGAGTTCCAAATTTATTTCAATCCTCCAAATTGTCTCATCTATTCATATCCCTGACTTAGTGTGTAACATCTGAAACATAGGATTTTCCAAACCATTAGAACGATTGCTTTCCTCGGAGGACACATGGCACGTCCCCCCATATCAAAGTGAACATCCTTCAAAACCATCCGTCAACAGAGTACATTTCTAAAAGCAATTTGCTGTAATCTTGACTCGTAATAAAAACATCGCTTGGTTAAGGTGTCAAGGAAAGTCCTCTACACAAACAATCTAACAAAAAGCATTCCCACGACTATTAATCTCTCTGAAATAGCTTCCCCATTGTCAATAATTTTTTTTTTTCTTTTTTCACACTCATAGATATAAATGCCAATTTTGTGTACTTCAAGTGTGAGAATACACCTGCCAGACATGTCTTCCATATGCCTAGAGTAGAGCTTTTGCAAACAGGCATTTCTGTAAGCAAATATGCCTTCCTGAATCTAAGTCTGTGAATCATATTTTAATATACAAAACAGAATAGAACACGTCGACTATTTATAGGAATGTGTCTCTCTGGGCGACCAAACCACAAGCAAGGTGGAAGGTATACCTCCATAAGTAGATTAATACTTACAGGTTACAGCCAACCACCTGAAGAGACCCATTCCAGTTGAAAATTATTGTGGTTTGCGTGCGCTAAGACAGGTGTTTTGTTTCGGAAAAATTTATGTCAGATTTTGTTTTTTTTTTTTTACTATCTTCCTGATTGTTGCATATCGGCTTTAAGGGTAACAATGTGCGGATGTTAAGGGTGCGGAATACAATGATTATGTCTAAGCAGTGTGATGAATGTGGTGATGATTAATTTATGCCAACAGCTTGACGGTGTTTGGGGAATGGAAGGGAATAATGGTATACCTTTAAGGGTTTAAAGAGGGCTAAAGAATCGGAAAAGGTTAGTAGATAATAGGAGGAGTAGGCCAGCACCAGGTTTTTCAAATGGTTTGAGGGGCGTATAGCACTTGGCAACATGCTATCTAAAGTGAGCAGACAGATTGTCCCTCCAACTGTCTCCTCTGCCAATTGAGTGACAACTTGACTTGACTTATTGTCTCTTGTGATGCCGATAGTTTCATTGTTTCGGTCACCCGCATGTGGCCCTGAGACTTCAGATTATGTGCTATGTGTTCCAGGCGCAGAGGTTCTATTCGTCTTAAACGTGCGGCAAAGAATCCAACAAGACTATCACCATCTATTTAGTCAGGCTGCACTAAAGGCGTTAGGACCTCACAACACCAAATCAAAGCTAGTAGTTGTCGCACGATGGACAGAGCACCTATGATCACAGAACTGTGTCAAATGTTGAGTATCTAGACACTGTTATATAGTGACGCACTGCCCAAAATAGGAACAGAGCTTCTACAAAATGAAATCATTGAAGGGATGATACCACCAATAAGAGTGTCTAAGTAAATTATTTAAGACGGTCAACCTTAAAAGGGTATAGGCTTTCATATGCAAAGAAAAGCTAGGAATAGCGATAGACACACTCTCTGGCCGGTCTCTTCTAAGGAAGCCAGCAATGAGGTTCAGATTAAGAACACTGCCTAACAAAATTGTTCTTCATCATTGGTACACTAAACAAGTGAGCTCTCCTTGTAATAAGAGGGGCCAGCTCTGCAGAGCGTGCCTGAAATCTAACTTTGACTTCGACTAGAAATTTTTCCCAGTGTACACATATCGCTAAACTATGGAAAGTTCTTTACCAACATTACCTTTGTCTGAGTTGTAACCAGACTTATTAGTGACCGTAAGCGTGTTTACCTATTTGACGAATCCTAGAATTGTAGCAAACTTTTTAGCTAACTTTTCTCAAACACGATCTTGACTACCTCTCCTAAATAGGTATGTATATACTGCGTGCAAAGGTACATAGTCTCGGCTACTTCTCAAAGTTGATATACATAGTTCACCTTTTACTGTCAATATCTCGACGAGCTCTTGATGACCTGAAGCATTACCAGAATGCTTGTTCTGGTGTTCGATGTTCCTATTTTTAGTTAAGCGAGGGGCTTTGATAGGTTGGAGATTACCCGGACCAACTTAAGGAACTAATCTCTCTCACAGCGTAAAGGACACTTTTTCAAGAGTTGGTTATAGGTTTGATAGTTGGCTATCCTGGTGAGAGATAAGATACATTTAGACAGAAAGAGGGTCCACTATGATACCACATATTGAGTAGACCGAAACAATCGCCGGGTACCCAGGAAACCGATACATACCTAAGAGTTGTGAGATTTGATCGACTTGAAGTGGCTGAGTAAAGGGTAGATCGGAAAGGTAAAAAGTGCAAACAAGTACTGGGTTCACTGATTCAATCGAACCCTTGGTGCTGCTGGTATGGTATATTTCCTAGGTATGGTGGACCGTGTAGGAGCAATAGACTGACCCAGTCGGGCTCAGCTACTGCTAAGCAAGTATTACTTGCTGCTAACCTAGCATATCTACAGTAGACAGGTCACTTTGATCTTCGAAGAAGTATTCCGCTAGCAGCCCCTTTTTTTAGAAGAACTGGTTCTGGGCATGCGTCTTCTGCTTCGTATGTGCAGCTTCTGCAGAAATCATTCGACAGGACTCCTATTCGGATCCCATGTCTTCCTATCAGACAGTGTTGCGAAAGAACAGAGTTTCCAATACCTTGGGAGTATTGTCTCAACCGATGACGGAACCGAACTGGATATAGCCAGCAAAATCTCAGTTTGGGATGCTTTCCACAGTCTGGTGTAGTAAGGCAATTACCTTAGAAAACTAACAACGACTGTTCTGTTCCAACATTGAATCCATGCTGCTATATGGATGTGGTACCTGGAGAGCGGCAACCATTATCACGAGGAAGCTGCAAAAGTTCGTAAATAGGAGCAGCCGTATCTCTAACGAACAGCTTTATAAGAGAACGGCCATGAACCTATAGGCATAACCATACGACGACGAAAGTGGGAATGGATTGGTCATACAATAACAAAGGGTGACAGGTCCATAGCTAACCACACAATGCGTTGGAACCCGCTTACTCAGGATGGCAGGATACTTGGCGGTTCTAGGAGAACATGGCGCAGAACATTTGTGAAGGATGCACGGCAACTGGGAAGGAGTTGGGGAGAGCTGAGGCACATTTCCAGAAATGGCACACGATGGCATTGTAGAGGCCCTAGGACCCACAAGGGGATGCAGGACATAAGTAATTGGACAACACTTACAACTATTCAAGCAAAAAAAAATCTAAACTCATATGTCCACCTAGTGACTTATTAATTTGAGCGGAAACAATCGATTTCAGTGAGTTATTGCATGAGTGCCTTGTAAAATATATTTAAATGGGTTTCAACACAAAGCCGAATAATATTTATTTCACCGCATTCGAAACCCGCTAATAAAACAATCATAAACTATCCGCCACTTGATCTAATCATTATTGCGGTCATGTGGTACTTACTCCATAGAATATACTACCGCTATTCTCTAACAAAGATCGTAATCCTTAGAGCCTTCCTATTGCAAGTTAATCTCCTCCAAGGAAATTATTATTATCTTTACGATGCATAAAATGTTATTGCTGTAATGAAAGATATTATCAAGCGAGAATCATTGCTGTTTCCTTATCATTGCCCGCCGCACCGTGTTATGGCCATGTACTTGTTCTCGTACACGAGTGCAATTAAATCATCTTTAATACTAAAGCGCAATTGGACGTTAATATGGAAAATAAATCGGAATTATTGGAAAACACCGCAGTGATGTTCTACACCACATTTTCGTTTCGAATAATATGTTTTGCTTTTATATTTCATTATTTATTGGATACACAATAAAGAGTTTTATATAGAAAGGTACTTTATATTGCATGCTCTGAAAATTGTATCGTAAAAATCAGTGATATAACGAGTGTAAATGCAAATATTACGAATAATAAAAATATGAGTAATATTATGTTACTGCGGAGAGTATGCCTCAATTGTTTTCCAATACTTTTATCATCTGCTTACATTGGATTCAATTTAAAATGAAACATTTTGAAATCGATTTTTAATATCTGTCATTACATATTTGACAGATGTCAACTGAAGGCAAATTCAGAAGAACCCGGTGTACATACGATTTAGCACCCGAAAGCATTTCATTTCCAGTTCATGGGAAATCCAATCGTTCCTTAGGAGAATTGAAATGATTTTTAGAGGATAATGAACATTATTTCCACCTCAACACCTTTGTTAGCCAATCGAAGTAGCCATTCTTATTTAATGAGAAGGAAATACGCGTTAGATACACGAAAAGTCTTTCAATTCTCATGGATTTTATAACATTGGACTGTACAGCCGACTTTCACTCTCTGTGACTGTTAAGTCTCTTGCCATTTCCTAGCAACGATATCATTAACAGGTTCAATGCCCAACAGAACTGTGTCACCAAGCTCACCAATAAAACGAATAAGAGCAATAAATCCATAATAAATCACATCACGAACTGGTACACAGATGGATCAAGAACTGACAAAAGAACTGGAATTGGCAAGAGTATGGCAAAAGTTCCATCACCTTTTAAGCTGAAATCTATGCCATAAAATCTATGTTGGCAACTGTGACATCTGCTATAATGACAGATAGTCAAGATGTTATCGTGACACTTGGCTATTATGTCATTAAGTCTAAACTTGTACCTGCAGAAATTTAATGAACTCAGTGAAAGGAACAAGAAGATCATCTGTTGGATACCGGCCCATGTGGTCATGAGGGTGATGAAATAGCTGACTCCTCAGAAGCATAAACAACTTATATATGTCCCAAACCATTCTGTAGAATAGGAGATTATAGCCTCAAGAATTCCAGAGACTAGAGAGGAAAAACTGGACAAGAACCTAGAATAACGCTCAGGGCAACACTTTAAGGCACAACACAACCAAAAAACATTGAACTTGTTCACACAGGATTGACGGACTGAATTTTAGTTTGACGTTTACAGGCTAACGGAGAAGTGGAAAGATGACATGTAACGACAACTTGGATGGAAACTTTCTGAAGTTTTCTGCCAATGTGAAAATGCCAATCGGTGTCACTCGAAGAAAGGGTGACAACATGAAATTTATTTGGGTTTTTTAAAAATGTTTGGATTTAAAGTGAAATATTGTCCAAAATATAGTAACAGGGATTAAATTTTTTACACAGGCTTACGGGTCCTTAAAATTTGCCTACTTTTGAATAATCTAAAATAAACTTTTAGCTTGGTCAAATCTTCGTAGGAGCCATAAATCTGGTCCAACACACAATCCGCTTTGACGCTCAAAGCCAGTTTTGTATTGTGCAGAATATTTTAGATAACTTATATCAAAATTTGAACTTATACAAAATAAGATACAAAATTTTCATTTCTGTGCCATATTTCGAGCGTTCTGCCAGGTCCATAAGCCCACTCTTTCGAACTGTCAGTTACAAGAAACATTATGTTTTGCAAGTGAAATTCATTACGCAAAGATTGAGATAAAAAATAAATACTTGGCGCAACAGGTCGATGGGACCCAAGGCCTAGCTTCTCACAACCATTTGTGTTGTGCGTGTTATATTCTTTACACGAATGGATGGGGCCTACTGTTTAATGCCGTGTCCGAAGGGCAATTTGTTATTTGAGAAGCTTTCTCGAGACAGTTGTGTACTCTCGGATGTTTGTCAGACGCTCGCGAGAGGTGTGGCCGTGAAATTTTTTTTTTAGGTGTTCCCCGACTGGGATTCGATCTCGAACCCCTTGCTCCATAGTCCAACGCACTAACCACTGAGATTAGACACAATAATTATTGGCACTTTCTCTTTGGACTTTAAGTTTCTAAACTCGTCTGCATGACGTCTATATTCACCTCATTGAAGTAAAACAATCCATACTGCCTCGTTATCTTAAAGACAATAAAAGCTGACAACTACTTCCAAAAGAAATTGAGAAAAATGTTTCAAATGGATCACAAGAATGGAAAGGTCTTTAAAGCTAGACTAATGTTTAAGAGCGTTGAAACAACGAAGAGACCTCTTGCATTTTGTCTCTAAAATTTTACAAAAAAAAAGTTGATGCCTTGAATTCTTTCCAAGGAGTAAGACCCTTGCAAGACAATCAATTTATGTGAAAGTGAGAATAAATTCGTAGTTTTAGTCACCGGTAAGTATTCTCTAATAGAATATCTGGGAAATTTTAGAAAAACCTAACTTTTTAATTGTCTTTTTCCAATAACTATGAATGTGCCTTTGGATGCATGACTGAAGGTAAAGGCTTCCTAATACATCTACCTGGCCATGTGGTTAGACCCAAAGCAAACATTAAAATTTTAAACGAAAAAAGCAAGTTTTCTTATGCTTGTACGGAGCAGCATTTCGGATTGGTCAGGTAGTCCTCCCTACATGAATCCTATAGAGAACGTTTGGGAGCTCCTAAAGCGGTCCGTGGTCAAAAGTGCTACGCATTACCACTAAGAGGGATTTCATATAAAAATTTTATGAAGTGGAATCAGAATATGCACCTCCAGGACACCATTCAATCATGCCTTGAATAGCGAGGGCAGTTATAGCAGCTAAAGGTGCTCATAAAAAATATACTGACAAAAAGAGTATTCTGTTAAAAATAATTTGTTTTTTCGTCGAAATTGTTGAAAAAACTAACAATTTTGATAAAAATTCAAAGACATACACACCTAATGGCAAAATGTTGAATTTTCTTGCTTGGCCTTAAAAATTAGGGCCAGGTACTGTGAAGGTGAAGGTAGAAACAACGAAGAACCTTAGATTTTAAAGCCGCTGTACATTACTTGTAGCTTTTTCTTCTGAATATTAGAACTTGTCTCACAAACATAGAGGTACCTGTCAATACTTCTTTCAGTACATTATGTTCATTAAAAACTAAAATCTGTTCGTTCCATTACGGCTAGTTCTACTAAAATTTTATTAGAAAGACTTCAGAGTCTTCTGGTCACGCTCCCTGAACAAAAACCAGGCTGTCCTTGGCAAACGTTGTATAATTTAGAAAGGTTTTGTCATGGAAAGACTGCTTATTTCACTGGATAAGGCTAAAGTACTTGGTAATACGTTAGAAGGAAGGTTAGGCTATTAGAGAGTTAGGATCAGAAATTTGTTTATACCTACAATCGAAATGCTAGTTTTTTTTTGTACACGCAGACTTAAGAAGTACCCAAGTCTTACTCCATATTTAAAGGAATTTGAATCACATTTTAGCATCATAAAATTTGTTAAATCTTATTTATAAATTAAACCGCCCACTCTCCAGGCATTTTTATTTATTCTTCGCTTTAATCTTTGTAATTCATAAATCTTTAATAAAAAATCAAATGGAGGTCTGACTCTTCCAACGTCATAGGTTCTATTTTTGTTCAAAAAAATAAAAGAAAAACGATTTCTTCTGACATTTTTAAGCATAGATCTTCGCATTTTACCATATGTGTATGAGATAAAAGTGTAAATGGATCTATACATGTCTGTATGTATAGTGAAACGAAACAAAATTACATTTTACCTTGAATTTTACAAAAACATGTTTAAAAATAAGTTTAAAAAAATTGTACTCACCTATCATAGTCCCAACAATTAAAGCCACCCCACTGAGGAGTCCCACCCGTCTCTGGAGGTGAATAGTGTCGTTCGGCGTTGTGCCCTTCCCCTCCAACGACTTCCGCATCCCCCCGGTCCCTGATGAGTCGGTCTCTGTCGCTTCGGGCCCTTCTGTCCCAAAATACCCATTGGCCCCCGTTGACCCGTTTGCCGCGGCTTTAATTGGCACATTATGTCCTTGAAATAAGACAAACACAAGACATTTTTTTTTTTTATTAAATTTCTTTCAATAAAAACTTGTAAAATATCACAAGCACTTTTTTTTTTATAACAATTTTGAGATTTTTCCACTATATGAGAAAATTTTTGAAAATGCTTTTCTTTAATAATTTTTTTTTTTTTTAATTTTTCTTTTTTTTTTAAGAATAACATTTAACGTAGTAAATTCACCTTGATTATGATCTGAATTAAATCTGCATGCGTTTTTTTGCAGGCAAAAGAGTTGGGAGATTTTATCGCGCATGGCATGGACGGATGTAAAATTTTACGAATGTTTCTGCGCGATTTCAGTCAACGTAAAGATTTCCACGACTTGCGTGTCCCCTTTTTATCTAAAACACCTTATAGTTGAGTTCAAAAAAAATGTGTATATATAAAATTTCGCCACTGTCGACGATTGTATTTTTCTACTTTTTTTTTATTTCGTTTTACTTTACCCCCACTTTCGAAAAAAAAAAACCAAAAAAGTAACACAAAATCACTCGTTTTTTAAACTTTAATTTATGTTGTATAGCTTTTGACCATTTACTTCCACAAATATATGTATATTTTGAGTGAAATGTCTGAAATATACTTTCTCTTTACGCAGCAGCTACGTGACACAACAAAAAAAAAACAAAAAAAGGGGGCGTAACGTCGTACCAATGCAAGGACTAACTCGTCGCGCTTTAAAAATAGCACACAACATCAAAATTTGCAAACACACATCTTTTTTTTTATTTTCTCATGGAAATGAAAAAAATTTCAATGTTTCAACAAAATTTTTTGAGTTTTTTCTTTTCTTTTCGAAATATTTACGATTATGTCCGAAGATAAATTTGAATTGTTTTGATCTAAACACAAGAAGTCTTTCAACGAAAAGGTAATTTAATAAAATAAATGAACCGAGAGAGTCGCCTTGTACAAAACAAAAAACAACAAAAAAAACTTATACAACTTAAAGAAGTAGAAAATGAAAGAATACGAAGTAGAAAATCCTCTTGAAGAGCGCTGATGTGCACCAGAAAAATGTCAATGTTTGACTGAATGCTCAATTGAATTTATGCTCGAAATTTGTATCTAAGAGATCTCGTTGATTTTTTGCTTTCGATAACCCAATAAATAATTATATTCCTTTTTATCGTTCACATTCGATAAATTAACTCAATTGTGTGTTCGAATTGATGATCACTCTGTTCACAAAGGCGAATTGTATCTGTGTATCGCATTTGGCTCTAAATGTCTTTGTATCTTTTGAGAAATTGAAAAGCGTGTGTATCCAATTCAAATGGCTTTAATGAATCTTACGTGTACACGAGAGTACACGAGAGGAGTGTCTTAATTTTACTAAAACCATTTCTTTGCAACGATATGCTTTGCAATGAAATTTCTTCTCTATTTCGACCCTTGTATGATATTTCGAGTGTATTTTTCAAAAAAACCATTTACACGAGAACTAAATTTGAGCAGATTATGGCTTTTTTTTTCTTTTGTTTTGCCTCTCTTTCTGGCAGTGTTTTACTCTTTCGAATTTGAGTTTATTCGAAAATGTATTTTTAATTTAAAACGCCGCGCTTTTCGAATGTATGGGTGTGGGGTAAAGTCTTAGGAAGAATTTAAACTATTTATTCTTTTCTTTTTTTTTTTTATTCTTACATACTACACATGCATGATTTGTATATAAGAATATTCTCTTTTTTTTTTGTATAGTTTAACTTTTTTTTTCACAATAATTGGAGGAAAAACGACAGAGTTTCATACGATTTTTTTTGTTTAGTTTATCGTTATGATGTATTTATGGCTTTATGTGAGAAGTATAAGTCACGCGCCTACACAAAATACGTCAGTGGAGACTTTTTTTTTTCATTCAAATACATTTTTGAAACTTGGTACAAAATTTGGAAAACTTTGTGTGACAAGTGTTTGGAAACGTTTGTATTTTTTAGAAACAAACACGGAAGTGGGCAAAACGTCACTTTGATAAGTTGGATATGTTTATGACATCGGTTTATGTTGGTGTTTATCTTTTTGTTGGGACTTTTTTGTGGAATAAATTTTGTCACCATTTCTGACGCACTTCTGTGAGTACTCTACACAATCTGCATAGTACTATCTCTAGTGTTAACAATCTCAGTATAATTGGGTTAATAAATATAGATCGATAGATAGTAGGGCGTATGATTTAGTGGGTCACAATTATTGAGAGCCAGATATCATTTAGCCAGAAAACCCATTGTTCTTTGGAACATGCCTGCTATAAGGAGCACATTGTGCATGACCTAGTTTCTGCGATTCAGTAGAATTTTTATTCCTTCCACATTCTTTTCCGATAGACAAAATTATTTGATATCTATTTTAATAGTGTGGATTGGATTTATTTACATACGTTCGTACATGCGTAAATGCGGACAGAAAATGAAATACAAATACTGATGAATGTAAATTGCTTTTGCTGATTCTTGAGTGTGGATAAAGAGATTGAAGTTGCTACTCAGAGAATGTGTACACACGTTGAAGTACTACTGCAAATGTGTGCAGTTCCAGTGAACTGCTTTACACTACTATGATGGTGTACCCGGCATTCTGTAGACTGTATACGCAAGTCGGCTATTTCTTCTATAATCACTTGTGGAATGGACTTTCCCTTGAAAAAATATCAAATTTCAAATCAAAACACAATAAGAAAACCCGGTCACAATGTCGTCAGAAGATATAAACTGCTCCCTACACAGAAGCTGACGATGAGTCTTTGATCGAATGAAATGGAGTTGAGTTTGCTAGACACGTCTTATTGATATAGAAATTCAAATCGAGTAAATAAGAAGGAGATACATTGCTGAGACTTTTTTTTCGTTTGATAAGATCATTCAAACCCACCCAAGTGAAATAATAAAGCCATGCTTCGCACTTACCTATAGCAAAGCAGTGCATTGATCAACAAAGTGTTGGTACTATTAAGGACATTAGCGAGGCGTCTGCTTTGAGTTTAAGCTTTGTTCTGGTAGCATACTCAAATCCATTATAAATATGCAGACAAGAAAGTTGAGGAAAAGCAAATCTAGTCCTTCGAATGATTTAGAATCAAAACTTCGACTTTTATTACAGCGGTTACTTTAACACCTTAAAGGTCCAAGGAACTACTCTACAAGTTTTTGAACTTTCTCATACTGACAGGATAAAACACACTACTTTCACCTTAAACCAAACACATGAACTAAACCACGAGACTGGTTGAACGGAAGATTTAGCACGAGCTGGAATATTGATCCTGTCTAAAAGGATGTGAAAGAGTGGCCAGGAATATGGCCAGTTGAGCATTTCAAAGCGCGTTTTCACGAAGAATTTCAAAACGTCATCTACAACTATGATATATGTAAGATGGTTTGTTGCAACTATCGCTGTACCTCATGAGCTTCGGATAACCTCTAATGGTGCAGAGTTGTAAAGGAATTAAGTCATTTCTGGATTTAAGTCATTCGATTTCTCTTTAACATATTTAAACTCATAAATTTTATGAGAAACTGAACTCAGCATTCATTTTGAAGTCGGTAATTTAGCATTCATTTTAGTGAAGTCAAAGAATGCAGTCAACTGAATTCAATATTTTGTGGTTTCAGTCATTGAAGTCATTGAGGTCTTTTTGAAATCATCGAAGTCAGGATTCAGTTTAGAAACGTAATAGGATTTGGTTCCACAAAAAATAAATTACAAGTCATAAGCAAAAAGTGCTAGATGATACCATCTGTACTATATCAACAAAATATACAAATTTTTTTCTGCTATTGACTGAATTAATCTCTCGGAAGGTTGCGATGTAAGCAGTTCATGAAGATTCATGTAAAATTCGGATTGAAATATTGTTGTAGCAACTGTAGCAACTAAAATGGCTCAAATTTTGCAAAGCCTTTATAGAATCCAAAATGATTTCAATGACTTCACTGAATTCAAAGTGATTGCATTCTTTTACAACAGCAATCCTTTTAGCAGCAGCAACCAACTATTTAAGTCATATCGCTGTGAATACAAAACAGCCCTCAAGTCACTCCAAAGATCAGTGATATGAACGGAACGTCCATCAATTTCAAACTATGTTAGGACTGCATATACACTTGCATAACTTTCTCAATCTTCTAATTGGAAAAAAAATACTCATGACATAAGGAAGCTTACCTAACAACTCTTGCACTAAATTTAAAAAATTCTATTCCAACATTATTTTTCATCTAGAAAAAGGCAAAATGCTTGTCTAACGTCTAAAAATAGCAATAAGCATTCCTGTATGAACCTACTGCAAGCAAAATTTGAATAATTTTTCATTGCAATTGAAGATGAACATTTTAAATTACTCTGATCACACGGAATGAGCTAGACCTGCTTACGTACTAGGAAAGCTGAGGTCTGGTGGAAGAGTAATTTGCTGAAAGATTTATCTACGACAGACCAAGTTACTTACGAGGGGGTCAAGGTTTTATTATTTGTCAGAATCCATAATCATTTATAGCTAGCGACTTGGAGTTTACGATGATGGTTCTAGGTAAAACCCATTGCCTTGAATTGGTTAAAAATAAAAACTTAAGTACGAGTTTGAGAGTTGATGGCAAAGTCCTATAGTGTCATAATTACATGACCTTCAAGACTAGCCACAGGGGAGTCTCTGGATGGATGACGTATCAACCCAAAGTAAAGAAATAAAAGAAAGTAATAAAAAACATGCGCCGCCAATCCCAGAAATTCTTTTTCTGCAAAACGTAATTTAATAGTGGACAAAGTTTTAGCTTATTTTTAATCAAAACATGTATGTTGTATGTACATAGCTATGTGATTGAATTTTTCTCATATTCCGTCGTAGTTACAACATTTTTTTCTCTTCACAAATATCCGAGTCAGAGTACTGACATAAGGAAAGGTAAAAGGACTTCCCAGTCTTCTACGTGTTATGAGCACAGTCATACGTATTTTAGTGCCTATTTCAGTGATTAAAGTATTCAAGGACTAAGTAAGGAGCAATGGTCCTACAAAACCACCTGAAATTTGTTCTTTCGAGGCCATCCAGTTCGAATTTAAGTTTCAATGTAGCTATTAGAGTACTTAAGATAACTCAACCTGGTAGAATAGGTACAGTGTTCGATGCCAGGTGGCCCTACAGTTCTCTGGAAAATCCTTATACCCCGCCACCTTGGAAAGGCCATCTCTAGGAGAGACAAATGACAGTAAGGATTTGATAGCTGCTTGGCTATCTGAAAAGAGTCGCCATTAATTCCGCTTCGAACACGCTGCAACGATTTGGAAGGCGATTGGGGTTAAGTCTATCAGAGGAAACATCTCCACCTTAGTAGGTTGACATATCGGTGTAAAATCGACTTGTCCTCCAGAAACACATCTTCTTCTCAGAATGACCTGACAGGGATGGTTAGTCGGAAGTTGGAAACAGTGTAGTCTATATATTCGGAAGGAATGGAACCACTGGACCATTATGCCATTGCTGTGAAACGAAGAGCACAGTGTGACATTATTCTGAGCAGAAATTGTTAAGAGATCTTGTTTGGTTTAGATTCCTCAGTGTAGACATAACTCCATCGTAGACTTATGTGGGCAACATAGTCCGAGCCAGTTTGTTAAACCTTAATACTGTCGTAGCCCCCACTGTGATCTGTTAATTTAAGTTCAATATCTCTAAAGTTTGGGGTAAGAACAAATCCAGTGATGAACCAGGTGACGAATATGAGGACTTATAGAATGTAACCGGTCTCTGACTATTTTTGATGTTAGACCTTAGAAATCTTTCTGTCCTTAAATGTCCTGTCCTTAAATAGTGACCACAAGTCATGACTTTTTACAATGCCAGTGTAAGGCCCTCGATTTGGTCCGAAACCCTAGTATATCAGCGCAGTCATGCTTGTACAATCAATCGGAATTTACAGCATTGTCGGAGGTTTTGAATGAACGTAGTTCTAGTGGAAAGGACGCACAATGTGCCGATTAATTTCTTCCATTTATTTGAAACATTTCATATGTAAGCATTGGCATCTTCTTAACTCTCATGATAACTGGTTTATGGCAGGGACTCGGTAGTACAAGCAGCGAAAGGAGCTACTGAAACTTGTATTGTGATCAACGTCCAAACGTCAAACAGTTCTTGTCCTTCCTGCTGCCAGTTTCACTATTTAAACAGAGACTTTCACTTGTCAGAATGCCTTGGAACATCTAATGAACTGTACACACGCTTTGCAAAGTTTGTTCCTAATAAAGGTATCACAATGTCCCATAATACTGACCCCGATAACCAGTATATCTTTCAGTAGTATGAGCCAGAATAGTGATGAAAATGCTCTAGCCTGACCTACATTTGTTTTTGAAACTATAGTCTGGTGTACATCACTGGTACTATACCATCGAAACCAGACAATTTGTAAGGAAGGAAGCTCTGTGCTGCTCAATGTAGTTTCCGACTAGTGACATCCTTTTGACCGTAAAAATTTAACTGTCCTATGATTATGATGGTTTAGGTCTGTTCTGACTGGATGTCCTAAGGCTTAAAAAGAAGGCTTTTAGACTACTATTGTACAGACCTCAAATGGATAGGCTCAGTTAGAAAATTACTTTCTGCTCATTGATTTCAGAATACCACCACAGAAGTTTAGCCTCATTTTTATTTCAACCGATTGGGCAGACTCTTTGCTTCTGTTAAACGAACTATCATCTGGTAGGAGATTGGTTGGATTTTTGAAAAGTGTCTGGCCACTGCTAGCTAGAAAGTAAGTAAAGAAATCTCCAGAAGTTATCCAGGTTTTGATGTATACATGTGGAAATACGTGGGTGAATGATCCGGAATGGAACTTCATATGAAACCGCCTGAAATTTTCGCTGAACCGATTTGAAGGGATATGGTAGACAGTGGTTAGAATTAGACCCAATTGTACAGCGTTGTACCCACTATTTCCATAGCAATAACAATATTCATCACAAGACGACTTCAACTTCAGTATGACTTTCTTGACTATTGTATAGTCGGTCACAAGGCTTCCCTGCCTAGATCATGGGACTATGAATCATCTTCTACCAGCCTGCATTCCAAGACTCCATAAAATTAAAATAAATTAACACCTAGATACACCGCTATACGCGAAAGACCACCTGAATGATGTAACATTAACAGTAACATTAAATCTACTCGTCCCTCCTAGCGAATGCCAACTTAATTGAGTTACTAAGTAAAGCAAATCGACAGACGTCTTCACACCTTTTCAAGCCAAAATAAAACTGATACCATGTTGATTTACTTAATTCGAATGCGTAACATAAACAGTCGAATCGAAACCATAGCAGATTTCTATATTAGGCTGCAGCTTACTGGTTTTTTTTTTAAATAAACTAATGACTAGCTGCGCACTGTGTTAGCTAGGTTTTGTAGGCAGATACACCTTTCGGGGATAAAAGGATTGCATTTGATAGAATGTATCTCATGTGAAGCGGTCGTTTATTTGCTTAATAATAACAATTTTCACGTCAAATTATTTCTGGCAAATTACCAACTATTTACTGAGCACAGACATTTTATTTCGTCCCACCCTCGTGATTGTTACTCATCCATGTATACATACATCCATACATCGGACATGTTCTTATTGTGTATTGGAGATGGAGAGTGTTTTATGTGTTTATGTATCTATTCATCTAATTTGCAAATGTGTAGCTAGATACATACATACCTACAATTATTTATTTTTTATCAGTCTGAGTGTGTTTCGTTGAATAAGCACAAATTCGAATCAAATCATCAATTATAAGCCGATTTTGATTGAATGGTATCAAATGTTGATTGCGGTTCAAATTGGTTTGAACATTCTTTTAACTATTGTCTGCGCTACTTAGATATAATTTAAATTCTTTTTTCGAAATGAACTTTGGAGAGGAACAATTTAGAAATAATAGTTTGGACCGATTGTCTGGCGGTATCACATGCTGTTGGTAAACTAATCGGACAGGAATTTATCTGAGACTATGGGTGAGTACTACTGCACTTATTTGACACCGAATTATCTACACGTGACAGGATAATGAAAAATTAAAAACGATTATAGTTCATATATATCAATTAGTTGCTCCGAGGTTTAAAACAATTAGTGATGCCAATTTCGTTTTATTGTTATTATTTATTGCTCGACAAAACAAGAGACAGTTGCTGGACCTGAGCCAATTTGAAAAGATAGACCGTCCTGACACGTTTTATTGAACTTTTTTTTTGGCGCAAATTAATAAAGATTTTTGTACGTAAATCTATATCCATGCAGGTATACTTATAGGAACATCGCTGCATTTCCATTTACGCTAGAGAGACAAACGTATTTGTAACTATATTAAGATCGTCCACCAATTTGAATAGAGGGTGTGTTTTCAGAGGTATGGAACTTAAAAATTGAAACAAAATACATGATAAGTCTAAAATATTAGCTTGGTTGGAAAAATACGTTCATGCTCTTAGTGTTCAAATACGATTTCAGACTTAAAGTACTCCAAATACCCGAAAAATGGTTTAAAAACCATAAAACTCAAAACTTATCTTTTTAATAAAGTCAATATCATTATTTCTTTGTATTTGATTTCATTTTATACTTCTTTACCTTTCTGCGAAATTAAGTGCAAGACTGAGTACAAGTTGAAGTCTTACTGTTCGTACAATTGACGCCTAATAAAGTAGGCGTGGCATTCTCCATTTTCCATGAAATTATATTAATAACATTCTACTGATGCCATCGGAGAGATTTGTCAAATTAATTTTTCGATTTTTTATAAAAACAGTCCCAAAAGTAGGCGTGTTGTCCAAGATGAAAAGTTTTCCAACAGGGGCATAACTATTTTGTATTTTAATACAAACGCACCCTTTAAGTTTTTTTATGATCTATTAATGTCAAAATATTAGTCAAGGTTTACATTTATATTCTGTTGATGTTCATTGCATGAGCAAAGTTAGCATATTATAAAAAATTACTACGGAAGTTCTGAGTCGGTGGTCGCAACATTAAGAGCTCTTAGTCAAATTTGCAGTCGTAGTAATCGTCCCACAAGACAAGCCATCCATACTATAGACAATAAATTCGAGTTAACATATTCACTATTGGATATTTCTGTGCCAATTAGGCAATACACCGGACGAAGTACCGAAAATATCGCAATCGTAGATGCTTCAGTTCAAATTCAGTCGATTTCATGCCGCAGTTCATAGGAACTGGGAATATTTCAGTCCACATTGTGACGAATTTTGCCAAAAAATCTTGGTCAACACTCTTGCAGGATCAAATTAACTTTTCTAAATTTCATCGAAAACCCATTATCAGCAATCAAGCTCTTTTAATGTATACCATTGGTCAAGAGACCCCATTCCATCCACAAATAGTGACCATGTGGTATGGATTTCATAGCGAAGATGTGATAGGACCGGGGTTTTCCGTCGATGAAAATGATAGCCAGGTTACTTTCAGTGGAGTTCGCTATGTTGGTTGGAAGACTATTTTCGGTCAAAATTAGATGAACTAGATTTGGCATAACTTAAGGTCTATAACTTTTCCTTTAACAATTTTTTTCGATTTCTAGCAACAATTTCGAAAAAAGTTGAATTTTTTTTAAGTGGGCGTGGCCATTGCTTTGGTTTTATCATATAATCCTCAAAGTACAGCTCACGTTTTTACAGAAAGACTTGGTATGCCACTGGTTAGCATATATCCAAGTTATTAGTGCCATTTTAAAAAAAAAAAAACATCTTTACTAAAATTAGCCTAAATTTTCAGGTTAAAATGACAGTTCTGATATATACTTAACGCGTAGCCACACGGATCCCAGATATGGACTAAAATTTCGACTTCAAAATGATTCAGGAAACCAATAAAAAAAATACCCTGTATCTTCTCGTACATACGTATCTATCCATTATTCACACATTCACGTCATCAAATAATAATATTTAACATAGAGAAGATGCTATAAATTCTTGTGAATGTGATGACTGACAACTAATAAATGTCGTGCATTTATTCTCCCTCTATCCTTCTCTTCACTCTTGTTTATTGTGTGTCAATAAATAAACTAGTGAAACAACTAGGGCAGAAGTAATAGAATGATGTACTAACTTACCCATGACAGACACTAACGCAAAGAACACGTTATGGCTTTGTCCGACAATATTTCTAAAACTAATAAAACCAGAATGAGTAAGTTTGTTCACATGACTCCAATATCGCAATCAATTCATTTATGTCATCTGTCTCGAATTTCGGACTCCTAACTCTACGGTATTACCTCGCTACAATATAAAACCGAAAAGCTATCAAAAGTTTTATAGAGTAACAACTTACGACGACAATTGTCTGACGATATCGTATTGAGATAGTTTGGCTTCACTTAACAATGAAAATCACACAATCATTTTGACAAATCAACTTCTGCTTCAAGTAAAGCCAACAACTGTCAAATACTTTCGATCGGTGGAACTAACTACAGACGAAAGCGTTCCTTACGATCTTTTAGACGACGTTTGCCTTAAAAGTAACGTGACGAGGGCCCTGGAAATGTTCTAAAATATGGATAAGTCATTGCAATAAAGTAGGTTGGGCTGGTAGGTGGAAGATTACCTACATCAGCATCATTTGCACTTAGAATTTTGAACAAGTTAAAAAAGAGGCTATCCCTGAATTTCTTGAAATCTGAAACTTCGTTTCATTACCTTCACACCCAAGCAACAAGGTCAAGTTGAAATCCTCTGATTGCATGGATATCGATTTGCTATTTTTGTAGCAGAAATCGAATGTTATTAATCGATTGGACAATCAGTTCAATACGAAAGGCTATTTCTTTTAATATTGATTAGATCCGGCCACGCACGGAATTGCAATCAGAATCATTCTTTGATATCTACTATACGATTTCCTATAAAGGAGGTTCTTCTTCTTTGTTTTTGAAATGACAGCACTACAGCTGTCTAGCCGAACTGTCATTTTGTGCGCAATTTTTGACGTTTATCTTAAGTTTCTTTCAGCTTATATAACTTTAGTATGAAAAAATGCCTGTAAATCACGGAACTTATAGACAAAATCGCACATAATCGTCCATCTGCACAAGTCATCTGTTGATAAGTCGAACTGTTGATAAATGTTTTCCATTGATGATGAACCAGTGATATGCGTACTACAAAGAAGACCACCGCTGTACAATTTTGTCAAAAGATTTTGTCCTAAACCTGGTGCAACTGAAATACCAATGGAAGCCACAAGACCATTTTTTTGAGCCTTACTTTCGTAGATTGACCTCTAAGCCATGCGCAAAGTGATTCGTTTTTACCAAGAAAATGTGTTTAACTTATTTTCAGCAAAATTGTCACACATGGAGTGAGACTATTTCAAGAACATAAAATCGGTCGCGTCATGAGGTCCAATTTCTTAGAAACGAAGATGAAGCTCGCGTTGTGGTCAATGGCGTTCGGTACTGAACCATGTTCCAAAAATGTTTTCTCAAAAATATGGATAACATCAGTTCGGATGAGATGTGGTTTTACAGCGATCGAAACTATCGATTTATTGCAGTCACAATTGACATCTCTTTGGCACCTCTGGGGCTTTTGAATGTCCAATATTTGATTTATGCGAATGAATCAGGTCTTGTGGAGACTTTAGAAGCCAGTCCAATGAAGAAGAACAGAGTCAAATGTGAAAGGACAAGATTTCCCCATGATCTTCTCCTTTTCCCAGGCCCCTCAATTTCAGTCAAGATACCACTGGCCAATTCATGTTCTCTTTCGAATTTTTAATACCGTGATACTGTTTGACGGACATGCAAACTTCCATCACTGACGGCTCTAATGGATCTATCTGGGTCTCGGTTTTTTTTAGCAATTGTTTCAGCACACAACCCCCCTAAAGGGCCATCTTCCTGAAGAGAAATCTTAGGACAAGGGCTCGGATATACCGATCACTGTAACCCTCTTCGGGAATGCGAAGGCCACACTGTCATTTCTATTTTCTAGTCTGATTGTGAAGGACACTATTGATTCCATTTGGCCTGTGCCTCCTCGTTCTAAGAAGAGCTTGCTAGTCATCTAAGATGCATGTCACTGGGAATCAAGAAAACTTCAGCAGTTCCGAGAACTCTGATCCACGTGTGTAATCAAACTCAGTACATCCTCTTCGGACAGCTATCTACCAGACACCGCAAGGAGTATTTTTACTAACCTCAACATCCACCTTAAATGTCATAGCTTGACCGATGTAATACATAGTACTGTGCGTTAGTTTGGGGAGTCAAAAAAGTGTTGCCATCTAGTACCAAATGACTGAAAGGGTTAAGTCCGAGGCTCCAAACGGGCTGACATACCAAGTAGAATGAAATATGCCCGAAAGGGGTAATGACGCCGTTCAAAACAGGTCAATATGTATCAAAACCATCTGCTAGAACTAGTACACAACTGTGATGTATCACAACTCCTGTGGCCTTAACACATACTCGTACACTATTAACGTTTTCTGTTTTTGTTTACTTACGAAAATTGTTTATATTAACACTGACTAATCCAATGAATTCTTTAAAAAAAAAAAAAAAACAACAACAAAAAACGGACATGTACCTACACATCAAACACATCAAATTGTTTTTGCCGCTTGAACATCAAAAAAAAATATGAAAAGCAATTTTATTCTCAAAATAACTTTGACATTGATAGGTTTTTGTTGTTGCTGTTGTGCTCGTCAACATTACAATCAATTGGCATTAATATTAAGCCAATCTACTTTTATACCATAAATAGCCATAAAAGCCAAACTCTAAGACACTTTTTTGTATTAGTTTGACAGGCATTACCTATCAGAAAGTGTCCGTATTACGTTGTTTCGTCTTTTTTGGCTTTTACTGTTTGCATGACTAATTGTGAGTTCATGTCTTGAGAGGCCAACGAAAAGAAATAAAAGTTTTTTTCTTCTTGAAACGTCAACAACATTCACCCCAAAGCCAGCCCAAATAGTAATCACTAATGAGTCCAAAAGAAATAATTGTGATCCTACGTGACCTAGCTCAGTTCCACAAATTGAGATAAAATTCATTTCACAATCATCCCATTGGACTTCGCACAGAGAACGTGTATGCTGCGAACTCATTCAAAATTTTTGCTGAAAATCTTTCATCGTGTTGTGACTCTTGGGGGCTTTTTCTGTTCTTTTTTTTTTTTGTGTCAATTTGTTTTATCGGTTTGTTATAGATACATATCGACAGACATTATTATGAATGATAAATTGAAGTCGACAGAAGAGTGTCGAACCCTTTCCCCGGGGCCGCACTGTAAGTCAATCATATACGACAATCGATACGGCTGTGATTAACAAAACAAACAAACGAAACTATAAAAATAGATATTCGCCGGTACATAAGGCGGCAGTAGATACTTAAAACAAACTTTGCTGAGCTGACAGTTCTGTACAATCTAACTTTAAGTGGGAATTAGTTTGCAAGCAAGTGTTGTCACCACACCACATTGTGGGGCTACATTTCGCGGCTGGTGTTTATGTATGTTGGGCATTCACGTGGTGCTAATTGTTCTGTAAGCAGAGATTATATAATAGATACATTGTTTGTGTTTGTGGAAGTGTGTTTCCCCTTAAGCTATTCAACAATTACTTGGTGCACTCAATTGTGTCGTCTTTTAAATTAGTTTTAGCGAGAAAATCGTTTTGAAGATAAATAAATGGTATTTGCTTAAAAAGTTTTACGGACAATGAGATGTGATCGAAAATTAATTTCCTGATCTGCTGATCTGTTGCATCAGCATTAGTCGTTTTATCTAACTCATGACACTCGGTATTCGAAAAACTTCACACACTTACAGAAGTGGGACACCCAGCCTCATAGAGGTTTGCAACTTAGATGTGGTTTCAGTACAAGGTTGTTGTCTCAACTAATCAAAATGTAATGTTAGGATATTCTGGCTTTATGATTCATTCCAACCAAAAGTGTAACTGAATGAGAATTAACTGCAACGATCCCAAAAGTCAAGAACCACCATAAAACCATAAAATTTTTCGAATTTCCCAGTTCGAATACCCAAATTCCCTTTTTCGATACCCAAATAGGTTGAGAGACTGTGAAATCTACGAACAATTTTCGAGAGAGTAGAGTACATGCCAATTGACTGGAACGAAACCACAAATAGGGATCATAAACTCATAAACAGCGAATGTGAATTTGGGTATTGAAACTTGACTTTTGGAGTTCATCATCCTTCAAACCAAAACTGATAGTGTGTACTCTACTTAAACTGATTGCGAAACTTGAGGATTCACAAAGAATTTTATAATTTTTTGACGGTTCTTGACTTAGGGACTGATCCAGTTAATTGGCATTCAGTTTAGAATGTGGGCACGTGCCTACGTAAGACAATTCGATGAGCTATCTGGACTTTCTTAACCCACAGATTCCGTCCAACAATGTCAAGTATATCTCTCCGATATCTGGTCAGAAAGGCGTACCCCAAACAGGAGAGGCATATGGATGAACTGTCAATGTTCGTCAAGGTTACGTATTAACACCATTATTCTTTTATATGCCTTCGAGGTAGGTAGGGACTTTGTCTACTTCGGCTCCACTATAAATAACAACATTACATCAGAAATCACACGAAGTGGTGCTCTTAGCAATCGTTGTTTCTTTGGCCCAAGAAAGTATTTGAGTATCAAGTCCTTTTCAAGAAACACCAAGGAGACTCTACATATATAACACCCAGTCTTGCGTTATGGCGCAAAAGCATTGACTTTAACAAAAACGGACGAAGATATCCTTGGTTGTTTTAAACGCCAAGTGCTTCGGTCCTTTTTGCCTTGACTGGTCAGAAAAGTGTCTAAGATAGGTGGGACATCTTAGAGGAAATGGACATCAATGCTCCGTACCGAGGTATCTATCAACGCAGTAGAGGAAGACTTCACCTTAGGTGATGCGATCAAGTGGAAGTGGACAACTAGAAGCAGTGAAAACCGTGATCAATAAGGACTGTAGCCAGGAAAGATAGATTGTGAATGTCGTATCAGTCGAAAAATCATTCTTCTGTCACTGCCTTGCGACATACATACAGGAATCTTCAGACATATCGAAATCGATCCGACGAGTGAAGAGTTGCCTCTATGGTTCATAATACAAGTTTGCGAGCTTGGTTGTCTATAGAGGATTCTTCCTATATCCTTGAGGAAAAATACAAAGCTACCTCACAATATGTATACATTTAACTGAACTAGGTAGTCTATCTAGGATACTCTTCTCTGAAGTAAATGATTAAAAGTAAGGACCCTCCACGATAACTGAATAGAAAACACACACACCCTTCAAAATCTCCATAAACACCACAGACTATGGCACAAATAAATCAATAAAGTTCGCATATAACGATGGCGAGATGTCATAAAAGTTACCTGCAAGGATTAAAAATCGATAACACCTAATTACAGCCTGAAATTAGCGTGCAAATAGGCATGTGTTTGATGGAAACTACAACTTTTCCCATGAGTGACCATGGACTATTCAATTCAAACATACACGTGGTTAACTATGATTAGTATCCCCTGACTATCAGCTATAATACTCCTCTGACATGAAATGGATTGTATGTTGGTACTATCAATTTTTGATAGTATCGGGCCTTTTTAGAAAAGTGTATTATAAAAATTGGTTTAGTAGGTGATTCATAAAAAGGATCCATAAATTTAGAATTGATAGCCCACATGGCGGTCCCTTGGGAGCTCTTCACAATATGAAATTAGATCTCATAAAAACTAAACAAAAGGTGTTATTTACATTTCAGGTTTGACTTTTAACCTTTTGAAAGAATTACCAGGTCTCGAACTATGAACTGAAATGAAAACATTTACACAATTCAAGTATAAACATGGGGTACTTGGAGTACGATGCTCATAAAAAGAACATTTTCAACACGCTTTTGAGAGGCTGACTGTTACTCGACAGGTAAGTGCTCCTAAGGCAATTAATGCTGAGCCTAAGGTGCCATAAGTGTCTCTCCTATAAAAGACAGAAACAACCTGATGAAGCATTGTTCCCCCTTCTAGTTATTTATTAGATAAATCCTTCTACAGTTGCTCATGTGTTTGTATAGGCAATATGACTTCAAAGAAAGAGAAGAGATTCTACTTGTGTACCTGTTTTCGCGGCAGGGTCCACCATTTGCTTTGAGCCTCAAATCTCATTTAAAAAAGAAAAATGTTGCAATCCTCTTTGTCAAATCGAAATCGGATTGTTAAAATGGAGTCCCCATAGCGATTCCATAAGGTGTGCCTCAAGGCAGCCATTGCGGACCACTCCTTTTAAAACCACTCGTGGATGACATTTAGAGCTCCATACAGTTGTGTCGAATGTTTGCAGACGATTTGAGGCAGCTTCACCTTTTTTCTAAAATTGATGATTGCGTAAGCTTTCAAAAAGGGTGACCAGATAGCAATGATACTTTTTACAATTGTTATATTTCAGCAGTCGTCAAAGTTATCAATGACGTCTAGCTGTCGAAATATTCAATAAATTCTGCCATTTTATCGTGCTTTTTTTTATGCTAGCCGAACGTGTGAAAATTATTAAAAAATATTATCGAAATTCAGTCTCAATTGTAAAGTAAATAAAGTGGTGGATCGTGATCATGGCTGTAGTGTGCGGGCAATTTGTCGCACCGTGGAAAACATTGAGCATGATTACATTTTTTTGGACCTTATGCCACCAACCACACAGAGACTGGGGCCAAATAAAGAAAACATAGCCGTCATAGGGGCTAGAACTGTCGAATCGCCGCTGATCAGCTGGATTGGGCTTCGCCAGAGAGACAACCCGCGTTATTGCGTGGTTGGATTTGGGCCTAGGATGACCATAGACAAGGCCGTAAGTTCGGTACTTGGGCGCTGGAAATATTTGCCAGAAATTCAGATTTTGGCCAAAAAATCATCTTCTCGGACAAGGCCCATTTTTGCCTCAGGGGGTATATCACCAAGTGTTCGGCCAAGCCTCAGTCCATCTGCAAAGATTGACTGTTTGGTGCGGTTTTTGGCATTGTGGCATCATCGTACCTTATTTCTTTCGAAATGAGAAAGGAGACACCGTGACGGTCAATGCAGTCAGAAATAGAGCGATATTAACCGACTTTCTGTGACCAGAGCTCGACAGCATTGATATATTCGAGCTGTGGTTCCAATAAGATGGGGCTACATGCCATACAAGCTACGCAACGTCCAAAGTTGTGAAGAAGAAACTCTGCGACTGGGTCGTCTTACGACGAGCGTTCATAGATTGGCCGTCACCAGCATTACTCGATTATTTTCTCTGGAGCTACGGCAAATCCTTAGTTTACGCTAACAAGCCAATCGGACTATTGTCGGAATAATGCCGCACATATTGGAGAAAAGTCATAAAAACTTGAACAGACAGCTTGAAGCACTCCCAGCGAAGCCGTTTGATTGATGTACTATTCCTCACATAATGGCATGAATGCGGCTTCAAAATAAAGCCAGAATCAGTTTTATTTCTTTTCTATCATTCTTATCTGGTCCCCCTGTCAATTTTTCGATTAGCTTTGAGCTAGATACAAACAAGCGGCTCATATCACATAAAATGCGAATTCCAGGCCACCGCTTCGGATCAATTTTCAAACAACACCTACGCTCATTAGCTCGCATTGAATATCCTCAACAAGGCCTTCACCTTTAAGAATGCCTAAGAGCGATAAAATGCGAAGGCGCACTCTTCCGATTCCCCACCAGCTTTGGTATTACTTTCCTCACAAAAAAAAAAACAAGTAGATACACCTCTTAATATTTCTCTTCATTAGGGAGTATCCATTTCTCTAATTTACCTTTCACTTCCACTTAATTGAACGCATTCCATCGTAGCGTGTTGCCTCAATATCCTTTCAATTTATTCTCACATGTGTGCTCGATTGCATGTTTGTCATAATCCTGTATTTCCCAGGATTAGTTATTCAAAAAAAAAAAAAAAGCGACAAGAACATAATATACCCATATCGCTATCCAGCTACACGTGTATCCGTATCTAAATTCTAAGAATTTTGTTTTCATACAAATATCTCATCTCATGCAAAGCACAAAAAATATCTCAGGAGGCTCCCACATATCCATTTCGAAAATCCATTTAGATAATTCGCAGGATTCACGTGGGAAAAAAAAGCCCAAAAGCCCAATTTCTTGATCGGATAGTGTCCGGGGATTTACGATTCGGTAGTATTTTTGATATTTATTTTGTACTCAAGGAATTCAATGGGAACTCGAACTACCACCCTCAATAAATTTTTTGTTACATACCACCGACATTACACATTCAAGGCGATAAGGCCGACGCACGGTAATCAAAGAGGTTATGTCGAGAGTGTAGAGGCAGAAGGACACGGTCAAAGACCCTACATTGTGCGTATGCCGTCAGTGGAAGGTAGTGCAAATGTTGTAAAAGTACCTACGTAGGCGGTTTTAATGAAACCATCTGTACATAGATACGTAGATACTGATATCCTTATCATACCCACAACAATCGGCAGAACATTGGTATAGTCTCCCGGTCCCGGCAAAATCAATGGACCTACATTCTATGATGAGCGGGGAACGGGCAAAAGATGGCGCCTGCGCCTAGCCAGTGTCCTTGATTTGACATCATTGTGAGTTAGATGTGTAACACTGGAATGGCAGCCTGAACGGCTGGGAACTCAAATCCGAATCAAGTGCAGTAGACTACATGCCGTGGCATTGTATCTATAACCAAATCATATGCACGAGTGTGGAATGTATGCAAATTAGTTGATATGGAAACCGAACACCTTCGGTTTGTGGGGTAAAATCAGTATGTGATGGGCGGTAGTCAATTAAAAATTGTGTATCTCTCCAGTATGTGAATGTTTCGTGTGGGTTTATTCATTGGAAAAATATTTAATAATACAAAACAAAGTGTTTTCCAAATGAATTTGTATTGTTATGACAGTTTTAAAGTTTCCAACCCTCATTTGCAGCTCTACCGCACTCAAATCAAATCGAAATCAGAAACCCCATTAACCTTATCACATAATTGTTTAAGCTCTTGTCTCTGAACCGGAAGGCCATGCACGAGAGAGAATGAATTAATGAGGTTTTCAACCCTTGTGGTACTGACTTGGTTATTTATATGGGGGCGTGGTGAAAACTTTAAGAGTAGAATGACGTCAAACTATTTGCCGTCAGGAACAGTTTTTGGGAACTCTGTAGTTTTGGTAAGAAAGGAAATAGCACATAGTACCTTCTATTAAAAATATCGTTTGTAAGGAGAAATCGCAACTCCAATTGGTGTCACACCAGATGTTGGGAAACGGATTATAGACTATCGTGGCGTCGTGGCTCAGAGTTGTCAGTGCGTTGGACTATGGAGCAAGGGGTTCGAGGTTCGAATCCCAGCTAAAACACTTAAAGTTTTGTCATCTCTCGCGAGCGTCTGACAAACATCCGAGAGTATAACTGCCATGAAAAAGCTTCTCGTCCATCTTTTGCACAAACTTGTTTCTAAGTTTTGGAGTAAGACCCCAAAAACAGGACTAGTCTCCATTACGAGTACAAGGAAGTTCAAATTTAATCTCGAAAAACTATTTGACACACCAGTCTGATACTCATTGATAAAGATATGAAATTAGCTAGAAAACGAATACAATTTAACGCGATCCCCTGATAGAACTGTCGACTTCCTTAAGCATCATTGAAGGACTAAGAATCACTCCAACGTTTGGGCGTTTGTACTTTAAAATCTGTGTGGCCTCCAGGCTTGTTTGGGAGAAGGATCTTGGACTATCAAATGGAACTTTATTTAGATGCTTGGGCACGATACGATACTCCAGAAAATTGAATAGTGGACGAATTCAGAAGGCCTGGTACTTGCCATTTACATACATACAAGACCATCCGTATATTTGAAGCTGGCATTAAGTGCATGTTTACCAGTCGGAACTGTGTTAAGATCATTACCATCATAAAAAGTATTGAAGGCACCCTGTCCGAATTGGCCTACCCGCAGAAGACTTCTGAATAGAAAGCCCGTCACAATATGTTTCCGCTCTACAAAGAATACACCAGTTGTCCCAACGATTATATCAAGATCTGGCTTCTAGGGACCCTAGATCGTGTGGTATCATAGTAGTTGCATCTATCCCACCAGATCAGCGGTATTCTAAAGGAAACGCAAATCCTTTATAGAGTTACGCATATTAGCATTTATGCACCGCTTTACTCCGCTTCGCTCCGTTGCTTCGTTTAAATTGTTTCTACGACAAAAATTTGTGTAATCAAATAATTTGAAGATATATGTAAATCAAACAGCGGATCTAAAATTAAGAGCTTTTTTTAAGAAATAAGTTCAACAAGTTTAGAATTTTAACAGATAAGCAGATTCCAAAAAAAAGAAGATTTTTTAGTACTCCAGATACTGCCGCCATAAACATACAAAGGCTACAAATCAAAAAAATACCCAAGTACTCGAAGCCAAAAATAGGCTTATATTAGCTCCAGGTCCTTAATATGACTTGAGTTATGTATATGCTTTGCAATATAATTAAATGGATAATGGAGGGTATGTGTCATGATCTCAAGAGCCGAGACTTTCCTCGACATTAAGATAAAATACGATAAGATATGTTCCAAAATAAACAGGACTTTGTAAAAATAAGTACAACAGAAAGTTTTTTTGTTCAAAATAGCCTTCTTCCGACTCAATATGCATAGCGATTTGCACGACCTAAAAGCATGTCGAGTGATCGTTTTAGATCATTGGCTGGGATGTAGGAAAAGCCTAAAGCGTGAGACCTAAATCACGGTGCCAAGTCAGGTGAATAAACTTCTATTTTTAGTCAAAAGATTACCTCACTAGAAATATATATTTTTTCTGCTAACTTTGGTATCCTAAGTGTTTGGTCAAAATGTGATAAATTGCTTTAGATGTTTTTAAGATGCTCAATTCGAATTTCATGAATTTTAATTGTTTTGATGAAACCTATGTGGCTCGTCATTTACAATCAGTCAAAATATGAGCGGAACTGAGTCTTTCAAGTGGCATTGGTTAATTGTTTCTTAAAAAACAAAACTATCTTAGTTCATCTGATATCTATTTTGACTTTTGAGCCTGATCTGTCGACTAGTTTTTTAATGTACTATAGTATACATTAATATTATAGTATATTAGTACTATAGTTCATTTCTGCTATGGAAAATAATATTGTTTGTTTGGAGTTTTCTGTTACGAACGACATTTCTTGTTCGAATGCCTTTTTGGAGAAAGTCTACAGGGACTCTGTACTATCGAAACCATGACCATTTGGAAGGTATAAAGCGTTCAAAGAGGGCGTTGAAAACTTACCTCATTCCAGACGGTCTGCAATGGCAGTTACTGAAGAATACATCAACTTAGTGAAGAAAAGTGTAAAATGGTACTGAAAAATAGTTTCAGAGGACTTTCACAAGAACTATCCATATTCCACAAATCAGTATCAGTATATATATATCACTCATGAACTCTGTCACGGGATAAGCAATAATCACTATAAACTTAGTTTATTAACTGAAACTTATTACCAAGTTAAAAACAAAACTTCATATTAGCTCTTTGCTTGATACTCAGATTTGTACCGATGAACCAAACATACTGTCACCTCAGACGCAATTAGTCCGCTTCTTATTGTCCAAAAGTCATGAAATTTTGACAGTACAACAGTGAGCAATATAATTGCCAATATATGTCCTTACGAGATATAGTATATGTTTTCTTTTTATTTATGGCAGTACCTTGCATTCGATGTTGCACCCCAACGGACTAAGTAATAACGCCATCGCTTATTTACTTCCAGCATTGTATTATAGGTTATGCAAAGGCTTTGCGAAAAATTTCGAACTCAAGATTTTTATCAAACTTGACAGAACTATCACGGAAAAGTCTAAAAAGGTAAGTCCATCTGTCTATCGATATGGTCGACTGTAGCTTAAGCGGATGGTGGGATTTTCTTCAGACTGTGTGGTCTATAGGTTTACACCTCCAGGTAAAATCGAGATTTTCATTCCAACCTCACAATTAAGAGTACTTTACTTAAGTACAGCCGATTTCAGGGATTTTCTCAGATATTTTTTCGACGATTGGTTTAAAATTAATATCTGGAAGATTTAACACATACATATGTGTTATGTAAAACAAAATTTTGAAACAACCACGCCCACTTTTTAAAACTTTTCAGTATTCTCATTTTCTGACAAGACATTGGAAAAAAATACTAAAAACATTGATAGGCAGTCAAACTCTCTGTAATTCATTCATGGATTGTATAGTGCCACGCCCACATTTTGAAGGTATTTAAAAAAAAACAAACATGTTTTCACTGAAATTTTTGTAAAAATGCGGAATTCATCCTGAAAGGTGAAAGTACGTACTACCCAGTCGTGGACTTTATTTTTTGGTGATCAACAAATGAAAGATCTTCCATTCTTCTAAATTTGAAAAAGTAGTGCTACTACCTTAAAAAGGAAGCTCTGACAAAATCCACAAACAAACTCTGACAATCGAAGACCTATCCAAGTATGATTCTGAAGAATGTTTGAGAATGAAACTCAAACAAAAATCGCATTCTGTCACCATGCCATTCAAAGATGACTCGCCTTGAATGCATGACACATAGATATTTGCATTCTCTCTTAAGTCACCGAATCTGACAAGTTAAGCACTTACCAGTCAAGAGTTACCGGCTTAGGAAAACCTATAAAATAGCTAAATGGTCGGATGTGAAATTTAATTCCTCTCGACTTGGTGCTCACACTTAACAGGTATAACACAAATTAATCACCATAAGTGCCGGGAAAACTACCAGACTGCATAGAACATACGTTTGCTGCACAATTGCATATCAAATAACATTGACCTCCACAATGAACGTATTTTTTATTTGCACAGACCTTTCAATTTATCAGCCAACTGCCTTCTATGCTCTACTTCATATCTAGGAAGGACTGAAGCCAGCAGAACACCACCTACACTTGTAATTATCGCAAATGTCAAAGCCAGCCACAAACGATTCCAAGATACAAATAAGACTTTCTTTATATCTCAATAGTTCGCCCCGCCATCATCCTTCCACGTGATTGCAAAAAGACAATCCTCTTTCTGCTTATAATTGCGCCTTATACTACTCACACACACACACACATAGAAAGAAAAATGCAAATGCATCCACTCAGTGTAATAATAGATGCATTTTGAAGATATTTTATTTTTCTATTGTTTTTTTTTTTTTTTTGTCGCAATTGTAAGCAATTGTACGAGTAGCCTCGGTTCGCGTCATAAATTTCACTTAGGCGAAATAAATTACAATTTCAAAAGTATCTCCTAGGTACGTATGCACTGTACACAGATAGTATCTTATGTAGAATTGGTTAAAAGATTTCACTTGAAGTCACTTGCATAAGGAAGGCATTTTGTTTTGATTTCAAAATCTGAAAATCTATTGACTTTCGTATTTGAATTATGGATAATCCAGCAGTTGGTGGGTCTCATTAAAGAAAAAACAATCCAAATTGATTTTTGAAAGTTAAATATGATTTTCTTTGGAATAAAAAGTTTGAAACTGTATAAATTTGTGGCTCCCCTACTAGGGAACCGGAAGTAATTAATTCCATCAACCCGACGTACACTTTCGAGAGTCACGCACAATGTATGTACAAACTGTCATGTAGGGAGTTTTGCGGCTGATTTGTGAGTTTTGTTTTCTATTTTTAAATTCGTGGGTTACTTAGGCGTATACTTGATTAAAATCTACAAAAAAAAACATGAAACTCTTTCAGCATAAACGAGTCAACCACCAAAAGTCATAAACCTCACAGAAATGGCTTACGAATTCGAAGAACTTGACAGTTGTTATTCTTTCGGCAAAGACGACCCAGACTTGACCTCTACCAAGAGTAGAAATCATTTCATCATAACTAAGTCTGATCTAATCTGGTACTTCAGTGCAAAACAGAAAACAATAACACTAACCGAATCGAGAGTGGAAGGCGTGTCTGCGAATAAATTAGTACATGCAATATGCATAACAACTTCCATTTAGTAAAGTATATACTTTCAAACTATTAGTTATATTTTTAATAACATCTAGAGGCGGTAATTGAATCACTTACGTCACTGCTTTTAGCCGAACTATAATTAAGTAAAATAATGCACACAGAAGGCATACTTATGTACATAAGTAGATCACAAGGTCAGGCTTCCTACCAGCATTTTTCTAATGCTGAAGTAATAATGACAAATGTACACTCGAATGTTTGCCAGATGTTTCCGAAAAGTGGGATCGTGAATTATTGTTTTTTGCCTTTTCTAGAGAAGCCCACGAGCATCGATGTCAGAAATCAAAACTATTCCGACATAATCTATTACAAGCTCTTCACAGATCTATCATCTATATGCCCGAAGGCACTATTCTAGTTTCCTGAACAAAATGTAGTTATATTCCACATTTAGTTATGACCTGTGCATCAGAGCGTCTGATGCTTTAATGATTTCACAGATCAGGCAGAACAGTATGCATAGCCCTCATTTTGTGGACCTCTTAAACTGGTTATCTGAGGTAGAGTAGGGTAAAGTACGATACGCGTTCAGCCTACAATGGTACGTACCAATTGTTGACTCAGAAGGTAACCTTCTACAATCGGTGAAGAAGGCGTCTTTCTTTCTCACAACGGAAACCGAAAATAGTGTTATACTATGGAAGGAAGGACTTGAATGTCAAAAATATAGTGTTTGCCTTTCCTGGGATACCCAAATGCTGGATAAGAAGATAAATAAAGTGCATATGACATGGGTACAGGCAGACAGGTAAGACAGACAAATTCCACTCGTAGCTCCAAAAAAAGTTTCCATTCTTGATGGTTCTGCCCACATCGTTAATTCATTAAATTTGAAAAGACGTTTGATGGGCAACAGACTGCATACCGGCGATGAAGACCAATATCGCGCTGTCAGACAGAATTAACTATTCAACACAGACGATGTTAGCCAAAATTTCTATCCACCTGTCCAAGGTGAAGTAAGGATAACAATATTCAAGCTTAAAACCAAGAAGAATGCTGCTGGACTTGGTAGCGTAAAGGCCGAGTTGTTCAAAACAACTATAGATAATCTGGCAGAGAGCATAAACCAAGAAAGGAGATCCCCTATTACAGAGGTTTTATTCTCTTGAGCATGGCGTACACGATCTTATCTGTCATATTATGTCAAAACCTGGATTTCTTTGCCCTGATCGACTCCTATCAGAGTGGTTTTAGGTCAAAAAAGTCCACAGTCGATCGAATTTTCATAATTTTCGATACACACCGCCTTTTCATCGATTTCAAGGGTGCACTTGACATCATCTATAGAGACGAGCTATACCCGTTGGCTTGGGTAAGATAAAGATGGAGAATGCTCTCTCCTACATTAAGATCGGTAACGAACGGATCGAGATCTTTTTGGCCAAATAGGACTTTGACAACCTGACGCGTTGTTATGTCCAACTGTCACATGATACTTAAAAGAATTTTGCGAAACTCCCAGCAGCGGGACAACACTGGAGAAGCAGTTTTCTAAAGAGTGTTCAACTACTAGCATATGCCGATGATATTGACACTATTGGCAGAATACAGCCAGATGTCACTGGTGCGTTCGCTGGTAGTGAAAGAAAAAAAAAGAGACACACTACATTGGCGAATGGGAAAGGGACCGAATGTCACAACAGACAGCCATAACTTCGAGATAGTAAGAGACATTTATATACTTCGGTTTTGCTATAAACTCTCCAAATAACATCGCAAACAACCAATCGCTGTTTTGTTCCTGAAAAGGCAATTGAGTAGCTGAGCCCTATCCTGAACAGCTAAGGAAAATCTGCATAAAATCTGGATCATCCCAGTCCTGTTTTATGACACTAAAGCTTGGACTCTATCTAGAATGGACGAAATAAATTTTCGATGATGTTCACGAACATTGGAAGAGATTCAACGACAAACTATACGGGCTGCACAGCGACATTGACCTTGTCAAGAAAATCCATATCAGTCGGCAAGTTGGTTAGAATATGTATACCGGATGGGTAGAGAAGCTTCGACTCGTAGAGTCTTCGAATCCAACTCAGAGGGGCAACGCTTCGGAGGAAGATTTCGCTTTTGGTGTAGAAATTAACCTGAACTGACTTAGAATGCCAACTGGAGAATGTTTGCTAAGGACTAACTGGAGAGACTTGTTGGTTGAAGCCCAGGTTCGTCATGAGCTATATGGCCATTAGGTCCATGAATACATAAGTTTGATAGATATGTAATCAACTCAAACTAGGGAGGTACTCAAATTTGTTGTTTTTCAACAACATAAAGCCCGAGCTATGCTATTAGACTAGCAAAAGGCAATAAAAGGTACATTTGGTTAACCAGGTGTTGACAGTATTATCAAAAGGAACTTACACCATTGCTGGTAGTCAGTTCAATGCTCCAAACACATATGAACCTAGTCACAACCGGTTACTGAGGATAAAATTCCTCCTTCTTCGGCTTATATTGTCTGTCCCTGTCCAACTACGTACAATCCAGCTTGTAGGAGGGCCGACCAGACGCATTATCACGCAAAAATGATTTTAATTAACTTTCTCAAGACACTTAAAGTTTTTAAAAGACATTACTGTTGCGAACTTTATAAAGCAGATGGATGAAGCTCGCACACCTTTCCTTTCCCTTTTTTAATCCTAGTTGTCCCATTGTCGCAAGGAGACATGAGAAGGTATAAAACATGCATATGTACACGACTGTGTAAGATGCTAACCTCCTAAGTCGTCCGGAGTAACTCCAAGGCCAACAGTGTAATCAGGTGAAGTCGTTGAAACTACTTGTATCTTACGACAATCCGTGTCATGTCACTGAAGGACGTACGTACCTCCCGGTGGCAATTTCATTCGCATCCTTATTATACCTGAGTACACATAGTATGTACGTACCTATGTGTGTATATTCGTTTATTACAAATGTGTGTGCCTACCTAATTTTATTTACGTTTGCCACGATTTCCACTCTCGATACAGTCTACTCTGAGATTCATTGCCTTAAAGATTGTGTTACCCAAAGTAAACATAAATTCCCAAATGGTTTCCGATAGACTGAAATCCAATTCCCTATAAATTTTGTCCTAAAACCGCCTAAACAAACAGTATTACCACTGTTCCACTGCTATACGACGCAATTTAAATGTATTGTCCTCGCTGTGTACTGTGTAGATACTTCAGCAAACTCTTGGATTACGGAAGCTTAATACCATCAACGTTAGTTGATTTGTTAACATGATTCTCATTCTGTCAAACCATCAAAATTTGTATGAAAATTAAAAAGAACAAAACATGTCCTTTTTGTCTTTCTGTGTTAATTTGCGTTGTTGGCCATCGTAAACTGCCTTTTTCCTCCCATTAGTGTTGTACACGTTCCTTAGACTTTATAACACTCTACCCGGCCGGCATTCCATTTTAAGAGGGTAGGCTACGAGTATGTATGTATGCGTGCATATGTTAACGTGATTTACAGCCGGTTTTGGTAGTTCATTTTGGCCGTTATCTGCTCAGACTGATGTGTAACTCTTACACCGGAGCCACACTGTCTAACACCGATATTCGAAGGAATACCCACCTCGGTGTGGGTAGGCCAAGTATAATTTAACCTTTTTCAATGTTAAAATTCTCATTATAAGTGTATCTGTGTGCTCTGAAGTTAGATGAAGACCGACTGGCAAGGCGCAGGCTCTCTCATCGGAATTATATAATGTACGGAACGCACATTTTCAGCCATGGCTACTGTCTTATTTAGGTATAAAGGAATTCTAAATTAGACGTTTGTTCAAAACAACGTGCTTTTTTCTTTTTGGAGGGAGATTCCCACCCACTTGGCTCTATCATCGAACGAGATACATCACGTAGATACTACATACTAGATGTGGTAGAGGCGAAAAGATGCCCCTGATGGAATCGAGTCAACGGGAGGCGTCAAATTTCTTTTATGGCTCCACCCAAATAAATTGTTTTTCTTATTTGAAAAATGTTATGAATTCTGTAGATACATAGGTCAGAGGATTTAAAACAAAATTTTATATTGTTACCGGCGGCGCATATACGCTTCGTTTTATTTCAATGAAATTCTGGGAAAACAAATTAAATCGCCGAGGTAATGTTGTAGTGTTTGGCAAAGGCTTAGCGGTTTTATTCATGGCCCATGACTCATGACTAATTTAATGGGCTGTGGTAAGTAAATTTCACTGTGAATGCATTTTAGTAAAATAACAGAGAATTAAGTGAAGACAAGATACTATAAATTATGTGCACATGCCTTATTTACTTTTAGATACATTGTGTATGAATTAAGGCGCATATTACTTACATACAAATAGGACGTTTGGCTATAACTCGGATGGATGGATTAATCTGCAGTAGGGACGGCTCAGAATGTGCGTTTGTGGACCTAAACTCTACTGTGGTGTCACAGCAATGATTAATGATTGGAAACACACACTTCGTCTGACCCACTGGAAAATGTCTATAGAAAGCATTAGTCTAGCGTTATTCCTTCAAAGGAATCAACAATGTAAGCAAGGAAGCTGGTTAGTTTCCTCACAGGTCACTGTTGTCTGAGGTGTCACCTTAACAAACTTAAGCTGTACTCACTAACAAATGTACATATGTTGGACTCTAAAAGTGTCGAATCATCCGAGGACATTCTCTGTGAGTGTCCGGCATTACATTGGTTAAGAAAGCGTATTTTCCATAAGAAAATATGGTCCTCAGCAGAAAAGAAAAGCTCTCCGGCTAAGGACGTACTATCCATCATTAGGGTTGTCGTACGACTCGTAGACTAAACACACTCTAAAGATACAATAGATCTTTTCATCAAACAGTGTCAGCCATATGGGCAAGGGCTTCCAGCAAAAAATGTAAATGTTTTCAAATAAACTACGAATCTGGTCAAATCTGTGTGTACAGAGCATAACGCATTGTCCAGTTTACTTATTATGAGAAGACTTATGTACATGTTTCGGGATGTTAAACGGACCCATGAACCCATCAAATCTCCGATGCGAGTAATGCAATTTCAATGCCCAGGATGGAGTGATATCAATATTTTGAGTGATGGGCTAGGAAATAACCTCAAGAAGTCCCACAACCTCATAGGGATCTTTTGCGTTATCCCCTTACAGATACAGAGTGGATCTGCCTGCTAGCTGAAATCAAAAGCTGAGGAGAAGATTTAACCCAAAACCGAGGTAAAACCTTTGTGCAACATTTTTATCCTAGTCCGAGCAATGGTGGGACATTCACTCGGCTGTTACTCATAAAGAAAGACCCAGCTGTGGGTTTTGTCTATGTCCACAGTTTGAGGCTATAATTAGTAGACAAGTTGGCTTAAATCTTTGTAATCTAAAGCTAGTAGTGGAGCAGGCTGGATCCAAGTTAAATAAAACAAGTCATTAAAAAAAGGACTACACCCTGGGCATGCTCTGTGAATACCTTGATCCATCATAAAATTTGGCATGATTTCCTATTTTACTGGGCAAGGAAACAAGCTGTCCCTGTGCATTGGAAAAATAACACTGGTCACACTGCTTGGCCATGAGTAGTCATTATTTCATAGAGTTTATGCAGCTTAGACTACAGAGCAAGTGGTTGCAGGATCAATATCTAGACTAGGCCTTCGTTCATGGTCCCACCTCTCGCGAACTTCTGACAAACATCCGAGAGTACAAATGCCATGAGAAAGCTTCTTAAATAAGGAATTGCCTTCGGATACGCCATAATATGTACAGTAGGCGCCTTAAAAGGTAGTCCCTTTATGAGACTTACGAACGAAAGTTGTACTTTTACTCCCTAAAACCTTTCGTGTGGGAGTTCAAGTTGGTCACAACATTGTCGTTCGCAGTAAGAACCTAAACTAACCACGGGCGGATTTTGGAAAAAAAAAATTGCCTTAGTTATGGAAAATTGTCATTTGATAGCAGGATTGAGATCAGCATACAAATATTTGGAGAAAATACAGGATGAGTTCTCTGTTAGGAATGAATAGTGTTAAGTTGAAGTACATACATTTGACGTCCACGTTTAGTTCATTTAGTTAGGTGTTAGTTAAGCAAGATTAACTCCAAAGTATTGACCGGTTTCTTCACGGTTTTAGTTGTTCTCTTTCCTTTTAGCTTTCAGCCTTTTTGTAATCTTTTCCAAAGTCCGCCAGAGATTGCCTTCTTGTCTAACCGCTTTTACCTACAAATATTCTCAACTTTTCTATTTCAATCGAAATGTACTTCCTGTCCATTATATAGAGAGGCTGTTGAGTCAGTCAACTAATAAGGAACAACTTTATTTCGTTCTGTATTATAGAGTCAACACATAGTCAAAGAAATGTTTAAAAAATAACAGAAATTTGGTTTGCAATACTCCTTCTTAGAAAGGAGTGACAACGTTGTGTTTCCTTTTAAGTTGCTCGAAAGTATCTTCGAAAGTATCGCCCACCATTTTAAAATCTCCTTGTGGCCTTCAATGCGTAACCTCTCAATCCAATCAGATCGCCTTCATCTGGAGAATGGAACAGGGAGCAAACAACATAGGCAACCAAATATTCAAACCTAGTTTTCTAGTTCTTAGAGTATCAAGTTGAACCAAATAGCCATATTGAAAAAATTCTACCCAACTCGTAGTAAAATCGATGAAACACACTTGAGTTTGTGTTCTCCAAAGAAAAGACGCATCTCATCTCAGTACAACGCAGTTCCTTGCTATATTTCTTCTTTAGTGACGAACAGTTGGATATCCCTTTGTGTTTCAAAGGCTGACAGATGCCATAATGAAGGAGAGAATCAGTGGAAATGTTTTATGTTTATGCTCGTTCGATTGGATTTTGTTTCACTCTCCCTTCTTTCTATTTGTTTGAGGGGAACAGTGTTGCTATTACAATGCGGATGGGATACATAATGCCAAGGTCGCTGTAGGCCGCAAAACATGATCTCACTAACTATGTTGTAGCTCATGTCTATCGTTAGCGGTCTGATAAGCATATCAATTTTCTGCTGTCACCAACATCAGTTTGATTTTTGTTGAAGTTTGTGAACAGAGCTTTAAGTAAGTGATGCCATGTCCGAGTATCTGCAGACTGGTCGTTCAATATTTATTAAAACAGATCGTTGGGATCGTGGTGCCAACATTAAAAAAGCGATGAATTTGACAGATTTTGACAAATCGAGAGATGTGTTGAACAAAATTCATATGAATGTGTCTCGTATTGGTCTCACCGGCTGCGGGTTTTATTTTAGTGAGATCATGTTTAAGCTTCTACAAGCCGCTTTACAGATACTTTCCCATAAAAATGTTAAGAACTTTCCTCTTAGATAGGTAAGTAGGTAGGTAGCAAGTAAACATGGTGGCGTATGTGGATTATTTTTTGCAGAATTTACAAATAAATTGAGGAAACTGATAACGCCCCCAATGCCAGGTTAGGTTGACAAAAACAAAAACTAGGTTTTACCTAGTGTGAGGTCTAGGCTGAACTTGTTTTTCATCGGGGATATCAACTGTGATAATGTACATTAAACGAAATGCTTATTCTCGCCGTATGGAGCCAGTAGCCGGTACTTATTGCCTAAGCTTTGTCAATATCAGTCTGGTTCCTTATGAATACTTCTTGTATTCTATTCCAACAGTATTTAGGCAACAACTCCCTGGATATGACACAGTCCCGCACTTCCTGCTCTCTACTATCAGCTTTTAATAGATAGTGCTCAAAGATTCTACCCTAAAGAAACAGGAAAGGGGCCATCCGAATCAGATCTCCGTCTGGCTAGATCATCCGCTCGCTCATTTCCCTCGATCGTATAATGTTCAAGCCTTTGTAGCCTTCAATGTGTCTTCATGAGCGTTTGTAAAGTTTGGCGCTTCAACTAAAAACGAATTCTACAGAAAGTACAACGGGCGTGTTTATTTGGGATTGGCTATGAAGGGGGAAAAGTCTTAGCAATTAGAAAAGCCCGACAAATATAACACTCGATTTCTATAGTATGAAGAAGGTTGAGGCCAAATAAGATGAACTTCACCGAAGATATTTGTATACCTACATCCATGACAAGGGAGTGATATTATTTTCCAAAACTTGATGGCGATCAGTGCGTGTAAAAATATACAATTTTTTTATAAATAACACATTTTAACGTAGAAAAACAAACGCATTATCCAATATTTCTAGGCTATAGAATAATAATACTATTTTTTCGAGATAACAGTAAAACAAAACAAAAAAAACTGCTTCAAATACAAAAAGTGGGAACACTCTTCCCCCCATATCTAAGAACCCCTGCACCAATACCTTAACTAGTGCGTCAGTTAAGAACAAACAACGAATTCTTTACTTACTGAACAGCTAGTACACCCAAACGTGTGTTGGTCACGGTCTATTAGCCGAAATCCCCCCATTCAGAGATTTGTTAGCCAATAGTCAGCTGATTCGACGCCAGTGATCGTTCAAACTTGATGAGTCCCTGTCAGCCGGCACAAGATAAACGAGTTGCCGATTGCAAAATGATTGAAAGATAAATGTGTACTTAAGTATGTTTTTTTTTTTTTCAAATTGTAAGCATAATGAGGAGAAAGAAAAAATATTAATTTGTCTGTATTATTCAAAACACAGTACAACGTGCCACTTACACAAGAATGTGACAAAATGCGACTTAGCATGACAAAGAAATAAAGTACATAATGTACAGCCGAACACACATTGCCATTGCAACCCTTAGGCGCGCTGTAAAATGCCTCCCCCGTCTTATTGTGTTGTGTGTGCATCAGCTGTTCGACTGTAGATAGCCAAACAAATGTACATAGATACATAAATTCCATGCATTCCATGCTCCAAATGCCTTGCTATGCACCGGAACTATGAGTGAATCTGGCAGACCGACATCCTTACCAAAAGATGACCTTAACCACAGTTGGGTTTTCTACTACTCGGACGGCACGGCCATGTACAACGCGAATTGTTTGGTAAAGATAAGAACTACAAATGGAATACCATGTGCGAGACTTGAGCCATTAAGTCCGCGATAAGTGTTCGGCATTAGGTTGGAATATTCGTACCCAGTTGGCGGCAGAATGGCATTCTTTGCCTCGCCGTCATCATTGAATTACTTGTTAATGCGTATTTACGTCAACGCTGTAATGTGTTGTGTTGGGACACACTTCTGCCTCGAGAGTCCCATTTGTGAGAAGCCAAACTCCCCCAAAAAAAAAAAAAACCTCTCGTTCGACTTGTTGCCCTGCGCAGTAGCATAGAAATGTTTCCATAAAGTTATGGCAACTACGGAGTGTTCTACCTACCCCCACATTTTTTTTTTCTTTCGGTTTATAACCTAAAATAAGAATGTGTCCTTTAAGGACGAAATATCTATGTGCGGTCACAATTCCATTCGCGTTCAACTATTGCATCATGCGGTTTTGGAAAACGATTTATCTTTTTTTTCGGTTTCTCATGGAGTCGCATGGAATCCAAGCTCTGTTGCATTACGACGAGTATCCACAAAAGCAAGAAAGTAAGAGAAACTCACAAGAAAAATGTCCTTTTGGACAGGCTGTACTAAACAGCTTTTCAGGGTGCGGATTTCTTTCATTTTACTTTATTCACTCTCACACTTATCACTAAAAAAACACATTTTCAAAATTTTCTCACAAAACACTTTGGATTTCGTCCTTTTTTTTTATTTTTTCTTTTGCACAAACTATTTTTATATTTTTTCTAAACTCTTACCACTGGCGAAAAATTTATCTGTGTTTGGAAGGGCATGCTGATACATGACTCGTTACAGTGCACCAATGTCTTCACTATCATGTCACTTTAACCACTGAGAGAATGAACCGCCGAGAGGAACATCGAGTGTATTTATAAGAAAAATTCTCTACGAGCCACATGTATACTCATCGTCATCGTGTCACCCCCTTTTTTTTTTGGGGGGAGAGAAAGCCGGGGGGTTTTGGGTGCCCGAAAGGTTGACTGAAATGGGGGGGCTTTTGTTGTAGTCAGTGTGTGTGACGTGTCTGCCACCCCCTAAGATTTAGGTGGGCCATTCATTTGAATACCGCTGGTTCTCATAGAACTAGAGCTTTCGCTCAGTTTGTCGCTGTAAAATAAGCTCTGCCGCCTTTTACGATTGGTGGGGTGGTTTTCAAAACACCGATGTTCGACACTAATTCGCTTGCGAACCGAACGTGTCAACATACAGTTTGATATACTATGTATGTACCTGGTCACGATCGACATCAATACAGATGTATCGTAAGTTTTTTGGTTATATTTTCACTGAAACTTTCCACGGCTGGATGAGTTGTCCTAATCGGAATCACCTGTCTAGTATCTGTCTTCCAGCTTTTACTATACAACATACAAGCAGACACGAGTACAATACGACGTCAGTACGAATATACTGATGTGAACTTTATTTTTTTTTTTGCAAGACTAATTTGTTTGTTGTATTTATTTATCTCATCTTAAATTATTTTTGTGTAGTTGTTAATTATTGGGGGAATAATTTGATATCTAGCGAATGCTAATTGCTGAACGCATGAGTAGCATTTCTTTGAAATTTTGGTGATTCGTAATAAATCGGTTTATTTGCTTTGACAGACCTGCAAATAGTCGATGTTTTTATTTTTAAAATTAATTTAATTATTGTCAATATATGGTATTTGTTTGACTTGTTCTTTTGTTTTCTTTATTTGGAATTTTAGAGTTTGTTTTTTGACTTTTTCGACTTTTGAAGAACAATTGATAATTGGAGGCCGGTCAATTTGTAATAGAACACTAATGACCGCTAACTTGTGCTGGAGTACAGATAAGAGGTACTAGAGTAGGTACTGGCTATACACTGCCTTCACAATTTGAGCTACTGTCTAGAATTTGTTATAACTTTGATTTTCAGTTGGTTAAGCTGTTCTCGTTTTATGCATTAGCACTTAATCTTTGAAATGTTTGACCTCAAAGGTTGACATTAAAACGCAGTCGTAATCTAGCGCTTAATTGTTGTGTGTATTACTTTAAATGTAACGAAGAAAACGTGGAATGATATTTAAAACATTTGAGGTTGATGACCAGGGCTATCATCACGTACGACGCTAATCGTCTGATCGTTTGATGACAGTTTTGCTTTACATTACATTGACAATTAATGTCATTTAGGTGATATCGTTTAGACAAATCTACTTCTGCATTACGTTACCTTAAAAACTGTCAAACATTGTAGATGGAGCAAACTACAGACGACGCTCATACTTACGTGATGACAATTACTATGAAATACGAATGTAAATATGATTTCATAGAACAATTTATCGAAGTCATACCGTTAGTATCTGATATGATGTTGTACGTTGACCTGACCGACCTCTGAGGAAAGCCAAGCCTATTACGTATAACTAAACAACAAAGGACCACTTTTCCATGGAGTCTTTCAAGACTTTAAGATTTTGGGTCCCCAAAAATTTTCAGATCCTCTATGGCCTAATGTGAAGCCGTGTGTTAGACACGCTTAACAGCTACACATTTGGTTTCACTCTAAGAGGAACACATTCGTGTTCGGCTATCGTGTTTGTTTTGTCGATCGTTTCAGAAGAGCTAACATAGTGTGATGATGAGCTTTAACTATCATCATTCCACTCCTGAGCTTATGCTCTGTACTAAGCACTATGTATTCTCCTCGGCAATCTATTGAAATTGAATTGCGACGAAGTGGTATTTGTCGAGTGTCGGAAGTGATGCTCTCTATTTCTAAGTCCATTTCTGAGGTGCAGGAGGGTTGGTTTTGAGATCAATGGACACAAAAGTCATCGAAAGACATTGCACAAGCATACGCACTGATACATATGTGCAAGGAAGCCTTCTCCAATAGCAAGGAACTTTAACCCTATTAAAAACTCTATCGCCTGTCTACTAACTATCGCCTGTCTTCATATTTAGAATCGGACCTAGTCATCGGACAGCAATTTATTTTTGATTTGTATTTGTAAAATGAATAGGATAGGCCGTCCTTTGTTGGATTTCTATGCTTTTTTATTAAAAAGTGCTAGTTTCGTGAGTTAAGTTTTAATTTGTTTTATAGGCCTAACTTGTTACTCTAAATGAAGAGGTTTTACCTTTCCTAATCTACTGGACATTTACTCTATGTTTAGAGCAATTTTCTTAAGTTCATCTTTCAATAGCTATGTTTCGTAGTACCGTAGTCCGTAGTTTTCGGTCCCGTTTGCGTTGACTTTGGCTTTGGGGAGTAGATTCAACGCTGAACTATACGAACTGTATAGCACCATCGACCTGGTCAATGCGAATTAGTCGATTGAGATAGCTAGGACATGTAGAGCGAATGAACGTCAATGCTCCCGTCCGCAAAGTCTTCGAATCAAACTCGGAGGCAGTTAGCTAAGGACCGGGCTAGAGGACCGGGAGAAGTTTGTTGGTTGAGGCCCAGGTTCGCCCCAAACTATAGCGCCACCTAAGTAAGTAAATAAGTACAAGCCCACAACTAGAGCCCTTAGGTCCATAATGGTTTCAGAACTTGCTTTTATAGCGATAATTTATTGAAGTTGGATAGAAAGTGAGTACATCCCAATAAGCCAATACATTTTACTGTAGCTCATGCTCAATCCATCTGCAGTCTTGTCAGTCCAAATTTGAAGACGTGATTTTTAAAATGTAATTACCCACTCATCAGTCCCACATCAGTCTCAATATTCCTCTACTTTTGTCCACCTATTCGTTGATGTCTCTCATATCCCTGGCATTTAGCAGGAGTGGAATCCTCTAAGGTGATAGATTATAGATGATAGTCACACTCTTGATGATCATACTTTGATAGCTCTCCGTAAAACCTTGAGCATGCTTATGGTCGTCATAGAGAGAGCAAAAGGGATCATTGTCAACAATCAATTATCACCTTATAGGATTCTACTTCAGCCCTAATTTAGCCCTTCCTCCTTCCTCGTTAGACACGTAGTAGACATTGAGTTCCAAGGAATTTCTTTTAATTCAATTAAGAAAGCTATAGTCTTCGTTCCTGTTAGTTGACAATGAAAGTTGAGCTTCTGCTCTTTGCTTAGGCGTTTGGCAGCTCCTTGTACTCATCCCCTCTAGGAAAATGTCTCCGATAAGTGTCTCAACTGATACCATAAACATTTTAACGAACACAATCCCTTTCTAATGATACCATAATAGTGCTGAGTATAAGTTATCTGATTCATTGACAATGAGTGTCGAAACGTGATGCCTTGTAGGACTGCTTTTGTTTGCATTTTGAAATGCATACGTACTCGCATGTAAATTTGGACGCTTTCTCCTTTTCCTATCAGAAAAAAGTAAGATCTAAAAAGTGATACCTAACACGACAGCTCCCTTAGGCGAACACTGTCGCGACGGTCCCAACATATTCGTCTACCCAATGGAATTGTCCGTCCTATGTTTAGTCTTTTTGCTAAAAATTCCCTACTGATTATGTTGTCCCCATCCGTTCAAGGGACTGTAAAATGGAAAAGTGAGAACGTAAGATGCTTGCAAACTACAATTTTTTTTTAACGAAAATATGTCCATTTAAGGCAGCTGTCCGCCAAAGAGGAGCGTTCGTAATTGGTTTCACTGGATAGAATTTATAGCGTCTATATCGATTATTTCTCTACATTTTTCGGATAAGACTGGCCCTCGGTAAATATGCACTTAGACCAAGGGAAGGTTCGTTGTGCTGCAAGGATAGTCGGATCACCCTCCTACTCTGGGAACCATTTACTCTGTTGTATGAGAGAGATAATCTTAGCCGTGCAGACTGAGCTGAAATCGTTTAGATCATTGATGTTGGCATTTGCAGGGCATACGTGCTAGAAGATGCATAAGAGGTCGCTATAGGCAATGCCTAATTTTTGACCATATCTTCCTATAGCACCGTGCCCGGTTAGGGTATTAACTATCTTGGAGAGGGTTTCTCTTGTTTTTAGAGACTTTCATATATGCCTGGCCAGACCAGCGTTGCATTAATCGAGTTGATGTCACTTACTTTACTGTGTATCCCATGTAGGTTGTTCTGTACATTCTGTTGTATATGTCGAGACAAGATTGTTAAGAAAAACTTATTCCCCTGTCTCACTACAAAATATGGAAACAACCATCGAATCATTTCACCTGTGAAACCACAAATGTCTTCTTTTCTCTTACAGGGGATTTTCTTTACATTGCGATCTACATATGTACATAGATTTCACATAAATCAACTTGCAACTAAAATTAAGGATGAATTCCACGACTCTTTTGTGGTTGCGTTAATTCAAAAAGCTAATAACGTATAGTTTGCAAGTTGCAAACTAAAAATAGAATACCTGTTGGTTCTTAAATTTACTTAAAGTCTGTCATGTCACTGCTGTTTATCTATTCAAGATTTGCACACAATTTCTATTATTTTTGGTATACCGTCACATGATAATCAGTCAACGTCGCCTTGCAAACAATCACAATTCGTTATCGGCATAATTGATAGTTCCTGTTCTGTGGCTTCTTCCACACCCGCCCATTGAACTACCAACCCAAGCAAAGCAGCGTTTGTACTCATTTTTTTAGGAAAGAAAAGACTCGCTGTTTTGCTGCAAAGTTTATTTCAGATCTATCGAAAAGGTTTTTTTTTGATTTTATCATGAAAACAGTTTTACATTCTATTTTTTTGTTTTTGTTTGTATGGAAACCACCTATCGGATTATTTTCATCAATGAATAGTTTAAACAAAAAAACAATTGTAAACAACAACTTAATAATATTAATCTTCTTACGGTTTTGTTTCAAACTTTTTTAATATCACATTTGTTCGGTTTTCTTAAGAATTCAGTTTGTTTTTTGTTTTTTTTTTTTTTTTTAAATTAATTTCATTTCTTCTATAAATGTTTAATTTACTTTTAAGATTTGTTTCTTTTTAACAATAAAAATAGATTATTTCATTTTCGTTTCATTTACTATTTTAAATTAACTCGTTATGGAACTGTACAAAAGACAGAAAATACTTTGATCACATTCGTTTCGGCAATGCAATTTTGAATACTAATAGTAAAATAGTTAATGATAGTTTTTTTTGTATGTTATTTTTGATTTTGTATTACTACGCTTTTGTTGAACAGAAAAATAAGGCTTAATTTAACTAAATCCAAAGGCGTGGTACCAGTGAATTTTGAAAGGCAGTCATGGATGTTGGTTTCGTTATATTTTTCCTTTTTTTTGTATTATTTTCGATGCCAGATAGCTGTTTTCTATTGGCACAGAGTTTGTTTTGTATTTCTTTATTCCTATTTAATATGTGTTGTTAAATATCGCAATGAGTGTAAGTCGTATAAATTAGAAGTTTATGTATTCGAAATGTGGTGATGAGGTGAGATGCTGAGTTCCTTTTTTGACCAGTCTATCACTGCTAGGTGAGATTATGTTGAATAATAACTTTTAGGGGATTTACTTTAGGTGAGTAAATTATAAAAGAGATGTTTGTGACGGTTAAGGGGCAGCGCTATGGAGGCGCACTTTGTTTTTAGGTGTAATGTTGGTTGCACACCTAACCGAAGCGGTTTGCAGTGAAGCTGTCGATGAGATTTGCAGTGTTGGCATCCAAACCACAAAGTTCCAAGATATTCTCATTCCTTTCGGTAGAATAAGTCATGGATTTCTTGTGTTTCAACAGACTGATGATAACAAACCTGAAAAGAGAAGTAATGAATGTAAACGTTTTCGTTAGCAACATGTTATACTTAAAATGTTAACACTTTGATTGAAATTCGCCCACTATTCTGATTCACTATTCAACTAGTACACAGAGGCAGACGTTGTTGGGCTGAAAATTAACTGGGCAAAAACAAAAATGATCAGCCTAGTAGGACCGAGCTCATCAGCTCATGTATGCATTGCTGGACAAACGGTTGAGAGAGTTGAGAGTTTTCAATACCTTGGGAGTATTGTCTCAACCGATGGCGGAACAGAACTGGATGTAGCCAGCCGAATAGGCAAAGCAAAATCTGCGTTTGGGATGCTATCCACAGTTTGGCGTAGCAATGCGATTAGCTTAACCACCAAGCTACGACTGTTCCGTTCCGTGGTGGATTGGACACTCTCCGAAAGGGTGACAGGTCCATAGCTAACCACGCAATGTAATGGAACCCGTTTACTCAGGATGGCAGGATACACGGCAACTGGGAAAGAGTTGGGGAGAACTGAGACATATTTCCAGAAATCGCACACGCGTAGGCATTGTCGAGACCCTAGGACCCACAAGGGGATACAAGACTTAAGTACTACACATAACAGCCATGCATCATACTGGCCGATTCTAGTTTTTGATTATTTTGAATGCAACATCCTCAAACAAAAGCAGTAGATTCACACCCAATGGAGGATAAGGTATCAAAAGATCCGTTCTAGACGAAGTTATTGCAACTTAACAGAAGAGTACACGTATTTAAGGTACAGGAATGCGTTCCACTTTAGGCAGCTTGAAACGACTTAAACCGGAGGAAGTAGCTTCACGTGCACTACGTTTTTCACTCATTAACTTCACAGCTAAAAAATTAGAACCTTATCTCACCGCAACAATGTACGTATGTACTACAATTCTGATGGAAAAATAGGAACATAAAAAAAAAAGTCATCCAATATTGAAGGGATTCCCCTTCATATGGGGTCTGCGAATGAGTTTTGTATTGATTGTATTGATTGAAGGGGTGAGGTAATTGGCAAACAGAGTTATCGTATTGTAGACTACGTGTACGCTGTGTATAGTGTCCAGCTTGGAATAATAAATGATGAGTGGACTGATGATACAACTGGTTAAAGTTGGAATTTTTCGTGAATTTCATGAAATGAAGTGAGCAGGCAAGTTTCGTTGTTCGGCAGATTTTACGAAGACTGAGAAGTTTGGAATGATAGCGCGCAGTCAGGATTGAAACCATTCATGCCGTGGGTGCTATTTCTTTTCACAAATGGAAGGAGCCTAGTGTATAATGACCTCTCCGAAGGCCAAATTGTTATTTTAAGCAATGATTATCGGATGATTATCAAACATCTCGCAAGAGGCAACGCACTAACCACTTGAGCCACAACGCCTACAGTCTTGGACAAATTGCACAGAACCGATGGTAACCTAGATACTTTAGTGTGAAGCAGTCAACGCCGATGTGACTAAAATCGGTGTATTCCTGTATGGTTTTCATGTGGAAAAATACCTTTGAACAAGTCAACAAGCAAATAAGGAGTAAAAAAAATTATTTAGACTCGACACCCGTGTGTGGCATGCGTTTTTGTGATGCGTAAATAGTGGATTTATACCACAACATAAAAATTGTTTCTGGCTTTACGCTGGAATTAAAGAAGCTGACGCATGGGGGTGAAAAATATGCAGGCAGTGAGAGTTAACTGGATAACGCATTAAGAAAAACTAATAGATTTGGCAGAATAGTCTCAACTGATGGGTTGTAAAGTTGAGTTGGAACGGCAGCTGCAGCAAGAGATATTTTTGCTTATGATTTGTGCATCTCATGCAACTATGGTTGGGGATTCAGTGTCCCAAGATATGTATATGCAGATGTTGGATTGACGTATAGGAAACAGTCACGATATTTGCGTTATTTGTGTTGATTGCGAAGATCGCTCTTAGCTGGAGATATTTATACATTTTTTACAGACCTATTCGAGATTTTAAGTAAATGTGTTAATTATGCTATGCGAAGGACTTAGACTGTAATTTTCTTGAGGAAGGAGATTAGGCCCCTGATCTAGCTAACACATGACAATGTCGTTGCAATTATGCAAACAATTTTAAACTTTGTGTGTACTGTTCTGTTCTAAATCAAATCGGAAACATTTACACATGGTGTAGCAGAATTGCTGCCGCTGTACCACTGCATGTTGGCGATTATGTGAGATCATACTTCCTGTTTAGGTTCCTGCGTATTCTTGCTCCTCCTCCCAGGTTGCACTTAAAGCATTCTTATCTTCTATTTTCCCCAACCGTAACATTTGTTTTCTGCTGATACCATCGCACAAACTTTAATACTCCTTTGACCTATTAGTTGTTGAAATAGGTTGACCTACTATGGAACTAAAGTAAAAAGTTCTAAGTAGTAATCCTGTCTTAGCAGTTTTCTAAGAAATATATTCCGCGTCTTTACAACAAACCTGACCAGAAATAGCACTTCATGGGCTGTAAGCAGAGTTTAATAGTACGATCAGGTGTTTGCTTGAAGTTAGACAACTAACTACAGAGTTAAATATTTCTTCTGTGAACAGAGACAATTAGATCTAATTGATGCTCAAGGATTCTGAAATTTAGATTACTAGGAATCTTGTGAGCTGGAATAAATGTGATCTGATTCGATGGGTATAAACCAACTAGAACCCACTAATAAGAAACAAAGACTGAAACCAAAAACCTCCCAATAACTTGGGCATATCACCAAGTCTGAGTGCAGGCAGGCTTGTAAAAAATCATATACCCTACCACCAATGGGTTGAATTGATTCGATTCCAACCAAAATTTAACTTACTTGGCTTTTTTGTTTTTGATTTCACGATATTTATCCATGAATCTGCATAGGAAGCTGGAACTTTGATTCGGATTACTGCGGCCAGCCGATGGTACAATTATCAAGAACAAATCATAAACCTGTTTACGATTGAGTGCTTCCATGAGTGGCTGTACAAGACGTTGTGACGACTTTTTGTACTAAAAACGAAAAAAAATAAATAAAACTTTCTTCACTAAGGAATTACAAAACAAAAATCCCACTTACAGATAATCTATCGCACATTTCGGTAACTTCACTGAGTTGAGCACCCCTTTCCCATGGAATTTGGACCAGTTTAACTTTGTCATCAGAAAAGGCGAAAATATCAGTGTGTTTCTCCCTTTTAAAGTATGAGTATGCAAGGGCTATAGCTGCCTGATAATAAGAGACTTTCTTGTGTTTAGTTAGAAACTCTGAAAATTAAAAACAAATCATTAGAACTGAACAAGTTAGAGTGTGTTCTTTACTTTTCTTGTAGTTTTCTTGAAGTGTAATTGCGATGAAAGATCGCAATCCAAGCGAACGGTTTAGGCTGAAGGAATCCTGATACATCTGCTGGAAGTGTTCCATGCGCATTGTCTGGGCTTTCTTCTCTGGGATCTGGAATTAAACAGAAAAACTAAACAGAAGTCTACACAAGACAAGTTCAACAAACATCGAAAGGTAGCTTTTGTGTACACTGTGGGGGCAATGACAAGGCACTTCTGCACGCAGGACTGGAAGTTTAATGCCTCCAGCTCATCACTGATGATGGGAGACCCCGATACAGTTCGAAAAAAAGAAATCAAGTATTTGAAACAACTTTCACGGATGATTGTGAAAAGGACGGTTGGGTGCTGTGAAGAACGATGACTGTGCGTGAGTTCTACGAGCAAAGAGACGAGAAAGGCATCTGCTTCTCCGACCCAGGATATGAAGGAAACAAATTGGACAAATTCACGCTGATATGATAGTTAAAACTTCCGTCCCCCAGACCAAAATGGAGTAAGGATAGTAAATTACAATTCAACAATGCCACTGGACCTAGGGCCCTATCCTCAACTGAAGCATGAACTCAATCGAAAGCGGACGAAAATATTCTCGTTCGTTTGGGGAGGAAAAGCTTGGAGAAGATTCAATCCGGAAGGGAAACACGGTACAGAAAGACCTATTCTAAGTTGCACACGCAAGGTTCATCTCAATCGACTATGAGGCACGACTATGAGGAACGACTTAGACAGTTTTCTAAGGACCAGCGTGAAGAATAACGACACACCTTGTGCAAGTGATCAGAACACGAACCTACCTTCTGCAATTCAGCACTAGTTGTTGGAATTCCCAAACGATCCATCCTCCAAAGGTAAACCGTCGGATGGAGATTGGCCTTCTGCATTGCTTCCCTGTTTGTGGCCGAAGTGATCAACTTAAACACCTTCTGATTGTCAAAGTGCCTATGCTGATGGAATACATGCCACTTCTTGATAACATCCAGCAAGCTCATCTCTGGCACCAGCAACTCCACAACAGAGCCGAACTTTAACACATTCGGCGGTACTTGATCCCAACCCAGCCGCAAACTCTTTACAATCCTGACTGCATCAGCCTTCTTCGCATTAGTACGCAAATTGCTCATCTCCATTATAGCAACCTCGTCCTTTAGCTTTTCCTCCTTCATAAGTTCACTGCAAGTCTTAAAGAATGCGCTGCTGAGCACGGTATCACCCAAAGTCTCATCGTTAATGTGACACATTCGAATCAAATTCTTATGAGTGAAGCCGTGCATCCCACGATTCGACAGCCACATCTCACGCAATACTTCTGGCGAACGCTTCTCATACCAAGCGACAATAGCTTTCTTAGTTGTCCTCGAGAAACCCTTGCGATTGTTCAGTACCTGGATCAATCGTGAATACTTGCAAAACAGGAACAATTCGTCGGCCGATCGGAATGCATGCGGCACTGCACTACGCACATTAGTCCTATACTTGATCTTCGCCTCACTGGCCAGATAGGTGGCATATGCAAATGTCGCCTAATTAGAAATAAAAAAAAAATTAATATTCATCCAACAACACGCAAGCGGGGTGTGGTGTCTATATGTTAGCTTGCTTACCTCATCTCTACGTGGAAGAGTATCACCACGCAGGATATCACCCATCAGGGCTACAAAAGCAGCATCGTCCAAGGTGGATACCACGCTCTTAAGCAATGGAAAGAACACATCCACTTTTACCCCACCACGAGGACGAACGTAGACAGGCTCAAAGCTTCCCAAGTAACAGAAGCGCTTCAATTTAGCCTTCGCATCCATTTCTGTCATGATTGTGACGCAAATTAAGGAGCACCTGCAGATCGAGCGCGAATGAGATTCTGTTGAAATAACGGAAAGTGTGACTTTATAGAATCAGCGGATTAGAATAGAACTTTTTTTTTACCAAAAAAAAAACGTTAACAGGAACGGAAATTTTCACAACAAAAGAGAAACAAAAACGCGACTGTTTGCTTTGGCAGACAGCCGCAAACAATTTGCCGAATGACACATAGAGATGGGCAAGTGATTTACGATAATGCGAATGTAGTAGATTGGTATTTTCTATTGTTGGTAAGTATGGAATACATGCAGCGAAATTGAATATTTTATGAATTTTTCGCTTCAAACTCAGGTGAATCGTTCGAAATAATGCTATCCGTGGTATAATTGAGGCGCAAGGAGTCTGTTAACGCAGAAGAACTTCACATCTTGCGTGAACGTCTGGTAAAATTGACTTCAAAACCATTTCCTATTCAAGGAAGATCATGATTCCTTGGTGTACCTTGATCGTATAGGTTTGATTACTTCCTTCTAGAAATTTAAAGGACGAAGGTGGAAGGATGGTTTCCTCAGACTACCTGAAATACTCCATTCGCCTTAGCAAAATGCTATTGTTCTATCGTTTGTGTCGTTAGTTTATGGATAAGACGGTTGTCCACTGTCATTACTCCTCGTCATCGTACCAACAAAACTACCGACGCAACCGGATATAGGATTGCCGTCTATTCAGGGTCCATCGCTGTTCCGTGTAAACATGCCCATTTCGAGCGCAACTCTATTACTTTCGAATATCGTAAATTTGTAAAATACGTAGAAAACCGTTACTATTCCTATAGACCAACAGCAACAACAAAACCAAGAGTTTAGTAAACACAAGTTATGTTACCATAAAGTGGTTTTGTTTTGTTAACCATGGACCCGAATATATTCAGTTCCAGGAGCGTGGAGGTGAGTTTAATTCAAGTAGTTCCTCATAGTCTAGTCAAATGCACCTCCTTTGTACCATAACACCGGAGGATCGGTAATATTTGGCTGATTTCTTGGCTTTTTGGTAGCAATTTCAATTCACTGTGGGAAGCCGCCGATTCTCTCTCTTGAAACAACTTATCGGCACTTTCGTTAAGTTGGGCCTTGTCCACTGTTTTGCAGGAAACTGAGATGAGGAGGCCTGTGTCCTGTTCCCATGATTTTATGTTCTTTTCCCTGCAGTGAGGTCTGCTTCCATCAGTTCTGTGTCAGGGTTAACACATCAGAAACCAAGTCTTTTAGTCTTTTTTTTTAGAACTATTCGATATGAACCTGGGCCTCAACCAACATGCATCTCCAGTTAGTCCGGTAGCTAACTGCCTCCAGTTGCTCACTCCAAGTCGGTTCAGGTCCTCTTCTACTTGTGCGCGCCACCTTCCTCTACTGCGTTGTTCCTCCGGGTTTGATTCGAACTAGTATTACCACATTATGTCGAGCTCTACCAACTACCACCCTCTGTACGATCTTAAGTGCTTTGTCAAATACGATTCAACCAGAAATTCCTTTAGAATCCTGCAAGGATGCCTCCTTCCTATTATCATCGTTTATGATTCATTCCTTAGTAATTGATTCTTTATTTCTGTGACCTATTTAGCTTTTACCCGTAAATGACGTGGGCTCCATGACCACTGTAAGTCCAATTCCAATACCTGTCTCGAGCCGTAATAATATTCCGTGCTTACTTTCAGATTTCAACCAATATTGACTGTTCAAGCTACTATGGTGGTCTTCAAATTAATTTACCTGTACAGAGGACATCTGGTTCTCTTAAAATCGAAATTCAAGGCTTCGACGAACTCAATATTGTTTGGCTAAACAAGATCTACAAAGAGTACGAAGGCCAGATATGGACAAAGTTCACCACAAATGGCGAACGCATCAAGTTTCATTGTCTTTTCTGTGACAAAGTGTTGGGACGCTTCTATACGCTAAGGAATCATCTTAACTTGCATCTACAAATCTATCCACACAAGTGTTACGCATGCGAGAAAAAGTACACCAGTAGCGGATCACTCTACAAGCATCGCATCAAGAAACACTTGACTTCTGGTGATAATGCTGGACATTGACTAAAATTTATACTGGACCATGTTTTGATTTTTATGAAATTGACTTTTATTTTTAATTTTTTGTTATAAGAAATAAATAATCTCTTTTGTACATCCACGGATATAATATGACGATGAATTGATGTGTTTTTCTTGAAGAGAAGAGACGAGAATTTGAGATAGACTCGAATAAACCTAAATCTGGGAGGTGAAGGTGAGTTTAACTGAAGCAATTGCCCTAAGAGATCAATGGTAGTCCACTAATTCGCTGGCTTTTGCTGTTCATAATAGCAATTCCAATATATTGTAGGACTCCAGCAATTCTTTTTTCTTTAAGTTGAGCCTTATCCACTGGCATTGCAGGAAAGTCTTCTTGAAAAAGAGATGAGTCGGCTCATAAAAATCTCTGTAATTTATTGTATGGTCTACTATATCTCCTGGGCTAACAAATCGTTCATATTTACGATCTGCTTTCTGGACTGTATCAAGCTTAATCCATTATGTCCAAATCTGCCAAGTCTACTAACTTTATTAGAACCAGCATCTGATGCTAAGTCACCAAGTTATGTCGAGTTTTACCACCGCTCGTGGTACATAGCAATAGAAGGCCATTGCGTATTCGTGCTATGAGTTATGCCAGACTCCATGCTTCTGCATGTTTATGTGGCTAAGAGGTGAAAGTTTACTTCCCCATGTTTCCTTTTCGTCCACTCTTCTATATTCGGTAGCAGTTTGTGTGTCCACCCCTTGTTGCCATTCTATTTCAGCAGCTGCTCGGATGGCTCTTCTATTAAGCCATTGTGTATGGAATTCTAGAAATGCGTTTCAATTCACCAGCCTATATCGGTGGTGTCATGTAGTTTAGACTTTCAAAAAGTTCGTTGTGAAATGCTATTCAACCAGGAATTCCATTGGAATTCAGCGAGGTTGTTTTCTTACCAAGGTCTGCAGTTGATAGAGAGTTCCGGTGATCTTCCAAGGACTACTGTGAGTCAGTAAGTTGTAGATTGGGAATAAAAATTGGAGCATGTCACCCTATTTCCTCTAATTAGAGCTAGCTTTCCATATATGTACTTAGCTGCATGTTTCAAAGATGTTGCTGTCTTTTGCCTCAATTTTCACTTTTGCTGGTCATAATGTATGTATTCTCTTTCCACAGCCAAGAGGTGTCTTTAACTCGACAGTATTTGGCAAGAAACCTATTCGAATCTGACTACGAGTTGGTCCTAGGTATGGTTTCGATCTTGTACAAGAAGGACTTGGTATGGTATGTGATTATCTGCTTTCGTTCAGTAATGGTGAGCTTTGTCCGGTTTTACGGTGCTGATTAAGAGTTCATTGAGGCGTCTAGGCAGCAGGAAGCACAATGCAGATCCCTTTCTGGCTAGTATAGTACGTATGTATGCCATTCTATTGGCCGATTGGCTACTATGTCTCTCCAAATGAGATAAACTCTGGTGGCTAGAAATATTATGTTATTTCGTCTATGATTGTCATGAGAAGAGAGTTCCAAGTGAATTATTCGTCTAGACTTATAGTTGGACCCAGCTACTTACCATCTATTGGTGTCCGAAGTGAAGGGCTTTTCGCAGTCATGGCGGCGATTTTGTGGCGTTTAACAACACCTTTACCTTTCATGAATGCTTCATAAAATTTTATGTTCAAGCAGGAGGCTGAATCTTGGCACTTTTTATGCAAGGCATACTTAAGTCCTGTATCCCCTTGTGGGTCCTAGGGCCTCGACAATGCCTACGCGCCATCGTGTGCGGTTTCTGGAAATGTGTCTCAGTTCTCCCCAACTCTTACCCAGTTGCCGAGCTTCCTTCTCAACTGTTCTGCGCCACGTACTCCTAGGACCGCCGCGTATCCTGCCATTCTGATTAAGCGGGTTCCATTGCATCGCGTGGTTAGCTATGGACATGTCACCCTTTCGGGGAGTATGGCCAATCCACTGCCACTTTCGTTGACGTATTGTTGTGACTATAGGTTCATGGCCCGTTCTCTGATAGAGTTGTTCGTTAGAGATACAATTTGGCCAGAAAATCCTAAAGATATAACGTAGGCACCTATTGACGAACGTTTGCAGCTTCCTCGTGATAGTGGCGGTCACCCTCCAGGTACCACTTCCATATAGAAGCACGGATTCAACATTGAAACGGAACAGTCGTAGCTTGGTGGTTACGCTAATCACATTGCAAGGCATGCAAGACATAGTAATGGAGTAGGGACTGTTCTTTCGACGAAGTCAAAAGCTATCAGAAACTGAACAGAAGGCAGTTATGCTTTACCAAGCGTTGACTCATTGAACTATTTCAGCGGATCTCATGGATTCTGGTTGATCTTCTGCGGCTATTGTTCATTCGATTTACATTATTTTCGCACTACAGTTCGGGGTGAACCTGTACCTCAACCCTATCTATTCCCATTTAAATCAAATGACCAAGCGTTTTGTTTGATGTGTTATTGTTTAAAATTATTTCTTTAACAATTATTTCTGTTTCTCTCCAGATTATACCAATAAATGACGTGGGCTCCGTGAGCACTGTAAGTCCAATATTTATCTCAAAGCATAATTAATAATATTCTTTCGTAACTCCTTTCAGATTTCAACAAACATTAACTATCCGAGCTTCTATGGCGGCCTTCAAATAAATTTACCTCTGAAAATATCGTCTAACCCCGTGAAAATCGAGATTCAAGGCTTTAACGAACTCAACATTCTTTGGCTGAACAAGATCTACAAAACCTACGAGGGTCAGATATGGACAAAGGTCACCTCGAGAGGTGAACGCATGAAGTTTCATTGTCTTTTCTGTGACAAAATGTTGGGTCGTTTCGGTAGACTCAGAAACCACCTTAACTTGCATCTACAAATCTATCCACACAAGTGTTATGCATGCAATAAAAGGTACTCCAGTCAGGAATCACTCTACAAGCATCGCATGAAGAAACACTTGCCTAATTAGACTTCGAGTGATAATGCTGGACATTGACTAAAATTTATACTGGACCATGTTTTGATTTTTATGAAATTGACATTTATTTTTGTTTTTTTTTGTTATAAGAAATAAATAATTTTGTTTTCACATTTACTTGACGATGAATTGATGTATTTTTCTTGAAAGCAAAAGAAGAGAAATATGTATTGTAGAGCGAAGGTGTTGAGGACTGTAGCAGGCTACTTGTGTGTACTCTTGTGAAAGGAATCAAATTCAGTTTGGTCGAGTTGCCATCACTATGATCATGATCACCCGACTGCAAGACTATTGTAAAAGACTGGATATTAGTACCTGTCTGAGCCTGATTTTCGTTCAAGCCTTGTTCTAAGAGTGTTGCTACTGTAGAGGATATTGTCGCTGAGGGTCCACATTTATCAGTCCCTCAGTACAGACCATAGGGGAAATATGTCCCTTGCCCATTGGGAAACCGCGGTCTTAATTTGTTTCATGTGAATCACCGCACCATCTAATAGATTTGATGAAGTTCAGAATGGAAATGCTTACACTGATATCAGTGCTCCCAGATTCTGAGTATACCGGATGAATGAAAATGTCCTAGCACCACAAAGACAACGTTTCAAACTGAACATTTTAAAGTATCGAAGCATTTGAGAAATAAACACGCTTTTTTTTGGTGGCGTATACGTAATCTTTTAATTCATGCAAATGCTGATTGAAAACTTTGTTTCCTTTTTATGTAGCGACTCAACAGAGAACGTAGTTTGTGCCCAGAATGCATTCAAAGAGAGTTCCTAGCGTGAATTGAATTACCAGAAGGCAGAACTAGAGAAATATTCGCCATGCTCGGTGGCGTATACGTATCCTTTTGTTCATACACTTTTTGATTAAAAATATTTTGAATTCTTCTACACACAGGGAGTTAGAAATTGAGCCCATTTGTGCCTAGGATAGACGAAATTGAATATCTAGCTATAAAATCAATTTCTAGATTAAAACTCTCATCGAAGGCTGTCCAGAAGTTCAGAGATCTGGCTACTCTTCTCTTACCTGATTTTAAGTAGTCTAAACACTATCAGTTCTTGGTCAATAGTTTTACTGGAACGACGAGAAAACGGATAGCTTTGAATAATAAATGATGATTGAACTGATGCCATGACTGAGAGACGAAGACTGATGCATGAGGGATGATCATTTTAGGAAAACAGAAAGATTTGCAGTCTGCTGATAACCCAAAACGAATAGCTTTTAGTCTCCTTTTACTACTCAGATCATTAAGATCATCGAAAAGGTATTCACCTAGTCTTTCTGATATTGGCCAGTCTTGGGCATGTGTATATGAAGTGACTAACGGTCTCCTTTTTCTCTTTGTCCCTACAGAGTCTCTGAGCATGCCTTCCTACAGCAGTGGCCGGTTAGGGTGTTGACTATCTTGGAGATGGTGTCCGATGGTTTCCATTTAAGCTTGGCCAGAGTAGTCTTGTGGTGTTGCATTGGTCAAGCTGATGCCATCGATTATTGGTTAGCCTTACCGCGTCGGCGTTGATAAGGTATTCAGCATAAAACGTTGACGCTTCGTGGGTGAAGTTAATGCTATCTAAGCCAGAGGAGCCTCTTCTAGACTCTTCTAGTCAGCTTCACAATTTCCCGGTGTGTCACAGATTAGCTATCTCGTTAAGAGATGCGCGGCAACATTTCACTGCCTTAGATCTCGTAATGCTTGATGCGAGAGATTTGATGGCTGATTGACTGTCTATGTAGAGGACAATATCCGATTCTGATACTACATTAACCGCCATTTCGGCTTGAAAACAGCTGCAATAGTGTGGGAGGTTGAAGGAGAGGATGATGCCTAAGTCCTCAAAAAAAACTTCTGCCGCGACTCCGTCCTTAGTTTTAGCGCTGTTCGTTCGTGGCACAGGATCTCACGTTGAGTCCATTCGGTTCTGTTGGGTATTTGTAGTCCGTATTGAAATTGTGTTCGGTGGGCAGGTGGTCTGTGAGCCACATGTCCTGTGGGTTGCTCCTTCCATTACTTAGAACTTCTCAGCCTGATTGCTGAGCAGGCAGCCAGTTTTGTTATTAGGTTCTGTATCGGTATCGACATTTTGAAGCACCTATTGAAATTGTGTTCGGTGGGCAGGTGGTCCGTGACCCACATGTCCTGTGGGTTGCTCCTTCCATTGCTTAGAACTTCTCAGCCTGATTGCTGAGCAGGCAGCCAGTTTTGTTATTAGGTTCTGTTGGGTATCGAAATTTTGAAGCACCTATTGAAATTGTGTTCGGTGGGCAGGTGGTCCGTGACCCACATGTCCTGTGGGTTGCTCCTTTCATTGCTTAAAACTTCTCAGCCTGATTACTGAGCAGGCAGCCAGTTTTGTTATTAGGTTCTGTTGGGTATCGAAATTTTGAAGCACCTATTGAAATTGTGTTCGGTGGGCAGGTGGTCCGTGACCCACATGTCCTGTGGGTTGCTCCTTCCATTACTTAGAACTTCTCGCCTGATTACTGAGCAGGCAGCCAGTTTTGTTATTAGGTTCTGTTGGGTATCGAAATGTGTAGTCCCTATTGAAATTGTGTTCGGTGGGCAGGTGGTCCGTGAGCCACATGTCCTGTGGGTTGCTCCTTCCATTGCTTAGAACTTCTCGCCTGATTGCTGAGCAGGCAGCTAGTTTTGTTATTAGGTTCTGTTGGGTATCGAAATTTTGAAGCACCTATTGAAATTGTGTTCGGTGGGAAGGTTGTCCGTGACCCACATGTCCTGTGGGGTGCTCCTTTCATTGCTTAGAACTTCTCAGCCTGATTGCTGAGCAGGCAGCCAGTTTTGTCATGCATTACTTACTCTAGTTTCAAACTTCTAACGTACAACTCTTTGAAATAAAACATTTCGACTTGAAGTGAAAGATAATTTTATTTTTAAATAGTAATTTATGGTAAATGTACGCTCTTCTATAGCATTATACATATTTTGTTTTGTTTTCTTCTTCTTTAAATTTTCTTTTATAATTTTTACAATTTTTTTCTTTCAATTTTTTATAGTGCTTGGTATGAGTTTTAGCCAAAAAAACATTTCCTTAGAATTTTACGTTTAAATTGATTTCATTTATTGTTCGTATTGTTTATTATGTTCAAAAATTGTATTATTGTTATTTATTGACGCAGCACTGTAAATATCGAAATAAAAATAAATTTTTAAATAGATTTTCTTTACAACAACAACTGATTTATCCAACAGAGAATGGAAGACAGAAATTAATGTGAAGAAAGTGTATTTTTTTTTTTCTTTGTGTGTATTGTGTTGTGTGTTGTATTATAATAAATTGAAAATAAATATTATATTAATAATACAATTTTGGTTAAATTTATAAAATTGTGTTAAACTTTATCAAGATTGAGATAATAATATTGAGCAAGACGTTACTCGCTATTGCCTTCTTATAGAGAATTAAAAAGATATTTTACTTGCTAACTCCACTTTCTCAGCGCAAAGCACATTTTCTTTTGTTTGTTGGTTTTTTTTTTTTATTTAATATTTTATGTTTATAAAGATTGTATATAATTTATTATAAATATTAAAATGTTATTGTATTTTTATCATTATTGCCAGCTTTGATAAGAAAATATTTCTTTACTTTTTTTTTGTTTGTTTGTTTACTTTTAAAAGATTGCGAAGTATTTTATTTATTTATCTTTTGTTCTTATTTAATTGCTTTGGATTTTTATTATTCCTTTTGAATTTCCCGCCTAAGGAAATGGGAGAGAATGCTTTTATATATATTTGTTAGTTATAAACTATTGGTGTATCTGTGTGTGCTTAGTTATATTAATTGAAAAATTTGGTTTAATTTGCGTTCTTTTTTTTTTTGTTTGCCTACATTGCCATTGTTTTTTTTGTTATTTTTATTATATATATACGAATATAATGTTTGGAAATATTTATTTCCTGTTATTATTATTATTTATTACGACTCATAAATTTCAGTTCAAATGAGTATTTTGTTTAATGACTGAATTCCGTTTATTTGATAGTTTTTCTCATGTTAAGAATCTTAAATATTAAGAATATGTTGTTGCGCATAGTTCTGTAATCCGAAGAAAAGTTAACAAAAGGGAGAGTTTATTGTTTGGGGATTCTCTATTCGTGACACAGTAAAAGATAAGTGAACTCATATCCTACAAGTTGTCATACCTCAATTGTAACATGTGAACGGGAAAAACAAAATTTAAGATGTACTACATATGTAGCACAACAAGTCTGCGGATGGACGGAAAGATTCTGGTCGAAGGCGAGTTTTCGGATGTACAGGGTTAATCATTTCGTGCTTTCAAGTTGGTAGCGCTAGCGTTTGACACCTGCCAATCTCAGCTGTCATTTGAAGTGTCATAATGTTAGTTGAATGTTTGTCCTTTACGATAATGGATCGCTTAGCAACGCGAACAAGGCGTTAAAATTATTAAAACTTACTACAAAAGTGGGATTCAGAAAGTAGCCACTTTTCGCGCATTACGCAATGATTATGGTCGTCACAATCGACTGACTACGCAAGAAATCGGTAGAATTGTCAAGAAATTTGAAGAGAGTGAAAGCATTACTGATGTCGTAAGGCCTGTGCATCATCATAATGCACGCTCTGTCGAAAATATTGCTGCTGTTAGGGCAAGTGTTGCTGATGATTCGAATTTATCGATTTCCCGGCGTTCGTAGTAGTTCGACCGATTTTTTTGGTCGGCTATTGATAATCATGACTTGGACTTGGAATTATGGCTTTATTGCGTGAGAAGTTTTCTGATCGCGTAATTTCACGTTTTGGCGACGTCAATTGGCCCCCAAGATCATGTGATTTGACATCGTTAGATTTTTATTGTGGGGCTACGCAAAAGATCGTGCTTACGCGAATAATCCTCGAACTCTAGACGTATTACAAACAAACATTACTCAAGTTATAGCCGAGATACCACCCGAAATGTACGAAAAAGTGGTCAAAAATTACCTCAAAAGAATCGCATGCTGCGAATCTTTCCGAGGCGGCCATTCGGATGATATTGTTTTTCATACTTAATGGCAAAGTCCACACTTTATCATTGGCCTACTAGGATCAAGAAAAAATAAGATTTTTACCATATGCAATGGCAGTACTCTAACATCTTGCTCAAACAATATCGTCACACGGTCTGGAAGAAATACTATCTTCAATGGGCCAACAGCTAAACAGTGGAATACACATTTTCAGAAAGAACACTCCTTCTGCACCGCAGCTTCGACTAGGGATCACTCTCTTAAAATACTATTTTGAGTATGGTCTGCCTATTAGGCCTACGCATTTCAGTCCAGTTCACAGAGCACTCAGTTTGAACCAAATCTGTTTGCTGAACTAGTTCTTTTAGTTCTTCTTTGTATCACCATCTTATAATACTCTGCCCATTAGGCCTACGCAGTTCCGTTCAGTTTGAACCAAATCTGTTTGCTGAACTGGTTCTTTGTGTTCCTCTTTGTATCACCCTGTTCTAATACTCTGCCCATTTGGCCTACGCAGTTCAGTTCAGTTTAAACCAAATCTGTTTGCTGAACTAGTTCTTTTAGTTCAGTTTAGTTCAATGGTCAAACAAATTCGGTCTTGTGCGGTAGGAGGATATACATTTTTGAAATTCTTTTCACATAGACGAACAAAACGATGTCCTCATGATGCTGTCTTATGGGCTAAAGAAAATGAATCCTTATCAGGAGACCCTTCGATACCCGAGAGGTAGCGAAACTATTGAAAAAAAAAACTTAGGTCTCCCTCTTCCAATACCCGAATCCTCTCTCGCTGTTTATAAGTTTATGACCATATTGTCGGTTTTCTTTGAGTCGAAAGTTTCGGAAAAGGGTAAACAAAAAGGGGAAATCCGAACATTTTTATTACTTCTTGACTTTAGATACTAATCTTGCTTCATGTGGCAACTGATAGTATGTAGTCTACTTTAATTGAACTGCATGTACGAAAAGTAAACTTGAACTTGTGGAACTACTGACCTAAAAGAACTATTGATCGACAGAACAAAGAGAACTAGAATGAAATGAGCAAGTTCACTTAGATCAATTCTTAGAACTCTTAAGGAGATAATTAACTGCAGTCTCCTTTGAAAGAAAACATTCCATGAACCCAAGGAACAAGCTTCGTACAACCTTTCACATGATACTTTCATTACAATGGACCGTAAAAATCTTTTGGCTTTTTTGCTTGATTTAAAACTTGGCCTTTATGCCTCAAGCCATTTAAAATAACAAGTAGAACTGTTTCTACCTATATTTTCCTGTGTCACGAATCTAAGTTAAGTGTTAATTGTTTTTAAGTGTAAGAAGGTATAATTAAAATTTCTTTTTCGTTATTGTTTACATTGTTATTTGTTTTTTGTTGAAGGCTTATATTTGTTTTTTTCTTCATCTTTCTATCACTCGCTTTTATTTTGTGTGTTTTATACATTTTAACGATTTTCTATCTATAAAAATGTTTCCAATTTTTTGCTTTTTGTTTTCAGCTGGTTTGCAAATATTTACAATTTATTTTTTCTTCGTTTTGGTTTTTTTTTTTTCAAATCGAAACAATAAAAGTGCTTTTACATAATAGTATTACTTTTGTTAAATTATAGTCTTTTTTTTATATAATAAGAACAAAATGTAACGGCAGTGCATATATTTAAGAACAAAATATTTGAAATAATTTATTTTTTTCCGATATATCCATCCTATTACTACAATAATTATTCTAATTGAGATATTTTCAAATTATTTTGAAAAAATTAGCACCGATATTTTAAGTTTTTATTTTGTTTTATTAATATAAACGTTTTAATTTTATTTTTAATTGATTTTCATTATTTATATTTGTCCTATATTACAATTTGCAAAAGCGTTAAAAAAATATTTACAACGAATTTTAAAATAATTTATAGAAATTGACAAAAATGCAAAAGCCTAATAATTTTGGTTTTCTTACAGAAAAGAGAAAATTATATGATATCATGGTTACGACATGATTTTTTTTTTTTTTTGTTTTTTAAATATTATACCGTGACGGACGGAAATTATTTTAAAGAAAAAAAGGTAATAAACATTTTTTTGCGGCTTGGTTTATAATTTTCCCTATACGTAGATACATTCATAGAAATACAGTGGTAACAGATGAATTTAAAAGTCTTTTGTGGTTTTTTGTAACAATGAAGTAGCACAACGTCCTTAAGATTTTTACCAAAACTCATGAGGAGACTTACGAGAAAAAATAAGCAAAATGAGACTTATTTTCGAAGTAAAGTTTAAGTTGGCTTTCTACATGCATGAGCGTAGCTCTAATTCTTTTACAATGAAATATCTGTACAGTATCTCCAATGTAAGCCGATTCAGTGTAAGAATTGTACAAAATCACCTGTCGGGTATTGTAACCTTAAAACATAGAAACCTAATCATAGAACAAGGAGGACCAAATACTGTTTCTTAAATTTGCGAAGGTTCTAAGGCGTTTCCAAGAAGAGATCAAGGAAAGTAAGCTCTAGATGGGCGTAAATTGTATAAAAATACAGAGCATCAAGCATATCAAGCAACACCGAGTGTTCGCAAGGACGACAGAATCAGTGGATACCCTTCAATATTCTACGAATTTACTACACAAAAATATAAAGGTATCGTGGCATAAGGCTGTGATCATAACGCATCCAGCTGTTGACCATATCCTCTTTGACATCAAGGAATAAGTGTCCGGACTTTGAAAGGTTACCTCCAGGCCCAGTTCAAACAGAGTTCATCGGACTAATTAGTATGAAAAAGATCTGCAATATCTCTTCTGATACTTAAGACAGCTCACCATTATTTAAACGAAAACCGATGGTAGAGCTATGTTCAGATGATTGTTAGATTTACAAATATTAGGTCTTATGGCATACTTTACCAGAACAATGCATTTCCATGAAATTTTCTGTTCGAGTACTGAAAAGTTTCGTAGTTTTTCATGAAAAAATGTCCCCATGCTACGAATTCTTTGCACTGATTTATAAAATCTGTCAAATCTGTCAGATATTTGTACGAAATATTTTGTTGTTTGTGTATTTGCATACATTTGCATTTGACGTTTAAAAAATGGGGCAAATTTGATTGATAGATTTTACCTTTCTCTGGGGGAATTTTACCCCCATTCCTTGAAATTTCACAATCTGCGAATTTTGGTACAGAAATAACCCGAACAGACCTATTAATTTGCATCATTAAGCTGTCAGTTTACACGGCTGTTAATTTTGTCCTAATTTATGGAAATTTATTGTTTCATGCCTGGTCTAGCAACCGTCTAAGAGGAAACAAGCTTCAGCCAAACTCATAACATTTCACGAAACTTTCCCTAATCGTGGAATATTGTATTGAAAAGTCTGAAATAGACTGAAAGCAGTTATGATGATCTTGGTCATGGAAAGCACCAAATATAAAGACGAATCGCCACACAAATCTGTGGTTAGGATAAGATACTTAAGTAGTTCGCTGCGTATGTCACTGAAAACAACAAATTAATCGTCAGATGTCATAAGTTTCGCACATTTGCAATTTCTCAAGGAGCCTGCAAATGTTCTAAATGTTTGACATTTGCTTTACAATGACACAAAAGTATTTTCTGATGATTGGCAGATACCTGTCAATTCATTGGATGCCAGACTCGAAATAGGGTGACAATGCTGTACTTACAAAATTGTCCTGACCATACTTTAGCTGGTAGAATGTTCCACGAACTAAATGCATGCTCATGTATAAAAAGAATCCGATTCCCCAAAGGAAGCCATTAGAGATATGAGTTTGACATTTGCTTGGGTAAAGGCTCCCATAACATCTGAGTCTAGAGGGAAAGAATGTATTTCTAAATTAAGTCTTATTTCCTTCCTTTTTAATGAAGGCAATCAGGAAAGTAAATGCTAAGCGGGTTAAATAAGTTGTACCCGAAACTTATCGAATAGCTTTGGGTCTTTCCATAGTCCTTAGACCAAATTAAACTTGGCTAATATGTACGTAGGACTGGCTTATGTTTGCAATGACTTTATTCAATAAATAGAAGGAACAGTGACTGTTAGACAGCTGGAAGTAGTTAGATTTAAAAAAGACTAAAAATATGTAAATAATAGGTCTGTACTGTCCAAAACTACGAAAAATTATCAAACCCTGTTCCCGTACGCCGAATTTACGTAGTTTTTTCACAAAAGAGAGCGCAAAGTGAATTTCAGAAATTTTCTTTGGACAAATTTATGGAATCTGTCAAAGTTGACGTTTGCTTTTTTTTTTTTTGTGTTAGTTTTCAAAAGTAAATTCAAACAAAAATGATGGAAAACAGATGTACAAATGTATTCATAGAATGCTTAATGCTTATTATTTCATTTGTACATTCTTAAAAGGCTTGTTTTAGAGTGAAAATCGAATGAAAAATACATTCATTCATAGACACTTTTTGTTTTTTTGACACATGTGTTTCTGACGTCTAAAAAGTGAGCAGTTTCTTGCTCGATGCGTTCTTTTTTGTACACTTTACTCTTTTTGAGAGATTTTTACCCCCACTCTTTGAAATTGGACAATCTGTGAATTTTGGTGCAGAAATACAGCAACACGATACAGCATTATAACAAAATAAAAATGGTAGGTACTACGAAAAAACTGAGTTAAAAAATGATTAAGGCTCCAATCACCACTGTATAACTTTCATGTACAACAGAATAAATTTACTTTAAAAGGTTGGTGTAATTCTTAGATTTCCTTTTACAGATTTTTTACTTCTTTTTTTTTGGTTTTTTTACAAATTTTTGTTTAAATTTTTATCTTAAACTCCTCTTGACATATTGATATCATCCTACTATATTACTTTATAATATAATTTATATAAAATCACAGTCCGTATGTGAGAGAGAAATTTGTTATTTATGTATTTAGTTTATTATTAAATAATAAAAATATATGCGTTTTAATATTGTTATTTATTTTATTTTTATGTTGAAAACTTCTACTCAGTATTATCATTGAAATATATTTAAGTTTTTTTTGTTCCAAAAAATAATCAACAATATAATAACATTTGAAATTGATAAATAAAAGCTTTCTCTTGTTGTTGTTACATATATCCAAGAATAGTATGTTTAACAATAATCATATTAATTTAAAGGCAATTACGATTTAAAATATCGTTATGTGTTTATTTTTTAAATATAATTTATTTTTTTCTTGTTCGTATTTTATTACAAATATTGTTTTTAATCATTTTTTTTTTGTTTTTTTTAAATTGCTGATGAAATTTGATTTCGAATTATTTATTTTTGTTTTCTATAATACAATTTTTATTTGGTTTTTTGGTTTTGGTTTTTATATATAAAAATATTATTTGTCTTTTAATTATGTTTGCGTAATTTATTGACTCTACTAAGATGTTTGGTTTTATAAAAAAAAAGAAGTGAAAGTTATATATTAGCCCAGCAAGCAGAAATTACCGAAATTTAAAAACTTTATGAAGTGAATGGGGTGTCACAAAATGTAGCAACATCCAGTAGCAGTGATCTATTATATTTTAAACAAACGATTCTGTTCTTATTGAAGTCAAAGGCATAATATTTGAATGTAGGGCATTGCGTATATCTGTGGCAGGCTTTGGAACTTGAATAAAGTTGGTAACTTCAACATGTTAGGGCGAATGAGTTGTTCTCTTAATTTTGCTGTCCACACTGGCTAGTATCTAACTCTGCAAGGGAATACACAGCCAGGAATTACATATCTGTCAGGTCTGGGCACCAGAATGTAGCTATTTGTAGTTTTCATGATTAATGGCAATATTTTGTTGGGGTTTTATCACATATCGAGTATTTCTCAAAAGTGATGGATTTTCCGACTTCCAAACTGGCTGTCAAGTGGTAGATGTCAGTTGAGAGTATATTCAGGTTAGTCTACTATTTTATCATGGAAAAGTGTGGGCTTGAAATCTTTCGAATTTCCTTCGAAAATATTCGTTCAGTTCGTAAAACGCGTAGGAAACTTCGTGAATGTCGTCCATCTGAGCAAGTAATTCGACGTATAGTTGATACATTTTTTACCACATTTACCATTTCCTAATCCAAGCCACCAAAACATTACAGAAATGTTAGTACCGAAGAAACAATAGCCTCTGAGAGTGAAAGTGTAAATGAGGACCCAGAGCTTTCGATTAGACGTCGGAATTGAAGCCTCGACATCGAGGCTCATATGGATTTCTCATACTGGAAACAACATCGCATCTAAAAATAATAAGAGTTTGGTGCCGTTTGTAGCCAGACAGTAGTATCGGTCCTTACTGCTTTAAAACTTTAGCAGGAGGTCATATTACGTTGTAATCGAACGTTATCGAACTATGGTCAATGAGTTTCTGTTTTTAAAAATTGCAAAACGTCGATTCCCAGAAATTCCAACAGGATGGCGGTTCAGCCCATACATCTCGTGCAAAACCACAATTTGATGGAAAAATAATTTCGCGATTTGAACTTGGAATGAGTAATTGGCCTCCCAGATCGTGTGACTTAACATTGTTACATTATTTTTCTGGTACACTAATCCTCTCTCACCTCTCACCCGCTTAAAAAAAACACCTTGAAGTGAACCTACAGTTTTGGCTGCCGCTCATCGCATCACTAATGGAAAAGATCGTGGCCTACTTGGACTACATAAATGGGTCTAAAGCAAGAACTTCCGTATCTCATTTTTGGACCACATCAGCACCATATCAACGTCGGAAAGTACAACTACTAACCTCGTTTACGACTAATTTAAAGCATTTAAGTTTGGTGACCTTGTTGGGTTACAACCAAATAAGTTGACGATCTGATTTAGTCTTTGGCTTTGTAGACAACTAACTGACGTTCTTAAGGGACATCCATATTTAGCTAAGCATCTCAAGGTGTTGGGCTTGGAAAGTGGGATGAAACTTTGGATCGTTTCACGTATGATTAACTTGTCTTTCCTCGACTGCGGAGGGAGATTGTTGAGAATTCTGATACTGTTAGCTCTTCAAAGCCTAACCAAACTAAAAACTGCCCTCAACTTCCCTAAGCGGGTCGTGGAAGTTCAAAATTGTCTGCGCCTGAACTCGTATTGAACTCGTTATACACCTTCATAGATGGATAGGACAGCGAGACTGACTTCTATAGTAAGTAGAATGCGTTAAAAATTATTGAGAATTATATATGCGAATGCAAATTTTTCAGGGTACCCTGGAGTTCCCATATTAGCTTTCGAATAAAAATCACTGTTACCGGCTGTTGCAACTTGAAAACTCTCACTTACTTGCAATCAGATATCGATTTAAAAGGCCATGCTGGTACGTCGTCCGCCAGCACCGCTTCGACCGCCGCCTCGAGGCAAGCCTCCATGCGAAACACTTCTCCCTATACGAATGCTCGATTCACTGCCTTTGCGTTCGCGTGCCTTCCGCAACAGATCCGATGTGCTGGGACGCCTACTTTCGCTGGCACTACTCCCTGCGCTCCCACGCTTGCACATTATATCCGAGGTAGACGAACGTCTTATATTGCCGGTTATCGGAATCGGTGATAGAAAATATGGAGAACTGGCCTGCGACCGTGACCCGTCGAACTGATTTATTTGAAGCAACTGAGCGCTGGACCGATTATCCTCACTATTGCGTCTCGATGAATATGGCGATTGAGGGTAGTTGAGTAGAAGGTTCTCCGATTCCTCCATATCGACGGCCTCCACCCTAAGGTATGGCGGCGTTCGGTTTTGGGTACCAACGGCTCGTTGGCCATTGCTGGCTGTCGAATTTGAGCCCGATTGCTGAGGCGAGTCGGACGAATTCTTATTTTGGCGCAATCCCGCGTACAGGGACTTTATGTGAAAGTCGAAGGACCTAAAATTGAGTAAGGATCTTTTGGACTTGGTCTCTTCGTTATTCGTGTAAATGTTGATTGTGGTGTTTTCCATTGGATTGTGGGAACGATTTACTACTGCTGCTGCTGACATCATCATTTCGTTATTATTGCCACCATTTGGATGATTGTTGTGGTTATAACTGTTATTGTTTAAAGAATCTATTTGAATTGGTGAACTATCTAAGCGATTCTCTGTATTTAAATTGCATAAATTACTATTTGAAGTTGAAGAAGAACCTTTAAAGAGTGAAGAACGTTGCTGTTGCTGTTGTAGTTGTAGCTGTAGTTGTTGGTGTTGTTTTGTTAAATCTGGCTTGTTACTAACGGTTGTTATTATTGTTGTACTACTTAAGCTAGTTTTACTACTAATCGGTTTCAAAAATTTATTATCGTTATCTAAAGACTCCTTTCGTCACTGAATGGCGCAGAATGCTTGCTTTGATGCATCTTTCGGATCACCTTCCTCGCAGAATTCTTCATCTTTTGGTGACTCTGCCCCACAGGCGCCACTAATACTTGGTGGCCCCTGAGGGCAGGCTGATTGTCACCGAAGCGCCAAAGTCGATATCATTGGCGGCCGCACCGGTTTATTTTCCAGAATTCTTTCCAATTCAAGCATCACACTGGTCGAAAGTCGTGGCAGTAACTATAAAAAACAAAGATTTTGAGATTACAAAACACATACATACGAATACGTTCATTAAAAGTTTTAGAAAGGTATGATGAGATGTGGAAAACACGTATACTAGCTAAAATCGACCTTCTCGTGACTCATGAACACAAATTTTAAAAAATTTGCTCCGAGAAATGTATGAGAAAATGGGTTACACATACGCCACCGAACCAGATACTGACATCCTGAATCTACCTTCTCCTGGGTCGACTTAAGTCAGATATTCTGTTTGTAAGCATCATGAGCACAAGTGAGCCTAGCTGCTCCTTCGCTATGTCCAGGAAAATTAAAAAAATTTTGCTCCGAGAAATGTATGAGAAAATGGGTTACACATACGCCACCGAACCAGATACTGACATTTTGAATCTACCTTCTCTATAGCACAAGCAAGCCCAGCTACTACTGTGCTTTGTCCAGGAAAATTAAAAAAATTGTGCTCCGAGAAATGTATGAGAAAATGGGTTACACATATGCCACCGAACCAGACACTGACATCCTGAATCTACCTTCTCCTGGGTCGACTTAAGTCAGATATTCTGTTTGCAAGCATCATGAGCACAAGTAAGCCTAGCTGCTCCTTCGCTATGTCCAGGAAAATTAAAAAAAATTTGCTCCGAGAAATGTATGAGAAAATGGGTTACACATACGCCACCGAACCAGATACTGAGATCTTGAATCTACCTTCTCCTGGGTCGACTTAAGTCAGATATTCTGTTTGTAAGCATCATGAGCACAAGTGAGCCTAGCTGCTCCTTCGCTATGTCCAGGAAAATTAAAAAAAATTTGCTCCGAGAAATGTATGAGAAAATGGGTTACACATACGCCACCGAACCAGATACTGAGATCTTGAATCTACCTTCTCCTGGGTCGACTTAAGTCAGATATTCTGTTTGTAAGCATCATGAGCACAAGTGAGCCTAGCTGCTCCTTCGCTATGTCCAGGAAAATTAAAAAAAATTTGCTCCGAGAAATGTATGAGAAAATGGGTTACACATACGCCACCGAACCAGATACTGAGATCTTGAATCTACCTTCTCCTGGGTCGACTTAAGTCAGATATTCTGTTTGTAAGCATCATGAGCACAAGTGAGCCTAGCTGCTCCTTCGCTATGTCCAGGAAAATTAAAAAAAATTTGCTCCGAGAAATGTATGAGAAAATGGGTTACACATACGCCACCGAACCAGATACTGACATCCTGAATCTACCTTCTCCTGGGTCGACTTAAGTCAGATATTCTGTTTGTAAGCATCATGAGCACAAGTGAGCCTAGCTGCTCCTTCGCTATGTCCAGGAAAATTAAAAAAATTTTGCTCCGAGAAATGTATGAGAAAATGGGTTACACATACGCCACCGAACCAGATACTGACATTTTGAATCTACCTTCTCTATAGCACAAGCAAGCCCAGCTACTACTGTGCTTTGTCCAGGAAAATTAAAAAAATTGTGCTCCGAGAAATGTATGAGAAAATGGGTTACACATATGCCACCGAACCAGACACTGACATCCTGAATCTACCTTCTCCTGGGTCGACTTAAGTCAGATATTCTGTTTGCAAGCATCATGAGCACAAGTAAGCCTAGCTGCTCCTTCGCTATGTCCAGGAAAATTAAAAAAAATTTGGTCCGAGAAATGCATGAGAAAATGGGTTACACATACGCCACCGAACCAGACACAGACATCCTGAATCTACCTTCTCCTGGGTCGACTTAAGTCAGATATTCTGTTTGTACGCATCATGAGCACAAGCGAGCCTAGCTGCTCCTTCCGGGAAAATTAAAAAAAAATTGTTCCGAGAAATGTATAAGAAAGTGGGTTACACATACGCCACCGAACCAGATACCGACATCTTGACTCTACCTTTTCCTGGGTCGACTTAAGTCAGATATTCTGTTTGGATGTATCATGAGCACAAGTGAGCCTGGCTGCTCCTTCGCTATGTCCAGGAAAATTAAAAAAATTGTGCTCCGAGAAATGTATGAGAAAATGGGTTACACATACGCCACCGAACCAGATACCGACATCTTGACTCTACCTTTTCCTGGGTCGACTTAAGTCAGATATTCTGTTTGGATGTATCATGAGCACAAGTGAGCCTGGCTGCTCCTTCGCTATGTCCAGGAAAATTAAAAAAATTGTGCTCCGAGAAATGTATGAGAAAATGGGTTACACATACGCCACCGAACCAGATACCGACATCTTGACTCTACCTTTTCCTGGGTCGACTTAAGTCAGATATTCTGTTTGGATGTATCATGAGCACAAGTGAGCCTGGCTGCTCCTTCGCTATGTCCAGGAAAATTAAAAAAATTTTGGTCCGAGAAATGCATGAGAAAATGGGTTACACATACGCCACCGAACCAGACACTGACATCCTGAATCTACCTTCTCCTGGGTCGACTTAAGTCAGATATTCTGTTTGTACGCATCATGAGCACAAGCGAGCCTAGCTGCTCCTTCCGGGAAAATTAAAAAAAAATTGTTCCGAGAAATGTATAAGAAAGTGGGTTACACATACGCCACCGAACCAGATACCGACATCTTGACTCTACCTTTTCCTGGGTCGACTTAAGTCAGATATTCTGTTTGGATGTATCATGAGCACAAGTGAGCCTGGCTGCTCCTTCGCTATGTCCAGGAAAATTAAAAAAATTGTGCTCCGAGAAATGTATGAGAAAATGGGTTACACATACGCCACCGAACCAGATACCGACATCTTGACTCTACCTTTTCCTGGGTCGACTTAAGTCAGATATTCTGTTTGGATGTATCATGAGCACAAGTGAGCCTGGCTGCTCCTTCGCTATGTCCAGGAAAATTAAAAAAATTTTGGTCCGAGAAATGCATGAGAAAATGGGTTACACATACGCCACCGAACCAGACACTGACATCCTGAATCTACCTTCTCCTGGGTCGACTTAAGCCAGATATTCTGTTTGTACGCATCATGAGCACAAGCGAGCCTAGCTGCTCCTTCCGGGAAAATTAAAAAAAAATTGTTCCGAGAAATGTATAAGAAAGTGGGTTACACATACGCCACCGAACCAGATACCGACATCTTGAATCTATCTTCTCCTGGGTCGACTTAAGTCAGATATTCTGTTTGCATGCATCGAGAGCCCAAGCGAGCCTGGCTGCTCCTTCGCTATGTCCAGGAAAATTAAAAAAATTTTGTTCTGAAAAATGTATGAGAAAATGGGTTACACATACGCCACTGAACCAGATGATGACATCCTGAATCTACCTTTTCCTGGGTCGACTTAAGTCAGATATTCTGTTTGGATGTATTATGAGCACAAGTGAGCCTGGCTGCTCCTTCGCTATGTCTAGGAAAATTAAAAAAATTTTGCTCCGAGAAATGTATGAGAAAATGGGTTACACATACACCACCGAACCAGATACCGACATCTTGAATCTACCTTCTCCTGGGTCGACTTAAGTCAGATATTCTGTTTGTATGCATCATGAGCACAAGTGAGCCTAGCTGCTCCTTCGCTATGTCCAGGAAAATTAAAAAATGTTTGCTCCGAGAAATGTATGAGAAAATGGGTTACACATACGCCACCGAACCAGATACTGAGATCTTGAATCTACCTTCTCCTGGGTCGACCTAAGAGGGAAAAGACTGTCCCGAATAAGAACCCCTAAGCATACTGAAATACTTCCTTAAGACAGCAATAACAATCTCGTTTGCATAGGCAACGTTCCAGCGTTAGAGGGATCCTACTGGCAATCCTAAGCCAGCTTTTAACTCTATTCGGCCCGATTCCAGGGCACAGTGCCCGTGTAACTCTCTCTGTCCAGAAACGATAACAAGGTATATTATTTCCAAGATTTTTCAATAATACAAACTAACGAGTGAAGGCCTGTTTCATCCGAGGCCTAATATCCAATCGAATCTTAAATCGCCTAAAACGTGTCAACTACTGTTTCAACTTCATGTCTCTGACAATGCTTTCCTATATATTTAAGCGACGTCTACCTTAATAGTTATGACTAAGGAACAGTTCATTATATAGCATGTTCTAAACATTGTTATTAGTTTTTATACTATATTCACAACCAACCAAATACCTTGCCTACTCCTGAATAGAATTCCGAAATGTTTTTGCCTTTATTATAACCAAACTCCATATTTTGTGGGACCTAATAGTTATTTAATTGCTCCGCAGATAATATCAAAATTGCTTCCATTGTCAATATGATTATTAGGTATTGACATAATTTGGAAGGTAAATGGGTGTAATCAGTTTATTTGTCATGCTAAGCGTGCCGCATTCGACACCAATTTCAACATTGCTTTTTCATGTTTATACCCTACCTGCCATCCTAAGGATAAATTAAATTTGATACATACATATGTAATTTGTAACACAGTGAAACTAATACTACTTTCCGTCCATTCTGAGCCTTAAGTTTGGAAGTAAAAGTATGAAATGCCATATCTGGAGTTTTTAGAAGAAAAAGCAGTAAGCATTTAAAAAAATCCTAAAAACTGCCCACTGTCACGCCCCCTCTTCCATAATTTTATTATTTTGTATGAAATCGAAAAATTTTATTTAGACAAAATATTTAAATATAAGACTTTTTCATCCTTACAATTTGTGACCAAAACTTATTTTGATGAAAGTTTGCACAGCAGCCACGCCCACTTTACAAAAGTTACTTAAGAAGGAGAATAGAGTATCACGCAATCCGTTCCACAAAGATGGATTGCTTAGCAATGAAATTCGCATGTTTGTTGTCAGCTGTCGAAAATGAACAGCTAGTGCAATGAAAGGACCCTTCAACTGAAGCAGTTGTCAAAGGATAATACATACAAGGCATCTACTGGTATTACAGGAGCTAGCGTACAACCCCATGTTCCTTTTTGTTTCTGTCATGTATCACAGATGGCGTTGTATACCTTTTTTTGTGATTTCCTTACTTCTCGAGACTGAGACGAACAAAAAAATCATCGAAATCAGTCAATCCGTTCTCGAGATTTCATCAAAAAAGCCATGCCATACAAAATGTATGAAAAAAGGAATTTTCTTCATATTTTTTTTTCAAAACTATTCCGATCTTATTCTGCTATTCAGGACGGAGATACATCCTACAAATCAAAGATCGTAAAAATCAGTCCAGCCATAAATGATGTAACTAACCCTATCTACAAATCTGTTGATGATGTTCCAAGGAAATAATTCCGTGTCCCTTATAAGCGCAGTACGGCCATTTCTAGGATTTTACTACACGTTTTAGAATAGTGAAGCTGATGGTATTTCACCACCAGATCCTAGGCTACTGGTTTAATTCCCAGACATGGAATCTGGAGTTGGACCTGGTATCTTTAGATCCAGCACCAAAGTCTCAATATCTATCAGAATGTGTTCCACGGTATTTGAGGGTGAACTCCAAGCTAGGTGAAGATATCAAGGGGACTAGATATACATACATCTTTTCAGATAGACAAGCAGTACGTAAACCGCCATCGTCAAATTTTATGGACTCTCTTTCAGTACATTAAATGCTGCTACTTTGCTCTACAATCTGTAATCATCAAGAAATCACAGGCAACGAACCTATAATTGAACTAGCTGAAGCTGACTTAGAACCTGTCTTCATAGGATCTAAATTCGACTGTGATGTCGACTGGGCTGCCGACACAGCACGAAAGAGATCAACTTTAGCTGCCCCGGGGGTTGTGGATAGTGCGTTGGACTACGGAGCAAGAGATTCATGGTTCAATCCCCAGAGAACACCTAAATTTTTTCCACGGTTCCACCTCTCTCAATTGCCTGACACACATCCGAAATTATAAACGTCAGGATAAAACAAATAACATTAAACATTAACTCCCATTCAGTCGTGTAAAGAATATAACACGCACAACACGAATGGTTGGGAGAAGCTAGGCCTGTTACGTCAAGTATTTATCTTCGTAATAATCCAGCTTTGGTCAAATCTATTTGCCCACTAGACACTAGTCCTTCTTATACAAATGTGCTTCACTATCTGAAAAGATGCAGAGGCTGAAGGCAATAACATAACCTTTTCTTAAAATAGGAACGCCCAATGGTTTGAATGTAGATTGGCTTATCTGGAAACTATTTCTCTCAGAGTGACCTAGAAGTTATGGTACCTTGAAAATGTTTTACGAAAAGGGATCACGACATTAATGCCTAGAATCATGAATAAAACTTCTAACAGACATTATCCCTCAATAATTCCTTGTGCAGTATTGCATTACACGGATTTGTAGGAAAGGACGTGTTATTTCGACCAACACATTATTATCCTTAAGGCTAAAGAGTAACTACTTAGATAAACTGCAAGGTACCTTATATTGATATGAAGGGTGGGCCATCTAGTGGTTTCTTTTTAAATCATAGGTTATTTTGACACTGACAGCTGTTTCCCGCTCGAAATTTTGACAGAAAATCAGTATCATACCTCCGCGGAACGAAATGAGTCGCTTTACGCTTGAAGAACGTTGGGAAATATTGAAAACTTATTTTCAAAGTGAGTGCTGTGTATCCCAAACAGTGCGTTATTTGAAAAGAAGTTTTGGCCGAAATGAAGCACCCACCGCGCCCGCTGTACGGAAGTTTGTGCAAAAAGTTCGTGAGACTGGTATGATAGTGGACAACACTCTTGGTCCCCGTCATCGTAGGCAAGAATGTGAGACTCAATTCACGAACACCAACTCGCCATCGATCTCAACAGCTCAACATTTTACGCACTAGTCTGAGGAGAATTCTCGATCTCGGATTATTTGCTTGCAGGGTCCAATTGACTCAGCAATTGAAGGCGCACGACCATCCGCTTCTTTATCGCTTCGCAGTTTGGGCCTTAGCGAAGCTTGAATTAGACAACGATTTTGGGCGAAAAATCGCATTTTCATCTCGGCGGCTACGTTAACAAACAAAATTGCCGCATCTGGGACTTGGAAAACCCGCACGTGATTGTCGAGAATCTGATGCATCTGAAGAGAGTGACAGTTTTATGCGGATTATGGACCATTTTTCTTCGAAAATGAGGCTGGTAACAACGTGTCGGTCTGAATTTAGACGACCTCTGGTTCATGCAGGATGGCTCGCCTTTGGACTTTTTTTTGTGTGGGAAACCTAGAAGGACAATCCGGAAACGATTCAAGCACTTAAGGCCAATATCATCCAAGCAATCCATGAGCTACAGCCCGAAACCATCAACAAGGTCTTGGAAAACTGGAGGAACAGACGTTGTATTCCATAATTAATAGGACTGTTTGCTCTTACTAACGAAGCTGTAGTAGATTGAAACAATTTAATTTTGTTCATTTGAGTGCATTTTTAAAAAGAAACTTGTATTTGGCCCACCCTGTATAAATATGGATCTACTTACTTGCAACGATTGCAGACTTTGATGTAACTGCTCAGCAGATGTGGCCCCTAGCAATAAACACTGCACTGGTTCGTGCTTCAACGACCAAGCAATCGATAGCTGCGTTGGACTACATCCCAACTTCTCGGCCAAGGCAGATAGATCTCTCAACCTGTCGCAATGTCGACGTCCTTCCTCTAAGCGGTCCTTATTCCAACTCCCCTTAAAAAAAAAAAAAACAAAAAATGCACAACTCGAATGGAAAACAAATATTTACAAAAAAAAAAATTCTTACATTTCGATTGACCTCATCCTCGGTCCAGGAGTAGCTATGGCTTTTCGTTTTAAACGAACCCTTTGGGAATAAGATTTTCTCACCATTTTGGGTATCGCTTAGCGCCATTGACAACGGTCCCCATGCCATAAGCCCGACACCAATTTTATTATACATCTCGGGCAAATAAAGTTCACACTTTTCACGACAGAACATATGATACTCGGACTGTTCCACAATTGGTGTGATGCAATTAAATTGCCGGCAATTGGTGTATGCCTCCATTATTTCCACTTGCGACCAACGAGCCGTCCCCCAGTACATGGCCCAGCCTTGTTGAATGACATAGGTCATGGCTCGTACGACTTCTGTTCAAAAAAAAAAAACAAAAAAAAACACACATGTACTGCATGCAGTTGAGGAGTTAAACAAATTTGAGATGTACCCTCCATTGGACACATAGCGTCCGCTTTGTGAATAATCACAATGTCGATGTACGACAACTGCAATCGTTGCAAACTCGCCCTGACACACTCGATGATGTGTTTCCTTGATAGGCCCCTTTCCTCCGATCTGTAAAAAATTGAGTTAAAAGCAAAAATACACGAAGGATTCATTTGACGGAACTTACTTTGTACTCCAGTAAACTTTTGTTGTGATCACATAAGCTGTTCGCTTCCAACCGGTTCGTTGGAGTATTTTACCGATTTCCGTTTCCGAGTGCGCTTCAGAAATATCAAACAAATTGATGCCGCTTTCGATGGCCAGCTTGAGTATTGCCTCGGCCTGTTCATCACTGACTCCGGGTGAGAAGACTGGCCACGTGCCCAAACCCACATTCGAGACACGTAGCCCACTCTTTCCGAGGTTTTTATACCGTAGGCCCGGTGTCGGCGTTGAACCATGACGCAACGGTAATGCCGGATTCGAACCCAAACTTATCGACCGTCCTAGTGGAGTGAGAAAATTCAAAAGGGCTCTCATAAATGCCATTTGGACAACAATTTTCAAACACAAACTAAGCATTCAAAAACGTTTAGCTACACCAATTTATATAGTATACAGGTAGGTATGTACATAGAATATAGAAACTACATAGTTTGGTTATGAAACAACAAAAAAGAGTGCACTTTAGGAAGCATATATACATTCCTAACAAAGCATAGGAGTAGCGCAAGTAACTACTACAAAAATTTGAAAAGAGTTTTTCTTTTTTTGGTTTTTTTTTTTGGAAAATTTGAAAAGATACCGAAATCAAGATGACCTCCCGTACCACTGAACTCCTCCATGCAATCTAGTGACGCTATTGGGGCCCGGCACCTGGAATGAAACAAAAAGAACAAATAAGTTGGGATCTCTGGAAAGCGACGAAATACACGGAGACTATTGGACAATTAAAAGCGAGTCTGGCCCAAAACTCTGGAATGTGGCACGCCAGGCAATTATCCGACAAAGATAAGGGAACACAAACAGACCGCTAAAATATAACAAAATGGTGCGCACACCTGTTCCCTTTATGTGGGTGTGCTTTGAATTAATTTCGAATGGCTTTATGACTGAATGGCTTAGATAAATGTTTTCATTATTTATTCAAATGGGGCGGCGGTGTGGGAGGACGATGAATATTATTTGGTATCGAAAGGGCGGAACGAAAAGGACCCATCTGTTGAGGCGTAAGCTGGTAAACATGTTGATGGTGTTATGCAGCTTTAAACATTAAATGTGGTAATATGCATACACAGTTTAGGGTTTAATAAAATCACATAAATGTGGGGCAGATATACGCACTACTCACAAAGGGATTTCAGTCTCTTTTGGGGGCTTCCCGACCTATTATAGTTTCTATGATAAATTTAGCTGCGGTTAAAGTATTTTGATCTTTAGTTTACGATTGTGACAAATTGGGTCTTGCCATGCTATTATGTCAGACTTAAGGGGAATGATACGTGGTAGTGGCAGTAGGTCACACAACAGACCGCAAATCTTTGGTGGGACATTTTTCTGACTATGACTACTATCAAGCTGTCCAACGAAGGGTTTATATAGAAACGAAATCTTCTCATAAGAGAAGACTTCATTTCGCTGAAACCATTGAAGAGAAAAGGGAAGGGAAAGGGCCATGGAAAGGGAGTAGGTTTGTATGGTGCACAGCTAGATTCATAGGTGGTTAAGGACACTCTTTGTAGAACTCATTAGAGAAGGAGTATTCTAATTCTAACAGGGTTCTATTCTATATATATCATATATTTCGTTACCCAAAGACTAAAACTTGCCGAAGATCGAATGACAGTGTTATACTACCGCGGATAATAGAAAACATGAAAAACTCAGATATAGGCCGAGAATACTTTTAGCCAGAGTTGAGAGACTGCAGATGATGTCCTTGTAAGGAACATATTCAATGATATCATGCCATTCGACCAGCAACGACAGGACAGTTCAAAACGTAGTACGGACGAACAATGTGATCGAAAACGTCTTTCGAAAACTCTAAAGAAAAAAGACAAACGTTGGAACGTACCTCGTAAAGGTTAGGTTTACCCTCTCACAAGCATAATCATAAGGAAAATGAAGCCCCTATTGTCCGAAAGGTGAGGGCTTCATAGAGAAGGCCAAACTAGGTATGTATATCTGTTTTGTGAGGACAAACGCACAATATTTTTTAGAGTTTAGAAACTTTACCTAAGGTATCTTGGGGCAAAGTAAAAAAGAATAGATGGATGAAGCCATGCCTGACCTATTAGCTCTATGTATTCCATCTCAGGGCATATAAGGTCCCATCCAAAGTAGTGTGTGAAAGTCTGAAACTTTTTTGCAACTCACTTATTGGCACGAACCAGGTGGCTTCCATCCCGGCAGATTGACGATTGACTGAATTTTCACACTAAAACAATAAAATTAATGTTGAGACTCATTTTGATAATATTCATCGTCTTGAGCTCTATAAGACGATGACCGTATCCAGGATTTCGGAAAACTGATCCAGCTGTGCCGCATGATGCTGAAAATCGCGAGGAGGTGCAATGCGGAATTCGGAAACAGTTCCGGAAAAGTGATGTAGTGTCGTGTCCCTCAGGCAGAGACTTGTCACCGGCCGGGTTCCTCTTCCCTAAGTAGTATCTTGGGGCATTGTAGATGGATTTCATCACATTCTTAACAGGAAGATAGAAAGAATAGTCTTGCATCTTCTTTTTTTAAAAACGAACATTATGAAGCTACGACAATGCCTGTAAGGTTATTGGATTCAAGCGGACAAACAAAAATTACACCCGTCACACTAAGAATAATGTAGATTCCTTTGGGACTAAAATTCCCACACTATAGAATCTGTAAATAAACTGAGGATTCTCCAGAGCCAGAGAGTTCTTCGAAGTACGTCATAGAAAAGTATCTTCCAAATATTTTACTCTGGGGAGTGGCAAAGAAACTGTGTGGTATTCTCATGTCACCATACCCTTTGGACAGGTCATTCGTACTAAGTTTTGTCTTCGCTGATAGTTCAGTATGTTGTGTCCAGTGACAATACCCACAAGAGATGACAATGATATTTGTTCATTTGTAAAACTCTTTCGATTTTTTGTTTGTTGTAGAGTGACCATGTTTTGTTGGTTATAACAATATCTGTCACTGCCAGTACCTCAGCTTGGAAAACGCTGCTATAGTTACGACGTCTGATTGAACTGTATAGTTCGAGAGTTTTAGAATGAAAACCCGCTCCAACACCAACGTCTATCTTGAAACTATTTGTAATGGTGAATATTGTAGGTTCATAGTTTGCTGCGCTAAAGTCTGGATCCCCCATGATCCATTGTACCTGGTTTCCATCCAGGTTGACTAAGTCGAAGAGCACTATTTGTGTCTAACCTTTGCACGACGAGATGAACGGGTTGAAGGTTAGGTATAGCTTGTGATGCCCGATGCAGGTTAGGTTAGGTTAGGTAAGTGGGTCGGCGACTAGAACACGTCGCCACACTCAGGTCAATACAGACCCATTGTGATACCCAAAGGGGAAAAAGTTCCTTGCCCTATGCAAGCCATCATTTGTATCGAACTCATAGTCTTGGTGCTTTCAGAAATTCTAAGTGGATTCTTCTCAATTTATTTGTAAAAAGGACCAATTACGGATTACTTGCAAGCCCACGATCCTTGATCCAGTTGAGGGAGGGAGCTTCCTATTTAGTGGATAGGAATTTCCTTATCACTAGCTATGCTAAGTCGTCTGCAAAGTAACACCTCCAACAGCACATGTCAAAGATATGTACATATAAAATGTGGAAAAACCCACTTTACATTATGAGTTCATGCTAAATTTAATAATATAAGTTTCTGTGGATCACATAACTATGAGTGAATACTGAAACTATTAAAGGGTTTGATGGATGTTAACAAAGGAACCATCCAAATAGTTAAACTATGATTGGCATCTTTCGGGTTGCATGCGATATCCCGAAAAGAAAAGAGAATCACAGAAAATAGTTTAGTTTAGTTTAGTAGATCATGCAATCTTTCACCACAAATAATCCAATACGGAGTACATGAGATTCCGAGAAATAATTGCTTCGTCACTTAATTCAGAAACCATTGCAAACTCTATCATCGAAGGGAGGAGTGAGGTGTGCAATATTGTTAGACATACTGCAACAGATATCTTAGAAGAAATTTGGAGGCAGTTGGGTGTTGATGCATGATTTTCATTTGGTTTTTACAGCGATGGCTGCAAGATATTGCAAGGATTATGAAACAGAGGTTGTTCTTCGAAGGTTGGGAGCATGTGAGGTCTCGGAGGATGCATGCAAGTCCGATGGAGATGACTTAGACTTCTATCTTTCAGGAAAAGATCTGCTTTGTCGATACTCAAATATGCGGTTCTACTGATATATGCACCTTCAATCTGAATCCATGCAAATTCAATGATAATATTGACAAAGATTTGGCTACAGACCATTCCAAACATGATAGAGTTATGTACATATGTTAGAGCTGAACTTGCTGAAATTAGGTCTGTTCGCGAATACAAGAATACAAAATTTCCTTACGCTACGTATTTTAGTGCAAGAAATCTGTGAAGTCTGTCAAATTCCTGAATTGACGTTGAAAGAGTTTGACAGATTGTGAAGTTTGGTTAAGTTCATTATGGGTTACAAGAACGCTTGAAAGAACTTGAGCGGACTATTGGTTTGGTTTGAAGCTTAATTCTATTGAAGTCCAGTATGGTTGAATTTTCACAATATTCGAATTTTGGTACAAAAAGTACGCGAAAAGAGTCACTGTTGACAAATACGATAAGAAAGAGAAAACAAGGTTGTCCATAGGTTGGAATTGACATGATCGACAATTTTTTACGCCAATATCGCGTCAAGACAAGAAACTGACATTTTTCGGAACTGGCATGGCCACATCGATCGAATGGATAATAATGCTCCAGCAAAGAGGATCTTCGAATCACAGCGCTCAGATCCGAGGGCGCAATGAAAACCAGTTTAAGTGTCAAGCTATGGCAGATGCCGCAGCGTTTGATCTGGACAATTGGAAGCACCTTGTCCGGGATCAAAGGAAGTGAAAGGCTGTTGTATCTCAGGCAGATAAACTTCACAATTCAGAAGCCGGTTAAGAAAGTAAGTATGGGGAAGGCTATGGTCCTATATCAGAAAGTCAATAAACAAAAGGAAGTAAACCCCAAAGCCCTTCTCGGCTCAGTAGAATTTCGCGCTGGCCCGGAAAGATTGCAAGAGAGGAAGACTAAGCTCAAGTTTTGAAGAAATGAATTCCAAAAACTAATGCCAGCTTACCGGTGATGTCTACCAAAAACGTTGACAAAGTGGGGCATGAAATGATCAGAACTGATACAAACGCGCTGTCATTTTTTTCAGTACAAGGCAGTGTTCAACGTCAAGCATGTTCACGTCGTATTGAGTCGCCCGACACGAAATCGCTTGACCGCGAACACAGTCTTAAATGCTCTAAATGTAACGTTTACCTTAGTTTATTAAAAAAAAATGTTTTTTTCATAACAATTAAAATCTTTATAATAATTAATACATAAATAATTCGACAACAGTAGCGCTTCATAATTAAAACGCTATGAGGTTAACCCATTTAAGGCTTTCATTTTTGAAACAGTGGGTTATTTAATGAAAAATACATGAAAATAGGCATACTGCGTGCTTAAACTATGTTTTTTGTAAAATAAAATTAAGGGTTATCTCTTGTTTTCATGTGTATCAATTGCTTTATGGAAATTACTTAGTCGAAATAAATTGTTTGTTGTCAGTTTACAAATTATAAAATTTGCATAATTTTTGTGTCAATATTCCCAGCTAAAAATCTATATTTAAAGAGGTCACCTTTAAATAGCCTTTAAGCCCCCCTTTAAGCCCATAATGTAACTGATTACAAAATGTATTCAGATAGTTTAAAAAAAAAATGATTTAAAAAATACTCGTATTCAACATAAAATTGAAAGAAAACACATTAAAGTGCAAATTAAATGCAATTAGCTTACATCACACGTCCGGTCGAACGCACGTTTTGGTTATAAACACCTAGTTAACCCTTTTACCTGTATATCCATAAAAATACTCCCTATTTTACTCAATTTACATTTTAAATCGTTTCCATAGTCATTCCTGCATAGTAATTGGCGTTAAAACACCGCACAAACCAGTGGTCTGTACTAGAGCAACAAAAAAACAAAAAAAACAATGAAGACTTCAAGTGTAAGCCCAATTTTACCTGTAAATCGTGACAGGATTCGATTCTTCACTCGTGTTATCCATATTGTTGTTATTGTCATTGTTGACAACACCTGCTGCTGCAATGGCAATCGTCGATGCGGTTGTGGTTGTGGGCGTCGATACTGTCGTTGTACTACTGGCCGCTGTTCCACTAATATTGCACAGAACTAACGACATCTTGTTTTTGATGCTAACAATGCCGCCCAGCAGGCAATTAGCTGGCTTTTTATAATTATATAGAACCGTTGTGTCTTAATTTTAATTTTAAATTTATGTTACTTATTTATTTTTTGCAATTATTGCATTGTGTAGAAGTTTCGAAAATTAGTTTGAAAAACGCGTTTTGTTTTGTAGAAAATGCTTAGCTAATAGTTTTTAATATGACGGAAATATTTGTTGGTTTTTTTTTTTTGTTATTAAATTTTTGTATTTTACGCTAGGTTTAGATTAAAATTTGCTTATATCTAAAGTTTCTATATTATTTTGTTTATTTTTTTGGTTGAGAAGTTAAGGCGAAATTGTAGGTCGCTGAAAATGAAAATTTTGGGGAAATTAACACACATTTTTACTCACTGCTCGATGTGAGTCCACAATTTGACGGGCGGCGGGTATTTTCTCCATAACCTTCAACAATTAATCATCCCATGTTCATTACAAGTCGTATTTTCGAAGCTCTTGGGAAATTGAAAGCACTTTAATTTGACAGTTTCGATATGGCTACTGTCAACAATAAATTTGATGAACAACAAGAGAGAATAATCAAAATGCAAAAAGAAAACCGTCCTTGTTAAATATGAAAACATGTACATGCGTATGTAGACTCAAGGGGAACCCATAACAATTGGTAGGTCATGTGCGATGAAATATGGTAAAAGAAAAACAGAATAATGTAGGCAAAATGCATTCATACAACGGTAATAAATGTCAGCAAGCCATTTTCACTTTGTCTCGGTAAATTTGGCTCTTGGTGTGACATGGCAAATTGCATGAGTGCCGCTGAAAGGGTAGTTTTTAATAAGTAAGGAAAACACAATAAATTGGACAGTTTTTCTGGAAGTCATAAAATAAATTGCAAATATGCATACATAGGTTATGTATAGTACATATGTACATTTTGAAAAGACTTTTAACAAAGGGTTTGCAATTGGTTTTAGTACAGTAAACGTCACCAATAAACAATTTGAAAGCAACTGAATATGGTTCTTTTTGAATCATATGTGATTTTGACACTGACAGCTGTCAGTTTTGACGAAAACTCAGTGTTATATTTTTGCGGTACGAAATGGATCGATTTACGGTTAAACAACATTGGGAAATATTGTGAAGTTACTGTTTCTACATTTAGTTAACATCTCGTATTATTCGCTTACAAGGTCCAATTGATTCACGAATTAAAGCAAAATGGCCACCATAGGTGCTATACGACCAATCCACAGACGATTAAGGCAATCAAGAATAATATCTATCAATCATGTCGTGAAAACGGGACAAAAACCATCGAAAGTATATTGAAAAATTGGTAAATTGGGTTTGAAAGTAGCAATATAGCTGTTACCGACATATCCACCGTTCCCTGTCAGGAAATAGGAGGGTTATAGCATCAATGCGCTTCATGATTCTGCGTTTAGGGACAAAACCATTTCGACTCAGAATTTGTGTAGAAATGGTACTAGAGTAGGGTATGTGCAAGATGTCTGATTGTTAGTTACTTCATATTAACGCTTGATCGGAATTTTTTTAAACAAGGGGCATGATCTGAGAACATTTCACGATAAATCACGATGTGTGCATCTCAATCGCTCATTAGCTCATTTAAAATTGGTCCAAAGGGACTATTTCAGGACTTGGTAGGTAGGTAGAACTGGATGGTTGGGTGTGCTGCCAACACACGAATCTCTAGTGAATCCATTCTGTCCCCTGTCGTGGGTTAACCTAAAAACAACGACCTCACTGAATCACTCCGAGGTTGTTGTAAATTTCAGAACAGGGAATGGTCTTTCAGGTTGTCAAAGTGGTATTCACCGAGGGCCTCCAGGATCTTTTCAGTTTTGGGACATATTTTAACAAGAGTTCTCTCAAGACAATTCTAATTAGCTAGTCCTACGAATGCTTGCTCTAGATTGTATCTAACAAGAGCTAGGAGCGATGAACGCAAGTAATCACAGGTCCTATTCGGACCCCTTTCTTTCTAATTGGTCCGCCGTTTGTTCCCTTGAATACCGTTGTGTCATCGTTTGCTGTGACATCTCTACATTTTGATTCGACGACTGCGGATGAAATGGCCTCCATGGCGGCTGGACTGTCAATATGTCGATCATTTTTTTAGAACACAGTTTTGTGATCCGCTAGGAGCACACTACTGTGGTTTGGAAGTCTCAGAGAGCAAGCAATTTCGGGTTCAGATGAATATATGTCAGGGCCTACTCCTCCGTCAGTTTTTTTTTTGACCCGTCTGTGAAAAGCGAGATATTATTCGGGTTGATGGACCTACTGTTTGTCTACTCCTCTCTTTGAGGGAAGATTGTTTTAACAGTTGGGCTGAAGCCGTGAGATGGTGATCTGTCTCTGTGCCCAAGTGTGCCCATCTCGCAATGGTATCGCTCTCACTACACAGGTTGGATTGCTTCAATCGTAGGTCGCTCTTTACATCTGGTGTAAGTGTAGGTCTAATTTAGGTTTCAAGGACTGCGGTCGGTCTTGTTCTTTTAGCACTGGCAATCCCTATAAATGTATACTAGTATTCATATCTTGGTCAGTGCTCTGAGTCACGTGGTCTCATTTGCTCTGGACCACCAGACTAGGTACTTTTAGGATAGAATGGGTCGGAGGATACTTGTGTACGTCCAGTGGATGATGCCCGTTTTATGTCTACACAAATAAAGGGACAATTGAAGTTTCCCTAACACAGTCTTAAATATTAAGCTTCCTGCTATGTTTTCTTATCGAGAACAACAAGTGTCTTAGTAGGTGTTATGACTAGGTGACTACAACGTGAAAATTTCTAGATTCGATGTCATGGAAACTCTAAAAATAGAACAATAAAAAAATAGAACTCTAAAACCAATAGAACTGTGCACAATCCTCAATCATAATCCATGGGATGACGACTTCTGAGGTATCTACTAAACCTATTGGTGTCCCTAGAGTCCATCATAATAATCCCCTTTTAAAACCTAGGCATAGAAACAATCACTCCTTTTGTATAAAGTAAATTGAAAGTACTTTCCAAAATATTTTTTCCCAAATCTCGTGAGAAAATTCACTCGAAAATCCTTTCCCAAATTATCCATCGTATTCAGTCACCTTTTTCCAAATTAACATCCACTTCGTCGGCCCGCCAACAAATTGGTTTGCAAATTAAATCCTCTTTTAATTCTACTCAGCAAAGATTTTATCATTTATAATTTTTTTTTCCTCCTCCAACAAGGTACAAGGTCGTACCATTAAAAAGTTTCCCCCCAAAAGGCCATTAGGTTAATTTCAATATGCCGTTTAGCCGTTTAAGCTTCATTGTTTTCGTGAATGGCTTTAGAGTAAATTCCTATTCATTAAGCCATAACGACCAAGAAGTTAAAAATAAATAAATAAAATTCTTCTTAAGACAAAAATACTGAGAAATTAAAAAAGAAAAAGTCGCAAAAAATAACACAAACTCTTAGTTTGCACCCTGTTCGGAGGATTACTGACTATCGTTGTGTGGGCTTTGGAAGGATTTGTAGGAACTTCAATTGGTTGGTGATGTTTTTCTTCTTCTGTACTTAAAAATGTTTTCTATTTGTCAAGCAATTATGAGTCTATTGCTGTACTTTAGGAATAAATTCTTAATTTGTCGGGTAAATAGTTTGGTAATACTTTCAAAGCCGCCGAACATAAGGGGGGTTAACTTTAGGACTTTTATTGTGCGAACGATTTGTTTATTGATTTTAAGGACGTCGAGTCTTTCACCAATGGCAGTACCTATTTTGTGTCTGCTAACATTACATTCCACGTCACACAAGGTCCTTAAATAAGGGTCTGCGAGGCGAAAGGAATTTATTTCTTTTTAAAGTACTTCATCACTTAGGACTAAAGTCCTTTAGAGTTGTACATGTACCCAGTGATGGAGTGGAATGTAAGGGTATAGGAAATTTAGAAGTTGTAGGGCGATGCGCGTTGACCGTAAATCCTTCCAAATTATAATTTGCTGGTAATATTAAGGAGGACAAGTCATTTCAAATATGCACGTCTTGAAAGACCGAACATCTGGGTTTTACTCGTACAGTGCAACCTAAAAAATGTTTTAAAAAAAGGGATGCGCAAGAGGCTGTTCGTGTACAGCGATTGAACTGACGGAAGACGGGACACATATAAAAACTTTGTTGGAACAACTCTGGTGAAAATATCGGTACGGTACCCAACATTCCGATGATAATCCAGCAAAGAAATTTGGTTGTAAATTGTAAATCAATCTACTGGCCTATTTTCATTTTTTAAGGACTTCGATATACCTAGGGCCACTTTCCGCAGTTTTGGATATATGATAGTTTCAACAAAGGTCTAGGGTAACATACACTCATGCAAACCAATTTCCAGCCATTAGATTCCTTAAATTTATTTTTTGGCTGGTATTCCTCTTCAGAGGAAGAAGCACTTGGTTTTTGACGAATTAAACTCAACTCGGTTTTTCAGACCCCAATTGTATGATGATTGCATTGTTATCGAGAAGAACTCGGTAGACACTTAGTGTCAGTGAAACTCCTCAACAACTGCAGTTCAACTTGTCTGGACAGGCTACTTCGAAAACTTGCAATTGACGATGAGGATGCTACCTACACAGTAATCATGGAGGGCACTGTGCGACACTCTATCGAAAGTTGCAGAGATATGTATGAAAGGATCCTACTCGCCATTCACCGTCCTGGTGAAAAATCTAGTTTCATATTATTCTTAGTTAAACCAAAAGACTCCTTGTGGGACGTTGCTGACGAAAGCCGTACCGACGGTTATTTCGAAGACGTTTCTTTCCAAATTAGCTTATGAGATCACTGATGATACATCAGACCTAAGGGCTTTCAGGCCTGTCAGCCTCAGTGATCCTAAATATAAAAAATATATAAATTTTTACATGAGAAAGATTGGCTTGAATGACCATTATTTTGCATATCGATCTGGTAAATCTACAGTGATAGCCTTGCATTATCTTTTTGGCACAATTGAAAGGTCTCTATTAAAATCTCAGAATCCTTTGAAAAAACGTCCTTTAAATGCATCAATACTGCTCCTGCCCAGATGAATATGGTCCACTAAATGTTCCTTTTGCGGTAGAGTTTCATCCCACTAACTATGGTTCATCGTAGTGAAAACTCAAGGCTATGCGAATTATTTAGTCATAATTGCAAGGCGCAAGGAAGAATTCAGTATTTTTGGATAAATGCAATCAGACTAGCCAAATCAGTTTGGCTACTGCCAATCAGAAGGGCCTGCCGCTAGCCCAACGAAAATATCTCAAGACTCTAATCCAAACCTCTAACCTCTAACCTCATCTGGACAGAACCACTGAAAATACTAGTTTTCTGGACCTACTCTAGACTTTTCGGGAATAAATGATAATTCAGTGGTAACACCGCACTATTATGACCCCAATAACAACTTCGCTCATATAATGGAAAATCTCTCGACTGCTGCACTGCAAGTGCGTTTAGACCTCCCATCTCACCATACAAGGAAAGGTCTGCGGCAAGGGCTCTTAAGTTGTATCTCCTATGTAACATCAATACCACCAACTTAATTGGACATAGTATGAAGATCCTTGAGAGAATTCCGATCGTATCCTCACCGGCAGGCAGCGTTTCGCACCTCATGCCAAAGAGAGAAACAATCTGTACTGTCCCTTATAAACCAGTATTTCCGAATCCATCGAAAATAGTACACTGACGCTTCAGAAATGTCGAATGGGATAGGGGTTGGAATTGGAATTTTCAGTCCCAATAATTTTACCTTTCAACCAGAGGCTTTCGCTACTGAGCTCTTAGCTGGAAAGAGCATCAGAAGGGAGCTCCGAAGATCTATAAATATGTATATCATTTGACTTTGAGTCTAAGCTGGCTTAGAAATGTCTTTAAACCCCTCCTACAGCAGCAGTACCCAATAAAATCATCTTAGCATAGGTCCCATAACGTATAGGTATCTCAACTAACTGATAACGAACTTGTCAAATTTGGCCCTGCAACGTTTTGTGGTCTAGATGTCAGCCAGACAAAGATTGAGCTAAGTCAGTGGAAACAAAACGAAAACCTCTCCTACTGGAACTTGTGCCCAGAAAATCATTAATTTCTGAAAAAAACAAGAACGAATAGCATTCTAGCAATGACCAAATCTATCCCTAAGATATTGACAGACTTCCTATCTGGCCATTGTTCTTCCGAATAGCACCTTAAATTGGTATAAGCCAATCGAACACGTGGCGATTATGCCCAGAGGACACTGAAGTAGTCGCACTTATTTTACGTGAATGTCCCGCCAAATACTACACAAAAGCTGTCCCTAGCCTTCTGATGTCCCCTTCTCAGTTCAGACAATCTGGAGCTTCATGCCGGCGGACTTATTGTAGCTCGTTCTGCAAAAGGAAAATCTTCTTTAATGGCTTTAAAATATGGCCCACTACATTGTAAAGGGTGACCAGATAGCAGTGATACTTTTTCCAACTATTACGCTTTAGCAACTGTCAAAGTTACTCATGACATCCTGATGTCAAAATATTTAATAAGATTTGCCATTTTATCGTGCATCCAAACTTGCGAAAATTTTTAAAAAATATTTTCGAAATTCCGACTCAGTGACGCAGCGTGAATTTTGTCGTGAAGTCGGTCATAATAATGACCTCAGTGTGCAGGCAATTCGTCGCAATGTGGAAATGTTTGAGCGTGAATACACTTTTTTGGACTTTGGCCACCCACTTGTCAGAGATTGGAGCGAAATAGTCGCCATAGTGGTCAGCAACGAAGAAAACCCGCCACCGATCAACTAAATTAGGCATCGCCAGAGAGTCAACCTGGCATATTTTGCGGCTGGAATTGGGCCAAACTCCATAGAAGATTGTGCTGAAGCATGAATTGAATCCGGACGCTGGAAATCTTGGCCAAAGATTCAGATTTTGGCAAAAAAATCATCTTCTCGGACGAGACCCAATTTTAGCTCAGCGGCTATATCAACAAGAAGAACTGCCATTATTGGAGTGAACACAATCCACACGTGCTTGACCAAGCATCACTCCAACCACAAAGATTGACTGTTCGGTGCGGTTTATGGCATGGCGGCATCATTAGTCCTTATTTCCTTCGGAATGAGGACGGAAACACCGTTACCGTCAGTGCTCGCGATATAAACCCACTTTCTGTGGCCAGAGCTTGACAACATTGATATATCCATGCTGTGGTTCCAACAAGACGGCACTTTTTCTATCGTTCTTATCTGGTCACTCTATAGTACAAAAAATCGTTTTCCTAGCTGGGAACGTTCAACTAATGATCAAAAATCCAAAAAGCAACTCTTTTTTAGAAAGTATACTCCTAGCACTTAATACTCTTCAACGGAAGCATAAATGGAAGCAAAGATTAGGAAGATGCAGCTATATACAGTAGACGCACTCCTTAAAGCAAGTTTCATCAAAATGTGAATCTTTTTACATACAGTCCACCGAAAATAGCTATATAGCGTGCAATTCACGCTTAAGAATAGCCTGTCTTAAACACTAGCTATTTCGAGTGTAGACTGTATTTTATATAAGAAAATATCAATTCATGTTCAAGTGATGCGATTAAATTTCTCTTTAAGGATGCTTCCCCAGATAATTGCAAATTGTTCTTCTTCATTGCTTTATATCCGGACATAGACATAGGACACATACGAATAAAGCAATACCCTGTATGTAGATGCAGACAAATTGGGAATTGAAAGCCACAAGAGCTATGTGTGGGGAAACACCAGCTGAAAGAGAAGCCCAAGGAAATTTGCCTCCGCACACGCATACATAACATAAGATGTACCACTAAACAAGAAACACTATATTCCTATGCCCCTTAAGGAAAACCAACCATCTATTGGGAGTTTCATGGCACTCGTACTCGTAAAAACGGATCCCACATTGTGTACAAGGAATTTATATCACATATCAGAATATGTTCTCCAAGATATCATCTTGAAGAAGCCTTATTCCCACGACAAATTACTCCAGAATAAGGAGCACAGTTGCATCAGCCACCATCATGATAACAAGCATAGAAGACATGAGTTCATATCCCCAGTAATCCGAGAGTTTAAAGGACAACGTGTTCGGTGAAAACCATCCCAACATTGTGTTCTTAACGAGCCTGCTTTCGGGCACCATTCGAAACGTGATCCTCTTCAAACTTTATTTTGTCCTCGTGCTACCACTCTACCACTTCTGCAAACTTTCCTGCAGATTGTGTTCGCGTTCGACAACTGCAAGTAATTCCTTGTCCTAATTATTAACTTTTGTTCTGTTGCCTTTAATTAAAATAGTCTTAACCTGTTTACTCGTTTGCGATCCTAGAAAGGATTTAATCCTGGTTTGATTTTTTTGGCTAAAACAATTTTTAGTGGTTTTCGGTCTTTGTTTTGCAATTCGGATGCATAGACAGGACACTGGATGGCAGGATATCCATGCAGGAGAAGGAGCGGAAAGAGCCATGCATATAAACACTACACATTGTACGGTGAAAAAAGCAACAACAATGCAAAACAGAAATGTGTGTCAAATGGGAGAGCGCAGGCTTGAGATTTTCGTATTTTTTTTTTTGTATCTGCTTTTTGACCAGATTCAAGCTTTTCACCATAGTGTGCCGGTTTTTTGCCAAGAAATGCGTCACAACGAGGTCGTCATGCATACCATTGCAATGCTGGAACTACTACCATCGCACACGGTTAGATGACATCTTGAACGATGGGTTTTCGTAATCGCATCCCTATGCGGGTAAATGGTAAAAAGTTTCCTTCTCCTCTTGAACAAGACATCCTAGTCCTCTCGCTGGTAGTGGAATGGCGTGTAAGAGAAACGAAAGTGAAAGAAATGGTTGGAGAAATGCGAAAAAAAAAACGTAGGAGCACCACGTTGAAATGCTTCAATTATGGTTGAGTAGGGCTTGTGTGGTAGGTACCTGCTGTGGGCGGTAGTAGGGATGCGATACTCATGTGGAATCCAAGAAATAGTATCTCATACAAGCATAGCGTACGACGATGACGATGACGACGACGACGACGAGGACACGACCGTGAAGTTGTTCTTTAAAGTTGTTAACCTAACCTCAACGAAAGAGAAACAGAGAGAGAGAGAGAGAGAGAGAGAGAAGAGAGAAGAGAGAAGAGAAAAGAATGAAAAGTGTGTGCTCGCTGGTGTGTGCTTTATTTGCGATTATACAGAAGCAATTACGGGATGCCTTTTATATCAGTATGCAGTGGTAATTTCATATTCATGGCTCTGTGTCTGTTGTAATGTGAAATGCTGCAGGCAGCCGTATCCAGATACTTTGCTTATTGCCAACTGCTAGCCGGAGGGGTTTCTTTACTGTATGCCCGAGGCATATGCATTAGGACGTTTCATGGTGGTTTCCTCCTCTAACTCGAATAATAAGACTTGACATACTTTCTTTTAAAAATTTAAATTGTCATTAGAAAAAAAAAATTGAAAAGGTTAAGTGAATGATACAATTTTTTACATTATGTTCAGCATTGTATGGAAATATGTGTGTAAATATGCAGAAGATGGAAACCCCATAGGTGACATAAAAAACAAGCCGCAGTTGAAGAACGAATAACCAAGGACTTCCTCCAGGGAGTAGACTCAGGGTATCGAATAAAAATTCTACATTAATGGAGAATTTAGTTCGAAATAGTACCAAATGTTGCACGTATTTCGCCAAAATCTTGAAAAAATCAATCCTGGTCGTAGAGTTAAGATTCCCCCACCTAATTTGAATTTAACAGGAAAATGCTGATGTGCTTTTGAATAGAAAGAGTCTGGAACAAGAATTGTCTACCACAAGTTGGTTGCCTGAATATGAAGTTCCAAACACAAATTTTCTACGCAACAGGTCTATGGGACCCAAGACCTAGCTTCTCGCAACCATTCGTGTTGTGCGTCTTATATTCTTTACATGAATGGAAGCGGTCGACTGTCTAATGCCGTGTCCGAAGGGCAATTTATTATTTGAGAAGCTTCCTTATGACAGTTATACCTTAGGATGTTTGTCAGATGTTCGCGAGAAGTGCTTTGGATCGAATACCTGGCGTAGTCATGATGCTCACGAATGGACTTCCATCTAAGCACATTTTGTCCGAGTTTAATCGTTCGCAATCTCTCTTCAAGGAGCATCCAACACACAACGACAGATTTTTTGAAATAGTTCTTAACAATTAGGCTAAGTCAAGTGAAGCTTCAGTAAACCAGCCTTAACACTCTAAGTCATGTAGTCTGGTGGATCTGATGATTTCAGCTGATACCCCAGTTTATGCTTCGACAAGCTCACTACGTGATTCTGCTACCTCTACAGTCGAGTTACATAAGTCGGTTGCTATATTGTCTGTACAAGACCTGCACCCAGTTCATCATATCCACCTCTAGAGGACCCTTCAGAACAAGGTTCAACTACGAATTTGGTTATAGTTAAGAGATCTTCTCGGAAGTGTATTTTTATTTCAAGGCTGGCTCCTCTACTATCATGGATGACATCGATTTCCACATGTCAACATGAATTGGAATCAGAATCCAAATTACAAAATAAATGAGAAATACTTTTGAAATTTCATTAATTCTAAGCTTATTCTCAATGCCTCCCGAGCTCCATATATATATTTCTTGGATGCTTTCTCTGAAGAAATTGTTACCGCAGCCAATATTTGTGGCAATTTATTTTCCATTGCTATTGCCCAAACGTCAGATGTTATAAAACTGTCAAACCTTGCCTTCTCAGCAAAAATATATTCACACAAAATCTACGTTTCCATTCTTCTTTTCCAAATTTTCAAAATTCAAAATTCTTTTATTTTCACGCAACGACATACAATCATTTGACAATTGAAATTACTGGCAATGAAATGACCACGCAAATTAAGTTGACATTTCCATTGTCATTGCCTTTGACATTACCACAATTATTGCCTGGGGAGACGCTGGGTTAGTCTTACCAATGTGTGATCTTGGAGATATACAATTTGATAAACTTAATGTTGCTCCAAATGAACTTAAAAGTGAAAATAGTGAGGGTTCGTATGGTACTACAGAAGTATTGTTAAAGAAAACATATCAACCACTTGTCAATACCTCCGACTTGTGTATACATAAGTCAGGTCCAAACCAAAATGTCAATTATTAAGTTTTTTCGGAATAAATTGTCCGAATACCAACATGACTTACGACTTCGACAAAAATAGCATTTTTTCTTGTAATTTTGTTGTCAGAAATGTCAGAAATGTAAGACGTTTGGTAGCCTTAATGCCAAATAACTTGATCTGAATTCAAATAGTCCAATGGGCCCCAATTTATAAAAATTGTCATCATTGTGTTTCTAAACTATGACTTTAGGTGTCCCGCAAGGAAGTCACCTTGGCCCACTGCTTTTCATCAATAATCTTTCTCTAGTTATCAGGCATTCTGAATGTCTTTTTTGTGCTGATGATGTCGAAGTAGTTCGGTCAGTTAAATCCAATCTTGATTGCTACCTTCAACAAGAGAGAAACTAGTTATTTCTTAATATTTCGAAAGGCGAATGCTTTACACTTTCGCTGTCAAATTCACCTATGGAGTACAATTACTCAATAGATTGGAGTGACTTCGAAAAAGGATTTGATTCTCGTTTTACGTTCACCAAACATGGTGTATGCAAAACCAATTTAAAGTGGGTTTCATTAAAGGAATTCAAGGAGTTGTACTGATCCTTGTATTTTGAAAGCACAATAATAGTCTTAGAAGTCGTGGCAAGTAGTTCTCAGTAATGTTTAGGTTAGGTTAGAGTGGACAACTTAGACCAATGAAGTTCCTTGCCTCCTCGGAATGAAATAAACCAACCGGACCTTTTAATAAAGCGAAGAAGTCTCGTGACACCCAGGGTCTCCAGTTAGCAAAGGGTATCAAAGAAAGGAGTTGTCTTTTTTTGGGCAAAGCTGTACAAACGCCACTCATGCACACAGCTTGCCATATAAGAGGAGGTCCAGACTTTTGGCATGTTGCCTTATGGAACAATGTCCAGTGAGAACTCCGGTAATGTGGATGATCGGTCATCGTTTCAGATCAAGCCTTATCCAGATCTGTCAGGAAATGATGCAAGAAGGAGGATTTTACTGTCTACAGTTGGTACTACCAAAAGCATAGGGTTTGCATGTACCAAAGGGCATTTCTAGGCTTTGCAATTTCGACAGAATTCTGTGAGTCGTACCCAGTCTGGCGACCTCGTCAGCCTTGCAATTTTTGCAATGTCTCTGTTCAACATTGAATGTAGAACTACTGTCTCACACATCTCCAAGTGAGACAACCGGCAGTTTGAAGTGGCCTTTGAAGTAAACGAGCACGATTCCAGGGTTTTGATTGTCCATTGTCTGTCAGCAAAGATCCTAATATCGCTGACATTACATTTTAGCCAGGACAAACCCGACTGGCTTGAGACTCCATTTGTAGTCATGTTCAATGGTTTTTCTTCGCCTTCGAATCAACTTCGTGGGGTTTCATGTTGGTGGAGAACGAATTATGGTCAAAATGAACTCATTGCTCCCTGGATTAAGGCAGTTAATTCAATTTTAACAGCCATCAACATTTTTTTCTAATTTTTCTCGGCTCTCTTTGAAAAGCAAACTATTTGACATTTTTAGTAAAACTTATCGAATCGTTTTACATTCTTCAGTACAAGAGTAAGTTTTTAAATAAATTCTTCTACTAAAGTTTGAAAGAGGAATTGTTCTCTTATTGATGAAAATAAAATAAAATAAAATATCAACTAGCCTTTAATTCATGCGAGACAATATTATTCACTGCTCGTTCACTACAACAATGACGACGAGCAAACGACAAACTTTTTCTTCAACTTTTGTTGGTTATTTGTTTTCAATTTCTGCTGACATCCAAAAGTCGACATGACTTTCATGTTTCGAAACCACTCAACAGAATATGCTTTCAACATCAGAGAATGTAAGGGAAATGTATGTGCTAGGGAGTGGGCGTGTTATGTTTTTCACACCAAATCACTCGTTTTCGATTCGAAGTCAAGGAAGACGTTTTCCAAAAAGAGTAATAAAAGTCATTAAAATCACGAAGTTTTCCATTACTTATCGTCAAGGAGGAGGAAGATACAAATTTTGCAGGCAAATACACAGAAACCCTTCATGTGATTCATCATTTTTTGTATAGCTGGGGGTATAGGACCGTCAGGGAGTCTGATCTATTGTTGGAAACGTTCTGGTAATGGGGTCACAATATTTCAATTTTTACTGAAAACATGGAAATAAGGGAGTGTGGATGAAAAGAGGAGGGCTTGAAGGAAGACAACCCGAAAAACATTTTCTCTTGCCGTTGAATAGGAACGACAGTAAAACTAGTAAAAGAATCACAAAGAAGTTGACAGTTAAAAGAGCTCTACAACAACACTGTAAGGGATATGAAGATGGTTAAAAATCGATTCCCAATCACATCATAGCCGTGATGTAATGACCCACTGTAATAGTAAAAGTTTTAAATTATAAATGATCGTCAAACACGGCGTTAAAGATCAACTCCCTATGGAGGGGCGAGGTCGTATTTAACCTACGAATCATCATAGAATAGCATCATCAAGCTCATGTCTTCATGTACCACACAAGATTCGAGATATTTGGCTCTCTCCAGCAACTTTTTCTCTCATTTCCTCGTGATGACCCGCCGATAGGTAATACCACTACTAGAGATTGAAAGGATTTGGTGTCAGGAAAAGAAAAGAAAGGGCGTCCCCACTATGGAACTATTTCCTGATTGTGGGTGGAATTTTTCTTCCACGGGACACAAAAGCGACTTGAAAAACATATTCGAGTCAAGGGTTGTTTTAAAAAGAACGAACCTTCTAATTGGACTCTACTCGTTCAAGTCAAACAAAATCATAATAATGGCAAAAACCCCCTGACCTCGGGGAATGGACACATAAACAGATCCGAACACATTCGAACAGAACAAACATTGACAATCATTTGAAAATCTTCACATGAAACCCTTCTTTGGGTTGGAAGTTGTGGTTTCGTCACTAAAAATCGACTGTGATCAGGAGTAGTTGAATTCAAGTCGATAAACGATTGCATGACTGTGATCCGCATCAAGGCTTTAATTTACAAAAATCAGCCTTACTGAAGATACTGAAGACACTATGAAGGATAAGTCCTAAGACAACCTAATCGGAGCCTAGCCCACTTTAGGACGAATTGACAAAACATATTTGGCGAGACATTGCTCTCAATACACTTTTTTTCCGAGTCACCGAAGAGCTGATGAACGCGGCACTGCATACAAAATCAATTGCCAGCTACACTATTAGGCATTGATTTTGAAAAGGTGATGGGGTCCTATTGAGTTTTTGAATCCAACAATGCAACACGTACAACGCAAAGGACACATGTCATCGCAAATCCTTGGTTTCGTTATTTACACCATTCAGTGCTAGAGCCTGTTCACACAGAGCTGACAGACTGGATTTTTTGACACACGCGTGTTCAGACTGATAGTTCTGTCAGAACAGTTCCTCGGATATGTTTTGACGTATCAGTATTATTGTTGGCGTCAAATTAAATAAATTGCTTTTCACAGCAAATACATTGACTTACTTTTTTATTTCGTTCGCTTACTTCGTAAATTTATCAGTTTTTACATTTTCATTCCATCCCTTTCTCAAGTGACAGCGATTGACATTTTCAAACGTCAAAAACATCAAAAAGGCCTATAAATGTATCAAACAATCTGGATTTTATTTTTATGTCCATGAAAACTGAAAACTACGCTCTTTAAATTCGTTAAAACTCCTCTAAACATTGAAAAGAAAATAATGAAGATACACAGGTTTTAATATGATGTTGCTTAGGGAAGTTGAATACCACAAGAACACGTATTTTCTAGTTTTAACCTGGAAAAAGGATATTGTTACGTTTTACATAGTGATTTTGACCTGAATTCAGCACTCAACTGCATGTCGATTCAACGACAAAAAGAACAGATCTTTTGTCAAGAGGTGACAATTGTCATGTCCAGCAATTTTCTTTATATGTTTTGTGTAACCCGTTGTATTGCTTAATTTTACAATCGATATATGTATGTACATACAATCCAAATATGTTTATTTACCAACCACCGCATTGATATCAAATCATTTACGACCAAGCATCCATCGAACTCTACTGATTCCAATGTGTAATACCCAAGCTATTAGTACTGCAGCTAGTTTCGTTGAAAGCATCCAGCACTCAAATTACATCGGGCTCTGCAGCAGACCCAAGAGCTGCAAATTTATATCAGCATTGGCCACTGAATTTCACAAGATGTCACTACTATTTGACTATGGGGACAAATCCATGGCACATGCATCGAATCAGAAGGAACCAAGTTGGGTCTATGTACCAGAAAAGGAAAATGAAATTCAAAAATAAGATGGAGACCACCCAAATCCCTTTCCAATATGCCAGTAGAACTCAAAATTATTACACTCACACCGAACTTCACCCAGTTTCCCCCCTACAGATGAAAATAGAAAGGAAAACAGGAAAAGAACTTTAATTAGGATTTCTTTTTTTTGAAAAATGATTCAACAACTTTTTCCTAAAGGAATTCATACGTACATATGTATGTATGTATATTAATGAGCACTGAGAATACTGTATTCGCCCGTCATTGCTCATTGATCGTCAAAAAGTGTTGAAAAGATTTCGAAAACTCACTCGTAATTCTTAGCTGTCATCCGTCATAGTAGCAAAATGTATGAAAAGCTTTTCTTTCTGACAGGTACTTCAACTAGTTTTTTTTTTTTTGAAAAAAAAGTTAAAAAGAAAAATGATATACGCTGGGTTTGAATGTGTACACATATCCTTTCTAACCATTTGCTTTTATTTTTTGTTTTTTATTACCCATTCATCCTTACCACACAAGTCAGCCGCACACAGAGTGACATGCCACACGAATCCTCTGTCGCTGTCAAGTACAAACACTTTACAGAGCATGTGTTTTCAAGTGTTTTCCACTCAGCTGTAGGTGCCTTCTTTGCTCTCGTTTCTCTATATGTATATGTGTGTGTGTATTTGTTTGTTGCACTTGTAACACTTTTCGACAAAATGAGAAACAAAAAAACAAAAAGAAACACATACAAGTGCATGTGTAGATATAGTATAAAATTAAAAGGAATCACTAACGTAAATGCTTAAACATAATGGCCGCTTGCCGGAATGTCTGCCATTGTCCTTTGTTTTTCATTGCACAAGTCTAACACACATACACAGTGTATGTTTACGCATACAAAAGCGGATGTGAACAGGACATTTAACATGTGGGGACGTGTACGACGACAAGCAGTCTATAAGAGTTTTGCCGCAATGAAGCAAAATTTTGAGTAGGACCCAGAAATACTAGTCGTAAAGCGAAGTGCCGCAATCGCATTTGGGCCAAACAAATGTTACAACACCGACGACACCGCGACGTCAAGGACATTCTCCGGAATCTAGGATGTCGTCTTCCTACTTCTTCGTGAGATTATTCCGGTGTCAAATGCATTCACACAGGCTTGGGGTTATGGCAAAGGCAAAAGAAAAACTGGAATAATTGGATTCCATTTTACAAGTTTGTTTTTTATTCTACCATAATCCACCCTGCGCCATAAGTGTCTGACTGAGCAATTGTTTTGTCAAGCGATGGTTTCCAGATGATGGACACTAATTCATGCAGTGATTATGAAACGGGAGGTTGCAATTTGTGTTTACTTTGTTGTGCACAGTATGAAGTGCACCGACAGCAGCAGTTTTAATAGAAATGTTGTTTCATTTGGACATGAATCTCTGCGTGTATCCCTCGCTCTGTGTATGTGTGTGTTTTTAAATAGGTGACAACTTCCGGTTGAGAGGAGGATAGGTCAGACTTTGTCCATTGTTGTGTATATCTCTGCTTGACGTATCACATGATTTACAACACAAAATGAAGGAGGAAATTGCTGGTGGAAAGTTATTTATTTGCTTTTGATTACAATTTTGATATCGTGCACAATCAAGCGTAAATTTTGATTTATACTGGTTGCTGTGGTAGCTACTATATGTATTCGCAATGCGTTGAGGTGGCGGAATATAAATTTAATGGAGCGGTTTTAACGCTGGTGGCGTTTGTTATAATTTTTTTTTTCTGTTTTTTTTATTCAGAACCGAAGGAAGTAGATTTAAATATTTATGTGTTTTAATTTTACTTTTAAAGGATGTGGGATTCAGAGCTGAAAAGTGTTTTTTTTTTTTCTGTTTTTGTTTCAATTAAGGCCGACGAAATGGGTGAGCACTTTAATATGAACTTTAATTGAACCGTGTTTTGTGCCTGACCTAGTTGCATGGTTACATTGACTTTACTCTCTACATGGTTGGGGAGACTTTACGGTCACTAAGTAGATATTTTTCGAGGGCTCTAGAAAATCCCACAGCTGTGAGTTCAATTTTAATTAATTTCTTACATCTCCTTCCATTTGTGATTTTTATTTTTTTTTATTGATTGTCGCTGGAATTTAAATAAAGTCTTATGAAAGTAAAGAAGTTTTCAGGCCTATATGAACATGGATACATAAATGACTGAGTTGTTTAAAATATGAGTGCAAACTCTTCAAAAATTAAGATGAAAGTGAATAAATCATTTGGCAAGTCAAACTGTTTGCGGTCAGTTCTTTAGAGCATACAACTTCGGGTTATTCATATGTATATCGTATTTCAAAACTGTAAGCCGTTTTATTAATTTTCGACATCATTTTCAGTTGGTTAGCTCCTCCTTGTGAATCCTTTTTTAGCCGAGTCGTGCAGCTTTTCTAATACTATCAGTGCATGAGAGGATAGCCCATCTAGGATCATGTTTTTACCACTAAATATCCATGACCTGAGGAAAGGGTTTTACTCTCTATCTAAGCAATTCTAGTCTCCATTAATATTAAGATTGCATCTACTTTCTTCTCGAATGTAACTCCGACAGTACCCACCCCATTTAAGGGAAAAACTGGAAGAGATCATCAAGAGAAACCAGAAGATTAGTGGAACTTTACAGAATCGTTAAATAGTTACAGAAGATACATTCACAAAACCTGAGACAAAACTTTGCCAACAATAAAGCGATTTATTTTATTCAAAATAATCTCCTTCTGACTCAATATAGCGATTTGCATGGCTTAAAATATGTCAAATGAATGAGTGAGTTCCAAAATGTATCACAGGTCATACGAGAAAATTCTGACAAAGTCGCAAGTTTCTAAACGGATCCCAAATGTTATCGATGCGCATCAGCTGATCAATCTACGAATCGATCATTTTTTCGATGATTTCATTTGACATTTGCAAACAGCAAATGGCGTTAATTTTGACAAATGTCTGTTTTCTTTGAAATAGATTTCGAAACGTCAAACATGTGCAAGGTAAAATTTATGCAAAGCATTAAGGTTGATACCGATTTAGGTCATCGAGGAAGGGATGTTCTTAAAGATGTCATTACAAGTCAACTGGATGGCTCCTTCTCCAGAAAACAAGTTATTTCATTGACAAATGCATTTTTTTTTCCAAAAGGTAGACGTCTCACGGTACGAAATCAAGCGAATAGGGGGAATGGTTGGTATTTAAAATTCAATTTTTAGTAGCAACAGTTGACTTCAATAGCCCCAATGCCTATTTTCATAAAGTTCTGTTTATTATTAGCAGCACATTGTATACATAAAATTAAAGCTACGTTGTTATTTGCCGAAGCCGAAGCAAGGATTGAATACCGAAGACAGAAGCTAGTAGTAACCTCTAGTCCTTCATCACCACAATAGTAGGAAATAGTTCGGTATACAATTTCATAAAAGAGGCGAGGTGTTGACTTGGGTCAGTTCTCAAAATAAAGAGTTAAGTAGACTACACACTATCAGTTCTGGTTTGAAGGACAATTGACGTCAAGAACAGTCATAGGGCAATTTTGCTATTTTGTTACCTAAATTGGTTGCGTAACTCAGAAATCTGTTAACAATCTTAGAGTAGATGACAATTGACTCGAGCGAAACCACAAATAGGGCTAAAAAATTCGTAAATAGCGAGAGTGAATTTGGGTATCGAAATAGCGAATTTGGGTGGGTATAGACTGGGAAATCTAAAAAAAATGTATGGTTTTATGACGGTTTTTCACTTTAATCGTGTTTGCTTCAAACTAGGACTGATAGTGTGTACTCTACTTTATGGCGGGTTTTTTTAAAGAGTAGTATTTCACTTCTTGGTCAGTGCAGTGAACGAAATTTTGACTCAAAATCAAGATACTTGAAATTCTACGATTTGCGTCATACTTCGTTCAGGTCAGATCCCATCAGGACTCCACTGTTTTGAAACAGTCAAACTTTTCCAAAAAAAAAAATGACCGAAAAGAATTCTTGGAAGCTCCCAGAGAGAAGTTAACTCGATACGACTGAGAAGTTCCGCCAAAAAAACATTTTCAATTTTCCCTTGAAGTTATACTGAAGGATCGACAGCTACAGGATCTGACAGCTGTAGGACCTGCAAAAATTCGAAAAAATTCCAAAAGAATTGCTAATCTTTGTAAGTAAGTCATCATCTAACATGCATAGGCGAGTATTCTTACTAAATGCTTTGGAATTGGTGTAAAACATTCGATTATTACTATCGGAAACTGGTATGAGACTAGACGTCTAGATAGAGATGAAGTATGTCATCAGACCATCAGAAAAACATGAGTAAGGGCCATTGACAGCTCAGCAACCTGCGAAAACGAATGAGCGAATATTTGCATATTTTGACATTCCGTTCACAATCGCTTTTCTCCTAGTCGCAGCAATCTACGAATTTTACTTGTCATTGCCTACCAAGAAGCACAAATCAAATGAATTTTGAGGTTAAATTCGCGCGAATGTTTTGGTCGAGAGAATGTGGAATGCGTCCTACATTGTGTGGAATGCGAATAAACTTTGACAGTTCGCTAAAAAACATTCGCCTAGTCGTGGGAAAATAAGCGAATTGTTAAGTTTTTTACTAAAACTTATTGAAATTCAACTGTTTCATTCATTCATTCAACATTCGATAGATAAATTAAGGTCTCTTCTTTTGCCAATGGCGTGCTTAATGCGCTTAAAAATGATTTATTCGCTCGGATTCTGAGCTGAGAATAACCCTTAAATGTCCCAGATTACGACCTCAATATCGACAATTTAAAAGTAGCTCCACGATCTCAAGGTACAATAAACAGAAGCGGAAGTTCCTTCATCGTAGAAGTGTGACTATCCAATTTGGAAATACAAACTTACATTTTAAAATAAAAAAGAAAGTTTTGATTGTCTATTATGAATCGTGTCAGCCATTGGGAATAATTTCTTCCAACACCTGCTCAAGATGCCCTTCAATCCGTGGGCATTCAAGGAATGCTGGTTGATGTGTCTAATATTTGTATTTACACGAACACTTTCACCAATTCTGACAATTTCATCAAACTCAGAACCATGGAATTACAGTTCCTACGTTTTGGATTATGTAACCATGATTTACGTCCAAGGCTACCCCTTGGTGTTCTCTCAAAGACTTGGAATGTTATCTTTGTTTAAACAAACACAAATGCCCTTCTGCTACATCAAATTAGTTTGTGTTGCAGATCTATGAACAATTTCATTGTACTATTGCTACATGGCCTGGAAAGGTTAGTCATGCAAGCGAACTGAGAGGCATTTGCTTTGCCTCTAAACGAAATGTTATTTCAAAGCTCCAAGGAGAGGCTGTTTTTCTTTTCATCTTATTTGTGATATTCTATTTCAATTTAAAAAAACTGGTCACAATAGGTACACCATTATTGGAAAAACTAAATTGCTGCCAAGAATTCCAATTTCCCATACTTTTTTGTTACGTATACGCCAGAGCGTCAGAAATCCCATCTGAATAAAAGCAAGGCAATTGGCCATCCGAATAGCGTAATTTCTGTCATCAATAAAACAAATATAAACCGCTGCAACCACAATTACATAATATCAAATATCGATAATGCCTGTTATGGCATTCAAATGGTTTTTCGCAATCCAGGCGGCGACACACCACACAAATGCCGCACACATGCCAGACATAAAAGAATCACTTGTATTCAAAAAGTGAGAAGTGAACCCGCCTTCAGGCGTGCACACATCAGATAAGTGTATCTGACAAACAAAAAAAAAACACGCAGTATCTACACGGTAGGTAGATACTATCGATATTCTGTTCGGTGGGCTTGCCAGCACCGAGGAGGAGCGCCTCCCCCGGTTCGCAGGCCTTACACAAAATATAAATTACGAAAACCTCGTCGTAAAAAAATGAGCAATGGCAATGTCGTTTTTATGTGTTAATTCCTAGGAACCCGAAGCAGCCACAGATGACATAAACCACATTCGTGCATCGCATTGGGTGAAGGTTGTATGTCATTGATTTTTTTTTGTGAATCATTTATGCGGGGATACGACTTTCGAATGTATATGTAGGTCTGTGTGACGAAGAGGACGTTAAGGGAATTAGAATGAGGCCTGGCTTGGCGAAAAGGCGAAAAGATAGGGCAAATTCCATTTGATTAGGCAGCTGATGGGGTGGAAAGTCATTTTTGACGTTTAAGTAGAGGATAGTTAAGATTATGAGGTAAGAAGAGATATTTGAATATTTTTTCTCGAAAGGAATTCAAGTAGAAACGTAGATATGCGTTAAGAAGTGATGAGATGAGGGATTAAGTGGGCGTCAGTTAACAAAGGTTAAAGTGGTTGTAGATTCATCGAACTTTGGCAAATGGCAGGCCATAGAACCCATTAACTTTATCCGAGGCCATAAAAAAAGAGTAGTCACGTAAAATCTTGTACGGGATAGTGTCCGAGAAGAGCTTAAGGAGGTATTTATAGAAATCTCTCACACTATGGCGTGGAGGTGGAAACAAGTATTTAAGTGAATAAAATGGCCAAGTGAAAAGGACTTCAAGTTTTAGACGACTTTTACGTGACTAGGTGGGAATGTTTGCTTGCTGACATCACCAGCCAGAGATTGCACATAAATAAGCAATAAAAGGTGGTAACGCAGGTACGTACGTACCTTAGGTGTTCAGTTATAAACTGTGGACATTAAGTCCATGTGGAATAGAGCATGATTTCTTAGGGGTCGTGAACTACTTGATATATGTATGTATATCCAAGTTCAGGGCATAAAGCAAATGGCATACTACAGTGGCTTTTCTTTTAATCACTTGTAGTGGATTTCAACAAAATGATAGAGTGTCATCTAAGGATAAGAAGAATAGTTATAAAATGCTTAACATGGTCGGTGGAGCTCATACAAAATTATCTTTTGAACCTGTCTGCCAAAAAAAAGGTTGTGACCGGCGGCAGGACATACAGCAGTGAACGTGTTATGAACCTCGAAAACCAATATAGTCAAGAAGCTGATTTGAACGAACATCCGTTCAACGTCTGCTGGGGGACATACAGGGCATTAGAAAACCATGTAAATTACTTCCAGCTCCACAAATAAGAATTTTCTCCAGAACACCACCATCCACTAATCTATTGCAGCAGTGAAAGAAATAAATTGCCATGGAGTACCCATGGAGAACATTCTAAAGCCCAAACACATATCAATTTTAATCCACTGCATCACAAAATCGATTTCACATATTTGTTCTCCTCATTTCCGACTTAAGCGCTAAAGAACCTTAAGTTTTAGGCATTTATAAGAAAAAAAACTCTTCCTGGAGTAAGTTAAATAAATAAAGTCTACAGACTGAGAGAATAGAATAAAATAGCTCCACAGAGCGGATTTAACAAGGCCTTCCTATGTTCATCAACAACCAGGTTACCAGCCATTTATACCTGCCTGGACTGCCTAAGGCCTACAGTCTCACGTAACTACATTTACAGCGACACTACACAAGAAATAGCATTGACAGATGGTTGCAATGTGTAAACAGCATTGCAACCACGAAAACTGCACCTGCAGTATCGAAAGTAGCTGCATACAAGTATTGATCAACATTAAACTTTAGCAGTGTTGAAACTTTTCTATTTGTCATCCCAATTAGCTCTTTCCATCTTCTCTCTTTTGGCCCAATTGTCTGCCAAACTGAACGTATTTTACATAAGAACACTCCATCGCAGCTCTTTGAGTCATCAAAGTACACATGACCACAGCATTTTGCAGTGTCGTAACAAGACTTTTGTTAAAGGGTACAAAAGCAGCGAATTATGTGAGAAAATACTCGCAGTTTTTCCGAAAGTAGCAGCAACCAATCGGTAGCTCATAACAGCAGTTTTGTATTGAACAGAGTATTTGAAACCCGAAAAGCAGCGCAGTACAAGTACCCAACTGTGACCGTAGTCTCTCGGTATTGTTTGTTTTAATGGAATAAGTCCTTTTTGGACTCCTAAAGTATGAACACTCGTTTATATTGCTTGTGAGTGCAGGATCGTTGCAAACGCAAACGTGCCTGGCAACTATCAAGGCAAGATTATATTCTCAGGGAAAAATGTGATCAATTTTAATTTGAAGATTGGCTATGAACGAAATCCTTGAGAAGTTGACCAACCTGGCTCGTCAATATAGTCAATATAGACTCGACCATAAAAGCAATTGAACTAACACCAACCTGGGGGTTAGTCCGAACATTCTGAGTTAGATGTACATATTTGGGGTGATTGCGGTGAAAAAATTAACCAATCTAAGCACTATGACTGGAAATGGTTCTGGAACCAAAAACCCTACACCTTGTGGTCGTGGAAACTGCAACCAAAATACTCCAAAAAATGGAAGTACAATGAATGACCCTAGTCTTCAAAAATCAGGAACCAGAAACTCCCAAGATAGATACATCTAAATCAAATTTGATACACAAAATATATGTAGGTATGTAGTATCTGTGGCAACAAGGCTTTCATTACCGAAATTACTGGTTCTAAACTTATGCGGAAAATCCTGCAGACAATGAATGAACTGGCCAAAAGAGATAGGGTCACATTCGAGTACACTTATGAGCGGTGTCAAGCAAACGTAGTGTAGAACAGTCTTGAGTACTGGATAGTAAGCGGAGAGAGTTCAATTTCAATGCAAATTTCAAAACAGGATGGCATGCAGAAATTGCTAGTAGGATTTTACCCGTCTAAATAGGTACATACATATATAAATTGGTTCTAAATAAGAAAGTAACAACCTTGCATTTTAATAAACCCCAGAATAATTAAGGTATCGCACTGAAATTTATTTCATATAAAAATGTAAGCCTTATCTGACTTTCTGGCATTAACAGATCATAAAAAAATTGTAACAGTGCGTTTAAATTAAGATACAAAGTTGTTATGTCCTTATTGAAAACTCCAATATATTGATGCACTCTTCAGTGGAACTCTTAGTATACAAAGAATAAGAAATACACGCACCATGGTGTTTGGTCTAATGTACCCAAGACTTATGAGACAGAAATATAGATTTTCTTGCAACACTTGTTATGCCTCGAATCCTCATCAGTTAATCCTTAACTCTGTCTACGGACGTACTGAAGGACGTCCTCAAATTCCCCTTTACAATCCTCAGACATTTGAAACTATCATGTATCCGTTCCTCGTAGTTATCCTACTCTCCTTTCTTTTTTTAACGTTAAAAAAGAAGTTTCAGCTACTAGGGTTAAAAGATTTATTTCAACGGACGAGGTAAAGGCTACGTAACATCACTGACAAGTACATTGCTTTGGAAAACGTGGAAATCGCTTGCCAAGCTATATCTACCATTGACTTTACTCTATAAATCTTTCTACTATCAACTCCCGACTCTGAAGTTGTCAAGTAGACTGAAACACATTGAGTGTAAGGCAGTTTTTCAGTAGATATGATGGATCTCCAAATGTTCGAAACAGAGAAAATCGATTCAGTATCGATTAACGGTATAGACAACTTCGTAAAACCATGAAAATGCTTTGAACCAGTGCCACATCGAACGAATACAATCATTAGTGATCCCAAGAGCCTTTCCAATCTAGGTTCTACGCCCCCAGCTTCTAATACTGAAGACAAGTAAGTGCAGTGCAAAAAAATACCAGAAAGGGCGTCTGTAAAGAACTGAGGTTCTTTTGACTACCACCTAGAGATCTCTGCTTGGACAGGACACTTACAAAGCATGTCTGTAGAGAAGGTCTGGAGCTACTCGCGAGTTTTCTGATCATCACCTTTGAAACTTTTGAGTTTGGGGCGAGATAAGCTACATCGTCGTTGCCTTAAGTGTTTAGAGTTCTATCCCGATTAGAATCCGTCACTTTTTTAAAAAAAAAAGTAACTTACAGTCACAGACTTAACTACTGTTCTTGAGACTGAAATCTGTCTAGGAATCAATCAGCCAAAGACCAAAGTTGAATAATGAAAACGGACTACCTATTTTCAAAATTTTCAAATATTTCATCAAAATTTTGATTATTTCAATAATAGAACCCTTTTCATGCATACTCCTAGCTATAAGTTTCGAATACCCAACTCTGTAAAGTTTTGCTGTTTAATGACGGTATGCCCCTTTAGGGAATCTAATTCGCAAAAATCCCATTTGTTTGCTCTGCAAAAGTCCTTCTTCATAAATAAGATTGACAAGGGTATTTCTGGAAACTGCGTATTAATTAAAATCTATTGCTATCCTTGCCCCTGCTGTTCGCCCAGTCTGTAGTCACGTCCTTAATTAAACTGCAACAATGTGCGTCCTTTTTATTTTTTTTTTGATTCGACAAACTCTGTTCCAATCAATGAGCTGGCAAATTCGCATATGAACCCCTTCGAGTGTAAACCTTGTTTTTGAACATCAAATGTGATATAGGTACTTTCCAGAGACCAAAAAAAACACCAAACAACATCGATTTCGTTGATTGAAAAACACGGACACATAAAAAGGACACTGAAATAGCAACATTCGCTAGATTTTTGTGGTCAATAACGATAGAATAACGTTTCATACTTAAGGCCCACTTAATGCTAACACGATAGAATGCATGAACATCATTAATAATTTACGAAAGCATGTTCTGAATTGTTGATGTCCTGTTGAAACGCTGAAGGTCGCAACTGGTGCAATTTTTTCTTGTTGTTGTTGGCACTGCCAGCACGACGACGACGACGACGACGACCTAAGCAATTAACGTCAAAACTAGGTTACGACGCACACCGTGTTTTGAAAATGTTTCCATTTTTTTTTTTATTTTCTAAAATCGTGAAAACAAATGAAGAGATACTTACATGGAAAATGTTAAGTTTTTTTTCTATATTTTTTAACGAGTGGATATGTAGAGAGGGCTATGGAGCTCCTCGTGAAGATAGAGTTAATGAGTCCGCAGTGTATGTCATTAAAAAAAGATGTACCTACTATAGTGCCATCTTAGCGGAGTCTTAGAAATTCCAGTGAATAGATGTAACCTTGCAAGTGGTTTCGCCACATCCTTTCATATTCGAAAAAATTAGTTTTTAAATGAAACAGTCTGAGAGAAATGAGTGCGCTGCTAGGATAAATGGGTCAGCAGGCAAGATTATCCGCATTGTTGTATGGAAACCGAAGTGAAATTGGCTTAGAGTGAGGTATTTCACCAATTTATCTGAATCCCATGGGTTTATGTGGAAGAATGGCAAAAACCAATAACAAAAGTTTGGGGAGGTTTTTAAAGCTCTCCCTGCTGGAAGTGCATTTGCTGGATGTATTTTTAAATTATTCACTTTTAGTTTTCTGTTTCGTTTGGTATTGTTTTGGCAATAGAATGAGCTCAGGGTGGAACGGATATTTGTATTGTCTTAATGGATTTGGACGGTGTCCGGGGGGTTTTTAAGTGCTACAGTGCGCTGGGTCGTAAAAATAAAAATAACTACAGTCGGGAATATTATGAGCATTTTAATGACTGCACTGATGAAAAATGTCGACGGAGATGTCGATGGATATTTGCCATGTGTTTCCTTGTACAGATTTTAAGGAAAGCAATTTGGATTGAATCTTCCTACTGCACTCAAACTCTTGGATATATTCCAAACTGAAAGGAAAATAGAATTGAATTTTAAAAATGTGCAGACTTAGATCTGAAACTTGAAAGGAAACTACACTTAGACCAGGCGAAATCTTTCAGATCTGTAAAGAGCAAGTCATTTGTGGGGAGCTGGGGTGGTCATTAAGCTCAGCAACAGTACCAATGGACTTAGCATACTCTGAAGTCATAGTCCCCTGAAGAAAGACAGGCAGCCCACATTGTCAGCTTATGGAAGTGATGCTGATTTAAGACTGAGGCAGGCAGGTTCTTGAGAAGTGATAGTGACAGAGGTACACTTTATGGCCAACGGCTCGTATCTCCGAAGAGGGTTACTTTCAAGATCATATCTAGTTCGTTGTCCCTTAGGGGTTATCCTTTCCCGAAATCAAGTACTGACAGAACAATCAAGAGCAATGGATGTGCATAGTATGATCTAACTATTGACAATCATTATAAGGACTATGACTGTCCGATTCTTGGATTTTTGAAGGTCGATTCGGTTTAAAGTCTTAAATATTGGACATGTGAACGAGTAGTACAGGGCTCATTGTTAAGAGCTCATGCTGAAGACAGCTTCTATGACGTCCTATATACGACGAGCAGTGCCCTTCCCATGATGTTGAACGAAGGCCTTCTAATACCCTCTGGATGTATGGTCTGCACTACATCACTTCCGATAAGGATTTCAGGTTAATCGACTCAGACTACACAAATATGGATGTCTCTTGATCAGTTAACAAGTAGACTGAAACACATTGCATTGGATTTAAGGCAGTTCTTCGGTATGAGGGATCTCCGAATCTTCGAAATAGAGAAAATCGATTCAGTTAGCCAAGGTATGCATGAGGGTATCGAGAACTTCGTAAAACCATGAAAATGCTGTTAAGCAGTGCAACATTGGACGAACACAATCATCGAGGTTCTATGCAGCCAGCTTCTAGTACTGAAGGCAAGCAGGTACAATGCCGTCTGTTATGAACTATGGTTCCTTTGACCATCACATCGAAATCTTAATTTGGACAGGAGACATACTAAGCATATCTAGGGTTTGGCGCTACCCGCGAGCTCTTCAGAACAATAGGAGAGATATGAACCAACTTCTCAGAAGCAAAAGAAAGATGTATGAGAAGCGCGCTATTCTAGGAACAAGACTATCAAGACTACAAAGCGAGAAGCGAAGTCTGCAGAGACTAATACGAAAATCTTGTATGGTAAGGATATAAAAGGATTACTTCTGCAGACTAAGTAACGACAAGGATGAGGTTAAATGTGCTATATCCATACAGGAATTCAGAAAAAGAAATTCGAGTCAACTAAGTGGTTTTTCAATAAGGACATAACAATTTTGAATTTTAATATAAACGCATCCCTAAACTTTTCTTAAGATTTTCGAATGTCAGAATATAACACAAGATTCACGTTTGATACTTAATTGAAGATCAACGTTTAAAAATGACTAAAAATTAGTACCTAATTTTTGAGTCCGTTAAAACTCGCAACTTTAAAAGTGTTAAGGGCTTCAGTTCAAAATGAGCCAAATCAGTCGATTCCACAACGTTCAGAGGAATTGTAAATCTTCCAGTCCACATTGTGGCGAATTTTGCGTAAAGATCTTGGACCACAACCAAGCAAGATCGAAGTAACTGAGAACTGAAGTGTATTTGATCATTTAAATCGACGAAACTTCTCCGATTGGGTTCTGCAAAAGTTTGAAGAAAATTCTGAATTTCATAAAAAAATCATCTTCAGCGATGAAGCTCATTTTGGCTTAATAGTTTTGTCAATAAGCCAAATTATACGCTATTGGATAGCAACAAATCCACATGTGCTTCTAAAGACTCCATTCCAACCACATAATGATACCGTGTGGTGTGAATTTCATACCTGGGGTGCAATTGGATCTTGCCATTTTGGAGGACTATCCTTGGCCAGAATTGGATTTGACATCCGTGACTGGTCAAAATAATCATCTATTGAAAGGGAAGTTCGGTGATCATATAATCTCGAGAGATAGTTCGGTCGAACGGCCACCTTACTCATGGAATGTACGTTAAGTCGTTGGTTTATACCAACAAGCAAACAATGTAAGAAGAGCTGAGGAGCAATATTGAACGCGAAATGTCCAATATTCAGGTCGAAATTTGTGAAAAGTTGGTAGAAAATTGACTCCAATGAATAAAGCGCTGTAAGCGTGCTCGCGGTGGTTATATGAATTATACCTGGATTATTCAGACCAATATTCTAATGATTCTGTGTTTTCTATACCAAATTGTCATATCCTCTTTGACAAATCCTTCATAAAGAAATAAGTCTTCTCGGTTTAGAGATTTTTCTTGCCGAAAATCCGTAGCTCAAGTGGTCAGTGGATCAGACCACAGAGCGAGCCTTAGTCCCCAGACAATACCTATAAGCTTTACCACGGTTTAACCTCTCATGAGCGTGTGACAAACATCCGAGAGTACAACTGTCATGAAGAAGTTTTTGCACACAGTACCCTCCATCCATTCATGAAACGAATATAATATGCAGGCTAGGCTTTGTGTCCCATGGATACTTTCTGCCAAATAATTGCATTTGTACTTTAAGAACTTGACCAAAGAAACAACCAAGTAACAGCGCCCTTTTTTGAATAACTAGCTAGTTTCTACAAGAGCCTATCCTTGTTTTGGTGTATACAGATGCACTGGTTTCTTTTTAGTGATATTTGGTTCGACTGTATAGACGGTGAGTAGAGATGACGACATAACTATGACCGACAAGCAGAGTTACACCGTCTAAATCCGAATAGTACAGAAGATTGCTGATTGACATCAACGCTCCAGCATGGATTACTTGGAGGTGGCCCTCTTAACCGTCTATAAGAGCGGAACTGGATAGAATTGTTTGTTATTTGAGGTCCAGACAACCCGAACTATTGTATCCAAACAGTAGTAGAAAATAATCTAGAATAACCTGAGTACAACGAACTCAGATGGATCAAAATAGAAAGAAAGGATTTGTGAGTATTTCTACAAATTTGTTTGATTTCTTATATCTTCCTAAGGAACGACTTTCTTTACAATAGCAGTAGGTACATTCAGCTCTCAGTAAGGTTTTTCTTCTCTACACTCCATCGACTGTCATGTGTTGTCCACCTATAAAGAGGTGGTAATGCTTACTATCTCCCACGGAATAGAATATACTTATGATCATCACCTGAACATCAGTCATAGCTTTTGATAGTGCAAACATAATACGAATGCTTATATGTCTCTGAGCGAGTTGTATAGAGACTAAGAATTACTGACTTTCATTCCACATAATGCGGATTTATACTCCATTATCACCTATCACAGAAAATCAGGAAAAAAAAGTCTCTCAAGCGGTCGAAGTTCAGCACCCCATTTGTCGCATTCGAGGTTAACTCGCACTACCCTAACACAATCAATCAAACCTAATGTAACTTGTCAGGACAAGAATCCCTGCCACAGGACATCACCATTGATCCATTTGACCTCAATATCAGAAATTCTTTCTCGATTTACAAGAAACCACAACCAACTCCAAGAAAGCCACAATTCAGCCATAAACTCTTTTCCTCACTTACTGCAAACCGAGCCGAGGAAATTTATTAAATTTTATCATTAATAATTAAAAAGGCATTCCAGTCTTGTGTCGGAAATAAACATCTACCGCAACTACACACGTCGTTCCGACCTGCTTCATAAAACCTCTTTTGACATATTTTCAGTTATCCTGCCTCTAAAGTTTCCCCATGGGAGCGATAAAATAATCCCCAAAAAAAAACCCTTTAACTGACTTCATTCCTCCTCCGTCAAGGAAGAAGGATACAAAAAAAAAAAAAATAACAGACCCCTTTCCATGCTTCGTATTCAAGTACTACATTCTCAGGCATTTGTATTCCTTCCATCTCACACACATCGCCCCCGTCTGTCTTAATTTCACTCCTTGTGGGCCAAATAAATCAAGTTCGTTGCCTAATATTGTTTGGCCAAAGCCAAAAAAAAACAACGAATTTGTTCGCAAACTCATTTAGGTTACGTATACGCCACCGTGACCCCTATCCTTGTGTACAGCAGCAACTATTTACCCCCAAAGTCACAATTCAGATAACCATCTCAGTTGGCGTTTGATAGTTCCTTTTTCCTTTGTTGTTGCTGGTTGGCCTTTTTTTTTTCTTTCGAAATATTGATCGAATAGCATAAATGCTTCCTCCTGCTGCCTAACAAAAGTAAATCTGCACAGAGGTAAGGACATGGATACGACCCAAACCAAACCAAACCAAAACCAAAAAAAAAAAAAAGAAAATTCCCGCCGCAGAATAGGTTTTTTTGTGGACCCAACATCAGAAGCAGTTACATAATTTGATTTAAATTTGTTGCGCTCCAAGGATTATATAAGAATTTACCATTTTTTTTTTTTATTTTCTATTTTTTTTGATAATATTTATGTACATGCACTTTGATTACTGCAATATCGCGCTTTAAGCCACTTTAGGATACATTTTTTTTGTGTCTGTTTTTGTTTTTAGAACAAAGAATTGGAGAGAAAAAAAAATGTAGGTAATCCTTAAAAATCAATACTGTTGTGTTGTGTTTTTCTGCAGTTTTAGTTCCGTTTTGTTTGTTGCATTCTTTGTTCAGTTATTAATGATTTTCTCGTTAACCCTGTGTGTCTCTCTTTCTCTGTCTCTCGGTGTTATTAATTATTTAAACCAAAAATGCATTGCTGCCTGAGAAACAGTGGAATGGCAGCAACACGAGGACGAAAACATACAACACAGTATTATTATATCACCTGCACTTGCACTCACACAATGACGACAACGACAACGACGACGATGAGGACGACGACGATAAGGACGATGAGGACAACGGTAACGCAGCAGCATACAATAACCGAATAAAATTTATGAAAAACATTTTGAAAAACAGTTTATAACTATTTCTAAACGATTCGATTCGATTGCTTTTAGTCCTAGCCGAGGTCCTACCACTTAATTTAAGTTAAACTTCATTTGGTCATTCCCATTGGAATGGTAAAGGACTAAGGGGATGAATCACAACAGTATTGTTGTATTGAGATTGAATAGAAAAATATGTGCATTTGTCAAAGGTTATGTATAGTGTTTTCGATTTCTAAATTTTTATGAATTCGATATGTGATTACAAGGTACGTTAATATATAGATTTTTATTTATTTTTTTTTTTTTTTATTAGCGGCGACTTAAACTATAGACACATAAACTTTCGGGTAACACAAATACGGATAAATGGTAACAAAAAAATTATTTCACACATAAACTATTCAGGTAACAATGAAGTACAAAGAACAATAATAACAACAACAATGGAAACCGAGTCCTGTGTACGTCTGACACAAGATACACGTAACACCGCAATGAAGCATTGGGAATAGTGTTCAGAGCCAAGTTAGTCAAAAAAAAAAAAACCGAAAAAAACGGCCCGAAGGAGAGTACAACACATTCACCACGGTAAAAACTACCCTTTTGTTAGAGGTGAGTATGGTTATTTTGCGAAAACCAATACAATGGTTGGTGTGTGTATAAAAATATCTGCACGCGGGTAGACAGCATACACGCGATGTGCGATGTGCTATGTGAATTTGGGGGGGAAATTGGTGTCGACCTAATAAGGATTTTCTTTCATTTTTTTTTCTTTCCTTAACTGCGTCCCAGTGGCACCAGAAATGGCGTAAAATCAGTAGGCATTGCGATGGTACACGTACACGTACGTATGTATGTAAATATACATATTTGAGTGCGAGGGGTGGCTGACTGACTGTTTTATGGGCTCGGCAGTAAGGTGCAAAAGTTAAGGCAATCGGAATGGGGGAAAACGCTTTTTGGAGCTTTTTTGTCGGGTATTCCTAGACACGAATCACAGATAGGTACGTGTTGCAAGTTCTCACTCAATAATACTGGGAAATAGTTTCTCAGTCACGTGGTCAGTAGGACAAAATTTGGCCCATATGCGTGGAAAGCACATGGCAGTAGTGATTGGGAAATGTAGGTTCTTGGCGTTAGATACATGTAAACAAACAAAACTGCGGGCAGAGGAAATACTTTAACTTAGTTTTAGCATTTATAGGAGGAGTTCTAGGGAAGTGTAGCTATTGGCCTTAAGAAACGTGAAATTATACAAAACCGTAAAGGGCGAACCTACAAGGCGCCAATTTACATATACAGAGTGTTCGGACAAACCTAAAGGGAAACCGGTACTAAGTACTTGTTTTGGTACTCGTTTACGGAGACTGATACTGTGATAACCAAAACATAACAATGATACCCTTTATATCTCAAACAGCGGCTGAGTCATTGGAAAAGGACTGGCGATAATGTCCGAACAAAAGGACGACGATTTTTAAATTTAAATGAAAATTCTATGAACATATAAGGATACGACAGTAAGATAGTTGGAGACACAATACAAACCTAACTCTGTACTTCGAATACAAAAGGATCGATCCGGAGCAAGAAAAAACGAAAAAGTGGTCAATCTACCAGTATAGACACCACTTCCGACTTTCCAAATGCAAGGGAAAGGAGAAATGGGGCGAGCGATGGATTCAGAGCTCTTTTCACTTTTTGATCACGGTACAACCCAATTTTCCCAAATCCTTAATAGCGGGCGACTGACTACACCCACGTCCAAATCATTCGATTTGGGTTTTCAAGTTAGGTTTTTTGTTGAATTTCGTCTGTTTGACTTAAAACGCTCAGGGAGAGGAGATATGAGACGATATTGCATATGAAGTGCAATATTGTCCTGAGTTTTTTTCCATTCTGGACCTCTGTATACCCAGCTTCTCCCCGAACGCTAAATAGCGCCCAACTGAGTACGCCAAAGTCTAAATCATCCTCATTACGTTTTTTGGTTAAGTTTTTTGTTGAATTTCGTCTGTTTGACTTAAAACGCTAAAGACGAGGAGATATGAGACGATATTGCATATGAAGTGCAATATTGTCCTGAGTTTTTTTCCATTCTGGACCTCTGTATACCCAGCTTCTCCCCGAAAGATAAATAGCGCCCAACTGAGTACGCCAAAGTCTTAATCATCCTCATTACATTTTTTGGTTAAGTTTTTTGTTGAATTTCGTCTGTTTGACTCAAAACGCCAAGGGAGAGGAGATATGAGACGATATTGCATATGAAGTGCAATATTGTCCTGAGATTTTTTCCATTCTGGACCTCTGTATACCCAGCTTCTCCCCGAAAGCTAAACAGCGCCCAACTGAGTACGCCAAAGTCTTAATCATCCTCATTACATTTTTTGGTTAAGTTTTTTGTTGAATTTCGTCTGTTTGACTCAAAACGCCAAGGGAGAGGAGATATGAGACGATATTGCATATGAAGTGCAATATTGTCCCGAGGTTTTCCAATTCTGGACCTCTGTATAACCAGCTTCTCCCCGAAAGCTAATTAGCGCCCAACTGAGTACGCCAAAGTCTTAATCATCCTCATTACGTTTTTTGGTTAAGTTTTTTGTTGAATTTCGTCTGTTTGACTCAAAACGCCAAGGGAGAGGAGATATGAGACGATATTGCATATGAAGTGTAACATTGTCCTGAGATTTTTTCCATTCTGGACCTCTGTATACCCAGCTTCTCCCCGAACGCTAAATAGCGCCCAACTGAGTACGCCAAAGTCTTAATCATCCTCATTACGTTTTTTAGTTAAGTTTTTTGTTGAATTTCGTCTGTTTGACTCAAAACGCCAAGGGAGAGGAGATATGAGACGATTTTGCATATGAAGTGCAACATTGTCCTGAGATTTTTTCCATTCTGGACCACTGTATACCCAGCTTCTCCCCGAAAGCTAAATAGCGCCCAACTGAGTACGCCAAAGTCTAAATCATCCTCGTTACACTTTTTGGTTAAGTTTTTTGTTGAATTTCGACTGTTTGACTCAAAACGCTAAGGGAGAGGAGATATGAGACGATATTGCATATGAAGTGCAATATTGTATTAAGATTTTTTCCATTCTGGACCTCTGTATACCCAGCTTCTCCCCGAAAGCTAAATAGCGCCCAACTGAGTACGCCAAAGTCTTAATCATCCTCATTACATTTTTTGGTTAAGTTTTTTGTTGAATTTCGTCTGTTTGACTCAAAACGCTAAGGGAGAGGAGATATGAGACGATATTGCATATGAAGTGCAATATTGTCCTGAGATTTTTTCCATTCTGGACCTCTGTATACCCAGCTTCTCCCCGAAAGCTAAATAGCGCCCAACTGAGTACGCCAAAGTCTTAATCATCCTCATTACATTTTTTGGTTAAGTTTTTTGTTGAATTTCGTCTGTTTGACTCAAAACGCTAAGGGAGAGGAGATATGAGACGATATTGCATATGAAGTGCAATATTGTATTAAGATTTTTTCCATTCTGGACCTCTGTATACCCAGCTTCTCCCCGAAAGCTAAATAGCGCCCAACTGAGTACGCCAAAGTCTTAATCATCCTCATTACATTTTTTGGTTAAGTTTTTTGTTGAATTTCGTCTGTTTGACTCAAAACGCTAAGGGAGAGGAGATATGAGACGATATTGCATATGAAGTGCAATATTGTATTAAGATTTTTTCCATTCTGGACCTCTGTATACCCAGCTTCTCCCCGAAAGCTAAATAGCGCCCAACTGAGTACGCCAAAGTCTTAATCATCCTCATTACATTTTTTGGTTAAGTTTTTTGTTGAATTTCGTCTGTTTGACTCAAAACGCTAAGGGAGAGGAGATATGAGACGATATTGCATATGAAGTGCAATATTGTATTAAGATTTTTTCCATTCTGGACCTCTGTATACCCAGCTTCTCCCCGAAAGCTAAATAGCGCCCAACTGAGTACGCCAAAGTCTTAATCATCCTCATTACATTTTTTGGTTAAGTTTTTTGTTGAATTTCATCTGTTTGACTCAAAACGCTAAGGGAGTGGAGGTATGAGACGATATTGCATATGAAGTGCAATATTGTATTAAGATTTTTTCCATTCTGGACCTCTGTATACCCAGCTTCTCCCCGAAAGCTAAATAGCGCCCAACTGAGTACGCCAAAGTCTTAATCATCCTCATTACATTTTTTGGTTAAGTTTTTTGTTGAATTTCGTCTGTTTGACTCAAAACGCTAAGGGAGAGGAGATATGAGACGATATTGCATATGAAGTGCAATATTGTATTAAGATTTTTTCCAGTCTGGACCTCTGTGTACCCAGCTTCTCCCCGAAAGCTAAATAGCGGCCAACTGAGTACGCCAAAGTCTAAATCATCCTCATTACGTTTTTTGGTTAAGTTTTTTGTTGAATTTCATCTGTTTGACTCAAAACGCTAAGGGAGAGGAGATATGAGACGATATTGCATATGAAGTGCAATATTGTATTAAGATTTTTTCCATTCTGGACCTCTGTATACCCAGCTTCTCCCCGAAAGCTAAATAGCGCCCAACTGAGTACGCCAAAGTCTAAATCATCCTCGTTACACTTTTTGGTTAAGTTTTTTGTTGAATTTCGACTGTTTGACTCAAAACGCTAAGGGAGAGGAGATATGAGACGATATTGCATATGAAGTGCAATATTGTCCTGAGATTTTTTCCATTCTGGACCTCTGTATACCCAGCTTCTCCCCGAAAGCTAAATAGCGCCCAACTGAGTACGCCAAAGTCTTAATCATCCTCATTACATTTTTTGGTTAAGTTTTTTGTTGAATTTCGTCTGTTTGACTCAAAACGCTAAGGGAGAGGAGATATGAGACGATATTGCATATGAAGTGCAATATTGTATTAAGATTTTTTCCATTCTGGACCTCTGTATACCCAGCTTCTCCCCGAAAGCTAAATAGCGCCCAACTGAGTACGCCAAAGTCTTAATCATCCTCATTACATTTTTTGGTTAAGTTTTTTGTTGAATTTCGTCTGTTTGACTCAAAACGCTAAGGGAGAGGAGATATGAGACGATATTGCATATGAAGTGCAATATTGTCCTGAGATTTTTTCCATTCTGGACCTCTGTATACCCAGCTTCTCCCCGAAAGCTAAATAGCGCCCAACTGAGTACGCCAAAGTCTTAATCATCCTCATTACATTTTTTGGTTAAGTTTTTTGTTGAATTTCGTCTGTTTGACTCAAAACGCTAAGGGAGAGGAGATATGAGACGATATTGCATATGAAGTGTAACATTGTCCTGAGATTTTTTCCATTCTGGACCTCTGTATACCCAGCTTCTCCCCGAACGCTAAATAGCGCCCAACTGAGTACGCCAAAGTCTTAATCATCCTCATTACGTTTTTTAGTTAAGTTTTTTGTTGAATTTCGTCTGTTTGACTCAAAACGCCAAGGGAGAGGAGATATGAGACGATTTTGCATATGAAGTGCAACATTGTCCTGAGATTTTTTCCATTCTGGACCACTGTATACCCAGCTTCTCCCCGAAAGCTAAATAGCGCCCAACTGAGTACGCCAAAGTCTAAATCATCCTCGTTACACTTTTTGGTTAAGTTTTTTGTTGAATTTCGACTGTTTGACTCAAAACGCTAAGGGAGAGGAGATATGAGACGATATTGCATATGAAGTGCAATATTGTATTAAGATTTTTTCCATTCTGGACCTCTGTATACCCAGCTTCTCCCCGAAAGCTAAATAGCGCCCAACTGAGTACGCCAAAGTCTTAATCATCCTCATTACATTTTTTGGTTAAGTTTTTTGTTGAATTTCGTCTGTTTGACTCAAAACGCTAAGGGAGAGGAGATATGAGACGATATTGCATATGAAGTGCAATATTGTCCTGAGATTTTTTCCATTCTGGACCTCTGTATACCCAGCTTCTCCCCGAAAGCTAAATAGCGCCCAACTGAGTACGCCAAAGTCTTAATCATCCTCATTACATTTTTTGGTTAAGTTTTTTGTTGAATTTCGTCTGTTTGACTCAAAACGCTAAGGGAGAGGAGATATGAGACGATATTGCATATGAAGTGCAATATTGTATTAAGATTTTTTCCATTCTGGACCTCTGTATACCCAGCTTCTCCCCGAAAGCTAAATAGCGCCCAACTGAGTACGCCAAAGTCTTAATCATCCTCATTACATTTTTTGGTTAAGTTTTTTGTTGAATTTCGTCTGTTTGACTCAAAACGCTAAGGGAGAGGAGATATGAGACGATATTGCATATGAAGTGCAATATTGTCCTGAGATTTTTTCCATTCTGGACCTCTGTATACCCAGCTTCTCCCCGAAAGCTAAATAGCGCCCAACTGAGTACGCCAAAGTCTTAATCATCCTCATTACATTTTTTGGTTAAGTTTTTTGTTGAATTTCGTCTGTTTGACTCAAAACGCTAAGGGAGAGGAGATATGAGACGATATTGCATATGAAGTGCAATATTGTATTAAGATTTTTTCCATTCTGGACCTCTGTATACCCAGCTTCTCCCCGAAAGCTAAATAGCGCCCAACTGAGTACGCCAAAGTCTAAATCATCCTCATTACGTTTTTTAGTTAAGTTTTTTGTTGAATTTCGTCTGTTTGACTCAAAACGCTAAGGGAAAGGAGATATGAGACGATATTGCATATGAAGTGCAATATTGTCCCGAGGTTTTCCAATTCTGGACCTCTGTATACCCAGCTTCTCCCCGAACGCTAAGTAGCGGCCAACTGAGTACGCCAAAGTCTAAATCATCCTCATTACGTTTTTTAGTTAAGTTTTTTGTTGAATTTCGTCTGTTTGACTCAAAACGCCAAGGGAGAGGAGATATGAGACGATATTGCATATGAAGTGCAATATTGTCCTGAGATTTTTTCCATTCTGGACCTCTGTATACCCAGCTTCTCCCCGAAAGCTAAATAGCGCCCAACTGAGTACGCCAAAGTCTTAATCATTATCATTACATTTTTTGGTTGACTCAAAACGCTAAGGGAGAGGAGATATGAGACGATATTGCATATGAAGTGCAATATTGTATTAAGATTTTTTCCATTCTGGACCTCTGTATACCCAGCTTCTCCCCGAACGCTAAATAGCGGCCAACTGAGTACGCCAAAGTCTAAATCATCCTCATTACGTTTTTTGGTTAAGTTTTTTGTTGAATTTCGTCTGTTTGACTCAAAACGCTAAGGGAGAGGAGATATGACACGATATTGCATATGAAGTGCAATATTGTCCCGAGGTTTTCCAATTCTGGACCTCTGTATACCCAGCTTCTCCCCGAACGCTAAATAGCGGCCAACTGAGTACGCCAAAGTCTAAATCATCCTCATTACGTTTTTTAGTTAAGTTTTTTGTTGAATTTCGTCTGTTTGACTCAAAACGCCAAGGGAGAGGAGATATGAGACGATATTGCATATGAAGTGCAATATTGTCCTGAGATTTTTTCCATTCTGGACCTCTGTATACCCAGCTTCTCCCCGAAAGCTAAATAGCGCCCAACTGAGTACGCCAAAGTCTTAATCATTATCATTACATTTTTTGGTTGACTCAAAACGCTAAGGGAGAGGAGATATGAGACGATATTGCATATGAAGTGCAATATTGTATTAAGATTTTTTCCATTCTGGACCTCTGTATACCCAGCTTCTCCCCGAACGCTAAATAGCGCCCAACTGAGTACGCCAAAGTCTAAATCATCCTCATTACGTTTTTTGGTTAAGTTTTTTGTTGAATTTCGTCTGTTTGACTCAAAACGCGAAGGGAGAGGATATATGAGACGATATTGCATATGAAGTGCAATATTGTATTAAGATTTTTTCCATTCTGGACCTCTGTATACCCAGCTTATCCCCGAACGCTAAATAGCGGCCAACTGAGTACGCCAAAGTCTAAATCATCCTCATTACGTTTTTTGGTTGACTCAAAACGCTAAGGGAGAGGAGATATGAGACGATATTGCATATGAAGAGCAATATTGTCCCGAGGTTTTCCAATTCTGGACCTCTGTATACCCAGCTTCTTCCCGAAGGCTAAATAGCGGCCAACTGAGTACGCCAAAGTCTAAATCATCCTCATTACGTTTTTTAGTTAAGTTTTTTGTTGAATTTCGTCTGTTTGACTCAAAACGCTAAGGGAGAGGAGATATGAGACGATATTGCATATGAAGTGCAATATTGTTTCGAGGTTTTCCAATTCTGGACCTCTGTATACCCAGCTTCTCCCCGAACGCTAAATAGCGCCCAACTGAGTACGCCAAAGTCTAAATCATCCTCATTACGTTTTTTGGTTAAGTTTTTTGTTGAATTTCGTCTGTTTGACTCAAAACGCTAAGGGAGAGGAGATATGAGACGATATTGCATATGAAGTGCAATATTGTATTAAGATTTTTTCCATTCTGGACCTCTGTATACCCAGCTTCTCCCCGAACGCTAAATAGCGCCAAACTGAGTACGCCAAAGTCTAAATCATCCTCATTACGTTTTTTGGTTAAGTTTTTTGTTGAATTTCGTCTGTTTGACTCAAAACGCCAAGGGAGAGGAGATATGAGACGATATTGCATATGAAGTGCAATATTGTTCGAGGTTTTCCAATTCTGGACCTCTGTATACCCAGCTTCTTCCCGAAGGCTAAATAGCGGCCAACTGAGTACGCCAAAGTCTAAATCATCCTCATTACGTTTTTTGGTTAAGTTTTTTGTTGAATTTCGTCTGTTTGACTCAAAACGCTAAGGGAGAGGAGATATGAGACGATATTGCATATGAAGTGCAATATTGTATTAAGGTTTTTTCCATTCTGGACCTCTGTATACCCAACTTCTCCCCGAACGCTAAATAGCGCCCAACTGAGTACGCCAAAGTCTAAATCATCCTCATTACATTTTTTTGTTAAGTTTTTTGTTGAATTTCGTCTGTTTGACTCAAAACGCCAAGGGAGAGGAGATATGAGACGATATTGCATATGAAGTGCAATATTGTATTAAGATTTTTTCCATTCTGGACCTCTGTATACCCAGCTTCTCCCCGAACGCTAAATAGCGCCCAACTGAGTACGCCAAAGTCTAAATCATCCTCATTACATTTTTACATTTTTTTGTTAAGTTTTTTGTTGAATTTCGTCTGTTTGACTCAAAACGCTAAGGGAGAGGAGATATGAGACGATATTGCATATGAAGTGCAATATTGTTTCGAGGTTTTCCAATTCTGGACCTCTGTATACCCAGCTTCTCCCCGAACGCTAAATAGCGCCCAACTGAGTACGCCAAAGTCTAAATCATCCTCATTACGTTTTTTTGTTAAGTTTTTTGTTGAATTTCGTCTGTTTGACTCAAAACGCTAAGGGGAGGAGATATGAGACGATATTGCATATGAAGTGCAATATTGTCCCGAGGTTTTCCAATTCTGGACCTCTGTATACCCAGCTTCTCCCCGAACGCTAAATAGCGCCCAACTGAGTACGCCAAAGTCTAAATCATCCTCATTACGTTTTTTGGTTAAGTTTTTTGTTGAATTTCGTCTGTTTGACTCAAAACGCCAAGGGAGAGGAGATATGAGACGATATTGCATATGAAGTGCAATATTGTTCGAGGTTTTCCAATTCTGGACCTCTGTATACCCAGCTTCTTCCCGAAGGCTAAATAGCGGCCAACTGAGTACGCCAAAGTCTAAATCATCCTCATTACGTTTTTTGGTTAAGTTTTTTGTTGAATTTCGTCTGTTTGACTCAAAACGCTAAGGGAGAGGAGATATGACACGATATTGCATATGAAGTGCAATATTGTCCCGAGGTTTTCCAATTCTGGACCTCTGTATACCCAGCTTCTCCCCGAACGCTAAATAGCGGCCAACTGAGTACGCCAAAGTCTAAATCATCCTCATTACGTTTTTTAGTTAAGTTTTTTGTTGAATTTCGTCTGTTTGACTCAAAACGCCAAGGGAGAGGAGATATGAGACGATATTGCATATGAAGTGCAATATTGTCCTGAGATTTTTTCCATTCTGGACCTCTGTATACCCAGCTTCTCCCCGAAAGCTAAATAGCGCCCAACTGAGTACGCCAAAGTCTTAATCATTATCATTACATTTTTTGGTTGACTCAAAACGCTAAGGGAGAGGAGATATGAGACGATATTGCATATGAAGTGCAATATTGTATTAAGATTTTTTCCATTCTGGACCTCTGTATACCCAGCTTCTCCCCGAACGCTAAATAGCGCCCAACTGAGTACGCCAAAGTCTAAATCATCCTCGTTACGTTTTTTGATTAAGTTTTTTGTTGAATTTCGTCTGTTTGACTCAAAACGCTAAGGGGAGGAGATATGAGACGATATTGCATATGAAGTGCAATATTGTATTAAGATTTTTTCCATTCTGGACCTCTGTATACCCAGCTTATCCCCGAACGCTAAATAGCGGCCAACTGAGTACGCCAAAGTCTAAATCATCCTCATTACGTTCTTTGGTTGACTCAAAACGCTAAGGGAGAGGAGATATGAGACGATATTGCATATGAAGAGCAATATTGTCCCGAGGTTTTCCAATTCTGGACCTCTGTATACCCAGCTTCTTCCCGAAGGCTAAATAGCGGCCAACTGAGTACGCCAAAGTCTAAATCATCCTCATTACGTTTTTTAGTTAAGTTTTTTGTTGAATTTCGTCTGTTTGACTCAAAACGCTAAGGGAGAGGAGATATGAGACGATATTGCATATGAAGTGCAATATTGTTTCGAGGTTTTCCAATTCTGGACCTCTGTATACCCAGCTTCTCCCCGAACGCTAAATAGCGCCCAACTGAGTACGCCAAAGTCTAAATCATCCTCATTACGTTTTTTGGTTAAGTTTTTTGTTGAATTTCGTCTGTTTGACTCAAAACGCTAAGGGAGAGGAGATATGAGACGATATTGCATATGAAGTGCAATATTGTATTAAGATTTTTTCCATTCTGGACCTCTGTATACCCAGCTTCTCCCCGAACGCTAAATAGCGCCAAACTGAGTACGCCAAAGTCTAAATCATCCTCATTACGTTTTTTGGTTAAGTTTTTTGTTGAATTTCGTCTGTTTGACTCAAAACGCCAAGGGAGAGGAGATATGAGACGATATTGCATATGAAGTGCAATATTGTTCGAGGTTTTCCAATTCTGGACCTCTGTATACCCAGCTTCTTCCCGAAGGCTAAATAGCGGCCAACTGAGTACGCCAAAGTCTAAATCATCCTCATTACGTTTTTTGGTTAAGTTTTTTGTTGAATTTCGTCTGTTTGACTCAAAACGCTAAGGGGAGGAGATATGAGACGATATTGCATATGAAGTGCAATATTGTATTAAGGTTTTTTCCATTCTGGACCTCTGTATACCCAACTTCTCCCCGAACGCTAAATAGCGCCCAACTGAGTACGCCAAAGTCTAAATCATCCTCATTACATTTTTTGGTTAAGTTTTTTGTTGAATTTCGTCTGTTTGACTCAAAACGCCAAGGGAGAGGAGATATGAGACGATATTGCATATGAAGTGCAATATTGTATTAAGATTTTTTCCATTCTGGACCTCTGTATACCCAGCTTCTCCCCGAACGCTAAATAGCGCCCAACTGAGTACGCCAAAGTCTAAATCATCCTCATTACATTTTTACATTTTTTTGTTAAGTTTTTTGTTGAATTTCGTCTGTTTGACTCAAAACGCTAAGGGAGAGGAGATATGAGACGATATTGCATATGAAGTGCAATATTGTCCCGAGGTTTTCCAATTCTGGACCTCTGTATACCCAGCTTCTCCCCGAACGCTAAATAGCGCCCAACTGAGTACGCCAAAGTCTGAATCATCCTCATTACATTTTTTTGTTAAGTTTTTTGTTGAATTTCGTCTGTTTGACTCAAAACGCTAAGGGGAGGAGATATGAGACGATATTGCATATGAAGTGCAATATTGTCCCGAGGTTTTCCAATTCTGGACCTCTGTATACCCAGCTTCTCTCCGAACGCTAAATAGCGCCCAACTGAGTACGCCAAAGTCTAAATCATCCTCATTACATTTTTTTGTTAAGTTTTTTGTTGAATTTCGTCTGTTTGACTCAAAACGCTAAGGGGAGGAGATATGAGACGATATTGCATATGAAGTGCAATATTGTATTAAGATTTTTTCCATTCTGGACCTCTGTATACCCAGCTTCTCCCCGAACGCTAAATAGCGGCCAACTGAGTACGCCAAAGTCTAAATCATCCTCATTACGTTTTTTGGTTAAGTTTTTTGTTGAATTTCGTCTGTTTGACTCAAAACGCTAAGGGAGAGGAGATATGACACGATATTGCATATGAAGTGCAATATTGTCCCGAGGTTTTCCAATTCTGGACCTCTGTATACCCAGCTTCTCCCCGAACGCTAAATAGCGGCCAACTGAGTACGCCAAAGTCTAAATCATCCTCATTACGTTTTTTAGTTAAGTTTTTTGTTGAATTTCGTCTGTTTGACTCAAAACGCCAAGGGAGAGGAGATATGAGACGATATTGCATATGAAGTGCAATATTGTCCTGAGATTTTTTCCATTCTGGACCTCTGTATACCCAGCTTCTCCCCGAAAGCTAAATAGCGCCCAACTGAGTACGCCAAAGTCTTAATCATTATCATTACATTTTTTGGTTGACTCAAAACGCTAAGGGAGAGGAGATATGAGACGATATTGCATATGAAGTGCAATATTGTATTAAGATTTTTTCCATTCTGGACCTCTGTATACCCAGCTTCTCCCCGAACGCTAAATAGCGCCCAACTGAGTACGCCAAAGTCTAAATCATCCTCGTTACGTTTTTTGATTAAGTTTTTTGTTGAATTTCGTCTGTTTGACTCAAAACGCTAAGGGGAGGAGATATGAGACGATATTGCATATGAAGTGCAATATTGTATTAAGATTTTTTCCATTCTGGACCTCTGTATACCCAGCTTATCCCCGAACGCTAAATAGCGGCCAACTGAGTACGCCAAAGTCTAAATCATCCTCATTACGTTTTTTGGTTGACTCAAAACGCTAAGGGAGAGGAGATATGAGACGATATTGCATATGAAGAGCAATATTGTCCCGAGGTTTTCCAATTCTGGACCTCTGTATACCCAGCTTCTTCCCGAAGGCTAAATAGCGGCCAACTGAGTACGCCAAAGTCTAAATCATCCTCATTACGTTTTTTAGTTAAGTTTTTTGTTGAATTTCGTCTGTTTGACTCAAAACGCTAAGGGAGAGGAGATATGAGACGATATTGCATATGAAGTGCAATATTGTTTCGAGGTTTTCCAATTCTGGACCTCTGTATACCCAGCTTCTCCCCGAACGCTAAATAGCGCCCAACTGAGTACGCCAAAGTCTAAATCATCCTCATTACGTTTTTTGATTAAGTTTTTTGTTGAATTTCGTCTGTTTGACTCAAAACGCTAAGGGGAGGAGATATGAGACGATATTGCATATGAAGTGCAATATTGTCCCGAGGTTTTCCAATTCTGGACCTCTGTATACCCAGCTTCTCTCCGAACGCTAAATAGCGCCCAACTGAGTACGCCAAAGTCTAAATCATCCTCATTACATTTTTTTGTTAAGTTTTTTGTTGAATTTCGTCTGTTTGACTCAAAACGCTAAGGGGAGGAGATATGAGACGATATTGCATATGAAGTGCAATATTGTATTAAGATTTTTTCCATTCTGGACCTCTGTATACCCAGCTTCTCCCCGAACGCTAAATAGCGCCCAACTGAGTACGCCAAAGTCTAAATCATCCTCGTTACGTTTTTTGATTAAGTTTTTTGTTGAATTTCGTCTGTTTGACTCAAAACGCTAAGGGAGAGGAGATATGAGACGATATTGCATATGAAGTGCAATATTGTTCGAGGTTTTCCAATTCTGGACCTCTGTATACCCAGCTTCTTCCCGAAGGCTAAATAGCGGCCAACTGAGTACGCCAAAGTCTAAATCATCCTCATTACGTTTTTTGGTTAAGTTTTTTGTTGAATTTCGTCTGTTTGACTCAAAACGCTAAGGGGAGGAGATATGAGACGATATTGCATATGAAGTGCAATATTGTATTAAGGTTTTTTCCATTCTGGACCTCTGTATACCCAACTTCTCCCCGAACGCTAAATAGCGCCCAACTGAGTACGCCAAAGTCTAAATCATCCTCATTACATTTTTTGGTTAAGTTTTTTGTTGAATTTCGTCTGTTTGACTCAAAACGCCAAGGGAGAGGAGATATGAGACGATATTGCATATGAAGTGCAATATTGTATTAAGATTTTTTCCATTCTGGACCTCTGTATACCCAGCTTCTCCCCGAACGCTAAATAGCGCCCAACTGAGTACGCCAAAGTCTAAATCATCCTCATTACATTTTTACATTTTTTTGTTAAGTTTTTTGTTGAATTTCGTCTGTTTGACTCAAAACGCTAAGGGAGAGGAGATATGAGACGATATTGCATATGAAGTGCAATATTGTCCCGAGGTTTTCCAATTCTGGACCTCTGTATACCCAGCTTCTCCCCGAACGCTAAATAGCGCCCAACTGAGTACGCCAAAGTCTGAATCATCCTCATTACATTTTTTTGTTAAGTTTTTTGTTGAATTTCGTCTGTTTGACTCAAAACGCTAAGGGGAGGAGATATGAGACGATATTGCATATGAAGTGCAATATTGTCCCGAGGTTTTCCAATTCTGGACCTCTGTATACCCAGCTTCTCTCCGAACGCTAAATAGCGCCCAACTGAGTACGCCAAAGTCTAAATCATCCTCATTACATTTTTTTGTTAAGTTTTTTGTTGAATTTCGTCTGTTTGACTCAAAACGCTAAGGGGAGGAGATATGAGACGATATTGCATATGAAGTGCAATATTGTATTAAGATTTTTTCCATTCTGGACCTCTGTATACCCAGCTTCTCCCCGAACGCTAAATAGCGGCCAACTGAGTACGCCAAAGTCTAAATCATCCTCATTACGTTTTTTGGTTAAGTTTTTTGTTGAATTTCGTCTGTTTGACTCAAAACGCTAAGGGAGAGGAGATATGACACGATATTGCATATGAAGTGCAATATTGTCCCGAGGTTTTCCAATTCTGGACCTCTGTATACCCAGCTTCTCCCCGAACGCTAAATAGCGGCCAACTGAGTACGCCAAAGTCTAAATCATCCTCATTACGTTTTTTAGTTAAGTTTTTTGTTGAATTTCGTCTGTTTGACTCAAAACGCCAAGGGAGAGGAGATATGAGACGATATTGCATATGAAGTGCAATATTGTCCTGAGATTTTTTCCATTCTGGACCTCTGTATACCCAGCTTCTCCCCGAAAGCTAAATAGCGCCCAACTGAGTACGCCAAAGTCTTAATCATTATCATTACATTTTTTGGTTGACTCAAAACGCTAAGGGAGAGGAGATATGAGACGATATTGCATATGAAGTGCAATATTGTATTAAGATTTTTTCCATTCTGGACCTCTGTATACCCAGCTTCTCCCCGAACGCTAAATAGCGCCCAACTGAGTACGCCAAAGTCTAAATCATCCTCGTTACGTTTTTTGATTAAGTTTTTTGTTGAATTTCGTCTGTTTGACTCAAAACGCTAAGGGGAGGAGATATGAGACGATATTGCATATGAAGTGCAATATTGTATTAAGATTTTTTCCATTCTGGACCTCTGTATACCCAGCTTATCCCCGAACGCTAAATAGCGGCCAACTGAGTACGCCAAAGTCTAAATCATCCTCATTACGTTTTTTGGTTGACTCAAAACGCTAAGGGAGAGGAGATATGAGACGATATTGCATATGAAGAGCAATATTGTCCCGAGGTTTTCCAATTCTGGACCTCTGTATACCCAGCTTCTTCCCGAAGGCTAAATAGCGGCCAACTGAGTACGCCAAAGTCTAAATCATCCTCATTACGTTTTTTAGTTAAGTTTTTTGTTGAATTTCGTCTGTTTGACTCAAAACGCTAAGGGAGAGGAGATATGAGACGATATTGCATATGAAGTGCAATATTGTTTCGAGGTTTTCCAATTCTGGACCTCTGTATACCCAGCTTCTCCCCGAACGCTAAATAGCGCCCAACTGAGTACGCCAAAGTCTAAATCATCCTCATTACGTTTTTTGATTAAGTTTTTTGTTGAATTTCGTCTGTTTGACTCAAAACGCTAAGGGGAGGAGATATGAGACGATATTGCATATGAAGTGCAATATTGTCCCGAGGTTTTCCAATTCTGGACCTCTGTATACCCAGCTTCTCTCCGAACGCTAAATAGCGCCCAACTGAGTACGCCAAAGTCTAAATCATCCTCATTACATTTTTTTGTTAAGTTTTTTGTTGAATTTCGTCTGTTTGACTCAAAACGCTAAGGGGAGGAGATATGAGACGATATTGCATATGAAGTGCAATATTGTATTAAGATTTTTTCCATTCTGGACCTCTGTATACCCAGCTTCTCCCCGAACGCTAAATAGCGCCCAACTGAGTACGCCAAAGTCTAAATCATCCTCGTTACGTTTTTTGATTAAGTTTTTTGTTGAATTTCGTCTGTTTGACTCAAAACGCTAAGGGGAGGAGATATGAGACGATATTGCATATGAAGTGCAATATTGTATTAAGATTTTTTCCATTCTGGACCTCTGTATACCCAGCTTCTCCCCGAACGCTAAATAGCGCCCAACTGAGTACGCCAAAGTCTAAATCATCCTCGTTACGTTTTTTGATTAAGTTTTTTGTTGAATTTCGTCTGTTTGACTCAAAACGCTAAGGGGAGGAGATATGAGACGATATTGCATATGAAGTGCAATATTGTATTAAGATTTTTTCCATTCTGGACCTCTGTATACCCAGCTTCTCCCCGAACGCTAAATAGCGCCCAACTGAGTACGCCAAAGTCTAAATCATCCTCGTTACGTTTTTTGATTAAGTTTTTTGTTGAATTTCGTCTGTTTGACTCAAAACGCTAAGGGGAGGAGATATGAGACGATATTGCATATGAAGTGCAATATTGTATTAAGATTTTTTCCATTCTGGACCTCTGTATACCCAGCTTATCCCCGAACGCTAAATAGCGCCAAACTGAGTACGCCAAAGTCTAAATCATCCTCATTACGTTTTTTGGTTAAGTTTTTTGTTGAATTTCGTCTGTTTGACTCAAAACGCCAAGGGAGAGGAGATATGAGACGATATTGCATATGAAGTGCAATATTGTTCGAGGTTTTCCAATTCTGGACCTCTGTATACCCAGCTTCTTCCCGAAGGCTAAATAGCGGCCAACTGAGTACGCCAAAGTCTAAATCATCCTCATTACGTTTTTTAGTTAAGTTTTTTGTTGAATTTCGTCTGTTTGACTCAAAACGCTAAGGGAGAGGAGATATGAGACGATATTGCATATGAAGTGCAATATTGTTTCGAGGTTTTCCAATTCTGGACCTCTGTATACCCAGCTTCTCCCCGAACGCTAAATAGCGCCCAACTGAGTACGCCAAAGTCTAAATCATCCTCATTACGTTTTTTGGTTAAGTTTTTTGTTGAATTTCGTCTGTTTGACTCAAAACGCTAAGGGAGAGGAGATATGAGACGATATTGCATATGAAGTGCAATATTGTATTAAGATTTTTTCCATTCTGGACCTCTGTATACCCAGCTTCTCCCCGAACGCTAAATAGCGCCAAACTGAGTACGCCAAAGTCTAAATCATCCTCATTACGTTTTTTGGTTAAGTTTTTTGTTGAATTTCGTCTGTTTGACTCAAAACGCCAAGGGAGAGGAGATATGAGACGATATTGCATATGAAGTGCAATATTGTTCGAGGTTTTCCAATTCTGGACCTCTGTATACCCAGCTTCTTCCCGAAGGCTAAATAGCGGCCAACTGAGTACGCCAAAGTCTAAATCATCCTCATTACGTTTTTTAGTTAAGTTTTTTGTTGAATTTCGTCTGTTTGACTCAAAACGCTAAGGGAGAGGAGATATGAGACGATATTGCATATGAAGTGCAATATTGTTCGAGGTTTTCCAATTCTGGACCTCTGTATACCCTGCTTCTTCCCGAAGGCTAAATAGCGGCCAACTGAGTACGCCAAAGTCTAAATCATCCTCATTACGTTTTTTAGTTAAGTTTTTTGTTGAATTTCGTCTGTTTGACTCAAAACGCCAAGGGAGAGGAGATATGAGACGATATTGCATATGAAGTGCAATATTTTTTCGAGGTTTTCCAATTCTGGACCTCTGTATACCCAGCTTCTCCTCGAACGCTAAATAGCGCCCAACTGAGTACGCCAAAGTCTAAATCATCCTCATTACGTTTTTTGGTTAAGTTTTTTGTTGAATTTCGTCTGTTTGACTCAAAACGCTAAGGGGAGGAGATATGAGACGATATTGCATATGAAGTGCAATATTGTATTAAGGTTTTTTCCATTCTGGACCTCTGTATACCCAACTTCTCCCCGAACGCTAAATAGCGCCCAACTGAGTACGCCAAAGTCTAAATCATCCTCATTACATTTTTTTGTTAAGTTTTTTGTTGAATTTCGTCTGTTTGACTCAAAACGCTAAGGGGAGGAGATATGAGACGATATTGCATATGAAGTGCAATATTGTATTAAGGTTTTTTCCATTCTGGACCTCTGTATACCCAACTTCTCCCCGAACGCTAAATAGCGGCCAACTGAGTACGCCAAAGTCTAAATCATCCTCATTACATTTTTTTGTTAAGTTTTTTGTTGAATTTCGTCTGTTTGACTCAAAACGCCAAGGGAGAGGAGATATAAGACGATATTGCATATGAAGTGCAATATTGTCCCGTGGTTTTCCAATTCTGGACCTCTGTATACCCAGCTTCTCCCCGAACGCTAAATAGCGGAAAACTGAGTTCGCCAAAGTCTTAATCATCCTCATTACATTTTTTGGTTAAGTTTTTTGTTGAATTTCGTCTGTTTGACTGAAAACGCTAAGGGAGAGGAGATATGAGACGATATTGCATATGAAGTGCAATATTGTATTAAGATTTTTTCCATTCTGGACCTCTGTATACCCAGCTTCTCCCCGAACGCTAAATAGCGCCCAACTGAGTACGCCAAAGTCTAAATCATCCTCATTACATTCTTTTGTTAAGTTTTTTGTTGAATTTCGTCTGTTTGACTCAAAACGCTAAGGGAGAGGAGATATGAGACGATATTGCATATGAAGTGCAATATTGTATTAAGATTTTTTCCATTCTGGACCTCTGTATACCCAGCTTCTCCCCGAACGCTAAATAGCGGAAAACTGAGTACGCCAAAGTCTAAATCATCCTCATTACATTTTTTGGTTAAGTTTTTTGTTGAATTTCGTCTGTTTGACTCAAAACGCTAAGGGAGAGGAGATATGAGACGATATTGCATATGAAGTGCAATATTGTCCCGTGGTTTTCCAATTCTGGACCTCTGTATACCCAGCTTCTCCCCGAACGCTAAATAGCGGAAAACTGAGTTCGCCAAAGTCTTAATCATCCTCATTACATTTTTTGGTTAAGTTTTTTGTTGAATTTCGTCTGTTTGACTGAAAACGCTAAGGGAGAGGAGATATGAGACGATATTGCATATGAAGTGCAATATTGTATTAAGATTTTTTCCATTCTGGACCTCTGTATACCCAGCTTCTCCCCGAACGCTAAATAGCGCCCAACTGAGTACGCCAAAGTCTAAATCATCCTCGTTACGTTTTTTGATTAAGTTTTTTGTTGAATTTCGTCTGTTTGACTCAAAACGCTAAGGGAGAGGAGATATGAGACGATATTGCATATGAAGTGCAATATTGTCCCGTGGTTTTCCAATTCTGGACCTCTGTATACCCAGCTTCTCCCCGAACGCTAAATAGCGGAAAACTGAGTACGCCAAAGTCTAAATCATCCTCATTACATTTTTTGGTTAAGTTTTTTGTTGAATTTCGTCTGTTTGACTGAAAACGCTAAGGGAGAGGAGATACGAGATGATATTGCATATGAAGTGCAATATTGTCCTGAGATTTTTTCCATTTTGGACCTCTGTATACCCAGCTTCTCCCCGAAAGCTAAATAGCGCCCAACTGAGTACGCCAAAGTCTTAATCATCCTCATTACATTTTTTGGTTGACTCAAAACGCTAAGGGAGAGGAGATATGAGACGATATTGCATATGAAGTGCAATATTGTCCCGTGGTTTTCCAATTCTGGACCTCTGTATACCCAGCTTCTCCCCGAACGCTAAATAGCGGAAAACTGAGTACGCCAAAGTCTAAATCATCCTCAATACATTTTTTTGTTAAGTTTTTTGTTGAATTTCGTCTGTTTGACTCAAAACGCTAAGGGAGAGGAGATACGAGACGATATTGCATATGAAGTGCAATATTGTCCTGAGATTTTTTCCATTTTGGACCTCTGTATACCCAGCTTCTCCCCGAAAGCTAAATAGCGCCCAACTGAGTACGCCAAAGTCTTAATCATCCTCATTACATTTTTTGGTTGACTCAAAACGCTAAGGGAGAGGAGATATGAGACGATATTGCATATGAAGTGCAATATTGTCCCGTGGTTTTCCAATTCTGGACCTCTGTATACCCAGCTTCTCCCCGAACGCTAAATAGCGGAAAACTGAGTACGCCAAAGTCTAAATCATCCTCATTACATTTTTTTGTTAAGTTTTTTGTTGAATTTCGTCTGTTTGACTCAAAACGCTAAGGGAGAGGAGATATGAGACGATATTGCATATGAAGTGCAATATTGTCCCGAGGTTTTCCAATTCTGGACCTCTGTATACCCAGCTTCTCCCCGAAAGCTAAATAGCGCCCAACTGAGTACGCCAAAGTCTTAATCATCCTCATTACATTTTTTGGTTGACTCAAAACGCTAAGGGAGAGGAGATATGAGACGATATTGCATATGAAGTGCAATATTGTCCCGTGGTTTTCCAATTCTGGACCTCTGTATACCCAGCTTCTCCCCGAACGCTAAATAGCGGAAAACTGAGTACGCCAAAGTCTAAATCATCCTCATTACATTTTTTTGTTAAGTTTTTTGTTGAATTTCGTCTGTTTGACTCAAAACGCTAAGGGAGAGGAGATATGAGACGATATTGCATATGAAGTGCAATATTGTCCCGTGGTTTTCCAATTCTGGACCTCTGTATACCCAGCTTCTCCCCGAACGCTAAATAGCGGAAAACTGAGTACGCCAAAGTCTAAATCATCCTCATTACATTTTTTGGTTAAGTTTTTTGTTGAATTTCGTCTGTTTGACTGAAAACGCTAAGGGAGAGGAGATACGAGATGATATTGCATATGAAGTGCAATATTGTCCTGAGATTTTTTCCATTTTGGACCTCTGTATACCCAGCTTCTCCCCGAAAGCTAAATAGCGCCCAACTGAGTACGCCAAAGTCTTAATCATCCTCATTACATTTTTTGGTTGACTCAAAACGCTAAGGGAGAGGAGATATGAGACGATATTGCATATGAAGTGCAATATTGTCCCGTGGTTTTCCAATTCTGGACCTCTGTATACCCAGCTTCTCCCCGAACGCTAAATAGCGGAAAACTGAGTACGCCAAAGTCTAAATCATCCTCATTACATTTTTTTGTTAAGTTTTTTGTTGAATTTCGTCTGTTTGACTCAAAACGCTAAGGGAGAGGAGATACGAGACGATATTGCATATGAAGTGCAATATTGTCCTGAGATTTTTTCCATTTTGGACCTCTGTATACCCAGCTTCTCCCCGAAAGCTAAATAGCGCCCAACTGAGTACGCCAAAGTCTTAATCATCCTCATTACATTTTTTGGTTGACTCAAAACGCTAAGGGAGAGGAGATATGAGACGATATTGCATATGAAGTGCAATATTGTCCCGTGGTTTTCCAATTCTGGACCTCTGTATACCCAGCTTCTCCCCGAACGCTAAATAGCGCCCAACTGAGTACGCCAAAGTCTTAATCATCCTCATTACATTTTTTGGTTGACTCAAAACGCCAAGGGAGAGGAGATATGAGACGATATTGCATATGAAGTGCAATATTGTATTAAGATTTTTTCCATTCTGGACCTCTGTATACCCAGCTTCTCCCCGAACGCTAAATAGCGGCCAACTGAGTACGCCAAAGTCTAAATCATCCTCATTACTTTCTTTGGTTAAGTTTTTTGTTGAATTTCGTCTGTTTGACTCAAAACGCCAAGGGAGAGGAGATATGAGACGATATTGCATATGAAGTGCAATATTGTCCCGAGGTTTTCCAATTCTGGACCTCTGTATACCCAGCTTCTCCCCGAACGCTAAATAGCGGCCAACTGAGTACTCCAAAGTCTAAATCATCCTCATTACGTTTTTTGGTTAAGTTTTTTGTTGAATTTCGTCTGTTTGACTCAAAACGCTAAGGGAGAGGAGATACGAGACGATATTGCATATGAAGTGCAATATTGTCCTGAGATCTTTTCCATTTTGGACCTCTGTATACCCAGCTTCTCCCCGAAAGCTAAATAGCGCCCAACTGAGTACGCCAAAGTCTTAATCATCCTCATTACATTTTTTGGTTGACTCAAAACGCTAAGGGAGAGGAGATATGAGACGATATTGCATATGAAGTGCAATATTGTCCCGTGGTTTTCCAATTCTGGACCTCTGTATACCCAGCTTCTCCCCGAACGCTAAATACCGCCCAACTGAGTACGCCAAAGTCTTAATCATCCTCATTACATTTTTTGGTTGACTCAAAACGCCAAGGGAGAGGAGATATGAGACGATATTGCATATGAAGTGCAATATTGTATTAAGATTTTTTCCATTCTGGACCTCTGTATACCCAGCTTCTCCCCGAACGCTAAATAGCGGCCAACTGAGTACGCCAAAGTCTAAATCATCCTCATTACTTTCTTTGGTTAAGTTTTTTGTTGAATTTCGTCTGTTTGACTCAAAACGCCAAGGGAGAGGAGATATGAGACGATATTGCATATGAAGTGCAATATTGTCCCGCGGTTTTCCAATTCTGGACCTCTGTATACCCAGCTTCTCCCCGAACGCTAAATAGCGCCCAACTGAGTACGCCAAAGTCTAAATCATCCTCATTACATTTTTTTGTTAAGTTTTTTGTTGAATTTCGTCTGTTTGACTCAAAACGCTAAGGGAGAGGAGATATGAGACGATATTGCATATGAAGTGCAATATTGTCCCGAGGTTTTCCAATTGTGGACCTCTGTATACCCAGCTTCTCCCCGAACGCTAAATAGCGGCCAACTGAGTACGCCAAAGTCTAAATCATCCTCATTACATTTTTTTGTTAAGTTTTTTGTTGAATTTCGTCTGTTTGACTTAAAACGCTAAGGGAGAGGAGATATGAGACGATATTGCATATGATGTGCAATATTGTCCCGAGGTTTTCCAATTCTGGACCTCTGTATACCCAGCTTCTCCCCGAACGCTAAATAGCGGCCAACTGAGTACGCCAAAGTCTAAATCATCCTCATTACGTTTTTTAGTTAAGTTTTTTGTTGAATTTCGTCTGTTTGACTCAAAAGGCTAAGGGGCGAGGATATATGGGGCGAGCAATGAATACAGAGCTCTTTTCCATTCCTGATCAAGGTACACCCCAATTCCTCCCAAATCCTTAATACTGGGCAACTGAGTGCACGGGCCAGATATTTGTAATGAGAAAAGTCACATAGTACGGAGAAGTTGCCTTATGTGTCCTGGTAGTTGGTAAGGTTGAAGTCAGAGCAAGACATTAGTTAATTGCTTCTATTATGGAGGACATTATGGAATGGACAAGTGGTTTTTCTGAGGTATCGAACCAAAACTGTGCAAAAACAGTTGAAAACTAAGGAGTTAAACATGCCATGAGAGGAAGGAAACTTTTGGAACTCTTCTTGGGTGATGCCTTGGATGTATCCTGGTTCAGGTGCTCAAAAAAATAAACAAATTGTTTCCAACCAGAACTGTAAAAGACATATAAACACTTTTATTTATGAAGCCATTTGCTTGGTGCGATGTACAGAATATGATTGCAATTTCGAGATTAAAAAGATACAATTAAAGCCAATGATGACAGTCACACCAAAGCATAAATAAATCTCAGCCACCCACGCATTGCACTCGAATTCTTCTAGACTTTTATTGTAGGCACTTTAGAATTATATAATCAAATTCAAATCTGATGGACCAATTGATATCTGAACGACCTCTTTTGCATGAGATTTATTCGAAATTTGTTGGCAATCACATACATTTCAACAAACTCACTCCTCACTCCAAACAACCCAACGAAGGATGGGTACTTTTGAACTTTGACTTGGCAACAGTCCACACTCGCTTGTATTATAATAATGTAATAAATCTTCAAAACTATGGAGAGTCCTTGTGCCCACTCAATATTCGATTGATGTATCGCGCTACACAAGTATGTCCACAAAATCACAAACAAATACATAATTCAATAATAACCGGATTATCATACAATAGTGTGTCCCTTTGTCCCTTGACGACGGACGTAAGGTACTTAGAAAACTTACAGTGTTTTAAAAACCAGACACTGTCCAAGGCGACTTAAATCTACATACTCGATCCTGTATAACTAAAGATAAATAAAGATAGATTTCAACACAGCAGCACTCTTGAAAGGAAATTGAATTAATTTCCAATATTACACACGTACCTCTCCACTCAGATTGTAGGACAATCCTGAACCTCTGAACAACCAGTATTGCCCAACACTCAAAAGCAGTTTTCAACAGTCTCAGAAAATAACTACCACTTGGCCGGATACGATGCCATTCGACGGTCTTCGCTGTGTGGTTTAATATAAACAATCAACCGAATAAAATCACAATGGCAAGCAACACAGTACAGCTGCCTTTGAAGGACTCGCAAGGATGGTGGTGAATTTTTTGTTTTTTGTTTTTTTTTTAACGCACAACATGATTTCGAAGAGCTGGAGCTTTTCAATAAGAAAACTTTCGAAAATCCTATTCGAAGTGGTGCGCGCCGAATTGGAATTTCAAAAGTAGAACGAGTACATGAATGACGTATGCAGATGGTGGCAGATGCAGTTTCTGGTTTTGTCTTTGTTTATTTCTCGAATACGGGGGGAGGGAGGGGGTTTTCGTTAAACGAAAAACTCTCAGGATGACAGGAATAAGCACAAGAGTGCAAGTATTCTAGCTAAGCGGTCAACTTGCATAATTATAATGAAAACGAAACATTGAATGAACAGTCCTTGCTGACACACATACGTACGCGGAGTTTAGTGTATTTGGAGGTTAATTTTGGTTCTGTGGTTGATTCGGAGGGTGGGACGTGGGGGTTTTTACTTAAAACTACTCGGTTCTTTTGCATTCAGAAATGTTATTCATTCTCGAAGTCATTAAGGGGCTTAGGGGCTTATACAAATGTAAAAATAGGGATACTGCACGTTAGACGTAAATTTCGTGGTGGTTAGCAGAAGTCCACAAACTGGATTAGTACACCTTTGCGGTTGTCAGGAGGACCATCTTCTATCAGAGTTTTTAGATAATAGTTTTGAGTTCCGTACTGTACTTGGAAAACATAGTCTCATTGACATGAGAATTGAAAAGTTTATACCTTCATTAGATCTCATTAGATCTCTTAGATTAAAAACAATATGAGGAATTGGAAAGAAATGTTTAAAGAATATAAGTAATTATTAAAAGGAAAGGAAGTACAATGGACATGTAATTTTCAAAAATCAAAGAAATTGGTTACAGAACCTTAGGATTTGATTCATTGCATAAGCATGGCAGGCAGGGATAGATGCAGCCACACTTAGAACAATGTATGTTGGTCTATCGTGACACCACAAGGATCAAGTAAGGGCGCTTAAGCAGACTACCTACTAACAGTTTTGAGCTATCAGTTTTGCTGGACTGATGCGAAAACGGATAATGTATAGCTTTGAATGATGTAAGATGGGTGGACTGATCCCACAACTGATGAACGCTTTTTTGTGAGTTTTACTGGACTGACGGAGACTGATGTAACACAAAAAAATTTAAGGAAAACTACGAGTTTTGGAATGATAGTGTGTAGCGTATTGAAAACTGACAGTTTCGAGCTGATTGCCCAAAACTGTTATGTGCTGTTTACTTAAGATGCGTGTATAGGCTTGAAACCACACAATAGAATGACATGCTACAAGTGAAACGACGTGTCCTCTTATATTTTTAAAACCTATGTAGGTACGATTCAAGTCTTTCTGTGACCAGTTTATTTATTTACATATTTATTTTTTTTTTTTAAAATAATGCATTAGTGCCCTAAAACGCGACGAAGTATTTTATGGATAGTTAAGGAATTTTATCATGTTTGTCGGGGAAAATTCGAAAATTTTTATTTTCGAGAGGCACGAAGGGACCTTGTCTCTAAAAATTGGATCACAACTGCCCAGGAATTGAGAAAGGATACAAACAGTAGGAGTATTCATCGCCAGCTAAATAAAAGGGTTTTCAAACACGAAAACGTCCATAAAAGGCGATTCTCTTTGAAGTCTGATGAAATGGAGTGCGTGAGCATAAACAGAAGTTCAAACTCATAAGACATGAGACATCTTGAGCTTGGTAAGTCATATATTACATGTAGTGAATGTAAATATAGATATAGGTAGCTATAGATAGGTGGGCGTCGTGGCTCAGTGGTTAGTGCATTGGACTATGGAGCAAGGGGTTCGAGGTTCGTCTGGCAAACATCCGAGAGTACAACTGTCCTGAGAAAGCTCCTCAAATAACAAAATTTCCCTTCGTTCACGGCAGTAAACAGTAGTCCCCTTCCATTTGTGTAAACAATATATCACGGAAAATAGGAATGGTATGAAAAGCTAGGCCCTGGGAACCATCGACCTGTTGTGCCAAGTATTTATTTTTTTACAGATATTCTTAAGACTAGCATGTGTAGGGACTACCAGACCTGTAAGAACCACGTCAACTTGAAACCATACTTGCACTAAGCCCGCATCTACAACTAAAGAAAACAGTTGCGAAGAGTGTCATGCGCTTGAAGCAGCCTAACTTATGGAAAGAAAAAGGCACAGTAATAGATTATATATCACCATCCCACGACTTCAGCTTAACTGTTAAAATAACTCTCCCCCAAGAGAGGATTGGATTAACGCCAGGGCGTTAAACCTAGACGGGTCGAGACGGCACGAGAACTATCCATGAAGCTGCACTCCAGAAAGATGGTCAACATCTATGTTCATATGTATATTGACAAGCAAGCCGCCATAAAGGCCATCTCATCCATAGTCGTCAAACCGAAACTGGGTAAGCGATGCCGTGAAGAACTCATAGTACTCACGGCAAACCTTGACGTCGCACTCCTTTGGGTTCCAAGGGTATGAAATGTTGGACGAAAAGAAAAACAGGACCTGACAGTCGTCGATGCCTGTGTTCTACCACCCCCAGCTCTTGCGAAATACAATTTAGGGAAAATCTTCGTGGAACTGACTAACGAAAGATGGAGCGCACTCCCATCCTGTCGAATTTCCAGAAAACGCTACACAAAATATGATATCGCCGAAACCAACCAAATCCTGCCGCTTAACTGACCCAACTTAGCACTCTTCACGGGGATCATTACCGGGCACAACCTCTTGGTGGCCCACCGTAGTCGAAACTGATGACATCTCCAGAAACTGTGGCGACACGAATGCAGTAGAGTGTATCTGTCACCTATGCAGAAGTAGAAAAGCGGCCGTCGGCGAATACGTATTGAAAGATCTGGGCGAAATGTCAGGAAATTTATAACAACCTCATTGTGGTTCAGGGAGACCATGTAGCTATTCGATAGCTTTTTAGGTAAACGACAGGGGCTCACAATAGTCATCCGAGCATTGACTGCATATGCGGCCATTTTAATCTACCTACCTAGGTATTTAAATCATTTAGGGAGACACTTTTATAGAAGCCTATACAGCTCCACATACTCCAATGAACTATTTCAAGTTTCATCGATCAGAAATTATATTAGGTATCGTGCGGAACCTAGTACCTAACGACCTGTGACTATAGCACAAAAGATCTCTATAAGGTTGCGATGCTTCTTGAGGCTATCTCAAAGCTTATCACCCCAATTTACCTTTAAGAAACCAGCATTTGAATCACAAGTCTAAAGTTTATAGGTCTGCTAGTCGAGAAATGCCGTCAGAGTGTATTTTTCATGTCTAGTGTCCCGGAACCGGTATTTTCGACTCTCTGGTGCATTTTATCGTAAAAAGCCATTTAAAGGGAATTTTAAATTTTCTCAAAAAAAAAAACAAGATCAGAAAAAGATAATTTTGAAGGATTTCCTGAAAATGCCTGGGTGTTTGCCTCATGTTATCTGTATAGTAGACAATCACTCTGATATTTATCCTTTCCAAATCTACTAGTAGCTTCTTGAGTACTACATTCCAAAGGAATCGAAAAATGATGCTCATATCTAGGATGGGATAGACAGATAGTATGGACAGATAAATAGAAATATTCAACAACATAATCAAAGGCTTAAATGGCAAAATAAGAACAAACGACTAAAAGGGCTAATTTGAGGGACTCTAGATGTCTACATTTGCATACGTTTGTGCATACTAGAATATGCTGTTCAATCGAAGCCAATGCGTACATCTTGAGTCTAACTAGGGCCAAGAATTCAACCATAAAATTGACGTTGACAGTTGACCAGAAGATTGAAAACTATACTTGGTTCAACGTTCTGACAACCACCGATGGTGATTTAGTTTATAAATAGTCTATTATTAGGTTTTACAATATTCAAGCGATCATTCCTTACCATGATCTTCACAGTGAAGCCGGATGTCACAAATAAGTTTCGAGTTTCTTTTAAAGTTTCATTTTAGAGGACCCTATGTCACTCAAGATATTCAATTCATGGAGAAAGAATTCAAACTCAACTCAGAAAAGATCGTTGAAACATCAGTAAAATTTATGACACTTCGAAACTTGACTTTGAAATAGACTTCAGGAGAAGTCATCTAGAGATCATCAGGTAGGCCTGAATGTATCTAACACTTTGTACTTCCTGTGACTTGAGTCTTTCAACTGCAAGAATAAAATGTTTATCGTTGATTTTGTTTATAAAATCCAGTACTAAAAAGAATGTCACATATCCATTGCGTTTCCACCTTTGGATTTGAATGCACTTCCTGTCAAAAGTTTAGTACAGCTTTCATCTGATTCTGATAATCTCTCACAGATGTCTGATTTATCTAAGAAACATCTCTTAATCGCAAAAACAAAAGCTTATCTCTTAGAACCAACTCGCTTTCAAAAAGCTCCACTCTTCGACAAACATGGAGCCGGCGCAGTAATTGTTTATTTGTTCTCTTAAACTTCATGCCTTGCGGTTTGATTCAGACTGCGTCTACGAAAAACCAAAAGAAAAAAACGTGCCTGACTGCATCAAACATCAATAGAGAGTGGAAGCTGCCCTTAGTTGCGAAGCACCCCCATCATCAAATGAACCATAAAATCTAATCGATAAGTAGGAGTGACGGACACTGCCCCCAAATTAACTGTTAATGCTATTAAAAGGGATTTTATTTTATTTATTTATTTTTTTTGTTTTTCCTTTGGACTTACATAATGCGATGATATGCATCTGGCTGGGCCTGTGAACACGTCAAAGATTGATCACTTTCAGTGGAATCATCGCGCAGGGCGGCGACTCCAAGTGGTAATATTGGGATAATGGCAGCTGTAGCAGCTGCTGCTGTTGCCGGAGGCCCCGCCACCACCGAATGTGATGGAGGTGGGCCAGTAATAGTCTGCGGTGATGGTGTCGTGCTTACTGGCTCCTAAAAGAGAACATGTATGTACATTCCTTACGACTTGGTATATAGTATACAAACCTTTGTTTCTTCAGTCTCCGAAAGACGTTTCTTATCGTGACTTATGTCTCTCTCTATGGAACGGCTGCGAAACGCTGGTGGACAAGTTCGATCGCGTGGCGATTTAGTTTCGCCAGCTACACCCGACGTAGGGGTACTCTTTTCGCTGTGTATTAGCTGTTGCGAGGATCCGCTCTGACCCGGATGGCTTTGTGTTGGCGTTTGCTGTTTATGAGTATGATCACGTTTCTTCTCACGTTCTTGCTGCCTCCGTATTTCTAAATCTAAAAGCCGGGCTTCACGGGCTTCTTTATCTCTCTAAAAAAAAAAATATAAGAAAGAAATGTCATTGTATAAGGAAATCTGTATCATAATGATATGAATAGAATTGTAAGAGTATAGAAAAACGACGAGCATGCTCGCCGAACTTGCTCGTCTGCCCTATCCCCTACACGACGATCACATTTGCCGAGCATTCATTGCGTGTTGATTCTTCATACCGTGAACATGTGCGAAAAAGAAGCGCAAGTGCCATTATCCACGATATGAACTCGGCGGCGTTCACAGCAAAAATGAGGTGTGCTCGCGAACACGGACCTACATGGGGAACATCGAAGCCAACGAACACGAAAAAATCGAAATATTTGGCCAACAGCGAGAGGCTCGCGAACCAGTCCCTACACGAGAAAAACGTAACGAGCACGAGCGAGTTTGGCGAGCATGTTCGTCGTTTATGGCTATCTTAAAGCAGATCATAGGGCATTTTCGGAAACGTCGAAAACACGTCGTATGCTTTTGCAAATGTCCGTCAATGCATGACACAAGTCAATCAGCCATCATGGTTGCAACTGTCATTTTGTGGAACTGACTTTCTTCGAACACCTGACTCAAAGAAAACTGCGCTATTGAACACTGTGCTATTGCAGTTTTACTATGATGGTAACTGCAACTACAAATGCAAGTTGATACAGATGACGTTCCCGAAAATCTTCGTATTTTGACACTCGATCTTCGATCTACCTCGTTATATGTATGTAAGTATATAAAATTTTCTACAGACATGTAAGTATAGCTTACTCAACAGCAACGGACATAACACAATGTCACATTCTAAATGGAGGAAAGCTGTCAGATCAATTCGTAACTCAATCCTGTGAAAAATTCGATGGACTCTGACAACATCTTGACATCTGCTTGCGCATACCAAATAATGCATCCATCCAACGACTATAACGTAAATGCCTAGTGTGAACTTTGCTTATAAAAAGCTTGCCTGTACATACATATGCATGTAAGTAGTTCAGGTGACAGCTAGCAAACAGAACGTCAAACATCAGTTGACATTCAATTACAATAGGCAACAGGTTAAATGTTAAATATTAGCATAATGTAAATTAATCAATAAATGCTGTTCAATTGTGCACACATTCAATAATTTTGTCATTATTTGTTTTTAATATTGTTTGCATAGTTAATGTAAACACAGTATACGTTAAAATGACAGCCGTCATGGAGAGAGAACCAATAATCGTCCACCTGGAGATTAACACCACCAAAACAGAATATATCAAAGCCAAAAGCTTTGTTTAGTATAAAGTGACCCAACACAAAACTCCCCCTTTCGGGAGATTCTATAACTTGTGCAAATCGCGGCACCTGTCAATTTGGTTTTGATATTTGTGATGTAAACTTCGACAAGACGTGGAACGCTATACTCACTATACTCGCTATACCATATACTTCGCAGAAAGTGGTTTTTGGAACATGAAATTCTGCGTAATGAGCGTTACAGAACCATGATCAACTAGTTTTTACAGCCGCAAATTGATCAATTGGGACTGGAGGATATGTAATTCCAACAAGACGGAGCAATCGCACACACTGCTCGCGCAGCAATGGACATTTTGAAGGTTGCTTTTCCGGGTCACCTAATGCCTTTTTTGAGGAATTTGTCTGATTTGAACGATCTCAACTTCTTTCTTTGGGGTTTTTTTTTTTAAGTCACGGGTTTAAGAGAACAAGTCATAGACTCTGGAAGCTCGCACAGAGAAAATCTCACAGGATTGTGAGAACCTATCACCGCAAGTTCTCGACAAAGTGATTAACACTTTTTAAATTAATAATGGCGCCCGGACACCATCTTGAAAAAACTGACATTCCGTTGTCTCATTTTAAAGATGCAACTAAATAACTTTTGTGTGAGTTTCTATGGGGCAACCTGTATGTTGTGCATAACCTGTGCTACAAGCTTAAAAAGCTATGACTGTTGCAATCCAATGTATGACTTTTGTGGATAAATCGAGCGATATCCTGATAATTTGGTATCCGAGGTCCTCTCTGGATTATTGGCATGACCATGAACTTGAGTGGACTGGCATTTCGTGAATAAGTTCATGTTGCAGACTAGGCCAAATGAGACAATTTTATTTAATAACGAAGCCATTGAGTCAGAAACGGACTGATTTGCCAGTGAAACACAAACTTTGGGAAGCCTGTACCTCCCCATGATTACAGGGCGTTTGAAAACCCCTTCATAATTAAAGGTCTCCCTGATAATCCCCAATTGTTCATTTCGTAAAATTATAATGAATAATTATCATGGTTTTAATTAAGGCGGCTAATGAAATTAAAAAATAATTCCTTGGATCTGGAGTACACCCTCAAGCTAATAACACCAAAATAGGTCTTCACTTTTTACTAGAAAACCAATTAAAACCGTGGTCCTTACCATCCCACCCACCGACCAAATAAAGAGACACTCAAATAAAATGGTTTTTTAATGAAAACTATGTTCTGTGAAATGGAAGAGAACAACAACCAAAGACACCAAGTCAAAATGGAATGGCATTTCAGTTGAAATTGAAAAATGTACACAGAATTATCCGATTCTCCTGGAAGCACAACTCTACAGGAATCAACAACGAAATCAATTTTTTTTTTATTTTTTTTGCAATATCCGTGATATTTAAATAGATTTCTTTTTTACTATATATATAGACATGTGTATAGTATATTTGATAAAATGATAAAAAAAAAAAAAAAATAAATCTTACTTTATAATTGATGGCGTCCTGTTCTTCCTTCTTTTGCTCGCGTTCGCTTCGTTGCCTGTCGCGCTGTTTTTCTTCGTCCGTTTGCGATGTTTTGCTGTCTGAAACAGGAACTCAATTACAAATTGTCTGCACAGTCAATAAGAAGGAAAAAAAATCAAAAAAAAAAAAAGAAAACATTTTGATCTGATTATGAAAATATCTTTCATCTGGTTCTGATTACTTTATTACGGGCGGGGGGAGGCTAGCAGCATTCAAAGCATTCAAGTTTGTTGTGATTACATCAAGCAAATTATGTGCAAAAGGATGTTTGTCCCAAACGTCCATATACGTTGCTAACTGTCTAGATTGGGACAAATCAAATGGGTAAAGCTCACAAATGAACAAAACGAAAAAAAAAAACAAACAAACAATTAACGAGTTCATAAAATATTGACGGCTATCATCAATTTCATTCCTATTGGCCGGTACGAGTAAATAAGTAATGAAACCATCATAAAGCGGTTAACCATGCACAGCAATTACAAAAATGAGTTTCGTTGCATGACTAGTGATTAGGTTGGATGTAATTAGGTTGTAATTAATGTGTTAACATGTTTCTTAAGCAAGTGTACGTAAAAATCATCAAATTCAGGCAAAGCATATCCTGCCTAGCACTGTTTGTGATTGTCCAATTTGGAAAGGTTTTTGTTACTGTCAATAGTGTAATTAATTAATTTGGTCATGTTATTGCTTCATATACATGTGTACGTCATTTTTTGTCATATTTACATATTTATACAAGAGCTTCGGGGAAGTTCTGAGGGAAGGATAACACAATTTCCTTATATCCTTTTTGTACAAACTTACCTGATAAATTTACAATGTACCTGCAAGTCCATGCACAATAGAAATTCTATCTTCTTGGAAAGGACACACAAAACTTTTAAAGAAAATGTTCGTTCTGAACAATTTTCCATAAAGATTGTGCAGATCTTGTTTGCTAATTTCACATATGCAACGGTTTCTTGCGATATCTTTACGTTGAAGGAAAAAATTAAGGATTAAGTGGCCGAATTTTATTTTTAGTTTTACAAATTTTAAAATAAAGGGCAAAGCATTGGAATTCAAGTCTTGTTCTAGTCAAGTGGGCGTGGCATTTTCCATTTTCGATAGCATTCTCAAAAAAAGTGGGCGTAGTCATCTGTGGTCCTCAAGTGAATTGAAGAGAACTTCAAAGCCTATGTAAAGGGTGTGCCATCTAGTGGTTTCTTTTTAAATCATAGGTTATTTTAACACTGACAGATGTTTCCCAATCGAAATCCTGACAGAAAGTCAATATCATACCTCCGCGGAACGAAATGAGTCGCTTTGCGCTGGAACAATTTTGGGAAATATTGAAAACTTATTTCCAAAGCGAGTGCTGTGTAGGGCAAACAAAGCGTTTTAGCCGAAATAAAGCACCCACCGCGCCTGCTGTACGCAAGTTTGTGGAAAAAGTTCGTGAGACTGGTATGCTAGTGGACAACACTCATGGTTAGGCCTAAGAGCAACTTGAATTGAACAATGATTTTGGGCGAAAAATAATCTTTTCTGACGAAGCGCATTTTCATCTCGGCGGCTAGGTTAACAAAAAAAAATTGCCGCATCTAAGGCTTGGAAAACCCGCACGTTATTGTCAGAAGCCGATGCATCAACAGAGAGTGGCAGTTCGGTGCGGATTGTGGAGTGTTGGCATCATTGGACCATTTTTCTTCGAAAAGAAGGCTCAGAATAACATTTTGGTCAACGGTGGGCGTTACCGAAATTGAAGACATGAACTTCGATGACCTCTGGTTCAAGCAGGATGGCACACCATGCCACACAGCCCATGCCACAATCGATCTTTTGCGCACCAAATTCCCAAATCGTGTTATCAGCCATCTTGGCGATGTCAATTGGCTGCCTCTGAACTGCGATTTGACCCCTTTGGACTTTTTTTGTGGGGAACAGTGAAGGACCGATGTTATGTCAACAATCCGGGAGCTACAGCCCGAAACCATCAACAAGATCTTGGATAATTGGAGTGACAGAGTGCACTACTGCGAAGCCAGTCGAGGCAGCCACTGGAACGTTGTATTCCATAATTAATGGGACTGTTTGCTCTTACCAATAAAGCCATAATACATGGAAAAAATTTAATTTTGTTCATTTGATTGCATTTTCGAAAAGAAACTTGTGTTTGGCCCACTCTGTATATATGTTGTTTTGAAATGGTTTTTTTCAATTTTTGAAAAATGGGCGTGCCAACTCCTTTACTTGGATTATTCTCATCTGTCTGAAAACTTTCAGTTATTAATTTTAAGGCCAATCACTGAAGAAATGACTGAAAAGTATCCAATATTCAAAAGTACCATTATAAGTACGTACTTTTGGAGAAAAACGTGGTATGACATCTGTTGGTACCTAAACTACCCTAAGTTATAAGGTTAGAGCAAAAATTCGAGTTTAACCTCTGGGCGGGACCCCACGGACCCCAGATATGAAGTTTGAAGTAGATCCGTCCACCCGTTTAGGCTCCAGTCTTAGTCACAGATAGACAGATTTGGCAGATCCAAGTTTTTTAACTTCTGTATCATAGAAATGTCAAGTTTTTTCACGAAAGCAAAACTTGCCCTAAAGGTATAGGCCCATTGTTTATGTTCATTTTTACTGCATATTCAATCATTTTGGCAGAGATGTTCTATAGTAATGTTAACACAGACCCGCGACTCAATGAAACTCGAAAGAAAGAAGATTGGTGCGATCGAGTCGCGCGGTTTTGGCTAAAACGAGACACCAGGCAACCCGGAAATAGATTCTTCAAAATGTGCATTGTCAAGCACGTTGGCAAACTTTGACACCAAAAACTCATGATCTTAGTCTTGTATCGCTCATCAGTTACAGTAATATGCGATATGCTCTTCAAAACAAGAACTTCTAGGCCTTTCGACGCCTATTCTGTCTTGTTCCAGATTCTTCGAGGAGATCTTCTAAACGCTTTAATGTTTGACAAGTAGGAGTACGGCTGGAGGATGTTCGGCTGCACCGAAGTTCAGTTTTCGCCAAAATCACTGACGCATTATTCTATGAAAGAAATAGTCAGAAAGAATATTCTGCGATCGTGAGGGATATAGCATTTCAAGGCTTGTCGACATGTAGTCCGCATCTGTTTACTTCAAAACAAAACTGACAGTTGCCGCCATATGCAAAAGTTATAGCATCTTCCAATATTAGTTGATACCTTTTGGGTCACCTTGTATGTTGTTGGGAACGTCACAGCGCCTACCCTTAATAAAACATTGACACCCAAACTGACAGACATATCTGTAAGAACAACCACGCATTTAAATTCGTCATCGTTCACAGTAATTCGTCATTTCGTATAATAAGATACGAAGACGTAAATAGATGCTCTTTCTATGCAAATAACTTTAATGTGAGATCTTTATTGGCCATGCTTACGAAATCCACTTAACTCAACTTAAGTTAAGCCATTAAACCATTTATAGCGTCGCAGATTTGCTAATTGGGTGTTGGAAAGGGTTGATAATTTTTATTACTAAAACCCATTCTAAATTAAGAAGAACCTTCTTATCCCGTGGCTATATGAACAAACAAGTTTATCGAATTTTTGACTTAGAGGACCTTCACTGTAACTAATAAAGCATCCGTTGAAATCTACAGATAAGGTTTATAGACCAACAGCTTGCCTCAATTGAGTACAATCAATCAAGTCTTTATTGTGTAATCCGAAGAATGTATCCGACTTGCGTTGCTACGCCTAACATTTTCGAGTTTTGCTAGTAATTTGAAAAAAAAGCGAGATGTTTGGAAGAAGTGTTGTTCTTTTCAATATTGAAGCTGATAGTTTCGGAACTGCAAAAACTATAGCACCAGCGATTGAGAGTGAAACAGAGTAAGTGTTTCTATCTATAGGGAAAGTAACCCCAAAAAATCTCACTTAAGTTAAATGTGTAGGTACTTCTGCTGAAGGCTGCATGGCTAGCAGATAATAAAACAGTGCAGGGCGAGGTCAGTAGTATTAATGCAAGGACGGACATTCCCTTTCGAAAGACGAGGTACCAGCCCCAAGTTCAAGACAAGTTTGCAAAGAAAGAAGCTGTTGGTACCGAAAGAGATACGGAGAACAAAATAGGGGATCAAGCCGTGGTCGATAAGTACATTGCCCACTTAAAATGCAACAATCGCTACAACATAAGAAAAGAATAAGGCTACGGCGTATAATATGAATAGGTCCTCGCCAAGGCCCCAAGTTCTACCGTAACTCAGCCAGAACCAGGTACATTCTTGGCCTATACTACGCAGAGGCGATATTTATCTAAGGTGGCCAGGCAAGGGACTCATCGAATGGTAATAGGATCAAACGGATGTAGTATTGAGGTCAAACTGTCACAGATGGAAACCCGGGGGGACCTCTGCCGTGTTTCGACTCCGCTGAGTTGGTCAGGGGATATCGGGTAATCCGTTAAGAGGACCAGTTGTCCAAGAGCTTTCTTGGCGAATGTGTCAATAAGATTAGTGACGCCAGGAAGGGCTTGAAGTTCATGCTTATTTCCGCCAAGAATATCCCCAGGAGACCTCGAGCCCGCATCACGATTCCTAATATTGTTTTTTCTGGTCTCTTAAACTACATAATTCGACGGTTCCGACGGATGACTGGACAGTCGTTAGGACAAAGAAACATCCTACTCCTTAGTAAGGAGGCTAGCCTGGTGACTCTGCAAAAAGCTTGTTATAACATGCGATTCGGCATTAGACACTTTAAATTGAATGCTTTTCGCCTATCTGATCTTGATGAGGATTTAGGTTAAATCGACGGCTCCGACACAAATTTCACCATCACCAATTCTGAAATCATAATCAACAACGAACTTTCGATAAATAAACGAGCACTTTCGACATATGATTGAAGAATTTTTTTGACCACAAGTTGAAGGCATTTATTTTATTTTCAACAGAATGGAGCTAATTTTACGTGATGGTGACATAAACTGGTCACACAGGATTGTCGGACTGGATTTTTGACGTTTAAAGGCGAGGAGGAAAGCGAAAATGTGACATATTACGGCAATTCGTATTTTTTAGATTTTTCAAAATTTCCTGAACACTTTTTGACGTTTGGAAATGTCAATGGCTGTCACTCGACAAAAGGGTGGCAACAAACATTTAAAAACTGAGAAATTGATGAACTAAACAATGGTAATAAGACAATAAACCAATTTAATTGGTTTAAACAACATTCAATTTATTTGTAAGAAGAATTTGTTGTTGAAAAGCAGCGCCAACTATTAAACGTCAAAAAAAAATCCGCGGATGTGTTCAGACACTGAACTCGCGAATGCCAAAAAAAATCCAGTTTGTCAATTCTGTGTAAACAGGGCACTTTCTTCTGAAAAGTAAACTCCATGTGGATAAGTCAACAACAATTGCACAACATGCGAACCGAAATTGACGAAATTAATGCAGTAATGTCTGAGCGAGTCCTTGAAAATGTTGATGTGCGCCTGTAGGCGTGTTTATGGTAGATATGGATGGATATGTGTGTCTAAAGCCGTAATATAATAATATCAGTCAACCAGGCTGAGTCCACGCAAAAGACAGAATCATAGTTTACGTCGCTCTATACAAATGACACCAGTTAGTGAAACATTGCAAGCGCTTTCTTGAAACAATACATGTCCTACGGCAAGAACTGCACCCGTCTGCAATCACTTTATAATAAAACATTTTTTATGGATGCATGCATGTATGCCACTCATTTTAATTTAATTAAATTAAAAGCCGGTGGAGCTTTCACACACAACTTTTAATTGCAATTAACTATAAGTCATCCATTGCAGAACTGCCAACTATCCGTTATTCACTAATGGGAAAAAAACTCGGATGACCTTAATTAATACCGTGACATCTTTCGCGCTTGAAAATTTTACAAAAAATTCCAACAAAAAATAAAATAACTACAAGAACAATACTGTTACCAGAACAGAAAGACTATAGTTTTTTTTTTTAATATTTAATTACATTATATTAAAGCTTACACGCACTTCGCTTGACACGATTGGCAACACGCACCACCATTAAATATTTTGACATATTCGGAGGTGGCATTTTGTCGACATTAAATTTTGTATACACACAATCAGATACCACGATTATTTGATGTGGAATATTTCAGATACATAAACGACTCGCAATCTAGTGAACTGTTATGACAAATAACTGAAAATAAAAACCAATTTTTTGAGGGGGATGTTGCCGTGCAAACATTCAACCCAGTAACCGGAAGTCAGGCCAATTGATTATTTTTGTTTTTTGCTTTTGCTTTTGCATTTGTTTTCAGCATTTCCCCCTTTGGCTGTGTTATTGTATTGTAAACGGAGAAGGAATCCCATCAATATACATGACAAAACAATAGTCTTAAGAACCCCTTAATACATTTTCCAATAACACTGGCAGAAAACGGAAATCAATTTTATATGCCATAATGCCTAAGGCGGCGGCGGCATCGGTGACAGCAGATGGAAAAGAAATTCATTTCCATTTATTGGATTCGCTTGTACTGTACTGGTTGATTATGAAGTGCTGGAATTAATTGCACGCTGCTTGGCACTTCCTTCCGAGAATCATAATTAACCACAAGCTACAGTGTAGGTGCTATGTAGGTGCGAGGGAATGGAAATCGTTGGCAACCACTAAAACCATAAATGGGCGACTTTCCTGTTTTGGGCTGGGCGGCATATGTTGATTTCCGTAAATGTGTGGCTATTCACCGTAATTAAACGATTTAATTCTTGGTAGAAGGCATTAGGCCTTCTCGACACATGTTGGAAAACAGACGAAACGAAAGTGTGGTTATGAACGAAAGTTCGGGGTTATGAGTCGAAAACTTGTTCAAAGTTGAATGGATTTTTAGGTGGGATTTCAAAATGTATCGCTAAGTTGTGAATGTTTGCAATTTGGAGTCGATGTTGGAAAGTTTTTTTTGTCTATTTTTGAATTCTTCTTCGATGTTTTTTATTGAAGAAGTTATACTTTGCAAAACAATTACTTCTACAATGAACAGTCGAACTCTGCTTACCTAACTTTGTTCGACTCATAAGTACGAACATTTTTAAAATACAAATCAATTCCAGGAAATCTCCTGCCTTCCTTGTTATGTTCTCTTCTTTTTCTGCTGCTGAATATAAAAGAAAAAGTGTTTTCTTAGAAAAGTGCATCCACTGCCCTTACCGCACGAATATACAGTACGCTGTCATAGGTATTTTCAGGAATATCGTATAAACGGATCGCCTACTTGAAAGGTTCCTTTTGTGATCAGATATTTACCATCAAGACAAGGTATCTGATCCAACCCAGAATGGCAAAGGGATGTCCATATACGATAGATACGTAGTCAAACTTCAGTTGATCTGTACTGAAGAGGCTGTTTCTCTACTTGATGTTACGTAGTTCATTTGACACCACGGCACTGCGTTAGGTGTCGATTTTCTGACGCTATTCCATACTACTGGCTGGCTAGCAGTCCCATTTGGTTAGAGCCTCAATGTCATGTCAGCGTCATGATAGTGGGCAACAAGAACAATTCCATTCACCTCTGGCGATCTCAACATCCTTATCCTCTCCAGTAAATGAATTTGGTTCCTCGAACTTAAACTTGTAATCTTTTTCAGTCTTCAAGACCTGTTGGCTGAAGTTGTGGTTAATAAAAGTCACTTTGATAGCCAAATTCCTGGATGAGTTACGAGATACGACATTATCGGTTGGTGAGACCACTTAGTGTAGTATGTAGTTGTCAAACACAATATCTAAAAAAAAAATTGACCAAGTACAGCACATGATCGTGGCCAAGATAGGATTCGTAGCCAACACAGTACTAACTATCTTGAGACGACGAATGATGAAGCATCCGTAGTAGTCACAGTATGCACAATTCTCTGCAGTGAATGTTTATTCTTAACATTCACGCGATCACAGGTCTTCACATAGTACTTCAGGGTGCCGCTGGTGATCTGGAAAGTCCATGGATACCATGATTTGCTAATTGGCACGTATAGTAACTGAAGCAGGAAAAATGTTCAGTGGAACGAAACTTTACGTTCTTACTAAGGGGAAGACTCCCAAACTAAAGTTGCTTGCGAGTGCTGCGACGTCTGTTCATAAATCTTGAATTTCTCACGTTCCCACGGAAATGAAACGTTCCAGATGATAAACCAAGTTTTTGGCGATGATTGTATGTCCAGTAAAAAGGTCAGGAGATCATAAATAATGAGCAACTTATTGGGCAACCGAAATCCGTCAAAATGAGCTAAAATTTTTATTGAGATTTATGCAATTAAGCAGAAGAAAATGAGGAAGATCGGGGCCGAAAAGTGTGTCCATTCTGCCATCTTTTGACAAAAAGTCGCTTTTTAACTCGCTGTCGATCAATCAATCAATCAATCATATTCCCTGACAGGATCGTTGTAAACGACGGTATTCAAATACTTTTTCATCTGGCAATACTGTTGTATTGTCAATTAGAATTTGTTCTTCGACAGTTGGAGCCAACTTGGTTTCCGTAAAATTCACTTCAGCAGTTTTCAACTCATGCTCGGGGTTCCTTTAAAATCTATCTCCTGCTCGATGATTTCAACTTTGGTCTCTTGAAGTTGCCCCTTGTTTAAGAGTTTTTAGCTCACTGTCTACTGGTTTCTTATAAACTATGGTTTCTTGAACTTCAGTCTCGCAGTTTCTGTTCCTGAATTTTATCTACACTTTGACTAGCAAGCACTTGCTCGGTGATGGCTACTTTCAAACTATCGGATTTCCTATTTGAACATGATCTTAAGGCACCGCTTTTCCCGGAAATCTGTGTGCCGTTCACAGAGGGAGTGTCACTCCAAGAGTTTAACGCATGGACAAGTAAGTCGATAAGACAGTTCTCTCTCCAAATTCGGACGAAGTGAAGGTAAAATGAAACCATGTCAGATGTCTAGACTGTTAGTGCTAAATGCCATATCGGCAAAAAAGGTCCCTGCTTTAAGAGCCATAAACCTTTGAGCGCGATAGGTAAGTTCGGTTTTCCAAAAAACTTGATCTAGTTAAGTCGTTTTACGCTGGAAAATTCATGATGTAAGGTGCAATCTCGCCGTGGCTCATATGGTTACTGCGTTGGACTACGAAGCAAGGTTCAATCTCTACTCTAGACAACACAACACCTCGTTTACGGAACCACCTCTCGCTAGGGTCTGACAGGTATCCGAAAGTACAATTATCATGAGAATGCTTCTCAAATAACAAATTACCATTCGGACACGGCATTAGATAATAGAACCTGAGAAGCTATGTAGGTCTCCGGTTACATAGACATGTAGCGCCAAAAATTTGCATTTGTAAAGTGCAGTATCGAAGTGACATTTTCGAACAGGATTTCTGTAATGAGATCCTTTGTCATGGTGCTAGGTTTAACGAGAATTGTCAGAACGGAACCGCGTGGAAAACCGCAGTATTTCTGGTACATACTCCAACTGAGTTGGGACCTCGAAAACAAAGTAAGTTTTTGACTCAACTTCTAGACTGTTTTACTGATGAGAAGTTTTAATCAAAAACTTTACCTAGCCTCTTCGTTTTGAACTGCAGAGTCTCTGTAACAGTCTCTGATTTTCAAAATTAAAAAACTTGAAATTTTACTCACTTTAAAGTGTATAATGAAGAATGTATTTCGTTTCAATGTTTCGATGGAACTACAGAAGTGATATTAATTCTGACCACTGTGTTAACACTCAAAATCCAGGACCAAGTTCGTTCCCTTACTAGAGCGTCACCTTCATGAAAATTTACAAAGTGTCTGCAGTTTCTTGCCAAAACCTTACACAACTCTGTTACCAGACTCATTCTATGTACTCCGCCATTAGTTGCAAACAAAAATTTGTTTATCAAGCAACTCTGCGTTCCATCCACATCATTATTTTACAAAACAAATGAGAAATCCTCCCAGAAGTTAATGTCCTTAAAACTATGCACTCTCATTATAACCCAGCCTAAAGCTGTTCCATACTTCAGACGATAGCAATTTCCAGACTCAAAAGAAAACTTTTATCAAAGAAAGTAAATAATACACGGTAATGATGGTAAAATAACAAAACCCAGCGAATGCATAATGCAAAATGACTTTTAATTAATCCATCTTCCAAACAATTCCCAAGTGGATAATTACACTTGCACGTGGATTAAATATGCACTCTATCCGGCAGTCGTTATACCATAAATGTACATAAAAATATTTAAATTAAAACGTGTTCATTGAAACAAGCTATCTAAAGTGCAACAAAGTGTTTGTATTTTTTGTAGAGGAAACAAATAAAAAACAGTGCTGTATGCAAGTAGAAAATAAAAATGCAAGTAAAAAAGAAATAGAAAGTGGAAAAAACAAAACAGAAAAGCGCATCAAAAACTCATTAGGACAATAATCCCTAAGTATCCTATATTTTCGAATGCGTGCCTTACCTCCAAGCAAACTACATCCGCACTAATAAGGATTGCATCCTTGTGGTGAAACCGCTTAACATATTTTTATCCTACGAAGAAAAACTTACTGAACTGCAATTAGAAAGGCCCAGAGGTGTTATTCCTTTTGTTTTTTTTTTTTTTTTTTTTTTTATTTATTTATTAAAAATTTTGAAAAATTCGTTTTCTTTTTATAAAATTTATGAGGAAAACAATCTGAATCTGCGAGCAAACATTTTATTTTTAATTTTTTTCTGGTAAAAGTTAACTGTCTTACAAGGGGTGTTTGAAAAATAAATCATCGAAGATATCTTTGAAAAAAAGGATCAAGGATCGCCGATTTTGACGCCAGTCATTCTGTGGAATCGGGTCAATCGGGTAGAAAGTTCCTTCATGTTTGGTTTTTTTATTTCTTTTCTGTACTATGTCTCGATAAGAACTTAAAATATAAATCGCGTCTCAATCCCTTCTTCTATTCACGCAACTCAATTTTAAATAGAACTGTCATTCTAGAGACTTTTATGGCTCCAGACAGATACCGATCTTATCGAATAAGGCCAATATCTGCGTGCATCTTCCTGCAGTTAATCTACTTTTTAAGTTCAACGTTGTGAATCCTACAAAGCTTAGGTGGACAGACGGCAACTTAATCCAGCCGAAGCTAAGTTACAGACGCCCCAACTATTTGCTTAAAAGAAAAGGATGCTCATAGCAATTATACATAGTAGGTCTCATCACTGGAGGCACGGCCCTAGGCTAATAATTTCTGTAGAAACTGCATTGATCAAGAAAAGACAGAAATTATTCTTCATCTCCTTTATACATACGTGCCATGATCTTTCCCCTCGAAGGAAATTACACTTAGCTGAACTGGCTAACGCCAATACCAATGGCCTCCAACTAAGCTCTTGCTGATTCCAAGAGTAATCTCAAAGAAAATTTGAGATCCATGTGGTATCATAATGGACTTGAACTTAAAATTTTTGGAACAAACTCATAATAACACCAAGGATAGGTTCTAGGCACTCCTGTACACCATAAGCATTACATTAGAGGACCATTAACTTGTAATTGAAGCTAATTGTTCAAAATACTAAAAGTATACACAGACACTATAAAGAACTTCAACGTAGAAAGACAAAACATTGTAAAAGCCTCTTCCAATGCCTTAAATGTTCAAAAAATCTTATGGATCAAATACTACGTACAAAAGTCATAGTTTTAAAGTCATTGCATCGAACTAAAGAATACTGACTATCAAATGTAGTAAAACAAGAAAGACCTTCAGAGAAGGAACCTACTTTTCTAATGGAAAAAAATTAACCTGAGGAAACCTAGAATCTTGCAATAGAGGTAATAGAGTGATGCTTTGCAGAAATTAGGCTTGTCGGGGTTTTTCAAGGAATAAAAAGAACATGTGATACTACTTAAGTACTTGCTTTACTTAAGGGGCTCACAACCCGTGAAGAGTCTCTGCCTGAGACAGGGCAATCGCAGTCGAACCTTGTAAGACTAGACAAGTCCAAAATTTACGACAGATAGACAAGGAAACTGGACCATAAGACTGCAATTGATTATAAACCAAGTTATGTGCGACCAAACCTGACCTGATACCTGAACTAAGACTTCTAAAAATTTACTCATAAAAATGGAACTAAGAAATCCTATAGAAGAAATAGGAAAAAAAAAACCTACCGATTCTGGTCTTTTCTTGAAATGATATTTTTAATAGCATTATTTAAAAGCAATGAGCCCACATTCTACATACATACTGAGTCATCACACAACAAAGTGGTACACAATTGGTTCAAGAACTGGCCAAGGGACTGGGACAGGAGTATTCGGGCCTAGGATCATACTGCAATTAAGTTAGAGAGAAAAAACAAAGGAAGAACCTGGAATAATTGTAGTGCAACACAATCAGACAAAAATTACAGAACCTATCATAATGAGAAAGAATAACTTCCGTATACTAACGAAAGATTGTAAACTCAAGGAGACAGTAGGGCATATCTGACGGAGGTCCCTACAGATTCTGCGATGAGTGCATTGAAATCCCAGATCATATGTTGGGATCTTGTGGAGCATTGGCCCACAAAAGACTGAAATACTTGGGTAAGTACCTATTATCAGGTGAAGATATATAGTCACTAGAGCCAACTTTCATCCTCAGATTCATAAAGGAAAGTGGATGAGAGACAGTGTTCTAGAAAAGATTTCTTTCGCCAAACCGTCGTAAGAGTAGATGATCCTTAAAATGATTCGGAAAGGAATCTCATACGATGGGATTTCTAATGAGAACAGATGGTGTAAGTAAAAGGCACAATAGGCCAAAAGGTCGCAGTGCAACATCTTCTTCAAATAATAATAATATAGGACCCAGGGTTTAACTTCTAACAACTATTCGAATGGTGAATTGGATGTTTCTTGCTGTTTTACTAACGAATATTAGTCAAATGCTAAAGAGAGGTTAGGACACGAAAATTCTGGGAATCGAACCTCATGGAAGTCTGTCACATATTTCACTCTAACCATGAGTTAACCAAAGCATTAAATGATAAACGAAAGGACGAATTGGCCGCCAAATTTATATCTTTACATATAAAAAATACTCGTACTCTGGAAAAGTTAAAAAATGCATAAATTTTGGGACTCGCAGTGGGTCTGTGTGCCTCTTAACAGTCTCTATGAAGGGAGAATTTCTTGGGGATGTACCAATCTTACCTAAATATTCTTGCTAATGGCTTGAACCATACTTTGGCTTTGTATATAATCTATTCATAAACTCTTTAGTTTATCCTGTTTGTCTTATACGCAAACCTTTATAGGTTGTTTTATGTTGTACGAGAATGTATCGTACAAACTAAGCTTCTTTTATAAAAGATTTTGTGACAATATTTTATTTTTCAAACAACCCTTGAACATATCAAAAGGTTTAAGGAATAAAACGTCAGTATTAACAATTGAGAACAAAAAAATAAAACAGAAAATCTGCAATTGTGTGAATAAATTTGAACAAAATGTCAACCAAAAAAATATATGTAAAAAGAACAGCAATTTAAATCTAGCAATTAATACATTAAGACATTGATTATTATTTGTAACAACAGAAAAACAAAAGTAGAGCGTTAAATAAATGCTTGAGAGAATATGCAAACATTGAACACTTAAACTTAACAACGTTATACCACAACTGCCAACATTTTTCAAATGAATACAAAACACTTATCTCACAGTAATATCACTTTGTATGAAAAAATAATTAAATTTAGCAATATTCAGGAATCCTTTATGTTAAGAAAACTTTATCAATTAATGTCATGTAACACAATTTGCAAATAACAACAACCACATTTATAAAATGAAAAATTTTTCGAACAAATATTGAAAATCATAAATAAATTTATGGATACTCACTCGAAGAACCTCCACCAGCGCCTGGTGGCGGATAAGAAAACCAAAATTGATGTGCCAGTTTGGTGTACCCTGTAGGGCTTTCTGAAATTCAAAACAGAGAAACCTCGTGAATAGTGTAAACTTATTTGGAATACTAAATAGTGTTGGAAGCACTGGATAGTAAGTAATGGGTTTTGGAATTTATGTGAGCGGGACGTGAATGTAAATTTGAGCAGAATGGGAATGTTCCCTGGAAGATGTCAAACCAGCAGAAGCTAATAAATGCTAACAGTTGAGGAAGAATCCCAGAAGTTACTCAATTACTCTATGTCAAACAAAAAACAAAGAAAAATAGCAGAAGTGTATGAATTATTATTTGAGTTGATAAAGCAATGGCTGCCATTTACTTTTTATAGATTATTTGAAGTAAATGTTGACCAGAACTGCGTTTTAAGTGGTCCATACGGAGAATCCAAATTTGAGTCACTTTTGTGACCACATTGGCTGGTATCTCGCAAATATCTAAGACTGCAATAGAGGCTGGTTTATCGGCATAGATGAGTGGCATCAAATTGCACTGTGAAATCGCTGGTCGATTCACTGATGCAAAACGAGAGATATATTGCTGTGTGGCATGTATCGCCATCTTGCTGGAACCACATGTAGACATTACATAAAATGACAATAATATGTCAGTTCGCGTACTTTCCGAAAACAACGAAATCTACGAAAAGTCACCAAATCCTGTTTGAGTACGTAAAAGTGGCCTAGATTTTCGTAGAAGAGAGCGCTAAACAATTTCCCAATCCAACGAGTTTTAGTGCAGAAAATTTCTTTGCTCTGAAATCTGACAGATACCTGTAAGAAAGTTTTTGTTGTTTGTGTATTTACACACATTTGCTTCTGACATCTAAAAAGTGGGCCAATTTCGTAGACTTAGCGTTTGTTTACTTTTTTATGATTGTACCAACTCTCTGGGAGAATTTTGCCCCCACTCCTTGAAATTTCACAATTTACGAAACTTGATGCAGAAAATACTGAGTATGTTTGACTTTGACACATGTCACGAATCACGCGTGACCTGTCAAAAATAGAGCACTGAAAAACCAAAGAACACAAAAATCACACGTTAAACAAAAGTAGATTTATAGGTGTATATTGGATTAAAAAAACGTTTGTTTTAGAAATAATAACAAGCATAGATGTTCAAATAAAAAATTATTCAATCCCAGATTGTATAAGATATGCAAAAAGAAAACAGATTTCTCGATTTCCTAAAACAAAAAGAGTCCGAAAACAGCTGATTTTTAAAAAGTTTGAAAAGTAAAGTAAAATTTGTGTGTGTTTTAAACTTTTGACAGGTAAAAAACTTGTGACAATTCGAAAAAAGTATGATAGTATAGACCAGATAACTGATGGTTTGCTTGTTACAAAATTGTAGAAGATTTCAATAAACGTACGAAAATTTAGCTCGTTGATATTTTCTGCGTTGTTTGTGTTATGGGTGTAGTATGGTCCTATGGTTTTTGTTACGATCCATGTTTCATGTCTATTCCTTCGATCTGATTCTAGTCCTGTGTTCTTTTCTAGACACTAATTTTGGTAAGGTAGGTACATAACGTACTGAGTTCATTGATTTGGTCTGTTCCCTTAAGTTCTGCACTAAAAATCGTAAATTCTTAAAGGGAGAAGTAAAAATACGAACGCTTGACACAACGAATGCCAACTTTTCTAAAACGTCTGCAGCAAAGACACTTCAAAATAACTAAAATCTGAAAAAAGAACAATATTTCAAAACAATTTGACAAATTATACACCACATACCAACAAAAATTTGTAGGGTAAAAAGTCGTAAGTTTTGTTTTTCAAAAAAATTTAAGAATTTTATATTTTAATTCGACATAACAACTGTTTTAACCTATTCGCAATTGGCTGAATAGCATTGTAGTAATCTTTCTGTTTTTGTGTACATTATTTTTTAAAAGAATAAACTATCTGAAAACATATATTTTGTTTTTTACATTTTCGGTCAACCGACGAAATTCAAATTTTTCTCGTCTTTTACTAAAGAATACGAATTTAAATATATTTGTAATATCTAGTGAACGGTTCCAAAATACTTTCCAGCTTCTTCCATAAATTCAAAAATCGGTTGTCATCGCCCGTCAAATTACTAGTTGTTGTTGTAATTTAAGATGAAATTGACCGATTTGTTGTTGTTTTTTAGGGTGAATTGACCGATTTAGGGGTGAATTGACGGATTTCTAACAAAGGTGCGTGAAAATGTAACAATATGCATGAAAATAGCTTGTAGGCAACTGGAAAGTGCCGGGAAAGTTTAATATCTCGTCAAACCAGTAAGAAGGCTTGAATGAAATCCTTTTTCTTTCACGGCATTCGTTTGTGTTCCATCTTCTACAAGTTTTCCACATTTAGTGATGCCATAATATTATGTACATATGTACTTGAGTAGTCTGTAAAACAAGAGCAACCGATGGTCCCCATCTAGGTGGGTATCCAACAACTTTTTAAATTTGTAAAAGAAAGTGCTGGCCAGGGGGGGGGGGAATTGCCAATTAGCTGGCTAGAATAGACTCGAAATCAACTGACCCTACAGACATATCACTCAGTCGTAGCGCTCATCAGTCTCCTACTGTCCAAAATGAGTTTGGACTTCCGCAACATGACCAACGCACGGTGGAGTACATTCTCCTCGTGACGCGATTTAAAATAACTTTGAGCCAAACTAAACAAAAAGGAACTCCTGTCACCATATTGGTATCCTCAAAGGCCACAACCCAATGGCAACCCACCTTAGAAGAATGGGAGTAAATACCACACACCTCTGCAAAGGCTATGGCACCATAGAGTCCTTTTTCGCCTGTGAATTCCCAAACCTCAACAGAACTAGATACTTGACGCTCGGAAAAGTATCTTTTGACGATCTCAGCGAACTAGGTAAAACATCACTAAAAACCACTGGTTCAGGACTATTCTGCTGGACTGACTCTTATTCTCTTTGTTTCAGGTTCAGGATTCATTGAGGTCCGAGTGGGGCTGCACTCTTGTGACTGCAGTCATCCCCTCAACTTACTTTTTTTCATGTTACATTCAAATTCAATGTTTAAGGATTGAACCAATCTAAATTCTGGAATGTTCGTCCCTAGCATCATCTCCTCCAGATCCTTCAACTTACATCAATCTATCCAAGGGCGGCTACTGATTTTTGTTCCACCCCACAATATTTCAGACAGCTTCCACCTCAAAAGTCGATTGGCTTTCAAACAAATAACGGCTTAAAATACCTACAACAACAACAGTCAAAATTCTGAGTATATACTTCAGCGCATTCACATGATTTGAAGCTCTAGAGAATCCCAAGTCTCGTCTCCCGTCACTCATTATCCCTCTAAAAATATCTCTCAAAAGAAATACATCAACTCAACGTTATTCCAAACAAGTTTAAGGTCGCCTCGGCCGCACAGCTTATAATAAATCATATTTAGACCAAGCACTCACACAATCCCATCCCAAAGTGTTAGTTTCCTTTAAATGTGTTCACCAGAGGTGAAGCAAAAAAATATTCCAAATTCCAAAAATAGCATAAATCCCACGGATTATGGCACTTAAACAATAAGACCAACAAATACTCTTCTTAATTAGCCATGATTGCGGATCAACAATAACACAGAAACACAACAAAAAATCCAAAAAAAAAAACACAATTCTGACACTGCACGTTACTTTTTAAGTACGATCCGTCCGGTAAGACAGAAAACAGGCAACATGCTCAAGCCATTAAGAAATATAAAATCACCAGGCACTCGTAATAAACAAATACCTTTAGCGGTATCCTCTTCATCGCACATTATCTTTCTTTCCTCTCTCCCTCTCTCTCGGTCTCTGGCTGGGAAAAGCACTTAGATATATATTAATATGTATCTAGATACACACAAGAGAAGCGATTTTCTTTGATTTCCTTTCTTTTTTTTTTTTTGAATTGCCCGAGCACTGTTTGTTTACTCGACGCTTTAATTACACCAAATTAACACATTTTATTTTATTTTTCTTAATAACGCGTCGATGTTTATTCGGAAAACAGAAAATTCCCCTTACTACGGATAGCCGTACTCGTACTCGTATTCGTACTATTGTCTTGAGAAAAGTATCGGATACATTGAATTATCCGCGGCGAACTGTTCGATTGAGTTGCCTCGGCTGGACGGGACGGTTAACAACATCCACTTGTTGTCAATGGCTGCTCTCTTTGGAATTGACTAAAAAGCAATGCCTGATCGAGAGCGTCTTCCTTGGTGTTATGTAAATACTAGATAAATACTCGAGAGATTTTGTATCGAAAATGTATACTACTTCGTCTTGTTGGATTTTAGAATCTAAAAATAAACACTATCTTGGCAGCCCAGTAATGTTCGACGTGAATTTTCGTGGGAATTTGGTTTGTAGATACGTACACCCACTGTCGCTGCTGTTAAAGAGTGTGTAGGTTGGAAGATTAAGATGCAATATATCTTTAATTGATTCAATGAGAGATATAAGAGCATTTGTTGTGCAGTGTGTGGTAGATGTTTGGAATACAGTTTAATAACAAATCAAGTGTGGGAAATTTTGGCTTATTTACGAGGATGTATCCTTGTGGAACATGTTGGCATGTGTTTGGTTTACCTATCAAGAATCATTTGAAATCTTGATATACTGATAAACATTCGTAAATCATTTACATTAAGTTAGGTAGACGGTGTAAGCAGAACGCTAATGCACAAGCTCTGCAATACCTTTGAAATGTCAGGAGAAACGTTGGAAGTGAACAATGTTTGCTATCGAATCAAAACTGCAAGAAACATTCACGTCAAGTATGCTGAACCAAGCACAGATACTCGTAGAAGTGCCGGTTGGATTGTGATGGAAATGTGTTATGAGGGCAATCAATTCAATCGAAATACATTCAATTATTCCACAGAACATCGGTGCACAATATGTTATACAGGATACTTTAAAGATGCATGTCTCTGGAGCAAACTCACAAGTGAGCACAGTCTTAGGGGCAGTTCGCAGAGAGTTGACTTAAAAAAATGGTTTGGAGAATCTATGGCTCTGTAAAGGGTGACCAGATAGCAATGGTACTTTTTCCAGTAGTTATTTTTCAGCACCTGTCAAAGTTACCAACGACATCCAGCTGTCAAAATATTCAGTAAGGCTTGGCATTCTATTGTGTGTCATTTCACGCTTGCAGACCAAGTAGAAATTATAAAAAAAATTCCATTGAAATTCCTGCTCAGTTGTACATTTGCAACATGAATTTCGTCGTGAGGTCGGTCGTCAACATGACTTCAGTGGTCAGGCAATTCGTCGCACCGTGGAAAAGTTTGAGCATGAGTACACTCTTCTGTTCCTTAAGCCACCGATTAGACAGAGATTGGAGCGAAATGAAAAAAAAATATTCGCTGTAGCGGCCAGTATCGAGGAAGACCAAGAAATGTCGATTCGGAGCCGATCAGCTGAATTTAGCATCGCCAGAGAGTTTGCGGTTGGAGTTGGGCCTACATCCGTCTAAGACTGTGCTGATGAACAGCGCTAATGGAAATGCTGGAAATGCTGGCCAAAGATACGGATTTTGGCTAAAAAAAATCATCTTCACGAACGAGGTTCAACAAACATAATCCACAAGTGTTCAAGTAAGCATCATCCACAAATATTGATTCTTGCGATTCTCGTTGCGATTTATGGCACGGTGACATCATTGGACCTTATTTCTTTCGAAATGAGGTGTCTCCACCATTACCGTCAATGGACTCAGATATAGAACAGACTTTCCCGAGCTCGACAATACCGATATATCCGAAATGTGGTTCCAACAAGACGGCGCTGCACGCCATACAAGTGACCCGAAGCTCGAAGTTGTGAAAGAGTTGGCAACTGGGTCATCTCACGGCCAGCGTTCATCAATTTGCCGCCATGAGCATGCTCGATGCGACTTGACAGCACTCGATTATTTTCTCTGGGCTACGTCTACACTAACAAACCAATTACTTTGGATGAGCTCGAGGTCAAAATTTGTACCTACTGCTTGAAGCACTGCTAGGGAAGCAGGGGCGGCCATTTGAATAATGTACCACTCTGCACATAACGGCATGAATGTAGCTTCAAAATAGATCCAATTTTATATCTCACACCGTGGTTGATAGTTCTTATCTGGTCACCCTGTATCGAAACTTTTTTAAAAATCTGACTAAATACATTCAGTAAAGCATTAAATCGAAGAATGACTAAGTCTTCTAGATTTCTCAGCGTCTCAACAGGCAATATTTGTGGCAATGACAATTGAAATGTCAATTTAAATTGCGTGAGCATTTCATTGCTGGCAATGTCAATTGTCAAATGTCAGTATGTCGTTGGACAATAAGTATTTGTGTACGTAATTTTGAAAGAATTTTGAGTTTTGGAAATTTAAAAAAAATTAAAGAAAACATAGATTTTGTTTGGACGCATAGTTTGACAGTTGCACTGAACCACTTTTTTCAAAATGGCTGAATTTGAAGTAAAGTGGTTTAGTGAAACTGTCAAAATTTCAAAGTCATTGCCTTTGCATTGGAAAGCAATCATTGCCATCTCGCCACTTGGTAATCAATACTGCCATCGCTACAGCGCACAAACGCTGAGATTGTCAAAGAAAGCTGAAGTTTCAATCTTCTTGATTGAAGCTTGATCTCTGAGGTTGGGTAAGGTACGATTTGTAGGTTCGTTTGATTTATATACACTTTTCATTGTATATTCCTGAGCTATACATAGATATTGGATTTTTGTACATACACGTCTCTGCGCCAAGTTAGTTCTTCTGAGGATGAAAATATGATTCTCGTTCACTTAAATGCAAGTCACATCAAACATGAGCTTCTCCCTGAACCGAGAACAATCCCCATTCACTTATCTCCGCCAACTAGCTCCCCGAATGTAAAGAAACCCTAACCAAACTGCATTAATTATTCAAAGCATTTTAAATTCAATTACATGAAATGCAATGCATCAGCACAACGGCACCGGACAGTCTTGGCGACTGTATTATTGATTCCATGGAATACGAGTGCTCCTGACGTCATGGCGACTCCCAAGTAAATGAGATTCAATTGATTTACTCTGTGTACGAGTACTCGTATAATCAAATATTTATATACGCTGTTCACTCATCCACGGAATCACACAGAGTGCATTTGTCAGAAGTGGCCATCAGCATTCTATTCTATTCTTCTTCTGACGCGTTAAAGTGCTTAGCTTGGCCAAGCTAATAAGGTAATTTCGGAATCGAAATTCCGAGAAAAGCATTTCCACTTCGCATCTCTGTGTCAGAATGTACACTCAGCCAAAAGCTAATTATGTTAAATTTATTTCTTCGTAAATTTTCCAAGACAATATCATTATGCGTCGCACCGAGAGAACCATGGTCCTTGAGAGCCCTAAATACTTGTCTATCCAAGAGGTATGTATTGTTCGGCTTTCTTTTGTGAGGAATCAAAACGAGCAAGGAGGTGTAATTGAGTAGGCTTGTTTGGGATGTGCGGGTGTGCATGTCGATATTGACAAAGAGCCTCATCGATTCGATAACTCTTAATTATTGTGTTGTCCTCCTTGGAGTCGATTAATATCCAGTCATCAAGTGGATGCTCAGCCGATTGTTTATCGGTAATCAATTAGGCTAAGGAAAGACGCGCAATGCTGGGATGGTTCTGGTCCTTCTATTTTTACGCTCACATACATTTAAGTTGCCATCGGCCTTGATTAATGGGCTTGATTTGTGGCAGCATAAATTGATATTTTATTTTACACTTTGCTGTTGTAATGGGTGGAAATGATTCGATGAAATTGCGTATGAATCGAATCAGGATATAATGAAAGTCCTTGCTATAGAATATACCATTCTATACGTACAAAGTATTAGAGTTCGATGACTCTAACATACGAAAAAGGCGTATGATAGCTGACTCGTCCTTTTGTAAGCTCTAATGATTTCCTTAAGAAAAAGAAGGTGCTGGGTCTAGATGGCATCCCCTCCAAGCTAATTCAAGCTACGTTCAATATACCGACTGATTTGGTACGCCTGCTTACACAGAAAGTGTGGGAAACAGAACGAATACCACGGAAGTGGAAATGGAGGATGATCATCAAGCTTCCGAAAAAGAGAAATTTGATGGATTGTGGCAACTGGAGAGCTATATGCGTCATCCCGAACGTAGCTCATATCAAAGAGCATTTAGATTCAACAATCGGCCTCGAACAGTCAGGCTTTAACGCCGGATCCTCCTGCATCGACCACATAAACGCCTTACGGACCATAGTAGAGCAATTTATGTAGGTCTCTGCTACTTCTACTGTTTATCTAGTTCGAGAAAGGTTTCGACAGCTTGAATCGAGATGGTATTTGGTCGGCCTTGCGCCGGAAAGGCATTCCAGTAAACTTATAGCTATTACCCATACTACATGGGTAATACCATGCACAATGGTAAGATGTCTAAAGATTTTTAAGTCCGAAGTGGAGTACGTCAGGGGTACATACTGTCACCACTATTGTTCTTGGTAGTTATCAGTCTTACTATGGAATTCGTTGGACCATGACATCACATTTTCTACGCTGCCCTGGACTACGCTGCCGATACTTGTTTACTTTTACATCGGATAATGGACTTCCATCTGATGGGCCATAATCTTAAAGCTGAGGCAAATAAAACGCAAGTCCTGAGCACTTTAAACACCAGCGCTCAGCTCAACATTGTCGGGTAGCTGGTAGAGAAAGAAAGTGAACGACTTACTATAATCAAGGAAGTGTGGCCTCGGCTAACCATGCTAAAAGTTACACCTGCATTCAGAATGCTATCCCAAGTTTGAAGAAGCAATATGTATCATCAGTTTAAGGAACAACTGACTATCAGAGAACGGACCATGAGCCTATAGGCACAACAATACGACGACGAAAGTGGCAGTGGATTGGACATACTCTCCGAACGGGGGGACAATGGAACCCGCTTACTCAGGATGGCAGGATACCCGGTGGTCTTAGGAGTACGTGGCGCAGAACGGTTGAGAAGGAAGCACGGCAACTGGGAAAGAGTTGGGGAGAACTGAGACACATTTCCAGAAACCGCACACGATGGCGCGTAGGCAAGGGGATACAGGACTTAAGTAAGTAAGTTATTCGATTGCTTTCTCCTGAGACTGAATAAGTCAACAATCATGGATTAATTCAATTGTGAGACTTATAAGTAATTGTCGTCTATACTATACATAAATATTCGTGCAGATAAAAATAGCAAACTAACAAGTCACGCTAAAGGTAGCATATTATAGCTCTGGCTTGATTAAACTCGAAAGCTGTTCGAATGATGCCTTCAGACGAAAATACACACCACATAGTTTCTGGATACTCCCACGAGCTTCTCTTGCAATCTGATGGGTCCGCAAGTGGGGTATTGGGATGATCAAGAAGTGTGGCCGAGATCTTACACCTACGCGGACTACGAGCCAACAAGAAAAAGACTGAATGAGGACCAACAAATCTGCTTCACCTGCATGGTAGTTTTTCAAGTTCGAAATATCAATTTCCGCTCAAAAATTTATTTAGAAGACTGAACAAAACCCTATCTCATTACCAAAACTGTCATATTGTCTCCGATGAAAACAAGGGGTAAGCACGACGCTCATGATCCATTATTTTTATGCCTTCAACAATCTTCGGGTGTTGGTTATTTCCTTGGACTTTATAGAGTATTACATTGAACACTTACTATGCAGTACGTGCACTGTGAATGGTAGTAAAAAACTAGGTTAAGGGAAATTTGAGTTCCCATTTCACCTAATCATCTAAAGGTGGATGTGTTGTATGAACTGCTTTGTCCCCATAACTTGTCTAGCTATCTTTTAAACTTTTTCATTTTTATCCATTCTACTGCTTGCAATGTAATTATTCTATATATTCGCTCCTAGGAACATTCTTATAGACAAGTTGGACAAAATCGACAAAAATTGTCCAATTGCATACACTTACAGTCGATTTCTCCGGCGCAGAATTAATTTTGAGAAAATTCTAAAACCAACACCCATTTGTATTGGTAAACGTAATAGGGGGGGTTAACAATGAACTGGCTTTGGTTGCGACCTTTGTAGAGGCTATCGATCATTTGAGTGTAGCGGCTAATCCAATAGGCTATCGTTTGTTTTAATTGAATATCGCTTCAACCCCATTTGTTAAACAATTAACGTGCAAACAAGTTTCTCCCATTTTATAATCTTCACAGAATTAGAAGAGGACACCTACATACATGATCGGGTGCTTAAGTGGTTAGTGTGTTGAACTACGGAGCAAGGGGTTCCAGGTTCAGTCCCTAGATTTCGTCTAGGTAACTTCATGAGAAAGCTTCTCAAATAACAATTTTCCATTCGTGGAAAGAATATATCACGTACAACACGAATGGTTGTAGTGTGGACTCAATGTCTCTACTTTTGTTGTCGAAATACGCTGGAACCATTAAAAAATAAGGCTTAATCAACATTCTTGGTGATTGGTGAAAATTTTGCACGCATAAATCCGATTTATAAAAGTGGCCTATACTCTTTGTAGTACCAAAGTTATTTGAAAAATTAGTAACTCATGGACTTTACTTTCAGTCAAAGGAGGAGCCAGGTCTTCCACTTCAAGGTAACCACTTGGGACCACTGTCGTTCGTTTGATTCGCGAACGGTGTTTATGACATTCTTAAATGTTAATTCAATATCTGGCAATTGTTTCAAATTTTTGAATTATTATTGCGATGTGTTATATAAAATTGATTGTGTCTTTATTTTGAAACATTGAGTAGTAGGTATATCATTCAAATGGCTGCGTCGGGTGCACTGGAAGTGTTTCAAGCGGTCGGCCTAATTTTTGATGAGTCGCTTCAATATGTGCAGCGGGATTCTGGCAATACCCTCTCGAATGTTGGCCTCGAGGCCGTCCAAAGTGGTTGTACAACAGATTTCACGACGACACTGCGTATTTACAACCAAGCCGGAATTTCGAAAATTTTCTTAATAATTTTCGCACATTTGAAAGCCTGAAACGATTCATGAATGGAAAACCTCACTGAATATTATGACACTGAATAATATGACAGCTGGAATCCATTGGAAACTTTGACAGCTGCTAAACCATAACAATTGAAAAGAGTATCATTGCTATCTGGTTACCCTTTACTGTTAGCAAGTAAGACTCTATGGCACCGGAATGTTCTCGATATCCGAAGAAAAACTATTGATTGATTATTTTTTACACACAACTACAATTACGTACGCCTAGTATGTCACCCTATTTAGAAAACGTTTTTCAAAAAGCCAAACGGTTTAAACGATAAAGTTTCAGTTCACAAGTCGTTACTTGCAATAGTATGCGCTGAAGTTTTGTCGCTTCTTAAATCTGGTAAAGAAACAAAAGTGAAGACACAGACGCAGGATTGTTTGACTATTTTTGGGACAAATGCTTAGACTGGCTTTTTTAAGTGATGACAGAGTGGAAACAGGTTGCAGAAGGATATATTGAAAAGCAGTCTTTCAATTTTATACCAAAAATGTTCCTACTCCTACACTTTAGTTGCGTTTAGTCATGATGTACAACTTATGTAATCGCACACATGGCAGACTCAATACTAAAGGTTGATGGAATAAGTTTGCACAAAGAAAACAATCATGGCAAACAACCCAGTCATGCTTCTCAGTCGATTGTTTCCCAAAAGAAACCGCATATGTATTTCAAAGACACTTTACAATCATATCGTCCTGCAAACCCCCAACAGATTGAAATATTCCAACCTTTTACGTAAGTCCAATGCTCCGCTCGTGTCGCCTCGTATTTCCTCAAATCAGCGTACACTTTCTCGAGTTCCAACGACGACGACGGCTTCCCATACATAGTTTGTTTCAGAATTTTATGAAACCCCGCACTGGTGTTGCATATAAAGGAGACTAGCGAATAGTTTTTCAACAATTTTGTGTGTTTTCTCGACAGCCATCATAAAACTTTCGAAATTATTGTTCAAAGTAGCCCCCTCACTTGTCGATTCTCATCCGCGTGGATACATAGATTATCCGTTTAATATATTGTACGAATCCCAAAGTTGATCTTATAAATTTCCCAAGTAAATAAATTTAACAATTTCGATGTTTATCTAACCATTAAACAACATTTGCTAGCTCCACCTTCACGACGACGGCAACGACTTCGACGACGACGACGGCGACGACGGTGATGATGACGATGTTAGCCTTCACACAGGCTGTCCACACTATTGCAGTCATTAGTTGGCATCCTGAACGCGCGGTGTTTTGTTGGCAAATAAATAATTTCAAACGTGATTCGAAGAGAACGTGTACCCATGTACAAACTGTATATCCATCAGTAAGGTGAAAAATATATGAGCCACAGACGAGGAACTTTTTTGTTTGTTTTTTCAGCTACGTGTGCTACATTCTCTGTATCTATCCCGACCAAACGAAAGATAAACAATAAAATTAACACATTTTCCTACTCTCCAGCTATGTAGGTGCAAATTAAATTTCAAAAATCATTAAAGTCCGCAGCGCTGCATGTCAGGACGGAGGGGAGGCCACCAAGCATAGAAGCATATGTACATATGTCCTGCGAATTTAGGTTTGAGTTCGTGTTCTCTGCGGGTGGTGCAGTTTCGCGAGAAAAGAAAAAAACAAAAAGAAGGACGAAGGCGCCGTTGCCATTAGACAGCTGGTTATACAACATGGATAAGTTATTAGTTACTAAAACGGGTCAGAGAAAATTAATCGCCTTGTGTTCCAATAAAATGTTCACTTAAGAGTGCCTTAGTCGGGTGAAGAGAGTCGCTTCCTCGATGGTGCCAATGGATTCTGCCGCAAACAAAGTGCTAACAGGCATATTCCATTAGACCCACTCCACAGCATGATTTACCTTCACACTGTGTACGTATGTACCTACTCCTTTTTTTTACTTTTGTATGTAAGAGGCTTATAGTGTTCTTGTTCTTTTTTTTTTCTTTTCTGTTGTTGTTGTTGTTGTCTGGTTGTATCTGGGTGATGCAGTGTGTTGACAGGAGGGTTCCAAGGATATTTATTGCTTTCACGATGATATAACTTTTAATAAGCTGTGATTAAAGTCGGGCGTATGTTGTTCAAAAGGGGTGCTGGGGGATACCAAGTGAAATCGACAAAGGGATGGGTAAGTGTGCTAAATTGGCTGGCGGAAGCGATTGTATCTAATACTCGGTAATTGGATCAAATGGTACCTTCAAGGTATAATTTTCGTTTATTTACTTTAATCAGGAATTTTGCATCTTATTTGCTGGTAAAAATCCAAATGTTTTCATTCGATGAGGGGATATAGGAAGAGATAGCTAATTTAGGATATAAACTGCTATAACAGGCAACAATTATGTTTACCTTTCACCAAATTGGTAAGAAAACAAATATTTGAGAACTTATAGTGCTCATCCAGGTTGCTGTAGTTGTTGGCACATTGTTGGTCAAGTATTGAGATTAGGATTCGACCACGGAAGACTACTTCGGGCCTATTTGTCATATTTGTGCTCGTAGGCCATTTTAAATTTCATTAAAGACTCAAAATTTTCCAACGAACTAAGGAAGGAATCAAATAAAAACGAAAAGTAGGTCAAACAAAGTTCCAGATGAAAGCGAGGTCGGAAATCATTGAGAAAATAGATATTAAACTCATGCCCCTCTTTCTTTTTAAAACACATTTGTTTACGTTGTTTTGTTTTAATTTGTTTCTCGTCTGTGAGTAAGTGCGCGGATTGGCAAACATCTCTTGGGCTAGTCTAAGCTGCAATCGATAGATGCCAGCATTGTAAAATGGTTTTGGCTGAGTGTATACCAACATAAGCTGCGATGAAACAATCAAATTTTGTCAGAAATTTTTACTGTCAATTGTTGAAAACAAAAAGTTGCTATGCGATTCAACTAATAACATCTTTTTCGACTACTTATCCTGCCGCAGTGGAGATGCTCAGTATGGCGATTGCGCTAGGGTCACCTATGCTGTAAGGCTTCTGAAAGAGGCTCGAAGCTAAAGAGTACTCTCTAGAACCTGTAGAGATGAGGAAGAGGAGGAAACCATGTCACATATTTTGTGAACCTGTCCTGTCCTATTTTGAGAAGGATTTAGCCAGACTAGACCTCAGCAGAGTAAAAAGCTTCGGACTCCGTTTTGGAGTGAATTTTCTACAGTCCACGGCTCTATATTAAGATTAGTTCGATCAACATTGTGGTTAAGTGACTAATTCGCCTGCCCGTACCTTTAGAAAAAATATACTTAAAGTTAGAGTCAGTAGGTCATCTTCTTCTTCATGGACAGGTGCCCATGTGGTTGATCCTGCGACTTAATGAAAGATTTATTGCACCAAAAAGCCTTTCTACACATTTTTTTCTCCTTGACAAACAAAGTGCCAGGGAGTCACAAGGAATAGAACCGACTTTCTGTGTCAGGTTAGACCTCCTCAACTCACAAACTCTCTGATACCATCTTTATCTTGGCAAAGAATTTTCTTGTATGCTAGACCAATGGTTTTGGTCTGAGACATTTTTCCAAAGGTGTAGGCGAAGTTTGTGTTCCTAGTCAAAACATCAACCAGGCCCATTCTAAAGCAGTCATAGATAGATTAAACTTCTACGATTCACTAATGACCAGGAATCTAACTAGCAAGGGATTGTAAGGCATCCTAGCAGCACTAAGTTGGACGACAGTGCTTTAAGCGTTAATTGACTATCCGAGAAGATATGTGTTCTAACGCCTTTAATACTTTCCAGAATTTATTCTGGTTCCGTAAATAAAAAAATTGGACTTCTAGAGTCGAATACCGGAGTAGTATTCCCAAATAGCCTGTCGAAATGATCCTATTTATGAAGTCTATATAAAGCTCTGTCCTATAGATATGTGTATATTGGCCATGTATCCTAAAGGTACACTCAGTGATATATGTATGAATTTAACCTCACTGGTCTGGAGTAATGTGTTCCAAGATGGACCTATGTATCTCCATCGCTAAAAAGCAATAGAATGGTCTTGCAGGGAAAGTCTTTTCTTTTTGTCGCACTATTCTAATGGTGATAATCCATATTTAACCTAATAAAGCGCACCAAGTCATCACTAGGACCCATGGCGATGTAGTGTAATCGCTGTAGATTCACTAGAAATTGTCTATGACTACCGAGAGAGTGCCTCTTCTTTTTAGGAGAACTTTATGATCTTTGCTCTTAATCTCTCCCACCCACTTCCAAGGTAAGAAAAGACTGGAATGAATATAACTTCTGACAAACATTCAAGAGTTTAACATAATTTTCTGCCATAAATACTTTGCTTACTTATTCAATAAAACTACAGATTGCCAACTTGAGCCTCTGCTTCGGTCCATAAAATCCTTGACAATACAAGTAATCCCGTAATGTCTAAATTGGCTATATTCAATGCCAAATCGTTTCCCTAATTTCCAAATATTGATTTAAAAGTAAATTTCAGCGAAACCTCTCTGCGTTATTCAAATTTATTTCCCATTCAACTTAAATTAAATTTCTGAGTGACCTTCTCCAAGATGTATTCAATGGAAGAATATTCAATTACATTATAATATTAGTACCAGCGGCATTCGAGGAAGTATGTAAATAGGAATCGATGAATGGAATAAGTGGATGAGCAAGAGCACCCTGCTCATCCTCATAATTCTTTAACCAAACGAGAAATATGTTCGTTTATGTGTACAACGTTTCGGGCTAACAAACATCATTAAATGAAACAAAAATTAACCACACTCTACATGCCAACATGACAAAAGCGACTAATGAACTTTTCGTCACATTCGCCATGTGTTCGCCTTTATAAGTTATTACTTCCACGTGTTCGCAATCGTTCAGCGGAAGATACTCGAAGTATTTAAGCAAATAACCTTCTAACCCATCCGTCTTCCTTCAATCAACGCTTAACGTGCGAGTATTGTGCTACAAAGCAAGCCAGCTGACTAACATTCAATTTATCATTTGCTGCCAACAATATTTCGAAACGAAATGCATTTATCATTTCAAAAGAAAAATCAAACAAATCTTAAAAATTGCATTTTTTCAAAAGCGAGACAGAGGAAGAAAAAAACAAGAACGCACATCGATAAATCTAGAGGCAGAGGGAATTTTTGGAATTTTTCCATACCCACGATTCACTACTGAAATTCTTGGCACTTACTTTGTGGTTGAATGGTTTTTTGTTCATAAAACTTGTGTTTATAAGTACTAAGGCGATGAATACTGATCTGGGAGTGGATTCAGTACACCCACCATTAATTTCGCTAAGTATCAGTTCAATTCAATTGTTTTTGTTTATTGAATCTTTCACAATGAAATTACGGCCATTATTTCTTGACATCGTTAAGTGCAATTTAATTGAATAAATCCTGAACAGAAACTATCCAATTATAGTGTAGGGTGACCAGATAGCAATGATACTCTTTTCAATTGATATGTTTTAGCTGTCAGAGTTATCAATGACATTCAGCTGTCAAAACATTCAGTAAGATTTGCCATTTCAGTTTGCATCGTGCGCAACGTGAATTTCGTTGCGCGGTCGGTCGTCATCATGGTCTCAGGCAATTCGTCGCAGTGTGGAAAAGCCACCAATCAGACAGAGATCGGTGCAAAATGAAGAAAACATAGAATCCGTAGCGGCCAGTATCGAACAAGACCCAGGAAGGTCGATTCGGCGCTGATCAGCTAAATTGGGAATCGCCAGAGGCCAACTCGGGTTATTTTGCGATTGGATTTGGGCCTACATTCGTACTGAGAATTGAAACCGAACGACCTAAGACAACGCCGTGAGTTCGCTAATTGGGCGCTAGAAATGCTGGCCAGAGATCCGGATGTTGGCCAAAAAGTTATCTTCTCAGACGAGGCCCATTCTTGGCTCAGCCACTACACAACAAGCAGAATTTCCATTATAGAAGCAAACACACAATCCCAAGTGTTCGACCAAACTTCAATAAGTATAGAATCGATGGCACAAACGTATGGCTTATGTTGTCAAAGGAACTAAAAATAGACCTCTAGGCAAAGCTGTCGAAACATGATTTCAACAATTCTATGTACACAATGGAATTGTTGAATTCATTCTTCAACTGTCACCTGGATGAAAATAAGTACACCCTAGCGGCAACGTAGTTCCCATCTCCGGCCACCATTGAACTTTAAAAGAAAAAAACAAAAGGTTCAGTCAAAGAAGTACATCCCTCTTCACATTCGTCGCATGTTCCAGTGTATTCTATAAAATTAATTTCTATTAGGATACAAAGATCCCTATACCTCTGGAGATGTTTTTCTTTTAAACTTATTTAATAAATCATTATTTTCACTTGGCTTTTGAGTAAAGTCATGAATGTCATGATTATTTGTAGCCCCACGGGGTTACATGCTATACAAACAGAAATGAAAAACTTTCCCAACGACGACTGTTAAAGGTTGATTTAATGTGACACATAAAGTCACCCAATGAAGTTGCGTTTTCAAACTTTATACAAATGTACATGGATCCCCCCTCGGCTTCTGGAGGATTCACCAAGTGGAATGATAAGATACAGCTTGAAGGTTCTCTCTGTGTCTCTGTTCAAATTTGCATTTCAGGTCACATAAGTCATTAGTCAGAATCGACATGATGGCGTATGAAACAAAACGTGACCTGACACAAATGCTAGAAGTCCCAGCACTCATTAGCCATCATGGTTTGGCCATTATATCAAAGCGTTCACGCAATTGATAAATTTCTTCCCCACAAGTGTTTTAGGTCCTGGCTATGGGGGGACATTAATGAAAGTCAATAAACAATCATTAATCTTGAACTATGTGTGTCGCGTTTGGTGATCCTGGGTTGGGTAGGACTGTGTTTTAGTTTCAAAACGGGGGCTATACCTATTCTTGGAATTCAGGTAGTCATTGCGAAAAGTTGTGTAGATTGTATCTTGTAAAACTGGTGCCATTTGTGTTTGGTTTGTCCTTTGTATCCTTGTATGTCGAAGCGGCGCACATATCGATTCTTGTAAGGGGACATCTGTAGTTCTGCCGGCTGATGAGGGTCTATTGTATAAATATTTTTAAGTAAACCGATATGTCAAAGTCCGGGAAAGTTAAGGACTTCATCGTTCGAAAAAAACTCTTTGTCTTTGAAGTAAAAAAATCGAAAAAAGGGGATGTTGGTTTGAGGTATGAGTGTACAATCTCCTGATAAAAGGTTGTTTCTAAAAGCCTGATGGGTGACACATGCTAGCAGAGATGTTAAATATTTAAGCAATTCATTTCCCGAGTTGCTTTTCATTGAGTGTATGAGGAACATTCCAGTATTGCATCAGCAGTCATAAGTATCGATTCGTTAAGTTAAAAACTCAAAACCATATTCAAACAAGGACCGTATAAGGATCACCTTAGAAAGACTCCCTGGTATGACAAAAAGTGGCCAAACGAGTACATACTTGCAAGAAAGAACTACTTTTAAGAGTCTGTGAGGCAAGCGTCTACAAACAGGTCTGGCATTGTTCAAAATTAAGGGGATTATCTCACTTCGCTCGCTTATTCAATTTCACCTTCTGCCTCGCTTTGTCTGGGAAAAATGAAAAAAAAAAAATTCCAGCGAAAAATTTACGAAAATGGGTTACGCTTACGCCACCTCTACCTTCTCGTGGCTCACTTAGAGTCAGATATTCTGTTTCAGTGCATCGCGAGCACAACCGAGCATACCTTCTGCCTCGCTTCGTCTGGGAAAAATGACACAAATTTCCACCGAAAAGTGTCTGAAAAAATGGGTTACGCATACGCCGCCGAGCCCGATACTGACATCCAGAATCCACCTTCTCGTGGCACAATTCAAGTCAGATATTCTGTTTCACTACATCATGAGCACACACGAGCTTAGCTTCCAACAAAATGACAAAAATTTCCACTGAAAAGTGTCTGAAAAAATGGATTACGCATACGCCACCGAGCCCGATACTGACGTCCAGAATCCACCTTCTCGTGGCTCAATTCAAGTCATATATTCCGTTTAAGTGCATCATAACCACAAATGAGAGTAGCTTCTGCCTCGCTTTGTCTGGTAAAAATGACAAAAATTTCCACCGAAAAGTGTCTGAAGAAATGGGTTACGCATACGCCACCGAGCCCGATACTGACATCCAGAATCCACCTTCTCGTGGCACAAATTAAGGCAGATATTCTGTTTCACTACATCATGAGCACAAACGAGCTTAACTTCCAACAAAATGACAAAAATTTCCACCGAAAAGTGTCTGAAAAAATGGGTTACGCATACGCCACCGAGCCCAATACTGACATCCAGAATCCACCTTCTCGTGGCTCAATTCAAATCAGATATTCTGTTTCACTACATCATGAGCACAAACGAGCTTAGCTTCCAACAAAATGACAAAAATTTCCACCGAAAAGTGTCTGAAAAAATGGGTTACGCATACGCCACCGAGCCCGATACTGACATCCAGAATCCACCTTCTCGTGGCACAATTCAAGTCAGATATTCTGTTTCACTACATCATGAGCACACACGAGCTTAGCTTCCAACAAAATGACAAAAATTTCCACTGAAAAGTGTCTGAAAAAATGGATTACGCATACGCCACCGAGCCCGATACTGACGTCCAGAATCCACCTTCTCGTGGCTCAATTCAAGTCATATATTCCGTTTAAGTGCATCATAACCACAAATGAGAGTAGCTTCTGCCTCGCTTTGTCTGGTAAAAATGACAAAAATTTCCACCGAAAAGTGTCTGAAGAAATGGGTTACGCATACGCCACCGAGCCCGATACTGACATCCAGAATCCACCTTCTCGTGGCACAAATTAAGGCAGATATTCTGTTTCACTACATCATGAGCACAAACGAGCTTAGCTTCCAACAAAATGACAATAATTTCCACCGAAAAGTGTCTGAAAAGATGGGTTACGCATACGCCACCGAGCCCAATACTGACATCCAGAATCCACCTTCTCGTGCGTCGTGAGCACAAAGGAGCGTAGCTTCTGCCTCTCTAATGTTTCCTAGGTCTCAAATCATACGTCTTCCACTGCGTGGTGCAATTCGAAAGCAAACACAATTTTCTAAGAGAAGGCCGTTGAATCCATAAAACTTTCAGTCAGTGTAAATCCAATCTACAAATCCGTAACTTATTAGCGAGGCTATAATCACTACAGATCGTAATTTAACTTCCAAAAGTATGAGTAGAAAGTAAAAGATTCAATTTCGCTGTGATAAGCCCAAACAAAACAACATCGTTCGGCACTAACTTCTCCCACGTTCATCCGAGGACTCGCAGAGAGTCAGGATAAGAGGCTTTCGACAACCTGCACACGATATGCAAGTATGCTCAAGCACAGGCAACTGCAAAATCTCATACAGTAAGTGGCAGTATTCTCCTGCGGTTCCCCTTTGACACACCGAGATAGTCCTTTCCCATCTCTAGAGTAAACGAAATGCAAAGTATCTACTTCAAAAAATTAAAAAGTTCACCTTAAACTACCAAAGCCATCCAGGACACGTGTGTACACATATCTGTGGCAAGCCTCCTTGCATTGCTGTTTTTGATTTATTCAAATGGACTTGCGAGACCCTCCCTTGTGACCGGAGACAATATTTATTGCAACCACGTCACAAAGTTCTGTAAAACATATTGCAGTCATCCGTATGATGAATTGTATCTAATACTTCACCCGCTCCAGGCAGCCGTACAGGTTCACACTCTCACATAAATCAGATTTCTAATGCAATTTCCATAACGAAAACGCTCACATTCACATGCCAGTGAATTCGATTTGCCAAGGACATCAGAAATTAGGATTTAAATTGATTAGCCATCAAACAAAACATTTATTGCCGAGTTCCTGCTAAACTCGAGCTCATCAAGCTAAAAGCTTTCACAGAAATCAATTATTCAGCTAATGCAGTGAGTATGTCTTTCGTCTCTCGAGTGTCAGAAGTCGGTGGTTTATTTACGAATAAGTGCCCATAAAGTGCTCCTTTCAAGTAATTTATTTACGAGACCTGTAATGCACTCATTACAGACGTTTATTTGGTTGGCAAAAGCGTGTGTGGTTGATCCAGCCGGCTCGGCGGTGTTTTGAAAATTCAATCAAGATACATGCCAATTGATTTATTTTTACTGGCCCAGAATTTTGATCATAATTTAGGCCACGGTGTGGTTGTTGTACACCTATGTGCGTTGTGTGGTCTGCCAAGTGGTTTGGTCATTTGCACGTACCTCGCAAGTGGCCTGAATAAAATTTACAAATGCAAGTGATTTCTTAAATAGAATCGATTCTTTGCTAGCAGTTCGTTCCCTTGTACTACTTTCCAACTTGATTTTACTTTTGGTGGAAACGCAACTTTGTACTTATTTTGCTGGGTACAAGCTAAAACTGAGACTTTCAAACTAGAGCTTACAGGTTTAAGAGGGGATATGCTGCGGTTGAAGTCAGAAATGGAAAGATTTGAGTTACTCACTCCGGGGTAGACCTGAGCCTCCAGCAACAAGCTTTTCTTGGTTAACTGCCTCCATTTGCGCACTCTAAGTTGATTGAGGTCCATTTTTACTTGTGGCCGCCACCTAAGCCGAGTTATTCCTCTATTTTGTTGTCCCTCTGGCTTGGATTCGAAGACTCCTGGGACTAGAGCATTAGTGTCCATTCGCTCTGCATTTCTTAGCCATGTTAGGCGACTGATGCGTACTTTTCTGATCAGGTCGATGTCAAAGCTCCTCCAAAGCCTGGCAAAGCCTGGTAAATGCTCTCAAATCTGCTTAGATTTCTTGACAAGGCCCTGCTACTCAACTGCCTTCTTAGACCAAAGAAACAGCGATTGGCAAGAGTAATTCTTCGTTTGACCTCTGAAGTTATATTGCTTTTAGAGCTTATAGCGGAGCTGACGTAGAAGAAGTCCCTAACTGCCTCCAAGTTATAGCTAACTATTGCTACGTTCTGTCCGATTTGTCGACGTTGTGTGGCCCTTCTTGTTGACAGCAAATACATGGTTTTTGTCCTCATTCACAGCTAAAACAACTTTAGCCAGTGACAACTCGCTGTGTCCTGCCGATGATATCAATGTCGTCAGTGCATGCAAGTTATTGGAGAGACTTCTAGAAAATTGTACCTCTAGGGTTTAGCTTGTGAGTTGCGTATAATGTTATGAAATATGGTATTGAAGAAGTCACGTGACAGTCCACGTTGTCTGAATTCTTTCTTAACATCAACGGAATCAATATGATTGTTTCCGACCTTTATAGAGCAGCTAGCGTTCTCCATCGTCTGACGAATTTGGCAGGGATACCAAAACTAGACTCTGTAGAACTCGTCTCTATAAATACTATCAGAAGCCACTTTAAAATCGATAAAATGATAGTGAGTATCGTTCTGGACTTCTTGGGTTTTCTAGGATCTGCCGTAGTGTGAATATTTGGTCGACTGTGGACTTACCCGTTCTAAAACTCTATAGTTGGCCCAGTTTAGATGGTCTCCTCTTTTGTGGATCGAGCAAACAATGCTGAGGTTCTATTCATTAGGCATACTTTCCTCCAACCAGATCTTGGAAATGAGCTGGTGTGTGCTCTCCATCGAGCCATCTACGACATCCCTCTGGAAATCTTGACAGAAAATCAGTGTCATACCTCCGCGGAACGAAATGAGTCACTTGACGCTTGAACAACGTTGGGAAATATTGAAAACTTATTGCCAAAGTGAGTACTGTGTAGCCCAAACAGGGCGTTATTTGAAAATAAGTTTTGGCCGAAATGAAGCACCCACCGCGCCTGCTGTACGCAAGTTTGTGCAAAAAGTTCATGAGACTGCTATGCCAGTGGACAACATTCATGGTCAACATCATCGCATGGTGCGCACAGACGAGAATGTAGCTGCTGTAGCCGACTCAACATTTCACCCACTAGCCTGAACAGAACTCTGCACAAAGATCTCGGATTATTCACTAACAAGATCCAATTGACTCAGCATTTGAAGGCACATGACGATTCGTTTCGTTATCGCTTCGCAGTTTGGGCCTTACAGCAGCTTGAATGGACAACGATTTTGGGCGACGAGGCGCATTTTCATCTCGGCGGCTACGTTAACAAACAAAATTGCCGCATCTGGAGCTCCACAGAGAGTGACTGTTTGGTGCGGATTGTGGATTGGTGGCAACATTGGACAATTTTTCTTCAAAAATGAGGCTCAGAACAACGTTTTCAGAGCCATGTTAACCGACTGTTCCTTTACTTAAATTGAAGACATGAATTTGGACGACTTCTGGTTCATGCAGGATGGCGCACCATGCCACTCAGCCCATGCCACAATCGATATTTTGCGCATCAAATTCCCAAATCGTGTTATCAGCCATCCGCTTCGGAGCTGCGATTTCACCCCTTTGGACTGTTTTTTGTTGGAAACCGTGAAAGACCTATGTTATGCCAACAATCCGGAAACAATTCCAGCACTTAAGGCCAATATGATCCAAGCTACAGCCTGAAACCATCAACAAGGTCTTGGAAAATTGGAGTCACAGAATGCGCTACCAGCCAAGGCAGCCACTTGAACGATGTTGTGCTCCATAATTAATGGGAATGTTTGCTTTTACTAATAAAGCCATGATACATGGAAAAGAAACTTATAATTGGCCCACCATGTATACGTCCGCTGTGTCCTGGCTATATAAGGGATTTCTCAATCCTCGTGGTAAGTTTCTGAAGAGGCATATTGGTTCTCATGAAGTGGATTCCTATATAATGGACCCAGATGTGTCTATAAATTATTTTTACAATTGTTTTTTGGACAAAAGAGGTTGGAATGATTTCGAAAGATCCGTTGGTCTCCGACCTGCTTCGGGTATAAACCTAACCATTTTGCATTCGACACGTACCTTTAGTTTAAGATGCCATTTAGCAAGTAGTCCTTCCATCAGTAAACCGACCAAAGGCCATTGTCAAACTCATTTCGAAATTTGGAAGCATTTTCGTTTCACTTATTCCTCACAGCTTGACTGGCAATAGATTTATGAAAATCCATGGTGTCGTGCACCGCAATAGCCCAGTCCCCCGCGGCTTGCCCCACAGGGGCACAACTCGTGCAGCTCAATATTCCATTTGATTTATAGGGACACGTGTATTTGTTGCCAGCATTTTTACAACCAGTCATAACCCAATTACAGCCAGATTTATTTGCATGGCCCGAGCAACAGCCCACTCTGGTGTTTTGCATCTCGATAAGTTATTTATTTATCTTTCATATTCCTTTCACTTGTTGTGGCAGAATATTAATGACCCACTTGTAACAAGCTAAAGTGACAATTTTATGGCACATAAAATCGAGCAGAGACGTCTGGCGGAACGTGGACGTGTAGCGTCTTCCTTTTAACGCCTCTCTCCCTGATAGTTATTCAAACTTTCTTGGCATCCGTCCGACATCTTAAAATATTGCCTGCTTGCAGTCGGCTTTTGCAGCGAAACCCATAGTATTGTTGGTGATGCCTCCATCTCCACCTCCACCTCAGTGGGTGATGTACTTATTTTTAGAAAAACAAAAACTCATGCACATGACAGAGATATAAATTTTTATTTTCTCCACAGAAAGAGAAAATACACTTGGACCGACGACGAGGAATGGGGGAATGGCAGCTCGGTTATGGTGATAAACCGCAAATAGTTTAATTAAGATCTTCTCATCTCTAATTAAAGACTTATGCCATGCATGGGTTTTTATGTGCACTGAAGTGCTAAATTGGATTTTCTTGGTGCTGGTTAAAATTTTATAGAGTGGAAGCTGGGACGCAGGCATCCTCCTCTATAGGCGGAGGAGCACTTCATCCTTCTGGTCGATGTCGTCTACTTTAACGTTTTGTCCAATTTATGAGTGACCTGACCTGATTTTTTGATTTCCAATTCATTTATTCGGTCAAGTGTGTTTGGTACATGAAATACTATGTACTTCGGGCTCAGATTGGAAAATACTGGAAAAAATGTAGGTCGACCTCAACGGACGTATGAAGACAGGAGCACAGACTTGGCCACAAGAAGTTAAGGTTATTGGCGTTGGTGACGACATCGCTGTGGTTATTGTGGTCAAGCATATCTACACGAGGTAGGGCTGGAATCTGTTGACCTAGAAGTAGCTGACCAAAAGACCGAGGTTGTCTTAGTACCGAAACGAAAGGCTGTTCGGAAGCCCTTGCTCTAAAGAGGCTCGGCGTTAAAGAAGCCAAAAGTACAAAATCAAGTACCCGTTGTCAACAAACAAAGACAAAAATCGGTCCACCGTTTAGGATAAATCGTCACTGTTGGCAACAGTAACTGCGAAGTAGTTAAGGAGTTTTCCTACCTCGAGGTGAATTTCAACTCCATAAACGACAAACTAGTGGAGAGTCGGCTAAGACTTACCGTAGGAAACCGCTGCTACTTCGGTTTGGCTAAGCAAATGAGTTCCAAACTCCTAACTTGGGAGACGAAGTGCATGCTCTACAAAGCTATTTGGAGCCTAGAGCTAGACGGCAAACAGAAAGGCAGAGCAGATTTTGGGCACTTTCGTCGTATGCGAGGAAAACTATTAGAAGAGAAAATATACCATGAGCTGTACCAAGATGTAGATGTAGTCCAAGAACCCAACATACGTCGACTAAACTGGCTTAGCCAAATCGAGCGAATGGGACAATCATGCTCCAGCAAATGGGATCTTCGAATCGCAGACCTCAGAATCGAGACGACATGGAAAACCGAACCTTCGTTTTACGGACCAAGCTATCGCGGATGCCAGAGCGCTTGGAAGCAGCGTGCCTGGGATTAAAGAGAGTGGAAGGCTGCCATGTCTAAGGCAGAGATTGTTCATGGATCGGGAGCCTGTTACCAAGTAAAGAGGTGGTAAAAATCTTGGATGTAATGGTCGACAACCAAATGATCTTGATCCATGTCGAGTACTGCAGTAAAAGGGCGTCTGCGATGCAAGCGGCTCTTTCCGGGATGTTGTGAACCAGAACAAGTGAGGAAAGATTTGTTTTCCAGAGTCGTAATATTAATATTTCTAGGTGCTGCCCCGATCTGGGAAGAAGCTCTTAAAACGAAGAAAATTGTTGCCAGTATACAGGCTCAATGCAATATACAGTTTCGAAACAACCTCGGACGAAGCACCCTGTATCGATATTTTTGACTAGAGAATGACAACATCTGTAACACTATTGCAAGCCAGTGGGGACAACATGGTAAAAGGCAGACGAACCCACAAACTAATTGAGGTCTGGAGCATGCGGTGACTAGAACTATCACTTCAAGCGATTCCTGTCCACAGACTTGAACTCGAAAAAGCTCCCCTTTCGGCTCAGAATGTCCAGCTAAAAAGCAAGACGTGGACCACGCAATGTTTTACTGCAGACGCTTCGCAGAGGCAAGAATAAACCTACCAACCTCGGAGCGTCTGGCAAGACATAGGTCATGGGACTTTTGGTTTGGGATCTATTCTTTTAAACTGCAGGCACAGTAGTAATACTTAGCACTAGTTCCGCAGGGATAGTGGCAGAAGATCCAGGCTGTGGATTTGTACGAAAACGTAATCCCGACAACGAGTATCGTACAAGCTTATAGCATGTGGGCCTTTAGTATCATTGTTAGACTTCTACATATCCATGACTCATCCAAAAAAGGACCCAAATTCGTCCTGTGTGGTGTGTCGTGACGCTGACTGTGCACCCTTATCTCGTGTGGTTAGTTGTGACGCCATCGCGTGCATGTTTCATTTTGTTGTGCATGTTTGACAACAATATGTTTTTATTTAATACATAGAACCACGGAGTGGTTATGACGTGTCACAAGTAGAACCACACTTATCTCCTATGTCGTGACGCACCATACCCCTTCAAAGCCATGTGTCGCAAATAGAAAAACAAAGGATAAGGTCACAAGACTTCATACCACGAAACACCACAGGAGTTTAGTGCAGTTCTACTCGTAAGAAATGCACTAAACCCATAGTGTCACAGTATACAGCGACACACCACATGAAACAAGTGTGGTTTTGGAACTTGAATCTTTCAATTCAAGCTGACGAGGAACCTTATTTAGTCCTGTGAGAAGAACTGGAGTTGGTCATTTGTTAGCTATATACCATAGTTTGTCATGACAGGCCTAGAAGGCTGCCAGATTTAGACAACTGATAGTCCATTAAATCTATGAAATCCTCAATCAACGCTGTTGATGCTTGCAAAAGACAGATCCTCCAATAAGTCAAAGAAATAGGCACCTAAGTAAAGAGCTTGATATGTACTTCATCCATACAGCTTCTACAAAATCCGTTAGTAAGGAAACTTAGGGATTTTACCTACCTCGGAGTAAATATCAACTCCACGAACGACACCCTAGTGGAGATTCGACGAAGACTTAACCTAGGAAACCGCTGCTACTTCGGTTTGGCAAAACAAATGGGTTCAAAACTCCTATCTCGAAAGACGAAATGTATGCTCTACAAAACTCTGATCCTGTCAGTTCTGCTATATGGAGCCGAGTGCTGGACGATAAGCAGGAAACCAGAGCACATGTTGGGCACTTTCGAGAGAAAAATTCTTCGTAGAATTTTCGGTCCCATATGCGAGGAGGGCGAATGGAGGAGAAGATACAACCGCAAACTCTATGAGCTGTACCAAGATGTGAATGTAGTCCAAAAAGCCAAAATACGTCGACTACACTGGCTCGGCCACATCGAGCGAATGGACAATAATGCTGCAGCAAAGAAGATCTTCGACTCACAGCCCCCAGGTTCGAGACGACAAGGAAGACCGAACCTCCGTTTTAAAGACCAAGCTATAACGGATGCCAGAGCACTTGGTCTGGACAACTGGAAGCAGCATGCCCGGGATCGAAGAGAATGGAAGGCTACCGTGTCTCTGGCAGGGACTCTTCACGGGTCGGGAGCCCGTTAAGTAAGTAAGTAAGGAAACTTAGCCTAAACTAGAGTGTCTGCCAAAATTGCCTACCGTGTAGCAATGAGCGACGTTTTCTATTTAATCATACTTTTCGAGAGACTCCAGATATGTCTAGGTATGAACCACGTAGTCCCATCTGACCATCTACGATTGATTAAATTCACAGAATTGTGCTTCAACAGCAACTTAACTTTAGAGACATCAATCCTTGGTTTATCCGATTAAATCGAAAAGCTGGTATACTCCATGGCATGGTATTAGAAATCAGGTAGAAAATTCAGTCATCTCCTTAGGAGGTAGACGAAAACTGCCCGCAATTCTTACCTTAAAAGTGAAAGATTATAGGGATTTGAGCTCAACCTATCTGTCCTGACTGTCTCCTAAAATGGCCATCACAATTGGAGGGTAAGTGAAATGAAAGAACCAGGTTTGAAAGAGCTGCTCCTTCTACTTTGTTCCTAGATTAGGTAAGCTTTAAAGTGAAACCCACTTGAGCTCCAAATGAAGCGTAGAATCTTAATGACGGTGTTAATTAGATCACCAAGATCATTGAAAATAAGGCACTGGAACGAAGTTTTCTGTTTGTGTGCATCATGAGCACAAACGATTCTAGCTGCTGCTTCGCTACGTCTGACAAAAATTTTGCTCCTAACAGTTTGTACCAAATGGGTTACTCATACGCCACCGAACCAGGTACTGACATCCAAAGTCCACCTTCTCGTGGCTCAATTCAAGTCAAATATTCTGTTTCAGTTCATAATGACCACAAACGAGAGTAGCTTCTGCCTTGCTTTGTCTGGGAAAAATCAAAAAAAATTGCAGCCTATTAAGGGAGATCAAAATCTTAGATCATTCCAGATTCAGCTTAGGCCAAATCTGTTATACACGTGGAGGCACTTGTCCACTTGAGATTTGATCTTTCGAGAGCATCCAACTTTACTTTAAGTATACAAGTAGCGATTGGAATGCCTAAGGTATGTTTACCTGATATGATAGGTACCATAGTTTCATATCTTGCGGGCTCATCGGGCCTAAAATTCCCTGAGCTATCCCTATGCTCCGACACCCTACTAAAGTGAGAATTCAATTGCTCTGTCATCTTTTACCTAGAGACGAACGGCAGTCTAGGGTTACTTTCGAATTGTTAGAGGAGGATTCCAAGGATTTGACGGCTCCTTGGCTGTCTAAAAAGATGCAGATATTTGTAGTGGATATCATGCTTTTCCTAAGTCTATATAGAACTTCTCTTATCGCCAATAATTCCTCCGGGAACGTGCCACAATGATTAGAAAGACGGGAGGACAGACTAAGATCAAGTTTATCAAGGAAAATAATTTTCTTGTGCAGGGTGACCAGATAAGAACGATAGGAAGACACACTTAAATAAAGCAACGACGGTGTAAGATATAAAATTGATTCTGGTCTTATTTTGAAGCTTTATTCATGCCAATGCCATTATGAGTGGAATAGCACCTCATTCAAATGCCCGCCTTGGCTTCGCTGATAGTGTTTCAAGCGGTCGAGCCAATTTTTGATGACTTGCTCCAATATGTGCGGCGTTATTCCGGCAATAGGGTCACGAATGTCGGGCTCGAGTTCGTCCAAATTGGTCTTGTTAGCACAGCACCAGACAAAATAACCGAGTGGCGTTAAGTTGCATGATCTCGGCACCCAATTGACGAACGCTCGCCTTTAGATGACCCAGTTCCCAAATTTCTCCTTCACCACTTTGAGCGTTGCGTCGCTTGTATGACATCTGGTTCCGGAAAGTCGGTTAACATCGCTATGTATATGACACCATTGACGGTAACCGTGTTTTATTCGTCATTTCGAAAAATGCCACCAAACAGTCAATCTTTATGGATGCATCGATGCTTGGTCGAACACTTGTGGACTATGTTTGCTCTATTAGCGGCAAATGAGCCAAAATTGGACCTCGTCCAGGAAGATGGCCAAAATCCGGCCAACATTTCCAGCGCCCAATCAGCGAATCCATGGCATTGGCTATGGTCGTCACGCTTCAATTTTTGCGTCAACTTAGACTTGTATGGATGTCGGCCCAAATTCAACCGCAAAATAAGCCGCGTTGACGCCCGCCTAATCGACATTTCTGGGTTTTCTTCTATTCATTTCGCACCAATCTCTGTCTGGTTGATGGCTTATGGTCCAAAAGAGTGTACTACCGCTGAAACTTTTCCACGGTGCGACGAATTGCCTGCACACTGAAGTCATGATGATCAGCCTAATTGCAAGATTCACGTTTCGTATTTTCAATTCGGAATTTCAATAATGTTTTCCATAGTTTCTTCACATTTGGCAAGCGCGAAACAATGCATGGTAAAATGGCAAGCCTTACTAGATATTTTGACAGCTGGACGTCATTGGTAACTTTGACAGCTACTGAAACATAACAAATGAAAAAAGTATCATTGCCATCTGGTCACCCTATACCAGTGGTTTAACTGGTTGTATTGAAACTTTTACATGGGATTTTGAATACTCAATGTCCTTCCAAATTTCACGCTCTTCTCAAGCACCATCAACCTTATTCCCTATCATGGTATTCATCTCAACTCCCCGCGTATGTTAGACGTTGGATCTCTTCACCCTCTCAGATCAAAAATTTGCAACATTTTTCCAACTTATCCCACCCAATCTGAACCTTCATTATCTCCTCCCTTCGATCACTTCCTACACTCACTCTTCCCCCATTTTCACCTCTTGTATTACCAGATACCGTTGGCAAGTTACCTTTAAGATATTTATTCAATTTTCTGAGTGCTTTGTATAAAAGATCATATCTCGATGAACAAATAAATGAAAATGAGTTTAACATTGGTCTAAGCATGTCCGTACACTCGTCCTGACAGCCACCCCCACCTAAGGACAATAGCACATATTATGGCCCATGCTTAGTGAACAATAGTTATACGCAGGCAGTTCAGTTAGATGACAATTAAATCCCATAAAACAGATACCTTCAAGGAAGCCAATAACTCACGACTGTCAGCCACACCAAAACACCACCTACACTCCCATCCCATTCGAGACTTCCGCTGAAGCTTTTCCTTTTAACTTCCTCCTCGAAAAGTCGTATCCTTATTGATTTTGACTGTAATTAGCGCCTCCTACGCACACAACTCCCACCCGAACTAACCTTTCATCGCGACCCATTTAATATAAAGCCTCTCTGTGTGTTCCTTGGCTCTCTATAATTGAATTCAAAAAGTTCAAAATTTCAAAACACAACAATTTGTTTTCCAAACTAATAGATGTACATTAAGACGCTGTGCCCACCTACCCCCGGAGTTCAAATCATCTTTTAGTGCTTTTCAAAGGAGACTAAGTTTGCTCGACCCGTTAATATTTAATGGATCGTGATAATTAGTTTCGGAATTTTTAACAGAAATACACAAAAAAAAAAACCAAAAAAATGGACATTATCCCACTTAATTGCCGGACAATTTGTCAGGTTGATTAAAAATTCACTGACTTTTCCAAAAAAAAGAAAAAAAAACAATTAACTCCAGCAATTGTTCCGGAATCGCAACGACCAACTATGTAGGTACAGCAGAGCCTCCATTCCATTGTTCGTGCCACTCCCATTTAATATATCCAGAGCTGATAGTTCTTTTTTTATGGCCCAAGGGTTCGTTTGAAAACGTCTTAATTAAGTTATGTGCGAGTCCTCAATTTAGCACGAACATTATCGCTCCAACAAAGACTTTGAAAAGAAATACAAATGGCCGAGATGATCTCCTTCTCCGCCGATGAATAGGGTCCGGGAAATGAATGAGATAGTGCTGTGCATCCTCCTCCTTTAAGTGATGACGACACCAACAATGCGTCAGCTTTGCTTTGTCCTACTTTTCTTATCTGATTTCGTTCTTACTACGAACTTCAGAACCCCCGAACAATGGCGAGACATTAGGCGACGGTACATTTAACATCGTCGGACGACATTTATTTGCCAAATACACAATGGGGGAGCACCCCCCGCCCATCATAGGGGAAGGCGAGTCCTTCGTCAAATAAAAATTGGTTTCGGTAGGTCCATAGTCACAGTCCGCCGGATACAAAGTATAATTTTTATATCCTTAGCTCTGCTATCAGATACTAGATGTATGTATGTATGTGTGGCGACGGGTATCCTTGTAACACATTGTTACACCGTGCATCGGAGATCCTGATTAATCGACAGTTTTCGCATCGTAAAAACCAAAACCATAATCGTAATTCGCCCGACTGAATGGACAGACTTTATCCCGACTGTCGATGACGGCGGGACAGGACATGACAGGACAGCCTGCGGAATGCAACAATATATGCGAGACATGCAAACATAAATCATTTTTACGGTACATGTAGGCCGACAATGAAAACATGCAAAATGTTTCGAGATGTCAGAGAGTGTCCTGGTTTTATGTGCTCGAATCTGGTGTTTGGAAAAAGTTTAGCCCTCCCCTTACCAGTTTATGTCCTTTGCATATGAATAGCGGTGCAGTGTGTCGTATTTCTTTTTTTGTTTTTGATTACAACACTATCCTTGAGTCGTAAAGCTGTTCAACAAGAAACCATAAAATTGCAAAGCTTAATGATAAGCGGGAGCCTCCGCTTACCCATATTGGTGACGACGGAGTGAGCGAGAAGTGGGCCAGAACTGGGCATCGTTGGTTAGGAGCGCCGACCTATAAAAATGTAATGGAGCTTAAAGGTATAAAAGTGAAATGGTACACAGCTTCAGTGGGCCACATAGTAGCTGGAGATGAGTGTTTTGCGATATTTGATTTTGTAATGGATATTGAATGGCATCCACAGTGTTGAGATGGTTATGATTTCGTATTAAATTGCACTTATGTATGTACATCAACGTGACGGTCATTTGGATAAGTACTGGCGATGGTTCTGCTTACTCCTGTATCCACACAAGCATAAACGTTTTTAAATGCAAACATTAAAGAGTTGTTATTCGATGGAAGTCCTATCCTCAAAGGAATACCGAATCCCTCATTCCCTGCTGCGTTTCCTTCCAAGACAACCAGTGTGAAATCAGTCACAAAAAAAAAAGGGTTTTCCTTTAATAGGATCCCATTTTGTTTTTTAAGTAATATAGCGGTTAAGGGAGAGAAAAAAAAACATCTTTGGGTTCAAGTACCATCGATAACATTAATTATAGAACAGAACATCATTGGAATGTCCTTCATGGAAACACAATCCGATTTTTGGTCCTTCGAGTGAATTACTTTTTACCAATAGAACCTCACATTCGTTCCAAAGTAAGTCATAGGGATATGTCCGCAGCCAAACACGCTTATGCCTACTGAGACATCCCTGCATGTGGTGTTGACAGGAAACTCACTTTACCACAAAAAATTCACACAACCGCCTTCCTAGATTCAGAAGGCAGATGAGCTCAGAACTGGCTAACTGCCTAGTACATGCACTGGGCTCTAAAGGCACCCATATCCTCTCTTCTATGGATACTGATCATGACCAGAATCTTATGGAAGTTAGAGCGAAGTGGGGTCAAAATTGATGCATAATGGCGACAGGTAAATTCATTCCCTCCATCACCGAGATACTTCCAACTACCCCTTGAAAATAGAGGTGATCCTCTTCACTACAAAGAGAATAATCCTGCAGATCAAGCCCTTGACACTCATTACCATGCTTCACTGTAAGCTGAGCTGGAAGAAGAACACATGAGAAAAGCATCCATAGGCTTCTGTATGTGCAGCAAAATCGTTAGTAAGAGATTGACACCTAAGTCATCTTAACCATCATCAGACCCATTCAATCTAATGAGTATCTAATCTGGTGGCCTGCAGTAGGATAGAAAGATTGGCATGTATATGAACTATCAGTGCCATCAGAACTCCGACATCTAGTATAGACTCATATGAGCCCGAAGTTGCTCGCTCAGTTAGACTTCCAAGCCACAGCAGTGTCTTCCAAGCCGAAGACTTAAGAAAGAACTAGGTATACATCTCATTGATTCCGTTGAAAAAGTACAGCATTCAAAGCGTGAGAAAGCTGTCCGGACAGGATCTGATGATGGTCGCTATCTCTATTCTACAACTCTCAGAGCGCATTCTCAGCTTGTTTAGTCTCTCCACAATAATCTGTGGTTCTTATCAAGCCCAGCCTAGCTCTCTTTAGGGGGATTATTCCAGCCACAACCTCCTGGCACCTCACCCAAGAAAAATGCGACTATTCACTGATGACCTCTGCGGAAGCTGAACGCAAATGTGGAAGACAGCACATCCCACTTCGAAGATCTTAGCCCCTGCATGTGCAGCCACCACTTCTACCTACTTTAACCTTCATTGGTTATGTTATGCACATGCAGTTGATCCAGGCTTCGGCGAATTCCCGGATATCCAAAAGTGGACACTGCTAGATTGTACCCAAAATCACTAATCTGGAAACCAAACTTTTATATAGTCGGATGCTATATCTAGGAGGAGATTGGAAACATCTCCTGCTATGCATACAGGCTTTAAAGACTGCTTCCGAGCTTACTAACATCCCATAGCAATCGTTGTAGTAAATGATGAAGCTATCGGAATAACGCAGCCCTGGCTACAATTTGGAGACCAAAAAACCGAAGTGGTGCTCATCAGCAGCAGGCGAATCATGGAGACTATAGGAGTGTAACCAAGTAATATATTCTTGGCATTACCTTAGTTGCAAGGCTAACCTTGAAGCAACATCTTCAGCATGGCGAACTTCTATCTGTCCCAGATGCTCTACTGGTCATGAATACTTCATAGCATACTTGCATAGGCTTGGTCACGATGATAACCCAAATTGCCAAACGTGCTCGGAAGTGGAAGATGCGGAACACATTATGTTCCATTGTTCATGATATCACGAAGAAGCAGTTAGCGACACTGTGACAAACATTATGAAGGAGAAGCGAAGACAGAAGTGACAACAAAACGCAGCCCAGCAGGCTGCCAACACGAATGAGTCAACTACCTACAGCTAAAGTCCCCCTCGGGATGAAATGCTTGACGACAGTCTTGCGAGGACCAGTGCGGATGGCAGGTAAGTGAGTTTGGTGGCTGGAAATCCTATCATTTTCGTCCTTAAAAGATTCCACCAGATTACCAAACCGATTACTAGACACCAGGAACCTAAAGAGACAAAACTTCTAATTTCGTTAACAATGACTCCTCTAACAGTCTCTAACACAGAATGGTTCAGAATTACTGCAAATTCTCAAGCATATCTTCCAGAGGTACTGGATTTATAATTGATATTAAAATCTGTCTAAAGGACACTACAGTTCGAATTGCTGGGAATAGCATTATGGGCATCCCGCTGCGTAGATTTCTGGCCAGCAACTTCCTAAACATGCCAACGGAAAGGAAATGGAGTTCGCACACCCTGTACGCCTTGTTCCCTATCCTCAGGTTATCTATGGGAATATAGATCAATCATGACCCCCTTCGTATATTCCTGAGTATTTAGTCTCCACGTTGGTACTCTACTCTATTACGAGCAGACTCTTTCAGCTTTTTTACTGTAAGGGGGACCTTTGGCAATAGACTATCAGACAATCAGAATATCGCTATAGAGCGCCAGTAAAACAGGGCACATCACAATCTTCAATCCTGTGAATATGAAAACAGAACCCAGGACTACGTTACCCCGTTCCACAGTAGACAGAGTTTGGGAAAGATCACGATACTCAGTAAATCTACACTGATGGCTCTGTGGCAAGCGAGAACGTAGAAGTTTCTTTCTGTCTCTCCAACCTTTAGTCTTTCAGACTTGGAACGCATTCCAAGCGGAGGTTAAGGTTATTCGTAAAACTGCTGACTGACTGACGATGAGATCGATATCGAGTGCGGACATCGTAAGGTATACCGACAGTCAAGCAGCTCTTGAAACATTCGGAGCACCAAGTGTAAGATCTAAATGCCATATTTAACAATGGAAATTCCACTCTATACTGGATTCCTGGTCGCTCAAACGTCGAATTAGCAGATCTCGAATGGAGCAGATGAATTAGCCAGAAGTGTCACTAAAAGAAGCCTTTCGACTTCCAAAGGGAGCCTTTATCTACTCACTGACACTACAAGAACAATATCTCTACATTAGCTCTGCATCGGGCAAGTCTACATGTAGCTAGAGCTGAATAGACGCAGGACAACAAATCTGCTACTCATCAGCAGACTAGATACCCTAGCAGGACTACTAACGTATCATTGCTTCGACGGATCTAGACAGGCTTGATCAAGAACAATCACCAATGCAGCTGCCCCGCATTATGTTCATCAAGGAATACTTCTTCGAGGAACTTGCAGATATTGCCGATTCAAGTATCAATATAATTTGGAAATTCAGCCATGATTCGAAATGGTTCCAAGAGCACAATCGATCTCCTCATGTCCAAGTGTATTCCACCCTGAACAATGGATAGTCACATTAGTTCCCTTGTTTACCCAGGGCTTGGGATAGGTAACTCATACACAGGTAGGTAACAGAACACAGCTTGATCTAAAGAACGATCTGTAAAAATAGTAAAGTATTCCAATCAGGGTCCTTCTACTTTAAGCTCCCCCACATCATTGGCCGCCCTGAACCGGACTGATACCAAAAGCAGCCTACACTTCAGTCTCTGACTGCAAGACACACTTGTCCTCAATCCATGGATACATGGCAACCTATGCCAAACTGTCTTACTTGGCAAAAAGAGAAATGACTCCTTCCCAAACGACATTGTTCAACTTGACACATAAATTTATGTAGTTATCCAAAGGAACCAGAATATTCCCTTCGTTTACACAAAAGAGCAAAATTTCCAAATAACATCCTTAAAGTAACGAACTTTCTTCAATCAAAGACAGGGTCTCCGTCTCCAACCCTTAATCATTTGACATCATCTGGAGAACTCCCATTTCGGATTCAATGTTTCTCTTTGACTTTTATCTTTTACATCTTTTCTTTTTTTTTTTTTTACTTTTCATTGGACGTCCTTCCAATAAATGAAATCGTGTGATTTCCTTCTTTTTTTTTTTTTTTTGTTTAGCTCCCCATCATGTCGCACAATAAGAACCAGATGTGTTATCCTTAAGACGTGACATTGAATTTTTGAATCACAGCACTTGGCATAATGTCAAAAAGGAAACCAAGATGACGTGATTCACAATTTCACTCTATCCTTTATCATTTAGTACTCGTAGTAGTATCTGCAAGGACATCCATCCTTTTGATATACAATACGAAAACGTTTTCAATTCAAAATTCTATCAAAACCCATATAATCTCCGACTGACAAGGTAAACTTCAAAGGCTTCAAAGTTGTCGATACATTTTAAACAAATCCTATTAACAAAAAAAAAAAAAAATACCCTTTTTCCGTTGTTAACAACAAAATGTGTGTTAAACCATTGGCAACGAAGTTGAAAAATTTCCATGTGACACCTAAATGTCGGGGGGACACGGCTTGTTTTAATATTTTAATATTTTTGTTGGACGTTTTTTATTTGTTTCAAAACAAAAGAAAGTTCGAGGAAATATCATACAAATATCATATATCCTTCCGACAACAACGTATACATTGACAAACAAAAACAGCAACCATCCTATCCTTATTCCTTTATGCTTCTTCAAGTAAAATGTATTCCTATGTACATGGCTAGGTAGGTACTTATATCTGCTTGCATTCATTCTATTCATAGGCAAAATGTATATGTATCCAACCATAAGGATATGGAGTATAAAAAAAGGATCTCTGCCAATTTCGCAGAACAGAACAGCCTGCAGTCCTTAAACACTCCGTAAGGTATGGTGAACTCTTCTACTGGTGCCTCCTACTGCTACTGGTCCTGTGTGCGCTCTTTTATTAAACTGACCCGATTATGCTTCTTTTTTTTTCTCCATTTCTTTGGGTTTTTTTTTTTTTTGTGTAACATCTACAACTACCCACACACAGAGAGAGCATAGGAGACAGCAGTCTTAGCCAACATGGAATATTATTTTAACCAACAGAATAGATTAAATAATAAAACAAGAAGCAAAAGCAAGCTTTTTTTGTCGTTTTTTTTTTTTTTTAGTTCTCGCCCCAAAAATAGGTACGAACAAGGATATAATGTCTCTCCTGGCTTTGGTTTATTATTGTTTGCTAAGGACGAAACAAGAGAGTAGGGTAGGTAGTGATGGTAGGTGGTAACAATGAAGATGATGATGATGACCAATTTGCTACTCAAGAACTATTAAGCCATTCGAAATCATTGTGTTGTCTGGTCGTCCTTGCAAAGGACCACCACCATCACCACCCCTACATACATAAAATATATTTATTTTCGTTGTACGAGTATGTTTGGTTCGTACTTACCGACTGAAAACTGTCCTTTATGTTTGTTTTAAACTGAGCATCAACTGGAAAGGGTTCGTCTTCGTATACACTGGTGCTAGATGGTGCAGCTCATGGATAAAAGGATAGCTTTTCTTTTTCAATCTTCTAACTTCGGCTTTTTTTTCGATTTTATAGATACTTTTATGTGCAAAGAGTTGAACAATTCACTTTGTAATCAAACACTTGGTAGAGAAGAGAAATTGCATCGCGCGTTGCGTTTCGAGAGAGAATTGCATTCAGATACACTTGCACACACTGAGATACTTTTTTATTCTTTTTTTTTTTTTTTTTTGGAGAAAAAAACTTGGAAATCCAATCGAATTTACATAAATTTTTTGTAAAATTTATTTTTCGTTAAAAATTTTGTTCGAAGACGAACCAACAAAAAATTGCGTATACGCCTTGGTGGAACCCCGTTGTCTTGTGTAAGCGGTTTTGCTTCTTTTTCTATTTCGTTTTCTTCTTCTAATTCTTTCCTTTTTTTTTTTTGACCTGAAATTCTGTAGCACAGTTTGTAACACAAAAGACCAGCTTAAGACCGATAATACATAATCAATTTATCGAAGGGAATGTGCCATGACAGGGGGGTTTGTAACTATTTTTTTTTTGAAATTTTCTTTTGAGAAAGAAGAAAACTTTTCTTTTTTTTTTTGGATTCACGTTGCACTGCGGCGGAGCGTATACACTGCGTACCGTTAAAAATTAAAATAATATCAACAATGGGATACACAATATAAAGGTAAAACACACAGAGACACACACAGCACAGGAGAGCAGCGACGACAAGAGAAGCAGCAGCGCAGTGTTGAGCATCAAAACAATTCGTGGGTGTACTCGGTACTAAAACGAAAGATATTTTGAAAAACTTTTCATTTGGTTTTTGGTTTGGCAAAAGTTCATTGTGTTCATCGGGAGTAGGATAGTGCCATTTAGACATAGACATACATATACTCGTACATATGGAGAAAAAATCGAGGCAAAGAGAGCTTTTTCTCTGGCCCTGCTGTTGCTGATGTGCCGATACTCCCGCAGTGTACATAAATGCCTGCTGGTGCTGGTGCGTCTGTCTGTAGTTCCTATTTCCACTCTATACTGCCAGTGCTACTGGTGCTTGGTGCTGGTGCTGGTGCTGCTGCTGCTGCTGCCTTCCACTGCTGATGGTGCTGCTGCTGCTGCTGCTGCAAAATCATCTCTTATTCCTTTTTTTTTTCCTTGCTTACCAGGGAGAGAGAGAGCCAAAGAGAGAGAATGTGGGTGGCTGTGCCTGTGTGTGTGTGTAGTGTATAATCAAAAATTCTAAGGCACGAAGCAAATAGATACAAAAAAATACCAGAAAAACGATAAAGAAAAGATAAACAAATACGAGCGAGCACAGAGAGCTTGGGAACAAGAATGTGTGTACGAAATGAACACTCAAAATGGGGTGTCCTTTGGTAGGTATGTATGTATGTATGCAGGTACATAAGGGTTAAAACATTGTAAAGTTAAGTAATTTATTCGCACCTTTATGAGGAGCACAAGAAAATTGTTCATCTCTATGCCGGAGGAGGAGGCGGACAGAGCAGGAATGTGGCCATGCACTGTGGAATTAATTTTATTTTTCTTCCTTTTTTTTCGATGAAATATTCTCATTATTGTAACACTTGATGTTGAAATGATTCTGTTCCTCGCACAGGCACGTGTATATAGGAAGAATTTATTGGATGGTAAATTCGGGGAGTGCGCGCTCGATGAACGCTGCTCTCAGAATGTTTGCACATGACCGAAGGTCAGTAACGTGGGTATGGTATTGCCTTAGTCATTACTGTGAACATATTCGCTAGCAAGTGAGGCTGACAGTGGGGTCGATGTGAGAACTTTTACCGGGGTGAATGGGTAAAAATGACAGACTGTGTTAACAATGGGTTAATGCATGTAATTTCATGTTGACAAGGTGTCAAAAGTTTTAAGGTAGCGGAGAGAGAAACTCAACTGAGACGAATATATCGATTAATTTTGTATACCCTTTGGATTCAAAGAACTTGAAACTTGGGGCAGTTCCCTTCTACAAATACAGTCACGGGGGGATATGGAACAGTGACCACCTAAGGTTGTCACTCATAAAATGTAAAAGAATAGGAGAAACTGGCACATTTGTGCAGTGGTTCGATAGTTGCAAGAATGAATGTAGAGAACGCATTGAAATGAACAGGGTAGTCCAAAAATATTAAGTAGATTCGAAGTTGAAATAACACTGTATTCGATATTTCTACTTGAAGCTACTTCTTTGTCGTGAAACCTGGAAAACTATATTCTTTAGGTGACTTCCCGTTTAGGTTTTCATAAACTTTTACCCAAACTCAGATTTTCTATAATTTTTTGTTAAAGTTTTTGCTATCAGTTTTTGCTGTTGTCAACAAACAAAGAAGCATTGGTCCACCGCTTAGGACACAACGTCATTGTTGGAAACACTAACTTCGAGGTAGTTAAGGAGTATACCTACCTCGGGGTGAATTTCAACGAACGAATTTCCACGAACGACAGTAAAGATTCGGCGAAAACTTGAGGTTAAACTACATATAGCAGTCGAAAGCAATCGGATGGTAATGTTATAATTTTACGTGAAGTTTCTTTGATTGCTGTCAACTACTCAAGTAGCCCATAATATGCGTATGTGTTCGGAAGCAACTGTCAAATTGGTTTGTCTGTCGTTTGACCTGTTGTGTTATTTTATAAATATTTGTTTACTTATATAAATTAAATGGTTAAAATGCCAGCTTTGTGGTTCATAACCAATCACAGCTGTTTAACTGTCACATTATCGTACGTAAGAGCGAATGGATTCGCAGAAACTTAACGAACCGAACCACTGTTTCGGAAGTGGTCGTACGTAACCATTTTTTTATTACAGTTCAGCCTTTACCATAGGAAACCGTAGCGACTTCGGTTTGGCTAAGCAAATGGGTTCAAAACTTCTAATTTGGAAGACGAAATTCATGCTCTACAAAACGTTGATCCTGCCAGTTTTGGTACATGAAGCCGACGAGAAGCAGAAAGGCAGATCAGATTTTGGTCACTTTTGAGAGAGAAATTTTTCGTCGAATTTTCGGTCCCATATGCGAGAAGGGTGGATGTAGTCCAAAAACCATAATACGTCGACCACACATGCTCCAGCAAATAGGATCTTCGAATCAATGCCCCCAGGTTCGAGACCTCAAGGAATACCGAACCTACGTTTAAAGGACCAAACTATAGGGGTTGCTAGTGCGCTAGACAACTAGAAGCAGCGTGCCCGCGATCAACGGGAGTGGAAAGCTGCCGGTTCACAGGCATAGACTCTTCACAGCTCGGTAGCCCGTTAAGTAAGTAAGTATTGCTATTTGTAGAGTTTGCAAGAGGCCAGCTAACCCTACTAGAAGAAGTCCAAAGCTCTTAAGTTTTTAAATTGGCCTGGCTAACCAAAGTCTACATTTTTTGGGACTATTGATGGAACTACATATATACGCATATTGACTGGGGAACGTCCGGACACAGAAATGCCAGTTTGTCCCTCTCACAGCTGTGTTCAGGCGGAAGATCGACAAATATTGTCAGGTCTTCAAATGGCAAAGTTGTCTCAAATATCTGACAACCGTGAAAGCTGACAATTTTTGATCTCACAATATTTGTAAGAAAAAATGTTCTCAGACCAACCATTTGACAACAAATTCTCAGGAAGTGTCAGATTGTAAAATATCTTGTAATTGTCACCTCATTTGCAGCAATTTCCAGCAAATTTATAGATTTGACAATTTTGCAGAGTCGACTCTCGTCCCGAATGTCCCAATCTCCCGAATGTAAGGTCAAAAATTCATTGCGAAACCATAATTGAAAATCAAAAAGGGAGAAACAAGTATATTTTTTTCAAAATGAATACTCTTGAGCCACCCTGTAGCTACGCACACTGTAGAAAACCAATCGATTCAAGCATATGAGGTTGTAGGAGTGTATTTTAGTGGAATTTTTGTAAATTTTGCTCTCAGGTGTTAAGAAGTGCACTGTGTCAGTGGGACCTGTACGTATTGGCCATCATGCATCAAGTTTGTTCGCAAGGAACCATAACAATAGACCGATTCAACAGTAAAGCAAGGTACTCTGGACCGACAAAGCTGTGCTGCTTGGTGATGTTGGGTATTTTTGTTATGTCACGAGATCCTCAAATCAGAATGCAACTTAGTTTAGGCCATAAAAAGGGTTGAACACGGTGGTTTGGTGAGGCTTGTCATACTATGATGTTGATCCGATATATTAAACCAAAACCCTAATGTCAAAATTATGAGAAACGTTTTGTTGACATTTACTTCCGAGGGAAACCACAAACGTACCATCGAAACTAGTACTGCTGGGTTTTTCATAATTTTTTCGAACATCTCTGGCGGTACAGTGATGACTTCGGCACGAATGTTTGGCTTGAGCTGGTCAATAGTTTGAAGCTTACTGGGGTATACTTGTCACCCCACAAAAATAACTCCGGAGGGGTCAAAACTGGTGGCCAGTCAATGTCGCCACGACAGATACACATTGAGTTAACACAACTGAACGACTATTTTCAACGTACAGCGTTACTATTTTGGCTTGCTGCTGCCGTGTGAAATTGTACTGAATTGACGTTTCCTAAAAAACATGGCCATTCAAGTCAATCGGTTAATAAATGTCAAAGTTATTCAATGTTTTCATACCGACATTGGAGATTGCTGGAAGGAAAGATCATCGAAAGACAGTACAGGAAGGTATACACGAGGAAGCCTTCTACAATAGTGAAGGACTTTAACCCTCTAACGAAACTCCTGAACACTGACTAAGAAAGATTTTATTTTTCACTATGAAATCATTTCTGCCACAAAAATGACGAAAATGGATTTCGATTACTCCAATACTGAGGTGACGGTTCTATAAAATCAAGTTACAACAGATTTCGTTGCCACTTATGCCAACTATGTAAGGGGTCTCTAGTCCTGTCACTCATGTTTCTGGTATACTTGAAACCCTCGGACTAGGTCAATGTCTATCGATTTTACTCTCATAGTACTTTTCCCTGGCGCCGTGGCTCAAATGATTAGTCCATTGGACTACAAAACGAGGTGTTCGAGGTTCGATCCACAACCATAAATTTCGTTCACGCTATCACCTCCTGCTTGAAATAGTTTGTGAAATCAACACAAATACCATTCGGAGATGGTATCAAATAGTAGATCCTTTCCATTCGTGTAAAGAATATATTCTTTAGGTTTTGAAGAAAGGCTCAAAGGCAAAAGTTAAATGAAAAATGAAAATTTCCATAAGTATCTACAGATAATAATGTATTCCAAGCTGAACACGATTGGGGACCACCTCAGCAATTACGTTCTCTTCATTTAATTGACAAATACCTCCACAATCCATTCCTATATACTTATCGGTGTGACATTCATATTTTTACCTACAATGTACAATTAGATAATTGTACTTCCGTTTCCTACAAATCTAGACAATTGCGTGACAATAGCAATTTCAATAAAATGTGATTGCACGCCTTACTTCAAAGGACTCCATCAGATAATCTCAACTTCATACTTACCTGCTGTGTAAATATTTACAATTTTTTTCCAATCATGGAACCCTTCTAACAAAGCCCTATTATCAGCGGCAAATTAAGTTATGTGTGGCAGGAGCTGATATCAAATCAGGTAAGTGCGTTTGGCTCCTGATTGACAGAGCCTAGTTGTTAGTTTAAGAGGAACTTATGACTAGTTGCACGTATCTGGTTAGAATTAGAGTTCATCGAATTTTATTTTTCTGTTGAAAAAGGATATATCTCTTGACATACATATGTAGGTCATAGGTATCGCAAAGTATCCAATTTTTATGGACTCAGTCAGTAGAATCGATACGCCCGAACGGTTAGGATAGAATTAGGCAAAGCAGGTTAGGTTAGGTTAACCATCCTGTTGATTTGATGAACCTAATAATTTCATTGGTTGGTCTATTTCCTAACTCTTCAAGATCACAGAAAAAGTGTAGCCCTAGAAATTTGAATCTAAGGTGGATAAGCCCAGGGCAGTGACAGAGAAAGTGGGTTGTATCCTCATTAGCTTCCTCGTCTACACATGACCGACATAAATCTTCATCCGTGAGTCTTAGCTTTCTTATGTGGAACCGAAGAAAGGGACTTCGTGTCCTTTAGCATAATTCGATCGGTCCTATTCTTGTCAAAGCAAGGCCATAGGCTTCTGGTGATCACACAGGTATCCAGGGAGGTCCATCTACTATTGGCCTCACTTCTGGCCATAATCCATGTCTTTTGCTTCAATGTGCAAGGCGGGATGAACACCGAGGTGTCTACCTGTTGTGATGTAGATTCAGAGCCTCTTCTTGCCAATTCGTCTGCCTTCTCATTACCTGGAATACCTTCCTGTCCAGGGACCCAGCAGAGGGCAACCTTGTGCTGTGTTCCAAGAACCTTGAGTTCTTCGCGACAGCACTACACAAGCTTGGATTTTATTTCGATTGCAGTAATCGCTTTTATTGCCGCCTGACTGTCGATGAAAAAGGTGATACCTTCCGGTGGTATTGCCTTCATCGCAGTCTCACAGGCAGCACGGGCACCTCTTAGCTTTTACTTATTAAAATTCACTACAATGATACAATGAACAATAGTCTGAAATTTGAAATGACATCTCTTGTTGGTTGGCCCTAAACTTTGAATCCACATCAACTTTACACAGATTATGAGTGAAAACATGTTGAACTTGGTATATTCCACCATTAACTTGACTTTTTTTAAGCCACAACTTTATTTATCGTGTTTAGGTTGTGTGCAACCTAAAGGGGTTCTTCAACCCCTTTATGGACTTAAGTCTCAACTGCGTCTCTAAATTTTTCTATAGAGAGAGCTGAGCAAATGGTGATATTCCCGTCTTTTAACTTTACAGATGAATCAGAAATTGACAAAGCTACTAGCTCACGAATATTCTCAGAGGAACCATCAGTTCTCAGGTTCATACAACTTTCGAACCATGCAAGTGTATTCCAAGCTAGAATTTATGAAATCACCGAGGCCTGCATCAAGACGTGTAAACAGAAATTCAAATCACTCACCCTAAGGCACAGCATCACTATTTGAGGGATTCCGGGAGAGATGGGCCTCGAAAGGAATGAAATGGATGATGAGTTTGCTAAAAAGGTTGAAAATCAAACGACCCTCAGACTGATCACTCAGTCTTTACACCCATCAGTTCTCTCATAACCAAAATTACTTCAGACTTTTAGAACATGAACAACACAAGGTAGGGTGGACTCAGCTTGTCTCGAGAAAACGTTCGTCCCATGCGAAATGGCTGACCATCTTAGAAGAATGAAAATAAGCACCACAGACCTATGCTGAGGTTATGGCGACATAAAGGCAGAGAAAGACATTGCCGCTGGGAATGCTCAAGTCTCCACAGCGAACACTAAAACTAACACCTAACACTACCCTAAAATTTATCATGAAAATGAATTGGTTCTGGAGGACCACTCCCGCTTTAAACTAACTCTTGGAATAATTGTTTTGTTCTTTTATCTCAGATATCCCATGACGATGGCAGAGCAATCGCGCGCTAGATCCCAGGCAGGTTTAATTTCTTGCTCTTTACTGCACAAGCAGCTTCGCATAAGTACTAAAGCCACAGCTCCAGTCCAGCACTACTACTAATTTTAACCATAATCCTAAAATAAATATTCCTCCTGTCATATGGCGGCCGTAGGCCCGAAACCGTATCCAAAGACTGCACCAACCGTTCGGAATTCCAATGGTCTCGCCTGTGACGAAGTTTTGCCAAAGGCTAAGGTATATGTATGTTCCGCCGATGCTTTTTTCCCTTTCAGTTTATCTTCACATGCTCTTTCGTTACCCGAATCTCATATTCTCAATGTAAAGCATAATTATCCTTCCGACAATATTGTTTTCGAAGATGCCTTTCGCAATTTTTTGGATTCATACTTAAAAGGAGGTCAATCTCTAGAGTTTTACAATCGAATAATGTAAGGAGTATAATAATAAAAATGAGCATACCTTTCATTGCCTACATTCTCATGAATCCCAATCCAATCCTTTGACTTGAAAGCCAATATTTATTTGATGTACGTTACACCAACTGACAGACAACTGACACCCGCAAATAAACGAAGGCTAAACCGTCTCCCACGATTCCGTATCCGCCAATGGATGTGAGTAATATATTACACCCATCAGCTGATTGAATTCTCAATAGTGTGACCTAAGTTTTGGTTGTGTTGGAGAATTGAGAGATGAATTTCCCTTTTTTCAAACCCTAATTCAATCCTGTATTACTTCTGTTGATGTCAATCTTTCATTCAAGAGTTACAGCATTTCAAAATTACAATTTCAACAAAAAAAATTCCTCTGGTTGTCAATTTTTTAAACCAAGATGGCTGCGATCTTGGTTTTGCCTATTCACAGAAGAATGTGTGCGTGAGCTGTCATTCGAATTGCATGAAGACAGCTATAAGTGTCATACGCTATAGGGAAAATCAGATGAGAAATCTCCTCTAAATTAACTATTTGTGTTGTCTGATTGGTCACCATTCTGTAGGCCTACGTCATATGTCAAAATAGGTCTCACAACGTTCATATATAATCCATGCAACTGAACACCCTTGAGGCGCGAAGAAGATTCCAATTTTATTTCAAATTCAAGATCACGCCTAGATACCATTCTTAATCCTTTAACCTCTGTACACAGATATTACTCTTTTCTTAGTAAACATGACAATTTCAGTTTCGAGTCTTAGACCAATTTAATCAAATTTAACCTATATATCTGTAATTATTCGACAATCCACCTGCACCCATCATGAACACTTCCACCGGCATAACCATTTGACATCTTAAATTTGACATTTCCAAAATGAATATGTCACCATCATCCCACTGAATGTCAAGCAGACAGCTCCAAATGAAACATCTGGGTTCTGACACATATCCGGGTGTACCACTTCTGGTTTTCCAATTAAATTAATTCTTTCAATCCATCTACATCACAAGTCAATTACCAGAAGCCCAAATGAAGAGCTGACGGAATTCAACAAACGTATCCCAACTGGTAATGCCTTTTAAAAGACAAAACAACAGGTAAGCCTATTAACTTTGAATAGGCACAACTTTCAGGTTTCATTAGGGTCTGTCTATCCGTAGCTAGTTGTTACAAGTACACCAAAAGAAGAAGAAAAAAACAATAGCAAACATACTCCGAACTTTCTAATCTAATCATTTTGCAGCCTTTGTCTTAAGTACCACCAAATAGGCACATCCCATTTGCCGACAAAAAAAAAGGAATTTCATTAAAACTTGTACACAACTCATTCGGCTAATAACACAAAGCTTTCACCTACATGTACTGTAAGACAAGGGAAAACCCAACCTCCTTCCATTTTCTTAATACGATGAACCAAGAAAAGCTTCTTCTCCCTTCTCGAGCGCGAGTACATTAGGTATTTTTAATTAAGAAATCGGAAAGATTCATCCATTTATTCGTTTTATTTCATGTTCCTGTTCGCTTGGTGTTTTGAAAGGCAAAAATTTCTTGGCACAAACACTGGCACTTGACATCCATCAAACTCGGTCACTTAAGACGCCTCGCAATGCCACATACTCGCAGGGCATTGAGCACACACAAGCAAGTGCTAATCACAAGAGGAAACGTCAGTGGGTTCAAAAATCACGTAAATCACACACAAGTAACCGCGGCTTCGCCAGAGAACTCCCAGCAGTGTTAGCCACAATCATCACCCTGTAATTACATACATTCCCCCTAGTCGACGACATCTCACACCCTGTCGCATGAGTGTCAACATCTTGTCAATACAGTTTCATTCCAATAAAATGACAGAACTTTTGGCCTTCGTCGGGGCTGTTGCATTCCGTTCTGACAGCCGTATCGCCTGAACTCCAACCGCTATCGCGCTAGGTGGAGTTGAGGTAGGGATACTCGTTACTCGGGTACGACTTCGACGTTTCATTGTTGTGAGACTTATTGTGCGGGGTGGCGCTCTCTCTTTCTGGCTGTGTGTGTGTGGCATTGTGGTGCGCTAGTTTGACCTATTTTTGGATGAGAAACATTGCAAAGTTTTCCTTCTGCACACATCCGTGGCTATAAATAGATCTCAAGGTCATTTGACGTTTTCAGTTGCAGAACTGAAAAGTCGTCGATTTCTTTTGATTTCTTTCGCTCCACACCCCCACAAATACTCGTGCACACACAAATTCCGCGTCATTCTTTCTTCTCTGCATTTGGGGTGCTTTGAGTTCTGCTCGGGGCTAAGTACATCTTCACTTTGTGCTGCTGCCATAGAAACAGCAGATGTCCTATAGAATGGGGCGATAGCTAAATCAGGCAACACAAAACATTTGCAACCCTCACGACTGTACGACTGTACGACTGTACGACTTTGAGGAGAAAGTTTGGATTTCTAGTTTTAACTTTTCAAAGATGTGAAAAGCGATTTCCGATTTGGAATGCAAATGCCCTGCTCCGCAGTGCAAAAGTTAGATTCCGCAAATGCTAATGTTTGAGAATGTACTTTAACTTAGAAAGACATAATTTTCGGAGCGGGGTGGGAGCGGGGTGGGACTATCAATGTGTGATTGATTTTATTTTGGAAATTTTAGTTCATTGTTTGGACAATTTATGAAGATAAATACGAGAAGGCTTTGCAATTAGATTTGCGGGTGCAGAGTGTTTGTAGAGTCGTCCACAATTTGATGTTGAATTTACAAACCTAAGTGGGTCTGTGAATGTATGTATGGATCCGATTGGGTAATGAAATTTCAATGTGGAAAGTTTTGTCACTAGAGGAGGCGTTTCATATTCCCCCTTCTCTGAGTTCTAGTCATGGGTAGCATGAAGGAACTAACTAACACGGGAGTAATAGTAGGAGTTTCTGGACACATTAAGTAAAAGGATGGAATCACCTTTCAACAGTCTTGGAAAGTAGGCAAGAGATTGCGGACTTAACGTTAACACAGAAAAAGAGATCTGGTACACCCTTTCGAATCCCTTAAAATATCGAGGCATTGTGCTGGACAAAGGACAAGGAGCTAGACTGAAAACTTAATATACAGGAAACGGTCCGCAAAGCTTTTAATACTTTATTCATTTGCAAGTGGACAGCGGGGACAACAAAGAGGGATCTGAAACTAGTAATGATGCATTGGCTACGTACTGTGATACTCAGACCCATCCTTGCATAATATGCGCCTTTTGTTTGGTGAAAAGCGATTATGTATGAAGAAGAATACAAGTGACCAATCTGCGTTGGCCATGATACAAAGGACAGCCCATGTTGCCATTACTGGTGCTGATATTTTTCTATTTTTAACCACTTGAGGTATGGCTTTTCAAGTCCAAGAATGAAGGGCATAGCACCATTCTTAGGGAATCACTTTACGACATCCCTGTTGAATTGGATGAGATCCTTCGTAACCTCTACTTCGATACATGGTATGAGAGAAAAATCGTTTCTCTAGAAAACGAAATTGTAACACATTCAAACGGTTCCAGAACCAGCAAGAGACATAGACCTGCATGTGGCCCCAAGACTCCCGAATACATGCAGAGCGCTCCAAGCAGAGGTTCGAGCTGTGGTTATCGTCATCTACATGGGGTATCTGGACACAGCGATATTAAGGAGAACCAAAGAGTTGACATACTGGCAAAAAAGGGTCAGAACTTCCACAAAGCAATATATATATGTTAGAGGAGTAAACCTACCAATCTGCGTGGATGAGAGGATTATTCTAGAAAGGATCATGAACGTAGCCGTACGTGTAGAAAAACTGTTGTTAAAAGTCGTCTTCATTTTCTTCAGATTGACCATGAAGGGATAGTGACGATGAAATTTTTATCAATATCTAGACGTGGGATGTTTGTCCCACGTCTAGAGCACAGCTTTTGCACAGACAAGCTTAACGCTGGGTCTTACTTCGATAATCACGGTTCATAGCTTTTAGAAGCCGTCTAGCGTTCTAATAACCGAGATGTAAAGCCAATGTCTTAGTAGACGTTGTAAAACCCATCCTCGTCTTTCTTTTAGACTTTTTCTTTTTAGCGTCGTGTCCAGGGTCAGTCCCAAATATTTGGCTTTGTGAGAAAAAATTAAGAGAGAAAGGACCGACTAACCAGCTTTTATATTTTTTGAAGAAGAGTACTGATTCCATTTTGTGGGGATTTACATCGAATTTTGTTAGCTTGTTCAAACCGTTTTTTAGAAGTTCTTTCAAAGTATTCATCTACATCGCTATGTATCCCTCGCCTTCCAAGAGTATCAATAGTTTTTGACCGCCAATTTACAGGAGATAGAGGAGATAGAACATCTAGTTGCGGTGTGCCATTGTAATGACAATGATACTGAAAGGCTAAATATTTTCGCCTAAGAAGTCGTGACTTCAGAACCATAATAAGTGTCCAGACTGGTTTCAACTCCCTTATCGATTATCTCAAAACCAGAAGTAAAAAAACCGGACTCTTTTACATTCAGCTCGAAACACCCATCTTTCATTCTCAATAGTATAACCAGTTAACCATTTCTCCGGAAAGTATGAACTGACTAAAGTCAAACTCATTAGTGACCTTCTCCAAGATGTCACTTACCCAGTGTCTCCACAGGCAATGTCCCAATTTTTTGCTTCATGCATTCTCAATGCCCGACTTCTTGCTAATGGAGACGCTATAGCAATGGCAATGTCAATATTGACTACCAAACTTAATGAATTTGACATTCCAAAATGACTTTTTTTAAAAATGCTTGAATTTGAATTGAAGAGCCCGTTCACACAGGATTGTCATACTGGATTTTTTTGACGTTTACAGGCTAGGCCAGAAGTGAAGAGGGGACATGTTACGGCAATCCAGGTTTTCAGATTTTCTGAAATTGGGAATTTTAACCGCCGTCACTCGACAAAAGAATGGAAACATAAATTAAAAACACAAAAATTCATAAAATAAAGAATAGAAATATGACAGTAAACCAAGTTAACACGTCAAAAAAAAAGGACTAACAATCTGAATACGTGAATGTCAAAAAAAATCCAGTCCATCAATCCTGAGTGAACATCAAAGTGATTCAAAGTTATCGAAAGTAGATGTTTTAAAACTGTCAAACTTTGCGTTCTCAGCAGAAATTTAAGTTTTCGTTCTTCTTTTTCCAAATTCTCAAAATTCTAATACTTATTGTTCATACATTACATACTCAGAATTTACATTTGACAATTGAAATTGCCGGGAATGAAATGGCCACGCAAATTTGCGTGACATTTTTATTGCCATTGTCATTGACACTGACATTGACATTTCCACAAATATTGCCTGTGGAGACGCTGGGTGTCTATATTCAAGGCGTGTGCTTTCGACTTCATCAAACATTCGCCAGAACAATCAAAATATAAATATTTGGCACGACAGGGCTTAACTTTTCACAATCATTCGTGTTGAGCGTATATAAAATCCATTAGAAATGAAATAAATGAATCTATTTGAAAGCAATTAAAAATGAAATAAAATAAAAGTAAAATAACAATTAACGAGTTATAATGATTCTGCACCCACATTCTAAAATAATAACAATACCAACAATCTCCCTGACGCATTAATTTTTATAACATATGTACATATCTAATCCAAATAATTATATTTTAATAATTCTGGTTCTCAAGCAGTAAAGAAAAATAATAAAAAAAAAAAAAAAAGTAACACATTTTAGCAGAGCGTAGTTTCGATCTACGGACCTCTGGGTTATGGGCCCAGCACGCTTCCACTGCGCCACTCTGCTTCTTATTTACTGTTTGTCCAAGTACACACTTCTATCTTTTACCTGTGATGCAATCGTAGTCGGAAATCTCGAAATTACTCAGGTAGACAGATACTAGCGTGTACTCACCCTTAATTGTATCCGGTTCTGTATAATTGTTATTTTTTTACACCAAAAGGTGAACGCAATTTTTCTTGTTTGTAGCAATTCTAAAGAAAATATGCAAACAGTCCTATCGTCAATTCAATTCCAATAATTGGCAGACAATTGTCTGACATTTACCTACATATTTGTCAATATTCATTATACTTGTGTATCTCAATGCATTGCAGTTGAAAGAAGTTACTTTAACGTCAAGTTATGTCAGATCTAGAAATATTTATTGTCAGATCCACAAATGTGGTGGCAATCGTTGGAAATATGACAACAATGGGCGCGTTCCGATTTCTAGGCACTAAATTTTGAGGTAACGCCTGAGACAAATGGAACGGCAAACTGACTGAAAATGTAGGTGACATTTCAAGTGTCACACCTCGCATCCGCATTTTCAGGTTTTACTTTGGACAAAGTGTGGACTGTGCTTGTCAAGGGATCTTACTGATAAATATATTTATATAAAATTAGAACTTGTAAAGAAGGCTTAGTTGACGGCTTAGAATAAAAATAAATTGACTTTTTCTAAAAATTTCTACTTCACTTACAACGTTGGACGGTTATTTTAATGAAAACACAGCGCATATTGATCAAATAATCATATCCTCTTATTGTATCAATTTGATGATCAGTTCCCTGCAATTTATTTGGAAAGTAATTTCTTTATTTATTGCACATAATCCATTCAAATTATAAAGCATAGCCAAACAGTACATAAAATACTGGCGATCAGCTAATTCATTACATTTCAAAATTTAACTTAAAAAGTAGGGAGAATTACCTCAAAAAAATTGCCTTACTTTTCAGTCAAATTTGAGTCTCTACACCAATCAGAAACATTTGACTACGTAGTGCCTAGAAATCGGAACGCGGCCAATGACAAAGTAAGTTGCAACGCTGAAATGACAGTTCACACGATTGGTAGATATTTGTTCACGAAAAATTTGCAAATTCAGTGTCAGACTGTCAGATGTAATAAATTGAAGTCTGGATAAATGCAAAATTTAAATCGAAATGGAACTACAGGGAACTACATTTCCCGAAGCGTGGAAATGAAGCATTAAAGTAGCCAGCCAAATCAAATTATCCTTTACTCACTCTCATATTATTATTCATTTTCGCAGCATAAAATTCAATTAATTTCAAATGAAAATACGTACCACGCATCCAAAATATATCTCTAAGAACAACAAGATCATCTTTCCACAAATTAATTGTGGAATAAGCTTCGCTTATGTATCTGACATTTTTTAATGAGTCCGCAAATGTCTTAAATGTCTGACAATGGCCTGACAGTGATACAAAAGAGGGCTCACACGATTGCCAAATACCTTCAAATTCATTGTCGGATAGGCAATCTGGCAAGAATAGAACACTTGCAGGTCTTCAGAAAATTCAAGAATTTTGCAATACAAATATGTAGGAACCAACATAAAGTAAGATCATGCAACTGGAAGTTGGTTTCATGATCGAAATGTTAACAACCAGTATGCTCACCATTCAGAGACCTTGGGAAAACTGGTTAATGTTTAGAGAAGCAAGTGGCAAAAACTCAAAGTTCATCTAACTACTGAGGTACATGTTCCCGGCAAGAGGCATCTGCACATCGCATCGTTGAGAATAAAACAGAGATGTTAGAGGCTATTTACAGAAGACTGTCACAGTCAATTTTTTGACGATTAAACACAAGCAAGGGTTACGCGGAGAGGTAACACGTTACGGCAACCCAAATTTTCAGTTTGTTTTAAATTTTTTCATTTTTCGTTTTTGACGTATCGGTATCACTTGACAAAAGGATGAAAAAAAAATTTAAGAACTGAACGATCACAAGTGAACGATTGAAATGCGAAAGTAAACTTTTTTAATTATTGCGAAAAGTATTAGTTTTGTAAAAAAGAAGAGATCAGAGAGAAGAAATTTATGTCAAAAAAAATACAGTCCGTCAGTCCAGTGTGAACTGGGTCTTGCTTTAGTATACATACATATTTGATGAATGCAAAAAGGGTTCAGAACAACATTTGACGACCCTGAACTTTTTTTTAGACAATGTTCAGTCGACGATTTCTTCACAGGGATCATTACCGGCCAGAACCTCATGCGGGCCACCGTAGTCGAATGCGATTAGAAACTGATGTCCTCTGCCGAGGTTGTTGCAACACGGATGCAGAAAAGTGCACATTACGCTTCCTTTGCGAATGACCAAGCCGATGCAGAACTAGAAAAGCGGCCCTCTGTGAATACCGCCACCATCAGCCATCTTGAAAATTATAATAACCTCGGGGTGATTCAGGGAGGCCATGTAGCTACCCCAAAAGCTACTAACCAAATATTTTATTTGTTTTTGAGGTAACTCTACGACAGGTGCTTATAATGGATCCACTAGTGATCCGAGTGTTGGCTGCACATGTGGGCTCTACCTACCTAAGTTCATGATTTCCAGTAAGAAATAGCTTTGAGTTGACTATATGGCCTACCAGAACCATACCAATATGGTAGTCGCCGAGGATGCTTTCTTGGCACTGCATAAACTAAGACATTCAGAGGCTGTGAAAAATGCTGATTTGTTTTTCCAAGGGGTAGGATTCAGCTGGTTATAGTTTTGTCCAGGAATTTGTGGAGGCACGAAAAGATGAGATTACGTTCAATCTCTCATAAGCTCGAGTCAGGAAGTCGTGCATTATACTGCATTTAACAGGTACTGAGGGAGGTAAAACAAAGCTCACGACCATTGTGAACGCCTCTTCGCACCTATTGTATAATTTGTCCGCTTCATCCCCATGAATATCGGTATATCCTGGAAACCACCATCGGTTACGATCCCATTTATGAAGATTAACATTCCAATCGGTCTAATGGGCGTACCGTCTGTCGAAGAGAAGATCAGGGGATAGTGTTAGATGGTGTCTGTCGGTCCCCTTGTGTCCCCATCTCATCATAATGCGTTAGCCACCGTTCCCGTCCTTACAAAAGTTGGAGTAATTTGTTAAATTGTACTCACAGTTCTGTTGTAACTTTCAGTGAAAATCCGACGAGTCAATATTTATTCCTTCAGATCTGATAGTGCATCTACAATTACTACTCTATGTCCATATACTTACTATCTTTCATTCCATTTATTTCCAACAAAATTGTTTGAGTTAGTTGGTTGGTTGGTTGGTTGTTTAAGACCGACTCTCAATAAGGATGGACGTAGACCAGAGAAGGTCTATTGTGCTGCCGTTATGTAATGTGGGTGGATCACTCTCTTACACTGGGAACCATCCCCAGCTTTGTATTAAGGAGCTTATCTTGGCCGTGCAGGCGGTGCTTAGATCGTTGAGATCGTTTAAAATGTATTCACCTAGTGTAACCTTTCTGATATTGCCCAGTCCTGGGCTTGTGGTCTCCTAGTCAGATGACTAGTGGTCTCCTCTTTCTCTTCGTCCTTAGAACTTCTGCAAATACATGTCCTCCTTATAGTACCCGTAGTCCTATAGTAGCCGGTTAGGGTATTAACTATCTTGGAAAGGGTTCCTCTCTTGTATTTTAGGAGTCCCATGGTTCTGTTTTCGTTTAAGGTCGGCCAGAGCAGTTTAGCCGTGTTGCATTGTTCAAGATGATGCCATCTTTTATAGGCCACCCTAACTACGTCGGCGTTGATAAGGTATTTAGCATAAGGCGTTGGCGCCTCGATATCGGAGAGGAGCCTTTTCTAGCCAATGCCTCAGCTTCACAATTCCCCGGTATGCCATAGTGACCTGGTACCCAGCAATGAGCGACAGCCTTAGATCTTGTAACGCTAGATGCGAGATATAGACGACAATATCCCATGCTGATACTGCGGTAACCGTCAGTCAATCAGCTGCTTTACGAATGGCATTGATTTCGGCTTGAAAAACGTTGCAATAGTGTGGGAGGTTGAAGGAGAGGTGGATGTCCAAGTCCTCTGAGAAAACTCCGGCGCCGACTCCGTCTTCAGTTTAAGGTCAGTCCGTAAGAATTGACAGCTAATCGCAGTACAGGATCTCACGTTGAGTCCATTCGGTTCTGTTTTGTATCTAAAGTTTGAAGTTGTATCCGGTGGGCAAGTGGTCTGTGACATGTGGCAGATGACGATGCAGTAATAGTATGCTGGCATGTCCAGTGGGTTGCTCCTTCTAGTGTTTGGAACTTCTCAGCCCGATTGCTGAGAAGGCAGCCAGTTTGGCTTGCAGCGTGTCCGTTGGAGACTCGTTGAATTTTTTCCATTACGGCTAAGATTGTTTGACTTGGTTTAAATATTTTTAACAAAATTGCTTGTAAGTGCAAAACAGTAAAATATTTTCAAAAAAAAAAAATTAATTGACTAGCAGAGCGTAGTTTCGATCTACGGACCTCTGGGTTATGGGCCCAGCACGCTTCCACTGCGCCACTCTGCTCTCTTAAACACACTGATTTATATTTCAGTCAGATTTTCATACCTCAACAGCGCCATCTATAAGATATTAGCTCCGCTGTCAACATTTTCGGATTCTCTCAGTAGACACCATCGGACCACGTACAACAACCAAAAACCCCACAAATGTATGACCATAGATGGCGCTTGCAAACCCGTTTTGCTGGCACAGAATTTTCAAATCAAATCAAAAATCTCCATCGTCTCATCTGTTTTTATTAAATTTAACAATGACGTCATTAACTAGTCTCTCAACCGATCCGAAGTGATTCATTGTAAAGAACTGAATCCCATAAACACCCACATCGCTGCCAAACACATCGAGTATCAGCCTCCTGGCCGTTTTCACGGCATACTCCTTGAACTCAACTGTGTCGTTCTGACGCCTTTTGTATTCGTCCATATCCGCCGGGCGAGGTACTTCGGTTATGTCCAGCATGCGCCGCAGTGCGCCGTAGGTCTCAGGCACAAAGACACCAACAATGATCGGCACTGTGATTCCGTTCTTGCGACAGTTTCCAACGAATTCGATGATACTCTCCGAATCAAAGCAAATCTGCGTAATTATGAAATCCGCCCCAGAATCCACCTGCAAATGAGATAACACATTTTTTTCGGATTAATGTGGCAGATAGCGTGTAATTCGTGAGTTTAATTTGTGCTCACCGGAAGCTGGAAATAATGGGTCATTGTTTGCAGTGCAAATAAAAACAACGAAACCAGCGACGATTTTGATAAAAATCCCCCGATCTCGATGCAGGGGCTGGTTTTTGAGCAAATCCATCGAACGCAGTGGGGCGATGGATAATCTGGTTTGAGAGTGTTTATCTTTGCCAAACCAAGTGAGGGGACTCACCGTGCTTGGAGACAACATAAAGGCACCTCTTAACGCGGCTCGAGTGGTTTCCTTCACCAAACTCGTTAGCATGCTGTTTTGTGTGAAGTAATACTCACGTCTTCCGCAAGTGTTACATGACACTTGTTGGCAAAGCGTGTGTAACGAGGGAGATTAATTAATAAATTTATAGGTATGTACGTAATAGTTTTTGAATAGCTATCACTAGGCGCTAGAAAGCTCTTAGGTTTCGGAACTAAGCGACAATAGAGTTCACTGCGAACTAAGAAGACATAAGCAGTTCCTCAATTACTTTAACTAACTTAGTGCTGTCTTGAGGAATATAGGGTCATTCATTTCGGTTTCGAAAGTAAAGCTAAATAAAGCGCACACAGCGATACATTTTTGATTAAAATTTGAATTAATTACAAAGTTTGAGATTCTTTTGAGTTAATTTTTGATCACTTTTTCGCGCATTTTGGGCGATATCTCGGCCATAACATGAGTAATGTTGGTTTTTAATGCGTCTAGAGTTGGGGGATTACTCCCGTAAACACGGTCTTGGGTATTCGGTCCATTATGACGACCATAATCATTGCGTAATGCGTGAAAAGTGGCTACTTTTTGGAGCACCACTTTTGTAGTAAGTTTTAATAATTTCAACGCGTTGTTCGCGTTGTTAAGAAATCCATTATCATAAATGGCAAACATTCCACCAATATTATGACACTTCAAATGACAGTTGAGTTTGGCAGGTGTCAAATGCCAGCGCTACCAACTTGAAATCACGAAATCAATAACCCTGTGTAATGCCATGTAATGTGTTAAAATGGCTTTGGTACCCTAAACGTACATCTTTTTGTAGCAATGAGCACCCAATTGGTCGATATCCGCAGATCTTTTAAGTGTATTGAACCTGACCTGCTAATGTTGCAAAAATTAAAACTGCAATCAATCTTCTCAAAGCCAACAAAGCACCTAGGTCCGGCTAAGGTCCTAAAATCACATGCCACCTTAACGGGTGGTATTTCACTTCCGGTGCTACAAATTCTTTGCGAAAATGGAACTTACCCCCAGGGACAGGAAGAACGGAGTTATTTTATTTATGGAAGAACTGGAGTGGTATCACTGTTTTGTCCACTTTTATGGAGCTAATAGCAAAAGACATCAAGCGACATCAACACTTTCCGCATAACTCCCGAGCAATCAACCGAGTTTAAGTCACCGGTTCTACCTCATGCTCATAGATTTTGAGAAGGCCTTTGACCAGTAGATCGCGAATATATTTGGAGATCTCTTCTCAGAAGAGGGATGCCCACAAAAGAACTTGCTGATATAAAGGAATGCACCCAAACCTCCTTGCACACTAAGTTCACACTCTTCAAATCCAATTTTAAATCCGTGCGGGTCCTGGTAAAGCTCAGCAAACATCAATAGGACGTTTCAGACTTTTCTTAATCGATGGCTGTGATACTTTCTGAAGATTCCTTCGCTGCAAATTATATCTAACCAGAAATTGTGAGCTTTAAACGAGTCAAAAGATTTTAGATGTTGAGATAGACAGCTTCGAATAGGATCCTGAGGCTGTACGTCGGCTTGGAGGACCAAAAACAATGCGCAAAACAGGTAAAAATGTTTGCAGTTTAAAAATCTAGCCGCAGATTGGAGGGGACCTGTTGTCAACTTATATCAGACATACGGACGAAAACAGAGTTTAGAAACTTCATACTTTGATCAACTCCTTGACCTGAGTGCGGTAAGAGAAGATTATCTCCTCTTAGCCAATTCACTTACTATTTGACCAACTCTTAAATCTATTGGAGACATCCAAAGATATACACTATGCACCGAAGCTTTGACAGGATGCAGTTTTGAGTTCCGAGATGTCACCTTGGAGAGGTAAGAAGATACTAGCAACCGAGTGAAGACAGGATTCCTCATCATCTTTCAAATATTGAAGAAAGGTGTCAAGGAATTATAAAAGGATTTTTTTTATAAATTGCCTTTTAAAGGTCATATAGTGGTTGGTGCGTTGGACTACGGAGCGCAAGGTGTTCGACGTTCAAGTTCCAGGCTCTCAATATTTGGGCAGCTACTGTGCATTTAAATGTTCGTGAAAACCATAAATTTTGCGCACTTTTCGAAGACTTTAAAGTGCCTTTAGATAAAATATCTCGAAATCTAGAAATATACAAATTGTACACATTAATCAAAATTGTCAGTCGACTGGACACATATCAAAGGAATAAATCATCAGTACGGGTATTGGAAGAGTTTTCTACAAACCTTGATACAATTAATGATGTTAAGCAAGGATGTTTATTGTCACCGCTACTGTTCTCTCTGTAAATAAACTACTTTGCATGAGTGTTTTCAAAGGCGGTTTTTATATATTTGAGCTAAAGACTGATCGTTTATATAAATGACATTATGATTTGAACGAATAAGGTGAAATCCATACAAAGAATGGCAGCTTATTTAGAAGAGTACTGGAACTGGTTGTCCAAAACGGAGACCGAAATGTTATACAGGAAAAGTGGTATTTCAAAGATGAGTGACATTGCCTCGAAGTGGAATAAATTTCTCAAGAAAAGAGGTGTCTCTCTACGATCAAATGGCATTTATTTCAAGCAGTGTGCAGAGCTGTGCAATTACTTGGATTTCAATAAAGATTTTGGCTTATCTCTGATGAATTCACGCACAGTTTTGATGGAATAATAAATTTGGAAAAGAAAGATTTCCTCAGAGAAAAGGTGAAGAAAGAAATTTGGAAGTGTGAGGGATTAGGCTAAAAACAATTCACACAATTTGGCAAAACTATAGAAAATAGAAAGGACGGGTGTAAATCCAAATGTCTGCTGAGTATCTTATGGAGTTTTTGACTAGTTTCACTTAGGAGAAAACATAGCTTTCAATCGAGGTAATAACAGACATTAAAGCATCAAACAGTCCGTAATTTCTGAACTGAATCAACTTAAACATCCACACTTTGGTAGAACTGTTCATAAATTAATTATAATTAGGAAGCCCCTCTACTTTCTCACTGGACTAATCTCCTTTTATTAGCTCCAAGCGTTTGACGGATCAACGATTGCACTAGTTTGGTGTTACGCTCATTTTTAGGGCCACAGGGGACTTCCAAGCATTCATTTACTTTTGGGAATAGCCCAGTGTAGTTCATTTCATTGTTAGTCAAGTCTCACTATCACATCACATAAGCTACAAAAATCTTTATACGTAATTCGTTTTGTACTAACCTTTTGCTTCAGATACTTCATGTCATCTTCCGTGGATTTAGCTCTGGGATGCATCTGAGGATAGCCCCCCACACCAATCGTTACGTTATCTACAAACTGAACAATTTTAAGGATATTTCTTTGATTTACTTTCAACACAAACTAACCGCCTTTATTTTTTCGAATGTCACTCACTAACTCGGATGCATATTTATAGTGCTGATCCTTCGCAACATCATCGCCGCGCAATGCAATAACATTAGCAAAATTTAGGGACAGAAAATCTTCCACCCGTTCAGGGTCTGCCCGATAACACGTAAAATGAGGCACTACCACGGTTCCCTGCTGCAGATACTTGCCAATTTTAATCGAATCTACCTCACTGATCGGATCGACCGTACTGTACGACTGAAACCACACCAATGACGTAAACAGCGGCAACACGGCCAAGTTCTGATAGTTCAGGGTGGTATTTGACTTTGCTGATATCTCAATGCCAAAGAAATACTCTCTGTTATCAATTTTCGATTGAATCAAATCCAAAAGCTGTGGAGGCTCCGAACTAGGTACGAAACTATCACTGAACTGCACGTGAACAAAGCCACTGTCTGGGGAATAGTCTGGATTGTGCATGGTGTGGATTGTTTTGCCCTCTTGCCGTGCAGACTGGCTGTAATTCCGATAGAACCTGTTTCGGAGAATTTTGTTTTAGCCACTTTATGGAAGCGTTAATAGTTTACAACTGAATTGAGATTGTCAATGGGTCAAAAGTTTTGGAGAAAGCTCTTATAATCTGTTGGATGAGCTTTATTTTGTGCCGTGCTTTCAAAAATGAATTAATGACCATTTAAAATATAATGTGAGTATGAATCGAGCTATCTCTGTTATTGTTTGATTTGCGATTAGAATGTCAGCGCATTGTCTTAGATTCGTAGTAGATACAATATAAAAACCTGCACTCAATAAAAATAGCGACTACGGTAAGCTGATGGCCATAAAACTAGACTGAAGGGGTTTCCCAAACAAGTGGAACCGTTTTGGCTAAGTGGGTTTATCTTATGTTTCGCAGCATTTGACCTATGAAGTCATAATTCGGCCTAAAAATAACCACTGGCTACCAAGTATCTATAGTACTTGGTTGATTAGGTTGCAACGGAAGCTGGGTGCTGTGTGGATTCGAAATTTTGGGAACCCCTTCTGCTCTTTACCACGTTGTGGGTTGTGGTACCAGGCACACAACGGTTCTAGATGCATCAGACCAAACTTGAACGTTATACTATGTATGTATGTATCTTATAAGTACATCCATATGTATGTATATCGCAGCTGGATCAGAAGGGTTATATCGCATCGTTTGAGAAATTCTAGATATTCAGCAGCACTTTGATGACCACGTAGGTCATTCTATTGGAGATGTTCATTGACATGTAGAACATATTCATAGGTCTGTTCGCGTACTTTCTGCACTAAAATTCGTAGATTGTGAAATTTCCAGGAGTGGGAGTAAAATTCTCTCAGAGAGTGGTAAAATCACCAAAAAGTAAACGAACGCGAAAGCTACGAAACTCGTCCACATTTTAGACGTCAAAAGCAAACGTATGCAAATACACAATCAACAAGGTATCTGACAGATTTGACAGATTTCGTAAATCAGTTCAAAGAAATTTCCTGCACTAAAATTCGCTGAGTTCGACGAAGAATAACTCTTGCCAATCGCTGTCGCTGAGAGATCCTCAGTCGTCTAATTTTCGGTCCCGTTTGCGTTGACGGGCTTTGGAGGAGAAGATTCAACGTCGAACTATACGAGCTGTACAGTGACATCGACCTAGCCAGAAAAATTGGCATCAGTCGTTTAAGATGGCTAGGACATGTAGAGCGAATGGACACCAATGCTACGGCCCGTAGAGTCTTCGAATCAAACCCGGAGGGACAACGCAGTAGAGGAAGACCTCGCCTTAGGTGGCGTGCACAGGTAGAAGGGGACCTCGACCGACTTGGAGTGCGCAGCTGGAGGCAGTTAGCTAAGGACCGGGCTAACTGGAGATGCTTGTTGAGGCCCAGGTTCATTTCGAACTGTAGCGCCACCTAAGTAAGTAAGTACGTAAAATTCGCTGCATGTGGAAATTTTTTACTCTCTCGAGAGCGCTCTCTTCTGCGAAAAACTTCGAAACTTTTACGTACTCGAACAGGAATTGGTGACTTTTTGTAGATTTTCGTGAAATTTCGTTGTTTTGGGAGAGTACGCGAACAGACCTATTCGGTTTCGACGCAGTAGGTAATGACAGAGGATTTAGTTTATGTTTAAGCGACAGAAGACAGCATTGAGTCTTTGAAGCATTAAATTGCATTCTTTCGTTGATACCCGACTTGATAAGAAGATACGCTGTAGCACCAGTTCTACGACGGAAGTGGAAGCGCTTGAATCTGGGTACGGGAACGAAGATGAGAAACTAAGGGTACTGCCAACAGCGAGGGAATGTATTGAATTAGAAGTTGCAGACAAGAGATCGTTTATGAAAATGAGAAAGAGAATCGAGAACAAAACGGAGCCTTGCGGGACGCCAGCATATGGTAGATCAAGACTTGAAATCGCCCATGCTGACCTTTAACCAGTGTTTCTGTGACTATGGCGTGAATAGACTTAAGTGCAAGACAGTATTTTCTGGCCAAACCGTATCTCTAACGAGCAACTTTATCAGAGAACGGGCCATGAACCTATAGGCACAACAATACGACGACTAAAATGGCAGTGGATTGGACATACTCTCCGAAAGGTTGGCAGGTCCATAGCTAACCACGCGATGCAATGGAACCCGCTCACTCAGGATGGCAGGATACGCGGTGGTCCTAGGAGTACGTGGCGCAGAACAGTTGAGAAGGCAGCACGGCAACTGGGAAAGAGTTGGGGAGAACGGAGGCATATTTCCAGAAATCGCACACGATGGCGCGTAGACATTGTCGAGGCCCTAGGACCCATAAGGGGATACAGGACATAAATGAAAAATAATAATAAAAATTTATAGCTCGTTTAATTTTTTTTCCGTTTTCCTTAGCTGTAGGATCGAACATTTTATTCCCCCAAACTGATAGCCTCTTTGCAACTCCAGTCATACAACGCGTTTTCCTTTGAATTGATACTCTGCACATCTGTGAGGAATTAAGGATGCCATCCGAAGAAAAATTGTATTTATAATCGTATCGGAGGCCGTATTCAGCTGTTTAAGTCGTCCCAATTGGATTTCTGGAGTAAATGTTTAAAAAGAGGGACTTCCTCCCAATTTGAATAAAATGTTGGGCAAAAGCGGGATCTCTTCCCACCATAATATATGTAGTTCGCCGTTTTTAGGAGTAAACAGTGAAATATGTACATAGTACATAAATAGGATTTATAGTAGGTGCACGTTTGGGTATATGCAAAGTATACACAGGCGGCTGCGCGAAAAGTCCAAAAATGAACGTCCTTTGCGACCCAAACACACATATGTATACATCAAGATGCTCAGAAAACTGCTCCCTATCACAGTCTACATTATCCAAATCGGGAGGGAGACAGCTTTTGTAAATCTTTACCTTTTCTCGCAACGCCAACTAGTCTATAATGAAGCCACCATTTAATATAGTTGTCCGGAGACTGCCACCTCCTACTCCAACAAGCAAAGGGGTTTTTTTTTTTAAATTATCAGTGAATTGGTATTAAGCAGAGAACATACCTAAGCTAATTAAACTGGAAATCCTCTTTAGTCTAGTCTGTTAGTCTGGTCTGTTCATGCTTACCTCCCAACAGACCGGTTTTTTGAAAATATAGGCCAGGTAACCCTCAACATTGAAGTTTTAACTACCTTCGTTAGCACCCCTATGTTGAATAAAGTGGAGGACTGAATAAACTTATGGACCCTAAGCCCCTTTTGGTCTGAAATACTTATTTTTATTGCCCAAAACTTAACATTTTTTGAAAGTATATTAGCTTACATTAGAACAATTAAAATTTTCAATCTCTATTTTGTTTTAATGACAAACTTGGAAAAAATATTAACTAGAGAGGTATGTTTTGATGCAGTAACTAGGTCTGTGCCTTTACTTTCCGCACTAAGAGGCTAAGTGCTACGTGTTTCGAGGCTCCTTTGTGCCCAATACAACGAGAAAAGGACCAGAGAGCTTCTGTCTTTCAATAGAACCCAGCTAACCCTTCTCACAGGCCACAACCCAATGGCGGCTCACCTCACTAGGATGGGTATCAACGGCTCAGACCTATGCCCAAGTTTCAGCAGAATCAGGACCTTCGGCAAAACATTTTTTGACCAACTTTACAAATTAGCTAACATGCCCCTAAAACCGTAATAAAATTCATAACGCAAACTTGAGAGGGCCGCACCCGACATAGGCTAACGAGTTAATTTTCTGTTTTTCCTTTATATTTTTCCAGATATCCCACACAGGGGAACGCAATGGATCCGTTGAGATTCGAGTACGACTGCTCCCTCCTGATGGTCGTTGCAGTCACCCCTTTAAACTAACCTAACCATGTCTCGCGGTGGGTCACATGACACCCGAAAGCGATCGCAACTTATTTCTTCTAAGGTGCCAAGGAACCTGCTTTCTCAGAAGTGATAAGTTGTGACCGCCGGCGGTCCGATAACTTACGACAAGAACACCAATCGCCCGTTTTGATATTTACAAATCCGACCCCGGAAACTACAGTCCAATGAAAGACAAATTAGTAGTAATAGTATCGGAATGTATTTGTTTTGTTTTGTTTTTCTGTTTTGTTTTTTAATTTTATTTTAAATTTCTTTATCTTTTGGCAAATATTTGTTGTTTGAACAGTTTTTATTATTTGTTTTTTGTTTTTTTGTATAACTTAAAGTTTTATATATGCATTTTGTTTAGGTATTATGTTTTAATTTTAAAGTTACTTACAAAATATTAATTTACATTTAAGTATACGTTGTACAAATAATGCAGCTATCTTCCAACCATCTTTTATTTACATTTTGGTAAAAACATATCTAAATAATTTCAAAAAGATTTTCTTATAAATTTCTTCTTCACAGTTTTAATGGAAACATTTAATTTCTTTTTCTTTTTCTTTTAAATCAATAAACAAACGTCCCAAAATGTTTTCAACAAGTAAAATATGAATGTGTATATAAAATCTAAAATTTCGCACTTTTATCGGGTGCAGGGTAACAATTTAAATTCACGTTTAATGAATGACAAACAAAATAAATGTTAAAAGATATATATTTCATTGTTTTTTGTTTTTTTTTTTTTCTTTTTCTTATGGAGAAATATGTTTAGTGTTGCAAAACTTACGCGAAACAAAAATAAAATGACTTTTACAATGTACTAAATTTACAATAAAAATAGGAAAACATATTTTTTTTTAGCTGAGAATTAATCATTTATGATGTTAGACAGTGCGTTGGTTAGAGCCATCGCGTCAGGTAGTAAATAAAAATATAGAAATAAGATATACATTATGCTATAAAATTAATTCTAGTTTTGTTAATAATTGATTTTCAGTTTCAGTTATTTTTCAACTAGCTATAAACTATCGCGATCAGGATATGTCTGTCATTTTTTCTTAATGCGCTGAACAATCCATTCTAGGCCTTGATAAAGTCTGTAAATAGAAAGTAGCACACATGTGTTAATTAAGGTTTAAACAAATGCTTTAATGATGAGAATGATTAGCTTAAAGAACTCTTTTTTAAGAAATAAATTATTCTGGAGCTAGTTATCATACCGGTTCTGAATTTATCAGAAAATTTGGAGAATATTACCAGCTATGCTGAAAAGCTATAGGCTGCGGTTCCGGTTCGAGCGAATTTTACTCGCACGAAACTTAGCGAATGTAAGCGAATAAACTTGAGCACATTCGCGCAAACAGAGTGGTTCTGGTTCCACAAAACAGAAGCAGTACTAATAAGCAGCAGAAAAAGGGTAGAAAACTTCACCATACAGGTTGGCGGGCATACCATCGAGTCGAGCCCACACATCAGATACCTGGAAATGCTGTTGGACCACAGGCTCAGCTTCAAAGACCACTTGAGATACGCAGGTGAAAAAGCCTCTGTGCCGCTCTGAGATACGCAGGGCAGTAGCGGCACTGTCCCGGATAGTGCCAAATGTAGGAGGACCTAGACAGCCAATCAGAAACCTGTTAACAAGTCGATGCTTATGTACGCGTCTTCCGTATGGGCGCCAGCGTCGGAAGTCAAGTCGTACATGAAATATATGAACGAATCGCACTGAGTCGCTTCGATAAGAGTATGCTGCGCTTTTAGAACTGTGTCTGCGACTTAGAAGTTCAAAAGGCAGCCAAACAACGTGGAACCGAGCCGGAACAAAGAAGAATAGCCGGCGCTGCCATTCAGGCACAGTGACAACATAGATGGGATACTACCACCAAGGGGAGATGAACCAACACATTAATCCCCAACATGGAGGAGTGGAACAGTAGAGGACACGGAGAGGTAAAGTGAAGTGAAGTGTTGAAGTGTTGTGATTTGGAAAAGTTTTATCATGTCATTGTCGCTTTGTGAAGAACAATTTTTGTTAGAAAATAGCTTCTTGAAGTACAAATGCATTAAAAAGCGTCCTGAAACTAACTAATATTGTTTTTAAGAAAAGACTGGAATGTGGAGAATTTCGTTGATCAAAGATCTGCAATTTTTTGTTTAATATTATAGAATGACTCCAGATACATTTCACTATACTTTGACAAGTATAGAGCCCACATAAGCCATGTTTGCACAAAAATCAGAACACAACTAAGCAGAAAGCACAGATCCTACTTAAAAACAAATCTTGAATTCGCTTTGCTCGCAAGAGTAAAATAGAAATGAGACTATCGAAAATTTTACTCGCTTAGATTCGCTAAGTTCGCGCGAGTAAATTTTGCCCACTCAAACCACAACATAGGTAATGCGTGCCTTTGAATTATTTTAGCGAACTTTGCGAATTCGCGCGAGTGATATTCGCTTACATTCGCTCGCACCGGAACCGCATCCATTTTCGCTGCATAATACCTGATACTACTCCCTACTATTACTGAACCTCTATCAATATTCCCTACAAGTGTGTTTTCGAACTCAATAACCCGAGTTTAGAAAAGATCATGCTGTAGTTTGTTTCAAATCAATTGCGAATTTTTTGAGCATGCTCCCTCTTGCCAAATGTGAAAACAGAGCGTAGAGTGGTGAAGAGAGCATGTGAGCAGTATGGATTCATATATTTTTCAGTGAACCGGAATGAGTTCGAGAATTGGGAGAGAAACATTGCTCCCCCTGCGCACATTAGAAATTGACAATTGATCTGAAACATACGACTTGGTTTCGCAAAAAGTTAAAAGGTTATCGTGTTCTCCTCCTCTTCTAACTACCGACACAAAAACCTAAAATTATTGATTTCTAATGTCATGAAAAGCATTATCCGTCATCTACCACGAAAGAAACCATTATTCTTTTCTATTTTCAGAACTTCGAACTTCTAACTTCTTCATGGAGACCATAGTCGTAACCCGCCAGACCCTTTGAGAACATTATATCGCTATATGTCCACACCACTGCGATAAAAAAATAAAGTGAAATTTTAATTTTATAATACCCGGGGTCTTCGATTTCACCAAATATCTTCTTTTTTAGGTTGGTAGTATTGTCACTGGCGTCTGTGTCGAATTTCATGTCAAAATCTGAATTTGTTCAATAGTTCCGCAAGTGTTTTGTAAACATTTAGCGATTTCTGCAATGTATGATTATGCGAAACGAATTTTTTGCTGGAGAAACGTTAAGAATGTTGCAGAAGGCCTTGGGTGCCCAAGTTATGGCACAAAAAAATGTTTACAAGTGATACAAACAAACAAGATCGTTCTGGACGATCATCAACATCAACTGATGGACAACACGTCAAGGAAATCAAAGATTTGGTTCTCAAAAATCGTCGATTGGCATTTAGAGACCTCCCTGATACTATTATCATTTCATTTGAATCAGTTCAAAATATTTTGAAAGATGTTTTGTGCCTGAAAAAAGTCACATCTCGTTCGGTTCCAAAAACATTCAATTTCTTGGAACACTGCATTGGTTCTTCGAGACCATTTCGCCGTTTCGGATTGGCCTGATTTAGCACCGTGTGACTTCTGGCTACTCCCTAAGCTCAAGAGACAGCTCTGGAGATACCGTTTCGACTCGATTGAGGAGATAAATACCAAATCGATCGGTGCTTTGAAGGCCACTCCGGAAATCGACTACAATTGTTTCGAGGACTAGAAAAACCGTTGGGATGCGTATGCATATCTTATCGAATGGGGAGCACTTTGAAGGCGATGAAATACGTAGATTTAGACGAATAAGTAAAGGTCTTATAAACAATTTCTCCTCATTTTTTAGTTTCGGTAACATGTACAGACATAAATACATATATACTCCACCCACGTCAATTGAGTGTAGGTTCAAGCTTTTGTGATGTCTTCGCGTTTTATGCGATTCGTTGTCCATAGCAACTCAAAACTTGATACACTTACCTAACCTTCTCTGAAATACGCCCCAAAACCTTGATCGTATTCACGAAAATTTCAGGAGAGTTACCAAAAACTGTTTGGAAATACTATCTTTACCTTCTTATACATAAATTATAATACTAACCCTTCGCCAGTCAACGCACAACAGGCTTGTATGTGCCACTGATGTTTTTTAATTGATGTCAAATCCAACTGCCGTGAGATTTCAGCAGCTGACATTGAACCCTTTAAGTCCTTAAAATAGAGTTTTTTAAGTTTATTATTATGTTTTTTATCGATTTCATTAAAAATTCTTACTTGTTTGTTTGCATATACAAGTAGACTAGCTTTACACAGATCTTCATGTTGTAACATTCGATATAGTTCTTCTCTTGTAACTGCTAATCGCTCTCGATCTGTAGAGTCGATTACCATTATAATGAACTAAAAATTCATTTAAAACCATTAAATTTAAAGAAACCAAATATAATAATAAACTACCAACCTCTGTATTCGTGTAATATGTACTCCATGCAGCACGTAAACTTTGTTGACCACCAAGATCCCATACTAAGAAGTGAATATTTCTCCAAACGACTTCCTCTACATTAGAACCAATCGTTGGGCTAGTGTGAACCACTTCGTTCATTAAGAACTGATATAGTATTGTTGTCTTTCCTGCATTGTCTAAGCCAACCATTACCAGTTTGTGTTCTGAAAATATTAAAGAAACATAGTGCATCAACGAAATGATGGAAATATTGTTGCATAGTTCAAGAAATATGATTTTTTTTTTATGTCTACATAGTGAGCTCCAGTCCTAGAGTCACTAATGATTTAGTTTTTTGTTCCGAACATCACAGGTACCCGTGAATATCAGAAAACAAAAACATTCAAGTATGTAGAACTGGAAATCGAAGTGTTACCAGTTTCCCTCGGTTTAAGAACCACACGGTAGGTGCAAAGGTAATGTCGTAATGGAAAAGAACGAGTCGAACTTTCAAGATTGCAAACTCTCAACAACTAAATGTATAAATTCAGTCGATGTAGTTCCAGTATCCTATGTTGATCATTATGGTATTGATGGAGGAAACCCATAATAGTTTCTCTGACATTAACAGCAAAGTTATTAAAATTCTTTCATTATGCTCCACGTATTCGAAATCTACGCAAAGGTAAACAAAATATGTGGGCACTGGTCTTAATATCAAGGGATAGTTGTAGCTATCCGTATTCCAAGGAAGTTTAAGGCATAATCTAGCAAGAGAGTAACCTGCCTAGGTTCCCACAAGTAAGGGATAAGTTCTTAAAGATAAAACTAAACCAATAAAGTTTGAGCAACAACCAACCAATCAAGTTGACGCCTTCTCGCAAGTTGGTGATCCTTGATAACTAGGTTGCTGACAAATCGAATCAGTCCTGCGATATGTTTAATTCATTTTCTTCTTGGTCTGCATGCCTTCGATTTTTCCTAGCGTTTCTTACATTGTATCAGAGATAACCAAGCTTTTGTCTTTTTATTTTGTTGAGAAGTTCTAGCTTCTATCAAACATTCTACATTGACGGTTCATTAGGTCCGTGAAAAGCGCCATTTCAAAACATTCCACCCTTTCTAACTTTTGAATCCATTTCATTAACTATTTCCTTATTATCACCTTCATACGAAATTGTGGAATTCGTTACACACAATGTAGCGTGAACGTCAACAACTATAAATAACCACATAGATACATATGTACTTATTACCGTGTAATACCAAATATCAACAAATCAACTCAAGTTAATTGACTTCACTGTTGCCAATGGGAAACTGGAATTTAGTTCCGGTTAAAAAAGTGAACTCCAACAGTTTAAACCCTCAAGGTCTCACGTATTGACTTTTATTGGCCAGTTTCGGAGTGCACACGATCAATATATGTTTGCAAGTGATGACGCGATATTAGTAGGTAAAAATCGAGAAGAACAATTGATAAAGATATAACCACCACAAGTAATTAGCCACATACGTGAAAGTTATATCATTTGAAGCAAAAAAAAATAGATAAAGCTAATAGTTTGCTTCTGTTTTATTCGTTATTCGCATTTCAGAGTGTAGAAACAAATTAGCGTGCAAAGGAGAAGTGTGCAACTTCATACTTCGTACTTAATGAATCAAAATCGTTGTTCACCCGATGTAACTTTTCCAGCCAAACAGCTAACTGTGCTTAATGTTCGACATACATTTTTCTAGAAGAATTTATGTTGGCCAAGCTCATTTGGTGTGTGAAATTATTATAGTGGAGCCAGTGGGCCATGGGAAAGGAATGTGGGTAATTAAATACAAGATGTGTTTTGGATGTAAAAAACTCCGTTTTTTATGACTCTAGTGTCCGGAGAAATTAACGCCCATCAAAGAGGCTTTAGATTATAACTACACAAGCTTGTGGCCGGCAGGAACTTATGATCGTAAAGGTTTTAGGAACATTTTTCTACAATAGTGTGAGCCAAATGTAGTAAAATATTGAAGCGAGAATTACTTCCGGCTATAAGAGGGACAATCTTTCAAAAGTCCTTGCAACTGCTTCCATGATGATATTGACATAATTGGAAGAACAAAGCATGGTGTCGGTAGTACGTTTGTGAGCATTAAAACGGAAGCAGCTTGGGCTAATGAGGGCAAAACGAACTATATGCTGCCATCTGTCAACTAAAAAAGACGCACAACATCGACGTATCGGTCAGAAAGTCACCTTCGACAGATATAACTTTAAGGTAGTTAAGGATTTTGTCTAACTAGAAACTGCTATAAACTCAGATAATGACACCAGCGCTGACATCAAACGGAGATTAACGCTTGCCAATCGATGTTTCTTTGAACTAAGAAGACAATTGTGTAGCAAAGCCCTCTCTCGAACAATTAAAGTAATCCTATACAAAACCCTGATCATACGAGATATGACGCAGAGCCATGGACTTTGTTAAGAATGGGTGAGAGTGCTCTCGTTTGTTTTAAGAGAACAATATTTCAGGTGATTTTTTGTCCAATATGCATAGACAGAGACTGAAGAAGAAGATGCAACCACGAGTAGGAGTTGTATAGTGAAATCATCCAAATCAAAAGAGTTTAAATATAACGAATAAGATGACTAGGTCATGTTGAGCGGATGGACAACAGTGCTCCGGCCAGAGAGTCTTCGAATCCACCCCTGAGGGACGGCACAGTAAAGGAATACAGTAAAGGTTGCTTGGTGTGCGAAACTGGAGCCAGGAGGCTGGAGAGGCTTGTTGGTTGATGCACAGGTCCACCCAGAACCGTAGCCCCACCTAAAGTAAATAAGTAAGTCAGAAAATTTCGGGTGGACTATCTGATCATTTGACTGTATCACTGGGTGTACCTCAGGGAGCAGTTTTTGGGACACTAGCGTTCATAACATATGTACATAAATTTTCACTGTGAACAGTAGCCCAGCTACCCCGTTGGGATGAATCGAAATTGTGTCCGCAATAATGCATAGCTAAAAAACAATTGTGAGAATTGGTCGGTATAGCTTGTCCTGATAGAGTGACTTCTGCAATGGATGACCGATATTTGGTACCTGGAAGCCTTCAGAATCGTCATCAAACAGCGATTGAGCTGGCTCACAGACTTCCGTTGGAGAGACAGCTATGAATGCTGAAAACAGTGAGACGGCAATTAGTGGATTTTTTTCGGCTTCACCAGGATTGGACAGAAGCCTATTAGGGTAGAGTTCTTTTAACTGATGAATCCAGGTTTTGTCCGACCTCAGCATTTAAACCCAGCAAAGTATGAATATGATCTGATGATGAGAGATACAGGTGCCCAGCGGGAACATTTTTAGCAAGATTATTGCATGTTGTTCACAGGATTCTCCATGCGCGGAGAAACTGAACTGTGTATCGTGGAAGTATTAATGAACTCCACGTATTTCATTAACAACATCCTGGAGGAATATATGAATCCATTCGCATCGTTTATTGAAGAAACCCCATGCTGATATAGGACAATGGTAGACACCATTTCGCCAGGTGTATCACCGAGTACTCGCAAAAAAAGTACGGACGATGAGACATTGAACACGTTTGGCATATATCATTTGAAAGTTAGTTTTACAATACTTTAGTTTATTTCACAGGTAAGAAGGATTCGGTATAATAAATTGAACATATTAACAGGATATGCTAACTATTTGGTCCATGTATTCGACATGCAAAACCTTGAGTTACTTCGTAGTTCTGTTTGCACAACCTCGAATCTACTATCAATAGGTTTAGGTGACTATCCTCCGTTGACGGTAGGATAAACATACGCTTGGATCAGAAAAGATACATTGTGTTGAAAAGTGGAATACAACAAAGCCCAGAAAAAGTTGGGTGGGTCGGTTTTTAGGACATTAAAGAGGAAAACGCAATTTCGCACATTGATATTCTGCGATTCTTGGATGTCCATTCTAATTTACTGAAAGACATTGAGTAGGATTGCTTTATACTACACACCGCATTTTAAAATTGGTAGAAACAGACCTCTCGCGACTTCAAGCTTCATGACGATTGGCACAAAAGAAGATGGAATGTATAATTGACGTTGTTGGCCTAGTAAATCCGTTTGACTACTAAGATGAATGCCTAGATTGTAGCCTCATTTGCATAGTGTATACTGTTGCCTCTAAGATTTAGACTTGTTAAGAAATTAGCATCTACATGGCTGTTAGATATGACAGCTTTTCATTTGATTGGCTTAAGACAGAGTTTAGCACAGGAACATACATATACTTCTTCATTAAGGCTTGCAACGCAGACTTAAATGAGGCCCATTAGTCAAGAAAAATACATTTGAGCCACATCTCTGCATACATATAAGAAAAAAGAATGTTTTTTTCATATGAACGAGTTCGTTTCTCGTTTACTCATACATCTCATCAAGTTAACCTGTTTTTTCACTCAGCCAGATCGCGGATCTAATAGTCTACATACATATGTATCTCCGGCTATATGTAAACTAACTGTTGCGAATCATCTTTTCGTTTCAAGCTTAATGTTACGATTTTTGTTTTGTTCAGATACTCAACAGGTATTCCGTGTTATAACTACTATCGCAGTATAATAGTGCGTACTACATTCTAATTCAAATCAATTTCCTAAAGTACCCAAGTCGTACAATCTTATTTGATCCAATGGACAGATAAGCTCAAACACATACGTTACCCGTACATACACCTTTCTAAGTGAACTGGTTTCATGTACCTGAAATGAATTTGTTGAATTGTTGTTTATCAAAATCTTCAAGGTTTCACATTCAAAGTGTGGCAAATCAGATGACAATAACACTCATTGTCTTCGACTTGTTGCCTGACAAACAACTGTTCAAAGAAAACCAAGTCATCATACACAAAAAAAAACCGTGAAATACTCCACAGTTCATTACAGTACAAAGTACTCATGGAGTCATGGTGGCCACAAACGATTACGCAGAAAGTGAAAATGGATTATCATATAAAAAATGCGGGCACTACGCGCGATGACGCGTACCGGAAACTTGATTCACAAATGAAAACGAGAGTCCAACATATGGAGAGGTATAGACGTACATACATAATTTGAATATACATATATTTTACTTAATAACCTGACCGTCGAAGAGATGCAAGCTTTGCCAGCCGTATGGTTCATTCGAAGGGGTAAACAAACGAAACCACTTCAAAGCAGGTTATTGTTAGATAGAGGAACAAAATTGTTTTGATATTAGATGACTGGAAGTGGATCGTGCAAGTGCGTGCAGACATTTTGTAATAGCGTCATGATTTTAATAAAACCATCAACATTTCTAGATTGTGTACATCGATAATAGAGTGATTTTGATGCAACAGCTTGGCAGCCCTGTATGTAGTAATATAACCCAGAGATCGGTGTCATAAAAAACTTAAATAAGTTCAAACACTTGATAGGGAAAAGGGAAAAAATGCAATTTATTCGTATTGTTCTGACTTAGGACTGAGGAACAGTACCGCTCAAAAGTTTGGGGTCAAAGAATCTTTGACACTTTGAATCAAAATAACGTTTAAACAATAGGAGATATTTAAAAAATTCTTTTTTATATATGTATGTAGGGCCGATTACTGTTTATTAGAGGAATATATAATTTTGTTCAAAATTTTGCTATTTATTTTTTTAAGGCAATAATCTAATCCAAGTTCTTTTCGTTAAAGTAGTTTCCTTTATTTTTGATCACCGCCTTACAAATTCTAGGCATTCTTTCAATTCATTTGTTTAATGTTTCACATAACAGTGATTCCCAGGTTGTTGGTAAAAGTGTCCAGAGATGTGGCTCTGATTTTGGACAACTTTCTCGTACTTTCCTATAGAAGCTCTACGGGGTTAAGGTCTGAGGCTGGCCATATCATATTTTGAACTAATTTTTGTTGCTCTTGCAATTTTATGTACTCTTTACAAAGTTTTGAGGAATGTTTGGGGTCGTTGTCTTGTTGGAGCCAAAAGTTATCCCCAATTAAACGACATTCTGATGGAAGAGCGTGGTCCATTAATATGCTTTTGTATCCCTCTTTGTTCAATATTCCATCGATTTTTACCAAATCTCCAACTCCTTCATAACAGAACGATCCCCAGACCATAACCGAACCGCCTCCATGCTCCACAGTTGGAACCACACACTGTGTGCCCATCCTCTCTTGGTCCGATCGACGAATACATACTCGCCTAGTTGACCCAAAAACTTGAAATTTGGATTCGTCAGTCCACAAGACTTTTTTCCACATTTCAATGAACCAATCTTTATGCAGACGAACCCACTCTAGCTGTTTTTTTCGACCTTTTAGTCCCGCCGCAACTAAGCGGCGTTTTACGGTGCTAACAGACAGAGGGATTTCTCTACTGCCATTGACCTCTGCTCGAATTTAAGGTGCTGTAAGCCGGCGATTCCTCTTTGAAATGACTCTAATGCTTAAATCCTCCGAGCTTGTTGTGATTTTAGGTCTTCCCGAGAGTTTTTTGTCATTAATGGTGCCCAATTCTTTGAAACATGTTAACCGTGGAGTAAGCACCATTGTACGAAATTTTTAATTTTTTTTTTAAATTTTTAGAAGGATTTTGTAGGACTAAGGCCATTTGAGCTCAAATTTCTGGTTGACCCCAAACTTTTGAGCCGTAGTGTATACATATGTACGTATGTGTGCGTATCAATTAAATCAAGACAACTGCCTCGTGATGTTCGTGGGGTAGCAGTTAATGCATTATCAAAGTTGATAAGAACCTAAAACAAACATTTTCAAAAGGTTCTCCTTGATTAAAATATTGCTACTTATGGATGCTCGTACATATGTACGTGTGTATGTAAATGTAAGTACATACATCCGGATATCATAGGGGCCATCCACAAATATTTGCTTACAGTCATCTTCAATCTGTTTGCTGAATTGATGATAATTCGTTAAAGTCTGTGAAAAAGTCATACAAGAAGACGACTCCAAGGACCGAATCCGGTTCTGTAGTTTTCGAAAATATATATGTAGTTTTTCTGAAGCAACCAATCCAACCAGATATGGTTCGGTGATTTTTCAACTTTTTTTAATGCAAAGAACAACTCTGAACATCGCATGATATTAAAGTTATCTTCCACATAGGAATGAAGACAGAATTGGACGGGATTCGACTAGGAAGACACTGGTTTATGGGTCTTAGTTAGGAGTTTTCAATAAAGACATACCAATTTTGTATTTGCATTAAACACAGAATAAATGAGATTTATTCCAGCTGAGGTTCGAACTCGATCTCAATCCCTAGACAACACCTAAAATTTCTTTCACGGTCCCACCTCTCGCTATCGTCTGGCAAACATTAGAGGGTACAAATGTTATGATAAAGCTTCTCAAATAATAAATTGGCTGTCGGATACGGCACTACACAGTAGGGCTCTTCGATTCGTGTAAACAATTTAAAGAAGAATCAAATCCCTAAACATTACACTATACCGGATCCCGGGACACGTGGACTTCCAAGTGAACGAGAGGACCGATGAGCTAGCGAGAATGGACTCAACATGGCGAACGCTAGGTGAAGCACACCCTCGCCCTGCCGTGTTTCGAGGCTTCTTTGGGCATCAGCTGAAGATGAAATGTAGAATATTCTTTCATTCAAAACTTTTGCAGAACCCAATCGGACAAGTTTCGAAGCTCCGAATCATCAAGAGGGTTCCGTTCTTGAGTTATTTTGATCTTGCTAGAGTGAAGGCCAAAATCTTTACGCGAAATTCGGCACAATGTAGACTGAGAGGTTCCCAATCCTCACGGCACGGCGTGGATTTGACTTAATTTGAACTGAATCACTTAGCCGTACAGCTGTGATATTCTCGATACATCAACAGGGGCTTGCTCTCAGTGACTGGCACAGGAACATTCAACAGTGAATACGTTGTTGACCTGAGTTTATCCTATACAGCACGCACTGCCTGCCTCGTGGGATGATTCCACCGAAAACTAGAGTTCATTCTCTTCAGTTGCGACCACCGACTCGCGGTAGTAATTTCCAATTATTTCCAAGTATTGCTCGCTCATGGGCTTCCCCATGATAAAACGGTAGGTCATGGGTGACGTTTCGACATTGACAGATCATAAAAGAAGTTTAAGGTTGCATTTGTATTGAAATATCAAATTGTTATGTCCCTACTGAAAAATTTAGACAAGCGGATTCTAGGCCGCAAATAGCTAAGTTTTTCCTGCTTAAGTCACGTTAAGAGTCTAAAAACACGCTCGATGGAACAGGAAACATCAACACAAAACCACCAAGGATTTCTCCAATTTCCAGTTCAGATGGACAACATCTATCAGTCCAGAGACACCATTGGAAGATAGCAAGGGAGCTTTAGGTTTATTTATTCTATAAAAGCACGTTTTATCAAGAGGAACGTAGTTATAGTCGTCAGATACGATAGATACTTCTAATTGAAATACAGTTTCACCAAAGCAAAGTTTTCCAATGATTAGCACCTCCACGTCAATCACAAACCCAGCGAGGGAGTTCACGCTGAACTTATTATCGCCAACTATAAGTACTTTCCCCAATATTATACATTTTATATGTATGTATGTACATATTATATTCATAAAGGCAAAAGATTCACAGCGAACTCTTACTTGTGCTTGCGCCGCACTGCCAAAGAAGATAACCTTATGGCTCTGATGTCCGTGTCTGCGATCGGATTGCTTTTGAAAGTCTCTCGCCAGTCAGCTGGCAATAAACGCGACGTCGCAAATTTAATATATGCGAAACAAAACAAAAGCACCCATCGATCAATTATGCAAATGAACCATCTAAATATAGAAACAACTTTTACTTTTACCTAAAACCCTTGAGGCCACTCCTTAGTGTCTCGCAGATGATCGACGGACAAAAGAATTCATCATGTAGCAACACTTAAAGACGGGGAATCACTGCAGCGCCTAAACAATGAATATTTAGACACCGATTTGTACATATATTTACCTTCATTCCCGAACATGCTCCAGAGTTTCGATATCAGCAGCCCCATATTAATTTTTTATTAATTTTTTACTTATTGCAATAAATAAGACAAACACTTAATTTATTTAGTAAACAAACAGGATTTTAAGAAACAAAATTAAAACTCCTTTTTGCAATATAATCAACTTTCACTGAGTATTCTGGTAGGGAACAACGACGACGACGACGACGAACGCCTGCTTGCGTAGGAGATTAGTGATTCTTTCTTGTTCGATTGGTAATTAGTTGAGGCCATGCAAGACCTTGCAAGAGAAGAATGTAAATTGCAACAATTGGGCGAATAGAAATGACTAAAACGACGACAACGGCGGCACTGACGATTGGAATAGTTTATTATTTTGTACATTTAGCTGCGTTTTTTTTGTTCAATGAGTGCACCATTTGATAAGACGTTCGTTGTATGCGCGACCGCCTATAACTGCGTTGTGTATATTATGTAATAAATGCAAATTCCAGTTTATTAATTTACGCACAATAGTTTTAATTTAATTTAATTTAATTAGAACTGCACGATAAAGGAAAATACCTCTTCCACGGAACAGACAATTTATTCAGCTGCCTTGTTACGCCATTTTGTAAAAAAAAAAAAAAAAAGGTTTTGTGAAATGTCAAATTGAATTCGATACTCGAAGGCGAACTCTACATGGCTGGATGTGTTCACGTTGGCAGGAAAAATAAACGCAAATTTTGTTGTGCGAAAGCGAATCATTAGGTTTGCTCGCGTACTTTCTGCACCAAAATTCGTAGATTATGAAATTTCTCTAAGCCAGATGTAAAATCACAGAAAAGTAGACGAAGAAAGATACGAAATTTGCCCACTTTTTAAACATCAAATACAAATGTATTCAAATACACAAACAACAAGGTATCTGACAGATTTGACAGATTTCGTAAATCAGTGCAAAGAAATATCCTGCACTAAAATTCGTTGCATGGGGAAATTTTTTACTCTCTCGCTCTCTTCTGTGAAAAACTACGAAACTTTTGCGTACTCGAACAGGATTTGGTGACATTTCGTAGATTATCGTGAAAATTCGTTGTTTTGGGAGAGTACGCAGACAGACCTATTGTAATCAAAATTTCGTAGCTGTTGAAGTTTCCAATGAGATCCAACTGTCAAAATATTTAGTAAAGTTAGGGGTAACTAACTTGCATCGTGTCATGCTTACCAAAAGTGCAAGAAATTATTAAAAAATATCGAAATTCCGGCTCAATTGTAAATACGCAACGTAAATTTCGTCGTGAAGTCGGTCGTCAACATGGCTCCAGTGTGCAGGCCATTCGTCGCTCCTTAAGTCCACCAACCCCGCCAACCAGACAGAGATTGGTGAGAAATGAAGAAAGTAGCCGCCGAAGCTGCCAGTATCGAAAAAGACCCAGAAATATCGATTCGGCGAGAGTCAACCCAGCTTATTTTGCGGTTGGATTTGGGCCTGCATCCATACAGAATTGCACTGACGCAAGAATGGAAACCGGACGACTATATATAGGCCGGAGATTTGAATTTTGGTCAAAAAATCAACTTTATTTCTGATTGCATTTTAGCCTATCAGTTCCTGAACGAAACCGACTACTCAATTCTATTACAAAACTCATTGTCAAGCAAATGTCAAAAGAAAAAAAAAATTACATGAAATTTTACGTTCGTTCATAGTTTTGTTATGTTTTTCAATAAAAATAATGCGAATATGGTAAATTAAACTAACTATCGCAAGCATAAGCATTCAACTGTTTATTTTTAGTATGGCCTCAGACTTCTTCTTTCCCAGTATCGGTGGCGTGGAAGAGCACATATTCAATTTGTCGCAAATTCTCTTGTCCCACGGCCACAAGGTAATCTAAGAAATTTTTCCTTTCCTCATCAATTAACAAAAATTTTATTGCAGGTTGTAGTGATTACACACTCTTATGGTGACCGAACTGGCATACGCTACATGACAAACGGGCTAAAAGTCTATTATCTACCAATTACCGTCTTCTACAATCAATGCATTCTTCCGACTATGGTCTGTAATATTCCATTGCTCCGCTGTATACTATTGCGTGAACAAATTGATATTGTTCATGGTCATTCGGCATTTAGTGCGTTAGCTCACGAAGCTATGCTTATAGCCAAATTATTAGGATTAAGAGTGAGTATGATCGTGGGAGAGAAGCATTCTTTGAATTTTTCCTACCGTTTCAGACAGTTTTCACGGACCACAGTCTTTTTGGGTTCGCTGATCTCTCCGCTGTAGTTACTAATAAATTTTTAGAGATAAGTCTATCGACTTGTAATCATTGTATATGCGTTTCACACATAGGTACGGTATGGTGTTGTAATTCTCCTTTGAGGTCTGCTTATTGGTGATTCGTTTACAGGTAAAGAAAATACTGTTTTAAGAGCTCGAGTTCATAAGGATAAGGTTTCCGTTATACCAAATGCTGTCGACACTGCCCACTTTACACCGGACCCAAGTAAAAGGCCTCAAGATGGGACCAGTAAGTTGCAATCACTTCAGTGCGTAGGCCTCTCTGACTCTCTTCCACTTTAGTTAATATCGTTGTGGCCTCGCGCCTTGTGTACCGCAAAGGCATAGACCTGCTGGCAAGCGTAATTCCACGTTTCAAACGGATGCCAAATGTTAACTTCATCGTTGTTGGCGAGGGTCCCAAGCGCGACACTCTAGAGGAGGTGCGCGAGAAGGCGAATATGCAGGAACGAGTAGAGATCATCGGTTCCGTTGAACATTCCAAAGTGCGTGACATTCTTGTACGTGGCCATATTTTCGTAAATACCTCACTAACCGAAGCCTACTGCATGGCTATTGTTGAAGCGGCTTCGTGCGGTCTTCAAGTGGTTTCCACTTGTGTGGGTGGCATTCCGGAGGTTCTACCGTCAAATCTGATAATTCTTACCGAACCAGAGGTAGATTCCATTCACCAAGGGATTCTAAAAGCAATTGCTCGTTACAAATGCCAGCAATCCGAGGCGAATGGCCACGCAGCATCAGTGGATGACAAACGCTCAACGGCCAACGGATCACTGCTGAGGAAGTCGGGAAAGAATTTAAAAAAAACTAAAGGAGGAAACAGTCAGTCACAAGCCTCCGTGCCAGGAGAACGTGCTAATTTCCATAAAATGAATGATGATGTTGTCCTTTGTCCATTCAAATGCAACAAAATTGTTGCCAGCCTGTACAATTGGGAGAATGTAACCCATCGTACTGAAAAGGTTTACCAAAGAATACTGAACGAGTCTGATCCGACGCTAGGCGAGAAGCTGGTGACATACCTACAGAGTGGCGTATGGCCTTATTTGATTGTGGTGTCGTTGTGCCACTTGCTGTTGCTTTTTATGGAATATATTCGACCGCGGAAGGATATGGAAGTCGCTAGAGAATTCCCAAGAAAAAGCAAGAAATAGCTTTATTTAAAATTTTTACTAATTTAATTGTTATTGTCTTTGCCATCGTGACGTGAATAAAGGACGAAATTTATTCCACTGGTAGTGCAATTAGGTAATTGCGTGGAGTTTTTTTTTCTATAAAGCTGGACGCTGGCTTATTCCACTTTCTGAAGTGGAAGAAACAAACGATTGATTCCCGAATGTAGGTAACCAAGTTCAAATTTCGATCCAAATATGGATTCATTTGCATAATATACTCCAATGCTCTCGCATCAGAATGTGTAGAAGTATAACCCATTTCTAATCAAAATCAGATCAGAAAACGAGGCTTGTTTCAAACCTTGCAGTATGGATCTGTTGACAAATATTTTGAATGAAATTTCACCCAGATTTGTATTGATAGTTGAACAGTACTCCAGACGCAATTGCTCCAATAACACATTATTAAGTGTCCGGAGAATCGATTATGGTATACTCTTACAAGCCAGAGGGCATTTTGAGAATGCTTTGAACCCGTCTATCAATTTCATTCATCTACCTAAGCAGAGGTTTGTACTCCTAACTATATCCTAAGCGGATGAACGGTATTGCTTTGTGAAAAGTAATGTCAGTCTCACGCCGAATATTTTGTTACAGCAATAAAGTTTTATTTTGCAATATACCCTATACCCTACTGAGTTCATACAAATACCTGTGTAAGGTGCCAAGACAGCAGGGCCATACCGAAACAGAATTCTGGTGGACCAACCACGGAAGGCTTCTTCTAATGAAACAAAACAGCTCGAAAATGTTGAAAGAACTATACGAAGGTTTGGACTTAAAAACACCGAAGGCCTGAACCCTCGTTATAGGCACCGTTTCAAAGGAGCCCGCCTCTTTACTGTTACAGGGAAGACCCTCCGGAAACCAAACCCAAGTTAGAGAAAAGAGTACGTCGAACTAGGAAAGTTGCCCATTAAAAAGCCAAACAGGGCCGATCGCAAAGGTACGGTCACTGACCCGGAGGTCCCAAAAAGAGCGCAATCGAAGATATGCTCAAGTTCGTTGTCACGGATGAGACCAGACTCCGTTCAAATGCCATCAAGAAACTGATTGGGTCAGATGGCAGAACTAAAAAAGGCATACACGAGGACTCAACTACGCCGCCAACAGTCGAGAGGAAAAAGCAAAGGACTTTCAGTTCAAGGTTCGATCCCTTGACGACATCAACCCCAAGGTTGTACCAGTAGCAAAAGTCTGACAAACACAAGAGAGTACAACTCATAAAAAAAGAGTTTTTCACAGAAAAATTGTGCTTCGAGCAAACAGCTTAAACCAGTAGGCCTCTTTCATTTATCTGTAGAATGTAACACGCAATGAGTATGATAACCAAAATCCAGGGTCCCACAAGGATCTATTGCGTCAAATATTTTTTTTTTATGGCCACTTTTCTCAGTCAGATTTTTTAAGAAATGTGACGTGAATCATTTTTAACTTACTTGTGAGTTGCTCTACTGTGAAACAGAAACGAAACTCAGCTTCAAATCATGCAAAAGACAATTAAAAAGAAATAAAAATTATTGTATTTAACCGTTATACAATTTTCACATGAGAAAAACACAAACGTAGTTCATTTCGAGGTCAGGTTAGAACTGCCACTTAAGTGTTTTGTAATATAGTATGACGGTAACTTTTATTTGTCCATTACGGTATAAGAGAATTATTAAGTATTAAACAGGAAGCAGTTTTTCAATCTTGATTATGTATTCTCAAACTAAAAGCTGATAGTTTGGCTCTCTCTCATAACATACGTCGATAATCTTTTGAGGATATCGTCCGCAGATAGCATCACATAAGAGGCCTCTCCCAAAACAACGAAATTTCACGAAAATCTACGAAAAGCCACCAAATCCTGTTCGAGTACGCAAAAGTTTCGTAGTTTTTAGTGCAGGAATTTTCTAAAAAGTGGACGAATTTCGTAGCTTCGCGTTCGTTTACTTTTTTGTGATTTTACCACTCTCTGAGAGAATTTTACCCCCACTCCTTGAAATTTCACAATCCACGAATTTTGGTGCAGAAAGTACGTGAACAGACCTAATATTGAAAATGACTATCGTTTCGGTAATATCGTAATGAAATGTTAAACAATAGGTCTATTCGTACTACTTTTTGTGTCAAAATTCATACATTGTGAGTGGGGTACAATTCCCTTACGAAAAAGTAAACGAACGTCAAAGTTATGAACACTTTTAGACGTTAAAACCAAAGGCATACACAAACAACAAAAAATTACGTATAGTGATCTGACAGATTTCATATATCAGTGCAAAGAAATTTCCTGCACTAAAACTCGTAGCATGGCAACATTTCTCATACTCTCGTGAGCGATGTTTTTTTTTTATCAAAAACTACGAAACTTTTCCGTACTCGAACAGGAGTGCCAGCAGATAATTTGGTACAATCGAGTTTTATCGATACAACTGACAGTTGGCAGCAAGTATTTTGATTCAAACAACTATTCTCGATTGTATCGTCAGATTTGATAGCAAACAATGTAGAACATGACGATTCAAATGAAATAAATCTTTTGATTTATCGAAATTCCCCTATCATCAATCCTCGATTCTATTGAGGATTTATTGAGTTTTCGTGAATTTTTGTAGATTTTCATGAAAATTCGTTGCGCGGAAAGAAACCTACTCTTACAACAGAGGACAGCGTTCTTTCTCATCGTTTATACAACTTTAAATTGTCATCAGTCATCGTAATACCGGTGGACAAAATTGCGCTATGTACAAGAACCCAACCCAGGATTTGCATTTTCACAATCCTTTACAAGAATGCAGCAAGTTTATTTATAAAAAATTTATTTTCTTTGCATACTTTGTTCATACTTAATAATGTACGTACAATTGTTCAGTTTCAAGTTTAAATTTAAAAATAATTTATTTTAGGCCCAAAGAAACTGACTGGTGTTAACTTGTTTAAGTCTCTTTCAATTTATTTTATTCAAAGTTGTATTACAGAGACAGAGACAGCGACATTTGAATGCTATTTCGTAAGAGATTCATGTCTTCTCGACCCGAAAATTGGTATTCCATACATATACGTGTGTAGTGTCCTAATTATTCCTTTAGACAAGAAAAGTAGTGCTAGTATTTTTCCGCAAATAACTAAATTCATGTCGAGCCTTTCTTGAAAAAATATGTTCCTTGCTTCCATCGATTTACCTAGTGTGCTCTTTATGTAATCGAAAAGTAGACACAGAGCATTAAGAGAACATGCTCCCCCTAGTGGCAAACACAACTAAACCACAAATTCCTATCCACCACACTCCATTCCACCCGAATTCATCGTCAATTTTCTTTCAATTCTCCACAGATCAGAACCATTTCTCATTTTGAGAGACATTTCCTAACCTGAAAACGAGATGCAAAATGCACAACTAGATGAGAAACAGAGCCAAACATACCCATTCGATTGCAATCCGTCACTTGTTCATCTCACTCGCCCGAATGTGACATGGCGGCGTCTGCTATGTGTAGGAATAAAGTTTGACTGAGGCGAAATTTTTTCACAAGAAATTTCCAAATTCGTTTCAATTTTTTTCTGAAATTAATTAAGTTTTCTTAAAGAAATCACCAATTACCCTCTAGCCTATACAATTGTCAGCAGCAGAGCGGAAATATTGCATAATAAGAGCAATTAAAAACACGACACCGAGCGACGTCGTCGTTCCAAAGTATCACCACCAATCAGCAGTCATCAGTCGGTAATTTTTTCTTTTCATCCTTCGACAGAAAATTTATTCCAGATTGACAAAAAAACCAAAAAAAAAAAAATTACAAATTACTTTGCCGGACCACGCAGAAAATCTAACGAAGAAAAAGATACACTTCCGCAAATAAAGTCCACATTACATATATACATATAACATCAAGCGCAGTCGACGTTTTTTCTTTTTTCATTTTTCTCTCTTCTACGAGGAAAAAAAAAAACCGAAGATCTTTTTTTATTTGATTTCGCGAAAAGAAGTCAAGAATTAATTAATATCCAGCGGACAGCAAAAAAAAAAGAAACGATCTGAAAAGAGCGCTCCACTAGGCGCAAAGATACGAGGAGAAGGCGCAGCCCCCGAGACTGTCGCCTAAGAGCAGGAACGGGGTGGATGGACACAAGGAAAGAGGAAAAAAAAAAAAAGAAATGAAATAAATACGATTTTCATTTACAATCGATTGAATAAAAGGCAAATAAACTAGAAAAACTGAACTGAAAAACTATCAATTAGTCGAAAGAGCAATACTCGGAGAGATAATCATTGAAATATCTGTATAGTGACATCCAAAAGAATTTGCATTGATGGTAATGCATGCTAGAAAACCGCAACGTATGAGCGATGGGTAATTTTTTGTTTCCTTTTTATTTATTTATTTTTTTTTCTTTTACTTTTGCATTTCGTTTCCTTTTTTTTTTTCCTTTGGTTTGTAGTTACATTTAGTTTTTTGGGAAATTCATCATTCAATTCGATTTTAAAATTTTGCGTTTACATTTTGTTTTCATTCTCCATTTGTTTTCCCATTTTTTGTCCACACACCAACATTCTATCCATCATCAACCCCACTTCTCGCATTTTTCTTTGAGTTTTTTTTTTTTTTTTCTGTTTCACCTTTTTTTTTACTCATTTTCTTTTTTTCCATTTTCGTTTCAGGTACTTTGAGAAGCATCAATCCCATTCTTATCAGGTGAGTTGAAAATATGCACTTTTGAGCAGTGTTTCAGTTGTAGAAGTCCTAAAATAGTTTTGGTTTCAAACAAAAAAAAAAAAAAGAAACAAAATCCTTTCGAATGGAGGCTTTCAGTAGGATTTGCGGCTTGCAAAGTCGGCTTTTAGAGAAACACAGAAAATTGCTTTAGGGTTGGGCTGCGTGCGGAGTTCTTGTGATGCTGATGGAAGGAAGAAAAATTATATATACATACGTATCCTGTATACACTTAGTTACGAATGGTATATCCACTTATTTTGTGTGCTGCATCTTTACAATATTTATTCGAGGTTATCGATTTGTTTTGTTAAAATTTATGTGTATTACCTGTGAAAAATTGCTGTGGAAAAGTTTTAAGCGAATGGGTGATTCGTCGTCGTCGTCGTCGTTGCGCGGACCCAATGTAGAATAAAATTGACATTGCCGATTGGGGCTAGTCAATTAGAATTAATTTGCAGACATTTTCCTTGAAATGTAATCGAGTTGTGCGCTTTTGTAATTCTTCAGAGTGGGTGTAGGGGCGGAAAACATTTGTAATGCTGAATATCAAGCGTTAAAGAGAACTGGAGAAGGTCGATAGCCTGTTTGCTTGTAGAAACTTGCATGTTTTATGTTTATTTGGTGTTGGGTCTGTTGGAAAGTGTCGTTTTAGCAGCGTTCCGTCACCGAGCTTCTGTAGCTCACAACTCTCGAATTGGAATCATGTTTACTTCTGAAATGTGTAGTCCCAAGCTTGTAGATGACTTATGAAACCGAAAAAGGATTCTTCCGGAGAGAAGTCAGAGTTCGTTTTACCCTTTGGGTATCGTTTGTCAACTGTTCTAAGGACTTACCATCGTGCAATAACATAGTTACCACATACCACGTAATTATGACAAAAGCTAGCTTTCGGGAATATCTCTCGACTCGTTGCATGACAATGCAAACGAGCCTGGAACGTTTTAGGTATTAGCTTACAAAAAAGGCAAAACTCTTGTCCAATTAAACGTGATTATTTCATCTACTAACCCGCTGAATCCTAGGAATTTAACATACTGCTTGCCATCGAGCATGAAAATGTATCCTTCAAGACACTCTTTAAAAGCAATGAGAGGTCGACAATATTTTTAGAAAGCACATAGGCTTGTACGAAGCAAGATAAGTTTTCAAATCTTGCTTTTTCCGATCAGTTGGATATGATTATCATGTCGCCAAACCGTCGTCTTCCTTTCCTGCATCTGGTTCTAGGTTTTCGTAGGTCGTTCTCCTTTCCCTGAATAAGTTTCAAGTTTTAGTTTTTAGCTTGTACTAAGCCGATGTAAATGGGTCCTTTAAATTGGCAAATAGATGTCTTTTTGACTGTTTAACAGTTCTTGAGGGATATACTCAACATATTGTCAAGTCTGTGCTCGCTTTTCTTGAGTACCATCCTGTTGTATGTTCTTCGTTTGTTTAGTTATGTATTATAACATTTTTAATCATTTTCCAAATATGTTCCATTTAATAAAACTTTTGTTTTATATTTGTTTTACAGAGTTCAAAATATAGTAGCTCAAAACGCGACTATGATCGTGAGAATTCCAGCAGGTCAAACTACCGTGAACGTGATAACACACCGACCGGGGGTGGTGGTGGCTCGTTAAACAATGGTAACAGTGCATATCGATCCCAATCTCCTGAGATAGATTCACCGTCATCCAGGCACGATATACGCGGTGATAGAGATCGCGATCGTGATAGGTTCAGTTATATCCAAAAGATGAGGGATCGTGACCGTGATGTCTACAAGAAGGATAAATATTCTGGTAAGCTCACACAGATTATTTTGCAATATTAAACATTTAAAATGTTTCTTTGCAGACAAGCGCGATAGACGTGGAAATGATCGTGAAACCGAACACCGTACCAATCACGATAGAATTGATCGAAGAGCAAAACTATGCTCTTCAAGCGGTGACAAACGTTCGGGATCGGACGATAGAGACCGCGATAGGGATCGAGATTTAAGAGATAGTAAAAGAGATCGTAATGATCGGGATCGCGACAGGGATAGAGAGCGTGATAGAGATCGCGACCGTGATCGTAGTGATAGGGACAGAGACCGGGAACGTGAAAGAAATGATAGAGGTGAACGAGCTTCGTGTGCGAGCGATTGGAGTGAACATGTCAGTTCTTCTGGTAAATAAACAAAACAAGTTGCTTATTTATTCTTATATTTGTTTTAAATTTCTTTAGAGCCATCCAAGTCTGTGCACCGTCGTTGTTAGTTTCTTGCGTTGATTTTCAGATTCTTATGCCAGTTGTGTGTGAAATACATAATGTCCAGGACTAAATTGCACAGGTCGCAGATACATTCTAATTTTTCACTTACCTCTCCTGTCGCTCACTAAATTTGTGAAACATTTCCTGATGATTCAACCAGAAAACCCGAAATAAACAATACCATACTGCGCAGAGAACATCAAGATTACCGTTTATCAAGGGTTGACATTTTTCAGGTACTGCCGTTTCCAAGTTAGCAGCAAACGTACGTAGCTCGATGCATTTTGCATTGTTAATTTATAATTTCTTTTATGATATTGTTAATTGGCTCAGAGTATACGCTTCGTTTGTTTCAGTATATTCTATGCTGGGACACTCCTATGATCAACACGGTTTAGCCGAACTATTAATTCAACGGAATATGAGTTTTGATTAATTTAGAATTTCAAATAACTTAGCTTTCTAATCGCTCCTGAGGAGGATGTACGTAGGAATCTTTGAAACGTATTCTCTGTAATGCATCCAATCGTGATTTATAAACATTCGATATGAAGGTATCAAGGAAAATAGATTTCATCAACCAGCTAAGCCTCACCAGTGGATAACTTTTGAATTGTCACTGAAAGTCAACTATTACAAGGTGAAAGCGAGACTTTTATGGTGTTTTTTGAGCACCACATCAGCCTTTGGCTCCACTGTCATTTTAAGTTTTCTATATATCGAAATCTGTATTGATTTAACTACATAGATGTTGCAGACATCGCTCTTAGGCGTCATGTTTGTAGCATCGTCATGTGCTTAATTATCCGCAAATCAAAGTAAATGTATCTACTTAAGGACAGCAATACATATTCACTTTTTCATGTAGTTAATTTCCTCAAAAAAACTGGGTTCGCTATACTGGGTCCTTAATCCGAAATTTGGAATTACTTTTGTACTTTCTTTTACTTACTTTGTACATTTTTATACGGGGGGGAGGCGTGAATATTTATTGAACTTGGAGTCTATTAGCTGACTATCACAGCAAATGGATCGACGTATCTCGAGACAGATCCTAATCTGAATCATAAAGGATGAGTTGATTGGTTATGCTAAATCTATAATTGATTAGGTTTACCCTATAAGCCATCGAATAATACGCACAATTTTGTTTTTATATAGAATTCCTGGCATAGAAAAACTCACCTAATACTGCTCATGCAGCTAAATTTTCCATTTTTTAATAGTTTCTGTTTTCGGAAAACAAAAAAAAAATACAAATTTTTGGCGCAAGAAGTCTATGGGACCAAGGGTTAACATCTCACAACCATTGCTGTTGTGCGTGTTATATTCTTTACCGCGTTCGAAGGGCAATTCGTTATTTGAGAACCTTTTTCATGACAATTATACCTTTGGATGTTTGTCAGACGTTCGCGAGAGGTGAGGTCGTGAAAAAAACTTTTAGATGTTTTGGCCGGGATTGGAATCTTAAATCCCTTGCTCTGTAGTCCAACACACTAACCACTTGAGCTTTTAATTTGAATATTTCTTATTCTTTTTAGCTGTAGGTGTCTGTCTTTTATCCATGGGTTCACCGTTGTTCGTATCAAAACGGCGGCTGTGATTATTTTTCTCTCCAATCTGTTCAATATTTCCCAAAAGATTGTGAAAATAGTAAATTGATTTGTTTCATACCAGTTTGAGATGTGTTACCCTTTCTTTTTAAGAAGAAGTATTTTAGCCCACTCAATTGGAGTGTACGTGCTATTCAAAGTCATGCTCTGAATAAGCTTTATTTAGCTCAAATTAAGGTTTATATAGGAAACAGTGTACATATGTATAACAGAACGATCTCGAATGATATAGGCAGAGTATTGTTTCGTAAAGGGTTCTTCTTTTGCCTGTAATCGCTACCAAAAATCCTTTAATTTTCTGCAAAATACACATCGACCCTTTTATTTATTATATTCATTGGTTCTACTTTGTCACTACTCTTAGTTTACGTTACCGGGTGATACAAACGTTTGGCTAATTTTTATTATACATATTTGATTGACGCTCCTTTGCAAACACAGCATTCGTATTCTTCGATTCTTTTTCGTGTAAAATTTGTTTTTATTAAAATAAAAAGGAAAATAAAATGTACACCTATAGAAAGAGGTTGCAGAAAAGTGCATATTTAAGTGGTTCTCTGAATACGGTATACATGCATATTTTAATGAATACATCAAACCAATGCAATACTTCATTTGCAAGCTAAATGGAAATGATCTTCCTTTACTTTTAGGTAAAATGTATTACTACAACTGCAAAACGGAAAAATCGCAATGGGAAAAACCAAAGGAATGGATTGAAAAAGAGAGGTAAGTTCCCAATAAAGTTGAGGTATATCGTAACATTGAATACAATTTGTATATTTTTTTTTGTAGAACTCTTACACGAGATCAACACAGGGAAAAGGATTATAGAGAAAAGGAACGTGAGAGGGAGCGTGATGATAGATTCTCTAGATCTTGTAAGTATACACATGTAATGTTGTTTTGAGTGGGCATACATTTGGAACTGCGCAGGACATGACATTCTTTGTGTTTCCCCCTCCTATTCGGGGAATTAGATATATACATCTGTTCACATGTATAACTTTACACAGTGTCCTGCACAGCGAAATAATGAAGTCACGAGAAGTATACACACATCCATAGGTAGCTTTTAAGCACTTTTAAAATCCACCCACCAGCGGGGTCATTGAGAAAAATTCTTATATAGAGACGAACTTTTCAGGTAGTCTTATAAAATCTTTTCCACACGGCAGAAGTTTAAATTCTTTTGTTATAAAACCTGGCAAACACTTGCACACTATTCTCGGGCCAATAGAATATCGTGAATATTACAATAAGGACAAATAATTTGTTACTTTTTTTTATTCTTCATCGATTAGGCCTCAAATCAATCAATTACAAATCATAAAGGAGTAGAGGCGAGTTAGAAGTTGAAAGGGAGCGTTTGGAAGTGTTTTTCTTTACTTGTTTAGTTACTGAAACTCTTAGTGAGCTGTTAACAACGTCTGCGCGACAACGTGGGCGATTTATTGAACCGAACCGTATTTCTCGAAGTCAATTCTAAATTCCATGCTTCGTCCTCAACTGTCGTATATCAAGTTTGCTTAGGAAGTTTCACCCTTCTTCTAATTTAAACTAATGGAATTTTCATTGGGCCGTAAGGTATAATCTATTCAGAGACACTACCTTCATATCACTGATGTCGAAAGGTCCTTGGCTCGTTATTATTAAGTGTTCTTTGTTCGAGATACGATTTGCTTAGAATATCCTTAAGATAGTGTGTGTACATCGATTTACAAGAGTCTCCAACTTATGATTGACCGCGGTAGAGCATAAAATCTTTCCAGCTAATAATTTGTTGAATATATTGAGAACTGCAAGACATTCCACATAGAAGTTGAGTGGTTTAGGAACGAACTTCTGAATAGTACTGAACGGCCGAAAAAAGGTTTTATAAGATAACCGTGTGAACAAGGAGCCAGCAGTGTATGTAGTACGATAGTAGTGTCCAACGAAAAAGAAAAACATTTTCGTCCGAAATTCTGTGGAATCACTCCACACAGGACTCCCTGTAACTACCCTTAAAGTGGAACACATGAGTCTTTTCGAATAAACTCTAGTCTTTCCCGTAGCCAATCAATAAATTAAAACTCTTAGCAACTGCACTGGTTTTCTGGTATACGCCTTTGGAGCAGTAAGGTAGACCTATAATTGGTGTATCGAATCTTTTGGTATTCAATTATTCCCTAAAGACGTTTATTGTAGTTTATAGCTTCGGGATAAATATTAATTTGTGTGTTTCTTGGCGTATCTAACAGCCGTGACTGAGAAAATGCGACCAAATTAAAATTTTGTTTACAAACACTTGGAGTTTACAAGGAAATAGCTTTGTTTGGGGTGTGATTTATTTCACCGGAAATAACAGTATTATGTATGTACATATTGATATTTTAATAAATTTGTTTTGTACATTGCAGCAGCCTACACAAAACATTCCAGTTCTCGAGGAAATTCACGTTTAAGATGGGGCTATGAAAATGATGGTGGTCTACCGGCACGAAGAAGACGAATCGATGGTAAGTTTCCTTCATGTACATATGTATGTTTAGAAAAATGTAACATAGGCATTTTTTTTTGTAGATAACCCTGACATGGATATAAGTCCTGGAGATTCGACACCCACATCTGAAGCTAGTTATTCACTGACAGGCACCCCGAATACAGCCCAACTAAATGACCAATCTGCCCCATTAACAATTGGATCAGCAGTTGTAGCCGGCAGTACCGCAACTGTACTTTTGCCGAATGCATTGCCTCGTCTCGCATCACATCCAACAAATGCTTCGGTGGTTTCATCTCAAATGCATTTCACTACGAACGCATCCGGTGGCAATGGCAATGTGAATATGGGCAGTTCAACTGCCCAATCAAATAATAGCAACCACCGGAAGCTTGAGTCGGTAGTGCAACAAGTGAATCTATCCGTTTCTCCCCCCATACAGGCAACCGTAAGTGATAAAAACAAGTAAAAATATCTAAACGATTGATTCTTTTTAACTTTCGATGATTTTCAAAATAGACTGGTTCGCAAAATTCAAGTGGAACGTCGAATCAAAATGACCACCATTTGAATTCAAATGCTCCCGGTCCTCCAAAACCGGGTACAAAATCGCTAGAGTCTATAGACATGAATTCCCAACAAAAGGGCGCTATGCTTCGACAGACTCATGGTATTTCTGTAGCTGGCTCTTCGGATCCAAATGCTTCACTTATGGAAGCGCATCATTCTGGAACAGTTTCCGGAGTAATTAGTTTAAGGTAAGAAACATTGTTATTCTTTAAAGGAATTTTCATTATTTTTTTTTTCTTCCAAATAGGGATAATCCATTAAATTCACCACACTACAACCTAACACATGCACACGGTATGTCGCCATTGAACTACACAAAAAGTCCTGTAACTGGAACAAACAATAGCACTACCGGTGGTCCATACCCCAGCAACACCCCATTCGGACTTAAGACTGTCGAGGGCGTCAATGCCAATGCAGTTGGCTGCCCAACTAGTTTATCAAACGCATCTCTCTCGAGTGGCGGTGTTGCGTCCGGTGGTAGTGGTGGACACAGTGGCGGTGTAGAGGGTCCACCAACCCCGACGCAAGAGCTAGATATAAGTGGTAATAGTGCAGAGCAAAGGAAACGTAAGTACAAATGATAGACATGTATATATCTGATTGTATACATTTATTTTATCTCTAGTGGAAGGCACATCAGCATCCCTTAGTACTTTACAAAGCTGTGTCGCAACAGCGGGTCAAGCTGGCCGAGCGCAAGGCCCTGATTTATCTCCAAAATTAGCAAAGTATTTTAGAGCCGATTTGATAACTCACGTTACGAATTGGCCAGCAGATATGTTGGAAAAACAGGTAAGTTTAAGTAAAGTAGAATAATAATGAAATACATCACGATTTTGATATTTTCCAAACCATTCCATGTACTGAAACAAAACTACCATGTCTATAATACGTTGAACTGAATCGTATCCATCGCTAAGCAACTGCTCGGTTATGCTTTCAGTTTATGTGATTGCCGCTCTTTATTGACTGGCGTTCGTTGAACCAAATATCAACCGATATTTTACTTGTAGTGTTAACAAAGTTTACTACAATTACGTTATTTTTATCCTCCGTATTGTCTGACTTTCTGAGTACACCGCACTTGGTAATAATAACGTGGAACACGCACTGTCGACTTCATAGTCGCCCCGGTCTTAATGACTAAGTCTAATCGATGTCATACTATTCGATACAGTATTGAACTCATTGTACTCAACATGTACGTACATATGTACTCATTTACTTCAAGACGCGATTAAAGTTTTCAAATGGCTACCAACTTCAGAGAAATGAACCCATATTCTTCTCTAAAGCGGAGAGTATACGAGTTATATGAAATTTTTACTCAATAAGACGAACAATCGTCAAAAATCATGTTGTTTTGAGTTATGACGGTCTTCAAGTAAATGGGCAGTATGTACATGTATTCGATGTTACAACTAGGAAGCTTGATTCCTTCCTTACTATATATTTAAATTATCCTCGTCCTTTTCGTTTTCGTTATTCAATCTTGGTGACTGCGTTATAACTCAAACGATTGTGCACTTTAGAGATCCATTGTAAGCCGATACATGATAACTTCTGCTTTTGAAAAGCTGTAGCTTTCACTGTCCGTTTCTGCTCTCACGCTTGACGTACATAGTTTCTAAGCACACGTATCCTGAGAATCGACAACGCATACACGAAACATACATTAAGTCTTCAATTAGTTCGACTATAAGATATAAAGTTTTACAGAACAGCATTCATAACAATATGCTAAGCAATTGACTAAATTGTAAAGATTTTAACAAAAAAAAAAAATACATAAATTCTATTTCTTTTGCCATTTTTAGGCTCAGAAATGTTCTGAAGAAACCCACGCGCATGGTGACCTGCAATGCACGAAAGTATCCGCCGAATTAAAATCAGCTAGAAGTTTAGTTAGAATTACAGAAATAACGGCAACACTACAAGAACAAAAGTAAGTTACCCCCCTTCTTAAACATTATGCCAACATAATCCTTAAAAAACAACTATTTTACATCTGCACATTTCAGAATTATGTATCTTCGTCAGCAAATTCGTCTATTAGAGGAATTAAAATCCCAAAATTCATTTATGTCAGATGATCTATAGCCAATATTTAAATTGTATTAAATTAATAAAATAAAAAAAAAACAGAAAAAAAAAAATATTTAATAATAATAATAAAAAGAATAATTATAGTAATAATATAATTAGTAATAATAAATAAAATTAAATTAAAAAGAAAATGCAACAAAAAGAAAAGAAATTAAAGAACATTTTTAAAAAAAAAAAACAAATTAACCCTACAACCAACATTTAAACCAGCAAACAAAACACATATGCAAAGTTATAATTTTATAAAGGTTTTAACCTATAAAAACAAAATGTTTTTGTTTTCTTTTATGTAAATAATGCAATAGATATGTTTTTTTTTTTTTTTGTTTTTAGTAGGTAAATATGCATGCGCATTCAATTGGAAACATAATACATAGTTATTAGAAGAATACACGTACATACATACATACATACATAAATTGTATAATATGAATCCAGTGATGTAAACTTGATCTTGCGAATATTTTTTTAATCATTTCAGACGTCTTTTTTGTTTTTTTTTCTTTTTTTAATGCAAACTGTATATTGACATTAAAAAATAATATTTAAAGCATAGAGAAGAATAAAAGATATGATAAGAAAAAAGTTCAACACAAATAAGTAACATTATGTTTCCCAATTTATTGCAAATAATTGTCGTATTTTAAACAAATTTTTTAGCAAACGATCTGTAAAATGTACACGTCTGGCTTGCGGTGGATTCGATAGCCTTCGTTCTTTTGCTATTTCTTTAGTTGTCTCGTAGAAAGATCAAAATCCGGGGAATAAAAAGTGAATATGGATAGGCAATGCTGTCATAAGAAATCAGGTACAAATGTGTATGCTAATGTTTTCCATCTAACAAAAGGCTGAGAATACAATCGTCATCGGAAAGGTTACACAAAAAAAGAGTAAATTATCATTTAGATTAAACTATTGAGCCCTTCGATCCGTGAAAAGAATATAACATACGTTAGGATAGTATAAGGTCCATTTAGTTTGTTTCTTAAGAATAAGAAACACACACTTTTGGAAAGGCCGAGAATCTTAATTGCTTAGAATTGAAAACCACTGAATATACTGGTTTATGGGATGATTTTGCAGGGAAATATAACATTTTAAATGAGCCAAACACCAGCAATAGATTTATAATGAACTTTGTGGATTCGTGATTGTCCTGATTATAGGTAAATTTGCCTCCATTTTTTTTAAGAAAACATCTTAAGCTTACATTTTAAAGCCTTGTTTCTTGCGTTCGTAATGAGTACCAAAATTGATCCTTCATTTTGAACGTCACTAGGCATTTACGCTGTTCTTCATTTTTAGCCTACTTTTTGTGGTCATAATCAATTTTGTGTAACTTAGTACAAAATATCCAGTAAAACGCTAAAGGAACGTGGTTCAAAAAGCTTAGGAAACCTGGCAGGGAAAAGTGGAATGGTGTAGCAGATGGTTGTATAAGGCTTATATACTAAATAGAAATTTGTTCCTCAAAGTAAATACTTTAAATAATCAGAGTTTAAGCGTTTATGTAACGTGTACCACTCTTTGTACTCTTTCGTCTTTTTCATCTAATTCCATAAAATAGTACTCATACTCATTGGAATTCTCGTTTAAGAATGAGAATTTGCTGGTTTTAAAAAAATTATGTGGTCATATCCATCGAAATGAATAAACTCTCACCTAGACGCTATGAGGAACGGTGTTAGTCGTATGCATGAGACATCATGAGTGAAGCAATAGACAACTTTCAGTCTGACGGATTCGTGGCTAGTATTTTACAGTATTGAGCTATTGGGTTAGAAATTCAAAGCCAGGAAAATAAACTACAATGTTTTCTGTCGATTATTTGAGAGAATAAGACTGATTTCTATACGTAACACTGTTGTAGTATTACAATGGCAAACATTCCGAAAACTCAAACAAAATTAGAGGTGCACTGTCTAACAGAGTGCATAATGGATTATTGCTCGGCAAATGATATTTTTGTTTCTTGAGTTTGAGAATCACTTTGGAAAGAAAGTCTTCGTTTGTAGCTGACCAACATCAGTAAAAATGGCGTCAAATTTTTAAATTTACCGGAAACATTTGAATACTTACTGAAGTACATACATCTTGGGGTCTGTTCTGTTTCAGAACTTTGTCCATTTAATGAAAACCTTTATTCCGTCATTGGAAAACCATTTCTAAACTCGAAAGTAACTTTTCTTTATACACTAGGAATCTCTCATTCATACTCAGTAATAGGAAGATACACATACGTCCTTCCCTGAATCCGTAACATCAATCTCTTTATTTCTCCTTTTTTCTAATGTTTAAGATAGAAAATCACACTAACATCGACTCTCGTTCTTTTAATGATTGCTATTTCGTTTGTGGCTGCAAACTTTAAGAAATAAATACTATCATAGCTTTATCAACACAATTTGTTTCGCGGTGCATATTTAACTTAACATTGGTTGAGCTCAGCGTCCACTAATGGAACCGATTGTTTTGTTTAACTGGCCGTCATATGTATGTCGTATATTTACACTCAAAAATAAAATAACACCAATGTTTCCTTTTGCCCACGTTAGGGACATTTTTCTTGTGAATGATAAATCTGCATAAATTTGTATCAAACCAGCTGAAATGCATAATATGTGTCCAAAAAATTGCAAATGATTAGTTTCCGTCTAATAAAAAACAAAAACACTATCACTTTACTCAAATATAACACAATGAACTATGAAAAACCTTTAATTATTGTATTACACCACACACCGTACTGTAATGACCAAATTAAAGAAAATTATCTATAATAGAAAATGTGCGTGCAAAATTTGCAAAAAAAATTATTAAAACAAGTAAAAAAGAAAATAGTTTTATGCATAATACATTTTTGTTTCTATAAAAATGTACAGAAATGTTTTTTCTACATTAAAAATAAAAAGTAAATGTGTGTGCTACATATACAATTTACATACACATATATAGATATACGTACATATGTGTATAGGTGTGTATGTCCTTCAAAAGTGTTGGTTTGTTTTTTATTTTTTTTGTACAAAATGGTAATGTAAATTCGTATATCAAACAAAAAATTAGAAGCTATTTTTAATTTATATATTAAAAATATGTATTTACAAGAGAACTGTTTTGAAGTTTTCTTAATTTCTTTTTTATCATATAAAAATCAAAAAAATACATTATAATTTAAACATAATACACTAAATATTGTTTTATTAAAAAAAAAAAAAAAAAAAGAAAAACAAAAAAAAAACATGTATATCTATAATAGAGCCTTAATATTTACAACTACGGATAAGGAAATAAATAAAGATATGATGAATGAACGTGAAACCACTAGTAATATTTATCTTAGTAAAATAAGGTTAAAAATAATAATAAAAAAAGAAATAAAAACATTTTTTTTTTTATTTATTTATCTGTGCGGAATATTAATCGAAATAAATAATATCTATTCATACATATGCATGTAGATGCATCCACGAATGGGTGTGAAGAATTCTTGACTTTTAAACATTATTATTATTTTTATAAACATTATTGCATTTGCATGGATTTATTCCTTGTTTTTTTTTGTTTTTTTGATAAACAAATTCGTTCTCTTTGTTCGGAATAGTAAATCATTGGTATGTGTTCCGCCGGTATACACTATACACAATGTATGATTTTGTGTTAAATTTTGTTTTGTTCTTTCTTTGTTGAATTTATGTAAAACAATATAGAAACAGAAAAGAAAAAAAATGTACAATATAACTGGTAAAACATTTTAAATTCATTATTGTTTAGGATTAACAAAAATATTTTGAAATAAATACAAACGTTTTTATTTAAACTGACTAAAATATATACATAAACGTAATTGTGCATAATTTTCAACTAAATGTACGAATGTACATGAGTTTATCATAAAAACAGCGCACGCACTGAATAATAAAAAAGTCCGCGTATAAGACAAGTCATACTCTAATGAATTTATTTAATGGTTTTCTATCTAGATCAGTCCGCCTCACGAACCATAGCAGTGTTTTCCAAGCGGAGGTCTTGGCAGTGACAATAGCTGCCCGTGAGACTGCGATGAAGGCAATACCACCGGAAGGTATCACCTTTCTCGTCGATAGCTATTGAAATAAAATCCAAGCGTGTGTAGTGCTGTCGCGAAGAACTCAAGGTTCTTGGAACACAGCACAAGGTTGCCCTCTGCTGGGTCCCTGGACACGAAGGTATTCCAGGTAATGAGAAGGCAGACGAATTGGCAAGAAGAGGCTCTGAATATACATCGCAACAAGTAGATACCTCGGTGTTCATCCCGCCTTGCACATTGAAGCAAAACGCATGGATTAGGACCAGAAGTGAGGCCAATAGTAGATGGACCTCACTGGACACCTGTGTGATCATTAGAAGCCTATGGCCTTGCTTTGACAAGAATAGGACCGACCGAATTCTGCTAAAGGATAGAAAGTCCCTTTCTGTCCTCATAGGGACTTTTTCCCCTTTGGGTATCACAATGGGTCTGTAATGACCTGAGTGCGGCGATGTGATATTTATTCTAGTCGCCTACCCACATACCTAACCTAACCTAATGGTTGTCTACGAAAAATGTGCTTTTCTGCCGAAAATAACTCAGAATGATATACTTAAGCAAAACGATTAGAAGAGAAAATTGATCAAAGTACACTGCAGGATATATAATAATTAGACAGCAAGAGAAACAGCAAACAAACGTTTTCACCATCGAATAAGACTTCATCATAGAGATAGTAACAACAAAATATGATCAGCCTAGGACCCAGCTCATCAGCTCATGTATGCATTGCTGGACAAACGATTGAGAGAGTTGAGAGTTTTCAATACCTTGGGAGTATTGTCTCAACCGATGGCGGAACCAAACTGGATGTAGCCAGCCGAATAGGTAAAGCAAATGCGATTAGCTTAACCACCAAGCTACGACTGTTCCGTTCCAATGTTGAATCCGTGTTGCTATATGGATGTGGTACCTGGAGGGTGACCGCCACTATCACGAGGAAGCTGCAAACGTTCGTCAATAGGTGTTTAAGTTATATCTAGGATTTTCTGGTCAAACCGTATTTCTAACGAACAACTCTATCAGAGTACGGGGCATGAACCTATAGTCACAGCAATACGACGACGAAAGTAGCAGTGGATTGGACATACTCTTAGAAAGGGTGACATGTCCATAGCTAACCACGCGATGCAATGGATCCCACTTACTCAGGATGGCAGGAAACGCGGCGGTCCTAGGAGTACGTGGCGCAGAACAGTTGAGAAGGAAGCACGGCAACTGGGAAATAGTTGGGGAGAACTAACACACATTTCCAGAAACCGCACACGATGGCGCGTAAGCATTGTCGAGGCCCTAGGACCCACAAGGGGATACAGGACTTAAAAATAGAGATAGTAAAGTCTAAGGTAAAGTTTAGCATTTGCCTCATTGAAATTTTTGGATGATACATCACTTTTAATGGAAATGGTGACAATTTTGTAATTTTATTTGGTTATTCGATCAGTAGTGGACAGGTTAAGTAGAACTATACAGATGGTGTTTATAAAATGAAACCAGACTGCAACTACAAGTCGAATCCAAATTGTGCGATAAAAGCGAATCTTGTAATACATGCATGATGGGTTTTTTTTGATGTTCTGGATATCAACCAATGTGAGAATCTGCACAAATGCCAGTGCTTTTGTGCAGTACTATCCGAGTCAATAACAAAGAATAATCTCTAACAAGTTGGTTGAAACAGAATATCTGACTTGATATGAGCCACGAGATGGTAGATTCGGGGTGTCAGCACCTGGTTCGGTGGCGTATACGTAATATTTCATACAATTTTTTTGGTGCAAATTTTTTATTTTTTTCTCAGACTTAGCGAGACCGCAGCTAGGCTTGTTTGTGCTCATAATGCATAGAAACAGATCACCTGGCTTGATATGACCTTCGAGAAGGTAGAATCAGGATGTCAATATCTGGTTGGTCTTCCTCTATCGCTGTTCATCTCGTAGTTTGCTGATAAGTCTCCTCTTCCAAAGCCCATCAACGTAAACTGGACCGAAAATCATTCGAATAATTTTTGCCTTTCAAACACCCACGGACGTCTTCAGCCCTCTTCCTTAACGTTTATGCTTCGGCGTCGTAATGCTAAACTGGCCTTTATATAGAGTCTTCTAGGTGTCTCATGACAACTCAATTGCTTGCTACTCAATTGCCTTCTTAGGCCAAAGAAGCAGCGATTGGCAGGAGTAACTCTTCGTTTAATTTCTGGAGTTATATAACTGTCAGCGGAGCGGAGATAGACTAACTGCTTAACTACCTGAAAGTTGTAGCTCACTTGTGTGGAATTCTGTCTGCCTGTCTACTGTTTCTAAATTTGTTCTCCTTTTTGTTTCTCTCGCTAGGTCCTAAGGGGTATTCTGGCTTAGATTATACGAAAGGTAACATCTAGAATACCCACCTTAGCCAACGGAAAATATGAACATAAATGGACTTTAAATATCTACGTACATTTCTAAATATCCTCATCTAGTTTAATTTCCGCCAAAGTAACATCCGCGTGCTTTTGGCGCCACCTATAGATCACTAGCAATATTACACTTCTCCCTGAGGCTGACTCTCAAACTATAAAAAAAACCGCCAATTATTTGAAAAAATAAACGTTGTTCTGGTTGTTTAGCTCCCGCTTTGGAACCGAAATCGATAGCATTTTGAAGAATTGAATGAGAGGTAGATTTGAACAACAAACCACTAAGTATTTACTTAAAATTATAGCCAAACTTCCTTCACAACCTTTACTTGCTTTTATTTAAATTTACATGAATATATACAGACTATCAACATGGTTGCTAAGCAAGTTGTCCACATGGAGGCTCTGCCTACAAAATTTCATCAATTTTAGTTTTACTTCAACCCTCTGACCAACTAAAAATTTAGTTGACCAGCTATCTTCCAACATCCAACATCCTGACCATCGTGGGATATTCCCAACTTGGTTGACAAACACGTTGATTGTCTGTTAGGCACCTTAACAACTTCAAATTTGTAACCGCATGGCCTATCCTATCGAATACAGCATGATTTCAACATAAATTTATTTATCTTATACAGTGCTCGACCTCGCCTAAATGATGCCTACTGATAAGCAGTTTCTAAAAATAAAAAAAAATAAACAAAACCAATTTAAAATGTTATTAACCAAACGAAAAGAAACATTTAGATACAACTTTTTATTAACTTTTGTCTGCAAAGGTTCTTTCCAAAAAACGACCCGCCATCTTTTCATACGATGAATACGTTTTGCAAACACTCTCACTAAAATTCTTGAATTTTGGCGACTCTTCCACTGTGCGCAAATTTGCTCGTAGGAAACACACTCCAGACCATGCTTTAAACTTGATTTTTTCTATATCGAAACTGTTGTCAGCTTTAGTTGGTGGCGGTGATTTGAGTATATCGCTGCAGTGCGTATCCAAATCATTCATTGTTTTCTTGTACCACCCCATTAGGTAACAGGCGAAGTTCTTCACGATCCACTTATCATCCGGAAATACCTTAGTAGGAGAAGAAGGAGGAGAGCAGTAACTTCTATGACTTGAAGTTCGAACGACAAACATATGCCTTAAGAGTAATTTGTTCATATTTGAAAAGGATATTCCAATTATTTGTTAAAATGAACTATTTCATGAAAATATTTTTGAAATACACTTATAGGACGAATTAAATAACATAAAATGCTAAGGATACTCGTACAATAAATTACAGCAAATGTACAGTATTCAGAAGTTATTGAAACAAAATCATCACAATTGCTATTGTTTTCTTCGCTTAAATAAAAGTGTGATCCTTAAATTCTGTAGGTGGATCAAGGATTCACTTAAAGTTACTCTATTGCACATGGAGTTTAAGCTGGCATATAGATACATACATTTAGGACTGGTATGCATGCTTTGATAGTTCCAGTTAACGTGTTGAATCCATGGTTCACCACTGAGATATCGACTATTACTGCTTGTATTGGAATTTTTCCTGTGAAAATTGACTTGAATGTCGATGAAATTCCTCATTATGTTTGTACACCCAAGAGAAAAATAAGCAATCATCAATAAAATAAGCAAAACTACGATAAAAATTAAAACTAAAGTGTGTTCGAACCACAATAGACCAAGACATGTCTTTGAAAAAAAAAAGGCTTAGCAAGTGCAACGTTTTGTCTACGGTTTTGTATGGATCAGAGACTTGGACTGGAAGCACTTGAAATGTGTTCCGTAGAGTTCTAAAAATATCATGGACCGGAAGAATCACCAATATATGTAGATGTTCTAAGAAGGATGAATGCAAGAAGAGAACTTCTGAACTCTATTAAAAGACGAAAGCTGGAATAACTGGGACATGTGATTTGAAATTAGAAGTATCAGCTGCTGCAAGTAATTCTTCAAGGAAGAAGAACAGCAGACGGACAGAGGACACCATGGATAAAGAATTTACAAGTTTGGCTCGGTCTATCTGCAACCCATATAATCAGGAACGAAAGATTACGCGAGGAGACCAGAAGAATGATAAACAACCTCCTATGAGGAGGAGAGATACCAGTAGAAGAAGACCAAGACAGGTACTCGATTCATTTCTGACGGTAGCTCAATTGAAAACTACTGTCGGAAAGTCGGAGTATGCTAGTATGCTCATTGCATCGATGATTTCCAACCTCCGGAACGGAGTGGAACCATAAGAAGTATGCATTGACATCGAACTGTAAAAAAAAGTTCACAAATAAGCTACAATTCGTCTGGAACGGATCGTATGATTAACGCTTCCTATTACGTAGCTCTTATTAAGTGAACGTGGTCTTAAAGCATTTTCTTTGTTGAATTGCAACGATGTCTTCGACTGTTTCTTGATGTTTTAAGCCAAAAACTGACAAAATGGACAATTTGTAGACTAATTTTTCAATTTCATACAAAATAGTGAAGTTGTGAAGTTGGGAGTGGGCGGATTTCAAAAATGTTTACTCAGAAGTCCAGAAATGAAATTTCATCCTTCTCGGTCAAAATTTAAGCACCCAGAACTGGTGACATACGTAATACGACTACACCCACTTTGGAATAGTTGCACAGGAAACATACGATCCGTTTCAGATGGATTGAAGCTTTTCCGTTTGTTACAAACCCCTAGGATGACGCACTGTGCTGCAAATAATTCTCGCATCCATCAAACGCACCCGGCTTGTCTCTCTGCTATTGCTTTCTCTTCACGAACCTTAAAACTTTTTTGGAAAAAGTGTAATGATCTGAAAGATTATGGCGAAAAAAAAAATAGGTTTTTGTGATAATCCTACGTCGATGCACCCTCGTATGTAATATATTCAGTCGAATTACTGGTCCAGTCGAATGATGAATGGAGAATAGATCCGTTACACCAAAGGACGGGCCGTACTGTTTAATGCGGGGTCCGAAGGTTGATTTTTATTGCATATTTCAGACGTTTTTTATATAAAACTGCCAAGAGGTGGGAACCTGGAAGGTTTAGTAGAAGGCTTACATTCCTCAAATCATCTTTGTTAGAAGACTAATTTAAAAATACCAGTTTAGCCGATATATACCCTAAATTAATACCAGATGGACACATTTACCCTTTTCTGTAAGCTTTTTCCATCAGCTCTGCTTTTGTTAAAATCAATCTTGTCATCGCATGATGTATTAACTTACTTCTAGTCAATGACTGGACTACTTACTAAGGAAGTAACACAACGGCTGTCGAATCTATAATAGTTTTAGGCATTAATTCCATCATATCCCTAAGACTTATTTAATCTTAAAATGGATCTCTGAAGTTCAAAAAGTGTCGATTTATCGGTTGAAAGGAGTCTCAGCCGAAGTTATCATTACTTTTACCAAAAATATCGTACGTTTGGTACGGCGTTGAGCTTACCGCAGTCGTGGAATGTAACCCATTATAGAGTTTCCTGATGTTGAGAGAAAATAGAACTGTTTAAATCTTTCTTGCATTTTTTAATGATATTCTGATCGCTCCTTTACAAACGTGCTTATTTACCATCCTCGTAAAATAAGCGATATGTCCGTATTTTCTTTGTTTCACTTTTATACTGCATGTATGTAATGGATCGTAAAAAACATGAAAAACTCTCTTAGGAATGCAAGTCCCTCCACATAGTGGCTCTACCTCCCAGTGGGGCCATCAAATACACTGAAAATGGAGACTTAGCTGCGAAAACAACGCGAATAGACGTACCAGAGAAAGTAGTTTGCATTCTAGGAGTTACTATGAAACTAACAAGAGACTGTAAGTTTTGTTTACTTATCCACAAGACAGCGAATTTCTAGCCTTTACTGGATTTTTATGGCAAAAAAAAGAAACTTTAAGTCAGTACCGAAAAGAATACAAAAAAATCGTGGAAAGGAACCGAGTCTTCAGAACATATTAACAATAATATAATCACCCCTTCAAGTCATATGCATTTGTTTAAGCTAAAAAATAATTTATTTCCGAGTCCTTTTTGTTAACCGATAATTCCACTTGGTAATTAACTATAAATTTAAACAATCTAATGGAAAATTTTCATTTCAAACTAAAGCAACAAGAAATTGTAAAAAAAACATGAATTTCTTCAAAAAAAAAAAAACCAAAAATCAATCACAGTGAACTTGTCTTGTGTTTATAACTGAAATCTAACGAAGACATTACAAGGGCATAGTGTTGTACCCCATCGTTATCCACTATAAATGTAAAAGATTTATCTATCAAATAAAGAAATAACTTAATTCCTTTTCGAGTTGCAACGTTGCTTCTTTCAGAAAAAAAAAAAACGTAAAAAATGTCTTTTTTTGCGGACCTCAATTCATAAATTAAAAAAAAAAAAATAAAACCGGGCGTTTTTCTTTTGAACATAACTTTTTTCTCCCTTTATGTTTTAGTTTTGTGTTTTTTTTTTAATTATTTAATTTTCTGTTTTGTTTTTTTTTTTTGTTTTATGTATTTGCAGGAACAGGCGATGCCGATGCAGCATTATTCGAAGAAGTTCCTACTGAAGTTGATGGCGCTGATGACGAAGATGACGACGACGATGACGATGCTGTTGCGGATGAAGATGAAGACGAAGGTGTGCCCATGGCGTTGTTTTCCTGCAACGCTTGCGTCTTATAGAAATGGTCGATCTACAAAGCAAAAGAAAAAAATACATTTAAATTTCTTGTCTATACTAGACTAAGACTATACTAAGTTGTTGAAGTACCATTTTTTTAATATAATTGCATAAGACATGATTCTGTGTATTGCCGACCACATTCTTCGATCTGTACGGTGGCGAAACTGTAACCTCGTTAAATATTTGTATATTAACCCCTTGCCAAGTCACTTCGGGATTCTGTTGTAATAAATAAATTAAAAGCTTTTTTTCAGATGTGAATATGGATTTTGTTATATAATTTAAAATATGCCTTAAAATTCTTCGCCAAAACTCTATACAGTTCCTGTGCTTCAGGGCTAACTTCAGAATTCTTTGACTTAATCCACGTCTGTCGGTTTTGCACTGTTTTACGCAGGCGAATTTTCAACTGTTCCAAATTCAACTTCTGGGGCTCCTCGACGAAATTACCGTTACATTCCTTTATCACCTGAACATTGCTGCATAACGACAAATTTAGAACGAAAACATCGTTCAGTTTCTCCGATGCTTTCGAATGGCTTTCTGGACATAGCATAATTTGAGTTAAGGAATTTTTTTTTTTTTTTCATAGAAAAACCAAAAAATATAGAATATTCGTATTATTGGTAGGAAAGGAATCGTAATACTCGATTACCCATCTACTAAATCAAGTTAGCAGTCGTATATTGATAGATAAAGTGAGTTTAAATCCATATCAGCGGGTATCTGAGGAATTAGGGTCTGCTGGTACTCGAACCCAGTTTCAGCTCTTTCAAGTTGAACTAAACTTTATTCTAATTTACGAGCACATACATTTATATATTTAAAGATTCAATCTAAAGTTGTTGTTTCTTTTAACATTGATCAACATCGCTCAGAAAAAGTATATTCTTCGTCAGATAACTTGGGAGTGTCAGCATCCGCATCAAAAAGTGAAAAATCTAATATAATACTATTCGCTGGTATAGGTATATACTATATTTAACTCTAAGATAACCACAATGCCAATAAGTAGGGTTATTGTAAAATGCATGAGTGCTTAGTGGCTCTTTTGTTTCATACAGCCTTCACGATGTTTCGAATAAAATAGAAATAAACGAAAATAGTTGCAAATGAGCAAAGTGCGGTAAATAATGGAGCCAATAGAACTTTAAAAGGATTTAACCTCACAAAGATCCATTAACCCTCCAAGCTATGATGAAAGATTTTGTTCCACTTAACCAACATGTTACGTTCTTATCAGAAGTTTAACAGACTATCTTCTAGGAGAGGAATTCCTTGCAATAGTTCACAATGGATGTCATTTAACAATTTACTTCCTCAACAGACAATCTTCTAGGAGAGGGATTCCTTTCAATAGCTCATGATGGATGGCTTTTAACAGTTTACTTCATGACTTTGGAATGCACTTACGTTACAATTTTTCCATAGGAATTGGTTCATAGTGGTGGAAAGCTTCCACCGGTCCTTATAAACACTTGAGCTCTGTGATATCGGCACCGATTTTTCAAGAGGCATGGAGTATGTCAAGAATGGATCAGGTCGTTCTCCTCTGCATAGACAGAGTGGAGAGGAAGGTACAACCATGAGCTGTACGAGTCAAAAGAGTTCAAATACAATGAATTTGTCTTCATGTCGGAAGGACGGCGCGGTAGAGGAAAACTTCGCCTAAGTGGAAAGGAACCTCTACCAACTTGGTGTGCGAAACTGGAGAGGCTTGTTGATTGAGGCTCCACAGTTCGGGGCGAACCTGAGCGCTACCTGCAGCAAGTAAAAAAATGGTGTTTCTAGTTCAAGACTTGATTACGGAAAGTGCCACCTTTTGCAAAGGAGCCGACAAAAAAATGGGTTCATTGTTTTCCCTGTAAAGTGATATAAAGGGAAATCTATTGGGATTGAATTACATACATATAGGGAATCGGTTTTATCAGAAAGCGACTAAGACGGGGAAAAACCTGTTTTAACTTCTACCTTTATACAAAAAATGAAACTTGAGATAAAGCCTGGACAGTAATAAAACGTAGTATACGTATTTACCAAGAAAACATAAATTCCTCAATAAAAACATGCAGATGCGACTTTGTGCAATAGTGTCCCACATCTCCCACCAACAGTGTGTGTAAGGTGATTAACCTCCTAATTGCATTACCATCACACAATCAATTCGCTTCCCAAACAAACTTCCATACATTACGAAAAAAAAAACTTATATGTCAGATTAATTGAAAGAAAAAAAAATAATTATAAATAATATAAATTTAGAAAAAAAAAAAAATACAACTTTCTCCCGCATTTCTGACAGAACAACGGTTCAATATGGGAAAACGCACACATAACCTGCTTTTCTCATTCGAAACGTCAAAATAGTGCAAAATCGATTTTCTTCATCATTGGAGATCCCCCCGAAACAATTCATACACTGCACTTCTGACGACCAAGTTAACTCTGTGACCACTTTCCCAAGGCAGTGTATTACATCCGCCACTTGGTCAGTTATATGGAATTCTGTTTTGTTTTCAGCCTGCACCACCATCCACGGTGTTGGCACTCATCTCCATTTGATTTCATCAGCACTTCATTGCTCTGCCGATGATGATGAATCGGACAGCTATGGTTTCGAACCAGAGTCCGAACTCCTCAGATAGACGCGTTGGTTTTTCAGTTGTGTTGTTAGTTAAGTTTATTTATTTTTTTTTTTTGTTTTGTGAAAAGGATACTTAATATTAGCATTTTTGTAGTATGATCGAATGCTAGGACTTCGCCTTCCACTTCTTGATTGAAGCATGTCGTACAGAGCACTGTCGATCCAATTGTAAAACAATCATTTACCGCGGCCATTTTTATTTAATAAAATGTTAAAACATTACTAAACTAACTATGAAAATTTTGGAAAAGTACGTTTTTAGTTTATTCAATTATTATTAATCGGAATTTTATCTTAATAATGGAAATATGAAAATAAACGGCAATAAGTCGACGAGCGGAACGAGCGAAGAAAAACTTCTTTTTCTTCTTTTCCACCACACGAATTGCGGTGGGAAGAATAGGCCGATGAAATGGTTGGTTTGGTAAAATTTAGATAACATTCAGGGACATTGTGTACTGTAGATGGATAGTGCAGCTCGATGGGTGTGCTCAGTTGATAGAATGTTCGGAGATATGTTAAAAAAAATTGTTAACTGTAAAAAGTAAGAATTCATATTTGTCTTCCAAAAGAGAATGGAGACCCACCGCTGTGTAGGAAAGGATTTATAAATATAAAACTTGCTGCAGGTACTGCAGAGTGATGGGATATTACTTCAAGGTAAGAAGATTTACTTCGACCTGTCAAAAATTGTTCTCTGAATTCAAAAGAAACCAATAAGCACAATGAAAAAGGGCCAAAAAGCTCTCGATAAACCCCGGCTAACGCTTCTCATTGGGTTCCTCACAGATCAAAGCCTAATGCCTCTCCTCAGGAAAATGGGTTTCACCGGCTCAGACCTATGCAGAGGCTGCGGCGACTCTGACGTAGAGGAAGATATGACACACTTGCTCTGCGAATGCCCAAGTGTTGGCAGAATCAGACACCAAACCTTTAGGAAAACATTTTTCGATCAACTCTACCAAGTAGCTAACACGCCCCCTAAAACCACCTTAAATTTCAAAATTGGTTCAGGAGATCCGCTCCCAACGTGGACTTACGATCTTAAATCTCTGTGTTTTCTTTTATATTCTTCCAGATATGATGGTTTTGCAGTCACTTCCTTAACCTAAGTACAATGAATCGATTTGAAGGATTCAAGAATTGACACAATCCAACTAGGCGCTATCGAAAGGCTTAGAGTTTGATGAGTAGTGATGGATATTTAGTATGTGTTACCTTCGTCTCATTCATCTCATCTTACTTTTTGGAAGATTATGACGAGTTAGTCCTCAACTGTGCGTTGTTGTAGGGCGGTCGAGCTAAAAAATCTATAACTATTGGGTTTATAAAGTGCAGAGACGAAGATTTTACTTCATACATCTATTCTTAGTTCCAGACTTATTTTTTCTGTCCAAAAATGTGTATAAACGCTTTGGTACCAAGAAAGACAGATTGTATCATTAAGTGACAAGTGGTGTCAAGTACACATCTATTGTGAATTCAACGAACTATTTATGTATGTATTTGGAGAATGGAGAGATAAATTCCGCCATCTGTCAAAACCCACATCTCCACTGCATTCCGCATTTTCGCACTGGCTGTTGGTTGTTTCCCGAGAACTTTTCGCTTATTTCCTTGAACATTGCATTTCTAAATAAAACTTGAAAAATGGCATCAAGAATTGTACTAACTATTGTGTGTTTATTCCACATTGTAATGTGTATAGCAGCGATAAATCATTGGGTGCTCAATGAAAATGGAAAAATTTTGCAAAAGGTAAGACGACATGGCTACTATGACAACAATCACAAGGTTCAGCTGTATATCCCTTTTTTTTTTTAGATTGATTCGCCATTCTATATGAGGGAGCCTCACAATTTAATTGCATTCTTGGACCAAATAAAATACAATGACGTCGTGGAAAGTACATACCTGGAGCTGTTGCGACAACGAGAGCAAATGGCTGAACAGATAAACTTCTCCATACAATTTGGTATGGAGATTATTGATCAGGCCAAATGCGCTCTTGACTATTATGTTATTGAAAAACAAATCACTTATACCAAAGTAACCAAAGACTATTTAAAACGAATAAACATAAAAAACGCAAAGAAGAGGCCTCCAACCATGCCCATTATGAGTGTGCCAAAGACAGCTCCCTTTTGCTGGGAGTACACCAATCTCTATGTTGGTATATGTTGTTACGATCATTTGGATGGGTTGAGGGGCATGTACGCCTTGCAGATTGAACCGGAAGAGGAGCTGGCCAGTGGTGATTTGGATTTCAAATCCAGAAGGTACGTTCAGGGTTTGATTGATGGTCTGATGGACAACCCTGGGTCATGGAAATACCACACATTAAGTTCATACTATTGGCGGATGCGTGGTGATGGTACACAGGCGGTAGAATGCGCCAAACGAGGAGTGATGTTGGCGCCACGTAAGGCAAAGGATATTCCATTATTGAGTCTGGGGATTATTCTCTACCGGTCGGGAAAACTGCGGGATGCAGAGGTTGTACTGTCGGCTGCGGTGGATCATGCGCCAGATGTTGCTGAAAATCATTTTGCGTTGGGTACCACCCTGGCCATGATACATGAATTCAATCGATCCTTAACGCATTTTGATACAGCTGAAAAGTTGGATCCCAGCTTCATCCCTCGTACACTGCCCCTAAAGAACTTTATCTCGTGCGTGGAGAATTTAACGCGTAAGACTACTAAGATGTACAGGTACGGTTGCTGTGATTGCTCTTGATTACAGTTTGATGAGAACAATTGTTTTTTATTGTTTCAGTTATGCTGAGTACATAAAGAGTGAGGTGAACGGACTAAAGGCAATGAAAAACCTTATCATGCAAAGTCACGAGAAGTTAATTCAGCAACAGGTATGACGATTTGTTAGGTTTAAGTTTGATTCACTGGACGTTATTCTTAGCCAATCGCGTGAAGAAGGCTCCTTGTACTCCTACTCATGATTGTTGCAAATAAAAGTTCTCCGTAAAGATATGTAGGTGCTGCGCTTCGAGGTTTTTAATGCGATTCCTACAGACGAAACCAGTTTACCCTTATAATGTTTAGCGATGCATAGTGACAATCCACTTTCTGATCCAAGATCCGCTCTGTTTTCCTGCCAATCGTGCAGTATACATTATAATATAGGAGAATGGACAGGATCAACTTTTTGTAGAGCATCACTTCGAACCTAGTTGTGTCAAATCGAAGTATCAGCGGCTTACACCTTGTAATTCTTTGCTGGATCTTCAGTTAACCTTTACTCTGAGTTAGATGAACTCCTTAACTACCTCGAAGCTGTAACTGATCAAAGGAGTGAACAGGCGTTTGTTTGTTTGTCAACAATATCGTTTGCTTTCGTTTCAGTAACTGTGATGCCGATGTCGTTTGCGTATCCTATTAGCAGTTGGATTGGTGAACGAAAGCACTTTCCACGTTGACTCCGGTTTAAGATCTTCACGCTAGACAGGATCTTATACGCGACATTGAACAGGGGTATGCCTCGATAATCGCACTATGGGTTGTACATGAGGTGTCTAGCTCTCACACTTAAGTCTTCAGACATTCTTTCTCCAGCATTTGACGCATGCTCCCCTTAAAACATCATGCTCCAATCTCCTCCTAATTGGGAGGTTCTCATCCCGTGTCACTTTCAGTATTCCACCTACAATTCCCTTTTCGTCGGCGACTACCTTTCCTTCATTATTTCAAATAGCTTAAGTTTTGGACTTAAACTCTGCATTGCTTACCTTTTTGGTGGAATTTCTCTTATGTGACTCCATCACCCTTCTGTGAGGTTACCATACCTACTCTACTTGCTACTCACTTGCTATATTCTTTTTCTTTAATATTTTTATTTATTCACAGGTCCCACTAGGAGCACGTTTCTTCGACACAAAGACTTCCAACGAGGAACTTCTACATCGTGGACAATATTGTAGCACACGGACACTTGCCGGTACTGACGAGCCAGTCTTATTTTGTGATTTCTATTCCGACTTGCAGATGAAATTGGAAAGCAAAGAGGTAGATATCGATTCTCTGGAACGAGAATTAAAAGCCAACAGTGAGGCAATCATAAAACAACTCTCCTCAGAGTTTCACACACAGTTTGACTTTAATAATCCACCCCCTACAGTAACGCCGACTAAGGCAAAGGAGTCATAAGAAGCGGGCGTGAGTTTTTAAGTATTTCTAAGTATTTTTTAAGTTTTTAATTTTACACGAGTATTTATCTAAGTGGCTTCGAGTTGGTTTCATACTTGTTGCAACGTAAAGCATTTCTTCTAGTCCTTATGGATATTTGTAACAAAATAATACAGGGATATTATTTGCATTTAGTTTAAGTATTTATCTTTAATCCTATTCGCCTGTATTCTAACAATGGTCCGCTTAGGGAAGTCGAAATTATTCGATTTTTTAGACTTTGAGGCGATGTCACGGCTCCAATCGTATTCTTGCAAGGCACAGGGTAGTGACTACCAGATATGCGTCGTCGTGTACATTTATACGCGCTGGAGACGTATATTATGCTACCGCCATGGTTAGTTTTAGTAAGAGTCGGAACTGAGACCATGGAAGGGCTGTATGTATAGCGAGCTCCCACTTCTAAACAAATTCTGTTTCTACGGATCAATGTAGACGTACGCCTAGGGAACGTACCGACCAAGTTCCAGGACGTTCAACTAGAAGTTTAAGCTTTGAATAATTCAATTGATTATAAGTGTTTCAAGACTATTGCTTCCTTTACGTAAAAAATTCCAAAAAGTCAGTCATTTCTTCCGCGAAATTCATAGCTCTGTCTTCCATCATACAGCTCCAATAAACTGCATAACAACTGTACAATCCCTTGTCGTAAAAGTCTTTAACTGAAGACCTACTAAATTACTAAATTTATCTCTTTGATTGCATTCCCTAGAAAGATTACATCCAACACCACTCGAAACAAATCAGACTTAGATAGCTACTCTCGTAAATCCATTACGTATATGTATGTATATATTTGAGGCGAACATCTGAGATGGGCTCTTTATACTTAAAGGCACAAAGTACAGAAAACACAAACCCAGACAGTAATACCAAGATATTATAGTCTAAATGTAAAAAAAAAATTTAAACAAATATCCAAAAAATAAAAATGAACTGAATTTAGTTACCTATTACGTATGTATGTACACTATATAAATAAATATATGAAGATATCTAATTTACTATGTTTAAACTTTTAAATAAACAATCAATGTTGAAACAAATGTGTTTTTTTTTAGTCTTTCACTGCGCTACCATTTTATATCGTCATGTTCCAGTGCATGTAGCATCTTCAACAAACTCCGATAGACGTGCTGTTTGTTTAGATTATTTTTTCTAATCTCTTCCTCACTCATCTGGGATATTAGAAGGCTGGACCAACCGGCTGCTTTGGCTCCCAAATAATCCATTTCATACATATTCCCTATATGCAGAGCTTGATCACTTGCAGTATTGTGCGGGCTCAAGGCCAAATCGAATATCCCTCTATTTGGCTTGGTTATGCCACAATCATAGGCAGTGATTACAAAATCAAATTTACTTAAATTCATAGCATCGAGTATTTGCTGCAGGCTGCCATCAAAATTCGAAATAACGCCAACAACTTTTCCGGCTTCTTTCACTTTCGAAACGAATTCAATGGCTCCGTCCTCGTGTATCCAGCACTTTTCGGTGCGATATATGTGTACAAGTTCTTTTGCAATAGTCTGCATGTCGTGCTCGGGAATTCCTGAGTTAATCGATGTGAAGACGTTGATCACCAACTGGATCCACCATTGATTCCAATCCATATTCGGTGTCTCCTTGCCGTAGTTTGGGTAATCCTTAAGCATAGTCTTGAATTCTTTCCGGAAACTTTGTAATAGCTTATCTTTGTCGAGATTTGGATAGCCGTAGATCGCTGCCGTCTCTGCATATTGGATTCCTGGTGATCTGTTGAATTTCAGCAGCGTATCGGTGATGTCAAAGGTAACAAGACGAAATCTTTGAAGATTCTTTATGAACTGCTTTGTCAGCGACATTCTGGGTAAACGGAACTCGTGGTTTCTTAACCACACCGCAACCAACTGGGTTATTGGAGGTGAGGATATGTACGTGATATAAGTATTATATCGTTTTATAACATATGGATTAGTATTGATAAACCAAAACAAATAAATCAGCTGATAAAAGGCAAACTGAATTTGTCGGCATCGTGGAGTGACAAATGGAAAGTGTGTTTGTTTCAAATATTAAATTGAATATTATTTTCATCAATATTTTGACAGTTGATTTATAAAAATTTGTGAATATATTTTCGCTTGCTGATAAGTTTGGTGCTCGTGGTAGTAGTTAGTACATCAAAACGGAAACACAAGAATATAGTACAAAAGACTGGAAATTCAATGCAGAAAATGTCATAAATTACCAGTTACCAGACCATACGGTGAAGCAATTGATATCTGATTGAATTTCTGGGAAAGTTGTTTAAATGCCTTAAATCTATGTACATATATATGTACCATCAAAGTTTGGACTATTTTCTAGTGCAATACGCTTAATACTTACCAAGTTCGTAACAGTCAACCTATTTCTAGGTTGCTACTGCCGCATTCATCTTTTTTTTTTTGGAGGATTAGTGTGAGAATAGGTCTTTTCCAAAAGCAAACGAATTTTCCGGACGTTAGGGATAGTTCAAACCGATAAAGGAAGAGGAAGAAGAATTAATTAAACAATATCCATGTCAGACATTGCTGACATTTGTTCTGTTAGCCTCTCCAAATTGAGACGTAGTGACACATTTTCAACGACTTAAAGGAAATTTAGAATCAGAAAGATCGATGGATTTATTCGACTTTCTATCGACTATTCGACTATTATCCACGATTCATAAAAATAACTGTTTTAGAACAGAAAATAAGTGATATTTCTGAACGATGGAGATTGAAAATAATTTTGACTACTGAATGTGTCCATCTTCGCCGTCAAAAATCAAAACAAACAACTCTGCGATTTGTTTACTTCTTGCTTGCATCAGCTAAACTTGTAACAAATTAAATAAAATTGCAATGACCGATGGGAATAAACTTTGTTTCAAGAAATCAACATTAAATTGCGTACAAGCTGGTGGCAAAAAGAGAATTTGGAAATCACTGAAGCAGATACTGGCAACAGAAAAATCATTGCCATGGCCAGACGATGCTGTAACATGTAAGAAATAATCTGCTTTGAGTTGAACTTTCCTTTGCAATTTCATTGTATTTATAGACTCTACACTGAATCCACCGCCTTCCTTTCGACCGGCTAAGAAATATTCGGATATTTCGGGACTTATTGCTCCCTATACGGACCCGCACACCAAGTTGAATTATCACAATTCAGAGGAATATGCGACGGTTCGAGCGTTGCCATCTGATTTGACTGCCGGGTATCTTGCTTTGCGTGGAGCTAGTAGTATTGTTGGATGAGAAATTATTAAAAAAGAAAAGGAAAAGTAGAAGCCTTATTTTTAATAAGTAGATGTATTTGGTGGCAAGAACTTGGAGTAAATGCAATTATTCAAAAAAAGGGGTTCATCTACATACTTCCTTGTAGAATTCAACGAGATTGCGGATCATCATGAAACATTGAGTAAAACTGGAATGGTAAGGATCTCACATAGAGTCGACTTGGTGTTTCTTGACAAAGTCTTATTCGTTTGATTTCTGATGTGATGTCAAATTGTATACCAGAACCGAGGAATGCAAAGTCCCTAGCAACCTCTATGTTTATGGATGATTATGCACAATCGGAAGAGTTAGGCAGGGTTATCAAAGCAAGGCATGGCTCTATATAGCTCGGATGTAGACACTGTCATATGCAGCCTTTTGGACTTGGTTTTCCAGTAGGACCACTTGGTCGATGATAGACTAAAATTGTACTGATATGGGCCAATCAGCTCGTTGATAATTATTGGTTTCAGGCATTTACACAGAACGGATCTTCTATGCAAAGTTAAGGAGACTAAGTTTAGAGAGTCTCCTTCCTCGTGATTCGGGCAAACTATTCTGATGTTCCACTCATCAGCCACACTTGAGTTGATGTGTGCTCTGCACCAGTAGGCTGTCCGACCAAGCAGCCTTTTGGTTCGTTCTGCCTAACAGCGGAAATTCGGTTACTTTCGCCGTTTAACAGTCGTTAGAAGTGGTACACTTAACAAAGGATGTGCCTCTGCTCAGGGTTTGTTGTCTTGGCATGTTCACTGCTCATATTCAACGTAGAATCAGTTCTGCTATACGGTCAATGTAGAATTAGTACTTCTATAAGGGTACTTGGAAGCTTGCCAAAAATTTAACTCGAGAGCTGTACATGGATGGTCTACATAACATCTTAAGGTTTTTCTTGGGTAAACCGCATCTCCAACGAACAACTTTGTTTGAGAAAGGACCAAGAACCTAAAGATGTCACCATACAGAGGAGGAAGAGACACCTTACGACTCCCACGTCTCTACATAAGAGTGGAAAAGTTCGGATTTAGAGGGATATCAATAGGAAGATTCTACATAAACTAACTCTAATAATCTGATTGGAGGAACTTCAAGGGGCTCTGTCTTGCCAAGGAGATAGCATATGCTTATGTCGTAAGACACAAAAGGTGTATCGACAAACGAACCGCTTTATGGAAAGACTATGCCAATGGAAACTTTGCCAAAGGTTTGAGATGGCTGGAGCGAATTCTAATCAGCGTTACTACCCACAGAGTATTCGACTCCATCTTGGAGGGAAAAGGGAGTATCTAGAGGAAGACCTTGCCTGGAGGATACTGTCCAAGTTTTTCTATAAGCTCAGTTCAAACAATAGGCTGTTTGACAAAAAGCCTGCCGCCTCCACAAATTGTTCAGGATTACACTACTTAACTTTTGATACACCACTATGCTAAAAGGATATTATCTAGTCTCCACCGCTTGGCAGTCAAAGTCGGGGTACACATTGTAAGGATTCCAAATTCTGTTTTCATACAGTTTTCCTTTCTCCTATGGGATCCTTCGAGCTTATTAAAATAAAAAAAAACATTATACGTCGTAAGAAATATGTCAGAAGTGAAACCGACATTTGCCACCAAATAGCATCTCAACCACTTTCTTGATCTCTCATAAAAGTCGGTTCGTCCTTTCGAGAGAATAATTTTAAATGCAAAAGAAAAACGCAAGGAATTTGAATTTTATGCAGAAAAAGACTCAATTAAAGTGGGATACTTATGGTATTCACATTCAGCTTTGTTCTCTACCAGTGCACAGATGGAAAAAGCTAACTAAATACAGTAAAGGATTCTTGGAAGATTGCCAAGGATTGCTGCATATATGTATACACATACATTTTTATGTATTTCTAGTATGGAGTTGGACGGTGAGACTATTCATAAGTAATTTTTACAGTATTCATGAACAGGAAGGAGGAACTTTTTCCCGGATAATCACCTAATGTTCATTTTTGCTGTAATAATGGCATAAGTGAGAATAATTTTCATTTAAAAGGAGTCCTGGAGACCAAAATGTGTCCGGAACTTAATAAAAGTTCAGGAAAATTTAAATTCTTAATTCATAAATCTTAATCTCCTCATCGGTTAAGGGATCTGCTGAAGAAACATGATTTAGGGGCCAACTTTCAACAATACATATGTATGTCGGATGGTCTGTAAATTGGGCCGTCGTTAGAGATATACTTCGATTATTGAACTCTTGATATTCTATGGCTGACGCCTCGGTGCGAGTATTGGAAGCAGAAAATTTTTCTGTCAAAAAATGTGTGATAAAATGACTTACCTACGCCCACTGAGCCAGCAACGCACTTCCTGAAAAGTCCATTTTTTAGCCCAATTCTAGCAGGCTATTCTGTTTCTGTGAATCATAAGCACAAACGAGATTGGCTGACGCCTCGGTGCGAGTATTGGAAGCAGAAAATTTTTCTGTCAAAAAATGTGTGATAAAATGACTTACCTACGCCCACTGAGCCAGCAACGCACTTCCTGAAAATTCCATTCTTTAGCCCAATTCTAGCAGGTTATTCTGTTTCTGTAAATCATAAGCACAAACGAGATTGGCTGACGCCTCGGTGCGAGTATTGGAAGCAGACAATTTTTCAGTCCAAAAATGTGTGAAAAAATGGTTTACCCACAGCCCACTGAGCCAGCAGCGCACATCCTGAAAATTCCATTCTTTAGCCCAATTCTAGCAGGTTATTCTGTTTCCGTAAATCATAAGCACAAACGAGACTGGCTGACGCCTCGGTGCGAGTATTGGAAGCAGAAAATTTTTCAGTCAAAAAATGTGTGATAAAATGACTTACCCACGCCCACTGAGCCAGCAACGCACTTCCTGAAAAGTCCATTTTTTAGCCCAATTCTAGCAGGCTATTCTGTTTCTGTGAATCATAAGCACAAACGAGATTGGCTGACGCCTCGGTGCGAGTATTGGAAGCAGAAAATTTTTCAGTCAAAAAATGTGTGATAAAATGACTTACCCACGCCCACTGAGCCAGCAACGCACATCCTGAAAATTCCATTCCTTAGCCCAATTCTAGCAGGTTATTCTGTTTCTGTAAATTATAAGCAACGCACTTCCTGAAAATTCCATTCTTTAGCCCAATTCTAGCAGGTTATTCTGTTTCTGTAAATTATAAGCACAAACGAGATTGGCTGACGCCTCGGTGCGAGTATTGGAAGCAACGCACTTCCTGAAAAGTCAATTTTTTAGCCCAATTCTAGCAGGCTATTCTGTTTCTGTGAATCATAAGCACAAACGAGATTGGCTGACGCCTCGGTGCGAGTATTGGAAGCAGAAAATTTTTCAGTCAAAAAATGTGTGATAAAATGGTTTACCCACAGCCCACTGAGCCAGCAACGCACTTCCTGAAAAGTCCATTTTTTAGCCCAATTCTAGCAGGCTATTCTGTTTCTGTGAATCATAAGCACAAACGAGATTGGCTGACGCCTCGGTGCGAGTATTGGAAGCAGAAAATTTTTCAGTCAAAAAATGTGTGATAAAATGACTTACCCACGCCCACTGAGCCAGCAACGCACTTCCTGAAAAGTCCATTTTTTAGCCCAATTCTAGCAGGCTATTCTGTTTCTGTGAATCATAAGCACAAACGAGATTGGCTGACGCCTCGGTGCGAGTATTGGAAGCAGAAAATTTTTCAGTCAAAAAATGTGTGATAAAATGACTTACCCACGCCCACTGAGCCAGCAACGCACATCCTGAAAATTCCATTCCTTAGCCCAATTCTAGCAGGTTATTCTGTTTCTGTAAATTATAAGCAACGCACTTCCTGAAAATTCCATTCTTTAGCCCAATTCTAGCAGGTTATTCTGTTTCTGTGAATCATAAGCACAAACGAGATTGGCTGACGCCTCGGTGCGAGTATTGGAAGCAGAAAATTTTTCAGTCAAAAAATGTGTGATAAAATGACTTACCCACGCCCACTGAGCCAGCAACGCACTTCCTGAAAAGTCCATTTTTTAGCCCAATTCTAGCAGGCTATTCTGTTTCTGTGAATCATAAGCACAAACGAGATTGGCTGACGCCTCGGTGCGAGTATTGGAAGCAGAAAATTTTTCAGTCCAAAAATGTGTGAAAAAATGGTTTACCCACAGCCCACTGAGCCAGCAGCGCACATCCTGAAAATTCCATTCTTTAGCCCAATTCTAGCAGGCTATTCTGTTTCTGTGAATCATAAGCACAAACGAGATTGGCTGACGCCTCGGTGCGAGTATTGGAAGCAGAAAATTTTTCAGTCAAAAAATGTGTGATAAAATGACTTACCCACGCCCACTGAGCCAGCAACGCACTTCCTGAAAAGTCCATTTTTTAGCCCAATTCTAGCAGGCTATTCTGTTTCTGTGAATCATAAGCACAAACGAGATTGGCTGACGCCTCGGTGCGAGTATTGGAAGCAGAAAATTTTTCAGTCCAAAAATGTGTGAAAAAATGGTTTACCCACAGCCCACTGAGCCAGCAGCGCACATCCTGAAAATTCCATTCTTTAGCCCAATTCTAGCAGGCTATTCTGTTTCTGTGAATCATAAGCACAAACGAGATTGGCTGACGCCTCGGTGCGAGTATTGGAAGCAGAAAATTTTTCAGTCCAAAAATGTGTGAAAAAATGGTTTACCCACAGCCCACTGAGCCAGCAGCGCACATCCTGAAAATTCCATTCTTTAGCCCAATTCTAGCAGGCTATTCTGTTTCTGTGAATCATAAGCACAAACGAGATTGGCTGACGCCTCGGTGCGAGTATTGGAAGCAGAAAATTTTTCAGTCAAAAAATGTGTGATAAAATGACTTACCTACGCCCACTGAGCCAGCAACGCACATCCTGAAAACTCCATTTTTTAGCCCAATTTTAGAAGGCTATTCTGTTTCTGTGAATCATAAGCACAAACGAGATTGACTGACGCCTCAGTGGGAGTATTGGAAGCAGAAAATTTTTCAGTCCAAAAATGTGTGAAAAAATGGTTTACCCACAGCCCACTGAGCCAGCAGCGCACATCCTGAAAATTCCATTCTTTAGCCCAATTCTAGCAGGTTATTCTGTTTCCGTAAATCACAAGCACAAACGAGACTGGCTGACGCCTCGGTGCGAGTATTGGAAGCAGAAAATTTTTCAGTCAAAAAATGTGTGATAAAATGACTTACCCACGCCCACTGAGCCAGCAACGCACTTCCTGAAAGTTCCATTTCTTAGCCCAATTCTAGCAGGCTATTCTGTTTCTGTGAATCATAAGCACAAACGAGATTGGCTGACGCCTCGATGCGAGTATTGGAAGCAGAAAATTTTTCTGTCCAAAAATGTGTGAAAAAATGGTTTACCCACAGCCCACTGAGCCAGCAGCGCACATCCTGAAAATTCCATTCTTTAGCCCAATTCTAGCAGGTTATTCTGTTTCTGTAAATTATAAGCACAAACGAGATTGGCTGACGCCTCGGTGCGAGTATTGGAAGCAGAAAATTTTTCAGTCCAGAAATGTGTGAAAAAATGGTTTACCCACGCCCACTGAGCCAGCAACGCACATCCTGAAAATTCCATTTTTTAGCCCAATTCTAGCAGGCTATTCTGTTTCTGTGAATCATAAGCACACACGAGATTGGCTGACGCCTCGATGTGAGTATTGGAAGCAGAAAATTTTTCAGTCAAAAAATGTGTGAAAAAATGGTTTACCCACGCCCACTGAGCCAGCAACGCACATCCTGAAAATTCCATTTTTTAGCCCAATTCTAGCAGGCTATTCTGTTTCTGTGAATCAAAAGCACAAATGAGATTGGCTGACACCTCAGTGCGAGTATTGGAAGCAGAAAATTTTTCTGTCCAAAAATGTGTGAAAAAATGGTTTACCCACGCCCACTGAGCCAGCAACGCACTTCCTGAAAGTTCCATTTCTTAGCCCAATTCTAGCAGGCTATTCTGTTTCTGTGAATCATAAGCACACACGAGATTGGCTGACGCCTCGATGTGAGTATTGGAAGCAGAAAATTTTTCAGTCAAAAAATGTGTGAAAAAATGGTTTACCCACGCCCACTGAGCCAGCAACGCACATCCTGAAAATTCCATTTTTTAGCCCAATTCTAGCAGGCTATTCTGTTTCTGTGAATCATAAGCACAAACGAGATTGGCTGACGCCTCGGTGCGAGTATTGGAAGCAGAAAATTTTTCAGTCCAAAAATGTGTGAAAAAATGGTTTACCCACAGCCCACTGAGCCAGCAGCGCACATCCTGAAAATTCCATTCTTTAGCCCAATTCTAGCAGGCTATTCTGTTTCTGTGAATCATAAGCACAAACGAGATTGGCTGACGCCTCGGTGCGAGTATTGGAAGCAGAAAATTTTTCAGTCAAAAAATGTGTGATAAAATGACTTACCTACGCCCACTGAGCCAGCAACGCACTTCCTGAAAAGTCAATTTTTTAGTACAATTCTAGCAGGCTATTCTGTTTCTGTGAATCATAAGCACAAACGAGATTGACTCACGCCTCAGTGCGAGTAGAAGCAGAAAATTTTTCTGTCCAAAAATGTGTGAAAAAATGGTTTACCCACGCCCACTGAGCCAGCAACGCACTTCCTGAAAAGTCAATTTTTTAGTACAATTCTAGCAGGCTATTCTGTTTCTGTAAATTATAAGCACAAACGAGATTGGCTGACGCCTCGGTGCGAGTATTGGAAGCAGAAAATTTTTCAGTCAAAAAATGTGTGAAAAAATGGTTTACCCACAGCCCACTGAGCCAGCAGCGCACATCCTGAAAATTCCATTCTTTAGCACAATTCTAGCAGGCTATTCTGTTTCTGTGAATCATAAGCACAAACGAGATTGGCTGACGCCTCGGTGCGAGTATTGGAAGCAGAAAATTTTTCAGTCCAAAAATGTGTGAAAAAATGGTTTACCCACAGCCCACTGAGCCAGCAGCGCACATCCTGAAAATTCCATTTTTTAGCCCAATTCTAGCAGGCTATTCTGTTTCTGTGAATCATAAGCACAAACGAGATTGGCTGACGCCTCGGTGCGAGTATTGGAAGCAGAAAATTTTTCAGTCCAAAAATGTGTGAAAAAATGGTTTACCCACAGCCCACTGAGCCAGCAGCGCACATCCTGAAAATTCCATTCTTTAGCCCAATTCTAGCAGGTTATTCTGTTTCTGTAAATTATAAGCACAAACGAGATTGGCTGACGCCTCGATGCGAGTATTGGAACCAGAAAATTTTTCTGTCCAAAAATGTGTGAAAAAATGGTTTACCCACGCCCACTGAGCCAGCAACGCACATCCTGAAAATTCCATTTTTTAGCCCAATTCTAGCAGGCTATTCTGTTTCTGTAAATTATAAGCAACGCACTTCCTGAAAATTCCATTCTTTAGCCCAATTCTAGCGGGTTATTCTGTTTCTGTAAATTATAAGCACAAACGAGATTGGCTGACGCCTCCGTGCGAGTATTGGAAGCAGAAAATTTTTCAGTCAAAAAATGTGTGATAAAATGACTTACCCACGCCCACTGAGCCAGCAACGCACATCCTGAAAATTCCATTCCTTAGCCCAATTCTAGCAGGTTATTCTGTTTCTGTAAATTATAAGCAACGCACTTCCTGAAAATTCCATTCTTTAGCCCAATTCTAGCAGGTTATTCTGTTTCTGTAAATTATAAGCACAAACGAGATTGGCTGACGCCTCGGTGCGAGTATTGGAAGCAACGCACTTCCTGAAAAGTCAATTTTTTAGCCCAATTCTAGCAGGCTATTCTGTTTCTGTGAATCATAAGCACAAACGAGATTGGCTGACGCCTCGGTGCGAGTATTGGAAGCAGAAAATTTTTCAGTCAAAAAATGTGTGATAAAATGACTTACCCACGCCCACTGAGCCAGCAACGCACATCCTGAAAATTCCATTCCTTAGCCCAATTCTAGCAGGTTATTCTGTTTCTGTAAATTATAAGCAACGCACTTCCTGAAAATTCCATTCTTTAGCCCAATTCTAGCAGGTTATTCTGTTTCTGTAAATTATAAGCACAAACGAGATTGGCTGACGCCTCGGTGCGAGTATTGGAAGCAACGCACTTCCTGAAAAGTCAATTTTTTAGCCCAATTCTAGCAGGCTATTCTGTTTCTGTGAATCATAAGCACAAACGAGATTGGCTGACGCCTCAGTGCGAGTATTGGAAGCAGAAAATTTTTCTGTCCAAAAATGTGTGAAAAAATGACTTACCACGCCCACTGAGCCAGCAACGCACATCCTGAAAGTTCCATTTTTTACCCACGCCCACTGAGCCAGCAACGCACTTCCTGAAAATTCCATTTTTTAGCCCAATTCTAGCAGGTTAATCTGTTTCTGTAAATCATAAGCACAAATGAGATTGGCTGACGCCTCAGTGCGAGTATTGGAAGCAGAAAATTGTTCTGTCCAAAAATGTGTGAAAAAATGACTTACCACGCCCACTGAGCCAGCAACGCACTTCCTGAAAATTCCATTTTTTAGCCCAATTCTAGCAGGTTAATCTGTTTCTGTAAATCATAAGCACAAATGAGATTGGCTGACGCCTCAGTGCGAGTATTGGAAGCAGAAAATTTTTCTGTCCAAAAATGTGTGAAAAAATGACTTACCACGCCCACTGAGCCAGCAACGCACATCCTGAAAGTTCCATTTTTTACCCACGCCCACTGAGCCAGCAACGCACTTCCTGAAAATTCCATTTTTTAGCCCAATTCTAGCAGGTTAATCTGTTTCTGTAAATCATAAGCACAAATGAGATTGGCTGACGCCTCAGTGCGAGTATTGGAAGCAGAAAATTGTTCTGTCCAAAAATGTGTGAAAAAATGACTTACCACACCCACTGAGCCAGCAACGCACATCCTGAAAATTCCATTTTTTAGCCCAATTCTAGCAGGCTATTCTGTTTCTGTGAATCATAAACACAAACGAGATTGGCTGACGCCTCAGTGCGAGTATTGGAAGCAGAAAATTTTTCTGTCAGAAAATGTGTGAAAAAATGAATTACCCACGCCCACTGAGCCAGCAACGCACATCCTGAAAGTTCCATTTTTCAGCCCAATTCTATCAGGTTAATCTGTTTCTGTAAATCATAAGCACAAATGAGATTGGCTGACGCCTCAGTGCGAGTATTGGAAGCAGAAAGTTTTTCTGTCCAAAAATGTGTGAAAAAATGACTTACCACGCCCACTGAGCCAGCAACGCACATCCTGAAAGTTCCATTTTTTACCCACGCCCACTGAGCCAGCAACGCACTTCCTGAAAATTCCATTTTTTAGCCCAATTCTAGCAGGTTAATCTGTTTCTGTAAATCATAAGCACAAATGAGATTGGCTGACGCCTCAGTGCGAGTGTTGGAAGCAGAAAATTGTTCAGTCCAAAAATGTGTGAAAAAATGACTTACCACGCCCACTGAGCCAGCAACACACATCCTGAAAATTCCATTTTTTAGCCCAATTCTAGCAGGCTATTCTGTTTCTGTGAATCATAAACACAAACGAGATTGGCTGACGCCTCAGTGCGAGTATTGGAAGCAGAAAATTTTTCTGTCAGAAAATGTGTGAAAAAATGACTTACCACGCCCACTGAGCCAGCCACGCACTTCCTGAAAAGTCCATTTTTTAGCCCAATTCTAGCAGGTTAATCTGTTTCTGTAAATCATAAGCACAAATGAGATTGGCTGACGCCTCGGTGCGAGTATTGGAAGCAGAAAATTTTTCTGTCAGAAAATGTGTGAAAAAATGAATTACCCACGCCCACTGAGCCAGCAACGCACTTCCTGAAAATTCCATTTTTTAGCCCAATTCTAGCAGGTTAATCTGTTTCTGTAAATCATAAGCACAAATGAGATTGGCTGACGCCTCAGTGCGAGTATTGGAAGCAGAAAATTTTTCTGTCCAAAAATGTGTGAAAAAATGACTTACCACGCCCACTGAGCCAGCAACGCACATCCTGAAAGTTCCATTTTTTACCCACGCCCACTGAGCCAGCAGCGCACATCCTGAAAATTCCATTCTTTAGCCCAATTCTAGAAGGTTATTCTGTTTCTGTAAATTATAAGCACAAACGAGATTGGCTGACGCCTCAGTGCGAGTATTGGAACCAGAAAATTTTTCTGTCCAAAAATGTGTGAAAAAATGGTTTACCCACGCCCACTGAGCCAGCAACGCACTTCCTGAAAAGTCAATTTTTTAGTACAATTCTAGCAGGCTATTCTGTTTCTGTAAATCATAAGCACAAACGAGATTGGCTGACGCCTCGGTGCGAGTATTGGAAGCAGAAAATTTTTCAGTCCAAAAATGTGTGAAAAAATGTTTTACCCACAGCCCACTGAGCCAGCAGCGCACATCCTGAAAATTCCATTCTTTAGCCCAATTCTAGCAGGTTATTCCGTTTCCGTAAATCATAAGCACAAACGAGATTGACTGACGCCTCAGTGCGAGTATTGGAACCAGAAAATTTTTCTGTCCAAAAATGTGTGAAAAAATGGTTTACCCACGCCCACTGAGCCAGCAACGCACTTCCTGAAAATTCCATTTTTTAGCCCAATTCTAGCAGTATATTCTGTTTCTGTAAATCATAAGCACAAACGAGATTGGCTGACGCCTCGGTGCGAGTATTGGAAGCAGAAAATTTTTCAGTCCAAAAATGTGTGAAAAAATGGTTTACCCACAGCCCACTGAGCCAGCAGCGCACATCCTGAAAATTCCATTCTTTAGCCCAATTCTAGCAGGTTATTCTGTTTCTGTGAATCATAAGCACAAACGAGATTGGCTGACGCCTCGGTGCGAGTATTGGAAGCAGAAAATTTTTCATTCCAAAAATGTGTGAAAAAATGGTTTACCCACAGCCCACTGAGCCAGGAACGCACATCCTGAAAATTCCATTTTCTAGCCCAATTCTAACAGGTTATTCTGTTTCTGTAAATCATAAGCACAAACGAGATTGGCTGACGCCTCGGTGCGAGTATTGGAAGCAGAAAATTTTTCAGTCCAAAAATGTGTGAAAAAATGGTTTACCCACAGCCCACTGAGCCAGGAACGCACATCCTGAAAATTCCATTTTCTAGCCCAATTCTAACAGGTTATTCTGTTTCTGTAAATCATAAGCACAAACGAGATTGGCTGACGCCTCGGTGCGAGTATTGGAAGCAGAAAATTTTTCTGTCAAAAAATGTGTGAAAAAATGGTTTACCCACGCCCACTGAGCCAGCAACGCACATCCTGAAAATTCCATTTTTTAGCCCAATTCTAGCAGGCTATTCTGTTTCTGTGAATCATAAGCACAAACGAGATTGGCTGACGCCTCGATGTGAGTATTGGAAGCAGAAAATTTTTCAGTCCAAAAATATGTGAAAAAATGGTTTACCCACGCCCACTGAGCCAGCAACGCACATCCTGAAAATTCCATTTTTTAGCACAATTCTAGAAGGCTATTCTGTTTCTGTGAATCATAAGCACAAACGAGATTGGCTGACGCCTCGGTGCGAGTATTGGAAGCAGAAAATTTTTCAGTCCAAAAATATGTGAAAAAATGACTTACCCACGCCCACTGAGCCAGCAACGCACATCCTGAAAATTCCATTTTTTAGCACAATTCTAGAAGGCTATTCTGTTTCTGTGAATCATAAGCACAAACGAGATTGGCTGACGCCTCGGTGCGAGTATTGGAAGCAGAAAATTTTTCAGTCCAAAAATGTGTGAAAAAATGGTTTACCCACGCCCACTGAGCTAGCAACGCACATCCTGAAAGTTCCATTTTTTAGCAGAATTCTAGAATTCTATTCTGTTTCTGTGAATCATAAGCACGAACGAGATTGGCTGACGCCTCAATGCGAGTATTGGAAGCAGAAAATTGTTCAGTCCATAAATATGTGAAAAAATGGTTTACCCACGCCCACTGAGCCAGCAACACACTTCCTGAAAATTCCATTTTTTAGCAGAATTCTAGAATTCTATTCTGTTTCTGTGAATCATAAGCACGAACGAGATTGGCTGACGCCTCAGTGCGAGTATTGGAAGCAGAAAATTTTTCAGTCCATAAATATGTGAAAAAATGGTTTACCCACGCCCACTGAGCCAGCAACACACTTCCTGAAAAGTCCATTTTTTTTTGCCCAATTCTAGCAGGCTATTCTGTTTCTGTGAATCATAAGCACAAACGAGATTGGCTGACGCCTCGGTGCGAGTATTGGAAGCAGAAAATTTTTCAGTCCAAAAGTATGTGAAAAAATGGTTTACCCACGCCCACTGAGCCAGCACCGCACATCCTGAAAATTCCATTTTTTAGCACAATTCTAGAAGGCTATTCTGTTTCTGTGAATCATAAGCACAAACGAGATTGGCTGACGCCTCGGTGCGAGTATTGGAAGCAGAAAATTTTTCAGTCCAAAAATGTGTGAAAAAATGGTTTACCCACGCCCACTGAGCTAGCAACGCACATCCTGAAAATTCCATTTTTTAGTACAATTCTAGCAGGTCATTCTGTTTCTGTAAATCATAAGCACAAACGAGATTGGCTGACGCCTCAATGCGAGTATTGGAAGCAGAAAATTGTTCAGTCCATAAATATGTGAAAAAATGACTTACCCACGCCCACTGAGCCAGCAACGCACATCCTGAAAATTCCATTTTTTAGCAGAATTCTAGAAGGCTATTCTGTTTCTGTGAATCATAAGCACGAACGAGATTGGCTGACGCCTCAGTGCGAGTATTGGAAGCAGAAAATTTTTCAGTCCAAAAATGTGTGAAAAAATGGTTTACAAACAGCCCACTGAGCCAGAAACGCACATCCTGAAAATTCCATTGTTTAGCACAATTCTAGAAGGATATTCTATTTCTGTGAATCATAAGCACAAACGAGATTGGCTGACGCCTCAATGCGAGTATTGGAAGCAGGAAATTTTTCAGTCCATAAATATGTGAAAAAATGGTTTACCCACGCCCACTGAGCCAGCAACACACTTCCTGAAAAGTCAATTTTTTTTGCCCAATTCTAGCAGGCTATTCTGTTTCTGTGAATCATAAGCACAAACGAGATTGGCTGACTCCTCGATGTGAGTATTGGAAGCAGGAAATTTTTCAGTCCATAAATATGTGAAAAAATGGTTTACCCACGCCCACTGAGCCAGCAACACACTTCCTGAAAAGTCAATTTTTTTTGCCCAATTCTAGCAGGCTATTCTGTTTCTGTGAATCATAAGCACAAACGAGATTGGCTGACTCCTCGATGTGAGTATTGGAAGCAGAAAATTTTTCAGTCCAAAAATATGTGAAAAAATGGTTTACCCACGCCCACTGAGCCAGCAACACACTTCCTGAAAAGTCAATTTTTTTTGCCCAATTCTAGCAGGCTATTCTGTTTCTGTGAATCATAAGCACAAACGAGATTGGCTGACTCCTCGATGTGAGTATTGGAAGCAGAAAATTTTTCAGTCCAAAAATGTGTGAAAAAATGGTTTACCCATGCCCACTGAGCTAGCAACGCACATCCTGAAAATTCCATTTTTTAGTACAATTCTAGCGGGTCATTCTGTTTCTGTAAATCATAAGCACAAACGAGATTGGCTGACGCCTCAATGCGAGTATTGGAAGCAGAAAATTGTTCAGTCCATAAATATGTGAAAAAATGGTTTACCCACGCCCACTGAGCCAGCAACACACTTCCTGAAAAGTCCATTTTTTTTGCAAAATTCTAGCAGGCTATTCTGTTTCTGTGAATCATAAGCACAAACGAGATTGGCTGACGCCTCGGTGCGAGTATTGGAAGCAGAAAATTTTTCAGTCCAAAAATGTGTGAAAAAATGGTTTACCCACGCCCACTGAGCTAGCAACGCACATCCTGAAAATTCCATTTTTTAGTACAATTCTAGCAGGTCATTCTGTTTCTGTAAATCATAAGCACAAACGAGATTGGCTGACGCCTCGGTGCGAGTATTGGAAGCAGAAAATTTTTCAGTCCAAAAATGTGTGATAAAATGACTTACCCACGCCCACTGAGCCAGCAACGCACATCCTGAAAATTCCATTCCTTAGCCCAATTCTAGCAGGTTATTCTGTTTCTGTAAATTATAAGCAACGCACTTCCTGAAAATTCCATTCTTTAGCCCAATTCTAGCAGGTTATTCTGTTTCTGTAAATTATAAGCACAAACGAGATTGGCTGACGCCTCGGTGCGAGTATTGGAAGCAACGCACTTCCTGAAAAGTCAATTTTTTAGCCCAATTCTAGCAGGCTATTCTGTTTCTGTGAATCATAAGCACAAACGAGATTGGCTGACGCCTCGGTGCGAGTATTGGAAGCAGAAAATTTTTCAGTCAAAAAATGTGTGATAAAATGGTTTACCCACAGCCCACTGAGCCAGCAACGCACTTCCTGAAAGTTCCATTTCTTAGCCCAATTCTAGCAGGTTATTCTGTTTCTGTGAATCATAAGCACAAACGAGATTGGCTGACGCCTCGGTGCGAGTATTGGAAGCAGAAAATTTTTCAGTCCAAAAATGTGTGAAAAAATGGTTTACCCACGCCCACTGAGCTAGCAACGCACATCCTGAAAATTCCATTTTTTAGTACAATTCTAGCAGGTCATTCTGTTTCTGTAAATCATAAGCACAAATGAGATTGGCTGACGCCTCAGTGCGAGTATTGGAAGCAGAAAATTTTTCTGTCCAAAAATGTGTGAAAAAATGACTTACCACGCCCACTGAGCCAGCAACGCACATCCTGAAAGTTCCATTTTTTAGCCCAATTCTAGCAGGTTAATCTGTTTCTGTAAATCATAAGCACAAATGAGATTGGCTGACGCTTGAGTGCGAGTATTGGAAGCAGAAAATTTTTCTGTCCAAAAATGTGTGAGAAAATGACTTACACACGCCCACTGAGCCAGCAACGCACATCCTGAAAGTTCCATTTTTTAGCCCAATTCTAGCAGGTTAATCTGTTTCTGTAAATCATAAGCACAAATGAGATTGGCTGACGCCTCAGTGCGAGTATTGGAAGCAGAAAATTTTTCTGTCCAAAAATGTGTGAAAAAATGACTTACCACGCCCACTGAGCCAGCAACGCACATCCTGAAAGTTCCATTTTTTAGCCCAATTCTAGCAGGTTAATCTGTTTCTGTAAATCATAAGCACAAATGAGATTGGCTGACGCCTCAGTGCGAGTATTGGAAGCAGAAAATTTTTCTGTCCAAAAATGTGTGAAAAAATGACTTACACACGCCCACTGAGCCAGCAACGCACATCCTGAAAATTCCATTTTTTAGCCCAATTCTAGCAGGTTAATCTGTTTCCGTAAATCATAAGCACAAATGAGATTGGCTGACGCCTCGGTGCGAGTGTTGGAAGCAGAAAATTTATCAGTCAAAAAATGTGTGATAAAATGACTTACCCACGCCCACTGAGCCAGCAACGCACATCCTGAAAGTTCCATTTTTTAGCCCAATTCTAGCAGGCTATTCTGTTTCTGTGAATCATAAGCACAAACGAGATTGGCTGACGCTTGAGTGCGAGTATTGGAAGCAGAAAATTTTTCTGTCCAAATATGTGTGAAAAAATGACACTGAGCCAGCAACGCACATCCTGAAAATTCCATTTTTTAGCCCAATTCTAGCAGGTTAATCTGTTTCTGTAAATCATAAGCACAAATGAGATTGGCTGACGCCTCAGTGCGAGTATTGGAAGCAGAAAATTTTTCTGTCCAAAAATGTGTGAAAAAATGGTTTACCCACGCCCACTGAGCCAGCAACGCACTTCCTGAAAGTTCCATTTCTTAGCCCAATTCTAGCAGGTTATTCTGTTTCTGTGAATCATAAGCACAAACGAGATTGGCTGACGCCTCGGTGCGTGTATTGGAAGCAGAAAATTTTTCAGTCCAAAAATGTGTGAAAAAATGGTTTACCCACAGCCCACTGAGCCAGCAGCGCACATCCTGAAAATTCCATTCTTTAGCCCAATTCTAGCAGGCTATTCTGTTTCTGTGAATCATAAGCACAAACGAGATTGGCTGACGCCTCGGTGCGAGTATTGGAAGCAGAAAATTTTTCAGTCAAAAAATGTGTGATAAAATGACTTACCTACGCCCACTGAGCCAGCAACGCACTTAATGAAAAGTCAATTTTTTAGTACAATTCTAGCAGGCTATTCTGTTTCTGTGAATCATAAGCACAAACGAGATTGACTCACGCCTCAGTGCGAGTAGAAGCAGAAAATTTTTCTGTCCAAAAATGTGTGAAAAAATGGTTTACCCACGCCCACTGAGCCAGCAACGCACTTCCTGAAAAGTCCATTTTTTAGCCCAATTCTAGCAGGCTATTCTGTTTCTGTGAATCATAAGCACAAACGAGATTGACTCACGCCTCAGTGCGAGTAGAAGCAGAAAATTTTTCTGTCCAAAAATGTGTGAAAAAATGGTTTACCCACGCCCACTGAGCCAGCAACGCACATCCTGAAAATTCCATTTTTTAGCACAATTCTAGAAGGCTATTCTGTTTCTGTGAATCATAAGCACAAACGAGATTGGCTGACGCCTCGGTGCGAGTATTGGAAGCAGAAAATTTTTCAGTCCAAAAATGTGTGAAAAAATGGTTTACCCACGCCCACTGAGCTAGCAACGCACATCCTGAAAATTCCATTTTTTAGTACAATTCTAGCAGGTCATTCTGTTTCTGTAAATCATAAGCACAAATGAGATTGGCTGACGCCTCAGTGCGAGTATTGGAAGCAGAAAATTTTTCTGTCCAAAAATGTGTGATAAAATGACTTACCCACGCCCACTGAACCAGCAACGCACATCCTGAAAGTTCCATTTTTTAGCCCAATTCTAGCAGGTTAATCTGTTTCTGTAAATCATAAGCACAAATGAGATTGGCTGACGCTTGAGTGCGAGTATTGGAAGCAGAAAATTTTTCTGTCCAAATATGTGTGAAAAAATGACACTGAGCCAGCAACGCACATCCTGAAAATTCCATTTTTTAGCCCAATTCTAGCAGGTTAATCTGTTTCTGTAAATCATAAGCACAAATGAGATTGGCTGACGCCTCGGTGCGAGTATTGGAAGCAGAAAATTTTTCAGTCAAAAGATGTGTGAAAAAATGGTTTACCCACTCCCACTGAGCCAGCAACGCACATCCTGAAAATTCCATTTTTTAGCCCAATTCTAGCAGGCTATTCTGTTTCTGTGAATCATAAGCACAAATGAGATTGGCTGACGCCTCGATGCGAGTATTGGAAGCAGAAAATTTTTCAGTCAAAAGATGTGTGAAAAAATGGTTTACCCACTCCCACTGAGCCAGCAACGCACATCCTGAAAATTCCATTTTTTAGCCCAATTCTAGCAGGCTATTCTGTTTCTGTGAATCATAAGCACAAACGAGATTGGCTGACGCCTCGATGCGAGTATTGGAAGCAGAAAATTTTTCAGTCAAAAAATGTGTGAAAAAATGGTTTACCCACGCCCACTGAGCCAGCAACGCACATCCTGAAAGTTCCATTTTTTAGCCCAATTCTAGCAGGCTATTCTGTTTCTGTGAATCATAAGCACAAACGAGATTGGCGGACGCCTCGATGCGAGTATTGGAAGCAGAAGATTTTTCTGTCCAAAAATGTGTGAAAAAATGACTTACCCACGCCCACTGAGCCGGCAACGCACATCCTGAAAGTTCCATTTTTCAGCCCAATTCTAGCAGGTTAATCTGTTTCCGTAAATCATAAGCACAAATGAGATTGGCTGACGCCTCGGTGCGAGTGTTGGAAGCAGAAAATTTATCAGTCAAAAAATGTGTGATAAAATGACTTACCCACGCCCACTGAGCCAGCAACGCACATCCTGAAAGTTCCATTTTTTAGCCCAATTCTAGCAGGTTAATCTGTTTCTGTAAATCATAAGCACAAATGAGATTGGCTGACGCTTGAGTGCGAGTATTGGAAGCAGAAAATTTTTCTGTCCAAAAATGTGTGAAAAAATGACTTACACACGCCCACTGAGCCAGCAACGCACATCCTGAAAGTTCCATTTTTTAGCCCAATTCTAGCAGGTTAATCTGTTTCTGTAAATCATAAGCACAAATGAGATTGGCTGACGCTTGAGTGCGAGTATTGGAAGCAGAAAATTTTTCTGTCCAAAAATGTGTGAAAAAATGACTTACACACGCCCACTGAGCCAGCAACGCACATCCTGGAAGTTCCATTTTTTAGCCCAATTCTAGCAGGTTAATCTGTTTCTGTAAATCATAAGCACAAATGAGATTGGCTGACGCCTCAGTGCGAGTATTGGAAGCAGAAAATTTTTCTGTCCAAAAATGTGTGAAAAAATGACTTACCACGCCCACTGAGCCAGCAACGCACATCCTGAAAGTTCCATTTTTTAGCCCAATTCTAGCAGGTTAATCTGTTTCTGTAAATCATAAGCACAAATGAGATTGGCTGACGCCTCAGTGCGAGTATTGGAAGCAGAAAATTTTTCTGTCCAAAAATGTGTGAAAAAATGACTTACACACGCCCACTGAGCCAGCAACGCACATCCTGAAAGTTCCATTTTTTAGCCCAATTCTAGCAGGTTAATCTGTTTCTGTAAATCATAAGCACAAATGAGATTGGCTGACGCCTCAGTGCGAGTATTGGAAGCAGAAAATTTTTCTGTCCAAAAATGTGTGAAAAAATGACTTACACACGCCCACTGAGCCAGCAACGCACATCCTGAAAATTCCATTTTTTAGCACAATTCTAGCAGGTTAATCTGTTTCCGTAAATCATAAGCACAAATGAGATTGGCTGACGCCTCGGTGCGAGTGTTGGAAGCAGAAAATTTATCAGTCAAAAAATGTGTGATAAAATGACTTACCCACGCCCACTGAGCCAGCAACGCACATCCTGAAAGTTCCATTTTTTAGCCCAATTCTAGCAGGTTAATCTGTTTCTGTAAATCATAAGCACAAATGAGATTGGCTGACGCTTGAGTGCGAGTATTGGAAGCAGAAAATTTTTCTGTCCAAAAATGTGTGAAAAAATGACTTACACACGCCCACTGAGCCAGCAACGCACATCCTGAAAATTCCATTTTTTAGCCCAATTCTAGCAGGTTAATCTGTTTCTGTAAATCATAAGCACAAACGAGATTGGCTGACGCCTCGATGCGAGTATTGGAAGCAGAAAATTTTTCTGTCCAAAAATGTGTGAAAAAATGACTTACACACGCCCACTGAGCCAGCAACGCACATCCTGAAAATTCCATTTTTTAGCCCAATTCTAGCAGGTTAATCTGTTTCTGTAAATCATAAGCACAAATGAGATTGGCTGACGCCTCAGTGCGAGTATTGGAAGCAGAAAATTTTTCTGTCCAACAATGTGTGAAAAAATGGTTTACCCACGCCCACTGAGCCAGCAACGCACATCCTGAAAATTCCATTTTTTAGCCCAATTCTAGCAGGCTATTCTGTTTCTGTGAATCATAAGCACACACGAGATTGGCTGACGCCTCGATGTGAGTATTGGAAGCAGAAAATTTTTCAGTCAAAAAATGTGTGAAAAAATGGTTTACCCACGCCCACTGAGCCAGCAACGTACATCCTGAAAATTCCATTTTTTAGCCCAATTCTAGCAGGTTAATCTGTTTCTGTAAATCATAAGCACAAATGAGATTGGCTGACGCCTCGGTGCGAGTATTGGAAGCAGAAAATTTTTCTGTCAAAAAATGTGTGAAAAAATGGTTTACCCACGCCCACTGAGCCAGCAACGCACATCCTGAAAATTCCATTTTTTAGGCCAATTCTAGCAGGCTATTCTGTTTCTGTGAATCATAAGCACAAATGAGATTGGCTGACGCCTCGATGCGAGTATTGGAAGCAGAAAATTTTTCAGTAAAAAATGTGTGAAAAAATGGTTTACCCACTCCCACTGAGCCAGCAACGCACATCCTGAAAATTCCATTTTTTAGGCCAATTCTAACAGGCTATTCTGTTTCTGTGAATCATAAGCACAAATGAGATTGGCTGACGCCTCGATGCGAGTATTGGAAGCAGAAAATTTTTCAGTAAAAAATGTGTGAAAAAATGACTTACCCACGCCCACTGAGCCAGCAACGCACTTCCTGAAAAGTCAATTTTTTAGCCCAATTCTAGCAGGCTATTCTGTTTCTGTGAATCATAAGCACAAACGAGATTGGCTGACGCCTCGGTGCGAGTATTGGAAGCAGAAAACTTTTCAGTCAAAAAATGTGTGAAAAAATGGTTTACCCACGCCCACTGAGCCAGCAACGCACATCCTGAAAATTCCATTTTTTAGCCCAATTCTAGCAGGTTAATCTGTTTCTGTAAATCATAAGCACAAATGAGATTGGCTGACGCCTCGATGCGAGTATTGGAAGCAGAAAATTGTTCTGTCCAAAAATGTGTGAAAAAATGATTTACCACGCCCACTGAGCCAGCAACGCACATCCTGAAAATTCCATTTTTTAGCCCAATTCTAGCAGGTTAATCTGTTTCTGTAAATCATAAGCACAAATGAGATTGGCTGACGCTTGAGTGCGAGTATTGGAAGCAGAAAATTTTTCTGTCCAAAAATGTGTGAAAAAATGACTTACACACGCCCACTGAGCCAGCAACGCACATCCTGAAAATTCCATTTTTTAGCCCAATTCTAGCAGGTTAATCTGTTTCTGTAAATCATAAGCACAAATGAGATTGGCTGACGCCTCAGTGCGAGTATTGGAAGCAGAAAATTTTTCTGTCCAAATATGTGTGAAAAAATGACACTGAGCCAGCAACGCACATCCTGAAAGTTCCATTTTTTAGCCCAATTCTAGCAGGTTAATCTGTTTCTGTAAATCATAAGCACAAATGAGATTGGCTGACGCCTCGGTGCGAGTATTGGAAGCAGAAAATTTTTCTGTCAAAAAATGTGTGAAAAAATGGTTTACCCACGCCCACTGAGCCAGCAACGCACATCCTGAAAATTCCATTTTTTAGGCCAATTCTAGCAGGCTATTCTGTTTCTGTGAATCATAAGCACAAACGAGATTGGCGGACGCCTCGATGCGAGTATTGGAAGCAAAAGATTTTTCTGTCCAAAAATGTGTGATAAAATGACTTACCCACGCCCACTGAGCCAGCAACGCACATCCTGAAAGTTCCATTTTTTAGCCCAATTCTAGCAGGTTAATCTGTTTCTGTAAATCATAAGCACAAATGAGATTGGCTGACGCTTGAGTGCGAGTATTGGAAGCAGAAAATTTTTCTGTCCAAAAATGTGTGAAAAAATGACTTACACACGCCCACTGAGCCAGCAACGCACATCCTGAAAATTCCATTTTTTAGCCCAATTCTAGCAGGTTAATCTGTTTCTGTAAATCATAAGCACAAATGAGATTGGCTGACGCCTCAGTGCGAGTATTGGAAGCAGAAAATTTTTCTGTCCAAATATGTGTGAAAAAATGACACTGAGCCAGCAACGCACATCCTGAAAATTCCATTTTTTAGGCCAATTCTAGCAGGCTATTCTGTTTCTGTGAATCATAAGCACAAATGAGATTGGCTGACGCCTCAGTGCGAGTATTGGAAGCAGAAAATTTTTCTGTCCAAATATGTGTGAAAAAATGACACTGAGCCAGCAACGCACATCCTGAAAGTTCCATTTTTTAGCCCAATTCTAGCAGGTTAATCTGTTTCTGTAAATCATAAGCACAAATGAGATTGGCTGACGCTTGAGTGCGAGTATTGGAAGCAGAAAATTTTTCTGTCCAAAAATGTGTGAAAAAATGACTTACACACGCCCACTGAGCCAGCAACGCACATCCTGAAAATTCCATTTTTTAGAACAATTCTAGCAGGCTATTCTGTTTCTGTGAATCATAAGCACAAACGAGATTGGCGGACGCCTCGATGCGAGTATTGGAAGCAAAAGATTTTTCTGTCCAAAAATGTGTGATAAAATGACTTACCCACGCCCACTGAGCCAGCAACGCACATCCTGAAAGTTCCATTTTTTAGCCCAATTCTAGCAGGTTAATCTGTTTCTGTAAATCATAAGCACAAATGAGATTGGCTGACGCTTGAGTGCGAGTATTGGAAGCAGAAAATTTTTCTGTCCAAAAATGTGTGAAAAAATGACTTACACACGCCCACTGAGCCAGCAACGCACATCCTGAAAATTCCATTTTTTAGCCCAATTCTAGCAGGTTAATCTGTTTCTGTAAATCATAAGCACAAATGAGATTGGCTGACGCCTCAGTGCGAGTATTGGAAGCAGAAAATTTTTCTGTCCAAATATGTGTGAAAAAATGACACTGAGCCAGCAACGCACATCCTGAAAGTTCCATTTTTTAGCCCAATTCTAGCAGGTTAATCTGTTTCTGTAAATCATAAGCACAAATGAGATTGGCTGACGCCTCGGTGCGAGTATTGGAAGCAGAAAATTTTTCTGTCAAAAAATGTGTGAAAAAATGGTTTACCCACGCCCACTGAGCCAGCAACGCACATCCTGAAAATTCCATTTTTTAGCCCAATTCTAGCAGGCTATTCTGTTTCTGTGAATCATAAGCACAAACGAGATTGGCGGACTCCTCGATGCGAGTATTGGAAGCAGAAGATTTTTCTGTCCAAAAATGTGTGAAAAAATGACTTACCCACGCCCACTGAGCCAGCAACGCACATCCTGAAAATTCCATTTTTTAGCCCAATTCTAGCAGGCTATTCTGTTTCTGTGAATCATAAGCACAAACGAGATTGGCTGACGCCTCGATGCGAGTATTGGAAGCAGAAAATTTTTCAGTCAAAAAATGTGTGATAAAATGACTTACCCACGCCCACTGAGCCAGCAACGCACATCCTGAAAATTCCATTTTTTAGGCCAATTCTAGCAGGCTATTCTGTTTCTGTGAATCATAAGCACAAACGAGATTGGCTGACGCCTCAGTGCGAGTATTGGAAGCAGAAAATTTTTCAGTCAAAAAATGTGTGAAAAAATGGTTTACCCACGCCCACTGAGCCAGCAACGCACATCCTGAAAATTCCATTTTTTAGCCCAATTCTAGCAGGCTATTCTGTTTCTGTGAATCATAAGCACACACGAGATTGGCTGACGCCTCGATGTGAGTATTGGAAGCAGAACATTTTTCAGTCAAAAAATGTGTGAAAAAATGGTTTACCCACGCCCACTGAGCCAGCAACGCACATCCTGAAAACTCAATTTTTTAGAACCTTTAGTTAAATACGTGTCTACATCACATTGTTGGAATACTTCTTCTCCGCCACTTATTTTGTTTTATTTCAGAGCCTTTCTCAATATGGAAAGGTGCCAATCTCCTTAGAACTAATCACATGCTACTAAGATTTAAATACCAACTCACCTCCACCTGAGAAGATAAATAACAAACGAAAAGAAAAAAAAAATTAAAAGTTAATTAAACTTTTTATTCACAAAATTTACGATTGCTCCTAGGCCAACAACGACGTCATTCACGTCTGCCTAACTCGTTCAATAAGTGAACGCGCATCATCTTCATCATTTAAATGGACTGTGAAATGAGTAGTTCTGTCTGGAAGCTATTTTCGAAAACATAATATGTAACCAAATTAAATACACTCTAGCAGTAGTAGTACTAACAAAAAAGACTCTAAGGGATCCTTAAAACCATAAACAAGTGCCATAAGTACAATAATTTCCAGCCCGGTTTGTACATCAGTCCGGAACTGGCAATGCAATTACGAGTACCAGTTGAATGTAGGCATCTATTTGTGATGGTTCCACCTAAATATATGCGAATTGCACGTTGTTCGGTTCTAAATTTAATTAAACGCCCCCCATCCAGACAGTGCAATAAATATTGTTTTGCAAAGAACAAAACAATAAAAATAAAGCAAGCAATTACTAAAAATCATGAAATTGAAATTAAAATCATTTGCTACGTTCTGGTCTATGTAGGCGATGGGCTGGTGGATGCAACCGGTAGCTCGTTTGTCAAAATGTAAGACTTGTTGAGTTGGTTCTGCTTTTTTTTTTGGCAACGTGTCAACAGTAGCGCTGGCAGCGAAATATGTGCCAGTTCCGGCTTATTCAATTGCTTTGGAGTTACTTGCGTTTTTGTGTCTGTTTAGTGTCACGGGCAATGGACTTTAGGGAATTCATTCGGCTATTACAATGGATAATCGTGGAAATTAACTTTGTAGCTTTCCTGGGGGTCACTTAGGTTGCTCAGATGATTTATGGTTTTAGTTGATGGTTGCGAAATAATTATGGTTTCGCTTTACTTTTTTGTTAAAAGCGTAATTTCTATGTCTCAGATTGGTAAGGACTATGGTAAGGTGACTGCTTAACATACTACAATCTATCTTTCATGTCAACGCTGGGATCATCGAACTATTGGGTTCATTTTTTCCCACATTATTTGATATTGAAAGTAACTTAACTTTAACTTAAGTCCTGTATCCCCTTGTGGGTCCTAGGGCCTCGACAGTGCCTATGCGCCATCCTGTGCGGTTTCTGGAAATGTGTTTCAGTTCTCCTCAACTATGTATTTCCCTGTTGCCGTGCTTCCTTCTCAACTGTTCTGCGCCACGTACTCCTAGGACCGTCGCGTATCCTGCTATCCTGAGTAAGCGGGTTCCATTGCATCGCGTGGTTAGCTATGGACCTGTCACCCATAAATATCTGGTAGGCACTTATTGACGAACGTTGGCAGCTTCCTCGTGATAGTGGCGGTGACCCTCCAGGTACCAGATCCATATAGCAGCACGGATTCGACATTTGAACGGAACAGTTGTAGCTTGGTGGTTAAGCTAATCGCATTGCTACGCCAAACTGTAGATAGCATCCCAAATGCAGATTTTGCTTTGCCTATTCGGCTGGCTTCATCCAGTTCGGTTCCGCCATCGGTTGAGACAATACTTCCAAGGTATTGAAATCTCTCAACTCTCTCAACCGTTTGTCCAGCAATGCATACATGAGCTGATGAGCTCGGTCCTAGGCTGATCAACGACGTCTGCTTCTCTCTTCACGTTTGTTGTCATTTGACGAAGGTCCATAATTCTATGTGACAGCAGGCATACGTCGTCGGCGTAGTCGAGGTGTTTGAGTTCAGATGTCAGAGTCCATCGAATTTCTCCGTCTCCTGTTGATAAGGCCGCATTTAGCACGTCGCTAATCACCAATAAAAATAGTATTGGTGAAAGTATGCAGCCTTGCCGAACCCCACTTTGGACTTCGAATTCCTCTGACAGCCTTCCTCTGTGCAATACGTGACATGTGGACCCTTCATATGTAGCCTTGATAATTGCTATCAGGAATGCCTCTCCTGCGCAAGGCACGCCAAATAAATTCCCGATTGACACTATCAAACGCCTTTTCAAAATTGATGAACAGCTGGTGATGTTCAAAGTAGGTCTACGATATGTCCAATCGCCTCTGTTCAGATAGATTGGTTGGTTGTTGTCCTTCGTTTTTTTAAGTACATGTTTGGATCGTGATATCCTTCGTCTTCCTACAATAGAACACAGTACTGCTCCCTTTTTTATTTAGCCGAAGTAGCAGTCATTTTTCCTGCTCATTTCATTGTTTCTGCCTTTCCACATTCTCTCATGAGAAACCGTCCCCATTCTATGTAAAGCGTTAGAAGTCCTGAGAAAATAGCAAGGATAAAACATAGTAAGAGAATCACGATCACGCTTTATTAAGTTTACAATGTTTTGTTTAGGTCAATGATATCCATCCCAATATAAGCCTCCTTTGGAGTACCTCAAGGCAGCCATCTTCGTCGCTTATTAATGATGTTTACCATGTCATCGTAAATTCAGAGTTATCTGTTTACGCAGATGGTATGAAGATATTCAGGGACAAATCGTCCTCCTCTGACTGTCTTCTATTACAGGAAGACTTGGATACATTCTCTACTTGGTGCCTAAACAATTTCCTTGAGCTCAATGAAAATAAGTGTCAAACAATAACTTACTCCCGCAAGCGTAGTTCAACTACACCTCGTATTTATTTGATACGTTCCCATAGTAATGGTAATGCGCTAGCAATTTTTGCTCACATATCAATAACATCATAGCCAACTCCTTCCTCGGCTTTAGCTAGCTCTCTCAGAACTAATCTCAGAACTATACCCTTTTTCGTATTAATAACCATCAAACAATTTACGGGTACCGGTAGCCAATATCAAGAATGCTACGTGAGGTCAACGATATTTCCCTCCTCTTTGACTTTCACCTTAACAAACTGTCCCTTAAGAAAGCCTGTATCGGCGATAGTGTTAAGTCTAAGTTCTGTCCCGGACCTAAATTCAATTAATATCCCAGCATTTCTCGTCCTTTTAGGCAAATGTGATGAGGAATATATTCTGCTCTTCATCCTTTCGACTTTTACTACAAGAAAATATATCACAAGTCACAGGATGTAACAAAAAAATGCTTGACCCCTATTACCTCTAAACTATACCTAAACGATAATAAGGAAATAATAATTATGTTTTGTATTACTGAATCTATTTCTCATTTCTTTTGTGTACTTGAACTTGTTGAGTTCGGGTCAAATCCTAACATTTATGCCTGGCTTTCGCCATCGTCAGATGCCAAGTACCTACTGTATACTCAAAAATCTGGACTGAAGCAGGGGCACTAGACCAGACTGAATACCAAAAAAGTACTACATAAGACCAATGTTTAACAAGGAATCAAATAGGTTACGTAGACTCACAAGGAACAGGCTATGTACAACAGTCATCAACCAACATGGCAAATCGAAATCTGGTGCTCTGGATAAACCAAAGGCATTTTTATTTATTAAGTTAACTTCTTACGAACTATACGAAACCAGCTCGAATGTTGTAGTCGATGAAGTGTCTTTTGAAACATTTGTTATTGATGATGGCATACCGCAGGGATCTATTCTTTCACCTCAACTATTTCTTCTCCAAAAGAACAAGATCACGACAAGGGGCGATCTGCTGAAAATACTACAATCGAGGTAAAGAAACAGATCCTATGCCGAAGAACTAAGGAGACTCTATATAAGACGCTGATTATTCTAGTTTGGTGCTGAAGCGTGGACTCTGTCTAAAGTGGATGAAGATATCATCAGGCCCTTTGAAAGAAAGATTCTTTGTAAAGTTTTCGGTCCCGTTTGCGTTGACGGTCTTTGGAGGAGGAGATTCAACGATGAACTATACGAGCTGTACAGCGACATCGACTTAGCCAAAAAACTGCGACTAAGTCGTTTGAGGTGGCTAGGACGTGTAGATCGAATGAACACCAATGCTTCAGCCCGCAGAGTCTTAGGTGGCGCGCGCAAGTACATAGAAGCGGGTTTCAACCGACTTGAATTGCGCAATTGGAGGCAATTAGCTAAGGACCGAGCTAACTGGAAAGGTTTTATGGTTGAGGACCAGGTTCATCCCGAACTGTAGCGTCACCTAAGTAAGTAAGTAGGAGATAAACAAATGTAGCCAACTTAAGTACAAATAGAACTAAAAACGCTATAATAAGTGGGCGTGGTCATACATGGTGCTTAGGTGAATTATAAGATAAAATAAATACTTGGCGCTACAGGTTGATGGGACCCAGGGCCTAGCTTCTCACAACCATTCGTGTTGTGCGTGTTATATTCTTTACACGAATGGAAGGGGCCTACTGTTTAATGCCGTATCCGAAGGGCAGTTCGTTATTCTAGAAGTTTTCTCAGGACAACTGTTCTCTCGGATGTTTGTCAGACGCTCGGGAGAGGTGGGGCCGTGAAAAATTTTTAGGTGTTCCCCGACTGGGATTCGATCTCGAACCCATTGCTCCATAGTCCAACGCACTAACCACTGAGCCACGGCGCCCTATAGGTGAATTATAGAGAACATAAAATAATCCTTAAATATTTTATTCGATTTCAAGTAAAAGCTCTGAGAATTTTTTTTTTTAAAGTTTTTCTAAGCTCCATTGCACGTAATTTTACACAAAAACGTGGAACGCCATTTGTTAGTATACATATGTAGATGTTTCCCATTTAACCCAAATATGAAAAGTCCTGAAAATCGTTACTGTTTTCGAGAAAATCTATTTTTATTGAAATCACCCTTAAGCAGCCTTAATTTTGAGTTTTGCAAGAAAATTCCGATTTCACGTTGGGGAACGTCGCCACAGACCCCAGATATGAAGTTTAAAGCCAATTCCTTGAGCCTTAAGGCTTGATACGCAAAATTTTTAAATCCAGCCTTTAGCCTGCAGTCACAGACAGACTGACAGACGAGTTTGTCTTAAAAGTTGGCGTGGTCCCATTCAATTTTTGGTAGAAATATCGTATTTTTTGTTTTTAAAGTGGGCGTTAAGTTCGATTAAGACTTTTAGGTGAGACTCTGTGAAGGAATCAATTCTTGCCAAAGGTAAAAGTGAAGAACAAATACATGTAGTTACTCCTAATGATTCTCCTTTCGACGTCTTTCTCCCCAGAAACCAAACCCACACTCAATTCGAAGAAAACTGTCAACTTCTATCCGTCAAACACTTAGCAAACGTACAAAAGCCATTCCTTCGTTTTAGTTCAAGTGATTGTCTCGATGGTGTACAAAAGTGTCAATCTAAAACCGTTTCCCCTTCACAAGCTTAAGGAAATCCAATTTTTTTTTTTGAACAACGCAACATGCCCCCATACTTCATCTAAAACGCTGTTGAGTGAAATTTCCCAGCAATACTTGATCCCGCCATCAATGAAGCAATTTAAAACTCGTTTTCTTGCACAGCTCTGCCATAGTCTTATGTACGTTCTACACCAAATGCACTTAACCCCCACAAAAAGCCTCTTAGGCATACACTTTCAGATGTGGAATTCCTTGTCACCTGTGAACGTACAATCTGCCGCGGGTGATTTCACATCTGAACTCCAATGCAGCAAAGGAGAAGCGAAAAAAACCTATTTTTTCTCAACATTTCGAAAAGTTTTTTTTTGTTTTTTAGGAAATACCATTGACCTCAAAACCTAGGCAAGCAGAAAACACCTTTACTCAAACTTGTACCTACTTACACGGCGAAAGTTTAAAAATAACCCGCTTTGCAGCTACATGGAGCGCGAATGTGATGATGGTGAAGACCGCGATGAAAGGAAGCAATTAGGGTAGAAAACCACAGCAATCCGCGTTTTTTTTTTATAAATGGAAAGGATTTTTTTTTCTGTAAATGTATAACACAGAAAAAAGGACTACCAAGAAGGAGAAGAACAAGAAGAAGAAGTAGCAGCAGCATAAGAAGAATATATGTAAGGTACACAGAGACTATGCACCGAGAGTCATTCGTCAGGAAGATGCGGTATTATGCAGTCTCATCTGAGTCAAAACTAATTTAATAGGGCAACGAGGTACGAGGTGCTGTAACCGGGCCATGTATCGCCCACATCATCGCAAAACAGTAACCCTCAACGACCGGCACGCCATCACTCCTGAATGCAATTTAAGCAAAGTTAAGGATAAAGAGTCTGCATCCATTTAATTACAGTGTTCTATTTAAAGGAAGGACTGTGCGATTCGGTTTACTACTGCTGCGCACCAAAACAAGAGGAGCAACTTGAGCAAACAGTGATGGAAAATAAGGTTAAGTGCTGGGCGAAACAAACTGCAGATTGCAACGTGCCACTAGTCGTGACGCGGTGAAAGTTAAGTAATTTAAGTGTGTCACATTCAGTGGTACATGGTCATGATTTGTTGCACGAAGGTGCATACATATATGGATGGAGGGGATGGTGTTAATGCAGACACAGTGGAGGTGTTTATTTGATATGGATTTCTGGGTAGGGATGTGCATGAATTATGTTTGTTTTGCGAAACGGTGTGATAGACAGGCTGATGAAGGATTTTGTGTTTGGCAAGGATGCTTGTTTATATGTACTAAGTTGAGATTTTTAGATTTTCAGTAGCTTCTGCCTTGGGCGGAAGGACAACTTTTGCCCTTAAAACGAATCACAGAAATTCTAGGATGACAACGTTTATGGTTGCTTTATTCACCATTAACAGCACCATTCCTCATCTCTCACGAGCGTCTGACAAACATCCAAGAGTAAAACTATTATGAAAAAGCTTGTCAAAACTAAAATTGGCCTTCGGACATGACATTAAAGACTCTGTTTGCACAGGACGGACGGACTTGATTTTTTTGACGTTTACATGCAAAGAGGAAGCAGAGAGGTTACATCTAAGATTTTTTTTAAATTTACCAGACTTTGTTTTTGACGTTTAGAAATGTCAATCGCTGTCAGTCAACAAAAGGATGGTAAAAAAAAAAAAAAAAACTGAGAAATTTATGAAGTAATTGATAATTATTATTTCAGTTTGTGATAAGAATTTGTTGCTGAAAAACAAATCAATTCCAATGGCGCCAACAACTGATACTTGAAAAAAAAAAATCCGAGGAAATGAAATGTTCAGACAGGACTATCAATCTGAACACGCAAACGTCAAAAATGAACAGGGTCGAACAATAAAACTATCACACCGAATGTGATTGACTAAGTATTTGACAGATTGTATAGCACGTTGTTAGGTTCAGCCATATACATATGTAGTAGGTCTGTTCGCGTACTCCCCTAGAACAACGAATTTTCACGAAAATCTACGAAAAGTCAACAAATTCTGTTGGAGTGCGCAAAAGTTTCGTAGATTTTCGTAGAAGAGATCGCTCATGAGAGAGTAAGAAACTTACCCATGCAGGAAGCTTCTTTGCACTGATTTATGAAATCTGTCAAATCTGTTAGATACCTGTACCAAAACATTTGCATTTGACGTTTAAAAAGTGGGAAAATTGAGTAGCTTTCGCGTTCGTTTACTTTTTTCTGATTTCACTTCTCCTTGAGCAAATTTTACCCTCACTCCTTGAAATTTCACAATCTACGAAGAGAAACTACTTGAAGAGACGTACCAGGTCTGTTTCAAGGGGTGGGGGTGAAATTCTCTAGAGAGATGAAATTACGAAAAGTACGTGAATGCGGAAATAACATAATTGGCCCACTTTTTGAACGTCAAATCGAAATGCACATAAATACACAAACAATTATGTACGTTCGTACAGCGATTTGACAGTTTTACAGATTTCATAAATCAATGCAACGAAACAGCATTATAATTTGTAGCCTGAGGTGTTGATTATTCGGTGTTCTGGGAGGGTTCGCGAACAGATGTAGTAGCAAATTGAACGTAAATCTGAATTCGACATTTGAAAGATGTCAGTATATCCATGGCCTGCAGCAGTTTTGACCATTAACTGTCACTCGATTCCGCTAAATGACTGGACGATCCACATGAACGATCTTTGGTTGGGATATTACGAATTTTTGGTTTTCGATAATAATGTCAGTAAAGAAATCCATGACATGAAAGGGTCCTTCCCAGACCGATTGGGATTATGAATTAAATCCAGCTGGTCCGACTGGACTGTATTTCTAGCTCTATCGAAAATTTCTCTAAGTTCCTTCTGTAACTGCTTTGCATAAGTAAACAGAAAATTCAATTTTTCCTGGCAAATTTCCAAATAATAAATCTGGTGGAAGCCCCATTTCTCTGCCAAAAAACCTGGTATATGATGACTGGTTGATTGAATGTAGCAAGCAACGTCCCAATCAATTAATTTTTCGTTGACAAATTTGGCTAAGAAACGAAGAATGAGGGTTGTGTTCATCCTTTCAACGAGATCATGTGATTGGGGGTGCAGAGGAGTGGTTCTAGTTTTGTTGTTACCAATGATCTCCATCATGTTTTGGAATAAAATTTGGTAGTACAAAACTAAGACATATTTCCTCCATTTCACTGCAGAAGTTAAGGACTCACAAGGCCCATGCCTACGCGCTGAAATGGTTTTTCTTAAAGATTTTGGATTTAAAATGGTTGCACATGCCCTACGTGATGGCCATGTTTTATTTTGAAATTGTGTGGTTGAAGTCCCTCCAGTCCCTCCAGCCAACAAGGTGCCCTTTGGGTTCTTAAGGGAGACTTCCTATTCGCTATCTATATTCCTAAGAAACAGCCTTCTTTTGGCATACGTTTCATTTTGCCGGACTTATCTTTAATCCAGCTTGTCGCAGGCGAGTGAAAATTGACCCTAGCAGGGATAAGATCAAAAGTCTCATCATGAATTTAGGTGTCATCTGGGTATCCATTGAGATACGTAGCCAGCGCATTGTTTTGAGTGCCCAACCTCTGCATGGTTTGTTATTGCATTGTTTATTTTATATACTCCATCTGCACATATTTTGAAACAGTAGTCTCATTTCTCTCATCGGAATTCATTACCAGTATCTGTTCAAGCTTTGCTTGAAACACACACTTTCCCATAATCCTTGTGCATACAAATTCAGGAAGCAAAAACAAATAGCAATCTGTCAAATGTTATGATTCCCCAAGAGCAATTTATGTTCGATCATCCCTAACCACAAATAAATTTATACACCAGCACACACTTATGAAGCCGTCTGCCTTTCCATTCGACAGGCAGAGTCAACCTTTTTCCAATCGTAAATGACTACAAGAGGAAGGAACAATAGTTCGGCACAAGTGGGGTTTCGTTATTTATTGGCCCAAAGGAAAATAATGGTAATTTATTGCCAATATCATCGACTAGCTTCTGCTCCAATTATCGGCCTTTAACAATGCTTTTATGTGGGAATAAAAGTTTACCTCTTTTCAACTCTACCACTGGCATAGCATCTTTCAATACATGCTCCTCTCACCATGCTCCTCCAATTAAGTCAAACTATTTGCCATCAATACTTAACCAATGCCACATCCATCTGCAAATAGACGCAACTCTACCAGGAATTCATCATGCATTCGACCTCAAACAGAATCCCATACACGTAGCTACGACTTGATGAGGATGAGGATGATGAGCAGGATTCGCACACAATGGGGTGTATACATTGTTTTTATTATTATTTATGGCAAATACATTAAGAGCGAAATAAAAGGCGACTTCCTGTAAGGAACAACGGTTGGCCTTGGTTGCTCGGATTGTTCTTGGTTAATTTTCAATTAAATCAAGCCAAGCAGAACCAGGCCCTTCCCTGTCTCAAAGGACATGTGATTTCTATAAAATTCGTATTTTATGGATCAGCCGGAGGACAAGTACATCGGTCTATGTAATAAATTTTATATTCGGTGATTTATGGCGTCCTAGGAGGCGTAGGCTGGGTGGATGTGCGCAAGGAGTGATGACTTCGATAAGTCTTGGGGTTGAGGAACCAATATGCTTGGATGGGTTCGAAACGGATGTGTTGACACACATAAATATGTTCGTGGTAGGAGATTTCATACAATTCGGTTTCACACCCAATCTTTGATAGTCTACTCCGATGGCCACAATTCAAATGAAGTACACGTACATGTGTCAACGTATACCTAAGGATTTCAGTTGAAAAAGGATTCCATAAAATATAGGAACATGATTCGGTGACATGATTCTGTTGCATGATTTACATGTCATATAAGCTTCGAATAAGGAAGGGGAGAGGAGATTTAAGCCTCCTTGGTGTAGGATTATAGATAAGGCACTTCTAGTTCGTTGGAAGGGATGATAACAATATGTCCATCAAGCGCTAGAGTGGTAGTTCAATATCTAGAAACTAACGTTCTGGATAACTACGTTCTTGTTGCTTTGAAGGCTTTCTGCAGTATTCGTCCACTTCACTGGGAAGTTAACTGTTTGAAGCCGGTTGGGTATATAAGATGTGTTTTGACTCGTATGTAGCTGGTACTATTTGGAGGCACAAAATGTCCATTTGTGGAAGACAAAAGCTTGGCACGACGTAATGCTTGACGAGACTCTGGACGGACATTGTGTCTTTTGTTGCACTGTATATGGTTATACCCTATCCCAAGCGTATGTGAAAAATATTCGAGATAGACCCTATAAAGTATATAGAGTAATACCCGGATATGCACCTTCTCTCTTAGCCGCGAAACCCGCATTGCTAACCAAACATTATTGACTTCAAAAAGGTCATTTCACGTTCGTAAGCGGGTATGGATAGGCAGCTCCCCCATCTAAAGTGCCCAAATAAATCAGAAAATCTATTAAGGCAACTATCCGGGGAACGCTGTGTCATTCATGATGAGCATCAACAGCGAACACGATTGAGATATGCCCGTCCGTCTCTCCGCATGTCATCAGTTTATGTGGCCTAAAATGTGAAGCTAGAAGGATGGAATTTCACATGCCACGCCCAATTTTTTTAGTAATTTGCATGAAATCGAAAAATTTCATTAAGACCAACTTAGATATTTAAACTGTCAGTGGTTAGTGTGTTGGACCATGGAGCAAGGCGTTCGCTTTTCGAGTTTAAGTCAATCAACCTAAAAGTTTTTTTCACGGCACAACCTCTCGTAAGCGTCTGACAAACATCCGAGAGTACAACTGTTAGGAAAAGCTTCTCCAATAACTAACTGCCCTTCGGAGATGGTATTACCCAGTAGGCCCCCTCTATTCGTGTAAAGAATATAACACGCACAACACGAATGGTTCTGAGAAGCTTGGCCCGGGGTCTCATCGACCTGTCGCGCAAATATTTGTATTTTACAATTCACCTATACCTCGTGAGGGCGTTTTCATGAAAAAACCGATTTTAATATAATTTTGCATGAAACATCAACGAACGCTAGAAGATATCGCTGTAATTCAACAAGAAATGCGGTGTGACCACGCCCCCTTAGATTGATGGAATATGAAAGAGGATAGGGTATCATATGATCCATTTCAGATGGACTATAGTTTTTCTAGAGATCATGGGCTTCAATTTCAGACTAAAAATAGTCTGTTATCATGGCGCGATACGTTCTGGCCAGCCACGTGTTTGTAGAAATATGGATCGATGATTCCAGCAGCCCAGGAATTTTCCTAACCCGCATTTGCCTGGATGTAATGGCAGCTTGTCAATCTTTTCCGGTTGCTCTTTAGTACAAATATGGTAATTTTGCTTATTGACGTACCCATTAAGCCAGAAGTGTGCCTCATCGCTGAACATAATTTTTGACGAAAACAGTGGCTTTTCTAGTTTTTCAAAAGCCCAAAGACTAAAACGGTGATGATTCAGCAGATCATTTTGCTTCAATTCTTGTACGAGTTGACTTTATATATGGCAGGTTGTCATAGTGTACACTCTAAGCTACTGCTCTACTTCTGTACTACGGGCTGAATGTGGTCTATTTCGATGATTGTAATCCTGCAGATCATAAGTTGCTATAAGTACACGAAACATTCCTCGCTGATTTTCGTAAGACAGCTGAATAATTTGTAGACGCTCTGACGGGTTAAGTCTTTTCATGATGAAATGTCAAACAATACTGACAGGTTAACACGACTCACGCGTCATCTGTCAAAGAATCCATAGACAAAAAAGTCTCTCAAATGAATAATTTTTTATAAAAAAAAAATAAAGAAATAAAGCCTCTTCCTTCCCGAACCAGATGGGTTGCATAAAATTATGTAATTATCTGCACCTCATAATAATAATAAAGCTAGTATCTCTCCACAAATCCCATTAGTCACTTTTTATATTGACACAAAATCTAAGCACTCACTTGGATGCCAAAACAAACAAATTTCCTCTCAGTTAAGGGGGATTGCGGCTGTGGATACACGGCAGAGCGCTTCAACGCTGCCTGTCCCCCATCACTCCCCTTTTGGTTGGCGTTAGTGTGTGTATTGACATTTTGGTGTGACAGGATGGCATCCGCTTTTGTTCTGATTTAAGCGCATCACTACAAGGATTTTATTGGCTGGAATATTATGCCTCTCTGACAAAGTGCTGGAATTTGCACAGCTTATTCATATTCAGCCATCGTTGTTGCGGACCATAAAACAACCATCCTGAAAGCTGTGCAATGCAAACATAAAAATATTTAATTTGCTTTCTAGAGTTAACTGATAATCATCATGCGCATCACGAAGTTTTGTTTTAGTTTTTATGTCTCATGTATAAGGCTGTGTAGCGCAGAGCTGAATCACTTAACAAATGCATCAATCCGCACATGTAATAACCTTAAGTCGGGTGAATTAGAGTATACACGCATGAGAGTACCCTGTTCAAAGGATGTACACATCCTTGCAAAGTTAAATAATAATAATTAAATCTGTTGCACTTGAAGTAACAGATCAAATTCCCATTAAGGGATTACACTGCAACTAGGTAGGTAGAGAGTGGGAGTACAACATGTAAAGGGATTTGGTGGTCTTCAGCTATGTAGTATGTGGGAAGAGGGTCCTGGAACTAAGTAACTCCAAATCAAATTGTAGGATGTACATACATACGTATGTACTCATGCATATATATGCTTTTGTTTGCTTTCAATATTAGTGAGACGAGTGTGCTAAAAGTATCTAGATATGAGTTTGTTTGGTTTACAGTGAATCCTTGTGCTTGGAAACTTATTAAACTGGTACGCATCTGTTCTATAGTGCAGACACTATCATCAGGGGTTTTACCTTTGGGATTCCAATTGTTTTAGCTATTTCTAGTTCAGAAAACTTTTTCCATTAAAAAGGCAGCAAAAAATTATCCTCTGCTTTGGTTCACTGCAAAAGGAAACATTGTTCGAATGCAGAATGTTTGCAAAACAACATAGAAAAATGCGTGAGTGGCTAATACTTTATGTCATGCAAATGGGCCTTCATTATGGATTAGATCTCAAAACTTTTCCTGTACTTTTTATTTGTTCTAATCGAATAAGTACCTTTTGAGAACTAAATCAGTGATATTAGGTATCAAGAGAAATGTGATTATGAATATTTATCAGTCTGTTGCTCTTCAGGGCATTGGATATATAAAATTTTAGGTTCTGAAATGCAAAAAAAAAATTGTTAAAGCGCTTGTCAATCCCTCTCGAACTCATCTTTGAAAAGTCTATTGATTGTGGTCACTTGGAAAACTACTTCCTGTTTCTAAATACAAGCTACACCCTGAGTACAATGTCTCCAATTAGCAATCTATTTACAGATTGTTGCTCGAAAAATTATTATATTTACAATAAGATTTTTCTTCTCGTTCAAAGCGAATTGTCCGAACGCCAAGATGAGTTTTTAAAGGAATGATTAGCATCGACAAATTTACCAATTTGTAATCCTGTTGTCAAAAATTTTAAGAAATGTTTGCAGACTGATGCAATTTTTACTGACTTCACTGTGGCTCTTGACCACGTTAATCATAATAACTTGATCTGTAAATTATCTTTCCTCAGTTGTAATGAATCTTTATTGTTCAATTGGATGCCATTTGGAAAACTAATTATTTTGTCTTAAACTTAGTATACTGCAGGGGTACCGCATAGTAGTCAACTTAGCCCTTTACTGTTTTTGTTTCATATATGATCTTTTACTACTTATCAAGCATCTTAATGTTCATTTATTTGAAAACTGCACATACATAGCTCCAAAAACACTATTTTGTAGAGAACGCGTTTGAAGTTTTGAATTGACTACATCCTTGCAGAGAAAATTATTCTCTTCTTACACTAGAATGTATCAATTCCGGATTTTTCAGGTTTAACGAATGTTATCGAAGAAATTTCATTAAAAAAAATTGTTTCTTTTAAAGAACGTTCCCAAAATGTGGGCGTGGCTATATAAAAAGAGAATTATAGAGAATTTTACATTTATTTTTAAATTTTTGAAACAAATACAGACAGACAGACAAACGGAATTGGCGGACCCACTTTTTTGGATTTCTATAACACAGTAATGTCACCGCTCCGGTGTCCTTTAACGATCGTCGTAGGAATTTGGTCGCCAGGCGCCTAATTGGATTATGTGGGTTATGAGGTTACACATTTGTCTGTGTTCTGTTTTTTGTTATAAAAATGTGTAAAAAATTTCAATCCAAAACTACAGAGTATGTACCTTTGAGAGCCGTTTTTATTCTTTTCACATAAAATGGAGGGGTCTTAAAAACCTCGAAAGAAATCTGTTATAAGACCCAGTTATTCGAGATTTTTCTATTTTCTAGCTTTTGTAACATTGAGATTTTTGCATTCGAGATTCAAATCATTTTTTTCTTATTCCAAAACTCATTATTCACCATCATTTCATATGGAAATAAGCCCAAAGTTTCTATATAAGCAGACATATTCATATATTTTGACTTCTTAGTTCTGATAGCTTTTGTCGAATCCAACCAAGCCATGCTAGAGGGACATTTTATTTCGACAAGAATATCATCTTATTAATGATCAATTGTAGAATATCCAAGAAAATATTTATACTGATCTATGAAGATACCACAACTTGAAATAGTAGATTTTGAAGCTGGGTTTTTGTGACATATATTACTGAAGTCATGTTCAAATGTTACTGAGCTTATACAGTTCATTTCTTGCACACATAATATATACATATGTATACAGTATTTGTTTCGAAAACCCAAAAAACCCAGTTTACTGAATTATTTTTTCTATAAGAATTGTTGCTCCAACAAGCACTGGTTGCAACAGCAATGAAAGGACGTTCGTCTATATTGGGTATATCACCACTTTTGGAGCATAAGTAGAAACTAGAAGTGATGTTCTTTTGCAAAGTACATATGTATGGTAATCCAATGATGCATTTTACATACATTGTCTATTTTACTCATAATGATTTGATTAAACATCAATTAGTCTAGACTAACTAAGAAATTATCAGGTTAGGGTCCACTGATAGGAAAAAATCATTCCGCTAACATCGAGATTAATTGAGTAGTAGACCTAAAGGGCTTAGTATTGATTTGCAACCTACAAACAAATGCCTTTATGTGGTAAATATTGAGGTCAGATTGTGTTCACTTTAAAGGAAACACACTTCTCACCAAAAGACGCCTAACTTTGGCATCTCTCTCAAAGAAGGATAATTGCGTTAACCCAATTTCATATTGTAATCTTTAATTAAAAATATTGTATGTAGAATAAAATTTAAAAATTCTGGTCGGTTACATTGGAGATCTATTCATTACCTTTCCAAATAATCTAATATTATACTAAAAACGTTTTCTTATAGTAACACTGGAAACCAATTTATAATTTTGTGAAGAAAAACCCAAATTGTCTGCGGAATTTTCAAATATCACAGCAACTTAATTCAAAAATATCGTCGGTCACAAAACTCCTCTTTAATATGTTCCAACTACCATTCAAATCGATTCTCAATTCGGTATTGGAAACTGATTGCTCATTTTTCACTTTTTTTGGGTATTTTTGGGCAAAGGGCTCTTCACTGTCCTAGACAAGAAAACTTGCGTTCACATTTATCAAATCATCATCTTACCCAATTGATTAAAAATTTTATGATTGACAAATCAATCTTTGAAGTTGAAGAGCAAAAGATATTGGGTCTTCATGGTATAAGAAGTAACACTGAGTTTAAGAATCCCTACAGAATCCCTTCAGAATCCAAAATATTGTCTCGGTTCTAAACAAATCCTTAAATAAACATTAAATATTTGTTTTGTATTTTGTTTATTTTGTTATTTTGTTAATCACTGACTGTTAGGGAAAAATTACAATTCTCATTAACTTGGTAGTCTCTAAAGGTAAGTATTCTTTGTCTATTAATATTCGTTAATTTTGCTTGACTAAATACTGTAGCAACTAGACAAAAGCAAAGTGAAACCCAAGTTAAAATCCCAAAAAAAAAAAACCTCACACTAAAATGTTTCATGAGAACAAAAATCAGTTCATTGACAGTAAATAAATATCCTTCCTTAAATTATACTCGTATGTATCCCATTTGTATGCTCGGGCTGGTTTCCTCTTCTAATGCAAAAGCTAACAATCATGTTGTGCGTACAAGTATATCAAAATTTGAAGGACACATAACTTATTCGGTCAACTGCTCAGCTAGACAACTCAAAATATTTGCCCATTGTTATTCATGGTGTGAATGTCGCATAAAAAACGAAAAAGCAAAAAAAAATCAAAGCATCCTTTCACAAATGTTTACAGTTCCCCCCTCCCATTTGACCTTTGTCTGATAGCCATGAATAGGGAATAACCCATACGAAAGGACAGCGGATACTCAATCTGATTGCATTTGCTTTCACACTCCAATAAGCAATCCATTTATGGAGTACTACATTCGATTTGGGAAAGTTTTAAACAAAAAAAAAAAAAAGAGATCCGAGGTCCACAGACATCTCAATTAAGTAGTAACTGCTTGCTGTAGAAAAAAAAATTTAATTAATGCTACGCGACTATGCATACACATTATGTATTCACATCTTCAGCGTGTATCACCGTTGCAAAGTATCTAATTCATTGTATCGGTCTATCTGTTCTGTGGAAATGAAATATCCTTGCGTATAGAAAAATTTCCCTTTTCTACACTGCTGTACTGATTGCAGATATCCTCTCCATTTCCCATTTTATCCCTTTGGCATTACTGCCCTATATTACACACTAAACTGGTCTAAATAGAAATAAACACACACACTGTTACACTAAATAAAAGGAAAATTTCTTTCGCCTCTGTCTCACTCTCTCTCTCTCTCTCTTTGGCTTTCTCTCGAAAATATAGGTGAAAGCTTTTCTTTTCAAAAAAAAAAAGGAATTTTCCCAACTCAAGCGCAACATAAACAAAATTGAACTCCCACCTGTATCTAGCAAAAGAATTTGTCGCGTAAAAAAGCTTCGAATTTTCCACTCAAGAGAGAAACTGTATCTAGATGCGTGGATTTTCCGCACTATCAGGGGGTCCGCAATATTCACGCTTTTCCATCTGCGATAGTCGAAGTGAAAACGCCGCGATGATAAGATCCGCCTGTGCATTACAAATTTCCGTTCTAATTTATACCAATTAATTAAAATTTTCTCTCTCTACGGTTGTGTGTGTGGTGTTCTCGTGTGCGTGCATTTCGGTTTTTATTTCTTTTTTTTTTTTTTGTTTTTAAATATTTTTCCTTACTTCGTCGACTTCACTTTCATATATTTCAAATATTCTCTCTCTTCCATCGGTTCTTTGATTTTCGAATTCAAAATTTTCGGTTAAATGGAAGTTAACTAAAAAGTGTTCAAAAATATATGATTTTTTGGTTTTCTACACAAAAAAAAAAAAAAAAGGATTACAAGGATCGGTGTGTTAAGAAAAAATTAAGCAATAATGATGGAAGTGGCTAACAAAAGATGCATAAATCAAATTCAAGCAAATGCTAAAGTTCAATCCAAGTTGTAAATGTGAAGGTTCTCTCTGCAATACACCTCAACCCCCTTATTGCAGAAAACCACCCGCTATCACTACTACCACCATTACCACCACTACCACCACCACCACCACCAGCACCACCACCATCATCATCATCATTGCCATTGCCATCCTACTACACCAACAAAGAAGAAATGTAATCCAATGATCTGTGCTACTGCTGCTGCTGCTGCTGCACTGTGCAATATTCTTCTCTACCTATAAAAAGGATATAAAAAAAGAAATAACACAAAATCACACATATACATATAAAAAAAATATAAAAAATATATTCCTCTGTGTATATGTATAAAAAATAATTTACCAAAAAAAAAAGCTTAATTTTTTGATAAAAGAAATTTCGTTTTGTTTAAGCCTATAGTTTGGAAAAAGATAAATAAAATCACAAAATTAGATCTGAGCGTGCCTCCTCCAATAGTGTTGAAAGGATACCGCGTCGCGTTTTGTTATTTTTTTCTCTTGTTTTTGGTGTTTTTCACAATTCGAATCCTCGTGTAATAGTGCAACATTAATGTGATTTTGTTATAGTCTCTTCGTATAGGTTTCTTTGTTTGAAGATCTAAAGGAATAAATTTAAAAGAAAAAAGAAAAATATGTAGAAAAATTAGTGCGCTTTCAGTTGATTTAAATCTAAAATTAAGGATTAAACTCGCAAATTGAAAAATACCATCCACTGAAACGGAATAACTTTAACAAATAAATAGGTAAGTGTTATCCAGTGAATCCTTTCCTTCCTACAAAACAAAAAATGTATATCTGTTCTGTTTGAAAAATTCCCTCCTTACACTCTATAACATTCGCTAGGATATATCCTGTTTTTTTTTTTTTAAATAAGAACATCCTTGCCAGCATTAACATCACATCTTCATCATAAAACTAAACCGAAGCCAAAGCAGTACCAGCAGCACATTGTTGCTTTTGACCCTGAAAATTTTATGCAGAACATAATACAAAAAGAAAAAAGCCCGCAGCGGTGCCCGCTCAGAGATTCTTGGAGGTGGCTCTCGATAGAACGACAGCGATGTTCCCTAGCCAATTCAACCCGGAATGGTAGGAAGTACCGCGTCGAAGAAGAACTTCTACCAACCGCTCTATATGGATGTGTATGTGTCATATCTCTTCTCAAACTTGAGGGGAAATATTTTTTAGAGAAAGCTTTATTTTTTTTTTCTTTATGATTCTCATTCTTGTACATCTTCTCTGGTATTTAAAGCGTTCTTCATTCTGAATGATAACATTTGCGTAGAGGATAGGTACATACATACATGCATATGCATGAAGTTGAAGTTGTGTGTGGAGAATCAAACAATTGATAATATCTACTGCTAGATTGAAGGTGTTGAAAACCGGGAATTTTTTATGCTGAATAAGTGGAACTATTATTCGAGTGGATTTGAGAGTCCTTGAAATGGACAGTAAAAAAAGAAAAACGACTTCATGTAATAAAAGGGTTCTTAGTGGAAGGTAATAAAAGAGAAGGACGAAGGACGTCGGATGAAATTGGACAAGGGATGCTGGGAATATACTTTTACGAATGTTACGAATGTCAGTGTAGAGTACGACGATTTAGGATTAAAAAAGTAGAATCTACAGAGTATGTTGAATGTAGAGCTGTTTTGTGTGTACATATTTCTTTTAAATTTCCTGACAACAAATGGAACGAAAAGTAGTAGAAAAGGCGGCTTAGCTAAGATTTTTTGTTTGTTTTTCGGTAGATTTTTTGAATGTATAGCAATCCTGGGTTCGGTTGTTTTGTTTTAAATTTTTCGGCCCTCTCTTTTTGGGACTTTTTACATTTGTTTTAGTTTACAAAACATCTTCTAATATGCACGAGGCAATTCTAGATAAAATTGTGGTGTGTGACCCTAACTTTAGTACTGCGAATATTGAATGGGTATGGGTGAGATTTGACCGCATAACCTTCCTTTCAATAGGCGAATACATTACCATATGGTGGCGGGAACTTTCTCCATCTTTCTCTCCTCGAAGATGTTTGAAAACAACTATGGTTCCTGATAAAATCCGGTAGATATATAGTGTTTTTTTTTTACGTTTTTACTCTCGCCTGTTTGTCAGATGTTTGGAAGAAGTGAATTCGTGAAAGATTTATTCTTTGTTCTCTAGGATTCGAAACTTATTCGCAACTAATTTGTTTAATCATATCAGTATGACATTATATGTTGTTGAGTCCTGTAAAATCTAATCCTTACGGAAGATACTCACAATCTGATCGATTTCTCGTAGAGAAAGTCTGATGACTTTGAAACATAAGACATTTTTATACAAGAAAATACTGTTTCTGATTATAGTGCACTAGTTCGTAAAATAATAATTTTAAGAAATATTGTCTTTTTTTGTGATAAAGTTTTTAAAATCTAGTCTGTGACTGGTAGGAGTGCAAATTCCAAAAGTTGACGGAATGAAATGTAGCAGAAGTTAGGCGGTCGACCTAGGTATCAAAGTATCGGTTATATCTCGGATGAGGATGTTACATTATTTAGGGACACAATTCGTAGATTTGATAAAAAGCATTATTTTTTCTGAACTGGTAGCTTTAAAGGGTGGGCCAACTACAAGTTTCTTTTTAAAAATTCGAGTGGGTATTAAAAGTATGGTGTAATTTTCTTACAGAAAACTACAGGACTATGTTTGAATCCTGATGAGTTAATCAACTTCTAATTATATTTATAAAAAAAATCCAGGCTTCATTAGTCTTGGAGCCAAAAAGTCTAAAAAAGTCCACTGATTCCTTCTGTCTATCGGTTCGTTTGTCTATGGAAACTATAAGGCGACAAGTTGAAGCGAATTTGGAATTTATATTCTAACCTCAAGATTAAGGTCACTCAACACTTAGGGCCGATTTTAATAAACATTGATTTCGCGATGTTGACTATGTAACATGAAGTAGATAAATGGTTTACTTTGGTACGATTGTGTTTTCTTTTCATAAAAGTCCACTTTCCATAGATTTTGATTCATTGTGTAGAAGATAGCAAAACTAAGAATTTTTCTATTTGTTAATCTTAGGATGATACTAAAAGGGTTGTCAATCAGAACTTCGATAGACTGTCTATGGCATAAGGTCCTGGTTGCACAGATGCGAAACAAGAACACTACACTTTCTATCCATTGAAATGAAAAACTTTAAAATAAAGACTGTATAGTCCCCGCTGGTCATAATGCATGAGTCCACTCGAAGGGTTGACTAGCAACTATATGAACAAGTGTGTTACACGTTTCTTTATCCGCACTAATAAATTCGCTGTGTATCTGTGAATTAAAAAGTTGGTTTAAGAGTGTTGTGGCAAGAACAGTTGACGAGATTTCAGAAGCGTATATATCGTCTTGAAAGATTCATGTACATATGCCCATAGATTGAAGGATTTTGATCCTTTTCCAGGCATTCAGTTCCTTTTGCAGTTTTTCAATGGTATAAGCAAAACTGATTTTTCTTTTCTGGTATCTCAAACACGAGTGGGTCTTCAGTTTTGCTTAACTTCCCTATAAAACTACAAAGTCTCTCTACACAGCTTATTTGAATAGAATTTAGGCAAAACCTATTGTCCAAAACTGAAGGCGTATATCTTCTTTACGAATATAAAATAAGCAATACTTTTACTGAGTCATAACAGTCTAAGCAGTATTTATGCGGGATTCACACTGTTCAAATCCAGAAAATCTCAGACGTGTCTGCGATCTGTAGGGCCGAAAACATTGCCTAGAGAATCATGACGGAAGAACCTAAAACAATTGGATGGTTAGTAGCTGCTAAAATGGAGACAATTGATAATGTTGATGTTTGTTCGTAAAAAGTCCGAAGTGGTTTCAATAGCTGTACAACGGTCGGGTAAGACAGAAGAAGCCTTACATCAGAAAACCCACATTGACAACGACCATTCTTTTTGGGATAAGGTCATACTCAACGACGCATGTAAATTCAATATTTTCGGGTCAGATGAACGTCATCTGGTATCGATAAAACCGAATACTAAAATGACTACCAATAACCTTACTCCGACCTCCCATGAAGGTGGAAATTCGATTTTTTTTGATCTTTGGGCCCAAAGAAATCGGGTCTGGCCAACAATCATTCAATTCATTTCAACTAGACAATGAATCCAAGCACAGTATTGACAATAGAATGGACTCTGAATAATCCTTCAAGACAAAGGTAACATCCTGCCCAGTCATTTGGCCTAAATTCTGTTGACTATTTTTAACACTATCTATACAACACAAATTGTTTTAATGGACGAATTGACAAAGTTTGGGCCAGAAAGCACAACTAACGTAGTTGTTTCCATAAGAAACAGGGCTTAAAAAGTTATTAACAATAAGGGAGCATCATCCAACTACTGAGTGCGATTTTTTTTTATGTGGATATACAGCATTTTATTTGAAAATAAGTACTTTACGGACATTTTTTTTATTATTCTACGAAATCTATTAACTAGTTCTTTAATTTTGTGTGTGTTTTTGTTTTCTTTTATAGAAATAATCTACAAAATTGTTTGTACATTGTGCAGAACTACTTATTTCAACAATTTTGAACATTTGAGTGACATCTACCATTAAAAACAAATTTGATTTTGATTTGATTTTCCTTGAAATGTTATTTTAAATGCTTTTTAAATTCATTACGACCATAAATGTTTAATGGGACAATGCACACTTTTTAACTGCTATTGCTGGATCAATGACTTTATATTTTTCTTTGTGACAAGCAGACTTGTATAGACATAAGGATTCATATTGCAATTTAAGACAGCAGCAGCATTGACAGAAGGCTGGAATGTCTGAACAAAATTGCAGCCAGAAAAACTGTGAATGCAGCCAGACAGCTCTAGCAACCTGCAGTAGCAAAGTAGCGATGTGTCAACAACTCAATTACGAGTTGCAACCGCTGCAAACAAATATTGATTTGGTTAAACTTTTGCAGCGGTTTCATTGCAACTTTTTTTTTGACAATGCCAATGTTTTAAGTCATCATGTGTGAACACACCCGCAGCAAAAGTGGCTACTTGCAGCAGCTACTCGTATATGTGAACAGGCTGGCAGTTTATGCTATTGCAACCCGAAAAACAGGGCAGAACGTGTGACCGTGCCTTGTAAATACAAGAAAAAAGTTGATGCCGACGAGTGTCAAGTTTACTTAACGGTATGTGTTCGAAGAAACTCTTCGAACGTCAACACACAATGCACGCTTTATAATTTCTATAATCCTAAGTAGATTTTTTTAAATTGCTTGATGCACAATAATCATTGAACCCACGATTTCCAATCGATTTACCTACTCAGCCTTCAGCAGGTTGAAACCCAACATATTTTATTGACGCACTGGTCAGAGAGGGAGAAGCACAAAAGAAATACAAAATAAGATTGTCTCCACCGTGGACTTAGGCTACATAAACAAGTGCTACTATGTTCGGTGTACAACCCTCGTTTGACACGTGCGTAGGCATCGGACTTAAAAAGTCACTTCGACTCAGCGATTCAATGGAAATTGAATGAAATTATAATCCAAAAAGGAAAAAAAAATTATGAAATAAAAAAAATCGATGTTCATGGAGTGCCAAATCAAGCTTAGAGGTCTATCACATTTCGGCTTTCGTGCAGCACGCACTTTTACACAGAACCCATTTACAAGGAGGAACCATTCAATTATCTTACATTCGTAATGTCAAAAACAACTCAATTTCGTGTCGAAACAGACTCGATGTCTATTGTGTGTTAGGTTCTATAATGACAAGCCATCATACCATGTACTTACAAGTCAAATGATTCTCTTGTAGGAAAGAATACTTACTCTTTTCAAATTTAAGTAAACCGAACAGTCCTTCTGGTGTATCAGAGGACAAACAACCAGTCAACTTTGAATTCGAATTCGAATTTAAATTAGAATACTCAAATCGAATGTCAAGTCCTTGTTTGGGTGGCTGCACATTTGTTGGTACTTAAAATTATCCTCTGGGCATTGAAAATTCAGCGAAGCGAAGAATTGAAAGTCGGTCGCTCCGTCTACCAATTCAATTTTAAGCCCTCACCTCGTATACAATGTACAAATGTATACGTATTCCATATCTGGGACAAAATAAATAGAATCTTTTCGGAACACAAAAGTCCGCCGTTTAATTAAAAAGAAAAATAAAAACAAATGTTCCCAAGGACGCAAGCGGATGCGGATTTATTTTGATCCATTTCAATTTGTATTTTGAAAATTGGTTGAACTGGCTGGCGTCATTAGGGAATCCTTTTGGGTTAGGCGGCTGTTAGATCCTTGTTGCGTGTTTGTTTCGCCCCCAATTCGGGATCACAGGCACTGATGGGTTTGCATTAATTTATGCGCGGGATGATGAGTTAATTGGTCGCTAATTGCAGTTCAGAAGTGTCGGCTAATGAGTTGTGTTATTTCATCAAGCCTATAATGCAGATTTGTATGCAAATGCACAATTACTATTGTTACTATTACCAGGGATGTAATGAGTTTTTAATTTGGCACGTTGCATACTGCAGGGCTGGTGGGAGGGCTGTGGTTTCTGGTTTCGTGACAATCGTAATACTCGGTTTGCGTAGAATGCTTTCGCAGTAATGGTCGATGTGTTGTGTGTAATGGATTTTGAATTTAAAAGTTTTTCTAATTGCACAAGGATTTTCTAAATAAGTGTGAGTCTATTTTTAGCTGGAATAAATCATTTTTAAATTATCTCCTTTCTAATTCAAGTTCAGTGGCTTGTAACAGTGATTAGGAGCGTTAATCGATGTGCACATGTAATTAAAGATTTTTCAACGAAATGTTTAGTATCATTAGACAGACATATTCTATGGAATCGAAGGAAAGATTTATGAGATTTATACTTTGCCAAGATTCAAGGACAAAACAAATGTTCTGTTGTGATAGCTAAAGAATAGTCTGTGTTTAATGAGTTGTGTGACATATTGAGGGATGGTGGAGGCGTTGGGACTTAGAAAATATGTAGAGCATAACAAATAGCAGTAGAATGAGGTAGAAATGTTTTGTCTGCATATCCTTCCAACGGTCTTAAATGGCGAAATGATACAGTTCAGCTTTTTGCAAGCAAACGATTGGTTCTGGGTCAGTGGTTAAGGACTGATAGGGATAAGGGAAAGATAAGTTTTGTTCACTAGAAAATTAGGACGTAATTTTTAGACTAAAACGAATCTCGAGCCAGCTGTTTTGTGTTTCTGTACATTTAAAGCACAAATTAGCTTAGCTGCTTCCTCGAAATGCAGATTGGAAACAGAAAATTTTTGAACCAAAAATGAATGAAAAAAACGTTACGTATACGCCACAGGAGAAGATACCCACAATCTTAGAATTCAAATTTAAGAATTCATATTCTATAGGACAGCAAATAAAGATCTGGTCTTTGGTATAAAGCTCTATGCAATAAAGGGAAGTCATCGATGTATAAGCAGGGATTCTAAGATTGAAGCTTGGGGAACACCGCAGAATTATTTGCCACCCACAACTACTCTCTGAAATCTATAATATCTGTCAAGAAGATCACTATATCCAAACTTTTTTGAAATTATCATTTACGATTCCATGTTTTTTCCCTGTAAGTCCATCTTTTTCCTTCATTAAGATGTTAAAGACATCGATTTTAGTGAAGTTTTTTATCGAATTTCCTACTCCATAGTTGATATCAAATTTAAGCCCCTTGGCTTTTTATCAGCATTCAGTATGTGAATTAAATTGTTCCTCGAAGCATGACCGTAGAAAGTACCAATAAGATCCTCTGAATCTGATACTATTATAGTCCCTCTGAGGTTCCTCAAGGTAGTCACCTATGGCGCTAATTTTCATTTTGACAATTAAAGACGTTCCCTGTACATGACTGATGACATAAAACACGTTAAACAGATAGCAATTTAAGCAGACATATTGTGGTAAAACAGTATCCTTGAGACTATGACATGTTTCCTTAAGCATCTTCTACCAGTTCTTCGATTATACATCATCGATGAAGAACTTGTCCGGGGCGTCTTTCTACTACGCGGTTTGGGTGCGACAAAGAACTCAATTTTCTGCCATACCGACCAAATTATTATTATTCCAATAGATTACATAAAATGTTGCTCCAAGGAATTCTCTAGACCATGACAACTATTCTCTCCGAAGAATGAAGCGGAAGCATCACAGATTCATCCGCTTTTCGGGGCCACCAACAAATACAACTTACCACCATAAGGGGACTGTTCCAAGCCGATCAATATGCAATTTTTCAAAAAACTTGGAGAAATAGCTGACATACTTTCTAACAGGGAACATTAATTACTCCACGTTGCCCCAAATGATTGCCTTAAGCCCTGCAACCTCAGATCTGTACCACTCGTTCAGCTTAATTTTCGCGACACCAGCTATGGATGTGATGAACCAATGTCAAGAATGTTACGGAAGGTAAATCAAATGCAAAGTTGCTTTGATTTTCACTGCAGCAAATTGGCACTGAGAAAACAAGAAGGCAAGGCTAAGGTACAAATCCTTCATCAAATCCTAACATCCCAAATGTAAACGATTGCTGATGAGCGGCTTGGTCGGAAAGCTTACTTATTCAGCAGAGTTACTTTTTATTTACTTTGCTAATTTTCTCTCGTAGATTTTGGATATCTGATTTTCACAAGATGCGGATGTCCTTGTAATAGTTGGTAGTCGAGGTGTTCTGTTTTTTTTGGGCTCGTCAACGCCTTGGAGGGTCAAAGTCATTATACAAGAGTTGAAGTCATGATCTCTATAATTCATTGGGGGAATAATTCATGTCATCGTCTTCTCCAATTGAGTGTGATTTGATTGCTATGTTACCATAAAGGACTTTACCCTCTGTTGCCACCTCAAATTCGGCAAAAGGTACGACAACTGTACTAGTGATAGCTAAAAAATGGATGGAAAACCACGTATTATATAGGTCAAGGTTCTCCGATTAAATTGGTAATAAAATCAGTAAATATGTCTTAAAGATTGAAAGACCATTCGTCGGTACATGGTACTTACAAATAAATAAATATGAATAAGACATCAATTGAAGTGAAATCATTGTACCTTCTATGCAGATCTTTTATTGGAAAAGAAAAGGGTGAGGTTATCCTAAAGGATCATGGTCATAGGGTTAACAGATCAGAAACAATAATAAGATTAAGAATATTAAGTTTAGACGAAACCAAGTTGGTCCATTAAAACCGAATATTTAGGTACAATTCACCTATACGTTGTCTATAGCCAATCCCACTTTTTCGGGGCTTTTCCTGAACGTGTTTTTGCAGTTCGTCTAAACTTCAAAACTGGAATCTGTGAAATATTGGGAATTGGAATTGACGATACTTTTCTTTGAGACAATTTCAACAAAAATTGGTTTTCCCGAAAACGGTCCTACCCATTTCGACGTGTCCCATAATTCACTTTAAAGTGGACCACGCCTACTTTTGATAATATTTTGAAAAAAAGGATTTTACTTGAACTTGAATTTCGAATAATAAAAGGTGCAAGTTGGTTGATCTTACCAAGTGCTTGCCCCAAAACCTGATAGCATAGATTAGAGCTATGTTTGAATATGGTTTACAACAAGATAAACTGAAAAAAAAAGTCGGGTTTACTCGTACTCACTCCATGGGTTCATCGGATTGACTTTTGAACAATATTTCTTCTTATGCTTACTGGCATGCCAAATGTAAGTAAGCCACATACTTTATTAGTTATAAAAACTTTACATATGTATGTCATCGCCCAATTTTCATAAAACTACAAAAACCTGAGAGTTGCTGATTCCAAGGAACAGAGTTTAGGAAAGTCGAACGTGAATATGTTATATAAAATGATACTTTTTTAAAAATATTTATTAATGCACACAAAAAATGTCTATTTGACAAAAAACTTAGAACAATTTTGGCCATGTACGATGGGAACCCATCCCACAATATGGACCATAATTAAAGCCTATTTCAGCTGGTTTCCCTTCTGATATTTTACGTTTTATATAATTGTTAACTCTTACAACTTGACAATGGCGTCCAAATTGTTCATTGGGGAACAACTTTTCATCGAATCTGTTCAAAAATTTGACTGAAACTTCTAAATAGACTAATCGGCTAAAAAAAAGGTCAACTGACGACTAACTCTCTTAGCAATCTTTCAGCGATCACGGATCGATCTTTAAGTACTTAAAGATCTCTACTCCAAAATTTTATATTAGACTAGTATAGAGAGTGAGGCAAAAGTAATGTCACAATAGGTCTCTTCCCGCAGTTTCTGCAACACTATTCGTAGATTGTGAAATTTCAAGGAATGGGTGTAAAATTCTTTCAGAGAGAAAAATCACAAAAAATAAACGAATGCGAAAGCTACGAAATTTGCCCACTTTTTGGACGTCCAATGCAAATGCATGAAAATAAACAAACAACAAAAAATTTCTTACAGATATCTGACAGATTTGACAGATGTATGTATTTCATAAATCAAAGAAATTTCCTGAACTAAACTTCGTAGCATGGGAACATTTTTTACTCTCTCGTGAGGGCTCTTTTTTACGAAAAACCACAAAACTTTTGCATACTCGAACAGATTTTCGTAGATTTTCGTCAAAAATTCGTTGTTTTGGGAGAGTACGCGAATAGCCCTTTTTCCAAAGAAATTTCTTGGGCTGAAATTCGTAGAATTTACTTGCTCTCTCGTGAGCGCTTTCTTCTATGAATTTAGGCATACTGAAAAAGATGTTGAAAATTTTTTGTAGTTTTTCACAGAATTGACTACCATTTTGTTCAAAAGTTTATTTAAAGGTGTAAAATTAATGATATGCATACATATCCCTGACATAAATGTCAAAGCATAATGACGGTTGACGCCATTTGCAAAAATTATGACACATTTCCATCCACATTGCATTTACTGTTCCACCTTGTTTGAATTATTATCAAATTATTACAACTCTCATTCCTCTTTCTCCAACTTAAAGGGCTCGTATACTTCATGCCAAGAAAATAAAGTGAACAACAATTTCTTGTCATATGCAGTTCGGTTAGCGCCATGTCTTCCAAATTACGAGTATTAAAGCAAAAGTGATCGATGTGATAAATGAACCATTTAACTAAACGTGAACTATTTAGGGGTCTGTTTCCAAATCATATACTATCTACTGTAAGGTATACAGAAGTCTATTCCAATGGTGAAGACTTCAATAAATAGGTCATCTGGACTTTGTACGACAAACGAAAATCATTGCACTATTTCTTGCGAACAACAACTCTAACGTCAGCTGTCAATTACAGCCTCCTGGTCGTGATGGGAGTGCACAGCTGGTTGGTGCCGGTTGACTGCAATTTTGTAACAACTAACAATTCGACGAACTGTGGCTTTGCTTCGATGATCATTTCGACTATGAATTCCATAAAACGCGGGGATCGTTGGTATGCATAAGCTTATTAAAATCTAAACATAGACTTCCCCTTTCAAAAATTGCGTTTTTACGAAATTTTATTTGATATGAGTTTGTTGAAATTCTGTAGAAAATTTCATGGAAACCTAAGTGGAGAGAGTGAAAATTGTTGGTTAAGCTCGATTTCTGATCATTTTGTTCACAAAGCCATAATCTTCACTCAATATCCAACTTCTGTCAACAGTGTAGGTATTTAGTTTCAATGGTCAACTAAATTCTAAGCTAATATCGTTCAACCAAAACACACAGTACCTCCGAAAAATCACATAAAAAAAGGACACGAAACAATAGACATTCTTCCCTGCCAGAGAATGAAATGTATCTATTTGCTGTTAACCATGACAGAAGATAAATTTCATCTAAATGCAAATACATATCTATAAAGCTGAAATTGAGATTTATATAGTGCGGACAGACCCTTTTTTGTGTTGTTGTTGCTTTAAGAACAAGAATAAGCCCAGACAATTATGGTAATCGAGTTATAGACCTTTTTTTTTTGTTCTCTGCCGGCTAACTAAATCAAATTAAATTCTGATCTCTACGTTGCACGTCAATGTCTTAATGGAGAATGGGCATACCATAAAAGGATAAGGGAATGCCATAAAACGTGATCCTTTAAGAACTTGCTCGTCCGCAGCAAATTAACGTTTCAGAATTAATTACGCTGTAAAATGTTGGGTAAAAGTAGAATGTCGACTGGGAGTATGTGACTAAATGCTTGACTTTGTTAATGATAAATGCCCCATTAGATTAGAGGGTACACTGCGGAATGTGCATAGAAACATTTTATGAATAGAAAATCCTGGCTCATGGGAGAATAAAAATAAAATTTTTGCAATAAAAAAGGCTTCGGTGTACCCGTGGAGCTTAGCGATTCAAGAGCCTTTAGGTGTTTGATATTATCGACGTTTTGAGTTGTGATGTATAGCGCCCTGTGGACCAGTTTTAGTGGAAAGAACTGAGGGTAGCATGGCGATAAATAACCTCACGGCGATTGGGTAAGTTTGTATGGTCCTGGCTAAATGTAGAGCAATGTGTTACTGTCAGTTTGGATAACGTATAGGGGATGAATTCTGAAGAGAACGCTAGGTGGATAGCTTTGGAATGTTTTTTTTTTTTCAACGAGAATAATAACGATGAAGTTGGAACTGTCATTTATCAAATGACCCTTTATTTTTGTTGTTTTTTTAAAGATCCATGTATTTATTTGTTTTTTCACAAAAAGGTGTCTGATGAAGAATGTACGATACATGACCCGAATTCGGTCAGATACAAAGATCGGAAGGTATCTACACGATGACCAGATAAGAACGATAGTTGTGAGTTATAAAATAGATTCTGGCTTTGTTTTGAAGCCACATTCATGCCATTATCTATGAAATAAAACATCATTCAAATGCCTGCCGCAGTTTTTGCTGGCAGTGCTTCAAGCGAGCGGTCTATCCAATTCCCGATGACGGGGCCCAATACCTGCGTTATATTCCGCCAATAGTGCCTCAAATGTTGGCCTCGAGGTTGTAAAAGTGGTTGACTTGTTATAGTAGACTCAGGACTTCACCAAAACCCAGAGAAAATAATCGAATGGTGTCAAGTTTCCTGCTCGCGGAGACCAGCTGATGAACGCTCGCTCGAGATGATCCAGGACCGTCAAATTTGTCCTTCACAACTTCAAGTGTTGCGTCTTTTTGAAACCACAGCTTGGATATATCGATGTTGTCGAGTTTCGGCAATAAAAAGTTGGTTAACATCGCTCTATATCTGAGACTATTGACGGTGACGTTGCTTCCTTCATCAGTTCGAAATCTGAATCTCCGGCCAACTTTTCCAGCACCCAATTAGAGAACTTGCGGAGTTGTCTATGGTCATCTGGCTTGGATTCTTACATCAGCATAATCTTTTATGGATGTAGGTGGCTTAACGTCCAAAAGAGTGTACTTACGCCCAAACTTTTCCACGGTGCAACGAATTGCTTTCACACTGAAGCCATGATGTCGACCGACCTGAGGCCGAAATTCACGTTGCGTATACAACTGAGCCGGTATTTCGAAAGTATTTTTCAATAATTTACTAATTTAATAATTAAATTTTACTAAATATTTTGCCAGATGGATGTCATTGGTAGCTTTGACAGCTGCTGAAACATAACAAAAACAAAAAAAAAAGTATCACTGGTATCTGGTCACCCTCTAAAATGTAGGTACCATAACTAATTCGATTTTTACCTCGAATCCCCCTCCTAGAAGCCCGACCGACACACAAACCTAAGTACTGAGCGGTGACGCCAACTTGCTGTTCCATTTGCATACCAAATTTTCACGGTATGCTCTATAAATCCAAAACAAATTAACCTCATACCGATTGAATCCTAAAAATAAAATACTTAAGCCTCTACGCTATAAATATTGAAAATTCAAAGAAATACACACAGTTTCAACGTTCACTACTTCTATCATCTACTGGGTGCAATGATCGCCACCCGTTTCAAGACTGTTCTATGTTGATATCTATTAGTATTTACAAGCTCAAAATTTATTAAAATTACTTTTGTTTTTTCCACCGACCTCGAAATGCATTCAAATATGCATAGCATATGTTTACAATGCGCTAATGGACCTCTTTAGCGTTCAAAATTAGCTGCACCCCCTACAGTCAAAAATAGATACTTTTTCTTTATTTTTAACTTTTCGGAAATATTACACAAAAAGAAAAAAAAAAACAAAAATATGTTTCACTCATCTAAAATTAATGTGTAATAAATAAAATGGAAAAGAGCGTGAAGCAACGTTAACGCCGCGTATCCACAAAAGATGTGTGATTTGGCTCACATTCCGTTTCACCAGATAGTAATCCGTGCTGATGTTGTCACAACAACACATTTTCTTTTATAATGTAATAAAATTTATTAACTTGTATTTATGTGGTCTTAAAGAAAAAAAAAATCTGGCCGAATACTATTTTTCGGAAATCTATTTGCAATGAATTTGGAACAATTAGAAAGTGTGTTACCTTCATGGTAAAGTTTTTCAAAATTTTCAAGATTGCAATTCCAATCCTTTTCTTCCAATACGAGGCCTAAAAAAAGGGGCGTGCCATTCGATAGGATCAATGCGATACCATTGAGCCTGACGCCATCAGGAGAGCTTCACTAAAAATACATTTTTAAGAAGAAGTGGGCGTGGCTCTTTATACTACAGATAGAGTACTTGAAGGATCTGTGTTACCATTAAGGCATTTCGATTTCTATTTATTTAAAGGCATGAAGAAAATATGGCAGTTAGCATAATTGCACTTCGTTCCAGTAGCCTACACAAAGCTGACCAAGAACATCGCATCCCGTAGTGGAAAATCTCTGAATAAATTGATGTAGGAATTCAGAAAGGCTCAGAACTTGACCCAATTGGTATTTCAAAGCTAAAATCCAACAACGTTCATCAAAAAAACCGACAAGGTTACTCTTGAATACTGCAAAAAAAAACTAAATCCTGCAATTACATTCTCACAGATAGGTGAAACAACATAAACATATTTTTTACGAGTTTCTTGAAAATGGTCGAACAATGCCCGATTGACTGCGTGAAAATCCAAATCCAAGTAGTTAATGACAGAAGCTTCAAAAATAGAATCAGACTCATGGACTTATTTCCGGTGGCTGATCAACAAGTCAATATAAAATGAAGCAAATTACAAGATTGGCAGCGTGTACCAATGATCTTGATTTCATCGGAAAATTGAAGCAAACAATCAGAAGCCCATTTGATTCTACTCCGTCAGTATTCGACCAAGGCGTAAATATTATTGAAAACAAGATGAAAGGGAAGTAAACGAGTAAACTGTAAAGAAATATCGAAATCCACTACCACTTTGTTTCTTTTTTTATTAGAGACACAATCAGTTCAGGAAAGCTAAAGATGTATCCTGTTCTACATCTAAATAAAAGTGCGAAACGGGCTTATTTTGCTAAGTAAGCCAACTACATTGCTTTGTTATATCGCCGACAACATTCCCAAGGCAGTCTCAACTTTGTTGATTCGGCCATACCCCCTGTAAAAGATTTCCGAAATGTAAGGCCATTCAAATTGCAGCGCATGAAGCCCTCATAGCTTCCATTTCTAAAAGTCGGACCATTTCTCTCATAGAAAACGTAATGCATCACAAAAATCTATTAAATGCCACAGGATTGATGTTCTAAGAACATACTAGCTTCTTTGAGATCGGATATGTATAATGAAAACAAAAAATATTTGAACCAGAAAATGTATGAAAAAATGGTTACACATACGCCACCGAACTAGACACATTCTTCCTAATTTCACCTTCTGGTGATGCAAAACTAAGTCATTCATTCTGTTTCTGCGCATCGTGGGCATAAGGGAATTCAGCTACTGCTTCGATATGTATAGAAAACACAGACATTTTTCGGGGCAACCAAACTAGGCTAATTTTCTAAAAGTCGGACCATTCCTCGATGACAATTTTTTTTTCAAAAAAAATGTATTACAACCTCAGGGAGAACTCTCTTGATTGCCAGAGGACAGATGTAACTTACTAACGTCTCTAAAGTTTATGGCAAAATAACCAGTGCACCACTACGTTTATCTCCTACATACTATTTTGGATTCCGAATTTTCCAGACATCCTTTTTCAATCCACAATGTGCCATACAAAGTAATCATATAACTTTATCAAGTATACGTCTACTGGAAATGATGATCCAGAAGAATACAGAGAGACCTATACAGGTCTCGAATGAAATCTTAAAAAAATTAGGACGAACTAGGATCAAAGCTGTCGCATATGCAGAGGATGTCGTCATAATGGTACATCTCTGCTATCTCCGAAACTCTTTAATCAGTCCGCAGTGTACTACACAAATGGGGGAGAAGTTGTGGACTAAATGCTAATCCTCTGAAGACAAAGGTAGTCATTTTCTCTAACAAGAGAACAAATCCACGAATCGGTCTCTTCAATTTCATCGGTACAACCCTCAAAAACTTGATACGCCATACGTGGCCTGTACAGTTGACACCAATCGACAATCCGAATACCATGATGGATCAACAGTCATAAGATCTATAGCTAAATTTGTGAAATCATGTCCCTTGCACTTGTTAAATCTAAAATAAGGTTTCGTGAGATTGACCAATGGAGCACAGTGTCATCATGTCGTGTTTCCAGAAAACTCTGGACAACCCACTTGCTTAGTAGAAAAAACTTAGCTATCTGCACGAGGATTATTATTTAGCACAATGTCTTGGGTGTACCGAGAGAGAATGCAACTAAAAAGTGATGACATGTCACAAAGATCGCATGGCTTTGGGACCTGGGCGAACTGTCAGGAAACCCAAATTTCAGCTATAAATGAGACCACCCCAACAAAAGGTGCAAATTTAAATTGACGGAAAAATTAAACAATTTTATGAAAAGTGATAATATTTCTATTTTACTCTAAAGTACAAACTTTGAGGTTAGTAATGGAATACAATTTTTGTCAAATATCAGTCATTCAATGAATAATTGCAAGCGTAATTTCCAAATAACACCTCTGATACTATTTTTTGGTTCATACATTTTTGGCAGAGCACGATTGTAGGCTTAATCTCTAACATAGCTTAAAATGGAACAAATTTAATCGTATTTAGTCGCATGATCTAGGTGGCCAATTGATGTTTCCATTTCGAGCGATCAAACGTCCAGTAAACTTGTGATCCTATAGAGCCTATACTTCACCAGCTATGTGGCATGTGTTGGCGCGCTGCTGATTATAAAAGTCATCCACGTCCATAGCATTCATTTCGAATAAAAGAAAAAGTCAATAACTGAAACAGGCGCTCTACTATCAGTTTCAAAATATATGGTCCAATGACACCGCCATTTAAAAACCACACAAAACTCTCTTGAGTTTTTAAAGCCTTAGTGCATTTGACAATGTGACAAAAAAAACTAACTTTATTCTCAAAATTTAAACGACGCCATAACCCCCTGGCTAAAACCGATTACCCAACCATTTGCAACCACTAGTCCTTTAAGCCAGAGTACCTATAAATACAAAAATACAAAAGAAACTCCTTTCAAAGATCCCCTTTCTCAAAATGCTTTGACTTTCTGTTTCATCACATCACAATCAAAACTGAAATTCATTATAAAACAAAGCTCCTTTCTCCATCTGTCTTGAGTTGTTGTCAAACCACCACAAACTTCATTAAGTTCAAAATGTCAGAAAGGCCAAGCCTTTGTATTCTTGAATAAAACCGAAAACAATGAAACGTCAAATGTACAAATACCCAGCTGGATGTAGTGATTATTTTAAAACCGCGCGCAAAAAATCTGATATAAATATTCCACAAGAACGATTCGCATCGTATCCTCCTATCCGTAGCGAATGATGCCTTTGATCTCTATTTTGACGCAGCGAACCAACTACTTGTCAATGTACTGAAGCACTATAGTTTCTATAAACATAGATTTGAACTCAATTCAAAGCACATAGCATTGCAGAATTCTTCTTCAATTTTTCCCTCCGTTTAGTGCAAGTTTTGCGATAAATCCACAAATGCATCGTTTAATGCAAATGACTAACGCGAGACGCGCCTTCACAATATAATTCTCCATGAACCGAGTGTTTGTGATTCAAAAAGCCATCACTAGACGTGGTATACTGCAGATATTTGTGTTTATAGACTTAATTAAGTGTCTGATGATGTTGTTATAAGATTTTTATTTTCGTAGATACTTTACCAGTGTCGTTGTTGTTTGTCGGCATTAGGGGAGATTTTTTGTTGGTTAATAGAACGGAGAGGGAAACCGATTTCTAATTTTAAATCATCACATGGGAGCACAAACACAGCTCTCCAGTGGTACTGGTACATATGTTGAATTTATAAATTTGAATTTAATAAATATTGTATCTACATAGTTGAAGAGGTATAGATACATGGAGATGGAGAATAAAAAATAATAGTTTTGTAGGGAAGGTGTGAAAATATAAATTCGATTGTTTGTTTACATATCAAGTAAAAAATTGCAGCAATTCCAATAGAGGAAATAAATTGCTGCTGGGTTATTGAAAAATACAAAAATTATAATATTCATTTACTTTACTTGTACATTTTAGGCAGTAAAGGAAGCCAAAAAAGGGCAACACAGCACTAGAAGCATTTTGTCGCTATTGCTTCTAGGCATTTTGAACAGATAATAAAGGGTGACCAGATAGCAATGATACTTTTTCCAATTGCTACGTTCCATCAGTTGTCAAAGTTACCAATGACATCTAGCTGTCAAAATATTTAGCAAAGTTTGCCATTGTGAATTGTTTTCCGCTTGCCGAACGTTCGTAAATTATTGAAAAATACTATCGAAATACCGGCTCAGTTTTAAATACGCAACGTGAATTTCGTCTTGAGGTCGGTCGTCATCATGGCTTCAGTGTGCAGGCAATTCGTCGCTTCGTTGAAAAGTTTGGGCGTGAGTACACCAAAAAGACAGAGATTTGTGCGAAATGAGGAAAACAAAGCCGTCGTAGCAGCCAATATCGAAGAAAACCCAGAAATGTCAATTCGGCACCGATCAGCTGAATCAGGTTTTTTATTGCGGTTGGAAGCCAACGCTCGTATAAGATTATAGTGATGCAAGAATTGAAGCCAGATGACCATAGACAACGCCGTGAGTTCACGTATTGGGCGCTGGAAATGTTGGCCGGGTATCCGAATTTTGGCGAAAAAATTATCTTCGAGGTCAAGGTGCATTTTTGGGTCAGTGGCTATGTTAACAACCAGAATTTCAATTATGGGAGCGAACATAATCCACAAGTGTGCGACCAACCATCAATGCATCCACAAAGATTGACTGTTTGCGCCGCGATCATTCGACTTGACGAGAATCGATTATTTTCGTCTCGTCTTGTGTAGACTATGTCAAGTCCTTAGTCTACACCAACAAGCCAACCACGCTGGACGAGTTCGAGGCCAATATTTGAGACGCTATTCCCGGAATAATGCCGCATATTGGACAGAGTCATCAAAAAAAATTGGATCGACCGCTTGAAGCACTGCCAGTGAAGTCGAGGCAGTTATTGGAAAGATGTGCTGTTTCGTGTTCATGAATGCCAGGACTAGTACCATTGACAGAATTTTATATTTCCTGGAGAAGAATATTAGTTAGGTTTTGAGCCTTCCAGGCCATTTCATGGAGAGATCTCCAGAATAATACGTAAAGATATGCAGACAGCAAGGTACAAACTCTTGTGGGCTTATACCGTGCTAAGAAAAAAATCCATAAAAACGTATAAATTTTGAAATAGTTTTGAATGCACTAATGCCTAGTTTAATAGAAAAGCAATTAACAACTATTGTTCTCCTTTAATTGTTTACTATCGCGTGCTACAGTGTTTTTTTTTTTGTTTGATACAACAACAAACGTAATGTGAAAAACCAATAAGTCACTCGGTTTTTACCAGCCACTTACAAACAAACACTCCCCTCCCCCGGGGTGAAACCCGAGGGCTCCGTCATATTAACATACTTGCTCGGCTGTCATGCACTTTGAAAAACTCTCCATAAAACTTTTCGTCACTCAGCCATTAACATGCAAAGGATATAAAAAACTTTCTCCAGACCTCCGTTTCGGTCGCCCGCGCGATTCGAATTGGCACCTGGAATGCCACTTTCATTCATGAAAAACCAACGCGCCACATCGAGGACATCATCGCGGTCTCCGAATTTGAACGACATCCCATTGTGCCCCTTCGTATCCACATGCAGAGTAAGTTGGTTAAACAGCAATCATAATTCTATGCTATAAACTGAATTTTGACACGAAATCAATGTTCAGGTCTGAGGAAAAAAAAAACCTCAAGTCTACAACACACACCTAACCGTGGAGTAGAGCGAACCCATTTAATTAAAACCTTGAAAGTGAAAAATTCTAGGCTTCGCCTTTGAACCCAAAATGGGAGAACAGAAGAGAACAGAAAACAAAAAAATTGATTCGTGGTTCGTAGCGTGTTTAACGTGTTTTTCTTTATTTTTATTTTTCTTGGACGTTATTTACATTTGAAAAATAAAAAGAGGAGGACTTAAGGGTCCTTTTTATGCGAGGAGCTGTGTGAATGTGCATAAGTTACACGTCTTAGTCACATTTTCTCTAAAAAAGAAAACCTTATGAACAAGAGAGAAAGGAAAACCTCTATCTAGAAGAACAAGCCCATTAGATTGGACCTTTGACCTTAATAAATTAATTATATACTTTCTCGCTAAACGCAAGGTCTGACGAGGTCAAGAGCTTTTCGCGTCGAGAGAATTCCCCCCTTTTTTGCTACACAACTTCGCTTTTTTTGTGTTTTTTTTTACCCGAAATAGTTTCTCAAGTGCTTCTTAAGTTTTTTCCTTTTTTCTTTTTATTTTTTATTCATATGTATACATCCATTGGTTTGTATATATGTTCTTTAATTTATTTATTTTTTATTTAAGTAGAGAAGTGTGTGCCAAATACCTATATAGGTAATTAAAACGTCAATTTGGTGTGCGCATCACTTTTGTCCAAGTGAGCGAGGTTCGGTGTTTCAAAGTCAGTTCGCCGAAAAACAAACGTCATTTAGAAAAATCTTGAAAGTGTTGAAATAGATACATAGGTTCATATGTTTTTGTTTGCTTGATGTGGGATTTGGTTTTTTGTATGTATAAAGTATCTCAGTGGGACAAGCTGGGGACGTTTTGTTTTGAAATGTCGCTGACATTGTGATAAGTGCAGAGGAGTTTTTCTCTTTTGATTTGATTCTCTTTTTGTTTTGAAATAATTTTTTATAAATGGTGTCTGCTTTTATTTATAAAATAAATGTCTATAGTGGGATAGATATGGCTGAGTTCCAAAATGTCAAAAAAATAATTTCGATGAGGTAACACTCTCTTGATGCGCATCTGCAATGCAACCTTAATGCTTTGCATACATTTAACTTTGCTTGACGTTTGTTTGACGTTTCGGAACGCAAAGAAACCAAGTATTTGCCAAAATGAAAATAATGATTTAAGAAATAAGGTATGTTTTGCTAACTTCTTTGGAGACGCCATCTCTTGTTTGTAAATGTCAAACGTATCAGCTGATGCGCATCAATGTCGTTCGGGATGCGTTTAGAAACTCACGATTTTGTCGATATTTTCTGATACGACGTTCGGAACTTATAAAATTGCGTCTGATATATTTTGGAACTCACACTATGTTTTTAAACTCTATAGTCATTTTCAATGCTACAGGAGTTTCAGAGCAGCATGAATAAATTTTAGACTCCCGGATCGATGTGAATTTCGATGTATGGTGTCATCAAAAAATAAAGGAACTTCTTCTAGTATTTTTATTAATAGAAATCTAGCAAAACGGTCCTGTGATTTTTATCTTGAGAATGTAAATAAGGTGTTACTTCAGCTAGTTCCAAAAATTAAAGCAAGGAATAGGGTCGGAAGCATGAAATACAAACCCTATAGCTGGGTTATACCAATCAGATTTGCTTTGAAATCGGATTGACAAGCGACTTGACTGACAGATCAATTTATTAAAAAAGGGTGGTCAGTGTGAACCCCTTTAATAAAAGTTTTCCAAGTAGAATCGCCCGATTTTGAGATTCAAAAATATAGGGCAATTTCAGTGACTTTCAAATGTCAGTGACTTTTGGATGCAAAGCGCTTTAGCTTAAGAACGGCTGACTAAAATGAATCAGATGTTCAAGTGTCGTAATGCTGTCAAAATTTCGAAACTATTTTCTAACTTCCTGGCTGATATTAATAACCTTTTTTTATTGTACATACAGAGTAGGGCTTATTAGCTGAATCTAATCGGTTCCCAATTTGAAATAATGCCCATGCGGCGAACTTTCTTGTTGTGAAGCTGAAGAAGTTTATGTGAATGCATTCAGACTTTTTTTAAGATAAAGTCTTAAGATCTAACAGATTAATACTTAAACAGATCAGCAATCAGTTTTGTCCTTAAACTGAGCCAAATTAATCGATTGCACTCTGATCACAGGAATCGGGACGCTCTGAGTCCATATTGTAGGGAATTTTGCATAAAGATTTTACGCATTTGTGTGATCAAAACATCTCAATGGGTGAACCATCTTGATAATTTAAAGGATAAAGGATTTTTCCGAAAAAAAGTTGTAGATACAGATTTGTAGTCAAATAAAACAAGTGTACATATGTAAGGCCTACATGTTTTTGATATTTTCGAAAAATGAGGTCTAGTAGATCCTTGAACGTTAGGGTGCACTTTAAAGTCATGATAACCCAATTCTTACAAAAAGAGCTCATCTGAGGAAAGGAGTCCTGAAGTCATGAATATTCACAATTCTAGCTTAACAGTATTTTATTAAAATTTTGCGAGAGAAAAGAAAGAAGATTTAATAAAACTGTGTCTCCTCAAGGAAATAGATGCTCAGCTAGGCAAGGTCCATATGACTCCCTACCAATTCATGTTTAGGACTCTCTCGAAGCTCATTTTACTTTTAGAAATAGTAAACCAGCATCTTATAACGTTCCAAGTCAATATAAAGACTCTGAATATGGTTTCATAAGTTTATATTTAAACTCATTGTAGATGGAGCCTGAAAATTTGGGTTTGGCTTTGGGAATCCGTAGGTCATACTTATACAAAGAATGCGGGTTCCCTGCAAAAGTATTTTCCGACTGTCTACAATGTAGACTGCTGCTTATGCTCAAGCAAAATTTTAGGAATGATTTTTGGTAATTATTTCGTGAAATTAAAACTTGTTGGCGTTCATTGCTCCAAAGACATTGTTTCGGCTGCATGAGTATAAAGACGAGTTGCAGTTGCAGACGAGTTGCAGATCAGTATTTTCAATTTTCTGGACTATGTTTGGACTATGCCTAGACTATTCAGTAGGTATATTCTTTAATGCATTTTCCTGAAAGTTCCTTTCCACTTCTTTGGTTAGTTTAGGTAAATGGTTGCCCTTGTTGACAGAACTTAGACTAACATTTGAGAACATAATTTCAGTCTTGGAGGGCTGACCTAGATATGTGTATGAATCCCAGGAGTTTGTTCACCTCAATATCTTCTACATCGTTTAGTTTCGCAAGAAAATAGTATTGTACTCCTGTACAATCACACAGCAAATGACGAATAGATTATATTTTTTCTTCGTCCAAGGAGTTTCCGCAGATGTTGTTGTGAGGTCGTCATAGTAGTACTGCACGACATCAACAGATGCCCAAATATCCTTGCGATCAAGTTTCATGAGATCTTTTGATCTCTTTTTATCAAAAACTAGCCAAAACGATTTGGCTGTATGTTCATGTGATGTTGGATTCGAAGCCTGTTTCCTTGTTCAGTGTGTCAAGTGGTGTATGAAGGACTGATTTATATCTTGCGACTCTCAGTATACTCTAGTACCAGTACCTGCACTTATATTAGGTTTATCGGTTAAGATAACTAGTTCCTTCTTTGTACAGTCCGTTTCCGTCTTAGAGCATCAATATCTTCCATTGGTTCAGAATTGAAGCATGACAGTTTTAGTGCCGTTTTAGCTGACAAGTTGTCGCTGTAAATGTCAAGTTGAAGAGGCAAAGTGAGATTCACGAATGTGAGAAATTTGTCTTGAACATCGTCAAAAAGAAATCTTTCTCTTTGATGTGATATTTAAACCTGTATTAAACCTACACTTTGAATTTTAGAAACAATCTTGTTTTCTAGAGAGAAAAAAATGGAAATATCGAAGTTTTGTACTCCTCCGATTCAACGAAATACTTTCATCAAAATCAGATACTACAAACAGTAGTGGTGTCTATTGTTTCACACTTTTCGTTGTCCTAAATGAGGCAAATGTAATTCACAACAAAGCACAATGCATACCCCTTTACTGTGTACAGCATTCCGCCCTGCATTGACCTGCTTAATTCCCATCAACCAAGTCCTGAATGATTAAACAGCCATGCATAAAAAATTAGATACTTCACAGTGAATTATTTTACACACCTGTTTTCATTAAGCGTAAATGCTGTCCATTAAACCACGCAAATTAAATACTCACCTACGTGCTAGTTCATTGAAATTCCGCATCCGAATAAATCATAATTCCATTCTGTAACCCCAAAATTAAATCGAATGTGTAACACAAACGTACCTACGTGAACATTAAATTGATTTATTGCTTTTAATTTCATCCAAAATAATTAATTTCAATTGTTAATCCCAGAGAATGGGTAAAAAAAATCCCACCAAAAATATATCAACGCACAAAGCATCCCCCGAAAGCTGCTAAACTAAAAAAACAAAATTTTGAATAAAGAATATTTATTTTTTAAAAAAATTTCGTTGGTCGCTCGAAATCGATGTGAAATTCTGCCCACGACAAACGTAAACACAACCAGAGCGCATACTCACGGCTGAGTAATAAAATTTAAGGATTTGCCTGCGAGAATATACGTATCATTCCGTGTGACCGTTAAATATTGACAAAAAAAAGTATCTCCGCACATTGTGCGAGGCACCATCTCGAATGTAAATAAAGAAAAAGTCTTTTAAGTAAAATCCAAATGCACGTGTTTTATATATTCAATATTTTTTTTTGCGTAAAAAAATATAAAAAAAAATTTAATTTAAATCCAAAAAGTGTGATTTTTTTTTGTTTGAATTTCACACGATATCAGATTTGTTGGTCTAAAAATATTTTACTTTGTCTGACCTCCCAGATTAAATTGATGCCACGGAATATGATTTTTTATGCGTCTACCGAATTTATAGTATATCACGAATTTTAGTGGTGGAAATTATAAAGAAGAAAAGAAATAATAATTTGTTGTACCTATAGCTAATCTGGTTCTAAGTATGTATATTGTAACTGCAAAGAAGAAAGCCTTTGATGAGGAGATTATTTTTGTGTTGCATATTTTGACTGTCTGGTTTCGGATTGAAATACGACGTGTTGTGGGATTCTTTGCGAACACTTGGTGACTCATAGTCTCGTGGTGAAAATATAGTATAAGTTCACTATCCATACATATGTATTTGTTTGATATAAATGTGCATATGACAAGCAATTGGATTTTTGGTGCGAAAATGGTCAGCTTCCACCAGACTGTTGTGTAGAAATTGGAGTATCTGCGGAGTATCTGCGAGGGTTTTTCAAAAGTTGGGCTTAGAGTTGGTTTTTTTCTTAATAAAACTTGGCAGTACTTAGATTTTTTCTTATGTTTTTATTTTTATAAAATATGGCTCTCAACATTATGTGTAAAAAACATCATTTGAATGTCCACCGCGAGTCGTTTACAAGGTCTCATTCGAACATTAAAATCTTCAGAAACTTGCCCACACATTACCGCACTAAGTTTATCAATTTATTTCCAAATATATTCGTTCAGCAATCCTTTTTGGATTAGTCACATAGACAGTACTTAAAAAAAAAACCCAAAAAAATAATCTAATGGTGTTAAATCGCATGAACTAAATGAACAACATATGTTCACGTGTTGTGTGACCTGTAGCCCCATTCTGTTGAAAACAGAGATCCTCTGCCTCCATTTCTTCAATTAAAGGCCACAAAACATCTTCAATTATTTGTCTATAGTGCTTTCCCTTGATGGCAACAGCTGTTTCATTTGAATTTTAATTTTTGTTGAGGTTATGATTTTTCTGAAATTATTCGAGGATTTTCTTCTGTCCATATATGACAAAACTATGTTGCTGACGAATCCAACCATCGCTAAAAATGATTTTGAGTGAAAACCACAGACTAAACACACTGCCAACTTCCAGAGAGTCTATCTATTAGACTTACAACCTATGGTAGTTGGTGATCAAGATTGTGTGCGTAATTTGCTTGCAAACTCACTAATACACTCTTGCTCACCAACGGCCACAGAACTGTCACATGGGCGCAGCCAACCTGGAGAAATAGGTTATTTTTGTGGTTAAAACCCAGCATCATGTTATGTCAACCAATTCAATTCTATCCAATCCAAATGTCAAAGATGACATGAACATAGGTAGCGTTCAAAAAATATTCACTACTGACATATAGGTGTGACTTTTGAAAGACGTTTCACACTTGCAACGTCCATATCCATAACCGATTCTGGGCGATCGATTGTAACAGAAGGCATACAAAATAACGCCTTTGGAATGTTAGTAGCTAGTTTTATGGTAGCCTTACGACCGTGGTGGTTGCTTACTTAGACCAACCGGATTGCGTCCATTGGTCTAATTATAAAATCCAGGAAATGTTAATAAGCAAAACTGATGTAATAAGTACCATCTAGATAGTGATGTGTGTCCTAGGTTTCGGACAGATTTGAATTCTTCATCTGAAATTTTCATTGTGCCCCATGCCAATGCCAAGTTTGTTTCCCTTCTTGTTAAAGGCCTGATAAAGCATCTTGGCCGTTGTATATGTGTCTAGATGAGACCATATTTCATTGAATTTTGCTCTTTGAGGAGCATGGGCTTGCAAAGAAGGAGAGAACCTGCGACACATGCACAGGCTTCAGTTTTCTTGCAAGCTCATCATCCATATGGTCTGGTGCCCAGCAGAGGATCAATTTATGGACTCTACATGGACAGCTATCATGTATCCAATAATACTGATCTGATGTATAATCTCAGCATTCGCTGAGGATCAGGATCGCCCTTTTCTTTGAATAGGTCTCACTACCATTCAATTGAGCTCTGAAGAGGAAGTTGGGTTAGTTATTAACTAAGCCGCTTGCATGGTCAAAGTTTTTCAAAATAAGGATCAATCAGATGAGTAATAAAATATGGGAGATCAGCCCCAATCTGGATTAGAAACGTCCAAACTGCCTGATTAGACGAAAGAGGGTTGCATTGCTGACAGGTTTGACTCTTCTCGCTAATGACTTCTGTAGAAGCTACCAAGACTGAGAAGAGGAGGATCCTATATTTCACGTACCAAACTCTTTTTGCTCACTTCCCTTAGATGAACTGACTGACATCAATAACATAAATAGCCTCCAGCGCTGGTGGTGGTTCCTAGGACCTTTGCTGGCCTTTTCCTAAAGGGCGAAAGTATGCCTGATGTAAGTCAGACCTGTATGGCCCATCAATATCAACATTTTTATACTTCATCATGAAAATAAGTACATCTAGTCACGTAGTGGGAGTTGACATACAACTTGGAGATCTTCCACAGCTCCTACCTAACCATCACTCTTATCAGAATAGTAAAGAAGGATCAAGAGACATTCCAGTATTTACACTCGTTCTCCAAGCAAAACCTGAAGTTTTCAGCAACAAATCTAAAGTTCAGTCTTACTTTTCACACTTGATCCGGCTAAATCCCCTCATCGCTATAGATTAGCAAAAAGGAAACTGTTCGAGTTCATGCCAACTTCTCTGGGTTTCCCATTAGCATAAGAATGGAAGAAATAACATCCATATTCAACGGAAATATTACTAAATGCCATTGTCCTTGTAACGTTATTATCTAGGAAATTGCAAATGAATCACGTTTTTCCTGTGCCACACACTGGCACCCTCTGCACTCCACGTGTACGCCTTTCCCAGATGAAGTCCCTCTACGTTAAACCCCCACTCACAGTCATTTCAGTTATCTCGTTTATTCAGTCAGGCAGTTAACTTGTTCGCTCCATATTGACCTACCACTTACCTACTCGTGCTCAAAAAGTAATACAAAAAAAATCGATACATATGTACACTGGCAGAATAAGTCCTTGCAAAAGGATGACATTAATGCCTGACACAGGCACCCACATCTCACACGTTAGATACACACATTTGTACATATCTGGATATGTATGTCAATTTCAAACGCACGACCAACAACAACTGGCTTTCGCCTCCGCGCCGTTCAACCTCAATGAGAAGCCATCTGCAGAGTACTTTATCTGTGCAACTGGGTCGTATGCAAATCCTGCAAATCCTCTGCTTAACAACCCGCCGTTATAAGCCTCTCTCCCTATTGGCAAATGTAGACACAACTGAATCAAATGTACCGAAGGATACACTGCGCACCGACACACATGTGCCTAACAACGTCCGTGTAGGTGCAATTCAACATCTTTTGTAAAATGGCCCTGTTTCCGTTTTCCCATCCAATTTCAGTTGACGCGCGAGAACAATTCAAAGATGTTGCAGTGTAACACTCACACTTGTGTAAAAGGTAGAACTTGAAAGGATCTGACCGCACATTCTAACAGAGATCAAGTTGAATGAGAACAAAAAAAAGGAGAGAAAACCCCAAAGAAAAAAAGGAATAATAACAAAAAAAAAAAAAAAAAAAACAAGTAAAAATGTTCCTACAAAGTGGTGTACTACATGAAACGCAATCTAACGGACCGTAACGAATCCTGCCGCAAGGACTTTAACCAAACTGCAGAGTAATAATGCAAACGGGTCTGTGTCAGCCCGTGGCTCACAATCATACATGCCGAGCCGGGGTAAATTGCAGGCAATTTATCTCTCAACGGCAAAATGCAAGGTCCTTTCCTTCAGCCCCACCCGAAGGCGTCCACATCAAGGAATGTGTGTGTTATTTGTGCACAAAATCAAAAGCGACAACCCACTGATGCTAAAGATGGCAGATTTTTTTAAATTACCTAAATTTACATTTTCCCGGCAGCTAATGTGTAAATTTGTTTCACATTACATGGCCAGCATGCAGTGCATTCTGTCGAGGAGGTAGAGGTAATAATTTAAAAACTCATTTAGTGCGCAGAGAGCCTATTTTATGCGAAGGCAACATTGGAGAACACCCTTACTTTTCGCATTGCGAGGGTAGTGCACAGGATGAAGTCCTTCTCGTCGATTCCGGGACAAAGCATTGTGTAATTGTGCTGAAGATGTTGCTTGGTTTCACGAGAGGCATTTTATTTGTTCTCTGAGTGAATTCACTGTGCCGTGTAGCATTATTGTCGGTTGATAATTTTTTTTTTGTTGCTTTTTTTCCACTCTATAGAACCATCACGTTCGTGTAAATAAATTCTCATGGATAATTAACTTGAGATACATATACAAGTACAAGTACTTGTAGTAGATTTGTTTTGGTTTGTAAGAATGGGAGGATTTCTTGGAGGATTCCAGGGACGACTTTTGTCATATTCGTTTGCATTCAGGAACTATTCACGCAATCAGGGGGGAGAATGTTTTCAATTACCAAGCTCTTCACGTAGAATTGTATTATCTGTTTGGCAGATTTTGTGATTATTTAAATTGGATGCCTTGCTCGTATATCTGTTGCTTAAGTTATATTCATGGCATTGTGAGTTGGATTTTTTGTGTTCCGGTAAACGGGGCCAAGCAGATGGAGAGTGGAGTGGTGGATAAGTCCTTGAATACTTTCATTCTTTTGACATAAGCTGTATCCCATGGCAGATGTTGCCGAAAATCTTATAGACACAGCATTAGTCGTCCTGAAAATGGCTTATAAGATATTCACATTGGAGGATGGTTAGAGAGGTTTATTCTTTTATACTTCTCCGTCAGTGGACATATTGATTTAGAGGAGATACCAGTGGAACTATACATAAAAATACTTATTGCTTCCTAGTCGCTATCTTTAAGGACGGAAGTCTATCACCCATGGAGAAATAAGTCTCATGGCGCACACATTGAATCCCTAGAAATAAAATTTGCAAAGGACTATCCTTCTAAGTACTAAGGATGCCAATACCATTTATAAGAATTGTGACCAAAAATAGAGGGAAAAAATTGTCCTTTTCTAGACTAGAAATTCTATAAGAATAAACGGCGAACTAATAAAGTGCTTGGTTCCGACGCCAAGAAAAGTCTTTGTTTTTTTTTGCCTTACTACACTTTTAATGTGCAAATTTTAGCATCGGTTTTAGGTACCTCTCACAAAGTGCCCAAAGGCCAATTTGGCTTTGTTTCACTTTGCATTACATTCTTAAGAAAGCCATTTCACCACTTTGCTGCTCTTTTCACTTTTTCACATTTGATCTAGTGTCACACAGTCCTTTGGGCTTAAGTCGCTTGACAAAAGTGAAATGAAGCCAAAAGTTTAAATTTGGCTTTGTCTAGCTTTGTGAAAGTGTCAAAAAGGTCAATATTTGGTCTTATGTCACCACGCCAACGTTCTCATCAACTTTCAAGTACCTCGGCTCAGTAATATGCACATAAAGGCTGGGCCATCTAGTGATTTCTTTTTGAATCAAAGGTTATTTTGACATTGACAGCTGTTTCCCGCTCGAAATCTTGACAGAAAGTCAGTATCATACCTCCGCGGAATGAAATGAGTCGCTTTACGTTTGAACAACGTTGGGAAATATTGAAAATTTATTTCCAAAGTGAGTGCTGTGTAGCCCAAACAGTGCTTTATTTGAAAATTTTGGCCGAAATGAAGCACTCACCGCGCCTGCTGTACGGAAGTTCATGAGACTGGTATGGTAGTGGACAACACTCATGGTACGGTGCGCATAGACGAGAATGTGACTGCTGCAGCCGAGACTCAATTTACGAACATCAACACGCCATCGATCTCAACAGCTATGTATGAGATGATGGTCAAGAAGGAGGAGAAGTTACTGGCAGGATAATTGTGTGAATGAACAATGATAGGACCAGCTTAGGAACGGAATCTTCTCCTTTGTTTAAGAACAGCGATATATTGGCCGATTTACACACGAGACAACTCAAAAGAGTGGAGTAAATCTAGGAACATTAAGATGATATAAATGAAGCCATTGTAGTTCCCTAAGTAAGAGAAGTAATGGCAATAGTGGGTCTATCATCTTCAGAGTTGACATTTATGTTGCTTATTTCAATAACCTGGAAAAGAGTATTAGAATCTAAAATTTATACCTCACCTGAAAGACCGACAGCTCCTAAGGCATTGCTGTATATTTCGAGAACGAAGAGAATGGTCCGACGTTTGTTCCACAAAGAGCACAAGAAGGATCTTTCACGATTCAACTTCTTGCGATTGTTTAACAAATATCAGAGAGCATATGTAGTTGTCATGAAAAAGACATCAAAACGCCAAATAAGGGCCACGCCAAAAATATATAACCAAGAAAAGGTAGTATCCAAACCGAAGTATTAGTTTGAAATACTTCTCATCAGCAAGCAATAGACAACAATCAATCACTCGTATCCCCGATTCGACTGCGCCTTGATACATAATACATAGTACATACATCCAGCTATAATTTTAAGGTCCTTAGTACGTTGGACTATGGAGCAAGGAGTTACATGTTCGAGTCTCAAAACACCTTTTTATGGCCCCACCTCTCGCAAGCGTCTGACAAACACCCGAGAGTAAAACTGTCATGGGAAAGCTTTTCAAATAACAAATTGCCCTTCGGACACGGCATTAAACAGTAGGATCCTTCTATTCGTGTAAGGAACATAACACGCCCAATACGAGTGGTTGTGTGAAACTAGGCCTGTCTAGAATAACACAAAATCTATGAAAAATATACTATCTTGAATGACAAACATCTATAACCAATAACAAATAGGGAGACAATTGTGGAAACAATTCGGATTTACTTATATGAAAAACTACACATTTAAGGCATGACCTACTCATTTCATTTCATGCAAATCATTCTACTTTTCAGTTCAGAATTAACTTACGGATTTTTGATCCATTCCACAATTTTCGAAAGATAAACGCACCTTAACTATCACCGTAAGTATTTGGTAGGTAAGGCTCTATGTACGTACAGAGATTAGGTGGACACTTCTTTTTGTGGACTTATGTTCTGATGACTGGAACACGAGGCTTTAATCTGATTCTGATCTCACCGGGACATATGTAAGTCCACAATGAAGTTGTAGGTGGCATGCTTGGAGGTTTTCATACAATAGATACACGCGGTACATATACCGTGAGCTTAAACTATCCAAATCTCATCTGAAAATCTTTTTCCCTTTTTCTCGGTGGAGTCTGAGAAATTTCAAAAAAAAAAATTGTTTCGAGATTTTTCTTTCGAGATTTTGTCTTATTCGAGATTTTTGCTGATTTTCGAGACATTTTTCATTCTGAACTTTACTTGCTCTGGCTACTGGGATGATCCCAGAGGAACCATCGTGCAGGATGAGTTTTGGAGGAATCTTCCCAGTAGCCGTCATGGTTGGAAAAAAACATCATTCAACAGTGGTCATGGTCATCAGCATCAATAGACAAAACGATTGACCCATGTTCGTCTGTCTGTATGTCACCAGTTTTTGGGCCTAAAATCTTGAGTTAGAAAGACGAAATTTCATAACTGGGCTTCTGAGGAATAGAAGCAGAACAAGTGTAAACACTTGGCTCACTGTCACGCTCACTTTTTCATAAATTCACTATTTTGTATGAAAATTTGTATTAAGACAGAGCCTCGCCCACTTTTAGGGGGCGTTTTCCTTCAATAAACTGATTTTGATAAAATTTTGCATGAAACATCAACATACATTCGAGGATAGCGCTGTAATTTGAGAAAAAAATTGTGCCCACTCTGTTTTATGTTAAGACTAACACGACGCATGTGATTGGAGTCTTCGTTTTTGTTTTTGTTCCAGATATAGTCAAACTCAGTGCTTTCACTATGAGGTTTGCAGCGACGTCCATGAACTGTCCAAAGGTATGTCCATCCCATACTCTGATTAGTTGACCATGCAGCTATATAAGCATGAGAGTAGGTGTACAGCTAGCCATCAAATGGATGACAACTAAAATATTTCATTCTATATTCCATTACGGATTACCTAGAGAAGGAAAAAACAAATTCAAAAGATTACTCGCCTTTCGGCAAGGTCATAATTAGTAAACTAGTTTGCACAAAAAAAATCCTCATTGCTTTACCTTAACCAACCTTGATTATTATCCTTTCATCCTCTTCGCTCTAATTACTCAATTTCCACAATTTCAAAACTAGAACTTTTTTACCACGCCAAAGTCACATTCACACACCCCTCCGTCCACCCCTTTAAAGTTATGAGACAAAAATAGTCTCACCCACCCACGTAACTTAATAGCAAGTGACGTCGCTCACAGCTATAAAACTACCGAGAATCCAAAACGAGTTTTGCCGTAGTAAAGTCTACATCCGGAAGAGGATATTCTCACGTACCTTATTTTCACCTGGTAGCCGTAATGGGGTTTCCTTGCCACGACATCGTGCTCCGTTGCACGCTGACGGCGACGTGATGAGAATACCCAAAGAGAAATTCTCTCGATTTATTCCTAGACGAGGCGGACACAACCATTCCTTCGAATATAAATTTTCCTAAAATTTACAAACAAAAAAAAAGAATTAACTTTTCCGTATTTCAATTCCCTCAGGATGGCGAAACTTTAGACTCACCCGAAACAAAAGACCGTAAACCTCACTATTGTTCTTCGGTTTCGTTCTGTTTTTTTTTCGACAAATTAACAAAACAAAAGAGGAGGAGAGAAAAAAAAATAGAAATATCTTGAAAATTTGCCAGAAAGAAGGACGAAAAAATATTCTGCAATTGCAGCACCTGAGTGCCTCTTCACATCCAGCACCATTATAATCAGGAGGAAAAATGTGCCATCCTTGCAATCAGCTACCCACATCCGAGTCTCTCTTCAATCACCATCAGCTGAAGTGCGCATTATCTCAGCCAAATGTATGAGTATGCGACTATATGTAAGAATCCTGAATTGTGGTATTTTATTCTCATGCTCATCCGCTTTTTGCAAAAAAAAAGTCAGGATGTGACAAACTCTTCCGTTGAGCAACAAAAATGCAAAAAAAAAAAAATTAAAGGATTTATCATTCGGAAGGATGGTACACGAGTACGTATGAGGAGGCAGGTGGTACCGCTCCATGGCACGATTCAAGTGCCATTGTACGCTGACAAGTTGCGAAAACATTGGTTATGTCATAATGTGCGCTGTGATTTGTGTGTCAAAGTGTCAGTGCATTTCCGGTTCCCGTAATTTGTTCAAAATTCATTCCTTTTTGCAAAGGTTCGCACTTCTTGTTTGAGAAATGATGTGTTTGCCTCTCTGTGGTAGGCGATAGCTAGGTGATGGAATAATAGTTGGGTGATGAGCATTGAAATAGGTCCAGGAAGCACCACACAGATCGTTTGTGCTATCCCATCACAGATGGTGTGTGCATTTCCTCAGAAGCTGCAATCAAGTTCATGAGGGAATCTTAGGATCGTTTGAACAGAGGAGGAGGTGACATCTGAAGGCGAGGTACAGCCTTTGTGGATGTGTCTATGCTATGTTTCAGAGTACAAATCGATTGCCTAATACCAATTTTTTGAAGTGATACTTGAAAGACCACTAACCAGATAGGAAGTTCGTTAAGATCTTAGCCAGCTTTGATTGTTGCTGGAATTTTTTTGTTCTTGGCATATCTTAAGCCACTTTTCGAATTCCAGGAAGAGAGGTGTTTGTGTTGTTTTTACTGATTAATCTGGCTGTGGAGAATGGGCACGGAATTCGGAAAGTTTGTCAGCAGCCTCATTACCAGGGATGCCTATATGTCCTGGGACCCATGGTATTGTGATTATATTCTGAGCAACTTGCTTTAGGGGTATTTGGAGGCAGTTTCCGATCAGCTTAGACTCGAAGTCAAGAGCTTTTAGCTTGTGTATCCGATAAGATATTTACATTTGATCTTCGGAGGTTTTTTTCTGATACACTTTCGAATACAGAGCTCGATAGTAAAACCACTCTTTGGAAGATAGAAGTAGAGTGTCCTAACGATGCAGACAATCTGTAGTTTGGACCAACAATTCTCCCATTTGACATTTTTGAATCGTCAGCGTACTGACTATTTTGACTATTTTTGGATTTCGGATAGCAGCGGAATTCTTTCAAGGATTTTCATATGTCCAACTAGTTTAGTGGTTATGGAGAAGGAGATTAAAGAAAACTTAAGCACGCTTGCTACCACAGTCTGTGGTTCTATCTAGATGAGGTTTCCAATTAAGTTGGTGGTCTCGAGTTACCCAGATCTATTTTATTTTTAGAGAAATCCAGCGAAGCAGCATTTAGAATTTATGTCTTGAGGTGTAAATTTCTCCTCGTGGCTCATGGTTCAATGACTTTTTTTGTTGGATTAACATTTAACTTAATAATCAGTCAATCATTTTGCTTAAAGCATTTTACATTTGTCGCTGGGCCTTACTACTAAGTCTAAGTCATCTTTTATGGTCTTAAGTTAAATATCCGGGAATTTTTAGGTCATAAAGAACCAACCCTTGCGAACAACCTTTAGTAGTTCTAAGAGAAATCTTTGCAACGCACAATGGTTGTTTTATAAGATTAAGAGCCTCCAGTAGATTCATAACACTCTAGCATATACCTGACGTCGTAGATACACTACTTTAGGAACCACTTGTATGCCCTGCTCCTCTATCTTAGAAAGAGACTATCTTCCTTTGTCAATCCTCCCTGTTAGGGTAATTAGTTCGATTTTATATGATTTGGAAGGGACATCGGGAAAGGGTTCCCAAAGAAAAGTCCCATTTAACAGATAACGAGTGGGTAACAGCTTAGCTAGTCTTTAGAGAGTTTTCTAAGGGTCAATACTTGGTGCAGCTTATATATTGCATAGGCCGTGGATTTGGACACCTTAATAACAGAAATTAGTAAAAATGTTCACTGATATGCTATCGTAAAGTTTAGTTGATTTTCTTTCGTAAACGTAAACGTATACCTTGCGCAAATGTGCAAAGCACGTTGTCCATAAACGCATTGCCTAGAAGAGGTTCCTCTGGTCTAGATAGCATATACGTCACCGACATCAAGGCGCCTACGTCGTATGCTAAATACCTGTTCAATAGGAGACCATCCTATGTACATGCCCTGCACTTGCTAACATTAGAAAGACCACACTAGGTAAATACCTAGGCGGATGATTCCAGGAATAAGAGGGTGACCCACCCACCTTACTAAACGGCAGCACAATGGACCTTCTGTGATCTAAGTGCATCCTCATCGAGGGCTAGTCTTAACCAACCAACCAACCAACCAAAGGCTTCCGATGAAGTCAATTATAGAGGACTTACTTTGGATAAAAAACAAACTTCTTTACGCAAGGCATGTGAAGCCGAGAACATCCAAAACGGTTTCAGATTTTTGGCATTGTGAGAGTACTTTTGCCAAAGTACGAGGATAACAACCGAAAAAGGTCACGACTAAGGTTATGATAAGCTTATTGGTTAAACAAGGGCTGGTGAGGAGCTGGGGACTTAGACTAGGGTAAGCTGCTGCTGTCTTCATATGAACTGACAAAACAAAACTTCATTGCTCATTAGGCGAGCTGCCTCTGAAGAGATGAAAGTTATCCTCATTGGCAAGGGTTAGAATAGATGGAGGGTTTAGCTCAAAAATAGTTTGAGAATACAGTGAATATGAGAAACGGTGAGGATGCACTTAGACCAGAGAAGGTTCATTATACTGCCGATTTGTAAGGTAAGTGCTTCACCCTCTTACTCTGGGAACCATCTGCTCCTTTCTATGAAAAAGCTAATCTTGGCCGTGCAGACGGTTAGGATCATTGCATAGGTATTCACCTAGTGTAGCCTTCCTAAGGTTTGCCAGTGCAGGGCATGTGCATAGGAGTGGAATTATGGTTTCCTTTTCCTCTTCGTCGACACAGTCAGTCTTTGAGCATGTCTTCCTATAGTACAGTGACTGGGTAGGGTATGAACTGTCTTGGAGAGAGTTCCTGGTACCGATGGATCTGGTATCACTCTCTGAATTTGATAGCTACTCTTTGACTCTGATTTAGATGCCAGGTCACACTAGGAACGTGTTTTTTTCGAAAAAGATTACTTGATACGTACAACTTCTTTTAAAATGATTTCTGAATATGGTAGGGTCCTTCACAGATGTAGGCACACTAAATGAATACTACCAGACGTTCGTATGAAGTAAATAGGATTCTCCTTGGGTTTCAGGAGAAAAATTGTTGACAAAGTATTGAAGTATTAACCAAGTTCTTCTCCAATAGGGTACACACTATCAGTTTTGTGCCTTCGATTTTGCTTAACTTCCATACAAATGAAAGGGCGTAGCTTGGATTTTGCAAGAACTGATATTGTGTATCCAGCTTTAGTTAGTTTAGACATTTGCCATTCCATCGTTTGTGCATTTATGGGCATAGGGTGGCTCGAAACTCTTTCTAGGGAACTTGTTACACTTTTACTTTTACTCTCTCTGTGTAGTTGGTGTAAGTTTGCTTGCAAGATAAATAGGTTTTGCTATATACTAAGCCTGGGTAATAATGCCTCCTTTTGAAATTCACTGTACCACAAGTAACTTTTTCCATATTTCATACTTTAACCAGTCATGCTTTACTTTGTTTATCTTCCCCAGTTATGAAGGTAATAGTAGTAGCACTGCAGATGGTTCAACTGTCCTTTAAAAATGTACTTCTCTGGAGTCACAACCCATTTTATAAAATAGCAAATATCGCATTCCCATTTAAATTATCGACCTTTCCCTCACTTGTTCGCCCTTAAAGTGCAAATAGATACGAGTTGTACCCGCACGATCCCTCTGTATCCACTGTGTCTGCACTGGTTTCCCTTTTATCCATTCCAATTCCCCTATTGTCTTATTTATCACTGTGAAACATGTTAACTGAAAATAAATATTTATTTTTCACCCAGTGCCGCCATTCATTTTTCATTTGTATGAGTGTATCCTTACAAAGAGGCGCACTTATGCAAATAAAGTTCAAGGTCACTCTGGGCATAATAAATTCATGCTACGAACAAAAATACTCCTGAATCGCAATGGCAAATAAGTTTCTTGTGTTCGCGTTCCATAAGTAGACACATTCAGAGAAGGAATTCCAAATTAACTGCAAGTATTCTGCAATTAAATTTGTAAATTTTCCTTTCGCTTTAAATAATTGTTGAACACTTCCTTTGGCGAGGTGGAGTGTGCCTTGTTTTAGAATGTTTACCTTTTCCAATTTATTAATTAAGGGGTGGGGTGCATCTGTTCGTTATAAATTTCGTGGGATTTGTGAGCCACAGTTTGAATGAAATTCATTCTGTCTGCACGGGTATGAGGGCACGGCACCTGGGCAAATAGAGGTTTTATAAAATATGGATTATGAGCCTTAAATAGCGGTAACCGTACGAAGGGAATCCGTACATATTCTGTTGAATATTTAAATCTTTTTTTTTTCGGGAAAATATTTTCGTTTCGTTTGAATTTCATGGTAAAACTTTTTGACGTTCTAAACAAACCAAAATGAATAAATCATTTGTTCCCTTTTTTTCCGCGAAGCGGGTTATATTAAGGTGTTCAAGGGGGAGGGAGCAATTTGTTCTCAAGTCAATATACTTTAATCAGGCCTAGCAGCCACTTGAACAGAGAACTGGGGCGGATGTTATTGGTACAATCCTTAGAGCGGAGAAATATGTACATATGTGTGAGGGGTAAAAATGTATCCATAAGGAGCTAAAAATATAACATATTTTGGATTCAAGTGCAAATCATAGATTTTCTCTCTGAAATGTTGAGACCAGGGACCTTTATCAACCTTTACACTTATCTGTGCACTTCGATTCACCAAACTTCTCCTTTTTGTGAAATTCATTGCACCTAAAACAAAATTTTGCAAAGTGATAAGTATGTTTTTGAAAAGTGCAGAGTTTTGTCTGTTTGTCAAAGAATTCTTTCAATAAGCTTTGCATTTTGTGTTTAAAATTATCACAAGTTTGTCAAGCAGGATTCCCTTCGATGATCAACATCGCTGGGGGGCGGAGAAGAAAAAGATCAACGAGATCCTTCTGTAGTTTAAAATAATTTAAGATTAGAGGATATGTGAGAGAATAAAAAAAACAATAACCAATAGAAAAATGCTCTGAATTCTGTGCTGAGTTAAGTACATATTCCTTCCATCCTTACATCTTCCGATACAGAAAAAAGTCATAGCTAACGTTTACATGCTCGTATCTGAAAATGTTGACAAATCCATGCTAGTTTACTCAGACGTTGATGCAGAATTAACCTCAGAGAAACTACTTCGAATTACCTTAATGGATAAGTGGCCACCAAAATTTAACTTCAGCTAAAATTTGAAGGTAAAATCCGCCAAAATTTGGAACAGAACAAACCCAGATTTACTGCCGACTCTCATACATGGTACACCGATGGATCAAAAACAGATGAAGGACTTAACAAACAGGTATGGACAAGTGTAACTTCCTATTTCAAGGGGAAATCTTTGCTATAGAACTACAAATGTCTCAAAGAAAATATCAACATATATATGGCAAACAAGAACATTTGCATTCTTCTTGATTGCAAAGCTGCATTTCTAGCCATTGAAGCCTATAGAATTACATCAATACTAGTATGGGACTGCCTCCAAGTACTCATGTCAAACAGGGATCATCTCATCTGAGTCTCAGGATACAGCGGACATATAGGAAATGAGATTGCAGACATACTAGCCAGAAAAGGATTCGCTTCGACCTTCATGATGTCAAGACTATTCTGTGGAAAATTTATCAACACTGCGAAAGGTTCTTTTAAAAACTGGCTGGAAACCAAAGCTCACCATTACCTACTGAAGGAAACATCTCCCTCACAAGAAGGAAGCAAGTTTTAGGTCTGATTAGAATAACTACTTTCGTATAACTACAGGACTCCTCACTGGACATTGTTAAGTCAAAAAACACCTCATGGCTATTAGATCATCTCAAGATACCAGTTGCAGAATGGGTAATGAGGGTTAAGAACCAGTAAAACATATTGTGTGTCACTGTCACTGTCTAATAAGAACATGTCATCATCACTTAGGTAAACTCTGCATTGAAACAGAAGATAAACGTATCTGATAGTGTACTCAAAGATCTACTTGGATTCATCAGAAACTCGGGTATCATAGGAGAGCTCAAAGTTTGGAGGAAATCAAAACAGGGCCGTCTGTGGCTGCTGTGATATGGTAACATCCTCCCACCTCACACCCATAACCTGCACAAGAATATTCTATGCCATCATTGCTCACATAGGTTTCACTTTGCAACTTTGCAAAACATGGTTATAAATGCAAAGTTTTCTTGTTATTTTCTGAAATGCTAATACTTTTCATTTTTCAAAGAAGTCGAAAAAATTGGAAGGTCGTGCCTACTCTCCAGTGTAGAGTAATGGTACTTTACAGGGAATGCATTTTTTGAAAAGTTGCAAAGTACAAAGTGAAAAGTAGTTGGGAAACAGGGCCCAGCTCAGCAATAAAGGTAATGAAAATCAATAAATTTCAATTTATGCAAATGTGTACATTAGATTCAATGAATGACTGGTTACAGCATATATCATAGATGCATCTTACTGTAGACCCGGTTATAACGTATAACCAACTCAGCAAGGTATTTTCAATATCCACAAACTTTGTACTTCGCAGAATGTTTTGAATTTTATTCCATCATTTTCTACACAGACCAAGTACTTTGAATATCCAAAGATAGATAGCTCAGAATACTCGATGAAACTTGAGCAATATTTTTCACCTCCTATCACTCAGACTGACTTCCTTCCCAAAACCATCACTCTCCCTTCGACTATTTAGAAATCAAATTGAAAATACCATCCATATATCTGTTTGCAGCTCTTTTAAAAATTCACTACCACTTGACATATTTATTATTAAAATCATTTCCATTTATCCAAATCTATTACGAATAATTAAATAAAATTAAACCGCCGTATTATTAGCGGTCCCTTTGTTTTTGTACAAATATTCGAGAGCAGATTGGTTTGGAATGCTTTGGCATAGGTATATCCGAATCAATTAGGAATAATCAAATTCATTTTATGTCAGAATGATACACTGTACACAGAATATGGTCATTGTTTGGTGAAGGTTTATGCAATTAGACAGGTTTATGGGTGATGATAGTTTTGGATTATAATTATTTTCAATGCATACATATGTTAGGTTGATCAGTGTCATAATACATGCATGGAAATGAATTTCAAACAAACCTTGGATTTCCACTTAACTCAGCTTTGGCTAGAATCTGCATGAAACCACTTCCGATAGTTGATTCAAGTTAATCGACTTTGTGGTCGGTCAAAACCTTGCCATAGCTAGCTCGCATTTTTCACGGTTCTATGTATACAGAAGAGAACATGAAGGGTTTTTTGAAGGGGCACTCATTGATACATCCGAACATTCGGAAGAGTCAACATCTATTCCGAACAGGTAAGGTACGGCTGCGGCTATTCAGAACTTCGTAACCATGAGACAAGTTGCCCTACGGTTACAATTCCAAGAGATCGCCATAGATCGCTCATCAGGTCCTACAACATCTCCATCAAGTTCAGAAGACTAGAGCATATAGTGTCAAAAAGCCTTGGATGTGCTCGCTTCTGGAGACTATCACAAGGTAATCCCTGAATCGGCGAAGAATGCCGGCATGAAAAACAAAATAATAGAAGGCATCCGGTTCTAAGATTTGCCAGAGGAAAACTTACAGAAAAGTTACAATCCGCCTGGAATGGATGGTACAATACCCCATCCTTCATCCTTTGAAGTGATGTTGGCATGCCCTAATGCTATTGGAAGGTTTGGAATGTTACATACAAAATGTCATCAAAACTGGTTTTTCAATGGAAACGCCTCCAAAAAGTGGGCGTGGGTATGGATAATGTACATACGGTTGAATTGTAAAGAGTTTGAGTGCTTGAGGTTTAATAATTTTTTCGATTTCATGTAAAATAGTGATAGGCGTGGTATTTTCAAAAGGCCAGATATGCTTGTCATTTAGGGCCAAACAGTTGGAACTTACTGACCACTTACTTACAGTTTTAGGCCAAATTTTTAAATTCTAAGACTTACCATATCGATACTTACCATACTCGTGTTTTTGTTGTTTTCAAGACTACCTCTTACAGACTTTACAGAAAAGGCCTTACAGCAACATATCCAGTTTTTGTAAGGACAGCAGCCATTAACTCAAACCAGTTGCTGGTTCTTTAAGGTATTCAGGATATGCAATTTTTTTGTACACTTTCGTGAACAAAGGGAAATACTCAACCCGTCCTTGTTTTCATGCCATCGGTAATTAAAATCAAAAATACACCCATCGTACCTTCATCCCGTAGGCAGTAAATATATTTATGTATTTAGAAAATTGTGTAAAGTTCCAAAATTGAAAACACCCTCAAAATAGAATATCCACTCCGAAGCAAAACCCTTTTATAAATTTCAAGCAATTAATCTAAAATGAATCGCCATTAGCAGGGATCTATTTAAATTGCCACAAAGTCGTAAAAGTCCGCACAACAGGCACCAATTAAAACTTCCTGACCGATCCCTTTTTTGAACGTCGGATATCCTTCTCTCAACAGGTGGTCTCGCACAGTCGTCCCTGAGATCTCATCCATCGCACACATACACAAACATTTTCAGCAGAAACTTAACGGCCGTATTGACATTAAAATGTGAGCAACATTATCCCTTAGGACCGGATCCATTGTCCTTTGCTTTTCCAGACTCCCCGCCAACGAATGGATCTGTGACAACTGATACAAGTCTGCATAAAAGTCCATCCCTTGGGACGGTACCGGGTTAAAACTAGCCGACACCTCAGTGCAATCGATAACTGCGGTGCGAAGTGGTGTCACCAAAAGTGTTGAGTGGTTAGGCTTCAGTAACCGAACAACAGGATGTGAGAACCTTTAATTTCCATGCACATGAATTCTTAACTCACCGGTTTTTTATTCTCCACCAATTCCCGCATCAGAAGCACTGCAGTGCGACTACCTGCCAGCAGATTCCATCTCGACCAACCGAAGTTATATGACCGCCCTAGAGTGGACATACAGGCATATAGGTGCATTTCCATGACGTAGTTCTTTTCGCAGGAACCTTCCGTGTAGCAGAATGCATCCTGCTCAGGGAATATATCGACAGCGGATCCGATTAGAGTTGATTTGAGCTCAGCTAGGGAGAGTGTTTTGCCAATCATTTCGGTGAGAGTATCGGTTGTGCCGCCCTGAAAGGAATTCACACAGTACCCACTGGGTGTGATGGTTATGTCCAGGCTGATTATGGACGCAGTGAAGCTGAATTGAATTGCTCCTTCCCTAAAGTAAAGCACAACAAACAACTTTATGGAAAACAGCCTTTGTGCAAAATTCAATTTACAGTCTTGAATCCGGTTTCAGTTCCCACGTTTGGTAGGGCATATTGCTGTATCGATTCAAGGCGAACCCAAATATTCCTATAACGGTTACCATAAACAGAGCAATAACAACTGGAGGTGGAATGAATTTTCGAAAATGTCCAACTCGTACGTACCTAAACGTCCGATCCGGAATTGAATGGCAAATTTGTCTTCGTTGAATTTCGTGTCGTGGACATCTCTGGTACTCCATTTCCCAATCGATGCGAGTTGGGTGTCGCTGTTATCCTTTTGCCTGAAACGAAGAACAATATCCTTGTATGACTTTTAAATTGAGAATTGTTGAGATTGGTTTTTGGGGGAAGTTTTTCTATTTTGCTGCTGGGAGAGGAAGCTCTAAGCTGGGACATGATTCAATTTGTATGAGGTTCAATTTTCGAGAAAAGTTAATAGCTGTGGGGGTGTTGCGAATGATGCAGTGCTTTGAATAATATATACCTTTGTCCAGGGATATACTTGAGAGCAAAGTTTGAGGAGATGAGACAAGGAATTTATTTTAAAATTTCATTTTAATACTTGAACAGGTGGGAAGGAAAAAACTTCCGGAAACGAGGAAAGTATTCTGAAAAACTGTGTCAAAAATCAACGTCCAATTAATTTATGTCAGACTTTGCTTAGAAAGGATTTTAACTAAATGTGTCGTGGTTCTCAGGGTATGTAGTGTCTATTGTACTTCTATCAGGAAGTTTGGGTAAAGTTCGATAAACGAGACTCAGTTCACTTCATTATCATTTAAGATTCTTCAGGACACTTGGAGATTTTAATTTTGTTTTAAAGTAGCACTATCTATGAGTTAGGAAGCGATTCAGCTAGGGTAAATCAGGATATCAATTAGCCGTCTGCCTAAGCACAGATTCGCTAGGATCCATCTCGCGTGGTATAGGAAAAATTAAAATAATTAAAAATTCTTGTAAAAACATTCCGCATACGCCACCAAAATAGTCGCACTCTTATTGTTTTTGCCTACTACTGAGGCGATTCGGCTCGGATAAATCAGTACATCAATTGGTCGGCGGTTTAGACATAGATTCGCCAGGATCCTGCCTCGCATGGTAAACCAAAATTGTAAAACATTCAAAATTCTATAAAAAATATTCCGTATACGCCACCGACACAGTCAGATTCTTGTTGTTCTTGCCTCATGCTAAGGCAAATCAACTCGGATAAATCCGGATATCAATTGGTCGGCGGCTTAAGCACATACTCACTATGATCCTGTCTCGTGGTATAGGAAAAATGAAAAAAATATTCCGTATACGCCACCGATATAGTCACGCTCTTACTCCTCCTGCCTCGTGGTGAGGCAATTCGGCTCGGATAAATCCGGATATCAATTAGTCGGCAGTTTAAGCACAGTCTCGCTAGGATCCTGCCTCGCATTGTATAGAAAAAATGAAAAACATTGAAAATTCTTGAAAAAATATTCCGTATATGCCACCATATAGTCACAACCTTGCTCTGTCTGCCTCGTGTTGAGGCAATTCAGTTCGGATAAATCAGGAGCTCAATTGGTTGGTAGTTTGAGCTCAGATTCGCTAGGATCCTGCCTCGCATGGTATAGCAAAAATGAATAACATTGAAAATTTTTAAAAAAAATATTCCACATACGCCAGCGAATACGACTTTTTCCATTACAACAGTTGTCTGTGAGAAATTAGTCATTGCAATCATTTGAGACACCAAAAACCATTTTTACAGGATCTTTCTAAATGCATTCGCCTCATAAAGATCTTTTCTTTAATCTGAAGTATAATTGCAAATTTTTAAAGGACCTCTTGTAGTTGTTCCTAATTAAGTGTCTCTCAAGTTCATCACTCCATTGAAGAGACTTCAAGTGGGATCTTCATCCTTTGCGCGTTTGATTATGGGACACGACCTACAAAAACATCCTGGTGACAAAATTTTTAATGTAAAGGACGATACTATCATATCTCTGTTGCAGCAAATATTTGTATTTCCTATTACAAACCAATTTTCAAATGTAAACTAATTCTCATATCATGTAATTAAAAAATATATCCAGGACACCGTGCAATCTATCTGGCACAAGTCCTTATTTAATGAAATCATTACACGAGCCCAAGTGCACCCTAGTGTATCAAATGAAACCGTCAATGAAAATTAACAGCTACAGCTTAATCCATTTTCCACCTCACCAGCCACCCACAGTGCTCTCTAATTAAATATCCCCAAAAATATCCTAGCACACCAGAAATAACAAACAAAACAGGACAAACGAACAAACTAACACATACCGCCCCTTAATTACTATGCGTACACCCACTGTTGGTTTTTTATTTATCCGATTTCCTTTTCTCACCCATTTTCATTGTCATCTGGCGCATCCGCAATTTGCTGTTTACTCAAGAAATCCTCATTATCTTCATACTCGGAGCTGCTTTCAATTTCGCAGGATTCCGCGTCTCCTCCCTTCCTGTCGTCGTTAGGCTTGACTTCTGATCCTTGAATTATAACAATGCCAGACAGTTTTCTCTTTGGACCATGCTCAGGCGAAAGGAGCACCATTCCACCTTCACCCTCATCCTCATCACCATTCGGCGATGATAGATTTGAGGAGATTTTCATCATATGCTCATCCCAGGAGGGCATCTGAAGTTCACACAGGCGATCCAGGTCCTTGACGTAGAGCCGCATTCATATACCAATACGAGTACAAAATATGTATGTAAAATGAAAAACTTTTATTAAATCTATTCCACGAGAAAAATTTGAATTACCCACCTCCAGGAGTTGCGAGAACATATAGCCCGTTGTAGGAGCTGGAGCTTTTGTTGCCATGCCATTACCCAGAGTGTCTTTGTGGTGTTTGTTGTCGCCGAACTTCACCCTCTTGCGTGCCTCCTCGGCATCTTTGTCAACGTCAACGTCGTCGTCCTCCTTATCAAAACGTTTAATTTGGAGGATTTTTTTGAAATTGAATTGAGGATAAAACTCCCTCGGTGAGCCCGTATCTATGAGGCTCTCAGTAATTGGCGCTGGAGTTTTCATCTCGTCTAACATGGAATCCGTATCGACTTTTAGCCGGGCCAAACAGAGAAATGTAACTTTTGGGCTGTAATCATTTGTGTTACATTCCATGCGAATAGAGTATCCCTCCGGCAAACGGGGAACAACAAATTCTTCCAGGAGACCGTATATATCCAGGTCGGGTGGTATGTCGTGCATATCAAAATCTTTGATACATCTTACCGGCAGTGGGTGGGTGGTGGAATTTTCCGAATCGAGTCGGCCGGTGGATTTCTTCAGGTCATTTCGTGTCTTACAAGACTTCTCGGCAGCCTCTACAACAGCCGTCGACGAGGTACCGACCTTTTCATCATTTTCCGATTGAGTTGTTTCCTCTGCGGTTTCCCATCGGCAAGCGATGGGTGGTTCAAACCAGAGTACGGAATTTGGTAATCTACAGGATATTGAATGGGAAACATTGGGTAGAACCGAAGGGATGAGGAAGTGGTACCACCACAGGGATGGATGGAAGGAGCATAACGAATGGAAGGATGTTTGAATAGAATAAATGCGAAATAAGCGTATTAAAAAAAAAAAAAAAACCAACCAACGCGGATTGAATAAAATAAATAAACATAAATACGTAAGTGAATCGCTGTTTAACGAGATCAATTTATTGCTTTATAATATGCACTTAAGTATGATGAAAAAGGCGTTAAATATAGGACTTTTCTTCGTGATAATTGGGCACTCCAAGGGCTTGGAGGATGAGGAGGAGGGAAGTTAAGTATACGCCTGAGTAAATATTTATGAAGATTTGTAGAGAACTCTTGTTATTTCATCGGATTCAACGTTAAGTAGAATACCAAATGAATGGAATGCTTGCCGGCAGGTTCAAAAGGATTCTTATTAAAAGAAGAAAGGAAAAAAAAAAAAAAGGAAAAGATAAACTTTCAAGGAATTGAATAAAACATTATTGTGTTCTGTCGTTCAAACGTAGCCGTTTCGATAGTGTGCTTTAGAAAATACTAGTGAAGTACAATTTAAAATTTATGAGATCCATGAAATCGATCGATATTTGGGGATGAAGAATTTAGGGAAGCGATGACCATTTGGAGTGTTTATTTCTTTGAGTTTACAGTGACAATGTTGGGTTATAGTCAGAAAACCTACAGCGAAATACTAATGGTGGCGTAGCAAAACAGAATGCGAACCCTTGTTAAAATCGCATCTGTAAATCACTTATAGAACAACAGATACAAACGGGATGAATGCATATTTAATAACACCATGTCGAAAGAAATACCAGTACATATGTAAATATGTAGGAGTTTCCTGGTTCCAAATCTGGCACCTAAAGGGACGATTGATTTCGAAAAATCAGCTAGAAAATAACCCTGATTTTATTGAAAGACTCTTTCTAATGAGGTTTACTGACAAACCGGTCTGTTATTATTACTTATATAAATATCCAAACAGAAACATTACCAACTACTCACTACTTAGGTATCAATATACCGTGTATCTCTTCGTTGGCATCAGGTCTCATTAAGTCCAACAGGTCCAAAAGACCTAGAACCTAGTCTCTTACAACTATTTCCATTGTTCGGGTAATACTCGTCACATAAATGAAAGGAATCTACTGTTTAATGCCATGTGTCCGGAAAAGATTCTTTAGAAGTACCTTTGTCATAACAGTCCTACTCTTAGATATTCGTCAGATATTCGCGAGATCACCGTACTTGCACTAATCCCTAAGCTATAGAACCAATTAGAATCGAAAAAATAGTCCACGACTGGGTCGCACGTACTTGTACCGTAATGCTATATGTGAGTACAGTACCTGGCCGTATTATTAGACCCAAACAATATATTAAAGAGAAGAACACATTTTGACCAAAAAACCAAATTATTTCTAATAAATTAAAAACAAAAAAAAAAAAATGGATTGAAGTACGATTTTTTCCAGTATTTTGTGTGTGGACCTTTAGCTGTGATAAGTATCCTCACAATTCGAGACATGCTCCCTATAAATGATTGAATGGTGTCCTGGATGATTATTCCACTCAATGTGACTTTTCCTATGAGGTCCTTCCTCGTGCTAATAGCACTTTTAGGCACTACCCGCTTAATGCCAATGCAAAATTTGGATTTTTGGCACTAATGCATGGTGTCCCATCATGAACAGAAAATGTTTTTTCGCATACAGAAAGCAAAAAGTTTGGATCTAAGAATATGGCCAGATTATGAGGATTAATATTCAAGTCTTTCTGTTCTTGCACATCAGGGCATTCCGCATTTTTGATGGAATCATATATATATAAAAAAACGCCTTAAAAAAGTGGGCGTTGTTATTTATGGTGTTTGGGTGAATTATAGAATATTGTAAGGCCTATTAATTTTTTTCAATTTGTTGGAAGTGAATCCGTTCAGCTACAGCCAGACAGGCCGACAAAAAACAGACAGAATTAGTAAACACACTTTTTCGGACTTGTCCCTCACAGCAATGTCAAGTTGAATTAAAATCTTGATTTCGAAATTTTTTAGGAAACTAAGACTTTTGTAGGTAAAAAGTAAGCAATAGGAACTTAAAGTATGTCTGGTTTTGAGTATCGGCATTCAAATGTCCTCTTTACAATGGATTTCCTTGGAACTCTTTATTGTTTTATCATACTAGCTTAGAGTTTTATAGACCCAGTTATTAGCAAGTGCTGTATGTTAGTTGATTGTTAAGACCTCCATTTTCATATATGGAATTGGCATGCTTCGATCATAGATACTTATGAGCTCACAATTTTACTGGCTTTGCCTACTGTCTTGTTACAGAAACCGAAGGTGAATTGAGGTGGCGCCAGCTAAAGCCAACACATTTAGACCACATAGATCTTAAAAAATTAAAATCTAGTAGACACCTTGATGGCAGAACATTGAAACTGTCCTCGGGCTTATACGAACACGGCTGCTAGATGCATAAGCTGAAGCAAGGATATAAGTGTAAAGCAGATGACCCTGTGGGACACTTTTCACAATATTGTAGCCTCTTTTTGACTCAATTCCTAAAAGGGGCTTGTTTCGCACTATCTCTGACATTGCGGTAGCTTTTTTGAAATAGAAATATTACACTTTGAAAACTGGTTTAATGGTGTACTGCCACTGGACATTTGGGGCCTGGTCTAGTTCATAGACGGATTGAAGACGCAACTTAGAGTTGAAACTTGTATCTTTGCACCATTTGTATACCATTTTTTGTTTTGATATATATGGGTACCACGGTACTGTAGGTTGAACTCAATTCCATTGAGATCTGAACTTTGTTCAGTTTTACTCATAATATTGAGTGTACTAGGATATTTATTTTCTCAGATAGCCTTAGAGCACTTAAAGCACTCTTTCCAGTTCAACGGATTCTGTATCTGATTCAGTTAGGATACCTAATTTTCTTGCCAGAGATAACAAGCTTCAACTCGGATGGATCCCGAGTCATTAAAGGATTACAAGCAGTGAATCCATCGATGAACTAGCTAGAACTGGCTTAGCGTCTACTTTCATAGGAACTGAACGCTACTGTGGTATGAACTGGGTTCCCTCCATAGTCTACTACTCCACTTGGAAAATGTTTTGGGAGACAATTCAAAAGCCTAATCAAGTGCTACGTCTCTTCAACTTAATCTACCCTGATAATACAATGTTTTTTTGGGTCGCAGTGTCAGCCATGTAAGTCAGGGTCAACTCAAGAAACAATTACATTTTCTTGAAGACGACAACACCTTTATTAAAATTTCATCAAGCGAGTAACCCTCAATTTTTACATTCTTAAAGGAATCAACAACATTTTCATTATAATCCATACGGTCCAACCCCTTGCAAACGTCTGACAAACATCCGAGAGTATATCTGTCATCATAGGGTTTTCAAATATTTTGTACAATTCATACGGCAATTCATTACAAATATTTGAGAAATTTCGACATACGTTCCACCAACCATATTTTCGTTTCACTTCACTCATGGACCCGATAGCAGTATAAGTATAATGTTCACCTTCATAAGTGGAAAGTCATGTATGTAGATACTTTAGAAAACGAGTTGCAGCAAGTGCACCAAGTCTCAAAAGACTGAGTTTCAGTAAAGCAAACCACGACAAAGAATCTCTTAACTCATTAACGAACAATATCAACCCAAAATCCCCAAGATGATAATTTTTTCGCACAACTGTCGAAATATGTCACAAAAAAGCAAACATGCCATGCCTTTTGTGGTAAATACTACATTATTCCCAAAGCCTCGGCAAATAATTAATACGAAACAGTTTTGCGGTAAAAGGGGGATATTTTGATGATTTCCCAAGGGACTGTCATCTGCTACAGATGGAAGCTGTCAAAGGAAAGGGTTTTTCTTTTTGGTCTAACGATGGAATGCTTCAGGGAGGAGGACAATACTCCTTGTCTCGTAAATAATGCATGAGATGTGTAGCCACCTATTTATTGTACAGAGATTTCTAAAGATTTCTAAGCTGTCCTTTATTTCTGTGTGGACATTACCACAGTAAGGTGGTGAAATAAGCAGTTACGTGATCAAATAAAGAATAGTGGTGATTTGTTTTCTTACTCCACAGTCATGGATCCCAATTTTTCCAAATTTGTTTCAATGAAACGCATTTCCGCTTCGATTTCTTCCGGCAATCGACGTACACCCGGAAGTGGTGGTGGTGGCGGTTTATATGTCTGATGGAATGGTTTTCTTGTCAACATGCTTGGCGACACAACTAAAAGCATTCATTTGCCAAGCTATATCCAGTCTTCTACATGTGTAAGCCAAAAGCTATAACTTACTTGTTCTGGTGAATGATGATGAATTCAATCGTTTGTCCTGCTGCGGTTGATCCAAAAAATCGACCATGAACACACCTCCAATAATTCGATATTTACGTAGGTTCACATCGAATTCACCCAATTCGGACGTGTTCAGTCCCATAGCCTTTCGGCGCGCCTTATTTAGCTCATCCTCATAGTCATTGTATATCTTATCGATGTCAATCTTACGAGGTGTGGTCGGTTCATCCGGTATTGTACTTGGATCGAAATCGGAAATCGGTAATTCAAGGGATGCCTCATCGAGCATTGATTGAAGGATTTCTTTGCGTTTTTTCCATTCTTTCTTCGTTTGAAGGAGGATATCTGTGGAAGGAGATTACTACCAGTGTACACTCCCTAAACATAAATAATTATACTTAAGTGTTCCTTTCTCTGCCTTGGTATGTTATAAGTTGGACAGTAGTCACTAAAGTGGTCATAATTCAGCCAGAGGCCACGGAAGGCACAGTTGGTGATTTTCACCGAGGGTGGCAAAGTTATTTGCATATTAATGGCAGGAAATTCTATTTCGGTATGACGAACTTCTTCGGTCTTGACTTTTGTATCTTTTGGAGTTCTGGGTAATTCTGTTTTGTTTATTGAATGAGAAACGAATTTATGAATGTTAACTTACGCCTGAGCATCAACGCAAATTGTCCAGATTTGACTTTTAAAAACGCTCGAAAGGTAGATGTGTTTGGAGACTCCTGGTTTGTCCGTCCTGTGGAGGGCAAATCAGATTCTTTTATCAGTGGACAGTGCCAGTGACATTCTATACGTTACTCACTAACTACTGCGAGTATCTTATAGAGTTACTAACTAATGAGAGGAGATGCACATGCACAAACACTTACACCATGTCTCGTTCGATGTGCGACAGAGTCTTGTAGGTAAACTCATCCAGGTAATCCCTGAGAAAATCTCTAATTTCCGTTTTCAATCTAGTCAAATCGTTCACCGTACTTATTAACTGCTGCGGATCACCAATGGCATCATCAACTTCCGCCAGTATCTGCACATAATAATATAAATTTAATATTCCATTCACCTACACATGTGGATAGTCCTTTCCACTGCTCAATCACTGCTGCAAGACACTCACCCCAAGGACTTCCTTTATACGACCTGCATACAAATCTCCTAAATTACCCTGCTGCCTCTGCAAGTTGCTTCGTGTCAAATCCGGAATATTTGAATCCTGTGTGAGGAGCGTACGTTCATCGGTTTTCAACAACCAATTGCGTTCGTCCTTGCGACGAGTTTTAATGTCTGCTCTCCACATGTGAATGTATTTTCGCAAATCACTTGGGCAATTAGCGTTTGGTAGACCATTGCACCGCATGAACTTCTCCCATTCGGTGTTTTCTTTTTCCTCCTGTTTGATGGCTTCAATTTGCGAACGGATGCTGGTGAAATATTCCATGCTGGCTTTTAGTTGTTCGCGTCGCTCTTTGTTTTCAAGGATTTCAACCCGCTGACGCTTCTCGGCTTCCTCACGTTCGATTTGTTTCCGCTGGCGTTCCTCTTCGACTTTTTTTAACCTGGTTTTTGGTTATTTTTTTTTTTAAGAATTTTTAATCTGTTGTCGTGATTGGGTGTTTATTAATTTACTTCTCTTTTTCCATTTCGATGCGTAATAGCTCGGCTTGTTCGGCCTCGAGGCGGGCCTTCTCCTTTTTGGAGAGCTTCTTTTTTGGCGGCTTGAAATAATTGGATTAAATTTAAAAATTTATTTATGGATTTATATTATTGTTTGGTTACCATTTTTAACAATACGCCCTGGTTCGCTGGATTCGACTGAGGAGCTTGTTCTGTTATTGATTAAACACTACTTGGAGTTCCCATGGTTGTGAGGGGAACCCAAAAGTATACTCAAACACTCAGTGGTTACTTGAAAACATATTTGTATTTGAATAATGGCAGCAATCATCTTGAAATCCACTTTTCTAAGATTATACTTTCAAATGTTCGTACTGTTTTGAATGTATTTTCGAAACATCTTCTACTGTGTTTAATGAGGAACAGTGGGGCCCTAAATTGTTGCAGATGTTTCCTCATTTTCGAACGAATATTGAAGGCTCTGGTGATATGTTCATTTGCTGCAAGTGAAGTACAAATTTTAGTTTATTTACACGTATATCTGTAGCAAATTAAAATGAAACCAGAATGTGCAGTTCATGAATGAACTAGTTCAAAAAAGAGATCGAAAGAAGTGATTTAAGTGAACTAGTTCCCAATGTAATTTTAATTAATTTACTTCAGTAGTTTAATCCAGTTCAGTAGTTCATTTAGTTCAGTAGTTTAATCTAGTTCAGGAGTTCATTTAGTTCAGTAGTTTAATCTAGTTCAGGAGTTCATTTAGTTCAGTAGTTTAATCTAGTTCAGGAGTTCACTTAGTTCAATAGTTCAACAAGGTCTGGTATAATCTGCATACAAGTAGTTCAGCAGGAACAATTAAACTTAATTGAGTTCTTTTTGCTTTGTGTGTTTCATTTGAGTTGCTTTTGTTAAATGAATCAAACGAAGGAACTAGTTCAGCAAACAGATTTGAACTAAACTAAGGACTCTACGATCTGAAATATATTAATATGCAGAAGGCGGTAAAATTTCAATACAAACATTTGTGGCTACAGAGACATCTTAAATGGACAAATGTTACCATACACCGAATGGAAGTGGCACTACTTTAATGGATGTTTCAACATGAACATGAGCCGAAACATTCATGGAAGCTGGTCAAAAAGTGGTGTCAACCAATTCGATTCAAGTTTTGGATTGGCCCCCCCCAATTCCATGTAAAATCTCTTTGGCATCTTAAAGCCTATAGTTGGTAATTAAGACTTCAAAAATAAGGATGAGCATATGACATATTTGAAAACGAAATGGAAATTGATACCAACATTGGCAAGAAGATACCTAATTAAGTCTAAGTCCCGTAGATGTTTCCGTAGATATTCTCGGGGATTATTCTTGCCTTACTCGAATGTTTGGCGTCTTGGATCTTCGATGTTCTCACAATATACTTGTTTCATCAGAAATAGGCTTAGTCTTAGCCCGCATGACATAGCCAGACTGAAAAATATGGAAATATGTTACGTATACGCCACCTGGCATGTACTGAGTCGATTCAGCACAAAAAAATCAGAATATCCATGGGTCTACAATTTGAGCACAGATTATCACTAATCCTGGCTCGCACGGCATAGCCAGAATGAAAAATATGAACAAAAATGTTACGTATACGTCACCGAAATAGCCACATTCGTGCTATTCCTGACTTGTGCTGAATCGAATCAAGACCATCTTGATGCAAATAGAGCTTTTGCGCAAACAAAGATTTTGCTTCTAACTAAAGGTTGGAGTCCTGTGTTAAAGGTAAGCTGTCCTTGTCATACTGAAGGTATCTGAGATAACATTTTAGTTTTTTTAAACTAATGATAGGGTTTGGAATGCGTGGAATTATGAAAGCTAAGAACTACAAGGTCCTTTTTATGTTCTAGATCGATAATTTTTTTTCTATAACTTTTGAATTAACATTTACATTTTATGGAATATGATTCCAAACCCCGAGAGGTCTCAAATCAGGAATCGTTGAGGTCAGACGTTATCACTACTTTTTCATAAAGATTTCTAGCAAAATTTGCATCGCTGCAGGGAGTGTGTATAAAGTGGAACCGTGTTGTTGGATCCACATGTTCTCTAGGTTGGGCACAGGAACGTTTTTCCAACATATCCCGATATCGAAGAAATTTGGCCCAATGATGACGTCGGCCAAAGTGCTGTAATTGTCTTTGGTGTATCCATGGAGATTTATTCTGTTTTTCAACAAAGCCAGTCAAGTCGAAATGTGGTTCATTGCTCATTTTTACCAAAATTGGTGGTAACCTATACTGCGCTGTGGAACTTGAATTTTGCCATAGCTCACTATGGACAATACTGACCATATTTTAAAGCCTTGTTAAAGCCAAAAACAAATGATATACTATTGTAACTTAATACCCGATAGCCTACATAGTGAATATTGAAATAATGATTCTATTTTTTGTCTGCTACACAATCGATGTAAGGTCAGAAGTTTTGGTCATCATTGGTTGTGTTGAAAGCGATTCATTGTGGATTGCATAAAGCTTACATTTTAATTCCGATTTTTACGCATATTTTGCGAAATTTTTTGGTAACCAATATATATTTTTAAGTTGCAGAGAAATGTGAAACTTTGTGTTTACTACTGGTATACATGTATCATTCCCTTCGTTTAGTTAGTTTACCAACAATTTGTTGTTTTGTTGAAATTTTTTTGAGGTCAGTTTTTGAACAGTTTGTTCCAACTTCTTAATACTAACAGAGACTTGGTTACAAAATGACGAGAGGCTGGACGTTTCTAACTTCAATTTTGTTGAGCAATTTAATTTTCCAAATATCAGAGCTAGAGGAGTAGCTTTTACAGACAAGTGAACATTTGTTGTTTTGGAATCGTACACGAACAGACTTAATTATGATGGTAACCATCTATTAGCATTCTAAGTCAATATGAGATTCTTTTCTAAAGCTTCATTCTTTTCTATTGTATCTGACCCACCTGCCAGTTTTGTCTATATTTTAACTTTCAAGTTAAAATACTTTTCTGTGCGACAGTCGAATAGTGATAAATGTCATCCAAACCGAAATGGCGAAGAAACGAATTGGTCTGAAACATAAGGCTGTGTTCACAGTCAAGCGATTCCGCCTTACGCGATGCGATGCGATTCGCAGCCAGCAACCAATTACACTAGAGATGCCATTCTCTGCTAGCGTTCATGATGTATCGATTTGGCGAAAAGCAAATTGAGCGACTTCAAGTGACCGACGAGAACGACTGTCAAAACATGAAAACAACGCAGTCCTTCTGTCAGAAATATTGCTTAAAATCGCGCGAAAGACATCGCGTTTTCTCTCGATCATGACCACATCCTAAGAGCCAGTTCATACAGGACTATTGGACTGGATTTTTTTTCTTTTTTTGACGTTAACTGGCGAGGGGAGAAGCGGACATGTCACAGGCTACCAAATGAGATTTTCAGAATTTTTAATTTCCTGGATTTTTCTTTTGACGTTTCGAAGGCAAAAGCGTGGAATAAAAATGTAAAAACTGAGAAATTCAGGAACTAATCCAATTTATTTGATGTGAAAAGCATTAGCTTAGTTATAAAAAGGATCAATTCTTGTAAAGCTAACCAATTTTACTTGATATCAACAACTAATTCGTATTAGACAATCCAGTCTATCAGTTCTGTGTGAACAGGCTCTTAGAAGCAGGGTGTTCATGAAAGCAATGGACTCATAGAGTATCTACCTTTGGTTTCCTTACACAAGTTTTATAATCATATTCTTATCGCAGAAATACATATGTTTTCTGGTCAACTCTGAGGTCTTTCTGCATTTTTGACTTTACTACCTTGAAACATTTTTCAAGACTTGATTACAGCGCTCCCCGGATAGCTGTCTTGAGAATTTTTTTTGATCTATTTGGCTCCTTAAAAGGGAAGCTACCTACCCGTACCCGCTTCACGTAAGCAAAATGTTTGAAGTCATAAATTGTCGGTTACCAATGCTGGTTGTGGAATTAAGCAAGGGGGTACATATCCGGTTAATACTGTATTTAATTTTGAGTTTTCGATTGATGTCGGCATATTGAAACTCGTGAGCATCTCACTGACGTAGAATGTCATTTCTGACAAGTTCGGTGGTTTGTGTTTTTCAACTGACGTTCTTTTGAAGTATGGTTTGGATGGTTAAGATATGGAATATCAAGAAGTATACTCGTAGCATGCACCAAAATTATTGCTCATAGCACAGAGATTCTTATTTCCTCAGTCTTTGTTCGATTTAAGGACTTTTACAAGGATATCTCAGTCAAAGTCAACTTCGCAGAGATGAAAGCGGATTCCTAAATATTTTACCCTCAGCCCGTGTGACTCCACTGTGCGATACATTCCTGGTAAATTACATAAATATGCAAATCTATCCACCCCCCGCACAAACACATAATCAAAATACTGCCATCACTCACGTCGGAGAGAGCACATGATTACAAACATTTCCATAAGTGAATACGAAAAACTTTCACCACACTTTTGTCAACATGTGGTTATATGGTTTTGTGTGCCGCCCCCACCAGTACGGTTTCTTTTAATACGATTTCAATCGAATTGAAATAAAATTTTTCGTTTTTTTTTTTACGTTTGTTTGTTAAAGATATAAACACGCACACGGAATGATTTATGTATGCTTTGCCTCCACCCGAATGTCGCAATAATTAATATCACTGCTATAATTGAGTCGTCAGTCTCACGGAGTGGCACTTATCTGCAGGCCGTAGTCGGAAGTGATATCCTCACAGAGTAATTAAATAGAAAAATGTGCAGACATCAAGGAGGAGGTTGATCTCGTGATGTGTATTCGGAATGACTATGTGCGCACACACGATGGTGTAATGATTTGAATAGGTTGAGTAATCCACGTAAGAAATGGCTGTAATTTGGAAGGACAATTTATATTTGGATGTGGACATAAATAAATCGACGGAGACATTGTACTAAAGCGCAGAGAATGAGGAGGAAACACAGACTGGAAGTGGTATTTACATGGTGAAGGCAGACATAAGGAATGTATGCATCTGTGCCCAGTTTGTCTTATAAAGATGCTTTGAAGCTGGTTCATGGATCCTAGTAAAAGTATTTCAAAACAATGCTTATTTCGGATTTATTTTGGCCAGCATTTCCTAATTCTTACAACGAATTTGTCAAGTTTTTCTTCATTTACTTCAAATCTGTATAAACGTGGATCGGCCCAGTAATGAACGTGTCTGTCATACCATAAGTTCATGACATTACCCTTAAAGCTTTTAGGAGCCAAGCTATGTTCAGACGACTAGCAGATCTGTCAATGCTGTCAGTTGTACAAATGTCCCAATGATTGCTGGAAATGAGCTGACAATGAGAAACTATTTTCCAACGCTAAATTGTCAGTCCACACGCTGATTAGAATTCATCCTAAATTTTTACAACATATTGTCAGATGGCTAGTCTGACAGTTGACGGACGCTGTTTGTTCTTGTCAGATCAAAAACTGTCAGTTCAGACGGTTGATAGATGATTGTTTATGAAAAATTTGCAGAACCATTGTCAGAAGTTGTCAGACTTACAGCATTGTACGAAATATTTACTTTAGTGCGACGGAAATCTGAAAGAGTGCAACATTTAAATCGAAAAGGAAGAAAAAAATAATCAGAAATCGCAACGCAAATGCCGTACTGTTTGAACGGAGCAGGAATGGGTAGATCGCCGGCGGATAACATTTACTCACTCTGATGTCATTATTCATTTTCGTTGACAATGGTCTGACATTGATACAAAAAAAAGTTCACACCATTGGCAGACATCTCACAAATTCATTGTCTGATGGGGACCTGGCAATTCTTTCTTACATAATTGTCAGACAAAAATTTGACACGATTATCAGACATTTGGGACCAATTCTTCCGATCTGACAATCGTCTGAACATAGTATAAGAATTCATGCTACGGTAGCCTTGACCATGCATACATACATAGGTGTAAGAAGTTCGAAGAGATTGAAAGAGTTCTAGACATGATTAAACACTACTGTGCAGGCTTTAAGGGTCAACAATGCAGTCATTCTCTAATTCGCACATGCACGTGCTAGATGCAAACTTCATTTCTACATTCCTGGCTATCATCTATAGGAACCTCTAGTCTTCTAAAGACCCTCGAGGATGGTACATGAAATATTTAGAATTGAGTAATGGATGTATTCTCAGATGTCTTGTGCTGGTATCGGCTTTAATATGGAGATTTGTGTCAGCATTCCATTTCCGAATAGCTGTTGGAGAACAAGCTCAGGAGACATAGAAATCACAGCACAGCTCCGTAACACGATTTACAGGGCACGATTGGACAGGACTTTTTGAAAATATGTATTTCTAGTAAAGCGTTCTATTGGTAGTTACATGCTTCAGAAAAGTAGATCCTTCATTGATGTGCTGTCAAAATGACATTTGTGACATTTGGATGAAGTGACATTATGTTTGTGTCATCGGTACAAAAATTAGTATTGAACAAAGTGCTAATATGTTTTATGTAATGTTTTGTTTTAAACTTGATATCAAAAACGTTCAATTGATATAGTAAGTGACAGAGGTCATGAGTGGTGTATGTGCTTTAAAGACATAGTCGTGAGGACATAAATGATGATCAACATGTTGGTCAACCGTATCACAGCAGATTCCATCAGAATTGTCAAAGATTAGGCAAAATCGTCATTGAATTGCATATTTCAGAAGCATCAATTTTTCGCAATTTTAACCGAACATTTGGGCTAATAGAATGTCCATGCACGAAGCGTTTCAAAGTATATAGGACTTTTTTAAAAAGATATGCTCTATTGTGGTTAAAAATCTCAGTTTTAACTATCAACCACTCCCCGTATTGTCTTGATTTTTCACCGTGTAACTTTTACCTTTTCAAAAAAATTAATTTGGTGAAGAAAGGTAAAAGTTTTGTAGAGGTAGAAACCATCAAAAAGTTTTTTACCGACATTATAAAGGGAATTCTGGCTAACGATTTAAAACACTCATTTGACATGCTTTCAGACCATCGACTTCGCTGTTCTGAGATCGAAAGGGACTATTTTGAATAAAATAAACTAATTTGTCAAAAGCAAACATTTGTTTGTCCTTATTTCTAAGAAGTTCTGTTTACTTTGGAACACACCTTGTGTAGTTAAATTATTTGAAATGGTAAAATGAGGCGGAAGTGAACTAAAATGTTACATTTTGGGTAGTTAAAAGCTACTCCACATTTTAGATAAAGCGCTTTATCGGCTCGTCTAAAAAATAATCTTTTGGTTTTGCAAATGGCTGTCAATGTCATTATGTTTCCCACTGTCATTTTTTGCAGCTGACTTGTGGAGAGTCGGCAAATGACGTTTATTAACATCTGACTGAAAGCAAACTGCATTATCGAATACTGTGCTAATGCAGTTCTATGTACATGACTTTGGGAGCTGGCTTTTTCGACAATGCAAAGATGATGTTTCCCACTGTCAGTGGCATACAATTCTGAATGCATAGCAAATTGAAGATCACTGTATTTCTTCTTCTGCAAGCTTCTAATCACTTTATTCGTTTGTCTACGGGAATCTACACATAAAGTCAATATTTTGCAACACCTTATGCCAACTTGTTGCTCAGTCTAGTTAAACGAATAAAATTACGACCCTCAGGCGCCCCTTATTTAACAGCGAATACCTAACAAAGTCAACAACGAAAATAATATGCTCCATCAAATTTACATGTGCTCATTGCAGCGAGATTTATGTCATTAAGACTCTTGATTTATGCGTACCCATAAAACCCAGAGACTGCTCTAATTCTAGCTCCCCGCGCTCCCATCACACACAAATTTACATGTTCAAGTGGCAGTAAAACGCTAATTCTGTACATATGTACATAGAAAATTCTAAGGCACGAACCTATGTACCGCCATATATTCATATCAAAAAATAAACTTCTTGAATTCTTGCGGTGCTACAAGGTACCACCCCACGGCTACACACAAATATGCCAGGGCTCCCTTAACATGGTTATTCGCCGTAAAAAGGCACAGCATTTCCCCTATATGCTCCTGAATTTCTAAATTTTATGCAAAATTGCCAACTCGGAATTTAAAGTTCTCCTGTCCCCTAACTCAAGTAAGTACAGTCCCCATACGGAAAGAGGCCACAACAAAAGGATAACCGAACCGAAATTTGGCAGTTGACACACTTTCAAAGAGGTGTGCTCAAATTCGAGATCAACTTATTGACATAACACCTGCGCCAGGCCCCGTTTATAAGTTCACTGCTGTCAGGACGACACGGGGGACAGAGAAGACAGAGAGAGAGGGAGAGAGAAAAAAAACAAGGAAAATGAATTTCATGCATTCCTGTGGAGGTGATGGAATGGTTTATTATAGGATATCAGGTATTTTCCCCATTATGTCACGAAAGAGTGGTATGAAGAGATAATTTCTGCATAATTGATTTTCTCCATGAAAGGACGTGCCTCTGATCACACTCACTGAGGTGAAAAATAAAACACCATCGCACACAACCAAGAAATACTTATCCCTAGGTTTGTGTTCGATTTTTTTTTATTTTTATTTTAGTTCTCGTAAAGGACAACGTCCTTTGCCATTAGAAGGAGGCACATGAATTTCACCCGCCGTCCTGCCGCTGAACGGAATTAATGGCACCTTACATTCTGTAGCATTAGCGTGGTGACGAAAGCCATTTACCGAACGATTGTTGTTATTTTTTTTTTTGTTTTTTTCAAACAATTTGAATTTTTAATGATCCTGTGGATGGTGGACGAATGCGATGGAATGTGAATTGAAGTCAATAATCGAGGCCTGAAGTGTGGTTAGAGCATTTAAACGGAATAATTTTGTATGTAAATTAATAAGCCATCGAGAGCACTTGTTGTCAATTGGGAACAGGAAAAGGGGTTCGTTTGGTAATTTCCAGCAGACACGGCAAGTGTTAAAGATTGAAAAGTTTGGCGCAACAGGATACACTCAATTTAGGTGCCAACAAAGAAAAGTTGTTCCTTAATTAAGCAAGAGAGAGGATTAAGGAAAATAAAGTCGGAAAGTTTTTCCTGTGGTGGATTACTTTTTTTTGTTTACATGACAAGGCTTTCCTGTTTCTAATTAGAAAATAACCATTGAATCTGTATACAGAAATATGTATGTTTGACAGGAGATCTGATGGTTTATTTATCACAAGAAACTCGATAGCTTCCCTTGCCATTGAGAGTTTCTAAGTTTTCGATCGTGTGTGTCAGGATATCCCCTTAACGAGAATCCAAACCTACACAGTTGGTCTTTTAAGCAACGGGTTAGAGTACTCCAAGCACAATGGGTCTTCTGAGGTCCAAGTTTATAGTACCGTGAATGGAGGGTACCCACCGGACCCCAATGCTTAGTCGTCTCTTGTTTCTAATATTAAGTAGCAAGGTTTTCTTCCTTACAACTCAAACTTGCCCTGTCAAGTTCGAGTTTAGCCTTTAACGACTTCACGGCTATGAGTCTATCCTGTGCTCACAGTGCTCAGTTGTACTGAGTGCAGTTGACAATCAACGTGATCGTCACATTTTTGAGATCGTTTTACAGAGATCTAAGAAAGTGTTGTCATCAACTTGGACTATCAAAACTGTGACTGTTAACTATCTTCTTAGAGAATTCCACTCCAGATATTGAGGTAAACAATCATATATCAATGCTCTGATCTTCGTTAGAATCCTCGCATTTCCAGAGTTCCGGGTCTTTGATATCTCAGGAGTTGTGTTGGAAATTTGACTCGCATGTTTGAGCTGGAACTGTACCAATTTGTTTGAGTTCATGAACTCGTGTTGAACGTCAAAAGTGCATATTGATCAGTGATCCTTGAATGATCTTCTCACCGAAATGATGGATGTTTATCGGGCGAATCTATAACCCAGCCAAGTCGTCAGTTTCATTGTACTAAAATCTATGAATTATAAGGAATTTTGTTGCTTAAGCCCTAAAATAAGCTAAAAATCGTTAACAGTGGCTTGATATACAAGGTTTCCCTAAAGTAGGTTTATATTTGTTTAGCTTAATGCGTGAATGCAACGAATCCGATTGGCTCGGTGGGTACTTTTTCGGAAGGAGACCGATCAAAAAGTATGAAGGGATTAGTATAACACTGCAAAAACCACAATCTGGGTGACCAAGATCATCAAAAACTGTAGAAATCATGGAGAATGCCAATCAGTCTGTTCATGACGATCCGAACTTTAAGCTCGCAAGTGCTTTAAATGTACACAGATCATCATTATACCATATTTTGAACGAAGACTTAAAGCTGCACCATTATAAAATTCAATTGGTGAAAGAACTAAAGCCAAAGAATGCCAGTCAAAACTTTGACTTCCTTTAGATTGAGCTCCACGAGAGTTGACAAAATTTGGGCTCTACGCAGTTCTGATTTAACTCCTTTCGAGTTTATCTTGTAAGGTTATTTCAAATCTAAAGTTTACGCCAATGCAATGTGTCTATATGATTCGCATATCCTATGAATATTCTAAAAAAATGTTCACAAGGTCCATTATTGCACATTCTGTAAAGAAAGTGGGCGTGGTTGTTACTAATTATTGTACAAGTATATGGACTATGGTGAAATTTAAAAAAATAGTTCTTTAAGTTTCAAAAATTTGTTTGCAGTTGTTTGATCTATAGAAAGGCAAATACATACATATATCTCCTATCTATGAAGATTCTCCTATGAAATCCCATGAAATGTAATTATTTTCCACATGTTGGAGACAATTTCTAACAACTCTTCAGTGAGTTACAAGGAATCTTAAGTCTGAGACTAAATTGTAAAGGAATCACGTTTTGAACGTAGCAAGGTTAGATGTTGATTTCTGCGAATAAAGCAGACTTTCAAGGCCAACAATCATTCAACATGAAAACATGTGCACTTTTAATTTTCGAATTTTGTCCAAGGCGTGAAAAGCAGATCAAATTTTGATCCAAATTATTGTCATTACTTAACAGTGATGCGATATGATGTCTAGAATAAGAGTTGATTTGTGTGTATATGAGTTCCAGCAGGTAGAATTTCACAGCCAATAGAGTAATGTATGTTGCGTTCTTCAAACCAGCTAATGGTTAATAGCGCGTCCAAAGGGACATTTTTATTTGAAGAAGCTGTTTCACGACTGTTGCGAGAGCTGGGGCCGTCCTATACTTTTGCTGTTCTTTGCGACTTAAACTACCAGACCACAGAATGCACACCTATACGGAGACCTAACCACTGAACCATGGCACCACTGGGCAGCCACAAGGCAGGTAGTAGATAACGCCAGATACAAGAATACCTAAGAGCATCCAATTTTCCCATGCCTTTCTAGTTGATCTGTGTATATTTGCCTAAGAAAGCAAGACCTTGATAGTCCATAGATACCCGCATTGTAAGGGTCTTATATCTTATATCAAGGTACACCGAGACTCACTTTTGATAAAAGTTTCTGATTCGCAAGGTTTGACTTGACATCGAACTTCAGTAAGACTCGTCTAATTCTTTCAAAAGTAATACATGCCTTTCACCACTACGGTTGTCTCAATTCCTACGCAAGAGTCAAACGAAAAGGCGCTGAGAAACCATCAAATATAACACGACACACGAATACCACAATCCCATGAGCCAATATTTTCCAATCAGCGACACATATGAGCCACTCTTACTATTTTCTTGACAGTTAAATTGCTATGTAAAGCTAATCAAGACCCTTAGCGCTTCTAGTACAATAATAAGCCTGGTCTGGTTGTCAAGAAACCAACCTTGAACAAAGTATATGCAAAAGTCTCTTAACTCTGAAAAATGGTCGATTGGAGCTACGATTAGATCTTTTTTATAAGACAGGTTCAATGACAAGCAATGACAAAAAATAAGGCTAGGGAGTTGGCTAATTCCGAACTTGATCGTCACTCAAATACGGTTAAGTAAACATGTTTTTTAACACAATCCTTGAAAGAAACCTGCGGAACTACGATTATCATTTAGTTTCGCAAACTTTAAATAGAAGAGAGAAAATGACAAATGTCCTGACACTTTGACACTCAAAACCCCCTCATCACGACTGCTGCTGTAACCCTGATGAGTTCTTTCTCATTGCACATCCTGCCAGCTACCTCATGAGTTACGTTAAAATACAAAGCAATATGTATGATATCCTTGAAAAGGATACAAATTACGTTACCTTTATGTTTTTGAGTGCAAATTTGCCAAATGAATATCCTTCCTCCGCATAACGGGCACATCCATCATCTGAAAGAGGCAATACGTCAGATTGTCCTTCTGTATGTATCTGCATCAAGAAACACAAAAAAAAAAAGAAGAAAAAACGCATAAAAACGAAAAGAAAATATCCACATCAAGGAGGTTCCTGTTCACAGGAATCCTTCCACTACCGGCTCTCATCATTTGTCTCCTTTGACCTACATTTCACGAGAAATTAATCCAATTTGAAATTTTTAGCTTCTTTTACGCTCTTTACGTTCTATGTTTGGTTTCAGTATCCTGTCTGCAAATAAATAAGCAAAATGTAGTTTAGTTCTTACCCTACCGTAACCGTAGCTTTAGGTGGATGTTTTTATTTTTATTTTTTTTTGGTTTGTTCTCATCCTTGTTGTGCAGCATGTTCTTCATGCTTTGTCGCTCATTTGTGTTTATCTTTTATTTTGTTAGAACTAAAATTAGTTTTATAGTTTAGACAGCCATTAAAACAAGAGACCACTCAAAGTGTGCCGCCGCACGTTGAAAGTGGCGATGATGACGACCGACTATAGGCCCGGAGGAAGTTTTGTCGAAAGACAGCAAAAAAACATTTTTCTTGTCGAAGATTTCTGAGGCTTTGTTAGGGCTTTGTTGTCGGCTTATGCCCGAGGAAGTCATCACTCTATCCTTTATCCGCAAGAGAAATGACATTGACTACTTCAGGAAAAAAAAAAACAGAAAACAGAGGAAGAAGATATTTTTGAATTCCTTTCTTATTTGCATTTTTCTCCTTTTCCTGGAAGTGATAAATAGTTTTCTTTATTTTTCGTAAAAATTTGCATAATGTTAAGAGTCCTTATGCAGGATTTGCTTTGGTAAGCAGGTGCTGTGTAACACCAATGGGTTTGGGTGTGATAATGCTTCGTGGGTGTTTATTATTTTAAACCATGCTATTTCGTAAATCCATTTCGTTGCATCATAAAGCTTTGCGTGTTGGCTGTAATGGCACAGGAAAAAAAAACTACTTTGGATCTGAATTAATGGATTGTGAAACCGTAAAACTAGATAGACGATTCTTTTGAATAATCGTTTGTGCCAAATGCACAAAGGCATTTTGTTAAATATGAATTTGTGGCATATTGTAGAGGTTTTTGTTTGATTCAATCCCTCGTAACATGGACCGAAAAATGTTAATAATAATATCTATTGATAGGAATAGAATAGAAGAGGAATTCATAGTGAAATTGATTTTTTATGAAATCGTGGTGTAACCATTTCATGCAGGTTTTCGCATGAATGGTCAATGGTTATCCAGTTTTTTAAACTAAAAATTCAGTCGATTTCAAAACATGTATTCCCAACACATTCACCCTGATATAGTGCCTTCGGATATAACAACGATTCCGAATATGGCGTCCGTTTTTCCAAGAATTTCAATTTCTTCTTTCGGATGTAGCGTCGAAATAAAAAATTATGTTTGCAGTTGCCTGTGGGAAATTGAAAACTAGCAAATTATCGTTTGTCTCCTTTACTTGTCCTGCTTCTGTGATTTCTTTTCGGTTTTTGAAAACAAGAACGAAGGAATATTATATTACATAGTTTTTAAATCTTTTTGTTAAATATGACTGTTTAACTAGATGATGTTTAACTAACAGATGGCGTTTTACTAGGAATCGAAAAACATTCTGAAGACCATATATGGCCACGCCCATTTTTTCAGAGTGTTTAAAAAAAAACAACAGAGCAAAAGGCACTATGAAATCTCCTAGATACCATCAGCATAATGCTTTGAAAAGTGCTCTAAGTAGTATGGAGCATGCCACGCCCACTTGATTAGAATAAAACTTGAGCGTTAAGCTGCAAGCGGGCACTTTATTTCTTTACTTTTTGAAAGTTTTGAGGAAATTTAGTCCATTATGGCACAATCATCTATTAGAGGCACATTAAATGTTGCAGAATAGTGTAACCAATGCCAAGACTGAGTCGAATGATGGAAATTACTCGAATTGGAAGAATTACTATAGACTGCCGAGAACTTTACAGATCAACAGATTACTGAAAATAATTGTGGCTGTTATGGCATTTTGTTAATGATGTTACAGAATAAAACTTCTCTCTAATTAATTATAAAGTCATGAATGTTAAGTTGTCGCAACCATATAATTTGGAGTGCGTACTTTTTTAAATAAACGATTTGAAAATAAACCGTAATTAGAAAGGGGAATAGCCGGAAAACCAATTATTTAACCCTTCCTTGCTTCCTTAGGTGGCGCTACAGTTCGGGGTGAACCTAACTGCCTCCAGCTACTCACTCCAAGTCGGTTGAGGTCCCCTTCTACTTGTGCGCGCCACCTAAGGCGAGGTCTTCCTCTACTGCGTTGTCCCTCCTGGTTTGATTCGAAGACTATACGGCCCAGAGCATTGGTGTCCATTCGCTCTTCATGTCCTAGCCATCTTAAGCGACTGATGCGCATTTGTCTGACTAGGTCGATGTCGCTGTACAGCTCATATAGTTCGTCGTTGAATCCTCCAAAGTCCGTCAACGCAAACGGGACCAAAAATTAGACGAAGAATCTTTCTCCCGAAGCGACTGAGGATCTCTTTATCCACTTTAGACAGAGTCCATGCTTCAGCGCCATAAAGCAGGACTGGGATGATTATGGTCTTATAAAGAGCCTCCTTAGTTCTTCGGGATAGGGCTCTGCTACTCAATTGCTTTCTTAGCCCAAAGAAACAGCGGTTGTCAAGAGTTATTCTTCGTCTTATTTCGTCCAATTCGTCACGCCCGCTGAGTACTTCCAATAATGTCAATGTCATCGGTGCACGGACTTTTGAAAGATTGTGCTTCTGGAGTTGGCTTGTGAGTTTCGCACAATTCTTTCAAGTACGATGTTAAAAAAATTATATGACAGAGCGTCCCCTTGACTAGATCCTTTTTTGACATCAAAGGTCTCGGTGAGATCACTACCGACCTTGATGGAGCAGCGAGAATTCTCATCGTCATTCTGCACAATCTGACGAGTTTGGCAAGGATGCCAGAACTAGAAATGGCTCTGTTTAGCTCGTCTCTATAGATGCTGTGATAAAAAGATGGTGGGTATCGACTTTGACTTCTTGGGTTTTCTCCAAGATCTGCCTAAGTGTGAAGATTTGGTCGATTGTGGACTTTTATGATCTGAAACCATACTGATAGGGACCAATGTTGAGGAAGGGCTTCAGACGTTCACACAGAATGGCAGATAGCCCCGTAATTTGTAATTGGCGCAGATGAGGGGGTCTCCTTTCTTATGGATCGGGCAAACGGTGCTGAGGTTCCATTCCATTAGGCATACACTCATCTGACCGAATCTTAGAAATGAGTTGGTGTATGCTCTCTACCAGGGCATTTCCAGCTGCCTGGAACAGTTCGACTGGTAAGCCGTCAGGTCCAGCAGCCTTGTTAAATTTGAGTTTGGATATTGTTATCCTTATATAACCCTAAATAAGAAAAAAATCGAGATCTCCTCATTAAAAGGAAGTCGGTATTGAATGAAACTCTTTCTCCCTTTTTATCCAAACACCACACATCATTGAGCATACTTTTAGCTAACAGCGCAAATTGAATCCTCTTAAGATAAAGAGGTGGTATGTTCCTAAGGAAAAGAAAAGGATCGATATTTCGGTATGGAGAATCTTGCCACTATTTCTCAAATGTATCGGGCAGAGTATGTTAACAAATTTAAAACTTGACTTCTTGGATGGAACAGCTTATACACATTATTAGGAAATTGTTTTGGCGTTTTATGGGCTGATATTTTGTTAAAATTTTGTCTTGGCTTGTATACTTCTGATATTCTTTTATTTGTGTATGAATAATGAAATCATTTTTGGCCATTTGGTGCTGGTCTTCATGGCTTTATTCTTGACTGCAAGAGCTTAAGAAAACTTTGAAATATAAAATGTCTTTCCCTTCTCATATGCTGAGCTCCGTCAGCCAAATACATATCGTCTGGGATCGTTTAAGGGTCACAAACTGTCCAAATCTCGAAAATTTGCAATTATGCCTATTAAGGGCATTTAGAGTTTTTAACTCCAAAAGTGCTCATGTGAGTGCTACTGATTTTATTTTTTGACATCTTACTATTCGTTGCTAGAACTTACTCTTATATCTTTTGCTTCATTTTACAAAAATTGTATTTATTAAGCTTGGATTTATAAAACCCGTCAGTATCTGACCGTTCTGGCCATGTCACTCCTGGAGCCTTAGTTTCCTAACTACAGCATTGCATCTCAATTTGAGAATCGCTAATCTAACTTGGCATTTCTCAGTCGCATGTACAGATCTACATGCCTACCTAGGTAGGCAGAGAAGCTTGCTTTCTGACTTTGTTTTCCAGTTTCAGCTTCGACTTATTTGGCATTTCATTACCATTCTACAAATAATATTTAGCAGACATACCCTAATTCCTATGCTTCGCCATGTTGTCTTATTTGGAAGAAAATAACTTTGACTTCAGTAGGTAAATATAAATATTTGGCACACTATTACATTTGGCTTTAGATACATATATCATGGAAAGGTATCCTTCACACTTGTGGTTGATAGCATTATTATAATCCAAACAATCAATGTTATCGTCTTCATATCTATTGCTATAAAGGTCCTTCATCTCCAAGCACGAGGATATACAATGAACAAGAGGTGCAACACGACCCTTCATTTAATTACTATTAATTGTTTCGGGATATGTTTCGAAGGCAAGGTGCCAATACTATTGAATCTAGTAAAGCAAATGAACCTAAGAAAAAGAATCGAATTACTAAGGAGTATGAACGACCTGTGGATGGAGTGCGATAAACATTGATTGTGTGTTTACAGGTAATACATACAAAGTAGGCATAGAATATAACCATAGAGAGTAACAACAATAATTAATTGTATTGTTGGGTGTGAGAGTGTATTAGCAATTTCGAAAGAGAACCAAAGTGTGCATAGCAGTTAAGTAAGGATGGAAGGAACTACCAGTATAGTTCAGCACTCAAAACCACGAAGCATACATCGACCTGACATCCTGGGCATACCCCCTCGTGGCTCATTTGAAGCCAGAAATTCTGTTTCTACACATCCTAAGCACTAACAGGCTATGCTGCAACCTCGCTGAGTCTCAGGAAAATTGAACATTTTTGCACCGAAAAATGTACGAAGAAATGGGTTACGCATACGCCACCGACCCAAATACTGACATCCTGGCCATACCCCCTAGTGGCTCATTTGAAGCCAGAAATTCTGTTTCTACACATCCTAAGCACTAACAGGCTATGCTGCAACCTCGCTGAGTCTCAGGAAAATTGAAAATTTTTACACCGAAAAATGTACGAAGAAATGGGTTACGCATACGCCACCGACCCAAATACTGACATCCTGGCCATACCCCCTCGTGGCTCATTTGAAGCCAGAAATTCTGTTTCTACACATCCCAAGCACTAACAGGCTAAGCTGCAACCTCGCTGAGCCTGAGGAAAATTGAAAATTTTTGCTCCGAAAAATGTACGAAGAAATGGGTTACGCATACGCCACCGACCTAAATACTGACATCCTGGCCATACCCTCTCGTGGCTCATTTCAAGCCAGAAATTCTGTTTCTACACATCCTAAGCACTAACAGGCTATGCTGCAACCTCGCTGAGTCTCAGAGAAATTGAAAATTTTTACACCGAAAAATGTACGAAGAAATGGGCTACGCATACGCCACCGACACAAATACTGACATCCTGGCCACATACCTTCTCGTGGCTCATTTTAAGCCAGCAATTCTGTTTCTACACATCCCAAGCACTAACAGGCTAAGCTTTTTGCACCCAAAAATGTACGAAGAAATCGGTTACGCATACGCCACCGACCCAAATACTGACGTCCTGGCCATACCCTCTCGTGGCTCATTTCAAGCCAGAAATTCTGTTTCTACACATCCTAAGCACTAACAGGCTATGCTGCAACCTCGCTGAGTCTCAGGAAAATTGAACATTTTTGCACCGAAAAATGTACGAAGAAATCGGTTACGCATACGCCACCGACCCAAATACTGACATCCTGGCCATACCCCCTAGTAGCTCATTTGAAGCCAGAAATTCTGTTTCTACACATCCTAAGCACTAACAGGCTATGCTGCAACCTCGCTGAGTCTCAGGAAAATTGAACATTTTTGCACCGAAAAATGTACGAAGAAATCGGTTACGCATACGCCACCGACACAAATACTGACATCCTGGCCATACCCCCTCGTGGCTCATTTGAAGCCAGAAATTCTGTTTCTACACATCCTAAGCACTAACAGGCTAAGCTGCAACCTCGCTGAGTCTCAGGAAAATTGAACATTTTTGCACCGAAAAATGTACGAAGAAATCGGTTACGCATACGCCACCGACCCAAATACTGACATCCTGGCCATACCCCCTAGTAGCTCATTTGAAGCCAGAAATTCTGTTTCTACACATCCTAAGCACTAACAGGCTATGCTGCAACCTCGCTGAGTCTCAGGAAAATTGAACATTTTTGCACCGAAAAATGTACGAAAAAATCGGTTACGCATACGCCACCGACACAAATACTGACATCCTGGCCATACCCCCTCGTGGCTCATTTGAAGCCAGAAATTCTGTTTCTACACATCCTAGGCACTAACAGGCTAAGCTGCAACCTCGCTGAGTCGGAGGAAAATTGAAAATTTTTGCACCGAAAAATGTACGAAGAAATGGGTTATGCATACGCCACCGACCCAAATACTGACATCCTGGCCATACCCTCTCGTGACTCATTTCAAGCCAGAAATTCTGTTTCTACACATCCTAAGCACTAACAGGCTAAGCTGCAACCTCGCTGAGTCTCAGGAAAATTGAACATTTTTGCACCGAAAAATGTATGAAGAAATGGTTAGCGCATACGCCACCGACACAAATACTGACATCCTGACTGCACCCTCTCGTGGCTCAATTCAAGTCAGAAATTCCGTTTCTGTGCATCTTAAGGGCGAACTGCTGAGGCCCAGGTTCACCCCCAACAGTAGTAAGTAAGTATACATTGAAAGTCTGTAACAACGGTCTTCTCCGAAATGCAAAAGATTGAGTTGATTTCAATTGATACAACCGAAATAATCCCCTTTTTCAAAACTGTGCAGGATAAACTTTTCGGTGAGAATGATAAAGTATCTATTAATCGGATAAACCATAACCCTTTCGAAAACAGATCCCCAGCCAGGTAGAGAACTAAGTTCAACCACCTCTGTTTGGTTAGTGTAAATGCAGAGAATGAAATGAGCATTATTAGTGCTGAACTAATGCAACAAACTTGTATTTCAAAAACACATCAGGTAATATCAATAAAATTTATTAAAGAACCACGAGCACGAATACACCAACAGATTATTTTTAATTACAAAATCCTCCCCCATTGCGAAGGAAATTTTATGCCACCAACTCACATGTATGTGCATACCTGTCGAATTCTAGAGGATCCCCCACAGAGCAACGTAATTTCAATAGCTGTGGGAGTGATGTAGCATGTGCCTTCGTGGGAATCGGGATGAACGAATCTGGTGGGAATAGCATTTTTTTCTTCGTCCTCGTTCATTTTCCTATTACGCCGAGATAATTTTAATATCCTTCACATTGATGAAATACCAATTTTAGTATCTGGAGAGGCTTACAAATTGCTGGTTAGGGACACTCCATGAATGTTAATGGCAGAATGAGTCTGTGCCTGGTTGTTAGAAATTTCGACTCAAGGGTGCTACACGTAATGACTAGTAGCCGGTGGCAAATCTTAATTAATTTTTTGAGTGTCCTAGAGAACAAATGCATAGTATGTAAAGAAACCACTGACGTGTAGGGAATTATCAAAACCCGATACCATCCCTTAAGTCAAAATAATGTGTCAACTCAGTGTTTAAAAATAGAAAAACACTCCGTCCGAACGAATGCCTTTTATTATACATTAATACCAATTGAAAAGCCTTAACTTGTGCTGTGACCTTTTATTAGCTGATAACAAGAACCACTCCAGTGAACAGCATTATTTCCCATCAACAAGAACCAGACGTCCAAAATCCATACAAACACAAGAACACAAAACAGCCAACCAACCAAACAACCAAGGAACGAAGGAGCCAACTACCAGCATAAGTTCTACCCAAAGGAGATGACAGAAAACAAATGTCATTGGTTGCCTTTGATAAGAACCACCCGAGGGGACTAATGGATACAAGGAGGCAGTGTAAATCTTAATGGTACCATTTTGGGCGATGGATATTAATAAAGTGCTGAGTTTTGACTGATTAAAACTTTGTTCAAATTACACCCTCGATTAGTCGAGCGAAGGAGAACTCAGAACTTAGAAGTCAGAACTCACAGGACTCTCCTCCCTTCGCTCGAAACAGTTTAACTTTTGGTTAATTTAATTACTCGTTGTGGCTGGCACAAGAAATTTTCCAAATTTCGTTGCGTGTGTTTATTTCGTAATGTGGCATTTATTCAAAACCAGTAAAAGTTATTTTTGGAAGTGGCAAATTTCTGAATGGACGGTAATTAGTTATTTCTCTATATTTTGACTGGTAACTCTGCATATGTGTGTATATTCATTGTAAAAGGGATACATTTTTGAACTTGATGATCAGGGGAAGGTGTTTTCACTCAAAATTGTTCGATGTTTTCCCAACTTTTCTGCTTATCGCACAGCACTCGTTTCCATATAATGAACTGGCAGGGTCAAAGTTTTGTTGACTGTGAATTTGTCTTTCAAGCTAAGGGTTTTGAACACATTTGGTTAGCCAAACCGAAGTAGCAACGAATCCCTGGGGTAAGTCATGGAGAAGTTTAAAGTTATATTATCGTCTTGAAAGGTCCTTGCAAACAGTCTACGAAAGTAGTATGAAACTACTATGGTAGCGTTTTAAGGACCTTACTAAAATTTATTAAAATAATGTCCTCTTAGTCAAATGGACTAACACGTATTACGAGGACTCTGAAAGTGAGACACATTTTATTTTGGTGGCTAATGCTTTAGGTTTATGCATGGTGGCCCAAAATATATCGGAAATTGCTATAACAAGCATGAAACGCTATCCTTCTCATTATTGCGGAATAGTATATCTGACCACTATTTTACGGATTAATTCGTCAGAGACTTTGGAGCAACCTGAATTTCGAGGCGGATTTCTGGGCCGTCCTACAGCAATTTGTCAAATACTAAGGCGTGTAGCCACTCGCCTTAGAGAAACTTAAACACAGAAGAGTTGCCGGCAGATCTCGTATATCCTGTGGCCGGACCCCTTGGATAACATTGTTACTGTGAGTAATAAGCGATACAAAACTATGATCAACGAGTTTTTACTGTCGTAAATCGATAGTAGAGGCCTGTCTATTGCACCACTTCCAACGATTGCCAACAGCAATAGACGTCCTTGTAACCAATTTAACTCCATTTGTTGCATCCTCATACATACACTGACGACATCCATCTTCGTCAGGAAGCCTAGAATTATCAATAAGTTCAGTAGACATTGTCAAACCTTGTAACTTCACGTAGGAGTCTTTTTTTTCAATAATCTTAATCGACATTTAGAGTCCACTAAGCTTCATTAGAAGCTCTAATTGTTATCACCAGTAGCCATGGAGGACCATATGATCTAGGCGGTATCACAACGGATTAAGTGTGCTGGTGCTAGCTGGCAACTACTTCTAACCTAGCCTAACCTTACCTTCATGCCTTGTAGAAACTAGTATACTCAAGAACTAGCTTAGATTTTCAGGTCACTGAAACTCGGAAGTAGGTATATGGGTTTCTAAGTATCCATGCTCGATATCCTTTTTGATTTTCCAAAAATATATTTATTTATAACCAAAAAACCTACCGGTACTCTCTGGTTCTTCCCAGTCCTACAAACACATAAAAAAACCAAGCACAAATCCTCCACTTTACATTCATCGAACTAACCAATGACAAAAAATCGTTTTGCATGTTCTTCTTGGCCATCTTCATCCACCTTCATCCAATTTAAATAAAATTCGGGATCTAGACAACTGTATTGATATGTATTTTTCATAAAAATAAAAATGTTGGTTCAAAAGAAAGACATTTTTCGTTTCATAAAGGAAAGGTTAATTTTTCAGGATAACTTTACTCTTGATGCAATAGATCTTCCGAGTAGCAATGCCAGCGATATGGACATGGCCTGCATCATCGTAACAGAAATAAAAATCAAAGAAAGAGCTAATATTAAGTTTTGTTTTAAACTTTCACCAAAACGTGTCAATTGTTAAACCAAGCTTATGGTGACATAGTTCATGATTGGTATACTCAGTTAAAAGACAGTCGTTAGGGTGTAAGTGATGATGAGCAACAAAACTGTGTGGATTCATCAAAGATCAAAACATGATGTTTAAAAAAAAACATCAATTTGTCACATTTTGACCGAGGAGTGTGCGCACAGAGCTTTCCAAAGTAAACAGGATCCTTTAAAAATGAGGATTTTTGGTGAAGCCATCTTTTGACCAAAAACTGCATTTTTACCATGAAACACTGGCATTGTGTGACATTTACTTATTCGGAAAAATGTAGTTGCCGACAAAAGGAAAGTGTTTTTTGGCAGTAGTACTGAAATACACTCATTTGCTTCCATGTTTTTAGAGCATTCACTGTTTTGAGTCGGAAGGGAACTACATTTCTTTATCTACTTCGCTGTGTAAAAGCCTCGGTGTGCTAGCCTTAAAAAGAGCGAAAATCTTAGATGGCTAGTTCAGCCACACTTTCATATTTGGAGATATAAATCGGATCAGTACCCCACACAGGATCAGCTTATTGTTCACTAAGATGTCATGCAGTTTTTTACGAGCTTGAATTCTACCAATGTTGACTGTAATGATTTAATGGCTGATGGATTGTCAACATAGACTTTGATTCTTTTACTAGAAATATTTCCCTCGATGTCCGCATTTTGGATCAGTCAGTATAGACAGCTAGTTCATCCTCGGTACAGACAATACCTTTAACCCACTCCTCCTTGGCAGAAATTATGGTATAGAATATCCGATAGCCACTGCCAAACAATTGTTTGCTGTAATCTCCTCTGACACAACATTTTGGCCATCAATTGTTTTATGGTTTAAAATGAAGTTTACCAAAAACATTTTACTTAAATAAAAATTAATGTCTCTTTCGTTGATTTTCCTAATTACCAACAACTATCTCAACAGCCCGTGTTCCAAATTTGCTAGTAATTTAGTCATTGATTCCATAGTTCCTTGGGCAGAGTCGCGTCATCCTTCCTTATAAAAACTCTTTTTTTTTAAATCCATTAACTTAGGAATTTGTACAAATAATCATATTTTTTGTTTATTTTGTTAGCAAATGGTAATATTAATAAGCAATCACTTCTTTTCTCTTTTCAGAAAAAAAAACGGAAACACCAGTAAATCTAAAATTATAAGTAATATACAATTTTTAAATAAGTAACTTAACAAAAAGATATAATTCATTTAAATTTAGATAGTGATACCTAAAAATTTATACATATTAAATTATTTATTTACTCCTTACGAAAAATAAAAAATAAATAAAATAAAAACAAAAAAAACCATCAACCTTAGAGAAAAAAAAAAGAAACTTTCAAATAAACCAACATACCATTGTGATTCTTAGATATTTAATTTATCATTTAATAGTTAAATATAGAACGTTTTTATTACCGTAATAAGAGATCCAATTTCCTAATAAGAAAAATAAAACCAAAAAAGCAGAAGCAAAAAGCAAACAAAAACAAATATAAAATAAATTAAATTTCGTGATATTTAAATTTTATTAGAATCGAAAGTCTTCTTTTTTTCTACATAAAGAAAAAAACAAAAAAAAACAAATTTAAGATAATATTTAATACAAAACTTTTTTTTCTACTTTTAACAACAACCAAAAAAAAAAAAAGTGATTTTATTTGCAATTCAAACTTAACAAAACAATAATAGTTAGTTAGATTTTTGAACCGTAGAACAATTGATTCATTTTGTCATACAAGACCGTAGAAGTTTACAATTTAAGCATAAAAAAGGCAAAATATGTAATAAATATAATAAAATAAAAAAATAAAAATATTTTAACACCGTACCTTGAATTGTAGTGAATGCAAATTAGTTTCATGGTATGCTTTATTTTTCTTAAATCTTAAACATCTTCGCATCAAGTTTAAACATTTTTAATTCAGTAAAACTTAATTTTTTTTTGTAAAAAAAAAAAACAAAATAATTCTTCTTATAATAAAACACGCAAAATTTAATAAATATCGCATCGCATTCTCTAATATAAAGTAACGACAGCCGCCCATTAGTTGAGAAAACAAAGAAAAAAAAAAAAATAGTTTTTTTAGTAACATAATAATATTTACTGCATTTAAGTATCGGTAACACTTTTATGTATGTACATACCGCGTGTTAGAATAGAAGCTTAACCAAGTGCGATATTAACGTATAATCTTGAAGTAAAAAACCCCATTAAGAGGAAAAAGGAAGCAAAACAAAAAAAAAGGACGAAACAGGAGGGTGCTATAAAAAATCATCATCACCACCACCACTATCAGCAAAACAGCAACACCATGAAATTGCGAAAGTGAATCTGTGTCTTTGAATAAGCGACCCCAAGGTTTGATGTCAATGCGGTCGTATGTCGAAAGGGATATGTACTCATGGGGTGCATTTGATTACCTTTGAGGGGGAAAACTTTCTGGAAAGACGATACTAAAACAGAAACGTCATTCCATTCATTTTGACAGTTACATACATACATACATATATAAGTAAAAAAAAAAAACTATGTGACAATGTAACCAGTTAAACTACAGAGACACATGTAAGCAAAGCGCAAAAAAAAAAAAAATTATGAAATTAATTGTGATCGTCTAAAGTAAGAGAGTGCTTAATTAAAACTCTGCCACAATGACGATGTGGCAGAGTGGCGGCATGGGAGGCCACGGATCCCAAAATAATCCGTGGATGAAGCTAATGGGTATCGTACACAAGGAGCGACGGCATACTGACAACGTCCAAAGCCAAAGTGGGTCGAACGAGAGGAATCTTAATCAGTAAGTAGACCTTTTAGCTTTTTTCTTTTATTACATTCTCTCTTGTTACAATCCTTGTTGAAGGTGTGTTTACATATCATATGGTTGTAGATTATTGCCATAAGAATAGTATCGATACATGAGGGGCTCTTGAGATGAGCACCTACGTGGTGTGTTCATCTTAAGAGCCTACTTGAATAGTTCTACTCGTATTAGGGGTTAATAAGAAGGTAAGTTGTGCATTTGACTTTGACACTTACCAGTAGGCTTAGAGGACTTTTTTTTCCCTTCTTAAATACACTTACATATGTACATATAAATTAAGTGGTAGAAATATGTTTTCAAGTTAATTAGGGATAGTGTAGTGTAGTGAAACATTTTTTTTCTTTCCGGGAATGCCTTTACCTATAAGTTATATTCTTTACATAACATGTTCAATGGAAATTTTATGATAAAAAGGATGAGGAATATATTATTTAATGGATTTTCGGAATAGCTTTGAACTTAAAAAGTAGATATCATGGGACAGAGCCATCAGTATGAAATGTGTTTCGTTTTCGTAAAAATATTTATCATGTAGCAGTTGAATGTATCTTTTCTGATAAGTGAACGAATAATATTTGACAGTCACATCCTTCGCATTGAACAGTGAATACGAATACTTCTCCCCTAGCATTGTTAAATGGAATATCTGGTAAACGAATAACACTTGTTCCTTCCAATCATTAGTGGATATTTGTTTTTGTTTTTATTTTTTCCAATAAAAGTGGCTAATAACACAAGGACCTCTTGGTCTTTCCTATTAACTGGGACTTTGCAAATTTCGTTCAGCTATCCGACATTTTAACTTTTGAACTATCGCCACAGATTTTACTTCTCAGCCCAAGACGTCTTAAACTTTGTGAAGTCGGTTCACTATTTTGTACCTACTCCCATGTCCTGGTCCTGATGTTTTATCCCACATAATTATGAAGACGTGTTCTTCCACCCTGACAAAGCTGATGCTTCAGATTTTCCATATATCCTATTCTTCTGGACTCTTTCCGGAATGGAAAAAAATGTTGTGCAGAATAACCTTCTCCCTCGAATTACATATACCTATAATACTTTCGTCCTCATAGGACACTTTCGTGCTGATAAATTGTCCACTTTCGAAATATCTTGAGTCACAAAAACTCTTCAATAATCAACGGTTTTCGTAACGAAAGGTTCAGTGGTGAGTTGCAGGTATATCTCACCAAAAATCGAAACCTGTCTGTGCATCATCTTGCTCAGTGTAAGATTGCTGTGCATTCAAACGCATTTTTCAGACATTGGCATCAAACTCTTTTGTTGAAAATGCTTCAATTTGAAATTAATTAATTTCTTTCCAAACATCTTCAAAAGTTTGATCCGAGTTATTTTGTACGATTTCAAGTCATGTCGACGTTCCCCAAGGCTCCCTTTTGTCGACGATTCTTTTTCTTATTTTCTCTCTCTAAACTCTTGTTTACAACATGTGATGCAACACATTCTTTAGCTGATGAAAGTCCCCTTAGGTTTTTATATTTGTTCCCATGACAGCGCATGTTCTTACAAAATTTTGATCTTCACACTGAACAACAGCGTCTCTAAAGAATCATCTAAACCATGTGCCATCATTGATGAATGCCCGAATCCGACAAAGCAAGAATGCGACGAAATGTCTAGGATTCCGCAGACGATGCAAGAAGTTCACTATACTTGTGTAAGGCATACTTCCATCCGAAGTTCAATGTTCATGTCTGCACCTGCAAGTACCTTCTTTAGACCTGCTCGATAGAATTGAAAATCGTGCGTTAAAACTAATAAATAGAACGCAGAACCATAGTGAAGTGATTTGACTCAATCGAAGGTCACGGGAATGTTTCCTGACTTTCCTTGTTAAATTTTTCACCAATACCCATTCATCGGTATCTTCTATCTTCTTTTCCTACCACCCGTGCTGTAATAAGAAATAAACCCTTCAAAAAGTGGATCAGCCAATTCTGTCTGCCTCAACAAGTACAGCTTTTGAGAATAAAACTGTTAGAGTCCAGTCACCAAAATCAGCTTTTCGAAGTTACGACGCCGATTGGTCTACCAAAGTTTGGAGCATACAACCCAATTTATCAAAAAAAAAAGTACAAGGCCCTGTACACATATCATCACCTCATAGCAATAGAATAGTCTGAAACTGTTAAAATGTCTAAAGAGTTAACATTTTAAAATCTTTTTCATTATTTTGACAGTTAAATGGAATGGTTTTGAGATTTTTTTTCGGCACAAATAGCTTCAGAGTTATCTTGATATTCCAAGGACCAAAAAGACAACCGAAAGATGTATAAAACCCTATGCTTACAACATACTGAACTTACTTATATAAGGAAGTGGGTAAGATCTAAACAAATTAATTCTGTGATCCGAGTCAGATTCCCAGTACTTTTTGAATGTTTGGCTCTTAAGTTAGGTTAGGTACATGCTCTTGTTGACAAAAAAGGAAGATTTGTGAGCGGCTCACTTTTCATGAGAACTTTTTTTTCACTTTTTATCGTAGACTGGTTATAATGATTTGGCTATAGCCTCAGAAAGGGATTGCTCGGTGCCTACATACTTAGATCCGATCCTGCCCTGCCTAGTTCATCTGCTTTTCGTTACCAGGGATAGGGTCACCTTATTGGCCACTAAGATGTCTTCCAGTATTTTTATGCGCAGTCTTACTTCCTTGGACCTTACGAATAGTAATATTGATTATCTTACCGGAGATTTTTTCCTAGAAAATTATGTTCTTAGCTTGGTTAATGCAGTTCAGTTTGAAAAATGGTGCAATTGTCCTCGGGTCGCAAGGACCGATATGTATTTCGAGACTCGCAGTGGAAGCACGCACCAGTACCTACATCCATTTTGGATCCATCAGTACAGATAGCTAGTTTTTTTTCGGTACGAACTATGTCATCATCTTACTTCTCCCTGCTTAGGCCTTAAACTAGCTAGAATACCTTCCATATCTGTCATTTAGAACTAAATCCAGTGCCGGTCTTAAAAAAATTCACTACTCAACTCTTAAGGTCTAATGTTTTCTTCATTGTCAATACCATGAGTCTTAAAGCGTCAGTCAAAAAGGCAGGAGTTACATTATGTACAAAAAAATTTGGTTAAAGTACTTTTTTTCGTTTCTGGTAAATAATTTTATAAAAAAAATATGTTATGTTGTTAAAAATAGGAATAATTTATAATCGGGGAGACGACTTTTGACGTAGCATCAAGAAACAATACTACATTTTGAAATTAAAGTCAAAATTCTATCCTGAATTTAATACTCCAACTACAGTGCAGTATCTTGGTATAAAAAATCATTGCTTCAACTGCTGTCGATTATGTGACAATGATTGACAGATGACAGTTGACGTTAAATTGTATTTCGCTTAGCATTTGGAATCGACGTTGACAGGTTCTTCTTCGTATATTTGAAACGGATTGCTTCACATCCGACGCAATGTTCTTAAAAAATCGTTCTCAGAGTAAAATTATTAAATTTGGTGTAATATACTTTATTTATTTAATTTTTATTTCTGATTTATATTTTGTTTTCTATTTTTCTTTCGATTTCATTTAATATTATTTGCATGTTTGGTTTTAATTTTATTTTTATTTTAATTTTCAGATTTTTTAACGTCAACGAAAAAAAGACAGAGTTTCCTCTTGACAAAATACCGTAAGACATTTATTTTTCTTTTTGTTTCCATTTTATTTTCTAGTTTATTGTATGTTGTGCCGGAACTAACCACGAAGTATATGTTTTTTTTTTTTTAAATTACTTTGCTCAGTGAATAGCTAGCTGGTCGGTATCTGTACATGCCAATGGCACGTAACTTGTCAGATTTTAGCATTTTCTTTCTTTAAAAACGTCAGATGAAAACTTTATGGCCGGACTCCTTTCGAGAAACCAAACAATTGTGTTGTGGCATGCAATCGTTTAGTGGTGATAGTGAGTAGTACGAACATTCTCAGAATTAAGCAATATAAGGACCCTTGTTGCATATACAAGTATGTGTATGTACGAGCCTGTATCCTTTTCATTCAAATGGATTTGCTGTGAGGTGATTTCTTATACCGAATATAGCTTGGAGCATGAATCGCTTCAATCGTTAGGCATACACCCGTGCGAGCACATAATGGAAGGATAGGTAGGTGTTGAAGCGAAAGGAGCAAAATATATAAATATAAATAAATAAAATTATTTGTTCTGGTACGGTAACACGATGTAGACAGCTGGCGGTAAATGGAGAGTTGTGGGAAATTCTAAGCGATTTTCTGAAAAGGATAACCATTTGAGTCGTCCTTCCATTACTGCATGAGGAATTTTTGGGGTTCCTTGTGTGAGATGAAAATGTCTTACTAAGGGATGTCGGGTGTCGTGGTTGGTCTCTCGTGTAGAGTGTGGAGTGGAGGAGGTACGATAAGTTATTGCTGCACAAACGGGGTTCGTCTTGAAATCGTATCCTCTGCTTGGTATCACTTTTATCACATACACAGCCATTATGGGTGAGTGTGCGAGGCGGTTTTATAGAATTTATTCATTCAGAAAATGGAAAAATCTGTTCAAGGTGTACAGGAATACACACATGTCAGGAGTAGGTTTCTAAGAGTTTTTTTTTTCTTTTTTTTTTATCTGAAATTGTGGAGATAAGTGAAAGTTTTAGAGAAATACCAAGCTATTGGCGTGTACCCTATATTCCTAGCCTATGTAAGAGGACAGCAATATATTACGAGTAGACGGGGAAAATGGTACTCGGAAATTTCTAATACATCGGATATTTACTATATATACATAGGTATGTACGTATATTAGTACAGGGAGAAGAAATTCTTCGAGAATTGCGTATCCTTTTGTACTTTTAATTTGAATGTTTGCAGTTAAACCTTATATTTAAAATATCCGCAATCTATAGCGTTCTTGTGTACATAATCGTTCCCTGTATGTCTAAGGCATTTGCCTTTCAGAGAAAGCATTGCGTCAATTAAATGTGCTTACATTAATATAAAAAATATTAGACTTTGGTGCAATCAGATGCCTGTAATTTAGGATTTAGGAAGAATTGAGGTATGTCTCGATCCAGGATGAGAAAAACTCTCTTTCCAGGGCAAATGCAAATGCAATATCGTATAATATCTCCTCCTCCTTAGCGTTTTGGGTCAAATGGACGAAATTTAACAAAAAACTTAACCAAAAAACGTTTGGAGGATGACTTAGACGTTCGTGCACTCAGTTGCCTGCTATTTAGGATTTTGGAAGAAGTTGGGTATACAGGGGTCAAGAGTGGAAAAATCTCTGGATCCACTTCAGATGCAATATCGATGCATATCTCTTCTTCGTCAGCGTTTTGGGTCAAATGGACGAAATTTAACAAAAAAACTTAATCAAAAAACGTTTCGAGGATGACTTAGACGTTGGTGCACTCAGTTGCCTGCTATTTAGGATTTTGGAAGAAGTTGGGTATACAGGGGTCGGGAGTGGAAAAATCTCTTGATCCACTTCAGATGCAATATCGATGCATATCTCTTCTTCGTCAGCGTTTTGGGTCAAATGGACGAAATTTAACAAAAAACTTAATCAAAAAACGTTTCGAGGATGACTTAGACGTTGGTGCACTCAGTTGCCTGCTATTTAGGATTTTGGAAGAAGTTGGGTATACAGGGGTCGGGAGTGGAAAAATCTCTTGATCCACTTCAGATGCAATATCGATGCATATCTCCTCTTCGTCAGAGTTTTGGGTCAAATGGACGAAATTTAACAAAAAACTTAAACAAAAAACGTTTAGAGGATGACTTAGACGTTGGTGCACTCATTTGCCTGCTATTTATGATTTTGGAAGAAGTTGGGTATACGGGGGTCGGGAGTGGAAAAATCTCTTGATCCACTTCAGATGCAATATCGATGCATATCTCCTCTTCGTCAGCGTTTTGGGTCAAATGGACGAAATTTAACAAAAAACTTAACCAAAAAACGTTTGGAGGATGACTTAGACGTTGGTGCACTCATTTGCCTGCTATTTATGATTTTGGAAGAAGTTGGGTATACAGGGGTCAAGAGTGGAAAAATCTCTGGATCCACTTCAGATGCAATATCGATGCATATCTCTTCTTCGTCAGCGTTTTGGGTCAAATGGACGAAATTTAACAAAAAACTTAACCAAAAAACGTTTGGAGGATGACTTAGACGTTGGTGCACTCATTTGCCTGCTATTTCGGATTTTGGAAGAAGTTGGGTATACAGGGGTCGGGAGTGGAAAAATCTCTTGATCCACTTTATATGCAATATCGATGCATATCTCCTCTTCATTAGCGTTTTGGGTCAAATGGACGAAATTTAACAAAAAACTTAACCAAAAAACGTTTAGAGGATGATTTAGACGTTGGTGCACTCATTTGCCTGTTATTTATGATTTTGGAAGAAGTTGGGTATACACGGGTCAAGAGTGGAAAAATCTCTTGATCCACTTCATATGCAATATCGTTGCATATCTCCTCCTCCTTAGCGTTTTGGGTCAAATGGACGAAATTTAACAAAAAACTTAACCAAAAAACGTTTGGAGGATGACTTAGACGTTGGTGCACTCAGCTGACTGCTATTTAGGATTTTGGAAGAAGTTGGGTATACAGGGGTCGGGAGTGGAAAAATCTCTTGATCCACTTTATATGCAATATCGATGCATATCTCCTCTTCGTCAGCGTTTTGGGTCAAATGGACGAAATTTAACAAAAAACTTAACCAAAAAAAGTTTAGAGGATGACTTAGACGTTGGTGCACTCAGTTGACTGCTATTTAGGATTTTGGAAGAAGTTGGGTATACAGGGGTCAAGAGTGGAAAAATCTCTTGATCCACTTTATATGCAATATCGATGCATATCTCCTCTTCGTCAGCGTTTTGGGTCAAATGGACGAAATTTAACAAAAAACTTAACCAAAAAACGTTTAGAGGATGACTTAGACGTTGGTGCACTCAGTTGACTGCTATTTAGGATTTTGGAAGAAGTTGGGTATACAGGGGTCGGGAGTGGAAAAATCTCTTGATCCACTTCAGATGCAATATCGTTGCATATCTCCTCCTCCTTAGCGTTTTGGGTCAAATGGACGAAATTTAACAAAAAACTTAACCAAAAAACGTTTGGAGGATGACTTAGACGTTGGTGCACTCAGCTGACTGCTATTTAGGATTTTGGAAGAAGTTGGGTATACAGGGGTCGGGAGTGGAAAAATCTCTTGATCCACTTTATATGCAATATCGATGCATATCTCCTCTTCGTCAGCGTTTTGGGTCAAATGGACGAAATTTAACAAAAAACTTAACCAAAAAAAGTTTAGAGGATGACTTAGACGTTGGTGCACTCAGTTGACTGCTATTTAGGATTTTGGAAGAAGTTGGGTATACAGGGGTCAAGAGTGGAAAAATCTCTTGATCCACTTTATATGCAATATCGATGCATATCTCCTCTTCGTCAGCGTTTTGGGTCAAATGGACGAAATTTAACAAAAAACTTAACCAAAAAACGTTTAGAGGATGACTTAGACGTTGGTGCACTCAGTTGACTGCTATTTAGGATTTTGGAAGAAGTTGGGTATACAGGGGTCGGGAGTGGAAAAATCTCTTGATCCACTTCAGATGCAATATCGATGCATATCTCCTCTTCGTCAGCGTTTTGGGTCAAATGGACGAAATTTAACAAAAAACTTAACCAGAAAACGTTTAGAGGATGACTTAGACGTTGGTGCACTCATTTGCCTGCTATTTAGGATTTTGGAAGAAGTTGGGTATACAGGGGTCGGGAGTGGAAAAATCTCTTGATCCACTTCAGATGCAATATCGATGCATATCTCCTCTTCGTCAGCGTTTTGGGTCAAATGGACGAAATTTAACAAAAAACTTAACCAGAAAACGTTTAGAGGATGACTTAGACGTTGGTGCACTCATTTGCCTGCTATTTAGGATTTTGGAAGAAGTTGGGTATACAGGGGTCAAGAGTGGAAAAATCTCTTGATCCACTTTATATGCAATATCGATGCATATCTCCTCTTCGTCAGCGTTTTGGGTCAAATGGACGAAATTTAACAAAAAACTTAACCAAAAAACGTTTAGAAGATGACTTAGACGTTGGTGCACTCATTTGCCTGCTATTTATGATTTTGGAAGAAGTTGGGTATACAGGGGTCAAGAGTGGAAAAATCTCTTGATCCACTTTATATGCAATATCGATGCATATCTCCTCTTCGTCAGAGTTTTGGGTCAAATGGACGAAATTTAACAAAAAACTTAACCAAAAAACTTAACCAAAAAACGTTTAGAGGATGACTTAGACGTTGGTGCACTCAGTTGACTGCTATTTAGGATTTTGGAAGAAGTTGGTTATACAGGGGTCGGGAGTGGAAAAATCTCTTGATCCACTTCAGATGCAATATCGATGCATATCTCCTCTTCGTCAGCGTTTTGGGTCAAATGGACGAAATTTAAAAAAAAACTTAAGCAAAAAACGTTTGGAGGATGACTTAGACGTTGGTGCACTCAGTTGCCTGCTATTTAGGATTTTGGAAGAAGTTGGGTATACAGGGGTCAAGAGTGGAAAAATCTCTTGATCCACTTCAGATGCAATATCGATGCATATCTCCTCTTCATTAGCGTTTTGGGTCAATTGGACGAAATTTAACAAAAAACTTAACCAAAAAACGTTTGGAGGATGACTTAGACGTTGGTGCACTCATTTGCCTGCTATTTCGGATTTTGGAAGAAGTTGGGTATACAGGGGTCGGGAGTGGAAAAATCTCTTGATCCACTTCAGATGCAATATCGATGCATATCTCCTCTTCGTCAGCGTTTTGGGTCAAATGGACGAAATTTAACAAAAAACTTAACCAAAAAACGTTTGGAGGATGACTTAGACGTTGGTGCACTCAGTTGCCTGCTATTTAGGATTTTGGAAGAAGTTGGGGTATACAGGGGTCGGGAGTGGAAAAATCTCTTGATCCACTTTATATGCAATATCGATGCATATCTCCTCTTCATTAGCGTTTTGGGTCAATTGGACGAAATTTAACAAAAAACTTAACCAAAAAACGTTTGGAGGATGACTTAGACATTGGTGCACTCAGTTGCCTGCTATTTAGGATTTTGGAAGAAGTTGGGTATACAGGGGTCAAGAGTGGAAAAATCTCTTGATCCACTTTATATGCAATATCGATGCATATCTCCTCTTCGTCAGCGTTTTGGGTCAAATGGACGAAATTTAACAAAAAACTTAACCAAAAAACGTTTAGAAGATGACTTAGACGTTGGTGCACTCATTTGCCTGCTATTTATGATTTTGGAAGAAGTTGGGTATACAGGGGTCAAGAGTGGAAAAATCTCTTGATCCACTTTATATGCAATATCGATGCATATCTCCTCTTCGTCAGCGTTTTGGGTCAAATGGACGAAATTTAACAAAAAACTTAACCAAAAAACGTTTAGAGGATGACTTAGACGTTGGTGCACTCAGTTGACTGCTATTTAGGATTTTGGAAGAAGTTGGGTATACGGGGGTCGGGAGTGGAAAAATCTCTTGATCCACTTCAGATGCAATATCGATGCATATCTCCTCTTCGTCAGCGTTTTGGGTCAAATGGACGAAATTTAACAAAAAACTTAACCAGAAAACGTTTAGAGGATGACTTAGACGTTGGTGCACTCATTTGCCTGCTATTTCGGATTTTGGAAGAAATTGGGTATACAGGGGTCGGGAGTGGAAAAATCTCTTGATCCACTTCAGATGCAATATCGATGCATATCTCCTCTTCGTCAGCGTTTTGGGTCAAATGGACGAAATTTAACAAAAAACTTAACCAGAAAACGTTTAGAGGATGACTTAGACGTTGGTGCACTCATTTGCCTGCTATTTAGGATTTTGGAAGAAGTTGGGTATACAGGGGTCAAGAGTGGAAAAATCTCTTGATCCACTTTATATGCAATATCGATGCATATCTCCTCTTCGTCAGCGTTTTGGGTCAAATGGACGAAATTTAACAAAAAACTTAACCAAAAAACGTTTAGAAGATGACTTAGACGTTGGTGCACTCATTTGCCTGCTATTTATGATTTTGGAAGAAGTTGGGTATACAGGGGTCAAGAGTGGAAAAATCTCTTGATCCACTTTATATGCAATATCGATGCATATCTCCTCTTCGTCAGCGTTTTGGGTCAAATGGACGAAATTTAACAAAAAACTTAACCAATAAACGTTTAGAGGATGACTTAGACGTTGGTGCACTCAGTTGTCTGCTATTTAGGATTTTGGAAGAAGTTGGTTATACAGGGGTCGGGAGTGGAAAAATCTCTTGATCCACTTCAGATGCAATATCGATGCATATCTCCTCTTCGTCAGCGTTTTGGGTCAATTGGACGAAATTTAACAAAAAACTTAACCAAAAAACGTTTGGAGGATGACTTAGACGTTGGTGCACTCATTTGCCTGCTATTTCGGATTTTGGAAGAAGTTGGGTATACAGGGGTCGGGAGTGGAAAAATCTCTTGATCCACTTCAGATGCAATATCGATGCATATCTCCTCTTCGTCAGCGTTTTGGGTCAAATGGACGAAATTTAACAAAAAACTTCACCAAAAAACGTTTAGAGGATGACTTAGACGTTGGTGCACTCATTTGCCTGCTATTTAGGATTTTGGAAGAAGTTGGGTATACAGGGGTCGGGAGTGGAAAAATCTCTTGATCCACTTCAGATGCAATATCGATGCATATCTCCTCTTCGTCAGCTTTTTGGGTCAAATGAACGAAATTTAACAAAAAACTTAACCAAAAAACGTTTGGAGGATGACTTAGACGTTGGTGCACTCAGCTGACTGCTATTTAGGATTTTGGAAGAAGTATACGGGGGTCAAGAGTGGAAAAATCTCTGGATCCACTTCAGATGCAATATCGATGCATATCTCTTCTTCGTCAGCGTTTTGGGTCAAATGGACGAAATTTAACAAAAAACTTAACCAAAAAACGTTTAGAGGATGACTTAGACGTTGGTGCACTCATTTGCCTGCTATTTATGATTTTGGAAGAAGTTGGGTATGCGGGGGTCAAGAGTGGAAAAATCTCTGGATCCACTTCAGATGCAATATCTATGCATATCTCTTCTTCGTCAGCGTTTTGGGTCAAATGGACGAAATTTAACAAAAAACTTAATCAAAAAACGTTTCGAGGATGACTTAGACGTTGGTGCACTCAGTTGCCTGCTATTTAGGATTTTGGAAGAAGTTGGGTATACAGGGGTCGGGAGTGGAAAAATCTCTTGATCCACTTTATATGCAATATCGATGCATATCTCCTCTTCGTCAGCGTTTTGGGTCAAATGGACGAAATTTAACAAAAAACTTAACCAAAAAACGTTTGGAGGATGACTTAGACATTGGTGCACTCAGTTGCCTGCTATTTAGGATTTTGGAAGAAGTTGGGTATACAGGGGTCAAGAGTGGAAAAATCTCTGGATCCACTTCAGATGCAATATCGTTGCATATCTCCTCTTCGTCAGCGTTTTGGGTCAAATGGACGAAATTTAACAAAAAACTTAATCAAAAAACGTTTCGAGGATGACTTAGACGTTGGTGCACTCATTTGCCTGCTATTTATGATTTTGGAAGAAGTTGGGTATACGGGGGTCAAGAGTGGAAAAATCTCTTGATCCACTTCAGATGCAATATCGATGCATATCTCCTCTTCGTCAGCGTTTTGGGTCAAATGGACGAAATTTAACAAAAAACTTAATCAAAAAACGTTTAGAGGATGACTTAGACATTGGTTCACTCATTTGCCTGCTATTTATGATTTTGGAAGAAGTTGGGTATACGGGGGTCAAGAGTGGAAAAATCTCTGGATCCACTTCAGATGCAATATCGATGCATATCTCTTCTTCGTCAGCGTTTTGGGTCAAATGGACGAAATTTAACAAAAAACTTAACCAAAAAACGTTTAGAGGATGACTTAGACGTTGGTGCACTCATTTGCTTGCTATTTATGATTTTGGAAGAAGTTGGGTATACGGGGGTCAAGAGTGGAAAAATCTCTGGATCCACTTCAGATGCAATATCGATGCATATCTCTTCTTCGTCAGCGTTTTGGGTCAAATGGACGAAATTTAACAAAAAACTTAATCAAAAAACGTTTCGAGGATGACTTAGACGTTGGTGCACTCAGTTGCCTGCTATTTATGATTTTGGAAGAAGTTGGGTATACGGGGGTCAAGAGTGGAATAATCTCTGGATCCACTTCAGATGCAATATCGATGCATATCTCCTCTTCGTCAACGTTTTGGGTCAAATGGACGAAATTTAACAAAAAACTTAATCAAAAAACGTTTAGAGGATGACTTAGACGTTGGTGCACTCATTTGCCTGCTATTTATGATTTTGGAAGAAGTTGGGTATACGGGGGTCAAGAGTGGAATAATCTCTGGATCCACTTCAGATGCAATATCGATGCATATCTCCTCTTCGTCAGCGTTTTGGGTCAAATGGACGAAATTTAACAAAAAACTTAATCAAAAAACGTTTCGAGGATGACTTAGACGTTGGTGCACTCAGTTGCCTGCTATTTAGGATTTTGGAAGAAGTTGGGTATACAGGGGTCGGGAGTGGAAAAATCTCTTGATCCACTTTATATGCAATATCGATGCATATCTCCTCTTCATTAGCGTTTTGGGTCAATTGGACGAAATTTAACAAAAAACTTAACCAAAAAACGTTTGGAGGATGACTTAGACATTGGTGCACTCAGTTGCCTGCTATTTAGGATTTTGGAAGAAGTTGGGTATACAGGGTTCAAGAGTGGAAAAATCTCTTGATCCACTTCATATGCAATATCGTTGCATATCTCCTCCTCCTTAGCGTTTTGGGTCAAATGGACGAAATTTAACAAAAAACTTAACTAAAAAACGTTTGGAGGATGACTTAGACGTTGGTGCACTCAGCTGACTGCTATTTAGGATTTTGGAAGAAGTTGGGTATACGGGGGTCAAGAGTGGAAAAATCTCTGGATCCACTTCAGATGCAATATCGATGCATATCTCTTCTTCGTCAGCGTTTTGGGTCAAATGGACGAAATTTAACAAAAAACTTAATCAAAAAACGTTTCGAGGATGACTTAGACGTTGGTGCACTCAGTTGCCTGCTATTTAGGATTTTGGAAGAAGTTGGGTATACAGGGGTCGGGAGTGGAAAAATCTCTTGATCCACTTCAGATGCAATATCGATGCATATCTCCTCTTCATTAGCGTTTTGGGTCAATTGGACGAAATTTAACAAAAAACTTAACCAAAAAACGTTTGGAGGATGACTTAGACATTGGTGCACTCAGTTGCCTGCTATTTAGGATTTTGGAAGAAGTTGGGTATACAGGGGTCAAGAGTGGAAAAATCTCTTGATCCACTTCATATGCAATATCGTTGCATATCTCCTCCTCCTTAGCGTTTTGGGTCAAATGGACGAAATTTAACAAAAAACTTAACTAAAAAACGTTTGGAGGATGACTTAGACATTGGTGCACTCAGTTGCCTGCTATTTAGGATTTTGGAAGAAGTTGGGTATACAGGGGTCGGGAGTGGAAAAATCTCTTGATCCACTTCAGATGCAATATCGATGCATATCTCCTCTTCGTCAGCGTTTTGGGTCAAATGGACGAAATTTAACAAAAAACTTAACCAGAAAACGTTTAGAGGATGACTTAGACGTTGGTGCACTCATTTGCCTGCTATTTAGGATTTTGGAAGAAGTTGGGTATACAGGGGTCGGGAGTGGAAAAATCTCTTGATCCACTTCAGATGCAATATCGATGCATATTTCCTCTTCGTCAGCGTTTTGGGTCAAATGGACGAAATTTAACAAAAAACTTAATCAAAAAACGTTTCGAGGATGACTTAGACGTTGGTGCACTCAGTTGCCTGCTATTTAGGATTTTGGAAGAAGTTGGGTATACAGGGGTCAAGAGTGGAAAAATCTCTTGATCCACTTTATATGCAATATCGATGCATATCTCCTCTTCGTCAGCGTTTTGGGTCAAATGGACGAAATTTAACAAAAAACTTAACCAAAAAACGTTTAGAAGATGACTTAGACGTTGGTGCACTCATTTGCCTGCTATTTATGATTTTGGAAGAAGTTGGGTATACAGGGGTCAAGAGTGGAAAAATCTCTTGATCCACTTTATATGCAATATCGATGCATATCTCCTCTTCGTCAGCGTTTTGGGTCAAATGGACGAAATTTAACAAAAAACTTAACCAATAAACGTTTAGAGGATGACTTAGACGTTGGTGCACTCATTTGCCTGCTATTTCGGATTTTGGAAGAAGTTGGGTATACAGGGGTCGGGAGTGGAAAAATCTCTTGATCCACTTCAGATGCAATATCGATGCATATCTCCTCTTCGTCAGCGTTTTGGGTCAAATGGACGAAATTTAACAAAAAACTTAACCAAAAAAGGTTTAGAGGATGACTTAGACGTTGGTGCACTCATTTGCCTGCTATTTAGGATTTTGGAAGAAGTTGGGTATACAGGGGTCGGGAGTGGAAAAATCTCTTGATCCACTTCAGATGCAATATCGATGCATATCTCCTCTTCGTCAGCTTTTTGGGTCAAATGAACGAAATTTAACAAAAAACTTAACCAAAAAACGTTTGGAGGATGACTTAGACGTTGGTGCACTCAGCTGACTGCTATTTAGGATTTTGGAAGAAGTATACGGGGGTCAAGAGTGGAAAAATCTCTGGATCCACTTCAGATGCAATATCGATGCATATCTCTTCTTCGTCAGCGTTTTGGGTCAAATGGACGAAATTTAACAAAAAACTTAACCAAAAAACGTTTAGAGGATGACTTAGACGTTGGTGCACTCATTTGCCTGCTATTTATGATTTTGGAAGAAGTTGGGTATACGGGGGTCAAGAGTGGAAAAATCTCTGGATCCACTTCAGATGCAATATCTATGCATATCTCTTCTTCGTCAGCGTTTTGGGTCAAATGGACGAAATTTAACAAAAAACTTAATCAAAAAACGTTTCGAGGATGACTTAGACGTTGGTGCACTCAGTTGCCTGCTATTTAGGATTTTGGAAGAAGTTGGGTATACAGGGGTCGGGAGTGGAAAAATCTCTTGATCCACTTTATATGCAATATCGATGCATATCTCCTCTTCGTCAGCGTTTTGGGTCAAATGGACGAAATTTAACAAAAAACTTAACCAAAGAACGTTTGGAGGATGACTTAGACATTGGTGCACTCAGTTGCCTGCTATTTAGGATTTTGGAAGAAGTTGGGTATACAGGGGTCAAGAGTGGAAAAATCTCTGGATCCACTTCAGATGCAATATCGTTGCATATCTCCTCTTCGTCAGCGTTTTGGGTCAAATGGACGAAATTTAACAAAAAACTTAATCAAAAAACGTTTCGAGGATGACTTAGACGTTGGTGCACTCAGTTGCCTGCTATTTAGGATTTTGGAAGAAGTTGGGTATACAGGGGTCAAGAGTGGAAAAATCTCTTGATCCACTTCAGATGCAATATCGATGCATATCTCTTCTTCGTCAGCGTTTTGGGTCAAATGGACGAAATTTAACAAAAAACTTAATCAAAAAACGTTTCGAGGATGACTTAGACGTTGGTGCACTCAGTTGCCTGCTATTTAGGATTTTGGAAGAAGCTGGGTATACAGGGGTCAAGAGTGGAAAAATCTCTTGATCCACTTTATATGCAATATCGATGCATATCTCTTCTTCGTCAGCGTTTTGGGTCAAATGGACAAAATTTAACAAAAAACTTAACCAAAAAACTTAACCAAAAAACGTTTAGAGGATGACTTAGACGTTGGTGCACTCAGTTGCCTGCTATTTAGGATTTTGGAAGAAGTTGGGTATACAGGGGTCGGGAGTGGAAAAATCTCTTGATCCACTTCAGATGCAATATCGATGCATATCTCCTCTTCATTAGCGTTTTGGGTCAATTGGACGAAATTTAACAAAAAACTTAACCAAAAAACGTTTGGAGGATGACTTAGACGTTGGTGCACTCATTTGCCTGCTATTTCGGATTTTGGAAGAAGTTGGGTATACAGGGGTCGGGAGTGGAAAAATCTCTTGATCCACTTCAGATGCAATATCGATGCATATCTCCTCTTCGTCAGCGTTTTGGGTCAAATGGACGAAATTTAACAAAAAACTTAACCAGAAAACGTTTAGAGGATGACTTAGACGTTGGTGCACTCATTTGCCTGCTATTTAGGATTTTGGAAGAAGTTGGGTATACAGGGGTCGGGAGTGGAAAAATCTCTTGATCCACTTCAGATGCAATATCGATGCATATTTCCTCTTCGTCAGCGTTTTGGGTCAAATGGACGAAATTTAACAAAAAACTTAATCAAAAAACGTTTCGAGGATGACTAAGACGTTGGTGCACTCAGTTGCCTGCTATTTAGGATTTTGGAAGAAGTTGGGTATACAGGGGTCAAGAGTGGAAAAATCTCTTGATCCACTTTATATGCAATATCGATGCATATCTCCTCTTCGTCAGCGTTTTGGGTCAAATGGACGAAATTTAACAAAAAACTTAACCAAAAAACGTTTAGAAGATGACTTAGACGTTGGTGCACTCATTTGCCTGCTATTTATGATTTTGGAAGAAGTTGGGTATACAGGGGTCAAGAGTGGAAAAATCTCTTGATCCACTTTATATGCAATATCGATGCATATCTCCTCTTCGTCAGCGTTTTGGGTCAAATGGACGAAATTTAACAAAAAACTTAACCAATAAACGTTTAGAGGATGACTTAGACGTTGGTGCACTCAGTTGTCTGCTATTTAGGATTTTGGAAGAAGTTGGTTATACAGGGGTCGGGAGTGGAAAAATCTCTTGATCCACTTCAGATGCAATATCGATGCATATCTCCTCTTCGTCAGCGTTTTGGGTCAATTGGACGAAATTTAACAAAAAACTTAACCAAAAAACGTTTGGAGGATGACTTAGACGTTGGTGCACTCATTTGCCTGCTATTTCGGATTTTGGAAGAAGTTGGGTATACAGGGGTCGGGAGTGGAAAAATCTCTTGATCCACTTCAGATGCAATATCGATGCATATCTCCTCTTCGTCAGCGTTTTGGGTCAAATGGACGAAATTTAACAAAAAACTTCACCAAAAAACGTTTAGAGGATGACTTAGACGTTGGTGCACTCATTTGCCTGCTATTTAGGATTTTGGAAGAAGTTGGGTATACAGGGGTCGGGAGTGGAAAAATCTCTTGATCCACTTCAGATGCAATATCGATGCATATCTCCTCTTCGTCAGCTTTTTGGGTCAAATGAACGAAATTTAACAAAAAACTTAACCAAAAAACGTTTGGAGGATGACTTAGACGTTGGTGCACTCAGCTGACTGCTATTTAGGATTTTGGAAGAAGTATACGGGGGTCAAGAGTGGAAAAATCTCTGGATCCACTTCAGATGCAATATCTATGCATATCTCTTCTTCGTCAGCGTTTTGGGTCAAATGGACGAAATTTAACAAAAAACTTAACCAAAAAACGTTTAGAGGATGACTTAGACGTTGGTGCACTCATTTGCTTGCTATTTATGATTTTGGAAGAAGTTGGGTATACGGGGGTCAAGAGTGGAAAAATCTCTGGATCCACTTCAGATGCAATATCGATGCATATCTCTTCTTCGTCAGCGTTTTGGGTCAAATGGACGAAATTTAACAAAAAACTTAATCAAAAAACGTTTAGAGGATGACTTAGACGTTGGTGCACTCATTTGCCTGCTATTTATGATTTTGGAAGAAGTTGGGTATACGGGGGTCAAGAGTGGAATAATCTCTGGATCCACTTCAGATGCAATATCGATGCATATCTCCTCTTCGTCAGCGTTTTGGGTCAAATGGACGAAATTTAACAAAAAACTTAATCAAAAAACGTTTCGAGGATGACTTAGACGTTGGTGCACTCAGTTGCCTGCTATTTATGATTTTGGAAGAAGTTGGGTATACGGGGGTCAAGAGTGGAATAATCTCTGGATCCACTTCAGATGCAATATCGATGCATATCTCCTCTTCGTCAACGTTTTGGGTCAAATGGACGAAATTTAACAAAAAACTTAATCAAAAAACGTTTAGAGGATGACTTAGACGTTGGTGCACTCATTTGCCTGCTATTTATGATTTTGGAAGAAGTTGGGTATACGGGGGTCAAGAGTGGAATAATCTCTGGATCCACTTCAGATGCAATATCGATGCATATCTCCTCTTCGTCAGCGTTTTGGGTCAAATGGACGAAATTTAACAAAAAACTTAATCAAAAAACGTTTCGAGGATGACTTAGACGTTGGTGCACTCAGTTGCCTGCTATTTAGGATTTTGGAAGAAGTTGGGTATACAGGGGTCGGGAGTGGAAAAATCTCTTGATCCACTTTATATGCAATATCGATGCATATCTCCTCTTCATTAGCGTTTTGGGTCAATTGGACGAAATTTAACAAAAAACTTAACCAAAAAACGTTTGGAGGATGACTTAGACATTGGTGCACTCAGTTGCCTGCTATTTAGGATTTTGGAAGAAGTTGGGTATACAGGGGTCAAGAGTGGAAAAATCTCTTGATCCACTTCATATGCAATATCGTTGCATATCTCCTCCTCCTTAGCGTTTTGGGTCAAATGGACGAAATTTAACAAAAAACTTAACTAAAAAACGTTTGGAGGATGACTTAGACGTTGGTGCACTCAGCTGACTGCTATTTAGGATTTTGGAAGAAGTTGGGTATACGGGGGTCAAGAGTGGAAAAATCTCTGGATCCACTTCAGATGCAATATCGATGCATATCTCTTCTTCGTCAGCGTTTTGGGTCAAATGGACGAAATTTAACAAAAAACTTAACCAAAAAAAGTTTAGAGGATGACTTAGACGTTGGTGCACTCATTTGCCTGCTATTTATGATTTTGGAAGAAGTTGGGTATACGGGGGTCAAGAGTGGAAAAATCTCTGGATCCACTTCAGATGCAATATCTATGCATATCTCTTCTTCGTCAGCGTTTTGGGTCAAATGGACGAAATTTAACAAAAAACTTAATCAAAAAACGTTTCGAGGATGACTTAGACGTTGGTGCACTCAGTTGCCTGCTATTTAGGATTTTGGAAGAAGTTGGGTATACAGGGGTCGGGAGTGGAAAAATCTCTTGATCCACTTTATATGCAATATCGATGCATATCTCCTCTTCGTCAGCGTTTTGGGTCAAATGGACGAAATTTAACAAAAAACTTAACCAAAGAACGTTTGGAGGATGACTTAGACATTGGTGCACTCAGTTGCCTGCTATTTAGGATTTTGGAAGAAGTTGGGTATACAGGGGTCAAGAGTGGAAAAATCTCTGGATCCACTTCAGATGCAATATCGTTGCATATCTCCTCTTCGTCAGCGTTTTGGGTCAAATGGACGAAATTTAACAAAAAACTTAATCAAAAAACGTTTCGAGGATGACTTAGACGTTGGTGCACTCATTTGCCTGCTATTTATGATTTTGGAAGAAGTTGGGTATACGGGGGTCAAGAGTGGAAAAATCTCTTGATCCACTTCAGATGCAATATCGATGCATATCTCCTCTTCGTCAGCGTTTTGGGTCAAATGGACGAAATTTAACAAAAAACTTAATCAAAAAACGTTTAGAGGATGACTTAGACATTGGTTCACTCATTTGCCTGCTATTTATGATTTTGGAAGAAGTTGGGTATACGGGGGTCAAGAGTGGAAAAATCTCTGGATCCACTTCAGATGCAATATCGATGCATATCTCTTCTTCGTCAGCGTTTTGGGTCAAATGGACGAAATTTAACAAAAAACTTAATCAAAAAACGTTTAGAGGATGACTTAGACGTTGGTGCACTCATTTGCCTGCTATTTATGATTTTGGAAGAAGTTGGGTATACGGGGGTCAAGAGTGGAATAATCTCTGGATCCACTTCAGATGCAATATCGATGCATATCTCCTCTTCGTCAGCGTTTTGGGTCAAATGGACGAAATTTAACAAAAAACTTAATCAAAAAACGTTTCGAGGATGACTTAGACGTTGGTGCACTCAGTTGCCTGCTATTTATGATTTTGGAAGAAGTTGGGTATACGGGGGTCAAGAGTGGAATAATCTCTGGATCCACTTCAGATGCAATATCGATGCATATCTCCTCTTCGTCAACGTTTTGGGTCAAATGGACGAAATTTAACAAAAAACTTAATCAAAAAACGTTTAGAGGATGACTTAGACGTTGGTGCACTCATTTGCCTGCTATTTATGATTTTGGAAGAAGTTGGGTATACGGGGGTCAAGAGTGGAATAATCTCTGGATCCACTTCAGATGCAATATCGATGCATATCTCCTCTTCGTCAGCGTTTTGGGTCAAATGGACGAAATTTAACAAAAAACTTAATCAAAAAACGTTTCGAGGATGACTTAGACGTTGGTGCACTCAGTTGCCTGCTATTTAGGATTTTGGAAGAAGTTGGGTATACAGGGGTCGGGAGTGGAAAAATCTCTTGATCCACTTTATATGCAATATCGATGCATATCTCCTCTTCATTAGCGTTTTGGGTCAATTGGACGAAATTTAACAAAAAACTTAACCAAAAAACGTTTGGAGGATGACTTAGACATTGGTGCACTCAGTTGCCTGCTATTTAGGATTTTGGAAGAAGTTGGGTATACAGGGGTCAAGAGTGGAAAAATCTCTTGATCCACTTCATATGCAATATCGTTGCATATCTCCTCCTCCTTAGCGTTTTGGGTCAAATGGACGAAATTTAACAAAAAACTTAACTAAAAAACGTTTGGAGGATGACTTAGACGTTGGTGCACTCAGCTGACTGCTATTTAGGATTTTGGAAGAAGTTGGGTATACGGGGGTCAAGAGTGGAAAAATCTCTGGATCCACTTCAGATGCAATATCGATGCATATCTCTTCTTCGTCAGCGTTTTGGGTCAAATGGACGAAATTTAACAAAAAACTTAATCAAAAAACGTTTCGAGGATGACTTAGACGTTGGTGCACTCAGTTGCCTGCTATTTAGGATTTTGGAAGAAGTTGGGTATACAGGGGTCAAGAGTGGAAAAATCTCTTGATCCACTTTATATGCAATATCGATGCATATCTCCTCTTCGTCAGCGTTTTGGGTCAAATGGACAAAATTTAACAAAAAACTTAACCAAAAAACGTTTAAAGGATGACTCAGACGTTGGTGCACTCAGTTGACTGCTATTTATGATTTTGGAAGAAGTTGGGTATACGGGGGTCAAGAGTGGAAAAATCTCTTGATCCACTTCAGATGCAATATCGATGCATATCTCCTCTTCGTCAGCGTTTTGGGTCAAATGGACGAAATTTAACAAAAAACTTAACCAAAAAACGTTTAGAGGATGACTTAGACGTTGGTGCACTCAGTTGACTGCTATTTAGGATTTTGGAAGAAGTTGGGTATACGGGGGTCAAGAGTGGAAAAATCTCTTGATCCACTTCAGATGCAATATCGATGCATATCTCCTCTTCGTCAGCGTTTTGGGTCAAATGGACGAAATTTAACAAAAAACTTAACCAAAAAACGTTTAGAGGATGACTTAGACGTTGGTGCACTCAGTTGACTGCTATTTAGGATTTTGGAAGAAGTTGGGTATACAGGGGTCAAGAGTGGAAAAATCTCTTGATCCACTTCAGATGCAATATCGATGCATATCTCCTCTTCCTTAGCGTTTTGGGTCAAATGGACGAAATTGCACAAAAAACTTAACCAAAAAACGTTTAGAGGGTGACTTAGACTTTGACGTACTCAGTTTCCCGCTATGTAGGATTTGGGATTTGACTATCTGATGTATATTTGATGAAATCTTTACTCCTTTTTGGGCTTATTGCAATCATATCCCTTTGGGAATTGGCGCCCAATGTGAGTCCAGTACATGCAGCTGCCAAAAATTGTAAGAATGTTAAAATTCATCAAACGGAAACTAGTGGAAGGAATGCGATTTTGTGTAGTCAATTGTTGGAAATACAAAAGTGCGCATACCCTGTCAGGAATTCCAAAACTTTATAACTACTTTCTGTTGTGACTGGCTTAATTAGTCACATATCATCAATGAACTTAATCATACAGTAATGTAAAAAGGATCTCTAAACTGAATAAATTACCCACTGGTCGCACGTATACATAGTTTCAATTAAATCAAAAGTCACGTAACTATCCGCATACTCAAATATCCTGCTCACTAGCAGTGTACTCGTACATATCAACCGCAAAACGCAAACAATAAAAAAATCGAAATCCAACAAACTGTACGTGCAACAATTTCAAAGGATCGCGTGAACGGCTCATAAAAATACTTACACTAAGTTTCCGTTGGTTGACTTTCCATCATGAAACGGAAATTTGCGCACCGAACTTCCACTAAATGTCTGTCATACCAAAAACGAAGCGTCACCTATCGTTCAATCAGAAGGGACCAATCCAATTTGGCAATGTCCTTTTCCAGGTCAACGAATTGACAACTTTAAGGTTGTTCCTCCCATATACTCGCACATAAACATATACAAATAACTTTTCCTAGAATTTTAGTATCCAGCCATTTGGCCATTTGATGGAAAGTTCAACTTATGACTGGCAGGCTCTTGTAAGAGTGGCAGGCAATTTGAATGATACTTCTCTGGATAACATCACCAATTAAATGAAAAGGTATCCAACCTGTCAATGGCTCTCACATTTAAAGTGGAAGCACTATGGAAATTGGTGGCGGGAAAATACTGAATCACTCAAATACTTACATATATGTAGTCTCTATTAGTTAACGGTAATATGACAGCGGCAACTAGATTCAACCCTAATAAGGCAGGCGAACGGGTGAAAGCTATGTGCTTATTCGCACCTAGATTTTGATGATTATTATTAATGCTATCCTGATTGCGTGCCAAGCTAGTTCAATTTTACATCAACAGGATCTGTGTACACTCCTGGCAGTTCGTATTTAACGTGTATTACTCACGTAAGGATACACAATGAACTAACACAATGAAAACACGCATTCAAAGTTCGTTATAATGTTCAATGGACTCACGTAGCAGCACGGACGGAATGTCAAAACTTTTAATGACATGTGCCAATATGAAAAAAAATACATACATACCTACATATACATATATAGGACACCCTAAATAGGAATTTTTTTTTTTTCTGTAGATATGTATGTGCAGGGTTTTTTGGTTGAAGGATGTGGGTACGCTTCGACGTGTTTTAACTTACCATGATTATATTTATTTTGTATTCATGACTTTTCGTCCCTGAAAGTTGTTAAAATTCATTTTGCTCGGATTTCAAGTTTAAAGTTTTCGTCGGTGTCCTGCCTGACATAAATATTCAACTCAACAACTGAAGGCATAGTTGAATGTGATGTCCTGTTTTCATTTAGGTTTACTTACTCTAGGCGAAATGCAACTACGTTCTGACCCTATTTTGGTTTAAAATAATCGGATCATCCCTATCGGTTTTGGTTCAAAAATTGAAATAGTTTGTAAAATTATTGGAGAATAGTCCTTACTTATTGCAACGATTCAACGAAGTCCTTTTTCTATGTTTGAAACTCAGATGAAGTATGGAGAGTATCTGAACTAGTGTGGGGAATTTTCTAGTACATTTTTTTATTTTATTTACATAACGAAATAACAATACATACTTTTGTAGCCCTTCTGTAATTTTTTACTACCAGGATGCATATTATTCTTAAATCCTTCTGTTCGGTCAGTAAAGAGAAAATCGAGGCACTTTATTCCCTATGCATACGCATTCCATTGGACATGTCCAATGACGACCAATTGAAGCTGCGATCGACTCTAATGCTGACTCGAAATAGTACTCAATGAAATAAGTACCACAATTTTTGTTTCGAAACGAGCTTATTTGCATTTTAAATTGGTGTCAGAGCAAAGCAACGATACGCAGTGAAGCGTTACGATACTATTCCGTGCTTGGAACAAATAGTGTTTAATGAAATGGACGCAGAGTACATTTAGTCTTCTGTTTGAAGGATAAATTGAAGCTTTCAAGTTAGAAGTATACCTTAAGTTTTGAGCTAGGAGGATGAAAGTGTCCTTTCCAAACTTTCTCTTTTCAAAATTGCTCTGTGCTACTTGAGGAAGACCTCGGTCTAAGAAAACAAATTTTTGAGCGTTGTGCCTGAATGTGTTGAATGTCTCAATATTGCAAGAAAGCGTCTATCTGCACAATTATTTAAGATTTTTCTAAAATTTTATATACTTTAAGCAAGATTTTAACGCATTCTTAGAGTAGGGCTGCAAAACAGGTGGCCAAGACAATTCCAATAAAACGTTCGTAATGCAAACATCCCTTTCGTCTTTTAATTTGCCAATCGTACACAAGCGACATTGAGTAAGTCAATAGAGTGACTTATGCATATTCTTGAGGTTTTTATTGAAATATTAGGAAAGCGTCCAAAAGTGTCCACGGTTTTCCAAAAGTGTTTATTTTAGATAATTATCAAAAATGTTGTTCAGCTGTCCCAATAGACTTTTTAATGTCCCAATGCTAAAGCTGATTCAAGACATTTGGACTTGCTGTTCAATTCTCTGTCTGAAGAGATTTTTTTTCATCTATTTGTCACCCGTTCCTGCAACGTGGGACCGTAAAAATCAAATTTGGTGTAAATTGAGAATCAAATTTCCAATGACTGAGCATTTGCAATCTAGTACTGAATATTCATGGAGTGGGAGATATCCTTCTACTAGGTGAAACTGCATAGATATTTATACATATAGACATGGACAGTTCATGAATGAATGGATCTCTTAATGTAGATACAATACGATGCACAACTTGTAAATCGAACAAGGAATTAACGTTCTTCTTATATCGTGTGATATTGTAAAATACCGACCAGTGTTCAGTCCTTGTAATCTGGGATTCTTCAGGCCCTAGTAAGGTCAATACGGTCTTTAATAAGTAGATAGAATATCACTTCTGAAAAACAAAAACAAAATTAAGTATACGACCGAGTTGTACGTACTTGTACTCTAATGCTACAAGTATACAATCTTATAAGAAATTATATTCAAGTATTACTCATCAGTCCCTTAAATGTGGACGTAGCATTCTGTATTCTGATGGAATCATAATGGTAACAAAGAAGCTTTTCCAATTGATTGATTTTATAAAACAAAAAACACCTTTAAAAATGGGCGTGGCCATGTATAGAGCTCAAAGAGAATTTTAAGGCACATAAACTTTGTTTTAGTAAAATTCTTCGATGTCAAGTAAAAATTTAAAAAAAAAAGGTAAAATGTTTAAATGTGGACATTGTAGTTCCAAACTTGGTACACCATTACGTTGGATTTGGGTAATAATGCTCAGATATTAATATTGCCACCAATTGCTAAAAAAGAACAGGAAAATACTTGATTTTCAAAAATACAAAAGGTACGTACATATGTATATGCAAACAGACAGAAATTGGCGGATCCATTTTTTTGAACCTTTCTATAGTAATATCAAGTTTGAAATTTTCGAAAATTTTTAGAAAACCAAAACTTGGCCTATAGTCATATACACATGCAAGTAAGAGGACCTACCCGGGCAATCTAGAAATGAAAACAAATACCAATAGGAGATATTGCAAGATATTATCTTTTATCTTCGAAGTTCAGGCTAGGTTGAGGACACCCAAAGCCTCTGTTGCTGAAATATTTAACTCATGAAAAACAGCCTGTACTGTAATTTTACAATCTTGGCAATCAGAATATCTTGTGTTGCCTGTGGGGCGAAACACAGAGATGAATGGAGGTCGCCGTGGGTCAGTTCGAGGTTCGAATCCCAGACAAACCACCTAAAAGTTTTATCACGACCAGACGCACAACACGAATGGTTGTGAGAAGGAAGGTACTGTCGGGGGAATTGAAGATAATTTCAATAAGATAAATAGGTGTATACAGATCGTTCTATTTCAACAGTTTTCGACTAAGGAAATACTAAAAGAAGACTAATATCTTGTCAACCTAATACCTATGAACTTTAAACCGATGACGGCTGTATGAATATTGACGAACTACACTATCTGTGTAGAATGTGTAGATATCACAGTTAAAACAATAAAATATTGAATAAAAATCCAACTGAAAAATCTTTGGTTTATCAGGGGAATTTTTTTAACAGAAAACTATATTAAAAATAAGTTACGTTTACGCCACCGCTAAAATCAGGTATTCTGGTTATGTGTCCCAAATAGACACACAAGGAGCTTTTCAAAGAAACTATTCTCCCATTATTTCATCAGAAGCAATACACACCTCACGGTGGCGACAGAATTTTTCCTGGACTAATACAGCGCTGAATAGACACTCCCATCGAATCCTTAGGGCCTATTTTCAGAACCACCTATGAACTCAGCTACATCCTGATAGACTGGAGAAAGGTTAATGTAGTGTTCATACCTAAAGCTGGCAGTAGATCTCCCTCAGATCCTAAGGTTTTCAGGCCTGTTAGTCTCAATTCAGTGTTCCTAAAGGTAATGGAACAAAAATAGATCTCCACATCAGAAATACTGCCTTAATTGTAAGCCCCTTAAATGACCACCAATTAGCACATCAATCAGAAAAATCGACAGTACTAGGTTTACAGTATCCTGCTAGTACTATTGAAAAATTTCCATCTGTGGATTTCTGGACATTTCCGGTACCTTTGACAATGCATCGGAACTGATGCCAAAAGCATTGACTCACAGACATAAGGATGATATAGTCTATGCTAGGCCCAGAGTCCCATCGTCCTGTTGCGCCAAATATTTATTTTTTATTTTTTCTCGGAATGATATCTGATAGTTGTGAATGTAACAGCTCTGGAATACAAACATCATGATGTTCTAAACAGGTCACACTGACATGGGATTTGATTCAATTCATTCCAAGACGAATACGTGTACATTCTGGACAGACTCAGGTTACAAGAACAGCAAGAAAGACTCCTCGTATATTCGAGCTAAAATTATCTACTTATGGTAATTTTTTCGAAGTTAAGCATTAGGCAGCGGACTTTCAATTTATGTATTATAGGGGGCGTGTTTCATTAACAATTTTTTACAAAACATTACTTGAACATTCTAGTTTTGTAAAAGTGTCCACGCAAGCTTACTTGTCTCAACCTCCTATTACTGACGCAAAGTTTAAAGATTTCAGAAAAATGTCCAAGAATTCTTCAATTCCAAAAGCGTATTAGAAAGAAAAAGGAAGTACCAGAACCCGATTGCAAGAATTATTAATTATATCTATGATCTCATATTCTCTTTCAATTCCTGGATCATTTCTAGAAATTAAACCTGCAAAATCTAGCTTACAAGGACTTTTTAACTTGCTCCTTATTTCTCTACATTTTGCCTCGTTTAAGAACAGAATTTGTTTCAATTCATAATTTTTTTAATAAAACAATAGAGGTCTCAAAATAGTGCTCTTTTTTGCGAACTATTTTTTTGTTCAAAATTCGTTTATGCAGAAAAAATTAAACTTTCAAAACCACAAGAGCTAGGCGAACCCTAAACGGTTGAACATTGAAAATTAATTTTCTCAAAATGACATTTGTCCACATTCGGGGTTTTGGCATGTTTTGATGACGAAAATTTTGTTTCCATTTTTAGACATATTCTGGAATTTGAAATACCACTTCTAGTTAGGAATTCATTCGAAAATGTATTCCATGTTTGGACCTTTCCTTGTGCTTTCGTGTAGCTTACCAATTTAAAATGCAGCTCTCTGCAACTGCACAACCCAGAAAGATCCAGAGAAGGAAAGAGCCATTTCTATTTTTTTATAGATTTCAATTCGTACATTACGGGATGCAATTCCGCATCCTTCCTGGTGCACGTTTGGGCAAGATACCATCAAACTCCCCACATAAAAGCAACGATGCAATTTTAAAATCATTAAGACCCGCATACTAAATTTTTGTAGCAATTAAAACTATAAACCCAGCATTGCTCATAGCACTTGAATTCGTGAAGTGGAACTCGTACTTTCAAGTTATCGCATCCTAAAATGGGTAATTTTTTCGTTTTATTCTCATTAACCCCTCAAGAAAAAATAGAATAAAAGAAGTTTCGTTTTCGTCTTCCGAATAGCGTGGGATTGAAGGATTAAGGATAAGCCCTCGATTTATTATTCTGGTCTTCCCGGTGGTTATGCCATTATCGTTGTACAACTTTAAATCGAGTTTCATAGTGTACCTTTGCTCTCCATTAATCCGTCATAAATCATAATTACTTACTTGGAAAGCAATCAAAGGGAGCAAAAAGGAAAAACCCTTCTCTCTGTAATCCATGTCCATTTAATCTAATTGGTTATTGGAAAAGTTTTCCAACACTCTGTCCCTTCATCTGGCCAAAACACAAATGAAAAGTGTTACTGAAGACTTTGGTGGTTTGTGGTAGCACATGCCTGCAACACACAATGTGGTATGCCACGTCGACCCGAAAGACCGCATTGCCAGAACCGAAGCGAACCCTTGATGGAATTTTGTCAGGATGCCAGAAATCAACAGCTGTCTGGTGTAGTTTTGCCACTAAATCTGAACACATACAAGGATATGACTGGAAATATTGGGAAGCAATTGCTGGACTGGAGAACAAGAGTGCATTCAACATACGGACAAAACTGAACTTGGCATGCTATGGGGAGAAATGATGAATTGAAAGAGGTCCTTGATTTGATCGAAAGGTTAATTGAAATACACTTTTCGACTGATAATGATAAGTAATGGTCTATGTGGGGAGGAAACACTTAGACGTGGTCAGGAGTCTACAAATCGGTTTTCTTTTCCTTGTCCTCTGGAACAAATGGCATACTTTGTGTTGGAGAAATCTTAATCATACTATAAGGACTTGAATTCTAATTTGGTTCATTAGTGTTTTTAGGATACGTATGCGATAACTTAAGTCTCTAAAAACTCCTGTCTAAGCTGTGGCTTAGAAGATAGTGTGGTTGCATTGCTTTCAAAGAGTTTAGATAGTGTGGGACAGGTGCACAGGATATTGTAACATGGTTTTTTCTGCGTTCCTCGTTTGTACAGGTTCTACTGGCTTGTCTGCTTGTCAGACAACCCAGTCGACCCGAAAGATTTGTCCTATCAACTTTTCTCATAATCCAGCTCTCGCTAGATCTGTCTAGAAGAGAGATGCATGGTGATAGTGTTCCACTTACTCTTTGCCAATCTGATGCCTGTGGTATCTAATTGAAATTTTATCGATACGGACGGTTTCCCCTATTATAAGGGAGGATACAGTCTGAAATGTCTTTGCCTGAAATATCCTTGTCGCCTGGATTCCAGTACAGAGATACGTCCCCCTTTGCAGCGATTTCGTATGGTACTATTGGCTTGGCCATCATGTTGCAAATTCATTTAAAATTTCTGTCGTTTTCCAAGCACTTGTGCTAGGAATCCTACTTTTGTAATTGACGTTGAAATCCCAATAAGTGAGTATACATTCCGGGTAAAGTAGGGATGTGGGTTGGTTAAGAGAAGATTAAATTCTCTTTGCGATTTCCCCAAATATCTGGCGTGACCTACAAATTGGAAATTTATGCCTCTGACTTTTGGAGGAGTTGTGTATTGTTCTGGTGAACAATACGAACTTATTCTTGAACTCCAAGACCAACACAATCATTGCAGATTCTGGGTTTATTTAGAGCAGAATCCACTTCTTCTTCACAGACTATAACATTGAACTCCTTTTTACCCAGGACTAGGAGTATCTCATACACAACCACCACCCAGTGCTAGTAGTGATTATATTTCGCCCTGGGGATATACCAATCTTTTGATTAGACACAACACCACAGCTTGCACGTGACATGTTATTAAATTAGAGTTCTGAGAGATGGACGGTTTTAGAACTCAATTCTTTCAAATCTTTCTGGATAGTCGAAGGCTGTCCATTCTTATTTCGAAGTCGGTAAAGTACTGGCCGATGACGGATACGACTTACATGTTGTATGCATGTAAGTTACGTGGTGAACCAAGTGAAAGTATCGCAAACTATAGGTTCACTTAAGAGGCCTTGAAACCGATGTGGGGTAACTTCACTTGATCTACAATAAGAAGTCTATTTGAATGTTTCTTTTGTTGGTGCAGTACTCATCGTGATCGTGTTTATCGAGATTTTATCAGATAGGATAGTTTTAAGAGAAAAGTGGGCGTGGCTGTCCCGGTTTAATACAGCCAAAGATGGATTTGAATGAGATGCTTAAAATAATGATTACCACCTCCGTGTATATGTTGTAGCTTTGGACATACACGTCTATGTTGGTCATGAATTGTAGGAAAACCTAGATCAAGTTTGTGTTGCTTCATATTTTCAAGTAAAAAGATTGAAAAGCTGATTTAAAATCTTTAGGCCAAAAAAAACACTTTTACATTGTTCTAGTGCACAATGATACCTCGGTGTTCATCCCGCCTTGCGCACTGAGGGACCTGTGTGATTACAAGAAGCTTATGGCCTTGCTTTGACAAGAAAAGGACCGACCAAATTATGTAAAGGGACAGGAAATCCCTTTCTATCCTCATGGGAGTAATCTCAAGGCATATGTCTCTTCGGTACCACATGAGACTCACGGACGAAGATATAGGTATGTTGGGGATGTGTTTCTCTGTCCCTGATCTGGGCTTATCCACCTTAGATTAAAATTTCTAGGGAAACACTTCTTCTGTGATCTTGAAATTTTTTGAACTTCATCAAATCTACTGGATGGTTTGGTGATTCACAGGAATCAAACTAAGACTGTGGTTTACCAATGTGCACGGGACATCTTTCCCCTATGGGTATCACAATGGATCTGTACTGACCTGAGTGTGGCGATGTGATATTTTTCTAATCGCTTATCTACATACGAACCTAACCTAACCTATGCCTTGATTCTTACGGGAATCGTATCAATTCACTTTCCAAAGGACGTGTCCAGGATGTGGTGATTGTTTTTTCTTTCTAATTTTTTTTTAAAAAAAAAGGAAAATTTAAATCTTGGAAGCACTCCGATATGTTTCCAAGCAGATTCTCCTTTTCAGTGCATTAGTTCGAGAAATTTATTTTTTTTTTGGTTTTTCTCATTTGCTATGACAACGTTGTGTTTGCTGTTTTAAGTCACGAGGATCTCTACACCATTGCCACCTTAGGTTAAGTACTAGTCTTAGTCGCTTAACTTTATTTGGGAGAACTCATTGTATACATTGGCAACTGGGATTATATTCGGTCCCGCAGCTGTACATTCTCCAGCAGTCTTGCAAGTCGTTCCTCTTTGATTATCTCGATGGCCGTTGGTGATTCGCCTTAACCTTCGAATACAGATTCACATATTTTCTAAAAAATTCTTGGCATCTGAAATAGAACCTACTATCTGGTAAAATTCTTCATGTTGATGGTTGCTTTGAGATCTGCTTTCTTGTCAAAGTCGGGGAGTTTCCAGCCAGTAGTTTTTGCCTAGATCACGTGTAGAACTAAATCTGTTTGATATGTTGACGTAGGATCCAGAGAACGTTTTCCCAGGATAACGTTAGTAAGCAAAACCAATATATATGTGTCCTCTCCACTATTCTTAAATTATGTCATGATTTTTCCTTCATTTTAATTCGAAACACCTCCACTCAATCATTAACCTAGTTCAGTTCGATTTCACAAAAAACCACTACCAATCTGTTTCCATCTCAATCTATGAAATACCAATTTTGTGGAATACCATTTCGCATATCCTGCACCCCCGATTTCACCCAGTTTTTATGACTTCTGGGTGCGTCCATCGACATAGTCCAATCCAGCAACCGATATACGAAAAAAAGGAGAAAAGAAAATGGCTGCCCATTTTACACCTCACAATTACAAAAAAACATCCGAAGCCCTACCTACCCAGCATACTGTGAACTGGAAAAACAATCTCTCGCAGTGAAATGCCTGGTGTGATCCTTTTACCAATACATGTATAAATTTGTAGTGGCGACCCAAAAATTACCAAACAATAGCTGGAGCGGCAGCGGCGTAAAAAAAGGGTAGGATTTCGAGCACTCGGGCATTTTTTCTTACCTTTATTTCTGACCGATTAAATTTGCTTACAGATAACTTTAATGAAATTTAAATAATGTTGAGTAAATTAAAAGTGAGAGAATGGGAAAAATGCTGGTTTCCTTTTATTTTAAATGGGATCCGAGGTTGGAATCAGTAACCATTGGTGGAGGAGTACACGACCTAAATGTATATTTGGCTAAATGGTAAACACTGGTCCCCCATGCCCCTTTAAGGAGATGCTTTAGTTAGGTTATCCTATGGATCTAATGGCCCATTCTGAATCCCCTGCCTTGATAGAGAGAATTATACTAAAATAGATGAAAACGAATCAATCCTATTACTAGCCGACTTGAGAACTAGTTTTTGATTTATTTAATTCGAGCTAGCTTTCGAAAACACAAACCAAACTACTCCGATGTTAAGTCTATCAAGGCTTCCGGGTAACTATTCCTTCTGGGGCATTCTGTGATTAGGTGTTCCTGAAAGACAAGTTGATCCACATTGATCCACTGGCAGTGTTTTCTCTGATAGACTTATTCTTAGTCCCTCCTTCCGTTTTCCTAATCTTTGTAGTTTATTCTAGGCGAAGTTAATGGCTATTCCACCTCAGTAAAATGGGTTTCAACGACTCAGACCTATGCAGGGACTGCGGTGACACTGAGATGGAGGAAGATACGACCCACTTCCTCTGCGTGTGCCTATGTCACAGCAGAATCAGACATCAAAACTTCGGCAAGACCAGTTCTCCGAACTGGTGAACATGCCTCCTAAAACCACCTCAAAATTCATAACGAAAACGGGTTGGTTTAGGAGAGCCGCACCGGGCATGGACTACTGAGTAAATTGTTCTGTTTTTTCAAGTATAGTTCCCAGATATCCCATGCAGGGGACCACAATGAATCCGTTTGAGATCCGAGTGAGACTACTCCCGCCTGATTGATGTTGCAGTCACCCCCTCAACCGAACATAACCTAACCTAAGAAGTTATTCAAGAAGTCCTATCTTGTCTCAGAAAAAACGTGATATTCACTACTGATATCAGTATTTTTTTAAACAGCCAAACAGCTATCAAATCCTTGAAGAATCTTTTCCTAACCACCTTTTCTGCACCTCCCCACTGTGTCTCAAGAAATAATGATCTTGGTGAGACTACTACGCTATATTGGAAGCTAAAATTGGATTCATTAATATGTACGTATGGCAGATTATATGAGCCAGAAGGTATTACAGTAGACCTCAAGCAACAAGCCAGAACGGTCTCTAGTTAACTCCATATGGCACACTCCAAGTTGGTTGAGGTCCTCTTCCATTTTGCGCCATGCGCCACCTAAGGAGAGGTCTTCTCCTACAGCGGGTTGAAATTAAAGATTCTTCGGTTGCTGTTCAAGCGCTCTACATGTCCTAGCAATCTTAGATGACTAATGCATACTTTTCTGATCAGGTCGATGTGGCTGTGCCACCTATGCAATCTTCTCCTTCTCCGCGACCGCAATGTTTCGCGATCATAATAACCAAGGATACCCTCATGCATCTTCGTTAACGTTTATGCTTCTGCGCCAAAGAGCGCGGACTGGGATGATGAGGGGCTTCTACAGAGTGAGGTGTTTCTTGACAAGACCTTGCTACTCAATTGGTTTCTTAGGCCAGAGAAATAGTAAATGAGAAGAGTAACTCTTCTCTTTTGATTTCTAAAGTCAGGTTGTTGTCAGGACCTTATAGAGGAGCCGAGGTACATAGAGTGCCTAGCTTACTGAAAGTTTTAGCTTTCTAGCTGTTGTGTAATTCTGTCCGATTCGTCGATGACAGCATAAACTTTGTTCTCATTCAGAGCTAAACCTATTTCAAACACCCGGTGACAGATCGCTGTGTCCTGCCAATGATATCAATGTCATCAGCGTATGTAAGAATTTTGGAAAATTGTACCTCTGATGTGAGCTTGTGTGTTTCCTACAGTTTTCTCAAATATGATTTTGAAAGAGTCATATGACAGCCACTATCACCTTTCTGACATCTAAGATCTTAGAGAGATTTTTTCCCACCCTTATGGATCAACGAGGGTTCTCTATCGTCATCCTGAATAATCTGATGAGTCTTAGAGGGAAGACAAAAGTAGACATGGCTTTGTATAGCTCATCTGGATCTGAACTTCTTCGGGTTTTTGTTTTTCACCATCGGGTGTAGTGCAAATATTTCGCCGGCTGCGGACGTAACAAGTATAAGACTGCACTGATAGGGGCCAATGAGCTCGTAAAAAACCGGATTTGGCCGTTCACACATCTTGAATGCAATGTTAAGGAGACTAATGCCTCTATTGCTGGCGCAGTTTAGAGGTCTTCTCTCGGGAGTACAGTGCTTATTTTCCTAAAACCCGATTTTGAAAATGAGTTTGGGTATGCTCTCCTATAAGTCTTCATCGGTTGCAGTTCAGCACAACAGCCTTGTTGGACTTAAGTTTGAAAATTACTTACTGATCGGATGGACAGATGTCTGGGTTTTTAGGGTTTTTAGGGTTTTTAGGACTACTTCTCAGTAGTCCTTAACTCTTTTGTTGGAGAACACCTTATGAACATGTCCAGGAAATCGATGATATAAAGGATCATGTCCAGACCTTATTGCAATTCGCTTCTCATAAAAATGTTCACTAAGCTTCGGGCATAGTTCTTTAACTTTAACTATCACTGTTAACTTAAGAAGCATAGGAGACGATAGGTCTTGTAATGAACTTGTACTTCCAGTAAATAATGACTGCTGTATGTCTTGACATCCAGTGAATGCTTAATTTTCCACAAAATCGAGGGCGGTTTTCACCGATTTATGTGGGTCTGTAATCTAGGTCAATGAGGTGCTCTAGGATGAGAGATTTATTGGCCTATATGTAGCCCCTTTACCCTTTACCCCTCTTTATCCCTCTTTATTTACTTCGGTTATACTCCGTAAGTATACAACTTAAGAAGATATTTACGAGGCTTCTTGAATGTTATCAGGTTCTCCAGGTTTGAAGGGTTTGACCGAATTTATTGGTATTGGTCCGTGCAACTTTGTATTCAATAAATTACTCATCCTTCTTACAGTGAATGGTAGTTTCAACTCCTTTACAACCAGAGAAGAGGGTATTCAGTGCTGGATTCTGTCCAAATGCAATCATATCCAGGTATATAGGGACCTTGGAGGATTACTTCTTGCTCTAAGTGTTCACAGCTCCGTGGTTCACCAAACCCCATTGTCTTTCCTTCAAGGTCGACTGTTTGGGTATGAACCATGAAACGAATTCTTCAGCTTCCTACCGAAGTTCCCAACCGCCTTTGTCATATTAGCAGTGCTAACCTTGTCTCAATTCATTTTTAAATGCTCCATCATCAAACCTATACTTTCTCCATCATCATTACCATAACCTTATGGTCACACTGGCATTATCGCTTTCCTCTTTCAGTTGAATAAATTGCAAATGAAACTATCATCATGGCGATAATAACCACACGACATGTTTACACATCGCCGCAAGCGTAAATCAACTCTCAGATACATATATCCTGGCCATATCTCATTGGCAAGCAGTCATATTCGATCTCATTTCAAACATTTACTTTCTGCTTATCAAAAGATACCACAAATGGCTGACACCATCAATCAATCGTAATACATCTTTAATAGATGATTCATTCCACACTTTCGCCACCGTTGCCGCCACCTATGATTGATTGTCCTCCAGGACCTCCACCAGTGATAGATGGGGGTGATAAAATGCGACAATTGTGGTTATTTCCTTTTTCACTTGACGTTGTCAAACGCATTCTGTCGGCAACTCGAGAACATTACTCCTTTACAATACAAGTATGTCGAGGGGTGCTCTTCAGGCAAATAATAAAATATTTTTCACTTCTTACCGAACTAACACACACCTGCTGCACATTGTTTTTTTGTTTTATTTTTCCGAAATGCATTCCTCAAAACCATTTTGCAAACAATCTCCTTTAACCGGAAGTAAGTACCATTACCACCACCACCACCCACATCGCAATACTGCCTCATTGTCCACCACTCCAATGTAACCACCGACACGGTCGACGACGACGATGACGATGACGACGACGAGGACGACGAGGACGACGGCGTGAATCAACGTTGAGTTCAGCTTCATTGTTTTATGTAATGGTATAGTGGCATGCAATAACATTCGTCTGAATGAGCCCTGAAGAGGGTTATTGGAGCTCTATTGAGCTCGAGTGGGTGTGTGTACTTTGTGAATGTATTTGGCTCATAATTAAGGGAAATCTCTGATGTAGTCATGTAGAAACACATACACCCATGGCCTGGGATTGTATATTTCCAAAAATAAACAACCAGATACCGGAAAAAAGATACACAGATACACGGATAGGTGGTTGAGGGTGAGCCGGGCCGCGCCGGGGCGAATGAATGCAAATCACGCAGATGTGTTACGTAGGGCGGGAGAGATTTTAAAAATTCAAAGCACGATAGACTAAGTTTAGATCCTTAAACGGGGTTGAATGACACACATTCACTCTGTGTGTGGTGGCAATCACGCGATTTGCCAGTCGTCCAAGTCCTATAGGCCAACACCATAATGGAAAGATACTCGTACTTGCACAGAGAGTGCACATAGCATCAAAGGTATAATTTCAATTCGAAATTCCTAATGTATGAGGATAATTTATTGGGGCCTATGGTGTGCCCTAGTCAGTGGCATTAATGGACATTGGCGCGCTCTGGCAATGTGTCGTCATCTGGTGTTGGTTTTTGAGGTTTTCGGAAGTCAGCTGTCGAGCTACCACAAGCGGTGCTGCAATAATGTTTACATACCGAATTTTGCGAATGGCATTCATTAGAAGTCAGGACCAATGCCAAAAGCTGGAAAGGTATTTGCGCAAATTGTGGTAAATTCCCACTGTTCTTTGTTGGTGACGGGGGTAGATGTGGTGTTTCATTGGGCTGCATTCGTACTGCATGTTCTCTTTGCATAATTAGAAATTGCTGTGTCCACTGACCACTAGACCGCCACTTATTTTTTTAATCATTTGGCGGTTGTCAGAGCGATTAAATGATGGTGCAGTAAATATTTATCAATTGGTTCGTGTATTGGTCACACGTAGCTAAAGGGATTAGGGCAATGGAACCGCGGAGGGATACCCTGAATAGTTGGTCACAAAGTGGAAAATATACTTATCTATCTGAAAATGTAAATAGTTTCAACTTATATCGAAAGTATCAGTCCAGTGGTAACTATAGTTCTACAAAAAGGAATGCACTCCACAATCCTTTCGTTATAGTACGAAGTACAAGGTGACCAGATAGGAACGATAGGAAGCAAAAATTAAATTGGCCAACAATGTTTTGAGATATAAAACAGATTTTGACTTTATTTTGAAGCTACATTCATGCCATTATGTATGATATAGCATATCAATCAAATTGCCGTCTCGACTTGATTGGGAATGCTTCAAGGAGTCGGTCCAATTTTTCTAATGCGGTAAAATTTGTGCGACATTATTCCCGCAATAGCGTCTCAAATGTTGCCTAAAGTGATTGGCTTGTTAGCATTTATTTAGGACTTGACATAGCCCAAGAAAAAATAATCGATGGACGCTCACCGTGAGGTTACCCAGTCCCTAACTTCAAGAGTTGTGTCTTGAATCACAGTTCTGGTATATCGAAGTTATCGAACTCTGGCCACAGAAAGTCGGTTAACAGCGCTCTATATTTGAGGCCATTGACGGTATTGGTTTCTTTTTCTTTATTTTGAAAGAAATAAGGTCCGATGGTATCGTCATAGAATAAACCGCACCAAGCAGTCGATTGCAGATGACCAATTCAAGTGATCGGCACCAAATCGACATTTGTGGGTCTTCTCCGATACTGGCCGCAACCTGCGTTTGTTTTCTTCAATGTCTATCTGGCTGGTGGCTTGAGGCTCGAAAGAGTGTACTCACGCTCAAACTTTTCCACGGAGTGACAAATTGCCTGCACACTGAAGACATGATTAGGACCGACCTCACGGCGAAATTCACTTTGGGTCTTTACGCCTGAGTCAAAATTTCGAAAATATTTTTTAATAATTTCCGTGCGCTTGGCAAGCGCAAAATAATGCATAATAAAATGGCAATCTTTACCAAATATTTTACCAATTAAATGTCATTACTACCTTTGACAGCTGCTGAAACATAATAAATGGAAAAAGTATCATTACCATGTGGTCACCCATCAGTAAAGCAAGTGAGAAAATAGCTAAACTAAACAAGGAATCACAAAAAGATATGTAAAACAGAGATTGGCAAGTTTCAAGTACCCTATCAGGAGATTCTCAAAAAGTCTAGTCTGGATTCTAGTCACCTGCAACGTTATTGGCAGCAAACACGTTAACGAACTGGCAAGGCGAGCCTTAGTCATCCACTCGCGATACCAGTTTACAGCCCACTCAGAGCAATTAATGCAAACATCTCCTTCATCTTAGAAATGTAAACATGAAATGGTCTGATCTGCGTTATATCCAGAAAAATGTGGGTTATGTGGTCTATGGAACCCAGGGCCTAGCTTCTCAGAATCATTCGTGTTGTGCGTCTTATATTCTGCACACGAGTGGAAGAGGCCTACTATTTGAATGCCGTATTCGAGTTCGGTTTTTTGGGAAGCTTTCGCAAAACAGTTGTACTCTCAGATGTTTGTCAGATGCTCGCGAGAGGTTATGTATACCAGTTTATTATATAGATCGGCCAAAGATTTTACTAGAATAACCGTAATACCGAAAAAGAAACCATCCTGCACTACGTATGCACCTATCCAGCAATTGCTAGGGTTGGGCAATAAGCTTTAGACAAACTCTCCTTTAATTCACTTGATGAGATCTCGGGTAAAAATCTTTGGCAACTAACCTTCTTCTTCTCCTTCATAGGCTGACTCTAGATTCCTGGTATTGGGTTCTGTAAAAGAACAACAGCTGCTACCTTCCTAGTCACCTACGAAGTTCCCTGAATTTTTCTCTGTGCATCATATTATTGCATAAGAAACATTCATAGCCTTGATCTGCTATAAATGATATCCTTTAAGGCTGTATCCTGTTTTGCCTTAAAATAAAATCAATATCTGGAAGGCTAACGGCAAGAGAAGACCCTTTCAGTTCCAGTGTAGAAATTTACACTTAAAAACAATCATCTTATATTCTTTTCCTCGCCCTCCTTCCGGAAGTTTTTGAGTTCATGGTTTTTGATGTACAAAATCTGGCCTTGTCCAAAAGCCTCATCTCACTTATTGGCTAAGGACCACTTGGTAGTCTTCCCCCTTCAAACAGGACAGCTTACTTGTCCAAATACTCTGCCCAAATCCAGATCCTTTAAAAGCCCCTTGCAACCCAGTTAACCAAAAGATGTAACCGTTTACGACAAACACAAAAACTCAATAAAACACACATTCCCAGCAAATGATCAATGAAAAGTAATAAAAAACACAAAACAAAATCAGCAATTATCCTCTGCCATGGCAATCAAATTCAATAAAAATATATCCTGGTACCACTTTATCACGTTTGTGGCTCCATAAATCACTTGCCCGCAAGGTTAAAGGATGATTGAGGTCAGTGCCTCGCACTCGACTCCACACACCTTGTGGCGACCAGTTCGAAACATGCCCAAAACATATGTGTGTGAGCCCTCTTTACCAAAGTGTAAGTCGACTTAATTTTTCATCAACTATGGCATTAAAAATAACAACAACAAAAAATTCCAAAATATTGTTCCAGAGGAAAAATATTGCTGATTTAATAAACGCCTCTCGCCTAATTAATTTTAAGAATCCCTCTTAAGTTGGCCCGACAAAGGGCGGGTGGGGGTGTGCCAAATTTAGGCACATACCTCCACATTCGGAGGGAAATTTATTAGGGTGCGATGAGATGTCCTAGAGCGAAATTTCATTTATTAAGTATACTTTAACACAGCACAGGAGCTTATATATAATTCTTCCTTCGTTCTTTTCTTTTTGACACTTAATAATTCATTCCTCATCGAGGGAAAGACACTACTCGGCGAGTGTTTGTGCGAGCTGGCTTAAATAATTGTTATTAAAGTGAATTGGATTACGTTTGGGCGTTTGTGGGATCACCTTAGTTGTGTACGTTTATCTGGAGGTTTACTTCATTTGTTGGGCACCTTTTGCCTGTAATTTTTGCTTAACATTGGTAAGAGTACGCTTGGTTTCACTTTTAATATCAATTTAAGTGTATTTGGCTGAATTTTACGAAGGACATGCAGAAAGGCTGAAGGAATTGATAGAGAAGTGGAAAAGTGTCAACCCTCTGCCTGTGTTCTTTGTTCCAAGGAGAAGTGCCGACAAAGTGCTGCATTTGCATTTGGCAGAGTTCCAAAAAAGTCGGTGTGTCTACAATTAATCATGCTCCTCTGAAGAGAACACAAGCATCTGACAGGAAGATGATGTCTATTTTGATACATGAACAGCATGGAACCAATCTGTTAACTTGGTTCTATGGAGAGGATATCAATCAATACCAAATCACTTATATTTTATGGATTTGCATAGAGTTTTAAGAATACTTTGTATCTGTAAGGATAACTGGGTAAGGGGTATGTTCTGACACTGATGGGATACATTCCATCAACATCAGCAACTGGAAATGAACAACGGAACGTTAAGCAGTTTATTAAGTTCGAAACAGAGTTTGTAACATAGAGAAACAAACCAGATATACCCTATTAAGTGTAGTGTATGATCTTGATCAGTACAAGTTGCTCAGTATGTTGTGTACAAGTTCTTTTGCCCTTCTTTCACTTCGGACTAGTAAATTTGTTTGGCCTTTTTCACTTTCAGGGTCAGGTTTTTGAAAACCACTGCTGCAGTGCTTGTTTTATTCTTCACATGAGTGACAGGACATTTTTGTTCAGGACCCTTTTTTCCCCCCTTTTCAGAATAGTCGTACTTATAAATGCTTGTAAAACACTAAGGAGGAATAAGACTGTCAAAACTGACAACCCCTATACAGGAGTGTCAATGTTTTAAGCCTCAAATAAGGCAACTCATACGATCTTACTTTTGTATGCAGTATACTAACTTGGAATGAGTCCGGAGGTTTTCCCAGGTAAAGAACGTCATTGCCAAGGAATACTAGTGGTTCTGTGACTCTATTTTTATAAGTATGTCCAATTGTTCAATATTGCTGGACAAGTAACTTCTGTAAGTAACACTCATTTTTTTCACACTCAATTTAAAGGTTTCCTTCCTTACTAAGTGTCTGGGGCTCTGAGGTCCCAACAAGCGGAAACAAGCAATTTCGGAGCATCTTTTTCAAAAGTCTCATGGAAATCATCTAAAGATTTATTTTTTCCATTGATGCTCTTGAATCTTTTTTGACAATAAGTGCGTTATGGCCTTACGAATATTTTGAGAAGTTATTTATACATTCAGATGAATCTTTGGTGATGGATAGTCATCTACGAAAGAGAGACCCCCTCAGGCAGGAGAATTTATTTTAACCGATGTCCATTTCATAGGTTTTTAAATCTTGAATCTTGGATAGGACCTTTAGAGTAGATAATCGGTGAAGTTTTTAAAGAACTCTTTGAAAAGGATCTTCGAAAATCACAGCACGCTTTGAGTAGAACTCTCAGGTTAAAATATGTATGTTCTGTGGATTACAGTAATAAAATAAAATTTCTACAAAGTGTGTACCAAAAAATTATAAAAAAATGTCCCGTTTCTCTGCTACCAGTCTAATAAGGCTTTTAGTTTATGAAACATCCAGCAGTTGAAGGTATTTTATGGTAATTAGGATGGCAAGTATATGGAAAGGTATAATGAAAGGTTCCTTAAAATCTGACCCAAAAAAAAAAAAGGACACTTTATGTAAATAGCATGTACAATGTGGGGAGAATGAAAGTTGAACTTATACTCCCATTACGCCTCGACGAAGGAAGTTTCCTTTAAAAACTTAGAAAGAATGAGAATTGGGTCTTTCCTGAAGTGGCTTGGGACTGCAGGTTCGTATCCCTGCGAAAACACCTCAAAGTTTTTTCACGGTCCCTCCTCTAGCGGGTGTCTGACAAACATCCGAGAGTACAACTGTCATGAGAAAGCTTCTCAAATAACAAATTGTCCTTCGGATACGGCGTTAAACATTAGGGCTCTTCCATTCGTGTGAGAAGCTACATCCTGTGTCCCATGGCCTTTTGCCCAAAATATTTAGTTTTTATATTTTACCAGCCCTTATCCCATAATCTGGGTATTGTTGCTAACGCTAGTTTGTCTATCTGATATTATTGAGACGCATTTGGCATACATTCCAGCCTAAATCGACATCCTTCACCAGTTCTTGACACATCAGTGTACCACTTAATTGTGTCGTTGCTCGGTTTGGAGATTGCGAATTCATTGGTTCAACTCTTGTTTTTTTGGTTATTCTTAGAATCTATCAATAAATGATAAGAAATTTGATTTAACATCAAAAAATTCATTAATTTGTAGAATCGATTGAAAAGGAGTCAGCTCCAGTTGTACCTCTGTGGCTTCAGTTATGACCACAATAATACAAAGGCATGACAGTCCTTACACTATTTTGAGTGTCTCTCTGCTTGTCGATTGGTTTCTTTTGTCGATGAAATTCCTTTCGATCATTAGTCTTATCAAAGAAATGTTTGTACGTACATCCGTCTAAAGCTGCATTGGCAAGATATCCTGGCGAATCTTTAGAACTCTTATGACTTTCTTGTTTATCTCTTCTGCTGACAGTTCCACATCCTTATCTTATTTGTTCCGTATTTCTAGTTTAGGTTAGGTTTACATCGCCACACTCAGGTCAATACAGACCCATTGTGATACCCATATGGGAGAGATGTCCTTTGCCCTATTATCCAAAAATTCTGTCTGTCCTGCTGTGGTCAAAACAAGTCGATAAAGCTCTTGTTATCTTGCATGAGTTTATTGTTGCCATTTCTAGCGGCCTTAATCCCTGCTTCTAGCTTCAGTGCGCAAGCTGGAATAAACACCGATAAGTCTACCAGTTCTGATGTTGATTCTGAACCTCTTCTTGCCAGGTCTTCTGCCTTCTTCTAATTTCGTGGTGTACCTTCATGTCCAGGGACCCTTGTGGTGTGTTCCACGAACCTTAAGCTGTTCACGACAGCACTTCACAAGTTTTGGTTGTACTTCAGTAGCAGGAATCGCTTTTATTGTCGCCTGGTTCTCGATGACAAAGATAATACCTTCCTGTGATATTACCTTCAACGCAGTCTCACCGGCATCTATTGTCACTGCAAGCATCTCCGCTTGGAAAACACTGCTTTGGTTCGGAAGGTGAACCAGCGGTTCAGAAGATATGCCTGACCATACGCCTACATCCATCTTTGACACATGTGCTGATAGGCTGACCGCTTTTTCATTCTTCTCTGCTCGGGAAAGAACCTATGAAGCGCCTCTTAAAGTCTAGGTATGGAGTGATATGAACTTTTCCTTGATATTTCTCCAGGATCATGGCATGACAAATTACATTATGCCTCCAATTATCTGACCGTCTTACTCTTAGGGTACGAATTGGTGCCGAAGCTTGAACGAAGATTTCCAGCGGTAGCAGGTTAAGGATAGCCTCTAGTCCTACAGTGAGTGTTGTTCTCATGATTTCTAAACGAGAATTGCCCTTGAAACTTACGAAACAATTATTCAACCATTGCAAGATCAACATTTGAAAATACAAACTATTTTTGACAACAATTACAATAAATTTGATCGAATCATTTCAAAATAAATATGAAAACAGATTCGCTTAACTTGCTTGTTTTGTGATTGTTTTTATATTGCGATAAGCTAGGGTAAAATCCAAAAAATACGCCTTGAGCTACAGCATTTCACAAACGTGGATTGCTACATTGGTATCAGTCTACTCGTAGTTAAGCTGATTCTGCATAATATACCTTCATTTGCACATCAATTAATTCATAATTCGCTGCGTTTGACGTACACAGTTTGCCAGTCCTAGAGTGGACAGTACAATTTAACGGAAATCCTCGTTCAAATTAAATCGCAGTCAGACTATAAAAACAGACTATTCCCAACGGAAGCAACCCTAACAACAGACAGGGAGCCCTTAAAAGTGAGTCGAGTACATTTATCCGTTGTGCACTGACACGTTAAAGGGTAATTTTAATCAATAAACCACTGAATGTCCACTTACTCAAGCAGATAAATCGAATCAGGCCTACTGCCACCACCATCACTGCCACCCGATGTGGCATTCATTTCCTACTCAAGTTATTTATAAATGACTTCACACAGCTCTGGCCAAGACAATGTAAGACAATGTCATCATGCAATTTCTTCGTTCTGATTCCCAACAACCAAATGAGAAAGTTTCTTCTCCAGGATTAGGGCCACCAGCCGACAAAGGTGTTGTAAACAAGACCAAGCCACAATAATTGTTGAGGGTTGGGTTGTTCGCACCGTTCGGCTGGCGCATTTAATACCAATAAATCTCCTTCCGATTGTGGCTTCTGCCCGGATACTGGTATTCACTGAATTTTGCAGTTGGCACGAACCATTCCTCCCGAGCTGCACCTAAGTGCAAAATAACTTTGCATTTAACTAGTGTTTTCGTGGCACGACTATGGTTGGAATGTTGTGGACTGTTGCTTGAGGTTGAACAAAGTTTTCCACCCGTCTATTCGTATCTGTTTATGTGCATTATTTGCAAAAAAAACAATTCATTCTCTTTCTATCTGCAAAAAGGCAAAAGTTGAAATAAATGTTCGCTTGGTAGATTAATTTTGAGTTATCGGGTCTGAAGGAATACGCAAAGCCCTTTATTATGTTTTACTGTGGGAAAGGTGCCATTAAAATGCGGCCTGGGAGGAGAGAAACTTTATGCTGGAAAGAGCAGTGAAGGATTAGGGATTAATAACGAAATCACACTGAGATACATTTTGAAATACGGTTTGAGGAACTTCTTTCTTCCATCCAATTAGACTTGGCTTTCAGTTCGATACTATAAATTATTCAGTTAAATACCGTGATATTCCATATTTCAAGCCCCCACGGGACTCTTAAATATCAAGGAGCTGTGCATTATGCTACTTGAAATATCAGCTGGGGATATTCAACGACATTAACATACCTCATCCTTTGGAGTTGTGCGAGGAGGTAAGCTATTTTCATTTCGTATCTGACATATCGTTTTCTTTAGGCCATCCTACTGTGCAGATATCTAGGAATACGAGTCTATAGAAAAGCAAAAAGAAACCGAAGACAACTTCCGAAAAGATTTGAAAAATGTATTAAAACAGCTAATTCTGTTCCCGAGAGGGTTTAACTGGTTTGGTGAACGCATAGTTAGCTTTTAACATGGAATTCACTAAACGTTTGCTATGTCGCTGAGAGTTCCATGAACTACAGTACATATACCAAACTCATAGCTCAGAGCTGGACTTCTCCGCTCCGTCTATTTCTACCAGACCGAATCATTTCCACTGAAGTTCCTGGTTTCCCATTCACTGATATCGATAAGCAGGATCATGGAACCAATTGGAAAGAATAAATGAAATATGTCATGAGCTGTACCATGATGTGGTTGCAGAAATTTAATTCTGATACGAGTCGTCTAAGAGGATACCACCGCACTATAACTGGGTTCATGAAAGTATGTATGACAGATTGGTTAGAGAAAATCGAACCCCTTCATCTAGGAGTACTTATAGTTTTGAAGTGATGTTCCCGGAGCTAGATTAGTAAATTGGACATTGGATGTGGTCTCTGCGCCAACCCAAGCAAGGCAGAACTGATGCGGCTCTAGGCACACCGGGAGCTATGAGAACATGCCCAACAGATGCTCTGAACATTGAGCATTGTAGCTTGCAACAGGTAGTGCTTTCAGACTAATAGAAACGGTATGCTGGTGTACCAAACCTAATGGTCACAACAGCATTTTGTATCTATTACTTCGGGATCTGGAAGCCAAACCAATTGTCTATACAACTCCCAGAATGAGAAACAGGCAGGCTGACAAAATGGTTCGAGACAACGACGGTTCTGAGATGGATTTTCTCTGATTCTCTGAATATTTCCAAGTAATTCTGAGTTCTTGATTCAGACAGTGTCTTTCACGTGGAGATTCTCGCTGTACTGTAAGCCTGTCGTATACTGAAGCAAACCATCTTCAGTGACAGCCTTCTTCAAGAGTGCAAATATGAACTTTCCTTCATGAGTCGTCGGCTCCGAATCATCCTCCTTTGGGTTCCGGATCATAGCAACATCAAGGGAGATGGAGGTGGAGATCTGCCTTGAGGTGTCAATGTCCAGCTCTAGGGAGCTGCTTAGACAGCTCACAAAGCAAACCCTTTTTCGACGAACTTACAGAGTTAAAGGCGATCAGAACTGGGGACATCATCAGTTTCCTAAATGTAACTGGGTGGATATGGACCAACGTCCTGGATAAGTCGTTATTGTTGAAATCCCAAGGTGAAGGTTCGTGTTTACCTATTGAGATTGTCTAGCAATCTCTGAGGAGAAGCTTCTCAAGAAACACATAACTCGAATCGTTGTAAGAAGCCAAATCGCATAGACCCGGCGGTACTCCAAATATTTGCATTCTGAATGCAAAGCATATACTCATTTTGAAATCATTGAACAGCAAGAGTTTTGTTAAATGAACACTGATAGACAGTTCTTATGTAATATTGAGTGCTGATAACGCGTAATCATCAACCAAATACTCTCTACGTACTCTCCGATGTTCCACTTTTGAAAAGTGCACTGATTGCACATATCGCTTCTTAAAAAACTTTTCAATGTTTATTTTGATAATTCTGGACGCGTATTGATCGGGTCATTGCCTTAAACAAGTTCGCTTTGACTAGTCTTTTGATCGGGTTCAATCCAAATGAAAATGTGACGATTGTCTCCGAAATAAATTTACAGTGGTTTTGGTTATTTTTTTTTTAAACAAACTAACCCTCTAAACTCTTTAATTTTGGTAAAAAATTTTTAAATGATGGAAATGTGAGCGTTTTTGTTTTAAAAGTTAGTGGTTTGTTTTTTAGTTAAGAGATCTACTTAACTTAGATAAGTGTTTTATTTGTTGGTGTATTATGTCCTTTCGTTGCAACATAAATAAAGTGCACGACTGGGCCGTACAAACTTGCACCTATGTCTCAAATTCTTGTGTGTTTTTGAGGTAAAAATAAATAAACGAATATATATGTATATAAGTAGGTAAGCATATGTAAGTTGACTATAAGTAAACCATCGTTCTAAACAGATTGGCCAAAAACGTCAGATATCATCTGTAGGATTTGATAAAGCTCTTGAAAATTAAGCATCGTCGTTACTTTTCCTCCAATTTCACTCATAAATTCATTGCCTTTGAAGTCCGGTGAATATGCCAAAGTAAGTCCCTAAAAATGTAACAATATTTTCTTTCTCTCACTCTGTCTTTTAACCAATGAAAATGAATTTCAGACAAATCCAGTAGCACGTGCGCATCCTGTATCGTAAGGAAAAACCGTTTCCATGACAACAGCTGTGTTCTAGGAAAATTTTTTCCAATGGTATATAATTTTGAAAATCGGTTCAGTAGGAAGAAGTAGGGATAAAATTCATGTTTGGCTAATAATGATATGAAAATCGTGTTTTTGTTAAGCTGGTTGTAAGGAAAGTGGAATTTTAGGCAGTTTTAACCAAAAATGTGGTATGCCATCTAATAGGGTTTAAAAAGGCGTATTCTAATATAAAATTTAATCGTTGGAGCCGTTTTCGAATTAATTGGCTCTAACTGCTCGATTTCGCGAAAAATACCGTTATACTAACTTTTGGCCAAAAATGTGATAAAGTTCCTGATAGGATTTGAGACGTTTAATCTTATGTGAAAATTTTAATAAAATCGTTGTAGGCGTTTTCAAGCAAATCGGCTTTTAGTCAGCTTGGTTCTAAGTACCGTTGTATCATACTTAGACCAAAACGTGGTACGCCATCATGTTGCATTACTTCGTGCTAGTCCGAATATTAAATTTGAACTAAATCATTGGAGCCGTTTTCCTACAAATCGACTTTTTGTCAAATTGGCTATAAGTAAAGTACTATTGTTGCCAATTTTGGTAAGCAGCACGATACGTCATCTGATTGCAATTAACTAGACTAATTGAAATGTGAAGTTTAATCAAAATCGTTAGAGCCGTTTTCGAGAAAATCTCTTTTAACTGAAATCGGCCTTAAGTAAACTACCCTTAATTTTGAGGTTAGAATGAAAATTCCGATTTCGCCTCTAGGTATTATCACACAGACCCTATATATGAAGTTTGACCTAAATCCATCCACTCGTTTAGGCTGTAGCCTCGTGCACAGACAGACAGACAGACAGACAGACGGACAGACAGACAGACAGACAGACAGACAGACGGACAGACAGACAGACGGACGGACAGACAGACGGCATTGGCGGGCCTACTTTATTGGACTTCTATATCATAGTAATGTAAAGTTTGATTAAAATCTCGAGTTCCAAATTTTGCACGAATACAATGCTTGCCCTATAGGTATAGGTGCAAGTAAAAAGAAAGATTTACTTTTTAAAACGGACAACCTCTTAGCAAATTATAATTTTCTTTAACATTTTAAAGATTCAAGTTCAATTGATGTTCTTATTACATGGTGAACTTTGTTCGATGTTAGAAAGCCAATCTAGGAATGTATGATCCATGTTCAATTAAAGTGGCAAATCTGAAAAATTTGTTTAGAAAATGTATAGAAACGAGCACCTTAAACCTGAATTGTGGAAGCAGATTTCATTTTGTTGGCAGATTTTAAGAACAGCTCGATGGGACGTGATTAGTTTATGAGATCTAGCTTCTTACAACAATTCGAGTTGTGCGTGTTTTGAGAAACATGTCCTCACCATTTTACTATTGAATGTTTTTTAGACGCTTACAAGAGGTCAGACCGGACTGTGTTGGTTTGAGCTATGAACCTCCAGCTTAGGTTTCCAACACACTAACCACTTAGTTATGGTATCGTCCAATAGTATGTAGTATTCAATAAGAAGCTATCGTTCTGTAATACAGAGTCATTTATTCCATCAAAGCAGTAACCATAAAGTTACTCTTCTGCTGAAGAGGATTATATGTAAGTCTTCACCAACAGTATTAGATTAGTTTTCTCTGATGAAGGGGACTAAGTGGATCTCATCCTCATATCATATTATATCATTTACCCTTAGTGGCATTGGCCACTTTCCTGCACCTGTTACCACTGCTAGTGCAGCAGTTCTCTAAGATTTTGGACACGCCCCCATTCTGAGCAAATTCAAAATCTCTTCAGAAACATAGGACTACATCATCTTTTTTCCTAACTTTGGTAAGAATTTTACTGTCGCCAAAGTCTACAGATCACTCTATTTAGAAGATAAAACGGTCTTGTAAGCCAAGAACGGTGTTGGAGATGGTATATTCTCTGACAGTGTTAGGAAGAACTCTTCCCATTTCGTCGACAAGGGCAACTTAGGGATTTCAATCGGTATCCGCAAATTAAAACTTATATTTGATGCTATAGAGGGACACGTGGGCTTAAGACACTCCAAGAATTTGATCTCTTTCAATGGACTACACATGTACATTTCAATAGGTGGCATCATGAGATTCTGCCTTATAGGCAAGCACGCCATGAAGCTAGACCTTTTAACAAATGATTTTTAAAGACATTTGGTCTCTTCCTTCACCTGGAAGTATTCTAAGAGATCTAAGTTATCGTAAAAATCTAAGTGATCGGACGAATTAATTAGGCTGCACCTATGCGCCCTATGACCTTAATTCCGTAATAAAAGAAATGACGCTGACGTATCTTATTTCCAACGTATCTTGGACATTAGATCACATGTGGGAATAGAAATAAAGCTTTATTTGGCTAAGATTGTCAAACGTAATGCTTACTTACATAACTGCTCGAAGGATGTTCAAAGGTACTAATGTCCAAATCCTTACAACGATCGTAAAAGAGTTGCGAAGCAATGGGTTAAGCTACTCACGCAACTTCGTTACTCCGCTAAGTGTACTCCGCCTATGTACGTAGAGTTAAGCGTGACACAGCGCTCATTATTTTCTTTTTTGGGTTAAAATAGGTTTAAGTGTAAGTCCTCGACAGGCTTCTTTTCAAATCAGTCAATAAAATGAAACCATAACACACATGTGGTCTTATTTCCACCTAAAAATGAAAATAAGGCCACTGAGAGCCTTGTTCACGTCACTGAAGTCCTTGGCTTAACTTTTATAGTGGATTTGAATCCTACAAGAGCCTGACTATCTAAGCATGACTCTTATTGGTTTCTTGTTCAGCAGAAATTTAGTTCTGCCGAATGTGTCTTGGCATAGTTCAATAGCAGTACATTTTCTAAAGATTTTCTATGCTTAGGTGATTTCGGTTTCTGGCTGTTTCTTCATCCACCTACCGTCATCTTTCAAGTTCTAACATCTGCTCATGGCCAGTGCATTTATGGATAGTCAATAAGTTGAGCGTACACCTTGAAGACACACTCGACGCCGAACAAGCAGGTTTCCGTTCTGGATCCTCCTGTGTCGACCACGATCGCCACTTCACCTGCTGTTCATCGATTTTGAAAAGGCGTTTGATAGTGTCAATCGGGAATTTATTTGGCGTGCCTTGCGCAGGAGAGGCATTCCTGATAAATGAATAGCAATTATCAAGGCTGCATATGATAGGTCCACATGTCACGTATTGCACAGAGGAAGGTTGTCAGAGGAATTCGAAGTCCAAAGTGGGGTTCGGCAAGGCTGCATACTTTCACCAATACTATTTTTATTGGTGATTAGCGACGTGCTAAATGCGGCCTTATCAACAGGAAACAGAGGAATTCGATGGACTCTGACATCTGAACTCAAACACCTCGACGCCGACGACGTATGCCTGCTGTCACATAGAATTATGGACCTTCGTCAAATGACAACAAACGTGGAGAGAGGCAGCCGTCGTTGGGCTGAAAAATAACTCGGCAAAAACAAAAATGATCAGCCTAGGACCGAGCTCATCAGCTCATGTATGCATTGCTGGACAAACGGTTGAGAGAGTTGAGAGATTTCAATACCTTGGAAGTATTGTCTCAACCGATGGCGGAACCGAACTGGAAGAAGCCAGCCGAATAGGCAAAGCAAAATCTGCGTTTGGGATGCTATCTACAGTTTGGCGTAGCAATGCGATTAGCTTAACCACCAAGCTACAACTGTTCCGTTCAAATGTCGAATCCGTGCTGCTATATGGATGTGGTACCTGGAGGGTCACCGCCACTATCACGAGAAAGCTGCAAACGTTCGTCAATAGATGCTTACGTTATATCTTTAGGATTTTCTGACCAAACAGTATCTCTAACGAACAACTCTATCAGAGAACGGGCCATGAACCTATAGGTACAACAATACGACGACGAAAGTGGCAGTGGATTGGACATACTCTCCGAAAGGGTGACAGGTCCATAGCTAACCACGCGATGCAATGGAACCCGCTTTCACGTACGTGGCGTAGAACAGTCGAGAAGGACGGCAACTGGGAAAGAGTTGGGGAGAACTAAAACACATTTCCAGAAACCGCACACGATGGCGCATAGGCATTGTCGGGCCCTAGGACCCACAAGGGTATACAGGACTTAAGTAAGTAAGTAATGAGTTGAGCGGGTGATTTGATTTATCTACGAAATGATTCCAATTTAGTTTTTAACCTCTCATCTCTACCGAATAGCACCACATAAGCTGCCAATCTTCGAAAAGATAATTTCAAGTAGCGGAGGTACTGACTCACTTTAAATCCATTCCACCCTCCATGGTAAAGATTTATTTTTGGAAAAATCGCATACACACCACCTTACCTGGATAGCGTTCTGGAACCTCATAATTGCATGTACATACATGTATCTACCCGTTCTATTCGTTATAGCCAGACCCAGGTTAAGTCCCTCGACGAATTATGCTCAGTAGATCAAAAATGTTCACGCGCGCAAGGGAAAAAGATTAACACCCTCACAACTAGCAGACTTATGCTTAATTTTGTAACCTTAACCGCTTTGGTGGGATGTTTATGGCCAAGAACATTATAACTGCAACGTTACACTCAGTTCCATGTGCAGCACAGGGGAGGGTGCTCCCTACGTCGGGTCTTCTCATACCGGTCGATGGCGAAACTTGTCTATCTATTCGTATTTTTTTCCCCTCATTGTTGGCCTTTTCCTAATTAGTGCAGTTTACTCGGTTGTGTGGTTAAAATGATTGTGTGTGGAAAAAATAAAAGTTTTTAAACATTAAAATATGTTGAATGGAAACAATGAATATTTACAGAGTTGCACGAAATAAGCGCATAATTAAAAGTTCGGATGTAGCATGAAAGAAAACCTCCTGGACTGGTTACTGGGGTAGGTAGAGTGTTTTGGGGAAAACAAAAAAGTGTCAGAAGTGGCATGTTCACCAGATAATTTGTTAATCGAAAGTGAAACCGTGTAATTGTACTTATTTTTGTTTTTCACTGACTTAATTAAAGGCGCTTACGTACGTACAGTGTATTTCTGATAGTCTTGGCTCGAAACGAAATGAATTTGGTTGTTTCATTGTTTTGTGCTTTTACTGTCTCGGTCAGGGATACATGATATGCCATGTCAGTGTGAAAACGTGTTAAGTGTTTTCTCACATATTTATCATGTATCTGGGAGCACGTCCGGAACTAGTTCTCATGGATGTGGGAAAAATCTACATCTTATAAATAAAACAAACCCGGACTTTGGCATGCGTCGAGTTTGATCTATCGTGACGTGTGCTAAGTGATACATAACTCACCAAGGACTACCCTTACTGTTCTTTGACATGTCATAAATAATCGACGGAAAGGATAATCCGTCAGTCAGATGACAGAGAAAATGTTGCAGGAAAGGATGTACATATCTATCTTTAAATTTGATTCGTGTTTATGAAATTTTCGGTGTTAAGATACTCTGTGTTGTACTAAGATTCATTGAAAAGGCACTGTAACTTTGTCTACCCAGTGGCCTCGTTAAACAATCGTTTGGCCAAGTTTCTTTCCTCGCAGAATGCAGGACACAGTTTCAAGTGAAGATTTCATAACTTATAATTTCAACAAGACCAAAGCACAGATGTCACAGACTCGGGGATATCCTTAAGTTTCAAAGTATTTGTAAGAAAACTTTTTATGTCTCGCTGTTTCTCCACAAGCGTTGAATCTCCTCCTTATCATGTCCTTTGGTTTCTTTCCTTGTATTTCATAATTTTCATATTGCGCTCTTCTCCTTTCAGTGTCCTTTCTTCGTTGATTTACGGATTTACTTGACTGTTTTGTGAGTTTGTGATCGAACTGTCTTCGCTTTTAGTATTGTTTTTCGCTTGCCGCTGGCAAGTGCTAACTTTTTTGTCATTTTTGAAGTTTATCTCATACTTTTGTTGACAATTATTGTTTACAATAGCAACGATTTCATGGTTGGTTATGCTGAAGGTTATGGTTTCATTTGTACAACTATAAGTCACTAGAAGTCTTTGTTTACTTACTTAACACCGATCCGACCCATGAAGAGCCTCTGCATGAAACACTATGATGCTATTCGGTCTCATGGACAATACTGCCCATTCTTCAGACCAGGTTTCCCTGTATTCGTGATTGCTTTATACCAGAGGTTCGGTTTTTCTTGATATCTCAAAACGGAGAACCGTGATTCGAAGGTTTTCTAGGTTGGAATCAATATACTTCATCTACATATGCATGCATATTTTGACTCTCCGGACTATGTATACAAATATACTGCCCATCTTGCTATAACACTTAAGTTTTCTCATCTGTCTGCTGTCTTCGTAGATGGTAGGGAATATTTCGAAGGCTCCCAAGGCGTCACTTTGGGTTTTTCAGTAGGAACATAACAATTTTTTATTTGAATATGAACGCATTCTTAAACTGATTTTATAATCTGTGAATGTCAAAATATCAGGTAGAGCTTACAATTTCATCACGGGGAAGCAATGTGTGAAAATTATTCAAAATTACTGCCAAAATTCTGAGTTGGTGGTCGGAACGTTAAGAGCGCTTTTAGAGTGCCACCTGACAGACTGTGGGTATTATAGTGGACAAATTCGAGTAAATATATTTACTATTGAATGGTACTGTCTTAATGACAAAATACACCTGTCGAAGTACCGAAAATATCGCAGACGTATGCGCTTCAGCTCAAATTTGCCGAGCCAGTCAACTCGACGCCGTTCACAAGAGTAGGGAACCTCTCCGTCCACATTGTGGCTAATCGAGCGTAGAAATCATCCCCTATACCCTTTCTAGATCAAATTTACTCAAGACCTGAAGCCAATTCTTCATTTCAAGGAACTAAGCTTCTCCAATTGGACTCTGCCAAAGTTTTAAGAAAATCCTCAATTTCATCGAAGCAATGAAGCTCATTTTAGGCTTAATGCCCATCGAAGGTCAGAAGAGTTTGCTACAGTACCATGTTGGCAGACATTTGGCTAAAATTGGATGAACTTGACATCAGTGATATGTGGTTCCAACCAGATGGTGACACATGCCACACAGCTGGTCGAAAGTTCGTTAATCGTAGACTCTCGAGAAATGGTGTGGTCGAAGACCTACCTTCCTCATACGATTTACCGGCATTGTATTTCTTTCTATGGAGCTAAGTTAAGTCGTTGATTTATGCCAATAACCCAATAATGTGTTAGGGAGGTCAGAAACAATATCAAACCTGAAATTACCAACGTTCCGGATGATATGTGTGAAAGAGCAGTGTGGAAAATTGGCTCTAAAAAATAGATCTCTATAAACGTGTTGGTGGTGATCATTTGAACGAAATTGAATTTTATACTAAAACGTAACATGTGTACTATATCTGCAATAAGTTTCACCCTGATATCTCAACTATTCTGCATTTATTTTAAAATACAAAATTGTTATGTCCTTATTGAAAAAAACAACCCTTTCTTACAAGTTTTAAAATTAGTTTTTGTTTTTTGACAAATTCCAGTCCAAAGCTCCATCAGTCATCTCCGACAGTTATGTAATATTCTAAGAGAGGAACAGATTTTTGTTTGGATGCAAGCAGTTGGTTTTATCCCCTCCATCGAACCTGTGTTCCAATACTGTGAACTCTTCTACAACAACTTGCATCGAATACTCGATGATGTCGATCTCATAAGCGTATCCCAAAAGCCGGATAGACTTCCACAGAATCTAATACGAACCACCGGTATTGACACTAGTTTTCAATACTATTTGCCTTAGCACTAGCATAGCTCATTAGGTAATTTTTTTGATACAAATATCGGATATCGCTCTGTCATTTGCCGCCTAGAATTATTGAGCGTGTATCGTGTAACATTTGGGTACATATGCCTTTAAGGATTCTTGCAATGCATGCTATCTATCTATCTATGTATATCTTCTAAACTGTATTGCAGTACCAAATGGATTTTATTTCGTACTTTATCCAACTTGTTGCTTGATTTAATTCTCTTTTCCAACAAAAGTAGATCCATACTACAACCACAACACAATCCTATTCACAATCTGTAAAGCATCAGTTTATCAATCTTTTTACACTCTCGCCTTGACTAGGTGAACTCTTGGGATATAAAGACCAGCATTTTATTCATTCCTTTGTAGTCGATCTGAAAAGACAAATCTTTAGATACTTTTGCTACCACGAATGCACAATAAATGTTCAACAGTAACAAATGTTTCGATCCTTGCTCTCACATTGTATTACCAATAAACAATGGCCCACACAGAACCATTTCTTTTCCATCCGTATGTACATATAGGTATATGCTTGTCTGTGCATAATCCTTCATTTTACTTTTGGGAGAAATAACTACACAAAAGCGCGCCTCCCCACAAATAATACTTAACCTCCACCGAGTAACATGTGGGTGAACTAAAATGCTCGTATAATGTCGCTCCATCAAAGTATCTCTCGTTAAACTGAATACTTGTGTTCCCCACCAATAAAGAAACAAACACAACAACATGTATTTAGGTATAGATATGTACAAAAAAAAAAACAAAAATATAACACATTCGACACATATCCGTTGAATGTGTTATTTTTTTTGTTTTTCTAGGATAAAGTCCTTCTTTAAAATTTATGAACCCTCAATGCCATCCATCAGCCACTGGGTATTTCAAGAGGGAAGACCTATGGCGAAGATAAAAATCGATTTCGCCACTTGATGCCACCCACCGTCGAACAGCATGTACAATCCATAAAATCAACCGTGTTGGCATTAAGGAAGCCTCAGTAGTAAGGAATACCTTATTTTCGTAAAGAAAACATGGGCAGAACATCAGATACAGATAACAGATACGAGTACACCCAGGGAGACGCATTAAAAATACATTATAGATATTTTTACGATCGCGCCTCCTTGCACACATATGTACCTACCATGCATGAAGTGAACAGCAGCAAACACGGTACACATGTTTTTGAAATTCAATTCCACCCATGAAGGAATGAACTACATGGGGATTGAGTTGGAAAATTATGAGTACATGACGTAAAATCCAAAAAAAAAAAAAGGAACAAATAAAAGGAAGCTCGCGCTTCTTGGGGAATAAGAATCAAATTTACAGGAGCGGGTTTGTGCTCAGAAGTGTCCTTCTTGGAGACAGTTCAAAATCTACTCGTGGAGTTCATAAATAATTGATATCGAATCGAAGTTTCCTGCATTGAAGATACGTTTTAATATTTTATGCCAAAGTGACAGGAAAGCATTTAAGATACTTCTGGATGTGAGCCGTGTTGATAAACAACTATTAACTGGCGGAGGGTTTAGTCCAAGGAATAATGTAAAACAGAAGCTGTTGACCCTTTTCCCGTAAACACTTTGTCTTTTCTTAAGCTTTTTGGAACATAGCTACTACTTGGGACTTGAGCCATGAGCCTGGAATTCTGGAGGGCAGTCCATACCTTCTCAAAATAGCATAGCATGTGGGCCAAATACAAGTTTCTTTTAACAAATGCAATAAAATGAACAAAACTCAAATTTTTCCATGTACTATGGCTTTATTAGTAAGAGCCAACATTCCCATTAATTATGGAACACAACGTCATTTAAGTGGCTGCCTCGACTGGCTTCGCAGTAGCGCATTCTGTCACTCCAATTTTCCAAGACCTTGTTGATCGTTTTGGGCTGTAGCTCACGGATTGCTTAGCCTTAAGTGGTTGAATCGTTCCCGGATTGTTGGCATAACATCGGTCCTTCACCCCACAAAAAAAAAGTCCAAAGAGGGCCAACTGACATCGCCCAGACGGCTGATAACACGTTTTGGGAATTTGGTGCGCAAAAGATCGATTGGGGCATGGACTGTGTGGCATGGCGCGCCATCATGCATGAACCAGAGGTCGTCAAAATCCATGGCTTCAATTTCAGTTAAAAAAAAGTCGGTTTAAACGGCTCTGTAACGCCCACCGTTGACCGAAACGTTGTTCCCTCATTTTCGAAGAAAAATTATCCAATCTGTAACTCTGTGTGGATGCGTCGGCTTCTCGACAATAGCGTGCGGGTTTTCCGAGCCCCAGATGCGGTATTTGTGTTTGTTAACGCATTCGCCGAGATGAAAATGCCCATCGTCAGAAAAGATGATTTTTTGGCCAAAATCGTTGTCCAATTCAAGCTGCTCTAAGGCCCACACTGCGAAGCGATAACGAAGCGGATTGTGGTATGCCTTCAATTGCTGAGTCAATTGAACCTTGTAAGCGAATAATCCGAAATTTTTGTGCAGAATTCTCTTCAAGCTAGTGCGTGAAATGTTGAGCTGTTGAGATCGATGACGAGTTGATATTCATGAATTGAGTCTCACTCTCTCGGCTACAGCAGCCACATTCTCGTCTGTGCGAGAGAGTGGACGTGGACGACACGGGGACCATAAGTGTTGTCCATTAGTATACCAATCTCACGAACTTTTTGCACAAACTTGCGTACAGCAGGTGCGGTGGGTGCTTCATTTCGGCCAAAATTTCTTTTCAAATAACGCACCCTTTGGGCTACACAGCACTCAACGCGTAAACCGACTCATTTTATTCCGCGGAGGTATGATAGTGACTTTCTGTCAAAATTTCGAACAGAAAACAGTTGTCAGTGTCAAAAAGAAACCACTAGATGGCCTGCCCTTTAAATCCGATTCTCAACAGAGACGACTCGAAGGCCCATCTAAATCTCTTATTGGAGCATACGTGTGTACTATATAAATGCTCATTTGTCCTTATTTGTTTATCCTCCCAATTGTGGAATTATCAAGTCATAGTGTTACTTATTCATAAACATACTTAAATCGAATTGTATTTCAAATCATCAAAATGTCATGTGACAACTCACAGTATGAGTATCATATCGAACAGTCCCACAAAATGTTTGTTGTAATACATCGTTGTGGGACCATCGGCTGTCAACTGTCACCAGAGAAAGAATCCGTTTGTTTGAATCTTAAAACATTTCCTGTCAATACGATTGAATCACTGACACAATAATCGTTCTTATTATTGTTCTAACTACGACCGGTTAGTACAAATCCATTCGAAACGAACAACTAGGTTAACTGAAGTGTGCTGCCAACATCTATAATTGATTACATTGGGCGGGAGGGGGATAAAATTGATGTTAACTTTTCGATATCAATTGAATTTCACTGTCATACCAACTGTAAAATAGATAGATGGTTCGATATCCGTGATGGAATTCTGGTGAAAAGGCGTTCCACATGTTGGGACTTGCAATTAAATATTCTTTTTCTAACTATGTACATGTGTGTGGACGGATTTACATATTCATGGTACTGGAAACGGATACGTAAGCAAATTGTAATTCGATGTTTTGGAATACAGGCAGAATTTTGTTTTGATTTCTGCTTCAAAAGCGGTATTTCGACAGCCGCTGCCTTGCGGCTATTTAAACGAATGATAAATTTGCAATTCAACACTGTCACTGATGTAGCAATCCATTTGTGAAAAGATACGCCTGCCGGAAATGTTATTTTATCCGTCGGTTTATCAGGAAATCGATACCTACTTTTGAATTGATTTTCGGGACTAAACACAGATACAGATACAATCGAGGGTATGTACCTACATAAACATATCTAAATTGGGATGTGAATGTGATGATAAGGAAGTATCTATGTTAAGGAATATGTTGTAACGAAAATAGATGGAAACATCCATAAATATCTGTGAAATCGTCCTTGAATTTAAATTTGACAAAGATTCTAGTAGTCCTTTTCGTTTAATGCGCTAAAGATATCTTTGGGAAGTAGACATGAGTGGGTAGCACAGGCTTAGACCAGTCTGTCACTTAATGGTCAATTAAACTGCTCAAGAAAGAAATAAAGTCTCCTAGAACCACTCTACGTCAGAAACAACTCCTCTAAGAGTTTTAAATATCTAAACGTATTACAGATGTATAGGGTGACCAGATAGCAATGATATTTCTGTCAATTATTGTGTTTCAGCAGCTGCTAAAATATTTGGTAAGGTTTGCCATTCCATCATGCATTGTTTCACACTTGCCGAACGTGCTGATATAATTAAAAAAATTTATCGAAATTCCAACTAAGTTGTAAATACGTAAAGTGAATTTCGTCTTCGTGAGGTTGGTCTACATCCTGGCTTCAGTATGCAGGCGATTCATTGGACCGTGGAAAACTTTGAGCGTGTGGACACTCTTTTGGACCTTAAGCCACCAACCAGGCAGATATTGGTACGAAATGAAGAAAACATAGCCACCATAAATGTAGATTCGGCCCCAATAAGCTGAATTGGCCACAGAGTCAATCCGGCTTATTTTGTGGTTAGATTTGGGCCTACATCCGTGTAAGATTCTGCTGACATAAGAATTAAAGACGGACGAGCTTAGACAACGCCGTAAGTCCGCTAATTGGATGCTGAAGATATTGGTCGGAGATCCGGATTGAGGCCAAAAAATCATCTTCTCGGACGAGGCCCCATTTTGGCTCAGAGGCTATGTGCACCAGCAGAATTGGCATTATTGGAGCAAACACAATCTACAAGTGTTCGACCAAGCATCAATGCATCTACGAAAATTGACTGTGTGGTGCGGTTTATGGCATGGCGGCATCATCGGACCTTTTTTTTCCAAATTAGGAAGGAGACACCTTCAATGGTCGCAGGTATAGAGCTATCTAATCATCTTTTTGTGGCCAGAGTTCGATAATATCGTTCTGGCTCCAAAAAGCGGTGGTACATGCCATACAAACGAAGCAACTCACGTTACCACATGACTACGGTTCAACGATATTTTCTCTAGGGCTACGTCAAGTCCTTGGTTAGTTGGTTGGTTTAGACCGACCCTCGATGAGGATGCACTTAGACCAGAGAAGGTCCATTGTGCTACGTCAAGTCCTTAGTCTACGGTAACAAGCCAGCATTCGAGACGCTGTTGCCGGATTAACGACGCCATTAGCGAAGATTAAGGCGGCCATTTGAATAATCTGTTATTCCAAATGGCATGAATGTAGCTTCAAAATAAATCTAGAATTATTTTTATATTTAACTTCTTTGTACTTTTATTTAAGTTTCTTTCCTATCGTTCTTATCTGGTCACCCTGTAGTTGACATGTTAATTTTAAGTATGGAATTCGATCTCATTCATATGACCACCGTGAGCACGTTCGCAGAGATCAATTCTTTGGAACCAATTTTCTAACACTCTTCCACACATATTGGTTGGAACGTTGGCAATATTGCGTTCGTTATTGTCCCTGAGGTCCTTGGTTTGTTGGCATAAACCAACGACTTAATGTAACTTATATAGAAGTTCAATATACCCCACAACCCCTTCAATAGATCAATTGATTGACCATCTGTTTGGTATGTGGCATCATCTCGTTAGAAACACATAAGTATTACTGATGTCAAATCCATCCAAACATGGCACGATAGCGAACTTCATTCCCGAGTAGGATGGCGATTATTTTCATCGACGAAAAAATGCGAACCAATTACACCTCAAACATGAAATAATCCACATCACATTCTTGATGGATACAATGGAGTCCTTTGTGGGTTAGATTGTACTGTAATGCAAATTTTGCTTATTGATAGAACCATTAAGCCAGAAATGAGCTCCACGGCTGAATATGATTTTTCGATGAACTTCCGGATTTCCTTAAAACTTTTGCAGAGCCAATCCAGGAAGATTCGGTATTTCGAATGACCAAAAGGCTTCAGTTCTTGAGTAAATTATAGGTTGGGTACAGACCAAGATCTTTACCCAAAGTTCGCCCGACAGTGAACTGAGAGATACCCATTACGTAGAAACGGCATGGAATTGAGTGAATTGGCTTATTTTGTACTGAAGGACTTATGGCTGAGATATTTCTGGAACTTTAACCTGTACGTTGTTCCACTTAGACAGGATCATTCATTATTACGACCTAACACTGTACACGAATGGAAGGATCCTAATGTTTAATGCCATATCCGAATCGCAATTTGTAATTCGAGAAGCTTTCTCATGACAAATTATACTCTCGGATGTTTGTCAGATGCTCGCGAGAGGTGGGACCGTGAAAAAACTTTTATGTGTTCTGGCTGGGATTCGCATCAAACCCCTTGCTATATAGTCCATCACACTAACCACTGAGTCTAGACTATAGACTAGACATTTCGGCAGCAGTTTCGGCGGCTCAAGAGTCTCTAGTTCGTCAGTGAATTTGATCATGTAAGGGTGAGGTTGGTAAAACTCACAAGAATGTGACTGAGAGGACTGAGATTTCCCATTTCCAAGTAGAATGTATCTCTGGAAAAAACTGTTTCAAATTCTTATAGCATCACGCAAAGAATAACTCACCAGCCATGGCCATTACAAAACAATTAATACACTAGTCCAACGAAGTTATACCTACGTACACAGTGCTTGAAATACACGATCTCTCAAACACACAGTCCCTTCCATTTATAAATAGAACCTCGCACGAACGAAAGTAAATATCCTCCACACTGCCAGAGCAAGGGTGACCAGAGGAGGAACTCTTTAAAACAAAAACCCCCCTCAGTCTTTAAACAACTAAAATTCTTCCAGGTAGAGACAATAATCGCATGTCTTATTGACATTCATTCAAAGTTGAAATTAAGGGACCCTCGTCCTTCGGCCCATCCGGACTTGTTTAACAAAATACCAATTGATGGACTACTCGTATCGTTTGACAAACGATTCTTATTATCTCCCTTTACAACTTCACGTATCCTCTTCCAAATCCATTTGTAGACCATAGTGCTAGCCTGCTGTGAAAAAAAAAAAAAAAAAAACAATCTTCGCCCACTGGGAGGGAAACTTGTCCCTCCACACACGGAAGCACACCATGTTCATCGAACGAAAAACTTGGATGAACTTAAGATTTAATGATTCTACAAGAAATCCACACCAACACACACATATACGTATCGTGTAGTGTTTTCATACATACATCCATAGGTGGTTGAAGATTTAGAACAAGGAGCAGCATTCCAACGAAGGTCCATCCGGATGTGTGAACAAATTGCTATCAGGGGGAAAGGGGTTAACATTGTTAAGAGTACTCGGTGTACGTTGCCAACTACGGACTTAGTACACACAAACCCACCGACATACATGCACTTTTTCGACGAAGTCACATTTTGGCGCACTTGTCCTTGGTCGTTTCTCTAGACTTCTTCTGGTCGAGTGGGGAAGGAGGTAATGGTAAGTTTTATTTGAGTTTAATATTTGTCGTGTGCTTAGCCACTTGACGTTAATATATTTTTTCCACCCTTAGAGTTGAGCACTTGTTTTAAGTTGGATAAAGTGTGTGTGTGTGTGTGTTTTTTTTTTTTCCCCCGTCCATACTTGTGCTATTGGACTGGTTGGTAGTTTTGGCCTTTAAGGATACACATACAGTAGAGTTTGTTGCAAAATAAGTGACACTGCCTCGGCCATTTGCTAATAACGTGCCCGACCTGTTGCCACATACATTTGTATCTTTGTATCTTGGTATCTTGGTATCTTGGTATCACTGTGTCTATCAATAAATAAAGAGTTCTCCTCTTAAACATTTAACAACGCACATTGGCAACAACAATAGCGATCTAGATGGCGAGTGGAAAATGTGTGGTAAAGAGGGTAATTTCTTATCGCTGATAAATCGTATTTGGTAGAACTGAGAACCCGCTAGAAGGACGTGTTGTTTATCAAAGTCGTTAGCAGGAAATTACTTGCATTCAAGCGTTGTTGTCGTCCCGTCTGTTGTACAATCATGTGGGTAAACAATGTTCCGGGGGTAAAGTTAGCGCGCGATGCTTATGTTCTTGAGTAATTGAAGAGATACACATACGTTTCGAGTGTAATTCCTTTTTATCAGTTCCTGTTCCATGTAATTGATTTAATCCTGTATTTTGGTGGTTCGAAGGGGTGGGGGGTTGAAGGCTTTGTTGTAGCTACACGATGGTAGACTTTTCCCAGGAGAATGTACTCGTACATACATAAAGGGAATGTATTAAGTACAAGTGTTGGTATCTTCACACGAATGGAAGCTTAACCGTGACGGGTATACTCTCGAGTGTTTATCGAACGCTTGCGGTTACCGGAAAAGAAAACTTTGTTTGGGAATTGAACCGCAAACCGTCTGGAATTGCTACCGAAGTAGTATTAAAAAAGATCTCGAACTAAAGGCTTCAGCTTTTACGAAGAAACCGGAAGATCGACATTCGAATAGGCACGACGACATACTTTCGATGTTCTATAAGTTTTCAAACCTTCTGTCGATATCCTAGTACGTGTATCGCAAGTGTATCTTCCAACATTCGTTGATAGAAATTTTTTGAGAACAAGGATTTGACTATGGAGCCTTCAACAATGTCAAAATAGGAATTATATCTGCGGCACTTCTCAACTTGAAAGTTGACAACTATCTTTGCTATTGGATCGAGCAAATGGTCAAAATCAGACTCATCAATGCTTGTCGGTGTTACAGCAATACCCCCAAAGCGGAGTACTATATCAACTACAAATGTGGGTTATGGTAGTGAATCAGATATTCCTAACCCTGGATAAAAAGGGGTTCAGTGTTGTAGCCTATGCGGATGACATTGCGGTAGCGATTTTAGGAAAGTTCCTTCTCACGGTTAGATACATGATGGAGTGGGCTCTAAATAAACTCGTAAAATAGACAGACAGTGTTGGTCTCGGAGTTCATCCATCGAAGGTGGAACTAGTACTGTGCTAGTACACAGGAAGGTATAAAATACCATGTATAGCATCCCTTAAGGCTCAAGGGTACTGAACTGCAATTTGTAGATCAATGCAGATATCTGGGGGTTGTTCTCGACAAGAAACTTAGGGGGAAACTGAATATACGAGACCGTGCTAAGAAGGCCTGGATTCCCCTTTATTTCTGTATGTGGGAAAGCTATAGGCACAAACTCGTGTTGACGCCAGTCATTGGACCTATCCTTATATACGTAGTCCTGCAACAGTCATCAGAATGCCAAGCAGTAGGTCTACTGAGTGACAGGAGTTCTCTGGTCCTTTTTTCATTATATTCGGCGCAAAGTAGCCTCGAAATACAGAACGAGAAAAGTGTACTCCACCTAGATTTGGGCACATCGGGGAAATCCGATTGTGGAAGAGAGGAGGCTAATGGGCGGTTTGACCGAGAGGTTAGTTGGAATGCCGTTTGATTCCAAGGCTGCTCTAGGTAGCTCATCGGGCTTTTCGTTTCCTTGAAATCCTTAATGTCCTGACATCCATCATAGCGTAACTCTGTGCCTAGAGCTAAGCGATATGACTTCGTCCTTACATTGCTTGATCAGTTATGAGTTGGTTGTAATGGCTGGTTTAATCGCTGGGTGGCTGCCTATATCAATATGCTCGTTATTTTCCAAAGTGTGTAAGCTCCTTCAGGCCTCGGTGATATCATGTATTTCCACCTGGTTTTCTGCCTGGAGTACACTAGCGTGGTTGGAAAGTTTTATGGACCGGGCGATGGTTCCTGTGAGAACATTCCTGAGCCTGTTTTTGGCTTATCCGTGCAGTGGGAGTAGTACTGATTGCTGTAGTAGTCCCATTATACGCCAGACCTTAAACTTTTGTGGGGATGCTCAGGTTTGTGACTTTTGACCCAGCAGCCAACCAGTAAGTAGGAATAGATTTGACTGATGACAGTGTACTTCCAGTAGATAGTGGTAGGTTTGAAGCCCTTATTTTCTACCGAAAATTCGACTGTAAGCGTAAGAAGCTATTGGGGCCTTGTTCGTATGTTTAATCATGTTGTCCTTCCACTTCAGCATGCACCCAAGACATATCGCTTTGTCTGATATTTGGAGTCCGATTCAGATTTAGACCAGATTTGGTGGGTCGAAATCGGGCATGTGTCTCTGGAAATCAGGAAACGATTTACATACTTTTACCAATATATCTACATACAAGGGACTTGATGTAGAAGAATAGTTCGCCAAACTTTTTCTTTTCTTTTAGATAAATTCTCATATTAAGCATTTTGAGGTTTTGTATTAGATTGGCTTATATCACATCTTAAGAACAGAATGCAAAGAGTAAAAACTGGGATCACTCTTTGTGTATCCATGATCATCTACCTCGGTGTCCAAGGATCTGTTCTTAGTCGCCTACTATCTTTCACTCAATCTTTAATCAGTATGTCGGTAAGCTTAAGGCTTTTTCTGAGTCTTTTTAACTTAGTTTCTGAAATTTACCATGACGTTCATTTGTTAAAACTCTGTATTCGATGTTGCCGAAGTTTTGGGATTTATAAATGTGACCGTAATATCTTCAAATGTGAAACAGTTTAGTGCTATACGTACTTCAGTGTCCTAATAGATTAAAATCTGATCGCATTTCTATTTTGAAGAAGTATTTCCCATCCACACTGTCAATTCAATGGTATTAGCTGCTGGTTAGAAGATTTAAAAAAAAAATCCTAAATGTCAATGCCCAGCTATTTCAGTTTCACCTAAATAAATTCATCAATCTATTGTTTATTATAAAATACTCTCACTGGCCCAACCGCTGCCATTCAAGTCGACATCATTGTGAGTGCAGTCAAGTAGCCACTAAGCTTCCATCATCACGTAATTTAATCACTTTAACACTTTAAAGAGACGCCTAACACCATAAAATGTCCATTACATCACGCACCGTTCAAAGTGCACTTGGATGTCAGTTGCGACGATGAAATTACTCCTCTCAACGCCACAATCTATTTTAAGTGTGTGTTTACACCTGATTGGTCGCGATAAAACAAAATCAACTCGTTATAAATAAAATGAGATGTATTTACGTCTTGTTGTGCGTATTCTCGTATCTGCACGCGATGCAACCGACCCGGAATAACTTGAGATACTTTGATGTTTTTTTATTCTTATACCTCAGTGTATATACATACATATGTATAGAAGTTTGTTAATATTTAGTTATTTCATTTATCCCATCGTTTCTATTTAACCGGCAATGAAAGTTTACCTACCCTTAAGGAAAATTGTAAATTCATGTCTAACAGTGTTTCTTTGTTTGCTTCCTCCGCGCGCAACCTAAAGACATAACGAAACGAATCCGGGGGCAGAGAGAGAAAGAAAGGAAAGTAAAAATCTCGTTTTTTGTTAGTTAACAGTCTTCAAAGGGAACATAGGCAGAAAACGGAAATGAGAGAAGTACCAACGCCACAATGCAGGTTACCTTTGACGTTAGAGAAAGGATTTCAGCTAAAGCTTCAAAGATATCCGCCGCCGCCGACGACGACGACCGGTTGAACCACTTAGTTGATAGCCTTGCAAAGGATTGTCACACACGCTCTATTCTCTCATTGGGTTAAGTGAGCTTTCTCTCTGTGATAAGAGGATAGTGGGCTTTTTTGAGTGAAAGCTCTTGTGCTCCATTTCCCCTACAATTAAATTAAAAAGTTTGCATAAGCTTAGAAAGCGCCTAATCTTTTCGAAGACCAAAACCATAAGCCACAATAGCTTGACGATAGATGGCGCTAGAAAAATTCTCTATGAAACTTATGAATTTAAACAATGAAAACTTTCATTTCTGGCATACTGGGTGAATTATTCAACTTTCCGCTCGATGAACTCGATTCCTCTGTGCGGTAGTCGGCGAGTGAACTTTTTTCTTCCGTGACGTCATTGCGCATTGCGACATACAGCATGCGTTTTCATGGTTTATACAGAGGAAACTCGTAGCCACACAATAAACTTTTGAGTAATTTTCTCTTTGGCATTGTTTGCTTTTAATGCCCGTTTGCACATGGTTGTCCTTTGCTTGCCCTACGTACACACCTGGTCTGGTGTATGATGGATGTTGGGGATGAGAGATGGTACAGTGTTGTGTGTGTTTTTTTTTTTTTTTGTTTTTGCTCAGAGAATATCAGCATGCGGTTAACACGTTATACTTTGTGCGCGCCCTTGTCGGCGTTTCACCTACATTTGATGAAGAGGACTATGTCATTGCGAGTGAAAGTTTTTTTTTTTTTTCTTTTTGTTTATATTCTGGTTGAATGTAGGAGACGAAGTTGTTTTTTCTCTGCACGTGCTTACATTATACAGTGAAAGACTTCGCAGCCAGCAATAGAAACAAACAGATGAAAAGGTAGGTGGGTTGGGTGTGGAAAACGACCTTGGACTGATCTGCTGGGGAGGGTCGTTCGATTGAGGTTAACTTACCGAGAATCCGAGAACTGTACTAAGAATTGCTTGAGTAGGCATTAAAGTGGATCTCGGTTTGCAGTTGCTTTATAATTATATAATTGCAAAGTATGGTGGGACTCGTTGGAGGTATTTTTAGACGTTTTCCTTTGAATCTAAAGGACTTTAGACGGGTGATACCGGCCTACTTATTTTACCTACCTACGAGGAAGGTTGTTTTATAGAAGACAGCTCAAACCTTTTGCAAAAACAAAGGGTTTGACTTCAGATGGTAGTCCAATTTGATTCATAAATGAAAGGAAATTTGTTATTTGGTAGAATTTCGAACCCTTTTCCAAAGAATTTGTACAATCTTTGAGCAGAATTTTGTGACAATATTTGAGTTATTTTATTTGGAATATTTTCTATAAACTGTTGAGCAATTTAAGGTACACTTTCATACATAGGGTGATGCTTGGTACATATGGACCCAGCTAGGATGTATCATCGCCGTATTTGGAAAATTCCCAACGCCCACCTATTCCACTAATGAGCAACACATACTGAAATGTAAACAAAATAGTATCTTGCTAGGATTAACTTGTCTTGTATTAGAATGTTTTAGGATTAAAAAAAAACCTGATGCACCCCGGAGTCTCTTGTTGACTGAAATATTTGTAATTGAAACAAACAATCTTCATTATTCTCACACAATACCACCCACTGGATGGACTATTTTGGCCGACACATTCCACTTGTGTACTCGTATGCGTACTGCCAAGTTGAGTGGGATCTTATTCTAACAAACTTTAAACTGAGTAAAATTGAAACAATTGTATTGTATGTCTATTCATTTACGTGGGGAACAGAGTATTTGTCCTTTTTTATTTTAAAATTTCCTTCTAAAGACACTGGAAAATTCTCAAGACACTGCGTTACACGATGTAGAAGAAATTCATTACAAAGCTAATCTTCATTGCAATTAATTCCTGAACACTTTAAGTTAAATGATGGAAATAGTCCTTAAGGATCTTGAGAATGGGCTGGAGAGTGTAAACTTCACGTCAACAAAACAGCTCTGTCAGTCTTCAGCATAGGACACAAGATATATACCTCCTTCGAAACTAGATGGGGTGGAACTGACACTTCTGGATCATAGAAGATGACACGTAGGAAAATGCTTGCAAAACTTATAATGCTCTCTTGATTTGGGTTTGAAACCAGCAATTATGCACTGGGACTCGCGGGTAGTCGAAAGAAAGACACTATAAGTAAGGATACATTGGCCAAGATGCAAAGAACAACCCGCATTGGTGCTCTGCGCACTATCCTCACGGTTATGTGGAGATGTTTCTGTATCTTATACTACTTGACCTACAAAAAACAAGTACAGATGAGTAAAAGTTGGTTTTGGCTCACTAACGTATGGCTCTTCTAGTTCAAAAATGTGGGACATAGCTCTATTTTTATGAAATAACTTCTCGAAATCCCTCGTGAATTAGATGACATCTTTGGTACCCTGGACGAAGTTTATACCCGGAAAGAGAGAAACAAAGTTGTACTATACATATACCGATGGTTCCAAAACAAGTGGAGGTACATGAAGTGTTCCAAGGAGAGGCTCTAGCTATGTTTAAAGGTGGGGAATCATTAGAAATGGAAAATTTTAAACTTAAGTCAGACTGCTCTGCATTGTAGTCCAAACCATATCAGATTATGGTGTAGGTATACCAATTCGAAAAGCACTACATTTAGTGAAGGAAAACCACGAGTCTCCATGGATTACTCTCCTTAGGATCATGGATATGACTGACCTGAAATGGTCTAACTTCGAAGGACATATTCAGGTTGATTTTAAGTCTCCTCTAGATAGAGAGTTTCATCAAAAGTATTCAAGTACAACGATTAACATGCCTGGTCGGAACGGAGTTTCTACCAATGAAGTAGAGAAAGATATCACCTAACGTACTAAGCGCTCAATTATGGAAAATTTCTTTATTTTAAGGACAGGACTTACGGTTCAGTGTTGCAATGAAGCGTTCTTCCTCCGCTGTTGTGAAGCAATCACTTAGCAAAAGATACAAACACTGTAAAACAAATAACAAACTACAAGTAGCATTAATTTGCTATTAAGGATACTATATCTCTATATTTGACGAACATGTAAAAAAGCAAAAAATTTACTTTGTTAAGAACATACGTTCCATTACAAACAGGTCCATCAGATACAAGGCTTCTCACAACTATTCGCGGTGTGCTTACTATATCATCACACGAATGGAAGGAGCCTACTCTTTAATGTCTACGTAAACTTTTGGGTATAGTCTGGAACTCGAACTTCGAATCTCTCTGCTTAAGATAAATAGTTACGCAAAACGTTCTGTAGTCAGATTGCAATACTTTCTTGATTTGCTGTAGAAATTCAAAAAAATAAAATAAACTAGAGAATCCTAAAAGTTTTTCTGACTAATTATTTGCATTTAATCTCTTCATCACTAGGTACTTCAAAAAGATAGCATAACGAATTAATTAAAGCAGGATAAAGTCTTAAAGGATTCTGAAAATATTAAGCAAAAATAGCACTAGTTTCATTTGTACCAAAATAAGTAAAGAAAATCTAACCAAACTTTAAAAGCGAATCATACACTTTAGGCCAAATTTGGTACTAAAACAGTAAATGATATTATAAAGAGCAATAATAATTGAAATATATGTTTCTTTATGCTTACTAATTACATTTTATTTCTTTCTTTTCAGGTAAGTCTAACAGAATTTAATAGAATGGAACCAATCCGAAACGGCAAAAAATTGGCTCAATTGGCAATAGTTCTCATACAGGTAGCAAACTTATCATACGGTCTAGAGTTTGATATGTTTTGTTTTTTTTGAGTAGCAATTACTTAATGCTAAGTATTTACTGAAAATACACGAGGGTGTATCAAATGATTTTTTACTAAGATATATATGTATGTATCTACTTTTTAAATGCTGTGTTACAGTTTCATATACGAAACATCATTTTAAAATTTGTAACCGAAAATAATCCAGTATTTGTTGCTTTCCTTTCTTTGAATTTAAGGATGAAAATTGTGGTAACGCACTTTACTTTTCATCACAACGTACGTACATAGGTTAGAATGTAATGAATCAGTGTTTCTTTGGGCATTTTCCTGTACTACACTATGATTCTCGCTATATCTGGAGGAAAAAAAAAATGTCCACTGGAAAATATATGGAAAAAAGGTTACCCATACGCCACCGAATACTATACTGACATCCTGACATCCTCTACCTTTTCGTGACTCAATTCAAGTCGGATCTTCTGCTTCTTGCATCATGAGCACAGACAAGCCTAGGCTTCGTTATGTCTGGGGAAAATGAAAAAATGTCCCTTAAAAAAGTATGAAAAAATTAGTTACGCATACGCCACCGAACCCGATTTTTTTTTTATACTTTCCACCTTTTCATGGCTCAATTTAAGTCAGATATTCTCTTTTAGAGGTTGGACATGATTTCATGCCATCTGATGTTTAATTATCTAATGTTATAGTCTTTTCTCGACACAGGCCACCAAACAATGATCCATATGAGAGGATAGATCGTACCACTAAGTCCAGAATTCTTACTGAATGTTTTACTTCAGCCGTAAAAGCCTATATTGACTTTCTTAACATGGTGGTCTATATTAAGCCTCCAACTAAGTTTTGAATCGAATACAGCGCGTAGGTACGTCACGCTGAAGGATAACGAGGAGGAACGTAGTTGATTGTTTTGTTCTGGGGGCATGAAGGTCAGTACTTTGGTTTACGCGGTAGAAAAGATCATTTCAGGATAAACGCACAATAGTACTTAGTTTACTTTTCCACTCATCTAAAAGAAACAATCCCGATGCCAAAGTTACTACCTCGTCTTTATATGCGACTATCTTGTCTCCGTCTTGACATGTTTCTATTGATAGCCATAAGGAATGGGAGACAAGAGATAATGCCTAACTAAGGTATACGTCTATCGATGGAATTCGTTGCCAAGAGCTGTCTCTATGGCTAACAAAATTCCCGAATCGATTCAATGTGGATCTTATTCAAGGCATCCTCAATTTCCAGGAAAATAGCTACAGTAAGGGGAGAGTAGAGTAGAGTCGAGTAGAGTGGGCGCGTTTCTCAACCGTTCACACAACCTCGCGGAAGACAGTCTCCGTCTATCCGGCCTTGTTGTGAATTGGGAAAAATCATCTTTCAAAAGTTTATAGTATGTATGTTCCTAAGTCTTAAGTAGGGAATACATTAGGCTTGTAGGTTCGAAGTCATTCATGTTCACGACACGGAGGCGTGTCCATCTATGAGGATGCCTAAGCCATGGAACCACCTAGTCCAGCGTCTTCTGTAACATGAATGAGTAGCGCTGTTTTAACTTATTATTCGTATTTGTATTTATAATGATTTCCGCACATTTCCCCCAGGAATGAGCCAATTCCGATCTCCTTTCCCTCCACCAATAGGCACCCCATTCTAAACTTTCACTTAAGTATGCCAATCTAAATATTAAACATGATTTGCCAATAGATTCCGGTGCTGGTAAATCACACTGGAACCGGCACTCTCTTGCCTGCAGTTAATTTCCTCTTAATAATTAATTGGTGCACATGCTCAGATCCGCAGTTGCCATAAAGTCAAAACCCAAAGTAAGAGAGTTCCGAACACACACAGAGCTCCGAACTTTTCTGTTCATTCGCCATACCAGGGAGCTTTTAGCCACATAGTTGTTGCTATATCACAGTAGCTACACTGAGAACGAGTATCTCTCGCTGTGTCTTTGTTTCGAGGTTATTGTGTCACCATTTACGTCATCGATGGAGAAATTATGCCAAACTGCTGTCAAAATGTATTCAAAAAAAAAAAACCCCCCATGAGTGAATTCACTTAACATAAGAGAGAGAGAGAGAGAGAGAGAGCGCTGTGTAGAGAAGAGAATAAACTTAAAAAATATAACAAAGTTGTATAGTGTTTTTAAAAAATAAATTAAAAAAAAAAAAAACATTTTCAAAACATTACCATGCCACAAAAATTTTGCAGCCAATCCTGAGGAAATATTTACGTACCTTCCTCCTAACTGCGACAACTTTTCATTTGACATCCTTGCGCTGCTGTCACAGCAGAAACAAAAACAACAACGATGACTCCAAACATGTGCGGAAGAAACGACGAAACGGTTAAGGAATCCACAATCGCACCGAAAGAGACAACACAGAACAGAAAGAAGCAAAAAGAAAAGGCCAAAACCAAGGAAAAAACAACACAAAAGGAAACCAGAGGAAAATTGGGAGAAAATTTATGATTGCACATTGCGGGAAACGAGAGCCTGCATTCAGTGCCGCAAGATAGCGAAGGAAAAGGTCAAAGCCATGTTATAGAGTCTTTTTTTTATAAGCTTTATGCATATAAAGTCAACTGGCATACATAAGGAACGAGTGCAGTCAGCGTATGTGCAGACTGTTTCATGTACACTTGAGTTGGTTTTATTGAGAAAAAAATATCTATTTTTATATTGCATGTGAAATATAGAATGGAGAACGCTTCCTGAACGAACAGATTGAACTTTGTGCACACCGTGAAGTAATAATCCCTTGGGGTGAACGTACTTTTGTTGCTTACTGTCTTGGTGTTACTTGTTCAATTGTCTTGCACCTTCAAGGTCGTTGGAATGCACAGCAGTAGGAATTGTGGTGGTTTCGGCTGAATGTCTCCAGTGTATTACTTCAAGTGGTCAGCAGGCTAACACAGAATTTAATGGCCCCACGTTGAGCGCCAATAATTTGTGTCCGCTAGAAATAGAATTAATTGTATCCACGTTAAGCCATAGCTGATTCGGAAACGTACTGCGGGTGTACATAGAGGAAATTTTAATTTCGTCGCATTGGGATTATCTAAGAGACTTAAGTGGGCTAATTATCTCCTGGTAATTATAAAAATGTACTCAGTGGGTAAATAAAATTCGGGAAGCCATTAAGAAGAGGAAGGGGAGCTTGCATTGTGAAAGTAAATAATTACTTGCGCTTGCAGTATGTACATATGTACTTTAAGGTTTTGAAGATACCTATGGGCTAAAGATTAGTATATTCGGCCATCTCTTCTGAGTTTGTTGGTCAATTGTAAGTGGAATGAAAAATTGTTCCCGAAATCCTTGTCTTCTTCTGGGAATCTTACTTCCTTACTTTGGTGGCGCTACAGTTCACTTGCCAATAAGCCTCTCCAGTCTTTGTAAAACTGTCTGCAGTTGGTTGAGGTCCTCTTACACTTATGGGCGCCACATAGCGTGAGGTCTTCCTCTATTGGATTGCCCTTCCAAGTTGGAGTCAGAGACTCGTCGAGTCGGAGTGAAGCTAATAGAGTTCGATCTGCTCCATCTCTTCCTCCAAAGTTATGCTTATGTGATCGAACATTTTACGAAGAATTTTTCTTTCGAAACGACCGAGCATATCTTCATCCGCTCTAGACAAAATCCAAGTGTCAGCGAAGTAGAGCAAGACAGGGTTAGCTCTTCGGGTTGGGCCTCTACTTCTTAATTGTGTTTTTAGAATAAAGAAACAGCGATACTCTTTTGATTTTTAAAGTGATGTTGTTGTAAAAAGATTTTAGCTGATCCAGGGATGACAAGTCTCTAAGTACCAACTAGCCGACATTGTGTGACCCTTCTTATTGACAGCATACACTTGATGTTGCTTCATTCACAGGTAAACCCATTTTGGTTGCTTCTGTTCCAATGTATGAAAACTAGCCAGTGATAGCTCGATGTGTCATGCAGATGGTGTTAATGCCATCAACGAATGCAAGGCTCCTTCCCGTATCTATTGAAGTCAATATCTTCCAATTGTACTATATAGGGGTAGCTCCTTAGTTAGTGGAGTATATCCCAACCAATAATATCAGAGAATGAATGTATAACTTACTAGCTGTTGATGTCGCTCACTGGTTTCTCAGATAATATCTCCGATGTCTTACTGGAAGTGTGTTCCCAGACATTTGTTTTTTAGGTGGCAGAGCTTTGGGCAGTGACACAAGACACTACCTGGCTCGTGATCACTCCTTTTTAAGATATAAGGATGTCCTTTCTTTTGGTATCAATTCGTAGGCCTCTGGTCGTAAGACATGTGCTAAGAGAGCAGCATGTGGACGGTCAAATTGCTTCAATTCTAGTACCAAGCCTTTCCAAGTCAGTTTATCAGTCCTTTAATTTTCTGGCATATTTTTATGGCTAGAGATGCATCAGAAACCTACCTTACACTGTATTCCAAGGATCTCAGGGTTTCCTCAACAGTAATTCACTAGCTTCGATTTTATTTTTGAACCAGGTATCGATACCTAGCAGCTATTGTCCTTGCTAGGATCTCTATTTGGAAAACTGTGGTGCGGTTCGGAAGTCTGATCTGATCAGAAATTATATTCTAAATCTGGTCTTAAAAATATGAGATAAGGTGTAAGGTAGTCTGTTAAAGTCAGATGTTTCATGTGCGTGCATCACGAGTACAAACAAACCTATCGTCTGCTTCGCTATGTCCGGGAAATGTAAAAAATTTTGCACCAAGAATTTTCAAAAACTATGTTACGTATACGCCACCGAACCAAATTCCGACATCTTGAATCAACATTTCCTACATACTCCTGGAGGAACTTAGTGCTCCGTGATGCATTGGTTTCCAGATGAGATGAGCGAATGACTCATTCTTAAGGAGCTCGCAGCTACAGATTCTTATATAAGAAGGTTTAGGTTCAGAATACCTGCTTGATCTACAAAGCATTAGTCCTGCCAGTTGTGATATATGGAGTCGATTGCTGGACGATAACCAGAAAATCGAAGCAAAAGTTGGGCACTTCGAGAGAAAAATTCTTCATCGAATTTTTGGTCCGGTATTCGAGGAGGGCAAACGGAGGAGAAGATATAATCACAAACCTTAGGAGCTGCACCAAGATGTGGACGTAGTACCAAAAGCCAAAATACATCGAATATACTGGCTTGGTCACATCGAGCAAATGGACAATAATGCGGTACGTAAGCAGTGTACAGAAAAGTGGTAAAGAATGTGCCGCAATCTCAAGAACCAATGAAAACTATGGCCTCTTGTGTAGCTTAGTCTTAGTCTCTTGTCCAAGTTAGTACCTTGACTCTTCAGCTTATACATGTAAGGAGGCATCCAATATACTGTGATTCAGTTTCTTGGCCAGAAAAACTGTCTTCTGTGAAACTGTCTTCAGAAATAGCTTTGTTTTCAATGTTTGAAGCTTTAAAGTCGCCTGATTCACCAGAAGAAGAGTACAGGATTTGATAAGACTAACCAATATGTCTTGCTAATGATTCCAGATACTTGTGAAATGGTGCCACGCTAAATTCAATGGTAAATCGGCGAAGAGTCTAGACAAGTCCAGTCTGGTATCCATACCTATGTGAACCTTAAATCAAGTCATAATCGAGAATAGCCATAACTGTAATATAGTCCGTAATATGAAGGCTGACAGAGCCTCATCCTTCGGGGCAAATTACCCTTCGGGCATGAAATTAAACAGAAGAACTTTTCAATTCGTGTGAAGAATAGATCAGCGGCAAACGGTGTTAGAAGCCAAGCTCTGCGTCGAATAGAATTGTATTCACAGACAATGTCTAGTCACAACACAATTGTCATGTAAGTTCACATTTGTTTGCCTGACATCCCCAGATTTGTTCCCGACCACCCAAATCAAGTGGCTTTGTTTGTTCTGCCAAGTCGAATAGGAAGGCGTTCTCTTGGCTCTTGTCTGTTGGATCTATTTTCAAAATCTGAGCAGACACAATGTCACAGATAACCATCCCACTTATTCTAATTAAAATTAATTCAATTTATAAAAACTGCCAACATAATTGCGCTTTAATACAAGCCATCCATCTCTATTGAATCAAGTTTGTCAAGAGTGTGCCATTGAAAGAGAAAGTGGGGTAGGTATGTGAATGCTATTTCGAACGGTCACTGCCACTCGAGAGGATACCCTGCTCGTAGATACAAATTAAAAACAATCTGATGCGATAGACACAAGCTGAAAAAAATACAAAAAAAAAATAACAAAAACCACATCGTGATCTAGACGCATTCCGGCAGAGTGTGGGCGTGTACGGGTAGGAGGCATCGCTGAGCGTTAATGTCACAACAAATGCAATCCTCGCTGAGTGTGAATTTTTATTTCACAGAACTTTTTTTTTTTTGCTTGTATACCTATGATACGGATATGTATGTACAAATGTATGTACGTAGTCCCTGAGCATTCAATTAGTCTCATGCTGGTGTGAGATTATTTTTAGTATCTCGTGCGTCTGATATTTCCGCCTCCTCGTTACTTTCGAAAATTGAATATCAATGTTCCCAGTTCACGGCCAGAATTCAATATTTTCCTTATTTTTACTCAAAAAAATTTCCCAGCCCTGTTTATAATTTCTTATTAATTATCAATACATACAGTTCTTACTTACAAGATTTCGCTCTAATTGTTTAAACAAATTGCCTTGGAAATGTTTTTATTACTCTTTCAACCACACAGCACGCCAGATAAAGGAACTGAGAGCAGATACAGATTCTGGCTGGCTGGCGGCGATTAGCACAAAGAAAACAGAAAAAAAAAAAAAAAAAAAAAAAAAAGAAGAAGAAGAAGATGTGTTTGCACTTTTGGCATTTGGCATGCATCCAGATACATATACAAGATATACGAGGAATGAGCTCTCTTTTTGAGTTATCGCACAAAGGGAAAGTGGGCTTTCTAATGAAGACCAAACAATACTGAAAGCGTTTGCCTTCTTTCACACAATTTAATGGCTGATATGACTGACACAGATAAATGTTAGGGTCATACGATTTGAGAGATGCCAACGTCCAATTGACATGAAAGAAGTGGATTTTTCTATTCTGCTGCGAGATACATTTTGAGATTTGAGTGAAGAATAGTTTTTATGAATGCCATGGCTAGATGGGGATTAGGATAGAGATTTCCATTGAGTTATTGTAGGGACGTAGTTGAGATGAATTCCTTCCTCGTAAACTGAACGTTCAGACCTAATTCTGACGGTGCTGTCTCCAGCTCTGAATAGTACACAGCCATTTATTTTTTAAGAAATAAAATTTAATTCAAATCCAAGTTAGAAATCATAAGGAACGAATTCAAGAAAAGACTTCCTAAAACTGGATTATGACGGCTTTGACAATTCATAAGAACAGAGGACTTATTTTACGAAGCTGATGTAACCATTTTGTTAGTTTTTCAGTATCAAGGCAGCTGATTCTCTACGAGTAAAGAAGAGCGTTTCGAAAGGGTTCTTGACTCAAAGTAGTTACAATCTCTTTCACCGAGTTTTTTTTGGAATCACTATTTCGTTGAGATGTATTTTGATATCTAAAGGTAGGAGTAGTTTTTTTTGATCAGGGTAAGTACATATGTAAATACATACGTATTGCTACGTAAAACGCTGTGTAGATTGGTTAATCGAAACTGTCATAGCAACAACATTTTTGGGTCATGTTGCAATCCAAACTTCGGCCAGTTATTTCTTCCAATTTTATTTGCCTGAAATTGGACACCCAGTGGCCACCGATCCCGACTACTATTCTCAGAATAATTCCCATATCCTAGGAAAAAATCATTTACAAAGTCAGAAAACCGATGGTGCTTAAAACTTTGGAGTAAAATTAGGGTTTGAGTTATACCCTTAGTGAGCTGAGGTCCCACTTTACCATTACTTGTTCTGATCTATTTCATGATATAGGAGACTTCTACATAGGCTCTTCAGATCAGCCAACAACTGGCGATACTTTGGTGACTATTGCAGGTTTTTGGCTCTCTAAAGGTATATTGTGCTCAAATCAGTTTTCCGACATCTGTGAAAAAGGTAGTAAAACGAGAGTTTCGATTTCTGTCTGTCTTTTTAGAACAACAAAAATTACGTTCCTTCAAATGAATCGGATATCATAGAAATTAACTCATTTGATTAATCTCCAAAAATGTTTAACTAATGAATTCGCTTAGAGACTTCAACTACAAAATCTGAAATACCTATTCAATTTTAAGTGACTGATTGGAAATTCATTTGAGTGACTCCAAAATTACTTCATTGACTTCATTGGAATTACAGAAGATTGCTTTCAACGGAATGCAATCTTCGACTTCATCAAAATGAATTCTTAATCAGTGATTGCAAAATGAATGGGTTTTTCAGATGTTGAAGTTGAAGTATGATATTGAATTCACATGACTGCAGTCAATGCGAAGAAGATTTCCTTGTGACTTTAATTAATATAATTCAGAATAATTGCATTCTTATACCAGTCTGTTCTAGAGTGAGCAGTTTTATTTTGAATTTTAGGAAGATATTCGAAATTTTGACTAGTAATTCGATTCTGTATATCTGCGAGATGATACAAACTTGATACCTGATGCCACTTGAGATGTAATTGGTCTTGTTTGGTAGATCTTGAAAGGGCTGTTGATACAGTTTATTCGGACGGTTTGCTCGTGAAATTAATCAGATATGGGTTCCCAGATGGCAGCATATAAGTAGTAGGTATGTTGTAACAGCCACGATTTTCCATATCGAACATGATTTACAACAAGATACAGTGAATTCGCCTATTTCGTCTAAGCTTAAGTAGAGTACACACCATTAGACCGTCCTTCTGTGTTTACTTTATTGTGGAGCGATATCACAAGTCAAGGGCCATAAAATCATAAAACTGTTCGTGGACTTTCCAGTTTCGATACCCAAATTAATTGTTGTGATACCCAGACTTGGAACATTTTTATAGTTTTATGACGATTCTTAATTTTTCGGATCGTTCCAGTGAATTACCTTCAGTTTAGAGTCTGACCACGGATTGATAGTGTGTACTCTACTAAGGGTCATACAGGATAACCTCCAGCAGAAATTTAATCAGTCACTGGCTTATGTGAAAGCCTTCACTCAAATTAGATAAAGGTGAGATCATCGTGTTTAGGACAGTTTAGGGGCAGTGGAGGAACTCGATGAGAGTCAGATACTTAGAAGTGTAGCAAGGTCATCGCTAAAACGGATATAAACAAAGCAGCCTTCATGGGCATAGACTATTTGATTTAGCACATTTTTCCCCCGACATGAAGACAGTATGGTATTTGATTCACGGCTGCCCCATATGGTTCAACTTGACAGCCTTGGATACACAATACGTGACTGATAATAGAACCATGCCAACAACAGCAAAATCGGCAGTATATGAACCACGTCTGGGCTCAAGTGAAACTGATAAGTTTTAAGTGTTAAGTGTTAAGTTTTAGGTTAATCTAGACTAACACTTCTGTCTTAAGTGTGGTGTGTAGGGTCATACTACGTTAGATTCCACAAGACTCAGGACTGTTCTTTTGGTCTAGTTCTTTTCACTTATTGTAAATAGTAGTTATAAGTGAGTAAATAAATAATTTGGGCTTCTCGTAACCACTTTTGTTTGTTTATTCTCAGATTCAAAAAAAAATTAAATGTTGAGTTTGATAGACAAATAAACTATTCCTAAGCCTGACATTTTGAGGTATAAATCAATATAATTTTATGGTTAGCAAAGCTTGGGAATGTCTCCATCGATGGGAGAATCGAATCGATTTCGGGATGCTATTCACAGTTTGGCGTAGTAATGCGATTATCTTAACCACCAAGCTAAGACTGTTCCGTTCCAACGTTGAATCCGTGCTGCTGTATAAATGTGGTACCTGGAGGGTGACTGCCACTATCACGAGGTAGCTACAAACGTTCGTCAATAGGTGCCTACGATATACCTTTAGGATTTTCTGGCAAAACCGTATCTCTAATGAACAACTTTATCAGAGAACGGGCCATGAACCTACAGGCACAACTATACAATGACGAAAGTGGCTGGGGATTGGACATACTCTCCGAAAGGGTGACAAGTCCATAGCTAACCGCGCAATGCAATGGAACCCGCTTACACAGGATGGCAGGATACGCGTAGGTCCTAGGAGTAAGTGGCGCAGAACACCCGTTGAAAACCCGTTTGTCCTTTCATTTATGACCATTACTCATGTATTGGCGCCACTGTTGGTCAATATTTTTTGGCCAATTTGTAGACCATTCCATCACTGATCTATTTCCGTGTTTAGATAGATGTTACCAAGTATCTTAAGTCATAATTATCACACTCATAAAACCGTCCATCAACTTAATCGTTCGGCGATCATTATATTTTAATTTTCCAAATTGTTTGTTTATTTATCCAAACCCAAAGCGCGTCATTATAACTGAAAGTGCCTTTCGTTGTTTTGTGTTGTTCTTTTTTTTTTCAAAGTTTTCTTCTTAAAAATGGAAAGTAAACATTTAAGCAAAATAATGCGGCAGACGCATGAATATATTATTTTCATTTTTTTTTTTTTTTTTTTCGTTTTCTCCTCCCAAGTTTATACAGAAATTTCCACAAATCGGAAAACTCAACGTGTAGCAGTCTGAGTGTATAGGTATCTGAAGTATTTTGAACCGGTCAGGTCTTCTTAACAGCGCGGCATAACAATGTGATGATGATGATGAGAAAACTTACTCAGTCAGCCCGAGGGGATGTTTACTCGGAAATGCTCAGTTTTTCTTGCCTAGTTCGCCGATCGGGTAAAACGTACGAAAAAGAAATACTAGCAGAAGAGAAAAAACTTTTCTTCTTCTTTGCTTTTTTTTTTTGAAATTTTCTCGACAAAATGCAAATTTTCCTAGTGATTGTTTTACTATTTTACTTAATGTAAAATTGTTTGAAAAAAAAATAAAATTTGAAAAACTGACAATGTCTGTCATTACGTTGTTGTTGCCGAATTATGTGACAAATTGTTGTGCAATGTGTTGTGTTTTTTGATTCAAAGAAAGTATATTGAAAAAAAAACAAAAAAATTCTAAAGAAAAAGAAAAAATAATAAAAGTTTCAATAAAACGAAAATCATATGAAAATAATTCTGCCCCAAATGGAATGCATGCATGGCATACATCTCAGCACAAGGTGGCTTTACGAAAGCTATTAGGTAATGTACACTCTATGTTGTACACTTCAAATAGATTAGCATGTTTTTTTTTCTTTAATTTTTACTTTTTTTGTTTAAATAAATATTTGTTTGTATATAATTTTAAATGTGGTGATTCTTTTTTTTTTTTTTTATTACGTTTAACAGATACCACCTTCCTAGTGTTTAGTAGAAAAATAAATAAGAAAAAGAGGAATTTTTTTTTTGGAAAATTCTCCAATGAAGTACGTGCAAATTTGGGATTTATTAACTTTCAAATGTTCTGGTGTAAACCACACTCGAAAACGTACTGCAAATAAGGATAGTGTTGGTTGGTTCTCTGTGTACAGTCGATGATACAATTGGCCTTCAAGGCGCAATGTGTGTACGCGGGTGTACTTGAATTGTTTTTGTTTTGTATTGTTTATATAAACATTTTTCAAAATTTTAATGGTTTTAATAACAAATATAGATGGTGTGCAAAGTATTTTGGCAATTAAACACGTGCTAACGAGTGGTCTTATTGGAAATTTCTTTTTCGAAAATCCTAAGATGCTCCGTATACCTTTTTGGATATTTTAATTTTAATCATTAAGCATGTATTTTGTCCGGTTGACAGACTAATTGGTGTAAACAGTATTCGATAGAGTTTTTCTATACAAATGCATTTTGGTATTCGAATTTCGAAGTGTTTTTTGAAAGTGTTAATGAGAAATAGAGGGGCTGAGGAAAATGCCCATAATGCAGTGGTCTGGGAATATGTGTGTTTCCTTCTTGAACGACCTTTTTAAGTTGTTAAGGTAAAATCTAGGTTTTAAAGTGAAAATGAATAATATTTACAAATATCTTTCCTGAATCTATTTCTCTATGTTAAAAAATAAACAAATAATATCAATTCTGACTCACCTAACTTCAAAACACCATCCAGAGGAAACGGCCAACAGTTTCAGTAGTTAGTTACTGGTCGGACTTTAGAGGAGAAAGTGAATGTTGAGTTCAAAATATAGTAAGGTGTATTCAAAAAGTTATTACCAGTAGTAAAAAAAGTCTAAAATAAAAAAATCGACTATAAAAACAATTACAAAGTTGTAAATTTTTCCAAAAAACGACTTTTTGAACATTTAATTGCGAAAAAGACTCAAATTCAGATTTTCAGAACTTTTTTGATCAACCAAACTGCGCATAAAAAGTTTCGTTTTTTAGTATTTCCTGGAATAGATTAATTACAACTTAAATTTTACCCGTAAGTTGATTGATTCTTTTTTGATTTAATGTTTCAGTGTAATTCTGTGTTATTAAAAAAATAGTCAGGCGCCTATATAGTTAAGTGTGTGATGAACGTTCAAATGGTATAACTATAGAGCCAGCTGATAAATTTGGCAGATGTGAATGACGTTTTTATTCAGTTTAGTTTGTCAAAACATCATGAGAAGACTTAGGCCTTGAGAATGCTTACGTGTTGTGTACTATTCGGCAAACTTAAAAGAGTGTTTTTCTTTTGAGTATGAGGACCTTAAATTGGAATATAATTACACAAAACTCTTGATCCCCTTAACCATGTTTTACAAATGTCTATCTGTCGGTTTGGTTTTTGACCAATTTTTGTGTTAATCAGCCTTACAGCAGTTACAATATTGCTGTTCAACTAGTCTATAGTTATGCTATTTCCATTTCCATTTTGGCAACTTGCAAGTAGATGCAATTTTTAAGCTTATTAAGCTGTTGTGGGCGCCGTGGCTCAGTGGTTAGTACGTTGGACTATGGAGCAAGGGGTTCGAGGTTCGAATTCCAGTCGGGAAACACCTTAAAATTTGTTCACGGCCCCACGCGAACGTCTGACAAACGTCCGAGAGTACAACTGTCTCGTGAAAGCTTAACAAATTGCCCTTCGGACACGGCATTAAACAGTAGGCCCCTTCCATTCGTGTAAAGAATATAACACGCACAACACGAATGGTTGTGAGAAGCTAGGCCTTGGGTCCCATCGACCTGTTGCGCCAAGTATTTATCTATTTATTAAGATGTTCCGAGATGTAATTCTGGTATGAACTGGACTCTTCGCACCCAAAGGCGTAGGTTCAAGCTGGACAGGGAAATTCTTTAAAATTCAAGCAAATCCAAAATCGAGAATGGAAATCGAAATGAAGCAAACCTTCAATAAACCTTCCCAATTAGATCGACCCTTAACTTACTTACTTACTTAATTAGGTGGCGCACCAGTTCGGCGTGGATCTGGACCTCAACCAACAAGCTTATCTATTTAGAACTGTCTTTGGTTAAGTGCCTCCACTTGCGCACTCCAAGTAGGTTGAGGACCTCATCCACTTGTGCGCGCCACCTAAGGCGAGGTCTTTCTCTAAAGCGTTGTGCCTTCGGTTGGAATCCTTTCGGCCGAAAGAGTTGGTGTATATGCACTCCATGCACATGTTGTAGTCATCTCAACGACACTCAACTGACTGGCTCTAATGGCAAACTATACATCTGCTATGGTCCTCTCGAAGTATCCAGCACCTAACGCGAGGTCTTCCGCTACAGCCTTATCTTTCTTGATTAGATTCTGATGAGGGAAAAAAGACTCAACCTAATCACATTTGAATTAGGTTGGTTATACTTCCTACACTGCGTTTCTTGTAGTTCCTTACTTGTCATTGGTAAGTAGGATCTTTAAACACCGAGATTTTCTGAGAAATAGTGAAAGATTGTTAAGTAAAACATCAGATAATTCAATAACTTCAACTAGCTTGTTATAAAGTGCAGAGAAGTATGGGGTGTCTTGTAATGATATCTAAAAAATTTACAATTCTGCTTTTTCAACCTGAAAAAAATAGCTGAAGAGTTTTTAACTCAGCTTAGACCAGGTCTTATCTGCATATTCGTAGTAAGTTAAGTTAATCACATTGACCTTAGGTTCATCAGAAACAAAAGGTATAACAATTTCGATCTTATGCTCTAGGATCGATAAGGTATTATCCTGCGCTCTAAGTTTGTTGTGTCTGTGAGACTCAAAGCTTGTTGAAACACAGGCAGTTTCTGAATGAAAGGTGACAGATTCCAGGGTTTCGATCACGACTTTACCATCGGCAAAACTGTTATCTTTTAGGCAAGGCTTCCTTTATCGCCATAATCTTCCCATGGAAGACTCAGTGGAGAAATGTACCCCCGATTCTGTTTGAAACTCATCGTCGTATGGATCCCATCCGTAACACAAGATCTTCCTTCCGATCCTGTCTAAAAGGACAGGGGTTTCAAAATTTTTTTTCTTAAATGTCGAAGTTATTCAAAAATAAGAGGTCTAAAAAATGCGTAATATATCTAAGCCGATATTTTCCATAATTTATTGCCAACAATATAATTGGTCATCTCTTTTTATACATATATCACGGATTGTTCACTGGATAACAACAGCGGGAGGGGGTGTTAAAAATGGATACACTACACGCCTATAAGAAAATGAAATGATCTAACTTCGGTCAAAAGATTTCTTAAAATTTATTTTCTGGCATAACTTACAAGATAAGGGCTCCAATATTGAATTTTCGAGATTGAGCTTGATATCATATGATGTCTATCTGTCTGTATACTTGACTGCAACCTTTATGATCGAGCGATTCAAAATGTGGTTCCGTCTATACGATAGACTGCATCTTAAATGTTGGTTGTCTATTGGCCCACATTTCAATCCAAAATCACTATTTTCCTTCTAACTTTAAAATTGGAATTCTCAAAAACGGTCCGAAAGCCTTTAAAACAAAATAGTTTTTCGGTAACCTATTTAGGATACGCCACGTGGCGTATCACGTTTTTCTGTAAAAATATTACTGACACTATTTTTGAAAATGAATTTTTCTGTTACATACATACGAGTATACCGTTAGCGATTGAAGTTAAAATTAAAATCTGACAGTTGCATAGTAATGCAAAGCAGCGGGGTACCAAAATTTCGAATTGCCTCGCACACTATTAAAAAATTGAACTTTTCTCAAAAATTTCTACCTAAAATCGAAAAAAATGTATAGGCCTTGAAGTTTTTCACAATTCACCTGAACATCATGTATGCATGGACACTTTTTGAGTTCTTTTCTAAAAAAAAAAGAGAAATATATGAAATGATCAAAACAATAGAATGCCACGCCCCCTTTAGTAGGTCTCATGCATAGAAAAACAGTCAAAAAGGTGTCAGTTGTTCACTTTATTTTATGTGTTGTCAGAAATGAAGTGTCAAAATCCAGTTTTCGAGGACTCACCGTCTAGAGTTGAGAATGAGAGATGATCAGTCAACAGTGGAGTCCTTAACTGATGTGTGTACAGAGTTCAAGAGTAAAAAGAAAATTAAAAGCTTTCGAATGAGTTTATGACTCCAGGTGTGATTTAATTAGTGGTAAACAAATTTTTCAACACGGTCCGTGAAATAAAATTAAATCTAAAAATGATTTACCCACAGTAGGTCTAGGTACCCCTGACAGACATCACTTAATCACTTTCCTTTTATTAGCTCACACCCTCAGTCCAATCTATGCGTATTTGGATTAATCCCAAATCACCACGTGAAGTCTTCACTTCGCATTAACACCCACTGAATATAAAAATCGAAAAGAGGTAATAATGGACAGAAAAAAAAGAAAAAAGAAAATCGAAATGAAAAGGCAAAATGCAAATGCTTTTGCAGCTTTCAACGGGCCGAGTGTTATGCAATTCCAGAGACTTTTCATTGACTGAAAGAATGAATTAAATATGTTAATGCTTGTTGCAAAGTTTTTTTCCGGTTTTCCTTCCTTGTTTCGGTTCCTTCTTCTTGCACTTTCGTCCAGCCATCCATCATAACCACCCCTTCTGGGCAGAGGGATGGTAAAATTAAATTAAAAAAGTTCACCAACGAATTGATTGTGTCTAGGCTTTTGCTATTTGTTGTAACCGAAAGCCCTGCAGTCGATTTTATTTATGTTTTTTTCTACAGTTAGAATCGGTTATTTTTTTAGTTTTTCTCTCTAAAAAATTTCGATTGGAGTTTCTCTCTATTTTCCATATTCGTATAATTAAAGAAAAAGTGTAGATAAGTGTGATAAGAAAAATAGAAAAAAATCCAAATGATTTCATTGAATGTTCTTCTCGCGGATAGTTTGCAATTGAGTGTGAAACAAAGAACCTAACTAAGGGATTACATGGGATCTAGCGAATAATTGGAAATTGGCTAGAATTTATCGTTATAACCAAAGCGATCGGATAATCCTCGATTGAAGATGTATGCTAGGGTTGGTGGCGCCGGTGGAGGCAGCGGTGGAGGTGATATGAAATCTCCGGCGGAGATGCGTAAGAAGAAGAAAAGAGAGCGGTTTGTGGTTAAAATTCTTTTAAAATTCTTTCTCTTAGCTATTCCCCTTTGTTATGTAATTTATGGTTGTTTTTATGTTTGTGTAAGTGAATATGAATAAAAGTAATCTGCTAGAAGTTTTGATTTTGAGCTCTACAGCACTATGCAGCAGCGCGTGCTTAGTGCTGTAATTGGATTATTATTGCGCAAGATGAGAGGCATGTTTTCAAGAAATGCACATACCTATGAGTTCACACGCAGACACATAAGTGTGCATTTTTAAAAGATATTCCACTGAACTATTGCACAAATCCTTGGCCAGAGTTCGCCAGAGTTCGCTTTGGTGTGCTCAAAGTGTTTACTATTAGTTTTGACATTTCCTTAATTCAGTATCATAAAACAATGTGAAATGAAGACCAATACTGCTTCACGGGCTGTCTGATCTCCTATTCACAACAGGGTGCTCTTTTATGGTCCAATAATACCTAGATTACAATTTAAAATTTCCTCCTCACTGATTGATTATTTTGTTTATAACAATTATGCATGCAATAGGCAGCTTTATTGTACTGATTCGCCTTCGTTGTTTAAAGTAAATTGGAACATGTGTGCTCAAATATTATGTGTTTGGTATACTATCCGTAAAATCACTTCCTGTTCTTAGGCACCCAGGGACTAGTGCGGTATTTAAGATCTTTGAACTTTCAAATCGATAATTAGCCAAGTACTTGGGTGTCATGCTTGATAAGGAACTTAAGTGGAAACTCAATATCCTCGAATTCGTTAAAAAAGCCGTTACGACCCTGTACTGAGGGAATAAAGCGATATGGGGTATACAGCCACATATCCCTCTTCAGGGATATACTAAAATATCTCCTGCTTTTCTGGTGGAAATTGACTCCCCTTCGCATCAGAGGACTACTAAGGATCACTTGAACAGTGGCCTTGGACATGTTGTTTCATTTGTCTCTTGTGGATATATATAGCAAATAAGTGGGAACCTGTACAGGACACTCCCCTATTCCTAACAATTTTGAATACCTCCCGCGAGACACTGACTACGTACTTCGCCAACTTCTGTTTCTGATTCATGTATCCCCTCAAAACTCGATTGGGAGGAGGATTTGTGGCTTCGAAACACGAGATCCATATCACACTAAACGAATTGTCTTCTCCAACACTTTAGAATCAAATATCTCCTTTCGTCCTGCCAATCACTGTAGCGTCTTTCAGGCGAAAATCATGGCAATCTAGGAGGCTTCGTCGTGGCTGAAGTATAATGTGATATCTAATTGGAATCCTTGGACTATTTTAGATGCCTGTCTTTAGCGAAATGGCTGAACATTCAATTCAATTCATCTCATCTGGGTTCCGGGACACTGTGTAATTCCAAAGCAATGTATTACCGATAGGCTTGCCAGGACACAACCCTGCGAATCTAATCGAATATATTGACAAACCTCTCGCTATAGTTAATCAGCTGTTTAGGCTCAGCAATACGTGCCTCTTAAGTAAACAGACCTGATCCAACGGAAACCCCCCAATTGTGTGATCGGATAGAAAAGGATGCTCATAGAAGGTGTCATTAAGGGGCACTGGATTTTTGGTACACATGCAACTAGGCTGGGTCGCCTCGATTATGATTTCTACAGAATGAAACTATTCTTTACCTCCTCTGTACATGCCAATCAATTGTTCATCATTGTTGATCATCAGAATCGTCAAATGCCATCGTCGTTTGTATTCGAAATTTTGGATCTGTTTGTTCCAAGCAAAACACTCACAGCAGAGTAGGTCAACCGGTGGCCAGAAAGGTGGCTCTTTCGACTGTTAGATCATCGCACCTTCTACTCTTAGTAGGTGTCAAAAGTCTTGTCAAAAACACTCTATATCAATCAAAAATCAAAGATCGCTCCCTCTAGCTATTTTCGACACTTTAGACAATAGAAAGCAGGCTTATAACATTTTATGTTGACCAAAACCAAACTAAGGTAGAAAGCCAAAGTCTAAGAGCCTTAGTTTCTTTAAGAAGTTTCACAGAGGGTTTTCGTCCTCAGTCAGTTAAGACAGGACCTGTACCTATCATTACTTCATGTTCCTTAGAAGTCTGGTATTCTGGTATTTGATTTACAATCGTACTATGCTTTGAGTGCATTCTTATTCTCTAAAACCCTTTCCTTATGTATTCTGGGGCCTTAGATGCTTTTCAAAGTTGACCCTATGACAAAACCTTTAGCAAGGAACATACTGCAATATTTATCTTCTTCCAGGTGTTAATGATAGTTCTTATGTTATGAAAGACGCTTTCTGGCGTGCTTACCATTTTTTTTTTCTTTTATTGTTTCTGTCACATGCTTCTACTAGATACGATCCTGTCAAGGACTCTCAAAATTGGAGTCTCCTATGGTGTCCATGGAAAACGTAGATAAAATAGTGTTCCAACCAGCATCTAAATTATCATCAAATGCTCCACATTAGTTTATTCCAGTCACATATCAAATCCGCCATTGAACTAAAGATATGTGGCCCAGTAGGTGCCTATGTGCCAGAACTTCTGATACCAAGTCCTAACATGATACACTACTTGTGGTTCGAACCTTTTGAATTTCTTTTTGAATTGCCTTTCTACTTATTATAGGTGCCATGCTCATCTGGCCTATTACAGAAGTAGATGCTCCTGTTAAGCTATAATTCCCACAAATCTATATTAGGAAGATGGCTGCTAGATAAGCCCTCAAACTGCCACTCTAAGGTGATTTTGTAGGTCACCTGAAAATACTTGACTTGACTCCCGACAGAAACAAGTTCTGCATTATCCCCGACTTTATGATCAGGAAATTCTGTTCCGACAATAGTGTCTCCATACTGTAATTTTGGAATTCTGTTCTAGTACACCGATGGATCGAAGATAGAATCTAGAGATGGAGCTCTGTCTCTGCATTCCACACCAATTTCTCGATACCTATATTCTCTAATCGGAATGTAGGGCTCAAACCACTATCCTCCGAATCAATGGACTCAATGTCAGGAAAATGGTGCTACAGAATTTCAAAGCCAATTCACCAGGGAATCGCAGTCAAATCTGCAAATGGACTGCCCAACTCGCTTAGGATCTACGTTCATAGGAATCTAACCTTACTGTTGAGTCAAACTTCGTCTTGTTCACTAAACAAAGTTCTGGGACTTAGATTTAAGAAGTCTTATAAGGAAATTCTCTTAAGTTAGTCAAGAAAAGCATCTCAACAAATTGAATCTGTCCCTATAGGCAGAATGCCGGTTCAATATTCTCTGTCAATGCCTTGCAATACATTGGTTGAGGAGATGTGTCTTCCGTCAAAAAAATACATACGGCAGGAGAGCTGAAAGACGAAAATTCCAAAATGATGAACATAAGAACGTATCTAGTGCGTATATGATGACCTTTTGCGTTCTCTGATTGAAATAGTATACACAATACGTCTTACTTCGACGTAAAATCTCACTGAACACTTGCAGACCTCTACACATTTTCCGAGTACCAACATGGTAAACAAACCCGAGGCAAAATTTTATTTATTGTCCATAAGTTTTCGTAGGAGCAATAACACGTGTTGGCCTTGAATTACATACCAAAAAAAAAAAAACCGCCATAGGCCCATGGCCAAACGTTATAATTAATAGTGTTTTCCTGGTCATAAAATGTAAGCTACATGCCTGGATTTTCTTTATTTTCAAGAAAATTCTCCCAAAAAAAAACAAGTCAACGTAATTTACTTCCTAGACCTTCCCCCACAACTGGCTATTTCCATTCGTGATTAATAAAAACCCCACCCCCTTTCATATTGCGAAATTGCTCTGCAGGTAGCAAAAAAAGGTAAAAAACCAAAAAATACAGAAAAAAACAACGAAAAAAGCAGTTCAATGTCAAATGACGGTTTGCATGTTCAGAAATGTTCACAATTTACACGGCCGCCGTGAATATGAACATTCGTCCTAATTACACATGTATATATGTATATGTATGCGCATGAAATTGTCACGACACGACACGACAAGGAGTAGTAGGACATTTGCTTGGCTCCTGCAAACGAACCTCAATTTGAGTTTTTTTCTTACGAAATTGGTTTAGACAGAAGCACACACCCCCAGGTGACGTCACCTGTCCCTTATGGCTCCAAAAATTCCTTCCTCTGCATCCTTTTCCCATACACACATACGTACATGTATAATAATTTATAAAAGAACCCAAATGCATTCCGAATGCAGATGGCATCCTGCGAAACCAAGCCAAGCCATGTACGTTTGCATACCATAGCTGAAGTATCCTCGACCGATGACACACGTTTGGTAACCTTTTTGTTTCCTTCCGAAATAGAGGAGCTAAATCATGTCAGATGGGCTAAGTTTCAGTTTCGGTAAAATCAGACTTGAATGAAAGCAAAAGAATGGAGGATGAGGAGAGAATGGATACCGGATCCTATTACCATTCCTGCATGCAACGTCGTGCAGCATAGCAATGGCTTTCACTTGACTTGATCGAATTGGCCCAATGATGACGATGGTCTTTCCCTTGAGGTGAACTGAAAACATAAAGGGAACCGGAAGGAAGGTTTGTAATATGGCGCTATGTGAAGCTAATGCATGGATTCGTGCACTTGAATTAGTTTGGGTCGGGTAACAACAACAAGACAAGAATTTTTGAGGTACATTCAGTATTAACCATCAACTTGGCCATATGCGAGTATACGGATATTTTGAGAGCCGTCGAGGGAACGTTTTCTATCCTTGTTTCTGTGTGTGTGTGTGTGTGTGTGTGCTGTTGAGTCATGACCATGGTATAACATTCTGAAGAGGTTTTCTATTGAGAGCAAAGTGCATGGTTGCATACACAGGGTGTTCTCAATAAGGTGAAAACTTATTGGATTTTAAAATGATGGGAAATTTGAGTTAAACAAAAAATCCTTTGAGTTATGTATCATATGTATGTTTGGGGTAAGATAAGCTCGACATCGCTTATAGTCAAAATGAAGGACAGAGGTCCTGTTCGAGATGGAAGAATTGAAAATGATGCTACCTTGCACAGTGGTTAACGTTGGATGCAGGTCTCAAACTACCCTCAGTTCGATAAAAAGGAGAAATATTTTCACACCCTGATGCAGCCCCCACAATGTTTTACCATCTCTATGGCATAGACATTGTAATGTGGCACATTTTGCGGTCTCCAGACTAGTAAGCTGTGGATGTCCCTAGTTAAACAAATTGACTTCAGTTTCATCAGTCTAAGGATAGTCTGACATTGCAATTCAGACCAGCTGCAGGTTCATCTGCTAAAAATAAAGAAGTGATACTCTCTCGGCAATTTTTTCTTTTTACTGACCAACCATCTTTCATAAGGAAAAGATGTCCACGTTCAGGTTAAACTCAATACGCTAGATTAAGCAAAAGTCTGATTTGTTTTGATGCCGTCACTTTAATGAGCTTAATACAAGCCGTACTTAGGGTATATGTACATATCTCGGTCAAGGATGGATGCAAACTCTGAATCCAGTGAAAATGCAATTTCGCCACATATGTATGCATAACCTCTCTCATTCAAGTACTTTGTAAAGCTTAGACTTGACTATCCTTTTGAATCAAAAAAAAAAAGAAAAAAATGTTGCGTATACGACACAGTGGATGACTTTCGAAATTTAAGGACAAAATATTCATAAAAAAACTCTGGATCCAATGCAAATGGAATATCGCCACTTATCTCCTCCCTGTAAGCATTTGGGTCAAAGGGAAATGAACCTAAGGATACAAGGATTGGTATTAAATGAGACCGATGCGAGAAGGTCGTAGGAAAGGTCGGCATTTTCGCGACATGTTTCGAGAGACAAATTGAAACTATCAACCCAAGGTGTATACCTGTCCTAGACGACTTTAATAGATTTGGTGTGGAAGGCATGGTGAGCGGACTAAACATGGCTAGCGCATTCGAGGATGGGTCTGACGAAGGTGATATAGTTATTTGGTAACGTAGGGATCTTACACCAGCGTTTTACAAAGCCAAGCGCGAAACAAGCACTACTTGTACTGTTGTCAATATGCGATCGGAAGTTAAGCTCCCTAAATCGCCCAACAATGAGACTACAGGAAGAGGTTCGTTGCCATAGAGCAAGTATTGGTTTCCTGATAATAGTCCATCTCGAGATTTTAATCAAACTTGGGATTACTATGGTAGAAAAGCTTATGTCTGTTTGTATGCTCGACTGCAGCCTAAATCGGTTGGACGGATTTGCTTCATATCTAGAGTCTGTGTGGCCACAATTCGAAAATCGTACATATTAGGGTTGTAATTCGGTCAGATATGCAGGATGACACGCCCATATTACTGGAACTTATGTGTAAGAAGAGCAAGACTTGAATATCAGTCCTCATAAAATTTTATACTTACAGCATTAGGGTGCACATACGTACGACCCAGTAAAACGTCGCTATTATGTTTCACATCCCTGTAGTCTACTGTTCCAGGAATCATTCAAGGAGTACTGGGTAAAAGGAAATTCAGTAGAGCGGGCCCTAATATTATGAAAAAAATCCTGCTAAACTGTTCGGAAATCTTGTCAATAGATAGTGACCCATCCTATCCTCCTTAGCTCATCTATTTGTCTTATCATATTCTCCAAACATTCAATTTTGAGATATGTATGTACATCATGTATCCATTTAAGACCCAGAAATGTTCACCTTATCAACCAGAAGAATTCCTTTAGATTCTGAAAGCCTTAAGATCAATAAGAACTCCAGAACCGATGGCAGATCATGTCTGCTGTGCGATGTTAAAGAAATGAATTCCAGTATCATCAGTTTTCCAATAAGGACATAACAATTTCGTACTTAAATAAAACACGAAATAATTAAAATATTGAAATGGAATTTATTCTGAGTGTAGTACACAATATAATTTAACTATTGAATTGAATGTCATTGTTAATACCACCGCGAGGACGTTTCCAGCTATCGATTTTTTGGAGCCAATTTTTCACCACAATTAAGCACATATCGAATGGAACGTTGGCGTTCGATATAGATCTTGAGCTTGTTGGCTTTAACCCCATACAAAGAAATCCAAAGGGATTAAATCGAATGAATAAGGTGGCCATTCCATTGGACCATTTTTTGAGATTACACGCTTACTAAACTTCCCCTTCATTTCCCCTTCTAAAGTTGCTTGGTCGTGAACTTCATTTGGGTATCATCATCCATTTTTGTTGAAGTATTTTATTTCTATATTCTTAGCTTCGACTATTAGACTAGATTCTGTTGATACTTGATTTTTTTTTTCGAAAACCTAGTTAAAATACAATTTGATGAGGCGATCTATCCCCCATTCCAATCCCCTGGATAGCAGTCATGTCTTCACAGAAGCAAGAGCCTCTGTTAGTAGTTTCGCTGTACGGAGCCTGTCAGGATTGTCTAAGAGTACCTCTAAGTACTAGTTGTTGAGATGACATTACTGCAATCAGAATCAAATCCTCATAATAAGTTCGCTACTGCCATGTCTCTTAATTTGAAAAAAATAGATTTCTGAACTCATAAAAGTTTCAAGTCCTTTGCACTTAACAATTCATGTGCAGTGATAAAGTTTATGCCTTTTAAATTTTTGTACTGTAGGTATGTGTTTTATTAATAAGTATTGATTAAAGGAAGGGTTCACAGTAAATAGCATAACATCATCCTTGGGTGATATTTCGATATTAAAATGTACAAAACTGCGAAGTGTATTCACAAAACGATTTTTGGAATATTGTGTAGCGTTTTATGACTTATACTGCAAAATTGAATGCGAAATGCAGTACCGACTCATGTTTTTGGTTCTTAATGGACCTCCCTTTATAGTTCACCTCACTTTGTTTGAATGTACTTACATATAACTTTGAACTACTATGCCAGGGAATTGGATTTGGAGCTCTCAATCATTTCGTTCAACAAGGGCGTTATCCAAAAACTAAAATCAATACGGAAACAGTCGCGTCATGTTCTGATTCAGACACTATTCCTAGATATATTGAAAATATTCAAGGCTATGATGTTTTCTTTGGCTTGGAATGAATTCCGTGCTGACAGATGGTAGGTAAATTAGGAGATTTATTTGATAAAGGCATCTGTATCTGTATTGGTTTTACTAAGAATCGAAGGACATACATATTCTGACAGCATTTTCTAATCGAATTCTTGCAATAAACTCTTCTTGACACTCAACCGTTCTATCATGACTTATAAAAGTCCTTCTTTGCAATCAGATACGTGCAAACATATGTATGTCATCTCGATTAAGGTCAGTCCTAGTATATGTATTGGTTTTTGAAATGACCCACATTTCGTCGACTATTTAGATATGCATGTGCTTCTACTTAGGATGCCTAAGAGAAACCTTCAACCTCAGTTCGAAATAATACCTGACTTCAACTATTTCCCCAAACCGATTTACATATTCTAAAGTAGCTACTGTAGATATAATATATATACTCTTAGTATTGAGTTCGTATTTTCATAAAACGGAAGCCAGTCCTATGGTTTAGTTCGGAATACCGCTCCCTTGTTGTACTCCACAAACTAATATCGATTGCAACCTTCACGCACCTCCTGACTCCATAAATTATCTGCACACACAGTGTACCCAAAAAGTGTTTCCAACTTTTTACCCAAGGAAATTCTAATTACTTGCAATTATGACGTAATCCGTACTCGCATCCGTTCATTCATTGCCACCAGGACCTTGTATAACTTTCCAACATTCGTAAATCATGAAACCAAAAATGGAAAAAAAACAACCAAAACTCAGCAGTTTCTTCAATAATCCCCAACCTTCGCAACAAATCGTTACTAAATCACTCTCCACCGCTCAAAACAAAAAAAAAAAAAAAATGAAAAAAAAAGAAGAAAAAATGTAAGGAAGTCCATGCTAAACCCCCACACTTTAGGTATGTATTTGAGTTCCCAACTCAACCAAAAGGAACAAAGAAAAATAACTTTGATTGCTTAAAGCCTCCGCCGCCACAACTACTACCGCAATCCGACATATTGAAGGTCAGAATAGTACAAAACCCTAGTACACAATTCAAACGGTAGGAATTAGTCAGCCGGCGCCAAAATATTAGCATATCCTTTAGCCGAAAGCACTAAGCTTTTCCTTCACTAACACTTAGACCAACTGTTACCATAGAAACAATTGCTGTTTGTGCAAAAGTGTCTAAGGACTTACGTGCCATGATTATTCATTCAACCTTACCTCTACCGAAAGGAAATGAAATTGAATATGTGTGTGCGCGCTGCACTAAGGACAACTCTATATCCCAGCTGCAGGGATCTAATCCAGGATGTTCATCAAAACATGTTGCAGCACATACCAAATCACATTGCATCGTTCATCTTATTTACTCATTCGTCACGTGTCTTCACAGAAAAGGGAACAATTGCAGTTGTTCTCTTGTTGGAAACTCCTTTCCTATAGGTTTTCTAGGTTTTCGCTGTATTCGAATGTGTGTGGTGAGATGTAGAAGAATACGGAGAGGCCAGACTTATTGATGTCCTCGTTTTCAAAAAAAAAAAAAAAAGACAAAAAGAAAAAAATGTTCACGGATTTCTCGTTTGTTTGCCCCGTAAAGTCATGGCAAAGAAGCAAAAAAAAAAAAAAGAAAAGACTCACAGGACTCTGGAGCGAAAAGCGAAAATAGTTCCCCAACGACTTCCTTGCCGTTTAGTTTTGATTTTCGGTGTGTGTCTCCTGTGAACTAACCATTCCACTGCTTTCCCAAAAAATGGAAAAAAAAAAATAATAAGCACATGAGAGATACAACTGAGAATTTTTATTCGCATGTCCTTTTAACCATTGCCGTACATACACGGCAACCACAATCGGAAACAACACAGGATCATAATCATTGCTAAAACTAACAGAGCACGAACACAGAGCGACGCGAAAAATTCACATTCCATGCATACAAGCATACAAGCATACAATCCCATCAACATCGTCCTTGTCGTCGTCGTCGTCGTCGTCATCATCATCGTCATCGCTGCCATCTACCATGAAAACGAAACCATACCATAACACTCATACAACCTTATAGAGAAAGAAACACCGTGTACAGGATACGAATCTACTCTCTACCACTCTGCCATCCTGTGCCGACTACGAGCAACGTACACCGACCGAGCACTAGAAGCAGCAGCAGCAGCAGAACCAGCAACCACGACGACGAACAGCACAAGAACAAAACACAAACCAGCAAAAGTACGAAAGGAAAAAAAAAAAAAAAGGAGAAAAAAATTACAAAAAAAAAGGATATGAGTATATTTCGAATTCGGTTGCTCCACTTGACTAACGATATTTCAGTTAGTTAGTTGATGGTTACGAAACGTCGTTACAAGTAACCAAAGACCGTTAAATGTAGAAATTTTCAAAAAACAACGACAAAAATAAATATTTTTTTTTTGTTCCTTTTGGTTTTTTTTTTTATTTCGTTTTTCTTGTTCTTGTTCTGAGCAAAGTACAATTAAAAAGGACAACCAGGAGGGGGCTGTGTCAACGGAATGTGTGTGCTCTTCAAATGAATTCAAAATGAACTCTCGATTGTATAAAGTGTGTGCGAAAGTGAAGAAAGTGAAAGTGTAACCCAATAATAGATAGTTTTCACAAATTTTTTTGAAAATACCAAATCCGTTTAGTATTTAGTACTTTTAAAACGTTTTTTGAAACTTTTTGAACGGTTTTTTCAAATTTTTCAAATTGCAACTGTTGCTTGCGCGCGTTCAATATTTGTGCACTGTTTTACTTGTTTTTTTTTTTTGTAATTGTAAGATGCTTAGTCTTAAATTTAAATACTCGCTTAATAGTGTTCAAAACAAATGAGAAAAGAAAAAAAATCCCAACTGTGATATATTAGTGGCTTTCCAGTATTTTGGAACAATTTTTTTGCTATAAGGACCTAGTTCTAGTTTCGAAGTTCGGTATATAAGGAGAATAAATATGGGTGCTCCCGGATGCGGAACTTGTGAATGTTGCAGCAGTTGCACCTCGAAAGCAGCAACCAGTCAGAGGCAGGCGCGCCAACAGCAACCTGCACCACATGCGGCAGTAGTAGCCAACGGCAATGATGACCAACAGAATAATAATGCTGATGCTGTTCCTCAACATATCCCAGTCCAAGCACAACAACAACTACAGCAACCAAACCAACAACAACAACAACAACAACAACAACAACAACAAAGTGAAACAAATCTGCTGAACAACAACCATATCTATGTGAATCCAAATTCGTATGACCTCAACACTAACATTACCACTACCACCAATATACCGATTATCATAGACGAAAATCAGTTGAACAATAATCACCTTAGCCGTCAATTGACTTCGACCACCTTGAATACACTGAATACATATCTATTCCCTTGCGAAAAGGGGGCCGGGAGCATTGCAACAGACCTTGACAGCAATTTTAGCCAACTTGATGGTTGGAGTGTCGGCGGTGCTGGTGGTGGTGGTGGTGGTGATAACGCCCGTGGAGCTGGTGGTGGTGGTGGTGGAAAAAAGAGGCGCAGACTTTTTGGCACCAGTGCTGGTCGGAGAAAGAGCGCGATTGCGGGCAAACAAAGCACCATCAAGGAGCATGAAGCCAAGGAGAAAAAGGCGGCAAAGAAGTCATCTGGACCACCCAGCAACGTAAGGGCACAGGCCGGGAAACAGATGGACGATCCCCTAATGCAACGACCTAGGCGGCATAAAACATCATCCTCCTCCAAGACAAAGGACAACATGGAAAAGTATTAAACTATATACATTTTTTTTTTCTTCCATACATACATACATATCCTTCATAATTCTCATAGATTCATAGATACGTATGCATGTATCTGAAAGATGGTTTTGCACTGAATTAATTGCTGGGACGGAATTGTTCTATTGGTTATGTAATGTGTTTTCCACCGCTAAGGTGGTCACTTTGGGCTGGCTATCTGGATTTAAATAATTTATCGTTTAATTTATGGATTACCATGTACGAGTACGAATGCGTTTCGCACTAGCTGACGGGTGGGATCGATATCATCGATCTAATAATAGGAACAGACAGAAGGACGCCAAGGCATTGAATGATGTCCTTTTTAACTTTGACTCGACACATGTGTACGCACGCAGATGTGTATTCGCGTGTACGTGTGTGACGAATAGTAGTTTTTGTTTTTTTTTTTTATTTTCCTGGTTGTGGGTGTTATTTATGGGCTTTAGTTTTTCGCAGCCATTTATTGTTCACATGTGACAGTGATTACAGTCTTGTGCGAGCAGTTTTAGTGGTATCTCTCTGACTTTTTTAGTACTTTTGAACTATTTATCTGTTGCGGTGGGAATGAGTTGAACGATTTAAGTGGGTAATTGTAGTTTAACTCATGGCTATTGGTAATGATTATGGTTATTGGGTGAAATTCATTAATTAGAAGAAGCAATATTGAAAGAATCTAGAACAACAAGTCTAAAGCATGACTCTGGGTGTTATAGCCGCAAGCCTTCCCTATGAATAGTTCCATAAAGTTGTTGGTCAAAGTCGAATGATATTAACCAAGCCTTGATCTTGGGGTTATGAAATCCATTGCGTCGCCTTTATGGAATTAAGACCTCTTGGTCTCTCTGAATGCAAAGACCAGACGCACTGGTTCTTAGAAAATGGATTTAGATCAAAAAATGCCTCTTCTTTTATGATGAGCTGGTAATTTTGCTATTTTTGACGGTACCTTGTGCTGTTGATATTCCTGGTTATTGGTTGACTTCATCAAGGAATCATTCACTGTTTTTCACAGTTCTTTACTGTTTGTCAGGGTTCCATCTTACACGCATCCTCACGAAGTGAGATCGATTCAAGCATGCCTTGTTGTCTATTCACATGTCACATGTCATCACTAGTTAAGCCTTAAATTTACAACAATTTATTTAACAAGACTGTTTGTTTTCACCGCAAATCAAAATTCACGAGGATTGATAAAATATCTGTCATAGTATGCGTTAACAATCACGCGACGTTAGCTTGTCCTGTCAACATGAGACTTCATTATACGAGCAATGAAAGTAGTCAACGGGTTGACAGGGTTTTACGGTGATGATCATACGGCTTGCTAGTAGGTCTGGTCCCATATACACCTAAAATAATGAAAAAAATACGTAGTTTTTCGTTAAAGAGAGCACTCAGGAGAGAAAAAAAAGGAAATTTCTTTGCACTGATTTATGAAAGGTGTCAAATCTGTCAGATCTCTGTACGAAATTTTTTGTTGTTTGTGCATTTGCATACATTTGCATTTGACGTTTAAAAAGTAGGCACGCTTCTTACTAACGCCAATGAGTTCGTTTACTTTTTCGTGATTTTGGATTTTTCTGAGAGAATTTGGAGAAAATGGAGATAATTCACTGAAATTTTGTATGCGAACAGACCTTGTCTCACGTCATTTTGATATAACAGTTTCGACAGTTTGGTTGACAGTCAAATTTTAGCTTGATAATGTCAAACAACTTCTAGCTTACATCAATCGTTTCTGTAGTTTACGCAAACACTTTGTAAACCCATAGACCGATAGATAAACCATAGATTTAGACCGATGGAACGGAGCAGAGGTAGCCCTTTGTTATTAACCCCTTTTTCAAGTGATCTTTTCTGGTATTCTCTGCACTTGAAGCATCGATAATAAAGGATGTTCTCTTATGTTTTCAAAATTTGCAGTGTAAGCCATGCATTCGTTACCTTTGACGCTTAAGTGAATCTTTTGTAGTGAATCCTGTTGCTTTTGGCTCACCGACTAATCGACTCTGGTGATGTCTTTGTAGAAATTCGTGGATAAGCTAGCTATTGCGCCCTCAGAATTCAATTATATAGGATCAATGATTGAAAAACCCAACTTCGGTTAATTGAGCTAAAACCTTGATAGGCAAAATTATAGAACACACCGAGGTATACCCTCGCATTTTGTCATCGACGTTGGTCCCAAGGACAGTAACAAAATTTACAATTTCATTCGTTAAATATGAGGTGAAAGGTGATACATTCACTTCTTGAGATCTTGTCTAATGACAAGTTTTTAAAAATCTATTTATTATCCAACACTCTCACCGTTTAGGAAAAATTGTTTTATTTAAAATAGCTGATTAGTATCTACGGCATTTTATTTCACATATTTCTACCTAGATTCTTGCGACAGAAAATCAAAAATTAGTCTTCGGATTTCATGAAATTCAGTATAATATTGGTAAAAATATTTTTAAAATCCCAAAAAAAAAAAACGACCAGCAATTATTATTAAAAATTATTTTCTTTTATAGAAACATGCATGTTCCTTACTTTAGAGTTCATGAACAATGTTCAGTCCCACGCCCACTTTTCAAGGAGTTGTGTTCAAAAAATCTGTCTAAGTATATGCCAAAGTATTAGCTTTGTAAAGAACCCTTTCCCTAAGTCCTACCATACATCATCCTGAGAGTCTTAAGCTGTATTTAGATGATTGAAAATATTCTGAAGCAAATATTCTCAAGTCTGCAAATAAACTGACAATTTTGGAAATGAGTTAACAATGACAAATTATTTTTGAGCCTTGAACTGTCAGTTCGTAAGGTTGTTAGATTCTGTCATAATTTTTGCAAACTTATTGGCAGATGGCTGGTCAGTACGATTGTCAAATATTTGGAACAAATTTTTCTTTCACAGACCTGAGAATATTTGCAGATATGGCAATCGTCTGAACATAGCTTTAGGACCTTCACAACGTCTACATGTTTTAGTAAGTGGTTTATGGAAATATGTCGTACTTCTCAACTTTAAGCGTTAATTTAATGTTAAGTTAGTTTATTCCTAAAAAATGCGTTGTGTCTTCTCTGCTATCCAACTAAGTTAAACTGGTAGGATCCAGGATCAGTGTAGAGCACCGATTTCATCCACTGAATTAAGAATCAATGGAACACATTTGTCCATTAAAAAAATTTCCATCGAAAAATGTGTGAAAAAATTGGTTACGTATACGCCACCGGACCAGATACTGACAACCAAAATTTACCTTCTCGTGGCTCAATTGAAGTCATATATTCTGTTTCTGTGCATCATAACCACAAACCACCCTAGCTGCTTCCTTGCTTAGTCCGGGAAAAATGAAAAAGAATTGGTTACGTATACGCCACCGAATCGGATATTCGAAGCAGTAGCGGTTTATTCCATAAATCTTAAAACCTCTTACCATTAATGGTACCAAAAAACGCGTTAGGAAATCATTGTAGTCAAGGAAGCATTGCTTGTTGAAATGTTATTTCTGTCGTGATGTTGGGGATATTAGCACCTTTCCAGGGAGCGAAGTACCTAGAGCCGTATTCATATCCCTGTTTAGCTAATGAACAAAAAATTTGAAGCTGGTCGGTATTAGAAAAGTTAACAATAGATGACAAAATGGTAGGACATGCCATATTTTGAGACAGATCTAGCTTAAGATAGATCATAAAGTACATGTACATGTAGTTACCTTCCGAGGCTCTCTAACAGTCCAGATCAACATGTAGACAAAAACTAGAGCAGAAAACCATTCGTCACTTTGTTGGCTTCCGAATCAAGGAAGACTATTGCAGTTAAGGATCCATAAACAATCTCAGTGAATTGGATTTTGAATTTACAGGCTTTGATTGCAAAAATGTACATTTCGTCGGCATTGCCAGGCAAGACGACAGCTTTCTCTAGACTCTCCTTTCATATCAAATAGTACAGTGACAACAGTATAGGAATCCATTAGGCCTTGAGAATGCCTTAAACTTAGTCATACCAGCAAGGAGTTGCAGGACTATTAAAAAGTTACCAATATTGTTTTACCTTCAGATAAGTTAGATAAACCAAGCTGCATACACGTTTTCGTTTTCAAAAACTAGGAATGTGTACAATTTTAATTAAATTTCCCAAGAGCACATCCTTGCAGTCGTGTTCCGCCAAGAAAATCATAAAACTTGATGACCGCCAGTACTGCTCATGCAACACTTTTAGTGTTTTAAGCTTGTACAACTGCAATACATCCTCTTGGCTGACTCGAAACAGATAATTAAAAAAATAAATGTTTAAACTGGTGCGTGATTGAGCACCATTCACAACGAGGCTAAATTGAATGTTATTTGTTTAGGTGTACACCTACCATCAACTAAAAGGAGACAGAAAATAAAAAAAAAAAACCTCTGCACCTGGACATACATATACATATGTATAGACGTGACACGTCGCAAAAAAAAAAAAAGGAATTCCCCACCCACCTCACTGAGGTATTCGCGTGTCATAATGTGTGTCAATGTCATTTTTTAATTGCCACACGTTTTTTCCGTACTAATACCGCGTCCCTTTCCCTAAATAATTTATTTATGTTTCGTGCTGATAGTTTACGAGCTCGAATGTGCATAAATTTCGCCTTTGTGTTTACTGTTGTTTAGAGCCCAACTCCATCCGTAAGAGCCACAGAGATTGTTCTGATATTATCGCATATGGGGCAATTTTAAATAATCGTTAAATGAATTTTTAAATTGAAGGTCCTTCATGACGTCAATTGCGATCATCGGGCCACACTTTGAAACATTGTACTCACACCAGAGTGGAGGAAGGACCTATCGAATGTGAATGCGCTTGCCTTGTTCGAAAATATCCTTTCGGAGGACTAAAAGCAAACGTAATGATTCTGACAGATAACTGTAAAGTTGCATTAGATTGCATGTAGCTGCATAGTGTTTGTCTTTGTCAATCTGTGAGTTGTGTTAATGACCTCTGCTGTTGTGTGCATGCAGGAATTTTCATCGCGAAATATACACATATAAACGAATATGTCCATGCAGGTAGCTATTTTGGAGAAACTCTTAAATCAATATTTTTTGTTAGTGGTTTGTTTTTGCCATACCAATGGCGAGAAAGGACACATTGTTGTTATTCAAGGTTTAAATTTCGTTTCAAGTCAAATGGGTTAAGTTTCGGCGCAGTACATGACCTTAATACAATGCTAGCATATGGGGTGGGGGGAGGCATTTAGTTGGTGGAATTCGAAGTTCTATGCCAAAGTTTTCCTGAGTTCCTTATGTAGCGAAACGGAGTTATATTCAACAAATATTATTATGTATGTGTAGAAACACAAGGACCTTGGGTAGTAGAGTGTGCATCAATCGATAAGAGGACTTTCGGGGTCGAAATTTGGTGAGTCACCTTATTTTATGCGTTTCGCTAGTTAGGTGTTTTTCGATTGTAGATACATACTGACGTATATGCTTTTCAAAGACTGTGAGGTTTAGACATGGAGCTAAAGTGGGAGTGGTTACCATGCTTACTCATTGAGACACGCTACAGCTTTGTATATATTTATTCATTTCATAGGAAATAACAAATTTGTCCACCCAAGTTGCTCCAAAATAATAATGATTAATACTTAAAAGTGTCGCTACTTAAGTGAGATTGAAATACATATAGATTTAGCCTCATTTAGACATCTACTAGGCCCATAATTAACCCAGTAATGAGTCTGAATGGAGAAAAATTTTTTAGAGATACAGAAAAGAGCAATCGATACGAATAGACAGTGAATCTCAAATAAAGAAAAATAAAACATTTACAACCGAAATATGTATGAAAAAAATTGGTTACGCATACGCAAGCGAACACGATACTGACATCCTGAATCTACCTTCTCGAGGCTCACTTCAAGTCAGATATTCTGTTCCTGTGGGTCGTGAGCACAAACAAGTGCAGCTGCTGCCTCGTTATGTCCACGAAAAGCTCAAAAAATTTATCACTGAAAAATGTGTGAAAAAATTGGTTACGCATACGCAAGCGGATACGATACTGACATCCTGAATCTACCTTCTCGAGGCTCACTTCAAGTCAGATATTCTGTTCCTGTGGGTCGTGAGCACAAACAAGTGCAGCTGCTGCCTCGTTATGTCCACGAAAAGCTCAAAAAATTTATCACTGAAAAATGTGTGAAAAAATTGGTTACGCATACGCAAGCGAACACGATACTGACATCCTGAATCTACCTTCTCGAGTTCTCAATTCAAGTCAGATATTCTGTTCCTTAGCGTCGTGAGCACTAACAAGTCCAGCTGCTGCCTCGCTAGGTTTACGAAAAGTTCAAAAAATTTATCACTGAAAAATGTGTGAAAAAATTGGTTACGCATACGCAAGCGGATACGATACTGACATCCTGAATCTACCTTCTCGAGTTCTCAATTCAAGTCAGATATTCTGTTCCTTAGCGTCGTGAGCACTAACAAGTCCAGCTGCTGCCTCGCTAGGTCCACGAAAAGTTCAAAAAATTTATCACTGAAAAATGTGTGAAAAAATTGGTTACGCATACGCAAGCGGATACGATACTGACATCCTGAATCTACCTTCTCGAGGCTCAATTCAAAACAGATATTCTGTTCCTGTGCATCATGAGTTCATAGCTGGTGGATCGCTAAGTCTAAGTAAAATAAAAATAAAATTCTACTGAAAAATGTATAAAAAAAATTGGTTACGTATACGCCACCGAGACATATACTGGGCACAATGGCTCAAGTGGTTAGTGCGTTGAACTACGGAGCAAGGGGTCCCAGGTTCAATCCCTAGACAACACGTAAAGTTTCCTTCTCTAGATGCATTGTGCTGCACGGCACAAATGCTGCAGTCATATCTCGAGGATGCACAGTCCTATCGCAGTAGCTAAGGACTCGAAACAGAAAGTGGTCCAGGACTCGTCCATTCTTTTCAATTGACTAGAAGGAGGAAGCAAATACCGTGATGCATCAGAGATTTCTTTAATATTTCTACAAAAGGGTCTGCAAGATTTTCGTAGGTTTCAGACTTTGAGTGCCTCTTTATAGAGGGTGCCAGTGTCCACTACTCCGGAGAGTCTCCGAAGATCTCCGGACTCCACCAGGGAGAGCTCTGAGTTTGCCTCTAGAATTGTTGGAAAGGCAGAAGATCCACATTGGGTGATTAAAGGGTCCGTTAAATTGTTTATGTGGGTCTTCCTGAAATTGGAAGGAAGTCAGTAAGATCAATTTAAGTATACATATCTGTGATCAGCGAAGGTGTCCTCACTATAAATACATTCCATTCACTGATCCTATACTTTTAGAGATTAAAACCTTTTCAGAGTCATTTTCCTCAGGGTAGCCGCAGTCTGAGGTCCTTGATGGTCATATACCAGATAGACCAAGGTGAATCAGAACCTCCATGTTTCCAGAGTTACTGTCACCTTTATTTCTCACTTAGATAAGGTTGCCCTAAGGAACCTAAAGCTCACACACCAGGCTAAGGTTCTTGGATCAACATGTCAAGAATATGTATCTTTCCAGTTTTTTATGGCCTGAGAGTTAGACCGACCGAAGCCGTAGGGAAATGATGGAGTTTAATTTGAACGAAGAGCATCATCGGAATCATGTTCACAGCAACATCTGTGTCTGATTTCAGCTTCAGAATGGACAGGGTTGGTCTAACGAAATCGCTGGAAAGAACCAGGTCCAACAGAGTTAGACTGTCGGTATTCATATTTCCCCTGGGTCTTTGAAGGATGAGTGGCCTGATCGAGTTGACACTTTTTCACTACCCCCTCAACCGTAGCTACTACAAAGGGTGGTACTCGTTCAATTTTTAGGAGCTTTTTATCCTTGTTTTAAACGGAATCCCAATATCCCGATACATACATACCTGGTAAAATATGTCCGCTCACAGATTATCCAGGAAATTTTTAGACAAACTCTATAGTACTGTGCTACTACTCGTAGTTATTCATAGGAAGGATAACTTATTACCAACAATTTCTTAAGGACTAATAAGCCGGAGTGTCTCATCGCACTATCCATAGTAAACACGTAAAGTTTTCTCTATAGTCCGCTGCAAATAAAGAGAAGAAAACTGTTGCTGATGTTTTAAGCCAGAGTTTCCAGCAAATGAATCATTCTCCACCATGCAAATACTTTACTTCCTTAATGTGGGTCAAAATGAGTTTGTTTCCTATTTGCATATCCGCATTATACGCTCTTGAACCACTCAGGACGTTTAGTACGCTAAAGTGCCAAGTCGTTCAGTTTTTGGCAAAGCTCCAAAAATGTATCTTTTTTTCTCGATGTCCATTTGCCTTATTTATTTGAAATACTAATCGAATGTTCATAAGTCACTTATTAATTCGTTTCGGGTTCACCGCATTTGCATTGCCCACATAATTCTATTACTTGTACGACAAGCATTTAGTAAATGCATTCGTCTTCGGGGAATCTTCCGTTTTCATCGACTATATTTGTCAACAGAATCAAGTGAGAGCAATTAACAGTTTTCCACTTTAGAATCTGAAAAATCTCATAATAAATGGGATTTTCCCTTCGGTTATGGCAAATATCCAATTTAGTTTCCTCTGTTGCATGCCATAACATGTGTATGCTTGTCGGTATAGATACTTTCATTGTAAAACAATTTTATTTCAGTTAGGGAGATACTTTAAATTGGTTGGGTTTTTCCAAATAAGGTATCTAATTTAAGAACCACAATATCTTAACATCCGCCGGAAGTGGAAACAACGGAATGCGGGTTTTCACACTGTACCTCACACCCCTTTGGAATAGCCACCATTTCCGGTCTACCGGTGAAGGTGTGAGTTGTGTTTTTAAAGTCCACTCGATGTACAGTTTTAGTGGTATGCATGGTGTCACCTGCATTTTTAGCGCAACCAAGATATTTCCATCGATCCTTATCGAACTGTGAATGCATTAGTGACATTTGGCTTTTACACAATCCTTGGACGTATTTTTCTATTTATTCAGGTAGCTGGTGTTTTCCCAAAAAAAATAAGTAGACAAAGATTCGATTTGTAGGGTACGTACAAACTTGTGAAGTAGTTTTTGAGAAATCGTAGGTATTTTTTAAATTTTATAGAATGGGGCGTGGTTGATGAAAATATAGTTCAACATTTCCAACATCGAATGAAAGCCTCATAAATATTGAATGACAAGTGCATCGAAATATATAAAGTGGAAATAGATCTTTTTTTACTAAAAAATATTATAAAATTTGGAACTTTTTTGTAAACTCTTCCCTAAGAGCACATCAAGTTCGAAAGACAGTTTGTAATTTAGAGAATTAATCGAGATAGACCTTATAAAGTATATACTATATTCGTAATTACCGAAAACGAATGAGCTATCTCTGTCCGTCCGTCTGTATGTTACCACTTGTTGGCCCTTAAATTGCGGCTTTCTAGAGACGCAGTACAAGTGTAAGAGTGCCCATTTTTGATAACTATTTAGTACAAAATGGAAGACAAAATATGTAGAAATGTAGTATTCCAATTCTCTACAATAAATTCATGCACAGTTTCAACCACGCCCATTCTTTAAGAGGATTTTCTTCAAAAAACTGATTTTTATAAAAATTTCAAATTTGGATGTAACACCAAAAATAATGTGCAACGCGGCCACGCCTACTTTACATAAGTTGCAAAGTATGGAGGAAAGGGTATCACACATCTATTTTAGACAGTTTTTATATACATATGTCTTCGATTCGAGATGACATTTTGAGTACACGTGCGTTGTGTAAATGCAATTCAAAAAATGCAATTCTCGATAATTTCTACATATAATTTTAGACAAATGTACATGCATCTGTCTGGATATATCGCAAATAATGGAAGACAATTGGCTTTCAAATCATGAATCCTGATTGGCATTGGATATTTAGGATATTTCTATTAGATATTGTCAGGTCTTGGTTGCCACTTGCATCAAGCATGCCACTTAGCAACAAAAGCTCTAATTTGAAGACTTCATTATCACGGATAGGAAGATTTATATATATTTATAGATGTCCTTTTAAATACATACAATTTTGAATGAAAATTAGTTTTATAAAGTATTGAAATCTACGTCTTCTATTATAAAGGACTTCAAAAGAGCGAATGCATTAATTTTTTCTGTCTATCTGTCTGTTGTATAAGAAGGCAGTATTTTTGGGAACATTGGTGAGATGGATAATATGGGATCAAGTGTGGAAAGAAGTTAACCTAGATAGGCTTAGCTTTAGTCCAAAAGTGACTGTCAGCTACCGACAGCACACTTAAACCAAAAATACGTTCGTTGTGAATCACTTGGATTCTAATATCTACTAGTGAAAGCATTTTGAGCTTCTGATGCCGCAAAGTAGAGTTCTAATTTTGTTAATAACAAGATCACTAAGATCTTTGAAAAAAAAACTCACAAATGAGGTAAATCTTGTACAAGTATCTGTCTATCTAAGTTTCTGTTTTTTTTTTTTCAAACTATGGATGAACATAAACAGACCCTAGTTGATTGCCCAGTAATAATCAAAGAAATCGGCGGTGATTTGTTTTACTTACTACTGTAAATGGTGTTCAATCAAAATGCATATTTTTTTATAGATCATGAGATTATCCGATTAGTTTTGCTCGAACTTATTCCATCCTCTATACATGTATCAACCCGGAAAGCAGTATGGGAAACTATAGAATTCTGTATGCCGACAAGGCCTCCACGACTATGGATATGATTGCTCTGGAACTGAGAAGAAATTTATATTTGGCTCGACAAGTCTATGGAACCAAGAGCCTAGCTTCTCACAGCCATTCCTGTTGTGGGTGTTATATTCTTCACACGAATGGAAGGGACCTACTGTTTAATGCCGTATCCGAAGGGTAATTTATTATTTTGAGAAGCTTTCTAAGGACATTTGTACTCTCGGATGTTTGTCAGACGTTCGCGGGAAGTGGGGCCGTGAAAGAAATTTAGGTCTTGTCTGGGGATTGAACCTGGAACCCCTTGTTCGGTAGTCCAACGCACTAACCACTTGAGCCACGGTCCTGTACGCTCAACCAATATGATTGCTATTGGGCTCTGAGAGTGTGATTATTTTCTATGGTTTCTAGAGTCAAGGGATTATTGTCCCAGTACAGCGATAAGCTCAGTACACACTACCATTTTTAGTTTGAAGGCCAATTAAGTCCAAAAGTCAGGAACCGTCATATATCCAAAAAATATTAGCCAGAGTCGCTGTTTGGATACCCAAATTGGTTACGAAACTGGAAAATCCACGGACAATTTGAGAAGACTAGAGGAGACTAGGAGACCACAATAGAATTGGTTTCTCATGACCATGAGATATAGGTGAAGAAAGGATGAACCTGGGTTCCAGCAGAATTCCTCTATAAAGGCTATTTGGCACACTGCATTCAGTAACCGTGTCGTTCCCCTTTGGATATATTTCTTGCCTTCCACTTAAGTGCGATTCGTTGAATTTTTTTTTGTCTGAAATCTTCAGTCACTTTTTTTATATTAGGACCCTAGCCCATATGGCTGATATTGCGACCTAAAAGATCTATTGTATCTTAGGGTGCAGTTTTACTCTAAGAGACGTCCCACCTCCCTAATGAAGGAAAGCACGTCCTTAGTTGCAGAGGTTTTAATGTCTGTCGGCGAGCATGTTACCTTGCGTAAGATGCGCCACCTCAGCCAATGCAGAGCTGGACATTCACAGAGAATGTGCTCAGATGATTCGTCATCTTCTGAGCAGAACCTGCATTCTATGTCTGGGCATAGATTGAGTTTGTTGAGGTGATATCTCAGGACGCAATGACCTGTTAGAAAGCTCACCAGCTTCCTAATATTTTCCTTGTCTAAATTTAGAATTTCCTTATAGGAATATGGCTTGATTAACCTCTTGGATTATCGTAACCCCGGGATATTTTCCCAGTGGGTTAGACGAAGTTTATGCTCCCATGCGTTAATCAGCGCTGTGGCATTAGCCCAGTTGACGCCACAGTAAGGTTCAGATCCAATGAACGCAGATCCTGAGCCAGCCCTGGCTAGTTCATCTGCAGAATCGTTGCCTGCAATCCCCTGATGACCAGGAACCCATCCGAGTACCACACTATTATGTCTAGCAAGAGATTGTAGTGCATCGTAACAGCATTTAACCGTTAAGGAGTCCATTAAGTTGGACGACAGAGCTCTGAGAGCTGCCTGACTATCTGAGAAGATATACATTTTAGCGCCCTTGATTCCCTTACTAAGGTTTAACCTGGCGCAGATCTCAATGGGATGGAGTTCAGCCTGGAAGACCGTGGGACACATTCCCATAGGTATTGAGACTTTGGTATTGGGTCCAAAGACACCAGCACCCACTCCAAAGTCCATCTTTGATCCATCTGTGAACCATATCAGACCTCTAGGGTCCTGTGTTGGAACACCATTAGACCAGTCTGCACGGTCTAATATATTAACCTCAAATAACCTACCGAAACAGTATTCCCTGATCATAACATCGGGTACAGTGCAGAGCATGTCTCTTTGTGGGATTGAGTCAAGAATTTTCAGGTGTCCCACGTGGTCACCTGCCTTAAACTTGTATTCTAGTTGCAACTTGATAGCGCATCTAGCAGCCGTCTTCCTAATAAAGATTTGTAGAGGCGTGAGCCCAACGATGGCTTCTAAAGCTGCAGTAGGGCAGGTACGCATGGCACCTGAGATACCGAGACAGGCTATTCTTTGTAGCTTCTGAAGCTTTGCAGCCGTTGTCCGTTCAAGTGCTTTTGGCCACCATACGATGGCTGCGTACGTGTTCAGTCACTTAAGCACAATATTAATCGAACAGTTTATGATATAAAGTCTCGAACAATGGAATTCATACTACAGGATGGGGTGTTGCCAAGGCAGAAAATTTTAAGTACATAAGTAAAATAATTTTTCGTAAATATTCTCAAATTTTACTTTCTTCAGTAAAACAAAGAATTTTATAAATATTAAGTGGTTTTTATTTCCCTTCGTTTCAAAATAGAAAGCAGCAAATGGCAAAAGTCTGTCAACTAAACTCGTCAAACAATATTGATGGTATGTAGGGTCATTTAGGCTACTTTCTAGTGTTTGTCTAAATGAAAGTACAATTTAAAAAAATATCCTTGTTCCAGAGAAACCAGATTAAGGAGTATAAACCGACTCAAATATAATTGGTTTTTCTTGTTGACTCTGGTTCTAACCCGGTGCTCTACTTATAGTAATCTGAAGCAAGTTTTTTGAACCAGATTGTTGGATTAAGTGACCCATTGGACCTCATTTTCATTTTTAAATTTGTATATGTTTCCAAAAAAAGATAGCTTAAAATATATGATACTGCCGTTGGTTAAAATTTCGAATGAGTCTGCAAATACTTTCGTAAAATGCCAATCAATTTACGCCTACACTGTGTATACCAACACATACAAGTAATCATGCCAATTGTAAGAATTACAAATGGATGGGTATGTTGGAAAAAAAATTACAAAACATAAATTTTCGAAACAACAAAAATTCTGGCAGCAAAGCTCAATATCAATGCGAACAGTCACACACAACTCATAATTCAAAAGAGTATCTCTACTTTTGTATACCATGCACTCATATGCATATCTATGTGAATGCAATGGATCCATTGAGATAATCATTTGCCCATTTCCATAAATTATTTATTATGTCACCCTCGCCATTGAATAGACCGAAATGATCGAAAAAAAAAGAATTTGCCAAGCCTATAACCACACAACTCAGGTGCAACCACAAAAACAAAAATCCACTCCAGCCCCTCGAACCATACCGATACCATACTCTTGGACAGACTGCTGTACCCATCACATAGGTATTCTCTGAGAATCCACTACCTATATGCTTAAATCGTCGACTGCACTAAATACCAGCCCGAGCAAGGATACCACCACCGTGCTGCTTAATCATGACCAGATTCCAAATACTTGACTCCTCACAATGCGCTTCGGCGATTTTGCTCGCCTATGTGCAGCTTATGTATGGAAAATTGGCTGACTGCAATTTAGTATATTATTTACATTACACTAAATAAAAAAAAAAAAAGAAATATTTAATTTTCGTGGTGGACTTTGGCACCCAATTGTCGTACAACCACAAGTCGGGCCCTATAGTGTAGGAGAGTGTATGCCTGCCTATAAGTGGCGGTGGCCAGCGGTGGAGGCGGAAAACAAATATAGGAAGAATATAAGGATATCCTAAATAAAATTATCCTTTAGTTATATGCTGCAGTGCATAAAAAGAAGTATTCCAAACGCTTCATATAGTACGGCCTACGATTGTACGAGACGGGGGTTCCACTGTGTGCAGGAACAAAGTGTTGCCATTGCAGCAGGCGGTGTGCGGTTTTTCTTTACTTTTTATTTTTTATTTATGACATTTTTTTTTTGTCCTCTTCGTTCGATATATATAGTTTTTCTTTTTTTTTTTTTTTTATTCTGTCTTCATTTCTATTTGGACATGGACAATGTGTTTTGAAAGAAGTTTGTCCTAACACAAGTCGGCAGAGAACGGTTCTGCTTCGGTTGTTCTAAGTAATTTTATCATTTAGTATCTGTGCGGGGATCTATAAGTGAATACATTGTATAAATCTTGACTTGAATCAAAGGACAATCTTACTTATTTGAATCGTTTTTTTTTTGTTTTAGGATAACCCATACAAAAGTGTGTGGCAAAAAGAAAAAATGAAATTGTGTAACACCTTCTCCAGACAACTGGGACGTAGACTTGCCACATTTTAAAGTTCATACCGTATCGTCCTCGTGTAGAATATGTATACCGTGCGAGTTGCGAAAAAAAAAAACACCCATCACACACGAGCACCTACTTCTGTACAATGTGTGTGCATTCAATTCAAATATCCTGTCTATTTCTGTATAATGTAAAGGAGGGGGGGGTGATGATTATCCACTAGAAAATTTACTCAACTGAAACACTGCTAAAAAGGACGATATAACCTTCTAATCGGTGGAAATTTTCTCCATTCTCTCGGTCTATATTTTGAATTCAAAGTGTGTTAGTGGAGCATAGACTTTCTCTCGAAAATGTGTGTTTTTTTTCGTTGTTTTTGGGGAAAAATTCAAATTCAATCGGTTTAATCGGTAAAATGAAAATTTCAAAGTTACTCAACAATTAAGGCACTCTCCAATCCAGCTGACAGCATTGAAAATCTCCCCAAAAATACACACAGCCACATGTACATATACACATACTATATCCTTTCGTTTACACCAACAACAGTGTGACCGTGTGGCGCGCAAAGAAGGAACAACAACACCCTCCGCTTGATGATGATTATGATGTTCGGGTTTGATGAAGATGATATTGAATCATAGTTGTGTTGGTGATTCTACTAGTGCTGCTCTGCCTCTGGTGTAGTGTATCCTTCCCCCGAATGGAGCAAGCGCAATGCCACCAATTCCGGCATATTGTTGATTTACTCTTGTACACCTCTGACTTTAGAACATTGAATAAGCGAAGAAAAGAAATAAATAAAATTTATTTTATTTTATTTTCAATTATTTTCCAACTTCTCTCTAAATAAACTGATAACATTAAACAAAACAAAAAAAAAAACCCCCCATATCCCTACGAAATTTCATCCTGTAGTGGATGCAAAAAGACACTGAATTGGTGTTGGAATCAAGTTTCATCAGTGCGAGATACAATAATAACAACGGTCTTCTGTCAGACGTTCTGTGCTGCATAACATTCGAAAGAAAGGAAGATTTTTGTTCGTCCTTTCACGCAATCTGTCTTCTCTATTTTGTTACTGTGTTTCTTCCTATTTTATTTTTTTTCATTCTTCCTTATTATTGTATTGCGAATGTCAGAGAAAGTGTAAATACAATTTTAAATAAAAAAAAAAAAAAATAAAAACAAGAAAATCATAATAACTAAAGCAACACTGTGGCTTGAGAAGCAAAAAATTGTGGAAAATGTCTAAACTTAAGTGGTGGAAAGTGTAGAAAGAAAAAAAAAAAATCCCGGTCTATATATTGTTGTTGCTTCTTCGACACACAGAGCGTGGTGAAGTTCTTCCACATCCTTTTTCTCACATTACATAAGATACACCAACAAGAGACCTAGGCCCCCGCGAGCCAGAGCACTAAAATACAAAAAAATACACAAAAAAAAAATAACCTTAACCAAATCGACTGTGACACAACATTATTACTGTTATCCTTTGTGTATAAATATCCCGATGATGTCCTTACATATAATTATACTATACGTGAATATGTCATTTCTGGCTAGCTGTCGGTGGTGAATATCATCCTTTTTTTTGTGGTTTTTTTTTAACAAGTCATTCTATTTTTGTGTGAAGCGAGTGAAAAAAGAAAACGAAGAAAAGAAGGAAGAGAAAGGAAAACCGAGTGCCACCCAAGGACAAACAGAGAGTAATAATAATAAAAGCAGCAACAGAATCTGTGTCAAAAATTTGTTGTTTCTTCTTTCTTTTTCAAACAAAAAATTAAAAAAAAAAAAATAAATAAATGTTGTGATATCCTGTGACTAATTTAAATTCAAGTACATAATATCAGAGCTATTTTTTGGTATATCATTTCGCTTTAAATCCAGACACTGATACATGTGATAACAACACTTTCCGTTTGTATGTATCTCACTTAAATACTCGCAATTGTTGTGTTTAATATAAGCTTTACTCTCGCTTCCATTTGGCTATAAAATTATAGAATAACAACTACTATCTACGGAATAATAAATCTAAATCGTGTATCTACTACATAGCCAGTCTAACCTTGACAAAGGAGATAAATCAGTGTTTAAGTAAGAAAACCATGAATACATATATAGTACATGAGCTGCATATCCTGCACCGGGTAACATTTATCATCTATTCTTAAAGAAAAAAAAATAAAAAATACCACAAAATGTGAAAAATCAATAAGAATTAAATATAAAAAAAAAAATAATAAAGCTAATAAATTATTTTTATGTAAAGCAAAAATAAAATATCGTAACAGCCCGTCCATAATATCAAAGCAAATAAAAAGCTATTAAAAACCTAACATAAACAAAACTCCTGTTTTTAATGCTACATGTCCTGCAAATGTTTATATTCTTAAATTAAACGATAAATATAATAATAATTCACCAAATTTGCCTTATTACCAGTTAAACAAAAAGAAATACAAAAGGAGAACTGTTATTGTTTGGAAACGAAATGAAAAGTGCAAAAGTTAGTGCTAATTTTCTATTCTACAAAAACAAGCAACAGATATAGTTTATTCCTTGTTTTTTTGTTTTTTTTATTAAGTTTTTCTTATAAAGAAACACACAACGCAAATATTTAAAACAAATTTTTTTAATCTTTTTACTGCTTTTAAACTCTTTAACAACAAAATAATTATCAATTCAACGAAATACGTTTTGCAATAAAATAAAATCTTCCGTCTAAAGATATAAATAAATAAATATATATTTATATTTAACAACAAAAAACATATTTTCGTATACAAAATAAATTATATAAATAAAGTGAGAATATATTTGCCAAATTTTTCTATTTAAATGAAATAAAATATATAAAGCTTCGTTATAGTTAATTAATTTGTTTAAACTTAAACGTGAAACTTAAATAAAAAATAAAAATATTTTTACAACAAAAGAGAAAAAAAAAAATAATAATACATGTGATATATACTTTCTTCCCAAACAAACTTGTGAATAAGTGAAAAAAAAAACACAAAATCATATCCTTTTTTTGTCGCGTGTGTGTCCTTCGCCGTAGTATAAATAAATACAAACCATAATCAAACAGCCACTATGTTACTTCTATTATCCTGATTAAGGTGAAAGAAAAACAAAAGGAAAAACTATGCCATCCAATAAACGTTGCCACCAACACCTACTTCTTCTTCTGCTTCACCATCCTCTTCTTCGCCCACAGTGCATATGCATAACGAAGAAAGGAATAAAAAGTGAAAGATATGGTAAGACAGTTACGAATTTTGTCCCACTGACCATCGCAAAGGAAACGTGAAAAGTGAAAACTGAATAAAAAAAAAAAAAAAAAAAACACCAAACAAAGAGAGATATATGTATAGAGAGAGAGAAAGAGCGAAATTGAAAATGGGATTTCCCTCTGACATGTGCTTTTCCTTTTCTATGTACTATACTACGGTTCGTGTGATATGGGTCGGGGCAGTACGAATTCGAAAAGAACGCGTTTGAAAATCGCGCCGCGCGTACGTGAGTGTGTGTTTTTGTGTCGATTTCTCCTCGCTATTCTATTCTTTTGTTTGTGATTCGTCTGCGTGTGTGGTTGTATGTCCGTCGAGACTGTGAAAGGGGAGAATACACTGAATATCAAGGATATTCCCTTAAACAAACAACAACAAAAATCTATCTATTCGATAAAAAACGAACAAAAAAAAAAGTGAAATAATACAACATTCCAATAAAGCAAAAAAAAAAAACAAAAAAACAAAATTTAAAAAAAATGCAGATACATGTAATATTAATAGAAAATGCATTTTTGATGGGCACCCATAGCTCATCGGGAAGTTACAGCACACCAATTTTCTCTCTGGTGGATAATAGTTTTGACACAGTGAGAGAGGATGTTAATGAAGAATAATGTTAGTGTGCTACTATTGTCTTCTATCCTGTTCTATAATTTGTCACTTGTCACTTGTCACTTGTTTTCTTTTTATTCAATTTTCCACATTTTATTTGTTGATGTCATTTAGTAAAAGAGAATTTACACTACCTACCTACCAGATACAAGTTACTTACTCTTCTATACTCATATGCCAATCATAATAGATACACACATTGCTACACACAATAAGTTGTTGTAAAATTCATATTACTGTTACAAAATAGGAGTCATTGTTGTTATGTTTAAATGTTTTTTAACAATATTATGTATAACTGTCATTGTTGTCATCATCGTGATGTGCCTGGTCTTTTGTATTCACATGCAGATGTCATTTTTGTTTTTTTTTTTCTGAAATAAACTCGGTAAAGATACAAATACTTATGTTTTCTTTTTGTTTTTCTGTTAAATATAATCATTTTTGTTTTGAATAAGTCAATTTGCCTGCTCAGCATGCATGCTGCTGTCATTTTGTATTGAATGTCATTTTGTTGTAATGTGTACTACAGTGTGGGATACAGTAGGGATGCGATGATGTTAGATGTTTTGTACGAGAATAGCATGTAATCTTTGAAATTGAATGAAATTTTTCAACTTTTATTTTAGAAACTGAGAAGTTACATAATTTTCAAAATTTCGGCGATATGGATAAATTCTCTGCATCAAGTTATGTAGATGGTGAACCCAACCCTTCAATCGAATGGAATAGAATGTGAATTTTTTTGGGACAAAAACTTTTGGAAGACATTTCCATCTCGAAAAGTTGCTGCCACATACTTTGTTCGTCGCTGTACGGTGACGTAATTTGCGGACGTACACCAGATGTCCTTCCCTCCTCACGTCAGGAGTGAATCAATAACGACCCAAGCATGCACTGTCTTCAGGGGATAAATTAGTTATGCAGCTGGTATTGGTGCCATAATGAGTGGTTAAAACAGGATTCATTGAGGATAAGCTTTGCTGGTTCTTAGTCCGAAAGCCTCTTTACGTACGTGCACAGGTATTCTCCAGGGGAATGCACTATGAGGACGACATATTCAGGATCTAACTTCAAGAATCTATTCGTTAGTATCTCCATCAAGGACATTTGTCAGACTTTACAGCTACTACTTAATATATGTACATATGTATGTGAACTTCTAAATTCTTAATTTTAAATCAGTGTGATTATTTTTGGCATCCACTTATTATATATTTTGTATGCTATCTCTTAAATGAAAGCTTATAAGTTTTAGTAGTACCTGTGTATTATACTTCTTTCCAAACAAGGACCCTTCTGGTTTTAACTACATCCTGTTTAAACGCGAAGCACTGACAAAGACGAAAAGGGACAGAAACCACATGAAACCTCATTGATGACTTCAAACCTAGTGCTTAGGTGGCACTATTGTTTAGGGTACTCTACTACTCTACTAACAAAGTTCTCTAGTTAGCCTGGTTCTTAGCTAACTACTTTCAGTTGCACACTTCCAGTCGGTTGACTTCTTCTTCGACTTGTGCACGCTAACTAAGGCGAGGTAATCATCTGTTGGATTCGAAGACACTACGAGGCAGAACATTTGTGTCCAACCGCCCTACATGTCCTAACTATCTTAGACGATTGATGCCCATTTTTTCAACTAGCTCGAGGTCGCTATACAGCTCATACATGCAGTTCATCCTTTAAAGTCCGTTAACGCAAATTTCACACAAAATTTTCCGAAGGATCTTTCTCTCGAATCAGCAGAGGATGTCTCCATCAGCTTAAGATAGAGTCCAAGCATTAAACACATAAACAAGATTGGGATGATCAAGGGTTTATACAAAATCTCCTTGTTCCGGACGAGGCTCTACTAGTCAATTGTCTTTTCAGTCCAAAGAAGCAGTGGTTACTACTCGTTAATTTACGTTTAGGCAAGGTCTCTGACTACCTCCAAGTTATACCTGTTGACTGTCAAATGCTATCCAAATCGTCGATGTTGTGTGTCCCTTCTTGTTGATAGCATTCATATGCTTTTGTCCTTATTTGTCACTAGACCCATTGGTATAGCGTCCGTGTCAATACTAGCGAACGCACCAAAGACCACACGCAGTGTTCTGTCAGTAATATCAATGTCCTTGGCATACGTTTCAAGTTGCACAGACTTTTGAAAAATTTTAAAAATCCAGTGGGTACTTTTAAATTTTGCATAATCCTTTCCAGTATGATGTTAAAAAAATCACAAGACGACCTGGTTTCTTGTCTAAGTCCTTTTTTGACATCAAAGGTCTTGGTGAGTTCTTTACTGACCTTGATAGAGCAGCGAGTGTTCTCCATTGTCATCCTCCACAAAGGAACGGATATGGCAAAGATCCCAAAGCTTAACATGGCTCTATACAGCTCGTCTCTATAGATTCTGTCATATGCAGTCCTGAAATCGAAAAAATGTTGGTACGTATCTTGCATTTTTTCCAAAGTCTGTCGAAGTGTGAATATTTGATCGACTGTGGACTATTCTGGTCTGGCATCCCACTGATAGGGCCCAATCAGGGCATTGATGAGAGATTTCAGGCGTTCACACAGTATGATAGATAAGATCTCGTACGCGATATTAAAAAGACTAATACCTCTGTATGATTCAGGGGATATCCTTGCTTGTGGATCGGTGTTGTTAGTCATATTTGTACTATGTATGTAGATAACACTGAAAATACTGAATCTAGGTCAAGGAACCATTTCTATATGGATTTGTAAATCAAACCTTTCTAACACGACTTATGAAGGGTTTTCCAATAAGGACATAACAATTTTGTGTTTTAATACAAACCTACGCTTAAACTTTTTTAATGATCTGTTAATGTCCAAATATCAGCCAAGGTTTACATTTTTATCATGGTAAAGCTCATGAACGATCAAATTCTGGAAATTACTACAAATTACTTCTGAAATTCTGACCTCGAATGTATAAAATTGAGTCAACATTGAATCTTGCTGTCCCAACGCGACAAAACGCTAGTCGAAGTTCAAAATGATTCCACGCCGTTCACAGGGATCTTTAAGTCCTTATTTCGGCGAAATTTTCTTTAAGATTTTAGCCTATAGTCTTACAAGATCCAATTAACTCAGTAGCTGCTGCCTCGATCATTTAAAACGTCGAAACTTCTTCCAAACGCTTCAGGAAAATTTTGAATTTGATGGAAAAATCATCTTCAGCAATGAAGTTCATTTTTGGTTTAATGGCTTTGTCAATAAGCAAAATATGCGTTATTCGATAGAGCAGCAAACCCACATATGTTTCAAGAGACTCCATGCATCCACAGGTGTCCGTGTGAGGTGGATTTCATGCTAGAGGTCTGAATGTGAAGACGTTTGGATAGCCTTGACAAAAACGATGTGTGCTTCCAACAAGATGGTGTCATAGGGCTTTCAGCTCGTAAAACGATTAATCTATGGAAGGGAGGGGTCCGGTTGAATTGTCTCGCTCATGCGATTTCACGCCAATGAGTCATCCGTTTATGCCAACACGCCTTGGAATAGATCTCAGTCCAATATCTCAATTATTCTGGTATTTTTGAAATTGTTATGTCTTTATTGAAAAAATCTTTAGTAACCTAAAACGCATTCTGGAGATATCGTGAGAAATTACTTCTAAAGTGTACCGAAGTAGATTATGCGAACTGTCAAAGGCTTTCGAAACCATATTCCTAGAGCGTGCTCCTGATTATGGTATATTTGTCCCTTATTGACACTGGACTAGAATGTTATATCAGGTCCATACAAACATCAGTATAAGGCATCATATGGGTTATAGAATCTAGTTCAACGATACCCTTTTATACTCATTGACTGAGCGGAAAGTCCAATCCAAATATTTGGAATATGTTATGAAGGTTCTTTCGGTGGACACATTTCACATCTTCACAGTCAGGTCAATACAGGCCCATTGTAATACCCATAGGTAAGCAATATCTCTTGCCCATAGGTTAGCCCTAGTCTTACTAAAGTGTTCCCTATGAACTATTGAACCATCCAGTATATTTGATGAAGCTCGACAAGTCATTAATTGGTCTGTTGGACAAGGTCACAGAAGAAGTATCGCCCTAAGTCTTAGGTGGATGAGACCAGGGCAGGACAGAGAAAGTAAGTTGTATCCTCTTTGACTTCCTCATTTTGACATCCCCGACATATGTACACATGTATGTCTTCGTCCGTAGGTCTTACGTTTTTGAAGAGACGGCGAATTCTACTGTCAAACAGGATTCTAATTATGGCATGGGATGATGGCTGACTTACTTCTTCGTGTTACGAGCCTTCTGAGAAACATTCGACAATATAACTATCATGCAAATTCCTCTTAAATACAGGATGGCCCAAAACACTCATCCAATGTTACATCTTTTGAAAATGATATCTGTCAAGTATACGCCTCCATTGTTAATGACAACTTGGATCCTTTTCATCACATTTTCAATAATTTGTTGCCAATAAGATATGAATTCTTTTAGAAACCTTCCAGGATCTGTGGCTTGTTCTCATAGCGGCATGACTTCAAAAAACCCAATAGAAAGAAGTCTGAAGCATTCAAATCGGGCAACCTTGCAGGCCCATGGACCGTATCAGTAGAACCAAATGCCCTCCAGTTGTAGTTTTAGTTCTATATCGCTCACCAGTCACAGTAACCATGTTACCCACGATGTCCTTGAAAAAACGAGGCCCGATGGCTGTATAACAGCGACTAAGACCAACATCCTGCTGTAAGGAGAATCACCCACACAACATAGATGATGATATGGTACCGAAGAGGTATAACACTCATGACCATGATTACTCCTATCAGGGTAGAAGGAGATTTCCTATCCTATCTGTCAAAACAAAACTATAAACTTCTTGAAAACACACAAGTATCTAGGGAGAACCATCTACTGCTGGTCTCTCTACAGCCCTGCTTCTTTCTTCAGTTCGCAAGGCGGGTGTCTGGCTGTTCTGATGTTGATTCTACACCTCTTCTTGCCAGTTCGTCGACCATTACATTTTCTGGTATGTTTCCATGTTCAGAGAACCAGCCGAGGGCGACCTTATACTGTTTACCAAGGTCCTTAAGCTCTTCATGATAGCACTTTACAATCTTAAATTTAGCAGCAGTAATCGCTTTCATTGCTGGGTGGCTGTCAATGAAAAAGGTGACACCTTCCAGTGGTATTGCCTTTAACGCAGTCTTAGGACTTCCGCTTGGAAAACACTGCTTTGGTTCGAAAGGCAGACTGAAGATGGTTCAAAAATTATGCCTAAACCTACGTCTAAATCCATCCTTAACCCATCAAGGTACAGACAGAGATGGTACGTATGCCGGTAGGCTGACCACTTCTTTATTTTTCTCTACTTGGGAAGGGTCTCTAGAAGGCTAGGAACGGAGTAAGGTAACCTTTCCTTAAAAAAACATTTAAAAAAGTGTAAGTTGAAAAATTTCGTAACTTTTTAGAATTCAATAGAAATCAAACTTTTCCGCATGTGAATGCAATGTTAACCTTTTTATCCTCATACTCATGTTTTTTTATTTAACCTCACGACAGTATATAAGTAATTCATTTTCATCCAACTAATTGCATCTATATTATTTATTTCCTCTATACTTCCACCTTAAGAAAATGCATTCAATTTATACTTGTCTTGTATCTATCCACACATGATTGTCAAATTGGAAATGTTGCGAATGTCAAACCAAAAAAAAAAACAAAAAAATGCAAACCATAACAAAAGAAAACCAAAAAAAAAAAAATATGAACTCCTATTGCCAACAAATAAATATAAAGACCCAATGCTATAATAATGTTTATGAAAATTTTGTTTTGAATATGCAAAATCGCAAGTTGTATTGTTTTGTATTTGCCGCACCTGAATGATGAACATATATATATATTTATTTTCAATATATACATCTATATATATCTATATCTATAAAGTCAGTGTCATTCATGTTATGTAGACGCATCACAAAAAAAAAAAAAAAAAATGTCCAAAACTGAATATCACAAAAAACATGGATTCATCACATAAATAGCAATATGCAGATGATACTTGTTGCAGGAGGGTAAGTTGTACAGTGTCATGTCCACATGAGCTCTGATTGTATATTTATTTTCATAATGTGTGTTTGTTTTTGAATATAAAATGATGTTTTTATTTTCATTTGGCTGTACGATATATTTATTAGAGGGACAAACTAAATGTTAAGTGTGCCTATGGTGTATTAGATGTACCTTGTGTCAGTGGCAAAGATATTGTTTACAGAACACACGCTGAATGCACAACACTACACATGATTTCTATATTTTACTGATGTTTTATTTTTATTAAATTTTCTATATATACTTAAGAAGCATTCATATCCGATAATGTATTTTGAATGAGATCTACAAGAGTCCTAGAATCGAAACGACTCGAAACATGTATCTTACGAACACTTTTTTTGAGCATACTATATATTTCTTCCTTTTTTGGGAAATGTATATGTAAGCACGTAAGTATAGTTCTGTCCATGGTTGTCACTGAAAAATGTCGAAAAGTCGAGATTGCTTCCAACCAGACCACCTGGAACCTGCTGTGTTTTGGAGTAACATCTCCAATGCCGTGGTTCAATGGTTAGTGCGAATCCCAGCAAAAGCACCCAAAAATTTGTTTAAGGCCCCACCTCTCGTGAGCGTCTGACAAACATCCGAGAGTACAATTGTCATGAAAAAGCTTCTCAAATAACAAATTGCCCTTCCGACTCGGCATTAAAGAGCAGGCCCCTTCCATTCCATGTAAAGAATATTGCACGCGCAACATGAATGGTTGTGGGGAGCTAGGCTCTGGGTTACACCAACCTGTTGCGCCAAACCTTCATAAATAATATCATAAACGTTTTCGAGCGCCGGGGATCAGTGGTTAGTTCATTGAAATGTGAAGTGGGAACATCTTGTGAACATCTGACAAACATCCGAGGCATGAAAGTCATATTATTAGTTTCTCCTATGAAAGAGTAGCAGTGACTATGACCGCTGTTAAGGGTTGTTCCTTGTCCCCTTCTGAGGTCACAAGTCATTGATAATCCTCTAGTAGCTCTACGGAGAACAGGCTACAAAGATTGTGCTGATTACTTCCCGATCTTTGATCAACACAGCGCGACCATCTCCAAGATTATGAAGGGTGCCTAACGTCACATTTTAGAATGGTGCTGTGAAAAGGGAGGCTTTTACTAGAAAAAGTCTGGTCAATCTAAGACCTATGCCTATCGAAGGTACTACTTTAGTTGAATTCAGTGAAGTTTAATATATCGACGTCAGCCCTGACAAACGGCTTCACTGAAATTCTCATATCAAAACCGCTATCCAGCGCGTCACTAGGACCATATGGCTAGCAGACACCTTTACGACAGAACTTGGGGTTTGAATCCAAGAATGATACAGTGGATCTACATGGATACAATGATGGTGAGGACCAATATCAATCGGTTGATTGTTCTTAAACGGGCTTGAGGAACTAAATTTCGAACGCACGAAGAATTGTCTGTGTTGGTATGTCTGCATCTGCTTCATGGCATCATTATTAAGCCGCCATTGGGCTCGCCCCCCTACTTGGTGCCCAATGAAGCTGCAGTTAGAAAAAAAAGTAAAAATCAGATGACACCTAAACATTTTTGACTCTATTTCAAAAATGAATATATTTAACACTATCCTCGACATTAAAGTCAAAGAGTACTGTTTCGGTAGGTTATTTGGGATAGAAATATTGAACCTTCCAAACTGGTCTAATGGTCCTCCCGCACCGCATCCTAAATGTTTGGTCCGGTTCATGGAATCTGGAGTTGGAGTTGGTATCTTTGGATGTAACACCAAAGTCTCGAGACCTATGGGAATGAGTAGATTTGCTCCAACTTATGTGTGAAGGTGTATATCGCCTGCGATAAACTTTGTGAAGTTGGTGTAAACCTCTGCTGGACCCATACAAACCAGTCTTGGTTAAAGTGAATCTTAGCATTTCTTTCAGTTCATTCAAGGATTTACTTAACTTGGCCATATTTCAGAAGAACAAACTTGTTCGGGAAGTGGTTGTTCCATCGTTTCTGTAAAAAAGTTATATACATATTCTATGGCTATTCAACTCTTTTTATTAAAGGAAAGCTAGAATGTCCTGATTTTAGAAAGAATGAGAACGTCAGTAGGTTTCAACCGATATTTCAGTACATATGTACATATGAGCCCAAGGAAAATGCTTCTAACTAAATCAAATCGATCAAGATTTTGATCTGAAGCTAAGACAAAGCCTTCTTTCATCCTTCGCTTTCTTGTTCTGAAAAGAGTTAACATTTTTCGTAGTATGCTTTTGTAACTTTACTACCGCTTTTAATATGGCATCCTGTACTGTCATAGACACTGTATACGCCCATCCTGATTTGAGACATAGCTCAATCTAAATAACTAATCTTTATAAAGGCTATCATGGACGAATTGATGGGTTACCCCCTTTAAACCAAAAACCTCACAATGTCAAACTTCTCTTCTGAAAAACTTATTAAATTTTATTCCTGTCATCATATACTTCTCCGGCATTGCTGGCATAATTTGGGGGTGTGTATCTCTGACAACTTGTGCTCCTTTTCATAACGTAAGTGGAACCGTTTCATATCCCTCTTGTCGAAGACTTTCATGAGAAGTGTCTTAGAAATGCCATTATCAAAGCAAGCATTTAATAAGACTAATAAGATCTCTGCTTATCAGAGACAGCTTCCATGGTGGCATCTTGATGCAATTTGTTAAAAATTCATAGTCATATGGAAGCCCATGTCAACGAAATATGTGTATGAATTGGCTCTGGAAATGAATTTGGTGTTATGTGATTAAATGGTCCTTACCAGTCTTGGTGGTGAATATCCAAAATATGTTGGTAGGAGTTCATTATTCGGAGAATTCTATGTTCTCTCATAAAAAGTTTGGAAGTTCTGTCTCCCTATAAAAATAATAGGACGGTCCTCATTAATACTGTTCTTCCCATTCACATTTATTGTGCAACAGTCTAGAATTTCGGCTAAATATCTAAGTTAGGTTCAGCCTCCGCTTTCAGGCCTATACTTACTCATGATCATCTAGTGAACAGCGCCAAATTAAGGCATTCACTACAAGTATCCCAGTAGTTTCAAAGAACCCAACTCCAACTGCGGTTATGGACACCTTATTCCGCATATCTCCACTTGGCGCAAGAAACCAATTCTTCTGTGGACCAGCCTCCAAACCAGCTATTTGCTTTCTCTAAATATTCTAGAAGGCGTTCTAAAATCCACTCATTGCACCCTGCATACGTATGTACATCCTTCAGGATTGACTATGAGTGATGTTTACAGTGGATTCGTTTGCTCCTTCGCAGATGAGTCCAAAACGTAGAGATTTTCTACCATCTAAACTGGAAGATTTCATTTCGACTTCCTAATGGTTGTAGACTGTACCACGTGGAATACCAATTAAGAAGGCCTTATGATGTTTACGATAAAGTGGGATGTCTGCTAGGAATATCACCATTTTTACCAACAGTCAAGCCGCAACTAAGTCCCTTCTTCTTCTGTCACCTTCAATTCTAGATCTAGATAAACGGCAGCGGCTCATAGGGGTATGACAGGCAATTACACAGGCATGACACAACTCTGTCGATTCTACCAGAGGAGGAGAGTCTCAAGCGCTCCAGTAGTCAAATAAAATTAAAAAAATCCGACATTAGAGCAATTCTGGGGAAGCGTGCCCTCAGGCTTGTGTGTCCCGCAAACAATGTTTGCAAAAGCTGCAAGAATGAAGAAGAGGAAGAGATTATTTTTCATCTCTTATCCACCTGTCAAGCTCTCTCAATTCGAAAGCTAGGTCTAAAAGAATATTTCTTGAACGACTTTAAGCAGTAAGAGTCTCTAAGGCTTTAAAATAAAGTCCTATTCGTTCAAGACACTATAAATCTTATGGTATCACATTAGGCCTATTCTGGTTTAAGTGCGGCCGCACTTGCTGCTGTTTGGTAATCAAATCAACCGTACATACCGTGTAGTATGTTCAAAATTCTTTTAAAAAATTTCAACGAACTGACTCAAGAATGAATTTTAAGAACTAAATATTGGGGTTAAATAATTTTACTAATTTTAGTTTATCATATTACTTTAACTGATTTAAATAGGTAAGTATACCCCATCAGAAGTAAAACACGGTACAACATATTACCTTAGAATGTCGTTAAACAATTACCTTTACAGAAAGATTACACACTCTCCAACAGAACACAAGTAAGCCATATTTAAACCTAACACAACACTTTATATCCAACCACCATACATTAACACCATTCCAACACACTTGTACCAGTAGAGTAGTATACACATTTTATTAAAACCACAACAACATACGAATAGCGCCATGCTTGTATTAGAGTATTATGACAGTCGATAGTGATAGTTAGTGGCTAAGAATAGTGCCAGCGAAATTAACATTTACAGCAGAACCCAATAAAAAACAGATTTTACCTTTTTTTTAAAACTTTATAACTTAACTGATTTTTGATGAAAATTTTCTTTCTCTTTACAGGTACGTATGAAAAATAATTATTTATCGGTTATGGTAAAAATGTGGTAAAACTTGTGACAATTTCGTTGGTAAGAATATTAGAATAAGTTAATTGAGTCTCCAACTTTTCCAAATACAGGTCTTTTTTAGAAGCAATCCATTGTTCGTTGGATTAGTAACGTTTACATGGTCAACGTTTTTTCAAAGACAGTTTAAGGCACTCGCAGTTGTTTTTATTTGATTTGCTGATTTTTTATTTTAATTTAACTATTTCTGTAGAGCTCCTGTTAGTCGATTGAGAATGTCTGATCCTTTGGTATTACAATGGGGCTATTCTGGCCTTATTGTGGCTGACAGCTTATTTGTCATTTAAAGACGGAAACTGACTAGACTAGACTAGACTTGAGAGAAATATTTGAATATTTCTTTTTCTATTTTTTAAATTTATGTTAATTAAATAAATTCTTAAATCAAAAAGATTTTTTACATACAAATAAATTAACAAAGTTTTAGTTAAAATTCTAAGAAATATTTAAGTAAAGAGTCTTTCGCTAAGCACTTCCCATCTTTAAATTTAAACAAAACAAGGTGTGTGTGAGATTTCATCGAAATTTTTTATTCGTTTACATCGTTCGAACGCCCTCTGGTTGGCGCGCATCCTAAATGTCCAATTTTCCATGACTGCCGCGTAAATCAGGCTGACTTTGACCTATGACATGGATTCTGTTGGCTTTAAGGGGCCGTTGTGGTTTGTGGATTATTCGCATAGACCTGCGACTTCTGAAAATCCCACAAGAAAAAGTCTAACGGTGTCAAATCGCACGATCTCGGTGGCCAGTTTACATCACCTTCACGTGAAATGACCATCCAGATATGGACCTCATCGCTGAAGATGATTTTTCAATGAAAATTAGGGTCAGTTTCCAACTGCTCCAGAGCCCATTCAACGAACACACGTCGTTGTCTTTCAGCTCCTGGGTCAATTGAGTTTTGTACGGGCGCAGGCCCAAATCATGATGCAAAGTTCGCCAAGTTGTGGTCTGTGAAAGGTCGAGTTTTCGATCTAGCGTTTCGTCGACGTACAGGTGTTTGTTGACCGTTTACTGAATCAGTGAACTCAAATTTATCCACAACACTGCGAATAGTCCTCTCGGAAGGACGATTATGGCGACCGTAAAATGGGCGACGCGCGCGGAACAATTTCATTATTTGCACGTGATGTTGAACGCTTTATCCGTCCATGGTGACTGAAAAATGACAGTCAATTTGAGAGATGCAACTTCAACGATATGGCCGCTATCAACTGTCAAAATTCGTAAGTCCCTATTGGAAGACCCTTTACTAGCTTTTCCCGCCCGACTACGCACATGTGTTCTGATCACATTCTTATCCTTGGATTTTTACTCTTTAAAATTATGCTGGTATACCTCGCACACCTAACCTGGTGCTCTACGAGAGAGAATACCCTGAAATTCAAAACATAACATCTCACACACACGGTGTGCCAATGTTAGCCACTGGCCTATTCCTGCATAACTGATGACTGGGTTCTACAGACGGAAACATTTTCCTGGTATTCGATGAATTATTTTGAGGATTTTTCAATTTCAGGAGAACTCAGAAAACTGACTTATGAATCAGGAGCGAATTTGCTAATAAAAATGTTTTCTCTTTTCTAATCCAATCAGCTTTTGTTGACTTAGAGGTGTTTAATCATCCTTTAATGACGGAAGATTAGATATTTGAAATCCCTTTTTATCTCGCATCCGCAGATAATAAGGAATTTCGTGGAAACTATGTTTCAATCCATTTATCGTACTCAAATCTTTCCGAATTTAAAGTATTTAAGATGTACAGCGTATGGATGAACAAATAAGGGAGAATGGGTGGTGCCTACTCATTAATGACTTATCCCAAGGAATTGAACATCTTTTTTAAGCCAGTTATGCTTTTGAATGATTGTTAGATGAAACTGAAAAAATGTTGGTGTTGTCTGAGAACCAGATCTCGAATCTATTTCTGAATAATCTGAAGCACCATCCACTAAGCCACGGTCGTCACGTACGCATTTAATAATAAGATCCCAGTTCACAATATAGGATTTAGGAACACTAACTTAAAATTATTTACTTCTCTTCACACATGTTCACGTAAATAAATTTTCAAAAGAAATCGTGAACGGGGGCGTGTACGTAATTTTTTTTTGTGTCGAAAACTTTTGGTCAATTCTTTTGAACTGATGCTGGACCCTATGTCATCGGTTGTTATTTTTCTGTTTAGTAATTACTTGTACTCAACGAAAACTTGTCAACAACACATAAATATACAAACATCATTAATGTATTCAAATACCCAGTTTATGAAGTGAACGATGCAGGAAATGAGTAAAGGGTGTTTGAACTCGACCTAAGGTCTGAGCGCAATATCCACACAGTGTGGAAATCTCCCTTAGAATATTTTTCGGGACATGTCTTTAGAGGAAAAGCGCTAGTATCTCCGAATTTGTAATATGATCCCAGCTTTCTGTCCGCAGTGAGAGGGAGAATGCTAAGTTCGCTTTTAGTCACACAAATACTCCTTGTAACCTCTGGGCCAACAAGCTTCCATGACGAATTGCATAAATTACCACATTTCTTATGAAGATGTGGTCTAACCTAAGGACATAAAACTCTTCCTTTGATCGAAGACTTAATTGGGAAGAGGTCTTGTGGTTACAAAACGTTAGATCTATATCCTTTTATAGAGATAATTCAAACACAGATTCAGGAGTAGGAGTAGGTGTCTTCTCCAATGGTCTAAACATAAATATCTCCTTTCACTGCAGCGTTTTCTAGCGAAAATCATGGCGAAATATAGGGATAATGTTCAATCAAGATTTCCTCATTTTTGCGGTACTGATCAAAATTTTGGAATCTGTAAGATTCAACTCAAAAACTGCATTAATTGTCCCGTGTCTCTTAGTGAGGTGGTTGAACAATTCAACTCTTAATCCCAGGACACTATGATATTCCTGGGAATGGAATGGCTGATGAGCTCGTCAAGCAGGATGCAACCTTGCCGATCTTATCGGATAAGGACGATATTCCCATCACTCCCGGAACAGTTAAGCCCAATGCTATGAATTATTAGAGGTTTAGTTTGAGCTTCCTCTCTAAAAGATTTCTGCAAAAGCTCCTCCTCTGTACATGTCAAGCTCTCTGCGCTCGGAGGAGATTTCACTTAACTGAACTGACTAAAACCTCCAGAACCACCAGACCAGGGTAGTCTTCAGATTCACTTGGTATCACAATGCACCTGGACTGGTCTAAGTGTGGACGCTAAAGCGGCCTGCCATGGCTAATAGCGAATTAATATAAACTAAAAACAAAGCAATTTGATGATAGCCACAAACGATTAAAAAATGTAAAGTTGAACAGAGTTTATGGCAGTCATGTGAGTTTTAAGGATGTTGTTCGAAATCTTTTATTTTTATTTTGAAAAAAACTCCCACATCTTGTTGATTATCCGTAACCTGAGTGATGGGCGTTGCACTCTAAGTAGCACCATGCCTTCAAAGAGATCTTTTGGTACTTAAAGACGTCGAGAAGTTTTCTTTTCTACTGAAATCAGTCCGAATAAGAGCTCAGTTCGTAAACATTTTTGGAAGACAGAATTAGTATGTCCTATTGACAGAAAAATTTCGCAGACTAGGTCAAAATTTTGACTCCTACTCGCTTTGATATTTTTAAAACGACCAATGTCTCTTATTCAAATTGCTAACTTTTAAAAGGCGATAGAAATTGATTCCTTTTGGCATGAAGTCTGAGGTCCAAGGAAATTCATATGTTCAACTCTGTTGGTCCAAGCCTCAGCCATCATAACACTTATAATAAAGTGCACGACTGGGCCGTACAAACTTGCACCTATATCTCAAGTTCTTGTGTGTACTTGAGGTAAAAATAAATAAACGAATATATACATAAGTAGGTCAGCATATGTAAATTGACTATAAGTAAACCATCGTTCTAAGCAGATTGACCAAAAACGTCAGATATCACCTGTAGGATTTGATAAAGCTCTTGAAAACTAAGCATCGTCGTTACTTTTCCTTCAATTTCACTCATAAATTCATTGCCTTTGAACTCCGGTGAATATGGGAAAACCCAAAGTAAGTCCCTAAAAATGTAACAATATTTTCTTTCTCTCTCTCTGTCTTTTAACCAATGAAAATGATATTCAGACAAATCTAGTAGCACGTGCGCACGTTTCCATGACAACAGCTGTGTTCTAGGAAAATTTTTTGGTATATAATTTTGAAAATCGGTTAGTAGGAAGAAGTAGGGATAAAATTCATGTTTGGCTAATAATGATATGAAAATCGTGTTTTTGTTAAGCTTGTTGTAAGGAAAGTGGAATTTTAGGCAGTTTTAACCAAAAACGTGGTATGCCATCTCATAGGGTTTGAAAAGGCTTATTCTAATACAAAATTTAATAAAAATCGTTGGAGCCGTTTTCGAATAAATTGGCTCCAACTGCTCGATTTCACGAACAATACCGTTATACTAACTTTTGGCCAAAAATGTGATATAGTTCCTGATAGAATTTGAGATGTTTAATCATATGTCAAAATCTAAATAAAATCGTTGAAGGCACTTTCAAGCAAATCGGCTTTTAGTCAACTTGGTCGTAAGTACCGTTATATTATACTCAGACCGAAACCTCGTACTAGTCCAAATATGAAATTTGAACTAAATCATTGAAACCGTTTTCTCGCAAATTGACTTTTCGCCAAATTGGCTATAAGTAAAGTACCATTGTTGACAATTTTGGTAAGCAGAACGATACATCATCTGATTGCAATTGACCAGACTAATTCAAATATGAAGTTTAATCAAAATCGTTAGAGCCGTTTTCGAGAAAATCCATTTTAACTGAAATCGGCCTTAAGTAAACTACCCTTAATTTTGAAGTTAGAATGAAAATTCCGATTTCGCCTCTAGGGATTATCACACAGACCCTATATATGAAGTTTGATCTAAATCCATCCACTCGTTTAGGCTGTAGCCTCGTGCACAGACAGACAGACAGACAGACGGCATTGGCGGACCTACTTTTTTGGACTTCTCCATTATAGTAATGTCAAGTTTGATTAAAATCACGAGTACTAAATTTTGCACGAATACAATACTTGCCCTATAGGTATAGGTGCAAGTAAAAAAGACACTTTGCTTTTAGTCTCATTTTTTTCTCGAAAAGTCTAGAACAGACACAAAAGGCTGTAGTCACCTTTTCAGTGGTTCTAGTCAGATGAAGTTTTCAATTAAAATTTTGGTCTAGAGTTGCCCTGAGATATTTTGTTTCTTTTAAGAAATTGAGTTACACACTATTTAGTGTCTAAAATGAGAGTGTCTCGTCTTAGTGGTGACTGTTTAAGTTGAGTTAACTTATAGTCCTTCTGACTGGCACGACACATTCATTTTTCCAAAGGCATTTCGTATTCGTCCAATAACTCTGGGTTCTTCTTTGGCCCTTAGTATTAAGATTAAATCATCGGCATTGCCTTGAGTAAGATTCAAAATTGTTTAGATCGATGGACCTTAGTAGGACAACATTAAGTAGTTTTAACTGCAATCAAGGAGTTGTTCAAGATTGGCAGCAATTATTCTGCTGCTGAGCATGAATCATTTCCATCTGGTTGGTTGTGTGTCAACCTCTTTGGCATCAGACGCAGTTCTGGTGGATTGAAAGGATGTATTGTCAAAGGTTATGGAAATGTGCGGAATGTCTTTTTGGTTATTAAGTAAATCGCTCTAAGAGAACTAATTTCTGCCTCTTTATTGATGGAATGTGTTCTCATACGTTCACCGTATGTTCTTAATGTTCATGTGAACTCAAGGCTCGTATTATTACGAAACTAAACTATATCCAAGTTCATGTGTTTTAACATATGCATAAGTTCATTTCTGTGAATATCAAAAAGGTTTTCAAAAAAATCAAAAAAATGTGTAAAAAACTCGGGCGTATGTGCAACATCCTGGCCTGCATTTAGTATATTCATTACCCGGCACTCGGGCGTATGAGGATTTTTTTTTTAAATGCGTAATCCTTTTTTCGTGTTACCAAGAGTCGAAATATGTTTAAACAATCATTTTAAATATAGAAAGCTAAATTTTCATATTTTGATTTCTCGTTTAACACAGCAAAAGCAAACCAATCGCAATCAATAGTTTGCAATAAAAATTCATTCATGTCATATCTCCAACCCCATAAATTTCACTTCAAAACGTAATCAAACAATTTGCAATATATTCAAGGCTGCACTTAATACATTTCAACTCGTTATGGTGCCAGGCAGCTATACCATAAATTGAACTTATTCGAGATAAATTATATAGATTAGCAATAAAATAAAATTTCATGTTTTGGCAATGTACCTGCATATAGTATCTTATTGTCAAAGTTGTTAAGGAGGTTATAAACCATGGTATACCCATTGATTCCTGGCAGTTCTTCCTTGGGCCTGTCTAGAAATATATTGGTGTGTGTCCAAGATGGTTTTTCTTTGTTTTTCTAATGTCATTTTCTCTTCTTGTCATTTATTAATCCATGACTGCTTACAGCAGTACTGATACTGGTTTATTTTTCGACGAACATTTCCACCTTCAACAGGTACATAACCACCCTGTAAACAATTTAGTAACTTGCTCTTTCCTCGAAGTGAAAATTACCCAATCTCAGTTCGGATGTATGTATACATTTATAGTATACCCTGACCATTAGTTGCTTCTCGAATTTGCTTAGAAATATTTTACCTAAGCAGTCCATTATAGGTTTCGTGACTCCACGAAGTTGAAGGTTATTCAAATGAAGTTCATGAAGTCACGACATCCACTTACTAGCTCTATAATAACATGCGCGGAATTTTAATGAATAAGGAGCCTTAGATTTACAGTCACGCTAATACTTTGGCAAGTTTTAACGCACTTTTTAGCGATAGTTGGTACCTTGTTACCCACCAATCAAACCACTATTTTACTATGTATTTGGCTTTATGCTAATTTTTCCAAGGAGTAAGGGGCTTTTTTTTTATTTTTGGTTCAATTTGTCGATTGACCCATTTAGGATTTCATAAATCTGGCAAAGGAACAACGAATAAAGAAGATATGTCCGCAGAGATATCTCAGACAAGTTAGCCTTGGTTCTGTGTCATCGCAGCATTTTTCTCTTCTTGAATACACATGTTCCTTAGAAGTTTTTTAGGGCCGCCCGTTGGCCTCTGCACTGTACAAATGTTCGCATATGTTGTACAAGCGACAATGGCCTTAATCGCCTTTGGTTGTCCAATATACTATTGATGAGTTATCATACTCTGAAAATTTTGCCTGAGAGCAGGAAGCTTTATGCGGGTTCCATATACGCAAGTAGTCCGTATGGCACGTTTCCAAAAATACAGCCATGCGGCCCTGAAAGAAAAACCATCTTCTCGTGTGGTTCCTTTGTCCATAATGGACAAAAAAAAAAAACATAAAATTCTCAATGCGACGACGACTAGGTTCTTTTTTACTCGTCTTTCTGGCACATTTTAATGTCAAAATAAATGGTTTCCGATTTTTTTTTCTATATTTAAACAAACCAAAAAGGATAGCGCTTCCGAAAAAATTCAACATGCAGTAATTTACCTCCTCGTGTATCTTTTTTTCTTATAATTTTTCTAGGTTAACTCAAAATAGTGTATGTGTAACTATAAAATAGATGTGGCACCGTTCCAAAGGGATGCTTATTTTCTTTTCATTTCTCCAGCTTACATGATAACCCTCAGCGCATAGTTTTTCTTTGCTAAGAAGCGAGAAGCCTCCCCAACTTTCTCTACGTAATAACCGTCCTTCGACACTTAACCCTACTAAATTTTTGATATCATGAATGCGCCAGTAACATGGTACAATTGCCTTACCAACCTACCAACTGGGAATTCCACAAAGGAAACAAAATGAAAAAAAAAAAAAAACCCCATCTTTAACACGTGCACTTTAATAGATGCACCGGAAAAACAGAGAGCGCGAGAGCGTATAAGAGTATCTTTGCATCTAAAAGAGAAGATGACCATGAGTCACGTGTGTCAATGAAGTGAGCATGCCCATTGCCCGTCGGTGTCAATTTGAATGATATAAAAATTCAATTAAACCGCATGAACTGGTTTTTTTTTCCCTTTTATTGTTTGGCTTGACGAAGGGATTCTGAAAATGTACGCAACGTATTCATCAAAAAAAGAGAAAATTCCTCTCTTAAGCTTAGTCTCTTTGCGAGTCTTACTTATCGGCAAAAAGCTGTTGAAAGCTATTTGCTTCTTCGCGTTTAAAAGGATAACACTATAACGGTGAAGAAATTTATTAGGGATAACGGTAGCAAAAAGAGTCCTTTTTGCGGTTTGAAAGAGAATTCAGCGGGCCACATTTATTTTGATTTAGATTTCTGTTTTAAATACAGAGAATAATGAATGCAAGCAGAATCTGCTTATTGATAAACCTGGAGGACTATTTAATACCCCAAGGGTCGACTGGAAGAGAGAAAGCATTGACAAAAAAGAGAGAAAATGAGAAACTAAGAGCGGGAGAGGTATTGAATTCACTAGATGAATAATTAAGAGCGCCTGGCAGTAAGAAAAAAAGCAAAAAAAGATGCAAAAACAACTTAAAAGGGGTTGAACTCTGAACTGCATTGAATACACAGAATACCGTAAAAGAAAAGAAACAAAAACAACACACTCAGGATTCAGAAATTGGGTTAGAAGAGTATCCACTTCTACCGCACTGTGCAGAGCGGCTCTGTATTGCCCGCCAAACCAACCTAGATACTATACTGATGCACCTACCTCAATTTTTATTCTTTTTCTTTGAGGTCCTTTCTGCATACCCTCTCTCCCTGTGATGATATTTTCTTCTTCCTTTTATATTTTTTTGCTCCTGCTACTGCTGCTGCTGCTGCTGCTACTACTTCTACTGGATAATGATGGTGGTTGGCTGGTTGGTTGGTTGGTTGGATGGGTCTGCTACTGGTTCTGGTATTGCTGCTGCTTCGGAGGTTATTTTTTGTTTTTTTTTTTTTTTTGGTTCTTTGCGTAGTGCGGTGTTATTTGGTTATCCAGTTGGCCTGTGATGGTGGTAACAAATTTTTCTTGTTTTCTATTAGTTGAGCATTTTTCCGGGAATTTATTTTGTTTGTTATACACACAACAAGGATCAGTTCAGTGGAGGATGGGTTTTTTTTTTGGTGACGTGAAAGTATCTAAATTCATACCGGAAGTCATGAGTGGTATCAAAACAATAGCAAACAGCGCGGAAAAAAGGACATTTCAATGGATAGTTTGAGTTATTTTTAAGTGGAAAAGTTTTTCGTTTCTTTATTCTTTTTTTTTTTTTTTCTCAATCGAATGACACACATATGTAAGCGCATTACCAAAAAAGAAGAAAAAAACAAGTAAAAAGGAAAAGCCAGTATAATTATAATAATAACGCACTGTGTACTGTAGAATATTGATACATGTGGAGTTAGAAACAGAAAAATAAGAGAATCGAAAAAGGACTAACAGTAGCAGTGGTAGCAGCAGCAGCAGCAGCTTTTCGGTCGTGGTGGCTGGTGTTATTGCGTTTTGACAGTACTTATTTAGTAACCGAATCAACGTGTCCTTTTCTGGCCTCCTTGGGGAGGTTTTTCACTATTTTTTATTTTATTTTTATTTTTTAGAATTCATTTATACTCTTAAGTGTATAGTTGATATAGTTTTGAAAAAAAAAAAAAAATAAAAATTGTAACAATTACTACTAACAAAACCATAGCCAAAGAGCGTGAGACACTAGCGTGAGAAGTGCTGATGGAAAGGGGCGACGAAAAACAAAGCAACAAACTGCAATTGTGCTTTATTATCCTTAAAGAATTAAGTGAAACGACAACGACAACGACGACGACGACGACAACAACGACACATTCAACGTCAATAATACACACAACAACTACCAGTTTCAAGCGTACACTGAGTGGTTGTTGTCACATAAAGCAATTCGCTGTTTTAATATTTCAACGAGCACAGCACACGAAATATAATAAGAAGGGATATTTACTAGTCAAATGGTAGTAGTTTAGGCCACACACTGGTGAAAGTGCTGACAGTGGTTGAAATAAATCAAAAAAAAAAATTATATATCGTGCGGAAAAGTGTGTGTTTTTTATTTAAAAAAAAAAAAAAAAAAATCAATGCGGATATCAAGGATTTGAATAGGAAACTATTGTGCTAACAAGGATTGTATTTCTTGAAGTGTTAGCATGTCCTTTATTGCTTTAGCTGGACTCTTTTCTTTTTGTTTTAAACAAAAAAAATCCTTTTTTTTGTTGTATATCATCGTCCTCCTTTGTTTCCCTACCTTTTCTTAATTCACACTCGTATAGTGTTGTGTTTTTTTTTTTTTTTTTGAGTTTAGTTTCTATGCTTTCACTTGAAAAAAAAAAAGGAAAAAAAAAAACTACCACTAGAGGAGGCTCGTGTGTAGAGGAAGCACCGCGCCTTCGTGCCCATTTGTTGTATGAATATCTTACCTGTACACCATCTAGTGGGTAATCCATATCTCACATGTACAATACATTAGACACAACGACGTCGTTGTCGGTCTGTTCTCGGTGTCGGTTTTAGTTGATGGTAGTATAGGACGTATGTTATCAAATTTTGTCACTGTGTGCGTGTGTGTGTGTGTATTCTGGTGCGATTTAATAATAAATGATGAAAAATAGCCCAACACAAATCAAGCATAGTGTTTGTTGTTGTTCCTAGTTGCATATAAATCGATAAAAAAAAAAAACAACACACGACTCCTTTTGTATATGAGTATTTTTTTTTTTTTTGTCATCGTAGTTTTCATGAGGAATCCTTTTTATTTATTTTTTTGTTGTTATATTGCGGAAGCATTTGAAGTCCTTTCTTCATATATATTTTATGGCAAATTTTTGAAAGAATGACACATACAAACAACAGTATCTAACCATGCAAGCAGCAGCAAAGAATCTCTCCTTAGAAAACCAACCATCAACGTTTGTGTGTTATGCAGCGGTTTTTTGAAAAAAAAAAAAAAAACAGTGATCCACCACCGGAAAGGGAAATCGCTTTATATCCGTTTTAGTTTTTCTATATATTTTTTTTTTCTCTGTTTAGTGCTGTGATATGAGAGTACAAAAATATTTAAAAAGAAATGTGTACGAATCTTGAAAATTTTTAACGCGACAGTGATTGTGTGTTTTGTAAATAATGGCTGCTGTTGCCGGCCTTTATGGCCTGGGCGAAGATCGTCATCAGCGTAAAAAACAACAGCAGCAACAACAACATCAACAGGAGCAACGGGAACAAAAAGAGGAATATCGAAAATACCAGGAGAAACAACAGAGGGATCGAACCTCGCTTGATGGGTGATTTATTATTAAATTTTATTTCATTTTGTTTTTTTTTTTTTATTCACTCTTGTATATGTATATTTTTGAAATACGAAAACCTTATGTAATGTCACCAATATTAGATGGTACTGCAGATTGCATGAAATGTACGCAGAAAATAGAAAAAGAGCGAACAGTGTGTAATTGCAAGCACACACATAACACATAGATGGGAGGAGGAATGGAACACAAAAAAACAGACGAAAAAGGTCGTTGGAACTTTGCCAGAAATTCGGTATTTCTTCCAAAGGAGGCGAGAGATGGTACGAGACCATCCTTTTTTTTTTTTTTTTTGGAATATTGTGCGATTTTTCAACAACATTTTAGTTAATTGTTATGTAAGGCGATACTTTCTTGTTTAATTGTCTTTTTAACGCGATTACTGTTTCCTCTTGGTTTAGATTTTTTGTATTAAATTTGTTTTTGGCAATAGTTGGAGAGCGTTTCCGTCAAGCACGAAAGAGCCCGCAAATTAGTCAATTGCATTCCTTGGGGATTTCGTGCTGAAAAGCTAATACAAATCGGATTGTTCATGGCTGGTGGCTTTAATTGTTTTGTTAATAACATTACGAGTACATCCATCTCTATGCCAACACAAAATGAGTGCAGCACAATTAGAAATTTCAAACTAATTTATGGATTTGCTATACATGCAGTTTTCTATATACATATGTACATACCTACCGTAGCTAGTAGGTCAGATAATTTGAAAAATTCTTCTCGATCTGAAGTTTTCGCTGTAAGTGCAAAGTCATCTGAAGCGTCATTTGTTTTAAATTTTTGGAACTATTTCGTTGAACAATTTCAATTAGAAATTGAGTAAGAAATATCTCCCATTCCTTGCATATCGGATATCCTTAGACACAAGTGCTATTTTCTTGTCTGTAAAAATCATGAATAATGCGGTAATCACTTGTACCTCACATATACAATGAAAGTTCTAAGGTATCACTCCTCTTTTTTTATTCCTAAAAAGAATGTGTGCCAGATTTGATATCGGAAAATTTTGTAAATGATGTCCATCCAAACGTAGAGCAAATGTACTTTGCTTGTCTTACAAATATTGTTTGAAAAATGTCCTTTCTTTTCCTTTTTGTCTTGGTAGCGTCCGTGCCAATTTTGGTATTGAATAATCTCATGTCAACAACATGGTCACACCCCAAATACCTATGTCTGAAGTATCCTTGGCGTCTTCTTATTTTTTATTGCATGTTGAAAAGTCAAGAACGCTTTATATTCTAATCCTTCCTTACAATGCGTTCATGTTTGAGGGGAATTTTCATTCGATTTAGTACAGCCTTTAGTGACTATTATTGGATTTGGTAATACATTTTTGAACAATGTAAGATCTGTCAGAATTTAGCTCGTTTAATATCAGAAAATGAAAGCATGATAGTGTAACATAACAACTAATTACAGGATCCTAAACTTTGATGAAATAGTAGTTAACTTCCTCAAGTCAAGTCCTGAATACTTTTTCACATATTTTTGATGGTAAAATAGAAGTGACAAACAATTTTTTCGAAAACTTTTTTCTTCTCTAATGGCCAATCAAAGTGGCTTCTATGTGTCGATGCACAATCCTTGAGATGGACTATCTACTCCTTGATCATAATACGTGCCTTGTGCATAGCATAATTGTCTACAGCACTGATGTGTAAGTGGATGTTTTAGTGACTCAATATTTGGGTGCCTAGTGGAGCTTCTTAGAACTCAACCTAGCTTGTAGTATAAAGGATAGAGATCTGAACTACTAGCCGACAGACCATGGCTTCCATCCATGTGAAATCTTGTTGAAAGGTCAACGCATTTTTTTTCCTTTTTTTTTGCGAAACGTCCTTTGAATAAGAGACTCGACAACTTCCTGAATATTCATTTAATACACTGTGGTGGATTTTTCTACTCATGAATCTAACCTAACCTAGGGTGTAATTAGCTTTGTAAATAGTTGCCCCATGCCTTATTTATGTCGAACTGAGTCATTGAACAAATATTATGCAATTGACGTTACTTAAAACTACATTACATTTAACACTCATTTATATACCACTTTGGGTGAAGTCGATTACATTGCAAATCGAGTTAAAGGCTTTATTAGAGCTATTCAACATATCACTACGATATACCTATTAAACCTTTCTTGTGCAATACGATTTAGGGAAATCAGTATGACTCTCAAGGTAGTAAAAGAAGAAAATATGTTCTCTTCAAATCCAAAGTATCTTAAATTGAGAAATGTGGTTGCACCCTGTAAGCTTTCGAATACAGTATCAAGTAAATCTTTTCTGGATATTCTAGATATGATAGGAAGGATCCCACATCACTGAATAATACAAAGTTTGACCTTATTAAGAGGAAGAAGAGACGATTAGTCACCTCCTATGCAGATACCCACGACTTGCCAATATCAGAAAGACTACACTAAGTGAATACCTCTTCAACGATCTATTCGATCTGACCACCGCCTGTACAGCTAAGATTAGCTTCTTCATACAAAGGAGCGCATGGTTTCCAGAGTAAGAGGGTGATCCATCCACTTTAAACAACGGCAGTACAGTCTAAGTGCATCCTTATCGAAGGCCGGTCTTAACCAACCAACCAATGTCTAACTATGTGTAACGATTCAAAATTTTACTATAGTGTTGGTAGTGTTGCTTTTAAGTCTTTTGTCAAAAAAAAATATTGATTTTGAATTTCAGAATGCCTCCTAGCTATGGTGGATTATGTAGAAAAGAATTGGTTTTACATTTGTTAAAATCAAGTTTGTTCGTCTCACGCCATTGAAGCAAATTAATAAGGTCCTCTCGTAAGCTCTGTCAGGGAAACACAGTTTTAACTGATCTGATTTTCTTCCAAAGTCTGCGTATAGCAAGCATTTCGATCGTTTGACATAATTAGGAAAATCGTTACAAAAAAAAAACTACTAGTGGACCGTGATGGCTACCTTATGGTACTCCAGAATAATTAAGGATGCTAATGCTCCTCATCAGTGATATTTCCAATAATTATTTGATAGCTTCTTAAGTTATGCTAAGGCCCACCTTTTATACTATATAAACTGTATGTATATTCTTGGGGGTGCTAATCACAGGGTGCCCAGCATTCTGGCTCTTAGTAAAAGGTGTTGATTCCAGTGTCGTTATCATAAATTTTGTTAAATTAAATGGGATCCACTAAGAGCGTGTACATGCATAATCGAATAAAATATAAAAAGTTGAAAGCTAAATAAAAAAAAATTCAAAAAATTGCAGTACATGGTAAAACTTTATAACACTTTGCTTTCAAGCCACCACACCATAAAACCGATCGCATCTTCTCTTCTCATTTCCGACTTGAACCAAAAAAAACGTGTACTCTTAGATGAATAGGTATGACAAGTAACTAAATCTTGTTACTATTAAGGTATTCATATTGCTTTCACCACAAGCGCAGCATAATGGATTTAAGCCTCCAAATCTTGAGTCAAGCCAGTCAAAGATTGTGAGTACAAGAAACATAAATATCCCTTAACAACCATATAGTAGATGCACTTGAACCAAAAAAAACGTGTACTCTTAGATGAATAGGTATGACAAGTAACTAAATCTTGTTACTATTAAGGTATTCATAATGCTTTCACCACAAGCGCAGCATAATGGATTTAAGCCTCCAAATCTTGAGTCAAGACAGCAAAGATTGTGAGTACAAGAAACATAAATACCCCTTAAAACCATATAGTAGACGCACTGATTAGTTTGGCTATCTTAAGTACTGTGACTGTCACTTATAAAGTGCATACATATGTGCGTGCTTAAGATGCCTCCTAGAGACAAGAGGAATCCTACCGAAATGACCAAAAGTCGTTCGCTGTACGACAGTGCTTGACACGAATCCCATTCATAATTCACTTGAAAAACTTGATAGATGCAATATCACAAAACTCTTCGCTCTTAAGTGAAGGAAACAATAAATCTTCTCAAGCACTCTGCTCCTTCTATCAATGATGACTTAACGCCATCATTGAAATCTGCTTCAAAAGAAAGCGAAAAAAAAGACAAAAGGAAATCCCTCATAGGAAGGATTTGATTGCGTTGATACCATGCAGTATCATGGCACACATCTCCATCCATCGGAGAGTGTTTATCGACTTTATTGACCCTCCTCGTCCTCGTCACCACATAAATCTATATTATTTTTAAGACCCAATTTAAAATTTGGCCTGCATAAATTTTTTTTATTTTTTTTTGAAAAAAGTTGCGTTATACGAGTGTTGGTCTTCTTTTTTTCTTACCACCAACACCAGGACAAGTAGCTGTGCTCGAATCTCTTTGGCTGTGATGTACCGAGAAAGACATCCATGGCATGTATGTGTGTATAGATGTGTTGAAAGGGTTGCGCAAAATTGTCTTCCGCTCATACATAAATTATACCCCACACACATATGTAGATGTGAGATTAAAAAAAAAAAAAATAAAATAAAATTATATAACAAAGTAATAAAACAAGAAAATAGCAGCAGCAACAACAACATTAATAGCAGAAAGGCTGCATTGAAATACATCGAACGCATGCCTCCAGGGGTTGGATGGATGTTGGTGGCGGATTGTCGCTATGACTCTGATGATGCGATGTACCACTTGCACACACACATATGTGTGTAGTATCTGAGGGGCGGTGGGACATTACTGCTGCATTTTGTGGCGCCTGCTGTCCCGAAAAATTATTTTAGTTTTCTGTTTTAGTTGCTATTATTGTTGTTGGCATTGTTGTTTTGTTTTTTTGACTTTTCAAGTTGGCTGAAACGGCGACATTGGTTTAGGGAGTTGTTTTCTTTCATCTGGTGGATGGATGCCATCATCCACCATCCACCATCGGGCAATTTTCTCCTTGTGGCCTCTTTGTGAGGACTACGAGGCGTATGAGGTTTTTTTTGTATTTTTGTTGCACATTTTCATGGTAAACAAGGGGAATTTATCTGAAGGATTCCTCTTTGGAATACCGTTTCTATGAATAAGAAGCGAATTGGAATAAATCTCGTGCTATGGTTGCTTGGCCAAAGTTGCACTTAAGACCGACTGGTATTAATTTTTGAGATGCTATTTGCCGATATAAATACTTTCTGGCAATGGATGGTGCCTTCGATGGAAAACAAAATTTGTTTACTTGTATCTGTGTGGAGTAGGTTCGGTATATAATTTGTATTGGCTTTCTTAGCCTCGTATGTCCATTGCTTAAAGGAATATCTCTGAATGTCCAAATGCCTGTGTTTGTACATTTTTTAAGGTTTTTGGAACACACCCCCATGCTTGGTCCCTGGGCACGAAGTTATTCCAGAAAGGGGTAATCGAAATGCAATTCTAAACAAGTCGGTACCTCGGTGTTCAGACCGCCTGTCACACTGAGGATTGAATCAACGATAAAGGCCCTAAGGGAGGGAAACATCAGATGGTTGTCCCTGGATACTTTTGTGATTTAAAGAAGTTTATGGTCAAGAATAGGACCGTAAAAATTATCCAAAAGTGCACGAAATTCCTGCAGAACACTCAGCGGTATCAAATGAAATAGCTAAGCTAAATGGATGTGATAATGAGGAACTCTACGAGGGTACTACCCACTTTCTCTGTCACTGTCCAATGCCTTATACAACACTTCTTCTGGAATCTAGAGGAAGTATCCCACAATCCAATTAATGGCGTATAGAACTACACCAAATCCATTGAATGGTTTACTAGTCCACAAGAGTAGGAATTATTTCGGTATACCTAGGGTTAACCAATGTACATTTGTACTCCCGGACTGTAGTTATATACTCAAAGGTTTTTCTTAACCATTTCAGAGTATCCTTTATGTTTACTGAACTGTTTTTTCAATCCTCACGAGTGTGTGCTAAGTGTCCTAGAGTAAAACTTTTCCTTCGCTTTTGGGAAACGTAGACACAATCCATTCGTGTGAACGATATAACGCACAGAACAGAAATAATTGATAGAAGATATTATCGTTATTTACTTACCTACTTAGATGGCGCCACAGTTCGGGACGAACCTGGGCATCAAAAAATAACCCTCTCCAGTTAGTCCAATCCTTAGCTAACTGCCTCCAGTTGTGCACTCCAAGTCGGTTGAAGTCGCCTTCTACATGTGCGCGACACCTAAGACGAGGTTTTCCCTTACTGCGTTGTCCCTCCGGGTTTGATTCAAGACTCTGCGGGACGGTAAATTCTTGTCCGTTTGTCTCGTCTTGTCTCGTCCTAACGATCTCAAACGACAAAGTTTTTTGACTGTCGCTGTACAGCTCGTACAGTTCGTCGCTGATTCTCCTTCTTCAAAGCCCGTCAACGCAAATCCGACCGAAAATTGTACGAAGAAGCGACTGAGGATATCTCCATCCAATTTAGGTAGAGTCCACGCCATAAAGCAGGTCTTATATAGAGTCATCTTAATTCTTCGAGACAGGGCTCTACTACTACTTCCTCTACTCTTCCTTCTCAGCTCAAAGAAACACCGATTGGCAAGAGTTATTCTTCGATTTATTTCTGCTGAGGTGTTGATATCAGAATTGATAGCAGAATCGATGTAGATAAAGCCCCTTACTACCTTAAAGTTAAACCTGTCGATTGAGACGTTCTGTCCAATTCGTCGATGGTGTGTATTCCTTCTTATTGACAGCATATACTTGGTTTTATCGTTTTTCTTGTTTTTATTATTGAAATACACTTAGAATCTATACCCTTCCAACAATGCACAAATCCAGGATACATGCACCCTTATAGAATTCTAAAGCTTTTCGTGAATATATTATCGTCAAGAGTCATTATTTTAGTGTTGGCAAGATGACGGATACAATTTGTTCTCCATCATTGTAATTTCTCGCATAGGTGGTGTGCGCTACGCCAAAGCACTTCACATGAAAACAGCATACCAGTAGAATCCAAGAGGACCCACTCCTTCAATTCATTTGCTCCTTCGATAACTGAAATATCTATACGCTCTGGTACTCAGCACACGCCGTATTGTCTTACCAATTTTACTAACGTTGTTCTACAGAGATAATCCTTTATGGAGACAACTTAGATATCACATTGTAAGGATGATATTATGGGTGATATATGGGTGATTATGGATGATATTATGGATGAACTTCTTGTGTGTTGATTGTTCGAGAATACACCCTCAGGTACTCACGATTCGGTTTTGATCCACTTAAGTTCGAATGTATGGATACCTTTAAGTCTTACAGTTGTTATGGACCAAAAGTTCGTGAAGGAATGCAAGGTCGTTACACTGGGCTAGATTTTAAAATCCCGAAGCTGGGTGTCCTCTGAAGTTAGTAGATCCATTTTTTAAGGGGATCTTGGAAGCACCGTTCATAATCAGTCCAACAGAGCTCTTGCATGTATAGATAACATGCTAAACATGGGTACCAAGTATCGTACTGATTTTAAAATATACTATTCAACTCCGAACCTTGGGACTTCAAGTATCGGATTTGTGCAGAAGTAAGTAGCACAGATGAAGAGGAAATGAATCTGTTCTCTGTCTTATATCCACTTACCCTGCTCTATCTCACAAAAAAAAAACTGAACTTAGAAGGGTCAATCATCAATGATCTTACTAACACCTACATTAGGAGTCTAATGAGAAGCTTAAATTGGTTTCACTCGTAGGCTTGGGGGATCATATGATGAAGCTGGTATCACAATGGACCCATTATAGATTTAAGTGTGCTTGGGGTAGCTGGCATCCACCTTTAAGCTAAACTAACCTGCAATGCAGTTCTTACTTACATAGTCCACATGAATAGTGTTTCGCTTACTACTGGGAAGTATTTATCTCATGCCAAGATGGTAAGCATAGCCAACATAGGGCTTCGAGTTTAAGCCATTTTCACTCTAAAACTGAAAACAAAATCTTTCATGAAAAAGAGCCTACCTAAGTGGTAAAAGAATACCAGATTATGATGTCCTTTTTTCAACTATCCTTCTACGGTTTTTGTCTTCCAAAGTTAAGTGTAAGAAACGTATACGTAGAAGTGGAAACGTCAGACAAAAGTTTATATTGAGCATCCACTCACTATCCACAACTGCTCTAAAGTTAGTTAGTAAAGAGATCTGAAGAGATATTGATTATATTTACACATCACTCATAAGAGTAAGGACATATGCAGTACCTCAGTTAAACCCAACACCAAACGAATGACTTGACGCAGGAACTGGATCATAATCTGGAGAATTATTTTCACTTGTGGTCGAACACAAGGATAGGTTACATTGTCGCTTTCTTCTCATATGGGAACTGACAACATGAGAATGATTTCATAGGAACATTCTCTTCCCAAAGTGTTTCTTCCTTTGGTAGTTCTGTAATCTAGATAACGAATCCAATCTATTAATGATGTGGTTGACAGCGATAGTCTCTCTGTGGCCTACTTCATCAAACTAGAAATGACAAACACGAATTCGTACTTGAAATGTTTAGGTGATGTGCTTGGAATAGCCTCAAGAAGTACCAGGATCTCATAATCATCTTTTTGGCAATTACCTCAAATATTTTGTGTGGATTTGTCTACTAATTGAAATCGAGTTCATAAATGAATGATTGACTAAACTGAAGAGAAGGTGACATCGGCTCAAGTCTAGACTAAGCAATGATCAACGTTTTTCAGTCTAGTTGTGAGGTCGTCCAAGCTACCTCAGTAGTCCTTTCGTTTGGTAGGCTGTTTTGTGTTCCGTGACTCAGCAGAGCTTTTCCTTGTTTCATACTCGTCATACAGAGCCCAACAGCAGATGGCAAATGGTCCTCCCTAGACACTTGTGTCATTACTAGTTTATGGCTTCGTTGCGATAAGAGTAGGACCGACAGAAGTACGATAAAAAATTATCCAGCAGTGACATGTCCAGCTTCATCAAATCAATGGTTGGCAACCATATTTGTAGAACAAGGGTTAACCAATGAGCAAGGGCAATCACTTGCCTATGGGTTTTTTTTTTTTGATGCGTTTGAGGGGTGAAATCCTTTATGGATACTCAGTAGACCGTGCTATGAGTTATGCCAGTCCCCAAGTTCATGCATGTGTACGTGCCTAAAACACGCCCCAATCATGCCCTGATTCCCCCTGCGGTACCACCGGTCAAGGCATTCCTTCATAGAGGCAGGTTTGGACATCATGTCTTCTCCTTCTTATGGTCCGAGGTTATCTTCTTGGACTCGCGGCGTTTGATTTTCTCGCCATAGTTCTTGCATTATGGTTGCAATGATGTTGCTGGCGATGTCCAATGGATCTGTATTGACCTGAGTATGGGATTGTTTCATTCGCCTACCCATGAACCTAACCTAACCTACCTCACCATACAAATGGTTTACTTGCCTTGGTAGGCCTGAACTTCCTATAAAATTATCAATCGAAGCCACCATGCGGATCCTTATTTCTGTCTGAATACATTATTAAGGTTCCAAATCTTGATTATTCAGGGTTTGTCCTCCTGATAGGCTTAATTCGAATATGACCTTTGAATCCTGTTTACTTACAGGAAGGGGATGAACTACCCTCTCACTTTTCTAACGCTCTATCTCAACATGTTCAGCTTAGAAGGTCCTAGTAAGAATGTTAGGATATACCAACTTCTTAAGATAACACTTGGAGATTTCGAGATTTTTATGAAATCATTAAATCTATCTTAAGAGTAATGTTTTTTGTAGAGATCTACATGTGTCAGTCCTGTTTAACCATTTTCCACCTAACCTCCTAGACCCAAATTCAGCTCAAGCAACCTCCCTCCCGTGCGAAAGTAACAAATGAATTTGAACATGCTCCCCGTACCATTCATTGGCTTATCCAAAACTACACATTCAATCTACCCTATTCCATTTAAAACTAAAACTCATTACCGTAACTATCAGTTGGAAACTTTTACCAAAACTTATGATTGGCAATAACCCTTCATATTGCCAATAAGCCCTGACAGCATTTGAAAACATCTGTGCCACTGTATCCAAACAATACTACCCTTGCCACACTACACACACTCTGCCACACACAAAAGCTACGAAAAATAAACACAAAAATAATAACGAATGCAAAAAGAAAACTTTTTCTACTACTCAATGGCAGCAAACAAATGAAAATACAACAAAAAAAAAACAAAAAACAATAATAACGAAACAACTCAAAGCAATCACTCACTCATATGTACATATAGTACTTCAAACGACACGTTACTGTCGTCCGGCTTTTCGTTTCAAGTCCCAAGGCAATCCGTGTAACCTATGCTAAGATCTAAATTTAAAAAGCTAATCCAAAATAGATATCCACATTGAGAAGCAATAGTTTCAAGGCCCTGCAAGGGGCACACCGAGCGCTAAAAAAGAAACAAACAAAACACCCCCAACAACAAAAGAAAAACATTTCATATTGTGTATCCCAAACAGAACACACAAAAAGCAAAAGTGAAAGACAAACCGAATGTGTATCTCGTCCGAAAGTTACTTCTCGTATGCAAGTATCGGATGTGAAACGTATCCAAGTATCTGAGCATCTATGTAGTTTTGTAGTAGGTTGTCACTTCGGGCGCGTGAATGTTTTGTTGCTGCATTGCCATGGGAAATCGCTGAAGGTGAATGGTGCAAGGAAGAGGGCCAAAAATAAATCAACTACAACAACTTTTGAGAACTTAAGAGCGACAGGAGCACTGCGACGACCAACATACAGATACGGGAGTGTAAGACTTAACATACAGCAATTAGGGATATGTAAACGAAGGCATTGTGTTTTCTTTTCATTGTTGTTGTTATTCTGTCAGTCGGCAATTCGTTTGTTTATCCAAATCCACAGTATACCATCGATATCGCCTACTGTAAGCCTAAGCTAACGAGAAAGCTGTTAAACCGTAAACTTTTTCGTGCTCGGCAATGTCGCGTTTCCTATCTTATCAAAGCTTACACCACACGGATGTCATGCGCATTTTTATTCTCATTCTTCTATTCTTCTTCTCGTTTATATTTCATAGCAAATGTTATTTTCATAATTCCAATGGAATTCGACATCGAAAAAAGCTTGTACTTTCCAGTCAGTTTTTTTTTTTTTTTTGCTGTTTTCATTCGAACATACTGGAACTATTTTTACAACTCTCCCACTATCTTCGAAAAGAACACCCCCTTCCCCTCACCCCACACAAAAATAAAAGACTCAGAAAGGAGAAGAAGAACATGAAAGAAAAACACAAGAAAAGAAAAAAAAAAAAACTTATTAAAAGAATTGTCTGACATCTCTCTCGCATTCCCTCACTTAAAAAGAATATTTTCATCTCATTAGATGATGCTTAACTTCTCAGGTATTTTTTCGAAAGAAATAGCGCACGAGTAATTTAAGAACACCAACAAAATATAAAAAAAAAAATACAAAATACAAAAAATATAGTACATGATATTTAGAATTTCTTTTTCGTTTTCAATGGTGGGAGTATCTACGTAATTGTGTACTTTTCAAAGACATTTAACAGACTGGTTGCATAATATCTCATTTCTTGAGTCTTCTACTAGCAGATCAGAAGTTTGTTGACGTAGATCGGTAGCCTGGCATCACACAATCGGCTAGGGATCGCTATCCAAAGTTCAATTTCAACTCTGTAATGTCAACTGCTTTTATAGTCCGAAATGAAGAGAAAGTTCATATTTCGAAACACTGAGTTTGGAACACGCAGAAGTACAGACGTTCTTCATTCCCAATGCTTTGGTCATTGCAAGTCCTTTGGAGCCTATCGGACACTAGAGGCTGAAGAACTGGATGAGTAAAAGTTTCAGTCTATGTATTCGGTCTATCGGTCATGCTGGAATCGGATGATCCTTTTATTTAACACCTGGAATTTATAAGCTTCTAGAACCTAGTCCTAAAGGTTACACCTCCATACATTTCTAGAGAACTCTTCAGGAAGACCCACAGTACATTTTCCAATAGTTTCAGGATAGAAACTAACCTTTGATCAAGCAATTAGCAAAAATATAATGCTGGTGTATGAAGCTGCAACCGGAATTCAAGAGGAATATTTCAGCCACACTATTTTGTTGAAAGTGGTTTCTTCTGGACTGAACTATCCTTCGACTTTCTACAGGCCTTGACTTGCTAATTTAACAATTTTTGGATACATTCTCGATTTCTTTCAGAAATGAAAGAAGCTTTAATTCTCGCATCTTCTACAGGCCTACGCTTGATAAATAGCTATTTCGAAGATTGAGACTCAACTGATAGAAGGGAACGAATCCTAGAGGCTGCGAGTCGACCCTACTTTATTGGTTTCTAACTGCCTTACTCTTAATGACATACTAATCAATCTAGTACCAATTTCTGTCTAATGTCGAACGGAAAGAGATCACTATGTTCAATAGTTTCAGTTTGTAGTTGCTCCTGTTCAGAAAAGTGAACAATCAAATACAAAGAGTTTGAACAATTTAAGACATTGAGAGAGTGATCGCTGAATCAACTGGAGAAAGTGGCAGAGTAAGCCAACACAAACAGGCCAAGGTCTTAAAAACTGAACAATTTTTAAAGAATTCTAAAAAGTAATTGTACTTCCCTCTAGGATTAGTAAATATTGCTCCAGATCTAATGTATACCCTTTTACTACTTAAGTCGTGTACCTACCTTGATCTATGGACAGGAATTCTATTCCTAGAGTATTGTCCATTTATTAATTTTCGATGTTTTGAATGTTTGTATGCCTTTGACCATTAAGACTGTCATTGGAATTGGGCTGAGTAATATCGTTTCATGCTCCCAATATCACATAACTTTTTGTATCTTACAAAGAATGTCAATCATGTACTGGCCCCGCCTTATGGGGTCTTAGATCTAATATCTGAAAAGATCAACATAACTATTTAAATATGCACATATGTACCTTTCGAATGGTTAGATACTCTCTTGTAAAAGTCGATGGGTACTGCACAGTTCTGTTACCAGCTCATAGTATTCAGTCTAAAATTTTGAGTTAGATTCATACTTTCTTAGTACTAGTATATGTATGTACATCAGAGGAATAACTACTGACAAGTGATCCTTTCGTTGTCTATCCCAAAACGATTCTGATCACACTTTCGGACTGGGATCTCCATTCTTGACGTACGTGGAGAGGATACGTGGGAGGAAAGGACTGAACAGACAAGATAAATGAACACAATTTTCAAACTCCACAGTACTACAGAAGATAGGATTATGGGCAACCTGATCAGCATTTCGGCTGGGGTATTCTGAACGAAACGGAGAGCACAGGTATGCATGTAAATAGGAAAAACGATAAAGTCGAATCTTGCAGTTTTTTCCCTAAGTATCTTCGCATGGTTTTGTTTGAGTCGAGATTAATATATTGATTTAGGATCCCAGTCAAGTTAGAGTGGACAAAGTAGTTCTTATAATATGTTTTGCAAAATTGCACTAAAAATACTTTCATGCCAAGATCCATTTAAATTTTGTATTAGTGATGCTTTTCCTGAATGGTTCTTCCTAAATACAAACACCACAACTAAGTAACTAACCTATTCCAAGGCAAATCTCTGCTCTCAGTAACTTTTTGTATGAAACAATCCACAACACAGATCGAGAAATGATTCAACATTTGAAGAATCAGTTTATTTAATGTCTACGCAACAGAAGACAGCTCTCAAGGTTTTACTTATTAAATGATACAAGTATCTGAATTTGGAAAAAGTACGCAAATTGAAGATATATTCGTTGGTACAGAAATATATCGGATTACAAGCAGCAGATCATTTAAAGATGGCTTCACACAAAGTGTGAGACAAATAAATCCTTGAAGCCTACTGTCATATACTTTTGTCAATTTTAAGTCATCCTTTCTGTCAAATTTTTGGCTTCATGATCCAATCAAGCGAAATTCTTTATTGTTAATGTTTGGAGACAGATTATTTCGTATGATTGCTCTCACGGGCGTGTCTGTAGTGTCCTATCGGTTATGGATTCATACACATTTCTGACGTAGGATATTCTTAGTTCTGGTGAAGCAAGCTCAAAGGTATGATATCGCGATCGTCAATTTTAGTTTTTCTTAGTCTTCGGTATACTATAGTGGATCAAACGAAGACACAGATCGAAGAAACTTTATCTTACGTCAGAATTCAATTATCTCTCATTCTTCGAGATGAACTAAAGAAGCTTCTAACAGCTTGTGATCTTCAGCTGTCTTAAATTTTTGCTCTGCAGCTCATGACAAGGTCACAGAGGCAATTTATTACTACATTTTGAAAGGGGAATATGAACTTAACAAATTTTAATTTACTATACCTTTAAGCACCTTTGTAATTGAGTTCAGTTCTATCTTTCGACAAACTTAACTCGTATATTTTTGGATCGCTAAAGGAAGCATGTTATTCTTGACTAAAAGTGAGTATGCATGACACCAAAAGGAAACAAGGATACCTACATATGATACCTAAACGTTTGTAAATTGTAAGCCTGAGTCTAAAACTCTGAATAACTTCAATGAGAACCATTACCCCATAAGTACAAAGCATCTTATACGACCTCTAAATGTCGGTCCACTTTACCATCAACCATCTTAAGCCTTTGCTCTTCCTTATCACAAGTTTTGTTCTAATTACACCCAAGGAAAATAAATTTCGTCTCTTCCCTTTCCATCTCTGATTTGAAGTGCAAACATCTCGTAAAGTACACCCTAGCAAACATGGAAACTGGAAAACCTCCACTCATACACACGTGCGACTGTGTAAATCGTAGGAGAAAACGTCAAACCGAAAAGCTTTTTCGAACTTTACCCCACTAGCAGGTATCCATCGGCAAATACATCGAATAAAAAAAAAAAAAAAAATAAAAATTTCCTTCTTTCCATTCGTAAAAGACTACACGAAAATTTTTCTATTCCATTCAAATACTTTTCCCGCCGTATGCTGCTATAGCTATAACTCGACAAAAAAAAAAAAAAAGACTATATTCTGTATTTTTTAGCCGCAATCAGTCGCGTGAAATTCTTCTGCATTTCCAAAAGTGTTTTATTTTGCAACAAATAAAAACAAAAGAATTAAAGAAATTCCGACTCCGACATGTGAAAAGCGATTTGAGAAAAGAATAAAAGACAAAAAAAAAAAATATAAAATTACATATCATTCTAATATCAATATCCGTTGTGCGTGTTCAATAGAATATCTTATATTATACACATATTTCTTTATATACTACTTCAGTGCATACAAGGTTTTTTTTGTTTTAAAATTTGAAATTTGAAATTTATTTCTACAACGTTTACATAGCGTATAAATGAAGGAAAGTGATGTCAAATATCCTTTTAACCTTTGTGCTCCTGTGTATATACATATCCTTTTGAATTTTCTGCTTCTTCTCGCGATGCAAAAAATAGCATTCCAGTAAGAAAGTATCTGCTGCTTAGTATAATCATCATCATCATCATCATCAACAGCAGCAGCAGCAGTAGCAGTGTATCTACTCTTGTGTGAAAAGTGAAAGATAGTATGTGATTGCAAGTTGCATCTAAATATAGCTACTGAGAGGATAGCACGAAAAAAAAAAAAACAAAAAAACAGTCCCAACACACTGCAAGTGAAATGAAACTATTGAAGGATACTTAAAATGCTCAACGCCTGGTCCTTCTCTGTAATAACAACAACAACAACAACAAGAATAGTAACACAGTTGGGTGACAACAACAACAGCGTTGATGAGGAGTTGCACTAGCATTGCAATTATAATAAGATGTGAAAAATCGTATTACTTTACCTTGAATTTTCTCTATCCTTTGATATGATGATGATGATGATGATGATGATGGACCTATCCTGCTGCTGCTTCTGCTGTGTACCGCTTTCTCTATCTCTCTTACCCTTATTACAAGTACATATCCTCGTCATGTCGTAGTGTCGTGTATGTGCTTCCGAAGTACATAGACCACACACAATACAATTACGCGAGAAAAAAAAAAAAAAAAAAAACACCTTATTCGCTTCTCCCCGTCAGATACATAGTGTTAACGTACGAGTATCCTACATGCAAGGCAAAAAGGATCTCTATTATTAATTTAAATCAAAAAACAAAAATAAAATTCATATGTAATCCCTCATTGGTTTATTAGTGTTGCATATGATTGTAGAAAGGAAAAAAGAAAAATTAAAATTTGGTTTCATTGAAAATGTTTTTCGGCTCGTGAGAAAGTGTCCTTTTTTTTCGAGTACTGAACTTTCAGACGGGTGGTCTTCGTAAACCATGCGTGTTATAGCACAAATATTGCCAAACAAAAGTTCCATTCGCACACAAAGTGGGGAGAGAAAATAAAGCAAAAAAAAAAAAGTGAATACAGCATAGAAACCTGAAGGATACAAACGTTAAGTGTATTTGTGGGTGTTAGTACAGAAACAGATGATGATGAGAAGTATAGAAGAAAGGATTTCCTTCTCTTGAAAAATATTTCCTCGTGAGATACGTACAAGGAGTATCCAAAGTTATTTACCACCACTAGGAACGTGCGCCCAACCAATACTAAAACCAATTCGAATGAACACCACTGTGTGTGTGTGCGTTTGTTAACATTCGAAAAGGATACAGTGCCTTGTCAGTGTGTGCTGTGCTGTGCGTTTTTTTTTTTTTTTTTGAGATAATATGCGTGTTGAAACACCATAGTGTATCTAATGAAAAAGAAAATCTCTTAATCCTGCCGTGGAAAAAAAAAAAATTTATTCTTCTCCTTCGAATGTTGTTCGATTTGTTAATTTTACGCGAAAGGAAATCGAAAATTTGCCACAAAAAAATACATAAATAGTAAAATCCTTGCCAGTTTCGAAAATTCACCCATCATATGGTTGTACATAAGTGCAAGGCGTAAATGGTGTAAATTGGTTGTTTATTTGTTTGCCACGAGTGCCTTTGTGAAGGACAGTGAGGAGCGGGGCTGAGATTTTCTTCCTAGTTTTTTTTTTTTTTTTTCATTTTTGGTCGAAAACACGATATAATTGTTTGCGAGAGAATGCAAATTAGAATTGTTTACGTTTTGATGTGCGCTTTGGTGAATACAACTCTAAAAATAGTGAAAATTTTAACCAAAATAAAAGAGTAACAAAAATTTCGAAGCGAAAAATGCAATTTTCCAAATCGTCTACGTGTGATAGCCTCGCGAATTTTGTTAACGCATACATTTGCAGAGAGTTTCGGGGGGGGTTTTTGTTTTTTTTTGGTACTTATTCGGATACAAAACGATGTGTTAATTCAGGGGTTTTTGTCTATCTTCTGTGCGTCGTATCGGGTAGCATCGTTTAACTGGAGTTTACGTATGTGAAAGTGTTTTTTTTTTTTTTTTGTTAGGACTAAGTAGACTTTGTGTCCTTGTACGTGTTGCACGTACTTTTTCGTAAGGAAATGCATCTCGTAACTCAAAAGAATGCTCCAGTTCAGTTGGACTTAGTTCAACATCTTAAATTAGATTAATGTCCCCTCACAGTGCCCTAATTTTGGAATCCTTTGGCCAAGACAGGAGCAGAAGTCGTAAAGAAAAACTATTATGGCCAATTCCCTGTTATCTTGTTCCACATCTTGCAGTTGCATATTGCTTTCTCCTGGGATACCTTTAGAAGAGGAATACCTTTTCGTAAATCTTAAGGTTCAGCTTGCATAAATGGGTTCACACCCAGGACGATTGAAAGTCCCAGTCGATGTGTTTCTACTGAAAGTACATCTTGTGGGCAAGGAGACTACAACAGCATGTGCATACCATTGCCCCGAATGCATTTAGGGACTCTCCCACTGCTTTACTTTTTTCTTAACTAATTGAATACCATTCCTAGTCAATAGACTCTTACTCATCTGACAAATTATTTTACTCTCAGATATCTATTATTCTGTCAAAGAAATTTGTTCAGTTTAGGTAGGTATTTGATGAGGTATGAGGTACTGCTTTGATAATGTTTTTTTCTTGGCAATAGGCAGAGGTTTTGGCATCATCTATCCAAAGGAGCTCGTCATTTAAAAAGAGCTACTAAAAGTTAGTTGCTGTAATCTGGTTGGAGATCCCTCTTATGTCCAAGGCACAACCAAAGGATCACAAAAAGCCTATACCCGACGAACTTATTAAACACAAACTATTGTTTGGTTTGTGTGTAAGGCAATTAGCCAACTACGTTCTTTGGTCTATTTCCTTCAAGAAACGTCCAGTATCATCTTCTTCTTCCAATCTAGAACTCATAGGTATTGAAGGCAATGAACTGGTAACTTTCACCTTTCGTGGTGGTATAGTTGCTGGGGAAACTTGTTGCTTCGAGGCATTATTTCCTTGCTCGGCAAGACGATCATTTAACTCAAATCAACTATTCGGCTATTCTATGTTTTGCGACCAGCTAAGTGGTGATGATGGTAAGGAATAAGTGCTAAACATAGATCACGATCCATTCCCATTGACTTCTATTGTACACCTAATAAGGTGGCCCAACTTTTACTGGCATGATATGGTAGTCTCTCTTTTGGAATCTAGACATATTCGCATCTTAGGACATTTTCTCAAACAGATTGTACACAAATCTATTTCATTTTAGTCCCTAGGACCCCATTTAGCCATGTGTGTTTAGCTGAGCCTCAGTAAGATGACACAAATGTCAAATGTTAGCGTTTCGATACAGTAGAATGTCATTCGAAAACTCTTTACTTTGTTATTTCTTGAAAGTCTTAGTATTTCAAAAACTTTATTTCAAAGAGGTTTTCTTATATTTCCAAACGTTGATTCCAAAAGTACTTCCTTCACCTCGCTTTAGTTTATTCTTTTATGATACAGAACACTAGGTACCCGAATTCTTGATCGAGTTTTCATACACGTGCGCACGATTTTTGATCCTGCAGGTCATAAATTCATGTTTGAATTAATTGTTATGATAGTTTGTACGAAGTGAGTTTATGTTGCGATCTGGAAAAGAAATCTCTACTCACATTCTTTATAGCCTTTTGAATCTAACAATACCTTGTTTTTTGGAAAGCTTGAGAGTCATATAAAGGTACATTCAGCAAGTTGGTGGTTCTGATTTAAGACCAAAAATGACTGTCGAAATGAAAGCTCCTACCTTTTTAGGAGGTTAATGTATTATCAGAAGGTTAGAAAGGCTGTCTTGACAGATGTGCCTTAGACCAATAAGGGTCCATAACATATGATAGCAAGAAGTTAACCTACAGATCTCCGATTCACTCTGGAGTAAATAAACTTATTTTAACCGACCTTAAGGATATGTCTGCTATTAATGACCAACAATATTAACCAAAAATAGTCTACATGTTGTTAGTCCGAAACATGGCTACTATTTCCAGTCAACTTCTCAAACTCAGGATAGTCGAAGTTTTTCAGACTTAACTCATGAGAATTAGTGTCTATGCTCGTACTTGTATCATAGCCAAGTTAGAACCTCTGTTGTCACACTACTGTCTCAAGACCGTCCTTCAAACCTTCTTCAAGCTCGACTATTCAATATTTCATAAAATTCAAATTATTCACTCCTACAACATTCGAGTATGTTATTGCAGCTGCCTGTGTTGTACAGACAGGTTTTGTATATAAATATTCACACCTGTACTGTTTTATTTATCATCACAAAGTTAGACGTTTGATGAGAAGAACACGAAGAAGACATTCCTTTACCCCTGGAGATGATGATTTATATCGAAAGAACTAAAATACACGAAACGGATAGAAAAAATAAAACAAAATCCAAAAATCCAAATAACAGCAAGTTCTTAAAAGTGAAATAAACTTAGCCATATACACACAGACACACGCACAAATAGCCACACACGAAGGCATAGTCACAGACGAACTATGTAGCTGACATTAACAAATGCCAGGTAGAAGACGTGAACAAAGTTCAATTTTGTTATTAAATTCTCTAATAGAGGTTCGAGAGTCGTTAAAAAAACATAAATAAATAAATAAATAAATACACAAGTGCTGGCAGTCAGTACATGTGCCAGATGCTAGTGTACCGGGTAGAGAGTTATTTTTTTTTTTGTTTTTATAGGTCACGCTTTGCAAAACATTGAAGTTAAGGATTTGCCTAAGGTTATGGCTTTAAATAGATACAACTATGTAGAAAGTCGAGTCTTTTTTTTACTTGTTTTTAATATAAACTATTCTCTCTCTCTGCAAATGTTTGTGAAATGAAATAATAATTTCGGGTCACTCGGTCGTATACGTAACCTTTTTTTTTTTTTTACTTGTTTTGTGTGTGTTGCTGTTGATGATGAATTCAAAGGAATTTTTAAAAATGGTTTTCCTTTTCAATTTTTAGATCTTTTAAATGAAAATAATTTAAGGAAACAAGTGTAAGAAGTATTTATACAAGTGAGATATCAAAGAGAGAAAAAAAATAAATAAAATAAAATAATGAAAGCGTGAAATCATCACAATCACAAAGTATAGTTATAGTTAATATCAATTAAAATAAATTTAATAAAAAAACGTGAGCATGAAAAGCAGATAATATCTTGGGAACCGTGCATCATTGGGATAGTAAAATTGAGCAGAAAATAACGCCATCTAGTTCGGTGTCAACCATTTCCCGCATAGAATTTATAGAACGATGGGGCTTGACTCCGGTTCTACGGCCGAGGCAGGAGCCGCCATTAAGCGGTGAAAATTTATCAACCGCATCGCCCCCTCTTCTACGTGAAAGGTAAACAAGTCTGTTGATTTCATACATTTTTTTTTAATATCTATTTACATTTGATTTGTGATTTATTGTCTTGAGGAAAACATTCGGTTTTGGGGGGGTTATTTTTAGTAAAGTGTACATACGTACACTTGACATTTATGTGGAAGTTCCAGCATCGAACTATAAAGCATTAACTTCTAGGATCTACTGCGACTAAGAAGAAATCTATACTGTTTTCAGTATCAGAATGGGGAGAAGATGTTCATAATTCTTTTAGTTAATGGGGATACTAACAGTGTCGGCTTGGAACAAGAGTTCCAGTCTATGTTAGAAACAACTTTGTAACCTTTAAATAGTTAATAAGGCTGACTAAGCCTTTCTTAGTAGATTCGGTTTAATGAATGAACAAATAAGATTAATGGCTTCACCTTTTCTGATCATTGCGTTGAGATGAATTCTGTGAAGTAACAGACGATAGAACCCTTTGTACCGAGTAGAGCTCTTTGGGGTTCAAAATAATTCAAAAATATGCGAAGTTTGACTTGTTGAAGTATTTGGTAATTTTTTACACGAGGTGACGAAAAACACCTTATCTGGTTTAGCGAAAGCTTATTTTTCTGAAATACGAAATTATGATTTTGTTGTATTTCACTGAAGATAATATGGTTCAAATTCTTATGCAAATTTAAGTCATTTTTATGGCATGTTTTTTCCAGGTTGCCAAAGTCTAATGGTTCGTATACATTGACAGATCTGGTCATCTTAAAAAATAGAAGACAATACGACCTAAAAAATGAGTATCCTTACACTGGTGATCTAAATTCGTATGCAAATGTCCAGCAGCTGATGTACCAGCTTAGACTTTGCGAAAATTTTGTATTTTGTACAGTTTTCATCAAGTTTTTACCAAAATATTACATTCTGGTAGTGTTTCTGTACACTCTTTGGCATACTTAAGTGGAGTCCATTGTATTAAATCAGAGTTTTCGAGTAGTGCGATTTAACGTATGACAGTCCCCCTGTTAATATTATGATGACAGGAGTGTACTTTTGAAAAAATCAGAGATGCTGCAATTCACAAAGTGTCTTTTCTTTTGAACAACCTTGTATGAGGACAAATATGTGTAGTTGATTCTGTCAAGGGCTTAGAGAATAACCTACGAAAACCTGCCCTTTTTTCCGTCTATATATGTACATACATTCATGGACAAGATTAAAAAATTTTGGATTTTTTCTGAAAATGCAATTTCAAATCTGAAGGTTTTGAGAACGAGTGCGAAGCCGCTCAAAGTTCACCCATTGCCACGACGGTTTCTTTCATTACTTCACTATTTTATCTGAAATTTAAAATTTTTAGTAAATATTATTAATTTCTATAAATCATATGTAAACCGCCCACTTTTTGGAGGCGTTTTCATACAAAACCGATTATGATGAATTTTTCCATGTAACTAATCGAAATTACCGGATTAAGCAAGTAAAAGATGGGCACTTCCTCCTAAGGCAGAAGGAGAGGTTATGATACCATCCATTCCGGAGAGATTGTTGCTTTTATGCATGTTTTAAATAATGGTCAAGCACGTTCTCGTAGGACTATTGAATGAGGAGTTCGAGGTTCTAGTCCCAGACAACATCTAAAAGTTTATTCACGAACCCACCTGCTTCGAGCATCTGACAAACATCCGAGAGTACAGCTGTCATGAAAAATCTTCTCCAGCGGCATTAAGTAGCAGGTCATTCGTGTGAGGAATACAACAAAGCATGGATTATTGTGAGAAGGTAGGGCCTAGGTCCCTTGACCATGTTGCTCCAAATTTTTTCTATTTATGTGTAGTTGAAAATTTGAAAAAAAAAACAAATTTAAAAGGTTGGATTGTGTTCCAATATTCTTGCTTCCCAACTAATTCTGTTGTAAATTCTCAACTCCTGCTAACGACTGAGAAACATCAATGAAGATCATCGTAAGGAAAGCTTGAAGAAAATTCCTATAAATACAGCATTGAGAGGAAGGACTCTTCTGCGGATACAAAAACATAATATTCTTGAAATGAATGGTTATGCTGAGCTAGAACCTGGACCTTCTTCGCGACTGTTGCCCAAAATGTTTGGACCAGCGAAACCCAAGCAGCTTTCGTGTAACTGGTGGTCCTACACTTCGTCCTTATTACATAAGTTTTCATTTTGAAGGAAGTACAATTTATGTATCCCAGAGAACATAGTATGAATTGAAACAAGAAGAGATACGATATTAGAATTGTTCTAACATGGCATTATGGTCCTGTCTAAAGGTAATCGATTCACTTGAGCTAAGAATCCACGAATCATGAACTATTTCAAGATGCTACATCAAGTTGGGGTATATTGGAACAGGTATTGTGCAACCAACGTTACCTCGAATCCGTCTTGTTTCTGTTCGTAAAATTAATCCCACGTATCTCTCTTAAATGAATAAGAAAGTAATGTCCTTCATTTCAGGGATTTATTCTGTGAAACCACAAAATCAAACCTTACGGCAGTTTGAAACTTTAGTAAGAACCTTAAACCTCATATCGACTCCTGTCTTGGCCAATGGGTATATGTCAAACCTAGTTGCTTGCCGATTTTAAAGATTCGGCTTATTTCATACACATGTATGCCAGGGTACTCTACCAGGTTTTCTTATAACCATTACTTTCCATATTCTGTGGTTTAGCCTAAATCCAAAGACATTGAACCGTACTGCTTGGTTTATAGAGGTCGATAAGAAAATACATTTAATCAGGTGGTAAGAGGATCCATAGTAGCTAGGACTCCGGTTCTTAAACTTCGTCTAATGTTGCTTGTCGAACTTTTCTAGGTTTAGAAGTGCATACTTGAATCAGATACAAGTATACAGATATAATTGGGCGAGGCAGTCTTAAAGATAGTCATTGGACTCTTTTTCGTAACAGCTATGACCACTTTCCAGATACCCATATTTGAAAACCTGCCATGGAATACTAGACCTTCTCGGATAGCCTTTTCTTACCTCCGCCAGGTGGCTTCTGTATATTCAGTTGAAATGCTCTCATGTCTTTTTTTTTATTTCTTCTGCACATACCAATGGAAAGTTCAATAATCTTCCTTCTTAGCCTTGAATGCTCTATTCAAAAGCTTTTTCAATAATTTCTTCACTCGACCGCCAATTTTTTCTTTCTTTTTTCCTACTCACATGGACTTGATCAGTAATACTACAGTCCTTCGTCAACGTGTATTGTTTTAAACAGGCTCAAATGGTATTTTCTAATTGTCAACGCCCCACAACAAGCAGATACCACAGCTTCACATCATATGTAAGTTGGTGAAGAGCAAAAAGGAAAAAAAGGAAGAAAAAAAAAAAAAAAACATTGCTCAATAAAATTCGATTAGTGGTCCATTTAATCTGACAGAAAGACTTTTAATCGTAAACCCATGTCTCTGTAGACAGAAAATGGAATCGTATTACACATACAGGACGTACATGTGGATGAGATGGGACAACGCTATTTAACATGTGTCCTTAAAAGTCATTCCGAATGTGTCGGAAGCATGTTGGTGCTGGAATATTTTATGTGTATGTACACGCTAAGGAGTATATTCCAAGCGTAGAGAGAGAGAAAGATTGTCTTTTTTGGCCCGTTGTCCTTGAGAACAAGAAGAAAATACAAAGGTACTTACTTCTTTTTCAATTCTACTATAAGAAATATACATACATATATACACCCATGACTTACATGAAGAAGGATAGTGTATCTCCGAAAAAAACGGACAAAAAGAGAGGAAAAAACAGATAAAAATTGAAAAGATACCGCCGAAATAGCATCTGTGAAAATATGACAAATATAACTTTCACTTTATGCACTGGAATGTATGTATTTATTCCAAGAGAGTAGGTACAGATTATTTGCGGTTGCACAACTAAACACAACTCAAAGGACACTCGTTTGCTTTATTTTTTGTTGTGTGTTGCTGCGGATTCTTTTTCTTTCATTTTTTTTGCCAACTTGAGACTGTGTGCGTATGCAGTGGTAAGATTAATATGTCCTTTCATTCTGTTGTCTTTCATTATGGTTGTCCCCAGTTGGAAAAAGTGGTGAAGCTATCTTTCTCCCTCTTGAACAGTCACTTGAGTGTGTCTGTTTTTGAGCGCGCTTGTGTGCGTTTGTGGTTCGTCCTTTACTGCTGCATGCTATGCTACTGCTGTGCTGCTGCTGTGGTTGACTGTCTCCTTTAGGTTTCGAAAAAAAAGCTTATTTTCCTGAGAATTGTTTTCAGTGTTTATTGGCAAAAAGTCACCGAGCCGGGATAAAGTTCAACTTGCCGATGCGCGCAGGTCTAATGTACCTGTCAGTTGGTGCTCCTTGTTTTCATCTCTTTTCACGCTTTTCTGACATTTTTTATTTTTTTCTACGCTCTGAAAGGACATTTTTTTTTGTTCCTTTGATTCTGCTTTTGCTTTGTTGTGAGTTGTGTGTTGTTAGATTATTTTGAGAGTTTGTTGGTTAAATACCCGAAGAAAAATATTTGTATGCACTGGTATTGGTGTCATGTCATTTAGGTATTCTGGCGTAAGTGAGGACATGTATCTGCGAGAGAAAACGCTAATCTATGAGAAATTTCCTTCAGCCACTTCAGTTGGTAGCAAACAAAAAACTGGATAAAAGGAAAAATAAGAAAACAACAACAGCAACAACCAAAAAAAAAAACAAAAAGATACACCGAAGCAAGTGCGCTTTTTTAGGCATAATAAGATATATTTTTAGATGGCATCCTTGGTCGTTTTACTTTTTTTTTTAAATTTTCTAAATGTGTCTAAAAGGCGTTGTGTGTTTGCTCCCGTAATTGGAAGGGGAAACGAATCTCTGATTTGGCTATGATGATGTTTATATTTGGAAATTCAGGCTCGAAAATAAATGAGACCAAATTTAAGGGCAGCTCATTAGATCGTTTGCAGTATCTTACGGAGAATGGGGTTTATTTTTTGATTTATCAAAGGTCTGCAGATGAAGTTGAAATGTCATACTTGCAACAGTTTTAAGAATCCTCAAAGCATACATCGGAATCATATTGCTCTTACATACGTAGAAATTGAGAAAAAAAATTGCTGGAGTTATCACTAAATGTGTACATGCCTCATGTCTCCATGCACGTTTGATCAGCAACATATTAGCTCATCAGAAAGGTGATATTTATATAGTAGCCGTTCTGTAAGTAGAACTCGATTCAGCGGTTCGCAAAATTTCAAAATTCATAACAAAGAAGGCTATTAGTATGATCGTACTAAAAAGTTGTGAAAAGTACCTCCAACAGTACATTAAGTTTATAAATACTTATTGTAAAAGTCGAAACCTCAATACCACCTTTTCAACACCGAACGAGCAGGGTTTGATCTCTCCACTAATTTCCAGTTAACACTAAATTCAAATGAAATGCCTGTTGAATGGCTACTTCGAAACAATGTTTTGAAGAGCCAAAGCACGGTCATATTAAATGAATGCAGTCACTTAGGTGTTTTCTACTTTATTACCAAAAACTCCAAAGCCTTTCATGTCGGTCTATTATGGCAGATCATATGTATGAAGTTTGAAGGGAATTCGTCTAGCTGTTTAGGCTGTAGCTGACATATAGGCAGACGGAATTGTAGGGCTCATCTCTTTGAACTTCTCCATCACAGTAATGTCGATTTTAATTAAAATCTCGAGTTTGAAATTTTTCACGAAACCATTACCACCTCCAAGTAAAAAAGTTACGTATACGACCCGTTTTTTGTTCAAATAAATTTTTAGACTTACATTGGATAATTTATTCTGCCGAATGAAAATAAAAACGAATTTTGATTGAAACCTTTTTCAACGAATGCAAAAGTTTACCAATCACCTTACCTGTTCCTGTAAACTTCGAGAAAACATACATTCGTTCCCCTTCAAATTAAGGAGACAAACTTTCCAAATGACTGCATGAACACTTTGGAAGTCCTAGGTCTAAGGAAAATCTTTTCGAATTAATATCAGCGGTGGCTAACATTAATTAAATACTCACATATCAGGATCTTTTTACTATCCAATTCGAATCCCAACTATCAATCCTGCATTTGGCAATAAGCTCTGGACAATAATATCGAAAGGATAGTTTGCAAACTGTCCATTAAAGTTCCGAGAAATAACTATATCTGCAGGGAATTTGCAATATTTTCGCCACAAAGTTTCCTGTTTGGATAGCTTCCACAGTCTAGGATTTACATTAGTTTTCCTCAAGTCCTACGGAGATCTTTAGTGTTCCCCTTCTGTTATGCTACAAGATGCAGACTCTTATTAGGAACAAATCTCCCAGGCAACTTTGATGCCGCTCTTTTAGTTCTCAACCTGAAAAGTAAATACTTATGGCTGTTGATATAAACAAAAGTACTACAAGTTTACGAACTATTGGAGGAAATATACTCCTTTTGTTAAGAATCAGAAGTTCCAAGCTGATACTAACAGGAGGATTACTTTCAGAAAATAAAAATAAAAGGACTTTACAAGACTCTCCTAACACTACGAATATGATAAAAATTGATTGAAATTGCTACTTGGGCGACATATGCAAAATTTAACTAGCAGTAGCACTAGCACACAGTAGTATCAACAGAAGACTAGACCCCACCCATTTGCTATTTTAGCAGGCAAAGGATTCCAAGTTGCCTATCGCATAATACCTACAGTTCGAGATAAACTTGTACTTCCACTTCAAGAAAGGCTTGAGCTAACCGCCTCCAGTCGATTGAGCTTCCGTTTTTCTTGTGTGCATTGTAACAGGCAATTGGCATTGCAAATCTATTACAGTGCCTCACTGAAATGTCTCCTTCGAAGGCTATCGATGCACATGGACTAGGTTAGGTTAGGAAGCTGGTGGGTTATCCTGTCGATAGTTTGCATATACTTAAACCAGGAGAAGAACCATTATGTGAAGTTAAGTAGACCGGAAGAATCGCCGGTTACCACGGAAACTTATACCTATCTCAAGGGTTGTGAAATCTTTTATACCTGATTGGCTGAGTGGAGAAGTGACTCAATCACCCCTAATGTCGGGTGGACCAGAAAGGTATGAAGTGCAAACAAGTACTGGAGGTGACTAAATCAATCTTGGTACTGGGTGTAAATGATATTGTCTAGGTAGACTGATTCAATTTACTTTAGTTATGTAGTTGAATTCTTGGTTTGTTGCATCTCTGGAGCTTCTGCAGAAATAATTTGACAGAACCCCAATTCTGGTTGGACTCGACATTAAGCAATAGGTCCATTCCATTCGTGAAAAAAATAAAATACGCACAACACGAATGGAAAAACTGGGTACTAGTATATCCCATCGACCTGTTGCGTCAAATAGAGTCCATGCTTACAGTAAACACTGGAATGAGTAGACTTAAACTTTAATGTTTGGGATAGAATAGGTCCTGGGGATACGACCATTCTGCAGACGTATCTTTCAGCCCAAATATAGTTAGTTTTTCTAAACAATTCGAAAAAAAGTAACATTTTTCGATCGTCTGAAAAAGATACAAAATTATGACCGCCAGAGGATTCTTTCAGATACGGATTTAAAGAGCAAATTCCCTCTGAGAAAGGGACCTCATGTGGAACTGGGCTTCCATGCCCTTATTGCCATTAAAATCGAATCTAAGAATCTAGTTTTCAAAGTCATAAAATTTCTAAATCTCTCACATCATAATCGCATCTTATAATCTAGTATTTAAGCAACATGCAATATATCAGGCTAAATAACTCCACCACTCGCTCCGCTGTTGCTCCGCTTTTGCTCCGCTTCGTTGGCCCTTAACAACTGTCTAAAACTTTGTGATTAATTCGAACTTTATTCTTGATTTTTCTATATTTACGAGACTACTATCTTTTATGGCGAAATTTCGTAACTAGGAGACTTCGATAAGCGAGATTTGTAAAATCCAAAGTTTTGCTATACAAGATGTTTTCATCAGATGGCTAATTGTGTTGGCAAAAATTTTAGTTTGTGATCAATCGTGCCTCTTCTTGTGAGGGATATTTTTTTGCACATTTTTCACATTCTCTGTGTATTGTTGGAGCTGACTGACTTTCGAATAAATTGTTGAAATTTAAATAATTCTTTAAAATGTCTTCAAAAATTTATGATCCATTTCCATTTGAAAGCAGTTATGGTACAAAAAGTTCATTTAACAACCCAGGGCAACCTAGATATGTATGTCCTTTCCATCCCATTTCTGTACATATTTCTGGCAAAAACTTTAAAACTAAATTTGTTCGCCCAAAGTTATAACATTGACGTCATACTGAGTACTGAGTACATGCCACCATTGTGTTGAGACCCATTGTCTTTCTCTAGGTTGAAAGTTCGAAACAAATAATAATGCAATTGTTGTATCTGCAAAAACAAGCTTATGAATCATTTATTTGTAAGCATTTCAATATCTATCATTCATTTATCAATACCCCATCCATTTCCTTGACGCATCCCTCCTCTATATCATCCTTACAGTACACATATCAACATCCATTTATTTTCAAAAGCAGATATGGATATGTCATGTGTACAGTACCCGTATACACCCAGTGCCAGTGTTCACAGATACAGATATTGCTCCTGTTTCATTCAAGGAGAAACCCATTGCATTTGACGAGAACGATTTCTAAGTTTAAACGTGTCGAGCTATTTTCGTTTCAATACGATTCTATTTTTAGCTCAGCCAATGCACTTTTCGTGTAAATAGCCAACATTGGCTTGTGGTTACTGCCGCATACACATGCATAGGTATAGGTGCCTGCTCCATATACATACATCCATGTATTTACAAAAGACCGATCGAGAATATACATAAGCCACAGACAGACAGCACTTGTACCGAATATAAAAGGAGCAAAGCGCAGCATTCGCTTCACAAGTACCAAGTCACAAGTATGAGTGTTGTATGTATATAGGTCACAGTGACGTCACTCCATGACCCATTTTATGCTGAATAGCATAGAAAAAAAAAGAAACACCACCTCTACCACCCCCCAGTACCACCGACCATAGTCGTCATTCATACTCTCACTCTCTCACCTTCTCAGCAGCATACTTTACCCGGCATATGCACCCCCCATCGAATGTTTGCATCAATGAAACGGCTTCGCTCGGCTTCTGCAGCAACGCGAAGCAATGAACTTTTCATTGATCCGAAAATGGTCACTAGGCCACTAGGTATACCTACATACATATGTATGTATGTATAAAAACTTGCGTAGATACATTATGTACCCGCCCTGTATATTGGTTCAATTTGCAGGCAGTTACTAGTGCTGATTTGACGTCACTGGCATAGTGTACAGCAACAACAATGCGCATTGTCGTCGCACGCTACCAGTCCGTAGCTACGTATAGATACATATGTAGGTAGCAATGCCATTGAGCGGTGCATTCAGAAAGGACCTAGGTCGTTGCGGTTTTTGTACATAAAAAGAACCGACAGATACATAAACCTACATATAAACAGAACAAAGTTTCTCTTATACATACATACTATAGCTAACAGTAATTATGTTACGGCAACTGACGTCACAATCGACATTCATCAGATTCTGAACGAGTTATGTTTATGTGTATAACGCGATGCTGTCATGTATCCGATGTGCAATAACTTTGACAGTCGGAACAAATCCAATCAAAAAACCGTTGATTGTATTTGTAGATTGTAATTGCATTTTGTGTATTTTATTTACGCTCGATATGTACTTTTTTTTCCTCCTTTCATTAGGATATACTGACTGAACAATGTTTAGAATATCCATCTTGATGGAAGAGATCCAATTACGAATGAGGATGGTTATGTGAATTTCCTTCGTTTTTTTTGACAATAGAGCTAAAAGTATTAATAAAAATGAGATTGCAGAGTAATGTTTTGTGATAGTGATTTGTAACGAGGATTCAGAAAATCATTTCAACAAAAGGATGTCCTTTGTAGCTAATTTTACGTCAAATAGCAGACGTACCTTGCAGTTTTGTTAGGAACTGTTTGGCATCCATACATGTACAGATAAATGAAACTTGTAACAGAACCTACTTGTAAGTGTTAACTTTCCAGTCCTTAGCCTACCTACATATGTACACTTACATCAAATAAATAAATAAGCTTATTTCAAGATCGAAGCTTAGATCGTTAGAAATAGCTTCAGGGATGGCGTGTTTAGATTCAGTACAATTGAAAACTATTTTGGGCCATAGGATCTTTTCTACAATGGAAATTTCAGAATTTAATGAATGTAAATGTTAGATGATCGTTTTTGGTACTCGAAAGTGTACCCAAGTATGCCTTGAGTGCAATAAAGAACTTTCTTGCATTTGCCATCAGTCAATGGGTTTAAATGACATCGCTGGCAGCATTTTCCTATTCAATGTGTGCATGACCAGTTTACATCATTTTCAATGTATTGTATTCAAGACAATATTCGCAAAATTTTTGGACTAAATCCTGTGTCGATCATCGAAATCATATTTTCGTCATAACTATGGAACAATCTTTCATCTCAAGGCTCTTTGAACAAATCGTGTCCAATAAGTTATCCTTCATCTGCCGCAATGTCATACTTAAGAAGCAGGATGGATTTATTTGAAATAGATCGATCGACAGCCACGAACTTGTTAAATTTTATGCACAAATGTTCTATTGCAGTCAAGAAATTGATGACATTTACACAGACTACTCGAAAGTATTTGACCAACTTTCCCACAATATATGTTATTGTATTCAGACTATTATAAGGGTAAGCTTATGAGTATGGGATCATACCAAGTCGAGTTAAGATGCATGATATCGACCAGACAGCCTATTTTGGTCTGCCACAAGGAAGTCATGTAGGACCTATACTCTTTATATTTTCATAAGCGCTGTCATTTTAAGCCTGAAACATAGTAACACTCTTTTTTTAAGCTGACTACATATGTATATGAATTTTTTCAGATATATTGCATTAAGAATCAGAATAATCGGAATTTTGTTCAGTTCGATATCAACAGATTCACCACATGGTATACTCTAAAATGTCAATATACGAGATTCTCTAAAATGCATTTGCTTACCGCATTTAGTTATTAATTATCTCAGCATACTCTCTCTCATGTTTCAAGGAACTTGGCGTATATTTCGTCCTCAGACTTGATTTGACTCAAAATCAACAAATCTAATCGAATGCTAAGTTTTGTAAAAGGTAGTCCAAAGAGTAGTTTAATCCATACGCCACTCTCTCAAAATAAACATATCTGTTTCGGTTGTCTACGTCTACGATGGCCACTGTCTTTTGAAATTCACATTATTCGAGTAGAGGCTATTTACCAAAATCTGATCCGTTTTGCACTAAAAGGTCTTCCATGGTTCTTGGGTCTCACAATACCTACATCGCAATTTTTAATAAAATATCACAATTTATCCGAAAATTTAAAGAATTATCGCTTCCATTCGTTCCATTCGTATCCTATATTTCTTCACAGCATCATATTGCACAGCTTGGTATGGCCCTTATATTTTTTTACTTGGATGAATAAGTCCTACGGTATGATTTATCCAACTTTTTTAGATTGCACTTTACTGGCTCATATATAGCTATATCATGTGAAAATCAAAACGAAATATCTTTACGTCGATTCGTGATCTTTTATTAAAATCTAAACTCACTGACCCTCACTGACATAGAACAATTGTGGTGAATATGAAAATGCCAAGCGTACTTAGAAATGTGTATGTATGTATGTATATCTATGCGCATAAATATGTATATTAATATAAATTTCAGTAATTTTTAAAACACAACATTTGAATTCCAAAAAGAAAACCAAAACCACGGAATGTAATAAAAATGAGAAATTACTGTGGTTTTAGTTATTCTCGCTACATGATCATTAAAATCAGAATTTGACATTCCGATCTATACTAATGTACACATGTATGTACATATGTACAAGGCTGTTGTGTAAATATTAAAATATTTATTATGATCAAAAGTAAACTAAGCATTAGTTCAACTTGGTTATGATTGCAATAGATACCTGCTGTATCTGAAGTATCTGCACTATGTTGCCATAAAGGCACTGTGATCAAATGTAGCTATAAATGTTCTTTGGAATATTCATTTTATTTGAAAGGTAGTAAACTCATAAAATATTTGACGCCAAACTATATGAGCGATACATCGACTTGTGCATTGATGCCGGAAGATAACTTAAATTTGTAGGACGAATGGTTTAGCTAAAGATGGGTGTATGTACGAGGAAATACCTACAGATAGACCTAGACATGTTGCGATATCAGGTATTTTTTTTCTTTTTCAACTACACAACAACAAAAAACCGAAAGATGCTCAAGACCTCTAGGCACGTCACTTGAAAACACGCACGCCATAGAAGAAAACCTTGGATGGAGTGCGATAGCCATACACTAGTCCACTTTTTTGGTGACAAATATATATGTATGTACGTTTTGCCATGCACCCAACATACATATATAAATTTTGAACTCTTTCATCGATTCCATGATAAAAAAAAACACATTTCCAATGGCTTGAATTTTCATGATTTTCGCTTCAAAAATACTACAAAAATCTGACATATACTCAGACCTCCGGGCACCTCGATCTCGGTCTTAGAACAAGTTGTTGGTGAAATTTCAATTTTGATGTTCAGAGACTGGCTAAAGTGGTAGGTAGAGCACTGTAAAACCCTTTTAGTATTCTGAACTTATTGGTAGCCATCTGTCTGTCTGATATATTTAAGGCCCTTTGAGGAGACCTTTTACTTTATTTTACGAAGGGAGTACTTCTTGGAGTATGGTAGAGACAGCTAGTATTTCCATTTTTCGCGAGCACCTATTTAGTAAAAAGCTCTAATTCTATTTTCTCGTGAATATAACTTTCCTGTCTATCTGGTAAGGACAACGGTATTCAAAGAGTATTCGTTTGTTTGTTATAAGCTTAATGTCATTTTCCATTCCTTTAAGATCAACTTGATCTCATTAACTTCTAAATTTTAGAAAAGAAAGGTCTGCAAATCCACTCCCCAATTCTAGCCTCCAAAAAATTGATTGCTCAACAAATTGCCGAAGTATCATCCTTCAGATATACATGTGTACCCACAAAAGGCTCTCATTTGACACCATCTCTCCCTTATTTTTAGCTTTTAGTATTAAATTGATTTGAACCACAATTTGAGAAATAAACTAGACTCAAATACCGGGGAAAGTTTGCATCCAAGCAAATAAGTAAAACCCTCGCAAAGCCTTTGGAAATTTTAATAAAAAAAACCGGATTCAATGTTAAACGTGCAAAATATACCTATTTGTCTCCACTCATGTACATAATTGCATTTAAATGACTGGCAAATGCACAATGCACAATGGATGCAGATTTTCTTGAGATATGTAGGCGCCGTGGCTCAGTGGTTAGTGCGTTGGACTATGGAGCAAAGGGTTCGAGATCGAATCCCAGTCGGAACACCTACAAGATTTTCACGGCCCCAACTCTCGCGAGCGTCTGACAAACATCCGAGAGTACAGCAGTCCTGAGAAAGCTTCTCGTATAACAAATTCCCCTTCGGACTCGGCATTAAACAGTAAGGCCCCTTCCATTCGTGTAAAGAATATAACACGAACAACACGAATGCTTGTGAGAAGCTAGGCCCTGGGTCCCATCGGCCTGTTTTATTTATTTTATTATTATTTTATTATTTTATTATTATTATTATTTTAAAATTAAAACTATGCTTAACTCTGACTATATTTCCTTTACATGGGAAATATCATGTCCTTTTGTTATATTCTGTTCAAATGGTATATCAAGTTTGATACATAATTTCTAACATAGAGAAATAATCGAGATGTATCTTGTACAATATATGTATACATATGTACATAAGTTCATAATCTAGCATCAATACGGAAGACGATTTAGCTTTTGGGCCTTACATATTGAACTAGAAGAATTAAACTTCATATCTGAGAAGAAAAAGCAGTATAAGTGTCAAAATATTTGATATCCGCCTCTTAATCGCACCAATATTTTACTTAAAATCGAAGCAAAATATTAACACGATATACTTAGGCAGTCACTGTATCTACAAGTCACCCATATGTCCTTGGAACGCCCATTATTTTAGGGCGTTTTCTGAGCCACTTATTTGCATGATCATCTCACTTAAAATCGAAGCAAAATATTAACACGATATACTTAGGCAGTCACTGTATCTACAAGTCACCCATATGTCCTTGGAACGCCCATTATTTTAGGGCGTTTTCTGAGCCACTTATTTGCATGATCATCTCACTTAAAATCGAAGCAAAATATTAACACGATATACTTACGCAGTTACTGTATCTACAAGTCACCCATATGTCCTTGGAACGCCCATTATTTTAGGGCGTTTTCTGAGCAACTTATTTGCATGATCATCTCAAACACAAAATCTTCATAGTAATTCAATAAAAAATGGAATATGACACGCCCACTTTTGTAGATACGAAGAGTGAAGAATAAGATATGAAACCATCTATTCCAAGGGGATTGGTAGCCTTTCTATATGTTTCTACATAGGTAGACTTCGTACAAAAATAAATACATTCTGTAAAATTTATAGCACAAGTACATTACCGACCGTAAGGTGATGACCCGAAAAAATGCATTACACAGCCATAATTCCCAAATTTTTATATCCGCTGCCCCTCACACTTCACACTTGTAGTCACAATAAGCACTCGACTTGCATGCAACCTTCAAAAAATCTTTGTGCAAAGTTCAGCCTACTGACACCGAGTAAACCCATCGGACTCATAAATAAATCCTCTTCAATTCTCAAAAAGTCAATCGATAAAATTAAATTAAAATTTTTATTTTTAAAACTTAAAGGAAAGTTATTGACTTTCAGATGTCATAATTTTTGACATGAAGATCATGGAATTTATTTTCGTACCAGATCTCATTCATTTCCATACTTCTTCCTACACATAGTAGATACATATACGAGTATGTACGAGTACATGTGGACCTCTAAAGTCACTTTCGTATCTAATGAATTATTTGTGTTATTATTAAGTTTGGGCTTCAATCAAAACCGATAATAATAAACTTTGTTCGAGTGAGTAATTACTCAGCCAATAGATATTTACTTAAAGTAAATAAAAATAGATTTTTCACGATCTATCAATAAAAATGTTTCGTTACGAACGCGTCATTTAGCTACCAAAAGAACAATGTTTATATATTCTTACAATCATATATGAAAATAAAGTATATTTCTCAAGTATACCGCCGACATGTCTTAGGGTATTATGTGAAATTGATATATGTACACATGTAGTGGATGTTTTGTTGCAAAAAGTGATCGAAATTATGTAGAAAATTTATTTTGTTTTGGTTTGGTATTTCATGTTTGGCAATCTGGGAATAGCTGGAGGGAATTTTTAAGAATTGCACTATTTGCAAAACTGAATCTTTGAATGAATTAAATAGCCATTAGGATTTCATCTACAAATTGGAAACAAAAAAAAAAAAAAAAAAAGAAACTTTACTGCTTCTATTTTAAGTGAATTTACTTGAATGAACAATTTACACTTCAAAAAGAATTTCTGTCTGTAGAATGTATACGCAAATAGATTTTATTTTATTATTCTTTGAACACTTAAATGTAGATAAATGATTTAGGCTCCTGCCTACCTGTTGTTCGGTGTTGATACATTTTTTAAGAACTCATAAAAAATGTAAATCGTATGGACTGCGCACTTAAGAAAATGTGAAAGAAAATATGTACATTGAAGCACTCGATAATAAGGGCTATTTGAAGAATTTTTGGATAACTTTTGAAACACTGTCTATGCAAAGCAGAAGCAGCAAGTGGCTCCCTAGAGTTTGAAGAACAAGAAGGACAATAATTCTCGTATTTACTGTGGTTTTAGGACTTTCTTTGAAAGAGTTTGTACATCATCAGAGCATTGTATCAACTTATTTTCAAATCAAATTTCCAATCTCGGATCAGTTTTGTTTCCTATGGACTTGAGGTATATTTGAGCAGAAGACGAATCCGAATTGAAAGTGTACAGAAACATTTAGTGGGGATACTGGAACATAAAGTACCTGGTTGACTTTGATTCAGTAATCAGATCATTAATGATTGGCAAAAATTTGCGTGAATTTGAACGCCTTTCATTGCAGCTCTGCACGTTTACTACTCCAAGGTTCCCAGAGAGTTGCAAATTGTGAATATCATTGTGCCTCACGAAAAATGTACCTGCATTCTGAAGCTTGCACTTCCAAACTGCAATATCAGTAATAAGTTGCGATCGCTAGACTAGATCAAAAAATTTTCCAGAGAAGCGATCTCATTCCAAATTTTCTTTGTCCCATTGCCCATCCATGCAATGGAAAACCAGAGTTTTTTTTTTACAGGAAGGATAGTTCAGTAAAAATGTTGGTTAATGTCCTTCTAAAGGAAGCAAATGCATGGCGATATTGAGTAGGAAAAGTGCGTCCAAAATGACACACTATTTCTGGTTTTCTTGATAAGATATGAAGTTCAAAGGTTTTCTGGGAAGTATCGTGTATTCGAGATATGAACCACGTTTCAGTCATGGTTTCATGTAGTGAGTGTACCCTAAAGGACATCAACTAACGAGAAATTTGGCTAACAGATGTCTTTTTGTAGTCGATTCTAAACCTTACATAGATTGATAGAACCACATACGTGGGTCGTTTCATTCGTGGTTTCGGTATGTCATTGGTCCTCATTCTACTTTTTGAAATAAAAATTAAATTATACGGAAAATATGCCTTGAATTTTCCCACCGACTAAAGGCAGGCTGCTAAACTGTTTCGTCGACAGAATTACAAATACCAATTAAGTAAGATAGTATATTTCGAGTTAAGGGTGCTATGTTTATTGTTCAGAAATATGTTATTTTGGACATACTTACCCTTGTGATCTACATATGTTTTTGATGGTTTTATGGCATCTTAGTAAATAAACATAGATTTGAAATCCCTTACTTACTATAAATGGATTCAAATAAAATTGCATGGAATGGGTATTTAAGTCGAAATATTGAAGATAAATGTTAAGAACATCGCAGAGATGCATACATACAGATGTTGATACAAATTCACCAGGTTTTGAGAAAGTCCTGGCCTTTTCGCTTTTGACTCAAAAGGTCATCGTAAATTTATTAAATATGTATCAACTAAACAGGCTTCACCAAATCCTCCCACTTTCATCCATTTTTTTTTAGTTTTCTATGCTCAATAACGTAGGGTCATCAAAGTACATACTGCAGTTTCGCGACAAGATTGAATATTAATTGACAGTTCCTGCTATTCCAAGCTATAGCTATATGCATTTGATCGTAAATCTTGGACAAATCATTAGACAACGACTACCGAAGAGACTATAAAACTTTTGTCGTAAATTTTGATGATGGAGGTGTTCTGCATCCGAGAATGAGAAAATTTACATCCCACATGGTTCATTGTGATCCAAGATTGTGATAGAACGTCATTACAGCTTCTCATGAGAGAATTTGCTTGGAGTTATGTTCTTGAATTTTTTTTACAGATTTTCTCGAATAGGATCGAGGTGAGTTTCGTAACTCAGTGGTTATGCTTAGTTAAAACCACCAAGTAGTCTGGACATCCCTATTTTTCAAATTTATTTTTGGTTTGGCGCTGAGAGATTGAGGAACACTTCTTTCAATTGCTGGCTTTCGACTTAAAATAAATAACAGGTAGATGGGACCCAAGGCCTAGCTTCTCGCAACCATTCGTGTTAGAAGGGGCCTACTATTTCTACTATTTCCGTGTCGGAAGGGAATTTGTTATTTGAGAAGATTTCTCAGGACTGATGTACTCTCGGATGTTTGTCAGACGCTCGCGAGAGTTGGGGCCGTGAAAATCTTGTAGGTGTTCCGACTGGGATTCGAACATCGAGCCCCTTGCTCCATAGTCCAACGCACTAATCACTGAGCCACGGCTTTCGACTTGGTGCTTTCCAATAGATTTTTTTGGAAATGCCGACATCTATAAGCACGGCTAAATGTTGGAGGCCGGTCTTAAATGGTGATGATGTCTTAAATACAGGGTTTGTGTCTTTATTTGATTGTAATGTGATCTGTCTGGTTTTCGTACTCTTGGTTAAGGCTTAAAGCAAGTCCATATCTGGGAAACGCTTGTTATCAGTTGTTTGGTGATGAGATTCCGTATAGGTTAAGCAGATGGATAGGACTACCATAGACATCTTCTAAGCTCAGATTCACATCAAAATAACCACATTGGTGGTATAGACCAATTCATTATGTTTGTATCTGAAAATGGCAACAGATTCTCTTAGATGACATTTTACCATCCCGGTTTCAACTCTCACTTGCGTACGGATTCCATGTTCAACACAACTTTCTTAAATATCCAAGTAAATAGTTCCAAAAATATTTTATAAAAGTTAATGAATGTGCAAGTGTAAGGTAAAATAAAATGTATACGAGTCTGCAAAATACTTTATTTATTTGTTATTATTTTGCTCTGGAGAGTTCATCATTTTAGAAATGTGCACTACAGAAAGAAAACATCATTCACTAAGTAATTAAACAGGGTCATTTGTTGATATTTGATTCCTTAGTCCTTCGTGATGGAGATTCTTTAAACAAGTGCCAAGAACAATATCCATTACTTCGTATTGCATTTTTTGTTTTTTGTTTTCAATTTAAAGAAATGCCACAAGTAAAGTGCCAGAAATTTATTTTTATTTTTTTTATAAATAAATATATATTTTTAAATAATATTTTCCTTTGTTGTGTTTAATAGGTCTTTACCCAAATTGAGCAGTCAAGACGAAGAAGGGGGGGCAGGTCATGGATTTGGCGGAGGACCTCAACACTTTGAACCCATTCCCCATGACCACGATTTTTGTGAAAGAGTCGTTATAAATGTAAGTATGGTATAAAACAAAATAATTATTTGGGCTTTAGACTTTAAGAGATTATTGCGACTTGTTTCCCGTGAGCCTGTTTCAATTGCATTCGAAAATTTCAGTTGTCAAGAAATCAATAGAAAAGAAACTGAATGTTAGTTTTGGATCTTCGGCAATATGAGTTAGGGTTAGGGTTATGGTTAACCATTTTCTGCAAAAAAGAAAAATATTGCAGAACTACGAGTATGTTTGTTAAGATGCTAAGTAATTGCAGTTCTTTTAAGCTTCTACATTCTTCAAAAATGTCAAAAGCGTCTAGCACACACCATAGGACAATTTTGAATTTATAACGAATCTTGGATCTTTTCGACAACATTTCCGAATCTTAAATTCTGCCCCTATAGTTGATTGTGATTTAATTCATCACAGGAGTAAATAGAAGTCTTCGATTTCGATAGGTCAATAATACTCGATACTCTGATTATTGGGGCATTTCTTTACCTCTATACAAAATATTTAATCTGAATGGCCGCTGAATTCGGTAGAACTATCTGTATTCAGTAGAATTGTGCTATAAATATAGTTTCCTAAGTATGCAGATACTACCAATGCAGGCTCACGTCCTAAGAAATCCTTTGAACCTATTCTTTCAAATTAATCGTAGATTTTAAACAGATGTCCTGTTTTAGTCTCGGATTGAATAGGAATCAGATAATTGAGCTTTGTTGCCAAACTCAGAGAGTATGTCATCTGTCTAGGCCTGAATGCAAAAATTCTAATACCATTGGATCAGACCCAAATCCCATATCCCAGCCCATATCCCAGAGCGCAGGGACAACTTCACTGGGAATCATACCCTCTAAAACGATAGACTGCCATGGTGTATAGATGGAGGTATCAAGTGACAACAATTCTAATACAATTGAGAACAGTGGTAGACATATACAGAAAACACTTTCAACTTGGGATGCTTTCACCAAGGACCTTTTTTTACTTTCCAAGATCACTCCTTAATATTCGACTTCATCGGTGATATGAATATTTATTTCTTCTCGCATTGACTGAGTTACTCTACTCCTTCTCGTGTAGTTCACAATGTCAGTTGTAGCGGATTGACCCAATGCTAATTTTGTCACGTGAATCTCAATCAAACTTTTTATGCTTTACTGCAGGAAGCAAGGCGGGTTTATACCTATCTACATCTACGTGTTGTAGGTTTGTAAAGATTTTTCCTTACAGTCATCTCGTTTGTAGGTATACCAGGTGCTTGCAAGAGGCCGTCAAAAATTACTTTGGATTTGAGCTTTAAGTTTCAAGCTTGGTCAATTTTTGGTATAAAATCCTTCAGGTCATGGGTATATGCCAGTAGTGAACCCACAGAGAAGATCAATTTTAAGCAACTGTCGACTTAGATACATATATTCTCCTACACTAAGCCTGGAGACCTTTCATCGATACCAGTTGGTGTTTGTGTTTATGATTTTAAGACTTAAGTAGAGTACACACTATCAATTGTGGTTTGTCAAGATCCGTCGTAAAACCATAACATTTTTCGGATTTCCCAATTTCTATACCCAAATTCCTTTGTTCGATACCGAAGTTCACCGTAGCAAAACCCAAGTTCACTATCGCAGTTGATGACCCCTACTTGTGGTTTCACTGGAGTCAATTGGCATGTACTCTAAACTTGTGGATTTATGAGTCTCGCAACCAATTTGGGTATCTAAACACAGAATATGGGTATAGAAACTGGGAAAACCGTACATTTTTATGGTTTCATGATGGTTCTTGATTTTGGAGTTAATCGTGCTTCAACCAGAACTGATAGTGTGTAGTTATTCGATTTGACCGACAACGCTACTTTTCAACTTGACCTCCTTACTTATTTTGTTAGTGTTGAGTTTGAAATAAGTTGACTTTTACGCAAAGCATACATTGTAGGATTTAAAGTATCTACAAGTATCTAGACGTTGTTTAGTTCGTATTTCTTGCTCCACGTGTGTAGCATATTTAAGATGCCTCTCCTTAGTTTACCAAGAGATGAAAATATTAAGTCTCGATTGCTCGATTGATAGGAAGTTAAGTTGTTGGCATCAATCCAAGAAAGCCCCCTAAGTGTAAATTTCAAAAACTTATTTTGCTTGACTTCAATTTTAGAAATATGTATTGATACTGGACTCTTGACGCATATTCCAAATTCATTTATGTACATAAAAAATAAAATTCACAGACGTAGCGCCTTATCATGCCCACTTCTCTTTTATTTAGCATTTCAAAACATTGAATGTTATTTCAAAATGCAAGTCATTCGAAAACATTGGAATTTTACATGAAGGTAGCCTCTTTAACAAAAAGAATAAACAGTAGAGGACTAATGTGGCTTCCGTCCGGGATACCAGAAATTACATTAATTTCATTTTAAATCGTCATTTTAAAATGTACAAATCAAGTGGTATCTATTTCGAATATATAAAGATAGCCAATGAAGATAGGAGGTTAGTAACTTGGAAACCCTACATGTTTAAGCTTGGGTAGTAATAGTCTGTGGCCAAATCATGGTCAAATGTTTTACTGAAATCTGAATGGCTGTAACTTGATTTCATTTACTTACTTCTGAAACAAAGTAGTTTGTAAGAAGTTTGGTAAAGCCAAATGCTGTTTCACAAAACGATGTTGATTGTTTGTTTGAATAAAGGATTTACAAAAAAAACTTAATCGTCCAGTTACCAATTTTAAAAAATAATTTAGGACTTGAAGATTGTTTGCATACTATCTCAGTAATTGTTTTCAATTTTGATCCTTCTACCGAACTGAATGGAATTATAAACGAATTTTTCAATGTCAATGGAACTGTACACGTTTTAATGCACCAATTCAAATTGAAACATAGAATTTTGTGTAATGGGTATAATTTTCTTTAAGAAAGACTAGGGGCAAACCATCCGAGCAGAAAGTAATATTAGAGTCTTATTCCAATAAAGAGTCCAACGTACTCCCCACAGAAATTTCAATACTGATGTAAACAGGACTACTCAATTCTCCAATATATGTAGGTAAATAATTGCTAAACATTCTTCGAATCCCTGTCTGAATAGAATGTTCCAAAGTTATCAGAAATTTGCGGAGCCGGAAGTTAGACCATTGTCGAAAAGTGTGGTTGGGTAGCCAATACATTTGTTTTTTGTGTTCATAAAATTCCAGAGTAGATTATATATAATATTAGTTTTAGTTTATTAGTTGAAATAAATTTGAATTTTATTTAATTTTTTTGTTTTTTTTTAAATTATAGGTAAGCGGGTTAAGGTTTGAAACACAACTACGAACGTTAAATCAATTCCCCGATACGCTGTTGGGGGATCCAGCTCGGAGATTACGGTACTTTGACCCGCTGAGAAATGAATATTTTTTTGACCGTAGTCGGCCGAGCTTCGATGCAATTTTATACTACTATCAAAGCGGTTAGTTTTCAATTAAATTAACACTAACTATATAATATAAATTTAAATATATTTAAATTTTTTTTTTTAGGTGGTCGGCTGCGACGGCCGGTCAATGTCCCTTTAGATGTATTTAGTGAAGAAATTAAATTTTATGAATTAGGTGAACAAGCAATTAATAAATTCAGGTTAGAATTTCATTAAAATACAATTAAATATAAATAAAAATATGTGTGTAACATTTTACAGAGAGGATGAAGGCTTTATTAAGGAGGAGGAAAGACCCCTGCCGGATAATGAGAATCAAAGAAAAGTCTGGTTACTGTTCGAGTATCCAGAGAGTTCGCAAGCCGCCAGAGTTGTAGCCATAATTAGTGTATTTGTTATACTGCTATCAATTGTTATATTTTGTCTAGAAACATTACCCGAATTTAAGCATTACAAGGTAAGTTTTTATATTTAAGAAATAATTGTATATACATTTGCATTTAATTGGCTGAAAAGAAAATTTAATTTAATTTAAAAAATTATTTTATCTATCTTCATTTATATTTGAAGAGAAAATCTACAACTATCCAAATAGTATAGCAACTGTTTCTATTAAATAATTCATAGCGTATTTTCTACATTAAGCAGACTTTTTCAGGAAAAAAAAAATTATAAATTGTAATTTCATCGTATATGTCCTGAATTGTGAGAGGACTGCACAGTTTTAAAGGATTTAGTTAGTTAGAAGGTCCGAAGGAATTATGGACTACAAGATCCATGTTGTTTGTCCCCTTTTTTTGTATATTCATTTATTTATTTATTATTTTATTAATTTGTCCGTTGTTGTTAAAATCACTCATTACTCTTCCAATGACACAAGGTTGCATTTCATGGGTACAATATCCTGACTGAAGAATATTCCTTCTATGACATAAGGTTGCCTTTAATGGGTACAATATCCTGACTGAAGAATAAGTATTGTCGAGGCTGATTCCTTTAATATCTAATAGATCGATCATAGCAAGATTGGAAATTTGTTAAATCAGCCTCATATGTTCTCTACTTCTATCTAGTATTCCGATTCTGATGTGTATGTTGTTTATCTCTTTCGTTTCATCAACTAGAGGTGTATTGATTCTCTTGTATTAATTATCCTTGTCCACACTCTGTCGATAATAGACCATAGTGCAATCCACTTTAAATTTCACATTGATTTGTGGCTTTCGGGCTATTTTTGTCCTCATTAGTCAATCTGTATTCATTCCGCAATAAGGTGTGTGTGTTTGCAATCCGCGTGTCGCACTAATTGCGATTTTGGTTTGGTTAGGTCCACTTAGACTAGTCTTCGTCCTTGACTGCGTTGTAATCACGCTGGTTAGTATGTTGGCTGATATTTCCAATTGTAGTCTGCAGCTTGATTGAGTTTAACTCTTTGAGCACTACTCTTCCGCTACTATCGAAATTACTTTATGTAACACCGAGAACTCTAGACGCACTAGTGATTCCCAGTCTCACTATGGTGCCATAAATCACGTTCCTTAAAATTAGCACTAGTACAGACCCAGCATGGATATTGCAGTAATTGTTACCTTGTTCCAATAAAATACAGAACTATAAGATACCATTTCAGTAAGGTTTCTGTGTTCAATTTCTGTATGATTCCAAAGTGGCTTGTTCTTACTTCACTGTTTGGTTCTGTTTGGTATATTCTTACTAATAACCAACTTCTTGCTTCACCTGTTCAGATGTCTTTGATTTTTTTAGGTCAGATTCCCTAAAGTGGCTTCCTTGACAATTTTCTGAGGTCCTCCGAAAAATATATTCATTTTAATTTCAAATCTATCAGCTACTTCAGTCTGAAAATCTTGGACTTCTTTTCGGATTCCGCCATGTACTCCAATTGCTCTTTTCATTTTTTTCAGTCATTTTCAGAGATTTGAAGTAGGCTATACCCTACCAGTTTTGGGCCATCAGTTTTACTGGGCTTCCATACAAAATGAGAGTGTGTAGCTTAAACATTTTACTCATCTTCTAGGAGTTTTGACATTGACTCTCTGGAATCATTTGGCAGTGAACAACAAAATTCAAAATTGAATAAAAAAACGACGAATTCTTGAACATTCGCAGGAATCTCGGGACTTAGCTTTTTGATTTCCTTTGATTTAATTAAGCCATTTCGTGCATTTTGTTTCTGTCTAAACTTCTTTTTATACAGTCGCATAAGTCAAGCAATACCGTCTTTATGTGGAAATTGGACGAAAACTACAGAAGTGTTATTTTTAAATTTATTCTGTATCTATAGGGATATTTTAAATCTGCAATGTGTGATCTTATTTCTTTAAGTTGGTACGCATTTATCTTGATGGCGCGATTTGCAGTCAGAATGTGTGTCCAACATTCCCTAAACCTATTCCATTATGTATACTCTTTACGTTGATTTCTATATTTTCCTGGATTTCTTTTCTCGCGATTCTTATTCAAAATATATGCTATCATATGGTATACACTTTATTTATGTATATACAGCTGAAGTCTTCATAGTTCAGCTCAGCTCCATTAACCTACATTTATGATCGAAAAAAAGTCTGATTATTGACAAAAATTTAACTCGGCAAAAATAACTCCAATTATTTATTTTTTGGAAACAAATCGTATTCAAATTTTGAGATCTTTTTCTTTGAAAAAAACCAAAACCGCACCGCACCTATTGCACCGCTTTGCTCCGCTGCGCTTCTCTGCTTTAGTCCTTTTGCCTAATGTCCATTTTAGCTCATGATTTTGAAGAGTCTGACGAGTTCCAAAATCTTTGGAGTCATTTTTGACTTCTAAGTATTGTGATTTGTGTAGTCATTGTACCAGCCAATGAAATTTAGAGCAGTCTACCACAGAAATGGAATTTTTCGTTCATAAAGAAGGTTCTCCAGTGTGATTGGAGACAAATGGCAATGTTATGGACATTTCCAATCAAATAAGATGGAAAGAAGTATTTGTGATTCTCCTGTCGATATATTTGACATGTGGTTACAAATTTCTTTTCATAAATTAACACCGACTTATGATAAAATGAAGAGAACAAGGATTGACATCCGGTTCATACTTAAGTTGTTGACAAGAACTTAGTAGTAGTTTCTTGTATAGTCGGGGCTGTGTTCGTTGATGCACTAATAACCTCTGTTTGCAGTTTTGTTAGCTCTTTATTATTCACTCCTTACTCAAACCTTTATGCCTTTCTAAAATCTTTATTTCACTTTAATTTTCTATGACCAACGAATTTAACACATCCTTCTCCTACCAAATACGGGTTTGTTACGTTAATACAATTTTAATGTTCAATGGCTGATGAGGGTTCGAAACCTATCGACTTTAATTTACACAACATTTTTTGATTTTATGTTTTTGTTTATTTATTTTAGCATTGCATAGATATTTTTGGTTGGCGATCAAAACGTCGTGATATTTGTGAAGGAGAACAGGTATTGAAAATCTCTGTGAGCGCTAGGTTGTCGTATCCTTGTAATTTTTTTTTTTTTTTTTATAAGCAACAAATTGTTTATATATATATATATATATTCGCATTGCAAATTGATCATTACTGAGCGAAAAAAGGTATAAATGGATTATTATGAGCGCTAGGTAGGCTTTTCATTTCTTAATATTGCGACTCGAGGAGTCAATTGATAGATGCAATAGATGTTGGGATATGAATTTTATAGCTGGAAGCAGGTTAGAGACCTCACCTTAACATACACCACAAAGAAATACCCATTTTGATACGAAAACGATAGAAATGTGCCTCTGGATGCAAGTTGGAGAGGGTAGCCCATTTCTGTGTCAACTTACGAAGCATAATGAATTGGTTTTTATCTAAATTCTGCTACATAACTAAGAAATTCAAAGAAGCGCTCTACGAGGGCTTTCCTTCTTAAAGCCGTCTACAAGAAACTTTGAGAGTAGCACCGAACTGTCGCGTTCAAGTGTTGAAAGAGTGAGGCATCTTCTTGTGTTGTTCCAATCCAGATTTGGCCAAATATATTGAGACAAAATACACGTACTATTCTCTTCAGTATCTAATAAAAACTTTATCGATTCTCGAAGGCAATTTAATCAGATCGGGCCAGAATATCCCTGTGGCCTAGAGTAAGGTCTTTGAGGATCTCTTTTCGTGATTCTGAAAATATTCAGTTTCCAGATGAATTTGTTATTGAGAATAACCCCCAAATATCAGGCATGGGATGGGAACTGCCATTTTTAAGCTGTAACGTTCGGCTTGACTCCGTGGTTGCAAGGACATTAGGAGCAGACTCCATGAAGTATTTTATTTTAATTCCAATCGAATATAATCCTGATTGCAACTAGGCAATATAAGATGTGTGTCAACGGCACGAAATCTATGAATTCAACCATCAAATAGTTGTGTCAACTTGTAGAGTATCTACAGTTTCGTTGAACACGACTTATTATTCATGACATAGGATAGTTCTACGACCTAATAACTCATCATAGGCATTCTTTTCCTGGTATGTCTGAAAAGGTACTTTTTACAAATAAAACTAAATTAATACATATACCTCTACAAACCAAAATACTTCGATCTTATCTAGCGCTCAAAATAATTTCTTTCATATCTGTCCTCCTTCATTAATACGGGCTCTGCCACGCCGTAAGAATATAGAACGCTTTTGTATGCCTATTGTATACTTACTTTACTCATTGCCAGAAGGTTAAAATTATATGTATTGGCCACTATAACTGTATAGATGATCAGAGACTCTTGCTTACTACTTACAAAAATAGCTAGTTCAAAAAAAAAAAAATAAAATGTAAATACCTACTACTTCATGAATAATACCCTAATAATGTTGTCTTCGGTGTTAAAACAAAATTTAAAACAATGTGTAAAAAAAAAAAAAACGAAACAATTCAAAAGAATAAAAAAATACAATTAAAATGTTTCAAATACAATATTTTTGTATAAATTATATTTCAGGTGTTCAATACAACAACAAACGGAACAAAAATCGAGGAAGACGAGGTGCCTGACATAACAGATCCCTTCTTTCTTATAGAAACTCTATGTATTATATGGTTTACCTTTGAACTTAGCGTCAGGTAAGACCTATTAACTCACATTACTTTGATACATAATTCTATTTGTTAATGTTAATGTTTTTTAGGTTCCTCGCATGTCCGAATAAGTTAAATTTCTGCAGGGATGTCATGAATGTTATCGATATAATCGCGATCATTCCTTACTTTATAACATTAGCGACTGTTGTTGCCGAGGAGGAAGACACGTTAAACCTCCCGAAAGCACCTGTTAGCCCACAGGTGACAAATAGAAATAAAATATTTTTGTTTTTTTTTTCTTTAAATACTTTTTCCAATGCGTGATCTATTTTTAGGACAAGTCAACGAATCAGGCTATGTCCTTGGCTATATTACGAGTGATACGATTAGTTCGAGTATTTCGAATATTTAAATTGTCAAGGCATTCGAAAGGCTTACAAATTTTAGGACGAACACTTAAAGCCTCAATGCGAGAACTAGGTTTACTTATATTTTTCTTATTCATAGGTAAGTTCAAAACTCAAACTATTCAAATTAAATATAAATTTTATTTAAAGGTGTTTATAACCAGGCAAATTTATATACAAAAAAAATAATAAAAAAAAAAAAATATAATACATATATATATCAAAATGAAACATCACCTTTTATAAATTGACCCTTCTTTTATGTTTATATTATGTTTTGTTTGTTGCTGAGTAGAAAATATAATGTATTCTAAGCAAAGCAGGCACATATACAATAGAAATAGAAAAAAAAAATATAACAAATTTTTGGATTCTTAGTTTATTTATAAAATAAAATTGTTAGTCCATCTAACAAAATGGAACGCCATTGGTGCTTTCTTTAATACAATACGAAATATGGATTGAAGACAAAATCAATTCCAATTTAATCAAATTAAAAAATGAAAACAATTTTTATTTATTAGTTGGCTTAATTTATTTAGAAAACTAAAATAAAATAAATCAAAGAATAGCGTATAAGTTCAGATGACCAAGTTGTTTAATTATGTTTAGAAGAAATATGGTAATCTCACACAATCAGTGAGTAGTGAGAATAATTATTTGCGAATCTTCCAATCGTCCCTTTTTGTATTTTGAATTTATGAGAACTAGCTTGCTGGGTCTACGTAGGAAGGGTAACTTAATAGGTATTCTAATGTATTTTTTAAATTCCTTAAACTTTGCATGGATCGTTGAACTGACTTATATAACTTACCCCCTGTTCTTTAAAGTGTTGCCCTACAGTTTGTATTGTAGTACCAGGACTGTATCCCTTAAGGTTACACAACAGTCTTATACATATGTAAAATTCGATACCTCTTTAGAAACAGAAAGATGGTATTTATTCGATTTAATTAATTTCAACAGATCTTACCTTTATTTGCAACTGAGTGGGTTGCTTTATTCTTCAAAAATACTGAGGGAAAAATACCAATTTAAATCGGAAATTTTTGGTCGAGTAGATTTGGTCTTCAAAACAGTTTAGAACGTCATTGTTACGTTTTTTCCAATCCATTCATGACCTGTTACAAGGTAGTGATAGCTTTAGCCCAGTTACGATAGGACGCTCTTGAAGGCACAGGAATATATGGCAATTCAGTGAAACACTGTATGTTACTAGATTTTGGGGCTTAAATTTTGAGCTAGGAGGATGAAAGCATCATATCTGGGCTTCGAAATTTTAAAATTCCCTCATTGCCACGCCCACTTGTTCATAAGTTCCTTACTTTGTTTGAAATCGGAAAATTTTATTAAGACAAAATATTTAGATATTCGAATTTTTTAAAATTGGTTTATAAGTATATCAATTTTAGCCACGCCTACTTTATGAGGGCTCTTCATTTAAAAAAAATCGATTTTGATGGAATTTTACATGAAACATCAACTAAAAAATGCCATATGGCCAACCAACTTCATCTGATCCGTTCCAGATGGATTACAGCTTTTTTTGTGGAATTAGGGCGTGCAGGAATTGTGCTTATTGACGATGAATTCGTTATGGCATGCATCCTAAATTTACTTTTGTTACAAGATCCAGCTGGTGGAGTACGCTTAGCCGACCTTCTAGGGAATTTTGACGTACTTTCAATAGGTCAGTCGTTTTATGTAGTATGTGTTTGTGTTTCCTTTTAGCATTCAAAGTCCTTGCACTGAAATGTCTAGTATTAATGGCTAGAGGGTATCGAGATTTGAATCTATTTTGGAATCCTAATCATTGATGCGAATCCTTTACAAGTACAAAATATTAGTCTTCTTGTCCACGTAGATTGATGAATTATACATACATTTGTTGAAATTTAGGATATAAATCCTTACATCCAAACTTTTCAGAGTATAGACATCCTTAGTACTGAAGAAGGAACTTGTGCCATTTCAATCTAATCGTTGTCCTTTACTTTATTTTTACTCAAGATGTGTAAAATGCTTCCAGGGTTTTATTTAGAATATCAATTTCATTATTACATTTGAAGAAAGAATAGTTCGTATCGTCCAAAAAAATCTACTGCATGTAAATGAGGAGGCCCTAGAACTGTTCCAATACAATATTTATTGAAACCTAGAAAGCCTTTCAGTCCTCCCAAGACCAAATATGAAACTAAAACAATCCTGTGACAACTATGTAGAAACACCCAAAGCAACTTCAGATACCAAACATGTCCTATTAGTAAGAAACCATCCAAAACCAGGAACCACTAAGTACAAACCTACTATTCAACTTGTCTTGTTTATACATATCAATTTGGAGTGTAAAATTCTTATACACAAAATAATAAATAACATTCAAAAAAAATTAAAAAAAAAAAAAAAAAACAATATTTATACAAATTCGTGTGCAAAACAAAAAACAATTATACTAATCAAACAAAATTTCCTCACACAAAACAAGGCGTCGTATTATTCTCATCTGCCGTATATTTTGCGGAGGCCGGCGCCGAAATGTCCTTCTTCAAATCAATACCAGACGCATTTTGGTGGGCTGTGGTCACAATGACCACAGTTGGATATGGTGACATGAGGTACAAACAGACTCAATTTCTTCGTTAAACGTTCTAATAAGAATAAATATTACATATATATAATTTAAACGAAGTAAAAGCTTAACACATAAAATGTCGTAACAACAAGTATAATTTTTATTTAAAAAAAAAAAAAAAAAAAAACAAACTGAAATAAAATAATTATTTTTCGATATTTCGTATAAACGTATTTGTAATATGAAAAAAAAAAAGAGTCGTTGTAAAAAAAAAAAACAAAGAATCCGTGTGTAAATTGGTCACGTCGTATTGTGTTAATGTGTTTTGTTATGAATCTCTTCTTTACTCTCCCGTAATTTTTTGAAGTCTTTCTATTAAATATATATATATATATATATACATATGTGTATATTGATTCTTCTTTCCTTAAACTGCATTTATGTTTTTTTTTTTGTTTTGTTTTTTTGTTATATTGTTTTATTTTGATTTTCGTTTTACTTTTTATTTTTATTTATTATTTTATTCTACAGCAATAGGTTTTGAAGTTAAAGTAATTTATTTTTTTTTTGTACTTGGAAAAAAAAGTTTAACAATTTTCCTTAGACGTAGGTATATTAAAGAATTTTTTTTTGAAAACCTAGCATCGCAAAAATGTGCTGTTATGTTTTTTTTTTGTTTAGAGAAGAAAGGGTATATAGTTTATATTCCATCCATTAAGTGAAACCAAAATGATAAATGCAGCATTAAAACGCCGTTTGTTTTAGAATGAAAAAAAAAATGTATGTATTAGAAATTAAAAAAAAAGAAACAAACAAAAAAAAAATAACTAAATAAAATCAATTAAAAAAAAAAAAAAAAAACAAAAACTCAATGCAAATGAACAAAAAAACAGAAGAAAAAAACCCACAAAAACCAAATTTAATTTATTTTAGGCGTTGTACTCTTCTCATCGGCTGTTTATTTTGCGGAAGCTGGAAGCGAAAATTCCTTCTTCAAGTCTATACCAGACGCATTTTGGTGGGCTGTCGTTACCATGACTACTGTTGGATATGGTGACATGACGTATGCAAACAAAAACAAATGTTTTTTCCTTTTTCCTTATACTTTTTATTTTTACTTTCCTAACTTCTTGTTTTTTGTTAATTAGTTATTTTGTTTTGAATTCTATTTTATCTTCATCATATCTTAACATGTTTTTTTTTTTTTTTTTTTTGTTTTTTTTTTATATATATATAGTATACAAAATCTATCTCTGTCTTTCTCTTAAAAAAAAAAATTTTAAATTAAAACATTTTAGTAAAACTCTTGCATATTTCACAATTTAAACTTAAATTTCAAACTACATACATAGAAGTGCTGAGAAATTAATTTTGATTTCATCTCTATTTCATATAACTATTTCATCTTCAATATAATGAAATGTTTTGTTATATTTAGTTGTTCATTAATTTTTTTTTCTATTTTTTTTGTTGTTGTTTAATTTAATTTTTTTTTATTATTATAATTACAAAGAAACCACAACATTAACCTCACATCATTATGTATTTAAAAAAAAAAAAAAAACCGAAATCAATAACACAAAACAGAGTTATTTTATATGCATTTTATATATCATTAAAAATACATACAGCTATATACATACATACATGTCAAGTGTATTAATAAGAAAAATTGTCATGAATGTTGTAATAGGTTTGTAAAGTAATAAGTTGTCACATAAATAAAATTCTCATTTCATAATGCAGCTTCTGAAAATCAAACATGTCCGTGTCCCATCAGAAACTCTTAAGTGTCCTACTTGTTCCTAAAAAATTCGCCCATATTTCTGAATGTAAAGAAAAGTTGTGAAATAAGTTCATCAAAATTAGGCCCAAATTATTTAGTTTAAATGGAGGTGCAGAAAATTTGTATATGACTAGGATATATGTAAGTACAAAGCATCTCCTATTGGGAAAGCACTGGTAACTACAACTTACTGGTCCATTAGTTGAGGGCTTATGCTTCGGCGATGATTACTCTTAGCAAGTATTGTGTCGATTTTAATTACAGCATATGCTGCTATTACTTGGTAAATATTCTAAAATTTGGATTTTGAATTATCATAACCTTGTTCTTTGTCCATATCTTTAGATGCCAATATTTTAAACGCAAAGCCGTTTAAATATATTTATATTTAACAAATGTAGGCACCTATTATTACTAAGAAGAAATAGCCGTGATATAAATAGTACATGGATCTTAGGTTCCACACTTAGTGTTCATCGCCAACTTTCTATTGAATACGGTGCCTGAAAATGTACTGAAAATTTACTTCTGTCATCCTGGGTTCATATTAGATCTGTTCGCGTACTCTCCAAAGACAACGAATTTTCACGAAAATATACAAAAAATAATGAAATCCTGTTCGAGTAGGAAAAAGTTCGTAGTTTTTCAAAAAAAAAAAACAGCGCTCAGGAGAGAAAATTTTCCCGTGCTACAAATTTTAGTACTGGAAATTTGTCAGATCTCTGAACGTAATATTTTGCTCTTTGTGTATTTGTATACATTTACTTTTGACGTCTAAAAAGTGGGTAAATTTAGTACGTTTGTTTACTTTTTTGTGATTCTACCACCCATGATTTTACCCCCACTCCACAGACTGGATACATCATAGAAATCAAAATTCTCGTGCTTACGATGCACAGAAACAGAATTTGTGGCCCAGATGGAGCCACGTTAGGGTGCATTCAAGATGTCAGTATCTGGATCGGTGGCCTATGCGTAACCCGTTTCTCCATACATTTTTCGGTGCAGAAATTTTCTATTTTTTACTGACTCAGCAAGCCTTCAGCTTAGCTCGTTTGTGCTTACCATGCACAGAAACAGAATTTGGAGCTCGAATTGAGTCACGTGATGGTGCATTCAAGATGTCAGTATTTGGATCGGTGGCGTATGCGTAACCTATTTTACATTTTTCGGTGCAGAAATTTTCTATTTTTCTCAGACAGAAGAACAATGATCAGCTCCAATCCTCTTTCGAGCTTCGTTCAAAAGGTCTTAAAATACTTTTTCGAATTTCTTCAATTTTGCTTTGTTATTCATTCTTATGGGATGGTTTTCAAAAATATTCCAATTGAAATGTTTGCTTCAATTAAAACTCTACCAGCTCCATCTATATGTACACACATATAGATCTGTTAGGTGTATAGTATTTAGCTCTTTGCTTCAGTTATTCGTATATCGGTCTGGTAAGTAAGAGCTCAATTACACCCTTTATTAGTTGCCCCACATACATATATTAAAATGTTTGCTTAAATAAACTGTTTTAGGTGAGAAACAAGAATACAATGAAAGGATGACTTTAAATCCCTGATTTCAGAAAAACATCCATTAGAACTTGTTAATTAAGGGAAATTGAATTTTTAAAATAATAATCATTGAAACTTCTTACTACAAACTTATTGTAACAAAAATTAGGTCTAAAACATCCAGGTACACACTCATTACATTATTTATTTTCTATATAATGTCATAATGTAAATTGTTAAGATATAGTTATCAACTACACACTGAAACACTGTACTGTTCTGTACTATTACATAATTAAAACTGTAACGCTGCATGGTTTCGCTCATTACAACAAAAAAAAAAAAAGTTAAAAATAAATCGTAGTTCACAAAATGAAAAATTATAACAATAATAATAAATTTAAAGAATACATTAACGAGAACACGAACTGCTTAATCAAGATGTTTGTTTTATGCACCGTAAAAAATTAAAGAATCAAATTAAAAAAACAACATTACTATAGGATTCACCTTTTTATTAGTTCTTATGTTCACAAACTCATCGTATTTTCTTTCTATTTATTGATTCATTCGATCAGGAATTCTAGTGGATTGTAGACTTATGCAAACTTTTTTTTTTTAAAAAAAGAAAAAATTCAAATTTATATTTTTTTACCATTTATAGTTTATTTATTTGTTTAACAACTCATAGATACATTACACTGGGCGGGGGGTGACTATATTAAAGTAGGGCACATCACATTTTGTTCTTCAAAAAAAAAAAACTGTACTAAGAAACATTTATTATAGTAGATTACAAATTTGTTAGTTTCTGCATCTCGTTTCATTTTATTTTCATTTCTTGTTTTGTTTTTTCCTTTTTTTTTTTTCATATAAAATATTTTAATTTCTATATTTTGGATAATTTTTGATTGGCTTTTTCGATATGTGTGTATGGAAATGAAGTTTTTCATGGATTGTTTTTTTTTTTTCATTTTTCTTTGCATGTAACATAAGTGTGGTAAGGCATGTTTGGCTTGTTTGTTTTGCATGGATAGATATATATTGTATTTCTTTGGTTATTACCATCTATCTAAGTCATCCGCATTCTCTACATTTATATGTGTCTTTCTATTCCAATCATCTTTCTTCGAAGTTTATTCATTCCAACCAGAGTATAACTATAAACTATCTTTGTGTGTTAGGTGCATCACTTCTGTATAAATATTGCTGTTGGCATCATCGTAAAAAAAAAACAAAGCATCAACCCATCTATCTCGTTGTTTGATACTTAATTTTGCTGGCTGTTTATTATGATAATTAACACAAATTTTTTTTTTGTTATTTTATGTTGTTCATAGTTTTTAATTAGAATGTCTGAGGGATGAACGAGAAAAATATTTAAATAAATGTGTTTTATTGTTTTTTTTTATAACTATACATAGACCGGTCGGCGTTTGGGGTAAAATTGTGGGATCACTATGTGCCATTGCTGGTGTATTGACAATCGCACTTCCGGTACCAGTCATCGTCAGTAACTTCAATTACTTCTATCATAGGGAAACGGATCAGGAAGAGATGCAGAGCCAAAACTTCAACCATGTTACTAGTTGTCCATACTTACCTGGTACATTAGGTATGCCAAGCATATAACCATAAATATTTGTATTAATAGTTCCATATTTTTTTGTTTTGATTCATTTATAGGTCAACACTTAAAGAAATCATCATTGTCTGAATCCTCATCGGATATGATGGATTTAGACGATGGTGTGGATTCAACGCCAGGACTGACTGAACATCCTGGACGTCAAGCTCCATTTTTAGGAGCTCAACAATCGATCGATAAGCAGCAACAATTAAACCAACAAAATGGTTTTAAGCAGCCACTTGGAAGTAATAACTTAACGTTACGGCATAATAGTGCATTAGCAGTCAGTATCGAAACCGACGTTTGACTACTGGGTAAGTTTTGAAAAATTCTAAATTATGGATCTATTCTATCCTACTCTTAAAGAGCTCTGAGCATAGAGTTGCCTAAGCCTGTGGACATTCCATGAATTATATATTACTTTCCGTCGGAAGGAGTGAGCCTAGAATAGAGACTATAAACCTTATGTACTTGATTCCGGATTTATTATTTATTAGTCCTGGTAAAATGTATGGACAAAATAGAAAAGGTGAAACTATAGGTTCCTGGCTTTAAAAAGCTACTTGCCTCTATACATTTACAGCGTGCTTAATTGGATCTTATAGCCGACTCATTCGAAGGGAATTCAGACATTTAATGAGCCACTTCTTACTCGCTATGCAACTCCCTAAGACAGGCTTTTGACTTTGTACAATATATGTACAGCATATCACCATATCATGAATGATTTTATACTCAAAATCAACAACACCTGAAAGACGGTCCTCCTACGAGTGTCTGACAAACAATTAATCCTTCGAATACGGAACTAAGCGATAGGGCCCTCCCAACACAAATGGTTACTATTGGCCACAATTTTTTTTTATTTGTATAATACGTTTAAGTCTGCTTTTTTAGGAAAGTAAGGAATCTAGAGTTCCATTCTATTCTCAATTATAATATAAAATTTTGGATTTGTCTCCCATCTAATGTTTGAGGTCTTTACTGGAACGAAACACGTTTTGAACAATAGGTGGAGTTTAAATTCGTTTGATATATGTCCTGAGAAAGCTTCTAAAATGACAAATTCCCCTTCGGACACGACATTAAACAGTAGACCCCTTCCATACGTGTAAAGAATATAACACGCACAACACGAATTACTGTGAGAAGCTAGGTCTTGGGTCCCCTCGACCTGTTGCGCTCATTTACTTTGTTTAGATATATTTTCATAGATTACAGATGTCCCACATTTACTCATAAAAAATATTCCCAAGCTTGTGCACAATTCAAATGTAAACGGTTAAACTATTTATACAACCAAGTTTCCCAACTTCCTTTTAATAAAATTCTGTATAAATACTAACACGAACTCTATTTATTTTCAGTTAAAAAGACGATACGTGCTATATTTTGGCCTTGTGAAATGTTTCGTTTGATGCCAGAGCCGACAAAAGCTGTCTAAAAGGAAAACATCGAAAACATTTCAAAAACAATACATAACTCACTTAACAAATAATAAATTGTGCCGTTAAATCACCTCTACGTTCTATCTAATCATTAAATCTAATGATATTAAAGAAGTAATAATAATAATCAGTTCCAGATAATTAAAATTTAATTATGAATTAAATACAAAAAAAAAGGAAATAGTCAACGTCTTCAAACTAGTAAAAACGGAACAACAAAAAAGAAAATACAAAAAAAAAAACAACTGCAAACACAAACAAAATATTATCATAAATCCATAATAGTTTAGAAATATGTAATAACAAAATTAAAATCCCCAAGGAAAACCAACACCCCATCACAAAACATCTTTATTATTATTATTATTATTATTATTACTGTTATACTTTCTTAAAAAAAATTTTAAATGAAAGAAAAATAATGCAGAAAAATAGATCAAAAATCCTATTAACAAGTGTTATCTCCGTGATAAATGAAAGTCAGAATGTTTCGGTATTTTTTCACATTTCATTACCCCTATGCTCATTATCCTTGTAAGAAAAACAAAAAAAAAAAACACAAATTAACTATTCCGCCATATAGTATGTTTTTAATACGCAAACAAGAAAAACCAAAAATCCAGTTTAATAAAATAATAAAACAAAAACAGATAACTGCGCCAAGAAATTCGAGTTATGATATTTAAAAATAAAAGAAAGAAAAACAAAAACTCATTTAAAAACACGTTTTCTCGCCACATTTAAAATAACATAATTTTTTTTTATATTCTTATTTTGTTCTGTCATAATTTTGTTTTCTATTATTTAATTTTTTTTTAATAAAATCGACAAAACTACCAAAGCAAAATAGTAATTTACAACTACTCTAAGAAAACAAAAACAAAAAAAAAATCATCAAGTTAGAAAAAACAAGCTAAATAAATAATACTGCCGTGAAAAGATCGTAAAAAAATCAGATTATATATATATTACTAAAACCAAATAAAATAAAATTAAAAGAAAACAAAAAAGTAAGCAGCAACAGTAGTTCTATACATTAATACTATAGCTAACATTGATTTATATAATTTAAGTATAACAAATTAAAAACTACAAGAATACATGCAACTAACGCAAAATCTTTACAGGAACTTGCGTTCATTCTTCATACACTCTTCTATTTTGTTTGTCTCTTATGAATGTTCATTTTAACTATACATATATATATATACATATATATATATATATATAAATATATATCTGACAAAGAAATCTTAAATAAGCTTTAACTTCAGCTAGAACAAACAAAACAAAAACTTATTAGGAACAACAAAACAAAATCAAACACTACTAAATACTAAATAGAAAAATAGTTGAAAAAATATTTTTTTTTATTTTTTTGTTTTTTGTTTTTGTTATCTTCTAACTTTATGAGTAATAAAAGGGATAAGAAATAAGTTGCATATATGAATAAAATAGAAGGACTCAAAGAGAATTTAGTTTCGTTTGATATTAAAATTTAATTTAAAATAATTTTTATTTGTGATAATTTCTTTTGGATTTAAAGAAAGAAAAAATAAATTAATTCCACCAAATTAAACAAAACTAAATTGTAAATATATAAAATTTCTATTTACAATATATACTTATATAACAATATTATAATAATGCGTTGGCAAGGAGAAGGAAACAATAAATACTCGCAATTTTCATTTCATTTTGCAAAATAATTAAAAAAAAATACACACACACAACAAACCAATGAATCTTATTTAATTTCTTTAAACTTTTCAATAAATGCAATATTAAGAGATATGATAATGTGAATTTAATATATATTATAAATTTCCTGTTTAAATTTAGTGCTTTTATTTATTTTTGCTTTTTTTATGATATTCTTAACTTGTCCCTCAATCATTACATGTTTGGCTGAGTATGTTGGTGTAGCTAGTTAATTGCTAATAAAACGGCTTCGAGAATTAAATAGATGTAATCCTATCGAAGTGCAAAAATGCTTCTAGATCTTTCCTATTTTGATGGCCTTTGGTGTTTTCCAAATATATATCATTCTGAGAATTTGTTATGAATGGTACGACCCACCCACGGTTCAAAATATAGAACATAGCTTTAAACGAATTTGTAAATTTATTTATAAAATTGTGCAGCTGAGACAAGACCTCCTAGCAAGGTATCTATTTCCCAAATACCCAAGAAGCATTTTTGAACGACGATATAGGCCAGGTATCTCTCGAAAGGTAAATGGTTTCCTTGTGTGTTGCCACTACAGAGAAACTAATGCCATTTATGTACCGCAGTATAAGAAAGGGAGAATTGGAATTAGTTAGACCATCAAGGGGGTCTTTACTCAAGTAGGGTAATATTAAATGCAATTACAAGGGATTACCTGACTAACTCTGGCATGACGAAGATGAGATTCAAAATTATGGAAATGTGCACTCGAATTGTTCCAAATTAGACTTGAGTTACCTAGAGCACTAATTGGACCCATTAAGCCCATTATCAAGATTTAACGTGAAATATGAAGAGCTTAAAGATGTTTCCCAAGAATTTGAATAAGAGAAATATTTCTTTATTCAACGACTAGTGAACATATTTTCAAAATGTCAACAAAATATTTAAATAACCAACAAGAAGGATTACAGTTTAGGAAACGTGCAATCAAAATATAGCCCAAAAAGTCCAGTTCCGATGAAGAATCACATAAATGACACATTATTTTCAAAAGATGCGAGTGTGTACTACGATTAATCTAACGGATAAGTTTTGAATACCCAAGTTATAATAAAACCTATTTCTCTACCCTAAACGTTTCTTTAAAAAACAAAAAAAAAACGCGAGGGTTTCTAATTAAAACAATATACTGACACATTTCAGATTAAAATATCTTTTCTATTACTATATGCTATTATTTCTTTTACTATTGCAATTATATCTTAAAGAAAAATAAAAATTTACCAATTTTTGCATGAAATATATTTTTTTACTCTATATTTGTAAATTACACAAATCCTGGCTCTTAATTTTTATGCCAAACCTTAATTGTAAATACGGAAAGCATGTTTTTTTGCCTAACTTATCACAACTGCTATAATATAATATTTTTGCAAATTTTTCTATACGGCCCAATGCAATAATATATTTGAAATAAAATAAAACAGAAAATAATCAAATAAATAAATAAATAAAACAAACAAAAAAAATACAAACCGCTGGCCAAGTTATGGTTGTGGAAATCTCGACCAATTTTCTTTAAGCAACACGTTACTATTAACACAATAAATAAATAAGTTTATTTTTCCTTATAATGGCAATCTTTCTTTTTTTTACGCTAAGTATAACAGGAGATAAAAAAAACAAACAAAATATATAAGAAATAAATACATTTAATATATATTTTGTAAAACGAAAACATAATAAATGCATACGCTACCCAGCTTAAAACAATAAAATTTATAAACATTTTGCTTATGTCCAACAAAAAGAAACATTATTTCCACTTTTAATTCTTTTTTTGTTTTTCCTTTTCTAAAAAATAAAAAACTGGTAAAAAAGTACAAATATATTACTAAAACTCAAAACAATATTAAAGCAAACGTAAAAACAAATTGAAAGTTTTTTTTTTATTTTTATTTTTGAATAAGAGAATTATTTCAGTTACAAATGAAAATATTGCTACACAAAGAAAGAGAAAATAAAAAAAAGTAAAAAACACAATAAATACATATTTTCCCTCGGAAAATAAAGAAAATATTTTCAAATACATCAAAAAAAAATTAAGTGACTGCATAAGAATAAAACAAAAGCCACATTTAAAATAGCAAATGGAACGCTCTTATGATTTTGGTAATATATAAACATAAAAAAAAAACATATTTAAATAAATAAATAACTAAATTATACGAGAACAATAGATTAAAGCATTTACAATTTAAATAAAACAAATAAATACAAAAGTGTTAATAATCTTTTAAACAAATAAAAAATTATTAATAAAATTTCAAATATTCAAATTAAGTTCTTCGATATCGACAAATATACATATATGTATAATTAGCAAAAACAAATATATGTATATACGGTTTTTTTTACCTCAATTTCTATTTCACAAATAAATTGTTTTGTGTATATTTATTTGTATATGGACTGACATATATTATGATTTATATAATAATAATGACTAGATTAAACGCAAGCTTTGAATACCGTCCACATTAAGAAATCTTTTTTAGGTGCAGCTTTATTTGTTTATTTTTTTGCTAATTTTAATTATTATTATTAAAAACAAAAGATGTAACATCCAATCGTTGCATATGTGCATATCGAAGAACGAAAATTGAATTTGCTTTCCTAACAACATTTAATTGTAAAACTTCTACAAAAAAAAGAGTTAATCCATTACTCGTATATAAAACATTGGACACAGGATACGACGAATTGCGAAATATATCAGTATTTGACTGGAACTTGGTACTTAATTTGTTAAAAACATTTGAAAAGATTGTTTGATTAGTTTCGAGTATGTTAAAATAGCTGCCCTTACCGAAAAACAAATCAAGAGTGTACACTTTGTGTTAGCGACTCTTGAAACATACAAACTTAATCAGTCCAAACCAAGTATGACTATTAGTTCCGATTAGTAGCCAGTATTCACGATTGACATTATCAAAAATTAAATCACATCTCAACAGAGAGTCGAAAGACTACCAGGAAATTGTTCAGTGGAATTGCAAGTTTACTTTATATTTGTTGAACCTATTTGCAAAAGTAAAGTGTTACCATGTCATTTTTAGCCCAAAATAAGACTGGTACTAAGTGTGATTAATACTACGTAAACGGAATGTCAAAAATATTTTGTAAGAGTTTACTGCTAAGTTTAGTAAGATTGATCGAAGGACCAATTATACCTTCTGCTCAATAGATCCAGAGTTGGTTATGCCACAGTTTTTATCCAAGAAAGAGGATATTTTTGCGTTTTTGTTGTCGACTTATGAACTTTTCATAGTTTCTAGACATGAGAATCACAAAATCATGGAACTATTAAGTGTATTTAATGTGGACTGCTTCTGAACAGATTTTACCTTCATTAGCTACATATGTATGTACATCCCCCAGTTCAAAAAAGTCTTTTAACACTCATATGTCCCTAAATCTGTAATAAAGATAAAAACCTGAATCTTGAGATCAATCAGATTGGATCTACTAAAAGAAACAAGATATTCTCTTTCCTTAAAAATATTTGCATGTAAATATGAAAACGTGTGTCACAATTTAAATAACAATTTCGAAGTGAAGTAGTTAAATGTTGTCAGGTCAGCATTCCTATTAATAAAATACAAAAACAAAAATTACCAGATAATGTATTTTACACAGTAAATATGTAAAAAATGTAAATAAAACAGTTTATTGATTTTAATTATCTATTCTCTTTCCGTTTCGAAATTCTATTTTACTTCTTAATGCAAATTATTAGTTTTTCTGCTACAAGCGGCGTATAGACGTGTTTTTCTTTTTTTATTTAAATCAAAAAATAAAACAAAATCACTATGAAATTTTAAATATCGAATATTTTTTACTGGATTGGATAATTTGCCACAAAAAATGGAGGATATTAATTCAAAGTAGTTAAATGAAAATTGTAAAAACAAAAGAAAAAAAAAATCAACAACAAATCCGTTCAATGAACAAATTTAAATATTGTAAATGAGAAATCAATAATTGTGTACCTTAATATCATAAAACGTTTTTATGTTAAATTTATATATTTATTTTCAAAAAAAAACAAAAAGTGAAATTATTTTTGAAACTAAGTTTGTAACATAACACCAATATAAAAATAAACAAACAAAATCTTAAATAAGTGTAGATAATGAAAATAAACCAAAAAAACAAAAAAAAAATGAGAAAACAAATGTGTATAAAATTTTAATACATTTTAGTATTACTTTAACATATAATAAAAGTTATAATATAAAATAAAAATAAAAAATAACCCCGAGAATAATGATAAAACAAAACGACTTAAAAATAAATATTTTTTTCTTATAATTTCAGTCTACCATTGTTGTTTTTTTTTTTTTTTGTTTTTGTTTTTTACTTTTCAGCTTATCTAAATAAAAGTCAATTAGTTTTAGAAATAAACAAAATTAACAAAAACTATAGTTACGTTAAAACCATAAAAAAAATATAATCTTTCCATGAATTTCAATTTGTAGAAAATCAAGAAATCGCTGATATAAATATAAAATAAAATTAAACAAAAAATGCAAATATCAGAAGAACTATCTTATTTTATCTAATTCCAAACGTATTAAAAACAAATAATATTAAATCAATTAAACAATACAATAAAGAAAATAAAGAAAAAAATATAAGACAAATGTAAGATATAAATATCGCGGGGGTTAGAAATAAAATTACCTTAAAAAATTCATTTATTTTAAAATTTAAAAAAGAGAAAAACCAAAAAAAAAACAGAAATCAAGCCTAGTGTAATTTATGTTAAAAAGGAATGTTTAGAGTATTCAATGTAAATTTTACTCGTCTCGATATATTAAAACAAAACAATTGTTAAATTTTCATTGAATTTTAAATGAATATTTTTGTTTTGATTTGTTTATTTTTATTTTATGTTTATTTTTTCTATAATATTCAGGACGATAGATAGGTAAACGATATGTGCAAAAGTTGTGGTGGATTTCAATTTTTTTTAACCAAACAAAAAAAATTGGATCGCATATAATTATAATTCTCTATAAGATTATACCTAAAATATTTATTTTTTAAGCTTATTTTTTTATGTATGTGTATATACCAAGGTAAGACTACTTAAAGCTACTACTCTCAAGTGATCCACATAAGTTATTAAACTTATTATTTTACTATTACTTTTCTTTTTATTTGAATTCTAATATTTTTTTTCTTTTATATAATAAAAGAATACAAATCCTCTACGAATAAAAATAAAAAAACAAAAAAGATTAACAATAAAATCAACAATGTGAAATGAAGCCACAACCGATGTTCTGTGGAGTATAAATGTGTTCAAATTAATTAATTACATTTAATGTAATTGTAGAAAATAATATTGTAAAAACTGTAAATACATTAAAATTAAAAAAAAAAAACATTTTTTTCCGTTTATACTTTTATTTTTTGTAATGTTTTTCAATTATATTCTTTTGTTGTTAATTTTTTTTATTTTTGGGCGATTAAAAATCGGTGTTTTTTTTTTATTGTTAAAAACATATAAAAACAAAATGAAAATGATTTTCCTGTTAATGCTTAAATTGAATATTGTTATTTTTGTTATAAGTAAATTAAGATTCCTTTTAAATTGTTTTATTTTTATTAAATTTAAAAAAAAAAGAAAAGATACATTAAATTAAAAAGAAAAAAAGTACAATTTTGAGTTTTCTTATTTTTGATATAATAAAAAAAAATATACAGAAATTATGGAGAAACTATTGGTATGTTCTACTTTTTTTATTTTCGAAAGCTTTGCGTTTCATCATTTTGTTGAATATTTATTCGAGATTTCTATAGTATACTAGGTGCTTGTTAGTTTAATATATAAAGAAACAAAAAATTATTAGGACATTGGTCGCACCAGTTTTTGATGTTCAAAAACAGATCATTATTTTCAAGTTGATGGTTTTATTTTTTACCAAAATTCAACTTATTCTTCGCTGAGTCGAGTTTGCCATTTTGATGCTGAAACGACAGATGAAGTGCCACAAATTCTTAGTATCTGCAAAGGAAATTAAAAACATTTTAGCCATTTATGTACATCGGGTGATATGTTTATACGATATTATTCATATTGAGTGGATTTAAGCTGTCCATTAGGTGTACATATTTTGAGAGCTTAGAACTGCAAAGAAATGTGTTCAGATTTCATCAGCGTGATAGATCCAAAACATATATTAACCAAACATCATTGGCATACGTCGAAACATAGATACATATTTAGGTATGACATTAAAATCTTCAAACACTATTGGAAGCATTTGGACGTGAATACATACTAACTAATATTTAAGATTTAAACTTAAAAATGATACTTAATGTCTTAAATATGCAGAATGTTTTCTACATGTTTCGTAATACGGTTTAGAGTTATTTCAACCAAAATGCTCCTTGAAGAGATACATTGTGCAAAGATCGTCTTGGTTTTCTGATGGATTTATCAAATTCGCAAAGAAATTCTTAAATATCCTTAGCGTAGCAATTAGCGTGTGGAAATCAGTTCTTGTGTACCAAAAAATATTTCTATACTGACATAGTTCTCAATCAGATAAATTAGCCAGAATTGGCTATGTTACGATCTTGATTTGAACGGAAATGATTCGATGGAAAGGTTGGATATACATATACTACAAGGTCTACCAGTATCAGAAGTTTTTGGTCAGAAGTTCTGCCTGTTTTTCTTGTCACTTTTTTAGATAGAGGAATGTAACGTACCTAAATCATGACACCTCTATCTGCTATTAAAATAAGCTTAATAGAAAGTCGTGAAATAGAATCATAGGACACGATTTTAATCGATCAACCATGTGCCAGTTCATCAGTCTAGCTCTAGGCATCACTTCAAAACTACAAGTCACCTTATAAGTCGTACTCGCTCTTTTTTCAGTTACAGGAACCAAGTTTTTTTTGCTTTCCATGGACGTATTATATGAACGACTTAAGCTACAAGGCTTGAGGTAGTTTTAAATGTGCCTTGCTTACGCTTACAATTTGGAAAAAAAGGTTGAAATACCGATGTGTGCTCGCATAAAAATCGCAGTGGAACAGCAAAAAATATTCGATTGGATTCAAAATATAAAGTTTCATTTGCTGAAGGTCTAGTTATTAGGAAGGCTACAGACTGCAGTGTTTATTGTGACGTTTATTTTTATTGTTTAAGTCTAAAAAGCATTGCAAATTCTATCATTATAGATAGTTAGTTGAATAGGATTCAATTCGTTATGTAGTTAGTACTTTGTGGAATTGTCATGTTTCTTGCAGCCTCGTTTTGCAACAAAAGCCTCATCGTTTTTATCTTATGTGATGCTTAGTTTTCTTTAAATTCAGATGAAGAAAAGGGTTCCAAACTTACATGCCCATATGTTCACATCTTCCACATAACCTAAGTACTACTCCTAACGCTTTAAAATTGTGAAGACTAAAAATGCTAAGCGAGACCAGGGGGTTAGTTTTTAAATTTTTTGTTTTTTTAAAGTTTTGAAGATACATCAAGCAAGGTTGGTTATAGTACATATCTGTCCATCAATTCTGTGAAAATATATAAATGTTTGTTTGTGTTTACTTTAAATATCAACTTGTCAGTATTTAGGAGTTGTACTGCTGGTTGTTTCAGGCTCAGAACTAGGCCTCTAGATTTTCAACAAAATCTTGAATGAGTTACCTACTACTCAGACAATTTTAGTCCAGAAATTTAAAATGAAAGAAAACAAACACAAATGATGGATTAGAATATAATATGGTTCTTTTATTTTTGCGGGATACATTTTACAACAGACGGCACAAATCATATAAATAAAAAACTCATCCATAGTTTAGCAATGTTTTAAAATGAAATTAAATTTTAATTATATTTTGAATTAATTCAATGCATGTCTACATGTTAACAATTTATATATAAAAGTACTAGTAGAATCCACCAACCATATGTCTTCTTTTCTCAGTCATTTATGTATATTAACAGTAGGCAATTGTGATCTTTGCTAGCGAACAATAAAACGTTTATTAGAATTTGTCTATTAATTATGAAATCATTCTTACTTCTAGGTAATATCGTTGACTGTACAGCATAGTATGTATGTACTGAGTAAAATTAATTAGAGTTCAATCTCTACTTAACTTAAACAACAAACAAACACATGAATAATTCTTTTTTTGATTTTCCAACAAGAAAAGAAAAACAAAACAACAATTCTTGTAAAATCGCGGTGCTGTAATGAACTGACCAATTTTACTCCGTCCGTAGGATCGTTTACTAACATAACGCAGAATTTTTTGTTTGTTTTGTTTTTTTTTTTAATAATGTTTTTTATTTTATTTCGATTGCACCTATTCTTTATTTTTTATTTTTGTTTAGTTTATTCATTTTAATGTGTAAACTAAAATGATATAATTAGCAGCATGCTAAGAGATCAACCCCGGTAGTAGTTTTAATGTAGAATTAATGCACGAATGATGGTATATATCTACATTTCTTGATTTTATACGTTTTCCACCCTTTTCTGTAAAAAATTGTCATATACATATGTATAAATTAACTTTCTCATTTTGCGATCCTTAAATATATTTAAACAAACTACATATTTACGTATTATATACTTTGTAATTTATTTATTTATTCCTTTTGTGTATTCAGTAGAAATCGATTTTTAAAATAGAAAAGCTCAAAATTTTAAATTAAAAAGAGAAAAAAAAAAACAAAACAAACGTAAAAAAAAATACACAAAAAAGAAAAACGACAACCAAACAAAAACGCTTACAAATAGATTATGAATTAATTTATAAAATATACATAAACATATAAATATACATAACATATATTTTTTCAGAAATTAATAAACAAAAAAAATAAATAAAAAAGACATTGTAAATAAATTGAAATTATATATAGTAGTAATATAAATGTGCATACGGTAAAAAGTATGTATTGTATAAAATGTAAATAATCGTTAGCACTTTTAATTTAGTTTTTATTATTTTTTTGTTCTTTTGTTTTTTGTTTTTTTTTTTTCTTAGGTTATAAAACAAAAATCTGCGGATAATATATAAGTAAAAATAAATGCTTGCTTTTCTAAATTTAAAAATGAAAAACATATTGATAAAATTTTTCATTTTATTTAAAAGAAAAAAATTTCATAAAATATATATGAATACTGCGACTTTTCGTATATAAATGCATATCAATTGAAGTATTTTTTTTTTATGTTTTTTCAATTAAAAAAAAAGTTTTAAAAAAACTTTCATGCTGGTTCTTCATTGACTTTTTCAAAAAAAAAATAATAATAATTAAATTTTTTGATTTTAAGAAATCAACATATCGAATTTCTTTTATTCATTTTGCATAAACAAAATTACATGTCTTGCGGAAGTGGCACTACCTATTTATGTACGGTTAAAGGGTAAACCAGACAGTGATGAATTAATGTTCTTCTTAATCCGATGTTAGGTGGAAACAACGTCCCCAAAATACCCAAAAAAAGCTTCCTCTCATTCAAGTTAATTTCGATACAATAATACGAGATAATGATTGCGTTATTGTTTATTGTGTTTATGCCCATTATGATCGAACATTTTTTAACAAAACTTGGATCCAACTATTGTTGTAATTATTTTTGTCTTAAACCTATTTTACCCTTTGAAATAAACTTTTTGCAATACTGTACTCAAGACAGACTGGGCTAGGATTCACTTGACTAACGAAGTTTTTTCGTTAAATGTTGTCACTTACTACACCTAGCTTTACTTTTGGCTATGTGATCGATATTTATTCATCCACACATCAAATTTTTGATATTTAGAAACCTATCTAACTTTAGATTCACCTTCCTAAGCATAGCTTGAGTGTCAATTACCTACTTACCTATTTGCAAGGAATCAGTAAACGCAGTCAGTGCATTTTCTGTGCACTACAACTAGACAGATTGACTTTTTGCTTGTCTCCTAGTTTTTTGGTGGTAGATTCTACAGTTATTTCATTCAACTAAAGAACAGAGAATTCAATTTAAAATTAAAAAGTAAAAAGTTATAGCTACGACTTTTATTTTCAGTTTCAGTGCCCAACCTGTCGAGCGATCTTACAATAGTTTATACAGAATTTAGGTCGAACGCAAAAATTCGTATTACACCTTAAATTTTAACAATAACTTAAGTAACTTGATCTACTTGAAAATAACAATAGTAACCGGATAGATACATATCCGAATTCCAAATACCCAAATTCCAGGAAGTCTACACTCCAACTACTACTCAATATTATCTTGAATCTTATATATTTAGTTCTTAGCCATTTCTTTTGAGTTTACGACTACAACCAATGGTAGTTTTTTCCGCATATCGAATATTGGAGGCTGAATATGTTTTAAAAAGTATTGCTTTGTGTGTTGAAACTCAATTTAGATCAAGTTTTGCATTATCTGGTCAATAGAATTTGGTACGAATTTGGAACTAAAATATTATAATCACTGTGCATTTCAAGCAGATACATATATAACCGACAAAGTGCGACCAAAAGTAGCAGTTGCCAAATAATGTACATATTATAATGAGAAATGTCTTCCGCCAGTTAGTATTCTTCTTTCGTCCACCCATACATGAATATATGAATATAGTCTGAAGTTTGTCTCCTTCTCACAAAGACTCATTTCGATCAATAATGAAGTAAATAAATATCTTCCTTTGACCATAATGTACTGGAAAACCCTATAACCGCAACAAAATACATACACGAATACGCACAGTATGGTACAGATTCTTTTATTTTAGGTTTTCTGTTTTATTTTGATTTTTGTTTATCAACTTAAATAATAGTTAACAACAATTTAGTAAAAAAAAACAAAAATCTACGAAGTCACAAAAGACGAATTGAAACTTGAAACAAAACAAACAAAAAATAAAGAAAAAAAAAATTAATTAACTATTAAGTTTTTACTCATCTCTTCCTTGCTTTTTATTAAGAAAATAAAAAAGTAACGTCAATAAATTATATGAAACAAAAAACAAAATCAAGTGTTAAATCACTCTTATTAAATTTTAATACCTGTTTCATTAGCTTACAAAAATACAAAAACAAAATGAAATAAAAACAACAAAAAAAAGTAAAAAAAAAACTTAAGTAATCACACCCAAATACACTCAAAAGAATACGCCAAATTTCATGATTTTCTAAATTACATGATTTTCTAGAATTTACAATGATGAATGATTAAAGAAACAAAACAAATTTAAAACGATTACACAGATACATTATCTTAGTATCTCCAGCACTATATTTTTGAATGCTTGGCTTAACTTACGAACAAGCAAACAGAAAAAAAAAAACAAAACCAAAATTTTTCTACTAATTTCCCTTAAATTAAAAAAAAAAAAAACAAAAAGAAAAACAAATGCAATAACATTATAAAGCCGAAAAAATTCGAATCGTACGTCGACGCGCTGAATATGCTAAAAACAAACATATATATATGTATATGTATGTATATATACATATATGTGTACACATATATAAAGAAAAAAAAACTTATCATTAGCAACAAATTTATTATTCAAAGACTGGAAATAGTAGTAATATTAATTTAAAAAAATAAAATAAATTAAAAGAAAAAATATTAAAAATATATTTAAAAGAAAATGCAATTAAAAACGCAAAATAATTAAATTTTCATTCATCGAATGAATAGGTTTTTTCGTTTTTTCGTTTTTTTGATTTTATTTGAGTTTTCAAAAACCTAAACTTAATAAAAGTACAATCCGATTGTCTTGATTTTTGTTTTTCAATATCGCATTCAATATACATATATATTAAAAAAAAAAGTAAGAAAATTCAATTGGTTAACAAATTTCAAAATCATAGCCTATTTACGAAATCATTCGAACAAGAAACGACGACATTTCTACTACATAATAACCATTATATCAATTGATTCAATGAGATGCATAGTTATATTTAAAAATCAAATATGAATACAATTAAAACTAACTAACATGGCATATAATGTAGAAATAGAAAATCGGATTTTAGATGGTGTAATTTAAAAAAAAAAAAAAACAAAATATATGAAATAATGTCTTTTCGCATAAAAGATGCAAGCATATTTCATCCTTTGACAGCGTATTTCCAACTGTATTTTTGAGTAAAAATAAATCAGTAAAAATCAAACAACAAAACGAAAATCAAAGCAAAAGAAACAGTCGGAATTCGAATAAGTAAAACTTTTGCAAAATAAAAACCAACAAAAAACAACATCATTGACAAGAAATAAAAAAAAAAACAAAATCATTATAGAAAAGTGCATTCGATAAAAAACAAAAACCAAAAACAAATCATTACAAAAATTGATTAATAATTACGAAAAGAAAATAAGTAAAAGAAAAAAAATCTAAACTAACATATTTATTTTTTTTTTAACTAATTTAATGTAAGAAATTTAATAAAAATTAAAATGAGAATACAATAATGCGTACCGCATACAAATTATAAATATTAAAATGAAACAAAATAAATAATAAATTTATTATAAAATATTAAGCGCCAGATAAAAAACAAAATAAATAAATTTTTGGATAAAAAAAAAATAATATAAATTATTATTTGAAAAACAAAAAAATAATATATATTATATATATTATAATTATTATTATTAATAAATACCGTTGTTAAGATTATAAAATGTTTTATAACCGTTAAAAATCGCTGCGAATAAAAATCAATCCACACATTCCTCTATGAAAAAATAAATTAAAATATACAAAGTGTTTTATTTCTAATCGTGTTTGCCATTTAATCATGGAAAGAATTCCTTGATAAGGCTAAGAGTTTCCTGTGCGCCCGTGATAAATTTCCAAAACGTTATCACAACCCAAGGAATAATGATAACAGTGGAATTCCAAAATGGTGCTAAATTGTCACCACCGAAAACTAAATCCCGAATTTAACGAAAATAGATTTAGATTTACGAAGAGTATCTCTACCGGTATTTATGATTTATATTGGCGTTCTCTGTCAGATAGATTCTATCACAGCTAATAATATTTTTATGACGCTGCTCACACAGGATTGACGAATTGGATTTTTTTTCAACATTCGCTTATTCAGATTCCTGTCTGAACACTTTCGCGGATATTTTTTAAAGTATTAGTGGTTGTGGCCAAATGAAATTACTTAGGTTTTAACAAAAAAAAATTTTTTAACAACAAACCTTACGCTTTTCAACAAAATTAAGCCGGTTTACTATGGTATTTCTATTGTTTACTTCATGAATTTCTTAGTTTTTAATTTCTTTTCCATCCTTTTGTAGAGTGACAGCGATTGACACTTATAGATGGACTTATAGATGTCAAATCAAAACTTCTAGATAGATCTGTGTTAATCACAATCAAAAGTATTGATGATTGCAACCATACAGCATCAAGCCAATCGAGTCAAATACTCATCTCACACAGGTATGAACGAAAGAAACAAAACGAAAGAACGAAACGAAAGAGAAGCAACGATTGACAAGCAAACCAATGCAATACAAACAATTGTGGATTGAATAATTGATTGCAGTATTGGATAGATACAATATCTCTGTCCCTCTCAATGAAAGATTAAAGGATTGCTTTAACTGAACGAAACATTTTTCAAATCAATACTTGATTGATTCGGTCAAATTTGAACGGTTGACACAGTTCTACTTCCAGGACAACATAGAATCCAGTGTTGCCGTTGACCTACCGCAGTAGTTTAGCATTACTTCAGTACATTTATATTTACCATAATTTGCCACTACTTGAATATTTTATTCGATTGAGTTTTTCGGAATATCGTAAGGTATTTGTTAACCATTGAATGAAATATATAAAATACAGTACAATAACGTTTGAAAGTGATTTTTGAACATTATTCCAAAGTATATTAAGGTCCAAAAACTTAAAACGATTTTTAAGGAAAGGAACGTTTGATGTTCATTTGCACATAGGGCAACCTGTCAAAAGTTGAACAATGTCCAAATGGAAAACATAAAATGATACAGCAAAAGGATAGAACATACACCCGTGTTGTAATAAAGGATTTTGATCTGCAATCAACATATCAGTCTGTATCAGGGTGTAACTATCTATTCATGATACGACGTTTATAACTATCGTATGGTTCTTACTCTATCTTAGTCATTTAGAATCATCTGTGTAGCTATGAAATGCCCACCTTAATGTAGCATACTATATTTCTTTCTTTCTATGAAAAATGACAAATGGCAATCTATGAAATATCGCTCGTGGAGACACAACCGATTGAACAATACACATTCAAACAGACTGCAAGATTTTTTGAAATTCATACTACGTTGATTCGTTGTTAAGTGAAGTTGTGCGGCGGCATAGTCCTGGAACAATAATTTTATTTTTAAACATTTAATAATTGATTTTGAAAAGTGAAGAGTCCAGAATTTTGTACTTATGTAAGTTTTTTAACAATTATTAATTACACATTTGGCTTATACCGTACACATACATATGTATGTAGTTTTGGATTTTTTTTCTTCTATTTGACCGTTAAAAAAGTGCAAGATTTAAATTTTACCTATAGGTATACATACATATGTACATCCGTATATAGTATCTACATACATATGTGTGTTGAAAAAAGTTTTTCTACTTAACTCTTGTATAACGCAGTAGTTAGATACTCAAGCAACAGTGCATTATACAAACATGTGGATAATATGTACGTTAATGGGTTACATTTTCCACAAAAAAAGGAAATTGCATGTACATTTTTTACTTTGTTTTTAGAAAAAACAAACTGAACTATAACTACGGGACACGTGAATGTGGTATGAGGGGATTGCCCGGGACACAGTTAATTCCTTTTTTATAAATATTACGTTAGATGAGGGTTTTCTTTTCAATTTTTAAGGGCGTACTTGTACTTTTTTGGTTATTTAGCATAACCGTGCTCAAGATGAGCCTCTTCATATGTCCTTACGTATATAATATACATACATATATACATATGTATCCATGTACATAACATTTGAAATGATTTCGTAAAAATTAGCAGTGAAGTTGTACATAAATCCTTCTAAAAGACAAATGTCGAAAATTAGATTTTTTTTGATTTTTAATATCTGAAGTGAAAGCTGCTTATCACGAATTTCGAAAATGTTATTTGGTATTGCATAATGTAGATACATATGTACATAGATACATTGTTATAGAAATAACCTATCGTACGGGTTTTCACCTATTAATTTTGTAGGGGAATCCCCGAATAAAATGTGTATGTAATACGATCTGCTACTTCAGCGTTTTCAATAGAATATCATTTACTGCGGCTTTTTAAATTTCTCTGAAAAGAAAAAAACGATATAAGAATGATTGTCAAGAGTATACACGTTATGTACTACATATGTACATCTATATAATAAATCCTTCGTTTTTGGGGGTGCAAAGAGCTTTTATAAGTACATGATGAATTATGCTCCAAATTTGAAGTTAACAAATCGAAATTTACAAGTATTTCGTATGAAATTTCTATCCGTTCAACTGTGACTCCAAAGTGTAAGCGGTTAGTTTGTTTGAGATAGATTTTGAGATTTTGATTAATTGTTGTGACAAATTTTACTTTTAATTTATTTTTGCATAACTTTCAGCCTTTATTATGGATTTTAAGCATACTAACTTCGTTTTTTTTTTTTTGGAAATCTGATTTACATATAAGGCTTCCATTATTTTTATTTTATTTATTTTTGATAAAGATAGTCCAATTTCTTTTTTCTCTCAAGTTTGGCGCAAAGGTGTTCGATGAGATCGATGGCAGGTAATAGGGCGGTGTTGTCATTCCCGAGGACGGTATTACGTCTTGTTTAAAGATATATGTATGCAATCTGATCCTAGACCCGAATTCCGTGCATTATTTTTGAATTTCTCCACCAAATTGGAGACTTATTTTCAGCATATTCTAAAATTGCTTAAAAATTACCTTTCTAGCAGTTCTGCTGGTAACCAAACGGTTCGGATTGCATCTGTGTCACCGAAAATTACGAACTTTCAAAAGTTTTGATTAGTTGTTTTAATAGACTATTCGGTAAAAGTAAGTCGTTTCTTTTTGATAATTTCAGAAATGAAAAGTGTGTGACATACAGTTCTGCTCTCATTAAGAGCATGAGATTTTAAAACCGTCTTACTAGCGATGGGTAAATGCAAACAAATCTCACAACTTTTTAAAAATGTAATGCGACTCACGATGTATTCGATCTCAGAAGAAAACATTCGATTCGAAGCGGGTAAAATCGAATAGAATCAAGTAGAATCATAGAAATGTGTTTGCTGTCAGATGAATTTCCTTCCTACAACACAATTATTACAATTCCATATTTGATTGTTTTAAGTCGCATTTATTGATCATTTTGGATCTCTCTATGATAAGTAACTATAAATTGCTTATGGATTTATCAATGCAAATGTTTTCCTTTCGCGAACCGGCATAAGAATAAGCTTTTGCTGGTAAAATCTTTTAGACGTCAAAAGCAAATGCAAATGAGATCTGACAGATATGTATGACAGTTTTCATAAATCAATGCAAAGAAATTTCCTGCACTAAAATTCGTACCATGGGGAAACTTTCATTCTGTCGTGAGCCCTCTTTTTTTATGAAAAACTACGAAACTTTTGTTTATTCGAACAGGATTTCGTAGATTTCCGTGAAAATTCGTTGCTTTGGGACATAAGTGGTACAGTATTACGAATCTTTCGGAATGGTTGGTTCAAGCTTTTGGTACCCATTAAAAGACGCTCAAATAATTAATGATTTTCCATAATTTTGAACAAACCTACTCCACTTTTAAGGGCGTTTTAAAAAAATAACAAATTCAAATCAACTTACAAGACCTCACGAGTAGGAAGACTAAGACTTGTATCTTGAACAGGCTGTCATTTCAAAAGGATTGTTAGTGAAAGAAATGATATCCTTCTTTTCTGTTGGTAAAATCCCCACACTTTATGCACAAACATTCGTAGATTGTGAAATTTCAAGAGGTGGGTGTAAAATTACAAAAAAAAGTAACAAGTAGCAAAGTTTCCTCACTATTTAAAGTCAAATACAAATTAATAAAAAACAAAAAAATATACATACTTATATTCAGCAATATGATAGATTTTATAAATTAGTCAAAAAAAACAATCCTTGCATTAAAATTCGTAGAATGGGGCAATTACTTACTCTCTTGTTAGCACTCCCTTATACGGAATACGCTGCTTTGGGAGGGGAGGGTACACGAACAGATCTATTTTGATCACTCTATGACAGGCTTACATAACGTCCTAGCTTAATCAGAGGTATAGAGGACGCTCCTCGCCTCATGGAAGACAGGCCATTCTGATAATTTATTAAAAACAAATATGGAAGTACATACGTATAATACACAGATACATTACATGTTAATTGAAACAACACATGAAAAATCGAGTCATCGAGTCTTCCTGTCCATTACAAGTACAAAAAAGATCCCGCTTGCACATGATGTGATACATACTGCTATACACATTGTATGCTTACAAATCATAAAGATATTTGCAAACTGTGTGGGCTAAATTTCTCATGAAATAAATTCAATCTGATAAAAACGCTGAGAAAATATTCTCGTATTACCATTGATATTCAATACGATCCTCAAACCCTTTGTTGTAGAGAAATACTCAAAATTTGATGCGAATTGCTGTCTATGCAAATTTGATTATGGTTATCATTAGTCTCATTGCCTTGTTTTGAAAGTTAAACATTTTTCAATCATATCTTTTTATACCCTAATTTATAGGGTATGTTAAGTATGGTTGTATACATATATTACATTCGTTGAGCAAGGAAGATCAAATTAAACATTTTTGAAATTCTCTCACTCCCAGTCACTTTCTTTCATAATTTTACCATTTTTCTTGAACTGGTGACCACGCCTACTTTTTGGGACAGATTTTTGCATATATGTAGGTAACATCATCAATTTGTTCTAATTCCTTAAAAAAAAATCCATGACATGGTGAATACACCCTCTTTTTGATGACTGCATACGAATATCATCCTCCTACTATGCTACCTATATGATTCGTTCCGAACGGATTGTAGGTTTTCTGTATGTTTTTTTTTGTCTTTGTGGATCGATTTCATTTGATCAATGTTTATCTTCGAAGATACTTTGATCGAAACAAATAAACACAAATATGTGATTAACATATACATACATAGTATATTAATCCTCTGCATTTTTTCGGTTCTCTATGCACAAAGGCTATCGGGAACTAACACCAGCAGTAGTAGCAGTAGGTGGTTTTATTTACTTTTTTTTTTTTTAATAAAAGCGGTTGATAGAAGAAAATACGATCAGGACTTTGGGTGTGACCAGATAAGAACGATAGGAAAAAAAAGTTTAAATAAAATTGCGTCTGGCTTTAGTTTGAAGCTACATTCATGGCATTATGTGTGGAATAGCACATCATTCAAATGGATGCCTTGACTTTGCTTGCAAGAGGTCGGTTCAATTTTTGATGCTACGGTCCAATATGTGCGGCGTTATTCCGGTAATGGTGCCTCGAATGTTGGGCTCGAAGTCGTTCAAAGTGGTTGACTTGTTATCGTTGACTAAGGATGCCAATTGATGAATGCTTGCCGTGAGGAGATACAGTCGGCAAATTTCGCTTTCATGGCATGAAACCCCTTCTTATTTGAACCACCGCTTGGATAGATCGATGTTGTCGAGGTCGAACTACAGAAGGTCGGTTAGCATTCCTCTATACCTAAAGCCAAAGACGGTAACGGTGTTTCTTTCCCCGTTTCGAAAGAAATACGAAACATTCAATCTTTGTGGATTCATTGATGCTTGGTCGAACACTAGTGGATTATATTCGCTCCAATAATGCTTGTTAACACACCGGGCCTTGTCCGAGAAGATGAATTTTTGGCCAAAAGCCAGATCTCGGGCCAACATTTCCGGCGCCCAATAAGCGAACTCAACGCGTTATATATGGACATCGGGCTTCAATTCTTGCTTTGACTCTCTGGCGATGCTCAGATCGCTACGGCTATAGCGGCTATGTTTTCATCATTTAGCACCAATCCCTGTCTGGTTGGTTATTTAAGGTCCAAAAGAAGGTACTCACGCTGAAACTTGTCCACGGTACGACGAATTGCCTCCTCACTGAATCCATGATGACAGCCGACCTCACGGAATTTCGATAATATTTTCTTATTATTTCCGCACGTTTGTCAAGCGTAACACGATGCATGATGGAATGGCTAACCTTACTGAATATTTTCACAGCTTGATGGCACTGGTAACTTTGACACCTGCTGAAACACAACAATTGAAAAAGTATTACTGCTATCTGGTCACCCTTTTTCAAGAAGATGTTAAAAATTGCATACACACTATCTGTATTTGTATAAATCACTTACAAAAATTTATAGTTATGGTAGTAACTCTTTTAAACTTTTCTCTGAACCCTTTTTATTTTACAGTTGCACTGCAAAAGTAAAAGAGCTAAAATCATGATTCCCTCACGTTTTCATCCGATATTCGTAAGTTAAATTTTATTTTTACTTATTTAAGTTACAATAATTGATAATATGACTTAATTCTTTTTCTCAGAGTTACTGGGATCACCTTTTTGCTGCGAGCTTTATACCAATTTCACCTTTACACTTTGCCGCACAAACTGGTGATTTAAATACAATTAAACAACTATTGAGAGAAAACCCCAGGAATATTAATGGAAAAATAGAAGAAGGCTTCACACCATTACATGTGGCTATCCAAAATAGTCAGCTAGACGTCAGCCTTTTTTTGATTAAAAATGGTGCAGACGTTAACGCTAAAGATGATCAAGACTGGACACCATTGCATAACGCAACAAATAATGGATTTTCATTGAAAGTAGTGCAGGAACTTATTGCAAAAGGCACAAATGTAAATGCAATAATGAATAAGGGTAAAATCCCTCTACATTTAGCCGCAGAGTGGAATCATTTGGAAATAACAAAACTCCTAATCGAAAGCGGATCAGATATTAAAGCTATTGATATGATGAAATGGACTCCTCTTCATTGCGCTGCATATGGAGGACATTTCGAAATCACTAAACTCTTAATTGATAAAGGGGCGGACATGGATGCCAAAACAATTAAATGCTCTACTCCTTTGCACTTTGCTGCAGATCATAACCATTTAGATGTGGTTAAACAACTTTTAAAAAGCGGCGCAAATGTTAATATTGCTGATCATACAAAATGGACTGCTTTACATTTTGCTGCTGAAAAAGGTTACGATAACATCGTAAATATACTTTTGAAGTACAAAGCTAATGTCAATGCGAGGGATAATGCTACACACGATACACCTTTACATCGTGCTGCTGCATATGGCCACATTCATATTGTCAATACCCTTGTAGAAAACGGAGCAGATATCAATGCTACAACGGATTTTAATTATACACCATTACTTTTAGCAGTAGTTAATAAGCGTTCTGAAACTGTATTTGCCTTATTAAAACAAGGTGCAATGATCGACGTTGATAATACCGAAAACTTACCCAAAAACTTAATGAAACATTGTTTCGGTAAAGACTTTAATTGCTTTTTGGAAATTATCAAAACATTCTTTGCAGAAATAAAAAAAGGCAATTATGAAATAGTTCATAATCTGATGAGAATCAAGAAGGAGAACCTTAATGAATTTTTAGCATTTCTACATGCTCGTAACAATCAAGGACAAACGTTAATACAAGTTGCTCTTTTAAATAAGCACGTAGATATTGCCAGTGCACTAACACACGCATTACGAGAAGGTAAAACACAGGAAAGTGGAACTAATCCTGATAACATTACAGGTCTTATGAATTCCTGTAACCTTTCAGGTTCATCCTAGGAGCTTGATTTTTATAACTTTTTGTACTCAAACTTACATAGCCTTTAAGGTAAACCAGCGTATAAACATTTAAAGGTTTTTTTTTTTAAGTTTTTATAATCCCAAATATGAATAACAAATCGCTTGCTATAGATTTTAAACTTTTTTTTTCTTAATAAAGTCAAATTTTGTTGCTATAAATTGATTTATTCATTTCACAAGGTGTTAAATAGTGTTAGATGAACTTTGGGAAAACCTTTGTAAGTAAACACTAGTCTGATTGGTCTACCCTTCCTTGAACTATACAATCTTCCATTTGGTAGAGGAGGCATCTTTCGATAAACCCTGAAACGTGCAAGTTTAAAACGTATTTCCATATCATAAGAGAGAAATAAAAAAGGATAGATCTGCAGTTCGATTTGATAAACTGAACTGCTGGTTTGACTAGGGCTCATGGAAGAGTTGTATCGAACTTCGCTTTGGTTCAAGTAGCTGCAATAGAGTCCATTGTGATACAACATGAATTGTAGAAGAAAATTTCTCTTTATCAACTCTTTCAACAATTTTGAACTTCTGTTCAAGCTTAAAAGACATTTGGTATCCATTTTTGTCAGATCACCTGAGTCTTTATAACAGAAGTGAGACCTGGGTGGAAATAAAGAAGGCTGAGCATGGTTTCTTTCTCTTCTTCATCTATACGGCCCAGCTTTGTCTATTAGTCAGTGTCTTGTGATGGCACTTATTGCAGTCCCAATATAAAGGGTGGGCCATCTAGTGGTTTCTTTTTAAATCATAGAAATGTCGAAATCTTGACAGAAAGGCAGTATCATAACTCTGCGGAACGGATACCTCTTACGCTTAAGCAATTTAAGAAATATTGAAAACTTATTCCCAAAGTGAGTGCTGTGTAGCTCAAACAGTGCGTTATTTGAAAATAAGTTTTGACCGAAATGAGGCACCCACCGCGCCTGCTGTACGCAAGTTTGTGCAAAAAGTTCGTGATACTGGTATGCTAGTGGACAACACTCATGGTGCCCGTCGTCGTACGGTGCGCGAAAAATCATCTTATCTGACGAGACGCATTTTCATCTCAAACGAACAAAATTACCGCATATGGGACTCGGAAAACCCACACGTTATTGTCGAAAAGCCGACCATTTTTTTTTTGGAAATTAGGCTGGGATCAACGTTTTCGGTCAACGGTGGGCGTTACAGAGCCATATTAACCGACTTTTTTTTTTACTGCAATTGAAGACATGAATTTGGACGACCTCTAATTCATGCAGGATGGCACTCCATGCCACACAGCCCATGCCATGACGTTGTGTTCCATGGGTAATGGAAATGTGTGCTCTTACTAATAAAGCCATAATACATGGAAAAAATTTAATTTTGTTCATTTTATTGCATTTTTTAAAAGAAACTTGTGTTTGTCCCACCCTGTAGAGTCTATTAAGAGAGATCAAATTTTTACAGAGATTTAGATCCAACATTCGCTAAATTTGCTTTGTCGCTTAACATGTTGATTCATTTGTCCAGCTAAGATTTGTACTACCCAGCATCTAGTGTGAGTTTCGCTACAGGTCGGAGTGAACCTGAGCCTTAACCGACAAGCCTCTTCAGTTAGCTCGCTCCTTAGCTAACTGCCTCAAGTTGCGCACATTTTGTCCATCAAAACAAAAGGGACCGAACATTTTACGAAGAATCTTTCTCTCGAAGGTTTAGACATAGTCTATGCTTCAGCGCCATAAAGCAGGACTGGGATGTTCAAGGGATACGGCTCTACTACTCAATTGCCTTTTGAGCCCAAAGAAACACCGCTGTCACTACAATCAACCCAATACCCAACAAAGATGAATCTTAATCTGGTCCGACAAGTCAGTGAGAGATGACCAGCAGTCTGGAAGTACTAAAGAATTATTAAGGTCGATTCCAAGGATTTAATAGCTGCTTGTCTGCGTAAAAAGATGAGCTTAAATTGGAAGACGGAAGGACAGTTTTAGACTAAGATTGTCAGAGAAAACCCCTCAACCCTTGCTTATTGAGCTGTCAGTGTAGAAGTGAATTGATTCATCCTATATGGTTTAGAAAAGTCGCCACTTTAGAGGAATTCTATAACAATTCCGAAACGAACCGTTTCTGTAATTATTTATAACAACTATTTAAATCTGAATTTGCCGGAAATTGGCGTCGATAACAATGCGATAGCTTCTTGTTTTTGACAAAAATAACACGAATATCTGACTGAATATTACTTTATTACTTCAACATATCAGTCTGCTTTATACTTACTTTAATTATATGGCTGTTTCATTAAAAATAAAATTTATAAACATAGACATCTTACAGCTACTAGCAGTTAACCGACTAAAATTTCTTTGTTAAATTTTACAAATACTATAAATACCTTCGAAATTTAACTTACAAATAAATAACTAAAATATTTTGCAGGCATTGTACATTAATTTATCTTAGAAAAAAAAAAACCAAAGAACGAAAGAACAGTCGTTGTAAGAATTGTATTATAATACTTTCGCAGATTTCAAACTGTAGTATTAATTATAATATATTTGTGCACATGACTTCCTTAGCCGAACAGCTTGAGGATTTTGGCAAGAACTGAATGTGTCTCCAGGTGGCATTAAACCTTTGAAAAAAAAAGTATTTATTAACAAACAAATTTTACTACACATATGTATGTATAAAAGAAAAACTTACAAGTAGATTTCGGCAAGTTTATTTTCCACATGCGGTTTTATCCTTGCATAGTCCTTGTCAGCAATAGGAGTACTACAATGCTTTTGCATATAAGCCAGAGTGAAAAGTTCATTTTCATTTAACGATCGCAGTCCGGGCAGACGTCGACGATTGGTTAATTGTAGATTTTCATATGTCAAGCTAGGATCAATAGATGCACCAATTATTGGTGCGACGCCATCAATTGACTCGATAAATCTAGTTAAAGCTTTGGCAGTTATCCTTGCTGCACTCAATGTTGTATGGAATGAAATTAAGGCACTTTCAGATAGATCGATATCGGTAACATCTTTTGCTATGCAATCCGCTTCGATTTTGAATATGTTGTTCACGTTGGAGTGCTTTGATTTTGAACCCCATCTATGTTGTTTTTCAAAAATCGAAATCGTTTCGACTAGTTTTTCTACTATGTCGGCTCCAATTCGAGCAAAATTTACAGGTCTATGGAAAATGTAAACAAATTGGATTTAAGTCAAGTGTTTGTAACGTTTAAAATTTACTTACATTGGAAATCTATAATCATAGTAGTTCGATTGCGAAAGCTGTTTTGATATCAAGATCATATTTAGGGTAGTTGAGTAGGAAACCAGTTTTACCTCAGTAGCGGCATACATTTCGAGTATTATCCTGGAAGAAAATATGAAATAGTTCAACGTAATGTTAAGGTTATAACAAAAAAATCATCCCTTTGCAGTTAGGATTAATTCTGATAAAATTTCGAATATGAAGAACAAGAATCAATATCAATTTTTGAGACAATAATGGGTTCAGGGTTATCAAGCAGAAAACGACACTTGGTGCGGAAGATGCTTGACCATTGTGCCCCTCATAGGCTCTCTAATGCTGGTTAAGTATTTTGTGCAATTTTGTCCGTTTGACCCAAAACGCTAAAGGGGAGGAGATATGTGAAGATATTGCATTTGAAGGGACCTTTTCCATGCTTGACCCAGTTGAACCCCATTTCTTTCAAAATGTGAAATACATGGGAACTCAGTGCACCAGAGTCAAATTCATCCGATTTGGGTTTTTCGGTTGAGTTTTTTGTTCAATTTTGCCCATTTGACCCAAAACGCTGAGGGAGAGGAGATAGGAGACGAAATTGCATTTGAAGAGATTTTTCCATGTTTGACCCAGGTGCACCCTATTTTTTCCAAAATGTGAAATAGCTGGGAACTGAGTGCACCAAAGTTCATGCGATTTGGGTTTTTTGGTTAAGTTTTTTGTTCAATTTCTTCCGTTTGACCCAAAACGCTAAGTCAAATGTAATCTAACAAAATAAAGGACTCCCTCCAACTCCGTACATACTTACATATCAATAATACTCTGTGACCTCAATTTATCTTGCATTCGTAGTTTTCTGAGATTCCAGATGGATTCCAAATGCTCTGGAAAGTAGAGATTGTATAACATCAATCCCTTGTAGTACTCATTAATATACGTCTTAGTCTGAAGTATTTCGGTGGGTATTCCGATCTGAAGTCTCGTTGATGCTAACTAGGTAACAAGAACCATTAACACATGCTTGCAATTAGATGGTATTTCATTAAAACAATACCTTTTCAATAATAAAATCTTTCAGCGAACGTTCAATCCAGTCGGCCTCCTCAACGGAGGTCTGTACCTGATTTCTTAAATTATAGAACATCAATCGCAGAAACTCATCATTCCCGTACGTCTTGTTGGGAAAAGTGTTTGGTTGTTGTCGATTAAAATTACTTTGGCCATCAGTTGTCTGTTTAAATAAAAGAATATATTACTAACCGCCGTATGTAAGTTACTCTGAACTTAGACTTGCCCTAAGAAGATCAGGATTCTCACGTAGCGCATCAACAGAAAAAGGTAACCAATCTCGCACTATTTTTGCACACATCATCCAGCGTGGATATCTGGCAGTTCGTCCTGGAAAAGATTAACCAATCAATACTCATTAGTAGTACATCTTCATGCTTAGAAAAACAAATACATACCATAAATAGAATTATCGAAGTTTTCATTGAGAATCCTGTACTCCTTGGATAAATGTGGCAGGAGTTTTCTTGCCAACGACCAAATGATGAAATTATTTAGAGGCCTTCAAATTAAATACACAATTGTTTACAAATATGCCATAATTTACTCGTAAGAGTAGTTAATACTTTTTATCAGATGTTGAAACAACAATCGACATTTCACGCAGGACATCCACATCACGAACTAGAATTTCCGTTTCATCTGTGATTTTGATTTGTGGTAGAATTGCTTGCAATGACTCGAAAACTGGAAGCTGTACACGGAAACGGTTGGAAATGCCCCATTTTCTAATTTGTCTACTTACTTACCGATGGAGCTATAGTTTTGATTTCTTGAATTGTTTTGATTTCATTTAATCGTCTTTCACTTGATGACTGTACGGAGAGAATGTTGTTTACAATACGCTTTTCGTAGTGAAATATCTCGTCAGCAAACAATTCGGCTTCCTGAGTTACAACGCCTAAAATAGAAAAATAATCAGATAGCCTATAGAAATGTTCTAAGCGCGATTTACATACCCATGTTGATTGCGAAATCTCTTAACAACATTTTATATGCAACAACCACCTGAAAATAAAGAGAATTTTATTTAATTATAATTTGGATGGATTCTGAAACAAATTTCAGGGGAAAATGGTAAGAATCGTGATGTCCCTCGAAGATTTTAGCAATAACGTTTTGACCAGATTCAGTGGGCTGATTTCAGTACTTTGGCCTTAAATTAGCTGAAAGTGGATTTTTCCTGGCTAAACTTAAAGTGTAAATTACCAAAATACACGGCCTCATCTGTTTCGTCTATGCCGTGGAGGAATCTTTGAACTGATAAAGGTCCAACATGACTGCCCTGAGGGACTCCCCAAGATGCAACAATAGGATCAAAATTCGAAGATCCAAAACGGAGTATACATTTGAACCATGAGATAAACAGAGGCTTAAAACCAAGAGCTGTAAGGTTCAAAAATGCACAAACTATACATCTACGTACATATGTTTGACTCTTAAAAAAACGGACTGGATTGGATCTTTAAAAAAAAAAACGGATTGGCTTGATAGATCATTGTGTTATACATGCGCAATGCGATCAATGAGCTCGGGTACTCATGAAAGCTTAGCACTAATTAAATGCTTTACGTTTGGCTCCAAAGCCTGCATCATGTCCGGGAAGGAACCATTGAATTTGTTATTCTAGGGAGACCAGGAGGATGTCGCAGGATCAGAAAAAGACGGACTGAAGAATTGGGCGAAAAACTCCGCGATTATAATAAGTCTGTTGTTAATGTTAAAAAAATGAGTCCGGCAATTGTGTCTCTGTCCTTGACTACTACTGAACGGATTTGCTTTGCTTTGCTTGCAAAAAAAAAAAGGAATTTTCAATCTGAGATTGAACCTAGAACCTATGCTCCATAGTCTAATGCAAGAGACATGGCTCAAAGAGTTCAACAATATGAATGTGATTTTTTTTTGTTTTTTTTTTGAGAAGTATTCTGTGACAATTATACTCTCGGATGTTTGCCAGACGTTCAGTAGAGCTTTGATCATAAAAAGAAGACTTAAGTCTTATCTGAGAATCGAACTTCGAGAACTCACACTTACACTACCTAATGTAAATGTCCTTGTCTGGTGTTATTTACTCAGCACACGTAAAGTTTCGACATTCAGCACCGTTTAGCATTTCGCAAATTATTTAAACATTTCTCTTCCGCATAGTTATAGACTAGCTTAAGACTCAGACATGGTGGCAGCGTGTTAATAATTATTTATTTTTATAAATAAATGTATGTAAGTTTGTGTTAAATAGTCAGAAAAGTTACCACAAAGAAGTTTTTCTTCTTTTCTGTCTTCAATCCAACATGTGCCAATTTGGTTATGTTAAACCAAGAACTATTTAATTATTTTTTAATTAAGAACCGTGAATGTTAATTTTGCGAATGAATAAATGCTTGAGTTACCAGGATGATATACCAAGAAAAAAAAAAGCCCAATAAGTTGATTTCATTAGCGGTAATCTTGTTCAGCAAATCCATATTGACCTTGAAAAAGAATAATTACAGCGTGTTTCATAGTACCATTCAGTTTTTATTCAACCATTGACAATTTTAATTCGCGGAATCCTAATTAAAACAATCAGGTCAACAAACTTGGAACATGTGGTCAACTTGGAAATTGTGCCTCAACTAGTTCCGTCAACAGTTATGCAATAATTCATAGATGTGTGATTTTTTTTTCCTTTTTCATAATTATTTTGGGGGGACTTTTTAATTACGAATAATTAGGACTATTAGCCGTGACTTAGAAATATGTCTGTATCCGTTGCCACTTCGTGCGTGCAAAGGAATGCGATAACATTTGGGTATTTTCAGAACCGAAAAAGTATTGAAAACTTTTAGAAATCCATGTTAGATGTAAAAATGAAAACAAGTTTATGACAAAAATTCGATTAGACTAGATACTGCATCAATGTCACGTAGACGGGGTTAAGGTTGTTAGGTTACTCATGCATATTTTGCTAATTGATAAACAAAAGCCAAAAATGTTTCCTTTAATAGGGTTGGGTACATAACCTATGTTGTTTTGTAGTCGACAGTTGCTCGCTAAGTAAAACCTTGACCTTGCAATAGTTGGCACCAATTATTTGATTTAACACATACAAACTGCAATATACCTGTCAGCCAATAAGAGTTTCCCAGGTAGCTAATATGGATTCGATTGTATAGGAGTCTGATGCCGGAAGTGGTTAGTTTAGTTGTATTTGTACCACCTGTATGGCATTGTCTCTATACGACTTTCCCATTTAACAAAAAGAGCGCCTTAGTCTCCAAAATTTGTATATTTTATTAATATTATAGTCAATTAGACCTGCATATGTGGGTGTATACTAATTAAATTATAGACAGTCGTATGTTTTATTGTAATAAAACAATAAAGCGAAACAAAAGTGAAACTCTTAAGCCGCATATTGTATGCTAATCACCGTAGAGGTCGTAAAAAAATCCGTAGCAAATATAAATGTTATAAAAATATTAGAATTTCATTTTTGTTTTAAACAAAAATGTTTCTATTGTACTTAAAGTTCAACTAAACCAAAGGTTTATCTATGAACCTCCTTGAACAGCTTACTAGCGACCAACAGTTTTACAATTTTTGATTTAAGCACGTTCTGTAGAAGACCTGTCTCGTCATTCATAGGAGTGTAGTATTTGGTTAAAACGAAATTGGTGACCTTGAACCTAGGTACAAGGCAACAAGTTCGCATATCGCAATTAAAGCGGACATTGTTTGTTGGTTTGTCGGGAATGGACGAGAAATCATAGAACAGTTGTGATAGTCCCTAAAGTTTTCATTTTAAATTCAAAACTAAGGGGACTTTACCTTAAAACGAGTTGAACAATTGAGAGTCAATTCACGAACATCAACTCGACATCAATCTCAACAGCACAACATTCACGCACTAGCCTGAGGAGAATTCTGCACAAAGATCGCGGATTATTCACTTACAAGGTCCAATTGACTCAGGAATTGAAGACGCACGACCATCCGCTTCGTTATCGCTTCGCAGTTGGGGCCTTAGAGCAGCTTGAATTGGACAACAATTTTGGGCGAAAATTCACAGATAGTGGAAATTGATTGGCTTACGGGAATAGGATTTGATCATTTTTCGTAGTTTTTCACAGTTCTGGACAGTACGGAAACAGGCCTAATGGTGTAGCTCCAGCAGAGCAGTACAAGTTGTCAAAAGTAGAATATACACAAACTCAATGCTGCGTGCACAATGTGTTGCTGAAGCTTAAGTACAAAAAGTAGCTGCAGCACAAGCTGAGTCAACTTCTACTTTCGAACGTGCTGCACTACTTTTTGACATTTTAAATCAAAACAAAAGTTGCTGAGCTGCTTATTGTGGACATGCACTATGTACTACTTTAGTGAACGTCTTTTTTGACAATTTGTACTACAGCGACTTCCCATTGTGTTCAGGCAGTTATATTCCAAATTTGCAGTATTGAGGTACATACATTTGACAGTTTGTTCTTATCAAATATTAGGTCCGTCTAAGAACCACTCTTTACTTTATCAATCAATATTCGGACTCGCCCGAGGAAGAATGAACACCGAGTAACACTCTTTTAAGTTAGAAAGAACAGACCTTTTAAAATATATTCTCCACAAACGCACTTAATTACAAAAAAACTCAAACAAAACACTATTTGAATACACTTATTTTTACTAAAAAAAATAATTGACCCAATGAAGTTTTTTTTTTTACTTTTTTATCACAAAAAGAAAACAAGTTAAAAATGTGATGAAAACATTTAATATTTATCGTGGAAAGCATCATTTCAGTATTGTCTGAACCTTTTCCATGCCGATCTGACTGAGTTGACCTACCATCGAGAGACATTTTTTTTTGACACTAACATGACCACATTGTGTTTAGTTGGCTTAAAAATTTGTACTTGTTCAATGACAATAATTGAGAAGAGGTAGTTCCACTTTAATCTTTTTTTATTTTTGAGAGACATACAGCTGTCTTGCAACTCCAAGAATTCTTCAGGAAAATCTGTCAATCTGTATTCCTCGAGAGACACGTCTTCGTATGTATTTTGGACAGAATTTAACTAAGTCTGGGGGATGTTTTGAAACTATGAATTTTGGGTTTCAAGGGAAATAAATGTATTGCAATTCAAACACTTTAACAACAGCTAGAGTTTTAACCGCCAAATTTCTGAACAAATGTCTTCCAACTTAGTATTTTAAAAAATACTAGAAGATGTCACGGAATTTGGCTGTTGTTTCATTTCGCAAAAATGTGTCCCGTGTTTGAAAACGTTTGGAAATTCAGTATAATTCAAATATAAGAATATTGCAATAAATCAATGTTTCTGAAATCATACAGGTACTTGTATATAATAGAAATAAAAAAAACTCACCTCATCGTTATTGTCGACATTGTAAAAGAACTCATCAGGTAGTCCCACCTCGCCCGCATCCAGCGTAATTATATAATCAAAAGGCTCATTGTACCTACGAAATAGAACACAGTTTTAAGGACTTTTTGTTTTCTTAAATGTAAATGAAATGCCCACCTATTCTCCACGGACATCTTAAAATACGGAAATACTCCATGATGCGTTTGAACATACACCAATGCCTTTCGATATTCCCAAAACTGAAGTCGATTGCCATCACGCAGCGCCTGCCAACCGTCTGCAAAACACATAAAAAATGACAATTCAAAATCAAATTACAAAATCAAGGCGTTTTAGCTGAATTATCCACCAAACATGAGTCAGTTGTCATAATTGGTCAGTGGCACTCTGAAAAGTCAAAAAAAAACCTGCTAATTGGTTTCATTTGACATAAGGCTATGAAACAGAGCTTTACAGAGGTGACGTTTACGGGTTGTGGGGAAATACTCCCCTACCAGTTTGAAACTAAACAAATTTGCACCTTTGCGAGTGATTTTTGGTTGTTAAATTTCAATTAGTACACTTAACCTGACAGTGCTGAGACATTGCGACAGTAGTTTTGTTATTGTAAAAAATTAAAAAAATTTTAGTTATTTTCTGTTCGAAAACTAATTTTTAGATAACGGAGCCGGATTTGATGTGACATAATATTTGAGGGATTTCAAATTCACTCTTGTGATTTTGTTTTTTGTTTTTTTTTATTATTGTTAACTGATGGCGGATTCATTCTATTTAATTAAATTAGTTTGTGGTTTTTTGGGTGATATAAAACTGAAGGAGGGTCATAGATGGGTTGTCAGTTTTAGTTCAGGATTCGTGGCGACAGCTCACTGGGAACAAGATGAACAAATTTCTAGTAAGAGCCAGAACAGAACAGAAGTTTAAGGATGAGTAACTTAAAAAGAGAACGTTTTCTATATTCTAGGTACTTGCATGCTGTTTGGCATCATTGGTGTCTGCTAGGCCAGATGTCAGTTTAGGATATCATAGTGATCCTAATTATAACAGTGGTGCTGAACTGTTATCCGCACCGTTTACATCGTCGTCCTACTCTCCAGCTGCATCTGGAGCAGTTTCGTCAGTGGATTTCTTATCGCCTGGATATAATGTTGCTGGATCGTCATCGAGCGGATCATCGTATAGTAGTAGCAGTGGTTTGAGTTCTGGTGGGCTTGCATTTGGTGGAGCATCAGGACTAAGTAGTGCCGGTGGATTAGGTTACAGTGGATCATCAGGATTGAGTGGTTCCAGTGGATTAGGTTACAGTGGATCATCAGGATTGAGTGGTTCCAGTGGATTAGGATACAGTAGTGGAGGTGGATACAGCAGCGGAGGTGGATACAGCAGCGGAAGTGGATCAGCACTCAGCAGCAATCTCGGAACCGGATACAGCGGTGGCAGTCTTGGACTAGGCGGTGGGTTGGGATACAATACTGTTGGATACAGTGGTGGATATACTGGAGGAGTAAATCAAGGATTCTCCGGAGGAGTTAATCAAGGATACAATTATGGAGCTGTTTCCCCAATATCCGGTCAATACTCGCAACAACAATACGCAGCACTAGCACCAATCATTACAAAGAGCTTCTACATTCACAGTGCCCCAGAAGAACATGATGAACAACAGGTTGTTCGTTATATAAATATTGGCCGCCCAGTGAAAAATTACCGCGTGGTTTTCATTAACGCCCCATCATCGACATCGACCAGAGCTAAAATCATTGCCAACGTTGCACCAGTCGAAGATAGAACTGCGATCTATGTTCTTTCTAAGAAGGCTAACGATTTGGATATATCCGCCGATGTAGTGACCCCACCACCCACGGGCCCCAACAAGCCCGATGTGTTCTTCATCAAGTACAAGACACCACAGGAAGCTATCCATGCTCAGCATGTTATTCAAGGTGAGTCTGAAGTCATGATAGTTAGAATATTTGATTTTAAACTTTAATTCTTTTCCCCTAGCTCAATACGATCATTTGGGAGGATCATCAAGCTACTCAAACGAAGGATTCGCACCTGTTCAGTCGGTTATTGGACACTTGGGAGCTGGTGGTGGTGCCATCTCCACTGGTGGTGGTGCTATTTCCACTGGTACTATTCAAATTCCAACACAATACGCTTCCCAAGGTGGTTTTGTTCAAGGTCCAACACAATTCCTTTCATCGGTTGGTGGTGGTGGTCTTGGAGGATCATCAATTGGTGGTAGTCTTGGAGGCTCATCACAATTACTTTCAGCAGCTGATGTTGGTGGTGGTCTTGGAGGAGGATCAACACAATTCATTTCATCAGGTGGAGGTGGTGGTCTTGGAGGATCATCACAATTCCTTTCATCAGGTGGCGGTAGTGGTCTTGGAGGATCAACACAATTCCTTTCAACCGGTGGCAGTGAAAATCTTTTATCCTCTGGTATTTTGCCCGATCAAAGTCAAATTGATCAAGTTTCTGGGGGTAGGATTCAGCCACAGCCCAACTATTTACCACCCAGCAAGTACAAGAAGTATTAGATAATTTAATGTACAATTTATAATATATATTTTAAATACTATTTAAAAGTAAAACAAAAAAGTTTTCAACTTTTAATAAAACAGTTTGTACAAAGTACCTATCGTCTCTTCTTTCTTAGCGTTTTGAGTCAAATGACGAAATTGAACAAAAAACTGAACCAAAAAACGTTTAGCGTATGATTTAAACGTTGGTGCACACAGTTGGTCGCTATACCGCATTTTGGAAGAAATGGGGTATACAGGGTCGAGGATGAGAAAAACCTCTTGGTGCACTTCAAATGCAATATCGTCTCCTATCTCCGCCTCCTTAGCGTTTTGAGTCAAATCGACGAAATTGAACAAAAAACTTAACCAAAAAACGTTTAGCGTATGATTTCAACTTTGGTGCACTCAGTTGGTCGCTATATCGCATTTTGGAAGAAATGGGGTATACAGGGTCGAGGATAAGAAAAACCTCTTGGTGCACAACAAATGCAATATCGTCTCCTATCTCCTCCTCCTTAGCCTTTTGAGTCAAATCGACGAAATTGAACAAAAAACTTAACCAAAAAACGTTTAGCGTATGATTTCAACTTTGGTGCACTCAGTTGGTCGCTATATCGCATTTTGGAAGAAATGGGGTATACAGGGTCAAGGATGAGAAAAACCTCTTGGTGCACTTCAAATGCAATATCGTCTCCTATCTCCTCTTCCTTAGCGTTTTGAGTCAAATCGACGAAATTGAACAAAAAACTTAACCAAAAAACGTTTAGCGTATGATTTAAACGTTGGTGCACTCAGTTGGACGCTATATCGCATTTTGGAAGAAATGGGGTACACAGGGTCGAGGATAAGAAAAACCTCTTGGTGTACTTCAAATGCAATATCGTCTCCTATCTCCGCCTCCTTAGCGTTTTGAGTCAAATCGACGAAATTGAACAAAAAACTTAACCAAAAAACGTTTAGCGTATGATTTAAACGTTGGTGCACTCAGTTGGTCGCTATATCGCATTTTGGAAGAAATGGGGTATACAGGGTCAAGGATGAGAAAAACCTCTTGGTGCACTTCAAATGCAATATCGTCTCCTATCTCCTCTTCCTTAGCGTTTTGAGTCAAATCGACGAAATTGAACAAAAAACTTAACCAAAAAACGTTTAGCGTATGATTTAAACGTTGGTGCACTCAGTTGGTCGCTATATCGCATTTTGGAAGAATTGGGGTATACAGGGTCGAGGGTAAGAAAAACCTCTTGGTGCACCTCAAATACAATATCGTCTCCTATCTCCGCCACCTTAGCGTTTTGAGACAAATCGACGAAATTGAACAAAAAACTTAACTAAAAAACGTTTAGCGTATGATTTAAACGTTGGTGCACTCAGTTGGTCGTTATATCGCATTTTGGAAGAAATGGGGTATACAGGGTCAAGGATGAGAAAAACCTCTTGGTGCACTTCAAATGCAATATCGTCTCCTATCTCCGCCTCCTTAGCGTTTTGAGACAAATCGACGAAATTGAACAAAAAACTTAACCAAAAAACGTTTAGCGTATGATTTAAACGTTGGTGCACTCAGTTGGTCGCTATATCGCATTTTGGAAGAAATGGGGTATACAGGGTCAAGGATGAGAAAAACCTCTTGGTGCACTTCAAATGCAATATCGTCTCCTATCTCCTCTTCCTTAGCGTTTTGAGTCAAATCGACGAAATTGAAGAAAAAACTTAACCAAAAAACGTTTAGCGTATGACTTAAACGTTGGTGCACTCAGTTGGTCGCTTTATCGCATTTTGGAAGAATTGGGGTATACAGGGTCGAGGGTAAGAAAAACCTCTTGGTGCACCTCAAATACAATATCGTCTCCTATCTCCGCCACCTTAGCGTTTTGAGTCCAATCGACGAAATTGAACAAAAAACTTAACTAAAAAACGTTTAGCGTATGATTTAAACGTTGGTGCACTCAGTTGGTCGTTATATCGCATTTTGGAAGAAATGGGGTATACAGGGTCGAGGATAAGAAAAACCTCTTGGTGCACTTCAAATGCAATATCGTCTCCTATGTTCGCCTCCTCAGCGTTTTGAGTCAAATCGACGAAATTGAACAAAAAACTTAACCAAAAAACGTTTAGCGTATGATTTAAACGTTGGTGCACTCAGTTGGTCGCTATATCGCATTTTGGAAGAAATGGGGTATACAGGGTTGAGGATGAGAAAAACCTCTTGGTGCACTTCAAATGCAATATCGTCTCCTATGTTCGCCTCCTCAGCGTTTTGAGTCAAATCGACGAAATTGAACAAAAAACTTAACCAAAAAACGTTTAGCGTATGATTTAAACGTTGGTGCACTCAGTTGGTCGCTATATCGCATTTTGGAAGAAATGGGGTATACATGGTCGAGGATGAGAAAAGCCTCTTGGTGCACTTCAAATGCAATATCGTTTCCTATCTCCTCCTCCTTAGCGTTTTGAGTCCAATAGACGAAATTGAACAAAAAACTTAACCAAAAAACGTTTAGCGTATGATTTCAACTTTGGTGCACTCAGTTGGTCGCTATATCGCATTTTGGAAGAAATGGGGTATACAGGGTCAAGGATGAGAAAAACCTCTTGGTGCACTTCAAATGCAATATCGTTTCCTATCTCCTCCTCCTTAGCGTTTTGAGTCCAATCGACGAAATTGAACAAAAAACTTAACCAAAAAACGTTTAGCGTATGATTTCAACTTTGGTGCACTCAGTTGGTCGCTATATCGCATTTTGGAAGAAATGGGGTATACAGGGTCAAGGATGAGAAAAACCTCTTGGTGCACTTCAAATGCAATATCGTCTCCTATCTCCTCTTCCTTAGCGTTTTGAGTCAAATCGACGAAATTGAACAAAAAACTTAACCAAAAAACGTTTAACGTATGATTTAAACGTTGGTGCACTCAGTTGGTCGCTATATCGCATTTTGGAAGAAATGGGGTATACAGGGTCGAGGATGAGAAAAACCTCTTGGTGCACTTCAAATGCAATATCGTTTCCTATCTCCTCCTCCTTAGCGTTTTGAGTCCAATCGACGAAATTGAACAAAAAACTTAACCAAAAAACGTTTAGCGTATGATTTCAACTTTGGTGCACTCAGTTGGTCGCTATATCGCATTTTGGAAGAAATGGGGTATACAGGGTCAAGGATGAGAAAAACCTCTTGGTGCACTTCAAATGCAATATCGTTTCCTATCTCCTCCTCCTTAGCGTTTTGAGTCCAATCGACGAAATTGAACAAAAAACTTAACCAAAAAACGTTTAGCGTATGATTTCAACTTTGGTGCACTCAGTTGGTCGCTATATCGCATTTTGGAAGAAATGGGGTATACAGGGTCGAGGATGAGAAAAACCTCTTGGTGCACTTCAAATGCAATATCGTTTCCTATCTCCTCCTCCTTAGCGTTTTGAGTCCAATCGACGAAATTGAACAAAAAACTTAACCAAAAAACGTTTAGCGTATGATTTCAACTTTGGTGCACTCAGTTGGTCGCTATATCGCATTTTGGAAGAAATGGGGTATACAGGGTCAAGGATGAGAAAAACCTCTTGGTGCACTTCAAATGCAATATCGTCTCCTATCTCCTCTTCCTTAGCGTTTTGAGACAAATCGACGAAATTGAACAAAAAACTTAACCAAAAAACGTTTAGCGTATGATTTAAACGTTGGTGCACTCAGTTGGTCGCTATATCGCATTTTGGAAGAATTGGGGTATACAGGGTCGAGGATGAGAAAAACCTCTTCGTGCACTTCAAATGCAATATCGTCTCCTATCTCCGCCTCCTTAGCGTTTTGAGTCAAATCGACGAAATTGAACAAAAAACTTAACCAAAAAACGTTTAGCGTATGCTTTCAACTTTGGTGCACTCAGTTGGTCGCTATATCGCATTTTGGAAGAAATGGGGTACACAGGGTCGAGGATAAGAAAAACCTCTTGGTGTACTTCAAATGCAATATCGTCTCCTATCTCCGCCTCCTTAGCGTTTTGAGTCAAATCGACGAAATTGAACAAAAAACTTAACCAAAAAACGTTTAGCGTATGATTTAAACGTTGGTGCACTCAGTTGGTCGCTATATCGCATTTTGGAAGAAATGGGGTATACAGGGTCGAGGATGAGAAAAACCTCTTGGTGCACTTCAAATGCAATATCGTTTCCTATCTCCTCCTCCTTAGCGTTTTGAGTCCAATCGACGAAATTGAACAAAAAACTTAACCAATAAACGTTTAGCGTATGATTTCAACTTTGGTGCACTCAGTTGGTCGCTATATCGCATTTTGGAAGAAATGGGGTATACAGGGTCAAGGATGAGAAAAACCTCTTGGTGCACTTCAAATGCAATATCATCTCCTATCTCCTCCTCCTTAGCGTTTTGAGTCAAATCGACGAAATTGAACAAAAAACTTAAGCAAAAAACGTTTAGCGTATGATTTAAACGTTGATGCACTCAGTTGGTCGCTATATCGCATTTTGGAAGAAATGGGGTACACAGGGTCAAGGATGAGAAAAACCTCTTGGTGCACTTCAAATGCAATATCGTCTCCTATCTCCTCTTCCTTATCGTTTTGAGTCCAATCGACGAAATTGAACAAAAAACTTAACCAAAAAACGTTTAGCGTATGATTTCAACTTTGGTGCACTCAGTTGGTCGCTATATCGCATTTTGGAAGAAATGGGGTATACAGGGTCAAGGATGAGAAAAACCTCTTGGTGCACTTCAAATGCAATATCGTCTCCTATCTCCTCTTCCTTAGCGTTTTGAGTCCAATCGACGAAATTGAACAAAAAACTTAAGCAAAAAACGTTTAGCGTATGATTCAAACGTTGATGCACTCAGTTGGTCGCTATATCGCATTTTGGAAGAAATGGGGTATACAGGGTCGAGGATGAGAAAAACCTCTTGGTGCACTTCAAACACAATATCGTCTCCTATCTCCTCTTCCTTAGCGTTCTGAGTCCAATCGACGAAATTGAACAAAAAACTTAACCGAAAAACGTTTAGCGTATGATGTAAACGTTGGTGCAATCAGTTGGTCGCTATATCGCATTTTGGAAGAAATGGGGTATACATGGTCGAGGATGAGAAAAACCTCTTGGTGCACTTCAAATGCAATATCGTCTCCTATGTTCGCCTCCTCAGCGTTTTGAGTCAAATCGACGAAATTGAACAAAAAACTTAACCAAAAAACGTTTAGCGTATGATTTAAACGTTGGTGCACTCAGTTGGTCGCTATATCGCATTTTGGAAGAAATGGGGTATACATGGTCGAGGATGAGAAAAGCCTCTTGGTGCACTTCAAATGCAATATCGTTTCCTATCTCCTCCTCCTTAGCGTTTTGAGTCCAATAGACGAAATTGAACAAAAAACTTAACCAAAAAACGTTTAGCGTATGATTTCAACTTTGGTGCACTCAGTTGGTCGCTATATCGCATTTTGGAAGAAATGGGGTATACAGGGTCAAGGATGAGAAAAACCTCTTGGTGCACTTCAAATGCAATATCGTTTCCTATCTCCTCCTCCTTAGCGTTTTGAGTCCAATCGACGAAATTGAACAAAAAACTTAACCAAAAAACGTTTAGCGTATGATTTCAACTTTGGTGCACTCAGTTGGTCGCTATATCGCATTTTGGAAGAAATGGGGTATACAGGGTCGAGGATGAGAAAAACCTCTTGGTGCACTTCAAATGCAATATCGTTTCCTATCTCCTCCTCCTTAGCGTTTTGAGTCCAATCGACGAAATTGAACAAAAAACTTAACCAAAAAACGTTTAGCGTATGATTTCAACTTTGGTGCACTCAGTTGGTCGCTATATCGCATTTTGGAAGAAATGGGGTATACAGGGTCAAGGATGAGAAAAACCTCTTGGTGCACTTCAAATGCAATATCGTTTCCTATCTCCTCCTCCTTAGCGTTTTGAGTCCAATCGACGAAATTGAACAAAAAACTTAACCAAAAAACGTTTAGCGTATGATTTCAACTTTGGTGCACTCAGTTGGTCGCTATATCGCATTTTGGAAGAAATGGGGTATACAGGGTCGAGGATGAGAAAAACCTCTTGGTGCACTTCAAATGCAATATCGTTTCCTATCTCCTCCTCCTTAGCGTTTTGAGTCCAATCGACGAAATTGAACAAAAAACTTAACCAAAAAACGTTTAGCGTATGATTTCAACTTTGGTGCACTCAGTTGGTCGCTATATCGCATTTTGGAAGAAATGGGGTATACAGGGTCAAGGATGAGAAAAACCTCTTGGTGCACTTCAAATGCAATATCGTCTCCTATCTCCTCTTCCTTAGCGTTTTGAGACAAATCGACGAAATTGAACAAAAAACTTAACCAAAAAACGTTTAGCGTATGATTTAAACGTTGGTGCACTCAGTTGGTCGCTATATCGCATTTTGGAAGAATTGGGGTATACAGGGTCGAGGATGAGAAAAACCTCTTCGTGCACTTCAAATGCAATATCGTCTCCTATCTCCGCCTCCTTAGCGTTTTGAGTCAAATCGACGAAATTGAACAAAAAACTTAACCAAAAAACGTTTAGCGTATGATTTCAACTTTGGTGCACTCAGTTGGTCGCTATATCGCATTTTGGAAGAAATGGGGTATACAGGGTCAAGGATGAGAAAAACCTCTTGGTGCACTTCAAATGCAATATCGTTTCCTATCTCCTCCTCCTTAGCGTTTTGAGTCCAATCGACGAAATTGAACAAAAAACTTAACCAAAAAACGTTTAGCGTATGATTTCAACTTTGGTGCACTCAGTTGGTCGCTATATCGCATTTTGGAAGAAATGGGGTATACAGGGTCGAGGATGAGAAAAACCTCTTGGTGCACTTCAAATGCAATATCGTTTCCTATCTCCTCCTCCTTAGCGTTTTGAGTCCAATCGACGAAATTGAACAAAAAACTTAACCAAAAAACGTTTAGCGTATGATTTCAACTTTGGTGCACTCAGTTGGTCGCTATATCGCATTTTGGAAGAAATGGGGTATACAGGGTCAAGGATGAGAAAAACCTCTTGGTGCACTTCAAATGCAATATCGTCTCCTATCTCCTCTTCCTTAGCGTTTTGAGACAAATCGACGAAATTGAACAAAAAACTTAACCAAAAAACGTTTAGCGTATGATTTAAACGTTGGTGCACTCAGTTGGTCGCTATATCGCATTTTGGAAGAAATGGGGTATACAGGGTCAAGGATGAGAAAAACCTCTTGGTGCACTTCAAATGCAATATCATCTCCTATCTCCTCCTCCTTGGCGTTTTGAGTCAAATCGACGAAATTGAACAAAAAACTTAAGCAAAAAACGTTTAGCGTATGATTTAAACGTTGGTGCACTCAGTTGGACGCTATATCGCATTTTGGAAGAAATGGGGTACACAGGGTCGAGGATAAGAAAAACCTCTTGGTGTACTTCAAATGCAATATCGTCTCCTATCTCCGCCTCCTTAGCGTTTTGAGACAAATCGACGAAATTGAACAAAAAACTTAACCAAAAAACGTTTAGCGTATGATTTAAACGTTGGTGCACTCAGTTGGTCGCTATATCGCATTTTGGAAGAAATGGGGTATACAGGGTCAAGGATGAGAAAAACCTCTTGGTGCACTTCAAATGCAATATCATCTCCTATCTCCTCCTCCTTGGCGTTTTGAGTCAAATCGACGAAATTGAACAAAAAACTTAACCAAAAAACGTTTAGCGTATGATTTAAACGTTGGTGCACTCAGTTGGTCGCTATATCGCATTTTGGAAGAAATGGGGTATACAGGGTCGAGGATGAGAAAAACCTCTTGGTGCACTTCAAATGCAATATCGTTTCCTATCTCCTCCTCCTTAGCGTTTTGAGTCCAATCGACGAAATTGAACAAAAAACTTAACCAAAAAACGTTTAGCGTATGATTTCAACTTTGGTGCACTCAGTTGGTCGCTATATCGCATTTTGGAAGAAATGGGGTATACAGGGTCAAGGATGAGAAAAACCTCTTGGTGCACTTCAAATGCAATATCGTTTCCTATCTCCTCCTCCTTAGCGTTTTGAGTCCAATCGACGAAATTGAACAAAAAACTTAACCAAAAAACGTTTAGCGTATGATTTCAACTTTGGTGCACTCAGTTGGTCGCTATATCGCATTTTGGAAGAAATGGGGTATACAGGGTCGAGGATGAGAAAAACCTCTTGGTGCACTTCAAATGCAATATCGTTTCCTATCTCCTCCTCCTTAGCGTTTTGAGTCCAATCGACGAAATTGAACAAAAAACTTAACCAAAAAACGTTTAGCGTATGATTTCAACTTTGGTGCACTCAGTTGGTCGCTATATCGCATTTTGGAAGAAATGGGGTATACAGGGTCAAGGATGAGAAAAACCTCTTGGTGCACTTCAAATGCAATATCGTCTCCTATCTCCTCTTCCTTAGCGTTTTGAGACAAATCGACGAAATTGAACAAAAAACTTAACCAAAAAACGTTTAGCGTATGATTTAAACGTTGGTGCACTCAGTTGGTCGCTATATCGCATTTTGGAAGAAATGGGGTATACATGGTCGAGGATGAGAAAAACCTCTTGGTGCACTTCAAATGCAATATCGTCTCCTATGTTCGCCTCCTCAGCGTTTTGAGTCAAATCGACGAAATTGAACAAAAAACTTAACCAAAAAACGTTTAGCGTATGATTTAAACGTTGGTGCACTCAGTTGGTCGCTATATCGCATTTTGGAAGAAATGGGGTATACATGGTCGAGGATGAGAAAAGCCTCTTGGTGCACTTCAAATGCAATATCGTTTCCTATCTCCTCCTCCTTAGCGTTTTGAGTCCAATAGACGAAATTGAACAAAAAACTTAACCAAAAAACGTTTAGCGTATGATTTCAACTTTGGTGCACTCAGTTGGTCGCTATATCGCATTTTGGAAGAAATGGGGTATACAGGGTCAAGGATGAGAAAAACCTCTTGGTGCACTTCAAATGCAATATCGTTTCCTATCTCCTCCTCCTTAGCGTTTTGAGTCCAATCGACGAAATTGAACAAAAAACTTAACCAAAAAACGTTTAGCGTATGATTTCAACTTTGGTGCACTCAGTTGGTCGCTATATCGCATTTTGGAAGAAATGGGGTATACAGGGTCGAGGATGAGAAAAACCTCTTGGTGCACTTCAAATGCAATATCGTTTCCTATCTCCTCCTCCTTAGCGTTTTGAGTCCAATCGACGAAATTGAACAAAAAACTTAACCAAAAAACGTTTAGCGTATGATTTCAACTTTGGTGCACTCAGTTGGTCGCTATATCGCATTTTGGAAGAAATGGGGTATACAGGGTCAAGGATGAGAAAAACCTCTTGGTGCACTTCAAATGCAATATCGTTTCCTATCTCCTCCTCCTTAGCGTTTTGAGTCCAATCGACGAAATTGAACAAAAAACTTAACCAAAAAACGTTTAGCGTATGATTTCAACTTTGGTGCACTCAGTTGGTCGCTATATCGCATTTTGGAAGAAATGGGGTATACAGGGTCGAGGATGAGAAAAACCTCTTGGTGCACTTCAAATGCAATATCGTTTCCTATCTCCTCCTCCTTAGCGTTTTGAGTCCAATCGACGAAATTGAACAAAAAACTTAACCAAAAAACGTTTAGCGTATGATTTAAACGTTGGTGCACTCAGTTGGTCGCTATATCGCATTTTGGAAGAATTGGGGTATACAGGGTCGAGGATGAGAAAAACCTCTTCGTGCACTTCAAATGCAATATCGTCTCCTATCTCCGCCTCCTTAGCGTTTTGAGTCAAATCGACGAAATTGAACAAAAAACTTAACCAAAAAACGTTTAGCGTATGATTTCAACTTTGGTGCACTCAGTTGGTCGCTATATCGCATTTTGGAAGAAATGGGGTACACAGGGTCAAGGATGAGAAAAACCTCTTGGTGCAATTCAAATGCAATATCGTCTCCTATCTCCTCTTCCTTAGCGTTTTGAGTCCAATCGACGAAATTGAACAAAAAACTTAACCAAAAAATGTTTAGCGTATGATTTCAACTTTGGTGCACTCAGTTGGTCGCTATATCGCATTTTGGAAGAAAGGGGGTATACAGGGTCAAGGATGAGAAAAACCTCTTGGTGCACTTCAAATGCAATATCGTCTCCTATGTTCGCCTCCTCAGCGTTTTGAGTCAAATCGACGAAATTGAACAAAAAACTTAACCAAAAAACGTTTAGCGTATGATTTAAACGTTGGTGCACTCAGTTGGTCGCTATATCGCATTTTGGAAGAAATGGGGTATACATGGTCGAGGATGAGAAAAGCCTCTTGGTGCACTTCAAATGCAATATCGTCTCCTATGTTCGCCTCCTCAGCGTTTTGAGTCAAATCGACGAAATTGAACAAAAAACTTAACCAAAAAACGTTTAGCGTATGATTTAAACGTTGGTGCACTCAGTTGGTCGCTATATCGCATTTTGGAAGAAATGGGGTATACAGGGTCGAGGATGAGAAAAACCTCTTGGTGCACTTCAAATGCAATATCGTTTCCTATCTCCTCCTCCTTAGCGTTTTGAGTCCAATCGACGAAATTGAACAAAAAACTTAACCAAAAAACGTTTAGCGTATGATTTCAACTTTGGTGCACTCAGTTGGTCGCTATATCGCATTTTGGAAGAAATGGGGTATACAGGGTCAAGGATGAGAAAAACCTCTTGGTGCACTTCAAATGCAATATCGTCTCCTATCTCCTCTTCCTTAGCGTTTTGAGACAAATCGACGAAATTGAACAAAAAACTTAACCAAAAAACGTTTAGCGTATGATTTAAACGTTGGTGCACTCAGTTGGTCGCTATATCGCATTTTGGAAGAAATGGGGTATACAGGGTCAAGGATGAGAAAAACCTCTTGGTGCACTTCAAATGCAATATCATCTCCTATCTCCTCCTCCTTAGCGTTTTGAGTCAAATCGACGAAATTGAACAAAAAACTTAAGCAAAAACGTTTAGCGTATGATTTAAACGTTGATGCACTCAGTTGGTCGCTATATCGCATTTTGGAAGAAATGGGGTACACAGGGTCAAGGATGAGAAAAACCTCTTGGTGCACTTCAAATGCAATATCGTCTCCTATCTCCTCTTCCTTAGCGTTTTGAGTCCAATCGACGAAATTGAACAAAAAACTTAAGCAAAAAACGTTTAGCGTATGATTTCAACTTTGGTGCACTCAGTTGGTCGCTATATCGCATTTTGGAAGAAATGGGGTATACAGGGTCAAGGATGAGAAAAACCTCTTGGTGCACTTCAAATGCAATATCGTCTCCTATCTCCTCCTCCTTAGCGTTTTGAGTCCAATCGACGAAATTGAACAAAAAACTTAACCAAAAAACGTTTAGCGTATGATTTAAACGTTGGTGCACTCAGTTGGTCGCTATATCGCATTTTGGAAGAAATGGGGTATACAGGGTCGAGGATGAGAAAAACCTCTTGGTGCACTTCAAATGCAATATCGTTTCCTATCTCCTCCTCCTTAGCGTTTTGAGTCCAATCGACGAAATTGAACAAAAAACTTAACCAAAAAACGTTTAGCGTATGATTTCAACTTTGGTGCACTCAGTTGGTCGCTATATCGCATTTTGGAAGAAATGGGGTATACAGGGTCAAGGATGAGAAAAACCTCTTGGTGCACTTCAAATGCAATATCGTCTCCTATCTCCTCTTCCTTAGCGTTTTGAGACAAATCGACGAAATTGAACAAAAAACTTAACCAAAAAACGTTTAGCGTATGATTTAAACGTTGGTGCACTCAGTTGGTCGCTATATCGCATTTTGGAAGAAATGGGGTATACAGGGTCAAGGATGAGAAAAACCTCTTGGTGCACTTCAAATGCAATATCATCTCCTATCTCCTCCTCCTTAGCGTTTTGAGTCAAATCGACGAAATTGAACAAAAAACTTAAGCAAAAACGTTTAGCGTATGATTTAAACGTTGATGCACTCAGTTGGTCGCTATATCGCATTTTGGAAGAAATGGGGTACACAGGGTCAAGGATGAGAAAAACCTCTTGGTGCACTTCAAATGCAATATCGTCTCCTATCTCCTCTTCCTTAGCGTTTTGAGTCCAATCGACGAAATTGAACAAAAAACTTAAGCAAAAAACGTTTAGCGTATGATTTCAACTTTGGTGCACTCAGTTGGTCGCTATATCGCATTTTGGAAGAAATGGGGTATACAGGGTCAAGGATGAGAAAAACCTCTTGGTGCACTTCAAATGCAATATCGTCTCCTATCTCCTCCTCCTTAGCGTTTTGAGTCCAATCGACGAAATTGAACAAAAAACTTAACCAAAAAACGTTTAGCGTATGATTTCAACTTTGGTGCACTCAGTTGGTCGCTATATCGCATTTTGGAAGAAATGGGGTATACAGGGTCAAGGATGAGAAAAACCTCTTGGTGCACTTCAAATGCAATATCGTCTCCTATCTCCTCTTCCTTAGCGGTTTGAGACAAATCGACGAAATTGAACAAAAAACTTAACCAAAAAACGTTTAGCGTATGATTTAAACGTTGGTGCACTCAGTTGGTCGCTATATCGCATTTTGGAAGAAATGGGGTATACAGGGTCAAGGATGAGAAAAACCTCTTGGTGCACTTCAAATGCAATATCATCTCCTATCTCCTCCTCCTTAGCGTTTTGAGTCAAATCGACGAAATTGAACAAAAAACTTAACCAAAAAACGTTTAGCGTATGATTTAAACGTTGGTGCACTCAGTTGGTCGCTATATCGCATTTTGGAAGAAATGGGGTACACAGGGTCAAGGATGAGAAAAACCTCTTGGTGCACTTCAAATGCAATATCGTTTCCTATCTCCTCCTCCTTAGCGTTTTGAGTCCAATCGACGAAATTGAACAAAAAACTTAACCAAAAAACGTTTAGCGTATGATTTCAACTTTGGTGCACTCAGTTGGTCGCTATATCGCATTTTGGAAGAAATGGGGTATACAGGGTCAAGGATGAGAAAAACCTCTTGGTGCACTTCAAATGCAATATCGTCTCCTATCTCCTCTTCCTTAGCGTTTTGAGTCAAATCGACGAAATTGAACAAAAAACTTAACCAAAAAACGTTTAGCGTATGATTTAAACGTTGGTGCACTCAGTTGGTCGCTATATCGCATTTTGGAAGAAATGGGGTATACAGGGTCAAGGATGAGAAAAACCTCTTGGTGCACTTCAAATGCAATACCTATTAGTTTGGTTTTTTTTTATAATTTTCGTAAACGTGACTGAAGGGTTCGATGATGATGACTTGGGAACCAGTTGGTACTCTTAATGAAGCGTTGGAGATCCATTTTTTGAAAGCCTGCTAGCTCTGCGATGCTTGCGAAGAACCTGGATTCTACCTATCTCAATTTTTGCCATTTGGATTGCGATATCGTCGTGTATGCTTTGGATACGGATACGTATATGTATTTTGATGAGCCTGTGAATCATTCCTATCCATTGTCTTTATTGTGTCTAATATCACGACATGTCTAGGGATGAACTTCCAATTGGATACATTGCCCAAGTGTCTATTGCGACATTTACAATTCTGCAATACACAGCGGAACAGCGATCAGCATTAGTTATTCTTCGTTTTATTTCTGTTGAGGTGTTGTTTTTAGAATTGATAGCCTGGTCCTGATGGTAGGTAAGGTATATAAAGTCCCTTACTACATCAAAGATGAAGCTAGATTGGTTTAATGCATAAACGGGGCGACTCGTACTTCTACAGCAGGTGTTCATACCGAAACTGGTTGGCCTGTATCCTATCCCATTCAAACAGTTTTTAAAGGTCGGCAATGCTGCTAATCCTTTTTCCTCGATAGTGGCATCACAATAAACCTTCACTTGGTCTAATAGTGTCCCTGCTGAGCGAAGACAATCACCAAACCCTATCCAGTCAACCACTAAAAATTTGAAAGAGTCGAAACAGATGGAACTATAATAATGGACCAGCCTGTGATTGGTACTGAAATTGGATGATTCAACTTAGCACCGTTTTCGACTTGGTCTTTCAATTAGTGCTTTTCACAGAAATGACCTTGATTAGAGTAAAGATTGGATGGCATAAACCATATGTATGTACCATAGCTACTCCAAAAGTTCCCCCACAATATCAAACGATTTATATACATTTCATGCCTCAGAAGTCTCATAATTGATTTGTTATCCTTTCTTATTACTAAATGGCATGCTATAGATAGACTTTTTTACTTTCATTAGCACTGTTACACTCATTGGTTCAACGTGTTCCACATTGCCAAGAAAGATCAACTGATACCAATTAAGATATACATTCTCAAAACATATTCGAATACCCAGAGTTTTATTGCCAACAAATTCTTTTTGACATCTCCATCGGTTTGTGTTCGATGCTCAGCTTATGGTATCTGGGAGGTTAACAATTTTATTGCTAAAAAATCCCATCATTAAGATTATGCTAATTGCTTTAAAATGGATTTAAGTTTTGTTTTCAATTTGGGCTCATGAATTTTATAACCAACATTTTTGCATGCCTGCTGATTGAATTTATTGTTTTTTTTTTAACTTTTTATTAGGAATGCAAAACCCTTAATGAGACAATACAAAAAAAAAAGATATAAAAATATGAAATATTGAATTTATGGCGATTAAGTAAAGCAAAGGCGGTTTTCGTTAACTTCTTTTTTTTTTTAAATGAAGTTGAAGGAAAGTTGTTTGCGCAAAGTGTCAAAGCGTTTTTTTATTTTTAAATGATTCATAAAATTGAATATAAGTTGGGGCAAGTAACATTTTGGAAATCCGAATATAAAATTGTATTGTTATTCATTGGGTTTCTCGGACTGACAGATTTTGAAGGTACATCTATTGGCTAAACAGGAAACGGTCAGGTTGTTATGGAGGACTATAATTTTTGCTGAGTCATTAACCAATTTTGGAAGTTTATTTGTTTATATTATCGCGCCAAATATTATTTAAATCGCATCATTTGTGTGCTCATTTCAAAAGTATTTAACTTAAGGAATACCTATTAGGATGTTTATTTGTTGTTTCATTGGTTATTTAACGAAAAGGTATCGATATTTACGGATTGAAATATATCGGGAACCGACCGTAAAATAATCTATTACCGATTTGGTAATCCGTTTATAAATTAAGTCCCCGACTTCGTTGTACGTTTTTGCACATTTCTGCTATAAGTTTACAAACATTTTAAGGATTGGCCCAGTGTAGTCCAAAAAAACAGACGCAGCCGATGTTGGTTTGTTATATCTTTTTTTCTAAATGATTACTTTTTGAAGAAGATATCGGTCAAGTGGACGTTACTATTGACAATTTGAACTCTTTTTACCGCATTTTCAATCGTTTTCCCGAGAACTTCCAGCAATAAGTTCTGTTACTCTTCTCGGATACTGTCAGTGAGAGCTGCCAGAGTTTGTGGCTTTTTTCTTAGACCCATGACTTTAAAAAAAAAACCCCACAGAGCGAAGTCTGGAGCGATGAAATCAGGCGATCTTGCCGGCCAGTGCAAATCGGCAAAACGGAACATTAGGTAACCCGAAGACGCATCCCTCTAAATGTAATGCTTTGGTGGAACCAGACGGCCTCCAGTACCAATTCATCAATTTCGTGGAACATATGTTGATCATGGTTCTGTATCGAGCATCAGTCAAACTTCAGCTATGGCGGCAATGCATCTTCTGTTATGTGTCGTTCAAGTCTCTTCGAATGGTGTGTTTGCGCACTGGGTGTAACAATGCGCCAAAATCAAAACAGTCACGAGAATTGCGACAAAACTAAACTGACAGTTGCCGCCATTTGCAAAAATTATAGCATCTTCCGATAGGGTGGTACATTTTGGTCAATCTTGTACAAGAGGTCCAATCATTTGAATTTTTGACGAACTACAGCGATTACATTCACGAAATTTTACGAAAGAAATACTTTTTCCTAAAAGTGAGCTTGATATAATATTCAGGAAAATATAGGGGAATGTCGAGGTCCAAAATGAGCGTGACTGTGTCAAACGTTGTACACCGTATAATTGCTTACGAAATAAATATGAGCAATAGGGTCCTCGTTAATGGTTTTTTTTTAAATTATTTTGTCTTAAGTTACCAACATCTGTCATTTATTTTGACGTTGAATTTTGATCGCGATCTGTCAACAAGTTTGTTGATAGAACCCAAAAACATTAGCTAACCTAAAGTACTATAGGCGATATTTACAATGGAAACAAATATGGACCAAGAGTTTGTTTGAAATTTTGTGTTGTGAACGGAATTTATAGTTTGATCCAATGAAGATGCATTTGAGCGGTATAAAGCCGTGAAGCAGATCCAAACTTACCCCATATCAAGTATGAACCAAATCCATACATTAGGATGCTGTCAAGATAGGCAGGCAGAATTGGCGGACCTTAATGCTTAACGATTAATGCTATCGAACTGTGTGCTAGAGATCGAAGCTGACAAAACCTTGGACTATCACCGATTAACATTCTATCACACAACAGCTCTTAAAACTTTCTTATAACTTTCGACTCTAAACTTTTTTTAGAATTGTCTGTCAAGCCTCTTTCTGCCAAGTGCGCACAACCAAGTATTACTAATCTAAGTCCCCGGTCACAAGGGTGTCCCGGGCAATGGTGACTAGTTGGTCCGGTTTCGTTTGCCAATCAAAGCCACCATTCTGCAGCTTACAAGGTACCCAACCAAAGCTATGGCTAAAACGCTACACATTGTTGCAGACTAAGTAAAAAATACGTCACACCTTCCGTTCAACTCGATGTGGCTAGAAAATTTTGAATTCATATTCAAAGTAGTGCGCACATTTATAATGACGCCGCACGACACAGTCGTGTCTGAATCTGATGATCCAAAACTCTGGTCGTTTACATGCAAATTCAATGTCTCGTCGTGGTGCCCTAAAAAAAAACTAAGCAGATACTAAATTATACACACCTAGAGGTATATCGTTCGAGATATTATTATTTTTTTTTTTTTGCACACAATTCTCGGTCTGTAATGACCTTCACCCAATATTCGAAAACACAAGAGATAAAACTGATTTTCGATCAGGTATGCATAATTTCCATTTAAAATGCATAATCATAAATTCCTGCGCCTTATTAATGGGATTTCTTCGATTTTTGAACAGCGACAAATTGATAAAAAATTGACCATGGCGTGACAGTCGACACGCACGGAATGTGTTTGGTAATTTTTTTTTTTAACAATTTATACTCGCATGAGGTGTAATTTTCTAATATACGTAACTGGATAGAAATTTATTGGTTGGTCTCCTCCTACTGGGACCCAGATTTTTTTTTTTACTGGACCCTAGCCCATGTGGCTGATACTGCGACCTAAAAGATCTATTGTATCTTAGGGTGTAATTTTACTCTAAGAGACGTACCACCTCCCTGATGAAGGAAAGCATGTCCTTAGTTGCAGAGGTTCTAATATCTGCCGGCGAGCATGTTACCTTGCCGAAGATGCGCCACCTCAGCCAATGCAGAGCTGGACATTCTGAGCAGAATCTGCATTCTATGTCTGGGCATAGATTGAGTTTGTTGAGGTGATATCTCAGGCCGCAGTGACCTGTTAGAAAACTCACCAGCTTCCTAATGTTTCCTTTGTCTAAACTTAGAATTTCCTTATAGGAATATGGTTTGACCAACCTCTTGGATTGTCGTAACACCGGGACATTTTCCCAGTGGGTTAGACGAAGTTTATGCTCCCATGCGTTGATCAGCGCTGTGGCATTAGGCCAGTTGACGCCACAGTAAGGCTCAGGTCCAATGAACGCAAATCCTGAGCCAGCCCTGGCTAGTTCATCTGCAGATTCGTTGCCTGCAATCCCCTGATGACCTGGAACCCATCCGAGTACCACACTATTATGTCTAGCAAGAGATTGTAGTACATCGTAACAGCATTTAACTGCTAAGGTGTCCATTAAGTTGGACGACAGAGCTCTGAGAGCTGCCTGACTATCTGAGAAGACATAAATTTTAGCGCCCTTGATTCTCTTACTAAGGTTTAATCTGGCGCAGATCTCAATGGGATGGAGTTCAGCCTGGAAGACCGTGGGACACTTTCCCATAGGTATTGGGTCCAAAGACACCAGCACCCACTCCAGAGTCCATCTTTGATCCGTCTGTGAACCATATCAGACCTCTAGGGTCCAATGTTGGAACACCATTAGACCAGTCTGCACGGTCTAATATATTAACCTCAAATAACCTACCGAAACAGTATTCCCTGACCATAACTGGGACCCAGATACTAAAATTACAATGTTTTTGGTTGTCCATTTGGATTGAAACCTTCAAGCCTCACTCTTGGTAAGATGATTAGACTTTTTGTCCATTGCCTACAAAGAAAGGAATGAGACAAAATTCTGAGAATAATCTTTAAAACCGGACTAGCATCTCCACCAGATACTTCCACCTCCTGCAAATCGCGAACTATCACTTAGAATGGTAGTCAAGAAAATCGTTCGTTTACGACAATTTTAGACAGAGCTTGCGACCTTTTTCCATGATTCGGTCGTCGAATAGTGGGACGAATAGAGATTTTTGTAGAAATATAGGTACACTCGGTGAAGCCAGTGAATTGGTTAAAGTTCTCAAAAGGATGGAAACCAGACTCATTGAGAAAGTTTGATGAAACCGGAAAGTGTCAATTTTGTGACGGAAACTCTCATAGCTTAGCTTAATTTAAATTGCAAAACTCGGAGTGAATAGTAAGTACACTACATTGGTTATGGTAACAATCACAAGACGAGACTATCACATATGCTGTGCGTACCCAAATCCAGTATAAAAAAATTGGTGCCAACTGGTTTGGCTTCGGCTTCGGCTTGGTTTGGTCGAGATGTCTACCCCAAAGTCAACAGTTTCAGATCCTTGTTTCGTCCTACTGAAAATCATGGAAGGTCTGGTCAACTTTTCGTGCATTAGATTACTCTGAGAAAGTTCAATTTATCGGAGATTCAACATTCATCTCAGTTTGAAAAATCCTGTGAGATTGCGTTTCCAAATGGCCATTTCCGATATTGAAAGGAATGTCGAGAATGGACCTCTGATTGAAGGCTTAGCTTTTCTAGAAAACGAGGAGATATACTTAAATACATGTAGAACCTGGTATAAGATGCAAATATAAAAAAAAAAGAAAACTAAGTAGTTGAAAAGGAATTTAAGGTACAATACCTAATAGAGTTGAAGTCTTATTCAATGACACAATAGACTTTCCTTGGATTTGAAACTGTCTGACAGGCTAAAGTCTACGCCTAACTTCGATTGCTGTCGAGTTTTCACTGTTGAATCAAAAATCATCAAAGGTTTGGTGCTGATGTCTTCGTGAAGAAACCGACCACGATTTCTAAGCGAATACTTATGCTATAATAATTGCCACGGACTATATTGTAAAGACTAGGCGAGAGGTGTCTAGATTTCTCTGAATTCAAGCGCAAGACTGAACTTTCTGACTTTTGCCTGAGTCTCCAGTCACGTGGAGTGCGATCTCTACTGAGATTGCTAGACTCGGATCTTTCCGCGTCCAAGGACAGATCATCCTTTAAAGATTCCAGGTAGATCACCTAGACGTTTGTAGGAAATCAGTGACATAATTGCTGCCTCTGAACATAAAAGACTGTAGGCGGCTTACTTTGTTGTTACTTAAAACACACTGAGACACTTACCTTCGAAAAACTTTTGATAAAGATTTGGCTCTCCTTTTTCAAGAAGCACCTCAAAACCAAATCCATTAAAGAAACCAAAACACACATCAGAGCGGCGTACGAAGTAAGGTAGTCTTATGTGCATTGGATAAGGTACGCTAAGGAGCTGGAATTGATAGTCTGATTTACGGAAGCATACCTGATGAAAAGAAAATCAGCATTGTTTGTCCGAAAGGAGATCCCTTAAACCGTTCCAATAATAGAAGTTTTTTCAATGTACATACCATAAAAGATTTTAAGTGTTTCAAACCTCTAATCAGAAAAGCTCACCATAGACCAATTTTGTACATACATTACAGTAGATCTTGGAAACACCTGACCAAAAAGTCTTTAAACCTACCTCCTTGTGTTGGTTGTAAAGGAGGGACCCTATAGCAGAAGACTACGTATTTGGTTGCAATTTTATGTCAAGAATTACCTCAACCGATTTGGAAGCAGCTGCTTAACGATTGAGCTGACTGGAGTGGAATGTTTGTTAAAGCCCAGTTCCATCTTGGACTTGCAGGTGAACTTCAATAAGCAAATAGTGGTGTGAACATGCGTTCATGTTCAACTATAGCCCTCCGTTCATCGTGTATCGTGGTCAAACTAAGGAATAAATGTGACAATCTTGCCAATCTACACCAAAGCTATTTTTAAGAAAGACTTCACTGGCTATGTTTTCCAGCTAAGGAAGACCGGCAGATAGGAGAGTCAACAAGTAAACTCAAAGCAATATGCGTTTTGATGAGGAACTCTTCTCAGCAACATTGCAAATATTGGAATCATACAGTTCCTCAGATTTCTACAGAGCCTTTTAAACATAATGACTCGACAGACATTGGGCCTGAAATACAACCATACACCATAGTCCAGCGACTATCCAATCTATCAGCTTATGGAAGAACTCGTTTGGATAGGTTGTAGGCCAAAATATAGCACTCAACGTATTCTTTTGTAAGGCAAGATCGAAACTCAACCACTAAATAGTATGTGTACATGTGGGACAGATAGTCTTACTCCAAAACGGCTTTGTAACTTGGCTTGGTAAAAAAACACAGACGTCCAATGGAGGGAATAAAATGCATAACACATTAGTATTAGCCCGGTTTATTATTAAACACACCAACGACCGAAAACCGGTTTCAGAAAATCAATCATTCTGACAACAAAAAAACTTTAATAATTAATATATCGCTAACTCCATGAGGTAGTATGTAAATACGGCCCAGACCCACTTAATCTACTAAGTGAGGGGTTTGACCTGGTGCGAATAATTTTTTCAAACTTCACAAAGCCATGCATATCATACTCACCAAACTACTCCTCACTATTTTTACCTAACAAGCTACAGAGCTAATTAAAATGACAATTACAAAAAATGTTAAACACCTCATTTCCATTTTGTTTAAATATTCAATTAACACAATTTTTGTGTTTTCTTTTCTAAAACAAAAACAAATCTGAACTGCCAGTCTTTAACTTAATAATCAAGACCATTGTGGAGTATTTATGATTCGCTCGTGGAAACTATTGTTTTCAAAAATTGGCTACTGTTCCAAAAGCATTTATTAATGAATTTCACTATTAACGTATATATTGGAGAAACATTATGCATAGGTATATATCCAAATTATAAATAGCAGAGTCTTAGACATCTCGTCAACAGTTTAACGATATTTTTATCGGCAAATCTAGACTCATGAGGAAGTTAATAGTAAGGAAGTACACAATAATGGAATCGAATAAACCTAACAATTTCCGTATATAGATTTTGTTGGCCATTACCCTAAGCCTGGTCGCTGGACGACCGCTTAACCATGAGCATTTATTTAATGCTAATCCCCAGCAAAACGATGTGCTTGTTCATAAGCAATTTTACACCCACTCAGGACCAGAGCCACCGTTGGAGAAGAAAATCACAATTGGAAAGGCGTTGAAAAATTTTAGAGTCCTATTCGTTAACATACCATCACCGTACGAGAAGTTCAGGCGAAATGGCATAAAGGCACTGCAAATTTCGCTGGCACCAGTGGAGGAAAAATTAGCTTTGTATGTGTTGCATCCAATGAAAAATCGACAACAAGTCGAAATTGTCAATTATGAAGCGCCACCACCCACACCTGCATCGGCACCGGAAGTGCATTTTGTTAAGTACAAGGATGAGGAAGATATCGAGGAGACTCAAATGAAAATCACAGGTAAGTACATTCACATTCAGATTGGAAGGAATCATACAAATTTGAATTCTTTCAGATCACTATCTGGCGCTAGATTCACACTGAGGAGGACATGATGTGCTTTTTCTTAAATTAATTATTTATTTTCCAATAGACTGTTAACTGTAATAAATAAAATTAATAAAATTTTACAAAAAGAATACATTTTTTCGAGAATATTGTGTTCAACTCTGAGGCAGGTTGTATTAGGTATTCAATTGTAATTCTCACTATCCTCACTATCCTCAGTGGCGAAATAATTCTGTGAAATTAAAGCTAACCCCTTACAGTTCTAGTCAAGCTTCTATGATATACTCAGCCATAAACGGAAACTGCTTACGATTTAAAATACAGTACAATCTTGCCTAGCTTCCATATTTATTCGAATTATGCGTATGAAAGGACCCTATTGTTCAAATTCCCTATCAGAAGTACGATTTTTGACTAAGAAACTAATCTATGACAATAATACTCTCGGATGTTTGTCCGACGTTCGGAAGAGATAAAAGAGACAAATGAAAGAAAAATACGCGTTATTGGGTTGGAGGTTTACGGTGGAAAGCAGATATATTGTTCAAAGCTAAAATCCAAGTCATACATACATATAGGTATGTGGATAACAAACTGACGTATCGTTCAAGATTTTTACTCCGCTTATGCTAATTTTTTTCGATAAGTTAGTGTACTCTAGTTTAGATAGAGTGGATACAAAATATAAATATTTGGTGCAACATGCCCATATGACCCAGAGGCTAGCTTCGCACAACCATTTGTGTTGTGCGAGTTGTATTTTTTACACGAAGAGGAGGGTCCTACTGAATTGAAGGTTTTCCATAACTATTACACACTGAGATGTTTGTCAGACGCTTGCAAGAAATGAGGCTGGAAAAACACTTTTAAGTGATGTCGAGGTACGGAACCACGTGTAGTCAAAATATGGTCTCACCAGTCGTACCTAAGTTACAGGTAATAAGTCCCCTTTACTTTCGAACACACGGGCACACATTTTTCGATTGCACAAATGTTCGATCAAAATTTATTAAATTGATGTTTTGAAAATTTCAATACCATAAATTCTAATGAAGATTCTGGCTGAAGTATGATGAATTTCTCCATAGATTTGTTGCAATCTGCGGTGATCACGGATCTTGGTTGGCCAACGTGTTGCTCATGATTTATGTCGACACGTTCGATTGTAAAGCGCGAATATCACTCACGGACTCCGCTACTGGATAAACAATCATCACTATAGCTTCGTTTATCAATTTTAAACAAAACCACTTTCTTCGATCCTCATTTTATTCCGATGACACAAACCTTACAATCGGTTTGTTTGTTCAAATGTCATAAAATTTTGACAGAATATCAGTTAGGAATGTACCTTGTAACACCTATTCCCAAAAACTCTTCATTCTGACCCTCACTTTATATTTTCCTGCGTCCATCCTCGTGGGCTTAAGTTTTAAGCCGGGAGAATGAAATTTTGAAGTGTTTCACTTGATATCGAACATCTTAAGACCAACTATTTAGATACATTCCATATAGTTACGCCCACTTTTTGAGGGCGTTTTTATTAAAAAAACAATTTTGATGAAATTTTGTATGTAACATCGTCGAACGTTTGGAACTTATTATAATAATTTAACAACAAAATGCAATATCCCCACACGCTCACATGAGTACTACAAATGACAGACTTAGATTGTAGCTTTTTACTTGCACCTATACCTATAGGGCAAGTATTGTATTCGTGCAAAATTTGGAACTCGAGATTTTAATCAAACTTGACATTACTATAATGGAGAAGTCCAAAAAAGTAGGTCCGCCAATGCCGTCTGTCTGTCTGTCTGTCTGTCTGTCTGTCTGTCTGTCTGTCTGTCTGTCAGTCTGTCTGTCTGTCTGTATATTCGACTACAGCCTAAACGGCTGGGCGGATTTACATCAAACTTCATATATAGGGTCTGTGGGATATTCCCTAGAGGCGAAATTTGAATTTTCATTCTAACCTCAAAATTAAGGGTAGTTTACTTAAGGCCGATTTCAGTTAAAATGGATTTTCTCGAAAACGGCTCTAACGATTTCGATAAAATTTGATGTGTGGGTTAGTTTGGGCATATGCTATGAGGTGGCATACCACGTTTTTCACGAAAAATTCGAATAACGGTAATATTGAAAATCAGCTGTTTCTCTGGTTTTTGTTCGGCGATTGGGCTAAAAATTATTATTTGTAGGTTATAAGACAAGTGCAAAATAATGGCATACCAAATTTTGGAATGCCACGCCCAATTTTATAAAACTTATTTTTTTAAAAATTTTTACTAGAAATTGAGAAAAAATTATTTAAGCAAAGTAATAGACCTTCAAATTCTCTATAATTCACTCAAACACCCTATCTGGCCACGCCCACTTTTTATGGGCATTTTTATAAAAACAAAACATTGAGTAAACTAAAACAATGTTATGACTATTATTCCATCGAAACGCGGAATGCCACGCCTACTTTACTGGGAAGAGCAAGACTTGGACTTTAATCCTGATAAAATTATACACTGATAGCATTACGGTGCAAGTACGTACGACCCAGTCGTGCACTTTATTTGTATGTGTTTTACTTCGTATCCTTTTCTAATTTTTGTGACTCAAAAACCAAATAAATATCAATAGCTTCTTCTGAGAACTAAGGATTCACATTTCATGATATTTTTCGCAGAAAGAGTTCTTTCTTTTACACACAGTTACTTCAGATGGTTCTTAAGTCTACAGAGGCCTAGTAAGCGGTCCCAAGAATTCTGTATCTCAGTTAGAACTGCTTAGTCCATTTGTTATTTCGATAACTCTTTCTGTATTTTGCCACAGAACGGTCATGTTTCCCAGAATGTGAATTTCCACTCTTAGCTAGTTCGTCAGATGTTAGGACATCGATATCAGTCGAAACACTTTCTAAACTAAACATTCTAATGACTAGGACATATGTACATAAATGTCGGTCCTCAAAACATTATATGATCTCGAAAACTAAACAATTCACTGTCAACATTCGAAAGAAAAATACACACAGAACAGATTAGTGTTCTGTAGAGGATTGGTCCTTCATGTTAGGAGTTCAACCGAATCAACCGAAGTAGCAGTGATTTCTGAGGAGTCTCTTTCTAGACATTTGCTTTGAGATAGGTGAAGACTTGAATAACTTCGAAGTTGTCACTGGTGATTATGACGATAGTTTGGCATGTCTTAGGTTTGGTTAGGTTAAGAGCGTGACAGCAAAACCATGACGACAGAGCAATCTCACTCAGATTCCAACGGATCTATTCCCCATTGTGTGATATCTGGAGGAATATAAGAACAGAAGTTTAAACTTGTTAGCCCATGTCGGGGGCAACCCATTTTCATTATGAATTTTAAGGTGGTTTTAGGGGGCATGGTAGTTAATTCGTAGAGTTGGTTGAAAAATGTTTTCCCGAAGGTTTGATGTCTGATTGTACTGAGACTTGGGCATTTGCAGAAAAAGTGTGTCGTCACTTCCTCCTCCACATCAGCGCTGCGGCAGCCTCTGCATAGGTCTGAGTCGTTGAAACCCATTCTACTGAGGTGAGTCGCCATTGGATTGTGGCCTGTGAGGACGCCGATGAGAAGGGCTAGCTGTGTTCTACTGAGAGACAGAAGATCGGTAATCCTTTTTTTGTTGTATTGGGCCCAAAGTAGCCTCAAAAAACGACACTCCACTTACGGTTGGCCATGTTACAGGAATCCCAAGAGATCCTGAAGGAAAGGAGGCCAATGAGAGGTAGGACGGTCCGTCGGGATGTTTATTGATTCTGAGATGGTTCTCGCTAGCTCATCGGCCCTCTCGTTCCCTTCGAAGCCCATATGTCCCGGATCCCAGCATAGTGCTTAATTCTAAACTTTTTATCTAGAACGTCAAAATCATGGAAATATTCATTTGTAGTATTAATTTGATTTCCAAATTTTAATCACTGTGTGGCCAAAATAATCAGTGTTTACAGACTGTCAGAACAACTACATATGTATATGTATAGTATGACTGATTGTATGTAACTTGTGAGAAGTAATGTAATGATTCACGACTACTAGGGCGGCACCAGAAACTTTGTTTTGTAAAACTCACCACAAATTCCACCTCACTTCCGGTTGGTTTAAATAATTTTCCCAAAACAGCTCTAGCTCGGCAAAATAAGCATCAAAATGCACGAAGACGAACATGCACCACGCAGGGCACATTACAAAATTACTAAACTTTAAAACCACCAAAAATGCAGACACACTCTAAACTTAGTAAGGCCCAGTCGAAGCTACAATACCCATGTCTTACTCAATAACGTCAATCTAGGTGATCGTATCAATAAATTAGAGCATTAGCCGATTATTTAGAGATGTCCAAATATGCAGTGCCACCAAAAAAAAAACCAAAAAAAAGACGAAAAAACTTACCAATCTACTGCGACGTCGCCGTTAGTAGCGCATAGTTTATCGGTTATTTTCTTTATGAGCAACAAAACACAAAAAGAAGCCGCTCTAATGGCATATTCAAACACTTAATAAAATAATTTTGCACTTAATTCCATAAATTGGAATTAGTTGGAAAAATACCACCACCATTGCAGCAGCAGATGGTATAAGAATTGAGAAAAGAAAAAAAAAATAAGAAAAAAACAAACCCTACGACCACTAAACGGTATGCTAATGTCGAATTTGGTTTCTTAATGAAATTCGGAATTTTTGATTACCCTCTTCGAGCTGTGTATACGGAATGTCTGGACCTGTCCCAACCCACCACCAATGGACTCGGCAAGTTCACCAATCATCACCATCACCACCAGTGTTGGCTTTCAATCAAGAGCAAGCGAGATTGCAAGCATTGTACATTCCATGCCATACGTTTGTCTACTTTTGGTCTCTGGGACAGGGTTCAAAATTTATGCAGTCAACCAGCGACCCACAACAACAACTGCTACTCTCTGAATCATCCATCGTGTCACCAGTCGGCGGAAAGACGTCTTAGCTGCGATTAGATCCGAATTTGTATCTACGAACGGTTTTTGTATATAAGTTGAATGTTTGCAGTTCACCAAGCATCAGTTAACGAACTCCTCTGTCTCGCAAAGCATATTCAGTCGAAAGCTGCATAGATTAAATCGAAACAAAAACCTCAAACCGTTGTGTAATCCGTTTTATTGTCCAAAATGCGCGCTCTAATAGTGTTCGGTGCGTTACTCGCCGTCGGTTGTGCTCGTCCTCAGTACAACTACCAAACTAGTGGAAGTGCTAACCTTGGATTACAAGCACCAGGACTATCACTATCGTCACAAGGAGGCAACAAGTACTTGCCACCTGCAACAGTGGCCCCCGAGCCCATTATCAGCAAACAGTTCTATTTGCACTCAGCTCCTGAGGACAACGATGGAATCACAAAGACAAAGCACTTTGTGCTAGGACGCCCTCAAAAGAACTATCGTGTGGTTTTCATTAAAGCCCCATCATCGACCAACGGCAATGTTCGTCTGTCAGCCGAGTATGCTCCACAAGAGGAAAAAACCGTCATCTACGTTCTTAGCCAAAAGGACAAGGATTTGGATGTCAACGACATTGCCACCCCGGCACCAACACAGCCCAGTAAACCCGAAGTATTCTTCATTAAGTACAAGACCCCCGAAGAGGCTGCTGTGGCCCAAAGGGAAATTCAAAGTATGTCCAATGGTTACGCCTCCTTACAACGGTAAATTAACTTAAATTTCTTCTTTTTTTTTCTCTCGTGTTTAGATCAATATGACAAACTGGGAGGAACCAGTGAATACTCCGACCAGGGAACCGCTCCAGTTAGCTCTGTCATTGGCGCTCTGGATGGCGTCTCTTCTAATGGTGGCTACGACTACAACCAGGGTGGCCAGAGAACCCCAGACGACTCGTATTTGCCCCCGAGTATCTACAAGCACTAGAATGTGATGCGCGCATTGTTCTTTTTTTGTTAATTTGTTAAATCATTAGGCTCTCATTGTTTCGTATGTTGTATGCTAATAAATCCTATGTAAAGTTAGATAACCAAAAAATTATATAAACATTTAGGTAGAAAATAAAGAAGAAAAAAATAAAGTTCCATTGTTTAATAACAAAATTTAAATAAGAGTTTCTGTTAACCGCTTAGGTATTTCTATTTCATACAATGGATTGCCCAATTAAGGTGAGAGATTGAGCAATTCCAAATAACTGTGTCATTGGGCATACAAATGGCACCCGCACACCATTAACGGCAGCAGACGTAGTTTTTCGAAAAAAAAAAAAAACACAAAAAATTGATTTATACAACAATTTGTATGATAATTTGATTGCTGTTAGTGTTACAATCGTAATCATCACTGGCTGGCTGATGAAAGTGTTAACATTAAGATTTGGATGTGATTCCTAGATTTGAATTAACATACCTAAGCACATGCTTCTTAGTTTCATGGGTATTTCAAAGAAGGTCAATACACTCCTATCGTGGCCCAAGGAAGAAAGGAAGGAAAATATGCATAATTTTGTAAGGAAATTATTTAAAGCACTAACTGGGCTTCGATATTTCGAGAAATTCAGTAGATTGGTTGGTAGAAGTCATTGTATCAGTAAGCTGTGTCGAACCATAATAAGCGAGAAAAGTGCCATACCGCGACTCTTGTGACCAACATATGTATAAACTGAATGGCGTTGACGAATGAAATTTGTTCAAAAGTAAAATTGAGGAAAATGATAATTGTCCCCCTTCAGCTCTATTAGGCTGTCAAAAAAGGGTTTACCCTGTCTGGCCATGCCTGGGGCTGGACACTTGCATAGAAAGTGAATAATTTCTCTCTCGTTAGGTATACTGCACCTGCAACAAAGTACATTACATGGAATGTTTATTCTGGCCGCATGGACCGCAATGAGCCAGTGTTCAGTAATTATGGTGTTCTGTTCCAGTACTATTTGGATATCACACATTTTCGCACTCCCTGCCATCTACTATTAGCATGTAATAAGGACCCCCCCGACACATCCAAGGCTGATCCTGCCTGTCATCCTCATCCTCATCCTCATCCTCATCCTCATCCTCATCCTCATCCTCATCCTCATCCTCATCCTCATCCTCATCCTCATCCTCATCTTCATCTTCATCCTCATCCTCATCCTCATCCTCATCCTCATCCTCATCCTCATCCTCATCCTCATCCTCATCCTCATCCTCATCCTCATCCACATCCTCATCCTCATCCTCATCCTCATCCTCATCCTCATCCTCATCTTCATCTTCATCCTCATCCTCATCCTCATCCTCATCCTCATCCTCATCCTCATCCTCATCCTCATCCTCATCCTCATCCTCATCCTCATCCTCATCCTCATCCTCATCCTCATCCTCATCCTCATCCTCATCCTCATCCTCATCCTCATCCTCATCCTCATCCTCATCCTCATCCTCATCCTCATCCTCATCCTCATCCTCATCCTCATCCTCATCCTCATCCTCATCCTCATCCTCATCCTCATCCTCATCCTCATCCTCATCCTCATCCTCATCCTCATCCTCATCCTCATCCTCATCCTCATCCTCATCCTCATCCTCATCCTCATCCTCATCCTCATCCTCATCCTCATCCTCATCCTCATCCTCATCCTCATCCTCATCCTCATCCTCATCTTCATCTTCATCCTCATCTTCATCTTCATCTTTATATTCACCTTCATCCACATCCTCATCTACATCCACATTTACACGTCCCCACATCTCCATGTCTAATCTAATCAGATCTCCCACATCTCTACAACTCTTCATCTCCACATCGCGCCAGCGTTGATAAGGTGTTTATCCTTGGCACCTCGATGTCGGTGACATTTATGCTGTCAAAACCAGAGATATGTCACAGTGAAGTTGTTCTGATCAGCTATCTCGTTAAGAGATACGCGGCAGCCTTTATCTCATAATGTTGGATGCAAGATGACAATATCCGATGCTGATACTGCATTAACCGCCAGCCAATCAGTTGCTTGACGAATGACATTGATTTCGGCTGGAAAAACGCCGAAAAGGAGAGGCGTGATCCCTAAGTCCTCCGGCACCTACTACTCCGTGTTTACTTTCGTAAAATCGATTCGTGGTACAGAATCGCACGCTAAGTCCATTTAGTTCTGTTGGGTATCGAAAGCTTGTATCCCCTATTGCGGCTGTGTCCCGTGGACTGGTGGTCTGTGACCTGTGGTAGATGCATTAATAACATGTTGGCATGTCCATGTGCCACCCTAATTTGATTATTTAGAACTTGTCGGACTGATTGCCTGCTCAGCAGTCAATTTCTTTCCGACGATGGCACGGCAGTGGGATAGGTCCTTAGCGAATACCGAGACAAGCAAAATTAAATGTTAAAGCGGGCCACCAAACCTGTCCTCTATACAGGGGAATCGGTTTTACTACCCACACGTGCAGTCAGGGCACCAGGACACGTTCGACTATGTTTTCTCTCCAAAGAAGCTTGCGGGCAAGCTCTAGGCCTAAGTAGTTGGCGCTGTGGCATTGCAGGAAGTAACTGTTGTACCATTTTAAAGCTCTGAGCTCTGAGTACGAAAAAAATATTCAATTTCCGCTTTGATCTTACAAACGTCTGCCAGCGGTGTCTTTCAAATGAAATATGTCAGCCTTCGAGTCAAAGCTATACTGAATGCACATATCATTTGCAGACATTTTTTAATATGTACGCTGTTTAGTAAATCTTTTCGACCTCGGGCTTTTCAAAATCAAACAGACACAATATTCATGTATTTTGTTAAATGTTTAACGACCCTAGCTTTTCGATAACAGAAGTACGATAACAAATATGACAAACGTATAAATCTCATTGAACTGGCATAGGTCAAGGCTCTTCTGGCTCTATTGCCTTCCATAAATAAATCAAAGTTTTGTTTTTCTAAAAAACAAAAAAAAAAAACAGAGGCATTGACGAAGCACATATAAGACTGGAAACCGAATAAACCGAACAAAGTGGTACTTGGATGTTGGTTAACATTTTTTTTAAGAAAATTGCATCCGAATCTTTTTTATCACCTATTGTATGGAAATTTTTAATGAAAACAAAGGGAAATAAAAAACGAATTAAGAACACACCTTGAAGCCAATTGCTCCATTTTTGTTTTTTTTTTTTTATAAATTAATACCAATTCGCCATTGATGTTTCGTAAATGTTTTCTTACTAATAAGGCAGTATCTACGCCTAGGTCACCGCACATTTATCATCGTTCTTCAGCCACCAGCATGCAGCGAATTTGCCTAATAAAAGGTAAAAAAAAAAAAATGCTAATTAACCACAGAATGGCTGCATGCAGTCGCTTTAATGGTAGGAAGAATAATTTCATTAATTAATGGTCACACTGATCATAATAACCACGGCATCAGCATGTGGTCCTCAAATGTAAGGCTCACACCATGACTTGTCATGTTTTCCATGTTTGCGGCTCATTCTTCGAGACAAATCGATGGGACACACAACTTAAGCCGCCTCCGACAAATATACAAAAAAAAACCCAAACATATTCAATTTGTTTAGAAATGAAACATAAAATATTGATGGAACAAAACATGTTATTGGATTACGAGGGTAATTTGCATATTGTCATTGCAGGGGGTGTCATAAACCAAAAAGTTGTTAATTTGTGGACAGTCTCTGCTGTGACATTGATAGGGTCACATCTTAATTAGTTGCTGGCTGACCCAGGTAATTGATCATGCTTTTGGAACGGTGGACATTGCGAAATTGATTCGAGTCATCTGTGATGGGGAACTGCCCTGAAATACAACCATGCGACGGCGACGATGGCGACGGCAACACTGCGTTCATTAGCCGAAGGCTATAGAAAGTGACTTGTGGTTTTATTTTAATCTTAATCTCGAAAGTAAATGTAATATATTATACACAGTTCAATGTTATTGTAAAAGAAATGATTTATTTTATTAATTCATTCCGAGCTAACCAAGGCTTAGGTAGTAAAGCCCTGTGGGTGAAATAGTCGCACTGAATGGTCAACAAACAGACAATTGAAATGAGATTATTTAAATTTTATTATGAGCTTAAATATAGAATTATTAACAAAAAGGAAGGCGATCGCGATGATAGGATTATATTTTATTGACCGAAAATATTATGGTCCCACAAAATTCTTGGGTTGGGTCACTTCTTTAATAGTCCTTAGGGCGAACTTAATTTATTTCAATAATCTGCTTCTAGGGAATTCCAAGAGTCATGGTTACGAAAGAGAACTTATTGTGGCCAAATTATCATAAGCCATGAATAGGTATGATATTACTGTTGATGACCCAGCTATCTGCAAACATTTCGTTTTAGGTTTAAGTGTGTGGTTTTGCTTAGAAAAAATGGAATTTCTGTCCAAGTTGAACAAGTTCTTAGAACTTACAAGTAATAAGTTTATGACAGCGTTAATCAATAAGTTCAAGAGCCATCACCTTATCAACGACTGATTGAATGACGTACAAAGGACAAAATATTACTGAATGTAAAAATCTCAGTTTAAGGGCTTGAAAAAGATTTATCAAGTTGGACACTCATCCACTATTTAAAGTTATTGTAGGAGCCTTAGTTGGACTGCCTACCTATATTCATCTCAATGTGACTTTAAACTTAGTAAGAGGACTATTTTGCCTGTACTGCACAGTATACAAAGAAACTTCAGCTTAGCTTGAGACAACCATAGATTATGTTCAAATATCAGCAGAAACTAAGCAGTCTAGTGAGCCCAAATATTCAGGAGAAATTCCTGGACACATTAAGTGAAGTGGTGAAATCAGCTCTTAACAGTCTTAAGGTAATGGGCTATGGATTGTGGACTTAAGGTAAACCTAGAAAAAACAGTTGTGGTACTCTTCTGCAGAAAATACTTAATACTTCCCTTCAAAATGCCGGAACTGGATATGGTGGAGCTGACACCTATCTATAAACAAATGCAGAGAAATGTCCACTACAGCTGTGCGTTGTTGTTCCACCTTCGTATTATTCTTAACGTTTCGTGACTGGAACTGGACAAAACAAATATCATTTTATATAAAGATACAGAAATTCTAGTGTCCGCCAAGGAAAACGATGGAAAACCATATCAGCTTCTTGTTGATTTGTATACTCTTCTCCAAGCTACTTCAACTGTTACCCAATCAAAGCAAACAATTCTAATGTACAGATTTGTTTTTTTTTTTTCTAAGAATTTTACGACTATTTATTTAAAAAAAAAAAGACATTAAACAATTTGTCCCTTGGCCAGATAATTCTCCAGGAAGTCGCTGAAGATTTCACTGAATTTACAATAACGTATCTGTGTTCCTAATAACGTACACCAACACGAATTCAACTAAAAACATAATTTTTATATAAATTTTGGTTTGCTTGGCATTTCTCAGTTCGGATGTGACGTGATTTTTTAATCATTTTTCTGGAATTGTTAATAAATAAAATAGCCACTATCAGGGCACTTTAAACACTCAACTGCAGACTGTAGAACAAGTAAAATGACTAAACTTCGCTGTCTGTATCACAATTAAACTTTTCAATTTGTACTATCTTAACTGAAATTTCCTTAAACCGAACTAAATGAGGTTAAGCTAATGTTATCCAAAATAAAATCCAATGAAAGTGGTGATGCTGATGGCTTGACTTGCTTAAACCATCGAAAGATCATGTAGAAAGCAGCAATTTTGACAATCCAAAGTAAAATGGAAATTTTCAAAATTCTTGTATGTTTTTGTTTAAGTCCCTACAGTTTCATTGCCGTATACATATTCCCCTTCCATCAAATGTCTCTCTTCTCATTGCTCAGTTCCATAATGTTAGAATGATCCTCTCCGTTCGATAGTTTTCAATCGTCCTTCATCATCTTTTCAAGCCAAATAGCAACACTGTCCATTAAAACGAATCCATCAAATATTTTTAATGATGTTTGCTATTTTGACAATCTGACTTTCGGAAATATTTTCACTTTAAAATCATCATCTCATTTTAGAATCGGATTTCATTTTCGAATCGCAATCCGAATCCGAAAGGAATACAAATACAAAATAAGGCCCCAGAGTATATAAGTATAAATTCCAACAAATAAAACCTCGTCGAGAGTAAAAGTTAGGTCTCTAAAAAAAGTTCCAGGTTCCATGACTGTCAACTACAAATAAAAATGACCAAATATTATGTCCCTAATTTTTAATACGATTGTATTCTACGAAAACCTTATGAACAGCAATGAAATGGAGGAAGGATACCTTGAAGAGAACTTAGAATTGGAATAGATTTCAATTTAAGACTTTAAACAAGTTATACGGATGTTTTCAATTTACTTTTTGGCTCTTTACGGCTGATTTAGTAATCTGACTGAAAAGAATGATGGCAATAATGCAACAGGTCATTCCATGAACCTGGAAAAATATCTAGGAAAAGTCTACTACGGATTACCTCACTCCCAAGCAGGAAAGAATGGAAGGATGGTCAGCCTGCCAACACACGTTCCATCTCTATCTATACAGATGGATCTAAGATGGATGTAGGCGTAGGGTCTGGCATTTTTTCTGAACCGCTGGGGATATCTAGATCAGTCCGCCTCCCAAACCAAAGCTGTGTTTTCCAAGCGGAGGTCTTGGCAGTGGCTTCAGCTGCCCGTGAGACTGCGATCAAGGCAATACCACCGGAAGGTATCACCTTTTTCATCGACAGCCAGGCGGCAATAAAAGCGATTACTGCTATTGAAATAAAATCCAAGCTTTTGAAGTGCTGTCGCGAAAAACTTAAGATTCTTGGAACACAGCACAAGGTTGCCCTCTGCTGGGTCCCTGGACACAAAGGTATTCCAGGTAATGAGAAGCCAGATGAATTGGCAAGAAGAGGCTCTGAATCTACATCGCAACTGGTAGATACCTCGGTGTTCATCCCGCATTGCACATTGGAGCAAAAGGCATGGATTAGGGCCAGAAGTGAGGCCAATAGTAGATAGACCTCCCTGGATACCTGTGTGATCACCAGAAGCGTATGGCCTTGCTTTGACAAGAATAGGACCGACCGAATTATGCTAAAGGACAGGAAGTCCCTTTCTGTCCTTATAGGAATTATCACGAGGCATAACTCTCTTCAGTACCACATGAGAAAGCTAAGACTCACGGATGAAGATTTATGTCGGGGATGTGGAGACGAGGAAGCTAATGAGGATACAACCCACTCTCTCTGTCACTATGACCTGGGCGTATCCACCTTAGATTCAAATTTCTAAGCCGACACTTTTTCTGTCGCAATGTGACAATGGGTCTGTAATGACCTGAGTGTAGCGATGTGATATATTTATTTCTAGTCGTCTACCCACATACCTAACCTAACCTAACCTAGCCATCATTCTTTAAAATTGCTAATAAAAGGTATTTTAACTGGTACTTTCCATTTGTGGTCTCTACGGTATGCCTATACAATGTGCGCTTCTGGATTTGTTTGGTACCAAGTCAAGTTCTACGTCAACAAACCAGAGAGGCTACATCGAGGACCAAACCATTCGAGTTATACGTAAAAGTTGTTTTTAGATGTTAGTGGCAAAATATAGTCAAGATCTTTTCTTTTAATAAAAATATGCCCATACAGTGTATCCCCTTTGTATGGGTAGGTATATTTTAGATAATTTAAATATGTACCTAAACATATTTGCTCTGTGATTTCTTTGGATTTCATATAAAATTGTGAAATTATGACAAAGTTGGGGGATTCACAAAATTTGTACAGCGGTGACACTCGTTCACAAACGTCCAGATATGACATTTTATGCCCCTGGTTCTAAATTTTAGATCTAGAAAGTGGTAATATACCGTGAGACAGTTGGAAGACAGATATGCCCCAATCATCTTATAAGGTCTATCTCGATTATTAATCCAAGCTACAAACATTGTAAGCAAAATGGGAGTATATCTCCCTACATAGAGATTATAAAGTTGTCTAAAAAATAAATACCTCGAACAAAAATGCTGGAATACTTCTATGTTTGCTTAAGATTTCAAAGAAATATGTGTTTCAGTAAAAGCTTTAGTTTTTATCAAAACAATAAAAAATTTATTTTTTTAGTTTTAGTATTAAGAGAACAAATGTGTAGTCCCTTTGTAGCCCGTTCATGCTTTGAGGAGTCTAGATTTGTATGTCAAGTAAGCGTGGCTTTGCTGCAATATAGTCAGCATATTCTGACACGATGACCATTTTTGTATTTTTACAAATTATGTAGAAAAAATATATGGATATACCAAAATCCTTTAAAAATCTTCAATAAGTGTCCTGCAATACTTTTTCCCAGTTTTCTTCCTTTGAAAGGACTTCTGTTCATAGATTCATGACCTTGGCACAAGCCTGAAGTCCACAGCCTGTTGATGGACGACGGGAAGCTAGTTGAATTCAAAAAACCCAAGTGTCAAGTAAGAATTTATTAAAATACCAAATCAAGGCTTTAAACCTGAGTAACAAACCAACAGCCTATAACCTTATTCACCTGCCCACAGAAGGGAAACATCCGCTTTTATTTTTTTTTTTTTATATTTTATTTAATTTCCTGAAAACAGATAGAATTATCATATTATTTACTTGAAACTAAGGAGAGCTTGTAAAACCAAGGCAAGTAATCAAATCCAATATACCGGATGATCATATAAACCAAAATTTAAACAATAATGTCAAAGTCAGCCCCTACAACGGAAATACCGATCGATTAATCGCATTGGCCAATTGGGAACACAATGATCACATTACGACCAAAAATAGACATCAGCTCAAGCAAGGTCTTCGTAAACATGGTCAAATTTTGAAAAAAACAAAAACTTCCTCTATAACAAATCATACATTCTAAGAGAAAAAAAATATGAAAAAGTTTAGGGACTTCGAAGAGAAAACCTGGTTATATTGAACTTTGGTTTTTCTGTTCAAGTTTAGCAAGACTTTGAATCAGGGTCCAAAGATTCATCGTATTTGCCTATCGGACTTTGTATCCAAAGGTCGAAACTGATCACTATTAGATCATCTAACTAACATCAGGACTAATTTTTAACAATGTTAACGACTTTCAAATACGTTAAGTATCAAAAAAGGCGACGAAACAGCATTTCTTTTGTATACAATATCTTTCAAAAAAACCCGATTGAACAGTTTAATGCATTTCGAATAAAACCTCATTAGGTAAAATAGTCCAACAATCAATAATTAAGCTATCGACGTCTTTCTATTACTTAAATCCATAACCATAAAATTTGCCATTAAACGTAGTTAAAGCCATCTTTAGTTGTATAACGACACATTCCCAAATTTCCATACCCAATACCACATATGTATATGTATGTATAGCATGGTCTTAATGCATCTCACATGCATTTTTTATATCCAATCACAGAGAGATCCGCATTTGCCAATAGCATCTATTTCGTTGGCTTTTATTTATAGATACAATATATCTATCCTCTCCTTTTCGGACCTAAAACAAAAAAAACTTAACGATCTATAGCCCCCTTCAGTGCGCAGCCGCGCAACCGGACGACCATCAGCGTTGCCATAAACTTCAAATTATTACAAGTGAATTCGAATCGAATTAATTAATCACCACAAAAGAAATTATCCAAATTAGTATAATTAATAGGGAATCCCGAGCCGAGAAATCGGGGTGTTGTGCGAGTGGGAGTTTATTTGGCTCTTGGTAATAACCGAGCCATTCATTGGTGAAACGCATCTGCCGCCACTTCTATTTGTATGTAAATATTAATTTTGATAATCACACCGCGCTTGGGGGACGACATCATAACGCGCTGCTTGGGGCTGGCTGGTTGAAATACCATAAAAGTGTTAAAACTTGAGTTATGAATACGGGCTTCGGGTCACTTCAAACGCTGCTGGCTGCTTTGGTTGGTGGGTTGGCTAGTTGGCTAGTTGGCTAGTTTTGATAGTCACAGGTTGTTTGGTTAAAACAAACGACTATAGCGGTATGGTTAGGTGATTTTGTAATGTCATTGATATTTCTTATTTTATGTTATCGAGTATATCGATAATGCAAAACGATTTCAGTGAGCTTTGGTAAGTGGCAATACGGTAATAAACGTATATCAAACGGACATTATGGTGACATAAAATTATAACAAATGTTTACCACTGTATACCTTAGACATGTCTTTCGGTTATCCTTGATGATGTCTGACATTTAAATTATGTTGGGAATTTCCATGACTAAGTGGGGTCCATTGTATAAGAGAAAAATGGCGTCTAGTTTGGCGTTGACAATAATTTATTCGAAAAAGAGATAAAAGTATGAAATTATAAACGATTTATGGTAAGTGGACGTGGTAAACAAAATAATTTCGCAAGAGAACCAACTATGCACGTAGAAGCGGATTGATTCAGTTAGTTTTTGACTTTTATGTGAGTTTGGTGGGTTAGTTATATATTTTTTTTCGGTTTCTTGGTTTATTCTAGTGTTGACTTCTTTATTATTATGAGGAACAATGTTTGAAAGTTAATCTTATCTGAAGGGTAAGTAGGGTGTCTTAACAAATTGAAATTAGTTCCGTGAAATCGATATAGTACAGTATAAGCTGCCATAAAAATGTTTATTAAAAAATTATTAATTAAATTACTTCGTTTTCGGGTTGACAATACTTTCACACAGAGTACCAAATATAATAGGGTGCCAGGCCATGAGGTTCATCGAACACTTCCTTCAATAATTTCATGATTTCATCGACAGTACAGCATGTGGCAGCATCCTGATGAAACAAGATCATGTCTTCGCACTTCTTGAAACAATAAATTGTTGGTAATGGCTTTGTACTGGACGACACTGATTATGATATATGTATTATTAACTGACCTTGGGATTTCTTGCCCCGCAAGTTCGACAATTTTGCCTAATATAACAAAAAACCAAAGCCACTGGTGCATAAGTCGAGTTCCAACTTGCAGATATTGAATCATGTAAATCAAGATCCTTGAGCAAAATTTTTTAGAAAGTCTTCCTCAGCACTAGTCTTAAAAATTGCAATATTTTCATCTGCGTGCACTCTGTTTTTTTAATTGATTCGAATAAACGATGTCCTTGCTCGATTATATTGACCATAATATTGACTCTATTAACATTTTTTTTCTGAACACTGATTTTGCGAATAAGTTTCCGTAAATGTTTTGCTGGTATAATTTTCCAATCAAACCGCAAGTCTAAGATAAATCTGAGCCTCAAACAACAACGTTTACAAGGTGCCTTCAATTCTGAGCTTCAAGTTGGTTGAACTGCATTTCATCTTGAGTGCATTTCTTTTTCACCCTTCCAAAAAAAAAATACATTGAATTCGAAGACTCCTCAGTCGGGGCCGATAGGAACCCAACCTTCTTGTTCACTGCATTTAGAGAAAAAAAAAAACAGCCTTTTTTGGGTAACACGGTAGAAATTAACAAGTTTTTGGACATTTTTCTTTGTTGAACATCGTAGCTAGAATACTCCTTCCATGTCCAGAAGTGCAAAGCGTTTTTCGATTTATTTTCGCTAATTCGCATGTACGTCGAATTCCAAAAATTGTATTGTTTTGTTTTATAAAAATAATGACCATAACCACTTTATTTTCAATACATTCACTACTTTATAATTATTCTTTGTCTACAAATTTACTATGGCAAGTTTCTCATAGCATTGCTACGTTATCGTCTCCAGAGAATTGTTTTTTAAATGTCGACAATTAGCTCCTACTTCTACTGAAGAATATGACTTCAAAGGATTTACTAAACTTTACATTCTATTTTATGAATAACCTCATTACTACACCTTTTCAGGTGACTACCGGGTTCGAGTTGATCTGATCGCAGGATAGCATGCTTGCTTTACTTACGTCACTTAGAACGTTGTCTACTATCACTTTCCTTCTGACCAAAACGAAAGCATTTTTAATGGTATTTGCAACATGGCTTAACTCTCATCTACTCTTGGCTATAGGAACTTTGTGCAGAAGTATCTTTTATCCTACAATTGACTGGGTATCCCTACCAGGCTTGTAATGGATACGATGACTACCATGTACTTATGTATATCCAATGCGCAACCCAAGGATGGAATACATGCATAAAAAGCAATCGAGCCCTTCCTAGGACGTTCTTGAATAATCCGTTTCCAATTAAGTTTTGCAATTCAATACCCTCGAGTTTTAGAGGAGTTATAAGAATAGAGTCTATTCGATTCATGTTCAGTTTTTAAAGAAATAACTGCTAGACTAATACTATCCGTCCACTTTGCGAGTTTGTTAGGAGCATATTTCATCAAGTTTTCAAATGTAAGAAGGATTTTTCTATTATAATATCGCCATCGCAATACGGATAGCGTTGAACCTCTCTTTACCCAAGATTAGATGTATGTATGTACTTCATTCACTACCATGAACTACAAAAGTGGTTAAAAGACTCCAACTTGTGGAGTCCCTTCTGGCTAGACAACATCTCAGCACCGCATGGATAATCATGTCTGCTTTTAAGCATTAGCTCCATTCAATAGCAAAGAAAGTTGTCAACCTTCAAGCAGCAGAAACAGCTTCTGTTTTAAGATTGTTAAAAACTTAGTGGACAGTCTCTACCGCCTTTGTCAAGGTACTTAATCGAAAGAAAGCTGTGCACTGCCCACTCTTATGATTTTCTATAAAATGTATTGTCTCTGTTTTATTACAAACCAAATGAGTGTCCGTGGCGCAGTGGTTAGTGCGTTGGACTATGGAGCAAGGGGTTCGATGTTCGAATCCCAGTCGGGAACACCAAAAAGTTTTTCACGGCCCCACCTCTCGCGAGCGTCTGACAAACATCCGAGAGTACAACTGTCCTGAGAAAGCTTCTCAAATACCGAATTGCCCTTCGGACACGGCATTAAACAGTAGGCCCCCTCCATTCGTGTAAAGAATATAACACGCATAACACGAATGGTTGTAAGAAGCTAAGGCCCTAGGTCTCATCGACCTGTTGCCCCAAGTATTTATTTATTTTTTTAAATGAGTGTCCCTGAGAACCAGTAAGTTTTCTTTACTGGGAGTAGTCCTGTTCCTATTTAGATTTTATTGAAACAAGGAAATTGTCCTCACGAATCACTAGTCTTTCCACGAAGAGATGGCACGGGGTCCTTTGAGATTTCCTAACCTATAACTTGAATTTCCTAAGACTATTCTTGTATGGGATTCCCAATCTTGTAGGTCTCTAGAGCATTTTGCTTCATTGAAAACCTTCCTGCCTTCACGTCGAAGTTTACTTATTTCAAGGTTTCACTTCGGAGACTCGTGCGTACTGATTGAGCACATCATGATTTGTTTGACAGTACTATGCAACGGGAACATATCAAGGTCGGTAGGCAAGCATTCATTTCAAAATGTCACTTTGACATTGACTTAAACGACATTAAAATTTTCAACATTTAAAAAAAAAAAAATAATTCGCATAGAAACTTTCACCTTAACACTAAACCATCGCATTGAGGTTAAATTTAATATTTTTATTTATTTATTTGACAATCTACTAATCTATTAAATTTGTTAATGCCACTTTGCCTTTAATGACATCCGCAACACAATGGAATACAATTTATTGGCAATCCACTAAATCGGTGGTCTCATGCTTATCGCCCACATCTGGCCATTTGTGCCTTCTTTTCTGGAAAAACAAATTGAATAACACACAGTTTGTCCCGTCCCCTAAAGACATCAAAATATCTCTCAAAAAAGAGAATTATAATGGAAACCATTAATTTAATTCAATTATGTCTACGGCAACGGATATTTTGCAAGATGATACTTTGAATATGCACCTTTAGCAAATGTTGTTAAAAAATATTTTTATTTTTTTTACCATTATTCAATAGTAATAATTATAAATGACGTTACCATGAAACGTTACATATGTATCAAACAAAAAAAAAACAAGAGGATCAAAGCACCGCCGCAAGAGTATTTGAAATTCTTTAATTTGTTAGTCATGCATGGTTTCTCTAATTTGCAATGCAGATATGTGAAGGAGGAATATTAATTTATAAGGAAATAATGGAAATGACAGGTATGTTTTGGGATGATGACATTCAATGCATTATTTACCAGTTTGGTGGCAATGAACCATCAATAACATAAAATTTTCCGTGAAACTTGCATATTGTTTGTTGGGCTTTCATTACCAACAATCTAAAGGTATTTTTTGTATTTTTAAAATGAGTCATAAATATTTCTATTGCATCTTACCGTATTCGGTTCAGTTCGGACAACCACTACCATTTGAGAAGCGATAGATACTTTCTTTATTTGAAAGTGTTAACCAAACCGTCCCAAGTTCATTATTCAACGGCAATTGCCGGTCAAGTCCCATTCCCATTCATCGAAGTTAAACTAAATACTAATCGTTAATCGACAAATTGTCTTGGACAGCTCTTTTATATGGTCAAGGGCTACAGACTACTTGAAGACGAGTAATGATTCTACGAACAAAGCTCTTCAGAAATTACAAAATGACCAATTGTACTCCTAACAGAGAACGATTGACAGCATTGACTGCATGGCAAACACGTTAACATTGGCGCTCGCGGACGCTATTTCGGTGGCTAGTTCTCTCTGTAAGCCACGAGGTAATGCAAACTCGGCGTTTTTAAAAAGTAAATAGACTCGTCTTTAATCCAGCAGAGTGGGATATCAGTAAAGTGTGTCGGTCTAAAAAAAATACAAAACTTTACTAAAGCTACGATTACATTATATTGGATTTTCTGTCTGTCAAAAACACCAAACGATTTATTCGCAATTTTTTTTTGTGACAAATGTCTGACACATCTACAACTGACATTGAATATCCCTGTGCACACAGGACTGACGGAGTAGATTTTTGTTTGATATTCAGATGTTCAAATTGGTAGAACACTCCCCCGGATTTCGGCGTATTAGCTTTTCAACTATTTTTTTTACAAAGAAGCTAATGGTTTTCAAAGTAATCAAATTGGATTACTATACATTTCTATTGTTCATTTCATAATTTTCTCAGTTTTTCATCCTTTCTTCGAAAGACAGCGATTAACATTTCGCCTGTAATCGTCAAAAATATCCAGTCCGACAGTCCTGTACGAACAAGCTCATATGTATTATCTGACATTTTCTGTCTGTCAAGACCACCAAACAGTGTATTCCTCAAATTTTTTTCTGACAAACGTCTGTCATATCTACTACTGACAGTGAATTCCGGGAACAAATAAATGTCATTTTGCCAAATAGTAAGTCTGTTCCCTTCCTTCAAAAATCGTAACAATTCGTACGAATTGAGCTGGGCATTTGCACAGGAGATAAACACAGTCCCTTCTTCGTCTCATAGTGCATCTACACACGGACTACTCATGTCAATCCAAAAAAACTTTAGCCATGACAATCGAAATGCCTGTCTCAAATTTTCACGGCTAAACATCCAACTACTTTCCACATCTTCCAGTGCCTAGTATACCTTGACGTGTTGCTCAATTCAGAACTCAGCTGGAGCAAAGATGGTCTAATGAATGTATACCACAGTAGTAACCCCTATCCTCCCATAGGGGTCACTTGTTTCCTGGCACTATAGGAGTTATTCGATTATGTCCAGAAGATGCACTGAATGGTCTACTGATACTTTTATACCACTCGATCTTCCTGATGTAAGTAAATATATTAGAATACGCCTTGATCATTATGAGTAGCAAAGTCTCGGTATTCTAAGTCCTAGGATCGTAGTTTCCCATCCAGGATGGATTAGGTAATAAAGGCGTCTGAAGTGATGTCAGTTTATCGTGTTTTGAAAACAATCCTGCATCTTTCCAAAACATTGTAACTTTTATGGACAGCCACAGCTGCCATCAAAGCCTCAGCATCGAATATGACATTTTCTAAGCTGGTGGAACATTGAATAAGGAACTGTCGTATTGAGCTATCAACGGAAGAACCCTCTCGCACTTTCTATTCGAGTCTAACATTAGGTGATACAAGTCCTTCATCTCTGCAATCTCTAAACAGTTTCATGTAAAAGGTTTTTTATGGCGTTTTTCGATACGCTCCGCCTGTTTTTTGATATCCTCTGCCATACGAACGTTTGATCAAAATTTTTGTCATACATTTTATGACATACGTATGGCACTGTGCCATACAATATAATTGTTCCTTAAGAAAAGTCAAATGGCTATCATGGAGACTCCGCGATATTATTGCAAATAAGGGCACTCTAAAGCATCTTTTGATCTGTTACTGCATTCATTTTCCAGTAGCTTTCTTGTTGGGGTGCTTTAAACTAGAAAAATGTATAATATTTCCGTTCTACCGAACAGAAATTATCTGACTATTTGCTTTAAAAGCGGGTTCGGTTTCACAAAACCGATCTTACACTCCTCACAGGGAATTACGAAGTTAGCCTTATTTGACAAATGGTAGCAGTCACGCTCAGAAATGTAATGAAGAAACAGGACACGCTTGTTCTCCCAAAACGAAATCTATGCAAATCTACGAAAATTCACGAAATCCTGTTCGAATACGGAAATGCTACGCATTTTAGTGCAGAAAATTTGTTTGCACTGATTTATGAAAGCTGACAAATCTGTCAAATATGAGTACCAGTACGAACTTCTTTGCTGTTTGTGCAAATTTCATAGCTCTCACGTTCGATTGTGGTTTTACCTCTCTATGAGAGAATTGTAATTGTACCTCTACTACTTGAAATTTCATAATCTATGAATTTTGGTGCAGAAAGTACGCGAACAGACATATTGATGGTACTAAGTACGGGTGACGTCTCAAACTTGTGCAACGTTTAACACTGATGCACAAAAATAACGCCTGTACAGTTCTTTTACCCTCCAGCTCTTGGAACAGGAAATATTGGCAGTGCTACCCTCTCAACTTATCTATAATCAATACGACTGGGGTTCAAAGAGGGTAGATACTGCGAGTTTTCATAAACTGGAGATGGCCCGAAGAGTTTGAATTTCAGTTCCTTATGCAGATAGTAGAAGTGATCGTAAGAAGTGATCAAGCCGTCTGTAGTGTGAAAAATTGAAACCCATGACTGAAGACTAGTATACACTTAAAGGCTTGACAAATAAATAAACTACAAGTATCACTCACGCTGCCCACTTAACATTGTTCCATTTGGTTCATCTTGACTTTGGAAACATCGTCTTACAACATCTTCTTGAAACTAGAAGCCCACTCTTATGTGAAGAACCCCACTAAGCCGACATATTAACCCATCAAGGAAATACCTTATTACCATAACTATGACAACATTTTTGTTTTTGTTGTTCAAATTTCGAACCACCTGACACAGCTCATTAATCAAAACGCTTAATAAAAATTCAAATAAGTAGTCAACCGAAAACAAACAACTTAACCGAAAGTTTACAACTCTTATCAGGCAGCTTCATCGGCGACATAATTGTAAAATTCCTCCACACACGCCGAATGCATCAAAACAAGACAAATGCATTAGATGTCCCGCCACCAAGCCACCAAAATAAAATATGTTAAACAATCTTAACTGCATTTTTCAAATACTAACAAGAAACCTGGCCAAATACCACATCTATCCCATTTGACAAGCTTATGCGCCCAATAGGCAGGCAGATTGGCCTACTCTCAAAGTTGTGCTCACCCAACCGTGCCATAATACCTTTGGAGACTTTGCATTTTAAATTCCCCCAAACACGGTATCCAAATGAAGACACATTCGTTGCACTTCTTCGAATTGGTAGCGCCTCCATGTGACACAAAACGACAGCGGACTAACCGCGCGCCGCCACCTCTAAAGGAGCTTCTGCATGAATTTCAAGATCACGATTCCGGTTTAGTTTGGGCTTTGACAGTCTGCCAGTCCATGTAACCTAATACATTCGACGGAGTGGCGTTGTTTTGGCCATCAAAGTGACATAACTCGAAGAAATTAAAACCCGCATAACTGAATATTTGAAAATAAGCTGTGGCATCGTTTAGCCGAACCGATCGGGCGGTGCCGGGCTAATTTGGTGGCGGTGGTGGTGGCTGGTGGATTCCAGCCTGCTTCATTTGGAGCACATAACAAGAGACATTTCATTCTTTTGCAACATTGAATAGTTTCGTTGATTGGTGAATTCCTCGTGTGCCAAGGTTGGTGAGGGCTAGCTGCATCTTTTAACGGAACTAACGGGGTTGTATAAAAGAGGTTCACACGATTAGGCCTAGTATCAGTTCAAGCTGTACGTTTCTTTGGATACTTTATTCGAATCAATCAATCATGCGATCATTTGTGGTAAGTGATGACATTTCATGGCTGATCGATAGAGTTTGCCAAATTGGATCCTTTCGCCCCCAAACAGATATTGTCTCTCATCGCTGTTGCCTATGGACGGCCGGATGTTAGCAGCTTGGGATACAATTATAACATCGGTTCTGGAAGTAACTTAAACAGGGCAGTTTTACCAGCACCGAGTCGTCAAAACTCCAATGGGCTTGGACTGCAGCCTTCGGGATCTTCGAATCAGCTATCCAGTGTGAATGGACCGGTTCAACAGGGATCTCTGGAAGAACCGCTTATCAACAAACAATTCTTCCTCCACTCAGCGCCAGAGGACAACGAGGTACAACATAAGCACTTCATTTTGGGACGCCCACAGAAGAACTATCGGGTTGTGTTCATCAAGGCTCCGGCATCTACCAACTCCAATGTGCGACTATCAGCTCAATACGCTCCAGCCGAGGAGAAGACACATATTTTCGTACTCAGCCAGAAGGAGGCGGAACTAGATGTCAATGACATTGCTACACCGGCACCAACTCAGCCCAGCAAGCCCGAAGTATTCTTCGTAAAATACAGGACTCCACAGGAAGCACAACATGCTCAGCAAAGGATTCAAGGTGAGTTTTAACCAATCCCTGGAAGTTTGTGTTAAACGGTTTTTGTTTTCAGATCAATATGACTTGATTGGAGGAACTAGCCAAGTTTCGGATGAAGGAACTGCTCCAATTAGCTCGGTGATTGGTGCTTTGGGTAACGACGATGAGTTGGCACCATCTTCGTCCAATCAACAAGGTGTGAAGATTGGAGGTCCAGCCAAGTACTTGCCACCAAAGTCAAGCTACCTCCCCCCGGGAAGGTTGTAAAGTTACACTAGTTTGTGATAACCTTGTTACTAACATTATTAACATATTTAATCTAAAATAAAGGACCAAAAAACTGTTATTTAGAATTTAAACGTACTACCTCTTTCATTGAATCTAGTTTTAAACAGTTGTCAAAACAACAGGAAATAGTCATGTCATTAGTGTGCTTTAAGGATACTTCCTGATTGAAAGGAGATGATGCACTGAGAAAGCTTGTTAATAGGAAATGCTGCCCTCTTCACGAACATTACCAAATGTCAGTTTTAGCAAACCTTGACTATTGTGATGACTGCGCCCAGCGACCATATTGTTCGAAACCAACCATAATCCATGACGGATATGCTAATATTTCTTTACTGTCACATTCAGTGAACAAAACATACTTCAGCGCAATAAGAATCAAGAAACAGAAGGCTTCAGGACAAAAAACAGTGAACTGTATAAGAGACTAAGATAGAACGGATAGATCCTGCTGCTGGAAGGGAAAACCCCAAGAATAGGACGAATTTCTCACTAAAGCCTATTCATTTCGAAAACCTGTTTTAAATAAGCTGGAGGTAGTCTCAAATGTAAGTACATAGCGTATTGTTTCGAGTTTGACGTTTTAGTGCAACGGGTCAAGTCGAAATTGAAGCATGGAGTTGGTCACATGAACGAGAGGGAACCACTGATGGCATGAGGTGGATACAAATTGTATTCAACACTGGGAAGCCCTACAACATCCAAAAACTGAAGGACAGTCTATACGACTATACGGCGCTGTTTACACTGTCCAAGATCAACCGGTTTATGGATCATGCTGGGTTTTCGGAACTGTTGATGCTGTTAAAGGTGCTTCCTCATCGGCTGCTCATAGAAATTTGTCCACAATGGTTGTTAAGATTTCCGTGTTTATCAGTGGATGATAGGTATATGGTTATAGTCCATACCTGAATCAGGGTGGTTTTGTGGTTCATCAATGTGAGTGACATCGAACGATGCAATTGACTTCGAGATTGCTCTGACCAAGAACGAATCGCTGTCGGTGGATATCGATGCATCGGCTAAGAGCTTCAGTTTCTATTCGCTTGGTGTGTACTACGACCCCAAATGCAAGACCGGTATAGACCAGTTGGATCATGCTATGGGTCAGGCTATGGCAAACTTAACGATGTGGAGGACTTGATGGCGAATGAGCAGATGAAGGAAAGTTTGGGGAAAGAATAGGATAGGACAGCCGGAAAATCATCAAGTCAGGCCTAGGAAAAGATGTGAGATACTCAATTAAGACTTTTTTTTTCATGATCTAGTAAACTTTAGTCAAACTGTAGTTTTACAATGATTGGATTGCAAAATGCATTCATTATAACTTCCGCATCAACTACTTACCTGGAAACCTTCACTTGTATTCAAAATTGTATAGAAATTTCTCGCTATAACAAAACAAATTTTATAATAGCTAACTGCATAATGTGTTTTGTTTTAAGTTTATTGAAAAAATAAATCATATAATGATTCGCATTCATACAAATTTAATAACACCTCAATAAAATGAGGCAATACGTTACGGATCTTTATCATAGATCCATGGCGCCACTATTAACCATCTCATCAATATACATAAATAAAAATGCCGCGAATATTTACCGGCGCTTTCCACATTCCTTCAAAAAAAACAAAAAAAAAAAAAAAAAACCGAAAAAAACTTCAAAAAATTTCGCCATAACTCATCAACATTGACGAGAGACATCATCCCAAGCACAAACATCATATTTCTCTGCCATCAGTGATTTTTATTACACGTCCCCTAGATTAAATTCGAAAAAATCAAAAATTCAAAAACCCACAATTCACAACTATAATTATCTCCACCCATTGTCATCTACAACACTTCGTCTTATCAATCATCGGAATTTTGTTTTTTTTTTTTTGCAGACTACCCGACCCTAAGAGACGAAGATAGATTTGCAATTTCATTGACCACAATTCACAAACATATCCACAATTATAATACAATCGATACTTTTACGATTTGAAGAGGTCCGTCCACAAGCTTTGAAAATAAACAAACTTCACATGATTGGCAGCTGATGGATTGGGAGAAATTAGGTTGTGACAGCTACAGTTCCTAGATATGTCTTGGAAATCAATGAACTGGTTCGTTGGTGGACTTTGAATCGGTTCGAGATGGTTTTTTTTTAATTTTTAAAACAAAAACTTACCAACTGATTTTATCGCTTGTCGCAGTAGCATATCTGACTGACTTTTATCCAAGGTATCGATTTCACGACAAGATTTATAGAGGCTGGTTATCATGGATTCAGCTGAGTATGACTGGCTTGATGTCGGCAACATTGAAATGAATCTATTTAAGTCTTTTAGTTCTATAAAAATGAAACAAAAAAACAATTTTCAAATTAAAAAAAGGCTATTATCGTAAACAGCAAAACTGCTTTATAGTGAAACGAATAGTTTATACCCTTTTTATACCCGGAATTAAATTCTTTTCGAAACCAGTTTTTGAAATTCATAACAATCCACGAAAAGCGATCATGTTCCAATTCAAAAATTGTTATCGACTATCATAAAGTGCGACCAACTCGTTTTGCTAATGATTTCAAAAACACGACTAAGAACAAGGACTGATTAAGGCAATATTTTCGGGACAAAGATAACAAAACGAAAGTTATTTATGCAGAGACACACTCCATTACCTTCAGAACTGTCCAGAATCGTCCGTATACTATATCCTACAATGTCGTTTTTCTGGTTAATTTTTCTTAAGTTCAGGAGCTAAATTTAAGGTTACTTTTTCTTAATAAATATTGGACACATTGCTCCAAGTTTGACAAACAGGAGTTTCTTTAATCGAGATCAACCCACTATCCCATCCACGGGAAGCATTCATTCAAACGAAACAATCTCATTAAATTGATCTCAAGTTAAAGGAAGTTTTTTAAGTATGTAGTCGCAACCGAGCAATTCAATCTGAATTCGGAAAATAAAAGTAATACCAACTCTTCTTAGGAAATTTGGAATTTTGGACTTCGAAATTTCTTGCCAAAACCATCTCCTTTTGCGAATATTCATTCCAAAGGTTATTTGTTATCGAATGTATGATTTTCAGAAGAATTTTAAGACAAAATGTAAGTATTTCATAACTGAATATATATTTCAAAATAAATATCGTGTTTTATTGGACTATTTAAAGGGAGGCGGCCAAATGTCGACATATGAAACCTGCAGAATTCGAGGGCTTGGTGCAATTTATGGAGATCCACACAGATCTAGTCAAGAGATTTGTGCTATCGTCGGAAAGAAGACATATACATATATATCAAACCGACTTTGATTAGACTGTCTTCTATAGCTGTGCCTCTATTGCCTATTGTACGTTGGAACGTGTACGACTAGGCTTCCTTCGACACCTGCTGTGTTATACAACATATTCGTCATTAAATTTGAAAGGATTAAATAGTAAATCAAATGTCTCTTCTCATTGCTTAGTTCCATGATGTTAGAATGATCCTCTTCGTTCAATATTTTCCAATCGTCCTTCGTCCCAGAATAGATTCATGATTCGGGAAAGACATTTTTGTCAGATGCAAATATGAACACAGGTATATAGTGTCATACTATCGTTGCACGTTTTTCAGGCTAATTTTTCTATTGAAAAATCTCGTCGACATATAGTACGAGGAATCAGCTAATTTCTACAAGAGCTTCAAACTTACCTGATTCTCCCGTACATCGTCCGTAAGTATTTAAGGAGCACGATTGCTTCAAAGACCGAATTTTCTTTTATGGAACTTTGAAACTCGTGCTTCACGGGAGCAATAGGAGTCAATTCGTGCAATCAAATTGGAAAAGAAAAGGAGTAATGATCAATGAAAAAGTTTACACATTTTTATCCCACATACATATTTCATTATTTCAGTAGATAAAGAAACCCTTACACTATTCAACTCGATTTTAAACTGAGTTGTCAATTGAATTAATGCTTGCCTACTATATCAACTACATTAAGTGACTCCTTTACTTCCACCACAAATCACCTAAGAAAATCACCCAATTAGTTAAAGGAATTTAAAAAATTCAAAATATTTTGACTTTTTATCTATAAACTCGCCAACCGTCGAATTAGTCAATTGATACGGGCAAACACGATTTGATTTGAGTAGCAATCGACTTAGTTGACAACTTAATTGAAGTGTCAAGGCCACGATCTGTCAGAATTTAATTTTAATTTAGTTTAGAAACATATTTACTAAATACATACATATGCATATTTTTAAAGTATTGTTTAGATTTCAAAGTTATTGGCCGCGTTCCGATTTCTAGGCACTATGTAGTCAAACGTTTCTGATTGGTGTAGAGATTCAAATTTGACTGAAAAGTAAGTCAATTTTTTGTGAGGTAGTGGACTGGATTGTAAGGCAAAAAAGTTCTCCCTTACTTTGAAGTCAGTTTTTGAAGTATGAAGAATCAGCTGATCGGCAATATTTTGTGTATTGTTCGGCTGTGCTTTATAATTTGAATGGATTATGTGCAATAAATAAACAAATTACTTTCCAAATAAATTGCAGGGAAGTGATCATCGAATTGGTACAATAAGAGGATATGATTATTTGATCAACATGCGCTGTGTTTTCATTAAAATTTTATATTAAAATAACCGTCCGAGGTTGTAAGTGAAGCAGAAATTTTTAGAAAAAGTAAAGGCACCTTGTTTTTTTATCGGCTATTTTTTTCAATTAACCCTGTTTTAAAGGTTCCTATTTCATATAAAAATATTTTATCAGTAAGATCCCTTGACAAGCACAGTCCACACTTTGTCCAAAGTAAAAACTGGAAGTGAGGAAGCGAGGTGTGACACTTGAAAAGTCACCTACATTTTCAGTCAGTTTGCCGTTCCATTTGTTAGGCCTTACCTGCAAATGTAGTGCCTAGAAATCGGAACGCGCCCATTCTCATATTTCACATTTCACTTTTGCTTACATTTTTTCGATGTGTTCTTGAACTTTCATGAAATTTCTATCATTTTCGGAAATAATTTTATTTTTACTACTTTCAGTCCAGAAAGTAAAAGAACTGGCCCTATGTTCAATCAAAAAAGTTGTCGTGTGATCAAGAAAATTGTTTTTTTCTTAAAAAGGTCTTAGATGACATTTTTCAAAAGTGTTCAGTTTGACACAATAGAAAAATTTTAATTTGAACTAGTCTGTCCTATTCTCTCCAGAGGAACAAACTATCGAGCGTGGGTCAGTTTTTGCGTTCACAATGATACTTGGTACATGATATCACCCAACATCAGTCCCGCTGTAAAATCAGGTGAAAAAGGATCAATTTTTCGAAAATTTGTCTTCAGTAGAAGCATTAATGGATATGTAAATGAATTAAACTGACGGCCAAACCATGAAGTACATATAAGCACCAAAATTCTTAGATTATGAAATTTCAAGGAGAGAGTGGTAAAATCACAAAAAAGTAAACGAACGCGAAAGCTACAAAATGTGCCCACTATTTAGACGTCAAAGAAAAATGTATGCAAATACACAAACTGACAAATTTGACAGATTTCATAAATCAGTGCAAAGAAATTTCCTGCACTAAATTCGTAGCATGGGGACATTTTTTACTTTCTCGTGAGCCCGCTCTTGTACGAAAAACTACGAAACTTTTGTGTACTCGAACAGGATTTGGTGACTTTTCGTAGATTTTCGTGAAAGTTCGTTGTTTTGGGAGAGTACGCGAACATGCCTAACAGAATGAACTAGTCAATTTGTCACGTCAAGTATTAAGTGTACACGATCTAGATAGCTTCTTACAACCATTCGCGCTGTTGGTGATATATTCTTCGAAGAAAATTTAAGAACAGGACGGAACGGAAATTTTTGTTCAAACTTTTTCATGACAGCTGTACTCTGGAATAATTGTCGAACGCGACAGTAGAGAATACGAAAGAGCTGTTTAGTGTTGTCTGGGAATCGAATCTGCAACCCAATGCACTAACTACTGAACCAAGGTGTCCGACTTATAATTGTATTCGAAAAACGCATTTTAAGTAAATTAGTTGATTTGCTGATTTAATTAAGGCTCCCATTAGGATATTGCCCAGTTTTTCCCTTATGGGCATCACAACGAGTCTATACTAATCTGAGTGCAATAAAGAGGGATTTGTCTATCTACCTAGGTCACGTCATGCCTCTAGACCCTGTTTCTCAACTAAGATTATTGCATTCAATTCGACAACTGATGTTTAAGAACCCAAGCTTACCTTCATACTCGTTGTATGTTTGATAGTCCCATTCTCCCTTTTTGATCACAAAATAGTCACCATCCTCGTACTCCTTGTGGAAGTTCCCACACGCCCACTGGTATGTTTCCTGACAAGGCTTATAGGAAACATTCGACCACAGTAAAATCTAAAAATTTAGAACCAAAATTAGTACTTTTTCAAATCGATTTATTTATTCCCCGCTTACCTGTTGACTTGCGGCAACACACTCCTTATCCACACATAGTTCGGCTTTCCAGTAAAACGGCACCTCTGGCCACAAGGCTATCATTAACAAGATTATAACTAGGAATAGGGCACACAGACAAGCTGTCACAACGTACAGAATCCGCTGTTTTTTTGATAGTTGCATCAATGGATCTAGCGAGAATCGACCTGCTGAAGGAAAAAAACAAAACATCAGTAATCGACTGTAATCAGATGCAGTTCGTCATGATCATGAATAGAAGATCTTCTTTCAAAACTGATATAAAAATCAAATATGTACAAGCAAGTGTTTTCGAAACATCCATTCGAAGCGCAGAGTATCATAATGCGATTGGAGTTCGATGTTGTGTCTGGCGGTCAGCCTGCAGCTGCACAATAACTCAATTTATTTCGAAGATTATAATCTGAATTAATGTTGGGTTAACATATCGTTTCGGTGAAGAATGTCATCGAGGTGCGATTAATGTCTCTTTTGATTCACTAATTCATTGCTTTTGTAGACTTTGTTGTTTTTTTTTTCCATTATTATTATTTTTTTTTTCTTTTGTATAAATAATTAATGACATTTATCGGCTTGAAATTGAATTTATTCGATTTCTTTTCCAAGTTGACACAGTTTCGTGTTGTTTTTGTCTTTTTTTTATGGATCGGCCTGGTAGTGATTAATTATTTACAAAGGCTTTGGAAGCAACTATTGGCAATACACCGAGTAGAACTGCTTAGTGATGGATAATTGATTAATGCAAATCATTGATAAAAATATTATGTTAAAATAAATCTTTTTATAAGGTAAAACCACTCGTTATCGAATGACTATATAGGCATTGTTGTCCCACAATGACGGCGAGGTAGTCTTTTGTTTGCAGATAACGTCAAAGTCACTAACAAAGCTATGGCGGTGCATAATACTGACGGTGCCAATCATTACTTAGACACTGAGATTGATTTAGGGCATACGACATGACTTACATGCCATTTACACCTACCTATACCCAGAAGTTTAACATTCCTGCACGTTTTATCTGCCCGTCAGTCTGTGACCTCAACTGCACAACTCAACTAAACATTTTGACAGAACTGCCTCAATCTTCTAATTTGGGATCGGTAGGGTCTGCCTCCGAGGCGAAATCAAAATTTTTAGTTTAACCTCAAAATATAGGCTTTTTCAGTTAAGATTAATTCTAACAAAGGGCACCAAAATTTGATGCAGCCACGCCCATTTTCTTTAAAAAATAATTACTAACGGATTATTCAATAAGGACATAACAATTTTGTACTTAAATACAAACGCACCTTTAAAGTTTTTCTATAATCTGTCAATGTCAAAGCATCAGTCAAAGTTTACACTTTTATCATGGTAAAGTCCACGAAGGAGCAACTTTTAGAAATTACTTAAAATTACCACGGAAATTCTGAGTCCATGGGCGCTACTTTAAGAGCGCTTTATCCAACTTTTGCTCATTAGCATCATCTCACCAGACAGCCTGTGCTTGCTATAGTCAATATTTTATGTCCATAATACTTGCATAAGCGTCACCTTGTATAAACCACGGCAAATGCATTCCTAAACTGCATCATTTTGTAAAAAAAAAAACTTTTTTTTGTAGTCAGGAGACAAGTACATTCTAAGCACTTTAGACAAATTCACTGGCAACACTGACCTTCACAAACAAAGAGTTATCAACCAGTAAGTAAGTCAAAACTAAATTTGACGTAAATTTATATTTAGCCAGCTTAAAATATTTAGATATGAGTATCTTACCTTTGCGTACTTTACCGGATTCCGGATCCGTTGAATCATCCTCTGATTTCGTTTTATCTGTTGTGAGTGGTAATGTCTCGCTTCCATCTAATTTTTGATTATACTTTTCGTTATCACCATTCCTGACTTTGTCAACGACATCTTGTTCTTGTTTGGCAGCCATTTTATCGGCACAAATTGAATTAAACGTTCAAATGGATTTACTTAAAGTGTGATGCAATAGCGATACAATGTCATCATAGAAGTTGACGGTCGAGGGTAATATTTCCAAATTGCATTTTGGGATCTGAAATTTAAAAGAAATTTGCTTTAGTATACTTTTTTATACTTTCTACTGGCACTTAATACACTTAATACACACAAGTGTTTCTTGAAGTTTTACGGAATTTTTCATAATTTTTCGCTTAGTTGCGGCTGTGATCACAAACTCTACGAAACGCAAGTATGTAACGATCCATATTTTTACTTCAAAAAAAATATTGCATTGATAACTGACTTACAGCTCAGCTGTTGTCTCACTATGTGTGAAAAAAATAGAAAACTTTTGGACCCAAAAATGAATGGAAACAATTAGTTACGCATACGCCACCGAACCAGGTACTGAGATCCTGAATCTACCTTTTTGTGGCCTAGTTTAAGCCAGATATTCTGTTTCTATGCAGTGTATAACCCACACTTCTTGATACCCACAATCTGGGTATATCCTCCAATCGCACATCTCAAGCCAGATATCTTGTTTCTGTTTGTTAGAGGCACAAACTATCTCAGCTGCTGCCTCGAACTGCAAGTAGGAGACGGAATATTTTTCAACCAAAAAATGTATGAAAAAAAGGGCAGTGTATAGCCCACACTTCTTGATACCCACAATCTGGGTATATCCACCAATCGCACATCTCAAGCCAGATATCTTGTTTCTGTTTGTTAGAGGCACAAACTGTCTCAGTTGCTGCCTCGAAATGCAATTAGGAGACAGAAAATTTTTCAACCAAAAAATGTATGAAAAATAGGGCAGTGTATAGCCCACACTTCTTGATACCCACAATCTGGGTATATCCTCCAATCGCACATCTCAAGCCAGATATCTTGTTTCTGTTTGTTAGAGGCACGAACTATCTCAGCTGCTGCCTCGAAATGCAAGTAGGAGACAGAAAATTTTTCAACCAAAAAATGTATGAAAAAAAGGGCAGTGTATAGCCCACACTTCTTGATACCCACAATCTGGGTATATCCTCCAATCGCACATCTCAAGCCAGATATCTTGTTTCTGTTTGTTAGAGGCACAAGACAGCTGCTGCCTCGAAATGCAAGTAGGAGACGGAACATTTTTCAACCAAAAAATGTATGAAAAAAAGGGCAGTGTATAGCCCACACTTCTTGATACCCACAATCTGGGTATATCCTCCAATCGCACATCTCAAGCCAGATATCTTGTTTCTGTTTGTTAGAGGCACGAACTATCTCAGCTGCTGCCTCGAAATGCAAGTAGGAGACGGAAAATTTTTCAACCAAAAAATGTATGAAAAAAGGGCAGTGTATAGCCCACACTTCTTGATACCCACAATCTGGGTATATCCTCCAATCGCACATCTCAAGCCAGATATCTTGTTTCTGTTTGTTAGAGGCACGAACTATCTCAGCTGCTGCCCCGAAATGCAAGTAGGAGACGGAAAATTTTTCAACCAAAAAATGTATGAAAAAAGGGCAGTGTATAGCCCACACTTCTTGATACCCACAATCTGGGTATATCCTCCAATCGCACATCTCAAGCCAGATATCTTGTTTCTGTTTGTTAGAGGCACGAACTATCTCAGCTGCTGCCTCGAAATGCAAGTAGGAGACGGAAAATTTTTCAACCAAAAAATGTATGAAAAAAGGGCAGTGTATAGCCCACACTTCTTGATACCCACAATCTGGGTATATCCTCCAATCGCACATCTCAAGCCAGATATCTTGTTTCTGTTTGTTAGAGGCACAAACTATCTCAGCTGCTGCCTCGAAATGCAAGTAGGAGACGGAATATTTTTCAACCAAAAAATGTATGAAAAAAAGGGCAGTGTATAGCCCACACTTCTTGATACCCACAATCTGGGTATATGATTCAATCGCACATCTCAAGCCAGATATCTTGTTTCTGTTTGTTAGAGGCACAAACTATCTCAGCTGCTGCCTCGAAATGCAAGTAGGAGACGGAATATTTTTCACCCAAAAAATGTATGAAAAAAAGGGCAGTGTATAGCCCACACTTCTTGATACCCACAATCTGGGTATATCCTCCAATCGCACATCTCAAGCCAGATATCTTGTTTCTGTTTGTTAGAGGCACAACCTAACTTAGCTGCTGCCTCGAAATGCAAGTAGGAGACGGAATATTTTTCAACCAATAAATGTATGAAAAAAAGGGCGGTTATAGCCCACACTTCTTGATACCCACAATCTGGGTATATGATTCAATCGCACATCTCAAGCCAGATATCTTGTTTCTGTTTGTTAGAGGCACAAACTATCTCAGCTGCTGCCTCGAAATGCAAGTAGGAGACGGAATATTTTTCACCCAAAAAATGTATGAAAAAAAGGGCAGTGTATAGCCCACACTTCTTGATACCCACAATCTGGGTATATCCTCCAATCGCACATCTCAAGCCAGATATCTTGTTTCTGTTTGTTAGAGGCACAAACTATCTCAACTGCTGCCTCGAAATGCAAGTAGGAGACGGAATATTTTTCAACCAAAAAATGTATGAAAAAAAGGGCGGTGTATAGCTCACACTTCTTGATACCCACAATCTGGGTATGTCCTCCAATCGCACATCTCAAGCCAGATATCTTGTTTCTGTTTGTTAGAGGCACAAACTATCTCAACTGCTGCCTCGAAATGCAAGTAGGAGACGGAATATTTTTCAACCAAAAAATGTATGAAAAAAAGGGCAGTGTATAGCCCACACTTCTTGATACCCACAATCTGGGTATATGATTCAATCGCACATCTCAAGCCAGATATGTTGTTTCTGTTTGTTAGAGGCACAAACTATCTCAGCTGCTGCCTCGAAATGCAAGTAGGAGACGGAATATTTTTCAACCAAAAAATGTATGAAAAAAAGGGCAGTGTATAGCCCACACTTCTTGATACCCACAATCTGGGTATATCCTCCAATCGCACATCTCAAGCCAGATATCTTGTTTCTGTTTGTTAGAGGCACGAACTATCTCAGCTGCTGCCTCGAAATGCAAGTAGGAGACGGAATATTTTTCAACCAAAAAATGTATGAAAAAAAGGGCAGTGTATAGCCCACACTTCTTGATACCCACAATCTGGGTATATGATTCAATCGCACATCTCAAGCCAGATATCTTGTTTCTGTTTGTTAGAGGCACAAACTATCTCAGCTGCTGCCTCGAAATGCAAGTAGGAGACGGAATATTTTTCAACCAAAAAATGTATGAAAAAAGGGCAGTGTATAGCTCACACTTCTTGATACCCACAATCTGGGTATATGATTCAATCGCACATCTCAAGCCAGATATCTTGTTTCTGTTTGTTAGAGGCACGAACTATCTCAGCTGCTGCCTCGAAATGCAAGTAGGAGACGGAATATTTTTCAACCAAAAAATGTATGAAAAAAAGGGCAGTGTATAGCCCACACTTCTTGATACCCACAATCTGGGTATATGATTCAATCGCACATCTCAAGCCAGATATCTTGTTTCTGTTTGTTAGAGGCACGAACTATCTCAGCTGCTGCCTCGAAATGCAAGTAGGAGACGGAATATTTTTCAACCAAAAAATGTATGAAAAAAGGGCAGTGTATAGCTCACACTTCTTGATACCCACAATCTGGGTATATGATTCAATCGCACATCTCAAGCCAGATATCTTGTTTCTGTTTGTTAGAGGCACGAACTATCTCAGCTGCTGCCTCGAAATGCAAGTAGGAGACGGAATATTTTTCAACCAAAAAATGTATGAAAAAAAGGGCAGTGTATAGCCCACACTTCTTGATACCCACAATCTGGGTATATGATTCAATCGCACATCTCAAGCCAGATATCTTGTTTCTGTTTGTTAGAGGCACGAACTATCTCAGCTGCTGCCTCGAAATGCAAGTAGGAGACGGAATATTTTTCAACCAAAAAATGTATGAAAAAAAGGGCAGTGTATAGCCCACACTTCTTGATACCCACAATCTGGGTATATCCTCCAATCGCACATCTCAAGCCAGATATCTTGTTTCTGTTTGTTAGAGGCACAAACTATCTCAACTGCTGCCTCGAAATGCAAGTAGGAGACGGAATATTTTTCAACCAAAAAATGTATGAAAAAAAGGGCAGTGTATAGCCCACACTTCTTGATACCCACAATCTGGGTATATCCTCCAATCGCACATCTCAAGCCAGATATCTTGTTTCTGTTTGTTAGAGGCACGAACTATCTCAGCTGCTGCCTCGAAATGCAAGTAGGAGACGGAATATTTTTCAACCAAAAAATGTATGAAAAAAAGGGCAGTGTATAGCCCACACTTCTTGATACCCACAATCTGGGTATGTCCTCCAATCGCACATCTCAAGCCAGATATCTTGTTTCTGTTTGTTAGAGGCACAAACCATCTCAGCTGCTGCCTCGAAATGCAAGTAGGAGACAGAAAATTTTTCAACCAAAAAATGTATGAAAAAAGGGCAGTGTATAGCCCACACTTCTTGATACCCACAATCTGGGTATATCCTCCAATCGCACATCTCAAGCCAGATATCTTGTTTCTGTTTGTTAGAGGCACAACCTAACTTAGCTGCTGCCTCGAAATGCAAGTAGGAGACGGAATATTTTTCAACCAAAAAATGTATGAAAAAAAGGGCAGTGTATAGCCCACACTTCTTGATACCCACAATCTGGGTATATCCTCCAATCGCACTTCTCAAGCCAGATATCTTGTTTCTGTTTGTTAGAGGCACAACCTAACTTAGCTGCTGCCTCGAAATGCAAGTAGGAGACGGAAAATTTTTCAACCAAAAAATTTATGAAAAAAAGGGCAGTGTAGCCCACACTTCTTGATACCCACAATCTGGGTATATCCTCCAATCGCACATCTCAAGCCAGATATCTTGTTTCTGTTTGTTAGAGGCACAAACTATCTCAGCTGCTGCCTCGAAATGCAAGTAGGAGACAGAAAATTTTTCAACCAAAAAATGTATGAAAAAAGGGCAGTGTATAGCCCACACTTCTTGACACCCACAATCTGGGTATGTCCTCCAATCGCACATCTCAAGCCAGATATCTTGTTTCTGTTTGTTAGAGGCACAAACTATCTCAGCTGCTGCCTCGAAATGCAAGTAGGAGACAGAAAATTTTTCAACCAAAAAATGTATGAAAAAAGGGCAGTGTATAGCCCACACTTCTTGATACCCACAATCTGGGTATGTCCTCCAATCGCACATCTCAAGCCAGATATCTTGTTTCTGTTTGTTAGAGGCACAAACTATCTCAGCTGCTGCCTCGAAATGCAAGTAGGAGACGGAATATTTTTCAACCAAAAAATGTATGAAAAAAAGGGCAGTGTGCCCACACTTCTTGATACCCACAATCTGGGTATATCCTCAAATCGCACTTCTCAAGCTAGATATCTTGTTTCTGTTTGTTAGAGGCACAACCTAACTTAGCTGCTGCCTCGAAATGCAAGTAGGAGACGGAAAATTTTTCAACCAAAAAATTTATGAAAAAAAGGGCAGTGTATAGCCCACACTTCTTGATACCCACAAACTGGGTATATCCTCCAATCGCACATCTCAAGCCAGATATCTTGTTTCTGTTTGTTAGAGGCACAAACTATCTCAGCTGCTGCCTCGAAATGCAAGTAGGAGACAGAAAATTTTTCAACCAAAAAATGTATGAAAAAAAGGGCAGTGTATAGCCCACACTTCTTGATACCCACAATCTGGGTATGTCCTCCAATCGCACATCTCAAGCCAGATATCTTGTTTCTGTTTGTTAGAGGCACGAACTATCTCAGCTGCTGCCTCGAAATGCAAGTAGGAGACGGAATATTTTTCAACCAAAAAATGTATGAAAAAAAGGGCAGTGTATAGCCCACACTTCTTGATACCCACAATCTGGGTATATGATTCAATCGCACATCTCAAGCCAGATATCTTGTTTCTGTTTGTTAGAGGCACAAACTATCTCAGCTGCTGCCTCGAAATGCAAGTAGGAGACGGAATATTTTTCAACCAAAAAATGTATGAAAAAAAGGGCAGTGTATAGCCCACACTTCTTGATACCCACAATCTGGGTATATCCTCCAATCGCACATCTCAAGCCAGATATCTTGTTTCTGTTTGTTAGAGGCACAACCTAACTTAGCTGCTGCCTCGAAATGCAAGTAGGAGACGGAATATTTTTCAACCAAAAAATGTATGAAAAAAAGGGCAGTGTATAGCCCACACTTCTTGATACCCACAATCTGGGTATATGATTCAATCGCACATCTCAAGCCAGATATCTTGTTTCTGTTTGTTAGAGGCACAAACTATCTCAGCTGCTGCCTCGAAATGCAAGTAGGAGACGGAATATTTTTCAACCAAAAAATGTATGAAAAAAAGGGCAGTGTATAGCCCACACTTCTTGATACCCACAATCTGGGTATATCCTCCAATCGCACATCTCAAGCCAGACATCTTGTTTCTGTTTGTTAGAGGCACAACCTAACTTAGCTGCTGCCTCGAAATGCAAGTAGGAGACGGAATATTTTTCAACCAAAAAATGTATGAAAAAAGGGCAGTGTATAGCTCACACTTCTTGATACCCACAATCTGGGTATATCCTCCAATCGCACATCTCAAGCCAGATATCTTGTTTCTGTTTGTTAGAGGCACGAACTATCTCAGCTGCTGCCTCGAAATGCAAGTAGGAGACGGAATATTTTTCAACCAAAAAATGTATGAAAAAAAGGGCAGTGTATAGCCCACACTTCTTGATACCCACAATCTGGGTATATCCTCCAATCGCACATCTCAAGCCAGATATCTTGTTTCTGTTTGTTAGAGGCACAACCTAACTTAGCTGCTGCCTCGAAATGCAAGTAGGAGACGGAATATTTTTCAACCAAAAAATGTATGAAAAAAGGGCAGTGTATAGCTCACACTTCTTGATACCCACAATCTGGGTATATCCTCCAATCGCACATCTCAAGCCAGATATCTTGTTTCTGTTTGTTAGAGGCACAAACTATCTCAACTGCTGCCTCGAAATGCAAGTAGGAGACGGAATATTTTTCAACCAAAAAATGTATGAAAAAAAGGGCAGTGTATAGCCCACACTTCTTGATACCCACAATCTGGGTATATGATTCAATCGCACATCTCAAGCCAGATATCTTGTTTCTGTTTGTTAGAGGCACAAACTATCTCAGCTGCTGCCTCGAAATGCAAGTAGGAGACGGAATATTTTTCAACCAAAAAATGTATGAAAAAAAGGGCAGTGTATAGCCCACACTTCTTGATACCCACAATCTGGGTATATCCTCCAATCGCACATCTCAAGCCAGATATCTTGTTTCTGTTTGTTAGAGGCACAAACCATCTCAGCTGCTGCCTCGAAATGCAAGTAGGAGACAGAAAATTTTTCAACCAAAAAATGTATGAAAAAAGGGCAGTGTATAGCCCACACTTCTTGATACCCACAATCTGGGTATGTCCTCCAATCGCACATCTCAAGCCAGATATCTTGTTTCTGTTTGTTAGAGGCACAACCTAACTTAGCTGCTGCCTCGAAATGCAAGTAGGAGACGGAAAATTTTTCAACCAAAAAATTTATGAAAAAAAGGGCAGTGTATAGCCCACACTTCTTGATACCCACAATCTGGGTATGTCCTCCAATCGCACATCTCAAGCCAGATATCTTGTTTCTGTTTGTTAGAGGCACAAACTATCTCAGCTGCTGCCTCGAAATGCAAGTAGGAGACGGAATATTTTTCAACCAAAAAATGTATGAAAAAAAGGGCAGTGTATAGCCCACACTTCTTGATACCCACAATCTGGGTATGTCCTCCAATCGCACATCTCAAGCCAGATATCTTGTTTCTGTTTGTTAGAGGCACAACCTAACTTAGCTGCTGCCTCGAAATGCAAGTAGGAGACGGAATATTTTTCAACCAAAAAATGTATGAAAAAAAGGGCAGTGTGTAGCCCACACTTCTTGATACCCACAATCTGGGTATATCCTCCAATCGCACATCTCAAGCCAGATATCTTGTTTCTGTTTGTTAGAGGCACAAGACAGCTGCTGCCTCGAAATGCAAGTAGGAGACAAAAAATTTTTCAACCAACAAATGTATGAAAAAAAGGGCAGTGTATAGCCCACACTTCTTGATACCCACAATCTGGGTATATCCTCCAATCGCACATCTCAAGCCAGATATCTTGTTTCTGTTTGTTAGAGGCACAACCTAACTTAGCTGATGCCTCGAAATGCAAGTAGGAGACGGAATATTTTTCAACCAAAAAATGTATGAAAAAAAGGGCAGTGTGCCCACACTTCTTGATACCCACAATCTGGGTATATCCTCCAATCGCACTTCTCAAGCTAGATATCTTGTTTCTGTTTGTTAGAGGCACAACCTAACTTAGTTGCTGCCTCGAAATGCAAGTAGGAGACGGAAAATTTTTCAACCAAAAAATTTATGAAAAAAAGGGCAGTGTATAGCCCACACTTCTTGATACCCACAATCTGGGTAAATCCTCCAATCGCACATCTGAAGCCAGACATCTTGTTTCTGTTTGTTAGAGGCACAAACTATCTCAACTGCTGCCTCGAAATGCAAGTAGGAGACGGAAACTTTTTCAACCAAAAAATGTATGAAAAAAGGGCAGTGTATAGCCCACACTTCTTGATACCCACAATCTGGGTATGTCCTCCAATCGCACATCTCAAGCCAGATATCATGTTTCCGTTTGTTAGAGGCACAAACTATCTCAGCTGCTGACTCGAAATGCAAGTAGGAGACAGAAAATTTTTCAACCAAAAAATGTATGAAAAAAGGGCAGTGTATAGCCCACACTTCTTGATACCCACAATCTGGGTATGTCCTCCCATCGCACATCTCAAGCCAGATATCTTGTTTCTGTTTGTTAGAGGCACAACCTAACTTAGCTGCTGCCTCGAAATGCAAGTAGGAGACGGAATATTTTTCAACCAAAAAATGTATGAAAAAAAGGGCAGTGTGCCCACACTTCTTGATACCCACAATCTGGGTATATCCTCCAATCGCACTTCTCAAGCTAGATATCTTGTTTCTGTTTGTTAGAGGCACAACCTAACTTAGTTGCTGCCTCGAAATGCAAGTAGGAGACGGAAAATTTTTCAACCAAAAAATTTATGAAAAAAAGGGCAGTGTATAGCCCACACTTCTTGATACCCACAATCTGGGTAAATCCTCCAATCGCACATCTGAAGCCAGACATCTTGTTTCTGTTTGTTAGAGGCACAAACTATCTCAACTGCTGCCTCGAAATGCAAGTAGGAGACGGAAACTTTTTCAACCAAAAAATGTATGAAAAAAGGGCAGTGTATAGCCCACACTTCTTGATACCCACAATCTGGGTATGTCCTCCAATCGCACATCTCAAGCCAGATATCTTGTTTCCGTTTGTTAGAGGCACAAACTATCTCAGCTGCTGCCTCGAAATGCAAGTAGGAGACGGAAAATTTTTCAACCAAAAAATGTATGAAAAAAAGGGCAGTGTATAGCCCACACTTCTTGATACCCACAATCTGGGTATATCCTCCAATCGCACATCTCAAGCCAGACATTCGGTGTCTGAATTCGGTGTCCAGCTGAACATTTTTGGACAAAAAAATGTAAAAAAAAAAAGTAGTTACGCATACGCCACCGAACCAGATACTGAAATCCTGAATCTACCATCTCTTGACCCTAATAGTTCATAAATTTATTGACTTTACAGGAGTATACCGATTTCTATAGGAATTCGAGTGATAGGTTGGTAGGTCATATTCCTATAAAATAAAATAATTTCATTATTTTGGTTCGAAGACCCAACATCCTCCAAATTGTCAAAGAAATACTTTTTTTAGATCTACGAAACCAACAGACATACTCAAGGCTCTATCTCAACTTAATGATGAGATCTTAATAGCAACAGACGGAACATTGATCTATTTCCGTCAAATTGGAGAAGCCGTCAGACAATGTCCGTATATTCTTGAAGCTCGAACTACCTACAAAGAACAATTTCAACAAACCATGTATGTAGAAACATTCCTACAATTCATTCACATAATTTTCGCACTTTCATTTATATACTTAAGCAGACTATAGATTCCATGGAAATAAGCCCAATGCCAGAGCACCGCATGATATGAGATGTACATAGATCATGGTTCAACAATTTAAGCTCGATTTTAAATTGCTACAATTGAAAGCAATTGTGGAATAACGCAGAGGTGGATATGTAAATCGGCTTCTTCTCATGCCATTTGTATCTCCATAGAGACAACATAAATTATGAATTTCGAGTGCACTCGCATTAGAACATGCGAAGACGAAAACAATTGCCTACCAGACTCTTATGCACATCATCGGGACAATTAATAGACCTGCATTAGGCACTCCAATTCTAATTATGAGTAAGACAAATTCTAACTGACTGTTGACACATATTTGATTTTCGAAATAAATTAGAAATGACGGTTTCTGTCCACTTGACAGGTTCTTTTCTTTGTAAGGTAGGTACTTGCGAAATATTATCGTACATGTTGACTTAAGATAACGTGTCTCGAGTGAATTGGCCAACAATGCTTAGTGGCGGAATAGTCACAAAAGTAAAACCACAACAGCATTTTGGGAAAATGAATATTTACCGGCTTAAATACTATACACTTATCGCGTATGGAGATTAGATAAATTCTAAATAAATTCACGTTCTTTTAATTTATAATCCAATCAATGAGATTCCAGTATCGATTTGTAAGTCTCGATAAGACAAGGAATCAAAAAATGTGATACGAAATACGTTGCTGCATAAATAGAAATACATACAACAAATCTGATTGAATGGACTTAAGCAAGTTTTGTGTTTTGTCATGGAATGCAATAGACCGAGTCAGTCTTAAATTCCGAAATCCCGAAATTGTGTTTATGTTTAGTTACGTTTGGCCATTTCCGGTAAAAACGTTTCGCGGATACGATGTGTGGGAGTCATAATCTTCGGATCTTTTGTTTTGAATTTGCAAGTCAAGCCGCTTTGGATATTTATTTATTTATTCATTAAATGTGTTTTGTTTAGATGGGGGCATGGAAATGATTTCCAAGAAATTCCTAATTTGGAATTAGCAAGTTGGCAAATCAACAATTAGCAAGTGCGAGTGGTTGGTAAAAAGTATTAATTGTTTGCCATTTCTTTGCGTAATCAGAGGTTATTGTAATAACCTTTGTCTACGATGTTTTTAATACTAATAAAGGCAACAAATTATTGGTTTGTTTGTGTTATTTATCCCTGACATTCTTGAAGCTCATGAAAAGCTTGAACCTGTCTTCTCGCGGTACAGGTACATAGACATTACCGCGATGCAGGATAAAGGGAGGACAGGATCAGGTATGCAAAAACGAAAAATAGGCGACATTTCCTACAGCGATTATCTGACTATGACTCTCCAGATAGTGCTACTAAATGCGAGGCACTCATCCAACATATTGACTGTCTAACTTTCAGAGGAGCAAATGTCGAATCTGACAAATTTTTTGTTGCAGCCAAATTCAGACCTTCACTATCGAGCGAGCCCTCACAAAGCCTTAGCTTGACTGCAGAGAGGTCTTGAGCGAGAGACTTTCTGCTGTACCTTCTCGACTCACAAACGCCAACAATCTGTGGGGCCATTTTCGCGACATTATCAAAAAACATTGCCAAGACTACCACCTAACAAAGCCCTTGGTACAATGATGAATACATTCGCCGCTTGCAATCGGCAGTAGCAGTGCGGCTTCTGGCAAAGCAGAGATACGTTCGACCAAATTTTTACACTAAGACTGTTGTGGAAAAGACAAACGAATTCCAAGTCAGAACTCCACATCTTTTCATCGACTTCAGGGCCGTACATGAGCTCTTCAAGTCGATGGCCGAATTGATCTCCTAGCAAAAATTATCTAGCTGTGCCATATGACGCTGAAAAACACGAGGTACAAAGTACAATTTGGAAACAGTCCCTTTGAACTACTGAGAACATGCACCGAATTTCGGGAAGGAGATGCAAACAGTTCTCAGAGCAGGTGTGAACACGAAATGCACTACCAGCTACTGGTATACACCAATGTCATCAACATTATCGGTCAATCCCAGCGTTGCATAGAAACTTTCACGGCAATTTAAGAACAGGCGAAACGAGTTGGTCTTTAAAAAATTAAAACAAACCCAGGTACCTGTTTTTAACAAACAAAAAAGAATCGGTCCACCACCTAGGACAAAACGTAACTATTGGTAACAGTATCTTTGAGCTTGTTAAGGAGTTTACCTATCGCGGGGTAAATATCAACTCCACGAATTGGGTTTAAAACTCCTAGCTCAGAGGACGAAATGCATTCTCTACAAAACATTGATCCTGCCAGTTCTACTATTTTAAGACGAGGTAGAAGGCAGATATTGAACTCTTTCAAGAGAAAAAAAATGTTTTTGAATCTTCGATTCCGTATGCGAGGAAAGCGAATGGAGGGCAAGAGACAACGTCTATAATCCAAAAAGCCATTACATTTCGACAATACTGGTTCGGCCGCACCGAAAGAATGACTCTGCTTAGAAAATCTGGCTTCAATTGAGTCACGCGAAGGTAGATTCAGGATTTCTGTACCTAGTCTGGTGGCGTATGCGTAACCTTTTTACTTGCACCTATACCTATAGGGCAAGTATTGCAATCGTGAAAAAAATCGAACTCGAGATTTTAATCAAACTTGACATTACTATGATGGAGAAGTCCAAAAAAGTAGGTCCGGCAATTCCGTCTGTCTGTCTGTCTGTCTGTCTGTCTGTCTGTCTGTCTGTCTGTCTGTCTGTCTGTATACTCGACTACAGCCTAAACGGCTGGACGGATTTACTTCAAACTTCATATATAGGGTCTGTAGGATATTCCCTCGAGGCGAAATTTGAATTTTCAGTCTAACCTCAAAATTAAGGGTAGTTTACTTAAGGCCGATTTCAGTTAAAGTGGATTTTCTCGAAAACGGCTCTAACGATTTCGATAAAATTTGATGTGTGAATTAGTTTGGGTATATGCTATGAGGTGGCATACTACGTTTTTCACGAAAAATTCGAATAACGGTAATATTGAAAATCAGCTGTTTCTCGGGTATTTGTGCGGTGATTGGGCTAAAAATTATTATTTGTAGGTTATAAGACAAGTGCAAAATAATGGCATTTTTTCAAAATTTTTACTAGAAATTGAGAAAAAATTATTTAAGCAAAGTAATAGGCCTTAAAATTCTCTATAATTCACTCAAACGCCCTATCTGGGCACGCCCACTTTTTATGGGCATTTTTATAAAAACAAAACATTGAGTAAACTCCTACAATGTTATGACTATTATTCCATCGAAACGCGGAATGCCACGCCTACTTTACTGGGAAGAGCAAGACTTGGACTTTAATCCTGATAAATTTATACACTTATAGCATTACGGTGCAAGTACGTACGACCCAGTCGTGCACTTTATTTTATTTATTTTTCATCGCCAATTTTGTTTTTTTTTTTTTACCAAAAAATAGCAACAGCTGTCCTCATTCTAAGTCTCCAGGTTCGAGACGGAAAGGAAAACCGAACTTTTGGTACCGTGAATCCTACCGTGCCCGGGATCAACGGAAGCGAAAAATTGACATGTCTCAGGCAGAACTATTTCACGAATCATTGGCCAATTAAGTAGGTAACTAGCTAGTCAGACATCGTTCAAGTACACTTGCATTTCGCGAACCAAGCTCTGTATCCTTGTGGGACTCCAGTAGATATGTGCTAAACCCAGGTAGGAGAAAATGTAACAGATTCCAATCCAGTTTTTCGATTTTACTCTCAATCAATGCTCCCGCATGCAAGACCCTACGTTATTTCAACAAATACGTCGTAAGGGTACGCCTAAAGTCCAGGAGTGACTATATTTAAGTATTCTTAGTACCGCAGTCTAACGTATTGACAGTAATAACTCCTCGGGCGGTTAAGTAGCTCCAAATGAACTTGCATAACTGAGAACCACCTTGAGATTGGTGAAAGAATGCATGGAAACTGAATATACTATCAGCTTAGTTTAACTTGTCTAGGAACCTGAGAAGGTAAGTGCTATATGGACAAGATCTTATTGAAATTCGTACTTGCACTGCGAAGAGCTATTTTTAAAGCAATGCAACCAATGACCTAAAGTGGAGTACCCACTATCAGTTCGTGCTAAGCTGAATGGTAATAAGGTGGACCGATCCATAAATCAAGAACCAGAAACTATAAAAATTTTCCTAATTCGTCGAAAAAATTGATGTGTGTGAACCCCCTTTAACGAAACAGCGAACTTGGGTATCAAAACAGGGAAATCCATAAAAAAAAATTTATGACTTTATGCCTCTTGACTTGTGGCATCGGCCCACAATAAAGTAATAACGTGACAATGAACTGATAGTGTGTACTCTACTTAAAGACAGTCCTGTCTAGGCTGAGTTCTCTAAGACATTTTAGAGTTCTCGGATCCAGGAGCCCCAATCGCCGGCATCCTCGCCGTTCTTTTACCAAACAGTTCCTCCAGAGAGGACCACAAACTGCCATGATGAGGATTAAGCCCACGATCCAGAATACATTTGTCGACTCTATAATGGCGACAAGTTTACTAAATAAAACCCACAGTTCAATGACCTATATTATACTATAAGTTCCTTGTATACAAATTTAGCTATTGCGGACTCTATGATCTTGATACGACATCTATCAAGCCAGCAAATGACCAATAAAATTAAGACATGACTTAAGAATGAAGGTTCAACTCTGAATGCCAACTAAGGATGCCGTCAAAGAAGACTCGTATAAATTACTCATCCAAAAAAAAAACCAACAACTTCAAACAAGTTATTTGACTTTTTTGCAAATTTTGAATATGGTCTCTCCTTAGGCATTAAAGGCATTATGGGCATATTATCTATTTTTAGTAAAACCAAACCGATAATGTGATCTCAAAATAAAACTGACCTAACCTTGCTCACCCATCGGAGACTTTCGCAATTGATCTAATTTGAATATTCAAATACGATTTTTTTACACCAAAAACGAGTGTATCTATTGATGAAGAGTATTGACAATATTTCACGGTCATGTCAATGGAAAATGCGCACACAAAAATGAATTATTCTATGTTTACCATTTATTTTGGGTCATTTGAATCGTAAACAAGAAAGACGTACTTAATCTTTGAGCTAGCCTCTGACACGGAATGCGGAATTTTGAGTAGATATAGTATCTGCGAATTTAAGGTTTCGCATTCGTGTTTTTTTGTTGTTTTTAATACCCTTATATGTATTAACATTAATGACTGCCTAAATTGAGTTTTTAATGTCGTCCAATTAACTCAAAAGTTCGAATACCTAATTAAGTGATTTGTTTTTTTCACACAAACTTTATTTTTTTTTTTTTGCATATTTTTGAGAATTTAATACCATGGGACGGTGACTTACTCATGCTTTAAGGTTAGGCGAACTGATTTATTATTACAAATGAATGTAGTAAGAGGAGAAGAAATGCGCGCTGATTTTTTATTTTTATTTGATGGGAAAAACCAAAGTCTTGAAGGTTGGCATGAATGATAAATTTGTGCATTCAAAATAAAAATTAATAAAATTCAGCATTTAAAACGATTTATATAGAAAGGAATCATAAATTTTATTTCATAATAAAAATTTAGTTGAAATAGGTGGCAGTGGTAGTTGGCTATTTATGGTAAGCTTTACCTTTAAATTGAATTCCATATGTAAGTCAATCAGTCGCAGAAGGAAGGATATTCTTTGAACTTTTAGACAAGACACGGTTAACTACATACATATGTAAATACGCAGCTAGTCTCTTTACAAAATGAATAGAACTAAGAATTCGACTGCATAACAGTAGTAGAGGTGACTGAGTCAGTCAAACCTCTGTTACTCCACTTCCTACACGGTACACTGCCTAGGATCCTATTAAATCAGTCACCCTACCTAGACAATATCATTTGCATAAGAGTATCAAGGTTTCGACTAAATCAGTCACCTACAATACTTTTCTGCCCTCTCTACCTTCCTGGACCTCCTAAACAATTGAGGTTGATTGAGTCAGTCACCATATTTAGCCACTTCAGGTACAACAAATCTATGAATTAGGTATAGGTCTCCCAGGAACTCGGTGATTCTTCCGGTCTACCAAATATGTGGTATCACAATGGACCGCCTCTTGGTTTAAGTGTGCCTTGACTCACGCCAGGATAGCCAGCTTACCGATCCTAAATAGAGGTCCGGAAGGAACAATCAGACTATTATACAAATCACTCAGCCATCCGGTTGGAGGTTATGAAAAATTGACTACAATTTTAAAGCCTGCACCAAAGATGTACTTACTCTGTACACTTCCGGACAAAAAACTATTATATGCGTTAAGATCATGGCAATCCTTTACAACTTTTGCCTTAAATGTGTGAACGCCATTACGAAAGAATCTATTAAGGAAAATTTCTATAACCTTGGTGGAGCATACGAAGGTTGTCCTGTATACGATGCACAAACCTCCACTTGAAGGCCAGTTATAATATATACAACTATAGGTAGGCAAAGGCTTTTCCATAGAATAGCACCTTGACTTTCTTTAGATTGTCGAAAAGCCAACTGAATATTCCTCCTCAAACCATTTTGATGTTCCTTAAGGAAGTTGCTTAAGGCCCATTCTTTTTATATTTGCTATGAATGATGTCATATCTACTCCTAGCCTTAATCATAGTGACAGCCTTATTTATGCTGAATTCCAACTGAAATCCTGTCTGAAAAATAAAGAAAACACAAAATTCTTTGCACAAAATATTTGGGTTAGGAGGAACGTATTTAAAGATGTTTACAACTAACTGCATCCACAGTGCCTGCTCTACAGTACGACGTGCAATCAATACAATTAGTTATTGCCTGGCTAACCTACTATGCCAGAAAAAGTCATAAATTAGTCTTTTTAAGCGCGAAAACATTTTGATTCATAATTTCTTAACGACTGAAGTTCACTTCGTTATCTGGGGAAATAATTTCAAGGTTAGAAGATAAATTTGAAAGTAAACTGGCATCTGTTATTTATCAGATAGAATTTTTCGAAATAGATGCAATAACGATCTATATGAGTAAATGAGTAGTTGTGTTTTTGATTATATTAGTGATATAATAAAGGGTGACCAGATAGCAGTGATACTTCTTCCAATTCTTATGTTTCAGCAGCTGTCAAAGTTACCGATGACATCCAGCTGTCACATTGGTCAATGAGGTTCGCCATTCCATCGTGCATCGTTTAACGCTTGCTGAACATGCGGAAATTATTGAAAGATACTATCGAAATTCCGGCTCAGTTTTAAATATGCAACGTGAAGTTCGTCATAAGGTCGATCGTCATCATGGGTTCCGTGTGCAGGCAATTCGTCGCACTGTGGAAAAGTCTGAGCGTGAGTACACTCTTTTGGGCCTTAGGCCACCAACCAGACAGAGATTGGTGCAAAATGCAGAAAATATAGCTGCAGTAGTGGTCAGCATCGAAAAAGGGCCAGAAATGTCGATTCGGCACCGATCAGTTGAATTGGGACTCACCAGAGAGTCCACCCGGCTTATTTTGCGGTTAGATTTGGGCATATATCCGTACAAGATTGTGCTGACGCAAGAATTGAAGCCAGACGACAATAGACAACGCCGTGTGTTCGCTAAATGGGCTCAGGAAATGTTGGCCAGCGATCCGAACTTTGGCCAGAAAATCATCTTCTCGGACGGGGCCAATTTCTAGCCCATCGGCTATATCAAAAAGCAAATTACTATTATTGGAGCGAACACAATTCACAAGTGTTCAACCAAGTATCAATGTATTCGCAAAGTTAGACTGTTTGGTGCAGTTTATGGCACGGAGGAAGAAGACATCCTTCCCGTCATTAGTCTCAGATATAGGGCGATGTTAATCGACTATCTATGGCCAGAGGTAGACAGGATCGCTGTATACGAGCTGTGGTTCCAACAGGACGGCGCTACATCTCATAGAAGCGACGCAGCGCTCAAAGTTGTGAAGGAGAAATTTGACGAGTGTGTCATCTCACGGCCAGCATTCATCAATTGGCCACCTCTATTATACAACTTTTTCTCTAGGGCTTAGTCAACGCTAACAATCCAACTACTTTGGACGAGCAGGAGACCAACATTTGAGACGCTATTGCCGAAATAACCCCGCACATATTGGATCGAGTCGTCAAAAATATGACCGCGCACTTCAAGCACTGCCAGCAAACCCGAGGTAGTTTTTTGAATGATGTGCCATTGCACACATAATGGCATGAATGTAGCTTCGAAATAAAGCCAGACTTGACTTTATATATCACATTGTTGTTATTTTATTTAAATTTCTTTTCCTATCGTTCTTATCTGGTCACCCTATAAATTAACTCAGTCAAGGTTACACCTCAAGTAATCGCATATGTACATCCCTATGACACATAATTTCTTTTGTTCTAAGAGATTCAAACGCGAAACATGATACCAACTCCCATTTAATGAGTTTATTATATTATTTATTTTTTTTTTATTCCATTTAATCCATTTAAGAGAAGCAGATGCTACATTTATGAATCTTTTATGACTAAATTGGATGCTGTTTGTCTACTCTATTTTATACGTTATACCTGCTACTGTGGCTACTGTTGGCTTAATGATGTCGCAACACGTTACTGGGTGATGTTTTGTTTGAAAAAACAAAAGCTTCTAGTTTGCCGAAATGGGGTATGCGGGAATTAAAACAAATAACATGCATACACGCAGAATGAACTAATTTTTTTATGTTTTGTTTAAATACGGGTTTAAACAAAACCAATGACATATGTAAACAAGTGAGTTGATGGCTTTTATATTACCTGTCAAAGAATAAAAAAAAAAAAATACAAACTTCATGAATAACTGGATGATGATAGCTGAAAAGATACTCGGATACCTGAAACAAATTGAAACTAATACCCTCTGTGTGCTTCGCATCGTCACCTTAATACATATGGTTACTGTTTTATATGTAAATGACCTGCAATTAGATGAAGATACACATTCGTTGGAATGACTGTTATCATTAAGCAAGGGGAGGCGATGTATCTTATTGTGTCGATGAAATTAGATGCAATTCCAACCCACACGCATTGTGAACCCATTAATAAATGTAGCATGTCTGCTGGAAATACTTTTTCTTGGAGTGATCTCAATTTCCTTCCCCCCCTGGTATACTGTGCATGGAGCTCGGTACATGTGTAGTGCGGTTCTCGTTACATGCTTAGCTCACATTCCCGGGGATATTATGTTCAATTTAATCGATAAAAAAGAAAATTAAGTCGTGTACCACTTGTACGATTCACAAAGAGATATAAATCAGTGGCCTATTTCGGAAAGTTGTTTGGCACACAACTGTCGGTAAGTATATACAGTACAAGCAGTGGAGTATTATCTCCGTATCGGAGCCATAAATTATAGAAACATTTCCTAAATTCCCAGTTAGTGGGAACGTTGTTACTACTAGGCATGAGCATATACATTCAGAAAAAATCCTAACCAATGACCCCTTACGACTGAAAGGAACCAGAAAAATGACACATGTCCTAATATTCCACTGTGAAAGGACACAAAAAGTCAGCATAAACTGTGCAGTCCTGACATATGTAGTTATTACTTGAAAATCAAAAGTTCTTTCAAATTGTACTAAAGGCGAAATCCAGAAAATATCAAAAGTATCTACATGACTAGATACGCTTCCTACATTTTCTCGCTGGCTTTACTTCAAGCGGTCGGTTCAAATTTTGATGAATCGGTCCAATATCTTCTCGGGTTCTCCGCCTCGAGTTCGTCCGAAGCGTTTGGCTTATTATCGGCGATCAACTCCAGAATAATCGAGTGGAATCAAGTCGCATGATCGCACCGGCCAATCGATGAACACTCACCATGAGATGACCCAGTCGCCAAGTTTCTCCTTCGAAACTTCGAGCGTTGCGTCGCATGTACGTAGGCCGTCTTGTTGAACCTACAGCTCCGATATATTGATTTTGTCGAGCACGAGCCACAGAAAGTCAGTTAACATTGCTCTATAGCTGAGACCATTGACGGTAACGATGTCTCCTTCCTTATTTCGAACAAAAAAGTTTGTCTATGGTCGTCCAGCTTCAATTCTTGCGTCAGCACAATCTTATATACATAAAGGCCCGAATTTTGGGCCTTTTTTCGATACAGGCCGCTACGGCGGCTATGTCTTCTTCATTTTGAGCCAATCTTATACTGGTTAGTGGCTTAAGGTCCAAAAGAGTGTACTCATGCTCAAACTTTTCGACGATGGGAGGAATGGCCTCACAACGAGCTTCAAGTTACGTATTTACAACTAAGCCGGAATTTCGAAAATATTTTTTTCATAATCTACACGCGATCACCAAACGTGAAGCGATCCATGATGAAATGGCAAACTTTACTATCTGGTCACCCTTTAAAACTTCAGTTTCTTGTTAGATGTCATTTGAACCTAAGCTAGAACTTATTCTGATCGCAGAATATAGATTCCTTCCTTTGGGACAGGTACATATGTACGTTCAGCGATGTATGAAGCCATACCCTTTGCTGCAATGCTTAACAGATTCTGTCGCTTAACATACCCAACTTAACACTCTTCACCCTGTGATTTAGGGTATAATAAGTTTGGTTCATAGTCTACAATATAGAGGAATAGTGATAGTTCTATTCCAGTTTTTGGTCTTTAAATTTTGAGCCAGAAGGATGAAATTTCATATCTATACTTTTCAGAAGTATAAGTGAAAAATTTTTTGCAATCCCTCACGCTGCATTTTTTCACAGCTTTACCAGTTTACATATCAAAAAAAATCTTTTAGACCATATATTTAGGTACCTAGTCCAATCCTCTACAATTCATTCCTACTTTTTCTTTAGCAACGCCCACTTTTTGGAGGCGTTTTCATCAAAAAACCAATTTTGACGACATTTTGCATGTAAAATTCTCGAATTGTACCTTTTCTATATGTGTCTGTTATCAAAGACCTCGGTGTGATTATTATTAAACGAAATGGTGTCGCAAATATTAAATGAATTCGTTCTCGACTGGTCTATGGGACCCAGGGCTAAGCTTCTCACAACCATTCGTGATGTAAGTGTTACATTCTTTACGCAATTGGAATCGTCCTACTGTTTAATGCCATGTCCGAAGGGCAATTTAATATTTGAGAAGCTTTCTCATGACAGTTGTACTCTCGGATGAGTGTCAGACGTTCCCGAGAAGTGGGACGATTGAACCTAGAACCCCTTGTTCCTTGGTTAGTCTAACACACTAACCAATATACTGTAATTCACAATGTAAAAGTTTTTTACTAAATGTTTTGTGAGACTGAGCCCCAGATAATAAGGCGAATATATTAACAATAATTTCGAGTATTAAAGCGTCATAAAAGTCATTCCTAAAACCATGTAACTAGTAATTTAAGTAGTACTGTATATCTCTCTACATTCTGTGCAGTTCACTCTAATAATGTAAGTTCGATTACTCACTTAAGGTCATAAACTCTAAGTGCATGTCCACTATTTGATTAGTAAACATTTTAGCTGAGGCAACAGATCGGAAAACATATTCTAGTGCTCATGCATTCCTAACGTAACTCGAGATAGAGTATCTGTTATTTCAGATCTTTTAAACACAAAGGTTAACAATTGGAAATGACTCGTCATAGTTGTAAACACATACAACACCGCTAGATCACAAAACGAAATGAAAAAAGAAACCAAATGACGTCCAAAATCTGCACACTTTACTGTAAAGCTCATTTGTTGCCTAAACAACCAAAACGGTAACGAATGAATGGTTTTTCTACTGCTGTTGTTCTATTTTCAGAACATTGACCTAAATTTAATAGTTATCGATACCGTCATGTAAATGGAATAAGTTTGACAAAAAAATGCGCACAAACGATGAAGTGATTTAAAACCAAAAGTCAAAGAGTCAATTGTGTTGTAATATTGTTCTATTTGATTGCTCTTGGCGTTGTTTTTTTTTTACCTCTCTTATCATGAGAATATTTCCAAAGATTAGAGCACACTCGTAGGTACCTAAACACTATCAGAAATAATTTCGAATTGTGTCGAGTGATTTTACACAGCAATTACTATTTATTCTTTTTTTTTTATTGCTGTGGAATTACCCCTTCATACATCCACTAAGAACCTACTACCTGTATGATTTGTTCTACCACACCTACAAGGGGTATGGACCACATAATAGAGTTATCTGCGTATACTGTAAGCCGACTTAGTAGGTACTCTCTAATTGCTATGTACTACAGCATCGTTCGACCCGATAAGGCAATTAACGTCTGTCTGTCAGATTCATTGAATACAGGCACCCAGACTGCATCTGTACACATTCCTCCCGGAATTACACGAGCCAGATGTGTGGTGCATCTTTCGGTATACATCTGTATGTCTCGAGGGAATCAAATCGGTTTGAAGACTGTCTGGCCAAACCAAGCAAGCGAAGTAAATTTGCAGTCATCATACCGATTTGACGAAACGAATTTTTAGTGTGACTCCTCTTAATGAATGGTAATTTTCTACCAACCTTTTACTTCTTATATTCCATGCACTTATGTATGTATGTATCCAAAGTATGTATGTATTTATCACAGTCACAGATACAACGTCGTCTTATCGATCTGACGAAATTTGAAATAAACTAATCAAATCTGTATCTGATGCAGAATTCACTGGTTTTGGGTATCTTTCATTTTATTTCGAAGGTGAAAGATACTTTTTCCCTTTCCCTTTATTAACAAATCTATTCAGACACACGCACTAAACTAATTCACCGAAGTAGATTGCACTTCCAACGTTTAGATACCGGATAGACACTCTTTTTTTCTTTTTTTTGTGTTCCTCTTCAGTTGACAAGCGATAGGATCAGCGACAAACGATCACGTTTACCACGAATTTGGATCGAGGTACACACAGAATCTAGTACACGGAATGGCAGTTGTGGTACATAAACTCGCACAGTCACTTGAGAAACCGGTTCCAGGGAAAACAAAAAAAAAATCAAACAAAAAATAACTAAATCTGACCACTACAGCATCGTGGTGTAGGATTTCACTTTGAAAAAGGACAGCAAAATGAATATGTCCTTGAAAATTTCAATATTAATCCATACCGCAGGACTTTCACAAAATTAAAATGCAACTATCTGCTGGCGGTTGAAATGCATTCCATTTTGGCGCTTTGACTGGATTTTAAATGAATAGTTTCACCTTAGAACGACTAAACCACAGCAGTGTGCACGAAGCAAGGCATACGAACGAAACGTTTTAAATCAGTGTTGATTGCATACTGTGGGAGGAAAGAATCGCGCAACTTGTTCTAGGAACACGGTTCAGAATATTCTCTTAACACAGCCGGTGTTCCGCCAAAGGCCAACTACAATCAAAACTGTATTGTGGCTGCGAACATGGTTGCCATATCCCTGAATATATCAAAAAGACTTTCTTTTGCTACACTTCTGGTTCGAACGTTTTTATGAGGAATGTTTGGTTATGTACGATAAATCTTATATCAAGAACAACACTCAGATGTTCCTATTTTTCTCATCTGTATGAATGTTTAACAAAACTTTTTATTCAGAACAATAAATTGATCAACAAAGCAGACCCAAATATTTAGTTCTTTATTCATTATTTTCGATCCCTGGCAACACTTAAACTGTTGGATTTATTAATCTTCCACTCAAGAAGTGAGTTAAGAGAGAATGGAGAATAAGAGAAAAAACGATCGCGTCGAGCAGCTATTGTTATGTTATTCTTTACTCTTCTCTGTTAAAATTATACAAAGCCTGCGAGTAGGCAATAAAATGATTCGAGTAGTATCCGTATCTACATATTATGTGAACTGATCCCTAGGGATAAACGCATGGTGTTCCCACAAGGATCGGTACTGGGACCTCTTTTATGGAACATAATGTACGATGGAGTACATATATTTGGTTTTGTTGACGACATCGCCCATGTTACAGTCGCAAAACATATTCACGAAATAGAGAGAGCCACCAACGAAGCGGTGGCTAGAATCAAAGACTGGCTGGTAACCGCTGGCCTCGATTTAGCGGACCACAAAACAAAAGCAGTCTTAATAAACAGTCGGAAAACTGTAGAATACATGAGTATAAGGGTTGGAAACCAAAATATAAGATCAAAGGGTGGGACAGTGTTACATATGTAGGAACAGAAAGAATGGTGCTGAAGATATTTGCGGAGAGATATTTTTCTGAGGTGAAAGGTGAAAGAGTCTTTCGAATTATTAGCCAGGAGCAACATTCTGGACATTTGTGTATTATATTGCAACGGTTTTCGAGGACCTGGAGGCGAATAAGTATTACACGATCGGTGTTTAAGGGGCAAAATGCTTCTGTCAATCTAGGCGAAGCGTAGAAACCTGCGCTAAATGGCTTCGATATGACGAATATGTACGGCGTAGTAGTAGAATATGTACGGGTCGAACGAAAGTGATTTATGAAGATTTGGTAACGAATGTTTGGATTCGACAAGTCCTTGGACCAACGTTTTGTAAAGTCAAGTACAGAGTAGTCGATATGGGAACGAAATTTATACTCCATATCGCAGATAATACCTAAGTCGCGTAAAAAAGAGACTGGGAGAGAAAGTAGTTCTTGTGCGGACCAGAAGTGAATAAGGTGTTATGAAGAATGCACAGTTTTGTTGGGTGGTTTATTTAGTCACGTGCCTGTGCTTTGACTTCTGATCCACGCAATATCTGATCTTGGTCTCTTTACCCATTTTTTTTATAAAATTACTGTGTCCTACGACCCAGATGATGGTCAGCATTAATTGGAAATGTAATAATTTGGTTTACTTTTCGTACTGCTCTACTAGTGCGCATTATGTGATAGCAGAGTTTTTGGGGCAGTATTTTGGGTGATAAAAGTAGGCGTAGTAGTATGATTTCTCGGTATCCCACAAGCTTCGCAAATAACGAAAAATTTCGTCTAGATAACGGAGTGCAAGGGACCTTTGTGAAAACAAGCTTGTACAGACTCTGTAGTTAATTTTTGAGTGGTTTTTATAAATAGCGATGTTGTGCTGCTAGAGGAGGTTCTAGTGAATAGGTTTTGTAGTTATAGATTTGTGCCCATACGGCTTAACTAATTAGACTTCCAACCTCCTAAGGCGTAATGCACTACAAAACGCTGTTAGAGCATCTGTCTCACAAGATCTCAATATGTAATTCGAAGTAATTATTTGTCCCACAACTTTCTTTTATTAATTTTCGGCTGAAGAACCCCTTTTTTCCGAAAGTTTTGGTGCATGCATAGAAAGCTATACTTGTTTCTTAAGTGCCTGTAATGCACAAAGGCATAAGACTGGAGGTTAGGTAGAGCTGCTGGAGCTGTGGAGCAGTTTTATCGATATTAATTAGATTCAATCAATGTTTTTGGTCCGATTTCCAAACATAAGAGCAATACTCTACTCCTACATCAATTGCATGATCGATGTGAAGTATCTGTATGCTCTAAAAAGGCAGCTATTTACTTAAGTGCCGCTGCAGATCTCTTTAAATTCAAAAAGGATGTTGTGGTAGCGTGATCGTTTGTTAATTTTCACTAGATTCGTACACCAAATTCAGTCATCCTTCCTGTATAGGGCAGCTTCTTGGCTATAGCAATGTCATCCACTTGCTCAATGGCAGACCAATTTAGTTGACCAGTTTTTATTTGCTAGACTACATATAACCAAATATTATACATAATATTTATTTTTTGATTCGTTATTTTACTCAAGATAATTCAAAAATGGTATCTATGAAGTAGACATGCGCTTTTTCAACTCTATATGCCTGAACAGAATGTCGATAACATTATAATAATTATCGAAATTCGCTGTAGAACTCACAATGTTCAATTTGAAAAAAAAAACAGCATTTAATTGCTACAATGCAGGTATTAGACAAAAATTATCCACCAAATGTTTCTAAATTCATAGAAACAGAATCACATGACATCACACAACTGTTTTCGTTTCATTCCAGTAGTTATTTCCCCGCCTAAACGTCATACATTCTGTAGCTGTCAAAATCGTTTGGGGGGAAACATCAGAAAACGATTTTCTGTCAGATGGTGAAGAAAATTTTTTGTAGTCGTTGACATGTACCGTCGTGCTGGTGTGATTTAATTACGGGCGTAATAGAAATTCTCTTCTATGTACATAAATTTATAAATAAACCCCTAACTATTTGCAAATTAAAGAGCAAATCATAAGTCACCCCAGTTGTCACCGATAAGAAAATGATAACACCGTACTGCTCCCTTACTGGTGCTTCAGTTGAAAAAATGTGAAGTGTATCGGTTTTGTTGATAGCCAGAGAAATTGATCGAAGGTAAACTGAAAAAATTGTTTAAATAAATGAAATTTACATGTCACATCTGTATAATCGATGCACAGTTCCAAGGTGATATAGTATCTTGGAAGTTACGTTTTCCTTTGTACCACCTCTCACCACGGGTAGGTAATTTAAACCCCTGTCGGGCGGATGTGTGGTATCCACCTCACATTCGTTGCATGCCATAATAGGTTCGCCAAATATGGAATAGTACTCGCGTAACATAACATCATTGTCTTGAACGAAGACACCGTGGGCATGGAAATACGAAAATTACTCTTTGAGTATGAGTGCTAAGGTATACATATGTATAATAGTTTTTTTGTTGTTGTTGTTGTTGCAGTTGAAATTGGAAATATGCGCTTTAACAGACAAGAACTGATCACATTGGCCAGCAATCCAGCAACGCAATTCGAAAAAGAAGGTCTTCTATTCATAACCGAACGACAGGAGGGATTCTTTAGGCGCGCCGATGGTAAGTATAGGTTTTGGATCTATATCGGTGGTTACGTCTATGCCTGTTGTGATTGAACTTAAGTTTGCACAAGGTCAGATGAGGACAAATATTTATATTTTGTTTTAAAGAATGTCTGATTGCTAATATGAGTAGTGTAACTGCCATATATTTCAGATGATGCAGTTGATAAACTCTTGTTTATCTAGCTTTTGTATGAATAAGTCTAGCTATAGATAAGATATAGACACCAATGCTCTTGGGGAGAGTAATAAATTGGATTTTTATGTCAGGTGCTTGAAATAATGGGTGATTAAATGACTACCAAACGCATGACGGGTCTTGTAGCTTCTGTGACTTCCACTTAATGAAAGGGGCTTTTAGCCTTGCGTTATAAATTGTATAACTCTCCGTAATTTCCCGAAGAGTATTTAAGATAACATTTACTTCTCGTTCCAAGTAGAGTACTCGATTGACTGAAAGATTATCACCACCTATGAGGAATGCCTTGTTTAATTACTTTTGTTCTTGACAGCCTAGAACAGCAAATGACAAAGTTTACTGTCCAATGAGTAATAAGGTAATTCTTATTAACTGAAATGAAGAAAGAAGATACGATAGATTTAGTGGTGTAGTGTCGTTGGGTTTTAAAAATGCGCTATTCTAGGTGGAGTTGCGAAGATATCAATTCCTTTTAGACGTTGAATGCCTATGGTTGGAACTGAAACTCATAAACTTACAGTCAATACCCGAACTCATTGCCACCACACTATACCCTCCCACATGATGAAATTATTTCAGAAAATCACTCTGGGTGTGATGTAACCAGTTAAAGTCGACACAAGATCTTGTAGTGAATCCAAAATGTGAAAATGTTGAGCTTTACCGATTAGCACTCTGATTCTATGAGACAGCCCTCCCGACGAACTATTTTTTATGGGAAATTCAAGTGACAGAAGATAGGAGTGGGAAACAAGGTGGGATGCAACTATACGTCATTGCTACATGGGGCATGATTGGGTTATGATATTATGTTTAAAGTGGAAATTATTGTGTAACCATCAGAGTTTCCTAAGATGGACCAGCATCGAATTTTCCATATCTGAAGCCAACACAGCTCTTGCTTATGCTACTCCACAAGTATTTTGTACTATTGGCCAATGTATCGATACCCACCGACATTGTTTCTTAGTTAAGGAAATATCAAAGGCATCGTTAGATGTTACTATCACGAACTCTGAAGAGCAGTGCATGAGAGCTTGTTGCTATCGACCAATTTTTTTTTTATTTCTCACACTTGCTCCTGGTGAACTGGAGCATCCTGCACATCTTTTCTAACAGACTATTCCTAGTAAACCTAAGGCGAATGACTTATTGTTCCTTGGTTTCACGGAGACGTCTCACAGCTGATCTGATAGAAGCAGCAGCGGTGGTACAGGCACCACCAGCTACAACACGCTTACAACGCTTGCATGACCAGATGCCGACGCAGGCACGATTCATGGTGTCCTTGCCAATGCAAGTGCAGGTGTATTTGGAATGCTGGGTGATTTCCATTTTTTTCACCATTTTACGCAGGGAAGCACCATAACGGGTACCATATTTAGCTACGATTCCAACCTTCTTAGTACGCTTGGCCATTTTTTTAGATGTTCTTCTGTCAGAATTTGAACCGGAATTGACATCGGTGTTGAGGTAGTACTACACAGACATTTTAAAAGATCAGAATATTTTACGAACGAACTGATTGATATAGGAACAGTATCACTGGTTAAGGTTCAAGAGATCTTGGCTTCTGGATGTCATGTAATGTAAGTGTTAATTACACGAGATGAATCCTTGATCCTATCAGTCAAGTGCTTCATTCTCAGTTTTTCAATTCATAGTAAACCATCTCCGCAGATGTCTTTTGATGTTGTAAATATGTTCAGTTTAAAAGGGGTATAAAAACGTGCCTTGACTAGGTTTTGACTAGGCTATCATACAAGTCAATACGATAGCGATATGTATCTGCTTACTCCAGTCCACATATTTCGTACTACTCTCATATTTCACAAAACAAGAGCACAAGTGGAATACATGATGCAACCGATAGCATACGATATGCGGAACCGATACCGACATAGCAGACAAATGATACAATCTGAGTGTGATTTTTATACCACTAGTATTCTGCAGTTGTACATTTCAAAAAACTGAAATGATATGAATCTGTCACGTAGTTTTTCAATTGATGGTATTCGAATGCATATCAACCAAAAAAACGAATAAATACGATATTATCCTTTAGCCGCCCTCATTCGGAAAACAAAAAACGGCAACAGACAAGTGAGGGTGTGTATTCTTTTGTTATTTCATCTTCAAATATTACAATACAATATTCATAGCTTTAATAACACAAATTCTTCAATCAACAGGAACAGATTCAATCATCTAAGACCAATACTTGTGACGGATCGCAATAAATAAAGTAAAAGGTTCGCCACCAAATGTTCACAAGAGTGTTTTACTTAGCACATTGAATATGTTTCATTACATGCAAATTGCACACTTAAATTTGCTTCAGCGCACATGTAACAAAATTTGTACACTGCTTACGATAAAGATTTGTTGGTTCACATTGGGTATTATAGTATTTATCTTTGAAGTTTCGGTTAAAACCCTTGTATATAGGAATGTTACCAATGATTGGTAACTGGCACATCATTGGAGGCAATGTCGAAAAAATTTTGAATAGCGAATACTCGTAGAAATCTTGTTGGTTATACCATGGAAATGGTCCAAGACGTTTTATCATTTCTTTACAAAGGGTTTGTAGAAGTGGGTACTCTTTCTGGTAAATACTTTTTCCTATCTTTACCGCATTCAGGTGTTAGTAGTTGTCGGGCTTGAATTATGTTATTTTATTCAATAAACCAGTAGAATTGAATTGTTATTATTACCAATATTACAGATACAGCAGGAGTCGCTTAGAACGACGGTAAAGGAACCTAGAAAATAAGGTCGTTATATCCGACATTGTTGTATCTGACAGTAGAATAGCCAAAAATATAAAGAAATCAAATGAAAACAGACGTTATAAGCGACTGGTCGTAAAAAAAGAGGCCATTATAAGCAAAATCCACAATAGTTACACTGTATTGCTTCTTTGTTTTGCTTCTACCAATATTTTATGGCAAATATGTATATTTCTCTGTTTCAGTGAACTTACCTCGTTGGTGTAAATTGCGAGGTAATCTTCTCTTTTACCTTAAAGATCAGTCTCGCACATCTCTACCTGTCGGAGTTATTGTTCTTGAAAATTGCAGACCCTTCATCAGAACAGATGAAAGAGAACCTGATGGTTTTGCCTTCATTTTAGGTAACTTACAAATAAAAATATAACTTTAAACACCTAATACGTATTTTGTTATCAAATTTCAGAGTTTGAAGGCAGTTTTCCCCAACGAATTACAGCTCGAACCTCGCAAGATCGACTGGATTGGGTTAAGTGCATACAACTCGCCAACTATTCATACTTGAATCGACAAATAAAATATCTAACCGATCAAATAGCTGCCGCTAGCATGGGCAATCGTATAGAAAGAGGAGCACCTGTAGCACCACCTCAAGAAGAAACCGCTGCAAAAAAAGAAGAAGGTGATCTTATACAATTTTAATAACAAAAAAATACTCAGTTTAGTTTAGTTAGTTTTTAATGCAACTTGGAATGAATTTATTTGGAATTGAAAAATCTCGTATGAATTGTACACTAAAAAAAAAAAAATAATATGATTTGAAAGTTTTGTGTGGTGGAAGGATATGCTGTGTAAATATTTTATTTTCTTTTTTTAATTTATTTCATGTTCTCTAAGGAAAGTCAAATAATAAAATTGTTAATATTTTTGAAAATTAACCCCCAGACATAACATGTTTTATTTTCCATGTGGCTTTGGTATTAAAAAAATTTTATTAGTTGATAGATTTCATTTGGAATGCACTTGTTTCCATAGATGTTTACTTTTTGTTATTGTAGTACGATCAACTCCATTAAATTCTCATTGCACACTAGAGTGTGCTGTAGCAATTCAAAAACTAATTCTTCTGCTAACACGATCAGTGAATGACTTAGTAAATACTTGTGCATGTGCTTTCGTTTCCCTTTGTTTACCTTGATAAGCATGTATTTTGTTTTGTCGCACATAAAGGATTCAGAATAGGATTTTTCGTTTTGGAAAGTGCACGTTATGGGCATAAAATACCAGAGCTTGCCATTAGATCATTAATAAATTATCTTTAGTATACACATACCTATGAGTACACAAAACAGTACTGGCATACATGTAATTCAAGAACTGAGTGAGCTTATCAAATCTTAGGAAGTAAGCTCGCGCTCTGGTTTGATTGTGGCTTGACTCGGAATCCAATTTTTCCATTAAAACGTGATATAACTTTCACAAACAATCAAGGATTTGGAAAATGGCTACAATAAAATGTTGAAGATGTTGTGCTATGCAATAAAACATCTCCCAACACAGTACAAAAAAGTGGAAGAGAGTCGCGATTGTATTACATTGTGATAAGCTACGAATCCTTCGTTAAGAAATGCACTTCGTTCACTACCACATTGAACACTTTCATATTTTTAGTACATACTTGTTAAAAGCGATGGATATTAGCACAAGATACACTTTTGTAAGAAACTAACTCAAAGCTAACATACTGTTCTTTAACATATTTGTAATATTAAATGGTTCTTTTGAAATTGTCCTAAAATGTGTGTAAGTATGTATTTAAAGAAAGAGCATGTCTTAGGCTGGATTGAGATACTAGCTTTGATTACGTACGTGCATTCGTAATCGTTGTTATTAGTGGATTGTTCAAGTTTCAATTAGACACTTGGGAACGTTTGACAAACATTCGAGAGGATAACATAAGTGTAATGAAAATGTAGAAAGAAATGTCCTGTGCGAAGAAAACCATAGGCACAGCTCGAATGTCTCTGATAAGCTACTCGTAAGATCAAAACTGCAAAAATCCTAAACAAGAAAGCAATGCTAGATCTACAGTGCATAGTATGATGTTGGAAATATTTCGAAATAAACTGTGTTTGTACAGAGCATTTCGATACTTGAAACTTGAATACAGTAAAGAAGTTTCCCTATTCAAAGGTGTTTGGATAGATTAAGGGGCAATACACATATTAAGTTCGTGAGTTTTGGTTACAAATGGTAACTTCTAAGGTGGCATACTTTGATATGGTATACAATCCTCCCTCCTTAATTTTTGATAGAAGTAACTACATTTACGTGCAACTATTTTGTGCAATTAATCGTTTTGGTATGAATATTATTCCTATGTATTCCTAATTTTACTCATACAAGGTTCTTATTCCATATATTTTCAGATCTCTTAGAGATTCCCATTTGTGAATCAGCACTATCTTGTGATAACCTACCCAATGACGAAAATGGTCGTCTACCAAATCCCCTGATCGCTGTCCAAATACGTAATGGTGTGGATTGCTGTTGGCGTCAATACGCACGCACAGAGATCGTGGAACGCAGTGCAAATCCTCAGTTCCTATGTACAGTGTGCTTCCGAGCGAGTGATTACTTAAATGCTGAATCTCTGATTCGATTTACTTTATACGATGTACGTGAGAAGGTTTCTCAAACCTCAGTTCCCATAGGTTTCGCTGAAATAAGTTTGGGTGTTATTCAGGTAAAGTTTTGCATGACTATGGTATAGTGATATTCAAACCATTTTTTTAAGTGTAGGACGCAACTAGATTCAGAATACCTTTGAAATCAGCTAGTGGAGATGTAGGTTTTATAACAATAGCATCGTGGGCACCAGATCCTGAAGTACGTCCGCCAAGATCACCAGCGAAGGTGGCCGATCCACAAACGAGAGGTTTGAATTAAACAAACTATAACAGAAAATCTAAAATATAATCGAATCCCTAGGTCATAGAAGATCGCAATCATTGCCATCAAAATTGGGAGTGAAATTGTTTGTTCCAATTCAAGAGAAAATCTCAGAAGTTTTCGCTAATGCTCGAGTATGTATATGGAAACATGGGAGGAGTCTTAGTTGTATTGTTGTTCTTTTATAGATTCATACGTATCGTTTACATTCCGGTCTTGGTGGAGATATCAGTGTCCAGGAGACACTCATGGAAAGCCGATATTGTTTCATCATTCCACAACAACTATTGTAAGACATTTATAGCTAACATAAAAGTAAGACTTCAAGAACATATTCGTTGCAGATCAATATGGATCATGAGGGAAAAAGAGCTCTTGCAGGAAATATCCGGAATGGGCGAGCTGGGCGGTGAATGGAGACGGCGACAAATCGAATTACTTGACAAGCATTTAAAACTATTAAAGGATTATTCTCAAGCAAAACAGATTTTGCAGCAAACTATGAAGGAAGATGGTAGCATTTGACAACATATTGTTATTGATCAGCATCCACATATGTTTATACTTTCCTGTTCTCTTAGGTCCTTTCTTTAAGCAATCGTCAGTAAAAACTGATGAATCTCTGGAATTTATTCCTGTTAACTTACACTTACAACGCATGTGGGCACACAATGATTCTCTTAATCGCACCGGAGTGCTAGACATTGTAACCGTAGGGGCCTTTACCCGGCATGCGGGAAAACAACGCACTGGAGGTTTAATTAAGTATGTTCTGCAGAATTCTGTAGATGGAATTGACTAAAATTATTTCCTTTAGACTTCTACAACAAATCAAAGATTCACCTTCAAAGTTCGATGATAACGAATGTAAGGTTCAAACTGCAAACGATGCTGTACAAGCTATAAAACAACTCCGAAAGGAAATTGTTGAAATCATGTCGCAGTTGTTGTGCTTGGCTAAATCTAAGAATCCTAAAGGAATGATGCCATTGTGCAATGAGATGATTGCCAAAACTAAGACCCTACTGAATATTTGGGAACCCAGTCTTGTAGAAGAAGCTTTTTCATTTATCGAACAACATCGTATTATAGAAGAACCCGACAATGTGTTGATGGTGAGTAGACTACTATACTGCGTTTTACTATCCGTTTAAATCGAATGTTTTCTTTTCGTTTTAGCCGATGTCCCCATTTAAAAAAATTACTCAACAATTAAGTGCACTTGACCTGAAATCACCAGAACTGGAAGATTTCGCTACACCAGTAGTTGCTCCACCTGATTTATGGCCAAAAACACAACGAACTCCGACAACATCGCGGCCATATAGTTTTATGAACAATATGCGAATGAAATCTCCTTCAATGACGGATATAAGTGCTATCTTCTCGATTCAAAACTCCATGAAAATATACAGCGAACAATTGTCTGCTAGTGAATCGGAGGAAGACGCTGCTGTTACCCATCAATCGCTGCCAGTGATGGTAAACTTTGAAAACGATTTGGATTTTCGTGATTCGCATTTCGATGATAGCCCAAAAGATAGTTGCTTGGATGGTATGCCAACCGATATAGAATCAGGTGGAGATAATCTGGATTCAACTCTTGTTTTTGGTGGAGAGGATGTTCTGATTCCTTCAAATGGTTCTATAGTCATTGGTCATAATGTGGGCTTCTTGGATACTAAAATGATGAGCACTAGCCCGTCAGCAAACTATTATCGTCCAACGGAGGAACCAGAGCCTTTGGACCTAACTCAGTTAAATATCGAAGCAAGTGTTATGTGCCTGGTAAGCAAGATAAAATTTCTCTGCGGACGATGCGGTAGTCCAGCGATACGTTTGAGACATCCCAAGAATGTAGATCAGCGAGGTGGATTTTCTAACACCGCTCCAGATGTTGTGGTAAATCAAGCAGACTGCCTGCAGGAAACAACTGTGATCGATAGAGGAGCAGCATGCTCTAGTAAGGATTTAAATCTGAAATTAACACAACCGCTGGATGGAGAAGAAGAAGTTCAATTACGCACCAAAAAAGGAAATAAATTTACCGATGGTGAGAATTCTATGCTGGGTAAGAGGATGGTTTATTTATTTATTTTCCAGGTTTGGATCTATCGATGACTACAGACTGGGTTTCAGAGCTTCGGCCATCGATGCGAAAGCTGCGACATGCAATGGATGGCCTGCTGAAGACTGCAAGACTCATGCATTCTGTGCAAAGACTGCAACAGGATATGAAACGGAATAGTGTTAACTTGGACATTATGTATCGTAGGGATGTGTGTTTTTCTCAAGCTGTAAGTGGACTACCACTGTTTATGGATCCATGATTGAATGAATGTATTTTCTTTCAGTTAACTGCTTTAGTGAGTGCACTTATGGCCAGACTGTGGGGCACCAACATAACAGAGAATTTTATAAAGATATTAACCGATTTGGGCCCTTTGGCATATTTTGAATGCTTATTATCTCTCCATGGTGGAGAGACAGACATGTGGGGTGATATGTCGATTGCAATTGAAGATCTTTTAACTGTTCGGTTCACTTTGGTTAGGAGCAATATTCAGAGGTAGGTTGGTGATAGAATGGTGAATAGATTTATTGTTTTTATACCATTTCCATTAGAGATTCTTCCTCAGTGCCAATGCCACGAGTAAGTGGCGTACGTCATGCACTCAACGTATCGCTGCCAGTACCTGAAACAGTTTACTCGATTCTACCGACAAGGGAAATGGTCACGTTCAAAGTGACCCCGGTATTCTTTAATATCGGCATCAACGAAAAAGCTACTCTAGCTGAGACATTGGGTTATAATCGAGATCAACATCGCTCGAATTGGGATAATTTTGAACGCATAAAGCAATATCACATGCGTTATAGGAAGTTAAACCTACAAGCGCCTGATACACCAAGTAAATCTGAACAAACGTTACCCGCACAAACGGTAACTAACTTTCTGTTACTAATGGAGGAGCAACTGAGATCGAATGTTTCGAAAAATATGAAAATCCTTCATTTGGCTGAGGATATCTGTCGATCAATGTCTGGTCTGAGATTCACATCATGTAAAAGTGCCAAAGATCGTACGGGAATGGCTGTTACATTGGAACAGTGCCGTGTCTTGGTGCAAGAATTTCATTTGCCAGCTAAAAGTGTGCCCAATGTTCTCAGCACCATGCGAAGGTGAGGCTCGAATATTTTTATTTCCAGGAAATGAATAGCATGTAATCTGTTTTTTAAATTTCAGTGAAGGCACACGAATGGACAATGTCATGAAAAATATAGGCAAAAGAAAGTACGCATTTAACTTACCGCAGGTATATTCACTTCCTGCAATGTATCGCCCACCAGTGGGCTCGTATGGCAAAGCAGAAACATAAAAAAAATAGAAGATACCCTAAATGATAATCAACGACAAAATCATCCTAACACAGTTCCACATTTGTTCCCCTGAAGAGTTTAGGAATTGTCGTTACACAAAACAACGTTTACAGCACACGCAGATAGCAATAGCAATCTTGTTTTTTACCCTTCAATTTGGAAATCTTAATTTCTTAATTTGTTGCAACAATTTTATACGATCTATGCAAATGTTAGCTTCTATTTGTTTTCTCAATCAAACTTTATTGTTGTTATTTGTAAATTAATTTAAATCCCATTGTAGATGAAATTTATTTACAAACTTAATATTAAGATTTTTTTATTTGAAACTAAAACGTTTCAACAATTCAGGTGCAAAATAGAAATTCAATTGCTAAAGATACAGTGATTTGTTTAAATTTGTACAGTTCTAATAGAAAAACGGGTAAACAATAACCATTTACGTGCCAAATATTAAAATTAATTTGTTAAACATTGTTTTTTTTTCTTGTAAAAATGAAATAAGTTGTTTTGTATTTATTATTTATTAGTTTACACTTTGTTCTACACATGCAAAAACCATAGCTAAAGATACAATTTAAATAACGGTAGTGTACTTTTTTCGATTATTTTTTTTTGAATAATAGTGAATAGAGTAGATATAAAACTATTTATTATTTATTTGTAAAGAAATTAAATAAAATGGAATGACATCATTACTGTGTTTTAATTTAACATCATTTTTTATGATATAGAGATGATATGTCCGAGGACGCTTCTACCTTTAGGGATTCACGAGGGACTCACAAGCCAATTCGCTGGCTTAATTTCGTTGGAAGATTAGTAGAACATGCATTAGAGGGGATCATGTGTAGAAGTAATCAACTGCGCATTCGAATCTCGTACCGATGCTGTTATGAATATATTTTATATACATATATGAGATCGACCTTAGCTCTATTAAAACCTGTTGATCACGTGCTTATCAGGAAAGACTGATTGTCGATGGATTCACTCAGATGCATGTGCGACGTCCAGAAGAATATGGTGCATTTGTGTCAGGGAGAGAACTTACTTAAGTCCTGTATCCCCTTGTGGGTCCTAGGGCCTCGACAATGGCTACGCGCCATAGTGTGCGATTTCTGGAAATATGTCTTAATTCTCCCCAACTCTTTCCCAGTTGCCGTGCTTCCTTCTGTTCTGCGCCACATGCTCCTAGGACCGCCGCGTATTCTGCGAGTAAGCGGGTTCCATTGCATCGCGTGGTTAGCTATGGCATTCTATATAGCACTGCCATTTTTGTCGTCGTATTGTTGTGCCTATAGGTTCATGGCCCGTTCTCTGATAGAGTTGTTCGGAAGAGATACGGTTTGGCCACCAAATCCTAAAGATATATCGTAGGTACCTATTGACGAACGTTGGCAGCTTCCTCGTGATAGTGGCGGTCACCCTTCAGGTACCACATCCATATAGCAGGACGGATTCAACGTTGGAACGGAACAGTCGTAGCTGGTTGGTCAAGCTAATCGCATTGCTACTCCAAACTATGAATAGCATCCCAAACGCAGATTTTGCTTTGTCTATTCGGGTGGCTACATCCAGTTCGGTTCCGCCATCGGTTGAGACAATGCTCCCAAGGTATTGAAAATTCTCAACTCTCTCAACCGTTTGTCCAGAAATCCATACATGAGTTGATGAGTTCGGTCCTAGGCTGATCATTTTTGTTTTTGTCATTTGGTGGAAGGCCATAATTCTGTGCGACAGCAGGCATACGTCGTGGGCGTAGTCTAGATGTAAGAGTCCATCGAATTCCTCCGTTCCCTGTCGACAAGGCCGCATTTAGCACATCGCTAATCACCAATAAAAATAGTATTGGTGAAAATGTGCAGCCTTGCCGATCCACATTTTGGACTTCGAATTCCTCTGATAGCCTTCCTCTGTGCAAAACGTGGCATGTGGACCTATCATATGTTGATAATTGCTATTCATTTATCAGGAATGCCTCTCCTGCGCAAGGCACGCCAAATAAATTCCTGACTGACACTATCAAACGCCTTTTCAAAATCGATGAACAGCAGGTGAAGTGGCGATCGATATTCAACACATTGCTCGATAATGATCCGCAGGGTGTTGGTGTGGTCGACACCTGCTTGTTCGGCGTCGAGTGTGTCTTCAAGATGTACTTTGATTCGCTCCAGGATGATTCTAGCAATTATCTTGGCCACAGCAGGTAACACGCAAATACCACTCCAGTTTTCGCACAGGGCGAGAAGGGTTTCCCTGGTTAAAATTAGTCGAAACGACGTACTGATAGCTGTTGCTGGGCTCTGTTGCTGAGGGACACTTTGATTCTGCTATGCGCCTATAAAGTTCATGTCCACAGGAGAACCTAATCAGAACAAAACTCAATTTGTACGAATTGAAACGGCAGCTGAAATATTGTATATTGGACCAGCGCTGTGGTAATAATTTACAACTGCAACAACTAAATTAATACAGCACTAAGAATCGTTTTCAGCCACTGCTGATACCATAGCAGTTCCACGGAGAATCCAAAAGTCTGGTATCTTTCTGCTCTCCAATAAAATCGACAAAATGAAATTTGTCGAATGACCTGTTGTCGACAATACTCCAGAACGTGCTTGAGTCTTGTAAAGCGGTGACTAAATTATAAAAAAAAGAAAACAATTTAATTTATAGCTTCTCTCGCATGTCTACACCAACGAACATCATAACGATCACCAGGATTCAACTTAAGGCAAGGTATAAATTGTAGGGCCGGCAAGCGTGAATATAATTCTCCTTCATGAGCATCACATAGACCCCCCTGTTCCGAGTCCCAACGCGCTGCTTCAATAAAAATTCCATGAGATATTACTCCGATTTCTGGTGTTTTCAGGGGACCGTATAGATCTTGGTCCTACGGTAAGGAATAGAAAGAAAAGAAAATCGGAATTAACTCTACAAATTGCAACTTACACTTTTTCCTTGTTGACGCCTTTCGAAGAAGTCCTGTTGAATTAAAACTGTATCAGTGATGGAAAAATCAATCTTTAAAGCATCGATCGGCAATGTATATTTCCTAGCGTGCGTTTGTAGAATTCCAGTAAGAAATGATTGCGGGAAGTAGAGTCCACTTAGCCAATATGAACGTGGATTACCGTTCTTTATCCAGTCCTGCATAAAATCGATTCTCCTCTGAAAGTCGGCAATATAATTCGGTAGAGGCTTAATGGAAAGAAAACTTTTGCCAGCCCACTTTTGTGGAACCAAATTATTAAGCAAGGAATAAAAGACCTCCTCTAGATCTTCAGACATGACTACCAAACCTTTAATGGCTTTGTTCAAATTGATCAGACTGCCGTGAACGATCTTTAAGAAAATATTATAGCGATCGGTTTCTTGGTTGAGTACTGTCGTAAGTGAAGGAATTTGACCTTTGGCATCCAACTACAAAGTTGATCGTGAAAGAATTTCTAACTTTAAGGTCGAAATATGTTTTTACTTACAATAGAGAGAGCGGGGAACATATTTTCCCTAGATATCAGCGGTACAAGGACTTTTTGTATTTTTTTAATAATTTCCAAAGCAATATCATTAGCCGCCGACTGACTATCGTCTCCAGCTGCCTTCGGTTGTCCCATTAGTAAAGTTGAAATAAAGAAGTCCGTTTCCTTTGTTTGAAATACAATATTGGCATTCTGATTCATTCCAAAGAGCTCAGGATCTTCTTCAGCTGGAAAACTTTGAACATATTCTCTATATTGTTCGAGTGTTTTCTTTCTTGGATTGCGATAGAACGGATTGCTGCTGTAGCGATAGTCTTCATTAATAATGACGGGTGAAGAGAATATCTTCAAGATCGTTCGCAGGCATCTCAGATCCCAATAGTCAGTTACTCGTCCGCCCCAAGTGATTTCACCATTTATGTACGCAATCGCTTCCCATGGGATATCTTCGGTCATACGTTTTCGATCGATGAACACATCCAATGTCTTAATGCCACATTCGCGATCGCTTTCATTGAATTCGTACAAAATATTCCAGCCTAGCGGACCGAATTTTCTTCTCTCCAAAATAACCGAATGAAACATACAAATTCCAAAAACTAAGGCACGCCATTTAGGGCCGAGTACATGATGTTCAAAAAAGTCCTTCTTTAGATCTGCTAGAGCACCTAAAACATTTGCCTTGATACCTTTTGGTGGTTCATTTGTTAGCTTAACCGAATTTTGAAGTACGCTTATGGGAAAGAATCTCGTTGGCATTGATGACAGAAATAGCCGGAAGTCGTTATGTGCCTTTATTATGCCTAGGGTTATGTTTCGAACGATATTCTCCATTTGGGGCATCCATGATGTGGCTAAATGGCAATTTTGTAAGAACACCCAAAATCCTGTTTTGAGGCTGCGTTCGATAAGACTCTCGGCTATAGGACCTTGACCCTGACCCAATGATATTGAATAGAATTTCTCGGTGTATTCCATTTCAGTGGAGAATTTCAAAAAGCCCGCCATTGGATCTGAACCGCTTGATAGAACAAAAACAAGCGGAGTTACATTTGAGGTATCCAGGTAGCTGTGAAGAAAGAAAAGAAGGTTTATAGATCTTTTAATGAATGTATGTATATCAGAACAAAAATTCAATCTAACCCTAAAGAGTTACATTTTTGGGATTTTGAAAATCCATGGGCTCCACATTAGTCACTCTTAGGCACAGTTTTACTTAAAGTAAATTGTTAATAAGTCAAAGGGGACAATCAGCAAAGGCCCCTTAAATACTACTAACTTGTTCTCTAATCTTAAGAACTAATTTAAAGATAGCTAAGGCTCTGATGTTAGGAAAGGTAAGTAAATGTCTTGGTGTCCTTGCTGTAATCGCTCCGTAGTCCAACGCACTAACTACTATACTACAGCGAGTAAGCTTACATATTTGAAAAAACTGGAGCTTAAGATTTGCAAGATACATATTTTACTTACACAGTTTTCAACTGACTTCCACCAGAAACTTCCACAAAATAACTACCAATTGTTGAACGTACATAGGAAATAACACACGAAGTGAATTTTTCCTTACGAAATGCTTTAACCAAATACAGCTTTTGGAAATTTGTTAACTTGGCATTCCAATTCACACCGCGTTTCTTCGTATTTCCAAAATTAAAAGTCTATAACAAAATGAATTAAAAAGCAATTTATTTTTATATTTAAAAAGCAAACCTCTTTGAAGTCTTCAATCGTAATAACAAACTTATTTTTCATATCTTCGCAAAAGCCCGCAAATTCTGGGAATGTCGACTCCATGTAACATGCCATATCCCAATCTTGGTTCGAAATTGTCATATTAGTTGGTTTTGGTTTACGTTCGAAAGCACCAATAATTCCTCGAGTAAGGAAATTAAATTCTGGAGCAAGCAATCGTCCTTCCTGAGATATTTTTTTTTCAAAATTAGTTTAAATAAAAGTTTCAGTATAGTTTATAGTTTTAAAAATTTACCTGTTTTTCAATGGCTAACGCTAAAAGAAAACTGAATATTATTTTATGGTTTTCGAATAATCCTCGGGAAATATTTAAAAACATCGATTTAAGCTCGTCTATTTTCAATTGAGCTATGCGCTCTTCGGTATCCATTTTAGGATGTTCTGCAGCAATCACATTACAAAAGACCAAAGAGAAATATTTTAAACTATATTGGTACATGGGATCGATTTCGGCAAGACCGGCTATAACAAAGTATAGGATTGCTCCACGTGATGCTAGACTTCTGTACTTTTCTCTGGTAGCGGTTATGACCTTTTCTGTTTCCTCAGTATCGATTAGACGAGCAGCGATGATAAGTGATGTTTCCTGATGAAGATGGAACAGAAAGTATGTTTTAGAAGAAGAAAGTATGGAGAAGAAATAGAATAGGTGAAGGAATGGAGCCATGCGGGACGCCAGAATATATAATATACCATCGACCGTGAGTTAAAGTCATAGTGGGGTTCTGTATCAGACTCGATGAAGTCTCTTCAAGATATCTAAGTAACTAGTACTATTCCGCTGTTGAACAAAGAAGGTGAACGCACCTGGATCACCCATATTCAAATGTTATATGCAATGTTATATGGGGAAATGGGCCAAGAAACGTAGGCAATAGGACTCATCCTGTAAAGCAGGAAGCAGCGGGAATGTGGGAGTCCCAAAAGATATATCACGACCCAAGTGTTGCCTAATGGCTGAGTCATGATCGCGGACATCCCAGACATACAGGGTAATCAGGGTATGATCAGCACCTTGAAGCAGAAGAGGATGACTGTTAAACTACCAGGAAATCCTAACTTCCGACCATGAAGACACGATCATTGAAGAATGGCCGAATTCTTAAGTTATGATCGAAATTTGTAAACAATCGATCCTTTTGGATAGGAAGCCAAATATTTTAGCCAGTTAGTCACTGTTTGGAGACATTAAGAGGATTAGAGACTATTCTGGGTTATAGTTCACGGTTAAGGGTCACAAATGTGGTCTCTTTCCCTGTAAGTGTAGGGAAGATTTGCAATGACAGACTTGGCATCACTGCTTAAATGGGCCATATGCTATATTTTAAAGCTCCAACGTTGGAAGGTCCTGGCATTAATCCAATCTATTTCCATTCCATTTAAATGTAAGTCTTACCTTAGCATCGTTAAGCGTCTCCACCAATTCCTCGTCATCTAGAATGTTTCCCTTCGATTGAAAGAGTAACTTTAGGACCTTGTCTTCCAGGGCCAACAGCTGTTGCTTGTCTGTGTTGATTTTCACAATAAGATCATTTCGCAGTACTTCCATCGCTGGCAGTTCAATAGCCACAATATCCCTAAATTCGACAAATTAACACTTAGCTAACAGGCTCCTTCTAAAACATTGCTCACTTACCCCAAAAGTTGATCCTCAAGTCCGGCTTCAGTGACCAAAAAGTTTACCAATGTCACGTTTATACAAATTTCTGGCAAATAATGTGGATTCGACAACTTGGTTGTCATGTATAACTTAAAATTCGGATCGTAATCGATAATCACTTCGCCCAGCTTTAAATAGACACGTCCTTCTTGAATAAATGTTTCACGCTGTAAAATTGGCCTTAAAGATGGATCAACACTCTCATCGATGTCTTCCAGTAACACAGGATAACCCTGTCTGATTGCGTTCTCTAAAATGCGCAAAAAGTTGCCATCGTTCATTTTCAAAACATAAAGGTTATTCGCTTTCTCGAGGTTTCTTATCCAACGGTTTGCCTAACGAATTTGTTCATATTTAGGATGGGTAAGGATGGGGAAATGCAAATAGAAACCTGCTCTTGTGGATCAATCATCAATGGCCATCGTAAAGCTCGTGTAGCATAGAGTCCATTTTCAATGGAAATTGTATCTCTTGGCAGACCAGCCATGGTCCACGATCTCATCTCATATGCATCTCCGAGAATGGCCAAGAGACTGAATTCAGTGCTGCTGGGAATCTTATATTTTTGACATTCAGTTACCCAAACTTCTGTCAGTGATTTTCGATAATCTTGAGAAAATGCCCCCAAATAAGCAACGCATGCAGAGGACACTAACACATCACCAGGTACTGCCCAAAGTTCACCAGTTAAAACCTATATAATATATGTATGCACTTTTCAGTTCTACCGTCAAGTAGGAAACACATAACTGATCAACCTACCTTAACAGTCTCCTTCCAACGAACTTCTTCATCGGCTAAAGCCGAGGTTAGACGACCAGCTCGATTGATTCTTCCATACGTTAGATCCACACTATCTTGAATAACCTTAAACTCACGACTTTTCACATCAATCGAGTCCCTCAGTGCCTGGATCTTTGCCTCTACAGCAGCTAACTCCTTCTGCTTTGCTTTGAGTACTTTCATGACTTCTTTGAGCTCAGCTTCGGCTGCTTTTTGTCGCATAATCTTAGGCTCAACATCTTTGTAGACTTTCGCGAACTTGTCTATCGCGATCACCCATAAACTGACACCCTTAGCTACTCTAGAGACCTTTTCAATTTTCTAGAGATATGAGAGATACGAAACTAGGTTATAACTATCGAGACTGTATCAAAGTGAATTAAACCAACCGCTGGGACGAAATCCTTGTGTTCGATGTAGGTTTTGACCTTCTTGAGGGTTGCGTCTGGAATGTGTTCCTTATCATACTCCATTAGGCGTTTTAGAAAGTTTACATCTGCCATTACTTGTTTAGCAGAAGCCCAGGTTGGTCTGAGGAATATACATTTCATAGACAATTCAATGGATAAGGATAAAGAGAATCACCATACTTAGCTCCAAGTAAAATGCACACAGCTTCCATAACGAACTGTACCAATTGAGGTGGTGTGGTAAATGCCTTGATCTCATTAATGTCAGCTTTGCTCAAAGACTTAAGGGCATTTTCGGCCTCTTGTAGGGCAGGCATTGCAATTTGCAAATCTTTCGATGCATCGTCTGCAATAGCCCGGCAAATTCCTGCCTTTTCCTTAGCAACCGCCTCGTCTTTAGCTACAGATTGTTTGACTTCATCCGCATTTTTTGTGTCTAAATCAAGCTTGGCTAGAAGTTCTCTCATTTTGTTTGACTCTTTGTCCAATTGAGGGACCATTACTTCGAGATCTTTTTGCATTACCACGATCTGCAATCAGAGTTGATCATAAAGCGAAAATGTGAACAGTAGGTGCAAGGCAAATCTTACAATACTATTGGTTTCTAGAATCTTGTTAAGACCATTGGAGATACGCCTCCTTTTGGCAATGATTATTTCGGTTCGACTCCTCAGAATGCTCTTGTACATCTTCAACAGTTCCAAGTAACTGCTTGGTGTTGTGTAGTAGTGACGCTTCATTTCTTTGTAATATCTTACCGATGCCTCTTCTACAGTCTACGCAAGGAATTCAAATATTTTTTGAAGAAATCAATTTTTAAGAACCCCCCTCCATGCATTTGGATACCTTGTGTATAAATACACTTGTCCTAGCTAGCTTTTCGCGATCGTCTTTCTTTTCAGCTACATCTTGAAGGACACCAATTGCCACAGAGTACAATGCCTCAGCTGGCCAACTCGAGAACCAATCAATGGTAGTGCAGTTGACCAAAGACGGGAACATACGACAGCGCCTTCGAAATGCATCGCCAACCGGACTCATTGAAATGACGACATGGAGGTTGTTTCTCACTCGATTGATAAAGAATTTGTAGATCTCATCTCTTGTACAGCCGGTCTACGAAAAAAAGATGAAGATATGAATATGTCCCATGAGTTGAAAGCAAAATCGTTCTCGAATTTCGTTTACGGAGTTTCTTTGGTTACAAAATCAAAGCCCGATCGATGAAACCGAAAGTAGGTACGTCGGAAAGTGTGGTCCAACAACGTCTCAAATGGGGTGCCTCAAGCCTACGCTGTAAGTCCTATGCTCTTAAACCGAAATTTACTCCCTTCCTCTTAGCGTGCGTGGCACTTCATTCAGTAGTGGATATCCCTTAAATGTAGATTCCTAGATCGTCACTCAAGCCGACGGCGAACAGCCCCATATTTTTAAAATGCTTAAAGTAAAATAAATTCATTTGTTACTTACTGCTTTGTTAGCAGCATTACAATGCTCTCGAGACTCCAGAATGACCTTTTCATATTCATCTCCTTCAAAGAGGTTAGGAACCTCACCAGAATTCAATATATTATTGATGTCCTCGAGGAACTCTTCTTCGACAATCTGTGTGTCCACAATAAGAAACACCAACGGAGTGTTCTCCACCTGCAATTCAACTTAAATCTCAAAACCCTTTAACCTCCTTCTTTTCATTTCAATTCATACCCCAGCTATTCTATAGAGAATTCTCAAATCATCATGAAACGCCACAGTATCATAGTTCCGTCGAAGTTCGATTTGAAAGCACTTATACTCGTTAACATGTGCCGCTAAACGTGTCAATGATTGTTTGCCCATACCGGCAACACCAACCAACAAGCCATTACCACGATCAGCTCGCAGTAATCGTGCCAATCGCACCGTGTGTTCCAAAGCATCCTGAAACATAATTAATTTCATATCCTTTCCCGTTGTGGCATTATAATCATCCATGAAATCCATTAACACGCTTTCCAACTTGCTGATTTCTTTGATTTCTTCGTAAATTCGATCGGCACGATTCTGACCAAAAACCATAAAATCCCCAAATAGGACTACTTCACCGGGCTTCACAACTTCCTTGTGAAAGTGTTTCAAACAAACTTCTGATATAAGTTCCTTAAATGTCTCTTCATCTTCACTATTGATCATGCGATCAAAATATACTCGCGAGTTCTCATGGTAGAAGAGGCGCAGAATCTGCAAGTCGGTAGAGTAATTGGAGCTGTCGGATTGTAGAATCCCTTGGACGCATTTGGACAAGTCTCGCAAGTTGAAAATATAATGCGATTTGTCGGGAGTCGGAAGCATTTCCTCTGCGATTCGGGAGTAAATTTCGACCAGGGCATCACAAATAGGTACGGCCAAGGCTCGTATTGCAGCAGAAAAATCATTAAGAAAGCTTTAGGGATGAAATAGAAATCTGTGGGTTTCGAAATGAATAAATCATGGATCAACTTACCCGGAGAGAATACCAGCAAAGATGGTGGTAAGAGTGTCGTTACTTGGCTTAGGAAGAGAGAATAAGGCAAAATGACGTACAAATCTACAAGAAACCGTATTCTTATTAAGTTTGCATTGTTGGCAAAATGTTTGTATGAAACCTGGGAGTTAGCGGATTTCGACCACCACCAGGTGGAGCGCATCCAGCTCCAAGGGCAACCTCCACAACATCTTTCCAAAAGAGTTTGTCACGATCATAGAAACCTTTGCAATCCAGAAATTGCCTGAAATGAAGAAAATGTGAAATGTAGGAACTTTTTAAGGATAGGATCACAAGGCACAGCTTTAAAAGGTTTCTACCTTCCTAGAATAGTTTAGTTCAACTATTTCCTTACAAGTCAGTGTGTTCATGTTCGTTTATTAAAAAAACAGTTCAGATAGTCTAGCAAGCTATCAAGCTACACATATCTGCAGAGCCTTAAGAATCAGGAGACACCTACTTGAAAGTCATAAAAGCTTCGCTTTGTTATAATGGTTTCATCTTAGTACCTCTCAGGTGCCTGAAGTAGAAGCCACAAATCTGAGCTTCAAAAACGGGCATTCCGATTCCCTGAGATCAATATCTCTTGATATTGTTTCATTTTAACGAGGAAAGATGGCACAAAACTCTATCAGTCCTACTAAGTGGGCGTGGCAGGCACCATTGAATTGCTAAAGTAACAACAAACGTTTGTTGATGGTACCCACTAAAAAGTGGGCTTAACCAAATATGATGTATGGTCGAATTGAAGGTAATCAGATTATCTAAAGTCTACAAACTTTCCAGCGTTGATTGAGGTCAGCGTGGCATTGTGACAAGTTCGTCGGATTACTGAGCCCCCCAGACAAGAAAAACAAATTTCAAAAATGGGGCTACAATCCATGGCTGCACGACATTTTTTTTGTCGAATAACAACAATATTTTCGAATGTTTGTTGATGTTTCGTGCAACATTTCATCAAAATCGGTTTTTTGATAGAAACGCCCCCTAGAAGTGAATGTAACCAAAACTGATATACGGTCGGAAAGTAGAGAATTGGAATACCTAAATTTTTTGTAAATAGCTATGGCACGATGTGGATGTAGTCTAAAAGACCAATATACGTCGACTACGTAGCAAAGAGGATCTTCGAACCACAGCCCCCAGGTTCGAGACGACAAGGGAGACCGAAACTCCGTTTAAAGGACCAATTTATCGTAGATGCCAGAGCGCTTGGTCTGGACGACTGGAAGCAGCGTGCCCGGGATCGAAGACTACCGGAATGAAAGACTGTCGTGTCTCAAGCAGGGACTCTTCACCGGTCAGGATCTTAATTTTTTTTTCGATTTCATACAAAATAGTAAAGTAATGGAAAAGTAGGCGTGGCAGTGGCCGAATTCAAAAAAGCAAAAATGCTTCTATTTCTCAGAAGCCCACTGGAATCTTTAGGGCTAGAATGAAACCATTTACATATTGACTGCCTATGACTCTACTAAGACTGAAAGCGTATCCAGTGATGGATATGTTACCCATTCCTTACCTTAAAAGTTCAATAGGCGGCTGACTGCCGTAGGTGTCCAACTTGGGCATATTAACGTCGTCCATAAATATAAGCACAGTCTTTCCAATGGGCGCACTCAACATAGTACGTTTTCGTTTCTCCAGTTGTGCTTCAATCATTTCCTGTGTTCGAATGCTGCTAGTCTGTGCCGAAAAGTTCAACAAAACAGGCACGAAATTCCTCTTCACCAGATGTTTCAATGTTGTCATTGCCAGTACAGTTTTACCAACTCCGGTATCACCAGTCACCAACACTGGATATTTACGCAAGAACAGCAATTGGCATATGTATCTACAAGTACAACCAGTAAGATACAAGTTTATCTAAAAACAAACACTATGAATATTCGATACCCAAATTTGGTTGTATCCACTGTCGGGACTTGCATGTCGAAATACTTATCCGATGCATTAAATACAAAAGGTTGAAGGATATTTTGCCATTTTTCCCACTCGTTTTCCTCCAGATGTACGCGATATTCCCACATGGAGTCCTCGGGAATTCTTAAATCATAAAACGTGTACTATACGTTTGAAGGCTTTCATTAATATTCCAACTCACTCGTGTACGATTTCGCTATCCTGTAGCTCCAGACGTATGCGTCTTTCGAACTCAACTTGAGAAACATCCCGAAAATTAGATGCAATCGACCACAGTGATGTCCATAGGAAAATTTTGCTCAACAAGCTCTTAGCATCATTAAGTGGTATCGTAATGAATTTCAATTTTTCAATCAAATCCGTCAGCAGTTCGCAGCAGAGAAGTGTCTTAGAGGTGGTCACTTGGTGAATAGGAAAAGTCCCATATTTGATTCCAATTTTTATGAATTTATCAAAATAGGTTTTCATCAAACCGTGGATAAACTCCATTTGGTCGCCTGTTAACTTTTTGGCGATGGGACCATCTCTCCATGATTGGATCAATGGTAAACATCCTAGTTCGTCGGAATCGACATACACCATACCACAACGGGACACAGTGGCAGGTGATGCTTGTGCCAAGTCTTGGACTTCGAATACCATGTGAACCCAGGGAGTTAGCTTGATACGCTCGGAATTGGCTAAGCAAAGCATTTTATTGTCATCCAGTACAGTGTTCATGTTTTCAATCCACACAGCATCCACAGGACCATCGCACACTATCCATTGGTGTACTTCCTCTGGAATGGGACAAATTTGTAGATATCAGTCTTAATGTCAAAAAGGTAGAGGTAGAGAACTAGAACAGAACTTCTACATTTTCAATATGGCTTAAAGGAACATTGACGTAAAATGTCTTCACCGAAATACTATTTTCTCCTAAATGTGTCTATTGGCGCCTTGCTGAAGAAATAAGCACGGGGATGGGCATAGTGATTATTGTTTGGCAAAAATTCAAAGGCATTTGGTTCGAAGCAATATAGGGTCAAACTTTGAAAACCAAGCAGTACAAGACACTACTTTAGCTAGGTGATGTAAAGCTGTATAACTCAGAATACCTGAGAGTGCTTGACATTGTACCTGATGGGATAGAATCAAAACTCGCCTTCGATGTTGAATAAGTAGATTTCGGATTTGGATTTTACTCCATAAACCACATCAATTGACTGTGTCAACAGATCCTTGTTCTGGTTTACCTTATGCAGAAAAGGTATACCCATTCTGCATAGAAGGTTACCTGATGCATTCGAGATCAGTAATGGGGTACCACAAGGCTGCATTCTTTCACCATTATTCTTTTACCTATATATTACGCGCTTCTTTGTCGACGAAATACACAAGGTTGGGGAGCCGCACGGTCACTATCATGGATGGTACTTGGATATTAGTGATAGGCTACTTAGGAAACGTGGTAGAAACAAATAGAGATGTTCGTATGCTCTTGGTCTAAGATAGAATGGTTGATAAGGTATAAGACTATTGTACCAGAAGCTGATGACGATCCAGATTTAATGGAAAAGGGCTATATAATCATCAAGCCAAGATATGTCTAACAGCATAACCGTTGCCAACTGGGGCTAACAACAAAAGACTGGACATACACATATGTTTCGAAGAATTCTACAAACTAACAGAGCTCAGATACTTTAACTTCTTTGGGTGTGACTGACTTCATAAAAAGGAAGCTGCATAATACTGTCAGATCCATGTCAGTTAATGATAAATAGAATGTTACCTTCATTACTAACAGCGGTTCGTACGGCCAACCCCAGTAGTCCATCCTGCCATTCCATAGTTTTATAATTAACATAACCATAAAGTTCATTCATGGACACCGACTTTGGGTTCAATTTCTGTATGACAACATCTCGAAACTGCAATCCCGGAACTTCAGTTTTGAACAAATATGTCAGGGCAAACTGCAGCGCATGCAAAACCACTGACTTTCCACCACCAGTTGGTCCGACCAACATGACACCCCATCGCACGCACATCGTCTCGTAGAGTTGTATACACTTGCGTATAGTCGATGGCACTGGTTGGAGATTTTTCTCTTGCAATCCAACCACCATGCCATTTTGTAAGTCCGGATGCGATGAATCTGGTAGTTCGACACCAGGAAACAAATCGGAAAGAATACCTCGAAACAGGAAAGCATCGTCAGCCAAAAATTTAGGAATATTCGAATCTCGAAGTGCAGCGATTAGGGTTATGTCTTCCCTTTGATTTGGAGCGGATCTCTTCAGAGAACCAGCCATCACCAGGACACTCTTTACAGCACGCATTCCAAAGTCGTAGTGGTTTTGTTGACTCAACTGTTCACTGCACAACTTGTACATTTGAACCATTTTATGGGCCAAGATTTTGGGATCCTCAAAACCTTCCGAATAGAGAATGACCTCAGAGATGAGAGCATAGTCCGGTACCATCATCGATATAGGACGGAATAAAGCTTTTAGATTATCGGGCAGTTCTGTTCGACCGGCATAGCCGGGATTCATGGTAATGTACACCGAACACGATTTGTTTAACTTGATTTCACGACCTTCAAACATGAACCTCTTAGCATTGGCGACTTTAGCATTTCGAATAGTAATCAGCTGCTGTGCAATCACGGAAAGCACTTCAATGTCAATTCGATTGAACTCATCAAAGCAACACCAGGCACCGCACTGTGCTAATCCCGAAAAGAATCGACCCATCATTTTGAAGTCCAGACCTTCGGAGCAATTGAATACTACGCATTGTTTGGCGACTGCCTTCGCAAGATCCTTTGTTGTTTCGGTTTTTCCAGTACCAGCTGGACCCGCTGGTGCACCACCTAAATCCATTTGAAGCGCTCCCATCAAACACAGATAACAACGATCTGTTAGCGGAGTTAACACAAGCACTCCTCCAGCACCAAGGTATTCATAGTAATAGGGAATCCTTGCCGAGGCCATCTGAGAGACCATTACTTCGGACATGTCCTCCCAATAAAATCGCAGCATTTTAAGGTAGTTGAAATCATTCCTAAGAAGAGATGGATAGGACGGGTCTAGTGTTTTAAGTATTTCACTTGGCTTACGATTTTACAACTTTTTTTTCCAACAAATTCGACACAGAGTCCCTCGCATGTACATCGACTGTAATGAGAGCACACAGGACCTTACGCAGCAAGTTCGTTATTTCCTTTCTTGTTATCGCTGCCAAGGCCGATAGGTTGTCAAAGCATTTCTTCTCATACAATTTCATTTTTCCGATAATCATCTCGTACGTTTGGTCAGGTGTGTCATAGATCGCATGAATATCCGCAGCCCACTGCTGCTGCGATACAGTTAGGACAATTTGATTTGGATGATCTGAAAAAAAATTTAATGATATACCTAGACTTAATCAAGACGGAGTTTACTAACCCTGAAACCACTCATGGCGTTCCTTTGCCGGATAGCACTGATATCCGAATTTCATGTAACGTTTGACGGCCAAAAACATGGCCTCTTCCACCTTACTTAGCCACTCCTCAACAGCACCGCGAGCTTTGAGTCCCTTTCCATATAGGAGCTTCTCTCCCTCAGGCGACAGCATTGCTAGAATATCGTTCGTCGGAACCATCTTACCCCCATCATCCTTCTGACCGAATTCCAGTTTCGAGATGGCATCGAAGCATTTCCTTAAATGAGGTTGCACAGCCTGTGGCACTCTTGTCTGTGCGAGTATCTCTAAAAGCTCATCGTTCGACAGAAAGTAAAACCTGAGACAGAATTCAGTCATTAAGTTAGTAAATGCTAGCCGCCTGACCAACCTTGGAAAGACAACTCTTTTGACCTCTAAGTATGCCTCAAGCCCCCTTGTTATGTTGTCCAACATCTTGTTGTTCTCCTTCAGGGTCTTATAGGTATCAATATTGGTCATAACAGGAAGAGCCAACGATACTTTCAGGGCGTTTCTCACTATTTCCTTAAAACTTCTGTCGACTGTGATGAACATTTTTGCCTCGTTCGGCAACTGTCTCTGAATGTCTGGCGAGGCAAAAATAGCTTCCAGATACATCCATGATGTCTGGCAGTTACTCCATTCCTCTATAAAGAAAAAAAAACGTAAGGATGCCTTTTACTTTCAATCCTGTAGTAAACCCACCCATAGTCTCGCCAAATTGGTCCATCATCGAGATCCATTCGTCTACCTTAGCCCGGATTGGTGCAACATACTTAGACGCAGCAATGGTATTTATATTGACATTTGAATCGTCCAGGACTACTTGCAGTTCTTCGGTTCCCATCAACACAAATATATCCTTCGAATCACGATGCGGGACAATCAACAGTTCGGTCTCCTTCCAGATATTCTCAATATTCTTTAACATATTCTCTAACTGTGCTTCACCTGAAGCCTGCGATGATATATCCATAAGCTGATTGGCGATTTCCTCGTCGAAGGCGTGAGCTTCTTCAAAATTCGAAATAAGGATATTCTCTTCATGGTATATCCGGATGCCCAGAACTGATTCCATTTCGGTATAGTGTCGCTACAACGAAACGTGACATAAATACAAAAATATGCAAAAATTTTGTAGCATTTTGATGTCCCTTACCCCTTTAAGTGTGGGATTCCTGAGAAAGCTCAGTACTGGTAGTTTATCTCGGAAGATTTCAGCACTCAGCTTAAGAGCTGGCACCAAGTCATTGTTCGGTAGATATTTTTCAAATTGCGTGCAACTTTTTAAAATCTTTTGATTCAAATTGTTCATGGCCTCAACGTTAAGATTTTGATAGCCCAGCTTCTGCCATAGCTCTAGATTAGTCTCCCACTCTTCTATGCTATTCCAAAGATTTTGTCTCATTCTTATGTCCTGGAAGGCGCGATCCATTTCATCATAACGTGTAACATCGATCTAGGGGGAAAAAAACAAGGATATAGTTTTGATGTGAGTAGAAGAAAGCTTGATAAGTATTCTTACTCTGAACTCCTTTTGGTAGGTACGATATTCGTAGGCCTTATCCTGGCATTCAGTAAGACGTTCAAGTAGGGTGTTAAGTTGAAGTTTCGTCTCATCAGGATCTGATTTTTTCTGTTGAAGACAATAAATTGGATATACATTTTAAAAAGGATTAAAGCTTTAATAAATTTTATCAAACATAAAAGAAAAGAGCTATGGAGTGAGGTTAAGGTCTTTATTTTCAGCAGGTAAGTTATCTCTAATTTTTCCTTAAGTATCTAGACCTCTAAGGTAATGTTTGTTTACACAGTATTCCACTCATAAGCATTTTCGGCACCAAATAGGCTTGAAACAGCTTAAACAGGACGTTCAACTCTAAGCTGGGTGATAGTTTCATTAAAATATGCGTCAGAAAGCCACAGGGCGGTATGCTCTGTCCTCTAGCCTGTATTTTCATTTTAAAGGTTCCACTGAAACCTTCAACATCTCCAGAGGGTTAAAACAAGGTAACCCACTGTCAAAGTTGCTTCAGTATCATGCTAGAAAAGGTACTACTCAATGCCTAAGCCTAAGATGGGCCAGGGATTAAGCCGGCTGGAGAGGCATATTCCTTGAGGCCTAGGAGCACAACGAGTTATAGTGCCAACAAATGAAAAATAAGTATGTAAGGTGCTACTTGGACCGATTTTAGTTAAACATGGTATGAAGTTCATACATTATATCGTACGAAGGCAAAAAAATGCTTAGTAGGATGATTGGTAGAGTATTTAGAACAATTTCGTACGTTTCTAACTTCAGTGTTTGACAAGTTACTGAGTTTAAAAAAAATTATGGTAAAACTTACGTCCAAAAACTTGAACTTCGTTACTTCAGCAGCTACTTCGCGAATTTCTGCAAATATAATCTTAACATCTTCTTGTATTATAGCATTCAGTTGGTTTATAAACTCTTCTCTCTCGCCTTGTTTTTCAACAAGCGTTTCCTGTAGGGTATTCACAAGATCCTCGGTGTCTATTAAGAGGGAAATTCTGTTTGAACTTGCCATGCTCTCTGAATGTATGCATTACCCATATATTTTTCCTTTTCCTCCGGGTCAATAAATATGTCAAAATCTTTTATCAGAATAAAAGTATCGTGTGCATAATCGACTCCATCAAACAGCGCCTTTATATCAGCCTGTACACTGAGTAGGTATCGTATATGGGCTACCAATTCCAATGTTGATCCTGGCTGTGCAGTGATTTTACACATAAGCTCTTCAGCTCTTTTCTGAATTTTTTCCACTTCTGAGACTGCCAACCTAAGTAGAATAGAAAAAAATAGTTCAGTCTTTGTAAATTTGTTTCTAATTTCAGATTATAGATACTTTGGCAAGTATATAGCAAGGACATTGAGAAGTCGAAGGCACTCCGGTGTGATAGTGTCCTTGAAACTGCTCTGAGTTAGTTTTAGTAAACCAAGATTAGCTTCGGGAAGTATTCCATCGATGGCATGCATATTCGCGTGATAACGCTCGCAAAATGCCCTCAAGGCATCAAGATCTATATTAAAGTGAAACAATTTTTATAAAATATATGTCAAGGCAAAATTCTAGTACTTTTTTCATTTCTTATTATGCTAGCATCGGTTTTCACATCGGCTTCGTAGTTCAAACGTATGGTTTCGAAACGTTCACTGTAAAGTGTAGCCTTTTCGAAAGCAGATCGAATAATTGTAAAAATTGCCTTTCGATTTTCTTGAAACTCCTTGTCGATCCGAAAGAGAAATGACAATTCGGGTGCTGGTTCAGCTAAGCGATCCTCTTGTCGTCCCATTATGGATGGTCTTGAAGGGAAAATATAAATTAGAAGTCCGAACAAATGTTGAGTTTAATGAAATACTAACTCAGTGAAAATTGTATACAGTTTGTCTTCGGTGAAACTTTTTACCTCCAAAACAGTGTCCAAAATCAAATGTGTCAGCTGGTGGAATATAGCTTTCACCGTGTCCCTTAAAAGAGAAGTAGCATTACAGACGGCTGGCTATAGTTTAGTTATGACCATTTTATCATTCGGTTCCACAGTATTTTTTAAACTTTAGTTTAAGCATAGTTTAGGGTGCTATTGTGAATAAAACACGAAATCGAAGTGTCAAATAGAAATGTCAATTTGACATCTAATATCATCTTCCTTGCTAGTAAATGTATGCACTTTATACGTCGACTCTATTTTGCTAATTACTTTAATTATGACGCAAAGTAACTCAAGTCTTAGTTGTAGGGTCTTTTAAAGTTTGTTTGTCAAGATGACATGGTAATTCTATGGTGGGTATCCACTTCAAGTGCCAGGACGTTACACTCCACCGTTTTAAGGATCTACAAATAGAATTTGAAGCGGATAGCAGTGTCTCAGTTTCCTCAACATCGCGGACAAGATCTTATCTGTCATCTTGTTTGAATGCTTGAAACCCTTTGTTAATATCCTGTGCTCTATCAAGACCTTTGATGTCAAAAAAGAATTTAGACAAGATGTCAAGGTGATGTCATGTCACACTTAAAAGGATTTTGCGAAATTCACAGACCAACATTGAAGGCACAATTTGTCAAAAGTCAGTGTGGCTGTCATCAGTGCGCTTGTTAATATTGAAACGGAAGCTGCGAAAATAGGTTTAGCAGGAACCGAAGACAAAACAAAGTACATATGTATGTGCGGTTAACGTGAAGGGAAACGAATTTGACAGAACGTAACAATAGACAGCAGAAATAAATATGCGATAACATAGGTCTTTCCAATCGATGTTTTCTTGGTTTGATAAGGCAATTGACTAGTAATGTCCATTCTAACTAAGGACAGTAATTGTTTCTGGCACTGAAGTATGGACTAAAGGGAGTTTTTGGTCGGTTTTTGCCTTGACGGACAGAATCAACAAAGAACTATACGAACTGTATGTATAGCGGCATCGAGCTAGTCATAAAAACAGCAGAAGTAGTGGCTAGGACATGTACAGCGCTCTGGGCAGGAGAGTTCTTGAATTCAGCTCAAAGTGACAATGTAATGGAGACCTCGTTTTAGAGGCCACCTGAGCACAATTATTGCAGAAGGAGATCTCAACTAAAAGTAATTACCTAAGGACTGAGCGAACTGCAAGGGCTTATTGATTAAGGTCAAGATTTATGCCGAACGTAAGCGTCACATAAATAAGTAAGCATCATTTACGGAGGGTTTTTCAAAACCAAACTTGTAGAGCATAACTCCATTCGAAAGGAATCCTTTTCAACATCCCTGGCAAAGCGGGTGAAGTTGTGAGCACACTTGAGCTCGAAGTATGTATGTATGTGCCTCAAACATACGTAATAACTTGAGTTAGAATCATGCACCTTGAAAGACAAAATTTAGGTTCTGTAGGGAAGTTGATACTGTGAAGCCGAAATAGTTGTTAAACTTAAGTACTTTAAAGCAAGTTTAGACCCCAACAGTGAATTTGACGAAAACTTACCCTGTAGGCTCGATTTCAACGTTCTCTGGTCTCAGAAGAAGTTCAGCCACAAAGAAGGGTTTCTAAGGATTTAAAAAAAAAAATAAAACCCTTCATAAGTCATAAAATCAAATAAATCCAACCTGTGGCTTATTCTTCGGCCTTGGAGCTTCAACATCTACATCAACACTCAAATTAGACCGTAAGTCTTCCTCGGTTGGTCCCAATTCATCGTGTACTCTGAAGGCACCTGCTAGACTGGCAAAGCTATTACGAGTAATATTATGCAGCAATCTAAGAACTATTCGATCACAGTAATTCAAAAAGCTAAAATCAAATTTTTATCAAAATTACATTAAGAAATGTATTTCATGTATGACAATGCAATCTTACTTGCATAATAGTTTACAGAAACTACGCTTTCTGGCTCGATCCATAAAACTCATTGCTTCGCGCATCTTCTTAACCGATGGATAGAATTCTATTTCGTCTGTTGCATAGAAGCCCTTAGCAATGATAGCACTGTGGCAAGCATCGTCTAAGGAGAAGTTTGCTCAGATGTGTCTTAAGGTTTTGGTCAAAAGTCACTTACAAATATATTTTCGAGCTTTGCTATGAAATGTTTTGAAATGATGTTGCATCTCCTCGTAGATTCTCATATGAATTTCCATGAAGTAAAATGGATGCCAGTTTTCAATTGCTAGCATAAAATAAAATATATGTAAATGTATACACCTACATAGTATGGGGAAGATATAGGTAAGGAAGGTCGTCTGTCAAATTCATGCGGAACTGTCAAAATCAACACAAGAAGTCAAAAATAAAGGGTGACCAGGTATCAATGATACTTTTTTCAATTATTATGTTTCAGCAGTTGTCAAAGTTACCAATGACATTACGCTGTCAAAATATTCAGCAAGGCTTGTCATTCTATTACGATGCTACGAATTTTTTAAGAGCAGTACCGTGATAACTTTTCAAAGATGTTGTGAAAATCGCCGAAACAAAAGTCTCTCATAATACATCAACTTACCCCTCACGTCAGCGAAATTCAAGAACTGCATTCGGCAATAGTCCGCACGCAGTTGAAGCGCTGCATTTGCCAAGTGAGGAATAGCGTAGAACAAATGTTCACTCAAGTACACCCAAGCCTCGTCATATTTCCTCCACTTAACAGTCTTCTCCCAAACCTTAAAGCCCTTCCACACTCTAAACAATGTAAAGGACTTGATCTTGACAATGTTTATATACATCTGGAACTCTCGCTGCCACTGATCCAGTTCCGTAAAGTAGTTCTCACTTAAGCTCCAAAACGTGACACCATACCGACTCATAGTATAGTATTGATTTTTTCCAATTATACCTTCATATGGAACTTGACTGAAAAGACAGTATAAAACAGGCGGCAGGAAAGAACAAATATTGTGTATTCCTTACGCCAGACTGTATGGAGTAAAGTATTCACTATTCTTGGGAACCATGTACGTCAAATAGATGAACTCTTCGCCTTTAAATTTTTTCACTTTTTTTTCAATCAGCGAATTAAGGTCCGGAATTCGGGACATCATTTTGTCTTCGTCCGATGCAACCTTTTACAAGAAGGAACAAAAAAAATTGGTTAAACCAGTTACAGGCCTGGAAAATCAAAAACTTACGAAGAAAGAAGCTTTTCTATCTAGTGTTGGAGGTTTTGGAGTAGTCGGAACTTTATCTAAACTAAGTTTCCTTATGAAGGCGACGGATTTTTTCGTTGAACTCACATATTCTATATCTTTCAATCGGTCTTGGAGACTTTCGGTGCTATATTTGCTCAGCAAAGAGCTCGAAGAATGTCGTCTACTCATGGTTTGGTAAGTATGTATTGATAAAAATCCTTTAAGAAACGCAGTACTACTTTTTTTCTGTATGTAGTAACTGCTAAAATATTTTTATTTGTTTTGACAACAAAAACAGACACTTTTTTGTTGTTAGCGCAAAGTTGTTTATTAGCAACGACAATAATAAAGTTTAGAATTTACGTCGCTATAGATTGACGAGTACCAATCGTTCAGGGTTTAACTTTATATTCTAAATCAGCTATTAAAAACATCAACGCTGGGTGGATTTCAAGAAAAGGGACGTAAATGTCATATTTATTCAAACCTAACACAGGTTGAGAGGACGCACGACATGTAAGGCTTTAGTTATGCAGCAAGCGTGTAATACAGCTTCACATGAAAAGCTTGTGATAGGTTATCCTGGCCATAAATGGTCACCACCGACCGTTACAATTGGTCTTATTGAACATGTCCAATACACAAACTGTACTTAAGCTTCTACGTAAATATTGCACGGCCCATGTCCCATGAAAAGGAATATTCCAATCGGTAATCTGAAATATACTTACGTCATGCATATGTAATAGCTTAGGAATCAGGAGCGACGATAAGAGTTAAAATATCAAATAGTTTGAGGCGAGAAGAAGTGACCTCCTATGGTGTACTACAAGGATCGCAATCGGGACTAATTCTTTGTATGTATATTCCATTTGACCACAGGCCAAGAACTTATTAACATATTTCAAATCTGGTGCAGTGTTTTGAAACAACAGATTACCCTTGTCTTACGAATTTAAAGCAAAGGCCTGACTGTCCTCAGTGTACCTTCTCTGCGATGAAAAAGTCGCATAGTTACGACGTAATACTTCAAAGGACAAGTCTTAGTTTCCTGAGCTAGGATCTTATGATAATCTGCAATAAGGATAGATTCGTTCACATTAAGTGAATATGCACAAGGATGACGCAACCAAAAAAACATTTGCAGTAATGTCCTAAGTATAACGTTAAACTCGTGTTAGCCGATCTTAACACTAAAATGATAGATAGGTTGATGTCTTTAGTACTACAATTGGTGTACATAACTTATCTTGCAGTTAAACAAGAGGCCAGTGAACTGTGTGAACGGTTCGAAGTCACCGCAGTACTTGGTACTTGGTTTCTATGAGTGTGATTTCAGCCCACAACCGATCAAATATTCACTTTTCTGCCGGTCTTAGAAAAAACTCAGGAAGTCCAAACTAGGATTTCTCTTTCAACCATCTCTCACGAACGTCGGGCAAACATCCGACAAAATTAATGGACATCACCAGCAAAAATTGATGGACATCACCAAGACATTTAATGTCAAAAAAGACTGATGTCAGAAGGTTCAAGCTCATTGTTCAAGGAATTAAACGAACGACATAAATCAACTTTGACGAAAGTCTATGCAACGTCATTGTTGGCATGTCATTCGTTAATATCGCAAGGGTAACTGCCAAAATGAGGTTAGCTAAAAATGAGGTAAAAACTAGGTTTTTACTGTCAACAAAAAGGAAATCTGACATTGATGAATTGAACAGTGCGGCTCAGTCAACAGTTAAAAATGTTTTTCTTAAATAAAGGCCGAAGAACTTTAAATTGTAATAAAACACAGCAAAATGTTTTTAATATCCATGAAATTGTATGTACCAGTCACAGCGCCACTATTTTATTCAAACAATAATGTCATAAAATTAGCTGTCAAATAAAATCAATTTCATAGAAATTAAAAGCATTTTTCTGTAATTTATTACAAATTAAAGTTCTCCCCCTCTAAAAATAACACCCTTTAGAATTTCAACTAAGAGGGATGGGTTTTACGAATGAAGTTTCAGATCAAAGTTTTCACATACTGTCAGGGTTTATTCAACTCAACTATTGATGCTAATCATAGATACATGTGTATGTATGTATTTCTTTAGGAAATTCCAGCTTGGATCTCTCAGAAAATCTCTCAGAAACCAAGAATTATAAAATTAATAAAATAAAATACTCTAACTCTGTGAACTATGCCATTATCAAAACTGCTATAACCATCTACCAAGTGGTTTGAGGATCGGCTGCTATATCAACAGGTTGTGGCATTTGCTTCCCTTCCAGAAAATATACGCGTGCCTCAAAGTATAGCCAGAAAAATAGAAAATAAAAATTTTAATAAAGTAAGGAGGCCAGTTAGAGTCAGTCACGGCGCACAATATGGTACAACACCTCCACTTGGCTGTTTTCTGGGCGGGTTTTCACGGTTCGTATAAATCAGTCAAAGATTACTGAAACATAGAATTCACCTGTCAGCGTTGCGAATCGTTTTACAAAAACGGAAGTGAAGACATTTCCCAGTGTTGACGCAGATACTTATGAACTAATGTGGGCAACGATTAAATAGATAAAGAGGCGGCGATCAAGTCAAATATTTAATATGTATGGTCACGGTGTTGATGAATTGATGAACAACAAGTGAATGACAGTAAGATGGATGAGGATGGATAGACGAATCTAAACTGGCCGACATAACATGGCCCCTAAACGACGTTTAGGGGGATAAATGATTTCGCATGGTTTAGTTGATAGTAGGAAATGGTATTCGATGGAAGTGTTTATGAATTATCCATGGATCACTTCCTGTTCTTAAAGGCGGTAAGCAAGCGATCTTTGCTCGAAGGTATGGATTGCAAGATCTCTGTTGAAGATGAATTTGTTTCTAGAAAACTGAAGGATCACTCATAGCATCAAATGGAACTATCCCACAGATCAAACGTATTCCCCATTTGAAAATGATTAGAAAAAACTATCAATCACTTATTCACACCTAAGGTATCTCAAAAATTGTAAGCAATCGATTTGGATTCTCACAGGACCTTATGTAACTCGGAACAGTGTATTTATACGAAATAATTTTGCAAATTAATGAACCCTTTAGAATTTCTCAACCCTCACGGGGAGAACACTTGAAACGCTTGAATGGATTGCAAGTATGTAAAGAGCCAATCAAGCGTAACTACACTTCTTTTGTTAAACGTTCATGAACCTTAGAGTTCTTGTCATCTACTAAACTATCAATTTGGCCATATGGTACAGCCTAGTAATGGTGACTGAGTCCATTCAAGTTGGACACGGTGCAAGTCACTCTATACATACATAGGTGGCTCTCAATTTACATCATCGAAAGGCTCTTGAAAGTAAGCAGACCTATACTCAACGCTTTGTTGGATAATCGGTAAAGCAGGGTGCTTCGAATCGAAAACTTACAAAAATGTTTTTTAGATACACTAACTGGCCATTATTTTCATCAGTTTTTTCCTTCAAGACTGACTATTAGGTACTTAAAGGGACTAACTATGCACCTTGACAATTAGGTGCTTGAAGACTCCGACTACATACTTCAACTTTTGTTTGATAAGAACAGATCACGCTTCCCTTCCAGATTTGATTGGGGGATAAGTTGGGGTTACATATTACATGGTCCGTATCCTTCTATACGGATGCATCAAAAAAAGAATCAAGAGTAGAAGGAGGTGTCTACTCCGATGATCTAAACATTAGTAGCTCGTTTCTCCTTTCATTGTAGCGTCTTCCAGGAGAAGATCATGACGATTAAGGTCGATTTGTCATGACTGAAGCATAGTATCAAGCAGCTACTGATGGTAACTAATCTTCGATGGTTGAACAGACTTAGTAACCGCCAGACAGAGAAACGCTCGAACTGTTTGATTCCACAGAAAGATTGCACTTAGTGCTGTTTTGGTAACTTAAGTGAACTGGCTAATACGAACATTAATAGAGTTTCAAGAGCAGTTTGTTCAACCTTGTGATGTAAAAGTGAAGCTTAAATAGTAGGCGGAGTACAGTTCGCAAAGGTACAAAGGGGGCCTCAGCTCATCCTTGATTCTGAAGTTCAGTCTAGAGCATTATTGTAGACACCTTTTTTCATTCCAAATAATGTTCCATTAAGACTGTACAAGTCTAATATTCGAAAAGTTTTCTTTTTCACGGCAAAGGTCCTCTACCCGTTCTCTTATAAAATTGTTCGTTGGACCTAGGATTGGTCCTAAAAATCCCCAAGCTTAATGTAAGACATCTGTTTACGAAAATATCCAACTTTGTTGGTGGTATAGTGGTGTCCACCATTCAAGTACTAAACTTTGGAAAACATTCCGACTACAACTTTGTATTCCCAAGTCAAATGGGTCGTGGTTAGTCGTTAGTCGACTTTAAGCTTCTCTTTCTTCGACTTCTGATCCAGGAAGGTTGATTTGGCTACAGAATAATAGCGGATACAGTACGCACCCCTGAAGTATTTTTTGAAGAACACGGCTTTAATAATAGCCATGAATTTTTCTCAGAAGCCTCCCCTGTGCTAGGACTCTATATCAAGAACTATCAGAATTAACGACCCATTTATTCAAGAACCCACTCCTTCAAGCAGTATCCTGACTGACGTTCTGTTTCAAAATGAATCTCAACTTGTGCACTTCGCAATGAAACAGATAGACTTTCGCGTACTCAGGATTTTGATAAAATATTATGGTGCACTCGTAATGGGACGTTTTTTAGTACACAACAATCCCCACTCAAAAGTAAACCAAATGAAATGAAACATTCGGATTATGTACTTTCTTAGACAACTAAGCCGACATCGTGTCCCAGCAAAACAATGTTCCACTTTAATCCATCCATTTGGCACCAAAACGCATCACATGTCGGTCGAATCAAACGTACAAAAATGCTTTCTTTAAATTTCACCCTTCAGAGGATTGATCCAGAAATGGATTTTTGCATATCTTGACAAAATAAAGTACCCATCCAACCATGATCCTAGAAATATCACACTTCGGCGTTGATGTCTAAATCTAACAATTGATAATCTCCTGCTGGTAAACAATGATGATGTTACGACAGCTTTGTGTTTCTGTTTCTGTTGTTTGCATTGTGACACACTGTCATGGATATCCTTGGAACACCCATGTGCAATGGATATATTTTTCTTGAAGACTCCATTATCTCATAGTGTGACAGAAGAAACACATTATCCATTCTTAAAGTCATCGGTCTGTGAAGTCTAAGGCGGATATTGCATTCTTGTCATGGATCCTGGTGTGAAAATACATAATTCACTTTGGCAAAAAAAAAGGAGAAGAAATGTTGGCATGCACTGCGAAAATAAGTGGAATAACAAATAGGAAATGAAAACATTCAATAAACTCCTAAAATCAGGACTGAACTCGAAAATAGTAGTTTTGACTGGATTTCCTGCAACCTATTCTGTTGAGACACCTATAGTTCCATCGTTTAATAAAATTTTGCAGGACTACCTCGCGATTGATTAGCAAACCGCGTAAAGTCGAACTATTAGTGGAGGCTTTGACCGAACAAAGTACCGAAAAAAGTACCATGGAATGGACCGAGATAAAGGAGACTGCGGTCCGAAAGGGCCTCGTATTTAAATGCGCATTTGTAATTGGAGACAACTTACGCAATAAGTCATGAGTGTCAGAGACTGACTTTACAAACTCTCAGTCATACATAGGTGACTGCAGCCAAAGGGGTATAGACTCACTCGGATCTCGATCCATTTTGTACCCCTGTGGGGGACAAACAAAAATTATTCCAGCAGATTAATCCATGGCAGGAGTGGCCCTCCTGAAGCAGCTCATTTTCAATTTTGCTCAGCTCAATTTTGAGATAGTTCTAACCGAAGTGTAAGGTAGTCCGTTGCGTTCGTCGAAAGGTACTTCCCGTGGGTTAGGTATTTGGCTGTGGGGAGACTTCGGCATTCGTAAAGGAACTGCGTTGTGTGTTTCTCTAATTCTGTGCCACCGCATCCTCTGCCCAGGCTTATGCTGCTCATTACTATTCTACTGATTCATTCTTCTTCTGGGCCACCATTGGGTTGTGGCCAGAACATCTCTCCATCATTGTAAAACATCCCCAGATACATAGCATGAGTACACATGGCACAGTGTCCATTGTATGCAACGAGGGACTAGAGTGCAGATACTCGAAAGAGCTTAATGGAATGATCCCTAGAAATACAGTCAACCAGTTAGAAAAGTAATGCCAAACATTCGAACGATTCTTCAAAAAAAATCTTTTCGTTGCAGAAATCAAATTTTTCTCAGAAACATTGTTCCAAAAGGTTTCGGGGACTATCCTAGCGTGTGAGACTCGCTTTTCGTGGTCGCACTGGCCACTTATATTGACCAAATAAATCTGAACATGCTAATCGTTCCACTCATTGAGTGAGGTGTACCGGGATTGCGATGAATTTTGGCCGGTGTACCGATTAGCAATGTATACACTCTCAGCCTTGCAAGTTCGTTTTATGAAAAGGACCCTCTCAAATCCCAAAGAAGGACACCTAAGTACATATATTCCTTAATGCGTATGATCGAATGTAAGGCTTTTTCGACTGATTTCCCTTTGAAGTACACATGTTAGCACTCAGAGGTCAAAGTGAGGTTGGTGCTCTAATGCAATCAGTCTTTCCATTGATTTCACCAGTAAGGAAGATAGCACCACTTGCGAGCTTTTGCTTGGTTTAGATATGAAAACGACTTTAATATTTGTTTGGGAATGCAGGCTAAAGTTAGACCACCAGACATAATGGCTTTAAGGCAAGGAAGTAATATTTCTTTAGATTATTGAATCTCAGCATTATCTATATCTAAGTTAAGCAATGGCCAGGTGTTCTATGTTCTATGTGCGCCTTCGATCTGCATTAGAGGACCATAAGTCTAAGTGACAGACTAGAACCAGATTGTGCCAATTTAACGCCGAAAATAAAGCCGGTCAAGTAGTTTCTCATCCTTCTATTCTATTTGGAAAGCCTGTTAAGCCTCTTTCCCAAACAGGGAAGAATGGACGGATGGTCAGCCTGCCAACACACGTTCCATCTCTATTTATACAGATGGATCTAAGATGGATGTAGGCGTAGGGTCTGGCATTTTTTCTGAACCGCTGGGGATATCTAGATCAGTCCGCCTCCCGAACCATAGCAGTGTTTTCCAAGCGGAGGTCCTGGCAGTGACAATATCTGCCCGTGAGACTGCGATGAAGGCAATATCACCGGAAGGTATCACCTTTTTTTATCGACAGCCAGGCGGCAATAAAAGCGATTACTGCAAACGAAATAAAATCCATTGTGAAGTGCTATCGCGAAGAACTCAGGGTTCTTGGAACACAGCACAAGGTTACACTCTGCTGGGTCCCTGGACACGAAGGTATTCCAGGCAATGAGAAGGCAGACGAATTGGCAAGAAGAGGCTTTGAATCTACATCGCAACAGGTAGACACCTCGGTGTTCATCCCGCCTTGCACATTGAACCAAAAGGCATGGATCTTGGCCAAAAGTGAGGCCAATAGTAGATGGACCTCCCTGGACACCTGTGTGATCACCAGAAGCTTATGGCCTTGCTTTGACAAGAGTAGAACCGACCGCTAAAGGATAGGAAGTCTCTTTCCGTCCTTATAGGAATTATTACAGAGACGAGAAGCTAATGAGGATACAACCCACTTTCTTTGTCACTGCCCTGGGCTTATCCACCTTAGATTCAAATTTCTAGGGCGACACTTTTTCCGTGACCTCGAAGAATTAGCAAACAGACCAATAAATGAAATTTTTAGGTTCATCAAATCAACAGGATGGTTTGGTGATCTACAAGATACAAATCAGTACTAGGGTTTACCAATGGGCAAGGGACTTCTTCCCCTTTGGGTACCACAATGGGTCTGTATTGACCTGCGTGTGGCGACGTGATCTAGTCACCTACCCACAACCTATGCCTGCTCTTGCACTAAATGGAAGATCTCCAAGTGTCTCAAGTAAAATCTAATTACAAGAGAGTTCTGCTAAAATTGTACAAATTTAAGCCACCTACAGGTCGCATAGTATTAGTTCTTGACCTGTCACTTCACCTGTCAATTTAATCCGCTTGGCGTTAAAGAACGTTGCTTCTATAACTTACGAAAGAGGGCTCCATGAGGAATGTTCGGCTCCGTCGTTAAACTCTCTTCCTTCTGAATGGCCAAGTATAAGTTTATGAGCAAGTCTTTTGTACTTAATGTATTACTTGATAAAGAGCTCCAATAATGCAAATTGACTCATTCACAGATGTCCCTTTAAAGTGTAAACCTTTCCTATCTCCATTATTCAGCTAGATCTTTACATCCAAAGACGGATACGAAAGTTCTGCTCTTCTCTGGAATGCTTTCGAGAAAGATCCTTTCTTTCAGCTCGGACAAACGAGACTCGAAAGGAAATAAAAGTATTTGATGATTTATTCGATGTGGGATCATGTCTCCTTCCTCACCATGGTAAACAAAGGCCTCGTCGTTTCGGTCATTCAAATTTTTATTTCATTTTTATAATCCAATTCCGGTTGTAGTAATTCAACCCACAACTAGAGCAGGTAGAATTCTACAAAACACAAATTCCTGATCCTCATTTATTGCGGTCGATTAAGCAAAACTTCTCTAGTTCCCTCATTATTTCCTTATGTTCCTTCGACACGGACATGGACATCTGCATATACACGCGACCAACACGCGACCTAGGGTTATGTTCCATGTCGTCTCAGGTGTCTTTTTCTCATTCTTTTTTCAACCAGAAAACGAAAGACAAGAAATCAAAACTGAAAAAAAAAACTATAAAAGCCAAGTTTACCTTTCGCTATATGCAAACAAGGAATTTCTATGGTAACCACAATACAAAAAAAAAAAAGAAGACAAAAACACCCACTTCCGCCCTTCCTGTCAAAACCATACCTCACTGCCGGAGTTTCAAGTTCAGAGCATGGCATAGAACAGGACCTATGCCAATCGGTTCGCACAAAGGATGGATCACATTCAATTATACTTTTTCTTTCATTCGACTTACGCACAGGAATATTATATCCTGCGCGCACAAACACTTGTTGGCTAGGATTCTCTGTTTAAGGAAGCAAATGGCATATCGAGAGCATAGCGAAGAGGAAACGTTTTCACTTTCAATAGACGCTCGCCGACGCACAATGTTCTTTATTTGTTTTTCGTCCTCTGATTGTGCGTTTTCTTTTTATAGCTTGAAGTGGATCAAGGATTCTGATGGACGGACAGACACGGCTCGGTAGATCCTTAAATTCTGCGTGTCTCAAGATACGCTCCATTGTGCGTGTTACGACAAATTGATGTAAGAATTGTTATTCTACAGTACTTGAGGAAACACGAGACACTTGTTCGAGTTTTGATTTACTGTCATTGTTAAGTGCGCATCCGGATGGAGCAAGTCGAACGCGTGGTTGTATTTTAGGCTTTTTGAGAAATTTATTCAGCTGTCAATGTTTTCTGAATAGTGAGTTGACATTCTATACGATTTCTTGGTTTTGGACGAGTGCCATCATGGATTTTCGCTAAATGTTTATGTTTCGATGTAAGGACTCTTCGCTAAGGACCTATACTCGTATCTGAGTAGGTCAATGAGGAATATTCCAGGCTTAAAACTTAGCAGCGAGGTTGTAAATGAACTGTTTTCGTTTTAGCCTAGTAACACCTACTAGTTCTGCGTTTTCCAGCTGCCTAAGAAACTTATTTGTGGGTCAGGGCATGCTCATTGTTAAAGGGATGATGGAGATAGATCTGCCCACTTTATGATGACCGTAGAGAAGGTAAAGTTAGTGTGTTAGATAACTTAGCAAGGGGTACGATATTCGATTGAGCAAAATTTCATTTGCCGCCTCATCTCTAGGAAGCATCTGAATGTTTAATTACTTTCTCAAGATTGTTTGACTTTAGAATCAATAGAAGGAGACCTAGATGACAGCCTTGTGGAACACCAGAGATGACCGAGATAAAAGCTGTGAGAACGAAAGTAAAACGAGTGCAACCACCCAGGCTTTATATAAATACGTTCAATGGGTTTGAGAATACTAAAAAGCTTAGCAAATAGGATAAGGAGGTCTCTCAAACTTGAAACGATTATCTTTGTGAAAAGGGGAAGGAAAAGGAACTCGCAATTCTGTGAAAGAAGAAAGAAGTTGTGTAGATATTTGCAGTAGAAAACGTCTTGTACGAAGGTACTTTGCTTTAAAATGCATGATTTAAAATTTTCAAGCCAATCTTACATTTATAAGACTCTAAAAATGGCTTCCCATTTGTTAACTAAAACAAAAAATTCAAGAGTTCCCCTCCCGAAAGCAATTCAGTGCCAGAAAATCTTTTGCAAGGAAAAACTCCGTATAACTTTTTAGAACAGAATTCTACAAATTCTACAAGGCATTATGGAATTAAAGCATCAAGGAATTAAAGCGATACTACAGTTTTAATCGGATTAGTCTTAAAAATAAGGCCTAATGTGCATGTAGTTCGAGACACTAAGTTGGCAAAGACTTATAGATACTCTAACCAGAAATAGTACTTCAATGACTGCAATCAAGGCGGAGCTAGATTTACTTGACGAAAATGAGGATTTCATCAAGGAAGTTATATCAGTCAATTACGTGGTTAATCGCATTGATGAGTTTGGCCCGGAAAAATGAAGAACCATCGAGGAAGGAGTCCTTTTTTAAAAAGAGACTAGTATGAAATAGTAATGAGGATCAAAGCTATTGTGGATAGGCAGTAAGATGTCTCAACAAGGAAAGTTAACCATAGGACTAGCACAAGAACGCGAAAAATATTTTAAGAAGGCTGGCTTTGCTTTTTTCATGCTAGGGATCAGAGAGATTGCGACAAAAGTGATTCTATTACTCTCTGTAGTGCCCGCCAGTGGTAATAATCGGAGCTAAATGATGAGTTACGTCCTTAGTTTTTCTTTGAGTCATGTACCTAGACAACCTTCACCATATATTAGGTTTTGGTGAAAATAAGGCGTATTTTCTACTTTTTGACATGTCTAATCCGAAGAGATTGAAATATCCTTTGCCACTCAAGACTATGATAGGAGATACCATGATTGATTTGCTGTATTTTAGACGGTCTTGCGTCTGGGGGTAAGAAATATCGAATATACCGAACGGTTGGAAAACCATCGACAAATATCATTCGATTATCCGTTGAGAAGTATAGCTATCTCCTTTGCATCGTCACCGGAATTGTTTGTTGGACAAAATCATATGCCACTTGGGTCCATTTAAAGTTTTCTTTGTTTTAAAATATAGAGAAGATTCTTATAAACGGTTTGGTTGCTCTAAATTTCCTCATAAATCCAAAAGATTTCACACCAATTAGTCAGTCTATCATCCTTCCTCTGAAAAACTTTAGAACGTTTGATTGATTGACAGTTCAGCTTTCTCTGACAAAGCAAAATATTTGGGGTTTATCCTGGATAGGAAGCTAAGTTCAAAAAGTAACATTTAAGAATCTATGGGCAATAGATCTATGGGCAATAGATAGTGTCCACAACCTCGACATCTCAGTCATGGGACCGATGCTCATATACACAACGATTGTCTGATAGGCAGACTAAGTAAAAGCTATAAACTAGGCATAACTAAGTAAGGTCCAGAGTACAGCTTGTGTGTAAATAATCAAAGCAAATGGCAGCAAGTACACCCGTTCGCATCGAAGCTACCTTACAGTGGTCAAGAAGAGGCTCTGGGTCCATTCTGAATAAAGTCAAAATCGCTGCAGAAAACACGGATTACACCACCCCATCCCTAGATTTTAATAAGCAATCATCTTCGCTTCACTTTGGAATGAGAATAAACTCTGACGGCTCAAAAACCAAGGTCTTTTCGTAGGTATGTAGCTCTAGACTGCCAATCGTCTTTCACGGCGATGGCTGATCAGTTCAACATACATATTTGTTGGATGCAAGGAGATTGTCCTATTCTAGAGAATGAACTGGACAGACTAAGAACATTTAGATGGATAAATGCAGCTTTTTGTTTTTATAATTTGCGCGTGCCAAAGGGGTTATGAATACCCTTGACTGACAATCAGGGCACGAGCTTATGGATACCGATCGCTACATGCAAACTGAAACTCAAGCCAGATACTATCGAGCGTATTAGTGGATCAAGTGGATCAACATAAAAAAAAAAATAAACAGGTCGATGGGACCCAGGGCCTAGCTTCTCACAACCATTCGTGTTGTGCGTGTTATATTCTTTACACGAATGGAAGGGGCCTACTGTTTAATGCCGTGTCCGAAGGGCAGTTTGTTATTTGAGAAGCTTGCTCAGGATAGTTTTACTCTCGGATGTTTGTCAGACGCTCGCGAGAGGTGGGGCCGTGAAAAACTTTTAGGTGTTTCCAACTGGGATTCGAACCTCGAACCCTTGCTCCATAGTCCAACGCACTAACCACTGAGCCACGACATCCACGATCAACATGTCTTGCGATAAAACTAAGATGGACTTGAAACGCTTGCAATAAACTGCACTTCGGGCACTGGAACAACCCATCTATCTCCCGGAGAGGTACGTTTCACCTAGGAGCCTTCTTTTCTAACGACTTTGGTTCAAAATGTTTTAACGCGGAAGTAGAGAGAAACTTTCTCCTATGATCCATGCGGTATCGTATCCAATGAATCTATTGCTGGTCTAATTGTGTTGGCAACCAAACCAAGATTTGTCTCGAACTCATTGTAAGCGATCGAACTGCATTCCATAAATGACTCCCACGATTCATAAAAGGAGGTTAATGAAAGTAGGTACCCACAATTCAATGATTTTTTTTATTAAAAATTATATTTATTATTCACACAAGAAGTATGCCGAATTTTCGAGTTCAGTAGTCACAGCCACAGGGTGCGCACTCAAAAGCGAACCACCACCATTCGCTTACTGTCCACCTTAATTCCATCGAATTAATAACATTCATCCATCTTACCATTGATCTCCCATTATGGTATCAATTATAGCACGTATTGATGCAGTAAGTGCACACGCATCTTATATCACCTCCGATCGATGAATAAAAGCCCGGCAAAAGGATTAACAGCGTCTAAGAATATACACATTGAAGTTGCTATGACAACTCTCGGTTGGTTCTGTTTTGTTGGGACAATAAGAAGCTTGGAGCATAATCCTGAATTTATGGTGGTAAATATTTTGACATCATCATCGCTATCACAGTCGAGCTCTGTGGTCTCCAGAGATGGTGTGATCCGATAGTGTTATTGCATTTACATAATACGCTTTCCAGTTTCGTACATCTTTGGTAGAATAAGTACGTCCATGGAACGAAAGGCAAGAGAGGGAGGACGTAGCACATAAGTAATCCGAGCTCGGTATTCTTGATGAGTTGTTGATGACTTTTCGGAATGTGTAGACACACACACAAATGGAGATTGTAAAGAGTTGAATCAGTAGCTCACCAAGGATAGAGTGGTGGTATCGGGTTACTTGCCGGTATCCCCAAGTGATGACATGTTAAGTGGGAGTGCCACTAAAACCAATCAATCTCTTCGAAGGAGTCAATCAGAAGAAGTGACAATTGGGGTTTCGAGTTCACACATAAACTTTTGACTGATAAAAAGGATCCTGTTGACAGTTCTAACTAATAACATGTTGCGGCAGGAGTGGAAGGGATCCATGTGCCGTACATGAGAGTCCTGTTTCCCATATGGTGATCGTGTATTCTGCATACAGAATATCGTCTGGTGTATTACTGTAATCGTGAGTTCACCATGCCAATGCAGGAACAACATGGTATTATGGGTCCGTGAAGCATGAAATGAGTATTCCTTAAAACATGCGGCACATGTTACGAAAGAGCGACACCTAAAAAAAAGAAAAACACGAAAAGAAAGAATGCAAAGAATGTCCTTCGGAAAGAAGAAGGAACTTAAGAATATCTTTGAAATCGGAAAGGAAATTATTCGATGCTGTCATGCGTTGCATGAAAGGGAAAATTGAATTTTGTTTTTTTTTTTTTTTACATTCATGACAGGCAGTCCTTTGGACAGATCCGTTCTTTCCAATTTTGCTGATAATTAATAATTTAAGGACACTAATTATGTGGCAGTAGTCTGCGAAAGGTAAAGGATTAATTTGCAACGCTAATGCAAGTGACAGACGGTGACAGATGGACTTAGGATGTCGGTGTGATGAAAGATAAAGGAGAATTGTCGACTATATGGAAAATACATATATTTTGCACTAAAATGTAGTCAAAATCGGATGAGAATCTCAAAGCAATAGGTATGTCACAGAGCTAAATTGGTTGAGTCTTAAGTGTATCTCAATAGAGTTCTCCTAGCAGCGGCAAATTTTTGGAGTGAACTGATCCTCCCAATCATAGAGAAGGCAAAGCAGAGTGATAACGTCAAATAATCACAACATTATCAAGTGCTCAAGGTTTTAAAAGGCTTATTGCAGAACAAAAGTAATCCAACAAACATTTCACTGCCCCACTGTGACGCCAATGGTACATTGTAAAGGATTTTTCAATAAGAACATAACAATTTTGTGCTTTAAAAAACCAGGGAATAAATGAGACAACAGTCCGAAATTTACTTCAAATATATTACACATGTTTAAATTAAAAATAAAATTCAATTTCATATTCATATGACCACCGCAAGCCAATTTTTCATCATCTTCCAGACACATATCGGCAGAAATGTTGGCAATTTCGCATTTGATATTCTTTCTGAGTTCCTCTAACGTTATTGACTTGTCGGCATGAACCAAATAACTTGACATAAGCCCATAATAGGAAATCCAACTGCGTTAAATCGCATGAGTGAGGTGGCCTCTTGACTGGACCATTTCTCGAGATTATACAATTACCGAACTTCCCCCTTCAATAGATCAATGCTAGCTACATATATGGTATGTGGCACAATCTTGTTGAAACCACATATCACTGATGTCAAGGCCTTCCAATTCTGACCAAAAACAGTCTTTTAACATGGCATGACAGCGTATTCCACTGACCATTACATGGCAATCATTTTCATCGAAGGAAATTGTGGTCCAATCATACCTTCGGCATGAAATCCAAACCACGCGGTCATATTTTGTGGATATTGTTATCAAAGCCATTAAACCAAATATGTATGAGCTTCATCGCTGAAGATGATTTTTCGATGAAATTCAGGATTATCTTCAAACTTTTGCAAGACCCAATCGGAGTTGTATCGACGTTTCAAAAGATTGAGAGGCTTCTGTTCTTGAGTTAGTTTGGTCTTGGGGCGCTCGGTGTAGGTCAAGATCTCTGCGTGAAACTCCCCACAATGTGAACTGATTCGATGAATTCTGAACTGAAGCATTTACCATTGCTTACAATATTTTCGGTACTTTGACTGGTGTGTTGCCCCAATTCTACGAAAACACTATAGAACACAAACCCTGACGATCACTGCGACCGAATATTGAAGTAAGCGCTCTTAAAGCTGTGATCATCGACTCAGAATTTCGGTAGACATTTTCAATATTTTTCAAACGTTATTAGTTCGTAAACCTCACCATGATTAATACGCAAACCTTGACAGACGTTTTGCCATTGAAAGATCATAAAACAAGTTTAAGGGTTCGTTTGTATTACAATACAAGATTGTCATGTTGCTTTTGAAAAACCCTTTACTATGCCAAGAAGGAAGAATCAGTTTTAACTATTTTCATGGTGTTTTGAAAAAAAAATCCAGGAGGACGTAATTTATTTTGTAAAAAACTCAATTGTCAATGGAGACTATGACCGAGGATACCATTTTCTATGCCTTCTCTAGTGGAGATCTGTGCATGAGACTGAGACAAGAGTCAGATAGTTCAACCATGCAATTGAATTCAGAGATTTTGTGTATGCGCGATCTACTCGTAAGTCCTTAATTTATTCTTTCTTTGCTGGACATAGACTGATTTCTTTCTCTAAAACTGATCTTACGTACCATCAGGCCACTTTCTTCAAGTAGAAGTAGAAAGAAAATAAGTTGATCCAAACATGTGTTAAATAAAACAGTTCTGCACCTAGTGTTTGGATTCTTCCTCGGATAAAGCTTGGTAAATTCTAAGACTTTACTCGGTACCTGTCATTGTGCCAAAGCCTATTCGTTAGCTGAAACTTTGTTAACTCAAGGAATTTTGATTTTGACAGTTGACCATATAAGAATCGTTTCGAATTCTGATAACTCCATAGTTTCCTTACTATCTGGCAGTTCTGTGTAAAAAAATATTCAAATTTTTGCTGAGACAGATTCATGGTATCCTAGCCTTAGCTTCTTACAACCATTCGTATCGTGCGAGTCACATTCTTTACGCGAATGGAATGGCCTTCTATTTTACGCCGTTTTACGCATTCTCATGACAGTTGTACCCTCGATGTTTGTCAGACGCTCGCACGAGGTGAGGCTGGGAAAAAATATTTGGTGTTGTCTAGGGATTAAACCTTGAACCCCTTGCTCTAAAGTCCAATGCACTAACCACTTGAGCCACGACGTGTGTAGAAGGAGTACTTATGGCATTATTTAATCGTCTATACATGTCACGCATATTCAGCATAAACTTCTCAAATCTACCTGCAGGGCTTAAGTTATTCAAATTAAGATTTCATGGTTTTCCTCGCGCCCTTTGTTTTCTAACCCTTTTGATTAATTTGTATTATTTTTCAAACCTAAACAATTGGCTGCAGGATTGATAAGGGTGCGTAAGTCGAACGTATCCCTTACCAGAAACAAGATTGTTTGACAAATTACACCTAAAACTAGAAGTCCAACTTTCAGACTATAGTTGTATGCTTGTACGTGAAAACTACTGTGAAAAATAAATTCCCATATGGCGCACACATCAGATTCAGTTTTATACCCGCCCCGCAGGATCAAGAGTAAAATTACACTCTCCTTCCAGGCCACGGATGGAAAATAATCATGAGAAAAAAAATCCTGAAATACTATCCAGCAAATAAGGATTTGCACTTTGTTCGATTTTGGATATTTTGGCAGAAGCAAAAATCCAATTAATCCAGCGCTTCATCCCCCTAGATTTATCGTCCTGAAAATTGGATTCCAAGGTGTCAGGTATGATGTTCATTTCTTTTTTTTCCATTGAAAATCGCTCTGCCAAATGAGTACAATAGATGTTTCCGTCTCTCCGATAATTGCGATAACTGTAACGAATAGTTGTTTACGAAAATATATGTGTTTCCCCCTTCGATTTTAGTATTTTCGTCCTTTTGTTTGGCGGAAAGTGAAAAATCCTTATTTTTTTCCTCGATTTTCTATAGAAACAACTTTCATAGCAGAAAATGAAAACGAAAGGATTGTCATCCTTTCACCGGAAATGTATTGATTTCAATAGAAAGAATACAGCGACAAATTGTCGCTGAAAGCGAAATCGATGTAAAGGGATTGCGAAAGGATTCTTTAATTGTGTGGAATTGAGAAACTGTCATTAAGTTGGAGAACCGGAAGGAGATATTTGTGCCACTGGATTAACAATTACCGCGCGACAGGACCCCATGCGGATTGTTCCGAGGGGCATTCATAACGCTCTGTAGGAAATTTCTCAAAATGTCAGGGATTATATAGTTTCAGGTTCAATGGTAGTATACCTATAAGTGTGTGCAGTCCTCTTCTAAGGCATACTGTGCCGACATTGCGCAGTATTGGTTCATGAGAGAATACTTTATTCACTGTTGTACGCATTATAAGGTGGCTTTTATTCGCGCAGTTCGTTGTAATTTTTTTTTTTTTCCTTTTTAAAGGACATGAATACCTGTAGAGCGGAATAAACGAATTTTATGTACGGTGAAATGTCAAGTTGAAAACAAGTACATATGTACGTACTCTCATGTGAAGCGAAGGTTGCAAAAAAAAAACTTGTTTCGCATGCTTGTTTGTATGGAAAAGTATGCGAACTAAGGTACATAAGACGGTCTTTTTTCTCAAAATTTTTTGAATACATTCATATGTACATACTCGTATGTAGCATATACATATTTTTCGAAATAATTTGTTTTCAGATTCCAAAAAGGATTTGTTTTAAGCCAACTATTTATGGCACAGTCTTAGAGCTAGTAGGGGTGAATATAAGGTCCTTTTTATTCTTGACTACGAAGAACTTCAAATAGGCTAACAATAAAGTAAGGCTTGAAGATACATATCTTCTTCTTGAAAAGACAGGTCTTAGTCGTGTGTTCTTTAGACAGCAATCAACAATTGAAAAATGTTCTGTCAAATAGGACATCTATGTATCTTCAGAATCAGATATCGAATTTTGGCATATGAAGCAGCTTTTGCTGTTTGAACCTAGTGCCTTCCAAGTCTTCCATATAAGAGAGGTTTGAATATCAGGGAATAATGTGTCTGAAAGATTCAAGTATATCCGTTCAGTGATCGTCTGTACCTACTCCATTGCATATGTCAGTGAAAGTGAGTCTTCTGATCAGGTTGTTTCTTCCCCAATTTGATCTTCGGATTTCACTTAGGAGGACCTGAGGAGCATAAGGTAGATGATACGATGATAACGATGTAAGGTATCCCAAGTACCAAGAAGTAGTTATTGAAGTTCTTTTCGGGTGATTATATGAAGTGAATACGTCAGGTTGCAGTATTGTTTTCGAGAAGGATATCGGGAGAGGTGTTTCTAGGATACTAACAGCTATTACTTATATGCTTAGATATGGGGTTATGTGGGGTGCTGAGTTTAAAATGATATTCAAGTTCAAAGTGGGATGATATTTCTAGAAGAAATCAGTTGTGTACTCTGTGCAGTCCTAATGAGGTAAAATAGTGGCACACAATATCTCAAACACTCAAGTTGGAGAGAGTAGAAGCGCGTTCATAATCCAGAGTTCAGGATCCAGAATTCATAATTCAAGATAATACTTACTCAGGCGGAGCTATAGTCCGAAGTGAATCTGGGCCTTCATGAATAAACCTCTCTAGTTAGCGCGGTCCTTAAATAAGTGGCTCCAATTGCAGCTCCAAGTTGGTTGAGTTCCTTTCCCACACTTGTGTGTTCCATCTAAGGCGAGGTCTTCTTCTACTTCTTATTCTTTCGGGTTGAAATCTAAGACTCTTTCAGATCTACATATTCTAGCCATATTAGATGGTTGGTTGGTTGATTTAGACCAGCCCTCGATGAGGATGCACTTAAACCAGAGAAGGTCCATTGTTCCATATTAGATGACTGATTCGTACTTTTCTAAACAACTCGTAAGATCGACGATCATCCGAAGAATTTTGCGTTCAAAATAACCAAGAATATCTATATTCGTCTTCGTTAACGTTCATGCTTCTATGTCATAGAGCAGGATTGGGATGATGAAGGTCTTATATAGAGTTTTCTTGGTGTTTCCTGACTAAGCGTTAGTTACTCAATTGGGTTTTTAGGACAAAGAAACAGCGATTAGCAATTGTTACTCTTCGTTTGATCTCTGAAGTTTGTTACTGTCAGAGTTTAAAACCGAGGTATAGAAAAAATTAATTACTTACCCAAAGTTATAGGTTTCTATTGCAACGTTTTGTCCAGCTCTTCATGTTGACAGGATGTACCTACTTGGTATGCACATCTTAACCTATTTAAGCCCCTTCTTTTGCAAAAGCACCAGTGACAGCTCGCTGTGTCCTGCCGATGATATCCATGTAATCAGCGTATGCAAGTAATTGGACGCACTTTTGAAAAATTGGTCCTCTGATGTTGGGTTGTGAGTTTTGGACAATTTTCTTAAGTCTATCTATACCTATGGGGCAGTCCATATGGGGCAGCGAAAGGTAGCCTTCGTCATCCTGCACAATTTGACGAGTTTAACAGGGATGCCAAAACTGGAGATGACTTTGTATAGTACGCCCCTATAAATGCTGTGACATGGATAAAAAGATGTTGAGTCTCGATTTGGACTTCTTGGTTTTTTTCAAGAATCGATCGATTTTGGACCTACACGGTCTAGAACCGCGTTAAAAATGTCCAGTCAGCTCATTAGCAAATGATCTAAGAAGTTCACATAGTATGGCTGACAGAATTGTTAATAAAAACTTGTTTTACTGGTATAATGGGATCGCGATTGCTCACAATGAATACGATTACTTGGAGCGGTGTTCTCCGACTTCTCGACTTGTCTTGATGTTCCAAACTAGATCTAACTTGGTACTGCCTAGAGAGTTGGCCAGTTGACAGTCAAATGTTCTCCTCCTTTTGTCCTGCACGTATGTAAAAAGGGGCGAAAGCATTTTCAAAGCAACACTTCTATCGTCCAGGACTCGAGGTCAAATAGTAAAAGACAGTATCAAGATCTGTGGGCTATACACTACCCTTTTTTCTCATATATTTTTTGGTTGAAAAATTTTCTGTCTTCTACTTCCATTCCGAGGCAGCAGCTAAGCTAGTTTGCGCTTCGAATGTACAGAAACAGAATATCTGGCTTGAGATGTGTGATTTGAGAATATACCCAGATTGAGGTAGATCAATATTCTGCAGAGACTATCGTTGGTCCTTCGTGTTATGAGTTTTGAACACACTTATTCTTCGTCGGATACCGCCTAAGGTGTCGTTCACAGGGACATTTTATCTGGAGCGGATTTTGTTTGCTCGCTTTTGTTTCAATTGCCTTGAACATCTCTACAACATATGCACAGTTGCTCCAGCAAGGGTTTGAAGAACATCTCTGGATGGATTATATCCTAGTCTAAATCTTCTGTAATAACTGACGTGTTTAATGCGCCTCATGGGGTACCTAGTACCACCTTCTTTGCAAGCATTTTCTCTCCCCGAAAAAACCTTCGATCTTTTGGCAAAATCTATCGACTAAAGGCTGGGGGATCTCACTGAATTTATGTCTCATCAAGCGACTTGTTCTGGAGATATTAGTCACAGGATTCAAATATACCTAACCTGACTCACGCAGATGGCAGAGCAAACTCAATAATAGTCTCACTAACTACAACTATTGCAATAATTGATATTGCGTGACAAATTGTAATTTTTATTATTTTATAAATGCTGTCCCGTTTTTATTTTTTCCACAAAATCAATGGACAACGACGTCTATGCGTCAAACTCACTGACACAGTACAGTATGAGAACCGCGCTTCTGTTTTCTTTTCACACAAAACTCAATTCAATGTAAACAGGAAGAACATCGACGAGGACGACATTAATGGCATGACACAGCATAAGTGTGTATTCGGTATTCGGTATTCGGCAGCCATAAGGTACAATAGTCCCGTGACATCACATAATAGCGCATGTCCCCTACTCAAACAGATCCCGCTATCTTATCTTCAGCGACAGTTCTCGATCATCAGTAAGGACCTATGTATGCATATTAGAGTAAATTTTTTCAAAGTGTGTATATAAGGACCAAGTACGGTACACTTCCTATAGGACATTTCTTTGCCCGGTCCCCATGCATTTTAATTTTTCTCTTGTTTTTCTGTTTTCGTTTTCGAACCTCACGTGAGAAATTCTCTCCAATCGTGGGAAACTCAAAGTGCATCCTCTTGTCCTATATAAGCATGGTAAGGCACACAAAAACACAGAAAAAAAAAAAACGTCCCACGAAAGGACAGGACAACAAAACAAAATGAATAATGAACTCTGTGAACTTTTGTATACCAAAGTGAAAGGACTCTATGTTCATGGTCTACCTGGACGAGCAAAATTTATTTCAGCAACATAAATGAAATGAAAATTTTGTTGGGGAAAAATTTCGTCCTTCTCTTGAAGCCATTATGGTTTGGAAATTTCTTTTGTGTCTATTTTTTGCAAGGATACTGGAATTTCAAATCAGATTTGATGCTGGTCCTTGTTGGCAAATGTTTTTATCTCATTTTGATGGAGAAAACGATCCGTTTTTCAATTTTGAAAGGACATATACTTTGTTTTTGTTTTTCTTTACTTTCTTTAAGGACAATTTTCTTAAACCCAAACCATCTTCTTCAACTTCTTCGCTTCGAAGACTACCAAAATGATGATGCAAATCCATTGTCCTTATCTTGACTGTTTAAAAAAAAAAAAAAAAAACGGATCCATTGTCCTTACATGCATATTCAATCGAAATTGAAGAGGATACCCTTGGATGGAATGCGTTCTCGAATTATTAACGAAACGAATGCACATTGTGTCCATTCATCTGCCGTTGAGCGTACGTCGGAGGGTAGTGGATGCAAAAATATTAGAAAATCCTTAATTACAGATCGATGTCGTCCTGCCTAACAAAACACAACTGTGCATCTTGAAAATTATTTCCCATTGTTACGCAAACCAGGCAGCGCCAGGTAATTCGATCGATTCGAATGATGAAGGATCGAACCGAAGAAGACACAGTTTTGGGTTGCATTCAGGACGAATTTTTTTTTCCTCAGGACCGTATTATGCAAACAATTTTTCGATGCTTGCAGTTATTTCATATTTCGAATTTCATGATACAGTTAGATTTATTACCTGACAGCTATACGCAGCGAGAAATTAGATTCGTCTTACGGAAGGACGATCTGGTTTTGTTTTCGTATGGGCAAGGACCGGTGCGATGTTAGAATTGGAATACACAGTTAGGTGTAATTTAACACGCCCCAAAATATGAAAACGTTACTGGGCCTTGAAATGAAGAAGATCAAATGAATATTGTACCGTTGTCCCATGCACTGATTGGACTAGTTTTCGTTTTCCCATTGTTAACGATCGTCTGTGTTGATATTGTGAAGGATTCGATTTTGATGAAAGGGTGCGCCGGCGATATATCGATGGATGAGTATCTGTAGTTCTGCGCACCCAGTTTGTTGTGATTATGAAAAAGTTGCTGAAACGTAGTCATTAACGTCCAGGTGGTTTAGATCGTCTTGATGGGACCACGTGCGGAGGGTTTTGCACCTTTAGTGCGATCGTAGGCATTTGTTTTCGTTTTTTTTTTTTTTTAAAGGAAATGGTATGTTCTTAACGACAACAGGACATATGTACAGAGGCTGAAATAAGAGCTCTTTGGCTTGGAATAAGACAATGGTAACGGTTATCGTCCTTGTTATGACCATAAGGAAGATAGAAAAGTATAATGTCCTGAAGAACAGAGTATATTTCCAGAACTTAATCGTTCTAGTAGTACATAATGGCACAGAAGGATGGATTCGAATTGGGATGACAGTATGTTACTTTCAGTCGTTTCATGGGTTGATGGACTTTGAAGGAGAAAATCAATTGAAACTGTTCGACGTACTTAGTAAAAAACTTATCATTTGAACGAGCACGAGCACATGCCTCGAGTATTCAAAATTAAACCGAAAGGACTTCGTAGTAGAGGAAGACCACGTTTTAGGAGAACGAAAAACCGGAGAACTAGCATCGGATACCTACATGGAAAGTTCATTAATGGGACGTAAGGCTTGACAATCAATTTCGCTGTGAACCCATGACGAAGAAGTTGACGAAGAAGTATGATTCATAGGTAAGGCATTAAATCAGTTTGAACATGGAACGAAGATTTTCAATTTGCTTACATCTGGCTGAGCTAGATTTTGAAGATGTTCGAAGGAGTACTCGCCTAGGGATTTCCTTCTCAAACCCGAGGTAGGACTGACACATAGAAGATATGTCAATGTTTCCTTCTCTTCCTTGTCTCTACAACTTCTGAAGAAATCGTTGAAGGGACCATCAAGCCGTCTGGCATGTTTACCTACCAGACAGTCCCCTGTGTTCAGAAGAGAGGCATGTGCTGATATTATTTCACCTACTGTTTGCCATTCTAATGGCTGTAGCAGTCGTCTGGAATATTCCTGTAACCTGATACCTAGAACAAGGTACCTGGTCATACCTTACGAGGATCTCGCGAATAGATCCATAGCATTGCTTCACCCACTTGGATCGAAATATTCGCGAGTCTAAGACTTACTCCCAGCTTAAAGATCGAATCGTAAGTCAGATCGAAGTTTCATGAACTGCTGTGACTTATGCTAGGAATCCTGGTTTAATACGTGAAATTAAAGTTCAGAAATGGGGCAATATAGGGCGTATTACTAGGAATATGTAGTGTTGTGGCCGTTAAGGATGCTTCAGTGGGCGCTATTTCGACGAACCAGTTGGATTCCCTAAGCCGTAATACTGCCTTTGCCGCCATCAGTTTTGAAGGATATCAATGGGATGAAGATGAAGAATAGTTTCTGGTGCAGCTGTCCAAGAGCGTCCATTCTGATGGGTCTGGTCTGACGGCTGTCGGGTATATTTCGCGAACAATCCGCGGGTAGGATCCCAGTCGTTATTCCATGAATAGAGTTAGATCGGGGTTCCTAACACGGTGTTGAATGTTTCAAATGAGTTTTTTGTCGAGAATAAACCTCTAGTAGCTTGCGTGATCTGAAACTCTAGAGCTTAGGATGGGTTATAGACAACTATACATACTAATCCATAGAAACTACTTCAATATCGTATTGAAACAGATAGTTAATGTGGAAGGTGTTAACTATACAACTGGTGGTATACGCAGACAAGATCGACATGACCAGTCGCTTCGATCAAGCCTTCTGGAAACGACTTGGCTTTGAAGTTAATGAAATTATAACCAAGTTTGGCGAATGGATGGCAAGCAGTGCTTGCGCCAAATCACTGTGAATCACTTGCCTGTCGGCCGTAATGTGGATGAAACTCTACGTCTAGTACAGGCTTTCAAATTAACTGATGAACATGGTGAGGTTTGCCCAGCCAACTAGAAGTCAGGCAGCAATGGTCGCTGATCCATTGAAGTCGCAGGAATACTTCTCTGCTGTTAACTAAGCACTCGAGGCGAGGAACCTACTCTATCTACGTGATATCACAGTGTTACCGTTTAAAACCTTGCAGCTCATAAATTCAACTACTCTACATAGCTCAGCCATATCGAGAAAATAGTCAATAATGCTCCATCAAAGAGATTCTCGAAAGTTTCAGTTCAGGTTCGAGAGAACAATGAAGACCAAACCCCGATTTTAAGGATCAGGGTATAGTAGATGTGCAGAATGTGTATCTCAGTCAAATATTGGGCCTTCGGTCGAACAAAGTAGAAGACCGCCGTGTTTCAAAAAATTCTACCAGAGCCGCAGAAGTGACCGAAATTCTTGATAGACATCAGGTGCTGACCATTGACTTAAGTTGATTGCCGTCTACCAATGTTGTAAGCTTTGGAATTACTGATTGCTTACTGGGACAGTTCGCCCAGGACTACCATCAGTGACTGACTAACATTCAATATTTGGACTGTTCCTCCTCCACAGACTATAATTGATAAAATTTCAAAACTTGACACAGACACGGCAAGGTTTTTCAAAAAGTTTTTGATTCTTTAATGCATCTGAACACCATAGGAACGGTGAAACCATGTCAGTATCTAAATCCTCAGGAGGGTACCTACACAGGATTGAGACCAGATTTGTTTTTCTTAACTAACGAACTATTTTTACTTTGTACACATAGCATTTGAAAACGTCCACCAAATTCTTATTGGAGACTACCTCAGCATATTTCTTTGAATACATTAATATTCCCATCACATTCACCTAAGCCCAAGGAAGGAGTCTAATGTGGTTTTATAGTCGAGCAGATATATAATTATATACAACGCAGCCATATTGTACCCTTTGCATAATATTCTCATGATCCTTGGGAACTTGTTTTGTCGTCGTGAACACATAAAACTGTCTCAGGGGTTCCGGAATCCCAACTTTTTGTATGGAGAGTGTGTGTAGACTAAATGCTAATTAGTTATACTGCAGAGTATGTTCAGGAAGTGATCCTCAGTTTGACTCCTGCCCGCCCCTGGGTTCCATCATGGCTATTTTTATGAAAATAGGTTTTTTTTTTTTTTTCCTTTTCACTGACAGGATTTCATCCTTTGGGAATCATTTTTATTCAATGGGTGGTGCAAGTTCTTTGTGGCGATGACGTAATGATGAGTTAAAGTTAAGTGAAGCATAAGGATCATTCTTTGTGGTGCATTGTGCAACAATTTTTAAATTTTATATCTGGTCGTCTGTAAACTGTGAAATACTTATGCATTGGGATTAGGTACATCTAAAGAGGATATGTTCTTGAAGTACTAGATGTTCAAGAGCTCAATGACCTCAAACGACGGGCATAGCTCAATGGATTGGTACTAATATTGTAAAAAGAATTTCAGTGCAGATTCGTTGAGATTGCAAGAGTACATCAGCCTAGATGTGTTTAAAATGGTCTGTCTCAACAGAGAATATATTTGGCTTCCATTGGACAGGAGAGGCGTTCCAAATAAACTTGTTAAGGCTACGTACGAATGCAATGCTTGCCAGATTTACAAATATTGTCAAGTCTGCGAACTAGAACTTTGTCACAAATACCTGACAATCAATTTTTGTCTGACAATTTTGTACTAAATTAATTGTCAGACAATTGTCAGACCAGTCTTCTGACAGGAAATTTGGATGAATCGGGACAACATCTAACAACCGTGTGACGATTTAAGGCTGCAAATAAATTTGTCATTGACAGCTTATTTGCAGCAATTGTCAGCATATTGCCAGACCTGACAATATTTGTAAATCTGTCCGAATATATGTATATAGCTTGATGAAAAAGACTTGGTTGATTGAAGGAGAAGAAAAATCCCAAAATGTTGTCTATATCACTTCGGAAAGCCTTTGTCCAACATATGGGGAAACAATGCTTTTAGCTTAACCACGAATCTAAAACTGATCCAATATTAAGTTCGAGCTGTTCTATGGGTGCTTGGAAAGTGGCCGAAACTATGTGCTAAGAAGGTACATAGGGATAGTAAACGACCTAAGATCCCAAAGAGTATCCAAGATACATACGTGTAGCCAGTTTACCTTAACGAATGCTACTGCAACTTAAAGTCTAGCTCATCGATTACAAGGATCTATAACAGTATTCAGTCTACATTAGGCTTTGGATAGTTTAATTCAAACATACATTGGTTCGAGCTCCAATAGAGTTCCATTCATATGTACATATATAGAATAGCTCTAACATAGCTGAAGACAGTGCACCTCTAGTTGTTCTATTAAAATCCAAATTCGCAAATACGGCATACGTTACTGCCTTGATAGACCGTTTGTGAGGATGTACGTTCTTATCCACCAAATTGTTTAATTGTTGAAAATATTTGACCATTTGACTTTTTGTTAAGTTCTGGACGCCTTTCCTCTAGCAAAGGAAGATACATATTTTTGACTTCTTGATGCTTTTTGTAACCACATAAACATCCTAGTTGAAGCTGAATCTGAAGTTGGACCTTACTGGTATGGTTTTTCAAAATTCAGGCAATTACTTGTGTATGTCAACATTTTTTTGTTATCGACAATGTAAGACTCGTTAAAACTACCAGTTAGACGGTCCCTCCTTGTTCAGTTTTCGAGCCATTCAGAGCCATTTTTGTTTCGTTCATTAAGAAGTTTCCTGCAGCTTTTGACACACTTTATCGGTTTGAAACCTACCAGGTGAGCGAATCACAGAACTTTGTAATGTCAGAAGTCGCAGAAGGTGATTTTTAGAGAGCCTTTCATAAACATCATAATAAACAGAAGGAACAGTGTTTTCAAATGATTTTTAGTTTCTTGCTATATACATAGATGAAGTTGAGGTGAGTATTCACCTAATAACTTGTGTCAAAGCGACTTCATTCAGTATAGTAGGCGAAACTGAGAGTATATGACCAAATTTAGGAACCTAATGGACCTTAGTAGCATCTTGTCCCAAATGCTATACCTTCCATATATACGTTCGTTAATAAAGGTATTTTAGCTGACCACTATGTACTTAGACAATGCCAATCAACAATTCGTTAATAGCTTCATATGCTCGAATATTTCATCAAAAAAATCCAGTTTCACACTCGTACAGCAGAAAGAGTATCAATATTTAAATGAATATGTTGGTCTAGATGAATGAAGTGGCTGCCAGTAAGTTACACCAGGACACTTAGACCAATAGAACGTCCATTGTAATACCACTCCGATAGAAGATCCTCTATACTTACTCATTAAAACTATGTCTACATTCGTCAGATCAGAAGCTTTCTGATGCGGGAGAGCTGGGTAGAACAAAGAAGGTAGGGATTGGTTTCCTGCTCTTCTTCATCCATGCAGTTTCTCCAAAAATCATGCATAAAAAGGGCTAGCTTCGTGGCGTTCTTGCCTATAAGGCAGTGCCCAGTTTTGATAACTTTTGTAATACCTATGAGAGGTCTATTGAGTTGGCCTAGATGGTAGGTAATTCATGGTTAACAAAACCACTCACTATGGTGTGCTTCAACTAAGTACTCAACTCTCCCAAAAAAGCAAAATTTTACAAAACTCAGTTGAGGTCCAGCTAAACACGCATGAATCTTCAAAACAACACCTCAGCTTTCGACTCATGAAACAATAATCAAATGAATTTCCAATTAAAAAAAAGTGTAAACAACATATTTATAAATAAATTTTACTTTTATTCACTGGAAGATACATGTACAACTTACAGAAATGCATAAATAAAAGTAATAACTAAAATATTAATTTCAACTTAAATATAAGTAGATGGGTATACATAATTTAAATTAATTCTTAATCTTCGTCTTCGGTTTGTTTGTTTGCTTTTTCTGTATATGTATGTATGTACAAAATTTAAATAAATATAACTTCTTCACTTTCGTTTACGTAATAATTTAAAAATAAAATTAAATATTTTTGTTAAGCGTTTTGTTCTTTTTTTTTTTTTGTTTTTTGTTTCAATACAAAATAATCTTAAGTTTCGGTTATAACTAAAATAATAATTTTTCTTTTTATTTCAACAATATACTTAAATAATTTTATTTACCTAACAAAATTCACCAGGCGCCACTGTTACATTAGGGTTCCACCCTCAGACTTTGGAGTATTGGCCTCCCACCAATCGATAGCGTCCATCATGCTCTCATCGGAGAGCGCTGCAGTGGATGTATCTAAAATAACATCGTTGAGCTCCTTCTTGAAGCGCACGACACCGTCATACAAACTGTGTTCCTCGCTGCTGTTTTCACCCGACGATGTCGTGATGTAGTATCCTTGACCACTGCTATCGAGATGGGGTGAGGAATCGCCAAGCAAGTGCTGATGTTGATGATGTTCCTGAAGATGATATACGATATCCGAAGGTTCGACCTTAACACGTGCCAAGCGCTGATCATGATGATGGGGGGCAGCATTCATCGTCTGAAATTGCGGCGGCATCATGTAGTGATCGTTGCTGCCACGCGACCCAGACATGGTCTGTTGTAATAAAACGCCACCGGCCGCAGGTGATGATGTAGTTGGTGATAGAGGCGAGGTGACCGTTGTGGACGTTGTTGAGGTAGGCGGCGGCGGCGACATTCCGGACGGGGTCGATGCAGGTGCAATTGCTGTTAACATGGAAACGGGAATTTCCTCGTCCGTTATGCCATCATCATTGGGGTAGCAGTTAACATCGATCAAAGGACTGAAGTTTTCTTCGTTACCAAAAATATCGGCGGTCAGCAATTGATAGGTATTGGTTCCGGGAATTCGAATGTACTGCAATCCGTTCAGAGTGGTTATGTTGGGCAGATTGTCGGTGATTTGGGATAGGTCCTGGTCCCCTCCGTTACTATCGTCGAAGTTATCGAAATTATCATTTATCGGCGAGATCGGCCCGAATTCATCCTTTATGACGAAGCAACCTTCGTCTCCAGACAGCGGTGAGACGGGCGGTATTTCATAGCCGAGGAGTTTCTCCAAACCGCGAATGTACTCAACAGCCATGCGAAGTGTTTCGACTTTGCTGAGTTTCTTCGCTGATCCTCGATTATTGCCGCCAACAGCTTCGAATGCTTTGGCTATCTCCTCGGGAATATGTTGGCGCAAAGCAGCAAATCCATTGTTCACTTGTTTGACACGATTACGTTCCCGGGCGTTGCGCCTTGCTACAGCCTGTGGGGCAGGCAAACCCTTTCGCCCTGGTGTTCCAACAGACACAGGATCGCCCACGATCTTTACCTTATCCACCGTCTTCGTATTGACCTTCAGCTTCTTAGTCGGAGGTTGACCGCCGTCCGTTGGGATTGCACTTCCTCCCTGAGGAATATTCTCACTGTTGGACTCATTGAGCGGTACAAGTTTTTGCTTTTTTCTCATTATAACGGTGCCACTTTTATTAGCAATACCGATCATGCCAAAATCTTTGATTTTCTTCACGATCGTATTGTTATTGATCACAAGTTTATTGCTCGAGCTATCACTAAGTATACCGACGTTGTTGTTACTGTTATTGGTCGTTGTAATGGTTATTTTGTTGAAGGCGTTTTTAAGTTTCAAATTGGACGGCATACCGTAGGACATAATGCCGATCGTGGCCATTGCCCTTAGCTGATCGTGTGGAATCCGAATTTTAGCACTGTACACCGATTTGAAGGATAACTTGATACAAAAAGAGATAAAAAAAAAACTTTTACACACGAAATAGTTGCTTGACAATAACTTCACTACTGAATATCGTCCGTCCCGACTGAATGTCTCTCACATTTGGTATGTCCTGGCTGGAGGACAGCTGCTCAGTATCTGTGTCGCGTGCCCGATGTCTTGCACTGTAATGTCTCATGGGGCGACGAACGATAATGTGGAGAAACAAAAAAAAAATCGACAAAGGTGCAACGTAACGTGCCATACAAACACACACATACTCGGCAGGATAGAAGTATATGCATGCGCAGAGCCAGAGGGTATTCATCCCTTATATGGCGGTTGGTTGCTTGAGCGCAAACGCAATGAAGTTCATGGCTGTTTAGGCTGGCAACCACCACCCCATTGTCGAAATGAAACGGTTTTTGTGTTATTTTGCTTTTGGTGTATTAGTCGCATGGCCGTTGCGCCTTTGCGGTGGGAAATCTAACATCTGATCACACATACAGATAAAATAGGGGTTGGAACTCATTATTATTATTTTTTTTTTCGAAATGAAAACACAACGATCAGCGACTCACGCAAGGGGAAATAGGGTAGACAGTTGGTTGTTTGGCATGCATTTCTAGATATCCTTGGATTATGTTCTATATATGTTTCAAACGCAATTATTTTTGTCAAGATGGTATCCTTATACAAGCAGGTATAGTCTTTTCTAGGGTCTATCTAGGTTTAAGAACGAAGAGGACGTAGTGTAAGATAGAAATCACATTGGTTTCGCTTGGAACGTGGATTAACGACCACTAACTACTGTCGCAATAGTGTCCTTAAGTTTATGATCAAAGATCGTCAGGAGGAAGCAGGAATGGGCCGCAACAGGGACCATATCTCATACCTTTGGATCTCTATTGCAACAGTAGATCGTTTAAAACTGTACTGTAGTCATCATCAGTATACATCATCATGGTTCTCTCCTGGCCTGGCATGAAATTGGACGCAGTTAGACTGAAATTTATAAATTGATCTCGGTGGAAGCTTGTCTTCAAGCTAAGATTTGATAGGATTAGATTGAGGCGTAAGGGGGAGGTGACGATTCAAAAGTGGACGTGGTAATACTCGGGGTATTACTCTAGAATCTGTAGAGATAAGGAATGAATTTGATTTACTTTTCTGCACCTACTAAGAGTACGCCTAGAATAGGTATGTACTTCCAGAGTTGGTACCTATAAGGATTTTAGACTACTGTTGGAGTCTTAAATCGAAGAAGATGTTAGACTTTCCAAGCGCTCGGTCATAAGTACACATATGAAGCATTTCAAGTCAGTCTCTTGAAGTCTTTCTTTTTCAAAGCATAAGAACCTATTTCTACTGCAGAATATGGGATACGAATAAGGTATAGTAGATCACAAGTTTTTATTTCCTTCCTAGCTATTAAGATTTTACTTGTTCTTGTCCTACCGTTTTGTCACTGAGTGGTGCAAAATTACTTGTCTCATTGGCCTTGTTCTTTCCAATCAGCGGCCATCAGTTTGTGTCCGTTCACTCCTTTTGACTTAACCATGCTCCATACTTTATGCAGGAACTATGTCATACAGGGAGTTGTAAGTATTCTCTGTACATGATCTATGAAGCTCTAGGATTTGTGTGTCACATATGAGATTTTGTAATGAACTGTCAACTGTCAGGTGCCTAGTGTCTAGCAATGAGAAACTCTTAGATCTTTACGTAGAATATTAAATTCATACCTTGTAGGTGCCTTTCTTATAGTAGGGTACATCCATGCATCCCTCTGGAATTCTGTTAAAGAAGACATATTCATTATTCATAGTCTCTGAACATAAATGAAATATAAGGCTTTAAGGTCGATTCAAAACTTCATTAATTCTGAAATAAAAAAAACTAAAATTGAAGAAGAAGAAAGCAAATGTAAAACATTACACATATTACCCTACAACCATGTGATATCGGAAGTATTTTCTATAGTGACTTTCCGTTTGGAATTTGTACCGTGTGCCAACAGGACAATAGCACAAAAGACTCATAAGTCCGTCTTTTCTGATGTGGCGCAAATGCACACACACGTAAATGTCTATGTACTCATATCCAGTAGCATACTTATGTTTTCTTTTAATATTCGTTACGTCCCTGTATGTATTTTAATTTACGCTGCACATACATTACTACATAGGTATGTACGTGCTATGTATTTCTACGTGAGGTAGAAACTCGATCACACTTTGATAAAAGTTCGTTTGGCATTTCTTTCGAATAAAAGTAATAAAGTTTAAAAAAAAAAGGACACCCATAACTGAACAGATAAAATGCAAATAGAGTTGCTTATTTACAATCAGACAGCAGTTAGACAGGGTTGGTATATGAAAAGGATAACGAATAATGTACATACCTACTTACATAACTTGTACTGATATTTCTGTGGAATCAACCCCAAGTCAGGCGTAAAGTTTAAAATGTTTAAGGCCTGAAGGCGAACTTATTTGGTGTTACAGTGTTCAAGGACCATACCGGTAAATGAAAGTCGTTAAGATTGTTTGATTTGATGTTCGAAAAACTTTGCAAAAGGGATCAGGATTTGTTGCATGCAGGATAATTACAACAGATACAAACATATTCACCTGTACGAGGATTTTGTAAATATTACACGAATGTTCCTTTTCAAACATAGAAATCCGAAAAGGACTTGCTGTACAAGCGTAGATTCAAACAATTCTATGGGAATTAAAATAGTTGATAGGATTCTTATGTATAAAGGACTTACTTTTTTATACGACCTTATATGAAAATTCCCAAACAATTACTTAGTTCAAGTATGATGTCTGTGGAATGCGTATTTTATTTGGCAAGTATTCCAACCAATTGTACATCTGACGTTTGCAAAGGAAGATAGACGAACTTGTTTCTATGTTTTATTTTGCAATTTCTACCAGAAATGAGTAAAAGCATGTCCTGGCTACTGATCCTCTGTTAATAGAAGTGAATAGATAAATGTCGACATTTTGGTAATACGTGTTTTGTCACTGTTGCTCAAAAGTATAAGTAACAGCCTAAGGTACTATGAAATATAGAACAACAAGTAATAGGGTATACATAACTTGTTTGATCTTACAGGGCTGGGTACAGGACATACGATTTTATTTGTATGTACAAGGTGTTATCCAAAGTACAGAAGACTTATTTAAAAATGGTATTGCTAGCGAGGCCATCTATTGGCAAATAAAGATAATTTACTGTCAATTTCATGTCACTTGAACTGATAGAAACGAAGTTATGGGGTTAGAAGTGACAGTATATTTCTGTCATTGGTATAAAATTAGATTCGAACAAAGAGTTTATATTAAGTTTTGTCTTAGAATTGATAAAATTTTTGCCGAAACATAAAAGTCGAAGCCTGCTGGTATAAACAAAGAGCTAAGTCGACATCAAAGTCATCACTTCCATTATTATCAAATCAAACTTGTGAAGAGAAAGAGGAACTCTGGTGGAACTCGGAACATGACTATGTATAGATTTCCAAGCGAAATGGTCGAGAAGGCTTAAAACCATGTCCAAAATTACATCGGACTATCACAAGCTTAAAGACAACCATAACTTCCAAATAGACTACAATTGAGTCACCCCAGTGTTGACTCACAAAGGACCCAACTTGCAAGAATGATGAGAATCTGTAAAAAAAAACACCTTTGCAGAGGTCATAGGAATCCTAAGATTCTCGTGATAAATCGCAAATGCAATATCGTTGCATATCTCCTCTCCCTTGGCGTTTTGGGTCAAATGGATGAAATTGAACAAAAAACTTAACCAAAAAACGTTTAGAGGATGATCTAGACTTTGGTGCATTCACCTCCCCGCTATGTATCATTTTGGAAGAAATGAGGTGTACCAGGGTCAGGTAAGAAAAAGTCTCCTGATCTATCAAAAATTCAATATCGTTGCATATCTCCTTTCCCTTGGCGTTTTGGGTCAAATGGATGAAATTGAACAAAAAACTTAACCAAAAAACGTTTAGAGGATGATCTAGATTTTGGTGCATTCACCTCCCCGAGATTTTTCATTTTGGAAGAAATGAGGTGTACCAGGGTCAAGTCTCTTGATCCACCGCAAATGCAATATCGTTGCATATCTCCTCTCCCTTGGCGTTTTGGGTCAAATGGATGAAATTGAACAAAAAACTTAACCAAAAAACGTTTAGAGGATGATCTAGGCTTTGGTGCATTCACCTCCCCGCTATTTATCATTTTGGAAGAAATGAGGTGTACCAGGGTCAGGCAAGAAAAAGTCTCTTGATCCATCGCAAATGCAATATCGGTGCATATCTCCTCTCCCTTGGCGTTTTGGGTCAAATGGATGAAATTGAACAAAAGACTTAACCAAAAAACGTTTAGAGGATGATCTAGACTTTGGTGCATTCACCTCCCCGCTATTTATCATTTTGGAAGAAATGAGGTTTAAGAGGGTCAAGCAATCAGAAGTCCCCTGATCTATCAAAAATGCAATATCGTTGCATGTCTCCTCTCCCTTGGCGTTTTGGGTCAAATGGATGAAATTGAACAAAAAACTTAACCAAAAAACGTTTAGAGGATGATCTAGACTTTGGTGCATCCACCTCCCCGCTATTTATCATTTTGGAAGAAATGAGGTGTACCAGGGTCAGGCAAGAAAAAGTCTCTTGATCCATCGCAAATGCAATATCGGTGCATATCTCCTCTCCCTTGGCGTTTTGGGTCAAATGGATGAAATTGAACAAAAAACTTAACCAAAAAACGTTTAGAGGATGATCTAGACTTTGGTGCATTCATCTCCCCGCTATTTATCATTTTGGAAGAAATGAGGTTTAAGAGGGTCAAGCAATCAGAAGTCCCCTGATCTATCAAAAATGCAATATCGTTGCATGTCTCCTCTCCCTTGGCGTTTTGGGTCAAATGGATGAAATTGAACAAAAAACTTAACCAAAAAACGTTTAGTGGATGATCTAGACTTTGGTGCATTCACCTCCCCGGTATTTATCATTTTGGAAGAAATGAGGTTTACCAGGGTCAAGCAAGGAGAAGTCCCCTGATCTATCAAAAATGCAATATCGGTGCATATCTCCTCTCCCTTGGCGTTTTAAGTCAAATGGATGAAATTGAACAAAAAACTTAACCAAAAAACGTTTAGAGGATGATCTAGACTTTGGTGCATTCACCTCCCCGGTATTTATCATTTTGGAAGAAATGAGGTGTATCAGGGTCAAGCAAGAAAAAGTCTCTTGATCCATCGCAAATGCAATATCGTTGCATATCTCCTCTCCCTTGGCGTTTTGGGTCAAATGGATGAAATTGAACAAAAAACTTAACCAAAAAACGTTTAGAGGATGATTTAGACTTTGGTGCATTCACCTCCCCGCTTTTTATCATTTTGGAAGAAATGAGGTTTACCAGGGTCAAGCAAGGAGAAGTCCCCTGATCTATCAAAAATGCAATATCGTTGCATATCTCCTCTCGCTTGGCGTTTTGAGTCAAATGGATGAAATTGAACAAAAAACTTAACAAAAAAACGTTTAGAGGATGATCTAGAGTTTGGTGCATTCATCTCCCCGCTATTTATCATTTTGGAAGAAATGAGGTTCACCAGGGTCAAGCAAGAAAAATTCCCTTGGTCCATCGCAAATGCAATATCGTTGCATATCTCCTCTCCCTTGGCGTTTTGGGTCAAATGGATGAAATTGAACAAAAGACTTAACCAAAAAACGTTTAGAGGATGATCTAGACTTTGGTGCATTCACCTCCCCGCTATTTATCATTTTGGAAGAAATGAGGTTTAAGAGGGTCAAGCAATCAGAAGTCCCCTGATCTATCAAAAATGCAATATCGTTGCATGTCTCCTCTCCCTTGGCGTTTTGGGTCAAATGGATGAAATTGAACAAAAAACTTAACCAAAAAACGTTTAGAGGATGATCTAGACTTTGGTGCATCCACCTCCCCGCTATTTATCATTTTGGAAGAAATGAGGTGTACCAGGGTCAGGCAAGAAAAAGTCTCTTGATCCATCGCAAATGCAATATCGTTGCATATCTCCTCTCCCTTGGCGTTTGGGTCAAATGGATGAAAGTAAGAAGTTCATGAGAACTATTGGCGGTTTCTCATTAATCAGTCTATCAGATTCTCTTAGCGTTGGACATGTAGGTCAATTATTTGAGTTTTAGAGAGGTTTTCTACCTTTTTTCCTGATCTTTTCATCCCAGGAAGTGAATACCCAAGGCTTGTCTGCTAGACTTTTCAAACATATAGTGTTTCTAATTTTCTAACCAATTTGTTAAGTCCTATTGCGTAGTTCTTAGTTTTGTTTCAGAAAGTGCTTCTCCGATTGGTCGACAAGATCCACGGCCTAGCTTCTCACAAGATCTACCCAGAACATAGAATATGCATTGCGACTTATTATATAGACCTTAATGTTCCCAGTCTTTGGTGGACTCACCAATTCCCAAACCAGGTGGAGTAACCTCTTCCTTTGATTGATGGATACTTTTGTAATAAAAACATCAAAGCGACTGTCGTAAATCTTTGATGTACGTATTATTACTGACAGTACACCCAATCAAGTGCATATGGTCTTTTGAAACAACGTATCATTCATATTCCAAACAAAAATAAATCCTTTAATAATTATATATATATCTTCCTTATTGCAGTCCATGTTCAGAGTTCACTCAAGGTATAGAGTTTCATAAATACTTCTTGACATGTCACTCCATTCTGGGTGGAGCAGTTCTGGCATATGTCAACAACAGTCACCGGCATAAATAGGACAGGTTTTTTGTTGACTGTGTTTCTGCGTTTGTCCCCTTGAGTAACGAATACAAATTCAACCCTTTTCAGGATACCAAAACGCAAAAAAAGAAGGAACTACTTTGCATTTAATTATAGTAGAACCTCTTACTATCGCACACTCAGACGTCAAATTATTGGATCCCTCCTGCTGACGCATTGAAAAACATGAACTCCAGCAAGTAGCAATCACACTCACACTCACTTGTATGGGGTATGAAGTATCTGTATGCATACGCAAGGGTTGAATAGGAAAAGCCAAGGGTAATGTCAAAAACCGTCACCACCAACACAAGAGTGTTGAACGACAGGAACTTGTTTCGATCAATGTCACCGACATGTAACAGGGGTGGAACAAAAATCAAAAATCACTGATCGCTTTCCTGACGCAATCGCGTTATGAAAATGCGGGTTTTGTGGGTCCTGAACAATGCCAAAGGATCGCTTTGTAGTTTTTGGGTTGATCTCTCTATTATTCCCCAAATATCGCCTATTCACGACGTGTGCATACATTTGCATGTAGGGTAGTGTGCTGCAGCTGTAGGGTTGATTCGGGTAATGAAGGATACTTGAAGCACTCATTGGAAATTTATTGAGCACCCTCCTAGGTAATCAGCATAGATGAAACTAATTCGATGGGGGAGGATTTGATTACAAAGTAAATTCATCGAAAATTGAGTTCCGATCATGGCAGCTGATTAAATAGAGTGTACATGTGGGAGTGGCCCTTTGATCGCGACTAGTTAGGTTAGGTTCGTGGGTAGGCGAGTGGAAGAATCCACGTCGCCACAGTCAAGTCAGTGTAGACCCACTGTGATACCCATAGGGGAGAGATGTTCCTTGCCAAGGGTTAGCCACCCTAGTTCTACATATATTGTTCCTATAAACTACTATACTATTGATTGGTCTGATTCTAGGTCACGAAAATTTAAGCCTTAGGTGGATAAGACCTGGTCAGTGACAGAGATAGTGTGTTGTTGAATACGCTCTTTATCACGGCTTCTAGCTTCTGAACACCGAGGTGTTTATCTATTCTAATGTAGGTTCTGAACGTCTTCTAGCCAGTTCATCGGTCTTCTCATTATCTGGTATATTTTCGTGTTCAGTGATCCAGCAGAAGGCAACCAGAGACCTTAAGCTCTTCATGACAGCACTTCACAATTGCTGCCGTCGATGAAAAAGGTGATACCTTCTTGTGATATTGACTTCATAGGAGTCGCACGGGTATCTATAGCTACTGACAGGACCCACGCTTGGAAAAGACTGCTACGGTTCGGAAGGCGGACTCATTTGGATATACCCACCAGTTCAGAGAATTTGCCTAAGCCTACACCTACATGCATCTTTGACCCATCCGTGAAGACAGTGATGATACTTGTGCTGTGTACGCTTTTCCATTCTTCTCTAATCAGGAACGAGATTGTGAGGGGTCGCTTGAAATTTAGGTACGGGATAAGGCAATTTGTGGTATGAACATTTCACTTAGGGTACTAGTTGCTGCCGAAGCTTGAACGAAGATGTCCAGTGATAGCAGATTAAGGATATCCTGCAGTAGTTCTCATGGGTTTTGTGGTACCAATGCAAGCCAGTCTCTATATTCTCTAGAGGCATAAACTTCCATCTTGTTAGTTGGCTAGGGGTACCTCTAGAGGCGTAAGCTTCTATCTTCATGCTCTCGTGCTCCTTAAGAACTCCCAAAATCCAGTTGGTTAGAGTATCATGGATCTTGAGGCTCAAGAGAGTTGTACGGACTTCCTTCGTTCTGACATTGTTAGAAGCTCCTTCAATATCTAGGAATGCAGCTTCAAGGATTTCTAGATTAAACTAGTCGCACAGAGAGCATCTCCCTTCCTATACTTTTTCCTTTGGTGTAGGTGTGTTGAGCCGTAGACACATCCTCGGGGAGGAGTTTTTGATGGTGACTGGAAGGATATTTGAATTTCGCATGTTGTTCAACTTCCCTGAATTGATTCTAACTCTCAATAGTATGTGTTGAACAATAATTATTAAGGCAAGTTTCCTTCAAGGAACAAGTTTGATTGGTACCATCCAAGTCTCAAAAACCGATAACATCCATGCAATATGGCATCATTATATACATATAGGTACACAATCACGTGTGCATTTATATACAATCCGATCCTTTGGAACACATGCGCATTAACCTACAAAACAGCTACCGTGTTTATGGAACAGCAGCTCACTTCAAGTGGTACAAGTACCCACTTTACGCACTCAGGCAAACACCATTCTCATGTCAAAACGCTGTTCCTAATTCACTTTACCAAATGAAAGAGATAACCACTTGAATCCTCACGAGAATTTTGTTTTTTTTTTCTTTCCTTTATGTAGCTTCCAAACTAATTCCAATCCCTAGGCAGGCATTTAAATATCCGAATCCGAACACTGGAGCTGCTCCAGTTGGTTCAGCTTATGCCATCACGGTTGATTGAGTTATGGGCGCATATGGTGTAGAAAATATTTTCAATTATTATCCTGCGCTCGTGTATTTCGTCAAGGATATTAGGAATGTTAGTTTTGATTTTCAGATTTATGAACAAACGCCTACATATGCCGGCGATTGATTGGGAACGACACAGTCCTCACGCGTGGGTCCTGGCAAGTGTTACACATATGGATCGAGTTTGTTTGTCTTATTCTAGTAGGTGTCACAGAGTCGGAATTATCATTGGATTTTGGGAAACAGGATGCACTTAACGAAGAGCGGTTCTAAGAAGCGCAAAATATCCTGGCATAGCTGGAATTTGTTCAGGAATTAATAAATCACTGAAGATGTGTCAGGGATGTAACAGAAGATGGGGATTATGATTTTTTTTTTCGGATCTAATGAGGGTCATAAAATATTATACCGACACTTGCAGAGTTTTATATCCTTTTATGCAATGATTGGATGAACGTGGCTTGGGACTATCTGCATGTGCGGGTAATAAACGTAAAATAATAAATCTTGGAGTTACTCCCTAAAGATGTTCTGAGACTAATTGTTTGAGTGTACTATTTCAGTTGGTCCTTTGGAAGTTTCTTTGGTCAAAATTAATCGAATTTTGGTAGACCTAGGTCGTGGACTCACAAGCAGCTCATTTAAAGGGTTACTTGCATTGAGTCTTACCCTGCAATATAGGACCCAATTTCCTGTAAATGATATTATAATGGATTGGAGGTCTTGAAAAAAAGAAGATTACCTGGGAATCAATACTAACCTTCTGTTCAGAAATCCACTTGTTCAAAGGGACACAGATTCTTAAATGTAACTTCTAAACTAATCAATCGATTTTATGGTCACCAACTTTTTTTTCAGCAGAAAGGAAGTAGAAGAAGCTAAATATTTTATTCTAGTTCGCCTCGAAAGGAGCTTATAATCAGAGACTTTTTTAAGGTTTGCTGCCATTTTATCACTGTTGTGCATAGAGCTGTTCGGATTGTTTGGAAAGATGAGGATTGTAATGGTTCTTCAGACATGGTGAACCAAAAATAAGGAAAAAATGGTAATAAAGGTGTGATTTCATTTGTTGCGAAAACCTTTCCTTTTAAAGACTTCAGGACCGAAAGTGACAGAGCTCTGAGAAATTCTATCAAATTTGCTGTCATTTGGATTTATAAAGTACACTGTTCGGAACTGGCAGCATTTAATATAAAACACGGCTTGGAATGAAATAATAAATTTTCTTTTGAAGAAGATACTTCTTAAAAGTGGGCGTGGGCCTATGCAACGTGTAGACGAATTGTAAAGATTTATGCGAGATTATCCTTAAGTCCAATGGCACAACCGAGTATGATGTACCACCTGCAAAAGTCTTTATGACCGATTGGATTCTTCCTGGTATAGAAACATAAAGTTTTTGGATCTCCTCTGTTGCTGTATCTTTAGCTCACACTTCCTTTATAGGCTTTATTTCGTACCTTCTGTCACACAATTGGTCATAAGTTCTCTATTCTATTAAAGTCAGGTCTATTTCTTGGGCAATTAAGGAATTTAAGGTCAATAGTTGCCTTGCATAGGGATATCAGTTGAAAGACACCTACCTGTATATAAAGTAGTGATTGTGAGTTTAAGTTTTAGGCCAAATTAATTTTTACTTACAAAATGAGCACAATGACAGGAAGCGGAATGATCCTGATATACAATTTATGCGATTTTGGATAAAGGAGCTTAGGTGCTCTATTGAACAAAATAAACAAGAAATTCTTTAGATTTCACTGCATTTATGGAATCATTCAAAAGTGAATTATGGCCAAAACTAAAAACTAAACTAAAAAATGTGTTTCCAAACCACAATATGTTTTCATATGGTGAATGGTTCACGGTAAGTTTGGTTTCCCTCAGATCAAATCAAATTAAAATTGGAAACTACATCTTCCAAACGCCAGCATTCCATTCCTGAAGCTGTTTGGCCCACACCAAACTCTTTTTTCTTCATAACGACAAAGAAAAGCAACTTTTTGGTCGGTCCATGTGCTTGAAGACCCACTTTTTAAGCTGCCGCTGAACACCTCGTGTGCTAATGGAATTAGGTCTTTTCATGTTTTAGTCTTCACTTGATTCCTTGGGAATTGAGAACCGATTTTTTAGAGACCAGCGTTTCACACTCAAGTCCTTTTCTTGCCCAAAAATTGACTCTTTTGTTCCCACTTTGTATCTTCATACTGCTTTAGTGGAATTGACCAACTACTCCAATTCGCATATTTGAAAAATGTTCACCTTGAAAAGCGAGAATACATTCATTGCTTCTTTTGTACAAAACCATGTTAAAGTTTTAGTCAGGTTTTAGTAAAGCACTAATCAGTTATCGTTCTTAGAGCCCGGAAGTCAAAATCTTAAAATTCTCATAATGTGGCTTTTTTTTTGTACGGCTTACGTCTAAGAGTCTTCTATAATTCGTCCTTAAAGGGTTATCGAGAAAACAGGAAGAAAATCTTTTTTAAGAGCTTTCTGTCTTCAAAGGCTTGATACCTTAAAAGTTTTGGATTTCTATTACATTTCATTCCGCTAAATTGTCGTCAACGTTTGAAATAAACGAGAAAAACCAGGAAATATTTTCGAAATAGTATATATTTCATGCGTTCCATGATTTGAACAAAAAGTCTTCTCAGTCTTTTATTAATTTGACTCCATTTTTCAGTAGGTCAAGTCTTATGCCACCTTAGGGCAATGGTTTAAGCATTATCAGTTGTCTTAGAGAAATGGACGAAAGTAGTGACACTGGATTGGGCACAGCTTTTTGGTAATACAATGTCCACAGGTAGAGTTCAATAATGAAACTTTCTAGATAGGTCCTACTCAGTTCAGGAGTTTCGTTCAGGAGTCCTAGTCGAGATTGAGATCATTAGCTTAGTCCACCGAATTGATCCTAGCCAGTGAATGGTGATAGCGCTCTGATTTTGGAAATCAAATTCTGAAAGCATTACATAGATAGCAGCTATCATTTTCTAGCTTCATATCCCAAAGGCTTCCAAAGTGTTGGTACCGGACACCAATGTTAGAATACATACATATGTACCTCCGATGTGATTATCAAAAGATTCTAGATTTGTTTTCTGAATAATAGTTACAATCGATTTTTGCTAGAGCTTAGAGATTGGATCTATGTTCTTGAGGAATCCCTCAAGGATTGGATAGGATTGAGGAATCCCTCAACATTTTTTTTGACTATTATTGCCGCGCACATGTGTACATACCTAAATGTTAACCACATTATGTTGTACTTAAAGCAAAGACAATTTAAGAGAACCATGCTCCTAGACAAAATAACCTAACCAAACGTGGGGAATAGGTTAAGGTTGGGAGCACGATATCGATCTATTTCAATTAAATCAATATCATGCAGGACACTCACTGTATTCGGTTTATAGTGCCCCGATTAAATTTATCCTTCGAAACTTTTATGTATTCAAATCGATATTGAATCTCTGTAAGACAAGCAGATAAGATCCGCTTTAAGTGTAAGGACTTTCCGACAAGAAGTTCAGCTCCATCTCAATTTTCGAAAATAGTTTATCCTGATCTGCATAGCTTCCTAAAGGTGATGTTTTGTAACAATTCTAAAACTATCCTTAAAAAGGATTTTTAAAAAGGTACCTTCTTTAGCTCATCTCCATCATATAAACGGACCCGATCCACTGTGATCGATTTTGAATTAAAGAGTAAATGGAAAATGTTTTTGACAAATTTTAAGGTCCATACCTAGCATAGACCACCGCTTACATTCACCTACTGAAGGGTTCACCTACAGTCCATCTCTCTAGTAAACCCTTTTAATCAACAAAATTTCCATTTAATTCCTCTGCGTATTCCCTTATTCCTTCGTCCTTCATCCTTCCCCCATCCCTCGACGGCGAACAATTGATTTCTCTTTCGGAATAGAGTCGCGTGGAATACGCGTGGCATGAGCCGCCAAACAATGGAATCAACAATTTGAATGCATTGCGAGATTTAATAAAAATCTCCTGTCGTCCTCTATCGGAAGAACCCAACACATTCTCAGTTGAGCCTTCTTACACCGGTGTACACCGGCACACACAGGAAGGTGCGATAGAACCCATAAAAAAAAAAAAATCGAATCCTCTCCCCTACGCACAAAACAAAAGCAATGCCATTCACTTCACCCTCGGAGAGCGCGCAACTTTCATCTACCTACGTACGACGACCAGGAACATCGATGGTTTCAATCCAACGGAATGGAATAACATTTTCGAACTTCACATGAATTAATCCTCCAAGAGCAGTACTTAACAAAACGAATCGAGTTTTCATCCTAAAGTGGTCCCCTTGCGCCTCGAACACGTACCAAAACGGGCGACAGCGCACACCAACTCCCAAGAAAAAATCAAAAATTTCGATACGCAGAGAATAAAATGGAAAAACGCGCGAATCGGGCTCGGGTTGCCCTCGAAAAGTGTCCTGGGGTCGTGTTCCGAAAAACATCTGCTCCTGCCATGCCAACGCATCAGTCTTATCCTCGGCATTGTAAACAACACGACTACCATGATTCCTTCACACACACTCGCACTGAATGAAATGAAGGATTTTTGTTTTTTTTTTCAAAAACATTTTGAATGGTCCTTTCTATTATTATTTCGTATCATTAATATGTGCCTCGATCCATCTTGAACGAGGGACAACGATTAATAATATATGTGCACGTATGTACAGTCAGGGTCCGTATTATATAGGAATTGTTCCCTTGGACCGTTCCACCCTATTTTCTATTTACTGTAGTGATTTAATCAAAGCTTATCGACTCTCGGGTGTACTCGCTGAGTGTACGAGGAAATGAAATATCTGCACACAGTGTTGGTCCTTCGTGTATGTTTTAATGCGTGTGGGGGAATTTCGTCCTTTTGTCAATGGGCTAATGGGTGTAGCAAAAAAAAGGGACGTGGTCCTTGAATTTATTGCGAAAACAAAGTGCAAATAGAGGAAATGCAGAACCTGGTACTACACCAAACAACAAACAAAAAAGGCTTAAATCCGGTTATGATAGGTCTGAAGGACCTTTACATACGAGTATACGCATACATAGGAGTATTTCTGAATTTTAATTAGTAACCAGAAATACTATTGGATTCCCCTAATCGCAGGTGCTGGGCTTACTTTTAATTGTATCCATTCGGAGGGGTGGTTTTTGAGTTTGAGTTGTTGCATGTTCTGGACTGCATGTGCTCGTACAAGGCTGATCTAATTGATTAGTGAACCGGTTTTGTTAGACCTCCGCACAGTTGCAGTAACCCTTTTGGTAAAGGTCATAAGTTGCCGAAATTTGTTCGCTGCACCAATTAGTTCGTGGGGTCTTTTTGTCGAATTTACCACTGGTCACTGTCGATCCTTTGACAATTGGGAAGTCATATGGCTGGAAGCGTTTTTGAACTAATTTTTTGGTAAAAATGAACAGTCTGCACAGATTAGAGTCAATTTGGCACTATTTTGGATGAAGGGTGGGTCCTCAACTCAAAAAAAATTGCCCCTAAGGACGTAGGCACGACGAAGCGAGTAAATACAATTTTTTTTGAAGAGATTGAACTGTTTTCTAGCTAAACACGTAATGAATTCAATAAAATAGTTACAGTATTCGAAAATTGCATGTTGGGCTGTAGTTTTGACTCCAAGTATGCCTAAGTTATAGAGAGGAGGTTTTGGTTTAAAAAAGGAGCTACAACTTGGTTACTTATTCCACTGTTTGGAAGCTGGATGGACTGTATCAGTTAGAGTATGTTCTTATCTATCCTCACTTACTTTTTAGAAGACGTACATATGTGTAAGGTGAACCAGGACCCGCACCAACAAGACTCTCCAGGTAGCTCTGTTGTTAACGACCTTTCTCCAGCTATGCACTCTCCTTCAATTGGTGTCCCCATCTACCGACTTATAGTTATTTCGTTTGATCAGATGGAGGGTATATCCTGTCTGATAGTTCCGTGTTGGTCCTCATCGCCATTATACAGTTTTGTAGGAAAACATCCTGGGAATGACAGGGATGCAGAAAAATAGAAAAATTGCGTTGGACTGGTGAGCTAGAGGTTTGTGTACCAAGCAACACATTTTCATGGATCCATCCCTTACAAGCGTCTCACAAACATACCGAAGTGCTTTCGACTCTATGCTCCTGCATGTAGACGTGCTAGGAACCCCACCTAGTGGTCACTGTGGGACCACCAGTTAAGGTTTGAGTGTCGCATGTTTAATATTTTCTCTCTTCTTCTTCAGTTGACAGTGCTAGTAGATTGCATAGCATCATACACCTGATAACTTCACAGTCTTAGTACTCCTAGTCTTTCATTGTAGCAAACCTACATCTCATCAGGCTTTTTGAGATCATTTGGTCGTTAATTACTCTTTTCAAGATGTTTCTAGCCTTTGTGTAGTTTTGACATTCCATCACCAACTGCTTTGCGTTCTGGATCTGCCACTCCGCTCTTTCAGCTCCCATGGTTGTACTTTTGTCATAATGCTCGTAGGTACCATAGACTTCTTCGCTTCTAGATCCGTTGCTACAGTTCTAAGGGCGCAACATACCCTTAAAGATGCAGTTTAATCCATCGAGATCATCCTTCTAATGTACGACTTGTTACGACTTATTACGTCTTTTACACCCATATTGGGTTGCGTAGGATAGTATCGGTTTGCTCTGACTTAAAAGACGATTTCTAAGCAGCTGTCTTGGTCCTCCTATATTTGGCATTAATCTACATAATAGCGCTTTCGCCTGCATACGTGGGGTCTCTTAAACTCAGTCTATTGTCCAGGAGGGCTCTCCGATATTTGAAGCACGGTTGGACTCATGTGTTCACGAAGCTGTCAGGTTACTCGTACTTATGAGAATGGCTTCGGTTTTGTATTCCGCTAGTTCCCATCCTAATGTTTGTTGTTTGACTGAAGGCCTTACTTCCTCTAGTTTTTTGGCCACTACTGCAAGTGCAACATATCATCTACATACATATATCCAATCTACCCTCTACTACCTACTACCCTCTACTTCCACGTTCTTAGTATGCCATCGTGCATTATATTTTATTTCAAGACCGACGCTTGAGGAACTATTCCCGGTATCTAGCACTCCTTTAGTCCCTCTTTCGTGGCATCATAGAGGGTTGTATCTTGGAAGTAAGTTATTAAAGGTAGTAGATACTTTAGGGCTCTTACTACACAACTCCAGTCGGCTGAATTGAAAGGATTCTCAACGTCATGTATCAACGAGAGCACAATAATTTCTTCCGGGGCTATGTCGCACACAGCTTTTATTACATGAAGGATCTTTCTTTTTTCTTGAGTTCGAGCTGTCGGTTGTATAGCCCGGAGTCCGCTTCCATATATCTTGTTCGTGTAATTTTCTCTGGCACTTGCCCCAATGTATTTAGCATGTATAGAGACCTATACGATGACGATTGTTCAGGTGGTTTATCGTCCTTTGGTATGTGAACTAGACGTGGTTCTTTCCCTTGTGGCCGGAATTTACATTCCGTAAGGCATATCGCACTACGATCCTATTAATTCCATAGTACTCTCATCTCTGATTGTTTAGTGTGCAGTTCCTCAGACTCCAGTAATAGCTCGAATCTAGAAGACACGTGTCTTAACTCTAATATCCTTCATGATTCCACCGACACGAAGCCATCTATCTTTAGGTTAGAAATCACTATTTTGACCCACTTTTCGTATTCAGAGTCTTGACCATTTCCCAATGTTTTCTGGAAAGGACACTGTTTCGACTTTTTTATGCTTTTGACGGAACTTCACAGGGACATATGCGTCCACAAACTCGTCGTTGTAAATCAGTTCTTGAGAAATTATTCATAACCTAATCTAAGCTGTTTTTGTCTCCTTAAAAAGTACTAAGGGTTCTTTCCTATAGTACTCCATTTATTCTGTTATTACCTCACTGCCTTGGTCTTAACTTTTTGCCAATCCAGGCAATTTAAACTGAAGTCCTCTTAAACAGAAATAATTCCCAAATAAATCGACCATAAACCAACCAAAGTGCAGCAAAAGGAACCAATTATTGCTGCTCTCCATTGAGAACCCATTCGATTGCAATTTATTGCAAAAAACGATTCCACAATACACTCACCAATGAGGTCATGAAAAAGAAAGAAAAAATTGGCAAATCACTTTCCCACCAGAACGTCCAAAACCACAGCAGTTTTCTCAAAAACTCAAAAAAACCACCACTCCACTCAAGATGTCTTCAAATAACAAAAGCGCCGTGAACCAATTAAGTCGGCAAATCAAGTGAACTATCTAAGAAGGTTCAGCCATTGCTCTTCAAAGTGAATAGAAAGGATTGCAGGGATTCAGAAAAAAGAAAAAAAAAAATGGTCGGATAAAGATTGCACACACAGATACACCCAGACATACTGGGTAATGGTAAAGAAAAGTATATTTCTTCTCAAGGATTACAAACCCACAAAACATGTCAAAGGACGATGACAGACAGGCAAACATTATGGAAACCCCTTTCCATCTAATGGACGATCACAATATGCCTGTGTGTGATGCCATCAGGAAAAACAGGATTTCATCCATTTCTATTTGCAAAAACTTGTTCCACATACATATGTATGTATAGAATGTGATGATTTGCAGGTTTCCATAGATCCTTTCTTCCTTCTTAATCCATGATTGGAGGATTGAATCCGTTCATGTAATATCTCTCACCCCTACTACTACCCCGATCGAGATGATCAGTCATCTACTCGTAGAGCTGGTAAAAAGGGTTTCGTATATACAATTTATGGAATCCCATTGTTTTCAAAAAAAAAACGACCTATTTCATCCTTTACGTGTCAGAAGTCCTTTCGAAATTTCTATTTCCTATTTCGTAATCCTCCGTCATCGCATTCCCAATGGGGAATTTCTCTCTCTTCTTTATCATCCTGCAATCGAGGGAATTTTTTTTTGCTTTCCTGTAAATCATAATCACGTATGTAGTCCTTAATCTCTTTAAATTTAAAATATTGCACGGACGTTTATCCTGGATTTCGTTTTCTTATTCTTTGCGAAATTCTTGTTAACTTTGAGTTTTTTTTCACTATTTTCTAGGATACACTGTAACGTGTTGTTTGGATTGCTGGCTATTGTCCTGGTTACATGTTCTTGTGGTCAGAGTAAACATTGAGTTATGGAAACAATGAGGAAAAAGGACGAAAACGATCAAGAATCAATTTATTTGCGCAATTTCATTTCGCCTGAGAAAAAAAAAAATACAAAGATTCCAGTAAAGTACACATCCTTACTCCTCAAGGAATTTTCTTACAATCGTACGAAAAAAAATATATCGAACATACATATATGAAATCCTTAGAGTCCACATCCATTGAATTTCCTCAGAGAAAAGTAAACATAAATAATCATGCTAACAATGTCAGTTGATTTTCCTCCTGACAGCAACCGAATGGTTCGTTGTGCTAATATTATCCTTGCACAGACAATGGCACAGTATGTGGGTATTATAAAATCCTTATGATATAGAAGCGGGGCGAAGGAATACACTTAATTCAATTTTTTAACCTTGTTAGTGAAAAATAGAGACAACGGTTCTCAATGCCAAACAATGAGGTTTTTCTCGCACAAGTGTAAACATTGCGAGTAAAGGATATTTTTGTCAAAAGAAATGCATTCTTGAATCAAGGATTCGTGAAAAGAAATTCAATTTGGAAGGAGGAGTGAGAAAATATTTCATTGCTCGATGAATGGGCAAACACGTGAAATCAAAAGTCCTTGTTTGGGGGCACACAATGCGCACAGGAACAAACAAACTGGACACTCTTTTGAATTACACAAAAAATGAACTCCTACTGAATGAATTCAAAATCAGAGAGTAATGGACTGAAAGATAAAATTTGAACAATTGCTGCTGATGTGTAGGTATGCAATCAGGCAGAGCTATAAAAAAATATGATGTTTGAACAAGGATGCAGCTATGCAGGCCTGGTTTACAATGCATTCAGTTAGGAATATTGCTATGTCCATTTTCCCCATTTTGTTGCCAACATATTGTCATTATTAAGAGAAGTAGTACAGACTTAATCAGTCAGCATCAGCGTCTACATCCTCGTCATAAGTTGCTGACATCGATACATGCATTCGCTTAATCAAGGAGCCATTAGAGTCAAATGTCATTTAAATGTCAACGTAATGTTCCTATCCCACTGTTAACAACCCAGAAACAAAGATAATAACCATCGAACCCTGGAATGGAACGTGGAATGTCAGAATCTTCCACAAGCAGAGGTCCTACACTGCTAAATGCAGATGTCCTCGCCATCCAATAACTGTGTAGAGTCACAGTCGGTGCTGAGAATATGGAAAGATTTCTTCTGCAGACTGTATAACAGCGACGAGGACAAACATCCTGTAGATGTCAAGCAGAGTCACCATTCCGCGTAGATGATGATAGCCAAAATTTCCTTCCACCTGACCACCAAAACTCACTCTCACCCTGGTGGTCTACAGGCCAAATTGTTAAAAGTAGCTGGAAATGACTTGGTAGAGAACATACACAAACTCATCTGTAAAACTTGGTCAAATAAGTGTATGCCTAATGAAAATAATCTCAGCATCTTCTGTCCGATCCACAAGAAAGGAGGTCCCCTCAATTGGGTCAATTACGGAGGAATTAATCTGCGAATAAGATACTATCTGTCATACTGTGGGAAGGCCCCAATCAGAGTGGGTTTAGGCCAGGATCACAGTCGATCACATTTTCACACTTCGATATGAAAAAAATCCAAATAAGTTCAAATCGATATCTACCGCCGTTTTATCGATTTCAGGACGGCATATGACAGGATCTATAGAGACGAACCGTACAGAGTCATGTCTAGCTTTGACATACAACTGCAAACTTGTTCGCCTGTGCAGGAGGACGATAGAGTACGCTCGCTACTTTGTCAAGGTCGGCAACAAGCTCACCTAAGCCTTTGAAATAAAAAAGGACAAAGTGAATACAAAAATCTGTGGAACTACTAGCGTATGCCGACGATATTGGCATCATTGGCAGAGTACAGCGAGCTGTCAATTGTGGATAGTATTGAAACGGAAGCTGCAAAATGAGTCTGGTAAATGAGGCATATGCTCTCAACAAGTAGTCAACACACAACATTGGTGAATTAGGTTGAACGTCATTAGGTCTGGTATGAATTTTGACAGTGACATCTCAGCAAAAATTTATCGAAGAATAACTTTTGCCAATTGCTGTTGTTTTAAACCAAAAAGGGAAGGGAATGGGGCCCTATTTTGAACAACTATAAGACCCTGATTATCCCGGTCCTGTTTTATGGCGCTGTAGCTTGAACTCTATCTAAACTGTTAAAGGTTGGTTCCATTTGCGTTGACGAGTTTTGAAAGAAGAGATTCGACGACGAACTCTTTGAGCTGTACAGGGACATCGACCTAGTCAAAAGAGTTTCGCAGTCGGTTAAGACTGCTAGGACATGTTGAAATGGATACAAATGCTCCGACTCATAGACTCTTCGAATCCCATCGTAATAGGGGCAGACCTTGTCATATGTAGGTAACGCTCATAAGAAAAAGGAAACATCAATTCAGTTGGAATGCGGAACTGGAAGCAGTTAGGTAAGGACCGGGTTAAGTAAAGAAGCTTGTTAGTGACAATTTGAATAGAGCGATCTTTCAATCCATAGGCATCAAAGATGACTTGGTAAGCACCGTACATTAATTCATCTTACAGATTTTGTCAGTCTTCTGTAGATCTTGTCTTCCATATTCTAACAGCCCCTGAAACCCTTCTTGAACCTTTCTCGGTGAGGTTTCAGGCCAGGAAAGTACGGAATCGATCAAATTTGTACTTCCGTAAATTTTGATGTGCTATGATGGATGGAAAGTCCTTCCTTCCTGCACTATTTGTAATGCTAAAGTATAGCTTGGTACTTGTGATAAATAAATAAATACTTGGAGCAACAGGTCGATGGGACCCAAGGCCTAGCTTCTCATAACTATTCGTGTTGTGCGTGTTATATTCTTTACACGAATGGAAGGGGCCTACTGTTTAATGCCGTGTCCGAAGGGCAATTTGTTATTTGAGAAGCTTTCTCGAGACAGTTGTGTACTCTCGGATGTTTGTCAGACGATCGCGAGAGGTGAAGCCGTGAAAAAACTTTTAGGTGTTCCCCGACTGGGATTCGATCTCGAACCCCTTGCTCCATAGTCCAACGCACTAACCACTGAGCCACTTGTGATACCGATGCAGGTAATTTTCTGAAACCTCTGAAGCTTAGTTGCAAGAGCCCAAGTTCTGCCGTAGAGGCGTCTACTAATCCCTAGTGGCATACTCTAGGGTGAACTTGATATGAGAATTCTATAAAAGCTGTTTATCCTTAGCCAAGTCATTCGGATAACCAGCAGCAACGTATCCTGAACTTTTAAGATCGACTAGACGATTGTCGATAATTAGCGATCGCAGAAGGGGAGAAAGGACTCGTCCTTGGGGTCAATCCTTAACTACGGTCATAGATACTGACACTTCTCCATAGAACTCCACAGGAGCATGTAATCTAATAATTCACCTTTCAATTATGGTCCTAATCTTTCTTTTGGTTTGTAGAATTCTCTATACTCAATTGTCCTTGGTGTTGACCCGTAGGCAGTGTTATGTAAAGCGGCTTCAATGTCAAGGAAAGGTACTCAGAGCTTGCGAATGAATTTTCATGTTCTTCACAAAATAATGGGGAACACATTCCCTAGATTGAAACACTTGATGATTGGGACAGCTTTCAGTCAGCTTCCTGGTTTGTTCAACCAGGTCCAACGATGATGATCTCAGTAACAATAAACTAGTTATCTCTGATTTCTTGTGTAACTCTGCCAAAGATCAGTACCCAAAGTTACAGGGAATAATTATCTAGGATATGTATGGAGGCATTCCATAAATTTCCTTTGACTGCGCTCTGGAATCCTTAAACAAACAAATGACCTTCCTTGCAAAAAAAAAGGATATTTTATGTTGACAAATAGCTCTTATCTTGATCGCTACCATGCACTTGTTTGGTCAACGGGACAATTTCCATTGAAGAGAACCGGCGCAAATGGTCTACAAAAGCGGTAAAACACAAAAGGACGAAAGCCATTACAAACAAAAAACAATGAAATTGCCTTCAAACACCAAGGATCCTTTTGTTTTTGCGTACCGGTTGCAGTTAGGTAGGTAATTCATGATAGGGAAGCGAGTTCCATGCTTTTGTTTACCTTCACAGGGAAGTTCCCATAAAGTATTTTAAATTAAGGATATTCGATACGAAAAAGATTTTTACTTCACCATCCAAACGGAACTAACATCGATTTAAAGCGGAAATATTCATTTGTCAATCCGTTAATTGCTTAGGAATTTCCGCTAAATTTCCCAGGATTTCTGCTTATTTCTCAGTTTTATTCTCGGGTTTTAATGATACTTGTATTTAGCAATTGAGAAGGTAATCAAATACGGGAGGGATACAAAAAAGGACATCTGAACACCACATGGCACCTGCAGTTTGTTTATTGCAAGAGACTTGTGCTACAACAGGTTCTTGTCTGGCTGGCGCCAGTCGGGTAGGCAAATCCAATTGCTTGCGACAATATTTTTCATGTCCTTTGTACAAGTGCGGTTGATAAGGAACTCGAGAGGACAACATACCAAATTAGATAGTATGGATACGAGTATCATTTAGTTCGGTACTCCTGACTGCTAAGGCATGCTGCGCAGAGATACTACAAACTGCTGTGATTATAGGTCAATTACTATGGTAGCACTTCGGCATGTGGCGTTGGTAATAAGCATTCGAGTTCGTAGAAACAACAGTCGGTTTTTTGTATTAGTTTCTTTTATTTTCTGATAAGGACTTCAGGAGATAAGTGACAGGTTAAAGAAGTGTGTTATTTATTAGTCAAACTTGAAGATATGAAACAGTTGGATTGTATTCTACAGAAGATCTTCAGAAGTAGCTACATACATACATGAATATTCCAAGGATCCTATCGCTGATCTCTTGTAGTGGATATCAAAGGAATTTTGGACTAAAGTTACAATGGATAATGCAACGTGTGAGAGCTTATACTCATTTGCACATGGCAGGATAACTTACTTCCCGTTCTTCTGGTTCACATTTAGAGCTTGCTAAGGGTCATATGGGAATGGTAGCTTAGGTGTTCAATTAGCCAAAAATTTGTAAAAGAAAGCAGTCATCATAAATGGATAACAAAATCGTCACGAAAGTGTGGTTGTTGGCTCAGTAGATATCCAGAAAAAAAGGCAATTTAAAGTTCTAATATATTTGCTTTCAAAGCGATATTGTTGAAACAAAGATGCTTTTCTTCTGACAGAACTGTACGGAACCAAATCAAAAGAAGAAGGTTTAAGAGGAGAACTTTGCAAGTAACTTTCGTAGGTATCACTCGCAGGCTCTACATTCTATTTGAATGCAAAGAATTCGTTGTCTGGAGTAGTAACGTTGGTTTTCAATAAGGACATAACAATTTTGTATTTAATTAAAATACAGAGTACTTGACACACCGGGGTGAAATTCATTTCAGCTATAGTATACATACTAAATATAAGTATGAAATTCTTTCAATCCTACTTTCAACAGCTCTTACACACATATCGGTCTGAATGTTGTTCGTTTGTTGGGATATATGAAGGACTTAGCGTAACCCCATAAAAGGAAATCTATCGCTGTTAAATCGAATGAGCGAGGTAGCCATTCGACTGGACCATTACACAATTCCCGAACTTTCCCTTCAGGAGATTAATTGTCTGCCCAGTTAGCTGTGTGGCATGTGGCACCATCTTGTTGAAACCACATATCACCGATTTCCAGTTCATACAATGCTGGCTAAAAATAGTCTTCCAACATGCAACGATAGCAAGTTAAATTGACGGTAGAGTGCAATCGGACAAGTTTTGGCCCATCATATGATCCAGAAGCTTCTTGCGAGGAGGTAGGTCAAAATCTTTCTGCACAATTTGCCATAATGTGAACTAGAAGGCTCTCTAATCGTGTGAATCGCGAAAAATCAACTGATTTGGCTCTTTTTGAACTCAAGTTGTGATATTTTTGGTAGTTCGAGCGGTGCGTTGTCTCACAGGGACAGGAGTATTCAATAGTGAATATGTTGACTTAATTTGATTCACTATAGCACGCACAACCTGGCTGGTAGGACGATTTTAAAGACTCAGAATTATAGTAAGTGCTCTTAAAGCTGCGACCATCGATTCAGAATTTCGGTACTAATTTTCAAACATTGTTCATTCATGCTTCATCATAGTAAAAATATAAACCTTTACTGATATTTGGACATTAATATATCATAAAAATAGTTTAAGAGTGGCTTTATAATAAAATACACGATTGTTATGCCCCTATTGAAAAACTGCTTATTTTGCAGAGCACAGTGTAGAGAACTATTCAAATAGAATATGGGATAGCAATTCATCAGTACTGTTTCCCTATGGCCACATAGTCAGAGTAAGTATTAGCTTCTCTGTGCGAAGGTCCTTTCATAATTTGGGGTAATATTCCAACCATAAAAGTCATAGCTAATTTTTCATCTCCTTTCGTAGCGCCTTATACCGCATATTTCCACTTCACTGTTCCCAGCAGCATATATCTTACCTACACTTAGCTCCAAGTTTTTTTCTGTATTGAATCTGTATGTCACAGACTTTCTCCTTCAAGAATATCTAGGCGAACTGACCAATATATCCTTTTAACCAAATTAACGTAATAGGTATTATAATTCAACTCAAGCTCAAAGGGAATGTATGTATGTGGCCAGCCAATTTCTTGTTTGCCATTTTTTTTCTTAAAATTCGAAAGCCCACCACAGATTTAAATTTAATATTTATCGATCAATTAATTTTTAACACTAACATTACTGCAGGCAATGAATGTGTCATCGGCGAGGATTCAAAAACGTGTTACTACCATAAATTCTGGACTTTGATGAAATTAACGTTTATTACCACTTAAGTACACAATTCACGCCATACGATGTTACCCCATAATTACCAAAAATTTATAAATTAACTACCGATTGCAATAATTTCACAGTCATACCGAAATTATAGTGCTTTTTTTATAACTATTAATGCTGCTTACAACAGTTATGAACATACCGGCCCAATGCTCATTTACGATCTTTCAGTAGCCGAATAAATTAAGATATTGCACTGCAAAAGAATAAAAAAAAAAACAGAATGAATTAATGTCAGTTATTTACAATATAATTGGTGGTACTTACATAAATTTATTGATCTTAAATATGTAAATTTAATCCTTGTGTATTTTATTATGGTGTGGAGTTATACCATTGTCCTCCTTTCGAAGTGAGAGTAGTTAAACAGCAAACCTCTTGTGTGCGGAGGAACCAAATCTTCTAAGAATTATCGAACTTAAGATACAGGATCTTGCAAAAGTGGCTCAGTCGAACACTTTGTTCAATAAATCAACAACTTCCGCCAAAGCAAGTACGATTATGTATTACCAAAAAAATACAAAATCGATTTAAAAGGAAGTAAAAATAAATACATATCTCTTCCGGTCCAACTTGATCTACTTTATTTCAAGAATCAAAGTCAATGTTACATATAAATTTACACTCCCATCCGTGTACGTACCAATACAATGTCTGCGATTCCTTCCTTGGATCCATTGAAGGTCCATTCACTTCCCGTTAACATCAATCTTGAGTCAGCCAACAAAAACGAAAGAACAAAATTCGATCCCACGTTGCCTTGCCTTCCACCAACTATACGCATGTTTTACGTGGAGTATCCCCAGCACCTAGTCGGTCGAAGAACACAATAAGAAAAAAGAAAAAAACGAGATGATAAACTGCAAACCAAACAACATGGCCCGCAGGACAATTATGATATTTCATTGTAAAGTATATGGGGCTCAGAGTGTTATTAGCAATAGGCTGTAATATTTTTTCGATATGTTGTTATCTAGAAGGATGTACGGCTTGGTTGGGGTCAGTGGAACAGAATCGAACCAACAGGCGATGTGGGTCTTTGCGCGAAAACTCGCTTGGCTACGAGTGCAAATGAAGCCTTCATGGGGATGGTTGTACTTTTCCAAAATTCAAAATGAATTATTATTGATTTGGTGTGGAGGGACGTTCACATTGGTTTTGGTTCAGTGGCAGAATAAAAGTGTTAAGTCTTGCGAGGGGGTAAGATCGCCGAGCAGTTCGCAGGTCAACTCTTTTGTTTTCATGTCGATTAGTGCTTCGGAAGATTTTTTTTTGTTCTTAGGAAGACAATAAGGTAAAATAAGTTAACCATTTGGGATCGAAACTATGGTATTTCTAAGGGTTTTCAATGTGCGTGACATGATCTCACTGAGTACTGATTTATTTGCAAAACTAATGTCAATGACTGAGTGGTTACCATTCTTGAGAGTTTATTAGTATGAGAGGGACTGCTTCTAACAGGGCTTAGCTCCTCACCTTATCGATTATCACTTCCTATTTCATAACAAAAATGTAAAAAAAAATACCACACATGAAACTGATTAGTCATTCGGCATTATTGAGTCATTAGGTTCTGTCGGCGCGCGCGCTTTAATGATGATGCTGTTTCCAAAATCCCCTTATCCGCTTTTTATTGCAAGGGTGGTCCCGTAAAAAACCGACAATCTCATCAGCGGATGGTCATTTCTCTTCGTCCTAATGAGAAAAATCCCTAATTGAAATATATTTAGAAAGTCTGCTATCAGAAAAAGGTGATTTTTATTTTCACTTCCTTTTGGGATGCGACTAATTTTTTAGCAGTTATCATTCACCTTTTCAGACTCCGCCACTATCAGGAAAACTAATATTATTCGATTTTTCGGTGCGTTTGTTGGACAACTGCCGACTTAGGCATACCAGAAGGATGATGTAGCGAATTACATTAGTCATTTACTTTCATCGGTTAACCAGTAGCTCGAGGATAAACAGGTTGTCTTTTGAATGAAAAAAGGCAAAAAAAAAATTAAAAACCCATGAGTTGAGAAGAGGAAAGATTGTGATGATATAGGAGAAAGGTAACCATAAAACGGATCTCCTGTGGTGTCTTCATTTGTTATTTACAACAGAATATTCTTTTTAATTAGCCCATGGAGCACACACTCAGTGTAAGGCTACTAATTTCGATTTTCAGTTTTTCGTTGCTATCCTTCTGTTTTTTTTGTGTCTTGTCGATGAACAAATTGAAACATGGTTCTGAGTTGTGGGACATTTATAGTCCTGGTTTTTATTTATTGCATTAGAGGGCTACCTAGTGGTGCATCCTCCTTTAAATGAAATCCTTTTTCGTTTTATCCCTTTTTTTTTGATTATATTCCGTTGGTATGAAAAAATGTCGACATGGAACATAAATGTTGACTTAACACTAAAAGGAGTTGACAACACTTCTGTAGCACCACCTACCGCAGTGGGGGTCGACTGGTATGAAGATATCATCTTGAGTTTCATTTGGTTTTATAAGATTCTAAGTGATGACATCGCAAGATATCTGATTTTATTGCGTCTGTCGTGACTGTTCGCTGGAATGTGGCATAACTTTGGTGTATTTTGTTGGGTGTAGTCGATATTTATTGTTTCAGTGATCTGATTTTTATAAAAATCAAGGCGGTGTAAGGCGGCTTATTAAATAATAAATCAGTGAGAGGGCATAAAAGTAGGTTGGACTGTCAGGAAGCGTAACATTATAGCAGTTAACATGTCATGTTTTGGGTAAATATTGAAATACCAAAGGTACTCCATGAAATCTCGGTTCTTTGCAAGTGGACTGCGATTTCGATTCGATAAGAGATCATATGTAGTTAACAATAAAATGGATGAAGTTTTCTTTTCAATCGGACTTACTATGTATTATTATAGCCTAGTGGAGTAACTTAACCGTCTGTAATTGAAGCTCGGAGTTGAGATCTGCATCTAAAACCCTGCATTCATAGTGCAGAGTCATATCATAGAACATATGTCTCTATTAGGCGGTGAATAGTACATAGCTTATAACTAAAAGAGAGATTATAACTGAAGGTGTATAGCTCCCTTGTTTATGGTATGAATGGCAGTAGGTTAATATGCCTTCTAAGGCGAACTCTGGATAACGAGAGTGATGCTGATTTCAAAGCAAGTATCGCAAAGGATGTAGACTCTAAAAACCGACCATACATTCTCTATTATCTGGTAGAGTTGTCAAAGCTGGTCTTGCCTCTGTATAGCTTGTATTCGTAAATGCCTACTTAAAAGGCTTGAAATTCCCTACTATCTACGTATGCAGATATGGGGATCTTGGATTGAAAATTCCTTAGTTTTTTCATGATTTGTTACCAGCAGACTTCCATTTTTGAGGATCGAACAGGCAATTCTGAGGTTCTATTCATCTGATTTATCAAACCATCCTCCTTTGGTGTGACTAGTCTTGCAGTCAGGCCATCTGTTTCATCAGCCATGTATATGGAACTTCAGATGGTTGAGATGACTTTTCCATTTTCTCGCGCTTCTTTTTTATCTTTTTCTAAGAAAAGTCCAAGAACGCTGTATTCAAACTTTTTCTCTCTCAAGCTGTGATCCTTCTCTTCAGTGCCGCTTTGCTAACTCCTTCTTCGTTAACGCAGGTTTTGTTGTAAATATTTAAAGAAACTTAACACATCAAACCTCTTGACCTCTTGAAAGTTTAAGGAACAATCACACATAAAGCTTGGGCCATACTTGCGTGTTTTGTCGAGAAGTTCTTAGACGTTTCCTTATCTCCACTGTGGGAAGCACACCTATTCGAACTTTTGTGTTTAACAACAAATATTGCAGTTTCTCAGGCCCTTTTTCGCTGCCCTGGACCCATGCTCTTCTGAGATAAAAATAATGTCTGCCTTGCATCACCTCTGATGATTGTTCGTTCCTATCATTCCACCTGCGATCATTTTAAAGTTTGCTGGGATCTCATCAGTTAATAAAATCCATATCTGCAGACTCTGGTTGTCCCGTAACTACATTTTTGTAAGACCTTGGTTCTGTCTTAAAATATTCTCGTTGAGTCCGGCAGTCTGGCAGTGGAGCACACTGTCTTTGAACCTTTTCCTAGACAAAAAGACCTATGAGACCTATGAGACGTTCAAATCAGGCCAACAGAAGATGTTGCGTTTGGTAAACCGTTCAGAAGCTAGTTCAAATAACCTTGTTTCGGCCCGTCTATTCTCCCGTTGCTCAAAGTGAGCACCATTTGTCCATGCTCTACCTTTCAGCCGAATACCACTTAAATTAACTTCTCTAAGCGTGCAACCTTTTCGCATTAAGAGTCCACATGTGATGCACACTCAGGAATACACCACTTGAAACTGGTAGTATGCCGAACCCAAGACAACCTCAAAAGATAAGTTATACGTTCATAACCAATCTTCCGCCGCCAATTATTATTACCAATTAATTTGCCACAAACTGCACCGCTTCCAAGCGCATCTTTAAAAACCCATAACAGAATATTACGCACTAATTACACTTGCAACCGGTTTTCAGTATTCCGTATCCCTCCCAACATTAGTTCGTAAACATTTCATAATTTCCAGCAGCACTAAGCCGCGGATTAGTGTGCCTTCTAGGAATTAAGTCATAAAATAAACTCTAACCACCTGGAATGTGCCGCACATACATATGCGGTCGTGGACGCACTCGGGATAAATTATTTTTATGACACCGAAAGGGCCAACGAGGTGAGCATTGGCACTGTTTTTGAAATTGCTACAATTAGGCCCGCTCTGCGAACATTGCCCACAAGCTAAACATTGTATGGAATTTAATGAATTTATTGCCCTTAAAACTAACGATGCCAATAAGAGGAGGCATCCCACAAATGAGCCCCTTATTTGGCAAAGCGGCAGAGTTTTTACCGCATACCCCGGATGCATGAGTTTGAAGGGCTACGGCAGGACAAGAACTGCACATCTTTGAGATATTTAAATTGTGGTTCACCTAATTTTTATCGTAACCACAGCCACCAGGCACACAACTCATCCGTTGGGTTATCATACAAGCTGACATGTTGATGTGCACGTCGGAGCCTCTTGGTGGATTCGAAGTGAACTTTTTTTGCGATGGCCAGCGGCGCTTAGTGACAATTGCGACCACCCATCCTGATGTCCTTTATAGAGCAATTTACGGGGAAGACTAATGTCAGGGTGGCCCATTACAAGACTTGCGACACAGGACCAACGAAGATAGCAACTGGAATTTGGTACTTAATGAGAGCTTGTTCAAACATTGGTCGTTTAAATAATGTCTTGGTTATGTGGTAATAGTTACTTTGTAGATAACATACTTTGGAGGGAATATGAAGACCAAACATATTCCTAATATGTGCTCACGATAAGATTGGCATTTGCAATAGTAACTCAAGTGATTCTATGGTTCGGGTGCACCTGGGTCAAGCAAGAAAAAGTCTCTTGATCCATCGCAAATGCAATATCGGTGCATGTCTCCTCTTCCTTGGCGTTTGGGGTCAAATGGATGAAATTGAACAAAAAACTTAACCAAAAAACGTTTAGAGGATGATCTAGACTGTGGTGCATTCACCTCCCCGCTATTTATCATTTTGGAAGAAATGAGGTGTACCAGGGTCAGGCAAGAAAAATTCTCCTGATCTATCGCAAATGCAATATCGTTGCATATCTCTTCTCCTTTGGCGTTTTGGGTCAAATGGATGAAATTGAACAAAAAACTTAACCAAAAAAAGTTAAGAGGATGATCTAGACTTTGGTGCATTCACCTCCCCGCTATTTATTATTTTGGAAGAAATGAGGTTCACCAGGGTCAAGCAAGAAAAAGTCTCTTGATCCATCGCAAATGCAATATCGTTGCATATCTCTTCTCCCTTGGCGTTTTGGGTCAAATGGATGAAATTGAACAAAAAACTTAACCAAAAAACGTTAAGAGGATGATCTAGACTTTGGTGCATTCACCTCCCCGCTATTTATTATTTTGGAAGAAATGAGGTTCACCAGGGTCAAGCAAGAAAAAGTCTCTTGATCCATCGCAAATGCAATATCGTTGCATATCTCTTCTCCCTTGGCGTTTTGGGTCAAATGGATGAAATTGAACAAAAAACTTAACCAAAAAACGTTTAGAGGATGATCTAGACTGTGGTGCATTCACCTCCCCGCTATTTATCATTTTGGAAGAAATGAGGTGTACCAGGGTCAGGCAAGAAAAATTCTCCTGATCTATCGCAAATGCAATATCGTTGCATATCTCTTCTCCTTTGGCGTTTTGGGTCAAATGGATGAAATTGAACAAAAAACTTAACCAAAAAACGTTTAGAGGATGATCTAGACTGTGGTGCATTCACCTCCCCGCTATTTATCATTTTGGAAGAAATGAGGTGTACCAGGGTCAGGCAAGAAAAATTCTCCTGATCTATCGCAAATGCAATATCGTTGCATATCTCTTCTCCTTTGGCGTTTTGGGTCAAATGGATGAAATTGAACAAAAAATTAACCAAAAAACGTTAAGAGGATGATCTAGACTTTGGTGCATTCACCTCCCCGCTATTTATTATTTTGGAAGAAATGAGGTTCACCAGGGTCAAGCAAGAAAAAGTCTCTTGATCCATCGCAAATGCAATATCGTTGCATATCTCTTCTCCCTTGGCGTTTTGGGTCAAATGGATGAAATTGAACAAAAAATTAACCAAAAAACGTTAAGAGGATGATCTAGACTTTGGTGCATTCACCTCCCCGCTATTTATTATTTTGGAAGAAATGAGGTTCACCAGGGTCAAGCAAGAAAAAGTCTCTTGATCCATCGCAAATGCAATATCGTTGCATATCTCTTCTCCCTTGGCGTTTTGGGTCAAATGGATGAAATTGAACAAAAAACTTAACCAAAAAACGTTTAGAGGATGATCTAGACTGTGGTGCATTCACCTCCCCGCTATTTATCATTTTGGAAGAAATGAGGTGTACCAGGGTCAGGCAAGAAAAATTCTCCTGATCTATCGCAAATGCAATATCGTTGCATATCTCTTCTCCTTTGGCGTTTTGGGTCAAATGGATGAAATTGAACAAAAAACTTAACCAAAAAACGTTTAGAGGATGATCTAGACTGTGGTGCATTCACCTCCCCGCTATTTATCATTTTGGAAGAAATGAGGTGTACCAGGGTCAGGCAAGAAAAATTCTCCTGATCTATCGCAAATGCAATATCGTTGCATATCTCTTCTCCTTTGGCGTTTTGGGTCAAATGGATGAAATTGAACAAAAAACTTAACCAAAAAAAGTTAAGAGGATGATCTAGACTTTGGTGCATTCACCTCCCCGCTATTTATTATTTTGGAAGAAATGAGGTTCACCAGGGTCAAGCAAGAAAAAGTCTCTTGATCCATCGCAAATGCAATATCGTTGCATATCTCTTCTCCCTTGGCGTTTTGGGTCAAATGGATGAAATTGAACAAAAAACTTAACCAAAAAACGTTAAGAGGATGATCTAGACTTTGGTGCATTCACCTCCCCGCTATTTATTATTTTGGAAGAAATGAGGTTCACCAGGGTCAAGCAAGAAAAAGTCTCTTGATCCATCGCAAATGCAATATCGTTGCATATCTCTTCTCCCTTGGCGTTTTGGGTCAAATGGATGAAATTGAACAAAAAACTTAACCAAAAAACGTTTAGAGGATGATCTAGACTGTGGTGCATTCACCTCCCCGCTATTTATCATTTTGGAAGAAATGAGGTGTACCAGGGTCAGGCAAGAAAAATTCTCCTGATCTATCGCAAATGCAATATCGTTGCATATCTCTTCTCCTTTGGCGTTTTGGGTCAAATGGATGAAATTGAACAAAAAAATTAACCAAAAAACGTTAAGAGGATGATCTAGACTTTGGTGCATTCACCTCCCCGCTATTTATCATTTTGGAAGAAATGAGGTGTACCAGGGTCAGGCAAGAAAAATTCTCCTGATCTATCGCAAATGCAATATCGTTGCATATCTCTTCTCCTTTGGCGTTTTGGGTCAAATGGATGAAATTGAACAAAAAACTTAACCAAAAAACGTTTAGAGGATGATCTAGACTGTGGTGCATTCACCTCCCCGCTATTTATCATTTTGGAAGAAATGAGGTGTACCAGGGTCAGGCAAGAAAAATTCTCCTGATCTATCGCAAATGCAATATCGTTGCATATCTCTTCTCCTTTGGCGTTTTGGGTCAAATGGATGAAATTGAACAAAAAACTTAACCAAAAAACGTTTAGAGGATGATCTAGACTGTGGTGCATTCACCTCCCCGCTATTTATCATTTTGGAAGAAATGAGGTGTACCAGGGTCAGGCAAGAAAAATTCTCCTGATCTATCGCAAATGCAATATCGTTGCATATCTCTTCTCCTTTGGCGTTTTGGGTCAAATGGATGAAATTGAACAAAAAACTTAACCAAAAAACGTTAAGAGGATGATCTAGACTTTGGTGCATTCACCTCCCCGCTATTTATTATTTTGGAAGAAATGAGGTTCACCAGGGTCAAGCAAGAAAAAGTCTCTTGATCCATCGCAAATGCAATATCGTTGCATATCTCTTCTCCCTTGGCGTTTTGGGTCAAATGGATGAAATTGAACAAAAAACTTAACCAAAAAACGTTTAGAGGATGATCTAGACTGTGGTGCATTCACCTCCCCGCTATTTATCATTTTGGAAGAAATGAGGTGTACCAGGGTCAGGCAAGAAAAATTCTCCTGATCTATCGCAAATGCAATATCGTTGCATATCTCTTCTCCTTTGGCGTTTTGGGTCAAATGGATGAAATTGAACAAAAAAATTAACCAAAAAACGTTAAGAGGATGATCTAGACTTTGGTGCATTCACCTCCCCGCTATTTATTATTTTGGAAGAAATGAGGTTCACCAGGGTCAAGCAAGAAAAAGTCTCTTGATCCATCGCAAATGCAATATCGTTGCATATCTCTTCTCCCTTGGCGTTTTGGGTCAAATGGATGAAATTGAACAAAAAACTTAACCAAAAAACGTTTAGAGGATGATCTAGACTGTGGTGCATTCACCTCCCCGCTATTTATCATTTTGGAAGAAATGAGGTGTACCAGGGTCAGGCAAGAAAAATTCTCCTGATCTATCGCAAATGCAATATCGTTGCATATCTCTTCTCCTTTGGCGTTTTGGGTCAAATGGATGAAATTGAACAAAAAAATTAACCAAAAAACGTTAAGAGGATGATCTAGACTTTGGTGCATTCACCTCCCCGCTATTTATTATTTTGGAAGAAATGAGGTTCACCAGGGTCAAGCAAGAAAAAGTCTCTTGATCCATCGCAAATGCAATATCGTTGCATATCTCTTCTCCCTTGGCGTTTTGGGTCAAATGGATGAAATTGAACAAAAAATTAACCAAAAAACGTTAAGAGGATGATCTAGACTTTGGTGCATTCACCTCCCCGCTATTTATTATTTTGGAAGAAATGAGGTTCACCAGGGTCAAGCAAGAAAAAGTCTCTTGATCCATCGCAAATGCAATATCGTTGCATATCTCTTCTCCCTTGGCGTTTTGGGTCAAATGGATGAAATTGAACAAAAAACTTAACCAAAAAACGTTAAGAGGATGATCTAGACTTTGGTGCATTCACCTCCCCGCTATTTATTATTTTGGAAGAAATGAGGTTCACCAGGGTCAAGCAAGAAAAAGTCTCTTGATCCATCGCAAATGCAATATCGTTGCATATCTCTTCTCCCTTGGCGTTTTGGGTCAAATGGATGAAATTGAACAAAAAACTTAACCAAAAAACGTTAAGAGGATGATCTAGACTTTGGTGCATTCACCTCCCCGCTATTTATCATTTTGGAAGAAATGAGGTGTACCAGGGTCAGGCAAGAAAAAGTCCCCTGATCCATCGCAAATGCAATATCGTTGCATATCTCCTCTCCCTTGGCGTTTTGGGTCAAATGGATGAAATTGAACAAAAAACTTAACCAAAAAACGTTTAGAGGATGATCTAGACTTTGGTGCATTCACCTCCCCGCTATTTATTATTTTGGAAGAAATGAGGTTCACCAGGGTCAAGCAAGAAAAGTCTCTTGATCCATCGCAAATGCAATATCGTTGCATATCTCTTCTCCCTTGGCGTTTTGGGTCAAATGGATGAAATTGAACAAAAAACTTAACCAAAAAACGTTTAGAGGATGATCTAGACTTTGGTGCATTCACCTCCCCGCTATTTATCATTTTGGAAGAAATGAGGTGTACCAGGGTCAGGTAAGAAAAAGTCTCCTGATCTATCAAAAATGCTATATCATTGCATATTTCCTCTCCCTTGGCGTTTTGGGTCAAATGGATGAAATTGAACAAAAAACTTAAACAAAAAACGTTTAGAGGATGATCTAGACTGTGGTGCATTCACCTCCCCGGTATTTATCATTTTGGAAGAAATGAGGTGTACCAGGGTCAGGCAAGAAAAATTCTCCTGATCTATCAAAAATGCAATATCGTTGCATATCTCCTCTCCCTTGGCGTTTTGGGTCAAATGGATGAAATTGAACAAAAAACTTAACCAAAAAACGTTTAGAGGATGATCTAGACTTTGGTGCATTCACCTCCCCGCTATTTATCATTTTGGAAGAAATGAGGTGTACCAGGGTCAAGCAAGAAAAATTTTCTTGATCCATCGCAAATGCAATATCGGAAATGGAAATGGAATAGAAAACTTAACCACAACACCCAAATCGCATGCATTTTGGAAGAAATGGGGTGCACCTGGGTCAGGCATGGAAAAAGTCCCTTCAAATGCAATTTCGTCAGTTATGGACATGGACAACACTAGTTCGAAAGTATCATTCCCCTAAAAATATGAACAGACATATTACGCCATAAAAGGAATTGACGTTTATAGGACACTAAATGGAGACGATCTCCTATCGCGTATCTATCTGTCACACATCTAAATGAAGCTGTCATTCGCAACGATATTGATTACCTATTTTGGAACACTCTTGTTCTAAGAACTCCTCTTACGTCAAGTGTCTCAATAATATCATCGCCCTAAACAAGTACAATCGACCTGAATCTTCAAAACTACATCTACACATGCGCGGTGGAACTGTTTATCAAATTCGTCTCATCGATAATAGCAGCTGCATCTTTCCGAATTACACTATTCCTAAGGACATAATATTTTTTTTGGGTATTGCTTTACTACCAATGCCCGTGTATTTGGGTACTAAAAACACAAAACACAACCTAAGGACCGGTGTTTCTTTTGTCCAAAAAAAAAAACAGAAACCACTTGTAGGCACACATCATTCGTGGCACACGGCCAAAGGCTTCAAGCCAAACGCATCCAAAATGAAGGGAAAAAAACCCTATACGCGTGCCACGCAGAACATACAGGTACTTTAAAGGGGTCAACATAAGCACAGGTGATTAGGAAAGTGCCACGACCATGAGTGGGGACCCTTATCTATAAATTAGCCTAGAAAACTTCATAACGTTGGAGGAGCATAATTTTTCAAGCCTCCTCCGAGTATGTTGCGCAATGCCAACTTCTTGGCTAAGTGGCCATGATAACTTGGGCTAAGATGAAAATTAATGACTTGCGGATGTTCTTTTGTCTTCTTCGTGTGTTCGCGATCTGCGGCCTCAGCAGATCCATCTCTGCGTCGTCCATTCGACCAATATAATCAGGTTAAAACGGATGGCAATAAATATTCGCTCATTTTAAATCGTCGATTGGGTTGGAGGTTTACAATACCAAGATGTCTATGCATGGGGCATAGTTGGACGGTGTTCTGCGATGGCTGGTTCGAGTGCGAGTGCTTATGCTATAATGTTATGGTAATCGTCGTGTCGGGATTGATATGTGTTCAGTGGCGGATTTGCAATCGATGGATGGCTGTGATTGGGACATGTTACCGTAAAAAACACTATTATACCACACTATTGGATAGAGTGCCAATCCATGGTGTATACTTGCTGTTAAGCCGCAAAAGACTGAAGTGAACCCTTTTAACAAATAAAAGGATAATACTAGAATTTGATATGTCATCAATATTGAAGTGACTCCAGCTAGAATTTTTGAAAGAGCCAAGTATCTAGGAGCTCTCCTGCATAGGATTTTGAACATAAATGTTTTGTATTGGGTAGGCCATCTAGTGGTTTCTTTTTGAATCATAGACAGTTGTTTCCCGCTCGAAATCTTGATAGAAAGTCAGTATCATACCTCCACGAAGCGAAATGAGTTGGGAAATATTGAAAATTTATTTCCAAAGTGAGTGCTGTGTAGCCCAAACAATGCGTTATTTGAAAAGAAGTTTCGGTCGAAATGAAGCACCCACTGCACCTGCTGTACGCAAGTTTGTGTAAAAAGTTCGTGAAAGTGGTATGCTAGTGGACAACACTCATGGTCCTCGTAGTCGTACGGTGTGCACAGTTCACGAACATCAACTCGCCATCGATCTCAACAGCTCAACAGTAGCCTGAGGAGAATTCTGCACGAAGATCTCGGATTATTCCAATTGACTCAGCAATTCAAGGCGCACGACCTTTAGGGCCTTAGAGCAGCTTGAATTGAACAACGATTTTGGGCGAAAAATCATCTTTTCTGACGAGAGGCATTTTCATCTCGGCGGCTACTTTATCAAACAAAATTGCCGCATCTGGTTCCCGGAAAACACGCACGTTATTGTCGAGAAGACGATGCATCCACAGAGAGTGACAGTTTGGTGCGGATTGTGGAGTGGTGGCATCATTGGACCGTTTTTCTTCGAAAATGAGGCTGGGAACATCTTTTCGGTCAACGGGAGATGTTACAGAGCCAGAACCAACTTTTTTTTTTACTGAAATTGAAACAGCTCATGCCACAATCGATCTTTTGCGCACCAAATTCCCAAATCGTTTTATCAGCCGTCTTAGCGATGTCAATTGTCCACCTCGGAGCAGCGATTTGACCCTTTTGGACCTTTTTTTTTGCGGGGAACCGTGAAGGACCGATGTTATGCCAACAATCCGGAAACGATTTAAGCACTTAAGGCCAATATCATCCAAGCAATGCGTGAGCTACAGCCCGAAATCATCAATAAGGTCTTGGAAAATTGGAGTGACAGAATGCGAATGCTACTGCGATGCCAGCCGAGCCACTTGAACGACGTTGTGTTCCTGTTGTGTGGACTGTTGACTCTTTCTCTGCGTTCTGATTCTCATTGCTCATGCTGATTCCCATCTAAGATGAGCCCCCATTGAACAGTGCCCTGTGAGGATACCTATTGCGAAAGAAGACTGATGGCCATTAGGACTGATTGGTCTGCCTATAGTTGGTATAATTCTGACCCGTTCCTAGCTAATTCATGGATCATTTCACTCCCAATGAAGGCTCAGAACACTATGATGAGCTTCGATTCATAGACAATCTCGTCGCCAGGATTCGAGAAAATGGTTCATCTATTCTGGTAGGCCAGGACTAAGTACAAATGAGTTCGCAGGCCATCCACCAGCTCTTGAAAAACCTGATGTCCGCTCCTGGCTTTTTTCTTTTCTTTGTGTCACTTGAGTTGGAACAACCAGTGAGTTCAGGTGAACCACGCACTGTTAGTGTGTTTAGATTGTCTATTCGATTCCATGTTACTCAACAGCAGCCGAGGATTGCGCAATGGCCTTTGATTTTATTTTCCTTCTCCATCTTACAAGAAACCGGATGCAAAGAGTCGCACAAAATGACTTAATTCCGTTCTTATAACGCATGAGCAATCCGTTAGAATAAGATGAGGCAAAGATACTGCATATAGTTTGCGAAGCAGACACAGTCACATAAAATATCCACTGATCTGACTGCATCCCGACATGGGTAACATGTAATTAAAGAATTAATAGGAACTACGAAACCAAAAGACAAAATAACTCCTCGTCCGTATGTGGTTTCCATGGAGAGAAACGAATGAAAAATCACTCCGGACATGGCCTTGCACTGAGAGGGACACCAGTAGCTGAATAAAATTATACGAGGCGCTAACCCTTAAGCCAAGTGACGTTAATCAAGTCACAAGTCGCACAATTAAAATTGAAAACCAAACACAGGGCGGTAATTAACGACGGGAAATTATTTTTAATTACACCCTGTGATTTAACGTTCTGGTCGTATTGCTGGCGATCTTGGAGTGAACCATGCATTTACGAACTTTAATTTGATTTGGTTCCCAACGAATCTGGAATGGTTTTTATATTTTGATTTATTTATCTAACGATGACAGCGTTTTGTGAGCTTACAAGATGTATTTTTATAGTTTTGTAACAGTAGATGTCGTCTAAAGGTATTTGTTTAAGAAAATTGGGTTGGAAGTTGGTATAGCTGCACTCAGAGGTACTAGTTCGGAAGTTATTTGATTAGGCCACCAATTTTATAACCAATTGTATAAAATGTAATACTTTTTCTGAAGAGCTAGCTTTTCCATGACAGTTATACCCTCGGATGTTTGCCAGACGCTCACGATGGGTGTATGGATCAAACCTCGAACCTTTCGCTCTGTAGTTCACCGATCTAAGCACTTGAGCCACGCTTGGTCCAGATGTTTCAAGATATTTCTAGTTTCTAGTGAACCATAGCAAGGTACGGAGGAATTCGAATTCAAACACCTCGACTACGCCGACGACGTATGCCTGCTGTCACATAGAATTATGGACCTTCACCAAATGACAACAAACGTGGAGAGAGAGGCAGCCGTCGTTGGGCTGAAAATTAACTCGGCAAAAACAAAAATGATCAGCCTAGGACCGAGCTCATCAGCTCATCAGCGCATGTATGCATTGCTGGACGAACGATTGAGAGAGTTGAGAGTTTTCAATACCTTGGAAGTATTGTCTCAACCGATGGCGGAACCGAACTGTATGTAGCCAGCCGAATAGGCAAAGCAAAATCTTACAGTTTGGCGTAGCAATGCGATTAGCTTAACCACTAAGCTACGACTGTTCCGTTGCAATGTTGAATCCGTGCTGCTATATGGATGTGGTACCTGGACGATGACCACCACTATCACGAGGAAGCTGTCAACGTTCGTCGATAAGTGCCTACCAGATATCTTTAGGATTTTCTGGCCAAACCGTATCTCTAACGAACAACTCTATCAGAGAACGGGCCATGAACCTATAAGTACAACAATACGACGACGAAAGTGGCAGTGGATTGGACATACTCTCCGAAAGGGTGCCAGGTCCATAGCTAACCACGCGATGCAATGGAACCCGCTTACACAGGATGGCAGGATACGCGGCGCTCCTAGGCGTACGTGGCGCAGAACAGTTGAGAAGGAAGCACGGCAACTGGGAAAGAGTTGGGAAGAACTGAAACACATTTCCAGAAACCGCACACGATGTCGCGTAGGCATTGTCGAGGCCCTAGGACCCACAAGGGGATACAGGACTTAAGTAAGTAAGTATAGCAAGGTTCCATTCTTTCACCACTCTTAGTTCTGGAAGTTATCAGTGAACTGTATCATTCTGCATTGATATAGGGGGAAAGGTTCTTAAAACACTTAAACCGGGCTGACGACGTTTTATCTTTACTTCTGCAGACTTTTGGACTTATGTCTAATGATTTATAATTTTCGGGTCAAGACAACAGTTGGTGGCACCAAGCGAAATGTAGGGAAACCAAAAACTGAATTCGGAATGCCTACTATCAGACGCCTGGAGTACAACTCTATGCAGCACCACCAGAAGCCACCATTACAAGGCTTCATAATTTAACACTTTCAAACAATACAAATTGCAGATAGGAAGAGTTTTTAGATCATAGATCAAAGACAGGGCTAGGTTAGGTTAGGTTAGGTATGTGGGTAGGCGACTAGAACACGTCGCCACACTCACTTATAAGGACAGAAAGAGACTTCCTATCCTTTAGCATAATGCGGTCGGTCCTACTCTTGTCAAAGCAAGGCCATAGGCTTCTGGTGATCACACAGGTGTCCAGGGAGGTCCATCTACTATTGGCCTCACTTCTGGTCAAGATCCATGCCTTTTGCTTCAATGTGCAAGGCGGGATGAACAGCGATGTGTCTACCTGTTGCGATGTAGATTCAGAGCCTCTTCTTGCCAATTCGTCTGCCTTCTCATTGCCTGGACCTTCGTGTCCAGGGACCCAGCAGAGTGTAAGCTTGTGCTGTGTTCCAAGAAACCTGAGTTCTTTGCGACAGCATTTCACAAGTTTGAATTTTATTTCGTTTGCAGTAATCGCTTTTATTGCCGCCTGGCTGTCGATGAAAAAGGTGATACCTTCCGCTGGTATTGCCTTCATCGCAGTCTCACGGGCAGCTTTTGTCACTGCCAGGACCTCCGCTTTGAAAACACTGCTATGGTTCGGGAGGCGGACTGATCTAGATATTTCCAGCGGATCCATCTGCATAGATGGAGATGGAACGTGTGATGGCAGGCTGACCATCCTTCCATTCTTCCCTGCTTGGGAAAGAGCTAGAAAACGGTCTATGAAAATCTAGGAACGGAGTTAGGTGATCCGTAGTATAGACTTTTCCTAGATATTTCTCCTGGATCATGGAATGACCTGTTGCATTATGATTCCAGCTATCTGACTGACTTATTCTTAGGGCACTTAAAGCTGCCGAGGCTTTAACGAAAATGTCCAGCGGTAGAAGATTGAGGATAGCCTCTAGTCCTGCAGTAGGTGTTGTTCTCATGGCACTTGTGGTGCTAATGCAGGCCAATCTCTGGATCCTCGTGAGGGCCGCTAAGTTGGTGGACTTGCTGGCGGACACCACCATACAAGACAACCATACGTCAGAATAGGTCTTACTATCGCCGTATACACCCATAGAATAATTTTAGGTTTTGGACCCCAATTCTTACCAAATATTCTACTACAAGTGGCTATAGTTCTTTCTTAATTCTTTAATTTTTTTTTATCAAGAACGAGTCCTAGGTATCTAATTTCTCCAATATTTCGCTAAGGGTAGGTAGAAATCTACCTGTGGCCAGCAGTACTATGTCGTCCGCATATGCAATGGCCTTAACACAACTGTACCTTACAGGGCTAACTGAAGAGGGTTTGTTGGTTGAAGGCCCAGTTCACCCCGAACTATAGCGTCACCTTAGTAAGTAAGTAAGATCAAATGGTATGTGGGATGGCTATCAGATTCCGAAGGATATATATTGGCAAGGGCATGATCAAGAGAGGTTTACAAATTGTAATTTCGAATGAAAAATTCCAAAGTAAATAATTTTTAATAACAAATGCCTTGGTGTGCAGAGGAAAGAGTTCCTTAAAAGTTAGCCTTCATAATTCGAGAGGCTCATTTTCGAGTCTATGGCAAGTCGAAGGTATTTGAATTCAGTAACGTTCTCGATCAACAGTTGCAATATGCAAGTTTAGATCTTCTGCACTCTGGTGCGTGAATACTAGCATTCTAGGTTCAGCAAAGCAACTAGTTGTCGAACTGTCGATATGACAAGATGGACGGATAGGTCTGGTTTATTACATACAACACAGCTGCAACATGTTTTTCAACACACAAGTCAACGTCCTTCCAAAACTCGAAGAATGAACCACTTCTACTTGGTCTAAACGTCTGAGACCAGAGACTATCTGAGATTAGTCTAGTAAACGGTTCTTCAATAAGGACATAACAATTCTGTTTTTAAATAAAATACAGAATAATTGAGATATCTGACTGAAATTAATTGTAGGTATAGTACACATACGGTATATATTCAAAAACTCTTTTTATCTTCATATAATCATAGCGAGCATATTTACAGCGATCGATTCTTTGGAACCAGTTTTCCACCACTCTTCCACACACATCGCCGGAACGTTGGCAATTTCGCATTTGATATTGTTTCTAGGCTCCCATAACGTTGTTGGCTTATTGAAATAAACCAATAACGTAATGTTACCCTATAAAATAGATCCATCGATGTTAAATCGCATGAACGAGGTGACCATTTGACAAGACTGACATGGTATATGGCACCATCTTCTTAGAACCACAAATCCCTGATATCAAGTTCATCCAATTCTGGCCAAAAATATTCTTTTAGCATTCAACGATAGCAAACTCCATTGACCGTAAGATGGACAAAATAATAAAACTCAATCCTATCTCCTCCTGAGCACTTCAAACACCAGCGCTCAACTCAACATTGCCGGACAGATGGTTCGGAAAGTGAACGATTTTCTATATCTAAGCAGTGTGGTCTCGGCTAACCGCTGTGCCACCGAATTGGATGTGTGCAGTAGAATCGGAAAAGCTACATCTTCGTAATGCCATTCCAAGTTTGAAAAAGCAATGTTATCAGTTTAAGGACCAAGCTGCGACTGTTCCAATCCAACGTAGAATCAATACTGCTTTACGAGTGCAGGATTTGAAAAGTGGACGTCACCACTCGGAGAACGAGCCAAGAACCTACAGACATAACTATAAGGAGGAGAAAGTGGCAGTGGGTCGCCCTAACCAAACGTGACGCTGAATAGTCGAGGAGGAATCGAGCTCTTTGGAAAAGAGCTGGAGGCAGCTCAAACTCCGAATAATATGGCACGCAGGTGTTGATGACGCCCGGTAAAAAATTAACACCACGCGGTCACTCTTTGTGGATGCCATGAAGTCTCTGGAAGCACTCCTTACTTTACTGAAAAGCCCTTTACTTTCGAAAACAATTATATTTTTGATTTTTCGTTTCCTAGAGACAAGAAATTCTCGTAGTGACAGCCGTGAGTTGAAATTCGTGATTCTCATTCAAATCGGGTTGACCAATCCTTTGACAAAATAACTCAATTCTTTAACCATGCATGGGAAACGTCAGGCCCAACCCCAGATGTCCAACTTGTTATCAATTCCATTTGGGTTTGGAATCCTACTATGAGGACCCCACTGAAACACTGAAGCAAAACGTACTCGTAGTGTGAATTAGCAGAATGACAATAGTTAGTCCTGATTCCTAGTCTTTTTAAGTTTTCAAGACTGTCAAGCTTTGGTTCACATCACAAACCTTTATATACAATTCTTCCTGTCCTTCCATTCCACATATAGCTAAAAAAATTCTCAACTTCGTGTTATTCACTTGAGTTACTAAATATTTATTTTTAAAGATCTTCATAAAGTTGCTGATCTTTATCAGCCATATAAGTCATCGCCAAGTGGCCGAATGGAAATCACTTCGTGCGAACCAGCACTTTTTCACTCCCTCTGACTGGTTTCGAATTTCATTTAAATTTATTTTGGACGCCATTAGGCAAAATGAGATAATTCCTTCTCAAAATTTAAATACATTACGATTCCCCCGGCGGGGCACTGAAGAAGCAGCACACAACTCAGAACGATGCTCAGAACCCCAGCCCATCGGATTATCATATTTGAAGGATCACTGTTCACCGATATATGAGTGGAGGTGCCGCGCGTTAGCCATATCGCCAGCTAACACGCAACTCCCTGGCAAACACCATAGATCATTTAACAATTACATTTATTGCGATTCCAGGCACTTTAGCTGATTATCAGGACGCGCGCGTTCAGAACCCAGCACCGCCCAAAACGGAATAAGTATCCAGAACCTTATGATGCCTGGCCACGCGGAGCCTTTTTCAATTCCCGCATCGAAATGGAAACCTCAGCAATGTGGAGAGGAACTACCAAATCATTCGATCGTTTGCTGGTGGATATCATTTCTCAAAGAGTAGATACAGCAACCGTGGCGGTGGTGGTGGTGGTGGTATCACTTTCAAAGGATCTTACCGCTCTCGCGCGAGCGTACTTCATGCGATAACTGCCTCTGGTCAATTCGGCGCAGTTCCAAAAAACAAAAAAAGAAAAAAAAATTGTATTCCCATATCCATTGCCCACATTCGGTACGGTTGCGTTGTGTTGATTTCATTTGGGCATCTGGATGGACACGATCAGCACGCACTCACTCGATCAAGCAACCCCATTGGAGCGGCAATTTATGATGTGATTTGGATCAATTGGCATAATCTATTCCGATGGAAATAACTTGTATGACTTCAGATTGGAGACCGCTGGGGGGCTTCAGAGGTATCTTTTGTATTTTTGCAATACAACGTTAAGCCCTCATGGTCATGGACTGTGGATGTGGCAGTAGAGCAAACAATTAAGTCACAAGCTGTGTTTTGATTAGGGACTCAGCTGAACGACACGTTTCCTTATAAATAAGGTACAACGAGAAGTTCTAATCCAATTATTACTTCAAGGAATGCATATTTAAAGGAAGCAATTATAACTGCAGGGTGCCATATGCCGCAGGTATGCCGACATAACTTCTAAGGCGACGCGACGGATACCATTTCTTGTAAAAATTAATGGATCATGGTAACTAAGCACGACATCTTGGAGCACTTAATTTACCTTTACAGATGGTTACCTTTACAGCGCTTGCTATCTTTAATGATGTTTGCATTTGAAAACAGTATTCCGTGGTAACAAGGTCGTCATTTGGTCTTAAAAATTTGGAACAGTTTGGGCTCAATGATATCAGAAAGTACTGTCGGAAGTAAAATGTTGTCTGGATAGAAACTTAATCCGAAATGGCTACAGAAAGCAGTTGATGATGCTCTTGAATTGGGGATTGGGCCTTTTTTGAAACATAAACGACTATGTACAGGGTGCGCCATCTTCTATGTTGAATATCTTAAAAAAGTAAAGTGCACTACTGGGTCGCACGTTCTTGCACCGTAATGCTATAAGTGTAAAATTTTACCAGGATTGAGGTCCAAGTTTTGTTCTTCCCAGTAAAGTAGGCGTGGCATTCCGTGTTTCGATCGAATAATGGTCATAACATTGTAGGAGTTTACTCAATATTTTGTTTTTATAAAAACGCCCTTAAAAAATGGGCGTGGCCAGATAGGGTGTTCAAGTGAATTATAGAAAATTTGAAGATCTATTACTTTGCTAAAAAAAACTGACAGACTGACCGACTGACAGACGGAATTGCCGGACCTACTTTTTTGGACATCTCCATCATAGTAATGTCAAGTTTGATTAAAATCTCGAGTTCGATTTTTTTCACGATTGCAATACTTGCCCTATAGGTAGGTGCAAGTAAAAACAACCGATTTCCACATATGAGATATTTTTATTCAACCTGGTTCTTCACAATTTATTTGAACTAGCCCTTGAGTAGAACATCAATCAAGTGGGTGCCTCTATTGACCAAAGCAAACTTTGCCCTTTTTGTTACGTTTTCCATCACTTCTTCCAGGTATAGTGATGGTTTCGGCACAAAGGTTTGGCTTGAACTCGTAAATGGTCTGAGCCTTATACCCCATACTTTGCTTTCCAAAAAACCCCACGAAAAGAAGTCCGGAAGGGTCAAATCTGGAGATCTGGGTAACCAGTCAATGTCGCCATTTTTTGACAGCTCATGTCCAGGGAATTTTCATTACAGGAACTACATGGTTTGATTTGCAGTGTGGCATGGAACACCATCTTGTTGAAACTAGGTAACCATCGAGACATTTTTCAGACATTTGTGGGCAGACATAATGAGCCAACATCACCGATATCGATTTCCATCGACTGTTTAGCCTTCTCTGAAGAAAAATACCCCAGTGATGGTTTTGGCGCAAAAGCGGGCCCAGATAGTCACTTTTTGGTAATGCAATGGTTTTTCATGGATCTCTTGTGGATTCTCAGTTCGCTAAATACGGCACTAAAGAGTGCGAATTGGGCCTCGTTGGTCATCGAAATTAGCTTCCAAAAATCAGGCTCAGTGTTAACCATTCGACCGACTGTTTGGCCATATTCCAAGAAACGCAATATTCTTTGACATTTTATACGAAAACAAATGCAAATTATTCTTGAAGGTGACGATACGACACATATGGGTTCTCGGCAACACTCTCTACTGCTTCAACCAGTTCATTGGAACGTCCAATGGGCGTTGGTTGGTTTAGACCGGCCCTTAAGAGGATGCACTTAGACCAGAAAAGGTGGGTAACCCTTTTACCCTTTTCATGCTTTCTAGACCAGAGGAACCTCTTCTAGCCGATACGTCTGCTTTGAAATTATGATATGTGACCTGGTATCCAGCAAAGAGTGACGTTATACTGTCCAGCTAACTCGTTAAGAGATATACGGCAGCCTTTCACTGCCTTTGATCTCGTAGTCCTGGATGCGAGAGATTTGATAGCTCCTTGACTGTCGGCGTAGATGACAATATCCGATTCTGATATTGCATTAGCCGTCAGCGAATCAACTGCTTGACGGATGGCGTCGATTTCAGCTTGAAAGTGTCCGAGGTTGAAGGAGATTTGGAGGCCTAAATCCTCTGAGAAATTCTGGCTCCAACTCCGTCCTCAGTTTTGGATCTATCCGTAAAAATTGACAGCGATTCGTGGTTCGGCGGGCAGTTGGTCGCTGACCTGTGGGAGATGACGATACATCAATAGTATGCTGGCATGTCCTGTAGACTGCTCCTTCCAATGATCCTGGGCGTTAGTGAACGACATGTCTCGTCAGATCTCCCCCTGTCCCGTGTTTAACACAATTCGACACGAAACGACGATTAGTGTTCTCAGACGGTGCTTGTGGCCACGATATGTACGTTGAGTTAGGACAACAGTAGGACACTGTTTCGGTGGAGCGATTCCTAGTTGAAATTGTACTGAATTGACGATTCAAACGCATGTCTACTTAAGTCAATCGGTTGATACATTTCAAGGTAATTCAATGTTTACATACCGAAATAAACGATGGAATCCTAAGCGCTGTCGAACCGATTTTAAGGAAATGAAACCCGCTTAACTGCACGCATGATTGAACTGCCAGCGTCAACCTTTTCTGTTGTATGAACGAGTGCACTTACTGCACCTAGTCGGCAACCTTATTGATCCATATCTGTGTAGTTTCAACCCAAGTCCATGCTCTCGATAAAAAAGGACCTTTGACCATTTTCTTGTCCCGCAATAATAAGAAGATACATCCAGCGTCCAAGCCTCGCCCTGTTATTCAATTTATTGCTTTCATTCCATTTATTAACAACACTCAACATCATCTCTGTTGCATACTAGCAATTAACTACTTTGAAACAAAAACCGAGGAATAAACTTTACAGTCAATAAAATCCTGATTACCGCATGCATGCAGTCCCTATTTAAAAATTAGAGCAATGCTATATTCATCATTATCCTTAGGGTGGTCCCGACTGCCAACAGTCCCACAAAAGTTTCTAAATTACCAAACTGAAACCCACTGCAGTCAGTCAGGATAAAAACCAAAGTAGTCCTTCCTCTCCTCGTTGGCAAAAAAACTGCACTCGCAATTATCCCAACGATCCAGTGTAATAAATTTATTCAGCTTCCATATCGTTCAACGATCTCTCTAGATCATCTTGTTCCTCGGTATTTTTTTTGAAACCTCAGTCCCGAGAATACATGCCCGAGACTACAAATAAAGTCATGAGCCATGCCAAGGTACAGACGCACGTAACGATGAAAGAAGTTCGTTTTTGTGACCAAAAGTAGTCCGGACTTAAAGAACTGACTAAACAGAGAGAAAAAAAAAAAGTAAAACACTCCAGGAGCAGTGATTGCGAAATGCAGGCACGGAAATGAAGAAATCCTCGGACGCAACTCCTCTTGATTGAGTTATACGAGCGTTATTAGCCAATTGACGGTGGTATGTTCCCAAAGAGAGCTTAATTTGGTAGGTTTCACAGATCAAGGATGGCAATGAATGCCGCCACCACCACCGCTACCGCCACCGCCGGCAACCGTATGTAGACCTCAACAATGGTTCGGTCTGAGTGATTTAGTCCAGGACAATTTGTGATTGTTTTTGTTCGACCTCTGGGAGGCCTAATTACGGAATTCCCACACACGATCTTTTCAACAAACGACGGACCAAAGGAGAAATACGCGTGGACAATGGAATCGAGCAACAAGCAATTCAGGACATTGTCGGGGCGATTGTGTTTTATTAATTCGGAATGGGGCTCGAGATAACAAATTCAGTTCGACACGAGCACGCAGAGGGACTGGGGGCAAGTGTTTTTCGGTTTCTTGTACATTTCTGGGCACACGGCTCATAGTGTTCACTGGTAGCTGGTTGGGGGATATATTAAGACTGGAAAGGTTCTTTCCTTCTTTTTGGGAGGACGCATGAATATCAAATTCACTGAACTTTATATTCTAGCTGAGACGGTTTCTCAAGCAGTCCCGACTTCGTTTTCATTAGTTTAGAACGCGACAAGTAGGGCTTAGACTGCATCACCTCTATGTGTATGTCTCACAAAAAATGGGTCCTTAATCTACACACAATATACGTAGAAGGATCAGTCAAGGCGAAGAGGAAAGTCTGTTTTTCGTCGAGAGTATGCTCATCATACCGCGTGGGGTAGTAGCGACACTAATGGGAGCGGTGAGAGCTATCCTTGTATGATAGGGATCTCAGGTCAGACTTGGATTACTAACAATAGGCAAGAAGTTATCGATGTTTCCTTTATCATATTCTTAACCTCAGATTTTTTAATCACTGCAATGCAGGAAGTAGGAGCGGATTAACTGTAACCCCACCACATTCGGTCTCTGATCTGTAGGATGTGGTAACAGAACCAATGGACATGGGCCAATGTAAAACTCGGCCCACAACCATGGGGAAAGGCCTCAACGGTGGAGTTCTGATATCAGTGAAGGCAGACAGCCTTTTTGTTAGGATTCGATGTACCTACTTGGCTCCACAAGTTAAAGGGTAGGAATCTCCAACTGGTCTTCTGGCTCAATATTTTCTGAGAAGAAATTGAAAAGACTAGCGATTCCCTACGGTTTAGGAAAATCTTTAATGGAAAATGGGTCACGTTCAGCTAGGACACATAATCCTCTTGGGACCACCCGTTTTCCTGGTAAGAACAGAACGATGTAATAGTCTATAAGGACCCTTAAGAGATGGCAGTTTCCAGTTGAACCTGGACCTCACGTTAGCCCGGTCCTTAGCGAACTGCCTCCAGCTGCGCACTCCAAGTCGGTTGAGGTCCCATTTCTACTTGTGCGCGCCACCTAAGGCGAGGTCTTCCTCTAATGCGTTGTCCCTCCGGGTTTTATTCGAAGACTATATCGGCCGGAGCTCCATGCGCTCTAAATGTCCTAGCCATCTTAAATGCGCATTTGTCTGATTAAGTCGATGGCGCTGTACACCTCGTATAGTTCGTCGTTGAATCCTTTCCTCCAAAGCCCGTCAACGCAAACGGAATCGAAAATTAGACGAAGAATCTTTCTCTCGAAGCGACTGAGGATATCTTCATCCGCTTTAGACAGAGTCCATGCTTCCGCGCCATAAAAAGTTTCCTTAGTTCTTCGGGATAAGGCTCTGCTACTCAGTTGTCATTTTAGCCTAAACAAACAGCGATTGGCAAGAATTATTTTTCGTCTAATTTCTGCTGAGGTGTTATGGCAGAGCCGAGGTAGATGAAGTCCCTTACTACCTCAATGTTGTAGCTGTTGTTTGTGACGTTCTGTCCAATTCGTCGATATTGTGTGTCCCTTCTCCTTGACAGCATATACTTTGTTTTGCCCTCCCTTACCGCTAAACCCATGGCAATTTCTACTACCAGAAAATGTTGTAAGCCTTACAAAACCGTCTATACGTCACACCGTCTATGCGCCACAATTTGGACGTCTTTGGGAAGCTAATAGAGGCAAAAGCAACATCACGACTAAAAACATTAATCGCAACTGGCTCATTGTAATGTGGGCCATGCATATGGGGTTTGGTAGATATATCTGCAAGTTCTCTAACAGAAAACGAAGCTTCACTTAGGAACCCTCCATTAGAACGATTTGAAAGTGGCTTGTAGTCGGCTTGTTTCCATCACACCAGTCTAGATCGATCCAAGTCCTTTAAAATGGTAGACATCTAGAGCGAATGGACCCCAGTTCTCCCGAATCAAATCTGAAGGTGCACGGTAGTACAGGAATTGGGTGATGACATTAGGTGCCACTTTAAAGGAAGGAACATCAACCAACTAGTAAGCTAAAGACTGGACTTACTAGAGTGATTCGAATGAAGAAAGCTTATGTGGCATTATACGAATGCAGACGAATTTTCGGGAAGATATAGGGACTCAAGCCTAAAAAGGTGCACTGCCGCTCAAGAAAAAAAGTGTGATTAGGAGTTGAAGGATTCAAAGGGATTAATGAAATCAAAAACTAGGTAGAGAAAAACTTTCTGATAAGATCCCTGTAAATTCAATTGTAACTCTAAATATGATGACGTTCTAGCCTGGCAGCTATTTAAGCGGATCAGTAAGTCAGTAAGTCAGGCATTGTCCGTGGATATATTTTCGAAATTTATTTTCTCCAAGATTTGGAGAAAATATGGCACGACAGCTCTAAGTAAAGGCCATGAGTTGGTTTCTTTTTGAAAAGGCGACTGTTGCCTTGAAGCATAAACTTTGCGATTACTTGTCAGTAGGCAATCTTCTCAACGCAATTTTTCAATGCATTTTCGTTGGTTTCGGCCCTATTTCACTAACTCGTGTAGTTTGTCCAAAATTCTTCTTAAGTGACATAGAATCGACCTCCAATGGCACAAAAAAAAAAAATAAAGTCCAACGACGTCAATTCGCAGCTCCCTGTCAGTGTCAAATCAACATATGGTTCCACAAGAAACCAACAGATGGCCTACACTTTATGAACAGTTTTTCACTGAGAACAGTACAAAAAGCAGCCATTCTGGGAGGTATTGCAAAAACCAATTTTTTCCATACTCGAGATAAATATACAAACTCCGCAAAGGACACTTTTTCGCTCACAATAATCGAGCGATTTTCTCAGGTGAATAGCCGGTGATCATGTCTAACTTCAACACAACAAGTAGCCGTGGCAAATCGCAATTTCGTCGGTCAGATATCTGTGAAAAGTCCTTTAATGAGGACCTGTGAATTATTGAAAATTTATGTATGTATCTACCCAAAACGTTGGTGTAGGTAGCTAGCACACAAAATAAATTCCCAGTTCTCCTGATGTTAATGACTCTATGAGCGACGCCTTTATCTTGAGAAATATTTACAATAGCGCATGCCGAAAGGAGAAACAAGAATTTATGAACGTCAAGGAAATTGATTTTCAACATGACGACGACGACGACGGCAGGACACATGCGAGTACCGCACACACCAAAAGAAAATATTGTTCACACAAAAACCTTGTCGACAATAAGACGGACAATAGGTGTCAAAATCATTGAACCATGTTTAATTGATTGAGCGGATCCTTTCCACAGTTATATTGTCCACACCAGTCCACACACGAATAAAGTAGAGAAAAAAAAAATTTATTTTTAAGGACAATTGACAGTTTTTTTTGGACGTTTGTACCTTTTTATTCTGCAGAATCGCGCAGGGTTTTTGTTTTGATTCAAAGCGGGATCAACCAAAGACTTATTTTAAAGAAATCCGTTGATGCTGAAAAAAAAGATCTGAATTGTTTTTCTGGCAATTTTTGGCTTGGACTGCTGAGCTGTTTAATCTAAAATTAAAAAAATGTACACTTGCCCCAAAAGAATGCATCATTTCCAACACTTTTTGGAACTCAAAAATATACTTTTTAGGATAATTCTGACAATATACAGGGTGTCCCACTTTCCCAAATACCACATCGGTGCCGAATATACCTTGAGGAGACCGAAATTGCCGAACATATATCCTACAAAGGCTTTACTTGGCCTTCTTATGTCACCGTGGACTCAGCTAAAAAGAAGTCAAATTTTACTTAAGAACTTCTACTCACCACAAGAAGTTTCCAAGGAAGTTAGAGAAACGGCAATTTTGGAGGCAATTTTTGAGCACAATACCTCAATCGACTTTTTGGAAAAAAAAAATTACTTTCATCTCGATTTAATCTCTGAGATATGAGAGAGAGTTCTGGATAGTTTTCTTTTTTTTCTCAAATCCTTTTATCCTGAAAACACTAAATACATCAAGAGGACAAGGTAAAGTAGTGATCTTATTTTATTAAAAAGAGGATCCCTTTCCCAACATTGCTGTCGGATCATGTAAAAGTTCGAAAGATTAATATTTCCAGTATTTTTCAGATCCTATAACGCTGGTCTAACACAGTAGGTTTTTGCTGATACTTGCCACTGTATTTTCTTCCTTAAGGAAGTATTGGAAGTTTCAAGAGAATACTTTCAGGCAGGGATCCTTTTTTGCATACCTCACGATATAGTGCTCCATAAAACCACTAGTTTCTGAAAAGAAACTTTGATTTCCTACCTAATTGCTGCCACCATCCTTACACAACCATAGTTCCAAAGTTAGTTCCGTTTCGCACGCTTATAGCTACACTTTCTCCTCAATGAGGCATTAGCTTCTTCGATTTTAAATTAACCTTAACTGGTATTTTGTTTCAAGCTTCTAGGGCAGATATTGGGTGATAGGACCCTGGTGCATCTAGGTTGCTTGCTCAGGAGTACACATTCCTTTGGACACCCAATATACCTAGAACTCTAGAATGAGTCTTAGTTTATACTTAGTCCAAGGATGAATAGAGGCAAGGGACTGCGTTAACAGTTCACTCCCAATTGGAGCACCATACCTGTGTCTCATTTTCGTCCAAAGTCTGAATTATCCTGGACTTGTAAGTAAAGAGTAATGACGATGCTGCTCTCATCTAAAAACTTCTATTCCCTAGAATGTCAAATCTTTCCATGCCATCCTTCGTAAATGACTTTATTTCGATAGATTTTCAAAAAAAGAGAAAATCCTTTTCAACAACAAATACAAATACTTTGCCGCCTTGGGATCATTTCCTTTCAATCATGCTGCCAATCTCCCTGTTTCTAAGAGAAACATTCCTTATCATAAATCCGGGATCGATTGCCTCGCCAACGTTGACCTCTTCATTTGGACAGCGCTTCCAATTAGTTTGTTAAAAGTCTGGAGGCGGTCTACCGCAAGTCCATCTTCCTGTGTGACGTGTGTCCTATGCTCCGGTGACGTTACTTGAGGTGCGGATAGTCACCTGTCAGTTGTCACATGATGAATGAGAAATGGACATCGCATCATATCAGCGATCGGAGATTCCTTTCGATATTCATTTCTTTAAACAGTTCACACGAAATTCGATTTCAAGTGCGGACCCAGTCCTAGTCCTGTCAGTCAGCGATTGTCACACGAGAAAGTTCTTAGATTTTCAGGATAAAACTTAAACATCACATGTAGTTCCAGAGTGTCGTCTTCCAGCGAACCTAGATCACAAGTTAATCTGTAATCCATGGTAAATCTGGTCTGAATAAATTATTTTAGCTTAGCCTCTCGATCGCCATCGATTGGGGGCGAATACACCAAGAGAAGATCAGAAAAGAGAGGAAAAAAAAAACAACGCACAACAGGATATTTCCTTCCATCAATCCAGTTCATGACATGCGCACAGTGTACGACCCTATGCAACAGATTAAGGTTTGGTTTTATTCAGTTTTTTTTTTTTTTTTTTTGTTGTAAGAACCATGTGCAACAAGTGTGTTTATCGTTTGTTGAAGGGGCTTCCAAAACAAATTTCACGGATTCGCTTCTTATCGCAAACTGTTAAAATTCACGAAAAAGTTGTTGAAGGACCAACGGAAGGGCGGCCAAATCAAATCGCTTTATCACGATCCGCATACTTGGATCCTTATTTACATTTAATTTACATATTTAAAATCTTGTTGCGATTGCGATACGACAGGACTACGACAGAGATACAGATAAACGTTGTGGTTTGCTTTGGTTTTGCACTAAGTGATGTTGGGACACAGTGCTCTTTAAGTTTTGTTGAGGGTATTAGTGGCTGATGCCGTTGTGATCATTAGGAGAAGGATGCTTTATTTCTTTTTTTTTTTTTTAATTTGCAGTAATGTTGCGCAAACGAAAGATATTTTATCTTTAAGTGGCAAGAGATTTGATATTGATTAGGAAGGATATCTTTTGGAGATTTATTGTTTTTGAAAATCGCACAAATCAAAATGTTTGAAATACCTTCAGTTGGCAACAGCCGGAGCGAACAACTATTGGCTTTTTCTCAATTATTTGGCAAACACTGTAAGAATCGGTGACATTGTAGTATTTTTTTTGTCGGGCTTGGACCCGGACGCAACTGATCCTACTACCAGGAGGGAAAATCCATTTTCTGTTATTGACTTTCAGAGAAATCTGATATTGCACTTTGCCAAGGAGCATTAGTATCGGCACTCATCACATCAGCACCGAAGATCAGCCTTCTGATCCGAGGCAGATAGCAAAGGAGTGGACAATCGCGGTTCTCTCTACAAGTGTTGCAGATAGAGATGTCTGTTAAGCCTAGAAAACTGAGATGCTAAGTAACACGAAAGTGCCGCGTAAGAACGCCAATCAGTAGCCTTGTGTGCGAAAATTTCACTGATTTGTTACAGACGTTTGGGACTAAGCTGCTTGCATCCTGAATGGCCACGACACGGCCTGAATGGCTCGTATGAGACGAACGGAGGCCCTGACCGCAAGGATGACAAATTAGCCTTTCTTGGCAATCTCATCTGAGATTTAATTTCTGCCAGCCCCACTTCCATCTGGGATCCAGAAAAGAATCAGAGTGTTCTGTTTTGCGGGCAGTTCTTTCAATTTCTAACTATTTTGGAACAGTTTACAGGATTGGAAAAGGCCATAAGCTCAGCTTGACTATAGCTATCAATAAAGTAGCCAGCCATTAGGAGGTATGTTTGCCTAACGAATAGTAAAGTCTTATGCTGTTGGTCACCACGGAGACACCAGCACTAGATCCTTGATTAGTTTTGAAGCCATTCGTGAAGATTTAACTACGGAGCTCAGCTCAGGCTCAGAGTCTGGCTGAAGCCAGTGAACGCGAGGAAGGTCGATGCGAGGACAGTAGATACCTATGAGAGTATGGCTCATGATAAAAGCATCAAAGAGGGGTAAGACATGCAGAGCAGCTAGAGCAGAGGACAGCGTCTGTGGACAGCCTCTGTTAACACGTTCCTTAACACAGCGATCACACTCCGGATGTACAACCTGAGTTCTATTCATCAGTATTGACTGGATTCGCAATACTAAAAGTCGTATTGTCGAAGGGGCCCTCTATATCGACGAAAGAGCTCATGGTATGTTGCCAGTAATTGAGGCTAGTGGTGAACATGAAGGCTTGTATTCGAACATTGGCTTCAACAATGTAATGGACTGAGTCGATGTTGGTTGCCTGACAGGCTCAGGTAGCTAGAGGTCTAGATGAATAGCCTGTGTCGATCGCAATGAAATCGGTTTGATTTACAGATAGGTGTATGATCAGGAAACGTTGTACCGTCTCGTCCTTATGTTTTCTGCCTTAAAGCTCGGGTTTTCTGGTCTAACTCTGCCTAACTCATCATGTCCACTCTAAGACCTAAAGGTCTATTGCAAATCTCGTTTCAAAAGCGGAGTGAGACATAGAAATACAAATGAACCAAAACCTATCTTGTTGCTGGCTGGCTTGGGATATAGTTGGAACTGCTAATGAAGTGGCGAGATTCGATATCCGGAAGCTTTGCTTTGTTTCCGAAGAATCTAGATCCTAGGTTACAGGATGCATATAGGCGTAGTTTTTCCAAAGTCGGTCAGAGGTAAAGTAGATGTTAGACTGGCTCCACCTTTTATTCGTCTCTGCAGTTTCTGCTAGAACGAGGTGGTATCTTTCTCTACTAAGCCGTCCAAATGAATGTATCCGTTCACTGATGTTCATGGGGAGAACCATCCTTCCTAGGGCATGTTTTCGTTACCTTTAACAATACTATGTCCAGAAACCGAGTAAAGTTTGATCGAACGGGGCCCAAAGCTGATCCGTGCGGGTCGACATCTCCTAGTATTCGATTCTAAGTTACTATCTTTTACACATCAAACAGCCTTTTACCTTGAAGGGCACTAGACTCTTCTGCTAACCCAAATGATTCCTCTATTTGCAGTGTTCCTGAGTAAAAGCCTACTCCCTTATCCCTCTCCATTTTTGCGCCATTCGTGTTGACTGGTTTGGACTCGTACTCTATCCAGCTTGAGTTGGGATTAGGATATCAAGGTTAAAGTCATTATGGGGGACCCTATAGTCCAATTTGAGGCATTTAAAGCTATATTTTCTTATCTCAATTAGTGATATCCTTTCATGACAGAATGCTTAATGAACAAGTCCATGGAAAGGATATCCAACTCTGCTTGCTGCTTGTGCTTCTTCAGTGGTACAGAGTCCTACCAACCTTTGCAGTTTGTAGACTTCTTGCACATCCGTATGCTGGCCGTGTTTTGAAAAATTCGTATCCGATTATAAGCTGGTTCTGCTCTTCACAGCTCTTAGTATTTTTCATCTGCATTATAGCAGTCCAGTGGCGCTGGGGTTCTGGACAGTAGGGTTTTCAACATCTGAGCCTAGTGGAGCCTTCTTCCATTGTAGGGAAGTGTACTCCGAGACACAATCCGCAACCCAGAGGGCAAAGTCCATGACTTGGAGATATGACTTCTAAAGGAGTTTTCTGTCACCACATTTTTTTCACAACACATTTAGACGCATGTTTTCGACAACAGATACCTTGTGAGGCTTGATTCCGCTGTATTTGATCACTTGTAAGTGTTTGCCACCACTTGTCCAGCCAGACTCCACTAAAACTCATTGTTCTTGGGCATATATAGTGCGGATCACGGTGAGGGTGTTATGGGATTTTGTCTGAATTCAGACAGAGTACTCGCCGAGCTTTTGAACCTTAAAGTCGAAAACTCAAGCAACAATTTTGACATCAAAAACTCTTTATTTTTCAGCTTCTCGGTCTCCAAAATGGGGTTTTGCATTAGAAAATCGTATGCACTTCCACGAGTAATCCATGAGAGATCGATCCATCGACCTTTGTTTTTGAAAATACTCTCAAAATTCCATCAAAATCTTGTTATGTTCAAAAGGACGCGAAAAATGTGATCTCATCTCTATGGGTACACGTGTACACGTTTCCTTTCCAAAACGAATAGTTCTGAGACACACGTGTGCAAGCCCTTCAGGATACTTCAAGAAAAAGTTTCCAATAAGGACATTGTCTACCAAAATGTTACTACAACGTTCAAACACAAAACAAATAAGTACAAAGCATAGTCTCTCTCTATAGAACACTCGAACCTAATGTCCTTCATTCATGCACAGGAGCACAATTATTGCGATGCGAAGAAATACACTTGTGTATCTCGTTCAGTAACCTGTTGGGGGTAGCTACATACTCGTACGTGCTGCACAGCATCACACATCTTCCTCTCAAACATAATAAGGCCAACACGGAGAGCATAAGAAAAGAAGGAAAAGGGTTCGATAACAATATCAAAAAACATTCTCTGAAGTACATTCTTTCGTCGAACTAATTTAGAAACTGCAACAAAATCCGTTTCTTTTTTGTGGCAGCAATCTGCACCGACCCACATCACCAGTGAACCTGATAATGATGCGCAATGCCGCGCATTATCATCTCGATTCGTAATTTGTATCTGAACATCGCTAATAATAGGTCTCAGCTGTAATGAATAAACCAGGCGCGCTCTGATCGCGTGGATCGTGCAGAGTTGTAGGTAGCTACAAGCTGCTGTGTTGGCCCAGTATGTTTCATTATCTTAAAGTACGCCAAATGGGCCATAAAGTGGTGGGCATAATGCCAGGCAGTGGCCTTCTGATGGCCATAGGCCTGCATAAATACATGCACAAGAGATTAATTTCAGCCAACATCTTGGGCATCTTTGACTTGCGGTATCTCGACTTTGAATTGTATACCGAAATGCGGGTACTTGACATTGTTTTTGCAAAAAAAAAAAAACGAGAGAGAAGAAGGACTAAACAAATTTCCGAAATGGAGAGAATATGTATAGGCAACATGTGTAAACAAGCGATTTGAAGAGGCACTCCCTGTAATTGTTTTGTCTTAAGTGGTTCTATTCGCGACCAAGGGACGTTCTACCCCCTGGGCTAAGAGGTGCGCGTGTAAGATGAAAAGATACCGAGCGACGACGATGACGATGGCGATGACGAAGACGACGACGACGACGAGGACGTGGCCACTTGAGACCAGTATGAAGGGCGCGTCTTGTTAGCTGGCGACACCATGTTATTTAACCACACTATTAAGTGCCAATCGACTTTTGTTTTGGGGATGCACTTGTTTCTCTGTTTTTGACGCATGCCGAAAATATCATAAAAAAGATATCGATCGGAGTTGTCGTTTGATTCATGGCCATACGGTGAGGTGATATCCTTTCTCCGCAATTAAGACGAAAGAAAGCCAAGGTACTCATAGAGCACTAAAGTAGTAAAATTAGAAAGTACGCGGCCATCGTATGGTGGCCAAAAGTACCTGAACGGACAACGGCTGCAAAGCTTCAGAGCTACAGAGAATAGCCTGTCTCGGTATCTCAGGTGCCATGCGTACCTGCCCTACGGGTTTAGAAGCCATTGTTGGGCTAACGCCTCTACAAATCTTCATTAGGAAGACGGCTGCTAGATGCGCTATCAAGTTGCAACTAGATAACGTGGGACACCTGAACATTCTTGACTCAATCCCACAAAGAGACATGCTCTGCACTGTCCCCGACGTTATGGTCAGGGAATACTGTTTCGGTAGGTTATTTGAGGTTAATATATTAGACCGTGCAGACTGGTCTAATGGTGTTCCAACACTGGACCCTAGAGGTCTGATATGGTTCGCAGACGGATCAAAGATGGACTCTGGAGTGGGTGCTGGTGTCTTTGGACCCAATACCAAAGTCTCAATACCTATGGGAATGTGTCCCACGGTCTTCCAGGCTGAACCTTAGTAAGAGAATCAAGGGCTCTAAAATGTATATCTTCTCAGATAGTCAGACAGCTCTCAGAGCTCTGTCGTCCAAATTAATGGACTCCTTAGCAGTTAAATGCTGTTACGATGCACTACAATCTCTTGCTAGACATAATAGTGTGGTACTCGAATGGGTTCCAGGTCATCAGGGGATTGCAGGCAACGATTCTGCAGATGAACTAGCCAGGGCTGGCTCAGGATCTGCGTTCATTGGACCTGAACCTTACTGTGGCGTCAACTGGGCTAATGCCACAGCGCTGATTAAGCATAAATGGGAGCATAAACTTCGTCTAACCCACTGGGAAAATGTCCCGGGGCAATCCAAGAGGTTAATCAAGCAATATTCCTGTAAGGAAATTCTAAGTTTAGACAAAGAAAACATTAGGAAGCTGGCGAGTTTTCTAACAGGTCACTGCGGCCTGAGATATCACCTCAACAAACTCAATCAATGCCCAGAAGATGACGAATCATCTGAGCCCATTCTCTGTGAATATCCAGCTCTGCATTGGCTGAGGTGGCGCATCTTCCGCAAGGTAACATGCTCGCCGGCAGATATTAGAACCTCTGCAACTAAGGACGTGCTTTCCTTCATTAGGTGGTACGTCTCTTAGAGTAAAACTACACCCTAAGATACAATAGATCTTTTAGGTCGCAGTATCAGCCATATGGGCTAGGGTCCAAGGAAAAAAAAAAAAAAAAAAAACAGAAAAACTTTAATTTTGGGTTATCAGTCTACAGACCCGCAAGAAACATTCTACTTAGCTGCCAAGGACGTTTGTGGCAGATTCTAAGATCCTGTTTAGAAAAGGCTTCATTGAAGTCTACGTAGTCGAAACTACTTAAGATACCAACAACGGCTTTCCACAGTTTCTATATAATCAGCTTCTATTCGATAATCAGAATCACTTATTCCCTTCATTTTGGGGGAAGAATTCTAGACTTCAAAGGGGAATTCAGTAGGTTCCAGCCCATAAAGACCCAAGTTCACAAAATGTGTGTGGGTTAATGACCGGCCTAATCTAACAAGCAGAGATGTCCCGATGGGATGGGGGAAGTCCATATCTCCTATCTTCTCAGGTTATGTCCCAATTCAGTGGCATAATCGCATTTAAGCCTACAAATGATGTGATCATGCTTCAATGGGTTTAGAATGTCCAAGAAATGGTGGCAGGGCCCTATAGTCGATCCGTAGGGATATGTACATATATCTAGTTGCTAATTCTTTTCTTGCTAATCCTGTCCTCTTGTCTCCATTTCCTGGTTCGTTTGACCAGGTTCTGTGTAGATGACTATGAATGTGATGACTGGGTGATATTATGGAAACCTGTGGGATACTATCTGATAGCTATACCTACTCGTGATGATTACCATACTCTCTTCACGTGCAGTACAATAAATCCTTCAATGGAATTTAAGTTCGCGTTCATATCCAGACTAGTAGATGCCTGACTGGCCCTCCTTCGACATATTCGGAGCTCAGGTCAGTAAGGATCTGTCAAGACTGAGGCAGGGTTTTTCAAAAGAGATGATGACGGAAGAAACCATAATGGAGCACTGAAACATCTTGGCATTTGGGTTAGGCAAGCGCCATACTGCATACTTGGGGGTGCTCGGGAAAGATCAGCGGACGGATGGTTCTTGCCAACTCTACCATACACCACTCACTCAAGTAACTTTAAATCATGCAGTTTCCCAGAACTTAACTAAGTAAATTACATAGGTGTGGCTAATGACTTAACAGGACGTTACACACAAACTAACTGGGGGTTGAGGAATTCTTAGCGAGGCAAGGCCCTATAAGTGAGGAAAGTTGTTCATCGTTGTCACCTTTTTACTGATAAACGCGATTTTTACTATCGAAATAAAATCTAGACTTATGAGTTCTGTCGAGAACAGCTTAACCCTAGGGCAAGGTTATCCTCAACTGCATTTCTGGACATAAAGATATAGACGGCCTAGAAATTGACTGGAAGCAGTTCTGATTATAGATCAGAACAAGTCAACACCTCGGTGAATATCCCGACTTCTGTACAGAAGCTCGAAGCAGGTGTAAAGCCCTGATGAAGGCAAACACAGATGGCCCTCTGTCGGCACTTGTGTGATGTCTAGAAGAAGAAGCGCTTGTCTTAATATAGGAATAACAGACAAGATTATGCAAAAGAATAGGAACGTTTCTACCTATCTTGATAGAAGTCGGTACTACATGAAGGAGGTAACATTATCCAAAGCAGACCTATTTCGCGAATGTAGAATGAGGAAGTCAATGGAAGTTCACCTTTTGTTGAAAGGGATAGGTTGTGTGACGAGCTTGAAATAGTCTAAAGAAGCACATGACCTCATAGAGATCTTTTGTGCTACGAAAGTGTTTTACCCTAGTCTGAGGAATTTCAGTATCAACAAGGCATAGTCAATACATGTCCGATGGCCAATGACGAGATAAGAAGTTCGTCAATCTCTTCCGATCTTTTTTTGAGAATTCAATGAATTATCTGGCATTCCTTAAGCCAGATTCAGTAACAGAGCCAGTTCCAGTAAGAGAGACAGGTAGACAACAGAAGACCTCAGGGCCAATAAATGAGTATTAGACACTTGATTTGGCAAGTTCGTCAGCAGCCTCATTACCAAGCATACCTACATGTCCTGCAACCAATGTTACTCTGATTTTATTGTGTAAAGGTAGCTGTAGGCGGGTTTGACGACAACTCCAAACCAGCTTAAGCCTATAGTCAGAGGACATGGGAGCTTTAAGAGCTGCTTGGCTACCCGACCAACAAAAATATTTATATATCTTCTTCGAAGGTTTCTCTGATTTAGTCTCTGGCACAGAACTTGATAGCAAAAATCTCTGATTGGAAGATGGAAGTAGCATCACAATGACGCAGACAAGTTGTAGTTTAGACCAAAAATTTCGACTCCTACCCGATTAGACACTTTGGAACCATTCGTGTACTATTTGAATTGAGGTATCAATAGAATTATCCCAATACCTGCGGTTCGGAATGACGACTTTGAAGGACCGATAGAAACTGATTCTTTTCACCATGGATTCCATGATGCATACTGTCGGTGAGGATACCAGTGGAGTTCTTTCAAGAATTTTCCTAAGTCTAAGCGGAGTTCCAGCCCAGCAGTTGGTCAGGTACGCATTGTACCCAAAATCGTTACAGTCTTTACAACTTTTATAAAGCAGGAGACTTTATGAAGCTTTCTACCACCAGACTAATGTATAAGTTACCTAGTTTGGGGTGATACTGGTGAGGTAAGTTCAGTGAATCATCTTTGATTTGAATTTCTCGGACGACACTTCTATTAGAACTATCCAGTAGACCAATGAACTGGATGGGTATGGTGTTATGGATCACTGCCTACTGAAAGTGTTTTTCTACTCCTTTTGAATGCTAATACAAGGCCATCTATCTTTTGCATTCCTGGTACGTATGTACACGTAGTTACATTGTAAAGTACTTGCAAAACTACGAACGTAGAACAGGAAAGTAGAGGAGACCTCGCCTAAGTGGCGCTCACTACGAACTGGGCTAACTAGAGAGGGTTGTTGTTTCACCCAGCCTTGTAGTGCTCCCTTAAGTAATTGGGTATCGATACTTGAATAAGGTAATAATATGCATTATACCTACCATTTTGTAACCTCAGCAAAAGGTCCTTCCGAAATTGTTCATATGTTATCAAAGGACCACCCGGATGCGTTGACTTACTCCTCATACGCATGTACACATACTCTTCTGGCAAATACTCTGTGAACAGTCAAATCAAATGCAAATCCCAATCAATCAATAACAAATCAAATAAATTCAACAGCAATCAAAAATCAATTCATAAAACTCTCCTTTTTCCAAATAATCAAATCACTCTTCCGTTGGACTGGCCATAGGAGCAGCCAATTTGAATAGCAACAGATCCCCATTGACTTGCAAAAGAACAAGAACCCTCTACACACTGCTACCAGCTTGAACTGGTCATGCAAAACAGCAGCAGTTCCTTGGATTTGCATATTCGAAACGAATGTGGAGCAACAGTAGAAAAACGGTGACTGGAAAGCAGCATCCTTAACGAAAATAAAACAAAACAAAAAACTGTTTCCTTGTTTATGACAACAGCCCTGGTGGTCCTGTTTATTTTGACATTCCGGCATCACATCTCGGCATCAATATTTGACCTGTTCTAGATCTGGGAATGATCCATCAACTCCTATCAGTCCATCTTACCATGTAGGTACGAGTATCTGTCAAAAGTCTATGGTCTCCGACCTGTGGCTGTGTATATCCCTTTCCATTAAATCGAATAGTATCCGATAGCGTGCACTTAATACATTCGATCTCGACGATGATGATGCTTCTCGAAATCGAAATCCATTATCTTATTCTCATCGGTAGGTATCATATCGTAAAGTAGCTATTTACGCACCTTGTTTAGCGGGAGCTCTGCAGACGGACGCGACAGCCACAGAGGGCTGTAGTGTCGGCCGCCTTAAACACAAAGTATCGCGCGACTTCAAAACATTACACTATCTACCAGTGTTGATTGGATAATAAACGAAACTGGAAATGGAAGAAAAGCGACCACGACGACCGTCACTTAACCATATCCTCCGAATCGCAACCGCATCCACCTCGGATGCGAACCAATTTAGAGTTTATAAGAAACCAATGATTATTTAAGCGGATCCTCTGCAGAGGCTTCAAATTAATAATGAAGTGGTCATATCCAGTTCAACTACTGGTGGTAATAAAGGATGCAAAGGATGAGGATATGTCTGTGTGCTGCCGCGTCCGAAAAAGGCCAATTGCAATATACTTTTATCGCAGCGAAAGAATCACTTTGCCGATTGCTCTTCTCCTTTTAGGATGCATGGAGGGGTGGAACGGTCCACCAAGATTGTTGCGAGACGCGAGACTGCTTCGAATTGGCTGGGATCCGCACATGGCTGGGATAAGCCCTGGCCACAGATTAACCACCACTGATTAATGAAACGGTTGATTGAGAATGCTTCATTTTTATGGCGGAACATTTGATTGTACTGTTGTACACCAAATACCGGTAGTTAAGTGTTCTCAAAATTTTGTTCTGCACTACATATAGGAAGCATTTTTTTACTGTTATTTCATAAGAATGCCAATTATTGAGGACCAGTGGTGTTATTAGATCGAGGGGACTTAACAACGTTCAGTTTGAGATTGAGACTTAATTTGGGAAAAGCCATTAGGAGATCATTTCAAATCAATTGTCCAAGTACCGCACTTTATGTAATTTAAAGACTTTTTTTCAATTAAAGGAGTAAGTGGTAGTTTTTCAACAGTACAAAAACTCTGAAACAGTTTTGAAAGTTAGGATTTCTGTACACAACCAGAGACAGAGCCTTACGTTGTATGCTTCTTGATTTGCTTTAATCTTTACCTTGTACATCGAAGTGGTTTTTAATGATGTTCGTCAGATACTAAGAAATTGTGGTCTTGATGGCTTGCTCACACTCTTCGCTATTTGACATTGGATTTCTTATGACACGTTAAAGTCAATTCGATTTTCAAACAACCTACTGTATTTTGTTCCTAACGGAATGCTACGAATCGCAGAAGCGAATGCACAAGCCTTTGAATATCTGGGCGACCTATTAGGAACTCCACCATTAAATACCCTAAAATTTATAACTTATATCAAAGTGGTTCAGGGAGGTAACTGAGGGACTGAGTCCACCCATCCCTTCCATCTATCAACCTGCGTTATGTTGTAAAGTGTTTCTTTTTTGTGTCTAAGTTTGGGGCTACTCACTGATACTTACCTTACTGACAGCTATTGTTATGCATATGTATATGAAAAGTCAAGATATTTGAAGTAAAACTACGTCTAATTACTTCTTATCCTGTAGACAAAGGACCTTGTCACTTTCTCTGAGACAGAATGTGACATTTCGCTGAGCGTATGTAGCCATCGTTGAAAAACAGTTTAGGTTGAGATCAAGCTTCTCGACCCTAGGGCTAATGATGTAAAGGAATTAGAAGGATTCAAAGCTAAAACCTGCATTTACCAGTGAGTCTTGGAGGAATTGTTTTATGCAATTTGGAGGTACATAGCATGCAGATAACCTTTCACTTTTCATACTGAAGCTTTTCTTAATAAGCTGGGAACTAGAATTCCCTTATTTTACTCGACAGAAAGCTCTCAGCCTCCCAAGCTTTTTCTAGATGTAGGAGCAGTATGATGTCCTTCATTGGCGGTTTCTGTAAGAACTCCACTGCTAATGCTTACGTCTATTGAATATTGTGTGTCTAAATTCCAGCCAGAAAGGATAACGTTGCAACTAAGAGTTACAACCAATTGATTTTACCTCTTCATACTTTTTATCGGCAAGCGATACTGAAAATCTAGAAAAACTACTTCTGTGAACAGTTAAACGCCGACAATAGTCAAAATCAAGCTTTCTGGTTGTCTCGATAGAGAGGCCAACCAACTCAAACCCCCGATCTGGAAGGAAATTAAAAAAAGTCTGGATATGACTTTGTACAAAACTTTTCGACAGAAGGATGTTTGGTAGATCCATAGGAGAGAAAACAGCCTCAGCTGTATTAGCTAAAAGCAAACTAGACTACATCTCTTACAAGGACAAAGAAGAAAAGAAGGACGCCAAGTTTGCTATGACGAGTGCAACTAGAGACAGTTAGCCAAGGATCATACTGGCCATCATCACATTTCGGAGGATATAAATGTAAATTGTCTCTCATGTCCTTTTTCTTTTACGAATTTGTTGCGACAGCTTACCGATTTGGACTAGAACTCATCAAAAATTGCTACGAATGTCAGTGTGTTGACAGGACTTCTCTTGTTATTTTACATTTTTCGAATGGTAACACTGACTCGTAGAGCAAAATGTTACCTCAGTTTCAAACCCACCACACTACAAATCAATCCCTTTTCCCTATCCATTCCCACCTCACGCCTTAGAAGGAAAATCAACAGCTTCCGGTCCATATACTCTAATCAGACATCTTGACTATACCTACTCACATGTACATATATATGTACATAGATGCGACATCATTTTTTAGGGAAAACATCGATGGTTCTATTTTTATTGAACCTTCATGGTCAAGGTTTTCATGTTCGGGTAACAAGCCACGAGGATTTCGTTCCAGGTACTGCGACTGACTCGACAAAAATTCAGGATATATTGAGTAAATGTATTGTTTAAACACAAATTAGATTAAAAACACTTTGTATCCCGAATTGCTACATTATGAAACTCACCACTGTCAGCGGAAACACTGCAGAACGGCAAACAGCATGGCAACATCTCGATTGTATCTGGATACACTGATGGACATAGATACACATAGATATACATACATATGTATGTCAATTCGCAGAAAACGTTTTAGAATAGCAGCCTCAGTGTCACCGACACAAACAGCGCCGGTCGGTGGTTTGTGAAATATTCGCACAAGCGGATGCGGCAGTTGTGCGGAGTGAAGCGAAGCAGTCACATCGCTACGGATTTCATCTGTTAGTACAGTCTCCTTGTTTTTGTTGTAATTGTGGTGTAAACTGTACCTCGATTCAATGGATGATATAGAGAAAATTGATGTTGGGCAGTTTATAACCGAAATTGAGAAAAGGCCATCCATTTGGGATATACGAACCGAGGAGTACAAGGATAGAAAGAAAAAGGACACAGCTTGGTATGAGATATGCTTTCTACTGGCGCCTAACTTCGCAGATAAAACCAAATCCGAAAAGAAATTAATTTGTAAGTACGAACAAGTATTGTAATCCATTTGTTTATTTGTATGTGCATGCTTCGATTCACGAATGTATCCATATGCACGTGTGTAGATACATGGAACGTTTTCACATCTACCAGCTGAATAACTGGTAGGAGGCAAAGTAACTACATAGTTAGGGCAAAAGCCGCAATTATTTTCGGCTTAATACGAGCTTAAATTAAAAACTGGGTTAGGAGAAAGGTGAAGGAAGGACTTTGGTTAAAGTCGAAAACGGAAAGGTTTGTGCTAACTTTTACCAAAATACCGAGAGATAGAGGAGCCGAGGGCAACTCAAGCTACCAGGGTTAGTTGAAAAGCAAATAGAGTCTTAGGAAGGCACAATCGAAGGAACCTAAGAGTTCCCGATGGGTGAAGAGAATGTCAACTACAGTCCTTCGATCCTCAAGGGGTTTAAACTTAACGAAGTGGAGGGGTTTTTGGTAGGAAGGCAAGATAAGAGGGTTGTTCAAGGATTTATCTCGGAGGACAACTGGAAAAAAGTGAGTGTGTGTGCTCGTAATACTGGAACTCGCTGAAACAGTAATCAGGCTTGACTAGCGTGCTCAAGGAGTGGGCGAACGAAGTCAAGTGATTTGTGTCACGTAAGGGTTGGAAAATTCTTTGGACCACCATGTGACAAAGGCGGGTTAATGTCATCAATATGCGAACGGAAATTGATGGACAATAATCCAAATTTGCGAAGAGAAGGAATTATGGTTATAAAAAGAATAAAGTAGGGTAGGGGACACATAGGACTTACCTAACAAAGCAATGGATTGACATTTGGCGATGTTGACCTCTAAGCAATATTTGAGACACCAGATGAAAAAACTATCGAGGTTTTGTTGAGGGAAACTTAAGTTTTAGCCTAAAGAAATTGTACTATCAGCATAGAAAGAGACGTTACATCTCTTAACGTTGTTTATGGCTAGACTGAAAAGGTGGGGGCCTAAATGAAGCCCTTGTGAGAAACAGAAGGTGACTGAAAAAAGGACCCGAGTGGGCGAACCTGAAGCGGACACTGTAAAAGTGTACAGCATACAGTTTTGAAAGGATTCATCAAACTGCAGGTAACATCAAATGTACATGCTTGGTTGGCTTTGCTTAAAGTCTTGTCTAAACAGCTGTTCAGTTCATGTTGACTTGTTCAGTATTCATGGATACAGCTTGTGTTGGTTGCCAATTCGCATATGATCCTAACAACTTACTTACTTACTTATGTCCTGTATCCCCTTGCGGGTCCTAGGTGCTCTACAAGGCCTACGCGCAATAGTGTGCGATTTATGGAAATGTGCCTCAGCTCTCTCCGACTCATTCCCAGTTGCCGTGCTTCTTCTCAACTGTTCTGCGCCACGTACTCCTAGGAGCGCCGCGTATCCTGCCATTCTGAGTAAGCGGGTTCCATTGCATCGCGTGGGTAGCTATGGACCAGTCACTCTTTCAGAGAGTGTGTCCAATCGACTGCCACTTTCGTCGTCGTATGACTGTTCCTATAGGTTTATGGCTTGTTCTCTGATAAAGTTGTTCGTTAGAGATACGGTTTGGCGTAGGGACCTATTGACGAACCTTTGCAGTATCCTCGTGATAGTGACGGCCACCCTCCAGATACCACATCCATATAGCAGCACGGATTCAACCTTGGAACGGAACAGTCGTAGCTTGGTGTTTAAGTTAATCGCATTACTACTCCAAACTGTTGATAGCATCCCAAGCGCAGATTTTGCTTTGCCTAACCCGACTGGCTATATCCAGTTCGGTTCTGCCATCAGTTGCGACAATAGGAATGCTGTGGACGTCTGAACCAGTGTAACTTTTCGCTGAATTGTTCCATTCCTTGTAAAGTAGGTTCCATCCCATGGGGTTTTTCTATCTGTGCCAGTCTTTGAGTCTGAAAGTTCAAGAAGGGTATAATGTAACCAACTTCACCTTTAATCGGTTCTTGTGAAAGTGTTTAAAGGGGTCTTCCTGGTAGCAGCGAACATACAAAATCTGTTGGATTCTCCCCCTTTTTTGTGACATGTAGGACTACATCTACTTCTTGGGGAAGTTTATAGAGTTCACAGTCAAATCTTCATCAATCTATTCACCTACTTACTAGTGGCGAACAATTTTTCTTTCGAAAGTCCTCTAAGTCTGCTCTGCTAACCTGCTCATCCAGCCCTCGACTCCATATAGCAGAACTGGCAGGATCAATGTCTTGTAACCATTTGTTTTGCCAAACCGAAGTAGCAGCGATTTTCTAGGGTAAGTCTTCCCTGAACTTCCACTAGGGTGTCATTCGTGGAGTTGATATTTACTCCGAGGTAGGTCAACTCCTTAAGATTATCATTTGTGTCCTTCGTCTTAAGAGTTTTGAGGTTGTTTTCCCACACCGAAGTAGCAGCGGTTATCCTCTAAGGTGTCATTCGCGAAAGGTGAGTAGGTCATCTCCTTAACTACCTCGATAGGACCTTTTTTCCTAAGTGGTATTAGTTTTTTTTCATTCATACGTCTAGAAACATACATAAGTACATAAACCATGTGTTTGACCCCACTTTCTTTTTTCAAAATTTTAGGCCGAAAAGTTCAACAAAAATGGCGCAACATACGAGACTACCATCGGAAGTACACAATCAAATTGAAAAAATGTGGTCGGGGATCAGCGAAAAAATTCAAATACATTTACGATGATAAACTGGCGTTTCTAACGCCCCTTCTGGGAGTTAGTACCGGAACACCCAATAAACAGGAGGATCGTATGCCCTATATGACCGAACCGGATGTGTTCACAATGGAAGAAAGCTCAGGCGATCCGTTTTCACCAGTTGTTCCACAGATATCAATATTTTCAACAAATAGAGGCGACAAAACGAAAACCAAAAATAGGAAACGGAAACTTGAAGAGAAAATGTGTAAATTTTTCGATAGTTTTTCAATGCCGCCTCCAACGGTTGAAGATGAAGATAAATCATTTCTTGACTCCTTGTTGCCAACTTTGCGTGACTTCGATACTGATCAGAAATTGGACTTTCGTGTTGAGGTGTTACGTGTAATGCAACGCATTAGGCGCGACACATCGGTGGACTTTATGCAACCCATGCAAGTAGATCATGGAGAAGCGTTTGCCACAGTTCCGAAGCAGGAGATTTGAGTAACGTTTATCGTTTAATCCTAAGAGTTATCATTTTAGGCTTCCATGTGAACGTTTTTTTAATAAAACTTGAAATGAAATACAGAAGAAGTTGTTATATTATTTCTTCGTTTTAGTTGGTAACGTATACTTGTAGATACATGGGAGCAGGCTTTGGAAAAACAGGACTGTTTTAGACTACCGGAAGTGCGTAGTGTATGCCAAGCCGGCAGTAGAAAAATCGGTTCAATTTAATACAATCAAATCTACTATCCGCTCAAGCTATGCTGGGTGTCCGGACATAGCAATGTTGAAGGTGCCGAAAAGGCGGATGCTTTGGCAAGAATGTGGGCGCCGTGGCTCAGTGGCTAGTGCGTTGGACTATGGAGCAAAGGGTTCGAGGTTCGAATCACAGTCGTAACACCTAAAAGTTACGTTTTCATCGACTTGTTGCGCCAAGTATTTATTTTTACTTGCACCTATACCTATAGGGCAAGTATTGCAATCGTGAAAAAAATCGAACTCGAGATTTTAATCAAACTTGACATTACTATGATGGAGAAGTCCAAAAAAGTAGGTCCGGCAATTCCGTCTGTCAGTCTGTCAGTCTGTCAGTCTGTCCGTCTGTCTGTCTGTCCGTCTGTCTGTCTGTATATTCGACTAACATATTCAAACTTCATATGTAGGGTCTGTGGGATAATCCCTAGAGGCGAAATTTGAATTTTCATTCTAACCTCAAAAGTAAGGGTAGTTTATGTACTTAAGGCCGATTTCAGTTAAAACGGATTTTCTCAAAAACGGCTCTAACGATTTCGATAAAATTTGATGTGTGGGTTTGTTTGAGCATATGCCATAAAGTGGCATACCACGTTTTCCACGAAAAACTCGAATAACGGTAATATTGAAAATCAGCTGTTTCTCGGGTATTTGTTCGGCGATTGGGCTAAAAATTATTATTTGTAGGTTATAGGACAAATGCAAAATAATGTCGTACCACTTTTATAAAACTTATTTTTTTTCAAAATTTTTACTAGAAATTGAGAAAAAATTATTTAAGCAAAGTAATAGGCCTTAAAATTCTCTATAATTCACTCAAACACCCTATCTGGCCACGCCCACTTGTTATGGGCATTTTTATAAAAACAAAACATTGAGTAAACTCCTACAATGTTATGACTATTATTCCATCGAAACGCGGAATGCCACGCCTACTTTACTGGGAAGAGCAAGACTTGGACTTTAATCCTGATAAAATTATACACTTATAGCATTACGGTGCAAGTACGTACGACCCAGTCGTGCACTTTATTTTATTTGGCAAGAATGTGGTCGAAAATGAACATCAGTGAAGCAGACACTGCCATACTACAATCAAATGAAAAATTGCATAGCATTATAGACGGTATAATAGAAAGAGGCCAACTTGTCCTGGTTAGGTATTTAGAAAAGACTGTGCCATCTCTTGTACGTTATGGTCGAAAATAAACAAAAAGAACACTGAGTGTCTTCTGGGAGTAAATCGATCCACTATCCGCGTCCTAACTAGAATAATCACAGGACAGCGTGCCATCCTAGTATTGATCGGCTAATGGAGGGTATTGTAGAAGCTGCGAAGACGAGAAAGAAGTGGCGTCAAACCAACATCCACTTTGTCACTTTCCCATATGTAGACGTACGTAATGCTTGGAATCCCTTTGTAGTCTAAACAAAAGCCTTGAGTCGGAAACGCTATGAGGATAAATATTTGGAACTAAAATATATTTACCACTTCAGACATAGCGCTGGAGGTAGTAAGACTGAGATGAGAAAGTAGGAGATGCCGATCCATGGTCGTCTTAAATATTTTTCAGTAAAATAGTGACCAACATTTGACATTTTTGTGAAATAAATTTAACAGAACATGCATCGCTCTACTTTTTTAAGGACACGAAATTGAAATTTGACAGTCCCTTTTTTTTAGTCAGTTGTCTCGAAGATTCTGGTTTTACATGGAACATGGAGTGCAAATAGCGTATCAGTTATGTACTTATATCGGGGATAACCAAGCTCTAACTCACCTCGATCCAGTAAGGACTTAAGTAGGAAACAAAGCAGGCTAATCAGTTTTTTTCGACTTTGAACAGAAAGTATGTAAGTGAAATTCTTCAGTAGACTGGGGAGGACAAAATTAACCTTTTTTAGGGATGGCCCGAACAATTTTCGAACTGTTTTCCTTATAGAATAGGACAAATGCAAAACTCATTTTCTTTCAGACCTCAGTTTCCAACAGTGTCTCATCCTTGATGGGTATGACTTTTCTGAAACTACTTACTTGACACATTTTTAATTGGGTAGCACAGTTCGGTGTGAACCTGTCCTTAGCCAACTGTCTTCAGTAAGGCGCTCCAAGTCGGTTCATGTCCCTTTTTACTTGCGTGTGGCACCTAAGGCAAGCTCTTCCTCTATTTCGTTGTTCTTTGGGTTAGTATCGAAGCCGGAACGTTTATATCCATCCGCTCCATATTTCCTAGTCCGCTTAAATGACAGAAATGAATATTTTATGGCTAGATCGGCTTGTACTTGTACTTCATCCAGAGCTCGTCAACGCAAACTGGGCGGACAATTGTATAAAGAACCTTCCTCGCTGCTAGACCGGCGGGTTTGGGGAGTTTGTTCCTAGATTTGATAGCAGAGGGAAGGTAGACAAAGTCCCTTACTACCTTAAGGTTATAGCTGTCTATTGTGACGATTTGTCAAATTAGCCGATGTTGTGTGTCCCATCTTGTTAAGATCATATACTTGATTTTGTCCTCATTTATCGCTAGACCCAGTTTGCCATGCAAGGTGTGTTCACCAAATAGTATAGATATATACATACATAGGTAGTCGGCATACGCTACTAGCTGCGGAGACTTTTGAAAGATTGTGACTCCAGTATTCGCTTGCAAGTTTCACACGATTCTTTCAACTTCGATGTTAAAAAAAATCACATGATACCGCGTCCAAATCCTTTCTTGACATCAAAAATCTCAGTAAGCTCGTTACCGACGTTGATGGAGCAGCGAGTGTACATCATCCTCATCCTGTACAAGTGGGACGTCCAACCAAGACGTAGCTCTTTAAAGCTCCCTTCGATGATGTCATATACCGCCTTCAAATCGATGAAAAGGTGGTGGCATTCGATTTGGGCTTTTTAGGTTTTTTTGATCGACTGACAGGGGGCAATCTATGTAGGTGTTGAGGAAGGGTTTCAGGATTTCAAACAGTATGGCAGATAAGATCTTGCAAGTGATGCTGTGAACACTGTTGCCTCTTGTGGATTATCAAACATTCACTTGCCTGACTAAATTTGGTGTGTGCCTACTGCCATCTCCATCCACCTCATCTCCAAGGTCCAATCTTGCTGGTTTCGATCTTGGATATTGCTATCCTTTGGTGAGGTGGATGGAAATTTTAGTTATCATCGTCTGTACATATTAAATAGGCCTAACTGCGGAGTGTTGGTCTTTATCGTCGTTATACAGTCTGCAGAAGAAATTTTTTTATACTGCCAACACGGGCTCTGACCCTGCCACGAGGTATCAGATTGCTGTGCGGGTCTTGTTGGCAGGACATGTTCTAAAATAAAACACTTGTAGCAGCAAAATAAACAACACAATGAACAGTCCAAGTGTATACCTAGTTTTGATTAAGACGTCTACACCATCTATACAGAATCCATCCAGTTAACCTGGAAATATAAACTTTATAAGTTCGCTTCTATCAAGGAATACATAGAAGGATCACGGGGACACTTTTCCAGGCAAAGAAAGAAAGTTATAAATCAAATAAACTCATGTTCCACAAAAACACACAAATACCCACCCAAGTTTGGAGAAAAAAACAAAAAAAAAAACAGTAAATTCATCATAAAAATATAATTGTATCCCCGGGAATTTTGACAGGACTTTACCGCGGCGGCAAAAACCCAACAACCGGTGATCCAATTATTTTTGATTAATAAAAGACCTGCTCCTGTTTGTTGTGTCTGTGTGTGTGTGCAAAGATACACGATTCGCTTAATTGGAGTAGAAAAGCTGACAAGATCCATCGCTTGCGAAATAGCTCACCTCCTCAGTTGATGGATGACAATGTCCTACCAATCTGTTGTAAATCTGTAGATTTGTAGTTTAATCACGTAGACTGAGTATGTCACGAAGTTCCTCACATTGATCAATCGATCAGTCAATCAGTCATTCAGTCAGCCCTTTCGCATATTGTCCTTGCGGGGAGTGTTTGTCACATCGCAACGAGTCAAGCCGTTCCACCAGCGGAATCCTTCTCGCATTCCTGCATCTTTATATGGGGCGCTTGGACGTCGACAATAAAAATTAATATGAAATCATTCTAAATTGGTCATCAAGCGAGTCATCCGAATATTTCATTTGTCATCGGTGGATTTTTTTACCTGGATGTTCCGCATAGGTGAGATGTGTATGTTGGCTGAATTTATAATTTTGGAATTTTTACTGTCCAGCGTGGTGCGGCTGGGGTGCGCAAAGCAAGTTTCCTTTTACGAAAGGATAGATTAATTGTGGTGTGAGTTCCTTAACTGGGATATAGCATACTTGCAGTGCGAATTGAGATTTATGATGGCAGTAGGGCTTAGTAGGGTTTCCGAAAACTCGGTACTCCTACTTGGTATTCACTTGTGGTTCGTGAATACCTTTTCTCTAGGGAGTACCATCTCCTGGGGAGTGGTATTTGTTCAAGGTTGGTATTCGTACTGCCTGGTGTCCAGTTGGTAACGCATTTTCACTTGGTTGACGCCCTCTTCAGGACTACTGCTTTTGCAAGTAATTAATGCATAACTAGGGTTTCATGAGACTGATGGCTCAACATGTGGAGTTGCCTCAATTAAAGGAAGCATAGGTAATGTTAGAGGATCGTGCGCTTATTTTAGTTTAAGAAAGTAGACATGTTTATTCAAATATAGGGTGACCAGATACCAATGATTAAGTTTAAGCAGCTGTCAAAATTACCAATGACATACAGCTGTCAAATTGATTAGTAAGATTTGCCCTTCTATTATGCATTGTTTTACGCTCTCCGACTGAGGGAAGATTGTTAAAATCGGGCATCGCCATGGCTTCAGTAAGAAAACAATTCATCGTACCCTGGAAAAGTTTCGTGAGTACACTCTTTTGAACCTTAAGCCACCAACTAGACAGAGATTGGTGCGAAATGATGAGAACATAGCCTCCATAGCGGCCAGTATTGAAGGAGACCCAAAATGTCGATTCAGCACAGATTAGCTGAATTGGACATCGCTAGAGAGCCAACTCGGATGGATTTGGGCCATATAAGATTGTGCTTATGCAAGAATTGAAGTGAGTTTGCTAATTGGTGACTGGAAATGTTGGCCAGGATTTTGGCCAGAAACTCATCTTCTCGGAAGAGGCTTATCTTTGCAGAATTGTCGGTTTTGGAGAGACAAGCGTTCGACCAAGCATCAATGCATCCACAAAGATTGACTGTTTGGTGTGGTTTATGGCATGGTGGCATCATCGGAGATATCTTTCGAAATGAGGAAGGAGACACCGTTGCCGTCAATTGTTAATCAGCTTTTGTGGTCAGAGCTCGACTACATCGATATATCTGAGCTGTGGTTTCAAAAAGACGGCCCTAGATCCCATACAAGCAACGCAACTATCAAAGTTGTGAAGGAGAAGTATGGCTAATGGGTCATCTCTCGACTAGCGTTCATCAATTGGCCGCCATGGTCAAGTGACTTAACACCACTCGATTATTTTCCCTGGGGCTACATCAAATCCTATGTTTACGCTAACAAACCAATCACTTTGCACGAGCTCAAGCCCAACATTCGAGACAATATTGTCGGAAGAACGCCCCACACATTGGACCCAGTCATCAAAAATTGGACCGACCGCTTGAAGCAGTTCCAACGAAGCCGAGGTGGCTATTTGAATAATGTGCTATTCCGTACATAACGGCATGAATGTAGCTTCAAAATGAAGTTAGAATCAATTTCATATCTCACACGGTTGTTATCTTATTTAAGTGTTTTTTTTCTACCACTCTTATCTGGTCACCCTATATATTCTGCAACAGACCAACGAATTTCAAGTCGAAACTTAACATCTCTTCATCGACTTCAAAGCCGCAAAAGACAGTATTCATTACCTTGAGCTTTACAAGCTCCATAGGGCTATAATCGAACTCGGACTCCGGGCAAAACTAATCCAGTTATGGCGCGTGAAGTTGACAAACACGAGCGGCAATGTACAATTCGGAAAAAGTTTCTTCGGATTTCGGGATTTCCTGAATTTTGTGTTGGAACAGACAGTGCCTAGGGCAAGTGGAAACACAGAAGGCACTATCTTCAAAAAATCTGTCCAGCTCCAAACGACATCGACATCATCGGTCGCTCCTAGCGAGTCTTCATAGAGGCTTTCATGGCAAATAAAGAGCATGCGCCCAGAGTAAATTTTAAGAACAATTCTTCCTCGAATTTTTGGTCTGAAATGCGAGGAGGGTGAATGGCAGAGAAGGTACAGTCACGAACTCTATGAGCTGTACTAAGATTTGCATGTAGTCCAGAAAGCCAAAATAAGTCGGCTACACGGGCTCGGCCACATCGAGCGAATGGACAATAATCGCTCCAGCAAAGGGGTTCTTCGAATCACAGTAAGACGAAAAGAAAGACCGAAGTTTTGTATAAAGGATCTCGGATGCCAGAACGCTTGGTCTGGATAACTGGAAGCAGTGTGCCCCGGATGGAAGCGAGTGGAGTGGTGGCGTACATATACCAACTGACACTAAAAAGGAACATCCTGATGAAACTGCATCGAATTCGTTGATTTCAAGAGCAGCTGCCTTCAGCTTTTCCATTTTGCACACGCCCACCAAAATACCCGACGTGCTAAATATTTAATTTATTTAGCTCGACCCATTTGTTCGAAATTTAGAAGAAAATACCAAACGGACTGTAACCCATCGATTCGATTCGTAGCTTGATTACAAAAGCGATCAAACTGTTTTCGAATACTTTTCAAATAGCCTCTTAATGGTCATCATTGATTCTGCGAAAAACCTTCTGTTCCAGTAACGCGTGTCGCAAAGGGACACCTTTACTATCCTGGACCAATCGATTTTTCAATTTTGAAAAAAAAAACCATCTAAACCGACAGTCGACCACCTTGACACTGCTTAGAATGTTGAACTCCTTTTCACAGTCCTGCAAAACAATTAATTTCATCCTTTCATTGTTGTCCTGCCAAAGGGACATTGTTGGCCGAACAAAAGTATCATAATTTTGATCGCAAGTCCAGACAATACCGAATAAAAGGACGTATTGTAAGTGCAATAAATTTTTTTTTGTTAGAAACTCCTCTATTGTCCTGATTTTTGCTTGGTCTGTAAATCACTGTTAAGATCCATTGCAAGGAGAACCGTCGAAAAGACCATTCAAGGTGGGAGGAACAAAAAAAGAAAAACCAGACGCAGACATACTGAGTCCGGACATCCGTATCGGGGAACTGTGGGATTCTAATGTGAAGGTTCAGTTCTTTACATATGAATTTGAAAGTACGAATTGGATGTGGATATTGAAAGGACCATGGAGTGTAGTGGTTGGATGGGAGTACTAGTTCTTTTTTTTTTTTACCTGTCTGCTGTAGATCCGACGGACTTTTGTATTCGGTTAGTTCCGTACATTATGGTCTGACAGGAAGTGCAGTTTATGTTGGAAGAACAATGATTATGATGTTGGCTCTTTGGCGCAATGAACTGCTCTAGTGGCAGTCCACAGTACACATAATGAGACAGATTTTACAAAAGGGGAAAAGGTCTGTCCCTTATAGGACCTTTGGAAACTCGTTGTACCCTATATTCATTAATTTACATACGTTATTCACGAAACCGTCTTGTTAAAAGCAACGAGCTTACCCAGAGTTTCAAGCAATAGCTAACAAGATCTTCAATTAGGGCAAAGTCCATAGTCAAGCAAGGCATCGAAGATGTGTTCGAACTAGTGTGCGTAGTCCCTCAAGGACGAAATCGACATTTGTTTCAGTTGTATCATAAGAGGTCATTCGCTCTGTAGGACCTTGCCATCTTAATAGCGTTTCCACACTGTTTCTACATAATCTGAAGGGTTTTCCAATAGGGACATAACAAGTCTAAATTTTAATACAAACTCGTCCTTAAATTTATTTCGTGATCTTTTAATGTCAAAACGTCAGTCTAGCTTTATATTTTATATTTCCGTGATGAACATTACAAATGAGCAAAGTTTGGAAGTTATTAAAACTTACGTTCGAAATTCTGAGTCAGTCGAAGTACCAATAATTTTGCAGCCGCAAGTACTTCAGTGTAAATTAAGTGGAATAAGTCCATAAGTCCATTCTGCTTACAGGAGTTCAAAATTTCTTAGTCTACATTGTGCTAAATTTTGGGTAAAGATTCTGACCTAAGCCAACCACTACCTCAAGAATTGAAGCCTGGTCATTTGAAGCGCGAAAACTTCTCCGATTCGGCTCTGTAAAAGTTTGAAGAAAATCACATTTGTTTGAGTCTGGCGTTCCAATTCGACCATATTTTGTCGTCAATGTTACGAGCGATGGAGATCGGTGTCATGCCACTTTGAAGGACTTAACATCACTGACGTGTGGTTCCGACAACATGGTGCCACATTCCATACCACAGATCAAACAATTGACCTATTGAAGAGAAATAGTCCAGTCGAAGGGTTACAGCGATCATGAGATTTAAGGCCATTGGATTTCGTATAGGGCTACGTTATGTCGTTGGCTTATGTTAACAAGCCAACAACGGTGGAGGAGCTCAGGAACAATATCGAACGCGAAATGACCAATGTGCAGTAGCGGCAGATATGTTTGAAAGACCCTTAGAAAATTGGCGCCAAAGAGTCGATGACTCCAGACATATCTTCCATTCCTCTTCCTCAATTTTTCATACATAGCCCTTCGTTGTCTATTCTTCCTACGCCTCGACCGAAGAAATCTGTCTTACAAGTGGAGTAGTCTCTCTAACTCAGTTTCCCTTAAGCATCTGAATATGAGAGTCGGCTCTGGTGACTGTATTTCTCCATCTGATAATTGGTATTAGCCCAAATTGCAAGACATGTAGCGAGATTTGACTGGATTCATTGGAGAATCTTCAGAGGCCTTCTTCAGATACACCCAGTTTCCTCAGATGCTCCCTGAGTTCACAGTCCCACGTTAGGATACACAGGTTGTTCTTGGAAAGCTTGATATATGCTTCGAATCTTCTTGTACCCTGAGCGTTGTTCTATGTCCTTACGCTGCTCTCTCTCTAGATTCCTGAACTCTACTTTTAGGATATCATCCCCTCTTCTGAAGAATGGTTCAGGACAAACAAAGGTTTCGGATGATCTTCTTCTTGGGAGGGAGTCGGCGATTTTATCATTCTCTATTCCCGCATGGTCAGGTCTCCAACATAGTGTCAGTCTGTACTCCTTACTCAGTTTATTAAGTTTCTCCAGGCATTACCACTCCAGTTCAGATCTAATGGTTTATGAGTCAAGTGCAGGGACACATTTTTCGATTGCATGGATTTCAGCCTGAAAGATGCTGGTTCTTGTACCCATGGATTCATAGTATCCATTGCTACTCCAGTTCCTTCCGAATTGGTATTCTAGTTCTACAGAGGCTTGGGGACTCGCAGAGGAAAAGTACATTCTACTGTATCAGCTTCGGCTGAGTTTATCCGTTTCCATTCGCATTCGACTACGGTGGCCCACCATGAGGTTGTGGCCAGCAATAATCGCCGTGAAGAGACATAAAGGCTAGAAATTATAGTACCATTACTATGCAAAATGTTCTCTTCTGACCCGAATTAGTGTACTTTTTTGGCTCATTTCTGATGCTTTGGAGGACTTTTTTTTCTGTCGAATTCGGTCTTTAAGATTGTTGTTTCTGACTGTGTCTACCACTTCAGTAGAAGTGTATTTCATTAAATGTCCCTCTCTGTGTATCTGCGAGGACAATACAATCTCCTCAGATACACAGTACGTAGTAGATACAAACCATTTGTTGTGTCTAAAACGTACTGCTATTTCCGACCTAAAAAAATGACTTTCCAAACATCTCAGGAAATTCCAAAGATACCCACACAAACAACCACATTCATCTCATTCACATTGGCTTATACCCGGAATAGGAGCGGTCACAGTAGATTGTTAACATATCTAAATAAATTCTACACCAACCTCAGTCAACACACGAGTCAATCGAAATTTAAATAAAATTCGTTACAATTTTAATCAAATATTTATCATACACGAGAAGTCCACAAGTATGATAAGAATGCGTCCGTCCTTCACTTCAGCGACAATCCTTTACCCTCATGTTTACCCAAAACATTTAGAAAATCGTTCTCCGTTCAAAATTCTATCATCATGGTATCCACCCACGGATGCTTGCTTTGGCGCTATCAAGCCTAATGAATCCTATAAAACTTTATCAGGTATTCGTACGAAAAAAAATCCAAAAAAACTATAACAAATCCAAAGTAAACAAATAATAAAAGTGATACTGCAAAAAGAAGGAAAAAAAAAATCACAATTTCATTGATATGTTGTTTTTTTTTTCTTTTTTATATCCCCACTTGTAAATAGGTACACAGACGTCGCACGCTAAAAGTGCGATCAGTTGTTATCAGGCGCACAGATATCACAATTGATTGACGACCAAGTCGTCCGGATAGTAGGGGTTAGGACGCCGTCGCGTTTGGCATTTCCATGTTTATGTAGATCGATAGCATACGCTCAAGTGTCACCTAATAAATGGGACTTTTGTTGACATAAAAGTCTGAAATCGAATCGTAACCTATGTATGCAGAAAAAAAATAAAAAAAAAAATACAAATCACCGAACTGATAAAATCAGGAAACAAAATTTAGATTTCCTCTCTTGGTAACCAAGAGTTTTCCAGTTGCCATGGAGAAGTTTGAATTTGGATGTTCAAAACTTTCCTCTGAGCCTTGTCATATGGCTGACACTGCGACTTGAAATGATCAATTGTATCTAAGGGTCTGAATTATTCTTAGAGTCGCACTACCTCCCTAATGAAGGAGAGTACATCCTTAGACAGAGAGTCTTTAATATCTGCTGACCTTTAAGATCTGGTGCCTCCTCAACCAATGTAAGACCGAGCAGATGATTCGTCACCTACTATTTGTCTGGCCACGGATTAAGTTTGCTGAGGTGTTACCTAAGGGCACACTGACTTGAAGCTCACTAGCTTCGTAATAGTATCCTTATCTAAGTTCAGAATATCCTTGCAGGAATAAGGCTTGATAGATCGTTTGGATTGTCTTAACCCGCGAATAATTTTTCCAGTGGCCCATATGATGCAATCATTTCCAATCAGTGCTGTGGCGGCAGAAGCACACTAGGGTTCAGGTCATATGAATGTAGATTCTGAGCCAGCACTAGCTAGTTCATCTGCAGATTCCTTGATGACCTGATACCTATCCGAGCACCACTCTGTAGTGTCTAACAAGAAAGTGGTATCGTAAAAGCACTTAACCGATATAGAGTCCACTAAATTGGATGAAAAGATATCCTTGATACCTTCACAACAGTTAAACCTAGAGCAGATATCAATAGCATTTTTTTTTTTTTTTTGGTTGCGCCAACGGATGTGTAATCTTCTAAAGATACCAGTAACCCGGGCCATGCACGATTCGCAGACCTGAATACTCGATGCCAGGAATACGCCTACGTATTAACCCACACCCTACACACTTCAACCACTCTCCCCGCGGAACTACCGTTAAGTATTACTTCGCGGGGCTGGTTAGCACTTTATGCTCTTCTTGACCTGTTCGACGTTTCTTGTTCTGAGGGGGCTTCCATTTGGGTTTGGTTGCTCTCCCTGAGCCTTTCCAGCCGCCGAAGTTCCTTTATGATCACCGCTGCTGTTTGTTTCACGGTATTCCATACTGCGTTCGATGTCAGCATATGGTTTACGATGTTCTTCGGAGTTGGTATTTCTCCAATTATTTCCTAAAGTCCTCTGCATTCCAAGCGAAAATGTGGGCACTGAAAGAGCACATGCTCTGCACCTTCTCTGGCCTCTCCACAGTTTGAGCAATTTGGAGATTCATCAAGCCCAAACCTCTTTAGATAAGCTCCGAAGCAGCCGTGTCCGGTTAAGAACTGGGTGAGATAAAAATCCACTTCTCCATGATGCACGTCCATCCATTTATGTATATCCGGTATAAGTCGATGGGTCCATCTTCCCTTCGTTGACTGATTCCATCTTTCCTGCCATGTTCTCATGCTTCGCTGTCTTTCTGCCAGCTTAATATCTTTGGCTGGAGCAAGGGGTTCCTCTGTAGATATCAATAGCATGGAGTTTATCCTGTGACGACACATTCCCTTATATATCTAGATTTTGGTGTTGACACCAGCTCAAACTGCAGAGTACGTTTTCGATCCGCCAGCAAACCAGAGCAAACCCTTGGGTTTTGTGGCGGAACACTATTAGATCAGTCTGTACTGTCTAAAAGTTTTACCTCAAATAACCTAATGAAATAGTAATCCTTGAACGTAATGTCGGGATTATAGAGAAGAGGCATTTTGAGTCAAGAATTTTCAGGTGTCTAGTTGCAGCTTGATATCGCATCTAGTGGCCGTCTTCCTAATGAAGATTTGTAAAAGAGTAAGCCCAACCATGGCTTCTAATACTGCTTTAGGAAGGCGACTCTTTATAGCTTAGTTATGGTTGCCCATGAACTTTCGGGCACTATGGCCGTATACGTGATAATGGGCCTCACCACCTTGGTATACATCAAATAAATAATTTTTGCACATAGACCCTAAGTTCTACTGTAAATGGGTCTACTGGCCCACATGATCCTAGTGAAGCATTCGATGACAGACTTTTGTCAAGGATGCCGCCTATGAGATATACACTAACGTGGTGTCTTTCATGGTGATAGGTTCTAGGTTGATAAGTCTTCTTTTAGTGAGAACGATTTTACAAGGATTAATGGATAGTCCCTCTTTGTAGCATCATTCTAATACGTGTAGAGCACCTTGCATGACGCTGGAAATGTTGTGCTGTGCTTACCATTAACAAAAATTGCGAAGTCATCCGCATAACCAATGGCCATATAGCCTGATCTCTCTGTCAATAACAAGTGACCCAACAGGGGGAAAAGAAATCCTCTCAGGTGGCAACCTTTAACTGCGGGCACAGATCCTGAGATATCTCCAGAGGATGAAGTAATGATCCTACTTTCAAGCATGGCCCAAATCTAGTGCTTGATCGTGTTCTCGATACCTCTGCTACTTATAGTCGTTACTATTGGATCATAGCCAGTATTATCGAATACACCCTCAATATCCAGGAATGCAAACAGGAAAGATACTATCTTCTTGAAAAGATACTGAGGAGAACCTTCGGCTGATTTAACTTTCTTGTGTGCAAACTACTCGCTTCGCTTCAACACTTTAAAAGGGATAACTGAAAACGACGCCATTTCTTTACAACTATTGGTCTTTGCGTTTGATCCTGGCTTGGACTGGGGATCAAACAAGTGGTCATAGGCGTATTATCCTCAGAATTTGAATTTAGAAAACTCTTAACCACAAAACCCAAAAATCACAGCGTAGTGTCATAGTATTCACCAAATCCTATGATTTGGGTATTTTAAAACTTTCAAGGACGATGCTACTCAAATTCTCCCTGACACTTCCGCTCACAATCTCAACTTGTCCTACATACCTTTTCCATTGACATACAGAATGGCAGAGAACCTGATTGAAAGAACTCAATCAACTGATTTTCCATTAAAAAAAAAAACAAAAGACGATATAAATTAATTACTTGGACAAGGAAAGATATTTCCTGACTCGAGGAGAAATAATTAATTACCCAGGAATACGAATTCGATTAACTAAACATGTGACTATATCGTTAAAAAAAAGTCAGAAGCGAGAATTATATTTTTTTGGCTATAATAGGTAATCATGTTGAATCACTATTCAACAGCGATCGCGATGAACGTTGTCACAAAAAACCTTGAACGGTATGGTAGCACCCAACCCATGCACTAGAACTGAAGATGATGACAAAATGTACACATGTGTGCACCAAGGATACAGAATTTTATTATGAAAACTGTATATTTGTAATTTAGTTTATTACAATTTAACAACTTTTAAGGAATGAGTTGACATGGTTTTAGCCATTTGTGAAAACGAGTCTGCTTTTGAGCGAGGTGGGGTGTTTCAGATAAAAGCTGGGTTCAAACAAAAGGCAGCGTTGTTGAACTTACAGCTGCAAGATGGCAATTCATTGTCTCACTGGCAAAGGAATATTCAATAGTTAATATGTTAACTCGAATTTATCCACTTAAGCATGTACAGCCTGTTTGCCACGATGATTATGACGACAGAAAATTGTTTGAAAAAATAAGACAGCGCTTTAAAAGTTGTTTAGAATTTAAGTAATAATTTCTAATAGCTTGGAAATGTTACTCGTTAGTCAGTTTCATCATGAAAAAAATGTAAGATCTCACTGACGTTTTGACATTAACAGATCATAAAAAAAATTAAAGGGCTTGAATGTATAAGAATACAAAATTGTTATGTCCCTATTGAAAACCCTATATTTTCAAACCCTGTATCGTAAAGACACGAAAACGACGAAGGACAACGAGCTTAATCGATGGAGCTTAATCTTTAAAGCGGTTTTCAAGTATCGTGGTAAGGAAATCGACGAATGATCGTTTGGTAGGACCCATGTACTAAGTTACGTGAATATGGTCAAACGAAGGCAAGTGAATGAAACCGATCGTCAAAAAAAGGAGACTACTTAAACGGCACCAACTATTTAGGCAGAAGCCGCTAATATGGGATTAAGTTAGTATGTTATATGTTAACTCGAATTTATCCACTTAAGCATGTACAGCCTGTTTGCCACGATGATTATGACGACAGAAAATTGTTTGAAAAAATAAGACAGCGCTTTATAAGCTGTTTAGAATTTAAGTAATAATTTCTAATAGCTTGGAAATGTTACTGGTTAGTCAGTTTCATCATGACAAAAATGTAAGATCTGATTGACGTTTTGACATTAACAGATCATAAAAAAAGTTAAAGGACTTGAATGTATAAGAATACCAAATTGTTATGTCCCTATTGAAAACCCTATATTTTCAAACCCTGTATCGTAAAGACACGAAAACGACGAAGGACAACGAGCTTAATCGATGGAGCTTAATCTTTAAAGCGGTTTTCAAGTATCGTGGTAAGGAAATCGACGAATGATCGTTTGGTAGGACCCATGTACTAAGTTACGTGAATATGGTCAAACGAAGGCAAGTGAATGAAACCGATCGTCAAAAAAAGGAGACTACTTAAACGGCACCAACTATTTAGGCAGAAGCCGCTAATATGGGATTAAGTTAGTATGTTATATGTTAACTCGAATTTATCCACTTAAGCATGTACAGCCTGTTTGCCACGATGATTATGACGACAGAAAATTGTTTGAAAAAATAAGACAGCGCTTTAAAAGTTGTTTAGAATTTAAGTAATAATTTCTAATAGCTTGGAAATGTTACTCGTTAGTCAGTTTCATCATGAAAAAAATGCAAGATCTAACTGACGTTTTGACATTAACAGATCATAAAAAAAATTAAAGGGCTTGAATGTATAAGAATACAAAATTGTTATGTCCCTATTGAAAACCCTATATTTTCAAACCCTGTATCGTAAAGACACGAAAACGACGAAGGACAACGAGCTTAATCGATGGAGCTTAATCTTTAAAGCGGTTTTCAAGTATCGTGGTAAGGAAATCGACGAATGATCGTTTGGTAGGACCCATGTACTAAGTTACGTGAATATGGTCAAACGAAGGCAAGTGAATGAAACCGATCGTCAAAAAAAGGAGACTACTTAAACGGCACCAACTATTTAGGCAGAAGCCGCTAATATGGGATTAAGCCCTAACGAGGGAAAAACAAAATGTGTCCTGTCAATGGATAAGCATGTCGACACATACATATGTATCTTTGTCTGCCTGGCCTTTGATCGAAGATTTTTTTCAGAAGATTTAGTCGCTCATTGAATCATTGGTATCAAAGTCCCTTCCTCGAACAACTAAAGTAACCCTTGAACGGAAAGAGGACCATCGGACTCCCTAAAATATAAGAGGGGAACTATTTCTAAGATAGTTAACACTGTGTCATAGGAAGACATGCTCAAGGACTGGGCATTCCTCAGAACGACTTCAGTAGAAGCTGTAGGGACGAAGAGAAGACCATTAGTCTTCCTGTGGACATGCGCTGCACTTGCCAATATCAAGAAGGCTGAACTAGGGGAATACCTTTTCAACGATCTCATCGATCTTAGCACCGCCTGCATGGATAGATTAGCTCCTTCATACAAAGCAGCGAATGATTCTCAAAGTAAGAGGGCCTTACACCGGTCTAAGGCCACTAATCAACCAAACCTATGCAAGACCCTGATCGTTTCAGTTCTGTTCTATAGTAGAGAGGGCAAGGACTAAGTCAAGAGTGGCTCAGAACGTTCTTAGTTGCTTTGAAAGACAATAACTTCAAAAAATCTTCGGTTTCCTTCACAATCATTAAGTTGATTGAGTTCTATAGAGTCGATGAACCACGTCGTTCCGTCCCGGAGAGTTGTCGAATCAACCCCAGAGGATCTGCATAGTAGAGGCTCATACCAGCCTGAATCTCATTACGACTATGTATTGTTTATTTAAGTTCAGTTCAGAGAGCGCTCAGTTTACTTCCAATCTGTTTGGTGAACTAGCTCTTTCTTTTAGTTCATTTAGTTCAGGGAATTGGAATTTCAATTCTGTGTGATTTTATCTCATTCCTTTACATAGAGATCTGCGCAATACAAGGCAAGATCGCTCAATTTAGTTCAGTTGTTCTTACTAAACTATCTGTATGCAGGGTATACCAGAGCTTGTTCAAATACTGAACTAAATGAACTAAAACACATTGACATTGGGAACTAGTTCACTTCGTTCAGTTGTTGGAATTCTTTTTTGTTTTGTTTTTTTTTCGAACTCGTTGGTGATCTCCCTCCGAGACTGCGAATATCTAATCCTGACCACACATGGACGTAATACAGTTCCTGAGCGCATTTAGAGTTTTTTGAGTTTGATTATATTTTTGAATTGGGACCTTTCAGATTTTCAGATCGAATTCTAGGTCTCGTATGCGACGTGGAGGAATGGAAAAGAAGATATAGTCGCAAACTCTATGAGCTGTACCCAAGAGCAAACCACTTTGACTCTACAGGCTCATATCGAGTGAATGATGCTCCGAATTATATACCCCAGGTTTGAAATGACAATGAAGACCGAACCTCCAATCTAAGGATCATGTTGTCGTAGATGGCAGGACGTTAATTCTGGACAACTAGAAGCAGAGTGCCCACGATCGAAGGCTGACGTGTGTCAGGTAGCGACTCTTTATGAATCAGGAGTCAGTTCAGTAAGCACTTCTCAGATTTACTCTCCCTGATGCATTCTTTTCTCAATTCATACCTTTAACATCAAATTTTTTCAAAGTGGGTTATAGCTGCTCCTTGTTTCAAATCCGTCACTTATCATGCACAAACCTGGTTCACTACACGCCTTTTAGCCCTCTGAAGTGGTAACCCAATTCGAAGATCAAACACGTTATGTTTGGGAGTGGTCAACATCGGATCCTTGACAAGATCACCACATAATCAGATGCAGGACTTTCAAATGTAAATATTAGCATTTTCAACGCCTCCATCTAAACCTACTCCTGTGTGGTCCAAGGCAAATTATGCATGCGGGGCTAACTATTGCTAAATGATTTGGCTGATTTTTTTTTCTGTATTATTCGCGGTACTCCTGCGGACGAATTACAGTGCACTGGTGGTCTTGGCGATCAATCTCGGAGTAAATCGTGCATTATCCAGCGATTAATGGCCTCGAAGATGATGGCTTAAGATAAACATTTTGTGTTGAAAGTGATGGTTGTTATTAAATATTCAATTTAATATTCTGAGTGAAGCCACGGCGTCTCGTCTCACGTGGATACACTTATTTTATTTGTAATTTATATCTGAGTTTATGATCAAATGATGTTTTTTTTGTTCTTTTTAGATTTACATCTCCTCTTACGAGTTATAAATAATGAAAGGCTACTTGTGCTTCCGTTTGGTTGATCCTTTTTTTTTTTTTGGTACGAGCCCTAAAATTTCATCTCTCTTTTTTGATTCAGAGTTGTTATATGGGAGATAGTGGGAACGGATTAAGGACCTTTCTTCCTCACCTGCGGTAGGTATCCTTTTTTTTGGTACGTGAAAGGGGACACACATTCATGGTTTCAGGTAGTGCAGATGTAAAATAAATTTTAACGATTTTAATTAATGTTTTCATTAGGAAGGACACGAACATATATAATTTAATTAAATAATGCTTAAGTAACTAACAGTCAAGATAAAATTAGTCCTTTAGTGTCAGTGTCAACGGTTGACAGGAAGCAAAATTAAATTTTTTTGAAATAAGGCGCGCAGACCTTTTAATTTTAAGACACAGCACGTAGCGTTAGGGTAATAAGGGAGAGAAGATAGGTGATATGGATGAACGTTGGTTTTAAATGTTTGTGGATTATAATGGGAGGGAGCTTGGTAGACCGTTCCACATTCGTGTTGTGGAAAGAGAAAGAATCCCTATACTTGAGCTACATTCGCAAAAGGCTTAATGGTAAACTGATGAGGATTCGAAGAGGGACGGGTGTTGCGAGAAAACTGTTAAAGGAACAGAATGCAACTGGCCATTTCGCTGAAGCACTATTTGTAAGAAAACAGCGTAAGAGAGTTCTGTATTCATTTTATAGCGCGATTTTGAAACCTAGATAGGCAGGTCCAAAGAGGTTTTGGGTGTACCGTACCATACATAAGCGTTATACTCGAGGTTAGGACGGATGTATGGCTTATATGTATATGTATTGCCAGATCAGACGGGGGAAAGTTTTTCTAGTATCGTTTGAGGAATCGTAGACATTTCGCAGAATTCTTAACGTCATACCGAGGATAGAAAGTATTTCTTGTCTCGACGATGCTAGTGTCATTCACTGATGATGGCAGAGGGTTAAGGTTACGCTTATGTGACAGAAGAGAGCATTGGCTCAAGTATTAAATTTCACTCTGTGGGGTTGTTTATACCCCTTTTGATTATGCTGTCATGGTCAGAATTTAATGAGCTTAACATACGCTGCCGTTCCAGTTCTACACCCGAAGAACAGGGACGCGAGTCTGGAAATGAATATGAGAAGCGGGGTGTACTGTCGTCAGTGAAAGGATATAGTGGATTCTAGGTAGCAGACAAGGAATCGTTTATGAAAATAAGAAAGAGAGTCGGAGACAAAACGGAACTTTGGGGTACGCCACCAAAGAAAGCTTGAAACCGTCTAAAACAACTTGTAATGGACGTTTCGAAGGACATTTTCTATACTCAGTTTGGTTTGCAATGCTCTAAAACATGTGAAGCATCAGAAGACATTTGAGAACCTTCAAAGAAAGAAACCACCTCGAAAAACAACCAAAGTTATGGACAGAGCCATGGTGACGGCAAGTCGAAGAGACCCATTTAAAACGTCAACTGACATCAAGAACCAAATCCAAGACGATTATGGCGTTAACATCACGTCAAGGCTTGTTCGCTACCGCCTAACAGAGGCAGGGTTGCATGGATGCATTGCAAGGAGGAAGCCACTTGTGTCAGTCAGGAAACTGAAGAAACGTTTGGTGTTTGCCAAAGAGCAACTCCGAAAACCGCTTCAATTTTGGAAAAATGTCTTTTGGAGCGACGAATCCAAAATCAACAGACTTGAATCTGATGGAAAAGTCAAGACATCAATCCAAAATACACATTGAAGACTGTTAAACACGGTGGCGGTAACGTTATGGCTTGGGCAGCATTTTTGTGGCATGGTGTTGGTCCTATAGCTAGAGTATCTGCGGCAGAATGGAACAACATCAGTATAAAGACATTCTGGAAAACCACATTCAGCCTTTCGTCGAAAATTTGCCATTAGCTTGGAGGTTTGTCCATGACAATGACCCTAAGCTCACAGCCAAAACAGTGCAAGCTTGGCTTCGGGATAACAGGATTCAAGTTCTAAGAAAATCTGTGGAACGATGTGGACAAGGCCTTGAAGGGAAAAAGTATTGGAAATTTGGAGGATCTATGGACATCTATACAAGTGGCTTGGTATTCCATTCCACAAACACGCTGCCAAAGGCTTGTGTAAAGTTTGCCAAGGAGTTTTTCTTGCATTACCTTACGATATTCCAAGGTTCGAAGGTAAAGTGCTATTTCTCTTTCCGCCACTGTAAGTGCAATAGGCCGGTGGTTGGGAGGGAGAAGATACTCTCGCAAGTTTGTTAGATATTTCGTTTCGTTGTTAGAATATGGTTTGACCAGTGAAAGCTAAGAAGTCAGTATTTTAATGACTGTACATTTGTACGTGTATTTTGAATGATACAACTATCAGTCGCTCTAATTGTAGATTGAAGACTACCAGGTATCACAGTTCATTGGAGCACATTTTTCATCATCTTCTTCTTAGTTCAGTGCCACGTAAGTAAGTATGGCAGATACCATGTCCGTTTCCCCAACATACCATGAAGCCCAAACTGTGATGTTGCTTAGTGCCAACAACTTTCCCTACACTCATCCTGAACGGATCCAATCCCAGATTTCCGGTGACTGCCAGTCGCTTATCCCTCAGCAAACCAACGAGAATTTCGATACAATCTGATACAGATTATCCTTCTGAGTCCACGAGGACAAAAATATTCCTGACCCCCTCTAGGTACATACATAAGTAAGTACATCTATAAATAATCAATTGATCTAGTATGAGGCTGAGTGCCATCACATAGTTGTCAGACTTTTTATAAACTATCGCCTTAGCTTTTGCCTTCTGGACTTCCTATCACCTTCAACACCGGGAATCTGTCAATGCGAATCGATCTGTATCAGGCTTACCGGTCTGACTTGGTAAATCGATAAAATCCAGCCACATTCTCCCCCCTTTTTTTTTTTGAACAAAAATGCTTCAATTTCCGGTTCTATAAAAAAAAGTTCCAACAACAAAAAGAGGCCCCGGCTTCATAATAATAAAGAAATTCCCCTGTAAGTGATTTTTTGTGATATAATTGTCGGTACATTATAAACTCTTCTCGACCGCCCCGCAGGAGATCGTCATATATCAGAGATTAAATCAATCTCGCATCACAATTACCCACCAACAAAGTGTCCAGTCTCTGAAATATTAACAAAGATTACTTAATTCTAGAGTTTGCACCACATACAACCCGATGGCAGCAAGAAATTGGTATTTTTAGAAAATGACCGCAACGAGGACGACACTTATGAGTGCTCCCCACGGCCACGGGTACACAGACTCACTAATCCTCCCGATTCCGATCCCAATCCCGATCGGGTTGTAAGTTTCAAACGCGACGGCAGTCCATACATCAAAGCCATTCACCATCAACGCATAGCACAGAAACCAGTTGCGGTATAATCACCGTCATCATCATCATTATGATTATTATCATAGTGGAGGCAGAGATCGAAAGGACACAGGCGGCAGATATCCGCGTACAAGTAGGTACCCCATGCCATGAGTCGAAGTGTCAGTGGAGTCCAGACTTGACTGAGGGCACTTTCCACACGATTTGATGGAGTCATAATGAACGCATATACATTCATATGGGGGTCTCGGCAATGTTGGGATAATAATTCACGTGTTGCATCCCATTACCGACAGCTTCTATGGAAGCCCCCACTTCTTCTAAGCCAAACAACCGGCCACGGTAAGTGCGACAGTAAGCTATCGAATATCGAAATTGTTGTTTTGATGTGCGTGAAGTGAAAATCTTTGGCTTGGAATGATTAATCTTTTCTGGGAAATTTGCTTGCGTTAGCCACATCCACACCTCGGGATATTTGCAGATGCAACTGCGCGTAATGATCGGTGCGCAGAGTAGGCATATATCACGACTTGTCGAGTGCAGGATGATGCATTTGAGAGAGTGCTGTGAGCGTCTTAATTCACTTATGCTCGGTCGGAGTAGGATGCAGGGGTCCTTTAGTCCGTCGGGAGTGATAAATCAATCCATTCGAGCTGTAGAGCCCCATGTGGGACTGTAGTTTGTTTCTAAGAAGGAATGCCAACCATTGGAAGCTTTCTAATAAAATGATGAGTTTCTCAAGATTTGCTCAAATTTTAAAACTAATCTCCATCAGGGACAATTGTCATTAAAATTCTCTTTGATTGCGTTAAATCAAAACATAGAACCCTACGTTCTTACATAGACCTATGAAAAGCCCCAGAAATCGGATCCTAATCCTATAAGTTTCGAGTTTGGGGATATTAACCGAACAATTTTGATCCATGTACCCAGTACTATTTGACGGATAACTCCCAAGAAATTACAAAGAAAAAACACTACAAGGACCAATACCCAAGCAAGTAGATTGAGCAACTTTCAACGCAAGAGACAAGCGACACGTGGCTAAACGTGTTTAGTATATCTACGGATCTCAGGAGCTATGTATTTTAAGTTCGACACATAGTCTGTTACGTTGAGATCCTGTAGGTAGGTGCATATGTAGGTATGTAGATAGTGAGGCGTAGGAATTTATAGTGAGACACTCGACATTAAGTCTACTCCGAGCTATGGATTCGCAAAGTCGATAATCCTAAGTCATTTAGAGGTCAATGTCTCACGAATGTATACCTATACCCACCTTTTTGGTTTTGGAACCAGTGGACTATTACCTATTATATGCCTGTAGCCTCATTTCATACAGAAACATCTCAATACCAGCCGTGGGCCTAGTATACAGATCCCCGGCAATGACAAAGCAGGCTGTTTTTGGTATCTTGCTCAACATAACCCGCGTATTTTTCTTTATAGTAGCTTTGCTCCATGCGTAAGCTAAGGATCAGTCTGGCTATCATCCGGTGTTTTTCAGTGTACTACCTTGTCCAGCACAGAACCAAGATATTCTGGGTATTCAGCAAGGGTCAGCTCCAGCCTTTACAGTTTCGGAAGAGTAGTCAAAATTGCAAAACAGAGATCAGTCTAATGTCCTTAGTTTTTGCGAAAGAGCCTACAAAGTTAGGATTAATCCTAAATAATTCACTTTTCCTAAAAACTTTATTAAAATGCCATTGAGAGACCGGTTGATGTTCTCTAACTCAAGTGAGTTAATGTTGGTAGGGTTTAGTTTACGGCCTTCTATCAGACAGACACAAATTCCAGATCTAAAGGGATTTTGTCGCACTAGGGAGATCCTTCTATGCTCCAGCCTTTCACTGCTCCAATGGGTACAAACGATTGCCAGACATCATGTGTGTACATAGGTATGTCCCTTATGGAGAGAGTACTACCAATTTAGTTCACGAATAAGGCTGACCTATTTTGTGTCTCAATTGGTTTGTGTTTAGACAGTGATCTGTTTAACTAGATTAAACTTGAAGACCGTAAGAAAAATTAATTTGATTCAGAATGAATAAGCGTCCGAGATACGTACATACTTACATATGTAGATTTCAGTCCACTTTCTATGATTGCCGAGCTATTTGACACCAATAGGATCTAGCTTACCCTAGAAGTCAGAGTATTTGGAAATGTTTTTTAAATAATAAGGTCCTTCCTGACTTGTTAGTAGTATTCCAACTTATTCTGTCGAGTCCGGAGTCTTCCCCATTTCGTCTGTCCTTTTCTAGGTTAAGCTTCCGTTTGTGTATAACTTTTTTGTTTTTAACTTGTTTGACTGATTCTTTCTAGGATAGGCCCACACTTCATTTATCTTTGACATTTAAAAATAAAAAAAAGGTGACTATGTTTTGACAAAGTTTTGACACAGCAAGCGTCCCTTGCTTGAGGAAACACGAACGCCTGTAGTAGCAGTAGAATAATAGTTTAAACCATGTTCGTGGATCGGATATTGAAGGTAGCATAGAGAGACCTAGGCCTGACTCTAAGCCAAAATGGTTAGTACATAACAATATATGTAAGTACACACCACGAAATCCTGTCTTACAAGCTAAGATCCGCCAGTATATATCCTCTGTTCATTTTCTAAACAACCGAATCGACATATTTTGTTTGTCCAGGCTCTATCATTTGCTTGCTGTCTTGACCTAGTTTCACTCCCAACTATTTCGTATGCCATTGCTTCTCTTTTGCATCCTAATCTTCCATCTGCATTCCTCAAGCCACAATCTAAAACCAACAGAAGTGCATTGACCACCAAACTAACTCAGTTTTCGAAAGTCTCACCCAAGTTTCTCCCAGTTCCTGCCACACGACTATGTTTACATCTTTTGACTTCGTCGACCCTCGGTTAATCTCCTTAACTTCCTCAGAAGTTCCCATCAAAAATACAAAATTACTATCCGCGAGAGAAGAAGCGCGCGATGTTGGGAGCTTCTTCCCTCCTTTTTAATTATATACATATGTACGTAGGTACTCATATGTATGCAGGGGGGGGCATCATGAACGTCATCATATCCGAAAACCCAAAAACCCTGACATCAGTAATGAAGGGATTAATCAGAGAAGAATATATGCTACAACTCGGCTTAATACGAGCTTAATGCCATGCACCTTACGCAGATCTTAAAAGATACAAAAAAAAAACAGGAACCAACAACAACAACAACAAAAACAAGGAATAATTTTCCCAGTGAAGTACAATTTTTGTTGATTACTTTGGTGCGCTTACGACAACAACGACGAGGACGTCGGTCGATGGATTCTCCACTTGGCCAGTCCAGAGAGTCTTGTGACTGTGAAAATATGCGCGCACGCCGCCGCCGCTGACCATATGAGGTATGCGCGGATTTCTTACTCATTTCGACATCGTGGAGACGCATTCAAGATTTATACGTTCTCAGTTTGATGTTTGCGTGCTAAGCGCTGATTTAATTCTATTTAATTATCAAGGATCGCGAGCCCTGTGTCCGGACCAACGTCATATGTTCACAGATTGAATATTTATTTCTTAAGTCTACCTTGTGAAGTCGTGATAAGATTTGGAGGTCGACTCACATAAGCTGGTGTGATGAGGTCGTTTGGTATAAATGGGATTTGTTACTTGGTCTGGTCGTGATTATGGGATGTGTACCTGTCCATTTGTGTAACCTTAGGTGAAGTGTGACAACCGATATGACCGATAGGTATTTCTGAGGATGATGGACGGAAGAGATAGCATTTATTGGTGGAATAGCGGACGTCATAGTTCCCATACTCAACATTCTCGAGGTATGTTGAATGGTACTCGGAAGCCGAAATACTCGATATCGAAAGAATGCCTAGGTACTTGCATACCTTTACAACTCTCTCAACGGAACTAGAGTTATGCATTACGTCCCGAGGCTGGTTAACAACGCATGCTTTATGCTCTGTGTCATGTGTTTCAGCTCTTCATGTTATAACGACTTCCTAACTCGTACTATACGGTCTTTATGACCTTTTTGTTTGGCTGACTAGAAGCTCCGGGACTAGTAGATCCATTGTTGACTCTGCGAAGCTGTGCTCGTATCGTCAATAGCTGCCGTTCCCGGGCAGGAATTGCATGAAGTGGTAGTTGAAGTTCTCGTATGCTCTCTTTGTCCAAACGTCGAACGTGGGTATTAGCTTCTGGTTCTATAGTTCTTGAAGAGCCTGCAGAGTACTGAACGATAGGCTCTTCTTTCTCCCCATTTCAAGTGCAATCTTTCTCATGCATAATAGTTGTTTTCTAAAATAGATTTTTCGGGATTTTGGAACTTGTCACCATCCTAGGACATGTCTTCTCTTGTTCTGTTCGTGGTCAATGGTTTTCTTGAAACGTACGTCATCGTAAAACTATAGCAATAGAGTCATCTCATATATGTTCTTGACTTCTAGAACTTTAAAAGGTGTTAGGTTATGTATGTAGTATCCACAAAACTGCGCTATAGATAGATGGACGACATATACATATATTGACAGTCAAGCCGCCTTAAAGGTCATCTCATACACAGACTGCAAATCAAAACTGATGAAACGATTCCATGAAGAACTCACAGCTTTCACGGCAAACCATGTGCTGTGAGTGCTTTAACCAAATACTCCTTTGGGTTCTAGGATACAGCGGCATTCAAGGGAAAGAACGAACGAGAAAGGGTTCCGAACAGGACATGACAATGGTCGTTCCTTGTATTCTACCACCCTTAGGTGTTGTTAGCTCAAAGAACTGGTCGAGATTTCAGGACAGTCACTATTCGGAAATTTATGTATAACAACCTAGGGATGGTTCACGGAGGCCTTGTAGCTATCCCAAAGTTAAGAACCAACTTTTGTCTTTGTTTTGAGATAAACTTACGACAGGGGCTCACAAATGGATCCACTGCTGATCCAAGGGTTGCCTACACATGCGGCCACCATGGTCTACCTACCTATCCTAGGTCTTGTTTGCAGCGTATATGTGGAACTCTGATGTGTTTTAGGGATTTATGAGTGTCTGAAGCGTTTCCCCAGGCGAATATACCATCCCTTAACTTTTCTTTTGAAAAAGGGTAAGACCTTGCTTTAGGAAGCCCTGTGTTGAGGAATATCCCAGGTTGAAATGACTAACACTATCCAGATACTTCAAGTTTTCAATGCTCCTAATTATGGTACCAAATCATCTCACTCGTAAACTCTGGAAACTTTGGAATTATCGAAGGAACCTTCTGTAAATGTCGAACAACAATGGCTATGTCCTTAGTATATAGAATGTAAGGTATTGGTCCAAATTTGAATTACTGGGGAACCTCGTATTTGATGCTCTTTTTAATGCTAAATTTTTATAGAACCCACCGAGCATAAAGTCTGCGGAATGCCACGCCCCTAGACCTCATGTACAGGAGGAGTAGGACTTGAGTTTAAGCTCTGACAAGTTCGTAAACGAATACCAGAATGGTGTATGTAAGGACGCCCAAGTCATGTATTTTATGAGAACCATTCTTGCCAGATTTTTCGCTACGTTAGGACCTTCATTTAAGGATATGTCAGAATCTACGTAGTGGACATTTGACTATGGATATTGTGATCCAAAGGACGGTCTAATCGTCACTAGTGAATACTACTGAGCTTCTTTATGGGTCTTGTGTAGGGTTCCCTAAAGTAATCTTAGGAAGGTATTGTTAGATGTGTGCAAATTAAGTAAGCCTAAATTCTCAATTCAAATTTTGACTTGGAGTATCGGGCTTAAGATTTTGAAAAGATCTAGAAAATTCAAAATTCCTACGCGAATGTGGACTAAGTTTGGTGGATCTATTGGTATGCTGGACTACAGAGTAGGTTCAAGACCCAGACAAACAAGTAAATGTGTCATGCTTTCGTACACAGTACTAAATAGTACGTTTTTCCACTCCGAACTCGGGGTTCGTCAAAAACATAGAAAAGGTTCTCCATTCCTGTGGACTTTAATTTTCTAAAATGTTGGTCCGTTGGTCTACAGAGGTGGATTTTCAAGGTTCGAATTCTAGACAACACCAAGCCTTGTCAAGCCTTCGGACATGCCATTAAACATTGCGTTCTTTTCAGCAGCTCTGAGAACCTAGAGTCCCAGGGATTTGACGCACAATTCCGTAAATCTAAGATGAAAGATGAATGTCCTCGGCGAAAACTGCATGTATTAACTCCATCCATCTTTCATTCTTCCAAAATTCTTTCGATCAACGCCCTATTATTGTTCCCTTCCTCTTTTTTTTTTTTTTTTTTTGTTGGCATTATGTGCCAACACTATGCCAAACGCCGCCAATCCACTCCTTCATAATCCAAATCAAGTGCTGAAGACTGAAAATTGCTGTTGATCCCCTGATCCCACTAATAATCATTTTGCTCCTGAGTGGAAGCTCCTTACGTGAATATTGGATGACCGGTTGCAACTTCCTCTTTACTTCTGTGCTGCGGAAAGTATGATGCCAGGATGCGATTTGCGAGAGAGCGCACGCGTACGTTCAGCGCAGTCGCCCAACGTATTATTAAGATCATTTGGAGTTACAAAGAAAAGAAAAAAGAAAGAAAGGACCTCTGTCGTCCCCGCTACAAAAACCGGTGCTCCAGCACCCCATAATCCAGTCTAGTGTTCATCAAGAGGCTCCCTATGTGTGTGTGTGCTGGCCCCAACCCGAGACTGCAGCATTAATTTGCACTCCATCCGATCAAACAAGAATTGGCCAATGAATTTTAATTGTAACAATTCTAATCCGTGGAATCGTTATAAAGCGGCAGAAAAGAGACCCTGGGATAAATCTATGCACAGTGATGGATGTATCTTTGCCACGCAATGACTGGTCGCTTCCTAAAACTATTGGTCAGCAGCCTCCGCAGAATGCATGCGTATCGTTCAATCGATGCACAAGCCTTGCGCATCGAGTGCATAATTAATTGACATCGGCTGTGTCGGGGTGTTTTTGGCCAAAGCGCGTGAAAAGTGTCTTAAAATGCGGGAAGCTTGTGTTCTGATGAAGTTCGTGCTTAAATTCAATTAAAATGAATCGATGAAGTGCCGAGGTGTCAACAAAACACTTTATGTAGATTCACCATCAGCTCGGGACAACATGCACACGAGGATTCCTTTTGGCGGGAGTATACATAGAATGTTGCATGATTGTCCAGTAGCTGGATGCGTGGTGCTGGGAGGAATTAGTCGAAAGGTTACATTAAACTGCTATCACTGCATTCTGATCAGTCCTGGGCTTAGTTATGGATTTCGATATTTCTGGTAAATTTCTGGTCTACCAACTGTGAACGTGGTTTTCATACACAAAGCTGGTGATGGCTCCTACGTTCATCCAGAAAATCTCTGGGCTATCTTCTATGGAACTCATCTGAACCTACTGTTGTTGTCAGAGCCGGGGATGTGAAATCTGACACGCGAATCTGTCTGACGCGTCGACTCTCCCTGATGGGTGAAGCATCATCTCGTAGAAATCCGATTGCTCCTCTAAAAAAAGCGACATGGTCCACAGATCAAGCAGAACAGGGTGAAGTCCTTAAACTGAATTCAAAAGAAAGAAGGCCGTTTGAACATGCTTTAAGCATTGGCAAGTGTGAAGAGAGCGCTTATGCTTTTGCAAGGGTTGCCTCTTCCACCCCTACTCATAGGTTGATATAAGAAGGTCAAGGTAGACCGATACCTGATGTTAGGTGTTGTTTCGACATTTAACTACTCTCTCAACTGAACAAATTGTACTGTTTCAAGGGGCGGTTATAGCCATCTGAGATGAGCAACAGCGACGTGCGATCGCACTTTTCTGGCTCACATCACTAATTGGAATATTTGGACTCAAGGCTGGGGGAGTCATCTACTGGAAGACTTGTTAGTAGAGGCATGCTTAGCAATGTTATCAGCTTAAGGACCAAGTTGCGACTGCTTTACGAGTGCAGTGCTTGGAAGTTGGACATCACGCAAGCTGCGAGCCTTCGTACAAAAATGTCTAAGAATCATCTTGAGGATATTTTGGCCAAATCGTATCTGAAATGAACACGTATATTGGTGAACGAGCCATGGACATATAGACATAACTATATGAAGGCGAAAGTGCTAGTGAATCAGATACAGTAGACGCCTTAGGCAAACGTGGTGCACAACAGTGGGCGTTTTTGATGCCCTATCCCTCCCGATGGGTTAAAGGACTTAACTCCATTCTAAATGATTTCGAAATACTTCGAGAGTCAGCTTCTAGGTAACCAACCCTTCAAGGACATTCTGAGAGCAAAATATGTGCCTGGTGATCCCTAAATTCAAAAACCCACGACGAATGGGTGGAGGTGTTTAAGCTCAGTCAATCCTTCCGTCTTCCCAATCTACAACAACTAAAGAAGTCCTATTTTGGCTAAAAAAAAAAAGTGATATTCGCTACTGATATCCAAATCCTTTCAGATATGCAAGCAGCTATCAAATCATTGGAATCTTTCTCTTATGATTTGAGAGTTGGTTTAGACTGCTATTCGTCTCCCTTCGAGATGGCAGACCAGTTTAGTATTCATCTTTGTAGAGTGCCAGGGCATGGAGTTATTCTAGGGACAATTCTTAAGGCCGATGAACTCGACAAATATGTAGTCTTACCAATCATCGTCACCACACTTATATGAAAACTGGATGCTCTCAGGTGGACAAGGAGCTTAACTTATCTAGGAACAAAGCAGATTTGGCCTAAGCTGGATCTGAAATGCTGGAGCACGTTGATCTTTCAAAGCAAACTACATATCAGCACTATAAGAGGTGTCCTCTGTGGACATTGTCCATTGGGAAAGCACCCAACTAAGCTTGGTGTGCATTCAAATGATTGTCCGGAGAAGGTGGAGAATAGATTCCTTATCAACCCTGCCCTGTTCTGTTCCACAAAAGAAAACTTCACTTCGGAGCTTTCTTCGTCAAATGATCTTGCCGATCTTATAGTACCAACATCGGGAGTCGACTACGCTTCATTAGAACATGGTTTCACTAGTAGGTATGGAGGACTCTACGATTTAGTAGAGCAACCTATATCTGTTAGGGATCAGACCTTCATCCCTATCTCAACAGTCCCGTCGGGAATTAACCAAACTTCAACCAAAAACTAAAGCGCTTGCCAAACAAAAAACGGGTGTGGCGACCATATGCTGCACTGAATATTGATCACTCCGCCCACACCCATGTGAACTCCTATGATCCTCTAATCCTCCATTCCCCATCTGGCTATCGATACATTTCGTGTTTACCATCCTCGCATTAAATGGTGCCACAATAGAACAACCGGAAATCATGGCTCGCAATCTATTTTAAAAAAAAAAAAAAACTTTCTAAACCTCATATTGATACAAACTTCAATTTTTTTTTTATTACACCACGCAATTAAAACCACTGTAAAATAAATTTATGCTTTATGCCAGATTTATCGAAATCGGAGCACGGGACTAACAATGAACAAATTGTTGTTAGGGGCCCTGGATGACAAGGAATCGATTCGGTGATGCCTTGTAAAACCGATTGTATGCAAATAAACCTCAATCGACATTGCGTGGGCGGAGGAAACATTCCGAATACATGCAGTGACAACAGCGGTTATTTGTTGCAGGCCAGTAGATACGGATTGTGTGAATGAAAACAAACAAATATTTGCAAATAGTGTCAATATTTGAGGATTTATCCGGACGCACAGTGGAATATCAGTGTTCGCGTAAGAAAGTTCGGTATTTGACAAAAGTCCTGATTCTTGTTTTTTTTGATTTCTTTAAGAGGGTATGTCAATAGGTTTGGATTGTCATGTTGGAAAAGTTTTAATGGCCGCCCACGCAGATAAAGGTAAGAAAAAAAAAAAAAAAACAACCACAAGGAGAGGGACTTAGTATGGGAGGGTGCTGAGCACCGACAGTTTCCCGACGGTATGGCTTCAGTTGTTTAGTGATTTCAAATTTGATTTTGATAGAACAAACTGGCCTACGGAGATCCCTTCTAATCAGAAATTTCCATTTTAGACAGATAGACCTACAAGCAGAAAAGACTAAAGCCCTCGGCATAATCCCAGTTAAATCTAAGACCTAAGAGTAACTCACAAACTAGGAAAGGCTTGAGTTAACTAAGAGGTACGGTAGGTAGGGATACGAAAGGTAGATTAGTATAAAAGAAATTAGAGTTGCAAAGGGACTTCCAATTGACGGAATCTAGGAATAGTGAATGGATGAAGTGAATGTCAGCTAACTCCCTGCGATCAATAAGGATGTCTGCTTAATGAGATAGAGGCAGTTTTGATAGCAAGATACAAGGGTTGCTCCAGCATAGAACTCAGAGGATAGACATTGAACGTTTGCAATTCTGGACACATGAACTCACTGAAACATGCATCAAGCCTAGGCCTTCATCATGTATAACGTTTTGGTTCGTGGAACATTGTTAATCACTGCCGTTTAGGCAATATCGTTTTGACGCGTCAAAACTGTCAACCACTATCGATGGAACAAACTACAGATGACAGGGTTTGTTGCTATCGTTTCGACGACGATCGTGATGAGGGCTGTTTAGTTAGTTTAGGCTGTTTCAGGCTCCAGATAGGAGTAATATCCAGGTCTTGTTGAGGAAGCCTAAGGTCTTGGGATGAAGTTTGAAAAATTTGTTGTCATCAACGTAGAGCGGGACATGGGACTGTTTAATGACTTTCTCAAAATCGGCTATTACCTTTAAATGAAAAGAAGAGGACCTAGATCCATTTCAGCAATATGATTTCAAGGCAGGCAGTATAATTGATGAGGGTAACTGGGTAATTGATGAAGTAAGCTTTACGAAAGTCGTTTTCGAGGCAATTTTCTAAAGATAAACGAGAAAATGGCGCACAAAGGATGAGGTAGACGTAAAGGACATTAGCCTTACAATCGCCTCCTTCGTTCCCTTAAGGGGAATCAATGATGATACAAAAATATAAGAAGTATACTAGTCTGCGCCTAGCGACGGTTTTTCGCGGGTGTCCTTATTGTTCATGTAGTTTGAGAAGAAAAAACCCTCACACCCAAGCTTAAAATACTGTGGACAGTTGAAAAATGAATAGATTTACTCTACACATTCGCCCCAAAGAAATTCCCAAGCATCTGATCCAATCCAACACGCCTATACTAAAGGCCGGTCTGTTGACACACCCAGCTTGAGATGATAACGAGGATCGAAAGTTCAATCCATCACAAGGAATTCATACTAGAGAAACCCGAATATACAAGAACAGGATTGGACCAAAAAAATTACGATCCAGCAACCCAAGATTGTGTTGAATGCATCCTCAAGATGAGACAAACCAGCTCAGAACAGGGTGACTGCCAAGTACAAGCAATGCCCTCCAGGGGTACCCTGAACTAGTTGACGCATATGCGACCGATGTCGTTATATGTATGTAGATGCCGTGAAAAAAATTATAACACCCTGAAAGAATAATTCCACAGTTTGGGCCCTTAAAACTTGTTTGGGCTCAGATAAGGCGAGATAAGGTATAGTCTTCTATACAAGAAGCTCATCCAAGTGGGTTCTGGTATGTAATCATATGAGCCCGAAATGGCCCTGACTTTTTGACTTCCAAACCATGGCAATATGTTCCAAACGAAAGATGTAACAATCACAGAAGCAGCACGAGAATAGTCCACGAAACTGCTCTCCAAGAAGACGATCAACATAAACAGTCAGACTGCTATGAAGGTCATCCCATTGACTGTGAATCCAAATCCAAACTTATGAAACGATGCCTTCAAGAGCTCTTAGTTCTCACAGGGAATTACGATATTACACCTCAGTGGGTTCCAAGACACACTGATGTATTATACTAGAGAACGAATTGGCGAACGATTTAACAGGATCTGACGATGGTCGTCACTATTATTCTACTCCTCCCAACACTTTTTAAATCAAACCTCAAACAAGCCTTTGTGAGACTAGCCAATGATAGAAGGATCACATTCTTGTCATGGCGTCTCCGCACAAAAATTTCGATAAAACATGAAGAAACTAGACTAAGAATAACTCTTGCCAATCGCTGTTTCTTTAAGAAGAACTAAGGAGACTCTATTTAAGACCCTGATCATCCCAGGTCTCCTTTATGGCGCTTAAGCTTTGTCTAAAGCAGATGAAGAGATCCTCAGTCGCTTCCAGAGAAATATTCATTGTGTAATTTTTTTTCCCGTTTGCGATGACGGTCTTTGTAGGAGGAGATTGAACGACGAACTATAAGAGCTGTACCCTTCGAGTCTTCGAATCAAACCCGGAGGGACAACGCAGTAGACAAAGACCTCGCCTTAGGTGGCGCGCACAAGTAGAAGGGGACCTCATCGGACTTGGAGTGAGCAGCCGGAGGCTGGGCTAACTGGAGAGGCTTGTTTGTTGAGGCCCAGGTACACCCCGAACGTGTGGCGATAAAGACGACGAAGAATGCCTAAGACTGTGAAGATCTAGGAACACGGCTCTATGAGAATATCACTTCGGAGACCTGGGCAGCCTGTCACGAAAATCACCAGTAACCATCTCAAAACTGATAACAAGTTGGGGAGGCTTTTCGTCTTTATTTAGGACATCACAGGGGTTCACAATGAATCCATCTGTGATCTGAGTGACAGCTTCTGATGCAGCCTCCCCTCACACATATGAACAGACACAAGTTCTTTTGAATGCCAGAAATGTATTGGTTTTTCGTAAAAACTTCTGTTTTACTCAAAGAGTCACCTAAACATTCCTCAAGATCCTGTACAACCAGAGAGCTTCGACTGTCGCAAGTGTACATACATACATGTGAGTTATCAGTATTACCAGTTCCTCATCACTCCACAGGACCTGAAATCCTTCCGCACTAAAAATCAATACACAGATTCTCGAGAACGTAAATATTTATCACGAATCTGTACGACACGTCTAGTCGCAAAAACATAAACAGATACATTCTCGGAACATGATATAGCACACTTACTAGTTATTTTGTCCTTTAACAATGCATCCTTCGGCGTATATGTAGTGTTGTGTGAAATTCTCCCTTTCACCTCGTATTTACATGGGAGTGTGAGAAAACAGTCTAAAACAGGAAACCTGAGCGCGTGCTCTAAGTGGAAACTCTAGAATAACCAGACTAATCCACTTAAGATGGACACCACCCTCACAAATAACCCTTGCACACGTATCTACAAAAAAAGAAGGATCTTTCTTTTTGCTGCCTCCAAAGATTCAACCGAATGAAAGATGACAAGATAAATCTCAAAAAAAAGGACAATACAAGTAGCTGTCAAAATAATTCATTTGAAATAATTGTCCTTATTGTTCAGAGAAAGGATGTTCGAGAATAAAAAAGTACAAAACGGAAGGAAATTTCAGAATCCATAGAAATCTAAACGCATACCATCGGTCTAATCCTTTCGTTTGAAAGGAGGTTTTGAAAATCCATGAGTGTTTTGTTTACAGTGCTGTGGATTAATCGTTTTCGTTTGGCATTCCGATGATGGAGGTCAGTTTTGGACATGTCCCAAATTCTATTTACCTGCCAAAGGAACTGAATTGAAAGGAATGTACATTCAATTGCTTGGGTATTCGAAAAGTATGACTGTTCCATATCGAATGAATTTTTCTAATTTCACTCTAAATGCTCCTTGATCCCAACACATGCCAAAAATCATATCGACCAAGAAAAGGACATCCCTTCGTTCTGTGGAGAATAGGTATGTATAATGCCGTCTTAAAGACTGCTTTGCCGTTCAATCAGTCATTGCATAATGGCTATGCCACCCAGACACAGGCAGGAGTCTTAAGAATTTCATTTATGCCATCTCAGCCATGAATTTTCCATTTGTAATGTTTGTTTTCCTTTCGTCAATTTGGATGAAGTCGTAAGAAGGATTATCGACGTTTTAATGAAGTCCTTTTCGATAATTGACAGCCCATCTGTAATGCAATACACTCGAGAATTGGTATCTAAATGAAATTGAATTTACTTTCATTTGCAAGGATTTGTCACACTTCCCCCATTCAGACGGAGAGAGGCAGGACCAACTGCCACCGACGATGGTGTAGGGAAACAGTTTATGTGACAATTGCACATTATGGCAGATGTGGTCCTTGATGACATAAAATGGCACAAGGTTTACGTTTAAATGTTCATGAGGGCTTAATGATTGCTGATTGTAGTGTAGGAGTGTAGTCATGCAGGGCCAAGTGACATGTCATGTAAGTAAGCAATTTAGGAGGACAATAAAACAAATGGAACTGTAGTGCAATGAATTAGGCACTGTTGTAGTTGAAACAGGGCAAATGTCATTTTTTGAAAAATTTTCCAATACAGCTCGATTGATTGCTTCATCCAGACGTGTCTCAAGGAGTGGTGCATTTTGTAACACAATGACAACTCAGTCTGCTGATAGCGGTGTAAGCCTGATGTAACGAAATTTGGTAGTCGTTTCAAGCCTTCGTTGGATAACACGGTAAATAGGTAGGTAAAGGTGGTTGTTGTCATCCTTTGCGGAGAGTATGTCCAATCCACTGCCATTTTCGTCGGCGTATTGTTGTGCCTATAGGTTCATGGCCCGTTCTCTGATAAAGTTGCTCTTTAGAGATACGGTTTGGCCAGAAAATCCTAAAGATACATATATCGTAGGCACCTATTGACGAACGTTTGCAGCTTCCTCGTGCTAGTGGCGGTCACCCTTCAGGTACCGCATCCATACAGCAGCACGGATTCAACGTTCGAATGGAACAATCGTAGCTTGGTGGTTAAGTTAATCGCATTAAACTGTGGACAGTATCCCAAACGCAGATTTTGCTCTGCCTATTCGGCTGACTATATCCAGTTCGGTTTCGCCATCGGTTGAGACAATACTCCCAAGGAAGTGGAAACTCTCTAATCACTCAACAGTTTGTCCAGCAAAGCATACATGAGTTGATGAGTTTGGTAAATTTGCATAGAAAGTGTAGACTGCCTGCATCCCTGGATCCCGATGGGCCAGTGACAAGTTTTAATGGTCAGAACTCTAGCATCCATTCGGTTTCTATTTCATAGTTCTTGTGGTCTGTTTCTGCAGTATTCTGGCTACATTTGCTTGGATATGACACAGTTACTCATCTCCTGGCATTTACTATGCCCAATAAATCGTTAATTGTGTGAGCAATAGAGCCATCGGAGGCATATCTCCGCCTTGGCAATTCATCCGTTCCCTTGATATAGCTATAACCCGAAACGCATTCTGTCTAGTAACAGATAGAATAGCCTCGATAGTCGCCTGGCTGCCAATAGGGATGACTATGTTGCCACCGCGTGTGGCAGTTCGCTTAAGTATACGGCAGGCTTACTGTATGGCGAAAGCTTCCACCTGGAAAACGCTGCAAGAGTCAGAGCACCTAAAGGACCGAGAAATATTTAGGCTATACTCCACAGTCCATTTTAGAACCGTCGCTGTCACCCTGCACCCGTTTGTCACCCTGCCCATCTCGCACTCCATCCTAGTGTCATAGTTGGTTGAATTGGCTAGCAGATTCCGAGATAACAGGTGCAGGATGCTGTTGTGCCAATAAGGTTGACACTCCAGCATGCTGTTTATCTTAGGCCGACCTCACTACATGGATACCTATAATATGGAGGTCTTGTGGTAAGAGGTGCAATACAACGTTTAGAGCATTTGTGGGGCATGTTATCATAGCGTCTAGATACTTATTTCGACGCACTTTGTCGAAATGAAGTCGATGTTATATTTTTTTCCTTAACGCCGGTCAGCAAACCAGCGATCCATAGGAAAGATAAGGACGCACTACCGTGGTGTACATCCATTGAAGCTTAGACCACATCCAGTGGGCCATTTGATAATCTTGTTCAAAGCACCTTCCATAATCTTACTGATCACTGAAGGGAAACATCGTCATATCACATCATCCGGATACAGAAGACCTTGACTCTGTCTTTGTCAAGTCTGGACAGGGTTTTGTACTCTTACAACAGATACCTATGCTGGAACTGCTGTATAGGAAGCAATGTCGTATGAGTGTTTTAAATGGTCGGTTGGGATGTCTTTCAGAAAGTCAAGTACAAGGCTTCAGATAGCTTTAACGTCCACTGAACGCTGGGCTTTCATGGGTAAATGGATTTTTACGAAAATACCTATTTTTAAAAAGTCTTGTCCATGTGGTGGCACTCGAACTTATCCGAGTGCATACTTCTTAGGACTTGATCCTTGGCTGGATATGATGGATAAATCAGTTCATAAAATACCTTACAACGCTATTCCACTCCACTGACTTGCATTGCATGCATTTTCCAAATACCTTTCTCCGAGAGGTACTCCTACCTTCTACCCAAACAAGTGAAACGAAATCGTATTTCATTTGAATTACCTCTCCATAAAATCGAAAGGAAACTCCCTAATGAAGGCGGTTTTCCTTTCAGAACAATACAAAACGGTAGGATGGGAAGAGCTAGCCTACTTATCGCAGTTTCTCTTTTAACTGCCCACACCTACTCTAGCTGTGTCCTGCATAAAATTTTCTCTCGAGCCCGACGCCACAATAAATCTACGATCCTGTCATTTCATTGAGAACTTTCTCTTCAGCATCATAGTGATCAATACTGGAACCGCCTTATTGGGAGAATTTATTAATTTAATTGGAACACTTACCACCAGCCTGGATCTGTAATTATCCATTTCCGAATTGGTCAACGCGTTTCCGACCAAACACCTTTCCTGTTTCGAAATAAATAAAACTCTCTCTGATCACAAGGATCTCCACCGACTGAGGATTCGAAAATATGTAAATCTGTATCCTGGGATAATTATGGCAAATTATGGCAATAAAAACACGGAAATCGAAATCTGAAACAAATACAACAGAAGAGGGCACTTCTACGAATTGAGATTGTAATTTAATTCCCCCAAAGGACTCTAAGGGACTTACAGTGATCAGTAAGATAGAGAAGTTTGCCCTAAGAACGGGGCTTAGGCAATAAATTCACTGAGACGATTTTCTTTGAAAATCCGATTTGAAGTCGAAAGTGGATAGACGACTCCGACGGGAAGGACTATCGAAATCCAATGCAAACAGCATGGACTCGTGTTGTAAAGATTATGCGGAGATTACAACCTGCAGAGGTGTAGTCTCAAATTATTTGTCAAACAGAACGTAATTACATTTGCAGTGTTGGCCAGTAAATCACACTTGGATGGCCTGTAGTTCCGTGTAACATGAGGGCGAGGAGATAACCAATTCCAGGCTTGTGTTGTTTCAGGTAATGGGTTTGGTCTTGTTAAGTGGAACAAAGAGCTGGTAATCGGGAATCTTTATCGAAAACAAGGATTTTTACACTTTCACAATGATATTAAGGATATGCTGGTCGATGTAGAAGATGATTCCAAAGTGAAATCAATTTGTAAGCAGTAAGGTTGTATGATTGTGTAGTCAGGCTAAAGTCCCTATCACGCAACCTAAACTTCGGTTGTAGGTGAGATACCATAGAGTTCGAGACGGAACGTCCATGGGTTATACGTTTTCAAAACTTCGAGTCCAAACAGCAACTTGACTATCTCCAGATGGTGAAAACGCCGACTTAGTCGACCACGTTCTTCTAGATGCGAGGTACCCACTTAGCAGATATTCCGAGCAGCATAGTGCGACTTCCACTGAATAACTAAGAAAGATCGAATTAATGTTAGATGCCCTGGCAAGACTGGAACCAGGACAGTAAGCCAGGTTCAGTTATCTGTCGTAACGCTGGAGAACACAGGACGCCGCATGCACTTTGGAAGTAGCTCCTCTTACAAAAATGGACCCGGTTTCTGTAGGGAAATTCTATCACCTGATAGAATTCTAAATCTCGTGCTGGACCAGATAGTGCGACGAATCCACCCAGCTGCCGGGATAGGGAAAGGATATTAATATCATCGGTCGACCCCGGTGTGGCGTTGTAGAGACTTTCATAGAGATCGTGGAACAAAGTCCCAACCAACCACCTCGGCTGAGAGGTATAACTCTGAGGTAGTTAGGAAGTAAAGATTCGACCATAGCGACCTCGGTATCAACTTGACAGAACAAATAGGGTCTAAGATCATACACTATCAGCCTTAAGCGACTCGAATCTTGGGAATTCTACTACACCGAACTGGGTGCTGGACAATCGAATATTTAGGGCAGAAGGTACAATCGCCAACTCTTCGACTTGTACCAAGATGTGGATGTTGCCCCTTAAAGGTTCCACAAAGTGAACCCTTGTTTCCTGTAGATAAGTCTATGCCTTGTATTCGGGCGGTCAGTGTCCTTTGAGTTATTGAGTTAAGACCCGAGTAATAGATCTTTCTACTTTCATTGGAATACAGAGCGAGGAGTTGGAAGTTCGAATCCCAAGCAACATACAAAGGTTTTTCACGGCCTCTCGTGACCATCTGACAAACATCCGAGGGTCTTTGGTCTTCCATTCGTGAATCCACAACATGAATGGTTATGAGAAGTTGGTCCCTGGATCTAAAAACACAAACTTTTGGCGCAACAAGCCTATGGGACCAAGGGCCTAGCTTCTCACAACCATTCGTGTTGTGCTTGTTATATTATTTCCAGGAATGGAAGCGGCTCACAGGGGCCGTGTCTGAAGGGCAATTTGTTATTTGAGAAACTTTTTCATGACAGCTATACTCTCGCATGTTTGTCAGAAGCTCGGTAGAGGTGGGACCGGGAAAAAAACTTTTAGGTGTTTTGGCTGAGATTTGAACCTCGGACATCTTGCTCCATAGTCCAACGCACTAACCACGATTTCGTTGCCACTCTTTGGGTTGTGGATTAGAGATTTCCTCCTCTTCTTGTAACAAACACCCAGTTAAAGTCAGAACAAGAGACTTTAGTTCGCTAGCACGTTTGAACCATCAGTACACATATTTCAAATTCTGTTTTCGAATCATACAAAGGAGTAATATACACTTTAGGGGAATTCCCAGATTTTATTTTTAGGCAAATCGTGTTACCACACAAACGAAAGATTTGTCAATAAATTCGAGGAAAAGATGAAAAAAAATATCAAAAACTGATAGATTTAGTGGTTTTTTTACAAATTATTTTGTGGGCAGTTTTGATCGTGCAGTGGAACCGTGGCAGTGAACCTCTACTCCATCAGATAACATCCAGCAGATGCGCACTGTCTCCTATCGCTACTACCTTCACGTGTGCCAATACCTCGACCAGCAGATTGCAACAGCCCACATAAATAATCGAAACCGAAAAACGCTCTGAGTAATTGCTATCGTATTGGGTGTCCTCGTAACGATGATGACACCTCAATTTTCTGGAATTCCTCCGAATTCCTGGTAAATTTTCACCAACCAGCAGAGCATACATAGGTACTCCTTATAGTTTTACACTATTGTCACATCGTGTCACCCTGCACTGTGCAGTGCAGTTTTATGGCCTTGATTTCAGGGAGTGATATCGTAAAACCCAAGGCACGGTCTCATATTGTTCCGTGTTCCTGGTTTCATGTTCATTTAGTGTATTGTTCTTGGTCCTCTTTTATTGTTAATGGTCTATATTTTGGTTACACTGTGGTCAAAACATGAAAAAACTAAACAAAGGACATCATTGTTCACTGCAGAAAGGACCTCACGTGAGAGCGTGCGTTTTGTTTTGCAAACACAGGGGACATCTTTATGGAACTCATACATTTCTATATGTATTTACCCACGCAGGTAAATACAGTACTTTTTCTCTGCAAAATGACAATCGAATGTCCTTCGGTGCATTACTGAATGGCGCACGCCATGTCCCTGCAGGAAGCAGAAATGATTTTCTCCTTTTTATGTTTCACATTCACTCGAACGAAAGCAAGTAATAGAGTTATTTCTGAAAATTCAGCTCATTTCGTCCTTATAACGTTTCTTATGCATTTGGGATATCCTTAAGTCATTCAAACTTCATTAGACTAATGTCTCATTGTTGGCATTCTTATTGACTATTCAATTAGGACAATTCAGTGTGTGGTGAATGGACAGACACAGGACGCCTCGCCTTGATGTCTCTGGGTAAAGAAATCAGGTCGTCGTGTGGCCAAAAGTTTCACATCTGTTCGCCCGTCTCGATGACAATTGTTCGATTCGAAATGAGTATTCTCGGATATATCCATCGTTGAGGCACCTGGAAGATTTCATTATATGCTACGCATTCTGCGATTGATTATAAGGGTACAACTGGTCATAATTGAAGATGCACCGAGAGATGTGCATTCTGCGGTTGCCTTTGTTTGTTCAGCAAAATAAACACTTGGTTCGAGGTAAATTAATGCTGGTTCAAGTTTGAGGTGTAGTTACTGGCTCCAGGTGCCTCAAAAGTATTTTCTTTTTACTCTTTTTCTTAAAGTAATCCAGTTGATGACTTATTTATTTAACAACTCGAAAGTAGATACAGTTTCTCGATTGTCTATGGGACTTAGAAGTTGTGAACGTACTCACAAGGATAGGAACTGCACATGTGTAAGGATTTTCCATTAAGTGCGACCTATTTTATTGTCCAACTAAAATAGTTAGGTATCATAAAAAATTTAAATTATTGGAACCCAACGCGCACCAGAGGCCGACTGAGTCAATCACCACTAATACCCCAAGCACTCCATTACATACACGGACCACCTAGGCATGGATTCGATCAGTTAGTCACCCTACCTAGCCAAAACCAGCTACGATACAAATCCAAGGATTCGACTGTATAACAGTGACAGAAGTTTGATTGAATCAGTCAGCTCTACTCCTCTTGTGCACTCCACTACCTACACGGTACACCTAGGCAAGGGTGCGATCAGTCAGTCACCCTACCTAGCCAAAACCAGCTGCGTAACAAATCCAAGGATTCGACTGTATAACAGTGACAGAAGTTTGATTGAATCAGTCAGCTCTACTACTCTTGTGCACTCCACTACCTACACGGTCCACCTAGGCATGGGTTCGATCAGTCAGTCACCCTACCTAGCCAAAACCAGCTACGTTACAAATCCAAGGATTCGACTGTATAACAGTGACAGAAGTTTGATTGAATCAGTCAGCTCTACTCCTCTTGTGCACTCCACTACCTACACGGTCCACCTAGGCATGGGTTCGATCAGTCAGTCACCCTACCTAGCCAAAACCAGCTACGATACAAATCCAAGGATTCGACTGTATAACAGTGACAGAAGTTTGATTGAATCAGTCAGCTCTACTCCTCTTGTGCACTCCACTACCTACACGGTACACCTAGGCAAGGGTGCGATCAGTCAGTCACCCTACCTAGCCAAAACCAGCTGCGTAACAAATCCAAGGATTCGACTGTATAACAGTGACAGAAGTTTGATTGAATCAGTCAGCTCTACTACTCTTGTGCACTCCACTACCTACACGGTCCACCTAGGCATGGGTTCGATCAGTCAGTCACCCTACCTAGCCAAAACCAGCTACGTTACAAATCCAAGGATTCGACTGTATAACAGTGACAGAAGTTTGATTAAATCAGTCAGCTCTACTACTCTTGTGCACTCCACTACCTACACGGTACACCTAGGATCCGATTGAATCAGTAACCCTACCTAGAAAACTTACATAATAGTACCAAGAGTTCGATTGATTCAGTCAGCCCCAATACTTGTGTTGACTCTATACCTTCCCGGTCCATGAGTCAGTCACTCTACTCAGGCCCTTCAGGCAGAACAGATCTCACAACCCCTGAGACGAATATAGGTTTTGTGGTTATCCGGTGATTCTTCTGGTCTTGGACTTCCTTTTGGTCTAAGTGTATCCTGACTCTCGCCAGGGTACTTAACCCATTTCGCGCAACAGATCCATGCAGCTCAAGTGGTTAGTGCGCTGGACTATGGAGCAAGAGGTTCGAGGTTCAAATCCCAGCCAAAACACTTAAACGTTTTTTCACAGCTCCAACTCTCGCGAACCTCTGACGAACATCCGGGAGTATATCTGTCATGAAAAGCTTTTCAATATCCATTCGTGAAAGATAACATGCACAACAGGAATGGCTGTGAGAAGCTAGGCCCTGGGTCCCATCGACCTGTTGCACCCAATGTCTGTATTTTTATTAATAGAAGGACCCTACTCCTCCCGGAATCCATGGTTAATGATCTCTTTTCTTGAAATTTCTAACTCCTAAGGTGCAATGGTAGTCAAATCCATCACCAAGTCAAAAGGATTGCTTTCACTGGTAAACTGGCCAAGAGTTCATCTTGACGGTCGTTAAACTAATTTGTTGAAGCAAATCAAACCGCAATCAGTCAACCAACTCTCCCTAACCAATTACGAACCACTAATCAGAGCGTAATGAGCACTTCAACCCTCGCAGAACCTTACCCAATCTACAAATCCTTTCTCAGGTTCCAGCATAAAATATTCACACACAATAATTGGATCATCAGATAATTTGAAAAATTGTTTTCGGAAATACTCCATCCACACCAGGGTACCAGGTATGTATGTAGGAACTTCCCTGGAACTCCCCATGGTAAAACATTCTCACGAATTAGTGCAATTGCCAGAAACTGTCCCGAAGTGGCGACATACCAATAATTCCTGACAATGGCCAACTTTACGATGCATTGTTGCGCCAATCCGTTGCCCCAGCCAGTCCCGTCGGCAGCAGTGCATTTATCATTTATTTGCATATGGCGCGATCCAATTCGTCGGATATCGGTTTTGCGAGGGGAATTGATTTCAAAGCTACCGAAGGAGTAGGAATTCGAATGAGAACCACGCGATAGTCCAGCGAAGGTGCTCCTCAAGTCAATTATATGAGATTTTTGATTTCTCTTTGGAATTTAGCCCCCAATAGGATTGTTAATCAAAAAGGCGGCATGATCATTCCTTTTTTTTTTTTTTTTATTTTCCAGGATACCTTACCAGCGGCGAGACAAAAGGGCGTCAGTAGCATACGCTATGGCGATGAGTATACCCAAAAAAAAAAAAACTAAATTACGGAAAAATTCTGAAGAGGATCCTTTGATCCAATTATTTAGGCGTGAGTCCAGGTCACTTGCGCCGTCAGCGATATGTTAATCACCTCACATACCAGAGCACATATTTGTATCCACACGTGAATAAATTACCACCGGCCGCTACCTATGGAGAGGACCTTAGGTCGTCCTTATCCAGGGTGGTCCTTTGTCTATTTTCTAATTTTCTTAATCCGCTTTTGTTCGAAATCAATTGAGCTGAATGAAGAGGAGAATCCAATGCACAGGTTATGCAACCGTTCGAGTGCATAAATAAGGTAGGACGACGGTTCGTGATCTGTAAATCGGTGGCCCACACACGCGTGCAGATCCTTAAAAAATGGGATATATTCGTGAGATTTTTTTCAAAAAGGATTTCATGCAGTTTTTGTTTGGAATTCTTATTACGATTTTTCAATACAGTTTTTGACGTTTTTATTGGTGCAACGAATGGGATTACTGCTTGAGAAACCTGAGGGAATCCAGTCTTGGGAAGAGAATGTTACACGTGCCTTGCGATTGAATTGCTTAAGGCGAATGTGTTCTTCAGGTCCAAGGGCGACTTAGGGAACAAAGAGATTGAAAGCAAATATTTGTGTAAGGAGGAGGATTCGCACAATGCAAATGGTTTTTATTTTTTGGTTTACATTGCAATCCTATCTTCAGTTGGGGTCCTACTTTACCTAGATTTATTGAGTTCTTCTCTATACTTCGTCTTCGATTGTGATTACTCTCTTCTTAACTCTATTGATGGTGGAAATCTTCCTCCACTAAGAAGGATGTTTTTGAACAGATAAAGTACTCAGGAGATAGGTCTAGTTATGTGCTACGATACGGAGACTTCCAGTCCTGTGATGAAGACTCATTTTCCAAATAACTGAACAAAAAGTGGACTAAAATTTAGCCCGCATAGCTGAACCTAGCTGCGTTTAGGGGGCATGATACATTGGATATTCTAAACAGAGAAATTCTGATAAGGTTCTAGAAATCTGGCCAGTAGGGCACTCAGATGCAACTGAGTGCATCTAACCTAACCTATCGTAGGGCTATCCACAAGCGTCGCAGCCTAGTTTGGGAAATGAAAAGTGCAATAGCAAGGACGAATGTCGCCTGATTTCTCACAGACATTTGGGAGAATATGTCTAGTTTGCATCCTGGAGACCAGTGCCACACACAATTGTCTCCAAAAGGGACTTAATTGTCAATAAAAGACCTAACAAAGGATCCGAAAAGACCCAACACAGGTTCAGGTCCTGAGAAATCATCCTCTGAGCCTTACTTAGCAATATCATCGCAAATCTTATTTCCCGTAATCCGAGTGTGACCTGCAACCCAAACAAGAGTCAAAGAGCTCTTGAATGCTGAAACTATTTTGAAGGAAGGATTTAAGCGAGGCCTGACTGTCAGACATTAGGGTAGCATACATCTCCCAGGGATGATTTCTTGGACAAGTGGGAAAGACGAAGGAGTCCTATTCATCTTCATGACCAAGATATTCTCGATTGACCTAAAATGGTGCAACATAGAAGCCCAAATGGGGTCTATAGCTATGGTCAGTGAAAATTTCAAGAAATAATACAAATGAGGAGGTTGATTGTGATTGCATTCTTAGAAAGGCCGGCTGGTGTTCAGGATTATCAAAACACAGATGTTTGTAGAACCTGTAGTGACCAACACCTCTCGTAGGACATCACGCATATAGTCTATGAATGCTCAAGAATGTAAGTGAAGGGTAGTTTAGTTTAAGAAATCTCTCCTTGTGGGGCTTACTATTTTCAGATCTAAGATAGCTCAGCCCGGGCAAGACCTGTGCTCCTAGATAACAGTATCTTTGCATCCCTAATGTAAGACATTCGCCGAGGATGTGCTCTCTTTCTTCCATCCTTTTCTTCGCGTTTAGGAAAGCGAGCTGTATTTCTTGTATTAAAATTGTATTCCTTGCTTAAGAGATCGCTCGGATGTCCAACGAGTCCAGTGACTGCCTGTACTTCCTTCCAGATGTGTGCCTTTGTAGGCTGTTCGTTGAAATGTCTTAAACCAGTCGGACGGATCTTTTCACCTCTAGTCCTGTAGGGAGAAAGTTCAAGTTTGTCTACATGGTTGTTGTGAGGGTACTGGATTGAGCTCTGGTAATTCCCAGGCAAGCCATACATTGGTACAGCGTACTTCGTCATCGGCCACTATAAAGTACATACAGTACAACAGTCCATAAAGTAAGATCAGCCTGACGATGCAATTATAAATCCAGTAGACTAGCTTCGGTATCAGACCCCACATCCTACCAAAACTCCTACACGTACCAAATCCAATGCCAAGACATAGTCTCTAGAAGACCTAACCCTTGGTACCGTATAGGTTTTCTAGTGATCGCTATTATGGTGTCTAGGGTCCTATGGTTTAGTTCTAGGTTCTCTCTATTTTTGTGGAAACTATAGAACTAGTGAATACTGTGAGCAAAAATAATCTCATGCAATTCGATAAACAACATCGAGCCTGCACAATGCGGGCCCCGTCCAAGACTCAAGGACCATTTTTACTTCAAATCCTGAATCCGGATCTTTCCGCATCGTTCGTCAGGTCTTCAATGTTGTTGTTGAAATGTTCGTCTATATAGTCTAATCCCTTAACGTCCTTGACACAAACCAGTAACTAGAAGGACTAGAAGGAAGCTTGACTTATTGTTTTGATCCTGAAAGCTAGCCTGTAACAATGATTCCCAAAACTGAGTTGTAAACCTGAGTGTTTTGATGGATAGATATGTATTCGCCATTAACCACTTCACCACCACTTCAAACCTTTCCTAACCTCTATAGACAGACCAACCTAAGTAACAATGTCTTACGAGATCAGGGCAAATCATTGTTCCGCGACGTTGACATATGAAATTCCCTCGGACGTGGATTATTCGCTCCATGAGACTCCAAACCAAAACGTAGAACTGAGTGGAATCTTTACAACATCAGTTGTCAACGCCTAAATGACCCAAGAAAGACCACAAAATATCTACAAATCTCAACACTTTATTCCTTTGATTTTATTTTTTTATTTTTTTTTTCGAAAACCACTACTCAGCTCACAAAGCGTGCGATATGCCCTTTGGTCTGAGATCCATTTGCCGACATTCACCGTGCCGGTCGTCGTCCGTTCCCTTTTTGGCCATTCGGCCAGTAGGTAGTTCAAAGAAATATTTCGGCATACGGTTAGTAGACTCTGGATGACAATGCCAAGAATTAACGTTCTAATGATACCGCCTGGTGACCACAAGAAGATGAGGAAAAAAAAGAAGGAATATTCTGCACAGGTCCTTAAATGGCGATAATCGATTACTCTATATACGTCTTCGTCTTATTTTCTCTTGATCGGCATGAAAAGGCGGTCAACGATGTGCATTAAGTCGTGAAATTGCTGGTCAGGACAGTTTTCCATTGTAAGAGATACCAACGAACAAAAAAAAAGAAGAAGAAGAAAGAAGGAAAAAAAAATCCATGCCATGGCAGGAGTAAGTAAATCGATAATGTCCCGGGGACTCTGACAATGATACATCTTCTTTGTGGAAAGTAATAACATTACGTGAAGAATGAAATCGATCCTTTATGCTAAGTCGGTGCTCTGTCGGAGTGCGGATTCTATTTGCTTTATCTATTATTTGGAGTTTTTCCCTTCGGGATGCGACAAGGGATCATTCGGGTGAAAAAGCGGTTCGCCACGGAGACGCCCCCAAAAAAAATTCACAAAACCAAGTGTCCTTTGCTTGTAAATAGTCCGTCCGATGGAGGTGTTGTCCAGTGGGCGGTCATATAACTTTGACAAATATATTGTATGGATCCTGTAGGATTGATGTCCTTGCATGCCGCCCTTTTCTCAATCAAAATGTTGACACTATACAGGCACGAATGCATGTACATATATCTAGTTTCATATAGATGTGGAAATGTATCTTCGTGTACGGGTATGAGTTATAAAACTATCCTTTCTTCTGGAAAATCTGGAGAAACTGATAGATGCCCATAGTTGCGTCCAAGCATGCATATAGCAAAGTGGAAACCAGTAGAAATGGCCACTTCCTGTTGGATATCATTGAAAGAATATAGCAAAAGGATTTCTCGACATCGAAAGCGGTTTTGACAAAATTGAACCCAGGGCCATTACGGAGGTACTTGTAAGCCTCGGAGAAGCTGGGCGGCTTGTAAGTAGGGGCACTCTCTCTTAAGGTATCTGCAATAAAAAAGTGGTACCTCGTTTGAGGACTGTATCTCAGTGGTCTAGTCTAAGTACAGGACATCTTCTAGTCGTAATAATCTTCGTAATAATCCTTCTCGGTAAGAAGTACGATTCACGCATCTCCCCATGAGTGGGTTGGACGGAGTATCTGTGATTATGAAACATAGCATAGGAGGCTTCCCAATCACGGTAGAGTCACCCAGATGGAGATCATGACGAAAAGGAGGCCCTGTGGAGGCTGAAATATATATATTTGCAATACAGCTCCAAATTGTCTACCTCTTAGCAAGATTAGTAAAAAAATCATCATTCGTCTCGTTTGGAAGACGAAGACGGTCTAATCAAACAGGAAATATCGTCCATAGTAATCGTTTCAGGTGTCATTACGAAACATAGCATTATAGGAGGCTGGTCTTCCTCGTTAAATACTTCCTTAGAAGCTGCGTGGAGGAAGAGAAAGAAGAAACTAAGTTCCTCCTGTTGTTCTGGGATCATATCCCTATGGTCCCACAATAAACTTTTACTGATCTAAGTGTGGCGTCAACATAGAAACATTGGCAGAACACCATAAGGCAGATCGCTCGATGCTATCAGAATAAAACTATTACATACTTACTTAACAGGCTCCCGACAGTTGAAGGCAGCCTTTCACTTACGTCGATCCCGGGGACGCTACTTCCAGTTTTGCACATCAAGCACTCTGGCATTGGTGATAGTTTAATGCTTAAAACAAGGTTCAGTCCTTCTTGTCTCTCCATCCTAGGGGCTGCTATTCTAAGATCCTCTTTACTGTCACTGACAGTCTACATTCATATCTTGGTTCAGCTCATAGAGCCTCGCATACGGGACCGAACATTCGACGAAGAGATTTTCTCTGAAAAGTGCCCACAATCTGCTCTGCGATGTCGTCTGTTCAGAGGAACTGTTCCCAAAATGCAAATTGCACCGCGTGTTATCCAGTGTCATGCGGCTCAACTGGATCAGTGTTGCCGGGATCTTGAATTCGGCCAACACCTTGTAGAGCTCAAGATAATGAATCCTGTCATATGGGGCTTAAGGTCACTGAAGAGATGGTGATTCTCGACTTGAAGTTCGTTGGTCTTTTCAAGGATGCCTCGATATTTCTTACAAGACACAGGATCGCTTTGCTTGAACATGGGGTATATAGAGCTGTCACCCAGTTTTCGGGTATGGCTTCATCCACTCTACCAAAACATCACCACCATAGCTTGGCTGGTAGGGCATCAGAGTCAAAGGCTTTGCTGTTCTTCAGCTTTTTAATAGCTGGGCCAACCTCTTCAAAGCTGGGGAATGGCTTCTTCATTGACTGGATATGGGCTGTCTTCGTGCCCTGTCACTCTCTCTACTTGATGTCCATTAAGCAGCTGCTAGAAATGCTCCTACTATTCCCTGTTTCAGTGACTAGGTTTCCTTCATTCTTTCATTTGCGTTTCGGACTTAAAGTCAGCTCCCAGCTCCTTGGCTCTCCTAATTCAAGGTAAATTGCAAGAAGACCAAGACTAGGCAATAAAGATAGGCAAATCTTTGAAGAGGGATAGAAGTAGGAGGCTATTCAAAAAAGGATAACTCTCATCGTCGTGTCATAACGAGCTCTGTGGAAGATAATGCGAGTTCTTAGCCCATCTAGTCATAACCATGTGTCCAAATGTGAATCGCTATCACTTAGTCCTTAACTCGTTACCTAATGGTTCAGACTTGTTCCAGAGCTCATTAGTGGCTCGATAGTGGTTATATCTGCTTCAATCAGCTTAATTACTCAGATTGCATCTAATTGCAGATGGCTACTTAGGTGGTGTTATTAAGTATCGAAAGCCGGCTCCGACCACTCCTTGTAATCTGTTAATTAGTCCAAATGGATGCAAGATACATAATTATACGAAGTAAGTCATCATCTAAAGGAGTACCTATAATCCTTAAATTGGTTAGTTTTTGCTGCTCCTAGCGTGTGCTACATGTCTGTGAAGAAAATGACCATTCTGCCAAGTAATCCTACACTTACTTCCTTCTTTAATTACATGCTTTGCAAAGTATTCTGCCACAGAATGGCCTCAGTTGAACAGGATATGCACATAATTGCCATTGAGATGTTTCCTGCCAGATTAGAATTTCACAATTTTTTACCCCAAATCCACATTTATAAGGATTTGCCACCAAAAAGGAAACTCCTCGCCTACACAAACCGACGACGAAGTGTCATATTCTACACTTTCCACGGCGGTGCAGTACATTTCACGCACCTCAAACTCGTCTCAAATTTAATAGGTTTTCATCCAAAAAAAAAAAAAAAGAAAAAGGTGTCCTTTCTTTGCACTTCCTTCCAACGGAGGCGGGCAGAATGCTGTGTGAAATTTCTCAAATTATTCGTATCCCTCCGCCGAAGGATCAAACTACAAGCGAACACTGTGTGTCAAAAGTGAAATGGCATTAAATTGAATTCCAAAATCAATTAGCGGCGGTCTCAATCGGTCTATACCGCAGTATCTAGCGATAATCAACTACCGGCTGGTTGCAGTCACGTGCGGTCCACTACACCGGCTTAACAAGGCATTAAAGCCAAACAGAAAAACAAAAATTGCCCTTTCCGCTCTGAAGGAAGTTATAAAATTATTAAATAGAAAGAATCTCTTGAGAGCTACGATCTGATATCGAATCATTTTTATATAAACACGATCGTGTGCCATATCCGCTGAGTCAGTAGTGGCACAGTACAAGCTAAGTGCTTTGGATTGTTCAAGCGAACTTATCCACGTGTTTACTGTCGGAGGAATATGAAATGAAACCCATTCATTGTCTGGATTTTTTTCGGGAAAGAAAAAATTATTTATTCGTGGTTTTAATGGGTTATCGGGCCGTCATGGTCCGTGCCACGGGTCGGAGTTATCAACGCGTGTCAATACGATTTGGAAATTTGTGTCTGGACATGAATTAAGTGACTTGTTTCCTAAATGATGACAAACTTAGGTTAACGTAGGAAACTACATTCAGAGAGAAAGAATTCACGTTTCAAAGCTCTGATTAGATACTCAGATACTTTTCAGATTTGTCACATTTCCTATAGCTTCAGGCGTCAGACTAAATCGTCCACGAAAAAGCCAGATAGACACCTAAGATCTTTATTAAGGTCACACGGCCTTCACGAAACAATGTGCGGCTTCACAAGAATCTACCTCTTAGCATATCTAGTGAACCTTTGCAGATAATAGTAAGTGTTCAGGCAAGTTGCGTAGAACAATTGATCTGACGGACAGACGGGACACAACTAGTGACTTCATTCAAACAACTGTAGTGGAAATATACATCATATCCATTCCATTCTGATACTCCAGCGAAGGAATCATTAGTCGATCTACATGTCTGACACTGGACACGATCTAGTAAGCTCAAACAAGTTGCAGAAGCTTCACCCAAAACATGTGAGTTGCCTTCCGGTTTCGGACACAAACCTGACCTTTGTAAGATCATAACCAAGACTGTTGAATTCCAAAAACCTTTACATATGAACATCTTTTGAGGAATCTAAGCCACCTAGCGCCACTTTTTGCAGGTTCAGAACTCTTCGGAAACAGGAGAGAGCAAAGGGTTTTTGACAAATTTGACTTAACCGGTTTTTTGCACTCCGGTTGATGATTGAATACAACACAGTTTGGGGTTTCAGTCGAGGAGCCGGCAAGGAATAAGCGAAATCAAGAGTACTGTCATCAGCAATTGAAATGGATTGGATTGTGAGTGAGAAAGATAAGGCCAAGGGCCAACGAGGACTGAGTCTTGGGGTACACCAGCATTGGTTGAGAATGAGGTTCATTGCAATCCATGGTGAGAAGATGCCTGCATTTTGCTCTGACAGCGACTGCTCGGCATTCGCCGGGATGATTAAGTTTTTGGTCCGATTTTTCCTAAGGTACACCATGAGGTCCACTGTGGAACGTTGTTGAGGGAAACCGCACTGCCAGTCATTTACAAGCCGGTTTCTTTCAAGATACCTTATGAAACTTACATTGGCTTTAATGACTTTAGAGAGCACTGATGTAAGGGCTTTCCGGAAAAATGACAGTAGTATGACAGGCGGAAGAGCTTACGTAAAGGTACAGCAAGAGTAGAAGGACACGTATTCAAAACAAGGGAAGGGATCCCAACTGGACCTAAAGATCTGTTACTGTTCAGATCTTTTTGGAATCGAGCTACTGAGTTCAGTAATGGTTGTAGTAGAGAAGTATCCAACAAGGTAGAATTTATAGAGATAGGTGCCAGGAATTTATTTTCTCTTGGGAGTCACTCATATTTTCATCATTCTGGATGGAGGATGAGGCAGAGTTTTTGATTCATTTAATGAAAGAATCAATCAATTCTGGTCCGTCTACAGGGATCTTTCGGATACACAGATCGAAATAAACCACAGTCCTTGTTTTGGTTTAATCGTAATCCATAGTTTTGCTCGGAATGAGGGAGGGAATCTGAAGTAACACCAAGTCTGTCCACATTACAGCAACGCCATTTACATTTTTATAGAAACCAGTTGAAGGCTCTGAAGGACGGCATTCTCATGTCCCTATTTGTTCTTCTAGGGCATGTTTTACTGATGGTAGTACAAGAATTTAGCTGTCACTAGAATACATGACTGTAACCGTCAACAGAAATGCGCGTAGTCTTGTCCAGAAGCTGAGTAATGTGTTGTTCGTTCAGAGATTGACTCACTTTTTACTTGCACCTACATATACCTACATATGTATAGGGCAAGTATTGCTTTCGTGAAAAACATCGAATTCGAGATTTTAATTAAACTTGACGTCACTATGATGGAGAAGTCCAAAAAAGTAGGTCCGGCAATCCCGTCTGTCTGTCTGTCTTTCTGTCTGTCTGTCTGTATACGCGACTGCAGCCTAAACGGCTGAACGGATTTGCTTCAAACTTCATATCTATGGTCTGTATATCCCTAGAGGCGAAATTTGAATTTTCATTCTAACCTCAAAAGTAAGGGTAGTTTATGTACTTAAGGCCGATTTCAGTTAAAACGGATTTTCTCAAAAACGGCTCTAAATTGAGAAAAAATTATTTAAGCAAAGTAATAGATCTTCAAATTTTCTATGATTCACTTGAACTCCCTATCTGGCCACGCCCATTTTTTAAGGGCGTTTTAATAAAAACAAAATATTGAGTAAACTCCTACAATGTTATGACCATTATTCGATCGAAACACGGAATGCCACGCCTACTTTATTGGGAAGAACAAGGCTTGGACCTCAATCCTGATAAAATTTTACACTTATAGCATTACGGTGCAAGTACGTACGACCCAGTCGTGCACTTTATTTTAAAGTCAATCCGGCTTCAAACTATCAAATTTCTTCCCCGAAGGTACTTATGTTGATCTTTTTCTGGCTTTTCAACATTCTTCACTCAGTTTATGGAACCTCGCCAAGGCAGGATCTGGGTTTCGAGATTTAAAAACGTAAGCTAGGTATGCTGGTGAAACCTTTGGTTATATGTAGATCGCTTTGATGTCTTAAGCATGGTTTGCTTTCCTCCAATTTTTAGGCCTGGTACTTGTGTCCCCCACCTGTTACCTTTGGACCACCTAAACATTGAGTAAGCCCGTATAAATTTAAGTCATTGATACAGAATACAAATGGTGGAACAACGATGAGTCGGGACGATCTGTAAAAGCGAGATGTTCTGGACTCAGTCATATATGGTAAGACCTCTTCTATACAAATAAACTTAGAAGTCTTAATGAATTCACGACTAAACAACGATTTCTATGTATGGACGTGGACAAAGTCACAAGGATAACTCCAATTGTAGTCCTCGAAGCTTTGCTTTTACTAACTGCACTAGGTTAGGTTATGACTAGCACACGTCGCCACACTCAGGTCAATACAGACCCATTGTGATACCCAAAGGGGAAAAAGTCCATTGCCCTTGGTAAACCCTAATACTGATTAGTATCTTGTGGATCACCAAACCGTCCCGTTGATTTGATGAACCTAAAAATTTCATTTATTGGTCTGTTTGCTAATTCTTCAAGGTCACGGAAAAAGTGTCGCCCTAGAAATTTGAATCTAAGGTGGATAAGCCCAGGGCAGTGACAAAGAAAATTAGCTTCCTCGTCTCCACATCCCCGACATAAATCTTCATCCGTGAGTCTTAACTTCCTCATGTGGTACCGAAGAGAGTTATGCCCCGTAAGGACGGAAAGAGACTTACTTTCCCTTAGCATAATTCGGTCGGTCCTACTCTTGTCAAAGCAAGGCCATAGGCTTCTGGTAATCACACAGGTGTCCAGGGAGGTCCATCTACTATTGGCCTCACTTCTGGCCAAGATCCATGCCTTTTGCTTCAATGTGCAAGGCGGGATGAACACCGAGGTGTCTACCTGTTGTGACGTAAATTCAGAGCCTCTTCTTGCCAGGTCGTCTGCCTTCTCATTGCCTGGATCTTCGAGTCCAGGGACCCAGCAGAGTGTAAGCTTGTGCTGTGTTCCAAGAACCCTGAGTTCTTCGCGACAGCACTTCACAAGCTTGGATTTTATTTCGTTTGCAGTAATCGCTTTTATTGCCGCCTGGCTGTCGATGAAAAAGGTGATACCTTCCGGTGGTATTGCCTTCATCGCAGTCTCACGGGCAGCTATTCTTCCTGCACTAAGTATAGAAATGGTTTTCTATTTGAAGAATGAGGCAATAAGATCTGGAACACATTCAGAAGCAAATACTGTCTCATAGAAAAATTTTAATATTTTCATAGGGAGTCAAGCAGCAATCGAAACCATCAAACACAACACTTTATTTGGTTTTCTACGAAGGCATCAGAAATATGACCTTCTCAGGATCATGGGCCATTTGAAATTTACCAAAATGTACCTTGAACTTCCAAAATCTAGCCCAAGATAGATGGAAGAGACTCATCAAGGGGTACCTCAAGAAATCAGTGTAACGAACCTAGAACTTCTGATAGGAATAAGGACCAGTCAGCAAGTTTTCTGCTCTGTTTAGCATCCTCATCCATAGATGAAGACTTCTCATCCAGGAACCTGATGATATGTACATTCAAACAGATCCGAACAGCAATATGGACGACGTTTGAGTTATGAAGAGACCAACTTAAGTATAACATCGTTTTCCAAAGCTGATCCACCCAAGTGGAAAATAAGGAAACGTTCTCAAACCAAATGAGTAGGGCGGTACAGAGAGCCCCACAAAGTGTCGAGGAAGAAAAACCTACTGCTCCCATGTCCAAAGATTACATCCTTTTACAAAACAAATCCTTTGGCTACTGCTTAAAGCTTCCATACGCAAATAAAAGGATTTAAGTACAGACACCATCAGAATGTAGTACGAAGAGGGAAAGTAGATGGCGTGCAACTGTCTTAGCATTGACACCCCTCGCCAAATGAGTGATATACATAGCTCACACACTAGAGTGCCAACAAACCTTATCCCTGTCCAAGATATTGGGAGTATGGGAGCCTGAAGGAACATTGTATAGGTGCCTCAGTGAACAACATGCCTGAGGCCTTAATTAATGAAATCTTTGTGGCAGTGGACAGTAATTACATTCAAACGTTCTTATGCTCTGAATTCGACACTCCTTTTCAACTGTTTCCACACTGTATTGACTTCAATATTCTTGTGTTCCAGAATAGTACTCAAAACTGCTTGTGAGTTTGGAGCATTTCTCCCCAAAGAGTCATCTAATTTTTTATCCCAAAATTTTTAACATAATCCATGCGTAAGCCAGAAGGAAACCTGACCCATTTTTCAAAAGTTTATCTCACCCTTTTGTCGTGGGTTAATTGACTCCTTCCGCAATACCCTGAATCACCATAACATCCTTTTTATTTAAATAATCCTAAAGACATAAACTGGTGAAATGCAGGGGATTCCCCATCATTGACGATGTCACGCCTCAAAGTACTGTCCTGTCGATTGTAACGTTAATTCAAATTGAAAACATAAATCACCTCCGCACTAGTAAAACGTACCTCAATTCTGACACAAAACTCTAAACCAACAGTATCCTTTGAGCAGCAATTCATGGAACTCATTAAATGCAAATAATGGCCCTGCCTGTTGTCAAATTAAATTCGTTTCGCTGCACGAAAGTCACTTGTTTTACAACCTTTGCCAAATATCCTTCTTAACACTCCTCCCAGTACCATGCCAGTACCTGTTCCAATCATGGGAAAACCCAAAATTGACAAAATCTCAGGTACAACCTGTAAATGAGTCCAAGAAGGTATAATTATCTGAAACAATGACAGGAACTTGAAATCCTTTTTTGCACTTTGCAACGAGTCCCATTGTGCAACGAAACGGCCAGAGGATAAGTTGGCGAAATGCTCGTCCTCTTCTGGTACACGGTTTACGGTGATCCTGGAAAGAATCAAAATATAAGTCATAAAACGATTTTTGAGGATTTGTCAGGGATTTCTACCTGTGCAAGGATACCATTCGCTTTGTTCCTCTCATTGTTCGAGTTTACCAGTGATGCGAACGTAAATAAATCGATTTGGATAGTTCTCGTCGTTTCCCTTGTCGAAGGAAAGTCTCAAAGAATATCTCGAACTGAACCCAACAGAGGAGCGGACGGAGCAAGAAATGTCATAAGAATTATGGTGGAATCTTTTCTTTACATTCGGACTTTTATAGGATCGATATAATTGAATGAATGGTTGGATGGGAAAAATGTTAGAATAGAGTTCTCCATTGATAGTTGAAATTCACAAATAGCTACCTTTAGATAGCTGGAATATGACAGTCATGACCGACAAAAGTTGATTGCCACGAGTGAGTGAATCTTTTCTTTAATTCGCTTTGCGGTTTCTCTATGTCATTACATCGTACATCTTAGATGGGGGATAAGAGAACGAGAAAGAACCCGACGAGATGAAATCCACAATGGATCAGGACAACGATTGATGAGATATCAAATACCAAAAAGATCGATCTGCAACTGGGTAAAGTAATGAAGCAGTATTCCAAATACATACCATCAACTGATTGGTAGAATAGTTTTTTTTTTTCTTAATCAGATGGAGATGCACGATGAAGCTGGAGTTTTTATTCGAAAGATTGAAAGAAAAAAATGTGGGATTCTCAGATGTGGTTGCTAGTATTCAGAACCTGTAGACGCTGGCCGATGTCATGCAGCCGGCTCTCAGTAAACTAACAAGCTGAGCTGGTCCTTTTCGAAAGAAAACATAAACTACCTGACTTTAACCTCAAAAATCTAAGAGAGGATCCCCTTATTCTCTCATCCAGTCCAACCTATCTAGGGCCGAAGCTTGACCGCAAGCGAACGTGCTAGGATATGCCTGTATGGCCCTGTATATGTTAGTACATATATGGGAAAAGCTAGTAAGGTCCACTTGGGCCTTATCAGTGAAGGACGCACACACTTGACATGGACAGGATTACTATCGAAGAATCAGATTCTTCTGCAAATCACCGACCACCAGGCTACTCAACACAAGATCACAGAATGGATACAACTGGATGTCCTGCACCATATGAATCGCTGTCAATTTTTCGGATGGGCCCAAGACCGAGGAGAGGGTCGGTACTGGAGTCCTGGTCCAGCGTTTCTCAAGACAAGGCCACTGCCATCCGTCGAGCAGCTGATTAGTTGGAGGTTAATGCAGTATAAGCACCGACAGTCAAGCAAGCATGAGATTCAAGACAGGAAAAGACTGCCGCGTGTTTCTTAACGAGATAGGTGGATAGTACACACTTTGCCACTGAATCATACCAAAGAATCGGGAAGCTGACAAATCAGCTAGGATAGGAAGCTTCACCAACATCGAGCAGCCGATAAAAAAGTCGCAAATGGCCCTCCGCCTCCGACAAATCTAAATGTGGAAAAGCAACCAAATCGGAGAGAGAGAGAGCTGGACAAATAGTTGACGGATGGGTCAAGGTAATGCCTCAGGAATATTCTCAGAAGATCCAGCACTTCCCCGATTCATAAACGCATGTACATGTATTCTATTTGCTCCTGCTGTATACTAATAGCTCGACTTATAGTCTTAGCCTTTAATTTCGGGTAAGTGCGTCGTGTAGTTGGTGTTATCTGCGAATTAGGATGCTATCTTGTAGTGAACTCAAACGCTGAGAAGTAATGAAAAACTTTTGGAGAAACTGCCGCTGAGCAAGGACAAGACAAATACTATTGAAATGTATCGACTCTCTTAAGTTCAGGACATTGACACTGCCAATATGGTGTTTTCTTTGAGACCTCCGGAAGCATTCGTTCAGTCTGAGTGAATCCTACAGAGCCGTGCAATATATGAGTACAATTGTGTCCATAAGGGACTCAATCGTCAATGGAGATCCTCACCGAGGACACGTGAAGACTTAATGCAGGTTCGTTCCTAGATATCCAATCTCATTGACTAACAGTTTTTAAGTTTTGAGTAAGACCCTAAGTAGAGATTGGCTATTGCTATGTTCACAGATCCAGGCCCTCAGATAAATACTTCACTAGAAAACAGAGGTATACTTGCCGCGAAGAGACCATGATTGCACTCTTCACTAGATTTGGATTGGAAGTGATGAACATTCGACACCAGTGCAGATTCAGACTCTATTTGAAGGCAATGTCGAACGCATATCATTTCTAGTTGGGTCAGCCATTTGACGCTACAGGTCTTTGGGACCCAGGGCCTAGCTCCTCACAACCATTCGTGTTGTGCGTGTCATATTCTTCACACGAATGGAAGGAGCCTACTGCATCCGAAGGGGAACTAGTTGTTTTGAGAAGCTTTCACAGGACAGTTGCACTCTCGGATGTTTGTCAGATGCTCGCAAGAGGTGGGGCCATTAGATACATTTTTAGGTGTTGTCTGGTGATTCCACGTGGAACTCCTTGCTGAGTAGTCTGACGCACTAATCACTTGAGTCGCGGCGCCCAAGTGGAATATCTCGGAAAAATCCATCCAGTTGCCCAACATGGATGCCACTGCTCCATCCAGTCCAGAGAAAATATTGAGGAACTGAAGGCTTTGATGTCTGTAGTAAGGATCTACACAAGACGAATCGGTGGCATGTGTAACTTACGTATCCATCTCCCAAAAGTCGTGGAAGTTCTTTCAATTATGATGCTCCTTCCTATAGTATTGGTTGCTGGATGTTGAAGGAGAAGTTTAAATCTGCCTCCTGTATCTGAAATTAGGCGCAATGCGTTTATGTAGGATAACCACTTAGTTCATATGCAAAACTGTCTAGTGTGTATCCATCTCAGTGCACCACATGTTACAGATATCACTCTTCTTAACGATCATTCCACTCTACGCAGTGATGATGGGGGTATCACCACATCCCTGGATATCAATGACTTCTTTCCTGCTCGCATTACACAAACACCAGTCCACAAGATGAGTTAACCACTCGCACGCGGACCATGTGGCTACTTGTGGCTCACTGCTTCCCGTGCGGTTTCTAATACCCGTATAATCATTCTGCGTACCACAAGTCCGCAGCGTCTTCCAAAGCCAGTTCTGATAAATCTACACACACTGAGTAGCCGTGATGAAGTCGAGATTAACTTATCTACGAAAATGTTTGCAATGGCTAAGCCACCAATCCGTTTGTCCCATCTCCAGGGACGGAACCATTCATTGTGCAGCCCACGGAACGGAAAATAGAACTTTCTGAAAGAGTTGTCATCATTGCATGGTGTAATCGGTTTAATTGATCACCGACTTGTTGTAAGGTTCCCATCCTGTGATCATCCGCTGCTGCTGGTCCCAATGCTACATACCATGCAACACTGCTCTGCAAAAAGGTAAATCCAATCTTACTCTCTTCGCTCGGCACAATGAGCAATGTGGAGCACCCTAAGAATGCAATCCATGTGTATGCCGTAGATACAAATACCGCGCGTATCTATATACTTATGTGTGAGCACTTGTCTGCGGTACAACCTGAGCTGAACCTCATTCAATTATCGCGATACTCCCGGTTGTAAACGCGAGAAGACGACAATCGAATCTATTTGGTTGGGGTCACGTACATATGGTGAGATTCGAAGTGATTCCTTCGAAGGAAACCAGAAAAGCCGAATGGCTTTGATTGCTGCGGTTCGGTGCGGCAAGTGGACGACGTTGGTCTTGTAAAATTCGACTCGAAGGATGTCGAACAAGATATTCACTTCGGATAAAAATCCGATATCCATGGACATTGGTGTGCAGAGTGTACGATCGCGACGCACTCAAATGGTGCACCTATGGGAGGTAGTTCCGGGAAACCAGTGGTAAGATACTTCTTTTAGATGTTGCGCTGTGTTGATCATCGCTTGATTGGGTTAACCATGGTGCTAATAGATGTTATAAATGATTTCGAGTGATGTAAAATAATTGTTTTTCATTTGCACTCATCTTTCACTTAATTGGAACGTTAGGCTGCTTGCGGCTTGGGTAACAAACGCCTTCGGATGCAGTCGACTTATATAAGTTAATTAGTGCTCAGTCTAACATGGTTCACCGATGGTATGTTTATGAAAAGATTAATACAAATCGATTGATTGAAAAGGTGGAAATCCCCTGAAGGTGGTAGATACTAAAAAAAAAAATCTGTCCACATCTTGAACTGCTCTGGTGAAAGTCCGAGTCTGCAAAGGCAGCTTTACTAGAAATTTGTTATCAGCATCAGTCCCTATATCCTTGGCTTAATGCTAATGATCGTTCCTCGAGTTGAAGAAACACAACACAAAGTTACCCTTCACTGGGTCCCTGGATACGAAAGTATACCAAGCAATGAGAAGGCCGACGAACTGGCTAGAAGAGGTTCGGAATCTACATCGACACATTGGTGTTCATTCCTCCTTGTGCCCTGAAGCTAGAAGTGGGGATTATGCAGATGGTTCTCCCTAGACACTTGTATCATCACAAGATGTTTATGGTCTTGTTTCGACAGGAGTACAACATGATCATGGAGGCGAAGGTTTAAATTTCTCTAGCGACACTTCGTTTCTGACTTTGAAGACTTATCCAGCAGACCAATCAATGACATCTTGAACTTCATCACATCTACTTTGATTGTTTGGTGGTCCATAGGAACCATATTTGTAGCACTGACGAGAAGGAATTCCCACTGTTACCACGAGGACTCTGGTCGACCTTCCTCCTTTGAATATTTTTGTCAAAAATCCCGGAAAAGATCTAGACCGCATAAGTGAAAATAGAATTTGCATCGACTAAGGAGCCAAGAGAGATGGCCAGAACGTTTTGCCAATAACATACCGGGGCCTTGAGTAGATCACTTAATACCAACTCAATGCAACTTTTCAAAGGCTCCGCCCCAGTTCATGATGGTTCTTCGGAAGCGAAAATTTCGTCAATGGCCTGAGCCCCCTAGGAGGCGTGGTCTTTTTTATGGACCACTGTCAGTTTTTGTGGGACAGAAGGTAACAAATGATACAAGCTGCACCAAAACTTGAAACAAATGAGACTGGCATGTCCATACTCAATGCTGCTTGGCAGAGGGTACTCAAACTCGATTCAAGACGAAACAACGCAGAAGAGAACTTGTGTGCGAGATCTAACTCTACTGCGTTGTACGTGTACCTTCGGGTTGATTTGAAGACTCTACGGGCTCTATTGGTGTCCATTTGCTCTACATGTCCTAGTCGTCTCAAACGACTGATGCGCATTTTTCCAATTTAGTCGATGTCGCTGTACATCCTCCAAGGCCCGTAAACGCAAATGGGACCGAAAAGTTTACAAAGAATCTTTCTCTCGAAGCGTCTGAGGATGTATTCATCCCCTTTAGACTGAGTCCACGCTTTAGCGCCATAAAGCAGGACTGGGATGGTCAGGTCATTTGCCGATGTTGTGTGTCCCTTCTTGCTGATCAGAGTGTTGACGAAGGCGTTCAAACAGTATTGCAGATTAAGCGATACACCACAGAGTAATACCTCTGTAATTGGCCCAATTCAGGGGATCTCCTTTCCTGTGGAACAATACAGAGAGTGTGGTCCAAACTATACATATATCCACCCATAGTGCCTAAATCTATGAATCTTAGCTTGGAATCACTTGAATCTTTTCTTTGAATGCCGCTCGTATTGCGTTGAACATACATATCCATCAGAACGACTACATTAGCTCCTGCATATGTCCTCCACATGATTTATTTCCACCAGCGCTACTTCCTACATTAAAACGACTCAAGGACATTTATGTGACGCCAGACAAATTTTTGTCTTTGCGCAACAAATAAAATATGACACTCAAAGAAAAAGTCTCTTAAAACATTGCACATCCTTACAGGATATCGAATTTCCAAAAAGGAACATAAACTTTGTACAGCTACACTTAGTCCGATGGATATTTTCTTTTATGTCCACGTCGATGGATTTACAATCTGCCAAATGAACTGTTTACGAGAATTTATCTCATGAAATGTCCACCCCCGGTTACGTCCCTTAGTTCCGTATTGAATATCCTCAGAACGGACTAAGCTGCACTTCCTCGTTTCCTTGATTCAATTCCTAATACGAGCATAACAATTATCACAAGTCTTAATCGCTCCCGTATACGCATAAAGATCCTTTCTTCCTCTTTATCTGTCAAAAAGAAATTAGTCCTCGGGGACGACCGATGAAAGACGGTGTATCGTAGGTATACTCGTATGAATATCCTGTTCATATCGCACATGTGTGACCATGTTCCGAAAAAAAAAAAAAAAAATTCAAACACAATAAAACTGAATACAATACAAGCGAAACCGGATTGCACTTCCTTGAAGGTAATCAGAAAAAAAGAAGAAGAAAAAGGAGGACCAAACAGAAGGTAACTAGGGTGGACGACGCAAAGGACCATTCATATGCATATTGGGTATGCAAAAAAGGTGACACTTCCAGAGGTAACATTACATTTGGCCGACGACGACGCAACAATGTAATTCGATCGTTGGATATTGCACACCCATTTCCTGTGATGCGCGTGTCCTTCTTCCTCAGTCCAATTATAAAGATTTGCATGAACGGAATTTCGGGAAGGATATTTTCTTCAAATTTTCTTGGAATGTCGTTTGACTGCTTTTTTGAATATCCTTAGACATATGATTAGTGTCGTCAGGACACCCTTTGCGTATCTCAGATCATAGTTTTCCTGCACAATACTCGTACTTCGTGTAGCAACTAGAGCAGTCGTAGCAAGTGTTAGGTTTGACGGAAATTTGAATACACGTCCACTCCTTCGTCCTTTTTCCTCTGGTTCGTTTTGTAATATGTGATTAATGTCTTTTTCGTAGATTTATGGGGCGTTGCAAGGATTGGCACGCGTGCGCAGGGTTGGCGGCGGCGGCCGCTTGTCACGCATTCAGAACAGCACAATACCAAATTGATATGAGTTTTATGCCGAAGGATAATATAACTTTGCGGGAATATGGTTCACTGCGGCTGCCATGGCCGGAAGTTGTTATTGTGTTCCACCACGTGAATTTGTTATGCCTGACTGACTGTCCAGTTAATGGTGTATTCCCTGGAAAAAAAAAAGTTGATTACTTCGAAAAAAAAAAAGGAATTGTGAAGTAAAGGAGGAATAAAAAATGTGTGTGCAGAGTGGAATCCTTGTGGAATGATACCGGGAAAGATCGATGGGTTTAAGTACACCGAGACGGTCTGGTGTCAAGGCGTTAAAGGAGTAAATTTAAGGAGGAGGTCGGTAGTGAGGTCTTCTTAGACGATCTTGGCCATTCACTTCTTTGATCTTTAGATCTCTTCGAGCACTGAAGTCTTTTCATTGAAAAGTTACAAGTTTTGGAGTTAGACATCGTTTTATAAATTGGCAGTCGGGCGGACATCAAATCATACACAGTTAGTACAGAAAGGCTACTCTATTAGATGAATATCGTCCCAATGATCTGACGAAGCTCTGTCAAAAGAAAGATCTGTAGAAGCAAGTGCCCTACTATGTACAATTTAGTCGTCAAAAATCCTAGAAGTACGACACATGTTCAAAAGTAAGGGGTTTTTCAATAGGGACATAACAATTTTGTATTTTAATGCAAACGCATCGTTTAATTTTTTTTCATGATCTGTATATATCAGAATATTAGGCAAAGTGTATATTTTTGTCAAAGCAAAGCTGATAAAATTACAACCTTCTGAGTTGGTGGACGTTATTTTAAGAACTCTTACTTCAAATGTCGCTCGTAATTATCGCCCCACAAGGTTAGTTGTGTATCCAAGAGTAAATAAATTTGACTCAACATATCCTCTATTAAATATTCCTGCCCTAATGAGACTACACCTATGTCGACATACCGAAAATATCGCAGAAGTAAGTGCTTCAGTTCAAATTGAGCCAAATCAGTCGATTCCATAGCGTTCACAGGCATTGGGAATCTCTTAGTCCACATTGTGGCGAATTTTGCTTAAAGATCTTGGACTACATCCTTATAAGATCAAATGAGCTCAAGAAATACAGACTCATGATCATTTGAAGCACCGAAGCTTTTCTGATTGGGTTCTGCAAAAGTTTGAAAAAATCCTGAATTTCATTGAGAAATCATTTTCATTTTTGGCTTCAAACAGAGTATCATCTTTAAACAGCAATAAGCTGTGCTTCAGAAGACTCCAAAGACCTAATTTTTTTGTCGCATTGCTACGAGTTCACCATGTTGGTGGAGTTGACATGCGTGATATGTGGTTCCAACAAGATGGTCCCACATGCCACACAGCTGGTCAAGTCCGAGTTGGGTAATAGTGTAATCTCGAGAGATGGTCCGATCCAATAGTCACCTCGCTCATGGGATATATATATACAGGGTTACGTTAAGTCATCGGTTTAAGCCAACAAGAGGAGCTGAGAACTATTATTGAACTTAAAATTGTCAAATTTTCGGCCGATATCAATGAAAGAGTGGTGGAGTTTTGGCTCTAAACAGTTAAACGCTCTAAACGTGCTCTCCTACTTTAGTATAAACTAAATTAAATTTGACTCATATGCTATTGCTGACATAAATTTGGGTCCAATATCTCAATTATTTGTTGCTGTTTCTTAAGTTCAAAATTGTTAGGTCGTTGTTGAAAAACCTCTTAGCTGGGTCTTCATTTTGCATAACGAAGCCTGCTGGAGAGATAATGCCTTCTGTACCCGAGGAAGGTGCTAATTTTGAGTTGCATCCTTTGTGAAGTGTCACATGCCATTGACTAAGCTTTAGTTAATATTTTCCTAGTCAACTATCAACTGCAGTCACTTACTTTGGCAAATAGTTATGCCTGTTGATTCGTGATCTTTTCTTTGATAGATTCGTTTAAACTGAAGAACGTGACTTCTCATCTGAAGCTCCACAGAAGGTAGCAGATTAACTGATTTAGTCTGTCATTCTGTCTGAACATTCTTGTATTTGTATCTTCAAACCACTTACTCGTTACATCGCACCATTCCCATTTTCTGTTTGTCATCCGCAGACATCCAGAGACACGATAGTCAAAGACCTGAGAATCTACAAGGTTTTTCCAATTCGGTGGTCTAATCCGTTCTTTAGAAAGACATGCCTGTGAGCTACGTTGTCGGTTCGGATTTGATATTGTGCTGTGCTGCGTCCACACAGTTGCCAAGAAATTTAGTTGATCCTGGTCCCTAGGGTCCCTCACCAGATACTTCATAATGTTGAAGATATGTCTCAAGAGTTGCGAAATACTACTATGACTATGTTTTGGAAATACAAATACAACGGGCCTAAAAACTCAGGATTGAATAAGTCCAACTGGCACTATAGCTCATCTAGAACTAGAGGACTCTCTGAATCTACCAGACATTGTCAGTGACCGCGGAATATTTTCCATTTGAAGGTCGGATCGGGGCTATTCAACCGTCTGAGTCTCAATGAAAATCCACGTTACCCTTAGTTTAGCATCCCTGAATGGGATGAAAATCAATTATCTGAATACGTCCATTTGTCAGCGAGGATACTAAGAGGATTAGGCTTGTAGTTCGTCCATAATCCCCCTGTGCCCGTTTTCAAGAAACCAGAAGCAAAAAGTAAACAATTCCAGGAATTCATTTGTACCTAAAAAGTCGTCCCAAATAGGCGACCCCTATTGTTTCCAAAAAAACTTGTTGCCTTGCACCGAATATCCTGAAAAGAATTTGTCCCAAATGAGAGGATCTTCCCCGATGAAAAGCGATTCAAAAATACCAAAAAAGAAGTCAAATTTTTTAGATTTTTGTTTTGTTTTTTTAATAAAAAAAATATAGTTTAGTGTCTTCCATTTGCTTGCTTAAACTATAAACCTTAGCCTAGATCTTAAAAATAAGTTTTACATCATTGTCTTCCATTAAAAATAAACCTAAAACCTAAAATACTACCTGACGTGTACTAAATTTAAGGCACTTTAGTTTCTACAATTTACAAAACCATTTACAATTCTTGACTAGAGAGCTTTATACAGGAGATTCACTTGAATCAGGAACAAATTTTTTTGTATTCTGTCGTCCTACTGCTTGGAGTAGGTATGTGGAAATTTGCAAAAAACACGACCTAACTATCACTGGACATTGTGGGTGTCTCTTTGTTGAAGTTTATGGATAATTTTTTACTGCTCTTGCCAGGATGAGATGTAGTCCAATAGTTCCTCATCATCGGGAGTGTCAGCACCCATGGGGTCGTAGTTGTCGAAGGGTTCAAACTTAAACTGAATGTGATTATCGCTGCTGGACGATTGGAGGTATCCACTGCTGTTGCCACTGCCGCCGATTGAGATGTCCGAGCTGTAGGATGGGCTTGGAGATGCAGACGCCTCGGAGTTGTAAGAGTTTTGGAGCATAAACTCGTCGGGACTACCTTCGACTGGATAGCCGGACGATGACGATGAAGGTGATGGGGAGCCGATGGATGATCCCTGGCTGTCGCCGTCATCTAGTAAATCCTGAAGTCCACGAATGTACTCGACAGCCATGCGAAGGGTGTCGACTTTACTCAGCTTCTTGCTAGCACCACGGCCACCATTGGTGAGAGTACTTACGATGGTCGGTGGGATGTGTTGGCGCAAGGTGGCGAATCCATTATTCACCTGTTTCACACGGTTTCTCTCACGGGCATTGCGCCTGGCCACAGACGGTAGTTGCTCGCCGTAGGGCATGTTGTTGTAGGTGTACTTCTTTTTGGCGATCGGTCCACCCGCACTGGCCATCATATTGATGCCATTCATGCCGAGGATTGATGGCAGCTTGCGATTTGCTGGAGCCGGAGCGATCTGCTTCTGCTGCTGGTACACGATAGTGCTTCCCGCAGGCACCATGATGTACTTTTGTTGCGATTGCATCATGTGGGAGTTTTGCGCACAAACACTTGTCATTGTAAAGTTCGTTAAATTTTTCACTTTTTTTTTTTTTTGAAAATCTAATCCCGCTGGTAGGCCAATTGTATCCGTGCACAACCTACGCACTCGAAACTTCAAACTCAACTGATACGAGTACACCGTGTGTAGATAAAGATATTTTTGTCGATCGCAATGAAAAAAAAAAGTAAACAAAACAGAAGACGGACAGAAAAATCGTTTTCGCTTTAGTTGAAGTAGAGTTTGCGCTTAAAATAATGTTCACTGTGTGGAATCTGATTCCGAAATGATACCCTTCGTCCTGAACCTCGCCGTTTTTGTACTCTTCCGTCGGCGGAGCGGATACCTGCTATCCGTACGATCAGTGCTCGCAGAGTTGTGCACTGCGCACACATGGAAATTCCGCACTATACACACGCATACAACACTACCCCTGTTGCTCATGGAAACGCGCACAAAGTAGAAGAAGAAGTAAAAGAGGAAACCAAAAGACTGAAAGGAAAACGAAAAAAAAAAACAGGTTGAGTCTGCACACCACTTCTCGTTCGCACTGAGGGGTGTTTCACTGAAAGATTCACTCATTCTGGCAGAAGAAGCAGGTATCGTCCCACGGATAGATTACGCACGCACTCTACGAGTATGTCTCGAGCCGTAGGTGAACAAAAGACTCATTTATAGGAAGTCGCGGGTGATGCTGCAGATGGGACCTTCTTGAAAATCCTCTCAATGCGGAATGTATGCATTCCTCCATCCTTGGGTCTCATAGCAAACTTTGTGGGATCTTGGTCCAGCATAACCAGGCTCCATCCCATGTCTCCCATAAGGATTTCCTCATATTTCACAGAAACTAAGACTCCTGCCACCCATTTTCACTCCATCAATCAGATTTCTACTCATGTCCTTTCTGTAAACTCTGATTCGACTCAAACTCCTGTAACGTTGTGGGTGAAAGGCGCACAGGATTTGTGTCGTAGTTGTAAACGAAAATCATTGAAAAGCAACCACGAATAACCATACACTGAAATATTTTATTTATATCCTTTTCTCTCTTTGCTTTCTAACATGGGTAGGAGGACAATACATTATGTTCTTGTAGTCCTTGTGATTGTTGAACTTGTTCGACCTTCTTCTGGGATTTCTTTTCTTTTGATTTTCTTTTCTTATGATTTTTTTTTCCTATACACAGATGAAAAGAAAAGAAGGATAAGGAAAAAAAAATTGATCCTTGTGAGGGTAAAAAAATATGTGTACAGTGTTAGTTTCTATAGATCGGGTGTATAAAATATTGCGTTTCTGGCATTAGGTCCTTCTAAAGATTTTCCATTCGCTATTAGACAAGGAATCAGGATAGTCATGGCACCACTTGGTCCAGGCCAGAGCAGAATTCAAGAAGTTAGGGAATAAATATTTAGTTTTTGGCAATAAGATTCCATTTCTCTACATACGACATCCTTTCTTCATGACCTCTGAGCTCAATAGGAGCTCTGAGCTCGATGTAGTAAATCTAAAGAATTTTTCAATAAGGACATAACAATTTTTGTTTTGAAATAAAATACCAAATAATTGAGATATCGGACTGAAATTTGTTCCAAATGTAGTACACATGTTACATTTAAGTATAGATTTTGATTAAGTTCATACACCAAGCGATACCATGTTTGCAGCGATCGATCCTTCGGAGCCAAATTTTGAATCACTCTTCCACACATATCGGGCGAAACTTTCGCAATTTCGCGTTTAGTATTATTCCTGAGCTTCTCTAACTTTCTTGGCTTGTTCACATAAATCAATGACCTAATGTAACCACATAAAAAGAAGTCCAACGGCGTCTCATGAGCGAGGGCCATTACTCGAGATTGCGCGAGTACCGAACTTGGATTTCAATATATCAATTGTTGGGAAAGCTGTGTGGCATGTGAAATGTGGCACCATTTTGTTGGAACCACATATCACTGATGTCACATCCATCCAATTTTGGCCACAAATAGTTTTCCAACATGGGACGATAGCGAACTCCATATACGGTAACATGGTAACACCTCCGCCATGAAATTCACTTTTTGTGGATGCAATGGAGTCTCGTGGAGCACATGTGGGTTTGTTGCTTATTCCCAAAGCCATTAAGCCAAAAATTAGCTTCATCGCTGAAAATGATTTTTCGGTGAAACTCAGGACATTCTTCAAACTTTAGCAGAGCCCTTCGGCGCTTGAACCGATCAGGGGACTCATCATGGAACTTTTAAGGTGATCGTCGTCTAACAATAGCAATGAACCCTGCCATATGTAATATGTTGCTTCGATAATGTTTGACAGTTTTTGGCGTACACGTGTAAACGATAGCGATTTTCAATATTTTGTGAAGTAAAACTTTCTCAAAACCAGTGTGCCACCGTACGTGATGAGGGCTCAGTTCTTGAGTAAATTTGATCTTGTTAGGGTGTAGGCCAAGATCTTTACGCAAAAGACTGATTCAACTGATTTAGCTGAAGCACTTGCTACTACAATACTTTCAGTACTTTGACCAGTACGATGTCTCACTGGCACAGAAAAGTAGTGAAAATTCTGGAAAATTCGAGTTAACGTATTCACTATGGCCACCAAGCCTGTCTGGTAGAACGATTATATCGCGATCATCGACTCAGAATTTCAAAACTAATTTTTAATAATTTTCAAACGTTGCTCGTTAGTAAACTTCATCACAATAAAATTGTAAACCTTGACTTACGCTTTGACATTGACAGTTCCTAACACATGTTTAAAAAACTACTTATATTCAAATTCAAAATTGTTTCGTCTCTATTGAAAAACACTTTACCTTGGACTGCATGAACATAGTTTAAGTTCATAGTTGAATCCTCCTCTAACAGCTCTGTGAATAAGGATCAGATCTGATCAACCCTTTCCGATACAAAGAGGTTCACTCTGATTTGAGCGGCACACTCTTGGGAATGTTGGAATTCGAATGGAATAAGTTCTGCTCGGTATGAGCAATCACTGACAATTCCCAGCCTGTAGTTTGCCAATTTCCTACTGATCATGCCTTCCCTGACACAAGGTTAAGGACTCCGTGCCATCTCAAACCTTATAACGAAAATTTTTTCTCACCATGTCGGTATGAATTGAACGTATTTGGAAAGCAGAGATACTCACTGCGATAGGTAGGTAGCTAAGTAGGTTAAAGTGGCTTTGAGGTACAACTCACAAACTTAGACAAGCGACAGAATTTTGAAAAATGTGCCTTGTTTTGGATCAGCTAGAGCTTCTACTATACTTTAAGTTAGTAGAAACTTTCTAAGTCAAGTTTCCTTGAAAAAAACTGGGGAAGAACGAACCTATACTCCTACAGAAATCGTTCGAGTGATGATACTTACTTTTCGATCCGCTAATGCGATCTAAAAGGATTTAAATATGGTGCGCGATAGAACTATGCGACACAGTGCCTAGCTTGAAGGACAATTTTGTCTTTTCAGAAGATTTTCGGTTACAGTTTTACTCTTGAATGTTTGCCAAATGTTCACGAGAGGTGAAGCCGGAACAAAAAAATTTTGATATCATTTGCAATTCGAAGAGCGAATCTCTAACTCAGTATCCCTACTCACTAGTCACTCAGACGCCAGCACCCACCATCTGACGATACAGATGTTTCTCATATTTTCCAAAGGAGTTGGTGGCCATAATGGTAGCGGCGTCGATGTCCAAAATAATAATTTTAACTTTGTTAAGGATTCCGAGTCTCAAGTCACTATTCTAGAGAAGTACTTCATTGCTAGTAGGGCGGGACAGTGCCATTTTGTGTCAGAGGGCTTAAGTGGCTAATGTATTGGACAATGGAGTGAGGGGTTCCAGGGGTTCGAAAAGCAATTTCTTTTGGAGAAAACCTTTCCTTTTGCTATCAGAAAAGCTATACCAGTAAGTCAGTTCATAAAGTGCTGTTCGGACCCTTCTGTGACCTTGAAACTCTTTTGTAAGTAAAAGCCTTGTCAATCATCTTCGAACGAAGCTGGGTCTTGAGCGCCTGGACATCAATACTTGTCCAAGAAGGATTGCTTGTTTGATGTTACCCAGCGACGGAGTACAGTTTTTGAAGATTCTAGTCCTCAACCTGAGCTGACATTAATGACGGCTCTCTTCAAAAGCTACTCCGCCGGTAACTTGCAAGCTTGTGTAATACATTGGTCAACCCATTTTTCAAGACCTCTGACTGCTGCCATGTTCTACCCCTCAGGCCCAAAATTAATTACAGAGAAAGTTCCGAATGTGAACTCGTAACCAACGCCCCAGGCAGGACATTGCTCGGCCAGATCTCTTTCCAGATTTTTAAGAATTTCCATATTTCATATCGTTTCTTATTTTCACACCGCCAGTGTGGCATGCTGTGGGACATGCTGTATATGACGGTATCATGCTCACACATGATGACACGAGTGAACTCGAAGGACTTTGAGAAGCAATGGCTAACCAAACAAAAAAAAAAACCACCTGACAGCAATGGCCCAGAATCAGTCCTCGACAGGACAGAATATTATAAGCATACGTCGAAAGTAAATTCGACTTCTGTGGGCCCGCAGCAAGCCATTCATCTAGAGGCGATCAGCAACTGCATGTGATCACGCGATTTAAGTACCTAAAAGCGTCGCTTTTACGCAATAATGTGTTATTATGTGAAGATGTTAACACACGCGCATTCGGACGGCTTATGATGAAGTGGCGAAGTTCCACCGACGTGTTTCGTATTGTACAATGAAAATTTGTTCAAAAACTGAATTCTATAAATCAATTGTCTGACCCGCAATGATGCATGGGGTTGAGACTGGACACACAGGGTACATGGCCAAAAAATGCAAGTTCTTGTCGGGAATGCGAGTGCTTCAGTGGGCCAATGTTGTCGAAGATGATGAACAAGGTGAACAATTAGCACATTCATGGCTCTTTGAAAGTAGCATCGTATGCCGCTACTATGTATATTTAAGTAAACAAGGCTGAGGTGGTATGGTCAGACACGCATCCTGAGAAATGCAACTGGAAAACATTGGCCAAGGTGAACTTGGATGGTATGCATTCGAAAGGACATTAAGTAAGCCAAACACCCGTAGTGATGGCCCGTTGAATTGGGATTGTGTTGACTTAAGCCCTGGAGGAGATTTCAGGCGAATGCGGTGACCTTGCAACCATTTTTGGTCGATAATATCCAGTAGCTTTTTAAAAAAGGCTTAAATTGCTCTTAATGGACTTTTTTTTCACCGCAATTAATTCCCTGAGCTGGAAACAGTATGCTACTGCTCACTACCCTAGACCTCCTTAAGGACAATGCAAACGGATTAGACGAAGCCATTCGTCTTTGTCTTCACAAAGCTGCAGAACTATCTAAAATGACCAAGAATCCTGTTTCATTGAATCTGGAGTAGTCAGGGTTTGAGGTTGAAATGCTCAAGTTACTATTCGCCCAAAACTCCACAGAGCTGCCGGCGTATTGATAGTCATCTCCGTAATAGGCTTATCGGAATGTCACATGGAATGCCAAGGTATTGATTGGAATGGAAAATGAGCTAAATCCGTGGAAAAAATTCGAGTAAGTTCTTCAGCTTTAGCTAGGGTTATTGGTAGTCTAGCTTCATAACCTAGATTAGTCAAACCTAACCTTTCAACGGTACTTTTTATTGAATGATCTGCCCAACCTACCCACCAGAAAATGTCCTCTGAAAATGCGTATTGCATGCCTTAAGCTTTCTCCTTATAAACGCGTATTCTGGTTTTGTAGGTTTGGCTAGACCTGCTTGAACGTCAAACTTATACTCATACTATGCCGCTCACTATTCGCTTTTCTATTGCCAGTGGTAATCATGTTAAACTCCATCGATTCCATAGAAAAGTGGCTGACGGTTCATTCCCATTATCAGGGAAGTAACGGCCCTCTTTACCGATCTTACTGCCGATTCCAAGCCTTTAATCCCTACTCGACCAACTACACTACAATGAGACAATGCCGTGGTGACACAAATGTCTGGTGAGGTTCAGGGAACTCTCACACTGACTTGGGCCTGCCTATACATCGATCCAAGGATCCAAAAATTCAAGGACAGCACCTCAACTCAGTATAAATAAGTTTTCCATTGAGAATTTCCTCGATCTAAATAGAAAAGGTTGAGCTGACACCTGGTTCACCAGATATCGTCCAGTTTAACATCCTATCCTATGTTCCTATCATTTATCCATCTATCATTCTTCCAAAGCATGGATGGAGTGATTTTTGAGCTTTATTAGCTGGGAGGGATACCAACATCAAACCCGTAGTCAAGGAGCCATTTATTGAAAAATAATTGAATACGAAAAAGCGTATCCAAGGAGACTACAGAAGGACGACAATTACTAACGATCATCAATTCCCAAAAGTAAGTCTCCCATAAGAATGCAAATAAGTTGTCATTTCTGCCAAAAAACAGGAGCACTACCACTGGTTTCATAAATACTATCGTTCCGTGCCATTCGTTTAGTCCTGAGAGTTGATCCTGGACCACTGTGCCACACATATAAGAAACTGCCATCTCGACCTATTTTGGAACAGATTTGTCAGGTTGTCAAAGTATAGCGCAAGGCTATCCAAACTTCAGTGCCAAGTTCATGCCTGATGTTACTTCATCTAAACGCATATTGCCTTGATAGAACATCTCATGATATAAGTAAACATGACTGAGTATCAAGAGCAGTTCTAGATTCCTGTGCCCCCAGGCAGGTCGTCATAATTTTTAAAATTTTTATAGAAAAATGCATGCAATGTCCAAGTTGACAGCACAATATTTCAATGATTTCGGCGTCTATTTCACGAATACCTTGAGTCCTTGATTCGTCCCTGGATTGTTCGCATTGCATCGATCTCTAGTGGCACCCGACAAAAAAAAAGTCCAATGGCACCAAATCTGAGTTCAGAATGACATGTGATTCAGAAATACTATGAATCATACATCAACAGATGATCCACCCTTTACTTATACGACAGGCTTTTGAATTAATAAAGATTTAAGGAACGTTTTAGGGTAATAGGCCCAAAGACATCTTAAACTGCTAGAAAACTTAAAGCACCTTAGTTGTCTCCGACATGCTTTGCCCAAATAGTTTTTCTCAAAGTCAGTACCAATTTTTTTACTTCTTTATATGTACATCTAGACAGTGACTGGTCAAAATTCGTCTTCTCCGAAAGACATCCTAGTCATTGGTCATGTCTAGGGCCATCCGCATAGACGTTGGACCGACTGAGTGTAAGTATTATAATAAGAATCAACTGCTAAAACATCATGAGGAAGGTACGCTTCCATACGACAGTTTACCCCCAATATAACATACCGGTCCAAATCTGCACCTGAAACCAAGCTTCTATTCCTCAGCGCTGTCCTGATTCACAAGACTAACTTCTCAAGTACCTCATGTTTCTAGTAAAGCTATACATCCTCATTGGTATCCATCGCAGACAGAGGGCGCATCTTCTGACCAAACCAGCACTCGAGCAAAGAAGAAACAAAGACTTTAACTGGCGGATTTTGGAATACATGCTAGTCGAAAATAGACCTTTAGGAATGGTTTAAGCTGTGCCTAAGTCAACTCGATTTTATATGTACATTTGGCTTTAAAGGGTCGAATACCGACGCCTTGATCTTCGAAGAAGATGCTGATAACTTCATTCAAAATCAATTTCTGGCTTTATTCCAAAGATCTGACGAACTTGCTATTTTTGGCCAAAAAATCAGTATTTTAAGACAAGACTGGATATTCTAGACCTATCAGACGATCACTTCACTTTAAATCTTTAACCGGTGCCATGACACAAGGTCAATGGACTTTAGAAAATGGAACAAGGCCAATCAATCAAACATTTATTCACTTCTGCCAAGGAATTTGTGACACTAGACCAAATGTGGAAAATTGCGTAAAGCAGCGGAGCAAAGCGGGGCAAAAATTTCCTTGAGAATGTAAGGAATACTGAAATACGGCCAAACTGAGCTTCGGTCCTTGTGTAAAAGCGACGTAAAGCCAAATGCTTGGATGTCATTTTCTGAAAGTGTCTAAAGGCTGAATTTCAAAATTTGGTCCTACTATGTCTCTGGAACTCCCCAATCACCTTACCTTCAACAATTTCTAAATACACTCGTGCATGTGTAAAGCAAAGGTGCAACTATAATATTTTTTGTATCTGCATCTGTACTAAGATACAATCGCAGCAGTATCATTGAGAACGAGTTACAGATTAATTTATATTTTTAGAATTTCGATCTCATGTTCGGAAAAGTTTTGTCTTCCACGAAATCCGAACTAATTCATTGTATTCCGGTGGCTAAGGGTACTCAGTCATTCGTTGCCCTTGAAGTTCTTAATTAAAAGTGCATGACTTTATGCACTGATTATCACGACAGTCGGGCACGCATTATGGCACGCGTACAGTGCCAGCTCCAAACACTGATGGGGAAATACGAGGCGGGACACACAGTACTCCGTGTTTCAATGTGCGACAGTCGACGAATGATTGTCGTCTCCAGGGCGCGTGCTGGTCGAGACGAAAGGCAAAATCAAATGCAGCTGCAACGTGCCAGTTTATTACTCTCTTGTCTATGGTCAGTGTTTATGGCAAACGGCACAGGCACTAAAATGTTGCAACTGTTTGCAACATTCACAGGAGTTGCATTTTAAAAATAATTCCAAAGCTGACAATGTAATTACAATCCATACATGGAAACGGGAGCAATCATTAAACGAATCCAAATGCACTCGAGCGTTTCCCATACAATCAAACCATAAAGGAATTAAATGTTCATTGGTCCTTTGCGGCCCAAAGAACGCAGCAGCTCTATCGTGGCTTAAGAGAATTTCGGGAAATGATTACATGTCATTAAGGCGCCATTAGCCGGGTTCACTTATTCCGCCGACAAGTGCGAGGCAAGCAGCGATGAGCTGCACCCTAATATCCTGGTAATTGATTTTCGGTACTGAAATTCATTTTCAACACCGGACTGCACCATTTAATTTAATTTTCATTCAATCCTTGTAATGCAGACGCCTTCTGATCGTGATGATGGAAGTTGAAGGATTTTTTTTTTTCTTTTGAAGGTGGAACCGGGATAAATCAACATTCTGAATCCTTTTTAATCGAACAAAACAAAAATTTCATTAATGGAATTCGTTAAAGGATTCATTAAAGACTACCGTTTGCGCGAATGGATTTGATTGATTGATTTTGGATTCCGATACCATGCACATGTTACGTGAGGGACAGCACTGCGGTGGAATTGGATTGGGTTTTTGTATCTTCTTGCATTTTCCGTTTCCAATAAGAATTTTCCGATTAGATTGCTGTTAGACAAGAATTTAAGGACATTCGTGATGCTGACATCTAGTGAGTCATCTCTGAAGTGTAAAATTCAACAAAGGATTCGATGTTTTTACATCGAATCAATGTTTACAAGGAGAATGCGGACAATCCTTGATGAACAGGAAGTAATTTAGCTATGGAGACACTCTGTAGAGACAAAGTGTACACAGACCTCTCAGACGGAGTATCCAAATCTTACGAACAACCAGATGGCGACTGCACTAGGAACAAGGAACAAGCAGTACCGTTCCTTGTTGGCACTCATTTCAAAGTTTGCTCAGCATGAACAGGATCAACATATAGTCAAGTCCCGCTCTGGATATAAAGTCAATGGGAAATGAGATCTTTTTAGGATAACAAGTCAGTGGAGATGAGCTCCTGGTCAAACTTAAAAGACCATAAATATAAGGCTAATAGAATAAGAGGACGTAGTCAAGAAAGCCAATCGGATAAGTGAAAGTCCCTATCAGAAGCCTTCATTCAAATGCTTGAACCTAGCTCAACCGATAGAGACACATGGACATGGTCGGCAGTTTCAGTGTTCTTAAGTGATTGACGACTCATGTCTGAATGGCTAAAAGCTTCATCTTGAGATACTTTTCATACTTTTTGTTGAGAAATTGATGGATTTTTTCTTCTCTATGGCTTTCAGAAAAATTCTTGAAAGGAACACACAATTCACTCTTCATGTCCTCCTGAGTAACCTCGTTTTCTTCTAATGTTGGTTCGGCCTCTGTTGGCCTGGTATCCTTGATAACGCTACAATACCGAGCTTTGAAAAAGATTCTTCCATTGCATTGACCTTTCGGGCTAGATTAGAGGACTCTACAGAGCAAAGTGTCTCTGCCTTTCACTCCAGATGTCCTTGCCACCAATGCGCATTTTTCACTAAATCGGTTAAATAGTAGTAGTAAATAGAATTCATGAAAAATTCAGAAATTAGAAGACTTTACGCCTACCTTCTGGTACTCTTCAGAGGAGAAAATACAATAGGTGGATCTGATCCTTTAACATTTCGCAAGATACCTTGGCATGGTACTGAACAAGAAATTAGGCAGCAAAAGCACTACGGGCAAAAAGTGAGGCCTGAAATCAGCAGCTTATAGTCATGATAGTCAGATTCATTCTACCATATGAGGCTCTTGGACAAGGTATAAAGAACAGACTGCATTGCCGTTACGAATACTCCATTTTGGCACTGTTCTAGTTTTAGAGAATCACTTCTTGCCATCCCTGATGAAACGGAAGACATCCTCGGTATCCTGGACTTCGACACACCATAGGCAGTAATATATACACTGAGCGCACGGGTTCTGGTATATGCTACAGAGACTACTTAAGACGTCAGGACATTTGGAGTGTATTTCCAGCAGAGATCCTAGCAGTATTCAAAGCTAGAGATAGAATTAATATCTGACGTGGATAGGATGTGCTTAGGGCGTTAGAATTCACCATCATACAATCTGACATAGTCAAAAATTTCCGCACAATGTTCTAGGTATTATGTATGCAGAACTGTGTCGGGTGATGCTGGGTACGTGGATAGCTCCCGAAAGGATCAACAATTTGACTAACTCAAAATGGAGCAACAAAAGAGGTCTAAGGCCTTGTAACCTATCCTAGATCGATTTTAAGAATATTAAAATAAGTTTCTAAGAAAAGCCCGCCATGAGACTAGAATTATCGAATAAGGAAATATGTAAGTATGCAGATACTGTAGTGAAATTCACGCCTCGGAGGACATCCACTCTATGAATAATAGGTAGAGGATAGCTTGGACTTAAACACCTGGAAGGGTATTTAGGTCTGCGAAGCAAATCAGTAAAATAGTAAAATGGTTGGTTCTCTAGAAATCGATATGAGCCCACTACGGTGCCCAGTGTCATATGATAAATTCATAACTCGTAACTACCTACGTACTTGACTACTAAATCTGTGTTGCAGCATACATATTTCTTTCCCCAAAAACCCGTCAACGCAAATCATGTTATGTGTTCTTGTTAGAAATGCAATGTTTTTGTTTTTTGGCGCAACAGGTCTATGGGCCCCGGGCCTACTTTTTAAAACTTTCTCAGGACAGTTTGTCAGACTCTGTTTGTCAGACGCTCGCAAGAGGTGAGGCCATGGAATACATTTTTAGGTGTTGTCTGGGGATTGAACCTGGAACCCGTTGCGACTTGTTACAGTACAATAATTTGATTCCTTGTCACATCATTCTTACAGCATTTTCCATGCTGTTTTTGAATGATCGCTAATAGAAGAAAAATGGCAAAATTCCAAAAGGGTTAGTGAATCTTTGCAGGCAATAACAAGGAACACAAGGAAATATTACCGCGGATCTAGGGCTATCGATAGAGTGGTGCCTAGACTTCGTTTCTATGGTTTTCTTGAAAATCTGGAATGGAATGGAAAATGGTTGGTGTGTGATCGTTTCTGTTCCCTAAAGAGTGGGTCCTTTAAGCACGATAAATGTTTCCTCATTTCTATGGCTTTACGACTCGAATAAACAGGCCATCACCCTCTGCAGACAACAATAAGTTTGCAGTCCTTAAATGATCCGACTACGAGTACCAATCTTGTGGATGCAAGTCGTCTGGGGCAACCATATCGAATGGCAAGTTATGTCCTTTCCGTTAAAAGATACTTCGTAAAGAAATTGAACTTCCCTTCACTACCAAAGGCAGCCAAGGTACCATCTAAACAAAAACAGAAAAAAAACCGATCAAATTCGTAATAGTTAGAGCCTCCGCAAAACGCACCAATTTATCATATCACTGTTATACATCATTGCAATGGCCAACGGTCATATGCCATTACTCAATATGACTAACAAGGTGAGATACTAAATTGAAGTTCGCTTCTTTTTTTTCCCTCACAATAGCAAATTAGTTTCCTCTCCATCCATGGGGCAGCAGGAATTGCCTCCAGTGCAGTGGTTGGTGCTGCGATTCACATTCACAAGATGGTACTTAACAGATCCATTCCAATCGTGTGGTAGAATTTAATGCTCAGTGACTTGGGCACTGAATCTGAAGATACACCATCATCGTGTGGGTCTTACCGATTTTACATGCATGTTGGCCGCAATAATCGACAGATTGTGCGCGCACCATACGGAAGATTGCTACAAGCGCATTTGGGTGGGCTCCGCCAGCTTCCATCTAGAGTGCAGCCACATGTATGTATAAACCAGATCCCAGGGAATTGTGCAATTCAGTATCGATCGATCGTAGCCAATTATCAAAATAAATAGCAATCAATTTATATGAGATTGAGTGTAGAATTGCTCGAGCCTAACAAGGATTGAGCAAGTGATTTGAAATTCGAAACTCATGCGACTGTTGGAGGCGATTTTTGAAATACGATATGATTTACAACGCGCGATCGATGCAATGCGTTACGGATGCGAATTTAGTTGCAAATCGATACGGGGATCGATAAAAGCGATTGTAATTAATGTTGTTTAAGGGGATTATGGTTATAATTTGGGTTTTTTGCGTTCGCTTATGGGAGGTTATTAGGAAACAAATTGGTTGGCAATTTCAATTTAATGATTCCAGGTCGGGTATTGTTCAGTGGGCAGAGAGAATTGTTGCAATTACTTGGACAGTGGTGGAAGAGGTTGAGGTCTATACAAATATTGGTGCAGATTTTTGTTCGATGGGATGATGGTAAAGGGTTCTTTTTAAGTCATAGGTTATTTTGACACTGACAGCTGTTTTCCGCTCGAAATCTTGACAGAAAGTCAGTATCATACCTCCGCGGAACGAAGGGAGTCGCTATATGCTTGAACAACGTTGAAAACTTATATCGTAAGAGAGTGCTGTGTGAAATGAAGCAGCTACCGCGCCTGCTGTACGCAAGTTTGTGCAAAAAATTCGTGGGACTGGTATGCTAGTGGACGACACTATTGGTCCCCGTCGTCGTACGGTGTGCAGAGACGAGAATGTGGCTGCTGTAGCCGAGAGTGGGAGATTCAATTCACGAACATCAACTCGCCATAGATCACAACAGCTCAACATTTCACGCACAAGCATGAGGAGAATTCTGCACAAGGATCTCGGAACATCAACTCGCCATAGATCACAACAGCTCAACATTTCGCGCACAAGCATGAGGAGAATTCTGCACAAGGATCTCGGAACATCAACTCGCCATAGATCACAACAGCTCAACATTTCACGCACAAGCATGAGGAGAATTCTGCAAAAGGATCTCGGAACATCAACTCGCCATAGATCACAACAGCTCAACATTTCGCGCACAAGCATGAGGAGAATTCTGCACAAGGATCTCGGAACATCAACTCGCCATAGATCACAACAGCTCAACATTTCACGCACAAGCATGAGGAGAATTCTGCACAAGGATCTCGGAACATCAACTCGCCATAGATCACAACAGCTCAACATTTCACGCACAAGCATGAGGAGAATTCTGCACAAGGATCTCGGAACATCAACTCGCCATAGATCACAACAGCTCAACATTTCGCTCACAAGCATGAGGAGAATTCTGCACAAGGATCTCGGAACATCAACTCGCCATAAATCACAACAGCTCAACATTTCGCGCACAAGCATGAGGAGAACTCTGCACAAGGATCTCGGAACATCAACTCGCCATAGATCACAACAGCTCAACATTTCGCGCACAAGCATGAGGAGAATTCTGCAAAAGGATCTCGGAACATCAACTCGCCATAAATCACAACAGCTCAACATTTCGCACACAAGCATGAGGAGAACTCTGCACAAGGATCTCGGAACATCAACTCGCCATAGATCACAACAGCTCAACATTTCACGCACAAGCATGAGGAGAATTCTGCACAAGGATCTCGGAACATCAACTCGCCATAGATCACAACAGCTCAACATTTCACGCACAAGCATGAGGAGAATTCTGCACAAGGATCTCGGAACATCAACTCTCCATAGATCACAACAGCTCAACATTTCACGCACAAGCATGAGGAGAACTCTGCACAAGGACCTCGGAACATCAACTCGCCATAGATCACAACAGCTCAACATTTCACGCACAAGCATGAGGAGAATTCTGCACAAGGATCTCGGAACATCAACTCGCCATAGATCACAACAGCTCAACATTTCACGCACAAGCATGAGGAGAATTCTGCACAAGGATCTCGGAACATCAACTCGCCATAGATCACAACAGCTCAACATTTCACGCACAAGCATGAGGAGAATTCTGCACAAGGATCTCGGAACATCAACTCTCCATAGATCACAACAGCTCAACATTTCACGCACAAGCATGAGGAGAACTCTGCACAAGGACCTCGGAACATCAACTCGCCATAGATCACAACAGCTCAACATTTCACGCACAAGCATGAGGAGAATTCTGCACAAGGATCTCGGAACATCAACTCGCCATAGATCACAACAGCTCAACATTTCACGCACAAGCATGAGGAGAATTCTGCACAAGGATCTCGGAACATCAACTCGCCATAGATCACAACAGCTCAACATTTCACGCACAAGCATGAGGAGAATTCTGCACAAGGATCTCGGAACATCAACTCGCCATAGATCACAACAGCTCAACATTTCACGCACAAGCATGAGGAGAATTCTGCACAAGGATCTCGGAACATCAACTCTCCATAGATCACAACAGCTCAACATTTCACGCACAAGCATGAGGAGAACTCTGCACAAGGACCTCGGAACATCAACTCGCCATAAATCACAACAGCTCAACATTTCACGCACAAGCATGAGGAGAATTCTGCAAAAGGATCTCGGAACATCAACTCGCCATAAATCACAACAGCTCAACATTTCGCGCACAAGCATGAGGAGAACTCTGCACAAGGATCTCGGAACATCAACTCGCCATAGATCACAACAGCTCAACATTTCACGCACAAGCATGAGGAGAACTCTGCACAAGTACCTCGGAACATCAACTCGCCATAAATCACAACAGCTCAACATTTCACGCACAAGCATGAGGAGAGTTCTGCACAAGTACCTCGGAACATCAACTCGCCATAGATCACAACAGCTCAACATTTCACGCACAAGCATGAGGAGAACTCTGCACAAGGACCTCGGAACATCAACTCGCCATAGATCACAACAGCTCAACATTTCACGCACAAGCATGAGGAGAGTTCTGCACAAGTACCTCGGAACATCAACTCGCCATAGATCACAACAGCTCAACATTTCACGCACAAGCATGAGTAGAACTCTGCACAAGGATCTCGGAACATCAACTCGCCATAGATCACAACAGCTCAACATTTCAAGCACAAGCATGAGGAGAATTCTGCACAAGGATCTCGGAACATCAACTCGCCATAGATCACAACAGCTCAACATTTCACGCACAAGCATGAGGAGAATTCTGCACAAGGATCTCGGAACATCAACTCGCCATAAATCACAACAGCTCAACATTTCGCGCACAAGCATGAGGAGAACTCTGCACAAGGACCTCGGAACATCAACTCGCCATAGATCACAACAGCTCAACATTTCACGCACAAGCATGAGGAGAATTCTGCACAAGGATCTCGGAACATCAACTCTCCATAGATCACAACAGCTCAACATTTCACGCACAAGCATGAGGAGAACTCTGCACAAGGACCTCGGAACATCAACTCGCCATAGATCACAACAGCTCAACATTTCACGCACAAGCATGAGGAGAACTCTGCACAAGGATCTCGGAACATCAACTCGCCATAGATCACAACAGCTCAACATTTCACGCACAAGCATGAGGAGAATTCTGCACAAGGATCTCGGAACATCAACTCTCCATAGATCACAACAGCTCAACATTTCACGCACAAGCATGAGGAGAATTCTGCACAAGGATCTCGGAACATCAACTCTCCATAGATCACAACAGCTCAACATTTCACGCACAAGCATGAGGAGAATTCTGCACAAGGATCTCGGAACATCAACTCGCCATAGATCACAACAGCTCAACATTTCACGCACAAGCATGAGGAGAATTCTGCACAAGGATCTCGGAACATCAACTCTCCATAGATCACAACAGCTCAACATTTCACGCACAAGCATGAGGAGAACTCTGCACAAGGACCTCGGAACATCAACTCGCCATAGATCACAACAGCTCAACATTTCACGCACAAGCATGAGGAGAATTCTGCACAAGGATCTCGGAACATCAACTCGCCATAGATCACAACAGCTCAACATTTCACGCACAAGCATGAGGAGAATTCTGCACAAGGATCTCGGAACATCAACTCGCCATAGATCACAACAGCTCAACATTTCGCGCACAAGCATGAGGAGAATTCTGCACAAGGATCTCGGAACATCAACTCGCCATAGATCACAACAGCTCAACATTTCACGCACAAGCATGAGGAGAATTCTGCACAAGGATCTCGGAACATCAACTCGCCATAGATCACAACAGCTCAACATTTCACGCACAAGCATGAGGAGAATTCTGCACAAGGATCTCGGAACATCAACTCGCCATAGATCACAACAGCTCAACATTTCGCTCACAAGCATGAGGAGAATTCTGCACAAGGATCTCGGAACATCAACTCGCCATAAATCACAACAGCTCAACATTTCGCGCACAAGCATGAGGAGAACTCTGCACAAGGATCTCGGAACATCAACTCGCCATAGATCACAACAGCTCAACATTTCGCGCACAAGCATGAGGAGAATTCTGCAAAAGGATCTCGGAACATCAACTCGCCATAAATCACAACAGCTCAACATTTCGCACACAAGCATGAGGAGAACTCTGCACAAGGATCTCGGAACATCAACTCGCCATAGATCACAACAGCTCAACATTTCACGCACAAGCATGAGGAGAATTCTGCACAAGGATCTCGGAACATCAACTCGCCATAGATCACAACAGCTCAACATTTCACGCACAAGCATGAGGAGAATTCTGCACAAGGATCTCGGAACATCAACTCTCCATAGATCACAACAGCTCAACATTTCACGCACAAGCATGAGGAGAACTCTGCACAAGGACCTCGGAACATCAACTCGCCATAGATCACAACAGCTCAACATTTCACGCACAAGCATGAGGAGAATTCTGCACAAGGATCTCGGAACATCAACTCGCCATAGATCACAACAGCTCAACATTTCACGCACAAGCATGAGGAGAATTCTGCACAAGGATCTCGGAACATCAACTCGCCATAGATCACAACAGCTCAACATTTCACGCACAAGCATGAGGAGAATTCTGCACAAGGATCTCGGAACATCAACTCTCCATAGATCACAACAGCTCAACATTTCACGCACAAGCATGAGGAGAACTCTGCACAAGGACCTCGGAACATCAACTCGCCATAGATCACAACAGCTCAACATTTCACGCACAAGCATGAGGAGAATTCTGCACAAGGATCTCGGAACATCAACTCGCCATAGATCACAACAGCTCAACATTTCACGCACAAGCATGAGGAGAATTCTGCACAAGGATCTCGGAACATCAACTCGCCATAGATCACAACAGCTCAACATTTCACGCACAAGCATGAGGAGAATTCTGCACAAGGATCTCGGAACATCAACTCGCCATAGATCACAACAGCTCAACATTTCACGCACAAGCATGAGGAGAATTCTGCACAAGGATCTCGGAACATCAACTCTCCATAGATCACAACAGCTCAACATTTCACGCACAAGCATGAGGAGAACTCTGCACAAGGACCTCGGAACATCAACTCGCCATAAATCACAACAGCTCAACATTTCACGCACAAGCATGAGGAGAATTCTGCAAAAGGATCTCGGAACATCAACTCGCCATAAATCACAACAGCTCAACATTTCGCGCACAAGCATGAGGAGAACTCTGCACAAGGATCTCGGAACATCAACTCGCCATAGATCACAACAGCTCAACATTTCACGCACAAGCATGAGGAGAACTCTGCACAAGTACCTCGGAACATCAACTCGCCATAAATCACAACAGCTCAACATTTCACGCACAAGCATGAGGAGAGTTCTGCACAAGTACCTCGGAACATCAACTCGCCATAGATCACAACAGCTCAACATTTCACGCACAAGCATGAGGAGAACTCTGCACAAGGACCTCGGAACATCAACTCGCCATAGATCACAACAGCTCAACATTTCACGCACAAGCATGAGGAGAGTTCTGCACAAGTACCTCGGAACATCAACTCGCCATAGATCACAACAGCTCAACATTTCACGCACAAGCATGAGTAGAACTCTGCACAAGGATCTCGGAACATCAACTCGCCATAGATCACAACAGCTCAACATTTCAAGCACAAGCATGAGGAGAATTCTGCACAAGGATCTCGGAACATCAACTCGCCATAGATCACAACAGCTCAACATTTCACGCACAAGCATGAGGAGAATTCTGCACAAGGATCTCGGAACATCAACTCGCCATAAATCACAACAGCTCAACATTTCGCGCACAAGCATGAGGAGAACTCTGCACAAGGATCTCGGAACATCAACTCGCCATAGATCACAACAGCTCAACATTTCACGCACAAGCATGAGGAGAATTCTGCACAAGGATCTCGGAACATCAACTCTCCATAGATCACAACAGCTCAACATTTCACGCACAAGCATGAGGAGAATTCTGCACAAGGATCTCGGAACATCAACTCTCCATAGATCACAACAGCTCAACATTTCACGCACAAGCATGAGGAGAATTCTGCACAAGGATCTCGGAACATCAACTCGCCATAGATCACAACAGCTCAACATTTCACGCACAAGCATGAGGAGAATTCTGCACAAGGATCTCGGAACATCAACTCTCCATAGATCACAACAGCTCAACATTTCACGCACAAGCATGAGGAGAACTCTGCACAAGGACCTCGGAACATCAACTCGCCATAGATCACAACAGCTCAACATTTCACGCACAAGCATGAGGAGAATTCTGCACAAGGATCTCGGATTAATCGCTTACAAGTTTGAAAGTGGACCTAGTAGCTACTGATTTTCAAAGACCTTATTTGTAGTCTATTTCCGGATCATTTTGACGAAATGCAGTGATGCTTGCACTCGTCACATTCCTCCAAATGGTTACCATAGAAGTAACTATCATGCAGTATTCTTCAGAACCCACATGATATCCACGTCATGGAGGAGAATACCAAAGCTTCAGGTTTACTGTTCCGACCTGAATCTTCAAAAGCAGTTCAAAGTCAAACGTTAGGTCTGCGTGACCTAAAATTGTGAAATCAAAAAGACCATGATGACGGTTGGTCACATTTCCTGATGTGAAAGTCAGATTGCTTGTTAAAGTGTACCTTATCTAAATGGTTCCAGGAAATGCATCCTTCAGGGCAAAATCAAGATGCAATCCTTCTAAACCACCACAGCTAGTTCTTACCATTCCATGAAATTAAGACCGCGAATTCCCTACCCATTTCACGTTCCAAATACGCCACATCACACGTACAGAACACCCATTAATTGCATGTCCTGCAGACAAACAAAATGTCAAAGAAAATTCCAGTGGCATAACACAACCGGTCAGGACATGCCCGACACACATACATGTGTACGTACCTGATCCTGATACCCACACTGAATTTATGATTTCACACTGGTGTTTCTCAGTTCCTTATCTTATCAATTAGTCCGATCGATGTCACTGTGTGTAAATCACCATCCCGGACAAGGTGGCACTGCACACAAGTCGTCCTCCTCTCAGAGTCACTCGAAACGGTAACGCATAAATGATACCATCATTATTCTGCGGAAGCCGGACAGGAACACTGACTGATATTTGACCGGTAAAAGGTGGCTATAAAGTCTGTAATTAATTGATACCCAGTTGAACTATCTGCACATACCAAAGACAGGATAACAAGTCAGTGAATGAGCGAAAGGAAGCCCTTCTTGCTGCGGGCGGATCGCACTTTTCTTGTTTGAGGAATGCATACCAAGTGGTATATATGTACATATGTATGTATTTGGAAAGTGTGTAAGGGATTTATTTAGGTTAGCAGGTGACATGAAGATGGTTTAGATGCGTGCCACTGTCTGTAAAGTGCCCGATCTGGCAGATGAAACACTACATACTGAGTGTTGAACGTTAAGAGGATATGTAAATTCTGGTTTCGTGTGCCACCAGAGAAAGGTATTGATTATATTGGCAGGTGCCAATTACTTATCCACGTGCAGTGACATTTCGCGCGACGCGACGTTCGTTTTACATAAGTTTATCTCGAGATTGGGGTATGTTTTATGAATTTGCATACAGCATTGTGTTGATATTACCTGATTAACTACAATGTGGCCCTGACGTGAGCCAAGTTAACAAGGTTGTAATCATTTTAATAGCACCGAGGTGATTTTGTGTGGATAGCACGTCTCGAATTAATTTGTTTCGACCGAGATAAGACAATAGGTTCATAGTGTGACCATACTTACCTCTTGTCCATGCAAGAGGGATACCACCTTATGGTAGGAAGTACGTCCATAGCCGCAGTGGTTTTCCTAATTGGTCATTCAGAATCGGAATGTACTCGATTGATTGATTCGTCATCTTTCGAGCAGAACCTACAGCTGACTATAGTGAGCTGTGAGAAAGGCCACCTACCACCTACCTTCTTGTACAGATTAAGGATTTCTTTGAAAGATAGTCTTGACTTAATCCCGGAAGACGAAATTTGTGTTTCCAATCAGCGCTATGACAGAAGCCTAGTTAACACCACAGCAGGGTTCAGATTCCATGAAAGCAGATTCTGAGCCAGCCCTAGCTAGTTCATCAATAGATTCATAGACTATATGACCAGGCTTTCACCCAGTTATTTCTGGCAAGAGATTGTAGAGGTTGTGCATTGGACCTGAAGTAAACGGATATAGAATTCTTTGAATTAGACGATAGGCAGGATAAGAGTGCCTCCTGGTTATCTGAAAACAGCGCTCTTAAAATCTTTACTAAGATTTAACATTGCGCAGAAGCCGATATGTACAAAGACACTAGCTCCAAGTCAAAACAATTCAACTAATATTATGACACTTCAAATGACAGCTGAGTTTGGCAGGTGTCAAATGCCAGCGCTACCAACTTGAAATCACGAAATAATTGACCCTGTACATGCCAGTACTATACAAATCTATTGATGGTATGAAGGATCTCCACAGTACAAGACGGTATAGTTGTTCTTTTGGCTTCTAGTACTGAGAATCCTTAACTGAAATGCATATATGAATCACTGACACAAAAGGAACACAAAAAAGTTTACTGATGTTCAAAATATTTGAGTGTCTCTGCATTTCTTTAACGTTTCCTTGTACCTGAGAGTAAAGTAAAATTTTAGGAAACTTTCCCAATTACCTGCGCTTACTACGATCGTATCATTTTCCTAATATGTCCTTGAGACTAAGTGTATGTATATCGTGCCATCAGTCTCTCAGTAGATTCCAAAACATCGGAGGTACCATGGACTTTCGCATTTCAAGTTGGCTAAGATCCCCCTTTAGTTGACTTTTGTTCTGTTCCTGGTGACAGCATTCTACCTATTTTGGGTCAGCGAGTCACCGTGCGCAAAACCTTTTTAGCATCAATCGTCTTGACATCGATCAATCGTTTAACAATACGACGGTGAAAGTGGCAGTGGATTGGACATACTCTCCGAAAGGTTGACAGGTCCATAGCTAACTACGCGATGCAATGGAACCCGCTTACTCAGGATGGCAGGATACGCGGCGCTCCTAGGAGTACGTGGCGCAAAACAGTTGAGAAGGAATCAAGGAAACTTGGAAAGAGTTGGGGAGAACTGAACACATTTCCAGAAACCGCACACGATGGCGCGTAGGCATTGTTGAGGCCCTAGGACCCACAAGGTGATACAGGACTTAACGTCTTGACTGGCTTCTTAACACTTTATAGCTCCTAAACCCTAAAGATGTCATTTTATTTTAGGTTTAAATTTAACTTTAAGTGTTGACAAGAAAAAAAGTTATATCAACATTGCTAGTCAGTCAATTAGGATCCAAAAAAACATCGTGTCATTAAAAACCCATTTGGACTCCAAAAAAAGGATATTCTGGAGCAAAATTACTCCTCGTTCCTTTCGCTTTATGGACAATTAGTCTATTTGTCCGTCCTTTATTTGTATCCAATCCTATCTTAACGACTTTATTAGCTCGCCATCAAAGGATTACCCTGCTCCTTGAGGCGAACCTCGATTAAAATTGGTCTGCTTCCTTCCTGTTTTTGATTTTGATTTATGTTCTTTTAATTAACTATTCTAAGGAATTTACCTTCAAACCATAATCGGTCTGTCTTTGAACTACGAATTCAAAAGATATTTTAAAACAATTTCTTTGGAATTTTCTTTTGTCTACCAAAAGTCAGTGTTGAGGATCATCTCTTACTCCAAGTGATCCTCCATTAGTTTATAGAGTCCTTATCTAAGATTAAATCAATAAATCGAGATGACATTACAAAAGATTTTGATCCTTTTAAATGAATCCTCTTAGAAATGAAGAAATATCCTCGACACGCTGTCGAAGAACAAAACAATAGACTTGACGGGGAAAACCTTTATTCGTTTTCCTAGTACCCAATGTGATGCACTCAAACGCTGAGGTAATGAAATATTTTCGAATCAACTGGCATAAGTCTCGATTTATGACATAAATACCTGCATAATTGATAGTAAAAACGTATTAAAGGACGCGCACAATAGAGAAGGGTGACTGCAGGACCTATGATTTCAAGGACCTACATGGTGGTTATACGTACATTCTAGTGACATTATTTAAGGGTTTAACTCTTTTTTTTTATTCTTCTAGGCGTGTGTCCGTTTTATGTCTTTATTTATCTTTATTTTGAATCTTTACTAACAAATTATAGAAATAAATTTTGTTGTAGGAAGGTCCTGGAATGTAACTCCTTAGTGAAACATTTTCGCATACATATGCTGGCGTGAGGACTCAGGTATAAAAAGGCGAAGGAAAAGAAATCAATCGCCAGGTGATTTGTTGCTCATTTCAGTTTACTGAATGAAAATGAAACTCAATATCGGTATTTTACGGATAGAATAACACAAAACATGAGCAGATGTGGAGTTTAACAAAAAGGATCTCGTGCTACTGGATTTTGAATGAAAGCAAAACTGCAAAAAGTAAAAGGATCTTGTTTATGAGTGCCACGAGATACTGACTATCATAGAATGATTTCGACTAGAACTAAGACTAAAGCTCCTTGAGAAGAAAGGATCCAATGTTTCACAATAAATTATTCCTTTCTACTAAGCCAAATGGACCTTACTTCCTGTCCATTGCTTAGTACAAGTAACTCAAACATTCTAAACTTAAGCACTATCTTAAGACCTAGGAGGCGAAGAGAAAGGTTAAGACAAGGACGAGCAGGGTTTCCCCTAGGACTAGAAAGAGAACCAGCAGTGCCGAAGAAATTTGCGAAAGGATATTCTGCTAAGGAGAAGGTCGAACGAGTTTTCCGTATTATTAGCCAGGGGCAACATTCTGGCCAGAGGTGAGTTATAGCCGTAATTAGTCCAATGAGGATTAATACGGAAGCGAGATATGGTTAAGTTGTGGAGATTCATGCTAAAGGACACCGATTCGAGAAGCCCGGTACAATCGGTGTGAGCGATAATTAACTGATGAAGGAAGAGTAAATCGATGATTTCGAGACGGTTTTCGGTTGACTGCAGACGGATAAGTTTTAGACGATCAGTGTAAGGAGGCAAACTGTTTCTGTCGATCCAGGCGAAATCGCCAATGGCAAAGCGTTGAAATCTGCGCTGGACAGCTTCAATACGGCGAAGTAGGGGAACCGGCGTAGTAGAGGGACCGAACCTGGCTTGCATATTCAAGGATGGGTCGGACGAAGGTGATATATAGTGATTTGGGAACGTAGTGATTCGAGAACTCTTTAGACCAACGTTTTATTAAGCCAAACGCGGAGTTGGTTCTACTTATAATGCTGTCGATGTGTTGTTGATGTGTATAGGTCGAATGCCCATCTTGTATGAAAGCTGCAATCGTATTTGTATCTCAGATAGACAAATTAGCAAATCATCTCCTGGTGACTGTGTATTACCAGACATCTAGATAGAATTCCCCTTGTATTGTCGATAAACTTTACCCTTCTATTCGTATATTCGGCATATTCGTCTATTTTTTAGAATGTAATTTGAATTCCTATCACTCGAAGACCATCTACTTTAGCTTCATAGGATCGCTCCTCATGATGCCCAATATAGTAGATATCAATTCAGCGAAATAAGGCTGATTTTTTATATTTTTTTTTTTGAAAGATACATTTTTTCTAGTTAAAACCGATCAGAAACGAGAAGTGAAATACCGACTAAGCTATTTTCCTATCACCTAACCTCGAAAAAAACTAGCTAGGGAGCGTATACATAAAAACTGAGGAAGCACTTGTGGTTTCCAATAGACATACTGGGAAGCCTTACTATATTGTCCTCATATTACGTTAGCTAGCCATGGTGGTCTAAAATAAATCGGGCAAAGGAAGAAAAACCTTCAACTTCAACTCGAGACGCTTTTGCCGGAATAAAGCTGCACATATTGGACTGATGGCTTTGAATGATAGGCTTTTCCACACATAATGGAATGAATGTAGTTTCAAAATAAAGACCGTTGTTGTTTCGTTTCAATTTATGATCTTATCATTCTTATGTGGTCACCATGCACAAATATAAGCAGACCTTTGGTGCTTAGTTAGGTGAAGATCTCTATCGAAGTTTGAGCTAAATTTTCCCATTAGGATCATCAGGAATCTACCATTTTTGAGCTCAGAGCTGGAGTCGCTAAACAAATCACCACTTGAATCATTGAATCCTAGACGGATCATACTGCATTGGAAGATCAGGAAGATACTGCATTGCTTCCTGGAACATGAACACAAAAAAAAAAAGAAGAACTTTCCTTCACCCAGAACAGTGTATTGATTGATTAATCTTATTAATGAGTATATTAAAATTCCCATGTGGGTCAATCTGGTAATATAAACACAAAATTAATTATCCCCCGGGAACGTTGAGATTCCCTGAACGATCGACGTTGAGTTGCCCGTAAATGTCGTTCCCGATAATATCCTAATAAAAATGAATTGGTAGCCGTTTACTTGCGCGCAAGCATAACCCCCACTGACAGTGAATGCCATTTGTCAGCCTTCAAATGTTGGTTTACTTAAGCACGCGATCCTGTGGTTTCCCATATACATCAACAACAACAACAAAATCCACTTGACTTCATGTCCTGTCTCGCCGCGCCGATATTAGCAGTTACATCAAAATTGATGAATTTCAAATCGTTTAACAAATTGATTTCACTCTTGGACCGTGTACCTGCTCCAAAAAAAAAAAAAAAAAAAGAATAAATTCTGTAACATCGCAGTTCCCTTGAGAAACGCCACGACGAAGGAGTCCCGTCGTGTCAAAACCAATAGGTGTTCCTATGTGTACGCTGACGCCCCAAAGATGATATGACGTTCGATATTATTAATGTATCTGTGAGATATCACAATTTGATATGATTCGTTCTTGTCGGGTTTTTGCTGCGCCGCCGGGACGGCCGGTACATTGTGACGACCATGATCAATGATCGATTTATTTGATCTGATACGGGATTTGCGATCGCTCGTAAATTATTTCATGGAACAATTGTTTTTGGTTGCGCGTTGTGTCCTGGTTCGGGGCATTGTTTTTATGTGAATGTTATAATTCCCATGATGATGGGATATGATGGGCTCCTTCGTCCGTTTAAGCGATAAAACAACCGACATTGACGGCCGAAAAACGATGATTGATTTCTCGCATTGCACAGACGCACACACCCGTCGATCGGATGTGTGGCTGTCGAGATTTTGGTTCGGTTTGTCGCGCTTGCATTTCCCGACATTTGTGACGAATTTCTGCAAGAGGCTTCCGTCAAAAGCACTGTGTCTAGCTGAACGATTGTTGTCTGTTTAATTTATTTGTCTGTCGGAAGACAGCGTGTCTTTGAGTGTAAAAACGGACACGGTTCCTGTGAAACGTAACGCTTGTTATTTTTTTTTTTAATGCAATATTGCTGAAGGGATATATTTTTATAGGCTTTGAATAAATACATAAATTTGTTTTCAGGTAACAGGTAGGTCTTTAAAGCTGTAAGTCTATTACCAGGCTAGATGAGGTGCACTCCCGAGATATGCTTGGAGAGTTTTTTCAATGAAAAATCTAGTGCTATAGATGGCACCTTGTGTTCTTGAAGTAGATGCACAGATACCCTTGTATCCAAAAAGCAATGTCATAATGTGAATGTGCCATAATTTTTTAAATGCAGTCAAATGTCATTGTGCTTTGACAGACAGATAGACGTTTGCTTTAAGTAAGTTCAATATTACACTGTTGGCCCACCCTGTAAATACATATATTTATAATTGATTCCTTTTCGTTACTTCCATTATACATTCATGCAATTGTGTGTTAAACAGCACATCATGCAAATGGCCTCCTCTTCGGCTTCGCTGGTATTGTTTCACGCGGCCGATCCAAAATTTGATGACGCGGTCCAATATGTGCGGTGTTGATCCGCCTATAGAGCCTCAAATTCGTCCGTTGGCTTGTTAGCATATACGTAGCCCCTGAGAAGATGGTGGAGTGGTGTCAATTCGCACGACCGTGGCGGCCTATTGATGAACGCTCGCTGTGAGATGACTCAATCGTCAAATTTCTCCTTCACAACCTAGAGCGTAGCGTCACTCGTCTGGCTTGCAGCGCCGTCTTATTGGAAACACAGCTCGGGTATATCGCTATTGTACATACCTGAGACCATTGACGGTCCTTTGAGAGAAATAAGGTCCGATGATGGCATCATGCCATAAACAGTCAATCTTTGTGGATGCATTGGTGCTTGGTCGAACACTTGTGGAATGTATTCGCTTCAGTAGCGCCAATTTTGTTTGTTGACATAGCCACTGGCCATCGTCCGAGAAGATATGTAATTTGTTGGCCAAAATTCGCCTAAAGTTTCCAGCGCCTCATTATCGAACTCACGGCGTTGTCTATAGTCATCCAGCTTCCATTTTTGGGTATCTTATACGGATGTATGTAGGCCCAAATCTAACCACAAGAGAAACTAGGTTGACTCTCTGGCGATGTCGATGTTTACCTCATCGCCCTTGAATCGACCTGGCGTCCCTTAACCAACCCGAAATTGTTATAAATTTTAGGATGCACAGGTCTTCGAAAAGGTATTTTCCAAGGGACATTTTTCTAGACCTGCACAGGCTTAGCCATTCGCGTCGAAAGTTGGATGTGATTTTGTATGCATCAGTATCGCCACAACCTCTGGAGATTGAAGATTGTGTTAACATAATCGGTCACAGTACCCAAGCCCATCTCGCAATAATTCGGTGCCCTTATTGTCATCTATTTATACGTTAGATTGTTTCAAGCATATGGCGCTCTTAGCTGCCTTAAGTGAAAATTTAATGTGATCAGTTCCCATATAGTTTCAAGGCGCTGGTAGTTCCTGTACATGCCAATCTTTCTAGCTTGATCAGTACCTTGAGGTACTTGATTTTGTCTGTTACGACTCACAATGGGTCTGACAATGGGTTGAGACGATAGGAGTCCACCCTTTGGCCGGCGTTTCTCCAGGGGCTAGTGCATGCACTTGGTGATGATTGGGAGTATGGTAGAATTGTATCTATCGATCTCTCTATCATGTAAGTTGCATGCACTTACCTTTGAATCCTTCAAGGACATGGTGTTGTTTTGTAAAAGTACACACACACACTTAAGGATGTGTTAAACATTTCTTATTATTTTTTTGTGGTAATCGCCGCTATTAAAAAATCAGTTGACTCTCTGTTCAACTCCTTCGACCGAATTAACCCTTCAAGCAGTTGAACCCACAATTACGATCCCTTTCCATTGGATCTGCTAAACATTAATCGCCCAAAAGCGAAATTAATTATCTCTGAGAAGTTTCAACACATTCTTAATTACAGGCGAACATTTCCTTTCAATCTTATTCCGCCCAGGGAATGCTCCAAATTTGCATATCCACACTTAATTCATGGCTTCAACGAAGCAGAGCATCAGGGCGCATCCTAAATGCCTCATGGAGACATTCATTAGCCTTTGCGCTCTAACGCGCTAAATCCAAAGCATTAATGTCGAAAAGGATTTCTCAACATATTACTCATCTTGGGCACGAAACACTTTGACACATCTCAAGAGGGTGCTACACATATCCAGCGCACACTAAAAAGGGTGTTAAGTGATACTTTGGGCCGCAATCCAGGATGGTTTGTGTCCGCGCAGAGGCGGCGAGGTAGTTGGTGCGTTGGAGCCTCTAATTTCGTCTTCCTGGGCGTTTTTTGGCGGCATAATTACAATGTGGATTGGGGGTAATTTTAACACCTCGGCCTTCGTTCATCTTTCGCGCACATCAACTGGAAGCATTGGGGTTCTTAGAAGACTCGCGCGCACTTAATACTTATCTTTGGTGTTGGATCTCTGGCAAGTCATCGCCTTGCATTATCGTCATCATCATCGCGGCAATTGGTACAATTATGAATTCGACGTCGATATGTCGAAGGTGTTGCAATAGTACGCGAACGCTTCATCGGTATCCATCTTGGGCAGAGTTTTCTTCTGCTAATCACAAGCAGCCGGCAGGGCAGCACGCAAGTGGCACATCTTCCCACTGAAATTTTTGCGATCCATTATTTTCTCAGGTATTATGTATCTATGTGTGTGTGGTGTGGTCATTTACCCAGATTTTCACATTTGGCTGCGCGTATCTGTGGCTTTATTTGTGCCTTGTCTTCTTCTTGGGATGGACTGTGGTGTATCTACGGTCCTCGTCGCTGAAGTTTGCAATGCAAATGATAAAATTGAAAATTTATGAGAGAGACCGCGTTGCGTCGACTTCGTCGTCGTCTTCGTCTGATTCGTGTGCCCAGAGAGATAAACACATACGTACGCGTGGTTATTTTAGGGAATTTGAACGCATATCGTATCTTAAGTTGTTTGTAGATATTTTTCAGTATGCATTTATCTGGATTTTAATATACCGTTCCAGTGCCAATTTATTTGCCTGGTAAAATCGAGGTGAATGATGCATGTGGTATGGGCAGAGGGAGAGAGGTCTTGTTCGCACTAAGCCATCCGTGAAGTAGCTGTAGCGGCGTATCGGTTAGGTGGGCTTTATCTGAATAGGATTGCAGCTAACAAGTGTACTGCATTTGGTTGATATTAAGGCTGAAGTTGTTTGCGATTGTGTTTAAGAAATCTAGGGTGTCATACCGTAGACTCCAGAACAGAAGGTCTAGAAGATGTGGCTCCTCCTATTGCCCTCTGTTTACAATTCGTTCGGACTTTTGAGATGAAAAATCAGTACACCACGGTAATTCATTGCATAAGAGCGTACTAGTCTTGAATGCGGTAAGCCTACAGGGAATTGGCTAAGACTGGGGTGAGAAAAATGTCGGATAGGGAGAATGAATCAGTTTAGCAGCAAACTACTCAAAGTCTGAGATAGTTGTGGTAAGGATTTACTTCACTTACTTAACTCAACTCAACCTGGCACAAAGGTTGGCATCCATCTGCATCAGTGGAGCACTGAGAATCACCACGACAGTAGTTCTAGATACGCTGTTTCCCCTGCCGTTTTTGGACATCTATAGCAAACGAGTAGCATCCCCTGCAGCTACTTGCTTAAGGGCTACATCTTAGTGGTTTACTCTTAGGACAGGACAATCGTCTATTCTGAACGATCTTAAATTCCTTTCGCAGGACACCAGCTATGTAATTCGTCAACTTCTGTTCGAAAATAATTTTGATTCATGTATCCCCTCACGACTAGACAGGGTATGTATCCTTCTGTACAGATGGATCGAAAATAGGTTCAGGATGTAAACCCCAATTTCTCCTTCCGTCTCTGGAGATCAAGGACACCCTGTCGTGGCTATAGCAGATGGCTGACCAATTTGGGTGCCGGGGGACCCTGATATTATAGGAAACCGTATGGCTGACGAACTTGCGAAGTGGGTAACAACCCTACAGAGGCAGGAGTTGGCATGCTCTCTGAACTCAAGAAAATAAAGGACGTCGGCAGTAAGTATCTACTATGCTGGAGTTGGGTACTCCTTGTGGAACCCATCTACGGGCTAGAGGAGAAACGAATGCTAATGAAACTTGTATGTTTAGCCAGATACGGAGCTGTAGTCTAATGTCAGAATCACTAGATCCTCACCAAACTGTGTAGGATCTTCCTAATGACAGAAGATGACGTGGACTGCTATAGTAGTTCAGATAAGATGTAGACTGCTAGGAAGTTCTGCGTGAGGTGAAGACCTTGCTGGTCTAAAAATCAATGGTTAGTTGTAGGAGGAAAAGTATCGACAAAGGATCGACTAGACAGAGTGACAGGAAGCAAATTATATAGCTAGGGCTAGGTAGAGGAAATTGAACGAAATACTGTTGCAGTATGGCTGCCGACTAAGTTGTTCATAAAGGAGAGAGGGTAGTTCGCTTAAGAAGCTTCAGAGTGCACCAACTATGAACGGCTAGAGTACATCAAGTGACATCACTCATCGAGATACTTGGGTCAGACGCAAAGTTGAAGTCACAGTTATACAAATCCTAGACGGGTTTTAGCGAAAAATAATATGTCACCTTAGGATGCCTTTCGAATAGAATCTCTCTCAGTCTCAATGGACAGTGTATCCTGTTGGGTGGAAAATTCATACCCAAACCCAAGTCAAAATACAGACATAGTTTGGAAAGCAGACTGTTTCACATACATAAGTAGGAAGAGCACCCAGTAAAATACAGGGTACTTCATGCATCTAGGGACACCTTGTAGTTAGATTCGTTGCAAGGAGGAAACACAGGGGCAGCACTACATATAGATGAGTACAAGTTTATACATCTCGTCCATGTCGTCATGAAAGTACATTTTCTTGTGAAATTCCAGATTGTTTGTATCCTGATAGTCTTATTTCCAAAAGACCGATAAGTCCAGTGCAGGTGTTCAAGTCCACACAGATCACTGATAGTCGAATAGTCGAGAATTTTTCTGTAAACAACGACCGCAGTACATCTATCAGGAAGTCAAATTCTTTAAGACAGCACTACCCCCTAATATAGGGGTATGTATAGATAGATTTATAGATGTATGGACAGACGCACATACGCCCATGTTAGGGGGTAGCGTTGTCTTAAAGAATTTGACTTTCTGATAGAAGTACTGGGATCTAGTGGAGAAGGTCGTGTGCTAGATTTAACCTGTCTTGATACGCTTTCGATGGTAGGACAACCTTTCACAACTGAAATGAAAAACACCATCCAAGGTTCTTGAGGTCTAACAACTTCGAAGCTTTTTACAGTCCACCTCAACCTTTTCCTCACCATGCTATGCAGCATACTCTGAGGTTTCTTCAAATAAATCTCAAACTACAAGTCCCAGTCCCAGATGAAATGTCCCTTAACCACTTTCAAATCCGGTTTACTCGACCACCCCATCCTATGATTCCCATCTTTAATAACATCTGTCCCTACGCACGCATATGCCAGGTTCCGTTCGTTACACCCTATTTCAAAATTCCCGTCACCCTAACCAAATGCTCCTAATAGATCACACAACCCAAAGGAATTCAACCCTTCAACACTAAGGCCGAACACAAAAAAAGAAAAAATAAAAATTCCAAGCAATCATAATGACAACAATACTGGAAACCCATTCTGGGGGTTCGACTTGGTTTCTTTTTACCATAAAATCATAAAGGAATCAACGGGCAGGTGCCAGTTGTCATCAAATACAGATTTCACTGTGCCGGTTCTAGCTCTTCATAGACCAGACCAAGACCTATTCGCGTGTCGCACATACCTCCACTGTCAACTGTCAACTGTCAACTGTCGCCCAAAGTAACAATTATTTATCAATGATTTGGTAACGCGTTAGCGCAAGCGACCAGTGATTACCGCTGCAATCCGCCACCTTGGCCGGCTGTTGTTGCGTTGTTGCAACTTAGATAATGGAAGGAAGTAGATCACGCAGATGGCGGAACTCGTATGTAGTTTCGAGTTCATGTATGGATATTTGATTCAATGTTATTATAATGCTTGCAAACGCCCATTAGATATACGCGTACGTATTGTAATTCAATATCGTGTTTATTGTTCTCGTGCATTCTTAGTGAGTAGGATATGATTATTTCAATATCAGTTTGTCTAAGGAGCGACTGTACTTTACAAAAGATGAACACGCGTCAGGGGATGTGAGTAAAGTATTTCAAGGTCGTTGCAGGATTGTGCCGTCTGTGTGTGGAATGAAATTAATTGCTGACAGTCGCGTGCTTTGACAGATTTGACAGATATTATAATTGGTACTTGTATCTTAAGTACGAAAAAAAGTGAAGTTTTTACTTATAATTGAAGAAAAACTTGTGTCATGAGATAGTTTTTCTTGGAGTACTTACGTTCTTATGCAGAGTAAGTGAGATGGGAAATAGATACATTTTTGACATTTCTATGATGGTTTGACGTTTGGTTAAAGTATATTGTTCCATGGTTGGTGTCCGAACTGTGCGGGTAATTGTTGCCAATTTTGTATTCGCATTGTAATCGCTTTTTTTTAGCCTGCACCTACCTATACATACATATATTGATGCCTTTATGCACTTTTTAGTGTGTATTTCACTTAGAATAAAGTCCACTACTGGGTCGTACGCCCTTGCACCTAAATGTTCAAGTCTTGTTCAAAAAAAGTGGGTGTGGCCATATATAGTCCTCAGACGAGAGAGAACTTCAAGTCCTATAAATGTTGACTTAATAATGTTTTTTTGATTTCTAGTCAAATTTATGTAAAAGAATAACTTTTTAAAAAGTGGGCGTGGCAATTTGAAAACTCGAGTTCAAAAATTGTTCAAGTAAAAATGACAGCGATGAGCTAAGCATGGTAGATATGCCCATTAGCAGTGATGATTTAGAACCAATTACTTGCTTACTTAGGTGTGGCTACAGTTCAGGGTGAACCTGGGACCCAACCAATAAGCCTCTTCAGTTAGTCCTTAGCTGGCTGCCTCCAGTCGGTTGAGGTCTCCTTCTACTTGTGCGCGCCAGCTAAGGCGGGGTCTTCTTCCAGTGGGTTGTTCCTCTGTGTTTGATTCGAAAGACTCTGCGGGCCGTGGCATTGGTATCCTTTTGCTCTATATGTAGGTACCAGCCATTTCAAACGACTAATGGGCAGTTTTTTGACTAGGTCGATGTCGCTGTACAGCTCGTATATTTTGTAGTTGAATCTTCTCCTCCAAGGCCCGTCAACGCAAGCGGGACTAAGAATTTTCCGAAAAATCTTTCTTTCGAAGTGGCTGAGAATATATTTATCCGCTTTAGACAGAGTCCAAGCTTCAGTGCCATAAAACAGGACTGGGACGATCAGGACTAGGGCCAAGCCAAAAACTAAAAATATGCCTTTCAAATTTCATTATGTAACGATTCCAAATGTCCCTAAAGCGTCAAGGGACGTGAACGGAAGCAGGCAAACAAGAAGGATGCCTAGTCCAATTTGGAAAAAGAAGCAAACAATCGCAGAATGACGACAAAACTCTGGCCAAGGACAAGCAACAAAAGGAGGACAAACATCGCAAGCATGCCGAGGCTGCGAGAAGAAAAGCCAAAATCAAAGGATTGCTGGACAAAGAGGAGTCCTTGATTCGATAAGTATAGTCAACAGGATGCACATCCAAGAGGACATTGAGAAGAACAAGAAGAATATCGAACGATCAAGGTTCAAGAATATCAAAGTGTCTGCTAGAGTTGAGGCAGCGAACCAATTCTGGAGTAAAATCTCAATCGGGGTCTGGCTGATACCATTGTTCGGACAAATGTTGAAGAAGGTTTGACAGAGAGCTCCCCGCCTATAAAGTCCTTTCGAGTCTGTCAACCTTCCGTATATCAAATCTTTCGTTTTTGGCTTTAATTTCATTTTTTCTTACGACGACAGTATGCCCTTTAGAGTGAAAGTGTGTTCGTCTATTTTGTCTCACTGTGTGATCTACTGTAGCCTAAACGCCTGAACGGATTTCTGTGAGGTAACGAGTAGAGGCGAAATTGACGCTCGCGAGAGGTGGGGCCGTAAAAAAACGTTTAGAACCACTTGCTGCGTAGTCTAAAGCACTAATCACTGAGCCACGTTGTCACCAAACCTCGATATTAAGGGTACTTTACTTACCTAGGTCCGATTTGAGACTCCCATGTAGCTTTGAAGGATTTTTCTCTCCATTTCCATACATTTAGTCAGGTATTCTCAACCGATACTCTACACAGCCTTTCAAGATTAGCAGGAGACGCTTAAGCTAGACATGCCTCTGTATGGTTCTTCTCTGAAAATGCTGCAAAATCATTAGTCAGCTCTGATGGACTTTAATTTCGATTTTGTCATAACCTACAGAAGAGCAGACCTGCTATGACTAAGCAAGTATGTACTACATTCTCTTCCAATCGATCATGGCTCTCCCAGTTGACATCTTCAAAACATGAAAGGTGCTTGTATGTACCATCAAATGGTCCTGCACAGATGGTAGCTGAAATTCGATTAGAGATGGTCGAGACCAAAATGTCCAAACAGTGAGCAGAAGTCAAAAACAAAATTCAAATCGATTTGAAATGCTTCTAGACCGTTATTGCTTGCATGGATGCACAGAAATATTGTTAAATCTAATTAAAAGCGATTTCTATCGCTTCTATCTACGGATATTTTCCGCACTGTATCCCATGCCTTCGGGCAGAACAACAAACACCATTCCATTTGGACAAAATAGGTCGAGTTCCATTGTCACTAAATCTATTGTGGAAACAAGTACCCTGGGACACTTCCCTTCTTCCCAACAGGTTCTCTCCTTCATACGTTCCCCATTAGAGGTAAAAGCAGGAAAAGTGACACCGGGGAATACCATCCTCTGCATTGTCCTCCGCGATGGGTAATTAAAGGAACAATAAGCCCATAGGACATACCTAACCTTATTGAAGGATAAATTACTTTCGAATGAGCAGTGCCCCGCGGAGTCCTACACATCGATTTTCACACAAAACGACAAATCCTTGAACAGGAAAACTACAAAATACTAAACACTGTTAGTAAAAATTTAAGTGCGATACTTCTTCAATACAATTATTCACACATGGCAAGTGCATCGTCCAGCCATGCATCCAGTTCCAGGGGCTAACAATCCGGCGCGGCACTGGAGTGCAGGGGAGCACAATTCACGTCCAATTCTGTGTTGTAAAACTTGAATGGAGTGATAGCTTCCGCAGCCGAACGGATGCACAAAGCACACGATGCACGATGCATGATGCAAAGAGGTCTGGAGCACTCCTCCAGATACAATACGATTCACATGATTATTTTCTTGTGGAGCGCATTGTTTTCGTTGCTTTTTTTTTTTTCTTCAGTTTTGCTGCGTCCTGGCTCCGGACTGTACGATCTTTTCTTTTGCGTCGGTACTTTGGAAATTTATGAATGAAATCAGAATGTTGGTCGAATTGTCCATTGCGGACAATAGTCCGCGCAATGCTCTTAATACAGACCTTGAGCATCGTCGTGCTGCGGAGTTGCTGCGACTGCGGCGGCGTGTGGTTTGGGTTGCAGTTCTCATGAGAACGGAAAACTTGTAAGGTGACTTTAATGATTTTATCTGCAGATGAAATTGTCTAAACGGTTTGGCACTGAAAGCGACTTTATATCGGAGGAGGTTTTTGTGAGATACAGCATCATTGGGCTGAAGGATTGCCCTTTACGCGGCAAAGGGACAAAGGTAGGTTTGTCACTGCAATAGTTCCTGGTGATGGCTACCCGGACATGGTGGAAAATTTTCTTGTACCCCAATGGGGTCAAGTTAAGTTTAAAGATGTGGGTTCAACAAGACGGTGCCACATCACACCCAGCTGCAAATTGGATGATCGCTCGATTTGACTCCTTATCCTGAAGGAAAATGTGTATATCAACAAACCAACCACAATCTTGATGTTGAAAAAGTTCCAGGAGTCTACTAAAACAGGTGAAAAGAGCTCATCTTTGTGCCAGAGGCGACCACTTGACCGACATCATATTCTAAATGTAATAGTTGACCATTTTGTGATCTTACTTTAGGATCAAGGTTAGGTTAGGTTAGGTATGTGGGTAGGCGACTAGAACACGTCGCCACACTCAGGTCAATACAGACCCATTGTGATACCCAAAGGGGAAAAAGTCCATTGCCCTTGGTAAACCCTAATACTGATTAGTATCTTGTGGATCACCAAACCGTCCCGTTGATTTGATGAACCTAAACATTCCATTTATTGGCCTGTTTGCTAATACTTCAAGGTCACGGAAAAAGTGTCGCTCTAGAAATTTGAATCTAAGGTGGATAGAGAAAGTGGGTTGTATCTTCATTAGCTTCCTCGTCTCCACATCCCCGACATAAATCATCATTCGTGAGTCTTAACTTTCTCATGTGGTACCGAAGAGAGTTATACCCCGTAATAATTCATATAAGGACAGAAAGAGACTTCCTATCCTTTAGCATAATCCGGTTGGTTCTACTCTTGTCAAAGCAAGGCCATAGGCTTCTGGTGATCACACAGGTGTCCAGGGAGGTCCATCTACTATTGGCCTCACTTCTGGCCAAGATCCATGCCTTTTGCTTCAATGTGCAAGGCGGGATGAACACCGAGGTGTCTACCTGTTGCGATGTAAATTCAGAGCTTCTTCTTGCCAGTTCGTCTGCCTTCTCATTGCCTGGAATACCTTAGTGTCCAGGGACCTAGCAGAGTGTAACCTTGTGCTGTGTTTCAAGAACCCTGAGTTCTTCGCGACAGCACTTCACAAGCTTGGATTGTATTTCGTTTGCAGTAATCGCTTTTATTGCCGCCTGGCTGTCGATGATACCTTCCGGTGGTATTGCCTTCATCGCAGTCTCACGGGCAGCTATTGTCACTGCCAGGACCTCCGCTTGGTTCGGGAGGCGGACTGATCTAGATATCCCCAGCGGTTCAGAAAAAATGCCAGACCTTACGCCTACATCCATCTTAGATCCATCTGTATAGATAGAGATGGAACGTGTGTTGGTAGGCTGGCCATCCTTCCATTCTTCCCTGCTTGGGAACGAGCTAGTAAACGGTCTATGAAAATCTAGGAACAGAGTTAGGTAATCCGTAGTGTAGACTTTTCTTAGATATTTCTCCAGGATCATGGAATGACCTGTTGCATTATGATTCCAGCTATCTGACTGACTTATTCTTAGGGCACTTATAGCTGCCGAGGCTTTAACGAAAATGTCTAGAGGTAGAAGATTGAGGATAGCCTCTAGTCCTGCAGTAGGTGTTGTTCTCATGGCACTTGTGGTGCCAATGCAGGCCAATCTCTGGATCCTCGTGAGGGCCGCTAACTTGGTGGACCTGCTGGCGGACGGCCAAGACAACCATACGTCAGAATAGGTCTTACTATCGCCGTGTACATCCATAGAATAATTTTAGGTTTTGGATCCCAATTCTTTTCAAATATTCTACTACAAGTATAGAAGGCTATAGTTGCTTTCTTAATTCTTTCATTGATATTAGGTCTCCAGTTCATTTTTCTATCAAGAACGAGTCCTAGGTATCTAGCGCTATCCGAGATTTTGAGGGGAGTGCCCCCGATGGACGGTAATGTGAACTCAGGAATTTTCCTTTTGTTGGTGAATAATACCAGCTCGGTGTTATGGGGATTGACCGCTAGTCCACATTTCTCAGCCCAGGTGACTAGGATCTTAAGCGCGTTCTCCAATATTTCGCTAAGGGTAGGTAGAAATCTACCATTGGCCAGCAGTACTATGTCGATCAATGTTCAGAACTTTGACAAAACGAAACCCGGAGAAACCCCTATAGAGATGGAGAAGGAACCTTGGTGCTGTTGAGAATCCGGAATAACCAATCTAACTGACAACAAGAAGTGAAAATAGGCCTGAAGAGTCAAAGATAGATCAACATTTTCACACTTTTACAGATTCTAGGTGCAGGTCACTACAATCCCGGCAACTTTACCACAGTGGATGTGCTGGTAAGAAAAAGTTACACAGGAACCAGCTTTGGGCAGTACAGCTCCACTTGCTCCAATAGACAGGAAATTTCAAACATGAACATCTGGACATTAGCTGCACTATAGAGTCTATCACATCAGAAGTCACGATTTGATGGACAGACATGCAAGAAGGTATGGCCTATGGTAGGTATAAGAAGAGGCTTCATTAGCAGCTGACAATCGGATCACTGATGCATCCATTGGGCGCTCCTGTGGAGCAACTCCAAGAGAAGGCAAGCGTTTGGCCATGATTTTTGTAGAATAAGTGACCTCCTTGAATCCACAAGAAGTTGTGTTATAAATTTTACGATGGCTAATGGTGTCTTTCCTGTCAGGTCGTCCAGGACTTTGAAGTGATATTCACCTTAATCAGCATAAGCTTGGGGATTCGCATTGGAAGTGGGGATATAGTCTGTTCTCCATCTGTATCACCACAGTGTTTACTGAGGTTTTTACTGTTTAGCAGCATTCTTCTTAGATGAGTCGCCAGAAGCGTCCAGGCCATAATAGCCATTAACAATCTCAAGAAGAGTGCTAAGTTCTTTCTGGCTCTTCCTTGGTTTTCTGGACACACTGCATGCTAGTCTCTTTTTAGATTTACCAGCAACAAAGGTGACGACCATTGTCAGGTCCTAAGCCGCTTCCTTCGATTCGTCCACCAGTTCGTTCTCTCGTAAGCCGGTGGGTTCTGGAACCGAAAAGAATGTAATATTGTGATTCTGTGTGAGTGCTGTGAGCTATGCACGGCCTGACTGTCGATCGTCTTCCTGGACTACAGTTTTGTGGACAATTCCTCCAATTTTTTCCTTCATTTTGATTCATTCGAGAACATCGAGATTTTATTCGGGTTGTTGGTCTCTCTTGTGAGGAAGATCTGTTTGACTTTTATGATGGTGTCTCGATACCCAAGTGTCCACATTTGTGTCCCATATGGCTTTCTTTCTAAGGAATGAGTCATAGGGCACTCTTAGACGCTATTTCCTTTGGCTGAAGGTCTAGTAGGATCACTGTCAGTATGATTTTAATGGGTGCAGTCGGCATGGTTCTGATAGAGCTGGACTAATCTTTGGATTCGTGCTTTGAGGACCGTGGTCCTGTCTTTCGCGGGCATCCAGACTAATTACCCAGAGAATAGGATGGGTTTGACTGTGATGCTGTACATCCAGTGGATAATGGCAAGTGTATCATTGTCCTTAGGAAAGCATAGATGGAAAGAAGACAAATACTCCTTCAATGACATAGACGACGTATCAGTACAGATTAGTAGAAAACCGGGGATCTTTCATGTTTCCATGCGAACTACTGTCTAGACTGTCAACCGAAATCTCGATATTGAGGTCACTTGCTAAGAACATGAGAGTTGGTTCACCTAGTCGCTCTCTTCACAAAGGATTTAAGTATTAGTATCACTCCACCAACAGCTGAATAAATAAGGAGACTCAATGGAATACCTTTACCAACCCAGTCTTATCCAAAGTCTATGGAAATATCCTTGTTTTGAGGGATAAAATCACTAATATATTCGGTTCTGTATGCATTGACGGAGTTTGAAGTTCCATAAAAGAGGTACATAGTGACATCGACTAAGCCAAAAACGTTCTTCAAATTGAACTTGGATTAGCTACTAAGATATAGCCATTACGCAACATCCTTCGTGTTTTTCAACTATCAGACAGCAAATACCAGACATTCCAATCTACCCATAGCCCCTCACTCGGCCATCAGATCTATGGAACCCCCTAGGGTAGGGAAAACCACATTCCACGTGACAACTATCATACTAGCTGGACCACTAACCTCCTATGGACCAAACGCATGGCGCTTCATTTGACTGACTGCACTCAAGGTGCACATCGCCACATGCAACAAATTCTCGACCAATATACCACATTACTTTCCTTTTCAACTGAATACGCTTACCTCACCGTTCAAGTTGGAAAACCAACAAAACACAAAAACGCAAAGCAAATGTATCTATCTATCAGCTTGAGTTCAGAAGTCGTCGCCTTCCATCTAATGCGGGCATTGGAATTAAAAACACACCATGCGCCGAGCACACATAACATGCGCCACACCGGCTTTTATTTGGTCTCGTCATCGGGTTTCTATGCCAGCGCCTGTCTAACCTGCTGCCGCTTGTTGGATTGGGAGAGATGGTGTCTCACATCCCAAGACATTGTCTGTTGTGCCATGCCACACAACCTTCCGATCCCCAGGTTGCTCTCTGCCATTATTTCTTCTGTGTGGCACACGACGCATGGTCATGCATGCGGGTCGACTATTAATAGAGCTCCACCATCACCAGGTGTACGTATCGATTTTATTAAGAGCTCTTCTTCTTCTTCTTCTTTTTCTCCTTCGTTACCTTGGTCGTTCCTTCTTTCATTTCTCTGTTTTATTCTCATTTCATTGGCACACGTTCGTCGCTGTCTATGCAAAAGTTTCTGCACTCTCGAAATGGCACGTCCGACATCTAGCGACAAAGGAAATTAAAGTCACATCATGAAGGGATCAAAACACCATCAGATTAGGAAGGAAGATTGCTGCAAAAAATAAAAAATAAAAAATTATTCTAGACACTACTAAGTGAGTCAGAAGATTCACACTCTCACGATGGATGGAGTCCATAGAAGCCACAGCAAGACACAGCAATAAAAAAAAAAATAAAAAAATTGAAGGGGCGGATCACCGCCCCAATAAATCACGAACAGTAATCACCCGCTGGCGCTGAATGAAGGATTACCACTGTTGCCGATAATAGCAGCAGCCGCAGAAGCAGCCGAAGACGCATCCACAGCGGCTTCGCCGGTATATATTGGTAAACATGGCACTTGATCTCTGATCCCTCGCACTCTTAAGGATCATAACGCACCACCATTACACACAGTACGTGAGCATACTCATCATCGCTGAGATATGGTGTCGGTGGAGTGGTAGCGCAACCGCAACAAATTGTTTACCCATCCTCAATCGACCAGTGCTGGAAGCTGTGTGAAATAGAAGGTGAGACTCAAGGAGCACTGTATAAGCACCTGGATGTGCAGCGCATCCTTATTTATTTACAATCGTTGTGTAGAACAATTTGAATAATCGATCCACGTAACCCTTTGTCGGTGCGATTTACCACCAATACTGTGGACCGTCTATACCGACCGATAGTGGACCTCACTACAAATGCAAATATTGTTCGGAGAGGGTTCTTAAGTGGATTGGTCACAGAACCGAAATGATTATGTTAAATCATGGAGGCGAAATAAAAGTCGATTGTCTGCACTGGCCTGTGGACCGGAGAGGGATTTTGTCGGTCATTATATGATGGTCTTATGGTCCTATGCAAGCAGGCCAGGCATGTGGGTTCATTTATTTGTATCCACTTTGGTGTGGTATGGTCCTTGCGTAACAAGCCATAACAATTCGAGGAGAGGTCCTAATATTATTATTAATCCTTTGGCGTAACGTTTTTTATTTGATTTGCTTACCTGATAAGTGTGCACTTGAATTGATACCTTTGTGTGAAGTTAAGTACTCATCGTTTCAATCGAGTGGGTACAGTTTGAAAAGGATACATACACGTGTATGTATGTATGTATATATGTACATATCTGTGTTGTAATGTATTTGTCATATTCAGTTCTGATAGTATTACTTTTACTGATCGCTGTACCTGTCTCCATTTAGTGGAATACAAGAGGAATGCCACAGGGTTCGCCTTTGACACCACTTCTTTACAACAGAATGTATAATCGAGGATCACAATGCAGGACAGCGAAAATTATCTTCTCCTGATAGAAGTGTTACCATTTAGTAACGACGTTGGTTAGAATCTTAAATTTAGTAGAACATGAGAGAACATATGTATGACACTCCTATGATAGGCTTATACCAATGTATGTTGTCATGCTTGGCACAAGGATATTCAATGAGAAAGTGTGTGAGTGACAAAGCCAGATGAATGAACATGGATTCCATGCCAAGTGGGTACGGACACACAGTCACTGGTGGCTTGTCGATACAGTGGTGAGTAAGTTCATGGAGACCTTGAGTTATTAGAGCACATACATCCATTTACTCGGAACCACTAACTTCGGAGCTCAGCTTACAGGCTATGGAAATCTACACTAATGGCTTAGACCCACAGGCGAGGGCATTAGGACCTGAACTGTTTTCATTCACTTCAACTGTAGGAATGTCTTTTCGACTACCAAACTTTTTTAGTGTATTCTAAGCGGAGGTTATGGCTACTTGTCCCAGGAAATTGCAAGGCAGACGAACTGGTCAGAGGTAGCACAAAAAATTAGCTCTCGACTGCCAAAGTGTATAATAAAATATCTCAGCATCAGGCAGGTGTAAGATGGCTTAATCTTAGTATGTGTAACCATGTTTAACCAGGGAGCTGTGGCCAAAATTGAGGAGGCTTGGGACAATAGATACAGTATATCTATCAGCTTACTTACTTAACGGACCATCACTCCCGACCCGTAAAGAGTCCCTGCCTGAGACACGGTAGTCTTTCATTCCCTTCGATCCCGGACACTCTGCTTCCAGTTCCAGACCACGCAGAAGTACCATAGTAGGACTACTGACGGGTCGTTGTCATTGGAATTCTGTTGTGTATGGATGACGAAGATAAACCTTAGCTTAGAACCGGTAGACATACCTTTAGTAGAGATTTCCAAATGACGGTTCTAAGAGTGACAGTTGCCGCCCGTAAGACGGGGTTGATACAAGAAGGTATCACGTTTTCCTTCGACAGTCAGGCAGCAATAAGTCTCCCTGTTTGTAAGGTACTGTCGCAAGGAGTTCAAGGTTCTTGGAACGAAGCATTATAGGCTGGATTCTTGGACCTGAAAATATTGCGGGAAATGAAAAGCCCGACGAATTGAGAATGTCTGGTCCACAATAAACTGGTCCGCCAAATGGTCCTCCCTGGAGACTGGTGTATTCACAAGAAATTTAACGTTTTGACTAGAGTAGGACAGACAGAGTATAACACCCTTCGATACCATATGAAAAAATTAAGAATGGAGATGGGGAGAAGGGAGTCAACGAGGATACTACCTACTTTATCTGTCCAGGTCATACCTACCTTAGAGAAACTATCCAACTAAATGAAGGCAACTAGATGGTTTGCTAGTTCACAAGAGTAGGAACCATTTCTGAACTAAGGTTAACCAATGGGCGAGAAACATCTGTTCGACATTGACTGGAGTCTGGCGTTGTGGATCCCTTCCACTTGTCTAATCACATACCAAACCCGATCTAGCCTGTCTATCAGTGTTTTCCTTATGGTGTTTGGACTCTGTCAGGCTGTAACAGTAACATGTTCCGGACATACTAAAGAATAAAGTAAAATTATACCCATGGTACTTACCGCATGCAAAAGAGTTCCTGGTTCCAGTCTACATATCAAAAGAGCTAGTGTTCCATTGAACTTTAAAACAGTAGGTGTTCACTGCTAATGAGCAGAAGGACATCTATAAAACATTTAATTGCCTCGTAAATAACACCATATGACGCCTTGAATAACATTCCCACGTTCGGTCATAATCGGAAACCCATCCATTCGTGAAACAAGTGCAATCCATAAGGTGCACCGGAATAAACAAAACCTTGCAACCTGCACCACATCCCATCGACTACACATTCACTTCAAACAGTTTAACGCCTTCCACCGATGTACCATTCCAATTATTTATATGATACGCTCATTAGTTTCATCACCAATTACACCTAGATACCAGAAAACCTATAGACACGCAACCCATCATTCGTTTGCTCTCCTAGACCATTCCAAGAGCACGTCACCTATAATGACGAAACATAAAAATTCCACCTCGATTGATCTTAATTATGCAATCTTTCGATTATGGCCAAAGCGCATCAAGTCCATCTATCTGCAAAATTACCTCAAAACAGGATTCCATTCCCATGAAAATGGTGGTAATAGCCAACCACCCAACTTAACTACCTTCGTCGCCATACCGCAGAGAGCACAGAGAGAGATCGAAAATCCTTTTCGTCTTGGCCACCGCTCTATTGGAGGATGAAGCACTCTAAGCATGGGACGAGTGATGATGGGATGCTTAGCACTGTTTATATTTTAATTCACAACGCAAAAGTGGTACCACAACTTTCTGGCTTTCAATTACTTGTTTAGCGCACACTGTCATGGCACAGAGGCCAGTGCGAGAATCCTGCCAGCCAGCCAGCCAGCGGCTTAATTAATTTACTCCAGCAGCGGACAGTACGCATACTTGCGTATATAAGTGGATATGTTTCCAGAACGAGAAACAAATATCAATTAATTATTCCTTTTTATATGTAGGTAGGGGCGTACTGCCAACTGGCCGGCCGACTGCCAGTTTGTTCTGATTTTGTTGCACCAACTTGGAGTTCGTTTAGGAAAATTTCTTCTTTTTTTTTTTTTTGATGGTCTTGCTAATGTGAGATGCCGGCTTTGGGAGGTAAATTGATGGGTTTTCCGTTGGGTATTGACTCAAATGGATCGATTTCAGGTTGATTGGATAAATCGGGTCAAGGAATGCAGATACTTTTGTTAATAGTTATAGTATTGAATAAAAATTTACAATATTTACGTTTGTGAATAGCCATTCCGGTGTGTTCATCTCGGCCAGAGCGGCGAGAAACCACTGGCGAAGGATTGCATTGATGTAATTGAACAGCAGGACGACTCACTTTGGTTAATTTAATTCGAATGTGGATTTAGTTAATCCAATAATTTATTTGTAATTTAGATACATATTTTAGCTATGTTATGGTGCATGTGTGCAATATTTAAATGTTGTAAGAATTTTTAATCCTGTCCACATACAAGGATCGTTTCTCATCTTTTACGCGCACTTTATGTCTTCATTTTCGGGTAAACAACTTGAAGAGGGCGAAATTGAATTAATAAAAATATATATACATATGTATGTCGACATACACACATGTGTCGCTAAGAATTAATTTGAAAGTGGAGGAGTAAACAGCGGCATACTTTTAACGGCCTTCTGACACTTCTTACTCGATGTGCAGGCCATAAGGCCGTGACAAACCACTTCGACCTACTTAGTAACAATTTTTAAGGATATTTCGTATACCTACTAAGGCTATCGACAATAACTGGAAAAATAATTGCCAACAGCTGATTCCAACGTTTGGATGCGCTTCGCGAGAGAAAATCGGAGGTGGAAACCATTGAAAAATCTTTCGAGAACAAGGATTTCACTACGACGTCCTTCCATTTCGACTGCAGTTCGTAGCTTGCTATTTTATCTTTGCTATTAAATCAAGCAATCTCTGTATCCCATCCGAGCAGTAAACAGGCTTGTCCATGCTGGGATGGTGTCCAACCAATAGAGTGACCGGTACCACTCATTGTGGAGTACTACTGTAGCTCATGAGAAACTCTTGATCTTGAGTAAAGAGTGGTTCAGTGCCATAGATTGGACAAGACAATTTCTTCTCACATGTGGAGACCTAATAAAGTCAGAGTTTTCAAACATAGAGGTGATGTTTTGGTAGACTGCATGCACCAAATCCTCAACCAAGCATGGGTGGATGAAGTCATGCCCAAGGACTTGACACTCATCTTAAAGAAAGGCGATCATGTGTCGCATATAGGATCCTATCCAACGTATTGTGCGGACGTCTGAAACATTTCTGCAACACACTAATCGGCGGCAGGTATCAGTGTGGCTTCCGGCCCGGCTGACTGAGGATCGATCAAATTTAGAAAAGACCGACAAATTTCATGTCGAGACTCACCATCTCTTCACCGACTTTAAAGATGCATATGACAGCATTCATAGTTTTGAGGTCTACAAGGCGTTGACCATATTCGGGTTCCCGGCAAAATTGATCCAACTGTACCGCTTGACACTTAAAAACACTCTGTGCAATGTGCAATTTGGAAACAGTTCCTCTGAGCTATTCCAAACATTCACCGATCAGGGGATGCGCTGTCGTGTGATTTCTACAATCTAGTGCTGGAACGGATAGAGTGCAGGGTAGGACAAGACCAAAAACAACAAATAAAGAAGCATCCGTCCATTCAAAGTCATTTTTAAGGACTTTAGCTACCTCGGAGTAAATATCAACTCCATGATCGATACCATAGTGGAGTTTCAGCGAAGACTTGCCCTTGCAAACCGCTGCTACTTCGGTTTCGAAAAACAAGTGGATTCAAAACTCCTAAGCGGGAAGACGAAATGCATGCTCTAGTGGAAGGGTGCCGGCCGTGTCTCAGGCAGAGAAGTAAGTACTATTTCGTCTAAATTTGAGTACGAAAAGGATCTGGTCTTTTACACCGATTGTGTGTCCTTTCCAATGATCAACTTTGCCAGTTCTGTTAGATATATCATAGGCCATTCAAAACGGCTAACCTTGCAAAACTCTACCAACTCTTTCATTACTCCAACAGGAACCCGATTTTGAATTGTCCTTCCTACTTGGCTTGATGGTATACACACAAGGAGCATATGAAGCTTGATGATCTGAATGCATTTTCTCAAAATATTTTTTTGAAACTAAGAGTGCCAGACCCACACAAGTTGAAGACCAATTCGTTTTCGCGTTTTTTTCGATTTTCTCAGGTTGTCACTTGAATTGAGTTATAAATCACCTTTCCCGGTCCCCAACATGTCCTCCATATGATATAGTTGTTTCAATTTTATCACAGCATGTGATCGGTGTAATTGTCTTGCACTCACCAGCCTCGTCGTATCCACCATAACACACAATGGTAGCTACGGGAAAGGATTAGGCGCACACCAGCACTTTCTCCCTTTTACTATTCCCTTGACATTGATTTTGACAGTTGAATACCATCCAGTGCACACACATGCTTTGTTTATTTGTTGTGACAGGTCGGGACAATAATACATACATTGTCCCAGTTCCATTGTTCTTCATTTGAAAAGGGAAATTATTCCAGAATTTCTATGTTTGTTTCTCAAAGGATCAGAACCCTAACAAAGAGAACTAGTTCAAGTTGGGAACCACACTTTCCCAGGATATTCTGATATTCTGATTCCCAAACAAAATCTACGTCCAACAAACTACATACTTCCTCCCGATAGCTTAGTGCGATATGCGATATGGCTCCACCGAAAGGATTGTTCCTATCTTTCGAACCCTGGCGCATAAATCAATCCTAAGATCGTGCTAAATTATAGCCCATTAGCAAAAGTGGTTATGGTCAAGACTGTTATTAGTCCAGAGAACATCCAACGTTTGACCGGCCTAACACCTTCGGGTATTAGGGAATTTTTTTTTTTTTGGTTTAAGCAAATCTCAGAGCGTTTTGCTAATTTTAATATCACACCACGAACTAATCTGCGAAAATCCGCGCCTGATATTCGGGGATTCTTGCGACAGGCGGCATATGCGTTTATTAAAGGACTAGCGCGCTGTTTAAGGATGTCTGTTTGAGTTTTGGCTGCGTGCACACTAAAGGGGCGTTATTAATTAAGGCTATGAATTATTGATCGGACGGGATCGTGAATAAATAACCAAATAAACTATGGTTCCACTTTTCGGACGCGAAACGTGTTGTGCATATGAAATGAGTGCGTCAGATGCGGTCACATTTATCTTTGACGGAAGATGTGGCAGGAGCGTCAAAACGCTCTGGCCTGGCCAATTTGTCAACGTGTATTAAAGTGAAAATTTTTTAAGCAAATAACACGTTAACTCTTTTATGAGTGTAATCTGCTGGAGCATCTCGTCCTTGTTCATATCGATGTGCAGTTCTTGAGTTATGTAAGTACGAAGGTAGGTTATTTTTGGTATGAAATTCGGTGGAAGACGGCCAAGATAAATGAAAGTCAATCAATTTAATCTGAAAAGTCACCATGCGGCATCAGTGATAAATTGCTTTGAATTTGCTTGCTAGGTGTAGAGGAAGGGACGTTTTGGTAAAGGCATTAGCACCTTTGGTTATTCGGGAAGCAGTATACTCACTACTAGGGTTTCAACGGACAATTAAAAAACTTGCATCAATAGTGTCAAGTTCATCTCAGTAAGTAGTCTCAGTGGTCCTTAGAGCCAGAGGGTTATGTTATGAATCTAGGAAAAGAGTCACTCATTACCAAGTTTTAATGAGTTATAAGGAGAGTTACAAGAATATCATGATAGTTAGTCGCAAGAGCAAACTTTCAAAATTTGGCAATCTGTCTCATGCCTAAGTGTGTACAAAAAAGCCTTAACCTTCCTAAGACTGCGAAGAGCACCACTATTTTCCGTTTACGGATGGTACTGTCTGCCACTACTACAGAGATTCTTTCTGGGACATGAAAGAGGGAACTACTGAATCAAGCATATTACTTGGGTATAGCACTACTCTAGGAAAGGATAGTCCTTGTAACCTGGCAACTAATGCTACATATTCAATTCATCATACAAGGTATGTATGTATACCTATATTACTAAGCCAAGTAGGAAGGATAGTTTAAAATCGGGTTCCTGTTGGAGTGATGAGACATTTGGTATTTCAAGATTAGCTATTTGAAGGCTAGCAGAACTGGTTGATCATTGGGGAAGACACACCGCCGACCTTGCTTTAAACTTTGTTTGACATCCGTTGGTGTAACAGCCTATGAATTCCTTTTTGTAACCTCGGATCCTTTTCGTACTCAAATCCGAACGGAAGAAGGGTTTGAAAATACTTATCAAACAGAGGTTGTGAAAGTACGTAACTGGTGTCTTGCGGAAGCAAATCAAGGTCGTTAAGATACGGCCGTCTTGCGAGTTGCTCCACCGGCTGACACTCCTAACTAAAAGCATCTTAGCATGGTATTCTACGAATACATAGTCAAGCATAGTATACGACTTCGTCCTAAGGACTGTTGTTACCTAAATCAAGGATATACATGCATCGCTCTCCATGCCAATTGTTCCCCGAAAATCTCACATTCCAAGATACACTTTTATGAAATAAACTGTCAATTTTGATGACTTGAACAGGTGAAATCGAATAGTAAAATACGGCAATGAAAATTGGGTCTATTTCGAAAATCACCTAAAAAATTCCGTACTTCACTAGTTCAAAGCCTAAGGCACCATAATTATGGCTTAAAGAACAGGTTTCCATGCTTCAGTTTAGTGGGAGGACAAGGATAATTATCAACTTCTTCTTGATTTTGGTTTTAGTCTACATATAGGTACATCCAAGAAAAAAAACTCATTCAAGGAATCAGTAAATTCGATGTTTTCTTGAAAATCCATTAATGAACGATGAGACGGAAATCTCATATTGATTACATTGGCATACATCCTTAACAGTCAAATGCCCATACAAGGGTAGCTCCAGGAGGCGGATGTAAGCCGAGTAAATTGCAGTTCCTCGACAAAGGTAAACAAACATTTTCGAGAAAAACAAATAGAAGGCGGAATCGTTGAGTGTCCTTAAAATATATGTATGTGTGTTTCTGACTCTCGACTCTAAAGTGATATTTTTCCTGTCATCACTAGGACGTCCTATCTTAATTAAATTTGATCTCATCGAGAAGTGGGCATAGGAAATTGCATGTTTTTTTGTCAGAAATGAATGTTTTGCTTTCAACAAAACCAACCTTGCGAAAAGTATTTCAATGTGAAATGTGTAATTAAGGAAGGTGGACAGAATTTGTTTCATTAAACTGTCATAATTTGGGGATGTCTTACGCATTCGAAGGTTATTGTTTGGATTAGGAATGGCAATATTAAGAGGATTGGTTTGGACAATCTACTGGTTTGATGCATATAGTACATACTTGTTACGTAAAGCTAGACATCTTTTTGGTTAACTTCATATCTTCATGACATAGCCTATCAAGTGGCTAGATGTGTACTAGGAACTTTGTACAGAAAGTCTGTCTTCCTTACTGCCAATCATGGAAAGACCGCTTCCATTAGGATAGCGTCACTCAATATCCAGCGAGACTGCAGTATCCTCAAAATAGAGTTCAGTGAGTACTTGTACACATAGTAAGGATTCGATGGATATCTATTATCAGACCCGACCTTGATGAGATTAGGGCAGTGACATTAGAACAGCGATATCTAAGCTAAAATCAAAGTCAATTGCTGTTCAAAGTACCAGGAGAAGCCTTAGAAAGGTGCATGCATCACCTCATCTAAGGAACGTATGTCCAATGAATAGAACCTTCGAATTTCTTGCTCGATCCCAAAGAAAGGAGAGCTTCTTACTAACTATGGCAATAGTAAGTCGCCTTTAAGTTCGCTTTCAAGATCCTATTTGCTGTATTGTGTGTCCACTTAAAACTCTTTGTCAACAACTGAGCTGTTTTATGCGTTCTTAAGCCAGCATGGTCTTGAAAGATATCCAGGAATTTTTAACTGATTCCTGTCATCTTTTAATCGATTTCGAGACTGCTTAAGACTAAGCTCTACAGACCAGTCAAGTCCAAGCCTCTCTATTCACCAGTCAAGCCCAAAAAAGAGTTCATCAAGATATTCGATGTCAAGGTTGTATTAAGACATCTTTCTTGATAGAATTTTGCACAATTCATCCATGAAAAGTCCATTGCATACGATATCGACTTGCATTACTAGAAGAACAGGCCTAAAGTACAGTGAAGTAATCCAAAATTCACTTCAAGTAGTCCTTTGCGAAAATGTGAACTCAATTACTTTGGTAGCCTAAGTTGTGTAGTCCTAGTGAATTAAAAGGATTAGTTATAGCATTCCAACCAATACGTAGTCAACCTGAAGCTTATTAAAGGAGGAGGAGTGACCAAATAATATGAGTAGTCCTTTTCGGAGTATTTAAACAGAACCGAGATTGTTTTATGACAGCACTCTCAATACATTCTCCTTTATTTTATTCGCAGAATTTTATTGCATGAAATAAATATCCTAGATACCTCGTTGTTGATGTATGAAACTAATTTTCGCGCAGGTAGTTGGTTTGAAAAAAAAATTATGTGCATCTCCATAAAATAACTTTCTAAGGCCAAAAATGCATTAAATTAATTTGGGGTTCTTTCAAATTTCTGATCCTTTAATCCTTTCATCTACAATCTGCTTCCATTTGTGCAAATTATATTTCTAGACTTTTATTTGTTTAAATTACTGCCAAGTTTGTGAAATCAAATAAACAAAACAAAGAAATGGTAACAGTGTAACCTTAAAACAGGGTGACTGTGTTTTTATTTTTTAAATAATCTTGTCATAAACAATTCATATAGTTTGCTTCCTTGACGAACTTTAAAGTCATAAAAGCATAAACCTTGTAACAATAAACAATGGATACACAATTAGACTCTACCTTTGAATTCCCGATTACTTGATCCTCAATATTTGGGCTTCTTGTCCACCCTTTACTTTCGACCTGGGGCTAACTTATGATTAGTTTTTGAATAATTTTAACAAGCCTAGTGCAGGGTGATTCATTTAGGGTTCCTTATGGATTTTTTGATAGTTACATCATAGAAAGACTTAGTCCGGCACAGAGTCTACAAATTATTCAGCTGTGTTACGAAAATCAGCGATGTACCAGGAATGTGTTTCGTGCACTTAAAGCAACTTATGGTCTACATCATCGCCTTACCGAACGCTATACCATCAATAAGTTTGAAAGCCAAGTAAAATACTCGAAGATATTGGATCGGTCACTGAGAGTTTACGGAATGACCGGAATGAATCACTGCCATTCTCAACAGCTTGGCTTGTTTTAAAATTATGTCAGCTACCAACACAACTTCGAAGGATTCTATTTGATATGAAATTTAAAAAGAGATCAATAATGACGCAGTTTCGAAACATAGGCCAATGCCAATGATCAGATGTTAGGAGTATCTGTGTCCCCATTCTGAACCGAAGATTCATAAAACCATAAATTTTGTCGACCTAAATTCGCTGTTGCGATACCTGCATTCAGGAAACATTGTATAGTTTTATGGCTCTAGAACGTGAGCAAGGACTGATGGAGTGTATTATACTTAAGACTGATGCACTTTCTCTATCAACGTCTAGATCTAAGTTAAAGTTTTAAGGTTATCATGCGACACTTCTTCCACAATATAGGAGATACATATGCACAATAGAGCAGTTTAATGGTTTATTGGTTCATTATAGTATGAACCACATCAAATATGACAGACTAGGCTTATAGACATAGAAGACGCCTTTAAAACCGTCAGCACTGAATCAATTTATGAAGCTCTGATCCATCTGGGTGTGGATGAGCTGTGGATAGTGACAATCATAAAAACTAGAATCATTTAATCGATACAACAGGTCCACCATAAGTGGAACTCCTATGGATGGAGTCATATCTTCTTTTTTGTGGCTAATGGTAATAAACAAAACCCTGTGCAGCTTTGACAGAAATAGAGTCAAACTTGTCACGTATATGAATAATGTGTTAATCAGTAAAGAAAATTTGGACAAAAGGTCAACTGAATTGATGCTCTTTACCACTAAAACCAAAATACCGACGTCTACGCATCTCCGCTTTAACACCAAATTGCTTTTCTTATCCTCAAGTGCCAACTACGAGTATGGTACCTGATCGGAGACTCACTATTGAGCAGCTGTTAAAGATAGCCTGCGTAGCTTTCATGCGAGATTCTCAGATGGGGACTTCGGCCGAAGCTAGTCATATATGTAGATCCGCGCTTTCCTATGAATTGCTAGCCAGGTGACAAAGGAATGATTACAACATCAAACTCATCACCACACTCCAGTCGTCATACTAAAACATTGCTTTCGCGCTATTTTTTCTGCACGACCTATTGACATACTTACCTTACTTACTTACCTGTCATCAGAGAACCATATCTGTGAGTCATATGAGTTTATATTGACTTGACTATGGTGTCTATGGTATCATGGCCACCTCTTCTATCGACTTACCTAAACTAACAATTCCAGGAAACCACAATCTCGGACAATGCAACGGCGGTACCAAACCCAGTGTGGCAGTTGATTTTACAGAAGTTAGGGGGGTTAATTGGATAAGAAATCTATTCACATAAAAATATTTGATCGGACAGCCCAGCAGCTCTAAAAGCAATCATGTCCTTTGACTTTGAGTCTTAACTGCTTAAGACATGCTAAGAAATTCATTAAGTCCTCAAAAAACAAACGAAAGTGATTCTAGCAATTCTACCAAATATAGCGCTAAGATCTTGACTGACTTCCTATCTAGTCAGTGCTCTCTCAAATATCACCTCAAGAAAATTGGTATTACTTAATCGGACTATGCCTCGAGGACACTGAAAGCGCCGAACATATTCTATGTAAATGTCCCTCCATTGCTCGAACTAGGCTCAAACACTTAAACAAAGGCTTTACATTGCCTTTTAATGTTACCTCCTTCTCAAGACAAACAGTCCTAAGCTTCATTAATGAACTTCATTGCAGCAACAAGGCAAATTTACTCAACTCTTGTAAGGGGATAGGACAAAATATCGCGGTCCTCCTTAAAGCAACCATAAGCCCATCACCAAAAACTTTAAAATAATGAAAAGGACATACATACCCAATAGACAGTTCCCCTCATTTCGCTCTATATCACTACCTGTTGCGAATCACACAGGAAAAACTGGCCTTGAATCGACTAAGTATCTAGCGAGGATAGATCCTATTTAGGGTGCAGTCGAAAACTGGGATTTGACATCACAACATCTTCGCCTAAAACTAACTTAATCCACTAAATAAGTAAGTTCTGCCGTTTATATCCAAAATAGTTCACATCCTAATAGAAACGCTCACTGACTAAGCTTATGCTTCCGAAGTTAACCAGTCAGGCTAAATGTAATACAATTTAAATTTCATATGCAAAAAGCGTTTAATTTGTTACGAAACATAATCTGGTCAAAAAAAAAAAAATCCCTGGCAACGCCTCTTAAGGCATTCGTGCCAAGTTTTAAACATCCGTCGGAGTATTATTAAAACCGGTAGCCTTATTCCGTGCCACCACATACGACGGCGACTGGTTTTGGTTGTTTTAAACGCTTTTGAATGTCATCCCGAGTGCACAGAAGCTCCCTAAGTTTAAGACCAGTTGCCACCGTTCCCTGAGTACGTCGAAGAGGAACTCATCATTGCCAAATCGTCGACCACCAAAGTTGGCCACAAAAGGAAGTGCAGGCTGAAAAAACACTCCACTTGAATAAAAAAAAATATGCAATTTATGTAAAAAATTCATTTTATTTTAATTTTAAAAATATTTCCTTAAAAAAATAATTAACTTTATGAGATAAATTTGTCTTCCATTATCTTACAAAAAAAAAAATTCAATTCATTAAAACTAAAGTCATTGTCTTCCATTTTCTATAAACTTATACAATAAAGGTCCTTTACGTTTGTACAAATACAGATACGAAAAAAAAAATTACAAAATTTTTACATATTTACAAGAAAGTACTTTTACTAGTTTGACTAGAACGGCGGAAAACACTTCACTTCCGTTTTCGGTGGAACAAAAGGTACAACTTATCCAAAAAAAAAAAAAAAAACAACACTGGTGTAAACAAACACTAGACCAATGTCCATTGTTTACTGATCCTGCCACAGTGAGATGTAGTCTAGAATTTCCTCATCATCGGGAGTATCGTCTTGCACACCGAAACTGTCATAAGGCTCGAATTTCAACTGCAAATGTTCCGCGGACTGGTTGGTCGTTAAGTGCGTTGGGGTGTTCTCATAGTTTGCGGATTCAAAGGACATACTCGAGTGGAAGGACAACGTCGGTGAAGTGGCCGATTGCTGAGGGTATTGTTGCGCTGCCGTCGGTGAATGAAAACGTTCCGGGCTGGATGCATCGTAGTACAGCGTAGGTGGTGGCGATCCTGATGTAGAGCTTTGGCCAGTGTATGAACTATTACTGGACGTATCGCTGGTGTTCATGTCCTCGAGGAGTTCATGCAAACGACGAATATATTCCACAGCTATCTTGAGGGTGTCAACTTTGCTGATCTTTTTGCTGGGACCACGACCACCCTTGGAAATGTCGGAGATAATAGCCTGCGGGATGTGCTGGCGTAGTTTGGCGAAGCTGTTGTTCACTTGTTTGACACGATTGCGTTCGCGGGCGTTCCGTCTAGCCACGGAGACAGACTGTTCTCCGTAAGGCATATTCGCGTAGGTATATTTTTTCTTGTACTGCAAACTGATGCTCTGATGGTCATTCATCGAAGGAAGTGTATTGATGCTGTTCATGCCGAGGACCGTCGGATTTGTGGACCGTTTAGCTGATGGCGCTGGAGCGATCGGTTGATATTTTAATTTATTTTCCATGTGATTGATGTTATATGTGGTTGCCATGGTTTTTTTTTTTTTAGGAAATGTATCTAAACCACGTTCACTAATGTAGTATTTTTTTTTTCACTGCAATGTAACTAGCTTTACCGGTAAACTTTGTTTTAAACTGAAGCCGAACTCAACACTGCGACACCTTGCACGAGAATGAGTCCCTTCGTCCTAAACCTTTGCGTTTTGTACCTTCTTTCCATCCACTTGTGGCCGACGGACTCTCTTATTCTCTTGAAATACCTGGCTGCATACCGGTAAACAGGTAAATCAAAGAGTTTCTTTACATGTAGGGGAAGTTCGTTGCCGTAGAGATGATCGGATCAACCCCCACCACGACTAGAGGGGAAGAAGGCCTGTCTGTCGCTGCATACGTGTGCCCTCTGATAAGAATACGTATTTAATATTTCCCCACTGTCTGTCTGATCGGCAGAAGATTACCTGGAACGTGATGAAGCAGTCTGCACAACAAGAACACGGACTGGTCGACCCTAGTCGATCGGCTGTGAAACGCGTGCCGTAGCTGCACACACCACGAAGGGGATTATTTTTATGCAGATGTTTAAGTATCTCCGATATATGTATGTGTATGTGTTGTGTATCTATGTGAATCGCGTTTCTGTTGATATTTACCTGAGTTACATTCTTGGTTTTTCTCAATTTTATTGCATGAGATATTTTTACTTATTTCATGGAATTAGAGTCCCGGTGAACAGAACTGGATTTGAAATGCTCAGCGTATAGCCATGGTATTGTATTCCTCTTGCAGTTGGTAAAAAAGGATAGCGAAAGAAGTTTATGTGCTTAATTTGGCCAGGGGTGGGTTTTACAATTTGGCATATCCTCTGAACTTTCCTTGGAAATTCTATCACAGGAAACCGATATTAAAATCACTTTACTTAGCAAATTCTGCAGGACTCAGTACACTACCGAAAGTAATATTTGTTGAACTAATTAGCTGTAAAAATTAACTATTAGGATTATGTCATACGTGGCTATGACAGGTAGACAAAGGACAAATCAGTACGTAGTCGGAAAATCTCGCCTTCTGGGACCTAACCACGCAGCTAACAAGCAGTCAAGCTATTCCACTCAATCAAGTTACTTTATAGTAAGATGAATGAAGGAAAAGTGCCTTCTCAACTTATCCCCTATATGGAGTTCAGCCTCAAACTCGATTTCAAAAGCTCCTCTACAGAGAGCCAAGCAAATTGTGAGTTATAATATCCGTCATCCCAGAGAGGTCAAAAAATATTCGTAGGTACTGACTCTGGAATGTTCTTAGTGGAGCCACCAATAGCCCGGTTCACAAAACTACCCAAACACAGATTCCTTTCTATTCTACCAACAGACGTCTCGGTTCTAGTGCTCATCAGTTTTCTCGTGTATTAAGTTATTAAGTTATTTAGATTTTAACTAACCAACCTATCTAACCTTATCGCGTGAACCTGCTTCGTAACGTTGGCCTTCACTCTACAGCTTGTAGGGGGCAAAAAAGCCTAGAATTGAACTAAGGAAATACATACATATGTATGTGTCGAAGTTGAATTCAGGGCTTATTTCCATCCTTGATCGAGATATATGTACCTACTCGTACCACAGTTCTCCCCAAATTTTGAATAGCGGGCAACTCAGTGCATCAAAGTCTGAATCATCCCGTTTGCGTTGTTTGGTTAAGTTTTTGTTCAATTTCTCCCATTTGAGCCAAAACGATAAGGGGGAGGAGATATAAGTCGAATTAAATAAAAAAACAAAACCAAGAAAATAGTAGTTCAGATGTTTCCCCGACTGTCGGTCGTTCTCTGAACAATCGTCAAAAGTTCCTGGGGGAAAATATTCGGAGTTAAGTAATCGAATATTTTTTTGTTGAAAATAAATAAAAAAATATTTTTTTCAGATTTCTCCATGACAGTCGGTCGCTACCAGAAATCATTGAACAACGAGATATTAAACTTTCCCGGCGTTTTCCAGTTGCCTACAAGCTATTTTCACCCATATTGTTACATTTTCACGCACATTTGTTTGACTTGGTGAATTCACCCCTAAATCACAACAACAAATCGGTCAATTTCACCTTAAATCACAACAACAACTAGTAATTTGACGGGCGATGACAACCGATTTTTAAATTTATGGAAGGAGCTGGAAAGTATTTTGGGGCCGTTCACTAGATATTATGTACAAATATTCAAAATTGTTGTCTTAAATTTGAATTTCGTCGGTTGACCGAAAATATAAAAATCAAAATATTTATATGTTCTCACACAGTTTACTCTTTTGAAAAATAATGAACACAAAAACAAAAATATAACTACAATGCTATTCAGCCAATTGCGAACAGGTCAAAACAATTGTTATTGCAAATTAAAATATAAAATTCATTGAATTGTTTTGAAAAACGTATAATTGCTTTAATATATAGAAATTTCGCAAACAACAATTGCCAAAGATTGTGGATGAATTATAATAATAGGTTCTTTAAAAGGGTAAGGAGTATATCTATCTGCCTTTTAAAATTTGCATTAATGTTTAACTAAATTTCCGAAAAACTAAGGCCATATACTTACCTTTTATCTGATTATAGAAACGCAATAGTTGTTACATTTCGTTTACAATATAATACAATATTCGTTTTTATCGAGTTTAAGTTTCTGCGTTTATATCGCCATTCGAAAATATTTCATTTATTCTCAACTGATTGATAATTTGTCCCTTACTCGAAAAATCGTAAGAATTCGAACGTTAGATTCCTTATCTGACTCCTTTCCTTTACACAAGAGGAGAGAACAATTTTCGCTCAGTACAAAACTTATGACTTTTTGCCCCACAAATTTCTGTTGATATGTGGTGCACAATTTATCAAACTGATTTGAAATATTGTTCTTTTTTCAGATTTTAGTTATTTTGAAGTGTCTTTGCTGTAGACGTTTCAGAATAGCTAGAATTCTTTGTGTCAAACGTTCGTATTTTTACCTCTCTCTGAGAATTTACGATTTTTAGTGCAGAACGTAAGGGAACTGACCAAATCAATGAATAATAATTCAGTACGTTATGCACATACGCAAAATCAATGTCTAGAAAAGAACACAGGATTAGAATCAAGTCGGAAGAATAGTTATGAAACATGGACCCTTACAAAACCCATAAGACCATACTAAACAAAATATCAACGAGCTTAATTTTCGTACGTTTATTGAAATCCTCTACCTTTATCATGTTACTTAATTCAAAAAAAAAAAAACAAAAACTGTCATTGAAATGCTGATTTTTTTTTTTTCATTTCGAATTGATTTTCCAGAATTCTTTCCAATGAACAATATTTCTAGTAAATTTAAGTTGAATGCTTCCGTTTTATGTGAGCATATCCGTAAACGTACTCGCTTCCCCACTAACAAATTGTTGTTGCCAAGCATTGACAGTAACAATTTTTGTCAAAAAGTTATCAAAATTTATTGTTTCACCATAGCTTATAAGGGGTTACATTCAGCCAAATTCATTTTTGAGTGCTGACATCTATTGAGAGTAGTTTAGACAAGCCCCAAAGGTTTTTGCCAATGCTCACACGTATTCACAGACGAGAAGCAAATTACAACAAAAACAATGTAAACAAAAGGGTTGTTGCTGGCAAGAGGGACGAAAGTTTAATATCTCTTTACTCAATGATTTCTGGTCGCTACCTTAACAGACGTCAACACGTTCCTGGGGGAAAATGAAGGCCACCGTGGCGAAGCAGATATACGCGATTAGGTTAGATTTTTTAGCTAGATAGGTAGTTTAGTTAGCTAGGCTCATTTCCCCTCTGAGGGCTGTAGGGGGAAGGCCACCGTGGCGAAGCAGACACACGCGCTTAGGTTAGATTTTTTAGCTAGATAGGTAGTTTAGTTAGCTAGGCTCATTTCCCCCCTACGGGCTGTAGGGGAAAGGCCACCGTGGCGAAGCAGATATACGCGATTAGGTTAGATTGTTTTGCTAGATAGTTAGTTTAGTTAGCTAGGTTATTTCTTCTTCTTCTTCTCTTTCTTCTTCAGTAAGGTAGTTTAGCTAATTAGCTTTATCTCGGATGTAGTTAGATAGCAATTATTTGGATAGGTGTTGAGTGAGATAGTAGGTAGTCAGGTACTAGCTAGGATTAGGTGTGATTTTCTCCTGACGAACGGTTGTAAGAGGGACGACCCTTCAGGTTTCTCCCCATACTAACTGATGGAGATTTATCACTTGCAGGATAGTGCAGGGTTTAGTTTTGTTAGTTAGGTAGTTAAGTTAGTTTAGTTAGCTAGGCTTATTTCCTCCCTACGGGCTTTAGGGGGAAGGCCACCATGGCGAAGCAGATATACGCGATTGGGTTAGACTTTTTAGCTAGATAGGTAGTTTAGTTATCTAGCCTTATTTCTCCCCTACGAGCGAATCTAACTAAAAAATCTATCCTAATCGCGTGTATCCTTATTGTTTGCTGTATAATTAAATTATTAAAGATAAAACAGAAACCCTATATCTTCCCATTTTTCACTGTTCTCCGTCGACCCTTATTACCAACCGAAAGCATTCCCATCTGAATGGTTCTGACTCACCTTTCATTGACTGAAGATGTATCCAATTTCAAGTAAACTACCAACGAAGGTGCATACAAATATTTAGAATTCGCGTCACGTTAACCCTCATTCATTAGCGCCACCATATTTTACAGTGCTACGTTGCTGCACGCACAAGTGGGTATTCTATGTGCATTTGTATCTGGTGCAAGGAAAGGTGCAACGCATTAGAAGTGAGATGTTCGAGAGTCTCAAATGTATGCCATAGCAAGGGGTAGACTTGCAACAATCCCAGTAATTTATCTAATTAACCGATCAAAGAGACTCGCAGTTAGTGAATACTTTTCAATGGAATTTTGATTGGAGAATCTCTTAGATGGTTACGTTCCATTGTCAAATTAAGAAATCAACAAGTTTGGTTTGTTTCGGAATTTTGATTTCGGTTTGAAAGTCAGACACTTATTTCCGGTGGTAGACTGGACTTTTTTTTTACGAAGTTTTGCTTTTAAGTGCTCAGTCTGGTAGCCTTGATTGGTAGCAAAGAGGAGGTTTTACAATGACAAAGTCAAGGGGAAGGTGCTATGTGTTGAAGTACTGAACTGCATTGTAGAAGAAAGGAATACGTAACCATCTGCTCATGTGTCGTATAATTTGACTCATCCTTGTGGATCAGCTCTGAGTTTCTGACTTAAGATTATCCAAATGATGGTAGAGTCTGAATCTAACGTAATTAGAGACGTTGCACAAACTAGCCCACATCTCTCATATAGTCGCACCTACACAGAATCCAAGCAAAAGCTACTATAGACAAAAGGATTCATTGGCTCATCGCCACTCCACACATCAGTCATATACCTACCTATTGGACTACCCAAAAGGAGCAACAAACTGTAGGAACCTAGTTAGATATTAGGAATACGATACCCATATGCCGAACAACTGGTTTTGACTCTGGCAGTGTTCCTTCTCTTAGGCTTCAGCCATGACGATGTTTGCAATGAGTTGTTCTTGCATGGATCTCAGAGGGCTCGTAAGGCTCTCTTGCGCTTGATGGACAGAACGTCTTTTGACATCCTCTAGCAGTACTACTAATATTACAATTTTCTCACTTATCTTGAACAATAGCAGTCAGTCATCTGTTTTATCGCCGATTTACTTAATTGTTCAAAACTGCTCTTTCTGAAATAATTTTCAAGCCCTCAGCTGAAAATCCAAACTCCAGGACACAGCGCCATTCAAGGGAACGAATTGGCAAGAAAGGGTTTCGAACAGAACTTGACAATGGTCGTTGCCTCTGCTCTACCGTCCCTAGCCTTTGATAAATACAATATCAAGCAAATATTCACAAGACGTAACTAATGAGGTATGGAGCGCACTGCCATCTTGTCGTGTCTGCAGAAAGCTCAGGACAAAATTGGAAAATACGTCTCGGTAATACCACTTCATAGACCTGAGCGACTTGTCAGGAAAACTTTGGTGTGGTTCAAGGAGGCCGTATAACTATCCCGAAGCTACAAGCCTTATGCCTTTGTCTTTAGGTAAACCCACGACAGTGGCTCACAATAGATCGATTGGTGATCCGAGTGCAGGCTGCATATGGGGCTATCACATTCTACTTATCTAATAGCATAGCTGATATCCTCATCTGACCTAAACATCATTGGGATCCACAAAGAACTTGATTGGGCTAGGTTGCAAAGCCATGGAAAGTGTTTTCAAAAACGTTTGACTTATCACGCCCTGAGAGGGTGCCAATCAGTCTCCCGTCCTAATTGAACTAAAAAGTCGAATGGCATCAGCTATTATCAATATCTACGTCTTTCTTAAGTAAAGGAATTCAAAACTTCTCTTTCACATCTTAACGTGTTCCTTAACCAAACTGGCTTGTGTAGGTCTTCTTCTTGACTTCTACAGATGGGAGTATGCTTCATCTCTCAAGGTTTGCTTTAGATTGTATTTAACAAGAGCTAGGGGCGGTTCATGCCCTTGAATGCAGCTGTGTCTTGAACCTGAAACCCAAACGAGTGTGACGTCATGGTGTGCCGTGAGTGCTGCGAGTCCTTCACGGCGTCGTTTCATTAGTTTTGATTTGACGACTGAGCATGCTTTGGCGTTCATGGCGTCTTGACTGTCAATATAAATGTCGATCATCTTACTAGAGTGCAGTTTCGTCGAGAGTTCTCGTGCCGCTTCTGCGATTATTGCACCTTCCGCTTGGAAAACATTGCTGTGGTTTGGAGTCTCAGACGTCAGAGTTTTAGAAATCCGGAGATTGGGTTCAGACGACTATATGCCAAAGTCTACTCGTTTCTTAGTCATGAACTAACTCTTAACTTTGTCGCTCTGACTCACACGATACATAAAGACTTCTCACAACGATGAGCAGTTCAACCTTCTCTAACTCATTCTAAAAAGGATTCAAAAAATCGCTCTCCATTTGCAAAGTGTCAACTTAATCAATCACTTTGATTCCCCTTACTCCAAAGAAAGGGGTAAAAAATTGAATAAATAATCGATTCCCATCCAGGTGCAAAAATATCCTGCGGAAACGGATAGAATTGAAAATGAAAATATTTTCAATTCACCGAAAACCGTGATAATTTTCACTTCCACTGCGAAATTCTCCGAAAAAGAAATCCTTTTTTTCGTTTTGTTCACCAAACGATTAACACTTTCCATCACAGGCACACATGCACCGAACAACAATGAGGCAGGAGGCACCTCTTGACTAACCAAATATGTCCCTTTATGCTTGATGGCATATGGAAAAGGATAATCAGAGATGGCAAGCGGAGGCATCATTATTGATAGTGCCACTGTGCTGTGCTTGCTGGTGGTGCGAATACTACAATACTTTGGCAAACAAATGGAAATAATGCCATGGAATTCATCTCAAGTCAGAGTCCTTGTATCCTTTGGATTCAACTGAAAGGATGTGGGAATTTATCCTTTTTTTTGCTTTCCTCTCAGTCGGTTGGCTTTGTGTTTGCATCTGAAGTGTATTGCAATGGGCAGATGTAAGTTGGTCTGTGCCATTGCGATGCAGATACTTTTGTAGATTTTTCGTGATTTGGATAATCTAAAAGGTTTCCAATCGCATTTTACACAAAACTCTACAAGGACCCCATTAAATGGTCCCCCAATGGTTGAAAAACTAAACAAAAACAAAGAAAGAAACACACACACAGAGTTCAGGTAAAAGAATTCCTTTCTCATAGTAGTTACACCTGCCACGCGACTGAATTGCATCACGGCCGTGCATTTAATTAAAACCACACACACCCTCAGGTAGGGTAGGTTACTTTCATCTCTTCTCTTAGTCCCAGTTTCCCCCTCTTTGTTTGGTTCAGGCTTCCGGAACTTGACAAGGACTCCTCGTCTCTCTGTGTCGGCATATTTAATTTGTTTACGTCACAATTCACTGGGCATCTTGCCGTATACCCGTGGTGTGCGCACCTTTTTAACAAACCATATCATAGGAGAGGGGGGAACCACACTCCTGTTTATGTTTGTCCAGGGAGACCATTGGGTGCACTTGAAATACTGCGTGTGACACGTGTCCCATGCCACCGGTTTTTATTTACAGAATTTCTCATAGATTACCATGGCTACACTGAGTCATTATGATAACACTTTACCTCCGTGCATATGTGTGCTCACTGAGGTGAGGTAAGGTAATCAAGAAAAAATTTATTCATGTCCTGGTTGAAAATTTAAATGAAAATGCAGTTAATCGATGTAAATTGCTTCGAGTGAACGTGCCAAAAGGAGTTCGATGAGTTCGACCAATTTTGCAATTCTGACCGAACCCAAAGCAAACACGCATCCGAGAAAAGTGCAGAAATGTTTATGGCTTAATTTGATAGAGAGATGCTGGTAATTACTTTAATGACTCAATTTGAAGTTTAATCATTTGAACATGGTACACTGTTATGTGTGTACGGTGGAATAAGTTTTGAGAGAAGTAATTTAAAGATGCCAGGGATGGCATATGTACATATGGACGTACATACGTAGTCTTGGAGGTTCCTTGACATTGTTTAATTGCAGTGAAGTGACATCAGGTCCTTCTTCACTGATTTGGCTTTTTGGTCAGCTTTGTAGTTTTGTCTAAACGAAATTTGGCATCATATGTAAATGCATCTCTTTTTAGATACATATGTTCTAAAGAGTCTTTCAGCAAGAAGTGTCAGTTTGAATTTAACGCTATCGTCGAACTGTCAATATTCAACTGTCATTGTGATGACGTCTGCTATGCAAAAACTGGAAGGCTACTAAATACGGATCCCAACAGTTGAACAGGACTCTGTTCATAACGAGTGACAATTTGGACAGCGATTTTTATCTGGCGGGCGGTGTCATTGGGCCTTGTTAGAAAATGATGCCAAAATGTGATAATTTGTCTATCAAAAGAATGACTATTTGTAGGCAAAGCCAGAGGCATTATTTGACAAAAAATTCATAACATTGCTAGCCCCCATGTATGGATCCCAGACAAAGATAAAAAATCATAACTCTTCATAAAAATTTTGGGTTTTGTCTATTAACACCAAATAACACCTTCTGTTCGAATACCCTATACATATGTGTTCCAAATAGCTTGCAGTGATACTTAAGACCTACTTCAGAACTTTGGATCTGAGGATCACATAAACAGAAAGAGTCATGACATTACATACATTTTCGAAGCAACAAATTTCTGACCATGATTCGATCACTACCTTACACAAGAAAGGCAGCATGGATGCTGACCTTGTTCGTGCCATTGGACAATGCTCTATGCATTTGTACTGGGTCTTTTATTCGTGGCTTCAAGTTGGTAGCTCTGGCATTTGACACCTGCCAAACTGAGCTGTCATTAGAAGTGTCATAATATTAGTTGAATGTCCGCCATTTACGATAATGTATCGCTTAACAATCGAACAACGTGTAGAAATTATTAAACCTTAGAGCGGAAGCGTTACTGATGTCGTAAGGGGTGTGCATCAGCGTCATACACTCTCCGAATTAATCGATTTCCCGGCGTTCGCAGCCGTTGAACGTGTCGTACACCTCTCTATGGCGTATTTTGCATTTGAATTTGCATCTCCATCCTTATAAAGTTCAACTTACATAACAATTGAAGAGTGCTGACCCTTCACAACGCCGTAGATACCCTTCTTGGGTGTTGGAACAACAGACAATAAAGACTGATTTTTCGAACAATATGAGGCACATTTCTCACTCGGTGGGTATCTAAACAATCAAAATTGCCGCATATGGGGCTCAGAAAACCCAAAGGGGATCGAAAAGGTGCCATTGCATCTAGACAAAGTGACAGTTTGGTGTGCTCTATGGTCGAAAGGTGTCATTGGTCCGTATTTCTTTGAAGATGCCAATGGACGGAGTCAATTCATTTACAGTCAATTCGGGGCGATATGGTCGAATGATAACCAGTTTTTTTTTTGCTGCCGACAATTGAAGATCAAGACTTGGACGATATGTGGTTCTAACAAGCCACACAAAACGACCATCATGCATGAAAACGACGCAACGGATGCTTCGTGTCTTGTGAGGGCTTGGTCTTCGGAGGAATAAATATCGGTTCTTGATTGGAGGACTTACTCCCCAACATTAGAGGGATAATCTTTCAAAACAAAGCATGATGTCAGTAGTGCGTTTATGATCATTAAAACGGCAGGTAATATGTGTTTTACGGTTACTAAATTCCAATATGCTGTCCAGAAAGGACGAGCAACACTGACGAATCGGTCAAAATGTCAAATGATATTGACAGACATAACTTTTGGGTAGTTAAGGACGAAAAAGTAAAAAGTGGCTGGGTAAATTCTTGGGAGATGCGGATCCCAATATGTGATCAATGGTTTGTCATGGCGAAGTACAAGCAGATACATTGTTTCCAAGCAATAAATTCTTGGGAGATGCGGATCCCAATATGTGATCAATGGTTTGTCATGGCGAAGTACAAGCAGATACATTGTTTCCAAGCTCTCCACATCTGTATATCCAGCCACGCCCTCTTAAGAGGATTCACTACTGTCTCGAATAGTGTATAGATGATACATACTCCTCCTAGATGTGACCACTTTCCACATCCATAGATACAAGTACTTCACTCGAAAAAAAAAAACCATATCCAATCCCTACACAGTTCCGTCCGGAGTGTCACCACCTCATAACACTGATCCAGTGATTAAGTTCCAACTAAGTTGTCCTTTTGTGTGCTCTTGAGCTGTTTTTTTGTTCTTCTGCTGCAACTGTTGCTCCTGATATGCTCTGTCATCTCTGCAGCGAAACATCTTGATCTTCGGCTCATATTAGTTGCGCGCGCCACTTGCGACTTCATACCGTCTGTGTGCGCGGATAAAGCGAAGGCATTACGGATGAGCGCCTTTCATCCGGACCGACAGCGTTCCACACGCTCCTCGGGAGGAGGACGTTCGGTCTGCCAATTTCTTGTTTGTCGTTGTCTCACATCGTTTTGATTATGTTTTTCTTGTTTTCTCTTTTTCTCCTCTTTTTGTCCACCCTCCGTTCTCGCAATCGCATTCGTTATGGAATGTTAATGTTTTTATACGCACTGGCCGAAATTTAATTCGATTTGCAGTGAAACTGTGCGCTTGGCATTTGTGATCAGGCACTACCGCCAACACCGTACCGTGGTCCCTGGGAGCCCGGGACATTTTCTGCAAATTAATGTCCAAATATTGCGATAGTTTCGTATCGGGACTGCAGAGCGTGTTATTTACGCGATACCTTTCGCATGTGATCAGCTCTCGCAGATGACAGGCCACGCGGTCAGGTAGGACCTGTATAATTGCGATTTGGTACTTAGTGACAGTGAAACGAATGCGTCCGTCGCCGTGTTGTAACATTGTTGGCCCACGGGGAAGAGTGGATTTCATAAATTTGCCTGGGTTTGTCGTTTTGGTGTCAACATTTTAGGGCAACGCAATTATGCCTAATTAAGGGCAACTTTAAGTGTGGGGTTACCGCCTTTGGCTAGGGTCAACACCTACATCTACATGCATACATGCGGGATATAGTTGGGCTGAGGTTTGGAATTGTTTTTTGGCGCCTTTGGTAATTTATGGACCCTGTTTCGCAGTGTGGTGTGCAGAAAATTATATGGGAAGAGTTTGAGGCAATCCCGGTACAAAGAAGGTGTGAATTGCTTCCCAAGAAAACAAGAAACGTTTCGCACCTTTCTGATGATGGTGTTGGCATCACACAGCGCATGGTTAGAGGGGTGATTAATGGCATTTTAACTGGCTCTTCGATATTTTAATAGGAGTTGTTGTCTATAGCCGGCCTGGAGTTGTGTTTGGCTAACCTACGGTGGGATGGTTTTGCGAATCAGTGTGTTATTGATGGATAGCGTTGTTGTGCCGCAAAATTATCCTTAATTTGGAAGACGTGCTTGAAAGGCGAAATCAATCAGCAGGAGATTTTGACTTGAGTTGGCAAGGAATAGTGTGTGAGGAGAAAGTGTGGGTGCAGAGTTCTTGGAATTGGTTTCTGTCTTAGTTGAGGTGAAGGTATGAGTTTTGAAAACTAAACGACATGAAAATTTGGTAGTGGCCTATTGGTATCCCTTTCATGCTCGTCATGCTAACAGAGGGTTACGTTATAATTAGTTGAATTGTCTAGAAAGTCATATCCATATGAAACACTTGGTGGTATATTCGAATAATCGGTATGTAGCTCGCAACCATAAAAGAAATGACACTAAATTGCGTTTAAACTTAGGCATGCATGCGTACGCACTAGATAGTGACTGCGTCACTGTCACTGTCAACCACCGAGATACATACATATGTACACAAATATATTTGACCATACTTAGGCAATCTTTTGCTACCAATGGTTATCCCGAAGACAACATTTTGATGGCAATACTTTGGTCTACCAAACTGACTAAATATCCGATGACGCAAATTGATATTTCTTGCTCAAAGCTATACCGAGGGATCTCTGTGGATGCCGTGGCTTTAGTAGTTAGTGCGTTGGGCTAAGAAACAAGGGTTCTAAAACGGTCCCACCTCTCGCGAGCGTCTGACATGAGAAAACTTCTCAAAATAACAAATTGCCTTTGGATACGGCATTAAAGAGTAGGCCTCTTCATTCGTGTACAGCCATGCACAACACAAATGGTTGTGAGAACCTAGGCCCTGGGTCCCATTTTTTAATACCACAGGGTCTAGTAATAAACACAAATGGTAAGTAAAACCAGGCTATCATGGTCTGGACTTAAAGTCAAAGTAAAGGGTCCATACTTGGCAAGGACTGTAGGTAAGATAACATAAAAGCATCTATTAATCAAAAAAAAACTAAATTTTTATTTTATTAAAGTATTTGAAAGTAGATCTTAATGACCGGCTAGCATGGAAACTTTTACTGACGAAGACCATCAACTCCATTTTTAACCTGCTTTAGATTAATTAACATTGTAGCTCCAACAATTAATATCTTATCATCTCTACAGTGATTAAATTGGAATATACCTAAACAAGAATTGTTTATAAAATCCTATTTAAGTGCTGCATATAAAGTTTTGTTTAATTTCTACACAATTTGGTTTTAAGCCCGTCACGATCCTCGTCTTAGGTTGCACCTTTTTAGAATCCCATTCATCTGCTGACTAGCTCCAATCGATGCACTATACGCAAGAATCAAACTTAGAACATATTTAGTCTTGGTGAGGAAATATACGTCTCAAAATGTTAACTTCTTTTAGGATAAAATATTTTGAACTTCTAAGCTCAAATGGCTTTAAATGTTCAATAATTGCTTATTTTCGAATCCATGCTGATGCCACGAATGCCATTAAACTTTTGGACTTCATAAACAAAATCTGGTAAAATACCAGAACGCTTTAGTACTTTACCGAGGCCACCTTTGTAGCAGCCTTTAAATTTTCAAAGTTGGATTACATATAATCGACTCGTATCCATGTCTAGTGTAATCATAATGATTTGAGATAGCAAACTCCATCTTCGTTCAGTCATCGACTGAATCAGTCACTTCTATTAATCTTAGGCTCCAATTGAGCTAGTCACCCTACCTAGCCCATATCATTTGCATAACAGTGCCAAGGATTCGACTGAATCAGTCACTCCCAGTACGTGCTTATACACTATTCCCGGTTCACCCGATAGTTGATTGAGTCAATCACCCTACTCAGTCACTTTAGGCACAAAAGATCTCACTACTCTTGAGATACATAGGTATAGGTTGGCAGGGTATATGGTGATTCTTCTGGTCTATCAAATATTTGGTATCATAATGGAGCTTCTCTTGGACTAAGTTTAATAAAACCGAAGTAATAGGGGCTGTGTATCTAGAGTCAATCTAGACTAGACAGTCATACATTTATAATGAATTAGAAGAACCGCTTGGTTCATGTTGAGTTTATTGTCTGAGCCATAACACACTCGCATCTAATTTGACAACTATCAAGGAACTATCTTCGAAACTCTCTCTTGAACTCAGTATCCTACTTCTTTCAAAAATTCTAAAGTAGTAGAAAATTTGTCAAAGATTTTAATGTCAATCCTAATCTGAGACCTTTTTAAAGTCAAAAATAGGACTTTCTATCTGTAGATCAGTTCAACGATCAACTTATTTCCCATAAGTGGAGTGTGCTTCGTATGAAGCCCTCTACAGCACTGAATACCTCGGCACTGTCGCAGTGGTCTAGGAAAAAAGTTTGTCATGCATCCATCCTTCAAAATTTTGAAAGTCGATTCACTTGTATACCGACGTACGGTTCAAAAATGAATGACAGGGCAGCTGAAGGTGTTTCCTTTGATAGATAAAATCTCAATCTTTCCTTTCGTCTTCCTAATCATTATAGCGTGTTCCTGAAGGAATTAATTGGCTCAGGAAAAACGTGATACAGATATTAACATCTTTTTGGATAGCCAAGCAACTATCAAACCCTTGAAATCTTTCTCTAATATTTCGAAGATACAGTCCTTCCTCTCTTTTAGGAGGATCAGTGCCATTGTTGGGTGCAAGGGCAAAAGGACATTCTAAGGAATTGTTAGCCCAATAAACTCGCTAGATATTGAAATTTCTGTACCTGGTAAAGTTACCTTACATATTCCAATTGCTACATGGAAACATAAATTAAAAGTGAATCTCTGGAGACAAAATGAATTTGGCCTAAACTAGGTCAAAGATTTTGGTCTCTACGAGTATTAGGAGACTGCATATCAGCACTATAGTTGGTGTCATCAGTGGGCATTGTCTATAGGAAAACAAAGATAGAAAGCAGGAGCAATGTATCTTCTACCTTCTCTGGTCGATTTCACAGAAGAAAACTTCACTTGAGAGGTTCCTTCTTAAACGATCTTGATGATCTTACTAGCTCCGAAATTCTATAACGATTCATTAGAAGCTCAAACTGGTGTCACTAGTAGGTATGAAGTCTAATATGATCCTCATGGTATAAGGATGGACCTATTAATGGTCTAAGTGTATGAGTAGATCAATTATTTGCCATATACCTAGATGGTCAACGACTGATGCTAATAGGAAGTAACAACTCTCTACAAGTCTGCTCTTACGACTGCTAATGAACCAAAACGTCCGCCGTATTTATTCTAAAAGCGTTACCAAACTTTCCAGCAGGTGGTCCACGTGCATTGACCACTGCCCCTCCATCAAGTTACATAATAGCGAAGGCGTGCTTACAAACCTTCAAGCCCGGCTCAATTACCACGCGTGTCTCACCGTCGTCTGCCCTGTTGACACAAGTTATGCCCCCTAGGGTGGGGACTCCTTAAGAATATTTATGAATTTAAAGTTTTTCCATTAGCCGCCTGCTCTAGGGCAAAATTCCTCCATTACTATGTTAATTTAAATTATTAATCTGCAGTTTAATTTCATTACCCGACTCCAAGGAGATTTTCAATGCACAGTCCCGAGCCAGAGCCGTCCCGAAAATGATTTCCCACGATTAAGTCTGCCGACTGTTGTAACCTGGCCCAAAACACCTTTCTCCAAATGTACATCATCTTTTGCCGACAGATTCGACGAACCGCACTCGACCGCTCCATTTAGTGTTGGCCGGAACGTACGTCAAAATGTCGCCTCCAGGCTAAATGCAATTAAACAAATTACGACCAGTCCACCCCTATATGGAGGCCACTGGAGTGTGTACACACTGCCTGGAGTGTGTAAAATAAATATCTTTTGGCTACTAACACTCTCCCGTGGCACCATTTTTCATTTTTGCATTCGGCGAATACAACACGCGAACATCCTGGACGAGCACACAATCATAAAAAGCGCTTCGCTCCTCTAACTGTTTACTGGCGGTTTTTGAGTTATTTAATTGTTACGCAAACGACTTAATTGCAAATCACAGAATCCTGGAATTTTATATTCCTCCTGGGGAGGCGAAATTTCATTTGTTCATGCCCCGGGCTTCGATGTCGGTTGCTTTTATTATGACACCTCGGCGAGCTGTCCGACAGGCGTAAGATGCTGGGAACATACCTCTACCTTGCATGGGTTTTGTTTCTCTTTTTTTTTTTTTTTGGGGGGAAATGTTTTTACTTCCAGTAAATTAGCGGCTTGCAAGGACTGCAACCTAATTCTTTTCTGCTTTCCTGTCTGCGCTAACGACCGGCAGAGTTTTTATTGATATAATAAATTTTCATTTATTCGATAGGTATCGAGGTTCGATGGCAAATAAGATGTTTAGATGGAGTTATACAAGGTTGTCGTTGACATAACAGGGCTTGTGTTGAGGTAGAAAGGACGATTTATGTAAAGCCATTCAACGGCTCCATAAACAAATTAGGGCCTAAACAAGGGTGTGATTGATAGAGATTCGCATGTGCATGCCTACATAAGTAGTTGCATAGAAAGTGAAGGTATTTAGGATGTACCTAGACCCAGAGACAACTGCTGTGAAGAAGGATATGTTTCAAAGTGTTTCCTTCGGATCAAAGGATGTACAAAATCTTGCTTATTTCTTTCCAAAAAGTTAATGATGTACTGCCCATTATACCTAAATAACGATACACGGGATACGTTAGCTAAGGTACAACGAACGGATGACATTGTCCCTACTGGTACTTTGCGCACTATGCCTATGGCTCCTCTTGCGACCTTTCGGCATCTTTCACCACTTGACCTACAAATTAAACTAGAGACGGGTAATACGAGTATTGTAGGACTGGCGCATTGCTCCATTCTAATAGAATCACTTACCGACATCCTTGATGAAACGGATGACATTTCTCGGTACCCTGGACCTACGCCATGCAGAGTGATACCGAAAGGAAGGATTGGCAGATCAAAGCTGTCTCTACAGGAAATGAGACTGCAATCTAGACGAACGGTTCCAAAACCAATGGGGGACTAGTTTAGGTATATGTTCTAGAGATAGAGAGTTGCAAGTAGCACAGAGACTTTAGCACACATGGCAGTATATTATAAGCAGAGTTTCTAGCTAAGCAGGATACTCTTAAGGCACTAGAATCCAACAAGACAGGAATTGCAGTACAATGGGTGGGATAGAATGTACACAGCACCGTGTTAGATGATGGAAACCTGGACAAAGGCCCGTCGAACTGGTCAAAATATGATAAGAGTTTCTAGTTTCTACAAAGTAATACAGTGAGAGGTATACATGGATTTGTGTGGCTAAGATGGTTATTCTAGTGAGGTTCATCAACATGGTTGACTTGAAATGGTCCAACTTAGAAGCGCATAGGATGTCTGATGCCATGTGGCCAATGTTAGAAGAAAATAGGGGAAAATCTAAGAATTCTCTCTGAGGATTTTCAAATACGGATGACATCACTCATTCACTTTGTGAATATCAGGCCTTAGCTCGGAATATACTTTAAACTCCTGGTAAAGATTTTCCTTAACAATTTGTAGGACAATTCTTCGATGTTTTGGAAGCAGTATCTTTACAAGAATTTCTTTTCTTATTTGGCAAAGGTTTGGGGTTGAATTGGTTCAGGTCAAGTGTCACACATTTCTTAGCCAGTTCATCAGTCCTTGCATTTCCTAGTTATATATTTATGTTCAGGGATCTACCAAAGTTTGATCTTAGGCTGTGTTCCAAAAATCTTAAGCTCTTCTTGAGAACACTTCACAAGATGATATCCTCACGCCTAATCGCAGTCCCAACGGCAGCTATTGTCACTGCTAGAACTCTCCTCGGAAAACGGTGCGGTAGTTTAACTGATTTAGATATATAGAGTGCGTCAGAAAATATACCTTCTTCACCAATATCCAAGGCCTTGTAAGGCGTACTACTTACTTAACTTATGGGCTTTCAATCGGTGAAGAGTTTCTACATCAGATACAATCTGCTCTTTTGGATCCTGATCGCCATGCGTCGAGACCAATCGCTGGATTTGGGATCAGATGGCAAATAAGTAAAGTCCGTTCTCAAATAATGTCTGTCTCTGTGCAAAGACATGATCACCTCTAAGACTTCTTCGTGAGTAGTTTGTCCGGCACTCGATTTCATTGCGAAAAAAATAGACCTTACCTTCAGAGCATATGCCCTGAAGTACTGTCAGTTTTTGGGCCATAAACTCTTACAGAATCAAAAAAAAAAAATAAAAATAAATACTTGACGCTACAGGTCGATGGGATCCAGGGCCTAGCTTCTCACAACCATTCGTGTTGTGCGTGCTATATTCTTTACACGAATGGAAGGTAGTGTCCGAAGGGCAATTTGTTTTTTGACAATCTTTCTCAGGACAGTTGTACTCTCGGATGTTTGTTAGCCTTGATCGTCAATGGCATTTCTAGAAGCCTAATTGAACCAATTGCATTTGTTTCTTACCTTATTCCTTCCTGTCCAAAATACGCACTTGTCTTCAGTTTGATGAGATGGATCAGTCTAAATAGCGTCTAGCTTTAGGTTAAACGATACCAAATTCAATCCAGTGTAGCCGAAGATATAGCAACATCAAGGTAGGTCTTGCGTTGCCAAAACCTCCTGGTAGATCCAGCTTTTCGCATTGAACTATACCCAGCACGTGTGTGGTCCAATGCATCATTAAATATAGACTATGAGGACCTAAACCCAAACTGTACATAACAATTAATAGGTAACTACACCAATATATCATTATAATTCAACCTCGACACAAAAAACCAAAAGTATCTATACACTAGCATCCATATATCTCTTTACAAACCTCAATTGCGGATGACTTCGATCATCGATTATCATCTGCCAATTAATTTCCACATAAATCTTGTATCCGTTTAAACGTAATTGGGCCACCAAAATATCAGCAATGGCTTGGATTAATCCGTTCACTGAAAAGGCCTAAATCACTCAATTACTTTGGCTAAATGAAACCACCAAGGATGCCAGTTTTACCCTCGCATAATTCAATCAAGTAGCGCATGGGAGCGTTTCGTGTTTTTTTTTTTTTTTTTTTTTGTGGGCTCAGAGTATTGTTTTTAAAAGCCCAACTGCAGAACACGGGGGTTTGGGGGGTATGTCTACCTACACGTTGACGATTTGCCGATTCGGGCGATAAGTGAATTTATTGATTCGTCTTGTTTGTATAATTGACCGATCAGTTGAATTTTGCTTTTTCGTAGTAAGCTTCACTCCTGCCAAGTGAGAGATTAACTGCTGTAGGGGACAAAGAGCAGAGTCCTGTGAGTCTTACTTTAGACAGTCAAGCCCCTTATCGGGCTTAATCGGACATATAATTTGCTAATTTAATGCGCATCCTGACTGAGCATTTCGGCTTAAATCGTTTTTTCGTTACCATTTTGTGTGCGACCCCGTGTCATGTTAAACAAGGTATTTATTTTGGACATTTCAATTTCCTGGGGACTTTGAAGAAATGGAATTGATTTTACGGGAAGGGATTAGGGAGATGCATACGAAAGTGTGTGGTCTACATAGGTAGTTATACATACTCAATGCCATAGTCGAGGATTTTTGTGTACATTTTCGAATGACTTGAAGGACTTGAAGGACTAGGAAGTGGATGTTCCAAGAATAGTAAAGGAAACATCCTGCGATGCAAGAATGTAAGTACGCTTATTGCTCTCTAGGCGCATGGATGGTAAAACGTGTTGCCTGCTTCCAGTGATGCTTGGCTATACCGTATGTAACTACTGTTTTTTAGATGAATTATCGTTTCTATTTATAGAACCGCAAAATATTAAAATGAGACTACAATTCCTTGCAGGCATTACCCATATGCAATAAAGTTATTAAACAAGACACCTTAAAAATGGTTTTTCAATAGGAACATAACAATTTTGGATTTTCAAACGAACGAAATCTTATACTTTTTTTTTGAATCGGTTAATGTCAGAGTATCAATCAAAATTTACATTTTGAACTTTGAAAAATTTATGAACGAAAAACTTTTATAAATTATGTAGAATTGCTTCTGAGTCGGTGGTCGCAACTTCAAGAGCCTTTATTCCAATTTTCGCTCGTAGTTATTGTCTTACAGACAGACTGTGTGTCCTATACTGGATAAATTTGAGTCAAAATATTCACTATTGAAAGTTCCTGTCCCAGTGAGATAAGGCACCGGTTGAACTACCGAAAATATGGCAACCGTAAGAATTTCAGTTTAAAATGAGCCAACTCAGTGGATTTCATGCCATTCACAAGAATTGGGAATTTCTTGGACCATATTATGCCAAATGTTGGGTAATGATCTCGACTTACATTCTTTCCAGATTAAATTACCTGATGAACTGATGAACTGAAGCCTCTTGTTCATTTGAAACCCAGAAACGTCTCCGATTCTTGTGAGCCGTATCTTGTCGTCGATGAAAATGGTTGCCATATTATGGTCAATCTAGTTCGCTATTGTGCCATATTGGAGGACTATTCTAAGCCAGAATTGGATGAACTTGATATCAGTGATAAACAATTCCAACAAAATGATGCCTCATGTCACAGAGCTAGTGGAACAAGTGATCAATTGAAGAAGAGATCGCGCGAGATCTCGAGAATTGGTCCGGGAACATCGATCGGTGGAAACGTGCTCTCGGTAGTTACACACATAAGCAAAATTGAAATCCATACTTAAATTCAATAAATGTTCTATAATTGGAATAAATTTCAGCCTGATATATCAATTATTCTGTGTTTTATTAGCATACCAAATTGTTATGTCCTTATTGAAAACTGCCTTAAAAAACATTGAATGCTATTAAGTTGTTGTAAAACTGGTTAAGAAGGTATCCCTGGCAAAGGTAAGTTTTATTTTGGTAAGTAAGGGCCTATATTTTTCTTTCAACTAAGATTAAGACTAAAAATAATTAAAAAAAAAAAAATATCTTCTACGTTTTGGGAACGGTAGTGCCTACTAAATGACTTATTTTGTGACTTTTACTGCAAAGGCCTCAGCACGGAGCCTTTAGGAACACCGTAGCATGAAAAACTGTGAAATAAAATTCCAATTTAAATTTATTTGAACTAATTTATTGTAACCAGATCGCTCCGAATGCTTATAAGTCCGATGAGGAAGTGTCCCAGAATCACTATCTCCTGACTAACTCGATGCGATTGTCCTAGGACTAGTAAAATTAAGAATGTATGTAACGTCTTCCTAATAGGCTTAGCTAAATTCATCTGTGTTGATCTAAATTAGCGTTACTTTGAATCTACAATCGACGACTGAAGTCTCAAGACATCCTCATACTCAAACTTGTCTTTGTACTCTGTGACGAAAAAATGTTCCTTGTCCAACTGAGTGAGAGGTTCTTGAATAGCTTTACAGCACTAAAGTTATGGAATGCTCTGAAAGTATGCCCCTTGAGTTTAAGACTCCTTCGATATCTGCCAGGGCTATCGTCAACTCTTTAAACGTCAACAATGTCCTGCCCAATATCCTTTGCAAAAGCGTCTAAACTGACCTGACCTGAGTCGCGCGAGGAGTAAGAAAACTGGACTCCATCATGTTGTCTGTAAGTTGCTCCAAGAGCTTGGACTTGTATCTTCTGATATGGACACAATTCTTGACGATCCGCTTCGGTATATTTCTTCTTCCAGTTATCCAGAACCGATCTCTCATGAAGTTGAACAAAGCCTGGAAATTCGGTTAGATACAGTTGCAGAACATATGAACCTCTCCACAAAGGCGTCACCTTTGAACACGGCTTACGAATCTTTGCGTTGATGTACATAGTTCCTTAACCACCCGATCCTGTTCTGAACTACATTTGCAAAACCCTTGTAGGAAGAACAATTCTACTCGTTTTCCGTTCTAATAATAGATCTCTTTAATCGATTTCGAACAGATTTGAGTTGTTTGTCCAGTCTATGCACCTCTTCCTCAGGAAATCAGGTCCCACAAACCAAGGTGAGCGTTCCAGATCCTACATAGTGATTCCTCTCGAAATAAGATCTCCAGGATTTTGTTCGGACCTTCGGTAGGTAGGTAGAATGGGGTGACCACATGTGCGGGCAACACTCGGAGCACTGGTGGATCCATTGTAAGCCCCTGTCGTGGGTTTATCCTTAAAAGTATGTCTCCAACAGACATCTGTGCTACACCCAAAATATTTGCTCTAAACATCTAAAGTTTGGCCACCCTATGAGTTCGACATAGCTCTCACCTCGGTAGTGACAATGTTTTGGTAGGTGCGTCTTTGCATTTTCCAGCAATAAAGTGGACAGAGACAGTGCCAATCCTCATTTTCTCATCCGTCCTTGGTCGACACGTCAACAAACATCGCAGTACTGTTCTCCTACTAGATGTCCCGCATTCCCAATATTTAATGAGTTCTAGGCGTAATGGCATAGTTTTACCTTACATACTGACAAACAGGTTACATTTCGAACCGTCTTATACAAGACAGGACTATTCCGAGTTGGAAGTCTTGGTTATCTCTCGATTCCCCTACACAGTCACATTCATTAGAGAAAGAAAAAAAACTGAGCTCCATGCTCGTCGGCAGGTTTGTCTAGATCCTACAGCGATAAACTTCCGGTCCACTCAAAGGATTCGATGATGCCCAGGACTATGCCTTCCTCATATGGTATATTCGTCATAAAAACAGCAAGCAAGCCATTAAATTCATAAAACCGACATCCGGACGCGAGAAGGAAATAAAACGCTCTGTGTCCTTTTTTGCATTTCGTTTTCTTTGCGGTACGAGCTCTTGCAATGCCACATGTTACCTAGCGCACAACATCAATGTCATGTCCTTTTATTTTTTGTTGTTTCCTTCAGTCTACCGGACATATACATACCAACACCATTGTGCCTGTCATTGTAAAACTGGCGATCAAAATTATGATACACTTTTGTTCTCGTCGACATACAATACTCACACCAGACAATAGTGTACATTTCCTGCGAGCTCCTGAACGGACATCCCAAGTGGTTTGAGAAAAAGACGCCGCCGCCGTGCCGTCTATGTGCCTGCATCTTTGCCCGAATAAAGGACACGCGATAGAACAGCCCAGAAAAGGACAAACCCAAACTCTTTAAAAAATAATTTAAAAGAAATCAAAGATTGTTTTTGCACTTTGAAGAGATTCGGCACGGCCGGTCGTGTCGGTCGTTTGCAAATGGCCGCATGTCCTTTTGTTGATATGAAAAAAGGTTTGTCTACAAGAAACATTATCACCTTGATACGAAGCGTATTACACCTGGCTACTCTCTGACCAAAAGGTCACAGGTTTTGCTCGCTTTAAACGGCAATTAGATCGAAATCGTTCGGAATGCTAGACAATGGGTTTGCGGCTATTGACGCTTTGCCAGCCCTGGGGCGTGTGCCAAATCGATTTTGAAAACTTCACAGTTCAAATGAACCAAAGTAGTGAAACATTCGACACTATGCTATTGCGTGAGGTCCTCCTTTGGAACCAGTTCCAAGCTTAGCTTCCATTACAAAGACATTGCACACAATCGCCCGATTTATCTGAAGTACTTTTCAATTAAGGATCATTTATGGTAGCGGGTAACTTTAATGGCTGGCCCAGGGGTTATGAAGATCATCATTAATCGTAATGCTTATGTGCGTGTGGTCGCAATTGGAGATTTTTATCAACGAAAGGATGCACATCTTGTGTACTCTCATGTGCGTTGACACATTACATTCACATGATGCTAACTCTATCTGCGGAAGCAATCTGTGGCAGTGTATAAATTAAGGAGGCTTATCGTATGGTTATGTAAGAAAATTCTGAATAACAACGACTAGGCTGGGGGCAGTTTTGAAATTTATTTAACGTGTGTAGCAGCCATCCCTCATTATTGTGATTAATATTTCGTAAGGACATTATTCAATCCGGGTTTGGCGTGCTTAAGACGGCTTTGAGTTATGAATTGCTGTGGGTTTGCATTTAAATATTTTAAGGATACTTAAGCCTTGTCTTTAATGCAAATTATAAAATTACGGTGTACACCGCAGAAGTGATGGAGTTTATCTACAACTTCTTGAGACCAGCAACTATAAGAACATCCTGAGGCTTATGGAAGTGCTATTCGAATGCTAAAGGAGTGTCATACTACATGGACTAGACACAAGGAATGTAAAAGACGAGCATCTGCCCTTGTCATGTCCGAAGAAGACTTGCGTATCCTAGTATTACCGAAAATCAAGTTAAAAATGTCGGAATCATCTGATTTTGGAGAACGATCTCGTTTGGAGTACTTTCATATGTAACAATTCGATGCCCGAAAAGACAAGAAGACACTATCAGATTCGTCAATTACAGAATTCTGGCTAGCATCGCATTCGTCATACTTTTCAGATCAGATCTTATTTAGAATTTAGGTAAAAGAATTTTACAGAGCCTTGAGTACTTGTCGGATTCCTGGAAAATTCATCGATCCACATGATGACGATTGAGTATGCTCGCTCTTGAGGACTATCATCAGTTCGGCCGAGAGTAGTTATTAAGATATAGTTCGCTAAAATGGATTTAGTGCAGCCACGAACTATAGAATGGATAGCCCTGATAGTTTTAAATTCAAGATATATTTGTAGAATATTATGTCTTTAGAGGAGGATATTCATCGATGGATAGGTTAGGTTAGGTTAGGTATGTGGGTCGGCGACTAGAACACATACCTAATCGATGGATAACTGTGGCTATGTATGTTGAATGAAGGTAGGTATGTGACTGCACCTTCGAGAGTGCTCAAGATGGATCTACGTGTGTCCCGGTGTGAGGTACCTGAAAATAATGAACAAAACATTTAATCCAACAATTAGTTTATGGTGAACAAACCCTTTTTGTGATTGAAATGTATTTGCTAGTTCGCTGAGGCCATTGGAAAAAATTCTACCGGGGGTTCTGAGGTTCAGTTGTTGCATTCGGAGGGAAAATTTGTCGTGTCCTCCTCTATCTCTTTATCGACGCAGCGATACTTTTTAAGATAGACCAGAAGGATGTCTATGACAGTCGGATTATTGCTGATTTTGTTGAATTGGCCCCAGGTTTCGTGGAGATGCGGCATGAGGTGAGTATACTCTACATTGTTGTGGCAATGTTACCATGGTCCAAGGTAATTTTGGACATGAGAAGACTTTTGGGCCTTGGGACAAAGTAGTCTGCTTATAGATCATGTGATTCTGAGCCCTTCCTGAGCCGTTTTATTTTCGTGAAGCCCATATGTCCTGGAATCCATCAAATCATTATGCAGTGCTCCGACCTGAAGGATATGAATTGCCCTTTATATCTCTTGATCAGTTTTGATTTGGTTATTATGAAAGTGATGACTTTGATAGCTGCTTGGGTGTCTATATTTGTATTCCTGTTCGAACTGAATAGGTCCTGACAACACATCTGCTTGGTTGGGAAGTTGTGTGGACCTGGTGATCCACGGAGGAGAATATAAAGGCGGAGCTAATAAACTTACAATTTGTTTAGCTCACTTTAGAGAAAAATTTGGAGGCAACCGATTTGGGTGCTTTTTTACAGCCATACGTTTCGGAGGGATAGGTCACTTTTTGCCTCTTCTTTTGTTAAGGTAGTTAGTCTTAAAGCAATAGAATACATTCTGTTCTGTTCAACTTCTTTAAGTACCTACTACCTACCTTCCATGCTATCACCGGAGGAATCTAACGAGCTAAAGATGAGCAGTCGTTTTAATTTAATGAGAAATTTGCTAATTTTAAAAACTGCTGTGCAAAATAATAGGCGCACTTGTTCCTGCAAACATGTCCTTTCTCTGTTAAATTTTAAACGCTCTTCAAATGATTTAATTTTTTACTATTTTTTGTTGAGCTGTGTAGTAACGCTTAAAATACGAGACAGTTTTTTGATTGTAAGTATAAAAAGAGCTCAAGAGCTTCATTTTTCAATAAAATTGTTAATAGTTTTTAAAGCAAAATGGACCGAAATAAGCATTTCTCGGCAGTACTGCGGGACATTATAAAGACGCTAAGATATGAAGGAAATTCATTAAGAGTTATCGCCAAAAATATGTCGTGCTCTATTGGAATAGTAAAGAATACTTTGAAACACCAAGATTCTGCAGAAATTCGCGGTCAGAAACGCAAAACGTCCTTTAAAACTGACCTGCTACTAGTAAGGTGTGCGAAAAAGATCCATTTATAACATCCATCGCGATCAAAACCGAGCTAAATCTTACCACTGATACATCAGCTATTAGAAGAAGGTTAATAGAACACAATTTGAAAGCTTACCATCTTAAAAAGTGCCCTCTTCTATAAACCAAAAACATTAGGGATGGAATTCACTTTGCAACAACCAATTTAAATAGATCAACTGAGAAATGGCGTAACATACTGTGGTCTGACGTGACCAAAATTAATTTATTTGGACCAGATACCAAAAAAAAAGTACGTAAGAAGGCAGCCTTTAAGAATTCAACAAGAATTCGATCCCAGATTTACAATACGGATGACAGATTTACAGATTTACGGATGTTTTTCATATTATGGTGTTGGTCGAGTTTACTGCATCCAAGATGTTTTAACGAAAGATAAATACGTTGAGGTCTTGGAAACAGTAATGTATCCATTTGCAGACGATAACTTACAGTTCCTTTGGCAGTTTCAACAGGATAATGATCGAAAATATACTGCCAAAGTGACGAAAAAGTGGTTTGCGGATAGAAATGTACGAGTCCTTCAATGGCCAGCACAGTCCCCAGACCTTAATCCCATAAAAAATTTTTAGGAGCATGTTAAAAGAGAGCTAAGTAAGACGTCTAAACCAAAAAACAGAAACTAACTTTGGCAAATTTAAAAAAAAATTGGTATGAAATACCTAATCCACTCTGTCAAAAACAGGTGGATTCAATGCCCCGTAGATGCACTGCCGTAATTAAAAACAAAGGCAGTACTACCAAATATTAACAGGCACATCGGTACCAACTAATAGTAATTTACTTAATTTTTTATTTTTATTTTTTGTATACAAATTTTCATTTTTAGTTAAATGTGCTTATTTTTTTGCGCAGCTGAAAACCTAAAAGTGTTTTGTTTTTTAATTTTTTAAAAAACAGTTTTTAGTGAATTCGGTCTTTATGTTTTGTGTTCTATAGTACGATTAATTTAGAGCAGAAATAAATTATTTTTTGACGATTTACTCGTCGCTTTACTTTTAATTTTCGGAAATAATTTATCTGACATGCCTGTGCTTATTATTTTGCACAGCAGTGTATATCAAAAATGTAAGATTCTAGAAATACGTTTTTAAGAATTATTTTGTTGTCCTACACACAGGACGTTTCTGAGTGAATATTTATCCTACTTACGTTATCCTACTGCTTTCGTGATGCTGATTTAGTTCCGACTTTCCTTTCCTAGGAAATAAAAGATCCTCATAATGTTAGAAGCTAAACTTCGTAGGATTCAACTAAAGTTAAATAGTTGATAACTCTCAAAACCATGCACCAGTTGCATCCTCCGTCAGTTCAATTGGACACACACTACGTAGCAGAGAATTACATTCAAGAAAGGAGGGCAAAGAATCCATCAGTTAACCTACCAATGTCAGAGTATCGTGTTTCATTTTTCGCCCAACAATACATCCATTTACAAGTCTTAACCTTTAGAAATGAACGAGAGGACTTCTTCAACAAATTTTAGTTCCAAAGTCTTTAAACTGAAAGTCATTATTATTTAAGTCATCGAATGTCCTTTGTATAGTCTTAAGGATAGTACTTTGGGAAAAAACATTTTCCAATGGCTAAGGATTTTTTTTTGATTATGTAGCTTACTGCGAGTAGACCACTTTCCAAAAATATTGAAAACATTGAGTAGGGTGTTGTGGCTCTCGGTATCAGGAGAATAAGGACCTTCCAAAGTCTTGTTTGCTTTACAATCCCACAAAGGACACCTAAATCACAATTTTATAACTATAGCGTACAGCCTAAATGAATTCTCTAGATACGGCATCCGGTTATTTTCAAATTTCTATATAAAATCAACATCAACACTAAATTGCACGTCTCTGCAATAAAATCAAAAAAAAAAAAAAAATTAAGAACCAACCATGTCTATACCTGACTAATGACCAGTCGGCAGCATTGTGCTCCTTTAAGGACATCCATAAACTATTTCACTCAATGATCAATGATTACACCTTTGGTTGGGTTCCGAAAAAAAGTCTAAAAAAAAACTAAAATGCGAAATTCACCCAAATACCCGAAGATAATAAAAAGTGGGTGGATAAATTGGGCCAATTTAAGATAGATTGTGTGCTGCTGCAGATATTAGATGAATCGCGCAACATATCACTTCGAAGTGATGCAGCACTACTGAAAATTAATGGAACAACCAGGACGCAGGTCATTCGGGAATCGCATCTCTGTAATTATGTTCAGAAAAAAAAGGACCAAAACTGCGGGAGTTGTACGTGCTGTGCTCGTGTTCTTCACATTTTTTTTTTTTTTTTTTGCAATGTCTTCTGAAGAAGCACGTCACTTGATTAATGCTTTCCGAATGAAGCGAACTTGTGGGAGGAGAACGTTAGTGTCTATCATTAAATAATTGGAACAGTCGATTATAGTTATTAGACGAGTCCCTGACCTTTGGATAGTTTCATTTATCAATGGGGATCGGAGATTTGAATGAAGTTTGAAACTGTGGAATGGTGTGGATTCAAAATCTCCTCGAAAATGTGGCGCAACCAGAACATCTTTGTTAGACGTCATTCAATACTAAACGTTCATAGGAAACAAATCAACAAAAGTGAAAGATATACTGGTACCGATCATGTCAAGTATTGAAAAGCCAGAATTTGAAAGGAGAATGCTCTGACAAAAGCAGATGAATGCACCGATTATCAGAGACTCTTGAGAGTCCAGGAGCCATGAGTGATTTACCTACTACTTCATATTGGTTTTGTTGTAGCTCCTACCAGTATATCCTGTAATGTAAAATGTAGCTGAAGATCCGCGAGACGTCCAGTTCCATTGCCTGGAGGTTTCACGTCTGCTGGTATGGACTAAAACATAAGAACAGAGGATCTACAACGAATCTACGACTGGTGTCATTGTCAAAGCTATCGTCATATCAAGAATGTTTTCTAGAGATTTCTTACAAATGACACCCACTGTGATCCAATCAATCAGGCTATTGGAACCACAGAAAAACAGCCTGGAAAATATACTTATCCCCACAACAATGCCCATAAGGTAGACACTCTTATAGAGAAATAAACTAGCGTCCAAGATACTGCCGCTTACCAGACCCAACTTAGCACTCTTCACGGGGATTATACCGGTCCATCATAGACGAATGCGATTAGGAATTGTTGACCTCTGCTGGGTCTGTGATGGCACGGATGCAAAAGCGTGCACACCTGACTTCCGTGGCGTATGCCCAAGCCTATGCAGATCTAGAAAGACGCCCCTTGATGAATATCAATTCGAAGACGTGGGCGACCTGTCAGGAAAGCCACCACTGACCATCCTCAAGTTGTTCAAGGAGGCTACAAACCAACTTTTGGCTTTGTTTTCAGGTTAACCCATGACAGGGGCTCACAATGGATCCACTGGTGATCCGAGTACTGGCTGCACCCCGTCACAACAGGGTGACCAGATAAGAACAATAGAAAAATAAAATTATATAAAACAACAACTGTGTGAGATATAAAGTTGGCTTTAGCTTTATTTTGAAGCTACATTTATGCCATTATGAGTAGAGTAGCACTTCACTCAAATGGCAGCCTGTGCTTCCCTGGCAGTGCTTTAAGCGGTTGGTCCAATATGTGCGACGTTATTACGGCAATAGCGCCTCGAATGTGAGCGTCTAGCTCGTTTAAAGTGGTTGGCTTGTTAGCGTAAACTAAGGACGTAGCCCCAGAGAAAATATTCGACTGGTGTCAAGTCGCATGATCGCGGTGGCCAATTGATGAATGCACGCCGTGAGGTGACCCTGACTCCAAATTTCCTCCTTGACAACTTCGAGCGTTGGAAATCTCGTTCGTATGGCATGTAGCCATGTCAAGTCTTTTTGGAACAACAGCTCGGATATATTGATGTTGTCGAGCTCCGGTCACAGAAAGTCGGCTTACATCGCTCTATACCTGAGACCATTGACAATAATGGTGTCTCCTTCCTCATTTCCATAGAAACGAGGTTCAATGATGCTTGGGCTTGGTCGAGAGCTTGTGGTTTGTGTTATGCAGCAGCTGAGCCAAAAATTGGCCTTGTTCGAAAAGATGATTTTTTTTGCCAAAATCCGGATCTCCGGCCAACATTTCCAGCGCACACTGAAGTTTTACTGACGTCCGACCTCACCACGAAATATCTCACGATGGATATATAAAACTGAGCTGGAATTTCGGTAATATTTTTTAATAATTTTCTCAAGCCGTGAAATGATGCATGATAAAATGGCAAACTTTACTAAATATTCTGACATCCAGATTCAATTGATATCTTTGACAGGTCTTGAAATATAATAATCGGAAAAAGTATCACTGCTATCTGGTCACCCTACACTTCTTAGTATCTAAAAAATCAAATGACCATTGGACAACATCTTTCATTTCTCGAGGGTCTTATGCCCAATGGACTCTTAGTTCATCTTAGTGAGCCGGTGACAATCTCCGACAACAAAGACACCCATTTACTTAACCTAACTTGGGCAGCACCTAGTACCCAATCCTTTGATCTGCTAATGTGATGAAATGGATTCTCCTCACCTCCTATGCTGTTAGAATGACAAGGAGATTCTTTGGTCAATCCCAGTTTTAAGTCATTTTGAATGTATTTAAGTAGTCACACCTGATGACATAGTTCGCGCTGTTATCCAACAACCTCCTCCATTAGAAGTCATCTAGATTGGACAGGAAGGTATTTATGTAGATGGAAGGAAGAAGCTGATAGATGCTCGCATTAGCTGCAACATCTTTGAAACTTATTGCCTTCCTTCACCTAGTACAGGGATATCGATAGAAATCCTTAAACCTAAGTGACACTCCCAGACAAAGCTTAATATTTTCCGATTCGTGATAGGAAACATAACTGGAACCTGGGACGTGTAAAGTAAGCAAATAGAGATGGAAACTACAATGGGCCTGTAGAAAGCATTTTGGCTACAAAAGGAATCCTTAGTATCTGTATACAACTGGATTTATATTCCATCGAAGTAAGAAAGCGTCTCCCAATGATTATAGCTTGTTCTAGATAAAAGACACGGAGCCACAGAGGTGGCAAAGTACAAATCGGCTAATCCCTGAAATCTGTCACCTCTAACCCCAAAAACTGCTGTAAATCGTCGTATGGCTCCTCTCACTGAGACGGCTCAACATTTCGGGCTACTGACACATTTCAGAGAATGGCATGGTCCACTAGAGGCCCTAGTTTACGGCAAGAAAACCACTGTTCCTTAGCAGTAGATACATTGGGCAAAAATATTACCTAACCTAATCTTGGCAGCGGTGTTCAAGCAAAGTGTGCCAAAGGACAAGTTTTGCATGCAACCGCCTTCATCCTAATTAAATCCGATCCAATCCACCATGTAATTAGAGACTTATACTCTAAGCCTCACCGCAAAGGAAACCCGGCTCAGAGGAGGATTCGCCAAAGAGGATTACATCGTGTTAAGTAAACATACGATGTGCGGCTCCTCCTAAGAGTATTACATTTTGAAAATCCAATTTTTGTCTCAGACCGTTTTTGTTCTACTGACAGACAGTAGTGTGCTTTGTGGTCGAATGCTGTTGGCCTGACTTAGGAGGCTGGAGGATTGTTTATTCGTCAGTAAACAGTTTACGAAGGCGTGTAATCCGATTTCGTCAAATTGTGGTCACAAGACCAGACATTGTTTCAGCATCCGAGAAATGTATTTCCGTTTCAGGGTTCAATAGGTTTCGTTGTCCACCATTGTTGTGGACAACATTTGCATAAGGCAACTAGAATTCCTCCATCATTATATCCGATCCTTTCGAGAATCCTCAATCACAATCAATCAATCCCCTTTAATTAGTTACGTCAAAACAATATCTTCTAGAAGATACAACGGATGACTTATACATCCATTCAAATACTCTGGATTACCATAACGCCAATCATATACAAACGTCAATTAGGCTGCGATATCCCGTCTTAAGCCCGATGAGTAACAAGCATCATCAAGATATGGAAACGAATGGAATACACAATGAAAACACCGTCATGATGACCTCGCGCATCGCTTCCATTCGATACAATTATGATGGATACGTACCTACACGTCCAACTTAAGTCCCCCTTAGTCAAATGGGGAGCGCCAGCATCAGAGAAGAACTCCTCATCGGCTGTACGGCTGGCGCGTCCAAGCAACTCGCGAGATGGTTTTATGATGGCTTCTGATGACATTTTCCGGTTTGGATATAGGTAAATGAGACATCATCATCGTTGGCCGGTCGTGTCGTCCGACGTCTGGGATCAACAGACGACCGATGCATGGGGAGGCGCTTTAATCCCGCTAAATCCACTATCCTCGTTTTTTTTTTTTTTTTTTTGTCTTACTGGCTGCTGATTGATTCTCTGGCCGTGGTGCTTCCTTGGCCATCGCCTGTAGTAGTAGTTTGCCGCCCGATTATGTCTTCATTTAATGTCATGATATTTATGAATGTGACTCAATTTACTGGGAGCGGGCCATGAGGTAAGGTAGGCAGGTAGGTAGGTACGAGCCATATATAATATGATAAACGAATGATACACATACATAAGTATGTTCACGTACATGACAACACCACAGGAGAACAGCACTCTAGAAGTCTCTGGTGGCTCAGCAGGGTTCCGCTGCTGGTCCAGAGCTTCCTACATTTGCATTGATTCGCTTAGCTGGCTTATACTTTGAAGATGGCATTGTCGCTGGGGAGAAATACTCTTTTAGAGATAATTGGGGAGTTCATGTACCGTGGATTTATGCATCCGCGGATTGAGTAAGTCGATGTCTTCTCGGATTTCCATTTCGAAGATACACGAGGGCAGAGCGATAAATTTGCGATCGTTTAAGATCTCCTCGCTGAGGTTGGATGGTTGGTTTGTTTTTTTTGTTGTCAGTGCTCTGCGGTCCTATACTTTAGGGGACTGTCAGTGCGGTATTAAGTCATTTTAATTGAATTGTTTCAAAACGGGACAGCCCTTAGCGGCTTAATATATTACAATTTTGACTTTAAATAATGTTAATGGTGGCATTGGGATGGTTGTCCTGTGGGAAATTTTCCACCGCCAAGGAATGTCTTAATTCGACATTAATAATTGGGAGAGAAAGTTTATGTCCTATTTATGAGGGTTTTATTATATAATTACCTTGTCCGATTGCATTAAGCGAAATAAGTTTAATTTTATTGCAAATTCAATGAGATGTCGGTTGAGATACAGAATGTTGGCTTATTCGGATTTATTGCATTCAATTAAGACAATTGATGGCTTGTCATGGAGTCAACAGAATTTAAATCTGTCTTTGGGTGGAGGAAGTGGAAATAGGCATGCCCTCACAGACTGATTGAAATTCTATCAAAAGTTGTAAAGTCTTTTTTGCATGCCTAAGCCGGCTCAGCGGTATTAAGTCATAGATTTAATGAGGATCATCTGGAGGTAGCCTTTATCCAGGAGACGTATATATACAAGGAGCAGATAAAGGGCTCTCAGGTACATATGTATGTTACTCTACGACTCCGTAGCCAAATCGAAATATAAAAGCTATTCCAATTCCAGAATTCACCAAGAAGGACCTGGCAGTGGCAATAGTGTGGGTACCAACTGAAGGCAGTAAGACAGATACTGTATTATGTTCAACTTACTTGACGGGGGACTCCTCTGACCTGGACTTTGTGCTATTGAAAGTACTTATGGACCACTGAAGGTATTTTTTTTATTAGAACTACTTTTATGAATAGAATTAAACAAGAACTCCATCTTGAACATCTGTTTAATGATCGTCCTGATCTGTTTTGACTCCTTACTAGGAGGTCAAATCGGCTTATCTTATAGATAGCCAGGATCCACAGATTGGGACACATATGCATAGCTAATAACTAATGCCCTCCACGGGCAATTGCTATAAGAGCATCAGACACAGCGATAGAATAGAATTTGGCTGAAATCAGGCAACCGATCTACTCCATGGTGAAACAATAAACTTGCCAAACTAAGGACATCCACAAGACAGCTTTTTAACAAGACGAAGCGAGATTAAGGATGAACTGTGCACTTGGAAGCACATACTAAGAATAACTGAGAAACTGAGAATAACTTGAAAAGCTAAGAAAAAAATCATGTTGTCAGGATCTTTCTGACATTAGAAGAGCGGGTACGAGCCCACAAAAGAATTCTATCGAAACAGCGCACTCATCGAATCGAAATAATGAAGAAATCGAATGGAACCTAAGTATGTGGAAACGATCTACAGAGACCTGAGGTTATATACCAAAAAAATGGAAAGATGTACCCAAACCTTACCAGTCTTATATTCCCCTTGTTATGGTCCATTGTAGATAGTGAACTTCTAAATGTACACAGCAACGACGTTACCATGTCCAGAGTACGCTGATGACATTGCTATTCCAATCAGAAGCAAATCCCAAGTAAGAATCTCGGAACTCCTCCAAAGGGCAATCGAAGTTGTTGCTGTCTGGTGTTAGCATAGACCCCAAAAAGAGCATCATAGTTGCAATAAACTGTTTGGTGAAGTTCTAAAAGTCAAATGCCTGTCAAATGCCCAAAACAATGCTTTGGCTTCACGTGGCCATAACTTGACTAATTGTCACTTATGGACCGGTATGATGGCAAAAAACTAAACAAAAGGTCTACAGAAGGTTACCTCCATAAACTTCAAAGGCTTGCTACCTTATGCATGCACTACGAGCGCAATGAGAACAAGTCCTATTGCAGCGCTGAAATTTATCCTTAACCTTCACCCATACATCTTCAGAACTCAGATGCAGAAAGAAGTCATAATTAACGCCTTTATGCTGTCATCTGAAAATGTTAACGAATCCAAGCTAGTCCGCCCAAACATTGTCGCAGAACTACTTGGAACTACCTTAACGGATTACTCCGTTTCAAATTTTATCTTCAGCCAAAACTTCAAGGTTACGTTCATAAACTACAGGAATTGGGAACAAACCATCTGTTTGGTACACAGATGGATCCAAAACAGATGAAGCAGTTGGGGCTATACAAGTGTATCTCTGTATTTTAAGCGGTGACCGATCAACAGATCGGTGACAAATAAAAACGTTTATACTCTCTCTGACAGCTTAGCTATGCGTCAAGCCATTAAAGCCTTTAGAATTACACTATCACTAGTATGGCAGTGCCTTCTGATACTCATATCATTGGATGCCAGGATACAACTGACGTAATGGGTATGAAATTGCAGACATGCTGGACGAAAAAGGCTCTACATGCACATTCATGATCCCAACATCATTCTGTGGACTACTCATCAGCACTGCCGATTGCTGTATTAAAAGCTGACTGAAAACCAAAACTGGACGAATACTGAAGGTAACAGACAAGCTTAAATCTTCTATCTCACAAGAACGAAGCCGCTCTAGGCTTAGAAGTCAAGTTCGTATAGTCACAGGATTCTGCACTGGGCATTGTCAAGTCAAAAAATACCTCATGACTATGGGAAGGGAACTATGGGGACGAAGAATCTGCATAACCCGTCCTCGTCACTTAGATAATCTCGTCTTGAAGCAGGAGACATATGTATCTGCTAGCGCACTCGAAGATCTACTCGGATTCACTTCGAACACGGGTACCATGGAAGAGGTCTAATTTTAGAGGAAATCACGGCCCGTCTGTGGCCGCAGTGATATGGTAACACACCTCACAACTATAACCTAATCCTAGTCAAGTTTGTTCGAAAGGCAGGGACCTATTGATGGTATTTTAATGACTCAGCTATTAATGAGTGTAGAGGTCGGTTCCAAATTGCTCCAGATATCGAAATTCCTTATTCAACAGCCTGTGCACGTAAAATAAATCCATTCGCATACCTAAAGCCCTCAGCATTTCACGAACGTTTCTTCGATAGAAATAAACACATAAAAAATATACATATATACGAATTGTAAGCCCTTTGGCAGTATATCTTGTAGATTTTTTCAAACCAAATATTTACACCAAAGACCTAAACTCAACTTAGGCTTATGATGTATCGCAACACATCCATACTGAATGCAGGTTAGCCCACGCGGCTGGAAGCGCCCAGTTTCTCTCTCTGGCTTCTCGTGATATAAACTCAAAATCGGTTTTGCACATTTTACTGCAACGCCCCATGCTGAAGTGTTAATTATGACACCCAGAGGTGCCAAAAATGATATTAAATCGCGAAATCGACAAAAGTGAATTATGGCGCAACGCATCGAGACTGTTTACTTCTCGAGAGGCTCCGCACTGTGAACTCTTGGCGTTCAATCCTGCATTTGATAACTCTATTCTTACGAAAGTCCTGCGGCTATTGAAACAACATTGCGAACGTTGTTGGAACTGATTTAGCATGTGATGAACAAATATTAAATTAAACTTTATTCCTGCAGATTGCCTTGGGCGGAAGTTTAACAAATTAAATCTAAGGAAATGGCCAACAGTTAATGAAATGCTATACAAACGGGTTTTTTTCTTTTCTTTTCTTTCGTCTAACAAGGTAGATGGATATTGGTTCGAATAAATCGTAAAACAGAGATGTATCTGCTAATGAAATTCAGGGAATCCAATTGGATTGCGATGTGATGCGGATAACCTGGCAATTTAGAAGAAGTGGAGTGAACCTAGGAGTTCGTTGAGAACAGAAAGAACATAGTGGTTTGCCTCCCAACTATAGGTGGTTTCAGTTTATGGCAATCTGAAGTAATGGTCGAGGTGGAAAGCTTACTCTCTCACCCCTTTATAGGGCTCCTTCTGGTGCACTATGATGATATCCTCATACTGCCGTCTAGTAGAAGAACACAGTAAAATAGTCACACACTACCAGTTCTGAACTGGATGCCAGTTAGCTGGACTGATCGCAAAATTCAAAAACCGCCATAAAACCATAAAATTTGTCTGAATTCCCAGTTTCAATACTCAAATTCAGTGTCAGAATGCCCAAATTTAGGAAAAAATTTATAGTTTTAAGCCCTTTGTTGACTTTTAGGATTGATCCAGCTAATTGACTTTCAGTTCAATAGGTGAGTATGGCCTGATAGTGTGTACTATACTTCACGAAGCAAAATAGTCAATAACGCACTGTTAAATGGGTTTTCAATAAGGACATAACATTTTCGTATTTTAGTACAAACAAACTTTAAAATTTTTTTTTATAAGTTGCCAATGTCAAGATGTCAGACAAAATGTACGTTTTTATTGTAATGAAGTTCACGAACAAGCAATTTTTTGAAATTATGAAAAATTACTTCCGAATTTCTGAGTCGGTGGTCGGAACTTTAGGTGTTCTTACTCCATTTTTCTGTCTTAATATTCGTCCCACCAGAGCCTGTCTGTGCGTACTGTAATGGTGATTCGAGTCAACATATTCAATATTGAAAATTCCCGTCAGAGTGAGACAACGGACCGATTAAAGTATGGAAAATGTCAAGCCCGGAAGTGCTTCAGTTCCAAATGAACCAAATCAATCGATTTCACGTCATTCACGTTCAATGAAGCTAACTATCGTGTCACGTCGAAAGATTTTTTTTTGCGAGAAGTAGATGGAGCTGACATCCATTATATGTAATTCCAACAAGATGGTTCCACAAAAGTGTTCAACCTATTGATCTATAGAGAGGTAAGTTTGGTGATTGTGTAATCAAAAGAAGTGGTCCAATACTTTCAACACCGTTGAATTTTTTTTTTTTGGGGTTAGGTCGTTAGTTTTGCAAATAAACCAACAAGCCAACAACGTTCCAACGTTCCGGCCGATATGTGTGGAAGGGTTGTGGAAAATTGGTTCCAACGAATCGATGGTTGCAAACGTAGTCGCGGTGGTCAAATAAATAAGATCGAACTTCATCCTTATATTTAGCATATGCACTGTATTTGGAATGAATTTCAGATCGATATATCAATTATTTTGTACTTTTTTTTAAGTACAAAATTGTTATGTCCTTATTGAAAACCTTTCTTTTGTTAATATTTCAAATATAGGGTGACCAGATAAGAATGATAGAAGAAAAAAAATTAAATAAAACAAATACGGTGCAAGATATAAAATTGATTTTTACTCCATTTTGAAGCAACATTCATGCCGTTATACGTGAAGTAGCACATTATACAAATGGTTACATCAGCTTTGCTGGCAGTGCTTCAAACGTTCGGTCCAATATGAGCGAAGTTATTCTGACAATAGCATCTCGAATGATGCCTCGAGACCATCCAAAGTGATTGGCTTGTTACCGTAGACTGAGAACTTGACATAGCCTCAAAGAAAATAATCGGGTGGTGTCAAGTCGCATGATCGCTGTGGCCAATTGATGAAAGCTCGCCATGAGATGACCCTGTGGCCAAATTTCCTCCTTCACAACTTCAAGCATTGCGTCGCTTGTATGGCATGTAGCTCCGTTTTATTGAAACAACAACTAGGATATAACAAGGCCACAAAAAGTCGGTTAACATCGTTCTCCACCTGAGATCATTGATCTTCATTTTGAAGAAATTCGGTCTGATAATGCCGTCATGCCATAAGCCGCTCCAAACCGTCAATCTTTGTGGATGCATTGGTCGAACATTTATAGATAGATTATATTCGCTTCAATAATGGCAGTTCTGCTTGTTCATAGCCGCTGAGTCAAAAATGGGCCAACATTTTCAACATTTTCTCTATGGTCGGCTTCAACTCTTGCCTCAGCATAGTCTTATATGGATGTAGGCTCAAATTCAACCACAAAATAAGCCGAACTGACTCTCCGGCGATGCCCTATTCAGTTGATCGGCGCCGAACCAACATTTCGGAATCCTCTTCGATACTGACCGTGCCGGCGTCTATCTTTTTTTCATTTCGCGCCAATCTCTGTCTGGATGATAGGCTAACGTCAAAAAGAGTGTACTCACTATCTAACTTCTCAACGGTGCGACGAATTTCCTGCTCACTGAAGCCATGATGACGACTGACCTCACAACGAAATTCACGTTGCAACTGAGCTGGAACTTCGATAAAACTTTGAATCATTTCCGCATGTTCAGCAAGCGTGGAACGATGCGCTATAAAATGGCAAATTTTACTGAATATTTTGATAGCTAGATGTCGTTAGTAACTTTGACAGTTGCTGAAATATAATAATTGGAAAAAGTATCACTGCTATCTGGTCACCCTTTACAAATTCATTTAATGGTGGAACTCCCCTGACTTCTATCTCAAGTCGAGAGATCCCTATACCTATTCTCTATTCAATCACAACACTCCCAAGACAAAACCTCTCGTAGACCTTGATTAATTTATTGCTGTGTCTGGCATATTGACAAAATATTCACGCGTCTGGAATTCCATCAATAATTCATGACCAATCAATCGCAAAGGAACCATCTCCAATCAAAGGCTCCTTCGATTCCAATTAATGGTGATTAAAGTAGATCAGCGGATCCTCTAAGGCGTCCTATGATGTGTTTTTACCCCTATCCAGGCCAATTATACATTTCTTGGCCGAAAACACTGACTGAATTCGTAATAACTCTTTTGTGCCCGTTCCCGTCCATTGCTGGTGGGAATTAATGAATTCCTGAAAAATATTTTCGCTGATTAGGTCTGCGACATCTCTATTCCTTAACGGTTGTCAGTTTGATGAATTGGTTCCTGTGCTTAGGATTAGAAAGACAAAAGTCTCAGCAAAAACCAGGGCTTGTTACGAAACCGTGACTTGAGTTCGAAATATCGAGTCGATATGACCGTTTTCAAAGAATTGAATTTTTTTTTGACAAATCTTGCTGTAGGCCCCCATGGGCTCGTGTTAACTTCCGTAAACATGCTCCTGACAACCTTAGGTACACCACACCGTACAATGTCACGATCGTGTAGACGACTAGCGTCAACATCAAGGTAAACAACAAGTTTACATTTAAAAAACATACAAGAGTACCACATAGCTAGGTATATCGCCCAGCACTAGTCAACAACATTCTGTAAAAGCTGATCAAACACCAACGTGCAACATGCAAATCGCCTAGAAAAGGAACTCGACACAATACATACAACGAAGGAAGGAAGGAATGATTGATAAGGAAGCGGCGATACTTCCGCATGGTAAGACACATAAACATACATTTTGGGAACCCAGACTGTATTCTTGGGGAATATCCTAGACGGGGATTGGCATAATTTAATAGTTCTGTGACTGTGACACACGCACACGCAATCCCTTGCGCATATTTACACATCCACAAGGTGAGAGGAGGCAGATGCGACCGCGCATTTGGCGCTCTTATTCAGCACGGGCGCGCATCTATCATCGTGTCGTTTGGTGGATTCTAGTCATGTCTACCAGTCGCACCTTTTAACACAACGCCTACAACTTTTATCGTTTCGTGTCGATCGAATGCTACTATTCGGAGTTGTAGCACACTATGCCTTGGTGGCACCTGCTCACCGAGATACACTGATTGTGCATCGATAGGGTTAAAATGAATCGAAATACGAAAAAAAAAAATCATTGCTGTGTAAGCCCTGGAATGGGGATTTTCCTTAATCCCTAGGTTGAGGCAGCAAGCAGATGTTTCAGTTTCTTTTCGTGCTTCTTTATTTGGTAATATGAAGGAATATGTTTCAGGAAATGCAGGATCAGACGATAAGCGGAGAACACATGATAAGATATTGTTGGGGAGGAGAGTTATATTTGGAGGAGTCTTACAGAAACGGTATCTACTTGTGTTAGGGAAGGATTTTTTGATGAAAATTTTACCTCTTACAAGACCTTATGATGCTTTTTAATAGATCTGACCTGAAAATCCCTGCTGGTAGTGCAAATAAATATGGTTACATCACATGTACTCGAATCTTGTTCGGATTTCTTAAACGCGTTTGAGCTCCCTCCAGCTTATACACAGAGAACTCGATTCCTCCTTGAGTGTCCTGTGACACACTTGTCTAGGGCGTACCGCTGTTCTGCTTGCTTGAGCGAGCGGATTTCACTGCATGACGTATGTATTTCGCAATAGAGCGCTCTTCGTGCCGTAGGCTGTGTCCGATCCACTGCCGTAGTTACGTCAATAGCTCGTTTTCCAAGACGGTTCTTAGACAAAGTTTTCGTGCTTTCCACCTTCCAAGTACTGCATCCATAAAGCAGTACCGATTCTAATTGGGATCGGAACAGTTGCAGCAGACTAGGGGTACCATTCTGAACGCATTTTCCGGATTCTACTACTCACATTCAGTTCCGTGCCACTGCGGTTAGCCGAAACCAAATTTCCCAGATATAGAAAGTCGTTCACTTTCTCGTCCACCTGTCCAGCAATATTGAGTTTAGGGCTGGTGTTTGAAGTGCTCAGAGCTTTCGTTTTACTTACGTACTTAGATGGCGCTGCAGTTTGAAGTGAACCTGGGCCTCAACTAACAAGCCGGTTCAGTTATTCCGGTCTTTAGCAACCTGCCTTGCGCACTCCAAGTCGATTGAAGTCCTCCGGGTTTGTCCTCCATGTTTGATTCAAAGACGCTGTGGACAAACATCGTCAGCGTAGTTCAGGTGTTTAAGGTAAGATGTCACGGTCTAACGAATTCCATAGTCACTTTCCGAAAATCCTGTTAACTACCAAAAACAATAGTGACGACAGCATGCAACCCTGACGTACTCCACTTTGAACTTCAAAATCTTCAGACATCCTAACACCTTCGCATGATAAAAACTATGAGTTTTCCTGCGATGTCTCTCCTGCCCAAGGCCAACCAAATAGCATCCCATTCAAGCTGTCGAAAGCCTTCTCCAAGTTCATAAACAGTGGACGCAGCAGGGACCTATATTCAATGCATTATGATCCGTAAGGTGTGTATGTGGTCGAAGCAGGAGGAACTGGCGAGAGAGCCTGCCTGGGAGGGTGCCTGGGAGAACGCATACATTTCTCCAGTTTCCAAAATCCATCAAATTCACTTTTTTGTAAGCTTGATGAACCTCCTTTTCTGCTCCTGTGGTTTTTGCTGGCGTTCGAGCGCCTTCTGTACGAGCGACGCTTGAAATAGTTTGGTAGGGATGCCATCGAGACCTTCCGTCTTGTTTTCCTTAAAGGACTTCACCGCCGCTGAGATTTAGGTTTTGCGGTAAGGTCCGATACGATTTCGGGAATTTTTTGTCTCGGACTGCTCGTTACAATTTCAGATCATATCGCCATCGTCCAAGTGGTTTAGGATTGTAGCGAAATGTTCTCCCCATCGATTGAGTTTGTCTGCATCCGATGTCAGCAGGTTTCCGTCTAAACTTTTCCTTGGGTACTGTTTGGAGTTTCGGCCACCAATGAGCTCTTTTGCGGTATTGCAGATGTTCCTAGTGTCTCGACGTGATGACGTTTATCACGTCTTACACAAGACTGCTCTTCCTTCTTCTTCGAATGTCATATGGGCCAGCGAAATGTTCCTCCTACCACGATCTTCCTTGTGGTACTTACATATGGTCTTCAATTAAGCTCTTGCGGTTTGTTCTTTGAATGTTGCCCAGTTTGGCATCTTTCCCAATTTAAAAGGACTCAGTAGATACCGACGTTCTCGTTCCATCCCATCGAACGTTAACATCTCATACATTGTACCCATCCTCAACCCTTGTTATTTTCTGATAAACGATATCTGACTGCCATTACTTTTATCACAAAATGTAGAACTACAATGTTATACAATTAATTAAATAAAAAAAAAAATAATAATTGAAACGAAGGTATCACCTCGCAAACCAAGGAACAACGAACGCGTGTATCTGATATAGCCCGATATAAATTTTGTAAAGTCGTAATAATTTTTTTTTTTTTTTACTTCAAGGGCAAGTCTGAGGACTTAACTTCCCCCCAATCACGATCAAATAACAATCAAAATCGCAATCAAATTAAAAATCTTTAAAAACGAATGTTTACCTACAAGCAATTGGAACATCCCACCATTCAGCGATCAGTACGACTCCCGATCCGCAGAGTCGACATAAAGTTCGAGACATCAGCATTTTCCCAGTAAACGACCCATTAAAATCTGTATTAAGTGACTTAATCCTTGCGGCAAAACATTGTCTCAAAAGCACGACCATGTTGATTTTATGTGCGAGATCATTATTTCGTACTTATTTGGTAGGTACCTGGCGTTTGGGTTGGGTTGGGTATAACCCCTTTCCCCGAAAAAAAAAAAAATATATACACTATCGGCGGCAATTAAGCGTTCTGCGATTCGACAGAGGATTTTATTGCGGTGCAATAAAACGCAACAGATTCCGATGATGATTGCCGATTTTATATTCGGATTTGTTTGTATTATATACATTTGTTCTCTCTCTTTCCCGGGGCCTCATGGGCGGGCCCGGCCCATGCCGATGAGATCGATCATAAAAAAAAAAGATCCACCTATGCGTAGTCTAAAAGAAATTTGTTTTCATGAACTGAGTTTGTTCTAGATAATTGCTGATCGGATTAAGGATCGGGCTGTATGGAGGCTCTGATCTTGTTAGGAGAGATCACCTCGAAAATTATGCAAACACACCCAAGATTTGAATATCTCCCTACGAATGGGGACACAAACACAATAGGGATGAGGATCGTATTCGATGTGATCTATTTCCAAGTATCTAACCGGGACGGCGGCGGCGGCATGTAGCAAAAGGATCGATCGATAAACCAGATCGGTAGGCCGCAAACAACATTATCCCAAAAAATCGTCGTAAGACGGTCTAATCTCTGTCGGAGTCTGAGGGAAATTTCAAACAGTCGGCAGGATCAAGGATGTGATTCGTTTTTGTAATTGTTCTGCAAGGCGTGATACTCCCATATCGTTTCTGAGATGAGATCAATGAACGCGGCGGTGGTTATGTAAGCTGGAAGAAACAATAGCCGAATGCCAGGATAAACGCTGCAATGTTTATGCGTAAACATAACTTACTTATTGTTTCGGCTATTTGCGTAGGCGATTCAAGTAGAATGTTTGTGGTTGTGGGATTCCAAGTAAATATGTCCATGGACTTACCTGTGTAACCACCGATTTTCTGGACTTTGTGATGAAATTTGTATGTGAATTGTGCGGAAAAGTATCTGAACCGCTGGAAAACTGAGTAACATGTGAATTCCTTTTAAAGGTAAAACAGATCCGGAGATCCGCTTCTATTTTTCACTAGAAACTGTGTAGCGAGAGGTCCACCAAGGCTAACAGATAAGGACATTGCACGAAGATGCCGTGGCGAGACGTGTATCTATAAGCTGTTGCTTTGAGGATATGACGATAGACACATAGGAAATAGGACTGAATCTTATAAAGAAGATGGTGAATGGTTAAAAGAAAAACAGATCTAGTAACAGACATCCTCAGTGACAGCCAAAGGCTATTGTGTTCAACGAAACGTGTAGAGAGTGCAAAGATGAACTTTTCTCCTTGGGTTATCGGTTCAGAATCAGGGTCCTTTGGGTTCCAGGTCATAGTAACATCAAGGGAAATGAGCGAAAGGGAAAATTAGCAAAGAGAGGATCTACTTTGGGTGGGTTCCTTCCTCAGATGGTTAACGCTCCTAAGGGGGTCCTTTATGGCAAAATCTTTGCGCACTATCTGTTACAAACTGGATAGTAGATGGTAGGCAACAGATTAACTGTGTTAACTGACAAGGCTTGTTGGTTAAGGGCTAGGTCCACCCCGGACTATAGCGCCACCGATGTTCTCACAAGATTCGCTAACATGGAGGGAAACTTATATTCTGTGAAGCTAGTAGGAACGTGGGGATTCGGTGTAATTCGTGGTTCAACATCTAGAGACTATATTTAGAGTAAGAGGACGTTTGTATCTACAAAACTGCCAGAAGAATTAAGAACCCAAAATCGAAACAACGCCGGTAACATCTGAGGGATCTTGAAACAATTGCTTGCTGTTTCCGTGAAAAAATATGCCGACAGTGTCCTCTGCTAACTTGTTTTTTGTCTTACAATAGACAGGCCAGTACAAAAGTCAACAAATCGACTATTGTTAGCATTGTGTCCCATTGTTAGTGACTGAGGGGTGTGAGAATGATATTTAATGAACAAAAGGACATTTGTTTTTGAAAATCAATGTGTGAATATAATTGACTCAGAACTCAGTAAAACTACATGCACTGACCTTTAAAGGCACCTAGCAAGGTGGGATGATATCCCCTATGGACACTGATCGCAAAGGGAATCTTAAATGAGTTAGAACGAAGCGTCATAAAAGGTGTCGCTTATACGAATAATGTCGTCCTAATGGCATACGGGTACACTCGCTCCTCGTTCAATTCGTCCTTAAATGTTAACCTTTCGAGCCCAGATCGAGCCCTTGAGACTCGACGAAAACTCCTTCAAGTCTCAGATAAGGCGAAACACTTGGGATGTATTGGGATGAAAATACGTCAGAAAAACATCCTTAGCCTTCTGTACGTGCACCGAAGTTATTGTTAAGAGATGGAGCCCCACGCCTGTCATAATCCTCTGAATATGCACAGCCATCGTCAGACTCATTCTATATTATAGGTTCCTAGTCTCGTGGCCTGCAGCAAATAAAATCAATCAGCACTGACTAGGATATACAAATTGGCATGTATAGGAACTACGGAGCCATCAGAACCACACCGACTTGAAGGAAACGGCTGCACTAGGTATAGCAAGGTAAACACACTTAGGTTCCGAAGTAGCTCTTACATCGCCATTTCACGACTTTAGTCGAAGCGTTAATGCAATCTTCCCCTCAAGAGAGGGGTGGACAAAAGACAGGACGAACAATATCACGATTCTCACCGACAGGTCAAAAACTCAAGAAGTTCGCTTAGGTACTATAAAGGTAGAAAAACATTTTCGTCTTCATTCTTAGATAGTCCACAAGAGTAGCCAGTGGTGTATGTGCAGCCAATCCTGGTACCTAGACCTACCTACCTAAGATTCCTGAAAGAGCGTATATCTAACGATTCATGTGTTACTTCCTCCACACAAATGGAGGAGACCTACTTCATTCTTAGATAGTCCACAAGAGTAGCCAGTGGTGTATGTGCAGCCAATCCTGGTACCTAGACCTACCTACCTAAGATTCTTGAAAGAGCGTATATCTAACGATTCATGTGTTACTTCCTCCACACAAATGGAGGAGACCTACTGTTTTCGAAGGATAAATTCTGTTTGAAAGCTTTTTCATCACAGTTATGCTCTCGGAGGTTCGTCGGACGTTTGTGCTAGGTGGGTGTGTACAAATTATAACTTTGCTACTATCTGGATATTGAACATCGATCTCCCAGTTCAAACTCTTAGTTTGACGTACAAGCCTCTGGGCCTTGGTGCCCACATAGTGATTGACTAGCCATCTTCACCAGCATTGGTATTAAGGACCTTCTAGTTGTGGTATTGCCAAACCAAGAATACAAATTATTTTCAAAGTTGACAGCAACTGATTTATCCATTTGCAGATAGAAGAACCTATAGATACCACTCATCCTATTAAGGAATGTGCATTAGTATGTGCTTAGTGCGTTCGAGTGCATCCGCATGTAATAAGCATTGACCTCACAGTTCCACTCTTTAAAAGATCAATCTATTCACCTAAAGATGTATTGAGAGACCCTGAGAGGTTCCCATAGTAACGTATCGATAAATTCTTTAAGGATTCCCACGATGCAAAGTGGACCATCAAACTCTTCCCACAACCTATCTGCAAGGATAATAACTCACTACTGGTTCCTTCATATAGATTAACACAACAAAATGTGTAACAAAATCATAACAAATACCCACTGATTACCAACATTTGATGTATTGTCCTTACAGGAGCAGTATCTCAGTAATAAATCAGTTGGAACTCCCGCACTTTACAGTCAGCTCTATCGAAAGATACCGTAACGAATGGCTTATGCTAATAGAGACAGGACAATATTTGTCCCATTTGAATAATGAATCATACATTCTCCCATGAAGGACATCATCGAATCCTTTTGAATAAAATAACAAAATATACATACGAGTTCATACATGGGGCTTAGACCCTCAGGTGAATATATTTTAATTGATTGAAAATATTCCATTGCTTGATCCACGCGCACCTTTGAGCCAAACAGATGCAACTTGCTTTCCCTATCTGAATACGGAAACACTTTGTACAGCGGTGAAGGAATTTTTTTTTTTTTCATTTCGTATTTGTATGTAGTTTTGGGCAGATGTTGGCCTGAACGCGGCTATACCACAGAAGAAGTAGATGTACTCACGGAGGTTTTAGGTGCAAACCACACACACACACGAAGGAGTTTTCAATGGAATCCTTAAAAATTGTCCTTGGCAGGGAGAAACACAAACACACACTGGTTTGCTTTTTTTGTTCCACTTGTGTGAAGGTACCATCATTCGTGGTCGTTCTCGTCCTTTTTAGTGCCGTGCACCAATCACTCAGAGCGCGACCTCAGATACTACACACCTATGCATTTAGTTGTAGATGCGCTGTATCTTCAAGGCTCAAGAAATGAGCGCGCGCGCGCGCGCTATGTCCGTGAGTGAGTGTGAGTGCTGAAGAACACCTTGCAGTGCTTGACCAATCGAATTCATCGATGGTACCCCTGGGCCACAGCGAAACCCTCCGGAGAAGTGCCAAATGACTTCCTGAAACGATGTGCGAGTAGTTTTAAGGATATAGATCAGGACTCGTATACATGCATAGATCCGGTGTATAGTGCATTAAAATGTAGGACATTATGCATAATTGTTGTCCTCGGCGCACGAGGGTACCGTGTCTTCATTAATTTACTTCAGTTGCAGGTGCACTTAAAGAGATTCTGGTGGTCACTCATTAAAATCAGCTGTGTGTGCGCGCTAGTATCCCTTTGCTGCTCCTGTTGCGCCTGTTACTGCTTGATGATGTAGTTGGTGTGGAGTCGTTGTGTGTACTCTGATGGTCAACATTCAGATTGGTAATAACACCGGCCGGCGCGGCGGCGTCCAACGGTGTATAGTATTGGCGTATCGGAAGGAGAAGGAAAATTGTAAGACAGGCGATGGCACACTTTACCGTTGCCATCACTAGTGACCGCCGCCGCCGACGACGAAGACGACGATGACGGCGACTACAACCAAGAGACGACCATACAACGAAAACGGCCCGGCGTGTTGTAATGGCAGGTGTTTATTTAATTATTTTGTTTTCTTTGGGGAAAATATTCACAAAAATTACTTAATGAAGATTTTTACGACCTCTCTGACCGTCGATACTTAGTTATAAATATCTTTGTCGCTTGCTCCAGAAAACGAAGAGAGCACGCGGCCGGCCGGTTACACCACTCATATATAGGCGGTTACTTGCTAAGGAGATCAATTAGCCAGATCAATAATTTATGCGAAGATCTTATTTTAAGGAATTTTTTAGTTACACACGTATGTGAACTGTTTTTTTTGTTGCATCTTCATCTTCTTTTTATTATTTTTAATCTACTTCAAAAGTAGTTAAGGAATATGAGTAGTATTAACGCATGCCAACCGGAATATTAATGGGACAAGGCTATTAGTGCCGACAAATCATTGGTACTCTGGGTTTTTTAGCCACTTGTATCGGCTTACAGTATAATTTGCATCTTGTTGGTGTTGTAACTGATTGGTAGGACCTTTGCCAGTAGGTCATAGCTACTATGTAAGAGATTCGCTGCACTTCAGGCGATGAGCACTGCTTTAGTAGGACTCATACGAGTCCTGATTTCACTTGAAATATCTTGAATCACGAAAACTCATTAATGACCAGGTACACTGTATATCTCACCGAGAAGTGAAACCATTCTCTCCATCACTTTGGCGAAACAAAGATGGTTGCACTCGATATTTCAAAGGCATTTGACAGAGGTTGGCACCAAGCTCTTTTGTCTAAAATCTTTTTTCAATGGATTAGAAATTACCTTCAAGTCTGATATTCACCGCACAAATGCTGGTGTTCCCCAGGGCTCAGTTTTGTCTCCGGCTCTTTTTCTCATTTTTATAAATGATCTCTTGTCTGCAACCTCTAGTCCAATCCATTCCTTTGCTGAGTTTTTCATATTCGTTCCCTAACTCAGGTCCCTGCTCTTCGGCCGTAGAAGAGGAACGGCAGCGTATGTTAAACTCATTAAATTCCGATCTTGACAGCATTATCAAATGGGGTTCAACCAACAGAGTGGAATGCTGTCGTCTGTCTCTCAAGCGAATACCAAAACCCACAACCATTATCCATGAATGGTACCGGAAGCCGAATGACTTGCCACTCTCGATGGAACGATCACATATTCGAGGTCGCCAAAAATGCTGCAAAATGTCTGGGATTCCTTAAGCGGTGCAAGAAATACTTCACCCCATCTGATCTGGCCTCAATTTATAAGGCATTCATCCGCCCAAAACTGGAATACAACGCCCATATCTGGTCTGGTGCACCCAGGACCATTCTGCACATTCTAGACAGGGTCCAAAATCGCGCGTTAAAACTTATAGGTGATAGATACATTGTAGGCTCCATAGCGCCTCTAGAACATCGAAGAAATGTACCATGTCTCTCCCTGTTTTATCGCTTTATTCACCAAAAATGCTCCGGGGAAATAGCCAGTTGCATTCCTCCCCTTCAAAATTTCACCCGCAATTCGCGTCACGCTAAGAATGCACATCAGTTCACCCTCAAGCCCAGTTTCGGACGTACTGTCAAATACAGAGATTCGTTTATAAGCCGAACGACACGTACCTATGTGGAAAAAAAAACTTCTTGGGACAAACTCAGAAAGTAAGTCCCTTCTACCTATTTAAAATGGAATTTGAAAAACTAAGCTATTTATTCTTCTGTTGTGTAGCCCCCTCACGTCCACTGTTTACCAAGCAACTCAAACGACCATGTGAACTACTTCTTGAACAAAGGACGACAGGTTTCCGAAAAAACATTTTGGGTATCTCGACTACATTTTGAGCTCAAAAGACGTGAATCTAGATTTTGACAAGACAACCACTGAGCACACGGCAATCAATAAGAAAGAAGTGTAGCTTAGGTCTAAGTCGGTATCCGTTTGAAGATCTTGGGAGTCGCCAGACGGGTCTACCCTATAAAAATCTAAAAAAAATGAAATGGACGACTGGGTAGGGGTACCTACTTGAACCTTGATGCTACACGTTTACAATTTCAGAAGCTGGGATGGAATGGGTTTAAGATAGCCTCAAGAAGCACCTCCACATCATATAGATCTTTTGTGCTATCCTCTTGTAGATGTTGAGTGGATTTGCCTTCCAGCTGAAATTAAGTTCATTAAGGATTGTTTGAGCTGAGTAGGAGGTGATATACATATATAGGCGAGGTAAACCCTTTGCGAAAGTGGTTTGAGCCTAGTCCTAATCATGGTGGGACATTCACATTGTGTTTGAACAATTCTAGTAAACATTTTGACAAAATTAAATTTTTTAAAAGTGGGCGTGTCGATTCCAAAACTTGCCATATACCTTCACCTTAAGCCAAATCGTAGAAAAAATACGAAATCACGAAATCTTTACAAGTAATCTTGTTAGAGCCGTTTTCAAAAATCTTTTTTTTTTTACCGCCTCTAAGTAAAGTACCCTTAGTTCAGAGGATGGAATGAAAATTTCGATTTCTTCTCGAAAGGTGATCCCACACTCCCTAGATATGAAGTTTGAAGCACATTCGTTCAGCCGTTTAGGCTGTAGCCGATGAAGCACGGATGGACAGACAGACAGGCGGAGATGTCGGACCTACTCTTTTTTGGACATTTCTTTAATAGTAATGTTTGACTAAAGTCTCGAAACCAATACTTGCTCTGTAGGTATAAGTCAAAGTAAAGAGTTCAAACTGTGGCATGGTATGAGTTAAAAAAGTGGACCGTGTGAGACCACCTGACCACCTTGATCCTTAAGGATAAATGAGTGTTATCCGACAGGCACCTGTTGTACTAATTCTGTCTCCAGTTACTTGTTCCAAGTTCACAAAAGTTATCTATAGTTAGGTCTCCTACTGTGGTGTAGAATGGAACTTAAAGCCTATATGTGCTACTTATGTTAAGTATTTCAAACATCTAAAGATCATCTTGGGATTGAACTTGAAATGTCCAAAATGATCAAAATATGACTGACTTTCAAGAGAAAGCAGATATGTTGGGAGCTATGTATGTTTGCTACAAAATGTGTACCTTAGGACACTTATTTTCAGAGCCCTGTCAGTGGCTCGAGTCCTTAAAGATCTCAGAAGTACCAAATCTTCAGTTCCACTCTTCACCTTCACTCTAATCATTAGATTTCTGAAGTTGGAAAAAGTGCGCTGACAACTCGGATTCCTCAAAGGGACGTTTTCCAGTCCCATAGGCTACTTGGCTATTAATAAATCTTTTGAGCTTATATTGGTTTGAAGCTTGAATGCAACTCATATGTTTGGACGGGAACGTGTGTAACTTGGTTGAGTTTATTTAATCGTATCCAGCATATGCAGGTAGATTGATCGGTGACCTGTCAATTCGCAACCAAATTACTTCACTACAACATTGTTTAATGCTTATCTAACTGCGTCTTCAAGTCGGTTGAGGTTCTATTCCACTTTCTTGGGTTCGAAGACTTCTCGGGTAGGAGCGTCGACTTAGATTACTGATAGGTACTTTCCGATCATCCATTTTCACCGCTTCTGTTCCAATACTTGTCACCTTGTTGACAAATGATATCAGCCGTTCATAAAGTACGGCTAGTTCGACAGGATCTTGTACTTTATACCATTTTAAGGAGACCAATTGAACGAGCAATTCTCTTACTACTCGAATCGAATTTGTAGCAATTTCTTCTCAACTCAAGAATCTTTGTCCATAACTTCAAGGATTCATCGCCCAATAGGCTTGGATCAAGAAAATCCAGCAACCTCACACACTTCGGAGGAAATATCCAGAATCCAGTATGTATTTGTTCTCAGTAAACTGGCCCAGTGCATGTACTGCATAAAGTCGGCTTACTTTACGCCTTAACCAAGTAATCTATATGAAGTCCACCTAGAAGCATGACATCTCTTTTGAATGTCCAAAACGTCAACACCCGATACCACTGACGTGTTAAACGGAAGTGAATGAATCAATCAACCGACAACCGACAACCGACATCCCATGAACCGACTGAAAGAACATATAGTACGCACTTGGATCTCGCTCAGTCGACAACACCGATCCACGGATTGGGATGACTTGATTGACTTATCAAAAGGATTTTATTACGCGAGTCCCGATGTGATTTATGATGTGTACATCCAGTGAAGTGCTTTATGTCAAGTCGGACAGCATAAATCTAAAATTCAAAGGAACCTTTCATCTTTTACAAGACTCGTCAATCTCATTGAAGTCACAACATTGACCTCAATTTGAATAAAGCCAGACTCCTGAATGCCACTACCGTTGGACCTTGTTTTCTTTGAATTTACACGTTCGTGGGGATTACAGAGCTGGCGCTCATAAAATCCACCGAATCTTAACGCCCCATGAAAGGGCCAACTCCTCAATGGATTGATGTGCACTGTACAACCACGATGAGGATGAGATTGCAGCTTAGGAACACGACAACGACGACGACGAAGATGTCTACAACGGCGTCATCCACTTCCCATGTATGGACATGCACACGAGTACGAGCGACTGCACTTGACTTGATTCCGATTTGATGCACAGAATGCGGCAGCCTGAATCTTATTGACAGGACAATAAAAATCGATTTTCGAACGAACAAGATCTCACATCTCTTCTCAGATGCATGCCGAATTTGGTTTGTGAAGTGGAAGTGCACAGACGAGTTCTTGCAGCAGAGCGAGCAGGCAACGAATCGAATGGACATCTGAATGGAGCCGTTGCGGTGTTGAACCTAACACTCAGATGTTGAGCTGCCGCCGAAGTCGCGCGTTGCATGGAATTGAGATGTCCCCAAAGTAGATGCACTCTCGCATTGATGCAATGAATATTTTGTTGCGAGTGGTGTTTAAAAATACATTTATTGTTATTTATGCGATTCGAATATTTGACAACAATGGACGTGGGTATGGGATTGGAATCTCTTTTCTCTTACGCTTGGTTTCGAAAGTAGCTTCTTATTGAGATAAATTCGTTGGATGAACTTCTTCTTTTGCATAACATATGAGGTGGTTGCATCTAGATACATATGTATATGGAAACATTCACATGGTAGTGTGAAGATATTTTGTATTCAGAGCAAGTCTGGATGCTTTGACACATTAGAATGACATTTGTCTCATGACAGGTTACTTACATTACATTTTCGAAAAGAAACTTGTATTTGGCCCACCACCACATGTGGCTTGTTCTAACATACATACGTATGTGGGGAGGCCTCTGTCCAAGTGCTATGGTCGTAAACTATACTTCAGAAATGTAAGCCTTACCTAACCAAAATTACCAATCCAACTAATTTATCAGAAACAAAATGGTTTTTACTTAAATGTTTCGTCCTTTCGCATACTTGAAACGTTTTACGAGAAAAAAAGAAAATTTGTTTCTTTTGGATCCTGGGTCCTTCGGTAGGAAGATGCCACTAAATAAGCCAATTTCAAAATCCAAGTAATACCCTTTCTGTTGACTAGTGTCAGTCGAGTTGTTATGTCTGGTGAGGAGACTATCGTATTACTCCAGATGTCCTTTCGTTGGAGAAGAATGTATCCGAGTCCCCAATTTTGGTTTTTGAAATACAGTAACGCCGTACCTTAATATTTTCAGTTTACCGATACTTTCCTTTGTAGAACACGAATTTCAATTTCAAAGAAAAATATCCATGAATCATCCATCAATCACAACTCATTGTGTACAACATTCGTCCATCAGCACCCTTTCTCCTTAGTTGAGTCCTGCACCATAGAGAATTCCGTTGTACCACATCTGAACCATTCATGCGGAGTCACGAATTCACACACATGGACTTGGCCAATTCTGCATTTGCAAATCATCACATCGGACAGCAAGAGAAACCAAACGACGAGAATGTCATATCCATTCGAAAGGATTATTGATGATTCCGATGGCTTCTGTCGGCTTTTTACAACCCCAGCCACAATAGCCGAGAGTAGAAAATCGATGACAGGTATATAATCGGATTATGTCCTTCTGTGTGATGTGCCGACAGGGGGCTACTGTATTAGTTAAATCCCTATTCACCTGATGCATAAACTGGAACATCCTTGACGACTTTCTACCAGCCACACCGCACAGTGCTCGCACAAATAAAAACTTAAATCATCATCATCTGGTATTTATCACGTGTGTGTCAATTAATCTTGATTCCGTGTAATGTTTTTTGAGATTTTTATCGCCCTCCATCGGACACGGATCGAGTTCATCGCCCATATCTTGTTTGTGTTATCTTTGAATTGACTACACCAACCAGAATCCCACCGAAAAATGGCTATGTTCCATAGCTTAGCCATCGGATTGTGAAAGGATATCAAAACAAAAAAAAAAAAACGCAAAAGTCGAGCAGAACAACGCGTGGACAAGGATAAAGATTTATTTTATCATGGCGATCATTATCATTACAAATTGCTTCATCAGATTGTAAGCGACATCTTCGTTACAAGTGTGCCATTTAGGTGCTGCTAGTAGAAGACTGTGATTTATGAGAGCTTTCCTTGTGACAGACACATTCCTTGGGCTGAATTTATTTTCTGCTCCAGTTCTCATAGGAAAACAGGATTTGTTCGTGCGGCACGGTCGGAAGGAGGTGGTATTTCTTGGATTCACTTGTTGCACACACTACTCGCAAAGTGGTATTTTTTTCTTTTCTGGCTTTAAAGGTGTTTGTTAACGATCTGAATGACCAATTTACCGACGTGGCGTAAGTAAAATTTATGCGTACCTCTGTCTCAAGTGCGAGTGGATATTCCATGGCATCTCTAGATATTTGAATGAAGGATATCTAGTCACCGCAGCGGAGGGAATGGTAGTTGTATAGAAGGAGCATTTCCAGCAGGTTCTTAATGGGCAGCAGGTAAAGAGACTCATGGGGCTGGAAGAGAACCCGCATCCAGTCAATGAAAAACCATCAAAAACCCGAAGAAGAACCAATGGAGCTTTTCACACATGGTGGTGATGATTTGGATCGAACTATCAACGTAGTATGGGTGGATGAACCCATTCCGAATGACTGGACTATCACCTCTATAAGAACCAACTTCAAGAGAGGCGAACCACCCAACGTACTGAGTAAACGACTTCACCATTTCTGCACCTTTCACGACATATCATGGAAAAGATCAACGAATCGATCAGTAGAGATCTCTCCATCGATTTCAAAGCCGTATATGACAGAATGCAGCATCCTGAGGTCCACAGAACGATGGTCGAATTCAGGATAACGACAAAACTGTTCAGATGCTTGTGGAACATGCAATCCACCAAAGAGTTCCTTCGAAGTATTCCAAACATGAAGCAGATTTCTTCAGGCACTATCCTCAATAAATCAGTTCTAGTTGCTGGAATACAAGACGACGACAACATCCTCCCAGCTCGCCGACAAAACATTGATCCTCCAAGTTCTACTATATGGAGTCGAGTGCTGGACGTAAAGCAGGAAAACAGAGCAGATACTGAACACTTTCGGGACAAAAATTCTTCGTCAAATTTTCAAGGAGAAGATACAACAGCGAACTGTATGAGTTTTACCAAGATGTGGATGTATACTGACTCGACCACATCGAGCGAATGAAAAATTTTGGTTCTGTCTTCGAATTCGACTAGCCCCCAGATTCGACCATTCAGGCCAAGGCAGGCCGACTACTGAACAAATGTTCAGGTACAGAACGAACAGATATCTCTAACCTCCTGGACTACAGCAACAATATTGTGATCAGTTTGATAGAGGAAAAGCAAGCACACTATCACCGAGAACACTTTACTTGAAAATATCGGATATGGGCGCCGAGGATCAGTGGCTACTGGAACTGAATGCTCGCGAAGATTTCAACACCAAGCGGGGTATCCACTGAAGTTTTCCTATTGGATGTGTAGTACTCCACTCCTTGTTCATCCATTGAGTACATTCATGCCTCAATTATGATCTGAGGCTGGTGTGTAGAAGTAGTTATGTAAGCGTGTTATGAAAGTTTTTCCAATAGCAACATAACAATTCTGTATTTCAATAAAACACAGAATATTTAAGACATCGGGCTAAGACTTATTCCGGCTATTACAGGCATGACACATTTAAGTTAGGAATTCCATTTCGGTCACAGGATCACCTAGAACACGTTTTTAGCGATCGTTGGAGCCATGGTTCCACTACCTTCCTACATATATCGACCGAAACGGTTCATATTGAACTGAAGCACTTACCGCTGCGATATTCTCGGTACTTCGACCGAAGCGATGTCTTTCTGATAGAGGAACATTTAATAGTAAATATATTGACTTGAATTTATCCACTATAGCAGTCTGGTGGGACGATTTTTACGAACGCAAATTGGAGAAGGCGCTCTTAATAATGCGAAAACCGACTCAGAATTTCGGCAGTAATTTTCAATATTTTTCAAATGCTGCTCGTACGTGAGCTTCACAGCAATAAAAATACAAGTCGTGACCAATCTTCTGATATTAATTTTATACTAAAGGAATTTAAAAGTGCATGTGTATTAAAGTACAAAATTGTTATGTCCCTATTGAAAAAAAAACTTTCCAGTACATATCTCCAAGTAGAAGTGCAAGCCAAAGTGTATCAACTCCTCAGACATCTCACGCAAGTATCTTCAAGAAATTTTCATGGTCAGACCACGTAACAACCGACAAAAAGAAAAGAAAAAAAAAAAACTATATTGAACTTGAACCTTGAAGTATGGCCAATACGACGCGCGACAGTACTTACCAATTTCAATACAAATTACCACGCGTATATAATTTTTTGGAAGCCGCTAATTGCGGCGACCACAAACCGTCCACAATGGCCGAACAATCCCAAGAACTCGATTATAATTTGTAGTGAAATATTTCCCTATACCAACCAGGTAATCAATCGATTTGGGCCCGAATAACCGGCAAGAAGCAATCCGAAGGTGACAATCATTAACCGAAAGTATGAGAATTTGCAAGTTGCGGTGTAATTTCTTCTCGCCGAATAGCGTATCGAATTCGCCACATGACATGTGGCGGTCCTCTGATGTCCGGCAATGGCAATGAGCCCATTACCACGTTCGCTATTTTTAAGACGGCCTACTCCGCCGCCGGGCTCTGACTTTGACTAGGACCAGGAGTTAACTGTGGCGCGCTGCTGGTATTTTCCTTTACTGCTGCAATTTTCCTCAATCAAAAGTGTCGTTGGATCGTATCGCGGCAGTCGGTTGGCGACCGCTTTAGTAATTACAATCAATTAACCGTTGTCATATCGAAAGTAGCGCGCGGCCGATATAAAAGGATAACCGACATGTAGTCGATGCCATTCGATATAGTGTATCAATTTAGATTTTATATAATGACAACAAATTAGCTGTCGACAGCGTAAGTACCAATAATTTGCGGTTGGATGGAGATGGAGGAAGACACCGCAAGGACGTTTGCAAAACGCTGATAATTAGTAAGTATCCTTCGGAACGTTTGCGGTGGAATGCCTCAAGTGTGTTCTATTAAATTAAGTGAAACGATTAATTGCGAGTGGGGTGGGTCGACGGAGGTCGTAAGTGAAGTAGTCTTACGTAACGCGGGTTTGTGTTTCCTTCGGCTTACCTCCAGTCTGTCGCCTTTTAAGGGATCCTTGAGCTTTCTTAATTGGCTATAATTGCCAGCATCACGTACACTAGAGTGTATTTCTAGAGATGTTAGGTTAAGCTAGGTTCGTTGGCAGGCGAGTGGAAGGGCATTACAGACCCTTTGTAAGACCCATACAGGACCCATGGTTAGCACTAAAAATAAAATAAATACTTGGCGCTACATGTCGATGGGACCCAGGGCCTAGCTTCTCACAACCATTCCTGTTGTGCGTGTTATATTGTATACACGAATGGAAGGGGCCTACTGTTTAATGCCGTGTCCAAAGGGCAATTTGTTATTTGAGAAGCTTTCTCAGGACAGTTGTACTCTCAGATGTTTGTCAGACGCTCGCGAGAGGTGGGGCTGTGAACAACTTTTAGGTGTTCCCCGACTGGGATTCGAATCTCGAACTCCTTGCTCCATAGTCCAATGCACTAACCACTGAGCCACGGCGGCGCCCAACATGGTTAACACTAGCCCCATAAATATATTCCTTTACTCTTAGAATTTGTACGTTTTACCGAAGAGTGTTTGGGTGGAAAGGATTTCCAATCGTTTTGCATAGTTTTGTCGGTCCTATTCTTTTGAAAGCAAGGCAATAAGCTTTTTGTAATCACGCAAGTGCTATAAGGCTTAATTCCTGCTTCTGGCTTCAGTGCGTAACGCGATATAAATAGCGAAGTGTCAACCTATTCTGGTGCATATTTTGATCCTCTATCTAGCCAGTTCATCAACCTTCTCATTACCTTACATATTTTCGTGTCTGCAGAGGGCAGTCTTGTGCTGTGGTTCACGTACCTTAAGTTCTTCGCGACAGCATTTCACAAGCTTGGTGAAAAGTGATACCAGGCTGTGGTATTGACTTCAACGCAATCTCATATGTAGATATTATGTATCACTGCTAGGACCTCCGCTAAACTCTGCTATGATTTGGAGGCCTTACTCATTTGGATATGCCTACTCCTACATCCATGGATACCCAACAAGGCCCTAAAGTTAGCCATAAAAACAAACACGGAACCATTTCTGGAAGGGGTCTCTTTAGACCAGTGGAAGAAACAACGTCTGGTACTGCTGCCCAAAGGGAAAAAACCGCCAAAGGGAAAAAACCGCTGTTAGACACAATGGGTAAAATATTTGAAAAAAATTATATGCAAACGACTGGAGGTGGCAATTCAAAGTGGTGGACTTTCAAAGGAACAGAATGGATTTATTTGGAGGGTAACCACAATCTTGGAAGATGCTATCCAGGGCAGAAGATGGAGAGGAGGCGCAAAGAAATATGGTGCTGTAATAACACTGGACGTCAAAAATGCGTTCAATTCTGCAAACTGGGGACATATTTTGTACTCATTTAGAGCATTGATGGTGCCAGGGTTCCTCATCAAAATAATATTAAATTGTTTCGAGAAACGGTACCTGTTTTACGATACCGACGATGGGGTAAAACAGTACCACATATCTGGCGGAGTACCACAAGGATCGGTACTAGGTCCTGTCTTGTGGAATCTTATGTATGATAGGGTGCTGAGGCTTGAAATCCCCAACGAGGCAAAAATCATAGAAAAGTGAGACGGTGGATGGCAGCAGTCGGTTTAGAACTCGCTGAACATAAAACGGAAGCAGTACTAGTAAGCAGCCGCAAGAAACGAGAAGCAATCACCATCAGGGTAGGCAACCAAAATATAATGTCAAAACCGGTGATCAGATACCTAGGTATGATGATTGACGCTAGGCTAGCTTACAAGGAACACCTTGAAATATCATTATCCAGAATAATGACAAACCTTGGAGGACCCAGACAACCAAGGAGACTAATTTTGTCAAGAGTGGCGCAGTCAATAATAATGTATGCGGCACCAATATGGGCAAAGGCAGTTAAAATTAAGTCCCACTCAAGAAGAGTTAATTCCGTCAACAGACAGTCGGACGGTATCCGACGATGCTATATGTGTTATTGCGGGAATGCTACCAGCGGATATCTTGGCTATTGAGCTACAGAGGACCTACGACGCCAAAATCCAGGAACCCCTTGCTCCAGTCAAAGATACAAAGCTGGCAGAAAGACAGCGAAGCATGAGAACATGGCAGGAAAGATGGAATCAGTCAACGAAGGGAAGATGGACCCATCGACTTATACCGGATATACATAAATGGATGGACCGGCGAAGTGGATTTTTATCTCACCCAGTTCTTAACCGGATACGGCTGCTTCAGAGCTTATCTAACCAGGTTTGGGCTTGATGAATCACCAAATTGCTCAAACTGTGGAGAGGCCAGAGAAGGTGCATAGCATGTGCTCTTTCAGTGCCCACATTTTCGCTTGGAACGCAGAGGTCTTGAGGAAATAATTGGAGAAATACCAACGCTGACATCGAATGCAGTATACCGTGAAACAAACAGCAGCGGTGATCATAAAGGAACTTCGGCGGCTGGAAAGGCTCAGGGAGAACAACCAAACCCAAACGGAAGCCCCCTCAGAACAAGAAACGTCGAACAGGTTAAGAAGAGCATAAAGTGCTAGCCAGCCCCGTGAAGTAATACTTAACGGTAGTTCCGCGGGGTAGGGTGTGGGTTAGTACGTAGGCGTATTCCTGGCATCGAGTATTCAGGTTTCCGAATCGTGCATGCCAGTAGCCCGGGTTACTGGTATCTTTAGAAGATTACACATCCGTTGGCGCAACCAAAAAAAAACAAAACTCCTACATCCATCTTTGACCCATCTGTGGGGACAGAGCTTATACGTCAACTGGCAGGTTGACTGTTTGTCGATTCTTCTCTGCTCGGGATCGAGCTCGTAAAGGGTTTCTTGAAGTCTAGATACATTCAGTGAGATAATGGAAGGTACGTTGACCAGTCTGAGGAAATTAAAAAAAAAGTTTCGGATGTTAAGAGCCGCAAAGAGCAAAGGTACTAAGTCCTTCAATGGAATGATTTACAAAACTATCCTTTCAATAAAAATTCCCAGTGAGAAACCCCAAGGAGGTGCGGACATCAATCAAAAGAGTGTTGATCGGTTGAAAATTTTCACAGCTCCGATCGCATATCAGTCGATCTATGACTGATAGGTGTTCGAAGGGCGGTCCCAGCTCCTTTGATCAGTAAATCCTTTTTTTCAGTTGAAACTGCCAAACCACATACATAAATCTGTTGGATGGTAAACAACTGTTGCAATAACGAGACACGAAATCCGATTTTGTTTTTTTTTTAATATTTCTTCAAATGCGATAACCAGCGGGAAGGCACATTCATTTAACACTTCAGCACGCAACATTCCCTTATTATCCTTTGGCAATCGTTCACTATCAGCGCGTCTTAATTTCACTTCATGATGCATGAAGCAGGTTTTGTCGGTTTCTTTGGCATTCGTTGCGTGTGCGGAACACCGAAAAGGGTGCAATGTTTAGACTGTTGAAGCGCCGCTTGTTAACACTAAATTTTTGAGTTGAACCTGCCTTGAGTCTAATAAAACAAAGCCCATCAAAGGATAAAGAATCTTGTTAGACGTTACAAGGCAAGGTGTGAAATGGATTTGTTTTCCCACGGATACTTGTCGTAAAATTACATACCGCGTCGAGACCTTCATCCCAAATTAAATACCATCGCATATTTACATATCCCTAGGCCAGGCGCAGAGTCCAGTTCCAGGCTCCGGCTACACAATTGTCGAGTTATGGCTTTGATTTAATGACCACGAACTTGACTAATGTAAAGATTTTTTAGAGGTTTTCATGAAATGCAATTAAAGAATTCGGCATCCTTCCGTGCCAACGTTGTCGTCGTCTTGTGAAACAACAACTGAAGCTTTCTCGCAGAAGACTTACCAAGGATTTGCCCGTCGGGTTAATTGGCCTGCGTGCGCGACGCGACCAGAGTGTGCACTCGAACCTTTCTGTGCGAATGTGAGTAACTTTCAAAGTTAATGGCACTCCATCACTTTTCGGGGGTCTCAAAAATCAAAAGTGAATCAGTCCTGTTGACTTGGTCACATTACAGGTTAATGCACAAATTAATCAGCCGACAGTTCCCTGGGAGCAATGGGCACACCTAAGTGGAGTGTGTGCGGACCTGTTTGCGGTGTGCTACCAGAGATACATGCTATGTGAGTGGAAGCCGCAAGCCATGTTTTTTTTTGGTTATTTTTAAAAATTTTTACTGGCAATGCAATTATACATTAAAATTGTTTTTCTTTTAGTTAATTTGGACATTAAATGTGTAAGCAGAGAGCCAACTTGCCGCCCGAGGATTAAAGATCCAGATTTACTAAAAAAGGGGCATTCGGTCGGATTAATGTGTACGCTTCTGTTGGGAAGGGCCTGGAATTGCCTTAGCGTTAAAAATTCCTTTCTCACAGCACAGTGGGCTTTTGCGGGAAATAAATTGTGAGAAAAAAATATGTTGAATGCGGGTAATCAACAGATATGCACAGCGCCTTAGTTTAGGATGTTCATTACGGCAGCGATCCGCTTTCAGCGTGAATGGCTTAATGATAATGAATGCTGCTATGAGATGGTTTTTGAAAAAGTTGCTGCCATTATTTGTAATTATTTTAATATTTGTTTGTTTTGGCGAGCAGTTGGTGTAGAAAGTGTGGCGAGCTGGTCTGGAAGCTCTCGCTGCAGGGGATATTGAACTAGGTCTTGTTTTCAAGGTCAGTAAGCACATTGTGACCTTCTTCGTTCGAACCTCATGACAGTATCACGTTTTAAGCTGCTGTTCTATGGAAGATACTCCTACTTATCGTGGTATACTGTGGAATGTGCCCTGTTTTCAAATATCAGAGAAGCACCCTTTGAGACCTTTTGGATATGAACTCTAGCTCTCTCAGTTATGCAATCTTGTTTCAAAGGTCACTTCATACGGAACTTGTCCACTGACCTCGGGACAAAGCCGAGAATACGCTTCAGCGATGAGGAGCTTACACCAGGTAGGCAAAAAAGATAGGACAAAAGTAAAGGAACTGAACTGGAGTAACCTGTCCATTAGGCCAGAGGTGTCTAATTCTGCTGATACACAACAAGACACCAGCACTGGACCCTGCACTAGTTTTAGAGCCATTCGTGTAGATTCGACTTCAGCACAATCCAGGCTCAGGGTTTGACTGAAGTCAATTCTGAAACCAAAGTGCGGGGTATACCTAAAGACCGCCCGTTTAAGACAGTAGGCCGTTTTTTGGAGTTTAGTACAGAAGGCAGTCACTTACTTACTTACATGAGCGCCCTCTCTGCCAAGGAACCGATCCAGAATCCCAAGAACCCTTACAACCTTCAGGGGATTGAGTGAAAGCCCAATCCTAGTGCACCATTCGTTAACCAGGGCTTAGGCTATCTGGCCGTTAGCACAGTCTGAACGTAGAAGTTTGAACTGACTAGAGTGTGTAACCAAGTGTTGACTGTTCTATAGCAGTAGAGGTAGAAGGGCACCTTGCAGGGCAGGCTCTGTTACCATGCCAGATGGCGGTCACAGTCATATCTAGAGCTAGTGTTAGCATTGCCCTTCACTATGTTAAAGTCTCATCTGTCTCGTGTTGTCTAGCAGAGTCCCACATGCAGCCAAACACTGCTACCAGTTGACATAATCTAGGAGGTAGCCTGTAAAATGCTTCTGCGCCATAGTGCAGGACTGGGATGATGAGGGTCTTATAAAGAGTTTCCTTGGTGCTTCTTGACAAGGCCTTACTACTCAATTGCCTTCTTAGGCCAAAGAAACAGCGATTGGCAAGAGTGATTCTTCGTTTGATCTCTGAGCTAATATTGTTGTCAGAGTTTATAGCGGAGCCGAGGTATACAAAGTCCTTAACTACCTCAAAGTTATAACTGTCTATTGTGACGTTCTGTCCAATTCGTCGGTGTTGTGTGTCCCTTCTTGTTGACAGCATATACTTGGTTTTGCCACTAGGGGTTAGTGTTGGAGATCCCTATAGACCTGGGATTCACATCCGTTAAAAACAGCTCATATAGGGATACCACTAATAGTTCAACCTGACTGGAACCGTAGGCGCCACCATTGATTCCATCTGGGGAAATTCGTCCGCTACCGCCTGGATCAAGAGGAAGTGCCTTAGTGAGAAGACACTCCTCCCCCCTCTCTCGCTTGCTGCCACCAACGACCTTCCAAAGGGGTTGGTTACCCAATCTCCAGCCGAGGTACTAGGCACCCAGCAGCCACCAACGTGGAGGTGTAGAGTAGGAGTTGATAGTGATATATTCCGCATCACTACCCTTTGACCACCTGATGACCAGCCCAATGATAATTGAGTCTCTTGTTGGTTCATATTCCACATTCCCTTTGAATGGTATACTGGAAGCGTCCATCAGAATGTCTCTGTGTCAAAGGATGTGGTCCACAGTCATTTCTGACTCTCATTAGACATCTAGGTCCACCTCATCCTTCGAAGGGGGTTTACTTATACATATATGATTCTTATATATATGATATACAGACTATGATTCCAGAGGAACTACCTCTGTTGTTATAGTCAGTTGGATTCCAATTCTTAAGGAATTCCAAATTTCGGACCATCATAGGCAGTGGATCCATAAATTTCAGCCCCAAACCCCAGTCTAAAGGCTAAGTTTAACTTTTATAAACTTGCGCCTCAGATTCATTAGCTATCCGGACTTTCTGCACATACACCTTACCAATTTATCTCCATAAACATCAGTTGTCCCTACCTCCACCTTGTAGGTATCAAATTACGCAGACAACTCCAGCACTTACCTCATCCTGAAGTTCACTTCGGGCTGCACCTCATGTTGGCCACAACAAGGAGCAAGTACTACCAGGAAACATTTTGATTTATCGTGCCTAATAATTGTGTGGTAATCGAGCCGAACCGTAGAAGTGTGTCACCGCTAATTATGGTCATTCCGGATCCTTATCACCACTACAGCGGTACAAGCCGCCACTGATGTGGCCGAAAAAAAAAAAAAACTTTTAGTGCATGTGCCTTGTTTCGTTTCGATGGTCATCATATGTACATGAGCGCATACCATGAGCACCGCCAAGGAAGAGAGCAAGAAGGGCAGGTTGCCTTGCCTCTTAATTGACGCCTTTTGCATGTACACGCGGTGTAATCTTCCCGTTGTTGGTCAGGTTCAGATTTAGGTGATCCTCTGACTTTATCAGTAAAACGTCGCGATGCACTCGTGTGTAAGAAAGCCGTCGTAGTAATTACACCTGACTCTGGTCAACTATTGTGAACTACAACGCCCCATTAACACCTTAAGGTCAACAGAGCGGTTCGCATCAAGGGAAATCAGAACCATGTCTACTGGGTCCTTGGTTAGTGATAAATTATCGATCGCTATTGTTGTAGGCGGTAATTCAATTGATATGGTGGTATCAAGTGTGAAAAGGATGCCCTTCACACCTTTTGCCAGACCTTTCTTCGGTGCCGATCTGGGTTTTGTTTAAATAATCCTGCCTTTCAGTGTCCTGGCCATCTAACAATAGGCGTATTGGTAGTCCGCACGCATGTGATTTGCGCGCGGTCCTTTTATTGCTCCCTAATCGATTCCAGGTACTCTCCATGTGATAATATTTTTATTGCTATTTAATTTTGAATTCCGAACCGTGAATGGAATTTATAAAAGAAATTAAGTCATTGGTCCAGAAAACATGTTGGAATCATGTTGCAGGACGATTAGGTGAAATTTATTGATTTGATGAATCGGTTGCAACAGGTGAATAGGGGGTACATACCTTTGCTGTGTAGGTATGTAGGGACCTTGCAGGAATTATTTTCTTCAAAAGGAATGCTGTTGGAGTAGAGAGAGACTATTTGTACACTCGACGTATGGCACTAAGAGCATCTACGCTACAACTGAAATCAAAATCTCTAATAATCTCTAATCATGGCCATGATCTCAGATGTTCCCGACGCAACAAGATCTTTGCGAATTCAGATACTTGTGTCCGCAGTTAGCTCAACATTGCGACACTATCGTCTTAAAGAACTCTCATGAAGTTCTAGTTAATTCGGTATTCTAGACATAGTCGCATCTACATATATTCTGCTTCCTCCAGTGACTATGAGAAATTTTAAGCTTCATTAAACTAAATTGGCCGTCCACTTAGGCATTTTTGACAAGCTATTGACCAATATCCGGGTCAAAGCCCCCTTACAGTTGCCTAACTATCAGAGGTGTCACTCCACGATCATTGATCTTCTGAATGTCTGCCTAGAAGACATCGACTACACCCTGGAGACTGTGTTATTTGACTGAAACTTTCGCACAAGCGTCCCTGATCGGTCATTGATCGTTTTCCTGAGAACAGTTCAGTCCACTTCTACACGGACACGTCCAAGAGTGATAAAGGGATGGATTGTGGTGTTTTCTTCCCCAAACTCAATATGAGCATATCCTACCGCTTCCCAGACTATTGTACCGCTTTTCTGGGGGAAATCTTGGTTATAAAGGAAGCTGTATCCTGGCTGAAATGTAATGAAATATCTTAGTCGGGGATATTAGCATTTTCAGGTTCAACATTCACAGACATATACATTACAGGACCGACGGCTAGATATGACCTGCAGAATCCTGGCGAAATGGCGGATGCTGGGTACTCTTGCTAAGGCTGCACGATATATGTATTTAGTACCAACTGCTAGTGGGAAAATCTCCCTATCAGATCCTAAGACAGATCTGGCCTAGGGTTGATATGAGACCAAGTGCCGAGTTGATTCTATTGAAGCGATCACAGATTAACCACGCTATTGGTGTTCTCACACGTCGATGTAATAGACACTAACTTTTGTAAGGTCTCCGATAAAATCTTATGGGAAATCAACTTAAAGTACTATGGTTTCAAGGCTTCAACTAGGTTTAATTGTGTAGATCAAGTCCTATTTCCTAGCCAGGCAATACAAATTTCTCTTTAGACACTCGGACTGCCTGAAGGTAGTCATCTTGGTGCTTTGATCTTAATTTTGCGTATCAAGCCTGTATCATCGAACAATTTTATTTATCGAATGCTGATGATGTGAACATGTTCGAACACATTTTCTCCTCAGTTGACTCTCGCCCACTTCAAGGTTATTTGAACAATTTTTCAACGTCAATGTCAACAAATCCCAAGCCATTGGATACTCCCATAAGCGCCTTCCACCAGCCCTAGCATCACATCTTATCTGTGACCAACCCGTCCCTTTTGTCGTTTTATTGCGTGATTTGGGTGTTATTCGTGCCAGAGAACTAAAGAGAACTGGCTCCGCGCTGGTTTAAGAAGTTCTTCAGCAATTATGTTACAAAATCTCTTCTTTTCACATTTGGTAGACCAATCCTTACATGGTAGCCATCCATCTAATCAACCTTCCCTGGGTCACCGTTTCAACTCACTATCCTTGGAAGATTGGTTGGAACTTATGAACGTGCAGTCACTAGAAAAACACTGTAAAAGTGCCTTGAAATTCTCTTTACATTTCAGTTAGTACCAAGAATCGATAGTTCTGCTACAAATGAGACGACAGCTCTCAAACTCTGAGATCACTACCCTTTAGCTCTAACTTTTGGCGGACCAAAAGAAAATGTAGGTTTATTCAGCTTAAAATCCAGCGCCTTAAGGCCATTGCATTTGTCACACTTGAGGCCTCACTATACTTAACTTACTCTGCGGTATGTGAAATCAGGATCAACGTTCTCTACCGATGAGGCAGCCTCATCCTTGAGCATTGAGCCTTTATAAATCTATGTAAATACATTCCTCGATCTATGTACATATATCCAGATTTCTAATGATAGCTACATACCTATGTGCTATGGTCTCTCTCGTCATCTAAGTTCGGTTTAGTCAGTTCCAGATCTCACTTGTACCTAGGAATGCAGAACATGTATGTTGGCGAAACTATTTCGAACTATACACACCCTTTGTTGTTCAAAGTCCGATTTCTTGTTTCAGAATCTAACGCCAGTAATCCTTTCAGACGTTTGTCAGACAAGATGTGGGGCTGTAAGGTCCAGGTCTGTCTAGTAGGCGAAGTTTGAATCTCCCACGCATGGGTTCCCAGCTTCAGTCCATAGACAACGACTCTAGCCTTCGTTTATTAGATGTGGCTAGCTGGCATCCCACCAATTCTGACTCAAAGTTAGATGCATGATCCGTGTGATGTGATGACTTTCGAAACTATTCTCGCTTTAATGCCAATCGACTACTACGTTCAAAAAGGACTTTTCTAAAAGCCGCAACTGTCTTCTATTTCAGGTCTGGATACCTCTCTCTGTTAACGTAACAAACATCAACCTGCTGCAGCTATGAGTTACTGCTTCTTAATAATTCAACTTTACACGAGATTCAAGTCTTAATTAGCAACTAGTAGGGGGTATTCACACCCATAGCAGATACAAAATTTATTACTTTCGATCACGAATCCCATTCATTGCAGGATGCACTGTGCACATACACACTGATAAAACTTAAGGCTGACCTTCTACCAGTTTTCGGGCGTGAAACCCTGTACTATCATCAAGATGCCGATACCGATTTACACCTCATATCATGCCTCAGTGCATTCTCAAGGACTATCAACCGAGTAAGTAATATTCTCGCATAAGGACGACCGATGGGTGAACTTGTTAAATGCTCGCACTCGGAGAACACATGAACTACTTTTTGTGGAACACCCATTTGCCAACCCATTAATCAGGGGCTAATTAAAATTTCACCAACTCATTCCGCGATTTCCCATCCGAATAACCCATTAACCATGTCCGTTCAACATTAATTAGTAAAATGACCGCCATCTATCCCGAGACAAAATTACAGGAACCAAAGCGCAAAAACCATGGTATTGCGTTCAATTTCCAACGGATTGCGCATTATAATAAGCCATCGATCCGGCCCTGGCATGAGTTATAGTGCAATCCCGATTAATGATGCCCCCGGGGCATTATTAATTGGCCGAGTGACTGCATGACGCGCTGCAATGCGCGTAATAATATTTTTCCTACAAAACTAGGTCTCGCGTCAGTTGACACTGCGCAGAGCGTCACCAAAAACTGCCCGATTGGCCGAACGGCTGGCAATTTTAATTAAACTCTCCGACTACCGACATCTTCAGTGGGCCCCGCTGCCAGTATAGATATCACTGGCCATGTGGCCGTACAGATACGAGTATTGCTTGATAGTATCTTGTCGATGTATCACATGACACGCGTCGTCGTCGCATAATACTCTCTCTTTCGCTAAATGCAATATATCGACGGAGAGGACGATCCCGATGGACGATGGAAGATGGACGATGGCGTGCGCAGGAACGAAGGAAGGGGCAGCTAATTAGCAGCCTTGTGAGCGAAATTACCAAGCACTTCAAACGGAGCCTCGTTTGTGCCAAAATGTAATTTATGTACTTGCAATCTGCTGGATATGAAAATTTCACGGATGCGCGAATTCTTTCTTGCTGCGGATACACCTTCCACACGCAGTGATCGACGACGCACGGTGAGGGGGAGGATGTCTAAATAAAATCCTCTCATCTTTCATTAAAGGTATGTTCGAGTGCGTGTGCCACACAGTTAAGAAGGTTTCTTATTTGCGGTTCTCAAGAATTTATGTCGAAGTACGCAGTGTAATACTGCGGTAAGAGTTGGTTTGAGTTTTTGTATCTCCTTTTGAGGGTGTTCGCCAGACACGATTTACAGATCGATGGTCGCGTGGAAATTTGGTTACACGTTTACAGGTGCATGGAGCAGAATTGTTCACACCTGACGTACGATGTCAGATACGGATTTCTTCTTCTTCTTCTTCGGTGTTACTTTGGTTGCAAGGGGGCGTGTGGCAGGAGTTCTCATCGTCCAAAGTTTTTTTTTTTGTTTTTGTTTTTGTTTTTTTGCAGAGATTTGATTTTTGTGCTTTTCAGTGTGTTTGTTGTTAATTTAATAATTTATTACCGTTATCTTGGGATAAACAATGTGTAACTGGTTTTGATTGATTCCCATTAAATACGAGGAACGTGTCGTTTGGCTTAAGTCAATGCGGTTGCGGTTTAATGAACGGAATGTTGTGATATTAAGAAGACACCTGTAGACATTAGTTTCTTAACTGTCAGTGGACAATCGAAAATTTCGAATATCCTTTCAAAATTAATCGAAAAAATAAGTACCTGCGCACATTTGTTGAAACCATTTCAATTTTTTCATGAATTTGAAAGTACTAATGTGGCAGCATTCTGTCAGAAGGACATGTCAGAGTGTGTGTTGGAGTAATATACTGTTAGTCCATTGGAATAATGGAATAATGCACTCATAACTTGGTAATCTTTGGAAATGAAAGTATTTTCAGTAAGGACATAACAATTTTGAAGTTTAATAAAGCACGGAATAATTGAGATATTGGACCGAAATTTATTACGGATCCAAAACACATGTTGAAGTTAAATATGTAATTGAATATAGTTCATATCTGCCTGGTGGACGACCGAAAATTGGAGTAATGGCTCTAAATGTTGCCATCACCGAATCAGAATTTTCATAGTAATTCTTAATAATTTTTAAGTGCTATTTGTTCTTGAAATTCACTGCTATAAAAATGTTACTATCAATTGATCTTCTCATAATAAAAAATTATAAAAAAAAGAATAGGAGTATATTTTTAATAAAGTACAAAATTGTTATGTCCCTATTGGAAAACTCTTTTTATATGCATGTCTACACACCGTCTTGAAGATACATAAATTGACCTAAACGTGTCTCAAATGGACAACTCCTAGTAAGAACCTTTCAAGAACTTGTCGACATTATAGTAAGATGGAAGAATTTTCAAACTTTCTCCAAGCTATACGAGGATTCAACCGCCTTAAGCAAACTTAGTGCAAAACTGTTATCGAGGAGCAAAGTCTCTGGAAATGAGTTGAAGAAAATCGAAATATGGTGAACACGATGACGGGAATACTTCATTGACGTCAGACGTCAGAGGAACTGGGAAACTCTTTTGCTTAGGACTATCAGCTACCCTTCATGAGGCTGATAGTACGTCTCTTGGACGAAATTAGGTTCGATGATACATTAGATCTTTTGGATCCTAATGCCTATGCGCCATTGTGTGCGATTTCTGGAAATGTTCAGTTCAGTTCTCCCCAACTCTTTCCCAGTTCCGTACTTGCCGTGCGCCCAGTATTCAAAGGATCGCCGCTTATCCTGCCAACCTAAGTAACCGCGTTCAATTGCATCGCATGCTTAGCTATGGACCTGTCACCCTTTCGGAGAGTATGTCCAATCCCCTGCCACTTTCGTCGTCGTATGGTTTCGCCTACAGGTTTATGGCCCGTTTTTCGGTTCCGCCATCGCTTGAGACAATCCTCCCAAGGTATTGGAAACTCTCTACTCTACTCTCTCAACCGTGTGTCCTGCAATGCATATATGAGTTGATGAGTTCGATCTTCAACCATGTCGGGAGAACATGGGAAGCGGCAATCCCTAGAATATGGTGGAGTCTGAGAATCCGATTAGCTAAGCCTTGAATAATGCCAACTGTGTATGGGAAAATCTACGCACTTGCAATATTTCAAGACAGATCTGGCCTAGGCTTTATCTGAAAAGTAAAGCGAAGTTAGTTCTATCTAAGCAATCACAGGTCCACCACGCTATCGGTGCTCTCAATGGACACTATCCGATAAGCCAATAACCCAAAAGGCTGGACCTGGAAGGAGGAAGAAACCGATCTCTCCCTTGCACTTGCCCAGCTCTCTTCTTCTTCCATTCTTTGACAACCTAAGCGATCTCTTACCAGGCTTGACGAGCTTCTTTCGTTCCAGTTAGTTTAATTAGTCCCGGGTAGTTAATTGTGCGGTCCATGGTATGACACTGGACTTTTATTGATCTAACTGCAGACAGTCAGTCTAACCTTAACCAAAACCTAACCTCACTCCAAATTCTTTGAGATTTGTGACATCCTCTTTCAAAATTTAAGGAAACATTCACAATTTGCAATTTGAGAGCTGTGGAGGAACTCCTCAACGTGTCCTTTAAATACTTACCATAATATTTGTTAAAACGTATAGCCTTTCTTACTTACTTACGTACTTAACGGGCCCGTAAAAAGTCCCTGTCTGAGACACAGTAGCTTTCCATTCTCTTCGATCCCGGGCAAGCTGCTTCCAGTTGTCCAGACCAAGTGCTCTGGCATCAGCGATGGCTATTCCTTGTCGTCTAGAACCTAGGAGCTGTGATTCAACGATCCTCTTTGCTGGAGCATTACTTTCCATTCGCTCGATGTGGCCGAGCCAGTGTAATCGACGTATTTTGGCTCCTTTCGTCCTTCTCGTGCCGAAAATCTGCTCTACTTTCCTGCCTATCATCCAGTACTCGGCTCCATATAGCTGAACTGGCAGGATCAGTGCTTTGTTGAGCATACATTTCGTCTTCCGAGATAGGAGTTAGGAGTCTTGAGCCCGCGTATAGCTTTTCCCACATCAATAACATTTTAAATTGAACGAATCCTTTCCCAAGGTACGTCAAAACCAATAAAATCCAAAAGGTAAGTATAAAAAGCTTTAAATATGAACCATAAATACACTTGTAACTAGCATTGTTACATACAAATAAAAACGCCACAACGTCATAATCTTGCATAACAATCGCTTCCAGGAAACCCGATGCATCTTCCCTTGCCTTATGTGGGTTCATTGTTCCCACAAATGCGACCAATGTTTGCAAACAAAACCAAGAAAACCAGACAAAACAGAACAACGAGAGCAAACGAAAGATACTCCCTTTCGCATAAAATTGACTTCTTTATCGATATCCCTTCCGCTCGGTCCTTTCTACGAAACAAAATATTCCCTCAGAACCGAACATGAAATTTGAATTACAATCGATATCGAGGGGTTCCGTCCGTCCGTCCGTACGATTCTCTAACTAAATCAAAAAAAATTGGAATAAAAGGAAAATATGTTTTATTTTTGTTTTGCGTTTGGTAATTTACAGTTGAATCGGTGGTGAGGAGAGAAGGATCTTCCTTTGAAGATCCCATTCCTCTTATTATATGCATTTGTGTTCACCTCCAGCGAATTTGTCACCGCCATCAGGTTATTCCAATCAACTGGCGAACCAATTTCCTCCAACATCACGAACAAAGAGCCTTTAATCATGCCGCGCCAAATCAAACCGCTGCTGCCTGTTGTAGTACTCGTAGCTACCTTTTGATTTGCATATGGTCCTGCATAAGCAGGAAGCTGTAAGACTACTTGTGCGACAGATTGGTATCAATTGGTGTAATCGAAGTAACAGCACATAGAATGCGGCATACATTGGATCTTGGCCGGGAAGTCGTAAAGCATTCGTGATATTAGTCCAGGGAGAGGGGAAATTACTCGTCGATTGATTATTGAGAGAAAATTGCTGTTGAATACCTGGAATTCAGATGCAGAATTCAGCTCCAGATATGTACGAGTATGTCTTCCTGTAACTTATATGCTTACACCGAAGTTGGGAGGGTTACGAGGTTAAACATTGCGACTACGCACCTCGGCGTACAATCTTATTTTCGTCCTTCGAGACAGGCCTGCTTTTGGCTATATTTACCTTGAAGATCACAGAAGTTGGGAGGGTTACGAGGTTAAACATTGCGACTAAGTACCTTGCCGTACAATTTATTTTCGTCCTTCGAGACAACGCTGCTTTTGGCTATATTTACCTTGAAGATCAGCAAGTCCCATGAAAGTAGTCATGTGTTGGCCAAAACCTTTAAGAGGTTGCCATCTATACCCATACATCGGTAGTTGACTTTCGGAGAATAAAGTTGAGCAACTTTTTTTAGAACTTAAAGGCAGCCCTAGGTAAAGATGCAATTTGGATGGACGGTAGATGCGTCTGCCAAGAAGATTACATTACCTCTTATACGTACACACTTTAAATGAGTCTCAAGCTATGTTGGAGAGGCTCAAGGAATCTGGATTAGAAAACAGATCCATATTTGTCCTAAGATTTACTGTGCTACTCCAGCTTAAGTACAGGAAGTGAGCTCGTAGTGTATGGTCTCTTAGTGAGCATTATATTCAAATTGATCATGTGGCAGGATTGGGTATAGTATGGAAGTTAATGTTGTGATCGACAGAGCTATAGAAAAGTTGTTTAAGATAATAAACATTGGCATTGCAAGATTGGCTTCTAGGTGGCCGAATTAATCCTACAAATAGACTCCAGAAGTCGAAACGAGCAGAAGACCAGCCAGGAAGTAACAGAATCACAGGAAGTAATTCAAATTTATAGAAAGAAAGCAAACATTTTTCGAAATGATGCAAATAGAACTGCATAGTTTCCAGGACTTCCGCACCCAAGACTAACTCACAGCCCTATTCTAATTCAATGCAGACAATAGCGTTAGACTTAGACTATAGTTCGCTTACTTAAGTCACATTCTAGAGTAGAATAAAAGTCTGAGTTTCCAAATACCCCGAATCGCTCAAAGCGGTAAGCACAAAAGAAACAATAATTTTGGAGAAAAGCTTGAGGACGGATGGCAGACATAGGAATCTGATTCTAACGTATAGGGTAAATAAAAGAGAGTACAAGGATTAATCCAACAGAATAGTACATGGCAGTAGAGGGGCTCCTAAACCAGCCCGTTTTCTTATGAATTTTAGGGTGGTCTTAAGTGGCGTCTTGGTTAGTTCCTTGAGGTCCTTGAGGATATTTTCCGAGGGTTAAGTATCTAGTTCGATTGAGGCTTGAGCATTTGCAAAGGATGTGCGTCGTGTCTTCCTCAACGTTTGTGTCGCCGCAGCCTCTTTATACATACATATGTAGGTCTAAGCTACTAATTTCCATTGTTCTGAGCTGAGCTGGAATCGAGTTGTGGCCTGTGAGGATGCTAGTAAGTAGGGTAAGCTGTTGTCTTTTGAGTGATGGGAGTTCTCCGGTGCTGTCACGAGAAGTGTGCACTCCACCTAGCAGTGGCCATATTGTGGAAGTCTGACGTAATTTCAGATGTCGGCAGGCAAATGGGCGGTTGTATCGAGAGATTTGTTGGTAGGTCGTTTGATTCCGAGCCTGTTCTAGCTACCATAGCAAGATCAGTTTTTTGACCAGTTTTGAATTGGTTGTGAAGGAAGTGATGATTTTGATCGCCGCATGAATATCAATGTAGATGTCCATGTGCTTGTTATTGGACAGAGTTGATAAACTCCTACAGGCTTTAATGATATCCGTCCGTGAAGTTGGATATCCAGGTGTGATAACTTCACCATTTGTCCAGCTTACTAGATGTTAACTTGGAGTCTAGGTTGACGTTGAAGTCTGAGTAAGAGAGGTGGTAGTCGGAGGATGCATTGACGTTTGACCGCATGATGATGGGATTGTGTCCTTTTGCCGCTGTTTTTTTTTTTTATATGAAAAAAGGCAGAGCCCGAGCATGGCTTCAAGGGCAGTCAGGGGTGTTGTCCTAATATGCTGGTTGTCCCTGTACATACCATATGTTGGGCTCTTGTGAGAGTGGTGAGGTTTGTGAATTTTGCAGGCATCCGTATGTAAGAACTGGCCTTATGATAGCAGCGTACATCCAATCTATGGAGTGTGGTCGGCTTAACACCAATGTTTTACCGAAAATTCAGCAGCATTCGAATTTGTATATGATGTTCATATGACGACAAAGGATTGAGGCTGAAACAGGCTTCAACGAATCCGAACTTTTATAACCAATTTGGATGATTATTTCTAAACTTTGTTGAAGGGTATACTTAAACATGATAAAGTCCCAAATATGGAAAAGTTGACGGATCTAAAAACCGCAACTAACTTCAGAGACAATGGATCCATATGTAAATACCAAAAATACACATACATTTTGGAGCACCAACTTTAGAACTTCATCGAAAAGATAAGAGCTGACAGATTTGGAGCAAATGCTAAATACCACCTTACAAAAATAGCCTGATATAAGTACCAAAGAATAGGCCAAGAATCCCTACAAACCAATGAATCCATTCCACCGTAATAATTTGTGAATATATAATAAATCCCATCCTGTTCCAATTCTCCAAATCAATTGAGTTAGACAAAAACGTGAGGAACAAATGAAAGAAGTGAAGATACGTCGTATTTTAAGGACAACAATTCACAGGAAGAATTTTGCCTAAGGCTAAGAAAAATCGTTTTAATTCAGCTCACCCCTTCAACCTATGCATACGATATGTATACATTTTCACCATCAATGTTCTATTGTTGATCGAAAAGGATCAATTGAGTGTGGTTTCTGCATTATGCCCTGAGATTGATCTTTAAAATCAATTCACTCCCATATGTGGGAATCCCATTCTATTTGTATTTAAATTTAATAAAAGGGTTTCCTGTTTGACTGCATATTTTTGGCAGGATGTTGTGTTGGGAACTATTAATGGGCGTGGGAAACAGAGTGCTTTGTAAGGATTTCTAAGATAAGTGTAATAATTTTAAATATGATTTAAGTTTTAGGAATAAGAATTAAGAATTAGGTTTAGAATACAAAAAAAAACCTCAATGTAAATGTTGGTAACACTTTTTTGAATGAATGCAAAACTCTTAAGTCAATATGCAGCTTCAAACCATCGCCGAGACCAGATCCCATTTGAATTTCAACACACTGTCTTATCTTATCCTGGCTTATTGTGATTTTCAGGATCTAGACAACCTAAATATGATTTAAATTCAAAATCTTAGGCTAAGATCAACGTGGTTTCATACCAAAGACTAGTAAAAGCTCACATGCCGATGCGCTGAAGCTTTAAAGAACTGAAAGAGGCCTTTAATCAAAGCAATATAAAACCAGGCAAGCCATCAAGCCAGGCTCAAGCAAGAAAAAGTCTCTTGATCCATCGCAAATGCAATATCGTTGCATATCTCCTCTCCCTTGGCGTTTAGGGTCAAATGGATGAAAGTGAACAAAAAACTTAACCAAAAAACGTTTAGAGGATGATCTAGACTTTGGTGTATTCACCTCCCCGCTATTTATCATTTTGGAAGAAATGAGGTTTTCCATTGTCAAGTCTCTTGAAAGATCGCAAATGCAATATCGTGTCATATCTCCTCTCCCTTGGCGTTTTGGGTCAAATGTATGAAATTAAACAAAAAACTTAACCAAAAAACGTTTAGAGGATGATCTAGACTTTGGTGTATTCACCTCCCCGCTATTTATCATTTTGGAAGAAATGAGGTTTTCCAGGGTCAAGTCTCTTGATCCATCGCAAATGCAATATCGCTGCATATCTCCTCTCCCTTGGCGTTTTGGGTCAAATGGATGAAATTGAACAAAAAACTTAACCAAAAAACGTTTAGAGGATGATCTAGACTTTGGTGTATTCACCTCCCCGCTATTTATCATTTTGGAAGAAATGAGGTTTACCAGGGTCAAGCAAGAAAAAGTCTCTTGATCCATCGCAAATGCAATATCGCTGCATATCTCCTCTCCCTTGGCGTTTAGGGTCAAATGGATGAAAGTGAACAAAAAACTTAACCAAAAAACGTTTAGAGGATGATCTAGACTTTGGTGCATTCACCTCCCCGGTATTTATCATTTTGGAAGAAATGAAGTGTACCAGGGTCAAGCAAGAAAAAGTCTCTTGATCCATCGCAAATGCAATATCATGGCATATCTCCTCTCCCTTGGAGTTTTGGGTCAAATGGATGAAATTGAACAAAAAACTTAACCAAAAAACGTTTAGAGGATGATCTAGACTTTGGTGTATTCACCTCCCCGCTATTTATCATTTTGGAAGAAATGAGGTTTTCCAGGGTCAAGTCCCTTGATCCATCGCAAATGCAATATCGTTGCATATCTCCTCTCCCTTGGCGTTTTGGGTCAAATGAATGAAATTGAACAAAAAACTTAACCAAAAAACGTTTGGAGGATGATCTAGACTTTGGTGCATTCACCTCCCCGGTATTTATCATTTTGGAAGAAATGAGGTGTGCCAGGGTCAAGCAAGAAAAAGTCTCTTGATCCATTGCAAATGCAATATCGTTGCATATCTCCTCTCCCTTGGCGTTTTGGGTCAAATGTATGAAATTAAACAAAAAACTTAACCAAAAAACGTTTAGAGGATGATCTAGACTTTGGTGTATTCACCTCACCGCTATTTATCATTTTGGAAGAAATGAGGTGTGCCAGGGTCAAGTAAGAAAAAGTCTCTTGATCCATTGCAAATGCAATATCGTTGCATATCTCCTCTCCCTTGGCGTTTTGGGTCAAATGAATGAAATTGAACAAAAAACTTAACCAAAAAACGTTTGGAGGATGATCTAGACTTTGGTGTATTCACCTCCCCGCTTTAATCATTTTGGAAGAAATGAGGTGGGCTAGGGTCAAGCATGAAAAAGTCTCTTGGTCCATCGCAAATGCAATATCGTTGCATATCTCCTCTCCCTTGGCGTTTTGGGTCAAATGGATGAAATTGAACAAAAAACTTAACCAAAAAACGTTTAGAGGATGATCTAGACTTTGGTGTATTCACCTCCCCGCTATTTATCATTTTGGAAGAAATGAGGTGTACCAGGGTCAAGCATGAAAAAGCCTCTTGATCCATCGCAAATGCAATATCGTTGCATATCTCCTCTCCTTTGGCGTTTTGGGTCAAATGGATGAAATTGAACAAAAAACTTAACCAAAAAACGTTTGGAGGATGATCTAGACTTTGGTGTATTCACCTCCCCGCTTTAATCATTTTGGAAGAAATGAGGTGGGCTAGGGTCAAGCATGAAAAAGTCTCTTGGTCCATTGCAAATGCAATATCGTTGCATATCTCCTCTCCCTTGGCGTTTCTTGTCAAATGGATGAATTTTAACAAAAAACTTAACCAAAAAACGTTTAGAGGATGATCTAGACTTTGGTGTATTCACCTCACCGCTATTTATCATTTTGGAAGAAATGAGGTGTACCAGGGTCAAGCATGAAAAAGCCTCTTGATCCATCGCAAATGCAATATCGTTGCATATCTCCTCTCCCTTGGCGTTTTGGGTCAAATGAATGAAATTGAACAAAAAACTTAACCAAAAAACGTTTGGAGGATGATCTAGACTTTGGTGTATTCACCTCACCGCTATTTATCATTTTGGAAGAAATGAGGTGTACCAGGGTCAAGCATGAAAAAGCCTCTTGATCCATCGCAAATGCAATATCGTTGCATATCTCCTCTCCTTTGGCGTTTTGGGTCAAATGGATGAAATTGAACAAAAAACTTAACCAAAAAACGTTTGGAGGATGATCTAGACTTTGGTGTATTCACCTCCCCGGTATTTATCATTTTGGAAGAAATGAGGTTTTCCAGGGTCAAGTCCCTTGATCCATCGCAAATGCAATATCGTTGCATATCTCCTCTCCCTTGGCGTTTTGGGTCAAATGAATGAAATTGAACAAAAAACTTAACCAAAAAACGTTTGGAGGATGATCTAGACTTTGGTGCATTCACCTCCCCGGTATTTATCATTTTGGAAGAAATGAAGTGTGCCAGGGTCAAGCATGAAAAAGTCTCTTGATCCATCGCAAATGCAATATCATGGCATATCTCCTCTCCCTTGGCGTTTTGGGTCAAATGGATGAAAGTGAACAAAAAACTTAACCAAAAAACGTTTAGAGGATGATCTAGACTTTGGTGCATTCACCCCCCGGTATTTATCATTTTGGAAGAAATGAGGTGTGCCAGGGTCAAGCAAGAAAATGTCTCTTGATCCATCGCAAATGCAATATCGTTGCATATCTCCTCTCCCTTGGCGTTTTGGGTCAAATGGATGAAAGTGAACAAAAAACTTAACCAAAAAACGTTTAGAGGATGATCTAGACTTTGGTGCATTCACCCCCCGGTATTTATCATTTTGGAAGAAATGAGGTGTGCCAGGGTCAAGCATGAAAAAGTCTCTTGATCCATCGCAAATGCAATATCATGGCATATCTCCTCTCCCTTGGCGTTTTGGGTCAAATGGATGAAAGTGAACAAAAAACTTAACCAAAAAAAGGTTTAGAGGATGACCTAGACTTTGGTGCATTCACCTCCCCGGTATTTATCATTTTGGAAGAAATGAGGTGTGCCAGGGTCAAGCATGAAAAAGTCTCTTGATCCATCGCAAATGCAATATCGTTGCATATCTCCTCTCCCTTGGCGTTTTGGGTAAAATGGATGAAATTTAACAAAAAACTTAACCAATAAACGTTTAGAGGATGATCTAGACTTTGGTGCATTCACCCCCCGGTATTTATCATTTTGGAAGAAATGAGGTGTGCCAGGGTCAAGCAAGAAAAAGTCTCTTGATCCATCGCAAATGCAATATCATGGCATATCTCCTCTCCCTTGGCGTTTTGGGTCAAATGGATGAAAGTGAACAAAAAACTTAACCAAAAAAAGGTTTAGAGGATGACCTAGACTTTGGTGCATTCACCTCCCCGGTATTTATCATTTTGGAAGAAATGAGGTGTGCCAGGGTCAAGCATGAAAAAGTCTCTTGATCCATCGCAAATGCAATATCATGGCATATCTCCTCTCCCTTGGCGTTTTGGGTCAAATGGATGAAAGTGAACAAAAAACTTAACCAAAAAACGTTTAGAGGATGATCTAGACTTTGGTGCATTCACCCCCCGGTATTTATCATTTTGGAAGAAATGAGGTGTGCCAGGGTCAAGCAAGAAAATGTCTCTTGATCCATCGCAAATGCAATATCGTTGCATATCTCCTCTCCCTTGGCGTTTTGGGTCAAATGGATGAAAGTGAACAAAAAACTTAACCAAAAAACGTTTAGAGGATGATCTAGACTTTGGTGCATTCACCCCCCGGTATTTATCATTTTGGAAGAAATGAGGTGTGCCAGGGTCAAGCAAGAAAATGTCTCTTGATCCATCGCAAATGCAATATCGTTGCATATCTCCTCTCCCTTGGCGTTTTGGGTCAAATGGATGAAAGTGAACAAAAAACTTAACCAAAAAACGTTTAGAGGATGATCTAGACTTTGGTGCATTCACCCCCCGGTATTTATCATTTTGGAAGAAATGAGGTGTGCCAGGGTCAAGCATGAAAAAGCCTCTTGATCCATCGCAAATGCAATATCGTTGCATATCTCCTCTCCCTTGGCGTTTTGGGTCAAATGGATGAAATTGAACAAAAAACTTAACCAAAAAACGTTTAGAGGATGATCTAGACTTTGGTGCATTCACCTCCCCGCTATTTATCATTTTGGAAGAAATGAGGTTTACCAGGGTCAAGCAAGAAAAAGTCTCTTGATCCATCGCAAATGCAATATCGCTGCATATCTCCTCTCCCTTGGCGTTTTGGGTCAAATGGATGAAATTGAACAAAAAACTTAACCAAAAAACGTTTAGAGGATGATCTAGACTTTGGTGTATTCACCTCCCCGGTATTTATCATTTTGGAAGAAATGAGGTTTACCAGGGTCAAGCAAGAAAAAGCCTCTTGATCCATCGCAAATGCAATATCGTTGCATATCTCCTCTACCTTGCTGTTTCTTGTCAAATGGATGAAATTGAACAAAAAACTTAAGCAAAAAACGTTTAGAGGATGATCTAGACTTTGGTGTATTCACCTCCCCGGTATTTATCATTTTGGAAGAAATGAGGTTTACCAGGGTCAAGCATGAAAAAGCCTCTTGATCGATCGCAAATGCAATATCGCTGCATATCTCCTCTCCCTTGGCGTTTTGGGTCAAGTTGATGAAATTGAACAAAAAACTTAACCAAAAAACGTTTAAAGGATGATCTAGACTTTGGTGTATTCACCTCCCCGCTATTTATCATTTTAAAAATCTTTAGATTACAGACTATACAGTATATTCTGACTTCGCTTTTTACGACCAGTAGCTTCTAACGTCCACTTTCCTTTCATGTGGTTGGTTGTATTATATTTTTGGCTATTCCTCTGGCGTTGTCGGGCTTAACAAGGACTTTATTTCCTCTGCCCATTTATTCTCCTCACAAGTGACTTCTACTATACCCTAGGAGTACATATGTTCAATATCGAAGACATTTTTAAAAACACTGTTCCTACGGCTAGCGCACGAGAAACTGTAAGCCTTGGAGTTGCGTGGTCGATTAAAATTAGAATTATCAACTCAAAGTTGTGTGTAGTTTGAATGAACGTTAGTAGTTAGTTATACAAGTGGACTAGGGGATGTGTGCCCATCGTCAACCCTAAGAAAACATATCTTGTCCTCTTTACTAGAAAATACAAATATATAAGCCTGGTACTGACCGAGAAATATTTGGGTCTCATACTTGAAACTACACAGTCCTGTACTGCTGACAGAAAGCGATAGGAAATAAATGGAGTCTGCAGGCTCATATTATATATTGGCTCTATGTGTCTGTCATTAGGCCTGTGGTGTCATATATTTAGTGTAATCGTCTGGTAGAAGACTACCTATGCATTAGTGAAACCTGGCAACGGTTTTGGATATGCTGTTTCAATTGCCATCTTCAGATGAAGGCCATGTCTTAGTGGTTTAGTCTACATAAGTACAGGACACTTCACTGTTCTTAACAAACCTGAACTTCTTCCAGAAGTATTGGTAGACACGACATTAGACTGAACATCCTTTAGCCGCTCAGGCGACTTCGTCGCTCCGCTAAGACAACAACTGTCAGCCAGGCGTCTAAATCTTCGTTTTTTCTGAGCAAATTCTTACAGTTTTGAGTATTTGAATTCTCTATGTTTTTACAAAAAAAAATGTCCCTGCGCCAGATTTTACTGTTCATTCGGCATTTCACGACAACCTTCCTTCATCCCACCTAGGGTTGATGTAAAACCGAGAAGAAACTCTCCTATTTCTCTGAGTTTTCTGACTGATCCTTCACTGATTTTCCCAAAATTCATCAAAACTATATCTGCATGTCGTACATATAGTACCAGTTGAGACATAAGAACAAAGATTCCCTTACTACAAGCACATCTAGTGTCAACACCTTCAATTAACGAACCAACTTTCAAATGAAACCCAAAACCTCCTCAGCATCGAACCCGGAACATAATTTGAATTGTGGTCAACACCGATTACACCAAATATTCTGTCAAATTTTTACTTACTTATCGCCCCAACCAGTTCTGGCCACCTCGTCGACAGCAGTAGTGAGTGGTGGCGCGTGTTCTTGGCCACAAAAAACCCCAGATCGGATTACCCGCAGTAATGAATTATACCTTACTGATAATTCTTATGGGCACGTGCACTTGTCAAAATAATTGCAATGACTTCCAGAGCAAAACAACATGCACCATCGTATCTGCATCTGTAATGCAATCCGCATCAAAATAAGGAGAACCATGAAATTTGTATTCAAAGGGTGCAATTACTTTTGTACTCAGATCAGATAAAAGAAATAAAAACCAAGAGCCAACTGTAATGAGCCTTGTTAAGCAGTCAGGCTCAGTTGATTCCACCTGATTAACTTTAATCGCTGTGAGGTCATTGCAGGGGAAATGCGATGAAACAAATTAGTTTTGAATTGATATTCTAATTTAAATGGCATGTCTGCTCGTGTGTATGTGTAAATCCATCTTCCTGGAGGTACCATCTAACTTTTAGGGACTCTCTTTCATTTTGACCGTCGGTAGCTGTTCACAATCGAATTCGATTTAAATTTGGCTCCTTAAGGTGTCACATTGCGTCTGTTTCTTTGTAACTGAAAATTTCTCCAGGACATCTGCTGGTTAGGAAATCCTTTTTGCACACAATATCACACAATGAGAGATTTGTAAATATTATTTCACTCAGCATGCGCCACAAAGTTGCCTTATCGGTCTTATGCCACCGTTCGAAGGTAAACCCAAAATTGCAGGCCATATCCTTTGGTATTTGCCAAACACTTTTGTGGGCAAATAGGATGGCTAGTGCCGGCTGTTGTTTTACATGATGCATTCGTTTCGGCTTTTCCTGAATGCGGTCAAAGGATATTGTGCGACGTGCACATTGGTGTCATGCTTTCTCCGTAGGTACAATGGAAGGGCGTGAATTGTTGATTGCATGTGAATGGCGAAAAGGACCTTAGGTCATTATTTGGTAATTTTCATGAATAGAATTATTCGTTGTCAATTGTCCTGCCTTCCTTTGTCTACTGTGTTATTTAGAATATTCCATACTTTTGATTGCAAAGAGAAATGGACAGATTCCTTGAAGGCTTGAAGCTATCGAAATTCAGAGACTTACTTTGAATATTTAGTCGATTTGGTGAGGATCCTTCGAATGGCAGTTACTGATAATTAAATGATCACAGTAGACGGCAATCGAATCCCTTAAGATTTGAAAACGTGTGTCTGTTAATGATTTGACCATTTGATGTCCATTATATTTGTTCAAGTGCATTTCCCAAGTGGAAATTCATTAGGACTTTAGTGGAAATAAGAGGGACACTTCAGTTGTATTGTTCACAGTCTATTGAGTGGAGGATCCTTTGTTTGCTACGAGAGAATGATTAATTGAATTTGATACCTTTTTGGCGGTGGCAACCAAAAGGATGTGTTTCTTGGAAACTTTTTTAGATGATTGGGTTCTGTAGGATGTCAATCGATTGCTGTTGTAGTGAAATTGTCTACGTCTATGTTACAAACATACCAAATGTATGAGAACAGTGTCGAAACAGGAGCTCAACGTTGACTTGCAATGAAAATTAAGGCTAAAGGCATAAAAATGTGGCACAGAAGTGTGGTAGACAAATGTGATAGCTTGAGAAGTACGAAACAAAAATTTGAAGCCAATTGCTATTCACAAAAGGTACTTTTGGAACTGACTCCTTTGCAGCTTATTGTCGAGAAATATCCAAGCAAACCCATTCTAAGAATGGCCTAAGAAGGAATAGAAAAGGCCCATATTGAAGCCATTCGATGCACTAGTCAAGAACCTTTCTTTCATGAATCCCAGCAATAAGGCGACTTGGAGCAATGAATCTGTAAACTGAGGAACCACATAATAAAGTGCTACACTGAACTGTGTCAAGAACTGCTGAAATCCTTCACTCCAGGTCCAAGACTAAATACATTTGATTCATGGGTAAAGGCAACACTAACTTCCAAGTAGAAACATATACCGAAGACAGCTGCGTCCAACTCAATCTCGATCGAAACTACGCTGATAGCAATAATGTCAGATAAGCAAGCTAACATCATCCTATCGAGGCATTGTAGGAGTTTTTTAGTTACTTAGTTTCTGCAGGGTATTGAGACACAAAAGATTGATACAATTGTCCCAGTACCTAGTGAGAAAAGCCATCACTAGAGCCAATTCTCGTCCTTAGATTCTTGCAGGAATCTATGGCTACAGAATTCGTCAGGACGTATTAAAGGTACAAGACCCTGGAAAGTAAAAGCAGTCAAATAATTGAAGATACGGCCAGCCAATATATTAGGACCAAGATGAACAATTGAAATATTTCTGCTTGTAGTTAACAGCTGCCTCAAGGCGGAGTGCTTTACAGTATTCTGTGGTATTAAGTCATCTGCAAGATGATGTGGTTTTGATAGCCTATAGTCTCTTGCCGGAACAAGACCAACCATGGAGTTGTGCCGGGTAACAGGCAGTTAATCCGGTGACTAAGTTCAGCTTTCTACCAAGTTTTTGCAAACCAGAACACTTCTACGTGAATATCAAAAACTGTCAACCAACCATACTTAGCACATTTAGACCATTTTTTTGGGGGCTAAGTCAATCCAAAAGACTGATTTCCTTGAAGCGGCTACCAGCTTAGAACACCTACACACTTAGATTAGTAATGGGTCTGTTGGGGATTTTATGGATACCTATGTATCTTAAGAAAAAGTGTCTCCCTACCTACTCATTAAACCACTTTAACTTATGATGAAGTGAAGCTCCTTTTTGCAGGTGACAGCTGGACAGAAACAATGAAGATGGGGAATGGATTGTTCCTCGTCTTCATCTATGTCACTTTTAAAAGTTCTTCGTAAAAAGACCTAGCCTTGTCACACGCTTGCCTGTTACACATTGTCCCATGATGTGACCTATGGATGTTTCAATATGCAATCTAATGAGATCGATCAAGTTCTAAGACCGTTCCACGTCCAGCTTTGATGGCATTTGTTTCGTCACTAGACATCTTGCTCCACAGATCCATTTAGAATGGCTACACTCGATGTTTGAATATCAGTTTTCGAGTAATGATTCCTAAGTCCAAGAAAGATAATTGTTAGTGCGGAGCCATTTCCGACATACTTATGTATGACTATCACTTTTAATGACAGGCTGCCTGTCAAATTTTGAAACGTCAACCTCTACAATATACTCTACTATCGTACCATATAGTCCAAGTTCATGTCCATGTTCCATGTCTTCCCTCCTAAATGAGCGATTAACTCGACATCCGAGTAGAAAACTTCATCTATCCCCTCCTCTAATTCTAATGAAATGTCAAAATTACAGGGACAAATGACATTAGGCTCGCCACACGACCAACATGATGTAGTATGATTGCCGGCGTTCTCCTTTTTCGTTTAATGTCCTCACCACAATATAATAGCGCCGATAGCTAGTGGTGCCTCCATTTCGCGAAAAACCTCAACAACATGACCACCTGCTGTGCGTGTGCAAACGCAACCATCTCCAAAAGGACGATGAACAGTGAAATCAAAAGAAAAAGACAAAAATAAAGAAACTCAAATTCACCTGTACAAATTTAAATCCTGTGCCGAGGATTACACCTGCAATCGATCGTGGTATCGCAAAATAAAACATCCTTTTTTTTTTTCGTTGGTTGGTTGGTTGGTTGTGCAAAGACTATACTACGACGACGATGTGCCAGTGGATAGGCGGATGAATAAAAGCAGAAAAACAAATAATCCTTAAGCCCCTATATTATAGGGGCGTTCCCTAATACCAGGAGGACAGCCCATTCTTTTTTTTTTTGCAATAGTTATTTGGTCTTTCTCGAAATTTTAGTCCTTGGTCAATTGAGTTTGATGATGGTGACAATTTTATTAGGCCACAAACTGTCAAAGGTCCTTTGTGTCGCACTTGTCCTTATCATCAAACGAACGAGGCGTTTGTATCTTTATAGTTCATCGGAAGTTGATGGTCTTTTTTTCTACTCTTTTGCGAAGAGTATTTGGATTCCTTTCCACTGCACGTACAGACATGGTCCTGTCAGGGGCCAGTTGAATACATTTCCTTATTGATTTCCTTAATAAATCATAAAGATGTAACCGCAAAAAGTTGCATACATTACAATCAATTGAACGACGCGGTTTGTTGGCATTTTCTTCACACACATCGTGTTTGTCTTTGCACCGTGTTCGATGTATTGAGATTTATATTTTTTTTTTCTCTCCTTATTTCTTTTGGTTACGGGTTATGCAAGGAGTTCAACTACGTTCGTTGGAGCTGAATCTTGATCTCGAAGCCGGAAATCATATTTTTGATGTTTCAGATGCCACATGGATGGACGGTTGTTATCCTGTTTGTGTGTGCTTTTCACATTCCGTTCAGGAGGAAGCTAAGCTTGTACTATGGACAGTTTATTTCATCATCGGAGAGGCAGAAAGGGACCCAGAAAGCAGACAATCCTAGGCAATCAGCCAAACCTTTTCACAATCCTTTTCAAAGATAAGGATCGCTCAAAATTCGGCGACGTGTGGTGTACGCCCAACAGTTCCTTTATTACATCTTTACAATATACCTACATATATCTGTTTAGCGTGAAAGGGTGTTTTGTTTATTCTTTCACTGATTCCGATAGTAGATACAGATTTTAGGGATGACCCCATGAAATAAATAGCAAAACAATAATTTCACAGCATGCGGATTAATTAAAAGTGCTTAAACACTAATAGACGAGAAAAACATAAAAAAAATTGTGATCCTTAACTGTAAAGGATTCCATCCGACATTGGTCGGGAATTTCTTTTCCAGGAACTCATAGCATAGATACCTGTTGTGTGTCCATCGATACGAAGAGTGTTCAATCGAGTTGTTCCCTGACTTTACGACCGCAATCATAATTCTTTAGCCTTTCTCCAGGAGAGGTCCTATAATGACACTAATGCTTATTTCTAATTTTAAAAGGATACGAATTAGGAAAAATACAGGAATTCCAAAAGAAAGTGAAATGGTGACCTTATCACGTGAAGGCAGCGATAATTTATTTCTTTATTTGAGTATCGTGTACAGTGCATGGTATCGCAATAAAGCAATAAATTCTCAATGTGTACCGCCGAGTGTTGTTCGAAGTGATACGATCGTGAAAATAATCGGATTATGATAAATCTACAATCAGAGAGAGAGTAGATACAGGTATCAATGGGTGTGTAGGGGGTTTTTTCCCAGATTAGGAATAAGCAATATAGCTACATTCAGTATGTATACCATCGGAGGATTATCAGACATTCATGAGATATAGGTAATTTTCATGCAAATTATCTGCGATTCGAATTTTGAACGCCTAGCTCAAGTAGTGCGATGAAGTTACTTTAAAGTTATCCCATTCTTGTGTCCCACTTAGCTTTTGCTAAGATTATGTGAAGCCTATGTTCTGGCACCGATTTCTAACTGACAAATTCCTAATCAAGTACGAGAACCAATCTGCAATCAGAAATATTCAATTTTTTATGAAAATATGTACATAATGCGCTGTTGGCATAAATGATACGCAAGTACCAAAACACCCTGTTTTTTGTCATCTAATTGCTTCAAAAATGACCGAAGAACATGGTTTTGGTTGAAGCAGAAAGTTGGAAACAGGCTTTTGGGTCATTCTACCGACAATCACCTATTTTTGGAAATCTCAACCTTACCCCTAGTTTCTGTACAAAGCTCTGAGTTGAAGCTATGAGAAGCTATGAACTATAATTTGAACACAGGGTACCTATATAAATGAACCCAGAAACCATAAACATAACCCGCACGTGCACTCCGCAATCTTCCAACGAGAAGAAGCTGCGAAATGCCCAGCGGAAAACAAGAGCAGCAAGGGAAGAGTATCGAGCCAGAAGAAGGGAGGAGAAAAGATCCTGCGTAATAAGAAAAGGGCCCACGCAGTCTCCCAGCTCAAGGGTATCGAAGAGTCTTACGACAGGAACAACACCCGGATGTTTTTTAAGAAAGCCAAGCAGCTGGTAGCTGGCTTTAAACCCGGAACGCAGGCTCTTCGAAATAGTGAAGGAAACCTGGTCACCGAAGCACAGGGAATAGTAGATGTTTTTAAGGAGCATTTCCAGATGCTACTTAATGGGCATCAAATAGAGAGAGTAATAGGGCAAGAAGAGAACCCACGTCCAATCAATGAAGAAGCCATCCCCCTCCCCAGTTTTGAAGAAGTTGACTCAGCAATCAAAAAGCTGAAGTACAACAAAGCCGCTGGCTCTGATGGTCTACCAGCAGAGCTCTTCAAACATGGTGGTGATGTTTTGGTAGGGTGCATGCACCAAATCATCAACCAAGTATGGGTGGATGAAGCCATGCCCGATGACTGGACTATCAGCTCTATATGCCCCATCTTCAAGAAAGGCGATCCTATGTCTTGCAAAAACTACCGAGGCATATCCCTGCTAAATGTCGCGTATAAGATCCTATCCAATGTACTGTGTGAACGTCTGAAACCTTTCGGCAACACACTAATCGGCACGTACCAGTGTGGCTTCCGGCCCGGCAGATCGACGATCGACCAAGTTTTCAAGCTAAGGCAAATCTTAGAAAAGACCAACGAATTTCAAGTCGAGACCCACCACCTCTTCATCGACTTTAAAGCCGCATACGACAGCATTCATCGTCTTGAGCTCTACAAGGCGATGGCCGAATTCGGGATCTCGGCAAAATTGATCCAGCTGTGCCGCATGACGCTAGAAAACACGCGGTGCAGTGTGCAATTTGGGAACAGCTCCTCTGAACTATTCCAAACTTGCACCGGATTTCGGCAAGGAGATGCGCTGTCGTGTGACTTCTTCAATCTAGTGCTGGAACAGATAGTGCGCAGGGCAGGTGTCAACACGGAAGGCACTATCTTCAATCTGTCCAGCTGCTGGGATATGCAGACGACATCGACATCATCGGTCGCTCCCAGCGTGCCGTTACAGAAGCTTTCATGGCAATTGAAGAAGAGGCGAAACGAGTTGGCCTTAAAGTAAATGAGGACAAAACCAAGTACCTGTTGTCAACAAACAAAGAAGCATCGGTCCACCGCCTAGGACAAAACGTCAATGTTGGCAACAGTAACTTTGAGGTAGTTAGGGAGTTTACCTACCTCGGAGCAAATATCAACTCCACGAACGACACCCTATTGGAGATTCGACGAAGACTTACCCTTTTAATTAAATTATGACGAGCTTAACGACTTGGTACATGATCTCAGTCTTTTCAAGTTTAAAACAGAGGTGCGACCTTAGAACATGGGATTCAAAAATTCAAAAATAATACAAAAAAAAATCTACAAGAAAAATTTCGAAAACAAATCCGAATTGGACGGAAAAATGTTCAAAAACAAAACACTGACAGTTCTACAAAACACAGCTTAAAAAATTAACAGAAATTTGGTATTTATTTTCGCGGTACGTTATGGATTGCAAAGTTATTTCAAAATTGAATGCGGTATTGCTGAAACACTGAAAATTTTGAGGAGAAATTTCCGTGAAAAAAAATGCGCCAACTGGAACGAAAGTTTGAGAGAAAAATTCGTGGAACTGTTTTGCTCATTGAAAACCAAATATATTCCCATGCTCGTCCTGTGTATTTAACTGAGAATATTCCAGCTGTTGGCAAACGTGTGCGTCTAAGAACTGAAACATACCAATGATCACAGTAACTGAACATTAGTCGCAGTAATCTGAAAAGAATTTTGTCGGACTTTATTTTTTTTGGGGTTTCGGTGATTAAAGATAGATGCTATCCATCCAGAGACGATTCAGGGACTCAAGGACATAATCATGAATGGATGACCTACCGCCAAGCTAGCCGAGTCATTCATTTGAATAAAATAATATTCCATGGTTAATCGGAAGGCTTACTCTATGGAATGGAGCAACAATCGTGAAAAATGTTGAACAGTGGAGGGAGATTCCAATAGAGAGCTCACCCTTTCTTGTCACATTTTGTCAAAATCTTAAGAAACATCGAATTTCCTTTTTTTCTCTCACAGGACTTCCTCTAGTATACCGATTTTCTGAAAACTTTCAAAAGTATTACGTTTTTTTTTATAAAAATTTTAGAACGTAACATAGCCTACATTAGGTAGAAAGGAATGGCCACAAGTGCGGCCAACCATCGGATCACTGGTGGATCCATTGTGAGTCCCTATCTTGTGTTTACCGGAAAACAAATACAAAGTTTCTTATTAGCTTTAGGGCAGCTACATGGTCTCTTTGAACCACGCCGACGTTATTATAAATTTCAGAAGGGTTTTCGAATTGATATTCATCAAGGGCCGTCTTTTTAGTTCTGCGTAGTCGTTGCCATTCGCAGAGGAAGTAGAAAGTACACTCTACTGCATCTGTGTCAACACAGCCATTGCAGAGGTCATCAGTTTCTATTCGCATTCGACTGCATCGGGCCGCTTTCTTTCGTTAGTCAGTCTCGTAAAGGTTGAGACTCTATGTTGTGTTTAAGAAGACCTAGGGCACAGGTCTCGACCATTGTCAGGGCCTGTTCGGACCCCTTTCTTGCTATTTCGTGCGCCAGTTCGTACCTTTTGAACAACGATGAAGAGGAGTTTTGAAGTGAGCCTAGATACAGGTATAAGCGTTCATAGAGACATCGTTCTTAGAGTCTTGTCTGAGAAGAGTTCAATTTCAGATACAGATCTTAATCCAGTGAACGACAATAGGGATATAAACCCGAAGAACAAGGCATATTATTTTCGGAGCTAGGTAGTCGAAAACAGCAAAAAAGCCAAGACGGTCAATAGCTCTTACTCCATAAAAGACACAAGGAATCGACGTGTGTTGTGAGGAGTCAGCGGTAATTTGTACTTTATAGCTGAAGTATATGTTCTATAGAGGAGTAATTAGAATCACCAATAGAAGACTTTTCCCTTTTAAATAAGGAATGACATAAAAAGGAGCACTATATCCTCATTGACAAGCGTCTATCAAGGCAAGGGTTATAGTACCATCGAGTGAAATGAGGCGGTTAATGCTCCTCTAGGGGTCCATAAGAGGAAAATGTTTGCGTACTATCTATTATAAGCTGATAGTAGATGGCAGGGGTCCGATAAATGATCAGTTGTGGCCAGAATACCGAAGAAGCAGAACACAAGAACTACTAAATAGAAACTGGACCGTTCTAGCTAGAGTTTTTGGCAATTAGTACTACTGGCTCATCGAGATCCATGCGGTAGGTTTTCCATTTAATATATAACATCTCAAACAAAGGACAAACAATTCTACACTTCAAAAGCAAATCTCCAGCTCTAGGTAGGGCCAGACAGGACACACTCCCCAAACCCTTTTTCGACAAACTTACAGGGTTAAACCCGTTCAGAATCGAGGATATCATCAGTCGTCTCCTCAATGTCACAGGGTGGATTTGAATAAATGTCGTTCACTAAATATCATTTGGTTCCAGGATGAGAGGAAGTAGCTTACAAGACAAACAAAATTTGTTGCATCTCTTTACCATCTACACTATGTTCCACATTTTTAATATAAACAGGCTTATACTTACTATCTTCGCGTAGTTTCACAGGATCATGGCAACTTCAAAAGTGTGAGGCACTCCTTCATACCTAAAGCAAGGATCAAATTCAAAGATATTTTTTAATATTGTTTTGTTTTTATTTTAAATAATTGTTTTCCTTAAACTTAATTTTAAATCATTGTCTTCCAATCTTAAAAACTAATTCTTATACAAATTCACTTTATACATATTTACAAATTAATAAACAAAAAAAATAACAGTTTAACAAATTAAATTAACTTAACAAGAGGTAATAGTGTCAATGGCTATAATTATTCGTTATTCAATTTGACTAGAGCTCGGCGTAGATCCTTCGGTGCACAACACATCTAAATGTCCTCCTGCCACAGGGAAATGTAATCCAAAAGTTCCTCGTCCTCCGTTGAGTTGTTGTAGTCATCGAATGAGCTTTCGAATTTAATCTGCGTCTTTGGAACCTGTTCTGTCGACGAGTAGTATCCATCACTGTAGGTCGACGATGTTGGCGATATCAACGCAGTATCCTGGCAGGCCGATGATGTCACGTAATAGTTTTCAAAGTTCTGCTGTTGATCGTAGTACGACATAGAGTTGATAACATTCGACGACTCGTGATGCACTTGGTCCGCATGTCCCTCGGCTGAGCCTTGGCTGTTGTAGGACAACGAACTGGCTGCGTCGTTACTATCGTCATCCAAGAGATTTTTCAGGCGACGGATATATTCAACTGCCATCCGTAAAGTGTCGACTTTACTGAGTTTTTTACTGCCTCCGGAACGCTTGCCATTACTCAGATCGGCAACAATCGCTTGCGGGATATGCTGTCGCAAACTAACGAATCCATTGTTCACCTGTTTCACACGGTTCCTCTCACGAGCATTTCGCCGTATTACCGATGGATTTGTTTCGATTCCACCGAACGGCTTATTTGCGTACACGTAACGTTTATTGTGTCTTGGTCCGTCCAAGGATAAATGATTGGCCGGCGCTATTGGTACGTGCTTTAAATAGTTTCCAACCGACATCTGCGGGATGTGATGAAGTCTTTCCGATCCTAGCGCCATCATGTCTATTCACTGCGATACTCCTGCGTGTCTCTTCTGCGAACAAATTTACGTGCACTACACTTTTTGTGATTTTGATTTTTAGGGCTCAATCTTCTGAGCAAGATGCTAACTCCGAGGATGCGTATCCCTTAATGAATCCCTTCGTCCTCAATCTTCTGATTTTGTACTCAAGGTGTGCGAGCACCGGCTCAATCTCTACGCAGGTAAAACAATAACAAAAATCCCACGATCTCTTTTGATCTTGCGTATTCCCTCTGAAGATGTCGAACGAAGTACCTTCGCCATAAATAATACGAAAAAAAAGTATCTTATCCATTGTACCTTCTAAAGAGAGCATGAAAAGAGAGAGAGAGAGAGAGAGCAAAATTTCCCCTACTTTCTGCTGCAACTGGGGCAGAACGACGTCGACTTCTCCAGCTCGATGTCTGCGCGCTTGAGGCGACAAACAGGTTCAAAGTGTTGGTACATCTGCGCGGCACAGACGTCTCACGAAGTGGTAGTACGTCCTCCGATCGTGTCGTGTGATCGTGTATATGTTGTTTTCTTATAAGGAAGTCTGCACTGCGTACAACGTGCCGGAGGGCAGCTTACAGGTCAACCACTTAGTGCAGCCGAAATTTTCCGAACCCTACACGATGTGCATGAGTCGCGTGCCACACAGATACAGGTTTGGATCGAGTTCCATGAGAAGTTATGTGTATGTAATCGTTTCTTTGATTTGCAGACGACAGATCGATAACATTATTGCACGCGAGTTTTGTATCATGAAAGATTTGTATCTTTTTGCAGTTCTAGGTGTGTAGATACAATTGGCTTATCAGTTTTCCATCCTCGAGGCTTTTTCTCATCTATTTACTGTGGGATCTTAGTCTTACCGCCACATAGATACGCACTTCTTCTCGTAGAATATTGCAATAATGATAAGATATCTATGATGGGTATAAATTCAGTATCGACAGCTAATGTATGATTAATTGACTCTAATGGATATCAATAAAACAGAAGCGCGATATTAAGTTTGGTTGGGGATCCGATCGCAGATACCGACAGAGTTGTGCGATCGCTATTATTACTGCCACCAAAGGTGGTCCGTCATAACAGCTCAGATTAAACATCAAAGAAAAATTAAAGAGGAGAAGAAAGAGAACCAGAAGAAAACACAACAAACTCCGATAAAAATAGACTCGGATCGCCGTAAAGCCGTATCGCGGTTCGAGGAATAAAAAAAAAGGATTTATTGCATTTTAGATAACAAATTACTGCTCCGGCCTTTCTAGCTTCATAGGACTTGCGCTTCGGATCCAATTAACTGCCAAATTGGTAGTATAATTGTTCAAAGGTGATGATTAAGAAAGTAGAAGCGGGCCGAAGGAGCGGCAACTATCGTTTATAGTGATCCTTGTTAGCATGTTAATAAATGCAAGTCGCGAGCTATGTATAATTACACAGGAACGATGCGCGGATACAAACCGGGTTTGGTTAACTCTTTTTTTCGTCTTTAAACATCTAATTACCATGCGATTAGCCGCGTCTAGGAATCAATTTTGTACACTGTTTCGTAAGTGTATGTTACCTACAACCATCTGTGGCTGACAGATACATGGCGCATGGAGGGGTATTATATTTGGTTTCGGAACATAAAGAGGAGACTGTTGAAAGGATTTATTATGTTTCCTTAGAGAAAAATGGTAAGGATCGGTAGGAACAGTAGAATCTACAATTAAGTGGAGGGATAGGTGGATTTTCTTCAGGTTCTCTAATGATTTGGTAACCTATCTGCCCATTTGGAATTTTTTTAAGGGTTCTGCAGTCATAGCAGTCATATAATGGCATTGGTTTTACCTTACAGTACGCTGTGCCTTATGGCTCACCACATCATACTTGGCCACAAGTTTATATCCATCCAGGGAACTCTCTAACAGGAGACAGATACAAACGTTGGTTGGTTTAGACCGACACTTGATGAAAATCCACTTAGATCAGAGAAGGTCTATTGTATGCACATACTACCGCTGTGTATGGTGCATGGATCACTCTTTTACTCTGGGAACCATCGACGCTGTGTAGCCAGTGCTAACATCGTTAAGATCATTCAATAGGTATTACTCCTCCTGATATTGGCGAGTCCATGGCATGTGCATATGGGATGACAAATGGTCTCCTATTCCTCTTCGATCATACAGCTTCTACAGACGTCCTTGTGGGGGATGTCCAGTCTCTGAGTATGTCTTCCTAGTGCTCGGTTAGGGTGTTTACTATCTTGGAGAGGGTTCATCTCTTGTGTTGTACGATTCCGATGGATGTCATTTTATTAAGGGTCGGCCAGAGCAGCCTAGTAGTATTGCATTGGTCGAGTTGATGCCATCGATGATTGGCCTCCCTTACTGCGTCAGCGCCTCCATGTCGGTTACGTTTATACTACCTAAACCAGGGAGCCTCATCTAGACAGTGCGTCAGCTTCACGATTCTCTGGTATATTACAGCGACCTGGTACCCAGCAAAGGGTGAGGTCGTACTTTCACTGCCTTTGATCTCTTGGTGCTGGATGCGAGAGATTTGATGGCTGCCTGACTGTCGATGTATGTGGCAGTAACCCTTGATAATATTGCATTAACCGTCATTCATTCAACTGCCTGACGAAATGGCATTGACTTCAGATTGACGCTGCAAGTCTCCTAAGGGAGAGGTGGATCTCCAGGTTTTGTGCGAAGACTCCCTCCTCAGTTTTGGACCCTTTCGCAGAATTTAACAGCGTTTCGTGGTGCAGGACATCACGTTGAGTGCATTCAGCTCTGTTGTTGAACTTGTGTTCGGTGCCAGGTGGTCGGCGCCCTGTGGCAGATGACGATGCATCAGTAGGTATACTGGCATGTCTAGTGAATTAGTTCCTCCATTGTTTGGAACTTTTTAGGTGAGAAGGCAGCCAGTTTTTTCCCGACGATGTAATTTGGGGGAGGAAGTTGAGCATCTTTGAATAGTAGGCCACTAAACCTGTACGCCTTACGTGAGGATCAGTTTTAGCATCGACTTGTATAACCAGTGCTTTGAACTTGTAGGCCCTACGAGGAGCCTACAGCTCTGTCGCATATGTATAGAGCAGTCAGGGATTTTGTGGGGACTTCCACCGAACATCTTCTGGCAGGCTTATGAGAAAAAGTATCTTTAAAGCATGTAACATTCAGTATCAGTCATTTCAAAGATCACCACTCCAACAAATTAGCACATTGAAACCTATTAAAGGGCCATCAACTTCAAGGCCACCTCCTGAACTTGTTCAAATTTTTAACAGCATGTCCAACAAGTTACACAAATGACCTCATTCGTTGAACATACCCCCAGCAAATGATTAGCACAAGTTCCCGCAGACAATATTGATGACGGCAAGAACAATGGCGACGATGACGATATCCTACCACCACTCTCGGTTGGTGGTCCAATCCAAAGTTAATACCGATACCAACTTTAAAAAAAAAAGAAAAAAAAAAGCCACCCAACTTTTGACTGATGCCGCATGACATGACACTGGGCTGGCAAGACTCATCAATCATTTCATGCGTTGGCCTTTAAATTAGAAACCGTTTAGTGCCCATCGGTTTGGCTGCACAGTAAAGTGCATGAGAATGCAAGAGCGTGCGCGCCCGTTCCGAAAAGCATTAAAACCACAGCACCGGTAGGTTGTTAACTGTTTATTTAGTCCTTGCCACTACCATGCAATTTCTGTACGCATATAGTGCATGCATCCGTATGCCGAAATATGTACCTCGTCAATCCGGACTGGTGTTCTCCCATCTGAATGTTCACCACCAGGAATCAGTGATTAATGGTATTCATTAATTTGGCGAAACACAAGCATCGAATGGCAAGAGGCTTTGATTGATGTTAAGCCATCCACGGTGTAAGTTCAACTGACTGAAAGAATTCGCCGGTTTTGCACTCGTTATCATCGTAAGTATCGTGTTTTTGGCCGTCGACCACCAACGTTGATGTTACTTGATCCGCGATCTAGATTGATATCGTTCTTTGGATCCGTGTTAAGTTTTACTTTCCCTGAATGTGGAACATTGATCTGCTGGCGCAGTATTACTTGATGCCTTAATTATGTAGGAGTAGGTCTAGATACATTAGTGAAGCTCTGTCTACATTGTTGAAGTAGTCACGGAGGCTGACAACACAAGAGTTTGCTTCTCTTACTTAGGTGAGTCTAAAGTCTGGGGTTTACCTGGATCTCAACCTGATTGACCAAGCGCGGTCAGTGGCTTACTGACTCCAAGTTTTAGGTCTTCCTTCACTTGTGGACTCCACCTGAAAGAGTACTTATTCTTTTACGTTGTCCTTCCGGGTTGAAATCGAAGACGTTTCGGGCATTGATCTCCAGTGATTTTTTTGACACCAAAGGTCTCGGTAAGTTTCGACCTTCACGGAGTAAGCGAGTATTCCCCATCGGAATCACTGGACGTGGCTTGTATAGCTTGTTGCTACTAACTCTGTCATATGCGGGCTCAAAGTCGGGTGAAACCTAGTACATCAATTGCAGCATTTCTGATGGCTTTGTGGCATCGATGCCACTGGTCTTCAGCACTTAATGCTCGTTGCCTTGGACTTGACAAGCGACCTTTGGTAAGTATATCAAGGTAAGTATGCCATATAAAAATAGAAGGACCTGTCTGTTGGCCAATTTGGACTAAAGGCCTTGCCATGTCTCTGATGTCTCTGGTCGCACTCAGATATTTGGTTAAGAAATTGGTAGACAAGACTTGGTACCAGACTTAAAACCAAGTCTGAGTTTTTTCCAGTCGATAGACAGAAGTCCTTGGCCGGAAGGCCGGAGCAGTGAAGGAAGACCTCGTCTAAGGGGGCGCACTCAAGTGGAAAGGGACATCAACTAACTTAGTCGAAACTGGGGACAGCTGACTAAAGATTGAGATGGCTGGAGAAGCTTTTTGGTTGAGACTAAGGGCCACCCCGGACTGTAGGCCCACCTTAAGTAAGTAAGTACGTATCTAGTATCTAAAAGGAATGGTTCCGTAACCTGTGGAAGACTTAGTCTTACATCGCTAAGATAGTTTCCGCCTCGAATGCACAAAAACAAAGGTCTAGTTTGAGATGTGTGATTGGAGGATATACCCAGACTGTGGGTATCTGGTTTTGTGGGCTATACACTACCCTTTATTTCATACATTTTTTGGTTGAAAAATTTTCTGTCTCCCACTTGCATTTCGAGGCAGCAGCTAAGCTAGTTTGCGCCTCGAATGCACAGAAACAAAAGGTCTAGCTTGAGATGTGTGATTGGAGGATATACCCAGATTGTGGGTATCTGGTTTTGTGGGCTATACACTACCCTTTATTTCATACATTTTTTGGTTGAAAAATTTTCTGTCTCCCACTTGCATTTCGAGGCAGCACCTAAGCTAGTTTCCGCCTCGAATGCACAGAAACAAAAGGTCTAGCTCGAGATGTGTGATTGGAGGATATACCCAGATTGTGGGTATCTGGTTTTGGGGGCTATACACTACCCTTTATTTCATACATTTTTTGGTTGAAAAATTTTCCGTCTCCCACTTGCATTTCGAGGCAACAGCTAAGCTAGTTTCCGCCTCGAATGCACAGAAACAAAAGGTCTAGCTCGAGATGTGTGATTGGAGGATATACCCAGATTGTGGGTATCTGGTTTTGGGGGCTATACACTACCCTTTATTTCATACATTTTTTGGTTGAAAAATTTTCTGTCTCCCACTTGCATTTCGAGGCAGCAGCTAAGCTAGTTTCCGCCTCGAATGCACAGAAACAAAAGTTCTAGCTTGAGATGTGTGATTGGAGGATATACCCAGAATGTGGGCATCTGGTTTTGTGGGCTATACACTACCCCTTATTTCACACATTTTTGGTTGAAAAATTTTCTGTCTCCCACTTGCATTTCGAGGCAGCAGTTAAGCTAGTTTCCGCCTCGACTGCACAGAAACAAAAGGTCTAGCTTGAGATGTGTGATTGGAGGATATACCCAGATTGTGGGTATCTGGTTTTGTGGGCTATACACTACCCTTTATTTCATACATTTTTTGGTTGAAAAATTTTCTGTCTCCCACTTGCATTTCGAGGCAGCAGTTAAGCTAGTTTCCGCCTCGACTGCACAGAAACAAAAGGTCTAGCTTGAGATGTGTGATTGGAGGATATACCCAGATTGTGGGTATCTGGTTTTGTGGGCTATACACTACCCTTTATTTCATACATTTTTTGGTTGAAAAATTTTCTGTCTCCCACTTGCATTTCGAGGCAGCAGTTAAGCTAGTTTCCGCCTCGACTGCACAGAAACAAAAGGTCTAGCTTGAGATGTGTGATTGGAGGATATACCCAGATTGTGGGTATCTGGTTTTGTGGGCTATACACTACCCTTTATTTCATACATTTTTTGGTTGAAAAATTTTCTGTCTCCCACTTGCATTTCGAGGCAGCAGTTAAGCTAGTTTCCGCCTCGACTGCACAGAAACAAAAGGTCTAGCTCGAGATGTGTGATTGGAGGATATACCCAGATTGTGGGTATCTGGTTTTGGGGGCTATACACTACCCTTTATTTCATACATTTTTTGGTTGAAAAATTTTCCGTCTCCCACTTGCATTTCGAGGCAACAGCTAAGCTAGTTTCCGCCTCGAATGCACAGAAACAAAAGGTCTAGCTCGAGATGTGTGATTGGAGGATATACCCAGATTGTGGGTATCTGGTTTTGGGGGCTATACACTACCCTTTATTTCATACATTTTTTGGTTGAAAAATTTTCCGTCTCCCACTTGCATTTCGAGGCAACAGCTAAGCTAGTTTCCGCCTCGAATGCACAGAAACAAAAGTTCTAGCTTGAGATGTGTGATTGGAGGATATACCCAGAATGTGGGCATCTGGTTTTGTGGGCTATACACTACCCCTTATTTCACACATTTTTGGTTGAAAAATTTTCTGTCTCCCACTTGCATTTCGAGGCAGCAGTTAAGCTAGTTTCCGCCTCGACTGCACAGAAACAAAAGGTCTAGCTTGAGATGTGTGATTGGAGGATATACCCAGATTGTGGGTATCTGGTTTTGTGGGCTATACACTACCCTTTATTTCATACATTTTTTGGTTGAAAAATTTTCTGTCTCCCACTTGCATTTCGAGGCAGCAGTTAAGCTAGTTTCCGCCTCGACTGCACAGAAACAAAAGGTCTAGCTTGAGATGTGTGATTGGAGGATATACCCAGATTGTGGGTATCTGGTTTTGTGGGCTATACACTACCCTTTATTTCATACATTTTTTGGTTGAAAAATTTTCTGTCTCCCACTTGCATTTCGAGGCAGCAGTTAAGCTAGTTTCCGCCTCGACTGCACAGAAACAAAAGGTCTAGCTTGAGATGTGTGATTGGAGGATATACCCAGATTGTGGGTATCTGGTTTTGTGGGCTATACACTACCCTTTATTTCATACATTTTTTGGTTGAAAAATTTTCTGTCTCCCACTTGCATTTCGAGGCAGCAGTTAAGCTAGTTTCCGCCTCGACTGCACAGAAACAAAAGGTCTAGCTTGAGATGTGTGATTGGAGGATATACCCAGATTGTGGGTATCTGGTTTTGTGGGCTATACACTACCCTTTATTTCATACATTTTTTGGTTGAAAAATTTTCTGTCTCCCACTTGCATTTCGAGGCAGCAGCTAAGCTAGTTTGCGCCTCGAATGCACAGAAACAAAAGGTCTAGCTTGAGATGTGTGATTGGAGGATATACCCAGATTGTGGGTATCTGGTTTTGTGGGCTATACACTACCCTTTATTTCATACATTTTTTGGTTGAAAAATTTTCTGTCTCCCACTTGCATTTCGAGGCAGCAGCTAAGCTAGTTTGCGCCTCGAATGCACAGAAACAAAAGGTCTAGCTTGAGATGTGTGATTGGAGGATATACCCAGATTGTGGGTATCTGGTTTTGTGGGCTATACACTACCCTTTATTTCATACATTTTTTGGTTGAAAAATTTTCTGTCTCCCACTTGCATTTCGAGGCAGCACCTACGCTAGTTTCCGCCTCGAATGCACAGAAACAAAAGGTCTAGCTTGAGATGTGTGATTGGAGGATATACCCAGATTGTGGGTATCTGGTTTTGTGGGCTATACACTACCCTTTATTTCATACATTTTTTGGTTGAAAAATTTTCTGTCTCCCACTTGCATTTCGAGGCAGCAGCTAAGCTAGTTTGCGCCCCGAATGCACAGAAACAAAAGGTCTAGCTTGAGATGTGTGATTGGAGGATATACCCAGATTGTGGGTATCTGGTTTTGTGGGCTATACACTACCCTTTATTTCATAAATTTTTTGGTTGAAAAATTTTCTGTCTCCCACTTGCATTTCGAGGCAGCAGCTAAGCTAGTTTGCGCCTCGAATGCACAGAAACAAAAGGTCTAGCTTGAGATGTGTGATTGGAGGATATACCCAGAATGTGGGCATCTGGTTTTGTGGGCTATACACTACCCCTTATTTCACACATTTTTTGGTTGAAAAATTTTCTGTCTCCCACTTGCATTTCGAGGCAGCACCTACGCTAGTTTCCGCCTCGAATGCACAGAAACAAAAGGTCTAGCTTGAGATGTGTGATTGGAGGATATACCCAGATTGTGGGTATCTGGTTTTGTGGGCTATACACTACCCTTTATTTCATACATTTTTTGGTTGAAAAATTTTCTGTCTCCCACTTGCATTTCGAGGCAGCACCTACGCTAGTTTCCGCCTCGAATGCACAGAAACAAAAGGTCTAGCTTGAGATGTGTGATTGGAGGATATACCCAGATTGTGGGTATCTCGCTTTCGAGATTAAGCTGTGGCTTTCTCCTGGCTTAGAACATGCTGTAGGAAGGTCATTCATATTGTCGAACTCTTTCAGTGTTGCTGTAGTTTTGTATAGTACCCCGGGGAAAGGACTAGGAACTGTAGTAGTAATTGAATGGTTTTTTGGATGTTATGTAATAGAATGGCTATAGGTGAAGAGGTAGCACGTCTTCTCCCAATATAAATGATTTATTATATTCATGCTATTAAGGCTCAAAAAGACCATTTAAGTGAAAGTAGTGATTCGAAGACGTAAGGTACATCAATTCGCATACCCTACATAAGCAGGTTGTACCATCAAAAACTAAGTCCTTCTTAGTTCGGCCAGAATTAAAATGAAGTCAAATCAGCTAAAGGAAGCTGTGACAAGTATATCATGTACATATCGATACCGAAATCACCTAGACCCCAATTATACCATAGCCTGTCCCGATATAGTAAGCACAAACCCAGTTCCTGTTCCGAATTCCAATTCTGCTTGTATCAAGGAAATTGAATAATTTACCAAAAAAAAAAAAAAGAACCTTCTCCTTTCCAAAATCTTACACCACAGCTCTCCACGTGTAATAAATGGCGTAGGACTATACTCGTAAAATAAGTGAATGCCTGATTGACATTTAACACTCTTGCTCAAGACAGCAGCTATAGCATGACTGACAATTTCATTTATCACCACCACTCCTTACAATCCAGGAGGAATCTGCCAATCGAATCCGAAGAAATACCATTCGTTTATGATGTACAAATCAATCAGCATGTGACGGACATGTGCCGCTGCAGCACATGCAACTGTCCTGTCCGTCAATAAACTCTTTTTTGGCATGAAAAAGTAAAAAGTAAGAATCCTGTCCGTTCTCTTCGTCCTCTTTTTTTTTGTGTCTACCTACTAATGTGGTATCCGCGAATGTAGGTATGAAATGCACATAGAAAAGGTTGGCTGGGACTATTCCTATCTAAAACTCTGACATTTTGGTGGTCCTTATCAACGGCTGCTGTAGGGTATTTGAGGTAAAAATAATCTTCCTTCGGTTTGGTAATCGTCCTGAATGAAGTTGTAAGTGATAGTACGCACTTAATGGCCCAAAAAGGATATACATATACAAAAGGATATTCATTGAAGAATCTTATCCGGTCGATAAGATGAACCGCACTGGCACTGAGGAAAGATTGACCACAACCAGGACATTGGTTTGACGATTAGAGTGACGCCAGTGGGTTATCTAGGAAGTAGGTTAACGCTTTAATTAAAAGGATACCAATGTTTCTAGATTACCCAGGGACGACGGTACAGAAGTGAAGAAACGATTGAAAAAAAAAACTTGAGAAAGAAACTCGGTGAGAACGTCTTACCACTTGCAGTTATTCGGTTCATCGTAGGTGGGCATGTGATTGCAACAGGTGGCTACAGATCATAGTTGTGTTACGCAGCTCAAGGATGAGTGCCTCAACTCTTTTCATTAAACTTTAATTAAGGATTCGAAAACAGTGTCAAAACACATTGGGGTGCTGAAAGTATCTCGTCTTATTGATTTGGCATTTATCGTCCACGTTCCATTGGCGGCATCTGGCCCGGCAAAAGCATGAATCCATTTCCAACAAGGACTTCTCCATTTAATTTTTATTTTTATTTTTTTTTGGACTAAAGTTCTTCTTTATTCTTTTTTTTGGATTTTAATTAAATCGAAAAGAGATCGAAATGCAGAAATAATTTCATAATTAGGACGAGTGATCGGACAGTAAGTGCTTGTTGTACTTTGTACATCATTCGAGACCGACAAAGTGCATCGAAAGTGCTCAAGATAAAGACACTTTGTAAGTCGGTTGACATTTTAGTGAATTCCGAGTAATCTGATGAAAGCAAGGCGGCACCCTTGGCATGCGACATTGCAATTTCAATTACTAATTGGGAAGTTGGATGAGACGAAGGACATGTGTCTCTGAAGTTCAATTCTTCTTTTTTTGAATGGTTGTAGTCGGCTTTGGCGGACCTGTTTTATGAAGGAAAGCCTTAAATGATGTGAAAGGCTTTCTTTATTTTGTTTGCTCCATTTTTGTGGCAACGCAGCCATACAAATAAGTGTGTTTTGAGTCTTTTTTCGGACCAATAAGGATCTTTAGATACCATTTTACATGAGACTATCAATCAGGGTCGAGACATAAAAAAATTCAAGCACTGTATATCTTAATGTTTTACTTGCAGCTAAGGAACAGATTCGCTAGTAATTTTAAAGGGACGTGAAACGGTAAGTCCCTGGAATCTAGACTGATCCTTAATAATGTGAGATCTAAAATTGAAGGATAGGTATTCGCAGTGATATACTGGAACTGATATACCTCTGCGTTTCTGGGAGATCCTTCTAAAGCTGACAACTTCATATCTGGTCTTATTAGGAAAGATAGCAGCATAAACATGGTAAGACAAAGTTCATCTAAAGAAACGAACCATTGTGAACTACATATCCTTAAGTGCCACTATAAGCTTATGTAAGGTAAACAGAATTCCTTAGGAGATCGTAAATAAGATTAACGAAGAGATTACTCGTAGTGCCACCAATATCGTATAACTATCTCAGATCTTGTATGCCTTGAACTTGCTACGGTCAATGAAACATGCTATTGGTAAAGTTTGGAGTTAATGTGTTCAAAGAACGAAGTTTTAAGCGCCTGTGTGGTTTTAACAGATCTATCCACATTAGAGAGAACCGGAGGCCATAGGAGATCCATTGTGCCACGACACGAGCCGGTTGCTTACATCACTCTTGGAACCATTTCGATTTAGGGACAAATTTCCGAATTTTATTGAGATCCGATTCGGTAATGTCTTTTCAAGCTCCCCGAAGTAGTATTCCCCCAGAATCTACTATATGTAGGGCAAAAGAAGGTGGAATGGTGATTCTTCCTCTTCTTCATTCACTCAGCTACGACAGAAATCATTGGCCGGAGTTCCAACCCTTATGGGGTACATACCTAACACGCAGTGACCAGTATTCCCGACCAGAGTACCTATGCATGGTCTTCTGAACAGTAGCTGACTCATTGTCCTGCGTCTGTGGCCACATCTCCACACATATCAAGATAACGCCATCTTACATGTGCCTGATGTAGAGCTTGCCATTGTCAGGGGTAGATAAAGCCCCACCTATGGCTGTCGACAGTTTCTTTTTTGTGTCACTTCGGGTTAGCTCGGCTGCCTTTCAGTTTGCTTGGACGTCTAAGTGGTAAGGAACCCATCGATTGTCTGACATCCCATTTAGAGACACGCGACATTATTTTACCAATTTATTGATAGCTGGATGCCTGTCGGTGTAAATGAGGATGTCCGTACCCGATCCTGATCTATCAGTAGCCAGTCAGCGGTAGATTTACTAAGCCACAGCTCTACTTAATTAGATTCTCGAGTTACAACAAAGACTGATCAGTTTCGTCCCTTGTGGACATTCAATGAGAAGGTGGGTGCTGCTTTGAGGTTCATGTTGAAACTAGTGTTCCCGTTGTCTGTTACCAATATGGACAATAGTCCTTGAAAGTACGGAAGCCTGCATTCGCTTTGAAGAGCATATTTTCTACTAAAGGTAAAGCTAATACTCCAAAGGTATTGCCAAGTCCTTACTATCTCCAACCCCCATCCAGCAGAGAATAGTCGAGCTAATAAGTTATAGCTATTTTCAAGCGTGGACATTTTATTTCCCTTCGTGTGAACTTTTAGCTTCTTTCCTCGTTTTACTTATTGTCATCTGGTGACCCATAGTCCCAGAGTAGGTAATGCTCTCCAGAAAGCTGACTTGAAATGTAAGTATCCCTCAAAATTCTGCATTCCTTGTTGAACAACAAACGTATCTATCTATATGTGAATCTTCTAGGTTACACTAAAGTTTGGATTTATTAGTGTGTCTTAAGCCAATGGCTAGGAAGATTTTTCCAGAATCTTGCTCTGTCACTCTGTTGTTAATGTTTAGCACCACTGCAGCCATTCCGACACAGGTGTAGACCAAATGACCGAAAGCACAACCGATCTAAAAGTATATTGATCTTGGCCCGAAATATTCCTCCACCCGTCCTCCGTCTCAATTCTTAACCTTTCTGTGTACTTTTTTGTGGCTGTTTACTCTTCAGATTGTAGATACATCGATCTAGACTCTGACTTTTGTCTTTATGGTTGATGAGTATGGTCATTATTCCCAAAGCTGAGAGAAAGTTCCTGAGAGCATCATTCCTAACTAAGGTAGGTGGTCAAAGGGTTTTTCAATAGGGACATAACAATTTTGTATTCTCATATAAACTCATTTTTAATTTATAAAAAAAATCTTTTACTGCCGAAGTATTAGCTAAGACTTACATTTTTATTGCAATGAATTTCACGAACAAAAATAGTTCTGAAGCGGTTTTTTTTTTTGTCGATGAAAATGTTCACCATGTTGTGAGCCATGGAGTTTGCTATCGTGCCATGTTGGAAGACTATTTTTGCACGAGATCAATTTTTGTATTTAAATTAAACATGTACTTAAAATAATTTTGAGCCCAATATCTTAAAAACTCTGTACTTTATTTAAGTACAAAATTGTTATGTTCTTATTGGAAAAATTTTGTGATAGAATTGTTTCGACCCAATTCTCATTTCTCTTTGGATTCCCTCATTTGCACTCGTAGGATTGTATTGTTTGCAGATTCCCCTTGGCCACAGTCTGTAAGGGAGTTAGTTCCAGAAGCAGTTTCATTGAAGAAGCATGCTCTCCAGCTACCAGTTAAATAAAGGACATAACCGACTTGTAATTCTTGTTATCGATTGGATAGATAGATAAGTTCACAATCCCAAACAGCACGTACGAATTCCATTGTATTTCGAGTTGATATCTCGGCTGAAACTGAAACTGAAACTGATCCTTCCTTTAAAACACCCATCGCTCGCAGAAAATGATCAAAAATTGTAATCCTTGCTAATCACAGTTCTGTTAACAAGACACCACCTATACGTACATATTACAACTGTCATCTAGATAATTGTTTCCTTATCTACGTAATTATCATTTCATATTTCTCCCCAATAACCGCAATCAATCACATATCAATTTGAGTGAATTTTTATTAATTCCCTACATGCGTGCACGATTGCGTGCATGAAATTGCACACACAGCCATGGCTAGCCGTAACCTCTCATCGATTAATGATAATTTGTGAGCAATTTGACAGCAGAAGGAATTATGTCGATCAACTAACTCCACTCTGTCCGTCCGTCATTGCGTATTGAATTTCTTTTACTAATTAAATCTGGGTCACATGCATGCACTGATGCACTGGCTTGCGAACAACAGTTTTGCAAAGACCATGTTACTGCATTGCGCCTAACCGCTAAAATTATGCCAAAGATACTTAATGATCAGGTGTGAACAATCCATCAAGATACACCTGTAGGGCGCTGCAGCAACAAGTACGCACGACATCTGATTGCGCACGAGAGTCACCACCATAAAGGCCAACCACCAGCCGAAGGGAAACTAAAGAGGAATTTCTTCTGAGGGCATTCTGATTCCTTTTTTTTTTTTTTTTTATTTGCTGGACGCCCTGAAACCCTATAGTATGATCCCAGAATTAATGAAAGTCAGTGTGTGTAAGGGACAGGTATTCCCAGACAACGATGGAAGAAAGAAGAATCATCAAATAAAGAGAGAAGGGAACACTTTGAGTGGTTATTTAGAGACCTTAAGGATCGTGAGACAGGTAAATGAGTTGACCTCAATTTTGTGGGTTTGAAAAATAATTAACCGTTGTAAATGATGATGACAACGAGTACTTACAAGATGATGTTGTGTAGCTTTCAATAAAAAAAAAAAAAACCAAATTAATAAACCTAATGAAATCGTATAATGGGATGACGCATCGGACATACATTGGAGTATCTTTATGTATCTAGATATTATATTCTTAAGAATTGCGTAGATAGTGGATGAGATAAGTTGTATTATGTGTGTGAGAGTTAGTACTGATCCTTAAACGTAATGGTATTGTTCAAAAAATGATCAAAAGATAGGTTGCATACGGTCTCAACTTGTCAAGAATAGCATTAAAATTCAGATGATTTCTGAACAATAAGAGGATTAATTCGCACTGATCACTTGTCAGTAGATGGAATATGGGAATCGAAGTACATGATCAAAAACTGAGAAAAAAAAGGGATAGAAATATCCTGAGATTCCGCTGTTGGTATCCACCTTTTTAACTGCGATTTTCAGTTGCTGAAAACCTTCTTCGTGGGCCTCGTGGCTCAGTGGTTCGTACGTTGGACTATGGAGCAAGGGGTTCGAGATCGAATCCCAGTCGGGGAACACCTAAAAACGTTTTTCACGCCCCCACCTCTCGCGAGCGTCTGACAAACATCCGAGAGTAAAACAAATTGCCCTTCGGACACGGCATTAAACAGTAGGCCCCTTCCATTCGTGTAAAGAATATAACACGCACAACACGAATGGTTGTGAGAAGCTAGGCCCTGGGTATTTATTTTTTATTTTAAAACCTTCTTTGTTTGAGTTGCTTCCAACAGTACGAGTATTTCTTGACAGACATATGTAGCTTGAGTCTTGGAGTCTGGGACTTCGAAACCAAGTTCGACATTTAGTTAAATGACAACGATCGCACTTGATTAGGACTAAGACTTCATACTGTTTAGAACAGGCTTTGGATGATCAAATTGGAATTGCTTCTACTAAAGTATTATTCCATTTCAATATTAGTCCTTGGGTCTATGTTTTTATTAAATATTTTGAAAGATGGGCTTTGAAATAGCCTCAAGAAGTACCACAACTTTATGGAAATGGTTTGTCCTATCTAGCATAGGTTAATATCGTCTTAAAGAGTTTGTATGGTTATACTTGCTAATGGAATCAAGCTCTTGAAACTTGAAACTCAGGATTATTTAAGATAGGTTTGAGCTGATAAAAGAAGGCTTGGTAAAACCTTTCCAGAGTTTAGGTCCGACGAATGGCGGAACATTAACATAAAATATGTTCGGCAGTTTCAGGCATATTCGATTGGTAATCAAGCTTCTTGAGGTGATATTGGAGAGACAAATAATTAAGCAGGTGGTCAAGATCAGATTTTGAATGCAGTAGAAATGAATGAATGATTTTATTTTCTAAGGTACCGCTTACGATCTCCTAACCTCGTCCTAACAGCGAACGCCTCCATTTTTAACGAACTCTTGTATCCAAATGAATTCTATAAGAAATTTGCCGGCAATAACAGAAAAGAGACAGCTAGCCAATCAAAAGGAATCTGGTAGCGTTGATTACGTTGGAAGTGGTGGTCGCTGTTAGGCTGAGTTCACATTCTCTCAGTCGAATCGCTGACATCCCGGGGCCCGTCTGAAACTCTTGTGGAAGACTCCAAATCCAAAACAGCGAGGCGACCAACTGCTCGTTTCGGTTTGACGACACCTCCGCCCGTCTGTACATCTGCGCACCTCACCACTCCGTCTTGCCCGGGGTAGACTTGAACCACACGCCCTAGCTACCATGATGATCGGATGATCGTTGGGGTCTACTAAAATGACTATCTGCCCGACTTCAACTGGTCTCGTGTCTTTATGCCACTTTGAGCGACGTGTAGTTTCCGGAAGATATTCGTGGTACCACCGCTCTACGAGTTGCGTAATTAGATGTTGCGAACGGAGACTATAAAGTCTGCTGAAAGCGTCGCCTTCACAAAAAACTCCAGGAGCTGTGGTATCTCTGCCACTCTCGCCAAAAAGCATCAAATTCGGTGTGAGTGGTTTTGGATCCTCTGCGTCCACAGGAACATGAGTAAGCGGACTGAGTAAGTTGATCTGCCCTTGGGCCTCTAACAAGGCGTTTCGAAGAACGTTTTCACGGGGCACGACCCCTTTGAGGATGAATGATATGCTCCGCTTGATTGACTGAATGAGACGCTCCCAGGCTCCACCCATCCAAGGTGAGTAAGCTGGAATAAATTGCCACCGGATCCCTTCGTACTTAGATGCGTACTCACTCAGTGCCTCTTCCATCCTTTAACATACCTTCTTTGACCAACAATTGAAGGAAAAAGCAGTAAGTATGGCTAGATCATGATCAGCTTCAAGCCCAGAAATGTATTTATGTCTTGCGACCAATGTTAGTTTGCTTTGTTGTCTACAGTTAGCTGTAGGAGAGCTAAAAGACATCTTAAAATCAGATTAGATTCGAAGTCAAATGATGCGATACCTCTTCGAGCGGTTTGGGTATCTGATGAGGTTTTTGTGTATCATTCACGGAGGTTTCTTCTGATGCACTCTTCGAGCTTAGAAGACCCTCTGCTTAGAGGATAGACATAGAGTATCCTACCGACTTAGAAAATTCGTTGTTAGGACCGACCTCGTTTGACACCTTTCAACCATGATGAACTTATGACCATATATCAAAAACTGGCTTTTGGGGACCGATAGAAACTGAATCTTTTTGGGATTGAGTAACGATAGCAGAAAATGTTTTCAACGATCTTTATTTGTCCAACTAGATTTTTGATTTAGGGAGCATGCCGTTGCAGTGTTCCTAACATTTGTATGTTGCGGTGGATGGTCTAGAAGGACGTTCAGTGCTGCAGTTGGACGACTCTTGATTAACCTTTTTCTACCATATGAGTGATGGTTAGGATGTTATTAGATAGATGATAACAAGATTGGTCCAGTGAACAACTTTCTTTAATTTTTTTCGGAAAAGTCGGGGGTCTAGTCGAGTAGACTAGGTTAGGTCTAGGGTAAGTACCCAAATCATTTTATGGTCTAGCATTACTCAGAGATATTTTGTTTCTTTAGAGATCTCAATTTGTGCATCATTTAGTGTTAGTTTTCGGAGGTAACTTTTCCCATTTGGTGTCTGTTTTCCTTGGGTTAATTTTGGCCCTCCTGATGGGCAACTGGCATTAATTGTTTAGGACCTAAAGTAAAATATTTACTAGGATGGGTCATGGTAGAGTAGAAGAGTATACGAGAATTGCCAAAGTTTGCCATGAATGATTCTACTGCTGAACATGAGCCAGTTAAGTCAATGCAGTTTGTTTCAATGCCTTTGATATCAGCAGTAATCCTCATGAACTAAAAAGATACATTAGCAAACGTTTCCGAGGTCGGTATTCAAATCTCAGAGAATATTGAAAAGTTTATTCCTTATAGAGTAAAACTTGCATGCAAACCTTGTTAAACCAAAAAATATCCTTCAGGCAGCCTATTCAAAAGTAGTACTTACCCATTCGCGTAAAGAATATTACATTCGCTAAGTCAGTGGTTGTAAGAGGCTAGGCCCTAGGTCTCGTTAACGTATCAAGTATGTACTTATAATTTTTCTGTAGCTGTCAACAAATAGTTCTACGTTTCCAATAGTAAATGTGTTTTCAATGTTCCTTGGTGAACCCATTTTTAGTAAAGCATCCGCCGTCAATAGTATTATATCCAGTAACGCAACAGAGATTAACTAAATGGTCTTACCTGAGACTGCTGAATTGACAAAGAAAATTCTTATAGCCAACGAAGAGAAGTGATTGTTTTCCATTTTGAAACTAGAATTTCAGCTTGAAGTACTGTGTATGCTTATCCTAGTCCAAAAGATCCATGTGTTTGCTACGCCTCCGAACAAAAACCTGCTCCTCTACCTAAATACATTTGTATATCTTCGTTTTGACCCAATTCCACCAATGTCTATGTCCAACCTAAGGATACAAAGAAGAACATTTAAGGGCTGCAGTCCCGATTGCCTTGTATACTTTTATAAATGTCTTCGCTGATAATGGATTCTTCGGAAAAAACCAATCCGCTAGATAACCCAATGAACAGCGAAGAAACCAGACAAAAAAAACGAATAATCTTAAAACGAAATGTCACATAATCTTCTTTGACACGTGAGAGGCGCCACTTTCATTCGCTTATCACCTGCGAACAAGTGAAAGTGTAGGGATACTTAAGCATTCTTAAGATACTTTTTCGTTCAGTCAACGGATGACCAGATGTCGTTTTATCTAAGTGCTGGTCACTTGCTATTGAAAACCCTATACTAAGTCATCTTTGAAAGAAGGGTAATATCATTAGAACGACCTAACCCTAAAAAGTTCTCACTGTTTGCCAAAATACAATTTAGTCTCAGTGTATCTGAGACACAAAACGTGTTCGGGCATTTAATGCGTCTAGTGACATGAGGCGATTGGCGCACGCCAACCCGATGGTGGCATCGTCGGAGACGACACCTGGTCTATGTGATGCAGAAGTCAATTAATTGACAGCCCGTATGCATGCGCACTGATCATTAGCAGCAATAAACTACAGAATAATTGAGCAGGAACGCTGTCACTTGATTCAATATTTATTCTGAGTGCGCGCGCGGCACCGTGATCCGACATCAGGGTACACATATGTATGTGCTCAGCGAAACACCATCGGCCTTGAGACACCGCATTAATACTTTATGATTTGCTTTTATTTCTTCTTCAATTCAATCCGACATCATCGGCGGCGGCGGCGGCACCAGCACCATCACCATCACCATCACGACGACCGGAAAGAGCAACTTGGCGGATGTCTTGAATCTAAACCCGAACGGTTCGCCGTGTTTTGTTTATGACAGACGACTTGCGCCTTACATTCGAATACAAAACAAAAAGTCACCGATTTATCATTGTTAACACATGTTCCAATGCGGGACAGCGTGGCGGAGCAATGTACCCACAATTCGAATTCAGGTTGACATGCGACTACGCCAGACCAGCGACACCGATCGCTCTTATCTGGCACATGGAATATAATCAGTTTATTATTTGATGGCTGCTTGGTAGTTGTAGCTGCCTTTACAAGCTCAGTAAATGAAACTATTGACAGAGACGATAGCACCCGAGGTGAGTAGTTTTTTTATGGTTATGTGGGCTATGACTGGTGTTATGCAGGAGTGCACCAGTGCACCATAACCTTGAGGGAAATTCACCGCGCCTTAGAGACTCTCTGCCGACAGACAAGTCAAATTTTCACCTTGATTTTCAGTCGCCTTTTGGCCAAAACCGCAATGAAATTACACCGCACATGATATCAGAAGTTTATGCTGGCAAAAGTATTTATTACAGGTGGCATGCAATAATGCACTTAAGTTGTAGCTGAATCTGAGTACCCTTTGCAGCAGCAGCAGCAGCACTCAGTCATATGAGGGCACGTTTTACAACGTCGGATATTTGTATCTTCCATCAAGGTATCTGGTCGATTGCTTTATGATAATTTCTGCAACAAAGTCACAGAGCGCTGTGGAATGATTCCAGTGCCCAGTGAACAGCATGCGAACGAACGAGTTGCGTATTGATGGTTTTATTATTTTTCATATTTATGGTGGTCCGGATTTTTAATTGACGCGAATTTAAAAGAGAGTAAGGTGCCACTTAAGTGGATGGTTTTAAGTATCGATGGCAACGGAGTTAATAGACTGTAAAGTACGTGCTCGACCGGGCAGAAATAAACAAAGTTTTCGATTAAATATTGGAAACCTGATATGTGTTTAAGGTGGGAAATGTCAGTCTTCTAGATGTTAACAGCTAACGCCTACTTAAGGTATCAGATCGTTACATGTTTATCTTGTAATGCGCAGCTCTCTATGTAGATACATACAGTATTCGAAATAAATGCAATGTGGCTAGTACAGGACAGGTTTGTGTCCAAGAAAGCACCCAAATCTTAAACTATCGATATACGAGAGAGTAGCTGTACGTATGTGAGATTCGATTTACGAAATGAAAGAGCATTTATGAACATTCAAACTAAAATAAAGTGATTTCCAATAAGGACATAACAATTTTGTACTTAACTACGGACGCATTCTTACGTTTTTTGCATAATCTGTTAAAGTCAAAATATTAGTCAACTTTTGCAATTTTATTCCAGTAAAGCTAGTGAAAGAGCAGCTTTTGAAAATTAATGAAAATTACTACCAAAATTCTGACTTGGTGGTCGGTAATTTTAGAGCAATTTCCGGTCGTAATAATCGTACCACTCAACAGGATAGTGGATGAATTCGAGTCAACACACTCACTATTAAATATCCCTGTTCAAATGTGACACAACGCACCGGTCGAGGTACTGAAAATATCTCTGCTTTCAGCACTTCAGTTCAAGTCAACAAATCAGTCGATATTACCCCGTTCACAGGAATCGGAAATCTCTAAATCCACATTGTGAAGAATTTGGAGTAAAGATCTTGGCCCAGACCCCCTTACAAGGTCAAATTAACTCAAGAGCTGAAGCCTTTTGAAAGGCCAAAACTCTTCCGATTGAATAAAATCCTGTATTTCATCGAAAAACCAGTTAACAATGAAATCTTATTTTTGGCTTAATGGATTTGTCAATAAGCAATATATGCATTGGTATGTAGCCACAAGCCCACAGGTGCTTAAAATGCATCCACAAAAAGAGATCATGAGGCGCGCGGTGGGATTAGACTATTTTTGACCAGAATTGGATGGATTTGCCACCGTATTGGCTCTAGATATTCCTTCAAGACAGCGTGTCAAGATCTTCAATAGCCTGGATTTACTTACTGCGGAATCGAGGGTCTTAATAGGCGCCTGGCTATCAACTTGCTTTCGTATACCCAAGTACATACCTATTTTGGGGTCAGTAGGATGGCTGCGATTTCGGCTTGAAAAAAATGCAATCATTAAAGACTGGTAGATCTCTAGGTTTTCATAGGAAAGCACAGATACCGTACCAAGTTTATTTTCGAAACAGCAGCGCTCCTGTTGGGTAATCATCATTATCGGGGCGCGGATTGTGGATTGGTGGCATCATTGGACCATTTTGGTCAACTGTGGGCCTTACAGAGCCATGTTAACCCACTTTGTTTTCACTGAAATTGAAGACATGCATTTGGACGACCTCTGGTTCATGCAGGATAGTGCACCATGCCACACAGCCCATACCACAATCGATCTTTTGTGCACCTAATTCCCAAGTCATGTTATCAGCCCCGTCTTGGAGATGTCAATTGGCCGCCTCGGAGCTGCGATTTGCCCCTTTTGGACTTTTTTTGTGGGGAATCGTGAAGGACTGATGTTATGCCAACAATCCGGAAACAATTCAAGCACTTCAACCCAATACAATCCAAGCAATCCGTGAGCTACATCTCGAAGCCATCAACATGGTCTTGGAAAATTAGAGTGACAGCTTGAACAACGTTGCGAGTCTTAATAGACCAGCGTAGTCTCCGTGAATTCCTTAACTCCGATACAGGCTGTGATGAAGACTGATGCGACTTGTATGCAAGTACTTCCCACTTAAACGTTTTATTAATCTTTGATTCTTGAAGTTAAAAGGCAGAGATTGGTTGATTATTTAATTCTCAGGACTCGATTGAGGTCACCCACTGCATATGCACCCTACTTGAGACAACATTTTTCTTAACACTGATGTCTGTCTACACGTCCTAGCTACCTTATAGGAGTTTTATTTTGTAATATGTCAACGTCGATGTCTCTGTATAGCTCCTGTCGTTGACCTATCTCTACCAAACGTATAGTAGATTGGGCTAAGGACTGCTACTCAATAACCTTCTCAGCCGAATGAAACAAGTTTGGCAAGTTCAAATGGACTAAAAAAACTCAACTATTTCTATGCACTAGTATGCCATTGGACAGTGAAAAGTCAGTAACCCCATCTAACCCGATATCAAGTAATATCTTGAACAAGCACTTGTATTCCATCTGATTGACTCCCCTACATCTAACGTTGCCTGGAAATCCATGTTCTCTAAATCCATATTCATGCACCCAACAATATTTTTTTCCCTCACTAATGCCACCTACCATCCTCACCATACCATTCTACGATGCTCTTCATTTTGACCCATTTACCCACATTCTCATTCGGTCAAGATAACACAACAACTGTTCTTTCATTAACAACACCCTGTCCGTAAGTCATCAACTCGCTTAATCACATCCAAAGACTCGTCCCAGTTCCTATTCCCTGACCAAGCTTGAAGTGCTCATCTCCCGAACATGATCGACGACCGTCATCAATCAAAATCCTTTAAAAAGCCGCCTTTATATCGCCACAAACGAAATCAAATTTCCCTACTACCACCAATTTTCCTGTCCATCTTAACTAAAAAAACAAAAAAAAAAAAACTGTAATTCGGCGGCGTGCGCGCACGCCTGCGTACAACTCAAGCACTCGTACGTCAACTCAACCGAATGTCAAACCAACCGAAACCTGATACGCAAACTCTGCAATTATCCTCATTAAAAAAAAAAAAAAAACAAAATCTTGGATACAAGTACATACCGTCATACGTACAAGTACAAACGCCCATAAGGATATTCGACGGAGATGACGCGTGCACGCGTGTCAGGCTACTGGGTCGCGGTCGGTGCGGTGGTAATTTCACCTGTTGACACAGTAAAGAATTTCCGTACGTTTAATATTCGAAAATTACGCCCCGAGGCAACGACCCGCTGACCACCAGCTACAAAGTTGACTGCCGTCAGAAAACGAGAATTTTTGCCAGAAATTAAACATAAATTAGCGAAGCTGTAGTGAAAATCTTCCTTCCAGCTTGGTTTCTTGTTTTATCATCGAACTTACAAGGCGAAATAAAACGATATCTGTTTAACGGCTGCACTGCATCTATAGCGATTTTTAATTATCGATTCTCTTTTATTCACAGCGTTACACACTGGGAGACTGTTATGTCTGTACCTTAGTATGATAGGTGTTCTTCTTCAAAAACCCCGACGAACTCTAGAGGATATCCTTCCCAAAATGTCGTCCAGTTGGCATGTGGAACTTAGTCATCCAAATACGTCACAGTTCGTCCTGATCACTGTGTCTGTAGCGTTTAAATCCGATATTTGTCCTTCAAAAGGTCCATGTAGGGTTGCAGCGTCCTATTGGAACCACTTGTCCTTCCAATCCCAGTTCAAAAAATTTCGGCAGTAAGAACTCGTTGATTCTGCATCGTTCACTAGTCATAGTAACCATGTTACCCACAGCCTCCAGCCACAGCACCATGAAGCCTTCCGACACCTCTTCTGCCACTTGTTGTTCCAGTCTCTTCGAGGTGAGTGGCATAATGCTTTGGTTTCCTCTTTAATATGAAAGAGCTAAACTAAGCTGTGCCCCCGTCTGCTGAGATCTTTTGGATCATTGAATTAGTAGTCCCCTAGTGTAGCTTTCCTGATGTTTTCAAGTGACTAATGGTCTCTTTTTCCCTTCCTTCCTACAGCTTCTGCATTGTAGGGACTGCCCAGTCTCTCTTTTGTGAGGGTAATATCTATCTTATAAAGGCTTCCTCTCTAGCGTTTTAGGAGTTCGATGGACCTGTTTTCATTTAAGACCGGCCAATGATAACCCTGCTTTTGTTCGTACCTACAGGCAACCCTTTAAAGGAGGGGTGGTATCTTATTATGGTAAGGGGCGACAGAATTTGTGCCAAATGCCATCCCGCCCCAGGGACTTAAGAGGATCGAAATTGGTCACCGCCCATTTGAGTTTATCCTCACTGATGGCCGTAAATCATTTACCCGAGTAGAGTACATAACCAGGTTAAGTGGTGCTTCACCAGATTCTGCCCATGATCCGTTGGGCTTCATGAGAACATTTGGCATGATTGGTGATTTGGCAAGGATTTGCGTAGTCTAAAGGATCAAGGCGTCAATCCTCTGCGCCAGGATTGGCCAAAACTTACAGTTCCCGTCACTTGGAAAGTTATAGTTTGACTTACCTTGTATTGCAGTGAAGTTGGCTTAGTAAATGAGCTACCTTTAGGCCTCGAGAAAACTACTAAGACAAAATCTGACCTCAACTTCGTATAGGTTGGACATTATTTTCGATTTTATTAACCGAATTCTACCAATGTATGTGCCTTTAATATAACTCGTTGATCAAGGATGCAATATGGACCACAATTGGATTTTGAAAAGACCACAAGCCCAGGACCAAAAAAAAGCGGACACTTGACAGACTAAAAGACATAACTGCTTCTCTAGCGACACTCCATCTACTCTTGGCTTTGGGGCTATTGTTTGGATATTCTCTTTAGTCTCTGTCTGTTCCGGGTATACTGAACCGTCTAATGAACTCGGAAAAGACCAGATTTTCTTTAGTTTTCTGTAACATGTATCAATGAATGACTCACCCAGGAGATTCACTGCAATGACTCATAATTAAATCGTTATTGGATCTGGTTTCTTAGTTGTTTTTCAAAATAGTTTTGAGCCTTATCTCGACCCGCTTGCCTTCGTCATTACTTCGAAAAACATCCACTGGGTGACAAGATCGCTGATAAGATACGTACTTCGTTATCACATGGCAGTCAATTCATTTCACCTAGCCCCTAAGCAATACAAATTAATCACTTCAGCTAGAGTCCATTCGGTATTCGATTATAATTGATCGTAAATCCCCATCAGGTCTGTTTGTCGATAGTAGTTAGAGGTTTTGAAATGAACTCCAAAATCGTGTGTGGCGTTATTTTCGTCCTCTTCTGCGTCTTCCAGTTGGGTAAGTAGATTGCGACAAGAATTTCAAATACTTACGAACTCCTCTCTCAGGACATGCCATCAAATGCTACAGATGCAACGGTGAGAGTTCCTGCAGGATGCCTAAACTGTACGAATGCAACCAGGCCTATGCCAACGAGACATCAAAATTTCTCGATATCTACTATCTGAATGTGAATACGAATTCAACGGCACTCAACTTCCTATGCATGCGGCAGGACCTCAAGTTTTGTAAGTATACCTCAACGTCTAACACAGTGCAGTCTTGACAAGGTTACCCACACCCAACAGCATCCAACATCGTTAAATACAGAGGCTGCGTGTACTCCCACATCAACAGTGGCGGCCTAACACTCAGGCCCTTCTATTCGAATCCACTGACTGAACACAGCCGCAGATGCAACGACGGCAACGGATGCAACCCAGCGGATCGCAGTTCAATCAGCATGGCGGCGATAGTCCTGTCAATGGTTTTCGTTTTAAGCTACAAGCGCTTTGTTTAACGTGTTACGCGTATAGTGTTAGCCGAGTGTACGAATGTGAGGTAATAAAGTTGTGTAATTAACAGAGTTGTAACATTAAACATTAACAAACGCTGCGTTATTAATTTCGCGCACACAAAGCCCAGAACAAATTACGCCTGGCCAGTGTGTCAGTAATTAAGTGAGGCATTAAGGAAGCCTTTTAATGAAGATATTGGTTTAAGAGGTATAATCAAATCATAAACAGCAGCGAAATCTGCATCTGGATGGTTGGGAAAATTAAGTGAAATTGGCTGGAAGGCCAATTAGTTCAGCCGAAGTGCAGGGGCATTTCTTTAAATTGATATCAAGTGATTAGTTTTTGCGTTTTTTTTTATTCAAAAAGTGATTAGCTTCGTTTCGCGGAGAGGCATTCGGTTGGACTTGCAATTGGACGGTCTTAGCCAAAGGCGGGTTGGAATTTCACAACAATTCGTCGTTGATTATGTTATCAAAGAGGGAGATTGAGATATTGTAACTCCAGCCTAAGGGTGAGATTAATTTTAATCTATTCTCTGTAGTTGCGGGTAAGCAACGAAGATAGTCATATCAGTGTAGAGATAGGGCTTCAGGTGGGGAACTGTTTTGGTTGAAGCGTTTTTCACAAACAAGCGAGATTAATTGTTTAATGAATTTAAGGTTTACTGCAGCGCCTTGGAGAAGATTTGTGTTGGCTAATTAAGAGAGTCTTAAAGGAATCTTGGATTACACAGTGCGTCCTTGTAAAAATTCACCAAGTCCCCATTGAGTTGCCTTTCTGATGATGTGCTTCGAAAAAGGGAAGCCTATGATCAGCTTGGGCCTCGTGGCTCAGTGGATAGTGCGTTGGACTATGGAGCAGGATGTTCGGGGTTTTTTCACGGCCCCACCTCTCGCGAGCGTCTGACAAACATCAGAGAGTACAGCAGTAGGCCCCTTCCATTCGTGTACAGAATATAACACGCACAACACGAATGGTTATGAAAATCCCTGGACCTGGGTCCCATTGACCTGGTGCGCCAATTATACAAATAACTTCACTGTCAGCAATAAGCATAAAATATCAAGGAACCAATCTTGGATATCCAAGCAGGTACCAGGAAATTGGAATATAAGCAGGAGCTCCCAACAAAATATGGTGATTTCATTAAAACTTGGAACTATTCGAGCCAAAATTTTCGATATTTGCAATTTACAGGGAAGTTGTGGTTTCGATTTGGTTTCTACCATTCATATCTGGTGAGCATAAGACTGCCATACCTCTCAGGCATATGTGTGAAACTGTCTTGTTTAAGTCACATTCCAAGTAGTATTCCAAGTCATCTCTTCTCCAATTTAACCCAAAAGTATATGGTTAACATGATCTGCTAGTGATCAGGATTGACTGTAAATATGTTCATATGCTGCCAGTATGGCCCATGAAAAAAGGGCACGAAAAACTGAAAATAACGCCCGACAGGTCCCATTTTTAAAGCAATTTAGAAATAGGACCACTTTTAAGCATGGAAATGAAGTCCGCATTTTTGGTTGGTTCATGTCTGGATACTACCTGTGAAAATGCAAACAAGGCCTTGGACATGGTCTATGAATGGCATACTATCGCTGGTACGAATAATGGTTACTACTCTACGACACATTCCTTGTGGTAATTGATGTCCATAAGGCACCTGGTATCATTCTCTGGTCAACGATGGTTTTGATGGACTGCATGGCGCCAGTCCTATAGTTTGATCAAGGCTGTTGCATATACACTGGTCGAAAGGAGTAACTTTGGAAATGCACTCAGAGAGCGATGATTAAACCAAATCTCTAAGGGTGATACTTGATAAAAAAAGTATCTTTGGCCAAAGTGTGAAAGAATGTCGAAGTTGAAAATGTGCAATAAGCTGATTGCAAGGGTGCTAATGGCAAAACACGGAACGTATCACCGAAAAGTTTGTTCGTTTGACTCTTCAAAACACTTGAGTTCCGACTACCCTGTGGAATAACATTGGATTTGTTGATTTAGTATCAAATTTACCTTCAGTCAGAATCCAAGAGTGGCCTAAAGTGCTGTCTATTTTTGACAGATGGTTTCTAAATCAGTCAAGGGTTCGATCCAGGACCTTCCTTCTTGGACAACTTAAGATAAGGAATTACATTTTAAAAAGAAATGATGAAGAAGTAGGACTTCATAAGTTAAACTTTCTGTTTTGTCCTTTTAGTTTCCCTAGTCACACTTGAAACTCAAGAAATCAGATCTCGATGAGATTTCAAGATCAATCTTATAGGACTTGAATCTACAATGACTCTTCCATCGTACTTGGTTAGGAGTTTTATTTTGAAGAGCAGGAAACCCTACTATGCCAGGTTTGTCAGGCAAAAGTCTCCTTACCACCTCGATCATGACCTCTATCGCCATCATGTCCACAAAAGCGACCAGGGCCACCACCACTAAGGAAACAAAATCCTCCACAGAATTCAACATAGGCTGGAGCACCGTCCGCTATCGTGCAGTCTATGGAGTTATGTTAACGAATGGGAAGAACTAGTGTACACAGTTTATAGATACATGAGGTAGTGATATAAACTCTAAGTGGTACCTGCCAATATTTTTAACACTTCTTCGTGACTAACAAGGGTTTAATAAGCTACGTAGCTCCATAGCAGGGGAGTTACGTATAACTCCTGAAGCGCCAGATCACCGTGCCATCACTTCATTTTGCGTCACCATCACCATCTGCATAGAGAACAGCCGAATTCCACGCTAGTAACCAGATACATTTATCACACTATGAACACTTTGCCTCGTCTGCCCCCAGGCGACAGGTACGATCGTGGCGGATAATATGATGCCATATTTATATGAAGTTTATGAATTAATCATAGCCGTCTTGATGCAACACTGAAAGGATCGTAAAAGGTCCCGTCAATATCGTCACCAAGGCTGTCGCACCATCACTTCTAAAATCGCTTGCAGCGAAAAAAGTCATAAATCATTATTCCAAAATATTGAGCGGAAAAAAAAAATGATGTCATCATTTCATAAATGTCATCTGGAGAAGTTAAAGTGTCCTTTGTCCAAGTGGCCACGACCACGGCGCACACGGTGCGCACTCATTGATCTTGATATCGTTTAATAGATTTATTATTAACGGATGCAATGGCAATCTCTGTGTCCGGTTGTCAGATGAACCGCAGCAAGTCTGATGGACATTACTTCAAAGGATATAAAGTGCTGTCACTTCAAAGCACGACGATGTTTCTTATGCTTTGGTTGGTCTTCTTGTAACACTCGCCGTTGTAAGATTCATGGAAGCAATAAATCTTTCAGTGTCTTGCTTTTCGCGTTGATACTTTGGATTGGGCGATCTAATAAAAGAATTCCGGCCATCTGACGTAACCAACATAGTATTGCAACCTTGAACAGGAGCCTGTGTTAATCGTCATCAAATCGTCACTCTATGCTACCAGATTTCCTTGAATAGGACATTGTGTCGAAGAAATTACCAACCGAAAGTAATCAGCATGCAATATCCTTTTCCATAATTGTTCGTAACTTTACGACAGGACTAATCTTCTAAGGAACTGCGAGCGTTTAATGCAAAACCGATCATCGCATCAGCATGAGTCTTCCTTTTTTCCGGCAGAAACCAAGGAGAATTCCATAAAAGAAAATTGACATCTTCTCCGACGGGGCGCTATAGGAAAGAATTTTTACTTTTCTTTTGGATGCCTGCTTGAACGAGCACTCCAGGTGATGTGAGACGTGCCGAGATGTCAGTTAAATGACTTTCAAATGGGATTTATGGTTTTGTTACCTTTCTTCTGGCAGCGATCTTCCAAAATGACTCTCACAATGGATGGCATTGAGGAAATCCTGAGTCCTTTGAGAGGATTGTATGGTGCGGGGCGTGAATTGTTTGGTTGCATGGATTTTTGCGTATTGTCCAGTGAAATGTCAAAATTGAATTTGGACCACTTGTGATGAGGGATTTTTGTGTGATTTCGTAAGGCGGAGGACAAAGGTGATAGTGTGTCACAAAACAATTCAATGCTAATCGTGACTGGCCTCCGAAGTTAACACCTAGACAGGGATTTGTAGAAAATCACTTATGGACCTATGGTCTGCTTTTGTTAGTTTCAGGAGACATCTTCAAACGGAAGACTAGACTCAAGGTTGGAAGGAGTGGGATAGAAGTCGTATGACTGACTTAAAGTGCCTGACAAAATGAGAAATGTTTGATACAGCTAACTAGCCAAACTTTTTATAATAGAAACGAAAATGAGTCACTATGATGCACTACCAAAATTCAATAAATCATGAGGATAACACAAAAAAGAACCTTAGACTGTACGGATCATTGGTAACAGCTTGGCTTGATATATTCTTCAAAGGAAATTCTGGTATCGTACAAAACTTTTAAATGAAGATCTGAGCTGAGCTTCATGGAGCACATATATTGGCTTCCACCATCGAACATAATTGGGAACCTGCCTTCAAATTTTGATTAGGAGTTCATTTGGACCTTAAGTTATGTCAAACAAAGTAGTCTTTCCAACGTCGATGGTTATAGTGGTGAAACTTAGTCGATACTACTATTGAATCTCTTGTGCTTCTCTTCAGACCAAGTTTTTAAGTGTTCATACCGAAAGCTGCCTCCAGATCTCCTTGAGACTCTAATGATTTAAAAATCAGTGTCACCTGTAAGCATGTTAATGGTATCATTTATCGATCTCCACATTTGGAATATTTAGTATAGCTATGGTTTCCCAAATCAATTAGATGCAAGTCTGTGTCGGATTTTCGCCATTTGGACACATCATTTCAATCCATTAGAAGATATGGTCCATCCTTCGTAGCAGGGTCATTTCTACCAAGCTCGGACAATTCTCAAAAAATCTATCACAGATTGCCTTCAAGGGGATCATTGGCTTCTATCCATCCCTACTACATGCCATTATGGTTGTCATATGGTTATATTTCCAAACGACTCAAACGATTGCCGACCATAGAACTAAACGTGGAACCTCATCTGAAAAGATGAATTAAATCTTCTGAACCAACTGCAGGCTTTTTGACAAACAATAGAGATTATCGTCCACAGGACTAGCTTTACCATCGTAACTCAAATAATACCTTATGTGCCACTAATATTGTGCTAAACGATTTCACAAATCGGTACCTTGTGCAATATGTACTTGTCGGAGTGCAGTGCTTTAAGTCCTAGAAGATGTCCCACTCGTGAATATGAGTCTTATATAACCCACAATTCAGTTGGACATAACCTTGTAAAAATCACAAAATACTCAAAACCGCCTATTCAAAGTTGTCATCATCGATCCAAGATCAAGTTCATGCTATTGAAACTCGTATCACTTAAAATCCTTCGAAAATCACGCATAAACATTCCATCAATGTCTAATCTGGTTTGGAACTATCTTCAAACTACCTATACAGGATATTACTCATCGATTGCCTCAAACAAACCTTGAAGCCTGTGGATGGTCCTTTAGTAAACGTGGTTTGTCATTATCATTTCCTTTTGCTGAAGGAATATGCCTATGCTTTGACGTGGTGATGCGTGGTGACCTTTTTTCTAAATTCCTTTCAATCAAAACGTTTATCTTAAAACAACAAGCATCTATCTATCTTAAACTAATAATACATCAAAAGTTGCCTTTAAAATATTTTAATTTTTGGTTTGGCTATATCACCAGCCACCATTCCAAGAACTGATAACAAAAATTTAAAGTTTTAAATGACAACAGACTTCGTAATTAAAAATTTATAAATAGTAGACTGTTGAACCCATAATTAATAGGTCTATTGAGTGCTATACATAAATACTAGGTAGTAGGACTGACTTCCACTTATTCTTGATATCTCTGCGTAAATCATGATATGCTGATAGCTTATCAATACTTCAATTAGCGATAATACTATAAAAAAAAATTGAATTCATTTACCTCATAGTGGTTCGTTAACGAGTGCGGAGTGGATGTGGACAATTATGGTAGCTCTTCGAAGAACTTATTTCAACTGACTTAAGGATCTATTGATACTCCTAAAACAAATCACAATGATACTACTATTCCAAGTAGAATATTAATTCAATAAACTGAATAAGGGTATCATCGAAAGGATCTTCCTTAAAACATAGAATAATTGAGAGTACAATTGAGTACTGGATTCGATCTCGTTTATATGATCACTGAAAGGACGTTTGCAGCTATCGATTCTTTAAAACCAATTCCACCACAGTTCCATACATATCAACTGAAACATTGGCAGAGTCGCATTCGATATTGCCCCTGAGCTCCTTTAACGTTGTTGGCTTCTTGGCATTGGCATTAGCTATATTGTTTGATCACCTGTGTGGCATGTGGCACCATCTTGTTGGAACCACATATCACTGATGTCCATCCAATTCTAACCAAAAATAGTCTTCCAACATGGCACAATAGCCAACTCCATTGATCATAATATGGCGATTTAAGTAGGTCTAATGCAATGTAGATGCAATGGAGTCTCTTTAAGCAGATTTTGTCAAATAACGCATCTATTTCTTATTGACAAAACCATTGAGCCAAAAAATGACCACCGCTGTGGATGGTTTTACGATAAAATTCAGAATTTACTCCAAACTTTTGCAGAGCCCATTCGGATGAGTTTCGGCGATTTAAACGATCAAAGGCCTTCAGTTCATGAGTCAATTTGATCTCGTAAGCGTGTAGGTCTAGATCTATTGCAGAAAACCGCACAAATTTTCGTAAAATACCAGGCCAACAGAAATCTTCAGAAGTAGTAGGGGTACCTACACTGCCAGATACGTCATCGCCACAATGTGGACTTCCTGTTAACCGCGTAGATTCGACTGATTTTGCTTATTTGGAACTGAAACTCGTACGATTGCGATATTTTCGATACTTCGACCGGTACCACTGCCACATGAGCATTCAATAGTGAATATGTTGACATGAATTTATCCACTATAGTACCCACAGCTTGTTTGGTGAAACGATTATCACGACCGAATATTGGAGCAAGTGCTCTTAAAGTTACGACCACTGACTCAGAATTTCGTGAGTAATTTTTAATAATTTCTTATTGTTTCTCGTTCATGACTTTTACACCAATAAAAATTTGAATCTTAAGTGGTATTCTGATATTATCAAATCATAAATAAATTTAAGAATACGTTTTACATTGAAACACAAAATTGTTATGCCCTTATTGAAAAACCCTATACTTACTTCAAACTTTTCTCGTCTTTTAGCTGCTGACTGTGCAGAATCAATAACTTTTCGTAAAACTCCTTTATTTATCCTAAAAAATTATTCCTTTTTTTTAAATAAAAGCATAGGTACAACGAACTTGAACTTTTCAATACAAACAGGACTTCTAAAACCTGATCTACGCCGCAAGGACATACGTAAGTCCAGTATTGAGTGAAACGTAAAATAGTCCACGCTTGAGTTATGGATGTTTATTGGATCCACAATTTGTGAAAAGGGAAGAATTTGGTAGACCTTTAGATGTGACATAAGGCCACATGCAGTCCTGCCCCATCGCTTGTGGAATAAACAAACATCAAAGTTATTTATAATTAAAACAAACAAAAGTAAATCCATTCAATACGTCATTTACTGCCTTAAGGACTTCTTCACATGTAAAGAGGAATTTTAAAGAAAACTTGTTCAACAGACTCCCCAATGGCCCTACACTTGGACATGTTAACACTTTTGTTCTTTCCGTTTGCGTTCCTTTTCGAAATGGATTTACTCCTTCGTGGGTGAATCCAATAAATCTTCCACCACACCAACAGGGAGCGCTAATCTTGCAAAAGGGATTAAAATTTCGAAAACAGATAGGCTAACAGTGGCTGTTGAGGTTGATGGTGTTCCAGCAATTACCAACGTCATGGGTAAGCTGAGTAAGAGTGCACATATCTTTGTATCTGACGGCGACGGCACGCAGGGTGTCAAGATACAATTACGTTGGCACCCGCTGATTCTCCCATGGATATCAATTCATGAACGCGTTATATCGCAAGTAGCAGTCAAAATAAAATATGTCTTGAAAAGTACATTTTGATTTATTTGGTTGTGGAGAATGTAATAAATGCAAGCAGTAGGTGGAAATGCTGTTAACAGTGGAGGGAAACTTGTCTGAAATCAATTCGAAAAGCAGGTAATGAGCTCCAATTCAGTTTTAGCCATTTTTCATTGGTAGCCGCAGATAATTTGGTATTTTCTTAGGAAGGAACTGACTTCTGGTTGTAAGAAGATAGGTCCTGAGTCCTTTGAAAAATATTTGTAAATAGTGAATACCAATGTAAAGGGTCTGTCAAAAGTCTGTGGATACCTAGATTTTTTATAAGAAGAACCATATTCTTAACAATTTTGTGTAAAAAGTAACATCATGTACGTGTCCACTAAGAGCACGTCTACAAGTCTCATACGAACATCAAAAGTTTCAAGGACTCGATCGCACATTACCGAAGGAAAATTCGGTCCGAATGTTGTTTATGCCTAGTGTGGTAGCGCCTAGTACGAAACGCCTACCGTTCAGCACCTAATGTATGCAAGCCTAGGATTTCATTCAAGGTATGGAGCGCCCAGTGTATAATTCCTAGAATTTGACCCTTACTGGCATAGGAACCTGCTTCTCTTCAGAACTAGATTGTACGTAGATTATCTAAAACCGGTGAGGGGACGGGCTAAGGTATATGCTCTAGCGACATGGACCTGCAAGTGCCATCAGAGAAGACTTCCGGGTCGAACTTTGCTCAAAGCTACGGAATTATGGGAAAAAATGGGAACAGTATCTGACAAGAATATCGCCATCCACATTGATAGTCAGGCTGCGTTTAAGTCATTAGAGTGCAACATCGTAAAATCTGCAATAGTCAGGGGACTATGTACGCAGAACGATGTCAGATTATACTGGGTACCTGGAAAATGTGATATTAAGGGAACGAAAGGAGTTGACTGCTCAAAACAGGATCAGAGCTTGAGAAGTAAAACAACCAATCTGCATGGCTAAGAGCATTATCCTCGATAGGATTATCAACATGACTGACCTAAAGTGACCCAACTTAGGAGGAGATAGACCTTTTGACTTATGCTCAAAAAAAATCAGAAAAAATCATATACTATAGGACCCGTCAGCACTCGAAGGACCTTGCATATCTACTCTATGAATGGGAGAGCATAACTCGAAGTAGACTTTAAAAAAAAACAAAAAATCCAAATTTCCGAAGTACTCGGACTCCGATTTGGTTCATTGTACATACTTCCAGACAGATTCCCTCTTCCGGTGCAGTGATTCAGAGAAACTATGATTTTATTTGATTCCCTTACATGGTTTCGTGGCTGAGTTTTCTGTTCCACGTCCGGGCTTGAGCCAGCACAGTTCGGGGCACAAGTGCACACACTACACCATTGCCTCCTTTTGAAATAGACTCAATGATCTGGATCTGTCTCCAAGACAACTTGGAGGTAGTTAGGTCTGTGAACCAAGCCAATGAGGTAATGAAGTTTTGCTGGGATATAAGTTTGGGTTCCATACCGTAAAGATTCACTATGGTGTCTAGTGTCTTACGTACCTAGATGGTATATTTACTTACTGGCCAGATCTTATGTATGATTTTGGACTTGTACCCAAGCCTTGAAGGTATAAGACAGCTCATCTTTGGACAATATTTGGAGGTGAGAGGTCGTATACAACTAAAGCTGTAAGTCATTCACCTTGTGTTCGAGTTTCTTGCGATCTACATGGTATTATCAAGTACCGATGAGGTTTTTCACATCCATGCCTCACATGAGACCACTTTGCATAATCTCATTCTCAGAATAGGTTTCTCATCCTGTTTCTGTTTCTTCCACCAAACGAATGACCCTTCACGTTATCCAAATGCGTGCAAATTGCTTGAGAACTGATTTCTTTCAATTATATTCCTTAACTCCTTGGTTATCACTTCAAATTAGTTCTCATTCAGGTTGACCCTTCGTAAGACACCGATACATATCTCCTACAACATTGCCATCCCACAACTGAACAGCACAGAATTAATCCTCACCGTTGTTAATTTAACCATAAAATGCAGCTAATTACTCGATATTTACACTGCCACATGATAAGGTCAGCCCAGTGCCTCACCACATCCCGATTAAGCAATTAAACGAGTGCGATGCACGGCATCCTTCCTCCCTTCGATGGTAACATTTAAAAGCAATCTTCATTTAATCGTTTCGTAATTATTGCCAATAAATTCATCCCGACTTGTACGAGAATTTACCAAAAAAAAAAAAAAAACAAAAACGAAAGAGTCCAACACTCACAGAAAGAAAGAGAGAAATGTGCCCAGGAATCTATTAATGACAAACAAAAGTGTAAATCGTGCGTTTGTCCGGACAACCGACCTACGGCTGGAAGCCATTTTCTTCGTCCCGCAGGTTTGCAATAATTCCGAACGCATTACGGCCACCGCAAGTGACTCCAGTGAGCCCTGTGCTTTTAGGCTCAGCGAATTCCACTTTACATCAACGATTGCCGGCGTACGTACAGGTGCGCGGGGGGTATCACATTGCAATTCCAAGAAACCGCACGCACGCACGACATCCAATAATAATGCATCATTGGAATTGCTGCTGCATCCCCTCCCCCCTTTCCGTCATCGAACGATGCAGGACAGTGGGCCGCCACGAAGGACTGGCGGTGCGCGGTGTTTGTTTTGTAGGACTCGTTTCGTTATTAGTAATTAAGTGGAGAAATGGCGTTGTTGCCGCCTGGCGTGTGCCTTTCTCTCGCTGACTCATTAAATGTATACCTTCATCGAAGGAAAGAACTGGTCTATATGCCGTTGCTATGGTCATCACACCGTTCGAAGGATGCAACCGCTTTTAATACACAACGTTAAGTGATTTGAATAAAATCGAATATAGGACATAGCCAGACTGGTTGGCAGTCGTGCAATCCGCATCAGTTGTTTTGCGTGATGGTGGCATTCAGTCAGTGGCACTCAGTGCTTTCAGTGCAATGAATTGTTACACCTGCTTTGAGTCGAGTGAGCTCCTTCCTGCTGCAGGACCGATAACTTTCCTTTTTTCTTGCCTTCGGTTATGCCTTGGGCAATTCTGCAATTTGCATAGCAATTGTGTAAAGAACATGTTAAGTGGATGATTTTTGTTTCGATATAACGTGAGTGTCCTTTGACATGCTCTGTCGTTAAAACCGATTCATTTTCATTTATTTATTCAACAAAAGATGGCTTTTGCTATGTCTGAAACGATACCATCCACATAAGGTACTATGATGATGAAAATTTCTTACAAAAAATACATCTGATTAAATAACACATCAATTTGGGCAGAGTATCCGGTGGAATTAACTCAAAAACGAGGTGATAAATCCAGCTTAGGCTAACACACATCCCAAGCACTTAATATTTTATTATCTTCATCAGCGGCCATCTAATTTGCTGCATCAGAACCTCAGCCGCATTATTCTTCTCCGTTTTCGAGCACATCTTTACGCATGTTAAACATACTTATTAAGCCCGTATCTCAGCTATAATTTTATCAAAACTACCAAATCTAAATGAGCTATTTGTAAAACAAACAAATCCAACTAAATAACCATATATCTAGATGCTGAATGAGTGAATTACTACCCAAACTATAACAGCCTAAAGGCAAATGTATGGTTTTTTTTTTTTTTTTGTGTTTCATTAGAATTCTGCATCGAATCCACACACCGTTCATCTTTTAGTTTTATTGCTGGCTATGCAAACAACACCTCATTATTGGCACTACTGCGATCGGAAGAAGATCTGAGGTCTAATGGTAAGCCTCCATGTTAAACCGATTCCATTGATGGGGATGCATTCATCCCCAGTGCTGTTTCATTTCTAATGATACGCTCTCGCGCGCATGAGTAACGAGCGTGGCTCGAAATATCTGGGGCTGTCAGTAGTGGTACGGTTGTGGCTTCATGGAAATTTGTATAATTTAGCCGAACGAACAAAACGGATAGACTGGATGCAAATTTAATGCGAATTTCGTTCGGTTGATCATCGTAAATTATCGTCGACCACGCCAGCCATGGCACAATGATGATAGGCGATAATAGGTTAACGCGGTCGCCACTTACCACTTAGTGTCAGAGTTGGACAAACAAAGTTTTTGGCTGCGGTTGGAAGTCGGCCGATAAGTGGTTTTGCATTCGAGACGTGCTGCTGTGGTTTACATTGGTATGGTTTTATTTGTGAGGTTTGTTTTTCTCAACACTATGTGTGAGTCGAATTTGAATCGAATTAACAAGTTGAAGGTGCCACTTTAGATGAAGAGATAACGTTGGGTTCTTATTGTTTTGTAAGGTTTGCAGGATTTATGGCTTGTGTTGGGAAATATTTGTGTTATTGTTGAAACAAATTGAAGGTTTTAACAAAAAGGGATTCCTTACATGGGCACCAGGAATGAAATTACATTTATGTACATAATTTCCTGTCTCAAGGATAGTATTTAATTCGTACATTTGGATGGAAATCATTTGAGTAATATACAATTGAGTTTGGAATCAAAAACAAGATTTTATCATGCAAGTGCACTTGCTGACAGTATGGAAACAAAAGAGCTGATGTGAAAACTGGCTGCAAAATGCGCGAAGTATTTGGTAACAATATTCTCTTCAAGAGCTTAAACATATTAACACTCGTTAGTGAAAGGAGATAATAATGTCAAAGTAATTAGAAAGATATACGAAGTTTCTGTTGTACATAAGAAGCCATGAAGCTAAATGAGCAATACTTCCTGAACGTCGTCGTAGTGTGAGTTAAGGGACAGAGATAATATGCTCCGCGGTCGATGTTACCCATTAATGGAGGAATAAAAATAAATATATGGCGCAACAGGTCGATGGGACCTAGCTTCTAACAACCATTTGTGTTGTGCGTGTTATATTCTTTACACGAATGAGAGGGGCCTACTGTTTAATGCAGTGTCCGAAGGGCAAGCTTTCTCATGACAAGTTATACTCTCGGATATTTTTCAGAGGCTCGCGAGGGGTGGCTCGGTGAAAATACTTTTAGGTGTTCCAACTGGGATTTGAACCTCGAACCCTTTGCTCCATAGTCCAACGCACTAACCACTGAGACACATATTATATTTCGTTCCATAACGCACCATCTATGTTCCATAAATATTTAGATATAGAAATATAGTCTACAAATGTATTCTTGCAAATGAGCTGACAATGAGCTAAAATTGTTAAATTGTTTAGGTACGTTAAATTGTCAGCAAATGCGGTTGTTAAAATGTGTCCCTATTCTTAACTATTTATTGTCTAATGGCTGATCTTATAATTATATAACAACGACCTGGAATGTTTTTTTCTTTTCTTATAATATTGTCAGATCAACTGATTGGCAAATGATTTGTTTGCAAACAATTTACAAGGTCAGACTTTGTCAGACACATAGCATTTGAGCAAGCCTTTAGCAAGCCTTTGGAGCAAGCCTTTTTAAGCTCTATGAGATGGCATTCAACGTTTTTGACCAGAACTGTTCTAAAAGGTACTTTACTTATAGCCAACTTCATAAAAATATGCTTTCCTCGATCGATACTGTTATTATTATTATTTTCATGTCTAGTCTTCTTTTACAAAACTCTATAAGATGGCATACCACGTTTTTCGTCAAAATGGCCTAAAATTTGACTTCCCCTAGAGCCAGCTTAACAGAAACACGATTTTCATATCATATTAATAGGCAGATATGAATTTTAACCCAATTCCTTCCTACTGAACCGATTTTCAAAATTATATACCAAAAGATTTTCCTAGAACACAGCTGTTGTCATGGAAACGTTTTTTCCTTACGATACAGGTTTTGATTGGTGCGCACGTGCTACTGGATTTGTCTGAATATCATTTTCATTCGTTAAAAGACAGAGAGAGAGAGAAAGAAAATATTGTTATTTTCTTAGGGACTTACTTCGAGTTTTCGCATATTCACCGGAGTTCAAAGGCAATGAATTTATGAGTGAAACTGAAGGAAAATGACATAGTAACGACGTTGCTTCAAGAGCTTTATCAAATCCTACAGATGGTATCTAACATTTTTGGCCAATCTGCTTAGAACGAAGGTTTACTTATAGTCAACTTACATATGTAAACCTTTGTAGGTAGGTATATATTCGTTTATTTCTTTTTACCTCAAATACACACAAGAATTTTAGATATAGGTGCAAGTAGCGCTCTGTATTTTATTTGTAGACCTGACAATATTTTTAGACCAAACTTCTGAACATAGCTTAAGATAAAACTGATAACTCAATTTTGACCTAAGCCGACTTTGGCTAGTTATTGCCACAGAATTGTCTTCAATCTTTTGTTTATCTGAAAAAGAGTGGAAAAAGACTTATGATAGTTTACCTTCTGAGCAGAGATCTATTTTTTTGGTTCAGTGGTCCTTTTCTGCGACGGCAACCCTTCCATTCATTCCCAAGACAATCCTTTAGCTGTATTTTCATAATTCGCGACAGCAGCGCTTATTTTAAGAGATAAAGATACAATACTTTGCGCACTAATCTATACCGCGGTAAATTTGAATATCTATTCCGCCTGTGCTTATACCATTGTATTTCCAATTAATTGTCCATTTTTTCTACTCGTAAAAATATGCAACAAATCTTTGTAGACGAAGTTTTCTCTTTTCTTTGCAATATTAATTGTAAAATATTTTTCAATAAGGACATAACAATTTTGTACTCAAATAAAATACGAAATTATTGAGATATCCAGTTGAAATTTATTTCAAGTATAGTACACATATTAGATTTAAGTATAAAATTCGATCTTGCTCATATGATCATCGTGAGTACGTTCGTAGTGATCGATTCCTTGGAGGTAATTTTCCACCACTCTTCCACACATATCTCCGATACGATTGCATTTTCACGTTCAATGTTGTTCCTAAACTGCTCTCATGTTGTTGGGTTGGTGGCATAAGCCAACTTCTTATTGTTAGCCCAAAAAAAGAAATACAACGGCTTTGAATCTCAGACTATTTATCGAGATACCACTATTACCGATCTTCTCATTCCATAGATCAATTGTTTGAGACAAGCTGTGCGAGACATATCACTGATGTCAAGTCTATTCAATCCAATAGCAGCCCTGCCATAAAATCAAGACTACACGGTCACTTTTTCTGGATGCAATGGATACACTTCTGGTCTTGTTACTGTCCAATAGCTCCTAACTTAACAAATAACTTATTGACAAGCCATTAATCCATGAAATTGAGGATTTTTTTCAAACTCTTGCAAACTCCAAAGTTTCTCAAATATTTACACCCAAAGTCCAGCTACGATTAGCACTGGCCAAACCACTGGTATACGTACATTTCACATTCCTGCTGATGGAAATGAAATATTCGAACGGATTACACAGTATTTGCAAACAAAGTAGTATATCTAGATGAAATGATAGTAAATTTCAATGGTCCACAGCGAAAGTTAATGTGCACTCTTACAGATCATCACGATCAGTCAATTTGTTAATTGACCATGTTAGTGGTAACCGCAAAAGTTTATCTTTGATCCAGTTAAATCAAGGTGTGCAGATCTTGTTGGATGTTGTTTACAAAAAGTTGAAGTTGGAACTGCCAGAAGCGCGCAGCTGATAGATGTGTTTAATTAAATTTAACAACATCGTAACAACTCATCCGTTCGATCACAGCAACACCTATTAGGAGGTGTTCCGTTGATGATATTGATATTGCAAAACTGTGTTATAGCCGGTTGGAGATACACTAAACGTTTTTCTATCTTGTCATCATTGCTGTGGGGATGTTTTCCTGGTGAGAATTGTGAATAGCTGATTAATTGCTGGCCTGTCGACAGTTGGTAACTTCTCTTGATTGAAGGAGCATCGGATCAGAGAATCCACTGGATGAAATGTGAAAATGTGACACATGAATGCGTTTGTCGTGCTCACACTGCCAATTATCATGGGAAAGTTACCGCATAGACATCTGATCATGGATGGATATACTGAAGAAGTTGTCAATCACGTCATTATTATTGCAAAGTCGAGTGCCGCTAAGTGGACGTCCACTCGGATGTCCTGTTCCCCAGCTGATTGCTGACGAGTTTGCGTGTTAGTTGATCCGACTACTGTTTGATGAAAATTGTATAATTCATGTGCATAAATGCATCCGAACTGATTTCAGGTTAAAAGCGGTGCAAGAATTGGTTTGGAGAAAAGCAGCGCCTCCTCTTTAAGCAAATCATAATGGTCCACTCCATGTAACCCCTGGATAACCTTACACACTCTGTAAGAAGTAAGTGAGATCCTTGTATGAAGATTAAGACAAGGAACTGTGACCACTGTTAGCATGCACATTATGCGGAAACAAATGTCACCGAAAGTGAACATTGGTTTAGGAAAGCCAATACTAGAGTTGAACACTAAAAACCTGAAGTCAACGTAGACCTTCTCATTCGTTCGTTTATGCAAGCTATACCACTTTCGTGCGATAGTAATCGCTGAAACTAGGTACATACATACTATCCGTGCTCATATTATAAGTCGAATCTTTCTTTGGTTATTTATGTCTCTCCTGGGAAATGTATTTCTTTGACTTGCCGCTTCACTTTCAAAATGTGTGTAGAGTCGCCAAGTAGGATAGAGTAGAACTACTTGTATCTGGAGGGAGGAATAGTAAAATGTATTACATTTCAGTTTATCTTTGTAGAGTTGGAAAGGTCATGCAAACTCCAGAGAGATTGCCGAGCAACTAGTGGAGCAAACGTACATTGTAAGAATGTAAACGGCTTTTCAATAGGGACATAACAATTTCGTATTTTAATACACACGCATTCTAAATTTCTTTTTATAAATTGTTTATACCAGAACGACAGTCAAGGTCGACATTTTTATTATAAGGAAGTTTATGAACAAACAACGTTGGAAAATTACTAAAAACTGCTTTCGAAATTCTGAGCCAGTGGTCCCTACTTTAAGACTTCTTAGTCTAATTTTAGGTCGTAACAGTCGTCCCAACAGACAGACACTGCGCGTGCTTAGTAGATACATTCACGTCAACATATTTACTATTAAATGCTCCTGTCCCAATGAGACAAGACAACGCATCAGTCGAAGTATTGAAAATCTCGCCAAATCAGTCGATTCTACGCCGCAGGAACTGGACATCCCTCAGTCCACAATGTAAACCTATTTTTAGCCAGATTTGGATGCACTTGATATCCAACAAGATGGTGGTATATGCCACACAGCTGGTGAAACAATTGATCTAACAAAGGGGAAGTTTTGTAATAGTGTAATAGCGAGAAATGGCCACCAAGTTCATTGGATGTAACGCCGTTGGATGTCCTATTATGGGAATACGTTAATTCGATGGTTAATTCGATGGCCAACAACTCTAAACGAGCTCAGGAACAGTAGAGGATGCAAAATTTTCAACATTCCGACCGGTATCTGTAAAAGAGTGGTAGAACATTGACTCCTAAGAATCGATCGTTGCAAACGTCGGTCGTCATCTGCACCTCAGAAGTGCAGCCTCACTCGGATCTCAACGGATTCAATGTGTTCGCCGGTGTGGTAAGATAAGCATTTTTGTAATAAAATCTGGAGTGATTCTAGCGTATTTGCAAGTTCGCTGAGATCACTAAAGATCACAAAGATCACTAAAACACAATTGAGACTTGGGCACTGTCAGAGGAAATCTGAGGTAAGAGCTTGCCACCTTACGTTGGTCAGGTTGTTAGAATCCGAAGTAATTTTGAACATGAGGAGATTAGTGGGCTTTAGGATCGAGTGACCTGCTTGTAGTTCGTTTAATTCTGAGCCTTTTCTAATTAGCTTATCGGATGTTTCATTACCGTGCAAACCTATGTATTCCAGGATCTCAATGAGTATGGAGCATAAGAATTTGAATATCTTATTGCATTTCTTGACCGGTTTTGATTTGGTTGTGATGGAAGTGACGGCTTTGGTGGCAACTTAGCTGCAATTCAGAGTAAACATGACCCGGGAGGTGTCAGTGATACCATAAATATTTGGTATACACTGGGCAGTATGAACCAGGCGATCGGTGGTTCCTCTGAGTATATTCCTGGATCAATATATTCGTCCATTTATGATCCATTATGAATGATGAATGATGAATTTATGACTTCATTGCTAGATCAGCCCTCTCTAGACAGCACCACTTGGTGATGGTTCAGTGCCCGAATGGATTACTTTTTTTACATCGAGCATTGACTGAGGCGTTACTTCGTTAGTGAAGAGGTCAAGGGCGGCGGTCGGTGTCATTTTATTAGAACTTTTTGCACTTATGCCTGATTGACGTTGAACCGTGGTGAAGAAGTTTTGAGCTTTAGCAGTAGGCCACAGGTAGTATACATCCAGTGTATGGTGGCTAGTTTTGGCCTTCATTTTTTTTTCCGAAAATTCTTCTGCATACGTAAAAAGGAAATGAGGCCTTCTTGGTTTGTTCAAGTATTATTGGCTTTCCGGTTCAATTTTCGATTTGAAGTTCGACTGGCAATAATACTTGAATACTAGAAAGCTTCAATTTCTTTTAGCCTGGCCTGAGCGGCTGAAGTCTAGCATTTCCCTCTTATTTCTAAAGGCAACTACGTTAGTTTTTTTTGATTGATGTTCACATGGCCGGAACATTTAACCCAAATATTCAGGGCACTCAGCGCTCTTTGTAGCAGGTCAACGATTGTGTACAGAAACTTAGCTGTCATTGATATGACGTCAGCGTCGGCATAAGGGATGGCCATACTCATGTTTTGGTCTAGTCTTGTAAGAGTGCTGGAGATAGAACTCCACCTCAGCGGGCTCCACGCGCGACCACAGCATGTGCTTGAGAACTATCCAACTCAAAACTGATCCACCTATTGAATATGTAGTCTATCTTTTCTGATAGGTTAGCGTTTACATGCGTCTTATCTAGCGCTGTTAAAGCATTTTCCATTTTCACACTGTTCAGGAACCCTTGAAGGTCTAGAAATGGTGGACCGATTTTTCACTGACTCCATTAAGCAGCTTTTGATACAGTTATGTTGGGCTGATAAGCCGTCTCTTGGACTCAATTTGGAGCAAAAGTGGAAGTCTAATAATCATTCTAGGGTTTCAAGCAAGAAGGGTGGTAGACTGATCTAAGGCCTTTCGTTACGCGTGACTTTCGTGCTTTGGGGTCAAAAATTACATTTACTTCTCTCCATGATTGAAGGAAGAGAAGGTGTCTATGGCCCAGCCCACACTCGTTTCACCTATTAGTTGTCCCGATTGGATTCTGGTTGGTATCATTAGACTATTCGATCCAAGAGTTGTTGAAAGATGCAGTTCTATTCATCTAAATGCGAATCTATTAGATATAAAGGGGGATCCGGTGACACTTCTTAAATCTTACATACCACTGAACTTTTCGAGACTAGCCTATGAAAAATAGAACGCACTCTTATCCTACTGTGTCCCAACATAAGTTTGACCAATCAAGGACGTTTCCTGTTCAAGGCAACAATCTTTTGGTGATCCAGCAAAGGTACGAGCCACAGAAGACCTAGTTATTTACAGCTCGGAGTTTAGTGTTGTTACTCCCCATATGACTCATCCAAAGAACTACCCACAGAAGATGCCTACTTTGACTGAAGAGCATAATAAATCAGTTTGTCGAAGTAGTCTCTCTAGTAGCTATGAACCATAAAAAATAAAATTTTCGGACCTTTTTTTTTCAAAACTGCCAGACAATATCTCAATCCAATATAAAGTGAATTTCATTAAAAAAATAGTTCTCCTTGCCAAAAACGTCTTACGATGACATCCAATGAATGGCTAAATATCTGAGATCGTAATACCCTCGATGACCTGTGAACCAAAAGATATCACAAAGGCAACTCCACGGCTAAGACAAAATGCCAAATCAATTGAATTGATCTCCAGACTCATTGGGAGCATGTAACCCAACCAAACCGCAAGAAAGAAATTTGCTAATCAAACAAATTAATAATTGCGGTTTTTCAAGGTGATACCCCGCCGCGAATAAAGCCATACACCTCATTACAACACTGTGTAGCCTATGTATGCCTTACCTAATGGCTGACGGCAAAATAAAAAGAAGAAAAAAACTAAAAAAAACTTGAAAAGATATGAATAACTAGAATAACAAGTGAAAGCAACAAGGATGTCGCTACACAACCCTCTAGCATCTATGCTGAGCTTCCTATTCAACCACCCGGTTCCTCCTAATGAGTTCGGTTCGCCACAAACGGTTTGCCTTTTACAACTAAGTAACCACCAACCTGTGGGTAGACATGGTCGCTGTATTTGGCCTACCCGTATCTAATTATCTAAAATCGTCACGTCAGTTTCAATGCGAAAAGACAAACACAATCAACAGATACTCTTACCCTAACGATATTTACAAGTTCAAGGAAGCGAACGGTTTAGCATTTTTTTCTTAATCAGGGTCTCAATCTCGAACTCGTAAGACAACTTTTGTCTGTCTCTCATCCGTTGAAGGCGAAAAAAACGTGCTAATAAGCTAGAGAGTCCCCAGCAGCAGACGTGTGCCATGCCAACCGCCTGCCAGGTAAATGCCTCTGCAGACTTTGTATCTACCAGGCATCATTATAAATTCGATTGTCTACGAGGAGCGTTTTTTTTTTTTTTTCTTCTCTCCCCCTAGCTGCGATCGGTTTCAGTCAAAACTAAATTAATGGCCAAAGCCGGGTTTCTTTTTACGCGGGTTTCTGTAAGCGGGTAATGCAAATCGGCGGCTTATATGGGGAAGGTGATTATTGTCAAACATGTCGTCATTTATCGAACATTGGCTGCCATGGTGCCTTAACGAGGAAGATATTTTAAAAATTCAATTGGCCTTACCTCTTAGTTGAAGCTACGCGATTCTCAGATTAATTAGCTGAATGTAATAAGCGCGGATAGTGTGGTGAAAGGCGTGTGACATTTGGAGGAAATGAAAAATGTATTTAAGGTACGCCTTTGCTGGGAGCATGATTTGTCGATGACAGTGTCGGAAATAGACAAAACTGTGCATTCACCATAGTACATGGTTTCACAGAACAAAAGGCCGGAGATTGTAGATAGATCAAAGCAGCCGGAGTAACCAGAGTGCGTAGATACTGCGTCTATTCAAACTCCTTCCATAACTTCAGTTTAAATGTGGACTCTTGTATAGCCAGTCTTGAGTGCAAAGAATGCCGAGTTTCCATTTGCATACCAGCTGAAGTGAATGGTTTATGAAGAGGAATGTCTTAGCATGTACTCTTCAAGCTATTCAGCAACACCAACCTGGTCAAATCGATGCGTGTAGCATAGTTAAAATGACAAGCTATGTGGAGTGGATTAACACCGATGCTGTAGCTGGAAGAATCTTCGAACCGAGGATTCTGAGGGTCTGCGACGGAAGACGATATTTTTCTGTGATACTGTTGCGCAAGAAGCGTACGGAACTGAAGACATCTGCTGGGTAACTGTAACTGTAAACTGTAGGCTGACAACAAATAAGTTGGACAGCTTAGGTATAGGGATCCGAGTTCACTGCGTGTAAGCCTTATACAGGGTGACCAGATAAGAATGATAGAAAAACAAATTTACATAAAACAACATTGGTGTGAGATATAAAATTGATTCTAGCTTTATTTCAAAGCTACGTTCATGCCATTATTTGTGAAATATCACATCATTCAAATGACCACCTCGGTCCAATATCTGCGGTGTTATTTCGGCAATATTTTGTAGAAAATTGGCCTCGAGCTCGTCCAAAGTAGTTGGCTTTTAGCGCAAACTAAAGACTTGACATGGCCCCACAGAAAATAATGGAGTGGTATGAAGCCGCATGATTGCCCAGTGGGATGGTCTAGTTACAAAATTTCTCCTTCACAAGTTCGAGCGTTGCATCGCCTGTATGGCATACCTTGTTGAAGCAACAGCTCGTAGATATCGAGCTCTGGTCACAGAAAGTTGGATTGCACCGCTCTATACCTCTCTTCTTCTTCATTTCGACACAAATAAGGTCCGATGATACCACCATGCCATAAACCACCCCAAACAGTCAATCTTTGTGTATGCATTGATGGTTGGTTTCACTAATAGCATATTCACATAACCGCTGAGCCAAAAATTGGCTTCGTCCAAGAAGATGATTTTTTGACCAAAGTCTGGATCTCAATTCTTGCGTCAGCACAATCTTATACCAATGTAGGCTTAGATCCAACCACAAAATAAGCCGGGTTGACTCTCGACTCTCGAATCGACATTTCTGGGCCTTTTTGGATACTGGCCGTTAAGGCGGCTATGTTCTCTTTTTTTCGCGACAAACCCCTATCTGGTTGGTGACGTAAGGTCCAAAAAAAGTGTACTCACCCGCAAACTTTTCCACGAACGATCGCACGTCGAATATCACTGAATAGGAATTTCGATAACGTTTTTGAATAAAACGATGCATAATAAAATGGCAAACCTTATTCAATATTTTGTCGACAAGATGTCATTAGTATCTTTGACAGATGCTAAAACACAATAATTATAAAAAATATCATTGCTATCTGGTCACCCTTTACCGCACTTGTTAACGGGTGAATTCTGTACAACTTTTTCAAGAAATATTAAAGAAATCGCATGACAGCGAGTCGCCTTGTCTAAATCAAAGGTCCCAGTGAGATCTTTCTCGTCCTTGATGCCATAACGTTGATGCCTCATCGTCGTCGTGCACAGCCAGACGAGTTTTACAGAGGCACAGAACTCGACATAGTTGCTCTATGTATGTAGCTCGTCTCTATAGATGCTGTTCTAGGAGGCTTTGAAGCCGATAAATACTTAGGTGATAGGTATGGATGGATAGAATAAGGTCTTTCGCCAAATAAGAATCGGCTGTGACAAAGTTTTTCTCCGCTACGTTGATACTCTCTAGAGTTGTCAGTATAAAACCTCGTCCGCTTGACAAATTCGATCTGAATAGGCAGGGCCTTATCAAGGTCATAGTTTTACTTCTCATATGGCCCGGCCAACCTCTTTATATGTCCGACCTTCACCATATGGTGACAACGCATTATGCATAAACATAAACAACTACTTGTCCTTACCTCTACCCACAGCTAAACCTTGAACTTCGAAGTAGGTTAACATGGAACTCGAATTTTTCGACACCCCTGGGGAAATTTACCAGACGTTGATGATTCATCAATTGACGCACCATCTCCGACCTACGTCATCGGAAACCCAAATCACTTGAGGAAGATCAAGAATACCCTCAATTTCCTGCTATAAGCAGACCTGTGTCTCCAACAGGCCTGTCTTAATTGCCACACTTCCACGTCACCTGAACAAGGAATGGGAACATACAATCCCAATGTGCGTAAGTGCTTTACCATTAGCCACAACTGTTTCTGTCTCTTGAAGGCCATCGCACGCAATCAAAGTAAAAGAAACAAAAACATTGTATCTGCGTGCGCAAATTTGTCAGTGGCTACTTGTCGGACAGCGTTAAATGGAAATATATCACCCCGGGGGGCCCAGAGCTATAAACCCAAATTGATTCCAATTGCTGACACATATTGGCTTACAGTCATGCAGGAAAGCCCGATCAAATTATCTCCAAAAACAGGCTGCAACGCAAGCGCAAACAGTGGAAAATTTAATTGACTTAAACAGCTCAACAATGTAGAAATGGGTTGGCGTTTGTTTTTCTGGACCAAATTAGAAATCACTCAGGTGGGAAACCTTTATTGGCAGCTATCACCTTGAACTGGCTTAGCACCGAAAAAATGTTGTCTTTTCTATGATTTATTACATAACGACCAAAAGCAAATCTCTAGGTTCTTGACCAGCACAAGTAACTGGAGTGTAACTGAGTGATTCATGACACTTCCACTGTGGCCATTGGCCATTAGCTCATGTCTGTCTACACAGACACACTTGGCTGAGACTTATGCGGACAAAGTGATTTGGCTGCCAAAAGGGCGTGGGCGGAAACACAATCTGTTACTGTTAGTGACAGGACACACCTTGAAAACTCGAGGGTGGTATGTCTGAAACCAAAACGCTAATAGAGTTGCATAAAATATGCCCAAGCAGTAGGCCAAACTGTGTGCCAACTGTTCCAGAATATGCTAATTCAAATTGGTTGGTAATTCAGTTTAAAGCATAAAGGCATGCTAATTGAAAATTTACTGGCAATAGAGTGTATAAATGGCAAATAAAATACGTTAAGTGCTAAGATTATGGCAATTGATTAACAATCATTGCTAGATCTTGCAAACTCATTAAAAGAAAATTATAAACTTATTTCAAACGCATGCTTACGACTTTAGTACTCAATATGCAAGTATCCACCTGTAAGTAGCATTTAAATGCAAATATATCTCAATATTATGGAACTTAGTGTCGCTAAGAAGATTTTATTTTTTTTTCAAAAAAACTTAACCAAAAAACGTTTAATGAATGACTTAGACTTTGGTGCACTCAGTTGCCAGCTATCGAGTGTTTGGGGAAAAAGTGGGTGTACCGGGTCGAGCATGGAAAAAGTCCCTTGAAATGCAATATCGCCTCATATCTCCTCTTCCTCGGCGTTTTAGGTCAAATGGACGCAACTGAACAAAAAACTTAACCGAAAAACGTTTATCGAATGATTTAGACTTTGGTGCACTCAGTTGCCAGCTATCGAGCATTTGGGGAAAAATTAGGTGTATCGGGGTCGAGCATGGAAAAAGTCTCTTGAAATGCAATATCGTCTCATATCTCCTCTTCCTCGGCGTTTTAGGTCAAATGGATGCAACTGAACAAAAAACTTGACCAAAAAACGTTTATCGAATGATTTAGACTTTGGTGCACTCAGTTGCCAGCTATCGAGCATTTGGGGAAAAATTGGGTGTACCGGGGTCGAGCATGGAAAAAGTCTCTTGAAATGCAATATCGCCTCATATATCCTCTTCCTCGGCGTTTTGGGTCAAATGGATGCAACTGAACAAAAAAACTTTACCAAAAAACGTTTATCGAATGACTTAGACTTTGGTCCACTCAGTTGCCGGCTATCGAGCATTTGGGGAAAAATTGGGTGTACCGGGGTCGAGCATGGAAAAAGTCTCTTGAAATGCAATATCGCCTCATATATCCTCTTCCTCGGCGTTTTGGGTCAAATGGATGCAACTGAACAAAAAACTTTACCAAAAAACGTTTATCGAATGACTTAGACTTTGGTGCACTCAGTTGCCAGCTATCGAGTGTTTGGGGAAAAAGTGGGTGTACCGGGTCGAGCATGGAAAAAGTCCCTTGAAATGCAATATCGCCTCATATCTCCTCTTCCTCGGCGTTTTAGGTCAAATGGACGCAACTGAACAAAAAACTTAACCGAAAAACGTTTATCGAATGACTTAGACTTTGGTGCACTCAGTTGCCAGCTATCGAGCATTTGGGGAAAAATTGGGTGTATCGGGGTCGAGCATGGAAAAAGTCTCTTGAAATGCAATATCGTCTCATATCTCCTCTTCCTCGGCGTTTTAGGTCAAATGGATGCAACTGAACAAAAAACTTGACCAAAAAACGTTTATCGAATGATTTAGACTTTGGTGCACTCAGTTGCCAGCTATCGAGCATTTGGGGAAAAATTGGGTGTACCGGGGTCGAGCATGGAAAAAGTCTCTTGAAATGCAATATCGCCTCATATATCCTCTTCCTCGGCGTTTTGGGTCAAATGGATGCAACTGAACAAAAAACTTTACCAAAAAACGTTTATCGAATGACTTAGACTTTGGTGCACTCAGTTGCCAGCTATCGAGTGTTTGGGGAAAAAGTGGGTGTACCGGGTCGAGCATGGAAAAAGTCCCTTGAAATGCAATATCGCCTCATATCTCCTCTTCCTCGGCGTTTTAGGTCAAATGGACGCAACTGAACAAAAAACTTAACCGAAAAACGTTTATCGAATGACTTAGACTTTGGTGCACTCAGTTGCCAGCTATCGAGCGTTTGGGGAAAAAGTGGGTGTACCGGGTCGAGCATGGAAAAAGTCCCTTGAAATGCAATATCGCCTCATATCTCCTCTTCCTCGGCGTTTTAGGTCAAATGGACGCAACTGAACAAAAAACTTAACCGAAAAACGTTTATCGAATGACTTAGACTCTGGTGCACTCAGTTGCCGGCTATCGAGCATTTGGGAAGAAATTGGGTGTACCGGGGTCGAGCATGGAAAAAGTCTCTTGAAATGCAATATCGCCTCATATGTCCTCTTCCTCGGCGTTTTGGATTAAATGGATGCAACTGAACAAAAAACTTAACCAAAAAACGTTTATCGAATGATTTAGACTTTGGTGCACTCAGTTGCCAGCTATCGAGCATTTGGGGAAAAATTGGGTGTATCGGGGTCGAGCATGGAAAAAGTCTCTTGAAATGCAATATCGCCTCATATCTCCTATTCCTCGGCGTTTTGGGTCAAATGGATGCAACTGAGCAAAATACTTAACCAAAAAACGTTTATCGGATGACTTAGACTTTGGTGCACTCAGTTGCCAGCTATCGAGCATTTGGGGAAAAATTGGGTGTATCGGGGTCGAGCATGGAAAAAGTCTCTTGAAATGCAATATCGCCTCATATCTCCTCTTCCTCAGCGTTTTGGGTCAAATAGACGCAACTGAAGAAAAAACTTAACCAAAAAACGTTTATCGGATGACTTAGACTTTGGTGCACTCAGTTGCCAGCTATCGAGCATTTGGGAAGAAATTTGGTGTACCGGGGTCGAGCATGGAAAAAGTCTCTTGAAATGCAATATCGCCTCATGTCTCCTCTTCCTCAGCGTTTTGGGTCAAATAGACGCAACTGAACAAAAAACTTAACCAAAAAACGTTTATTGAATGATTTAGACTTTGGTGCACTCAGTTGCCAGCTATCGAGCATTTGGGGAAAAATTGGGTGTATCGGGGTCGAGCATGGAAAAAGTCTCTTGAAATGCAATATCGCCTCATATCTCCTCTTCCTCAGCGTTTTGGGTCAAATAGACGCAACTGAAGAAAAAACTTAACCAAAAAACGTTTATCGGATGACTTAGACTTTGGTGCACTCAGTTGCCAGCTATCGAGCATTTGGGGAAAAAGTGGGTGTACCGGGTCGAGCATGGAAAAAGTCCCTTGAAATGCAATATCGCCTCATATCTCCTCTTCCTCGGCGTTTTAGGTCAAATGGACGCAACTGAACAAAAAACTTAACCGAAAAACGTTTATCGAATGACTTAGACTCTGGTGCACTCAGTTGCCGGCTATCGAGCATTTGGGGAAAAATTGGGTGTACCGGGGTCGAGCATGGAAAAAGTCCCTTGAAATGCAATATCGCCTCATATCTCCTCTTCCTCGGCGTTTTGGGTCAAATAGACGCAACTGAACAAAAAACTTAACCAAAAAACGTTTATCGGATGACTTAGACTTTGGTGCACTCAGTTGCCAGCTATCGAGCATTTGGGGAAAAATTGGGTGTGCCGGGGTCGAGCATGGAAAAAGTCTCTTGAAATGCAATATCGCCTCATATCTCCTCTTCCTCAGCGTTTTGGATTAAATGGGTGACACTGAACAAAAAACTTAACCAAAAAACGTTTGTCGAATGATTTATACTTTGGTGCACTCAGTTGCCGGCTATCGAGCATTTGGGAAGAAATTGGGTGCACCGGGGTCGAGCACGGAAAAAGTCTCCTGAAATGCAATATCGCGTCATATCTCCTCTTCCTCACTGAAGTATGGGCTTAATCGACCTGACACATTAAGAGTTCAAATCAAAAGCTATTAATAGCCAATATTGGTACTGTGCGGGTAAAAATGTATAATTTTGCTTTTGACTTATCTAGACCATTACCACCATCGGTAAACACCTCTTTTTCATTCATGGTCACTGACTACACCGCAACGGTATGACAAATCGGCTCTCATTTGCATCTGCACAGCACTCGATAAAAAAAGGCGGATTCCAATGCTTGTCATAAATAATAGTTAAGATAAAAAAATAAACAAGCGAAAGAAAAAAATCCCATTCTGTCTCAGTGAGTTTGGCGAACATGGTTTCGAAAAATTTTAATCAATTCGCTTGGAAGTTGGCCTACAGAACACTATCAACAAGCAGAGCATATCGAGTGGCCACAAGGTCGGTTATTGAAATAATATTTAACGTTTCACTCGATGTCGGTTCGCTAATTAATTCAATCACTTATCAGGTATAGAGACATTGGAAAAACAAAAATCCTTTTAATTACCAACCAGTTCCGCAGACCGGATTATGCATTATGCAACTTGTACTTGCAGTACACTGACAAATTTTTCAGATTTCATAATTTACTTAGATTTTCTGTTATAAAGGGACTTGGAATGACACACTAACAACTACCCACTGCGTAGTCCACTTTCTAGAGCTCTTTACTACTTTTTTTTTTTTCATTTTAATTAAAATTGCAACATGTTTTGCATGCATGGTTTGGCTGGCCATAAGTAAGCCTCAGGGTAGGTAAGCCTCGTGCTTAAATCATGGAGCTAATCTATCGTAATGACTTCACATGTGCTTGTCGTTGTGGTCTCAAACCGTTCGGAATCATTAGTGGGACTTAATTTTTAGATCGATTTTCAACTGTGATAACAGTTCCACAATTCAAATTATAATTTCTATAGACAGGTATCCGTTGGATGGTTTCTCCTGCACAGAAACAGGAAGTCATCCATGGAAGCGAAACACGACCATTTTCAGAGCTCATTTGCGATAGTTGAAAATTTTCCGGCCATTGATGCCTATATGCACATTGGACACTTATTAACTTATAACGCTAGCCAGTTGGACAAATTGTTGGCAATTTAATGGATTATGCAACGGATGGGGTTTCTTTGCACAATTCAGATGTTAGAGGGGCTTGCTATTAAAAGCAGAGATGCACGTAGTTATCCAATCCTGTTTAGTCATTAATCTGATGGATTGTGATTTGAATACTCTATTAAGATGCACCACTTGGCCAGAGTCACATTTAATAGTAATGTGGTGACAAGAGTTAATACACCGTTTATACACAGTGTCATGTTAAAATGAGTTTTTAAGGTTTTTAAACAAATGAACTCGTTTGAAGGCGCACAGTCACAACAAAGTTAATTTCTGCAAAAGGAAAAGGTTACTGTCTGGCAGTGGATTGGACATACGCGATGCAATGGAACCCGCTTACTCAGGATGGCAGGATACGCGGTGCTCCCAGGAGTACGTGGCGCAGAACAGTTGAGAAGGAAGCACGGCAACTGGGAAAGATTTGGGGAGAACTGAAACACATTTCCAGAAACCGCACACGATGGCGCATAGGCATTGTCGAGGCCGTAGGACCCACAAGGGGATACAGGACTTAAGTATTGTATAGAGCGACAATTATTCAGAGAGGACGAACCATCTGAATGTCATGAGAACTATTTGCGAATCTTGACTTTTGAAACGTTTCCGCTTAAATTGGCATTTTTCTTTAAGCCTTCATAAGTAACCGCTTTCAAAATTTTGGTCTTTAAAACGTATTGGTGATCCAAGTTAGATTTCAAGCAACCAATTCTAAACCATGGCCAAATTCGGCATTCTTTAAAGAATGAGTAGATAATGTTTCGCTATCGTCTGTGACGGAAAAAGGAGAGAAACTGACTTAAGTCAATGCATGGATAGGGGTAAGCAGACGTCCTTCTATCAGACCGATCTGCATACGATAGTCGTACAAATTGACATATTCTTGGAAGTACCGATACTAAACGCAGCCCTCTGACTTCCAGGACACTGAAGTCTGTTCCAAGTGGAAGTGTCGACTATTCGTGAGGCACTACTCTGTGTTGGGCCTCGGATATCCCAGGCAACTGCTAGTACTAGGTACCTGCTTTGCCAATACAAAACTTTGAATGTTGACCGAAGCACTCATACCTACCTACATGGTATACTTAGGCAGAAAGGACACCCTACACCCTACTAAAGCAATATCATTTGCACAACAGTACCGAGGGTTCATTTTAATCAGTTACCCCCAGTACTGGCTTGCACTTTATACCTTCCAGTCCACCCGACAGATTGAGTCAGTCCCCCTACTCAGTCACTTCAGGTATATCAGATCTGACAATCCTTGAGAGTCTACTATGTACATGTGAGGTATAAAAATGGACATTCTCTTGGTCTAACTAAGTGTATCCGGAATTTCGCTAGGATACCCACTTTACCTAACCTAACCCTTTTATAGTCAATAGTCCACGGGAGCAATGCGATTGTGAATAGATCTTGTATCACAGAATTTATAAAATATGTGACCCGATTCGTTGACAGTTTTGTTAAGAGCAAGAAAAACCAGGAAATTTAAAAAAATCTGAAAGTCCAGATTGCCGTAACATGTCACCTCTCCGCTGCTACCCTCGTCAGTAAACCTTAAAAAAATCCAAGCCGACAATCCTGTGCCGATAGTGTCTATGCGGCTCTATTTTTTGGCCGCCATTTCGCTTTGGATGACATTTGTCAGCATTTGACAGTCGTAGAAAGTTGTGGAGCTGCGAATGTCACAACAATGTGTCAAAATTAGTTTTACAGCTCAGTATAGACAACCACTGTTGTCAACAACAAATCATTATAAGCAACAAAGTACATTTCGACTGAGTTAGCTTTATTAATAAACAGAATAGGTCCCAAAAGGGAACTGAAAACCCCTTAATTGGTTCACTCGTAGAGTAACTCTATGATTCAACATTTGGGGCATTGGCTACACATGTTGGAAAACTTCCTTGTCTCTGAATTGGATCAATTAGTCCTGCAGAATATGTGGTTCCAGCAAGACCTCCTTTACGACAAACACATATTTTTTTCCCTTATTTTTCCAGCTTAAAGGTTCTTGAAGAGCTCGAGGTATACCTAATGTAATCATCAAAGGGGGACCAACCCGTTCCACGTATCTTGCGACACAAACCAAATGCTATCTCACTGGACGTGTATTCTGAAAGATGTGCCCGTTTTCTATGAAGGAGTGGGAGTAGATCTTGAGCTAAACAGAGTACATCTTACTCCGGAATCCTGGTAATGGTGCGTCAACGAAAATTCCATGTCGAATATGTTCATCATGTAAAAACTGCTGCACCTTCTGTGATTTGCTTTAAGTCTAGGTGCGCTGGTTGTCTCAGCACAAAAAGTCGAATTGTTTTATATGGTTGTTGGACTTTCATATGAATATTGCCTTTGGTTTGGTGCTCCAGCAAGGGAACAGTATTCTGTCGAGTCGACAAACTGAATTCAGTCACATGGAATACTTGGATAGTCCGATGACATGGTTAGAAGGTGCGACAGTCCAAGGCAAATGTGTAGTAAAAGTAATGTTTATCTCATCAATTAAGTAAAAACAAAAGTAACGAACTTATTTGACCGAAAAGAGTCAAAATTGATCTTTTCGGCATAAGAGTGGGATATTCGGACAAGGAAACCAAACGATCTATGTATGATCTAAACCTAATGGCGACTGAATATCGATATTAGTCTACAACTGGTGACATAAGAAAGCAGTATTGCATCACGAACAGAGTTTAAGAAACGTTTTATTTTCTGGGCCCCTTTACGGAAAACTAATTACAGGTTATGCAAAAAATACCGCCGTAGAAGGCCTGTCGCAGTAGCTGAAGGAGCTCTTCTTGATATCTTATGAGACTATTGTCGCAGGTGGTCTAATTACATTGGGCTGCAGTTAATTAAACGCTGGATACTGATTAATTGGAAAAAACCAGTTCTATTTCATTTAGGAGTTTGATGAAATATGGAGCAAAACAAACTCGATTTGCGGATTGTCTCTAGCTATACCAACTGTTTTACGAGTCATAATCAGTCAATAGGCTTTGATATCAGCTACGAATTCTGTTAATCCTCATATGGAAGTAACATATGTGCGTGCAATCTGACCAAAAAATTGTTTGCATTCAAAAACGAATTTCTTTTTTCTAATAGGTATCGCGGAAAGAATACCACGGTACAAGGCACTAAATATTATTATCTGCAGGATCTCGAACTACATCTCTAAGAAGATCTAGTGCACCGTTCTTGTTCAGGTGTCGCCAATTTATCGGATCCAGACAAACAGAATTTAGTGGATTCGAGTGGATTCTCTCTGACAACTTCACCAGTTGCAGATTAATATCTGAAAAAATCAATTTACTTCGATATACTGTGCAGGAAATTCAAAGTTCGATTCCTAGATAATCCCGAAATGTTCTCCACAGTTGGTTCCAGTATTCGTACGACTGGCGGAACAGAATAGAATGATCGGCAACCAGCATTCTGATTTCTAAAACTACCCATCTACCGACACTTAGGTTTTTTTTTTTTTTTTATTTTCTTTTGGACCCTAGCCCATATGGCTGATACTGCGACCTAAAAGATATATTGTATCTTAGGGTGTAGTTTTACTCTAAAAGACGTACCACCTCCCTAATGAAGGAAAGCACGTCCTTAGTTGCAGAGGTTTTAATATCTGCCAGCGAGCATGTTACCTTGCGGAAGATGCGCCACCTCAGCCAATGCAGAGCTGGACATTCACAGAGAATGTGCTCAGATGATTCGTCATCTTCTGAGCAGAACCTGCATTCTATGTCTGGGAATAGATTGAGTTTGTTGAGGTGATATCTCAGGCCGCAATGACCTGTTAGAAAGCTCACCAGCTTCCTAATGTTTTCTTTGTCTAAACTTAGAATTTCCTTATAGGAATATGGCTTGATTGACCTCTTGGATTGTCGTAACCCCGGGACATTTTCCCAGTGGGTTAGACGAAGTTTATGCTCCCATGCGTTACTGGGCATTAGCCCAGTTGACGCCACAGTAAGGTTCAGGTCCAATGAACGCAGATCCTGAGCCAGCCCTGGCTAGTTCATCTGCAGATTCGTTGCCTGCAATCCCCTGATGACCTGGAACCCATCCGAGTACCACACTATTATGTCTAGCAAGAGATTGTAGTGCATCGTAACAGCATTTAACTGTTAAGGAGTCCATTAAGTTGGACGACTGACCTGACTATCTGAGAAGATATAAATGATTGCGCCCTTGATTCTCTTACTAAGGTTTATTCTGGCGCAGATCTCAATGGCAAGGAGTTCAGCCTGGAAGACCGTGGGACACATTCCCATAGGTATTGAGACACTTACGTTACTTCTTTCCAATGTCATTAAAATGCTAATATTTACCTTCAGTTTAGGAAATATCGTAGTTTCGTAGCAAAAAGTCTACTGATGTCATGTCTCACTAAAAAGTGGAGCCACTCTCTGCATCAATCTGCCAAATGTGGAATTGTCTTTTGAATAAAAGGTACCCATCGGAACGTTCAATGCAACTTGATGATTTCAAGTCTGCCATCCACCATACCGAGGTCCCCCAAGGCTCCGTTTTGTCTCCCACTCCCACTTCCTATTTTTATAAATGAGCTCTTGTCAGCTTCATATACAATACATACGTTCCCATACTCAAGTCCTTGCTCTTCGACGATAGAGCTGAAGGAACAACGTATGTTAAACTCAAGAAAAAGGTTGGGCATTCGCTTCGCAGTTGAAGTATGTTGTACTTCCCTTTACCTCTGTGATGCCACAGCCTCTCACAGGTCTGGGCCGCCACTGGATTAAGGTCTACGGTGGTAGCAAAGCAGAGAGTCAATTCTGACAGAACGTCTCTGATCAAAAAGTCTACGATTCTTCCAACGATCCAAGCAATAGTCAACCCCTGCTCTGGCTTCAGAATATAAGGCATACATCTGATCCGTGCACCAAAAAAACCTCTTTGCACCTGATAGATAGAATTCAAAATCACGCAATAAAACTACCAGGAGACGAAAGCATAGCAAAGACTATTGGTTGTCTAGCTCTTTTTACAAACAGTCTTCAGGCGAAATAGCCAGTTCGATTCCGTCACTTCAAAATTTTCTAGCAAAATGCGGCACCTTTCGAATGCTCATCAATTTACTTTAAGCCTACCTTCGGATACACGGTCAATTATAAAGATTCCTTCGTAGACCTTATATCCCGAATGTGGAACCCTTTACCCAGCTCTATTTTAATCCCCAAACATTCAAAACCAACGTTCATCGGCATCGCCTATCTTCTCTCCTTGATTTCCGTAAAGCCCGCGCTGTGCCTTCACATTATGAAAGTAGCAATAAGCCCTTTAGAGCCTGTAAATTAAATTCTGAGATCTGATTAAGGGAAACCCTTCTCCAATGTTTTGCTGTGACATAGGTAATTGGCTTGCTTACCGGTGAGTGACTGTGAGACTTCCTTTCAGTGTTCTCAGGAAAATACCGTGACTAGACAGCGAACCGATCGCAACAGAATATTTCATAAATAATTGAAAAAAAAAAAAACAAATATATTCGCGTGGAATCATGCTGTTGCTATTGTTTCTTGCGGTTTTAGCCACACATGTACCTACAATTTCCGGCTCGGATCCTGGTTCCCCTTAGTAGCTACTCGCCTGAGTCATATACGGATTTTTTTTTGCCACTTTGCCTCTCCGTCAATGGAAGCAATAATTGTCTATGTATCTGACAATAATTGTGCCGAAGAATGTTTACATTTTATGGATTGGAAATTTGCTCCTTCTTGCCGCTGCAATTCCGGTTTTGAAAAATTGCAAATTTTTGTCACCGTATCTCCTGGCCGCGGAATTCAGTAACAGCACTTGGCTAGATTAAGAAACATGTTTCAGTTTCCTACTTAACATAATTCAATTAACCCTGCCACATAAACGTGGCCCGCTGTGCATGTGTAGCTGCAGACAATAAACTTGTTTTGCACAAGACAAGATGCAATTCTTCTCTCATTAGTGTGACGCGGCAAATCTGTTCGTCAGCACGTGTGCATGACAATGACAACTTGATTCAGGAGAATCCACAGCACACAGCTGTTTGTATTGTTTCCATCTAAAGCGCGACCATCCGTGGATGTATCTTGAACTTGTTGAGCTGTTTGTTTTTTTTTTTTTTTTTGTGTATTCTTCACTCTGACCGTTGTTTCTTTGGCCTGTGCGTTCCTGGGGCTGGGCCTTTACTATCCAACTGACTCTTCAGTTTGTTGGATGGTGGTGGTTTGTAGAGCGGTTTGTGTTAGCGTGTCGGGTAAAGCCAACGAAGTGGGTATCTACCGCCACCACAATGCTGCCACTACCATGGTGGCGGGGCAATCGTCTGCAGGTGTAAACATTTCTTATGCTGATACCGTTCAATTGAATTTCGGATTCGTAAACCAATGCTACCTGTCGCACTTATAGGCATAGGTTCGGTTCGATTTAATGGAATACACTTATGATCGGCGCGGTGGCGGTTTAGTGGGGAGTCAATAAAACTTGGGGCTAAGTACTTACGGGCAACAGTCATCGCTGGGACACTAACGGTCTTAGATCCTTATTTCTTCAACGGATCAGTGTTTTTTTTTTTTAATTTAATCTTGTGGTGCATACATCTAGTGGATTGTAAAAATGAAATTGAACTCGGCCAGTTGGTGGTGCTTCTTGCTAAGCAGTGTCCTTTTACTTTTCGGGGATTTCGCTTTCGCGGCATATAAACTGCAGGAGCGATACAGTTGGACGCAATTGGATTTCGCTTTTCCCAATCAGAGGTTGAAGGAGCAGGCACTTTCAGTTGGGGATTATATACCGCAGAATGCACTTCCTGTCGGCGTGGAACACTGGGGAAATAAATTGTTTGTTACTATTCCCAGATGGAGAGATGGTGAGTTATGGTTTTTGGAAAAATCGTGATGTGTTTTGGTTGGAAGTAATGAGATTGTGAATAGAAAGTACGAACTTCGTTTTGTCTGTTGGATAGGATTCATGAAAAGGGAATTTTTTGGTCCATGAAGAGTGTAAGTGCGTAGTTAATTCAGTCAGGATTGGACGGCAAACTAGGTATTAAGAGTTTGGTATGTCTGCTTTTTCTAGTACAAAGTAGGTTTAAAAATCAAATGAAATTCAAGCAGAATGTTTCCAGATAAGCTATAGTAGATTTCAATGGTTACTATTGCGCATTTAGTACTACAATAGGGTAGAGTCAGTTACTTTGAGAAATAAGCTCAGGTTTATTCTTACAAAACGATTTAATAAAATAGAACCAGGTCCTGAACCTCAACCAACAAGACTCTTTAGCTAATTTTAACGAGTTGCGTACTGTTTCATTTGTGTGCGAACAAAATCTCACTAATGGTGAGATCTTATTTTTACATTTTGTTTCTTCGGATTTCATTTAAAAACTTTCGGAGTACTGATCTCAACGTACTCTACATGAACTAGGGAGCATGAATTAGTGAGGTTATAAGATGACTTTGATGACCTATCCGAATGAAAGCAAACATCAGCTTAGTTTAGCCCTCATTCAAGTTAATAAGGTACACATTTTCATCATCTAGCTTAAAATGAAAACTCCGACGATCACTTTCTTTTAAGCAGTTTGTCTACATTCAATTTGTTAAACGTAAACGTAAAGAGATCATTAAGACATGGCACTTTTTTTAACTTGGCTTCGCTCATAGCTTTCTCTGCTGAGAAGATGCCCATGTAATCGGGAGTCTACTTAGTCCTATCCTTTAGGTTGTCTTTTCCAAAAATTAGGCGAATTTTGGCAAACCGATACTCAGTCCTTCTTTTCAAATATTAGGGCGAAGCTCAATGCTGATTGGGGAGTCAAATTGACAACAAAATTTTCCAGCCAAATCAAGTCCAAATGCTTTGTAAACCTCTTTATCTGCTCATCTGCACCTATGTATCTGGTTCTGTCCCAAAAAATATTGCTATTTTCTTCAGTAATATCAGTGAACTGCCCATGTAATCGGGAGTCTACTTAGTCCTATCCTTCAGGTTGTCTTTTTCAAAAATCAGGCGATCGAGTCCAAGTACCCAACTTTGGCAAACCGATACTGAGTCCTTCTTTTCAAATATAAGGGCGAAGCTCAATGCTGATTGGGGAATCAAATTGACAACAAAATTTTCCAGCCAAATCAAGTCTAAATGCTTTGTAAACCTCTTTATCTGGTCATTTGCACCTATGTATCTGGTTCTGTCCCAAAAAATATTGCTATTTTCTTCAGTAATATTAGTGAACTGCCCATGTAATCGGGAGTCTACTTAGTCCTATCCTTCAAACCGATACTGAGTCCTTCTTTTCAAATATAAGGGCGAAGCTCAATGCTGATTGGGGAGTCAAATTGACAACAAAATTTTCCAGCCAAATCAAGTCTAAATGCTTTGTAAACCTCTTTAGAAAATTTAAGTCTAATCCAGGCGTGAAAGTGTGAAAATAATGTTGAAAATAGCTGGCCTATAAGTGATTGCCCCTTTTTATAGGAGGTTTACAAATAACTGGGGATAGTGGAAGTCTATGTTTTTTGTTTTCTTTCAAAAATCGGTTCCAAAATGTGGGCGTGGTCCTATGGCACAGTGGTTAGTGCTTCCGACTTTTACACTAAAAATTCGACATTTCTCACGGTCCCAAGTGATATAAGCGTCTGAAATAAGTAAAACAGCCATGAAAAGTTTCTTAAAAAAAATAGTGCTTCAGACAGTGGTTTAAGGAGAAAGTCCCTTCCATGGCTTTTCCAAAATATTGTGCACCATATCTCTCAACCTTATATTTCTCATTTAAAAATTTAAGCCTTGGGGTGGTTTGGTGGAAGTGGCTGCCAGTAAGTTACACCAGCACACATAGAACAATAAAAGGTACTTGTCTAGAAAATAGTGTCCGGTTTTGACACCTTGGTATTACCAATGTCTAGTCTATTGGCAGAGATCAATTTCCTAGACAGTTTTAAATTCGGTTTAGGCCAAATTTGTCTAGACAAGTTGATCCACCTATCCAGCTCAGATTTTTTCTCTCTTCAGCATCAATTTTAAGTTTTAATTTGCGTGTAGCGATTGGTATCCCTAAGTTGCAAGTTGGCAAGTTCGACCTTACAATTTTCTGAAATGACACTATACACAACCACCGAATTTTGAAATAATTTTGAACTAATTTGAATATAAGACGAAAGGGAGTTTAAAGCTATAGGTTTGATTTGCTGTAGGTTGATCTCAAGGATTTGATAGATGCTTGGCTATCAGAGAAAAATAGCGAAGAAATAACCGAAAATCAACTGAATTTTGAAAATATCTTCAAGGGTATTTTTTTATCAAAATCGCTAGAATTGTTTTCAAAAATATGGTTGTGTTGTTGGTGGTTATCCTTACACTTACATATGTACAATTAAGGTGACCCTGACAGAACCACTTTTTTGTCCACTTCTCTATCTGTATGAGTTTTTTTGGGAACTAATGGCATAAGTTCCAGTAAAAATGGAAAATATAAATCGACTAGGAAGTGCTTTCTAAATTATGTATGAGTATGTACATTTATTCAACAGTTCGGCTGCCGCAGTTAATGCCACCTCCATAGACCACATTACATCGAACTTGTACTGTGGGTAGTTATTTATGGAGCGAACATGTTTGTGGACTTATTGTTACTCAAAATAATACATTTTTCATAATATATCTTTGGGAAAAGAAAATTCTATCTTACTGAGATTGCTTGGAATACTGATTGGCAAAAGATCTGGCTCACAGATCTTACATCGTCAGACAATGCTGCAAGCCACTGTAACCAAGTTTTACACATCTATAAAGATACCAATCGTAATTGTTAAATGTTATTAGTGCTAAAAACAAGATTAAAAACAGTTAAGTTGGAAAAATCCATCGTAAAGGCGTAAACCTCACACTTATATGGTCATTATGTCCAAATTGGTTGTTGGTTCGTTTGTGCTCTCGTCGAAATTTTGATTACTCAGCGATGACTTCCTCCAAACGCGTTTTTTTTTTTAATAACAGGGTCATTGAATGTCCAGGAATTTCTTCCAGATATTCAAGTTTATTCTGTTTATGAAATGGATAGAGGAGAGAGTTGCTTGGCCCTATCACAACAGATATATCCTTGAGCTCATCTGCACCTATCTGGTCCTGTCCCAAAAACTATTGCTCTTTTCTTCAATGATATCAGCGAACTGGCAGCATTAGACATCATGAACATCATTCGGTTCATAAGTTCCTTAATACATAAATCCACAATCCATAGTATCACAAAGGACCTCTTCTGTCTTAAGTGTATCTGTATCCTGGTACTGGTACTCCTTACTCTGCACATGACCTTTTAAACTACTCAATCACCGAATTATGTTAAAAAGTGCGTATGTACTCCATTATTCTCTACAAATCCGCAACATGGACATGCGTAGCAAATCAGTCACAGTACTGATCAATTCCAAATAAAACAATAACCAACTCAATTGACAAGCTTTATCGGCGATTTCAATCAAGCAATCAATCAAGCTACCAGGTGCCTGAACATATTATGAATAAAAGCTAGAAAGCAGACGGAAACCAGCCTCCGAAATGGTATATGCTGTCGGTAGGTGGTTACCCCCTTTTGGGACCGGTTTAGTGTCGCTTAGCAAAATTGAAAACGAAAGGTAATTCCGTGCAGACGGTTTAAGCCAACTTTGGGTCAAGTTCAGTGTCGAAATGCAGACAGTAAGATCGAATAAGTCCGAATCATTGAGTAATGAAGTTGTCTTGTCTGTGAAATGGTAATTCGCTGATTGACTAGTGTGTTCAATACAAAAAGTAGGCTCAGCCAGGTGTGTATTACCCGAGGCGAGACTTAACGATTTGTCTGCTTAACACGGAAGTTGTTACCACGTACTTACGTTGTAATGAGAGTCTGATATGGATGTTGGAGCTAAAGTAACTTCTTTAGTAATCACAGCCCATACACTTAAGAATTGACTCCATGAGTCATATGGTTCAAGCTCAAGCCCGAAATGGGTCGTAATTTAACGCTTGTGCATCGAAGCAGTGACTATAAAAACTAAGATTTGTATGATGAGTCTTTAATTCTGTGGGAACTTACAATGAATGGACGGATGGGGATCATAAAAAACTTCATGCGTCAGAGCTTGGCCACCCAAGTCTGCCAAGTCTCCCTGCAGTTGGATTGATTTTAATGTCTTTGGTTTTTTCGAATACGCTAAGCAGATAAAAAAGATTTACATAAAGTTATGTTCAGTTGAAGAAAAAATAAGCCAAGGTTCACTTAAAACATCCTTTGTATCTCTGAGTCTGAGTCTATAAGATTTCATGACACTTATACTCTCAGACACTCACAGATGTTTCACCGTAATCCCCGTGAAAAACGTTCACATTGTTTGGATCTCGATCCTCTCTCTTGGTAGTCCAACAAATTATCCACTGAGCCACAGTCAACCATACTAAAGCTTGAAAATAGAGATACTCTGTATTCCAAAGTAGGCTTCGTCATGAAAGTCCTGACATGGAGAATTAAAGAGGCTTAGGTAAGCGGAGTGTGGTCGTCAAAAATGTCTGAGCCTCGATTGTTGGCCCGAGCTCGTCCAAAGTGGTTGGCTTCTAAGCATAGTTTCAAAAGTTTTCTCCTTCAAAACTTTTGAGCGTTGCGTTATTTGTTTGGCACGTAGCGCTGTCTTGCTGGAGCCTCAGCATGGATATATCGATTTTGTTGAGCTATGGCCAGAGAAAGTCGGTTAACATCGGTCTATACATGACACCATTGACAGTAATGGTCCAATTTCGAGGGAAACGAGGTCTGATGATGCTTGGTCTTGGTCGAGCACTTGCAGATTGTGTTCGCTCCAAAACGGCAATTCTGCTTGTTGACGAAAGAGCCCTCGTCCGAGAATTTCCGGCCAGCATTTCCAGTTACAATTAGCGAACTCACGGCATTGTCTATGGTCGTCCAGCTTCAATACTTGCATCAGCAGAATCTTATACGGATGTAGGCCCAAACACCAAAATAGGTCGGGTTGACTCTCTGCCGATGCCCAATTCAGCTCATTGGCCCCGAATCGACGTTTTCGTCATCTGCTCCAATCTTTGTCTGGTTAGTGGCTTAAGCTCCAAAAAAGTATATTCAGGCCCAAATGTTTCCATGGTGTGACAAATGGGCTGCACTCTGAAGCCATAGAGAGGACCGACCTCAGAGCGAAATTCACATTGCGTGTATACAACGGAGCTAAAGTTTCGATGATATTTTTTAATACTTTTTACAAGTTGGGCAAGCGTCAGATGATGCATAAGGAAATGCCAAATCTTACTGAATATTCTGGGAGCTAAATATCATTGCTAACTTTGACAGTTGCTGAAACATAATAATTGGGAAATGTATCATTGGTATCTGGTCACCGTTTATAATTACAGATTGAACGACCTAATGCAGGGATCCGGCCCACATTTCTGTCATAAGTTTTCTATGCTGTGGGAAAAGAATTTCGACCTGCTTTTCTAAGTGATGAGTTGTTCTCATATTCATCACCAAACTGTGTGCAAATTAGTCCCTGAAACCAAGTAACCTACCATGCAAACACTTGTCATGTCTTCAAAACCACGAATCAACTGTGAGAAACACAGAAACATCAACGTCATTATGCAATGCGGTTAGCACCACCATTAGATACAAAAAGCCTTCACTGTGCCCAAACAAAGTTCAGCACTATCGAAAGCATCTCAGTGCCAATGAGGATGAAACAGTGTAAGCCAAGAGTGCGTCTCTGTGGCAATAACCCGCTCGACTTTGGTTCCCATGCCGATCTGCACTGCACTCACAAACGCATTAACTGGAATATGATATGTTTTGGCAAAGATCCCACCTACCTGCATTAGTTCACGTCCATACACTTTGTGGTCTCTGCCAGAAGTCGCAATCCGCATGCAATCCATAACAGACACTCGTACTCATATGCACGAGCAGAATTGTGTAACGCTTGATTAATAGACAAAACGCATTTCCAGTTATTGGCATTCTACAATCTTCCAGCGGCTTTAATCACCGCTCGCAGCTTGCCAAGGTGGAAATGAACCAAAATTGGCATTCTCCGCTCTCGGGGCATTGCAGTGGGAAAGCCGGAATCACGTAGAAAATTAACATGAGCGATGCTTAAATTGGTTTTTGGCTGCAGATACGAATATCTGACACAAAGAAGGCGCGAATAAAACCCATTTGGATGGCTCACACTGCTAACCGATGTGGTTTATCACTTTGACGCGAACCTCAAGTGTTCCTCATGAACACCTAAAAACCAGGTAATGAGACCATGACGTGCACGTGTGTTTGTGTGTTTTTGTAACGCTTCCCTGGTGCGCCAATGCACTTATGGTCTAGTTTTCCCATGGAAGTCAGGCCCCTCGTTTTGGCGGAGTTATTATGCAATTTGTCAATACTTATGGGGCTGTGCATGCGCCAACTAGGTTAGGTGTGAAAAATGATGTTTTATTGGTTGCTGACACTTATTTTACACTGTTATCGGTTAATTAGGAATTAAGTGTAACTTTTAATCGGCCTGTAAGTTGTTCGTACGTAATTATCGCGGAATATCAAATGATGGTTGTACTGTGCGCAATAAAGTGGCCAATAAATAAGGGGCATGTCGCCCATGCGCACGCCATATCCGTAATAACACATATCACGACTGTAGCCGATATGCAATTTATTGTTAATTTATTTAAAATACTGATTCGAGTTCAGTGGAATCTAGTGGCTAATGGTCGCAGTTGATTGTAGCGGTGCAGCACTGCAAATTATCATCCATAACCCGCCCACTCACCCCAGGTATTTGGGCAGTTATGCTTGTAAATTGGAGCAATTACAGGTAGTATGTGTACATTTGGTTTAATTCAAATCGCCAGTGGGTGACTCGTTAAGTGCCGGCATTTGAACAGTATCTAGACTTCACGAGGATTTTCTTATTTTTTTGGCTATGATTGTTTTGTTATACAACAAACAAAGACAATTTAGTGCATTACTTGTGATAGATACATTTTTATTTATTCCACCAGACAGACTGTGCATGCTTTAGTGGATATAGTCGAGTCAGCATATTCATTACTGAATGTTCCTATGTCACTGAGGCAACGTTAGAGCTGCAGTTTAAAATGGGCCAAATCATTGGCTTCCACGTCGTTCCAAGGAATTGGAATTGTGGTGAACTTTACGTAAAGGTCTTGGCCCACACCCTTACCAGATCTGATTAACTTAAGAACTCAGGCCTTCTAATCATTCTCCGATTGAACTTTGCAAAGGTTTGAAAAAAATCCTGAATTTCATCGGAAAATCATCTTCTTGGGATGAAGCTGACCATGTTGTGTGGATTTCATGATCCGTCATGTTAGAAGATTGTTTTTGGCCAAAATTGACTGGTGTTGACCTCAGTGATATGTCGTTGAAACAAGATAGTGCCACATGCCACACAGCTGCTCAAACAGTTGATTTATTGAAGAAGAAGTTCGGTAATCGTCTAGGATCGAGACATGTATTGGCCACCTCTCTCATTCGATTTAAAACTGTGGGATTTATTTTTTATAAAGTGACGTTAAGTCATTGACTTGTGAAAACAATCCAACAACGTTAAAGGAGTTCAGGAGTTCAATATCGACCGGAAAATCGGTCATGTTCTGCTTGGCTCCAAAGAAACGATCGCGGCAATCATCCTCCCGGTGGTCATATGGAAAAGATTGGACTTTAGACTTAAACTGAATACGTGTATAACATGTTGCATAAATTTTAGCCCGATATGATCATTATTTTGTGTTTGTTATGTCCTTACTGAAAACCCTTTAGTATTATAAAGCCTTTATAGAATTTCGAAGATTTATCTCTAAGTGGAGACCAAACCCGTTCGATGAAAGGATTGTCAACGACAAAATAAGACACTTCACATTTCGGGAATCCTGGGGCATCCAGTGAAGTGAATAGGTGGTATAAAAATGGCCTAAATACAGAGCCTTGGGGCACTTTACAGTGAAAACTAGATGGATGTGGAATGCCACTATTCAAGTAAACTTTAAAAGAACGACCAAAACGTAAACAAAATTCAAACTGTCTTACACAAGTATGGAGGGAAAAAGTTTCTATGTCAGCAATAATAGGATCATTCCAGTAGAATTTCCTTGTCCCTTACTCCCGATTAAGTCTTGCAATATCGTATATTCCGAGTACTTAATGGGAAGTGCTGCGGTGAAATCCAAAAGCAAAGGTTATATTGGGATGTACATACATTTTTTAGACATAATTAAAATTTGTTTGAGAATATTTTCAAACAATTTGATTATAGTCCGCAGTAGTTCAATAGGACCCTAGCTGTGTGGACTATCAGGGGCTTTCGTTCCTTAGAAATTGGTAAAACGTCAGCTGGCAGACGAACTGGCAAGAAGAGGCTCTGAATCTACATCGCAACAGGTAGAAACATCGGTGTTCATCCCGCCTTGCACATTCAAGCAAAAGGCATGGATCTTGGACGCCTGTGTGGTCATCAGAAGCCTATGGAAGCCTATGACGAGGAAGCTAATGAGGATACAACCCACTTTCTTTGTCACTGCCCTGGGCTTATCCACCTTAGATTCAAATTTCTAGGGCGACACTTTTTCCGTGACCTCGAAGAATTAGCAAACAGACCAATAAATTAAATTTTTAGGTTCATCAAATCAACAGGATGGTTTGGTGATCCACAAGATACAAATCAGTAAAAGGGTTTACCAATGGGCAAGGGACTTTTTCCCCTTTGGGTATCACAATGGGTCTGTATTGACCTGAGTGTGGCGACGTGTTCTAGTCGCCTACCCACATACCTAACCTAACTTAAAACATCAGCTGATAGCTCCATGCATAAGGAAAGTACTGAGTTTTAAGACATGAATGTATAAGGAGTGCCAAATATCTCAGATATGTTTGAGATAGACATTTTTCATTTGGTCAAGATCTACCTTTAGACCATTAATTTGAGAATGATTGCCTGCCTAAGACACAAATGAATTGGATGGTGTATTAGGCAAAAGTTGTTGGGAGTTGGTACAGCTTGTACTTTTGTTAAGAAAATCAGTATAGATTGCAGTTTATATTGAAAAAATCTACGACCAATTCGCAAGTAGTTTTAACCAGTTTTAAAGTCGTATTACCGCTTTCCTTCTTTGTACCGCTAAACGCGATAATTATCCAATTGAATAGTTCACTAACGGTCTTGATTGTGGAAATTATCTTAAGCAATATCGTTTATCGTTTCATTAACCTGGGTATACTTATGATATCCTATTTAACGCATATCAGGAGCCTAGTCTAGCGAATGCGTTAATGAAAACACAGTTTAGCACGTTGTACAACTATACCCAACTGTCCGTGACCGAAAATCTATAACCGCATCGAAATGAAATGCAAACGAATTGCATTGGATTAATTTATTGTTCGGACTACTGGTGTTAAACTATGTTTCAACAATTAGGTAATGATAATAATAATTGGATTGAGAAATAAAATCCATTAAAGGAAACATGACACGCGAATGATGTTTTGTTTTATGCAACAATGGATAGAGTTTTCAAACTTTTTAATTAAAATATTGCTAACATATACATATCTAGTCACATACTAATCTTTAAGACTGGTTATGGAAAGATTCACAAAAAAGGAACTTGGGTTTCACTATGACTCAACCTTAAAGCTGATCATACCTGGAGATGGAGTTGCATCGCAAGCAATTTACAACCTTGCCTAACCTTCAAGTACGCTAAGGTGTTTCAAAAAACTGGCACTAGCTACTATTAGCGAAATATTCAAATCAAATCAAATATCAATTTGATAACAAAATCGGGCAATTCTCCCCTGCTAGCGATGAAATTTCTGTTTGAACCTTTGATAATCTGCAGGATTGCCTGATCATCTAAGAATTCGTGTCTCTGAGTTTCATTTAGAAATGATAGTGAAATCTTATTAACGTCAATCATAGCATTGTGCTTATACACTTCTATGTAGCTCATGGGTTAACCTGTTTCTCCACTCAAATTGTACCTAGATGGGACACTTTTGACATAGTCCATGCATCTATCTAAGTATATCTAAATCGAGGACTCGAGTAATCGGACTCCAAAAGATTTGGGAGAGATGGTTGTGTTACTTAGTTGCTTTCTGAGTCCAAAGACAAAGGGATAGTTGGAAGTATCTTAAAAATCAAAAGCATCCTTGTGCTAAGCTAAAGACTACACTCTAACATGTCTGCGCAACTATTCTTCATCCGGAATGGGGTTTCGATAGCCTTGCGTGATATTTATTCTATGACACTAGTTCCATGATACAATGACACTAAAATTTCGTTTGCTGTGCAGATTTAGAGTCCACTTTCCTTGAAATTGCGACTGGCATCAGCCAGACTCTGAGCCTGGATTAGGCTGTAGTCAAACCTTCACAGGCGGCTCCAAAACTATCCAGTACTAGACTTTATTACTTGCTAGGCAAGGCTGAACTTGTTTACTCCTATCTGGCTCTAGATTGCAGGAAAGGAGACTACTAAGCAAGCATCAGAGGATCACAACATAGGTTAGGTCTTTTCGCGTCCTCGGTAAGAGCCTACTTTAACGATCGGGTCTCTTCCGAACACAATTGTGCGTGGAATGGCTATCCAGAATGCACGCAGAAATTCGTGGTATTCGTGGTATCTCTCGCTCTCAGTAGAAAATACAACTTATTGGCTTTCTTACGCGACACTTTCCTTTTACTAAATATGTTTGTGTGCTGGGCTTAAGGGCACCTCTGACTCGAACACTTGAGAAGAGGGACTTTGCTCGATTCAGGTGGCAGATCTTCAGTCCTAATGTGATACTCACTGGTTCACCCACCTCTCGCGAATACCAGACCTTTAAAGAAAAATATTCAAGTAACCATTCAAGAAAGCGTCATGTAAGCGTAATTCGTACTATATTCCCGCTCTCTAGACCTCTTAACTTTGAGTAACAAACTAGGTTTTCTAACAAAAGTCCTTGAGAATCAAGAATAGTCTATAAGACTGAGGAGCAGTGTACATAGGTGGATCCAAGACAGCGTTTTGATACTGATACGCCAGTCTTCTCCATTGACATCTCATCATGCCGGGCAGTGTAGTGTATTTTAGACAAAGCTTACAGCAGTCCAAGCAGCCGCATCCTGACTTTCAGTTAACACAACAGATTGCAATCCTATTGTTCCTAAACCCTTTTTGGGCCTTAATGGCAAAACTATATTTCCATCCGCATACTACAGACATTAGAATCGAAAAGGTTATGTGGAGTAGCATCAGTATAAATGTACATATGAACCCATCTCTCCTCTAAACAAATATGGTTCAAGGACACTAATTGTCGTCTGTAGATAAGTTGGAACCCAAACAGTTCCAAGATTGACTTGTGGACAGACAAGCAAATGTGTTCATAACTATCGCAAGGCTGACTGTCCTTCAAGCAAAAATGTCCCTGCTATTGTAATCAGGTTTAAGAAAACCAATTTCCTTCCCAGACGGAAGTGTGAAGTTGGTTGCAATACAAAATGGAATAGTTCAGAAACTATAGAGATAGTAGCACCACCTACAGTCAATGTCACTCATTTATAAGCTCCTGGCAAGTTAGTTGTCTTTGACCCACCTCTTCGATTCCGGATTCGATTTATAAAATTCTTTCTAAAATAGTTATTCATGTTTCTATGACAAACAACCTGAAGTCAGTAAGGTCAGCAGGAGACATTCCTTAGCTATAGTTCTCGCTGCAGCTGTAGGTGTTTTGTTCCAATAAACTGCAGCTGCCAATATTGAACTTATTTCAATACCTACTCGGTGACTGATTGCATCTAGTTAAACGGTCAGTAGAATAAATAAAATTCTTTCTCTGCCACTAGATACTTGTCCTCGAACCCTCGACTTACTTTCACTTTCAGCATATGTGCCGCCTCATTTCCTCTCATTGAGCCTTACCCCAGCTAAGACCACATCTGTTCTGAGGCAAATTAAAAAAAATTCCTGGAACCAAAAACCATTTACCATGATTGACATGATAATTGAAATTTTTCAAGCCTCTAACTTGATTGGAATGTCAATCTGCAGATCTTAATCATCATATCTCAATAAAAAGGAAAAAAAAATCAAAAATAATAAATCAAAACTGTATAGTACGTTCTGACGTGAAAAGACCAAATACTTTACAGGAGTTATGTCACATTAGAACACCGCTATAAAGTATCTGAACAACACGCAGAACTAATTGCCAAAGTCGTGACCGTATTGGCACACTTCTGCCAAACACCTGTGGCTTTGCTCCGCCAGCGATGCATGTCCGCCAGCATGTGTTAATAAAGTGGTAGTTGTCATTTCAACGAAGTCGGGTTCTGACGCAAGTTGTGTGCCACTGTTTATTAACTTCACTTCAACTTTGCACATAATTGACGACAATCATCGAGCAGTTCCTGAGCTTCATGCTCAGTTGAGCTCAATAGAATTACAAAATCTTGTCATGCAGATAAAATGCTATGTCCTAGAACCAAAATTTTGATCAAAACTCAGATTTAATGTGACTTGGGCTATGGGCGGCAAGATTATTCATGATAATGTATGTCAAGCTGCTTATCTATGAAAGCTCACGACATCAGATTTATCGAAGTTAATCGAACGAATGAATCTCTTTTCGGCTCACTTAGTGCATACCATTCGGTGGATTTATGTATGTCCGAGTATTATGATTGAGAATCCACACCATGGTATGGCCAGCAATGTAAGCTGATGCAAGCGAAATTGTTTTTCTGGAAAATCTAGTTTGGCACTAAGTGCAGCCAACGTGTTGTAGTTAACTGGGCCACAGATGTGTCTTTGAATTACTTTGGTGTATCCATTCATATTAGCATAACACTTTTGTGGATACTTGTGTATCTGACTGGGTGTGATTATATAATCAATGCAAGCAGGATTAACAAACGCAGGTACTAGGGTGTATCTAGTCTGGTGGATTGCGCCACATCAAGTTTTTAGCCAGACGGTAAAATGCGTGAAAGGCATGGGCACACAGAGACTTGTCAGACTATCGACGGGTTTGAGTTTTCTTAATTGCAGGGTTTGTCATGATTAATTAGCCTGCTTAGGGAAACCTAGGCAACATGGGAAAAGGAACAGGAAAATTTACACCACTCCAGCAGTGATATCCAGTCGATGAGAGAGCAACGTTTTTAGTAAAATTGTGGATACCGCTGTCGTCAATGGATTGTATAACATGGACATAAATATATGCAGTTCACTATTTAAAGTTAAGTGGAAATTGTTAAGAAGTAAAATTTCACCTAAACTTGCCTGAAAGATAGCATCATAGTTGAGCAGATGTTGGAGTGTTTTGGTTGATATTCCTCACCAGTTTACATCCTATACTTGCGACTTGCACACGTCAAAAAAATACAAACCATATTATCAAACACTAAGCCCTACATTAGATGGATCTTCGCAGTTTGGGCTCTAGTAAGTCCCTTCGTTCTTTATGGCGAACGAAACCAACGAAAGCCCTTGCCGATATGCATGACTGACACTGCGACCTGAAGATATCTATTTAGTCTTAGAGGCGTTCTACCTCCCTAACGTAGGACCATGCTGACAGCCATACTTCCTCATGGAAAACACGCCTCCCTAACCAATGTAATCTTGACATTCACAGAGAATGTGCTCAAGTGATTCGTCGTCTTCCAAGGAGAACCTACATTTCGTATCCGAGCACAGATTAAATTTTTTATGGTGATACCTCAGCCCACAATGATGCTTGAAAAACCTCACTTCCCTATCCCTGGCTAGATTAAGGATTTCCCTGTATATAACATGATTAATCGTTTGCATTGTCTTAACCGTGGGACATTTACCCAGTGGGCCAATCGATGTTCTGAATCATTAATCAGGGGTGCTGCGGAAGTCCACATTAAATTTCAGGTCCTATGAAAGCAAATTCTGAACCAGCTCCGCAGATTCATTGCCTGTTATTCCTTGATGACAAGGAAGCAGTTCCATCGTGTTATATCAGGTAAAGGATTGTAGTGTATCTGTTCATTACATTGGAGGACAGTGCTTTAACTACTTCCTGGCCATACGAAAAGTTAGAAATCCTTGCGTCCTTAATACATTTACTATTCTTTACCCTAACGCACATCTCAATGACATGGATTAAAGCCTGAGAACATCATCGTGGGACGTACTCCTATAGGTGTCAAGACTTTGATGTTGGATCGAAAAGCACAAGTTCCAACTCCAGATAACATCTTCGATCCGTCTGTGAACCAGACCAAACCTCAAGGGACCAGTTCCAGAGTACAATTAAATCAGATTGCGGGAACGCCTAGGATGTGACTATTTCGGTGGCGTATACGGAATATTTCTTCAAGAATTTTCAACGTATTTCGTTTTTGCTATACCATACGAGGCAAGATCCTAATGAATCTGTACCTTAACTGCCGAGCAATAGACATCCTGATTTATTTCAGCTGAATCGCCTCAGCACGAGGTACGAACAGCAAGAACTTGACTATTTCGGTGGCGTATACGAAATATCTTTTCAAGAATTTTCCATTTTTTTTATTTTTGCTGTACATGGCGAGGCAGGATCTTAGCTTAAACTTTTAACTCTTGACATCCCAACAATGACCAGTCTTACTTATTTTACTTAACGGGCTCCCGACGGACTCCCTGCTGCCAATTGTCTAGACCAAGCGCTCTGGCATCCGCGACAGCTTGGTCCTTAAAACGGAGATTCGGTCTTCCTCGTCCTCAATGACCAGTCGCAGGATAAAGATCTGGCCGGCCTCCATCTTGACCTCCTGCGCATTTTGGAAATTTCTCTGCCAGCAAGAGTATTGTGACAGCTACTGTACAACATGTGGCACCGTTCTGTTGGAACCACATTAGTGCTATGAAAGATTCCTGCACAACATATCGATATCTAACCACAGTGACCAGGTTTTCGGAGAGAATGGTCGAACCAAAAACTGTAGTAAAGCATAACTTTTTGAGCATGAAAATCACTTGAATTTTTCAAGCGCCAACCAATCTGTCAAAAATCAGAACTGTCAAACTTAAAACAACAAAATGGCGAAAAATTTAAATCCAGCGTTCAATGTGGGACACCCTTTACAATAGAAATACGGTTTTCTGATTATCTAAGATTCTATTCCATTTTAATCTCAAAAAAAGCAATACATGACCTAAGTAGTCGCAAATGCGTAGCCAAGATCGAATAAAATTTACAAAACAACTTGTTGGGGGGCAATGCTAATGATAATACTCAGCCTAGGGTAAGTCTGTGTACATAGTTTAGATTTTTAATGTCAAAGCACACTCTAGCCCCGCCGCAGATAAGACAATCTATTTCGTGGACCGCCCTTTTAAACTTAACCGACCAGCTTCAGATAGCCACTAATCACTAGTTGTCCAGTTGTCTTCAATGAGTGCGGTTCTTTTTTGAATACAATTATGGATCTCGTTTGTGTTGCTGATTTTGAGAAAAAAGCTCAAACAATCCTCGAAAAAAGCGCTTTGGATTATTACCGCTCCGGTGCCGGCGACGAGTTTTCATTAAATCTAAACAGAGACGCCTTCAAGAAGTTAAGTTAATGTCCTTACAATTGCCAATTTAATGTTCAATGTTGTTATCGAATTAGATTACGTATACGACCCCGTTTCCTGAGGGATGTGTCTAAATTGGATACTAGTTCCACCATATTGGGATGTAAACTTCGGTGGCCGCTTGGCATTGCTCCATCTGCAATGCAACGTATGGCCCATCCTGATGGTGAGATAGGGAATGCAAGGGCAGCCGGCGAGGCAGGAAGTGTTTTCATTTTGAGCACCCTCTCCACCACATCGATTGAGGAACTGGCTGAAGGTGCTCCAAACACTGACAAATGGTTTCAGCTCTATGTCTACAAGGATAGGTCTCTGACCAAAAGTCTAGTTCGCAGAGCTGAGAAGGCTAATTTCAAAGCGTTGGTCCTCACCATAGACGCACCGATTTTTGGACAACGACGTTGCGATATTCGAAACAAATTCAGTTTACCGACTCATTTGCAGTTGGCCAACTTCCAGGGCATTCAGTCCGACGGTGTTAAGAGCTCGGGCAGTGGTTCTGGCATCAACGAGTACGTTGCAAGTCAGTTCGATGCGACTCTGACATGGAAAGACGTCAAGTGGTTAGTGGAGACAACTAAACTTCCAGTCATTGCCAAAGGTGTTCTGACAAAAGAGGATGCGGTCTTAGCGAAGGAGTTTGGCTGCCAGGGTGTAATTGTGTCGAATCATGGTGCAAGGCAGTTAGACTCGGTGCCAGCTTCGATTGAGGTTCTACCGGAAATTGTAAAAGCTGTTGGAAGGGATTTGGTTGTTATGATGGATGGTGGAATCAGAGATGGCAACGATATATTCAAGGCGTTGGCATTGGGTGCTAAAGTGGTTTTCATAGGTCGACCTGCACTATGGGGACTTGCATGTGGCGGACAGAAGGGCGTCGAAGAACTGCTGGCTGTTTTGAGGAAAGATTTGGAAGTCGCAATGACTCTGTCTGGTTGTGCGAAATTGGAACATGTTCGATCAAATTTGATTGTACATGAGTCTTCCTACGCTAAGTTGTAAACAGAGAAAAAGTTTTTCAAAATAAAAATTATGCTGATGGAGAAGTTTTTAGGATTCAGCCTGAACATACCAATTAAAAATAATTAGTGTGTCCCATTTGTTTGTTCACTACATTTTGAAAACCTCATACTAAACATTTGATTACTTTTGAAAAAATAAAAAGAAGATGCGGCTACGTATCGATATTGGCATCAACGCTTGTCAACGGTGTATACAATAGCCCGAGTTGTTCTCCTTGGGTTAAGGCACTTCTTCATCTACATCGCCATTACTTCATCTGTACTTAGTCTCATCCTTTTTAGTTCGAATCTCGAGATATGGCAGCCAGTAATAATCGCACGACAGGACAGGATAAGATTGGACTGTCAGACGGATTTCCAACCTCAAATATTTGTATTCCAATTTTTGCTGGTGGTGTAGATATCGTCCACGTTTCGTAGATAATTGTCGTTCCTCGATTGCTAAGACGTAAAGACGTCCATTTAGAACACTCTACCGTGGTTTGAAAGTTTTGAAAACAATTTCATATTCAGAGCTCACTCCTCCATCGTTTTCTGATCCGTTTGCGAAAATGAAGATCGTATTCGGCTTAATCAAGTATCCTCTTCCTATCGAGTCAGGATACAAGCGAATTTTAAGTTAAAATGGAGAGAAACTGAATATCTGTCTCCACAGTTCTGAATAGTCTAACCAGGCGTTGGGATAAGGAATAATATGCATTATTCGGTGGCGTATACGTAACATTTTTTTTTTTTTTAAGATTTTTTACTATTTCTCCTTCTATTGAGGCAGGATCCACCGAACTCGCGCATAATATACAGAAAAGCTGAGCACCTGTCCTAACTGAAGTGAACCGTCTCAGTACATATTAGAACAAGGAAGAATGTACCTCACACGGACGCGTACTATTTCATTTTAATTTTTCCAAAATTGTTTGTTTATCCACTTCCGATCGAGGCAGGATATAAAAAAAATTCCTAGATAAAATGAAGAGAAACTGAACACCTATCTTGACAGATCTCATTCATCTAGGCTTTGGTTTCCCCAATCATGTCTGGACGAGAAGGTTGTTTGACGCTTAGGGTGAAGTCAAGAGATAGTGCTAGATACTCTGCGTAGGTTTCGAACGCAGGTTAATCGGTGCAGTTACCTCTTAAAGGAACAAATCGAATTGAATCAATGCAAGGCTGCCATGGGTGGGGTTCTAAATGTGCTAGTAATGCTTTTGCATGATTGCCTCTGGACTTTAGTCAAAGTAATTTGTCTATCAACCTTTTCAGTGTGAGCTCCACACATCCAAATTTTGGCTTGCCTGCCCCTGTACTTGATCGCCTTGAGTATTATAGAAAACAAATGCACTTTCACACTCGGTCCGAACATACCTAAGTCCACAGGTCTAGATGGTATCTCAACAATGGTGAAGAGGTGTTTTTTCCTACTTCTCTGGGCTGTTCTTGAGTAGATGGAAAATATCATCAAGCCCACCACGAATATTTTCTTCCTTCTACCAACCCATTGCACTAACATACATATGTCATTTCACTGGACTAGACATCAAGTCTGTCATCCACCATCTGGCTCCGTTTTGTCTCTGATTCTCTTGCTCATGTTCATAAATGGTCTCTCGTCTCACTACTTCTAATCCAATATATTCCTTCGCTGACAACAGTACCCTCAGCTTCTTACATTTGTTTCCAGACTTAGATCCCTGACAGATCATTTCGTCTCTTCATCACTTTTCTGGCAACACCCCTGACTCTTCGAAAACTCATCGGCTTACTGGTTCAGAGTAAGCTATTTGTATCCTCAAAGTATTTTTTTCCTAACTCGCACAACATCAAGTTCTATTTTCCCTCACATTATAGTCCCCAAACATTTAAAACCAACGTGCATCTTCTCTCCCTGATTTGCTCTAAAACTCACGCTATGCATGCATATGTACATTATAAAAGCCGTAATAAACCATTCGCTTAAAAAGACGGTCACACAATGTAAACATGATCATGACAATGACTTCAAAACCTCTTTTACCAAATATGGCCACCTTGAAACTGGCATAAAATAGATTCGCCTTACAAGGGACTTCTTACCAATGCTCCCGGAATAGCAGGCAACATATGTGACAAAATAACACTTCCAAGCAATGCCACAGTCCATACGAAGAGTAGTATAAATGGTTAGCATTGCATGGACACGTATCGTTGTCGATTAGGCAGCCTGAGGATAAGCAGACTCTGTAGGATGCACGCAATGATGTAAGATGGCACTATACTTTCTATTTTCTCTATTTTTCACGAATCCCATCTCGGTTATTTATTTGGCTAAGTGCAAAACTGGTTATCCTGTTGTTGGACAACCGATTTTTTTTTTATTTCCGCTCTTACTATCTTCAGATATTGTAGCGGAACGGCATCTTGTTCGGTTGTTTACAGATGAACTCACAGCAGCATTCGTGACCAGTCGACGATGTATTGTTTGGTATCTGGAGACTGCTGGAATGAGGTAGAGGAAAACCTCTTCTGGTTACTTTTTGCCGCGACTTAACCAGGGTAAATTGCTGCTAACTATTAGTTGCCATAGTAGTATCAGATATATGTTTTATTGGATTAATTTGCTGAAGTAACGTATCATTAAGTCCATTATATAAAATCACATTAATTGGTAGGCTATTTTTCCAGTCAAACATATGTCGGGGTTTTGCACACATTAATGCATGAATTATAGACCAGTCCGATGGATATGTATCATATTGAATGAATTCTGGTTTACAGATATATATTGCTTCATCTACATTCCTTTTGAACGCAACTATGAAGTTAAACAGATTCTGAGATACAAAGTATCGCGACTAATTAAAAACCTGATGGTATTGAGAAGTGACCAATGCTGCATTAGTTCCAATAGTAAGGCGGCCTTCTGCATCTGGACAAAATTATAACTAGATCGATTATGAAACCAAAAGTGCCTGGCATGCCTTAAGCTCTTTAAGACAGAAAAAGTGAACCTTTCACTTTTCTCTGGAAACAGAGGCTTACTTGGGGAGGGGCTTCTGAATTTTTAAACAGAAATGGGACACCTTGTCCTAAATCTCTTCCGTTGTACTCATTTTTTAAGACAGGGTGAGTATTTATAGAAAGAATCACTTTCCCTAATAAATATTTAAAAATGACTTTGGATAACGTTTAAATGAATGGTTAATACAGAGCTGTGTGCATGATTACGGCAACAAGTAAAGATCATCAACAACATTATCGACACTTTTGACGTATTGACGTATTAAGCTCAAAATTCCTGATCGTGACTGACTAAATTGTGCGCATCTCAAAGCCTACCATGGTCACGCAATGAATATATTTAGGTTCAATGATACAATTGAGCACTCGAGCTGAATAGCTGACTAACTCCGCATGACAAACCAAAGTTTACGACGAGTTTTAATACCTGAATTGTCAAACGCTAGTAACGACATCGAACTATAAACAATTGAAGAAATTTTTAAATGAAAATAATAAGTTTCCAGAAAATAGTTATGCTAAACATTCAAGACTGTAAGTGGCACGGAAAGGTTATAAATGGAGCGCACTTCTGTCTTCAGAATTGAAATACAAATGTCACTCTTGTTATACACGAGGCCTAATAGAGTGACCGTGGCGTTCAAAATACTGAACTGATCCGTGAATTGAAAATCGTTTCGTGGGTGAGGTACTAAAACTTGTACAGAGTACGATCAGGGAGACTACTTAATGGTGGATACCCTAACAAATATTATGACTCTTCTGTCAAAGTCTCATAATTGAATTTAGAAGACATGTCGCATACTGACATTCGCAATGAAGTGGTCACACTGGTCGGTGGCAATGATGGGTTTACATCTCTTGTGAAGGAGGGTAGATCCTATTCGTGCAATCATGTCGATTAAATATCAAATGATATCAGTAATGTAGCTTCTACCAGTAGTGGTCACGCTCCCGCCTGGTTATACTTCATCATCAAAGCTACATAGGTTCCCAAAGATAGCACATAACACGAATGACCTGCGTAACTCATGCCGTGTGTCACTACCGGTATTGGAGATCTACAGGATTAGGTGGGCATTTGCTCTACACTGAAGTGAAGGAAACTTAGTCACCGAGGCGGAGGGAATAGAATATGTAACTCAGGAGCATTTCTAGCAGCTACTTAAGGGGCATCAAGTAGAGAGAGTGACAGTGCAAGAAGAGACCCCGCATCCAGTCAATGGAAAAGCCATCCAGTCCAAGATTTGAAGATGTTATCTCAGCTACCACAAACATGGTGGTGATGTTTTAGTAGGGTGCATGTTCAGAACCACCAACCAAGTATGGGTGAATGAAGCAATGCCCGATGACTCTATATACCCTTTCTTCAAAAAAGCCTATCCTATGTCTTATAAGAACTATCGAGGGATATTGCTGTTAAATATCTGCTATTCAACTCCACAAATGACATCCTAGCGAAAATTCGACGAAGATTTACCCTAGAAAACCGCTTCTACTTCGGTTTGGCGAAGCAAATGAGTTCAAAACTTCTAACTCGGAAACATCGATCCTGCCAGTTCTGCAGGAATTCTTCATCGAATTTTCGGTTCCGTATGCGAGGAGGGCGAATGAAGGAGAAATTCTAGCCGCGTACTCTATGAGCTGTTCCAAGATGTGGATGTAGTCCAAAAACTACTGGCTGGACCATATCGAGCGTTTGGACAATAATGCTCAAGCATGGTAGAACTCATGCGATTGATATGGAACTGTCAGTCAGTCAGACTGGAAACAAATGATTCGGACAATTTAGTTCTGGAGATAAATAAAATATTTCTTAAGACGCATGAGATATACGTGGAAGAGAATAACTATTGTGGACCTCAGCAGCACAGGAACTGTGATATTGAAATGGAAGACGACAATGATTCGCTACATTTAGCAATCAATTCAAGTGATATCACTGAGATGACCTCATCACCCTTAGGTACCACTCACCCAAAATGAGCAAGACTTACTGTCAGTTTTCAATTGGTCCTGCTAATGATTCGCAATAGCAATGTTGGCCCATTACCAACAGCAACAGTCACAATTGTTGGCCAGAACTGTGTTCAACCACAAAACAATCGGATAGTATAGCATAACGTTGAAATGTTAGGTCAATACATCATCTTTACCAAAGATTGAGAAGGTGACTGCAACTGCGGCAGGACAATCTCACTCGGATCTTAACAAATCCATTGCGTTGTCCAGTGTGGGATACCTGACACCAGTTACTCCATGGCGTACCTTGAGCCAACCCGTTTTCATGATGAATTTTACCGCTGTCTTAGCTTGTTTGGTAAAGTTAAATTCAATTATACAGAACAACTACTGAAAGGACAAGAAACGTCCTGGCAATAATAGTATCAGAATAAGGTACTAGTCGAGCTCCTTTAGTTCAGTGTTTGGTACTTGTGGTTGGTTGGTACTTATTCAGTGGAACCAACATCGATTTGATATTCAATTCTTAGTGATAGACTGGGACCCCGAATCTAGCCCACATTACAATCGTTGGGCATCCAAGAGTGACTTTCAACCAAAGGGCTATAGAAACATCCTCTACCCTACCTATGAAAGCTATCCTTAATCCTCTTAGTACATCTAAAACGAACCAATTCTGGAGCGAAAGATGGCTTAAACAGTTGACAACAAAAGGAGTGACTTTCTCCGATTAAATGATATTAACAAGCCCCTTTCATGGAATGTGTTATATTTGTTTTCATTCGACACTATGGTCACCCCTGTCGCATATGTAATTACATTCAAAACCCATTGGGATATATTGCCAAAGAGTCTGCATAGCTTTGTTGGAACTGTTGGAACTGTCTCTCCAAACTGAGATGTATGGTCACATGTGTTACGAAAATTTAAGTGAAGATATCCCGATTCACAGATACAAAAAAAAAATTGTATCTCCATACACAAGCTGTCCATTTCATAACGTCTACATAATTTCACCATGGATTCGCATAAAGTAGTATGCTTCTCCCAGGAATTCGATCCAAATTTTACAAAAGCGTTCGGATAAAGTAAGAATGCTGAGTATGCAAATGTGACCATGTATAGGTGGAAAGTGGTAGATAATTATCTGAGATGAGTCCTTATGTGTATCTAGTACTCCCATAGTAGGTTGTTCTTACATAATACTTTGGCTTCCAGATACAAAGTGTAAATTATAATCCACTCGCCAGGAATTTAACAAATGTTAGCCATGTAAGCAGTGCGGCGGCATTAGGAGATGTGCCATTTGAAGATATGCAAAGTATCGCAATTTTAACGACAGCTGTTCGAATATATCATCAAAATACCATTACTTCTCTCACGCATTCCATAATTCATAGGAATGCACGGTTATTTTTAATTGAACATCAATCTTTGCGGCCTAACAAGCCCGCTGATTTATTTATGGCCATATGCTGTTATATCAATCAATATGTATTGGAAATGCAGCTTAATTACTTTTTTTTTCCATTTATAGGCATTCCGGCGACGCTTACCTACATCAACATGGACCACAGTGTGACGGGTTCACCCGAACTGATCCCATACCCAGACTGGAGGAGCAACACGGCCGGGGATTGTGCGAACAGCCTTACCACGGTCTATCGCATCAAAGTCGACGAGTGCGGTCGTTTATGGGTGCTGGACACAGGCACCTTAGGAATTGGCAACACAACAACGAATCCATGTCCGTATGCAGTGAATGTCTACGACCTGGCGACAAACACACGTATCCGTCGCTACGAACTGCGTGCCGATGACACGAATGCGAATACTTTTATTGCGAACATAGCCGTGGATGTGGGCAAGACGTGCGATGATGCATTTGCTTATTTCTCTGATGAACTGGGCTACGGTTTGGTTGTGTACTCCTGGGAGCAGAACAAGTCGTGGAGATTCTCGTCGCATAGTTACTTCTTCCCAGATCCTCTGCGGGGGGATTACAATATTGCTGGTCTGAATTTCCAGTGGGGCGAGGAGGGTATCTTTGGCATGGCGCTGACACCAATTCGTTCGGATGGCTTTAGGACCATGTATTTCAGTCCGTTGGCCAGTCATCGGGAGTTTGCTGTCTCTACACGAATTCTACGCGACGAGAGTCGAGTCGAGGACAGCTATCATGACTTCGTACCTTTGGATGAACGTGGTCCCAACAGTCACACAACTTCACGTGTAATGAGTGATGATGGTGTCATGTTGTTTAATTTGATTGACCAGAACGCTGTAGGATGCTGGCACTCTTCGATGCCGTACTCGCCTCAGTTCCATGGCATTGTGGACCGCGATGATGTGGGTCTTGTGTTCCCAGCCGATGTGAAAATCGACGAGAATAAGAACGTTTGGGTGCTGTCCGATCGAATGCCAGTATTCCTGCTCTCCGACTTGGACTACAATGACGTGAACTTCAGGATCTATTCAGCTCCTTTAAGCACTCTGATCGATAATACGATCTGTGACTTGAGGAGCAATATCTACGGACCATCGAATAGCGTTTCCCTCAAACAGTCGCCCGTTTTACCGTATGGCACCAAAGCTATAGGACTTCCCCAGAGGCCACTTCTTGAACAGCGACCATTCTTGCAATCGAACAAGGGATTCCTGCAACCGGGACTGCCATCATCGCTAACATTCACCACACAACGGGTTCCCGTGGCAAAGGCTTTCGTCTACAATCAGCATAATGGTCTGAGCTACGAGACCGGTGGTCCACAAACATTCCCCGCAGTTGGTCTAAAGGATTACGTTTCGACCAGAAACTCCTGGTGGAACTCATAGAAGAACACGTCTCATGTGGCACATAATAGGTGGAGTCTGCAATTGTATAAAAATTAGAATAAATTTATCTCTCATTCCATTTGTTCGATACTCCTTATCCGATTTAATGTATGCTGGAGGAGAACCATAATCTGTTACAGGGTCGAGTTAAGCTCGTTATTTATGTTTATTGTACATACCTACTCTAATCACTAAGTCATGCTTGTCACTCACTACCTAAATAAATATTTTTTTGTTCATAATTTGGTTTTGTCTCAATCGTTACATAATTGGAGGTTACAGGAGGCTTAGAAGGATTGAAAGGTAGGTAGAGGTGCAGGACAAACCCGAGATAATGGCCAAAGAATATACATATCTCATGGGCTGATAGCAAGTTGGACCATTAAATAAAGCAATGGATGCAATGGATGTATAATACATACATATCTGACGTAGAGATTGATGATTGTTGCAGCGAACTATGTTCAGTGATACCATCTTCATCACTACATCTGATCGAATTGTTTTAGGCTAATCTGTTCTGTATTTCGTGATGATCAGTGCTGGCTAGAAATACACAAACAGGTCTTAGTGAAATATTAATGGATTTATTGATCTTCATCTGTCTGGTTATGATGCGAACTCTATAAAAACAATCCCAGCTCAGGTTACATGTCAAACGTCTTCAACAGTGACAGGATCAATAAACAAATGCCTTAGCAATGGAATAGAGAGGGCAGTATACCATCATTAGTTCATTTCAGGTATTTAGTCAGGCAGTCACCAAGTCTCTCGCATCCTGCACTGCATAGCAAACTGCTTGCTATCAGGATACTGCAGTAACTCATGTAGTTCCAAATTACTTCCAGGCCCGTATCCATCTCTGCGCCAATGTAGTCCACCATCTATCGGTCTATCGAACTTCTGAAGCAAAAAGTTCCAAAGTCTCTACTGGTTACTGTGCTGAAGAAAGACATGTACTACGTAGGTACTTATGTAGCCACATATGCAGTCAGCACTCGGATCACCAGTGGATCCATTATGCACCCTTGTCCTTGATTAACCAGAGAATAAAGACAGAAATTGGTTTGTAGCTTTGGGATAGCTACACGGCCTCACTGAACCTTTTCTGACAGGTCATCAAGGTTGCACAGGCTTGGGCGTTCGTATAGGAACCAGGAGGTTCTGCCTGGTAATAATCTGTGTAAACAGTGCTAAGTTGGGTCTGTTAAATGTAAGACATCTATAAAGGGACATTCTTCATAATGATTCCTTCTGGTGCTTAGAGGAGGACTTAAAGGACTTAAAGGAATAAGAAAGGACTGATCAGTAATAATATGTTTTGTCTTCTCGACCATATGCTGATCTATTAAACTTTATGGATCCTAATACATGCAGAGGGGTCATTGTCGTCTTTGAACATTTTCTGTTGTAGACGAATTGTAGACGAGGCTATAGAATGGAACGAGAGTTACTTTAGCAGAGCACTTGGCTAAGAAACTCTGTACTCATCAAACACAAAAATGTTATCAAGCATTCTTACCAGTGTTTTGACTTATCAGCACACAAGAAACATACCACCTATGAATGACACTCTATTGATGTCGCAATGTTGTATAGATTTTCCTGAAAATAAACACATCAATTTTATACCAATTTAATCTAGCCCCTAGAAGCAACATAGTCCTTTCCACTAACACTCCATGGTTCGCTTTATCCGAAAACGTAACAACTCACTCAGATATCTTAACGTCGCCTTCATCCTGCTGGCCAAGATGTACCAGAAGTCTACCAGATCTACCAGTCAAAGCAGGTGAAGTCCTGTAGAGAAACTTAGTTATGTCGTCTTGTTGTGTACAATTGTAATTTGAAATGCCACCATGTCTCATTTGAACGCAACTGACTAGTTATATTCTCACCACTCTACATTTCATTCAAATGATCGCACTACCATCTAGTGGCAATTTATTTTGTTTGCAGTCACAATATTCTTTTTGTTGACCTACAACACGGTTTATGTATTTACTGGTAAAAGATTAAAATATTTGCTAGAATTCAATCTCAGCCGGTTTAAAACTTTGATAGCCAACGACCTGTATTACCTACAGATTCAATGCAATCTAATCGCATGTGACAATACGTTTGACAGTTGTTACCAATAACTCTATATGCTGTTCAAGGATATTTTCAGATCTCGTAATTTAGAAACGTCCTCCTGAACGGGTTCAAAAGAACTGTAACCGAAAATATATGAGCACTGGAATTGATTAAAATTGTTGCATCGAGGTAGTTGTTTTGGATGATGTATTCGCTACGAAAGAAGTGAATTTATTGTCCTAAACACTATGTTCTGCTCTGATTCCTAACTACAGCGACCTGTGTTATTGACTTTCGGACTGTATGTAGGATAGGAAAATACACTCTGAGGGTTAATGTACCTCAAACATACCCAAACGGGTAAATTTGTAGATATTTATGTTCAATGACCTATTATTTAAAATTTGGATTGGTTTTGTTACATTTTTATGCTCTACTAGTTGCTGGATAGATGGATCTTTTTTTTTGTATATACATATGTACATATCTGGCATTTCTGTCAAAATTATTTATTCAAATTGTTGATATTTAAAATTTCATCGATGTTTCCGATAATAGCACCCCGTAAGTAGATGTATTCCTCCGATCGCAATTTAACCTGGTTGAATCTAATTAATATCACAGACGTTCGCTTTCGATCTTAGCGTTCATGTCTACATCATATTGACAGCTGATTACGTCTAATCATCATTCAGTATGGGTAGTAGATAATCGAGCTAATTATCTAAATCTCGACAACAGCGTCACCTATCGGGTTTACTATCTTTCAAGCTGGTACCAACCATACACATTCAAGAAATTTTATTGAAATTGGTTTGGAGGTTTCGGAGATTAGCGTGTACGAACACATCCCCACGTGATTTTTAACTAGAAGGGAGAAACTATGAGCTGGGCTTTTGAGAAAAGATGGCTTACAAATGTACATTTTTTTAAGAATAAAATTCTATGACTTTGCCCAATTTGTGTAGGGGTTTTTATTAAAAACCCGTTTTTGAAGAAATTTTACATATTGCACTTTCAAAGCTATTGTTGAACTGCGCCGTACCCCCTTATTAGGGCTGCATTAGAAGGAGGAGGATACGGAGAGTTCTAGATGGATTGTAGCTTTTCGATGGAATCCAGGGGCTAGCTTTTCACAACCAATCGTATTGTGCTACAGGAATGGAAGGTGCATACTGTTTAATGCCGTATCCGTAAGGCAATTTGTTATTTCATGAGAGTTTGTCTCGGATGTTTGTCAGACCGAGTCCGTGAAAGGAGCCTTAAATGTTGCCTAGGGATTGAACGTGGAGCCCCTTGCAACACGACAACCTGTTAAGCCCACTTAAATGAAACACAACGAAATATTAATAATTGAAGAAGTATCCACAATAGAGGGTATTTTTTTGTACCATATGCCTAGGACATATTTTTATAACACAAAGTGGTAGCAGAAACTGTAGGTTTTAGTTCTATTTGTTTTTCTTCTTGTCGTTTCGCATGAATATTTTGTATTTGGGGATTTTCTCTTTGTTCAGTTTTCAAACGTTAGAGACTTGTAGTTTGGGACCAATTTGTCACAGCTGAAATCATTAGTTTTTTCATTAAAATGCATTTTTCAATTTCAACGATATCTTCTAACTTTAAAGATTTACATGCATCATCAAAATCAATTTTTGTCTGAAACAAGTTCCTTAGTGGTTAGTGGGTCGAACTATTTAGCTGAAAGTTCCAATCCCAGACGATCCCTTTCGCAAGCATCTGACAAACAGCCGATAATAAAACTGTCATGAAAAATCTTCTCGAAATCCAAATTGATTTCGGACACCGCAGCAGCAGGCTTCTTCCCTTCCCATGAAAACTGTAACACGTACAATGGGAATAGTTGTGAGAAGCTAAGCCCTAAGTTCCATGGACCTGTCGCGTCAAATATGGCGTATATGAACGAAATGGTTGATGCTGATATTTAAATATTAAGTCTTTGTTTCGATTTTATGTAAAATAATAAAAGTATGAAGAATTAGGTTGACAGTTTTCAAAACTCTTTACACTTGGACTGCTTCTACGCCTCCAAAGCCGAAACATAAAATTTCATCCTCCTAGCACTTAAAGTAGACTACATACTTTCAGTTTTGACACCAATCCAGCAAAACTAATAGCCCAACACTGTTAGTGCGTATAGTTTGCTTAAGATTCTACCCAGCAGAAGTGATTTCAGTTAAAGTGCGGCTAACAAATGCAATATTAACTTATTTTGATGTTTCGAAGGTCAAATGCATTTTATGACTTTGTTCACCAAAATGCTAATCCTTTTTTCTTCCTATAACGCAAGTAGCTAATATTTTCGACAAAAATTTCGAATAGAACTTTTTAATCAAATTTGACATTACTATGATAGATATGTCGAAAAAGTGGATCCTTGAAACTTTATATCTAGGGTCTGTGCCATCATACCCCGAGACGAAGTCGAAATTTTTATTCAAACCTCAAAACTAAGGCCACCCCTACATTTTGAGGAGTGTTTTTTAAGACCATACTTTCTTACTAAAATTTCTTCGATAATATCCGCAAAAATTCAGTTCGATAACCTCACAAATGTGGACTTTCACACCCACTTTAATCATTCTATAAACATTAGGTAGGATCCAGTCATCTGTTCCCACTTCTAACATTCTATCCAACACAAGTGTTTTCCATTCCAGTGAGAATCGGCAAATGGATTTTTTCTTGTCCCGCTGGTTTGACAAAAAAATGCGGAAAATTTTCATTCAACCATCTGCTGGATGGTTTCCGTCCAGTCCCTCAGATTTTATGAAAAGTTTGATCAGTGTTAATCCAGCCAATATAGGGGACTAAGTGATTTTGCTGAGAAGAGCTGGGCTTCTTCAATAATCATTGGTAAAAAAAAAACCTACTTTGTATGTGCATGCCTTTTGGACAGTCCCCAGAGTACTGATCCTTTTTACTTTCTCACAAAACTCGAAATAAAAACATGACTTCTCTTAAATGAATTAAAATTACGTTTGTTTTTATTTATTTTCTTCACTTGTTGTTGTTTTTTTTTTTTTTGCTTTTGTTTTTACATTACATTTTTCGCTTATGTATTTAATAAATTGTATTATTCTTTTTTTTATCTTATCACCTAAGTACACTGCTTAAATCTTTGAATTAAAATGATGTATTTTGTTTGTAGCTTATGTTATTTATATTTATTTTAAATTTTGTATGTCTTAACAACATGTAAAATAAATTATAAAATTTTAAATATATTGTTCATATATAAATGTTTCACGTTTCAATAGTTGTTCAATAAATTATTTTAACCGTTCTCGAAATAATGTTTTCATTTATTGGCATTCGGCTACATACACGTATAATCTTATATATATATATTTATTTTGTCAGAACTTTTGTATAATTTTGTTTTTTTGGAAAAATGTAATTTTTACTGTATACATTAAATTGTTTTAATTTACTTTAATCTCTTCAAATCTACAAAATATAATTAATAAACATTGCAATATTCATTTATATTTTTTTTTTGGTATGTATTTTTAATTTTTATTTTATTTTAGTTAAAACAGAATTCTTTTACGGCAGTGTCGTGTGTGTTTTTTATTTATTTTTTTTTTGGTTTTTTTTTTTTAATTATTTTACATGTTGTGTAAATATTGAAGCTTTATGTTTCCGTCACTTGTTTGTCTTTGTTTTGTATCAATTCTATTTTGTATATCCTACAAAATGATTGGTCAAGTTTTTGTTTTAAATAAATTGAGTTTAAGTGTCGTATAAGAAAAAACAAAAATGTTAACAGCTCATTGTCTGTGTACGTGTAAACGGTACAGATAGTAATATTTAGTAAATAAAAACAAAAAGAAGTCTATGTTTGTTAGTATAATTGGTAAAATGCATATAACTACAAGTTAGTAAAATGGAAAAAAGTATATACAAATTTATCTGTTATGTAATTATTTTGTTACCGTGTATAATCCAAATGTTAATAATATTGCACATGTTCGTCATTTTACATTAATTTTATTTTCAAGGTTTTGAAATAGCTAATTACCATTGAAAAATGTTTGTTTTTTCAACAACCAATAAAAAATTGACCATGTGTCATCTAAAATTCGATTTGATTATTAGTTGAATAGATTGTAAGATTCTTTCCAAGTTAGTTATCCTTATAAAAACTGTCAATCGTATAATAAATGCTGTTTTTTTTTTTACTTTTAAAAGTATGTTTCTTTGTAACCGTTTTTGTTTTGGTTTTGATTTTGGCCTTAACGTTTCCATTTTTGTTTTCATTTGTTTTTTATTTTTTGTAAATTTAGGTGGGTTCTAGCTTCACCTTGCGTGTGATGTTCACCAATGAAAGGACGGTTTTAATATACTTTTTTTTTTATTTTAAGCTCAAAAGGTAGTGTTACCAAATAAATGTAAAAAATTATTATCAATTGTTCGTATTGAAAAGAATTGGATGGATGATACTTACTTGCTTACTAGACACACATTTTTCTGTTGGAACATCTATTCTGTCAGGCCTAAGTTTAGGCTAGCTTTAGCTTTTCAAAAATCTGGTATTCAAGGTTTTTCTATATCTGTTACATGACTGAGAACGAAAGTACCTTTATATGCTCTAATAGCAAGTTAAATCGAATACATTTAAGTTTTCGTTTTTCTAAATTCACCAATAATCAGAGTTATTAACAAAAATGTTAAAAAACATTACAAATTCTCTAAATATTGTCAACAAATTGTAGCAAACATCACACGCCCCTCTCAACATTTCCGGTATTGTGTAAAATGTATTTATTTATTTTTATCTTTTTTTTTTAATTTCTGTATAATGTTGTTAAGAATGTTTATAGACAAAAAAGAATTTAAAAAAAAAACCGATGGAAGTAAAAATCTACTTGTGAAACGATTACGAGTTGTTCTGTGTGTAAAAGATGTTCTTATTCGAAATGGATTGTATTGTAAAAATTTTTATTTTGAAAAAATAAAGTTACAATAACTCTTTTAGTTTTGTTTAGATAGTTTTTATTTTTTATAAGGATTTTGGTTTTTTTGCTTTGTTTTGTGTACTTTCGCTTGGTTTTCAGTTCGAAAATTTAAAAATACTTTTTCTCGATTTTGAATTTAGTGAAAATGGACATGCTTTGAATTTTTTTGAGTTGGAAAGGAATGAGAAGGTTTAATGAATTGAAATTCTTTTGATTGGCATCGTAGTGTTGAAGTGAAATGTGTAAAAGTGATGTGTGCGCTTGAATAAACCGAATCACATTGGTGAATTGAATGAATTTAGTTCTTTTTCGGCTTGAAATCCGGAGTAGCTGGAGTTTAAACCCAAATTGTGTCCTTCTGATCGTCCTTCAATTTACTCACCTTTTCGTGCTCTTAGTAGGCAGCATACCAAGTAAAGATTCTTGACAATTGTTAGTAAAATTTTAAATAGTATTGAAACTATGGAAATGAAGCCAAGTCTATAAAATAGCATAGTTTACATTTTTGGCAAATGTGTCAAGACACAGGTTAGAGGTCCGTAAAGTAGGTAAGTAATACTCAGCAAGCTACTAGCAACAATTGGACTCTAGAGGCTTCCTTAAATATGTTCACTATAAGATCGAAATGTTAGACAAGATTTATGCCCGTTTAGAAACAAAATAATATTTTAAGCTGTTAGTAAAGTAAAAGCCTCCAATCAATTAATGACCAATTGCTTATAAGGACTGTAGTTACTCAAATATGTGGTTAGAGAGAAAAGCTATTTCTACGATGGATATCCTTTGAGAGTTAGTTACTCCTCGATGATTACAAAATGTTACCATAATGTAGAAGATACATTTGTAACAGTTGGCTTCACTTTAAAGATCTGACACTGAATGTATCTCAGTGTTTTGCAAACTGGAGGTAGATCCAGCTTTATCCAAAATAGATACTTGTACAATTGGAAAAATACTACAATTTCAGGGGTTTACACTTCCGACGACATTGAACGTTTCCAAGGAAATCCCTCGAATCCTTCAGCAACTAAAGTGTTTTGAAAATAGCAACTAATGGATTTTATTTTTGATATTATTTTACAAGAATAATATTTAAGTACACACTGGGTAGGTATGGGTAAAGTGGAGGTTTATAAAGAACCCAATTAGCGCTAAGGAACGTTGTTTTCTTACTTACAAACTCTTATTCTTAAGAATATGATGAAATCAAACTTAGACTGTTAATTTCAAATATAGGGACTAGTCTCTAATATACTAAAAGAAGAGTCTGGTCCTCCCTAGGCCCCGATATATGCAAAGAAAATGACAAAGAGGTTCTTCCTCGTTGACGGCCTTCTAGTTTTTTCAGAGAGCATTCTGGTAAATACCAATTTGGCTGCAGGGTATTCAGTTGACCACAGGATGGGTAAGATGAACTGATCTTCATGAAATTGTAAAACTGGGCTCTGCAAAGTTTATGACTCTATTCCTAGAGAACTTATTATTATACCAACATAACTTTTTTCTTGGATTGAAAAAGCACTGAACTTGAGGTAGTAAGGGATTTTATCTACCTGCTTTGCCATCAATTCTGAAAAAACTCCTCAGCAGAATCAAAATGAAGGATAACTCTTGCCAATCGTTGTTTCTTTGGGCTGAGAAGACAATTGATTAGTAGAGCCCTATCTCGAAGAACTAAGGAGACTCTATATAAGACCTCCCGTTTGGGTTGTTGGACTTTGGAAGAGGAGATTCAACGACGAACTATACGAGCTGTACAGCGACATCGACCAAGTCAAAAACCTGCCCATGAGTCGTTTGAGATAGCTATGACATGTAGAGCGAATGGACATCAATGCTTCGGCCCGCAGAGTCTTTGAATCAAACCCGGAGGGACAACAGAATAGAAGAAGATATCCCCTTAGGTGGCGCGCACAAGTATAAGAGAACCTCCACCGACTTGAATTGCGCAACTGGAGGCAGTTAGCTAAGGACCAAGCTAATTGGAGAGGCTTGTTGGTTGAGGTTCACCCCGAACTGTAACGCCACCTAAGAAAGTAAGAACTCACATAGTCTCGTTCACAGTCAAAACTCTGTCCTGAATCTGTTCCAGTCTTATCCGAGCGTCAACCTTACTAAAGAAAGTTAAAAACTCCCCATAATTCCCAGATCTGACAACAAAACTAGTACACCTTTCATTCGCTCCACCAATGTAAAGGCATCCTTCAGGATATTCGATAAAATGGCGACATTATGATTAGGTCATGTATGTATGTATGTAGTATGTATATCAGAAGACAAAAAAAATCCCTTTTGTATGACTTTTGTATGACTTTTCTTGGTAATGCATTGGTTTCTCTAAACAGTTTGATATTCATTGATCTATATTTATGTATTTGTAATTACTCAATATATATATATATATATATATATACCTATATTATATATTTTCGCATATATTAATAAATTATTTTCAAATCTAACACCTATACAGAGATGGGAACAAGTTTTATTAATTTTTACTTCATTTTGTCAATCAAATGTTATGTTCTTTCGATTTATGAGATTCTTTTGTTATAACACTATGTTACCCTTAATTTTAAATTCTTAACGTTAATATATCTTTTTTGTTTTTTTTTTTTTTTTCATTAAAATTTACGATTTTTGTTTTATTTTTTTCTTAAAAAAATTCTCTTCATTTTTTTTTGTTTTTTGTTTTGTGTTAGTAATAAATAAAAAAATAAGTACACAACAATTTTGTTTTTTGTTTAATTGATTTTTTTTGTTTGTTGGTTTTATTGTAAATCATAAAGTAACGTTATTAAATATTTTAAAATAAATAATATTTTTTTAGTAAATAAGTACTTTTATACATATATTTATATATATTTTCACTTTTTCACTTTATTTATAATTTATGACTTAGTTTATAAATATGAATTTTTTGTTTAATTTGAATAAATGAACGATACTGTTTTTCATGCTTTATTTGTATAAATATTTTTTTATTTTGTTGTTATTACATTGTTTTTTGTTTGTTCGATTCGAGGATAGTACCTATACTAAGACTTGTTTTGAAAATTTGAAATCACTCTATTCCTGTGCAAAAAAAAAAATGTGTTGTTTTTCTTTTGTTCAAATTATGCTACGAATTAAATCAGTTTTTAATCACAAGAAATATGAAAAATCATAGAAAAAGTGTTCCTGTTTTAATTAATTGGTAAATTTGGTTTTTTTGGTTTTAGGTATTTTTGTTTTTTTTGTTTTTTTTTTTTTTTAATTAAGAAAAGTGTTGGGATTGATTATTATTTATATTAGAATCGTAGCAAATATTTCCATTTTTGTTTAAAGTTTTATCTCAAATCGTTTACTCCAGTCGGGCTTTGTATGTGGTTTTCCAGATTTCGGCGAGTGTGACGGCGCTGTGGAAACGATGGAAAATGCAGAGGGGCAGTGTCACACGTTGAATTATTGACCATGGAATGAAGCCGTAGAAATCAAGTTGAACCTGTATGATAGACATAAAAGAAAGTAACAACAAAATTAGATCAAATTAAGAATAATTACATAGTTGTTCAAAATCTTTCCCTAAAATGAACTGAGGATAACTGTGGGCATAAAAAGAGTCAATGGAATCCTTATAATTTAAGAGACTTTGAAGGGTTGCCTGTCAGCATTTTTGCAAATCACGATTGTGTGGTTTTCACTTTATTAATCAGAGCTGTTCTGAGGGTTTTCAAATCCATATCTCTTTACGATACTGGAATACTTGACCCGAACGTATTAGTTGCAACAAGGGTACCAATCCGATTCCTTTCCTGTCTTCACAAGATTCAAAAAGGATTTAAAGCTGAGCTTTGCAAAGCCATTATCGTAGAAGACAGCCTCAAGCTGTCTCTCGAGCAGTCGAATTCCGCCAGACTATAAAGCGCGAGTTCCTTTGCCGAAACCGAAATCGACAGGGTAGTACTAGAGAAGGCTCACTGGTCTATTAAGGTTAGTATTAGTAACTCATATGTGAAGTCGGGAAAGGTTTTGGAGGAGTCTAAATTAAAACGTTCCAACAAAAATTTAAGCTGGCTTATTCTACAGCTCGTACAACTTGTAAACAAGTTAAAGAGTGGGAAAGTCATTGGACCAAGAATTGAAAAAAAGATCACATTCAGCTACGTTTATGAAAGTCAGAAAGACAAAACTCGAAAGTTTGCAGGATTTTGACACGCCCACATGAATGTACTTGCTATAAGGGCTAAAAGGGTAATACAACGGTGGCGGAGATTGCCATCAACATACAGAGAAGGCTTTAGATGCTAATCTGCAGATGAGGTGATATAGAGAGGATTTTGGCATATAGCCTTGACCTCAAATTATAATGAATCTTGCGAAGCAACTAATTTATGGATACGAGATGCTATGTTGTTGGCTTAGAACTGCATTTTCGCATGCACAGTAGTAAGCTTTGGTCGGAACTTGAATTTTGCCATGCAAAGGAAGATTAAGAAAAATAGTATGATAACCCTCAGAGAACAGCCTTTTCTGAAGAATATGGCACCGAGAAAGATAAAGGTATCACAGTTGCCTGTAGGCTGTAAGTCTTCAGTTGTGAAAACACTAAGAGGTTTCGAGTTACATATTGGCTTTCTTTATCGATTATTCTTGATCAATCAATTGATACACCAACGACCTTTACAGTTCCCAAATTTTGTTTTAGGATGCAACAGAAAATACCAAGTGATCCCTAAATAGGGTTCATCTCTCTGTTAAGAAGTCTATTTGAATAGAAAAACAGATACTTTATGCTTAATCCTTACGACAGATACCATACAAATGAAAAACATACATTTAAAATCCTCAGTCTTTCTAAATGTTTATATCTCTACATGTACTTACCGGATTGGCGAACACCTTTTGAGCTTCGAACGTGTAAATGGCAAACATAGATACATTGCAAATGAGTAAGAATGTTACAATCTGTCTTCCTGGTTTGCTGCGATCATGCTCCGGCAAGTGTACACGACGTCTTGATACATCAGCAATGAACAACAGTTGAAGGACAACCTGGAATACAGCTACAATGCCAGTGGTCATGACTAGAAGGTTCGGTTCACTCTCGAGAGCCTTTAATGAACCAGCTATTACGCTAAAAACTGAATATGTGAACAGACCGAATGCCGAGATGCGTAGAAGAATGTCGTTAAGGTTGCTTTGTTCCTCGCAACGGAACTTTAGTGATTTCACCCTGAAATATTAAAAACAATAAACATAAGTTAAGTTCCATGAATAGGTCCAAGTGGTGTGTACCTTATAAAACCAATAATGATAGCCAGAATTGCAAAGGCCATCAGTGCACAGTGACTAGCATCAGCCAAGTAGATTGCCAACAACGAGAATTGTGGATGACGAACGAGTACAAAGAACAGGATAAGACAAATCAACGAACCAACTAACAACAACAATCCAAAGAACAGTCCCTTGGATGAACCAACACAATCCACTCGTCCGGAGCGGGCCTGTTGTGCCATTGCTACAGCACGACGGGACAACATAACTTCTAGGCGATGTTCGAGATCTTCATCGTTCATATGCCGGGGATAGCGCCCAATGTGCTTCCACATAACATACAGTACCACGGCACCGATTAAGGAGTACTCAATGATGAACGGATACAGATATGGTGCGGAGTCGTAAACAATGGTGCCCATGATGTCCACGCGTCCACAAGCGGTTGAGTTGAGGGTGCCAATGCTGGAGGAAAGTGCAGCTGGGTAGATATTGTCCAAACTCTCGATAGCATCGATGGGAACCACAGGCTCTGGGTGTGAAATGCCCGAGAAAGTCTGATAGCTATTCTCAAGACCGCCGAACAGATTGTTCATAAGAAAACCGTTCTCAGTAGATGAAGCCGGGGTAGATGAAGTAAATGCTGAGAAGAAGGATGCCAAGCTGCTCGATGGAGTTCCTAAAGTAGTTGTGCTGGGTGTCCTGCCTGTGGTTGGATAGAATGATTCAGGCACTACCGTCGACTGGAAGAGATGTGTAGCTGGGGCTTCAGTGGTTGTCGTGCTGGTGGTCGAGGTGATAAACTTCTTCAACTTCCGCGCCATAGTTGTACTGGCCCATGCAATGGCAGCGGTGGTTGATGGCATTTCGGTGGTGGTCGTCGATGTAGTGGAAGAGGAAGTGCTTCGTAGGGAGGTGGTTTCATCGTCATCACCAGCTATGCCCCGTGTCACGCCTTCAGCGGTGGAACGCACTATTTTCGCCAAAACATTGTCAGGTTCGCCTCCAGCATCGGCTTCGATCATTTCAAACTCGTTATTCGGTCCAATGTGGGTTCTCAAAACGGTGCCAGCATGACGAAGAGTATGACGTCGAATCGATTCAAGGATAATGGAATCTTCTGGTGTTGGTCCCCGACGCTGATGGTAAACGGTGATCTCATGCAAGGACTCCTTCACCATGGTACGAATCCAAACGCAAATATTCGTCGCGACAACGTGCATCAGTCCAAAGCGGGCAATAACCTTAAATCGGTGGATGTTTAGCTGCAAAAGGAAAATAAACGTTACTCTCACACTGCTTGGACACAATCAATGGGAGCTTCGGGTATATGGGACATAAAGTGGGTTAGAATTTATGAGGAGCAACTATCCAAGGTTTGCCATACCTGTAGCGGATTCAGGGCGATCCTGGAAGTCTGCGTACGGGTACATATATTAAATCTATTGCAACTACTTTATGGGGTTTATGGGGAATATAGGGCGGATAGTGGGGATAGTTTTCTTTGCCAATTGTTAGAAAGTAAGAGGTAAGGGAGACAACAATCAAACAATTTTGTTTTACTCACTCTTGCATTCATAAAAATGAAGTACATCTGCATGAATGTAAAGACCATCTGTAACAATGGGTTTACACCAATGAGGATGTGATGGCATGGGGATTCGAATGGGATCTCGAAGAATGAACCGAACTCCAAGCCGATATAGATCATGGCTCCCAGTCCAAAAGCTGCAAATCAAATAGAAGTGATTTTGTTTAGATTCGAATCAAATATAGTAAAGGTGGGTATTTGTTTTTTTTTTTTTTTACCAATTGCACCAACTCGAAGGAAGAAACTACCATGGGTGGGATCGCTGTGGGTCGTCTTCCGTTTGCGGACATTCTTTGGTGTAACGGCAGCTTCAACTTCGGCTTGTGAATCCTTAAAATTTAGTTCGAAATATTTTATTAATTTCTGTTGCAATCGAAAGATTTACTTTTACTTAAGAGAATTAATTATGTTATATGAATGAATGTTGTTGGAGTGTGTATAATACATCAGGAAGACATTTGATTTCTTATGTACAATCAGAAACAGTGATGAGATGATTAGGTGGTGTCCTGCAATCCATTTGCATGTAATTTTTTTTGTAATTTTTTTTTTTCGGAACTTTGATACATAAATGCTTAGGTTCTATACAGATATACATATGTTTATGCTGTGAGTCAAATTGAAATGATAAATGGAAGGCACAATGATGGAACGACTTATAATCTGATTGTTATACAAATGCTCTGTCCTTTGTGGATACGATGTACCTTACGCAAACTTCAGTGAAGGCCATCACACGTTTCTTTCATCAGATATCCCACACTAAACTTCCTATAGATCTATACTACAGAATTACATACGATGATGGTACCTTAGTAATTTGGTTACTCGATTTAATCAATATGGACATTTCGGTGTCCTTCCTTAGATTTAATTACTTTTGTTAGACACCGGGACATAGGAAGATTCTAGGAAACTGTAAGAGGGATTAACTCAAAATATCGAACCCCAATATCCCATTCTATTCTATCCTGCCGAAGAAAGGTTCTATGCCTATATGTTAACGCTCTCACATAGTCATTACGGGACACTGTCTGTCTAATAGGAAAGCTGGCAAAAAAGCTGGTCGTAGTTTTAAAAGAGGCTACGAGCCACTTCAAGGACATAGTCTGCCTCCAACGTGCCATGTGGATATGAAAGAACATTTTCCTCTATGGATGCATATAGTGGCTTTCCTCACTCAAAACTCAAGGTATTCTATGATTGCTGCTACTTTCTCTTTGAGAACATATAAATATATGAATCTTGACTGTACAGAACGGATGTGATCAATCCTAATGGTCAACTCTAATCCTTTTATCAGATAGCTCGCTCAGATCCATGATTTCCCATGGTGTGTTCCTTGGTCATAAGTAATGCCGAACATCTCCAATGTAAGTTATGTAGAGATGTTTTCTCATTAGCATCCTCACAGCTTCTGCAAATGGAGTTGTGAGTGATACTAAGCTTGAGCGCATGATACCCGATTGGCCAGTGGCCTACGATAGTAGCTACACTTCTGGCAATATCTGGTATTGATTTATCAAATAGCTCGTTTAACTGAGGTTCGTTGCAAGGCCTTTCTTTTCTTATATGACACACCAATCAGGCTGTTCTACTTGACGTATATTACCTTTGACAGCATTTTGCTATTTAAATGGTTCCCTGAGTATCTATTTGACAAAAAATAATAATAGTTTTGCTGCACATTAAAATTTACTGTCGTTTAGGCGATATTGATATAAGCAATCAACTTTTGCTTCAAGTAAGCCAAAAACTGTCAAATACTATTGATGGATCAAACTACAGATGACAGCGTTCATTGCTATCTTTTAGTCGACGATTGTCTTAAAAGTTCCCTCATGAGTATCAAGGGCCCTCATCACTATATGTGTCGCAGAATTTGAGAGTCTCATTTTCGACCACTGTTTCTGGACGTGTATCGACAAAAATGCACCGAATGTTGGTTTTAAAGTCATCCATTACCGGAAATAATACCCTCATCGAATGTTTCCTTCAATAATTTGTTGAAAACACAGCACTCTTACATTACTCTCACTACTAGGAACGAACAATTCAAATAATAGGTCTATATTGACTGCAACGTTGTGGCCAACATCATTTTTGAAGAAATACAGACCGATGACCACCAGCCCATAAAACACATCAAGCAGTGATTTGTTTGTAAAGGTAACAGGGTTTGAATAACGACTTCATTTCAAAAACCGGGCAGTTTCGGTTGTTGAAGTAGGCATTCAACCAAAAAAATTGTGATTTAGGATTTCAGGATCTGGTTCGGTGGCGTATGCGTAACCAATTTTTTGATACAATTTTCGGTGAATTTTTTTTTTTTTAATTTTCCCAGATGTAGCGAGACAGAAGATGGACACATATATGTGTTTTATGACTGTTCTTGATTTTTGGAGTTCAGTCCGAAAACTGACAGTGAGTACTCTACTTTCAGGCAATTGTTTGATGCCCTGTCCTGAGGTTGTAATAAAAGTTTTACTCTGTGATGTTTGTCAGATGCTTACGAAAAATAAAACTTTTAGATGTTGTCTGTGATTCGGAACACAAGCCTCCAGCACTGTATTCTGACGCACTAGCCACAACCCCTTTAATCAATACTGATGCGAGTACCTAAGACTAAGCAGTACACTATCTTTTAGTATATCTACTACAACTATTCAACAAAAAGAAAAAAAAAGTCTACATTTCTACGAAAATTTGAATTTAAAGTTCTCCTTTCGTGCGTTCCTTTACGACAGCATTGTGAGTTAGTTGTTTATTTGAGCCATGTCCACCTCTGAGTTTGACATTCTTATTCTAGGGAAAAAGAATTGGAGGAACAACTGGATCCGAAGTATTTGAAGAAAAACGTATTCTAGGTATGAGCTTACATCTACAGATATCTAAAACTTGAAATTTGTTAGTTAATATGTCGCCAGAGATCTTTTTCGTATTCACTGCAAAGGGTGGGTCATCTAGTAGTTTCTTTTTATAGGTTATTTTGACACTGACAGCTGTTTCCCGCTCAAAATCTTGGCAGAAAGTCAGTATCATATCTCTGCGGTACGAAATGAGGCGCTTTATGCTTGAACAACGTTGGGAAATATTGAAACCTTATTTCCAAAACTGTTTTGGCCGAGGCGCATTTTCATCTCGGCGGCTACATTAATAAACAAAATTGACGCATCTAAGGCTCGGAAAACCCGATGCATCCACAGAGAGTGACAATTTGGTGTGGTGGCATCATTGAACTATTTTTCTTCGGAAATGAGGCTGGGAACAACGTTTCGGTCAACGGTGGGCGTTACAGAGCCATTGTCGGTTAAGACTCTTTTTTTTGTACTGAAATTGAAGACATGAATTTGGACGACCTTTGGTTCATAAAGAATGGCGCGCCATGCCGTTGAACTTGAACGACGTTGTGTTCCATAATTAATGGAAATGTTTGCTCTTACTTACTCTTACTCTTTAATTTTGTTCATTTTACTGCATTTTTAAAAAGAAACTTGTATTTGGCCCACCCTGTACATGTGTAGGCGATAACATACCGTCATGCATTGGTTACTTGTTGTCGAGGTTGTGTATGATTCGTACTAGCTTTAAATTTACCAGGTTCTGGAAGCCCTAATCCCCACATGCAACACACATATAAAGCATTAGTATCTCTAACCTATTTTTCAGAGTGAATCACTGTTAAAAAGAAGAAATCAAATCCGAAATTTATTTCAGCAACGTCATAAACATTTCCCAAGCCATACCCATTTCAAATGAACCACAAAAGTCTCTTAAGTTTGGAGAACCACCATATTATCGGTTTCATAATCCGTCACCACAAAGACAAAACGCTACATTAAACATATAAATCAAAAAAAAAAAATAATAAAACCACATGCATTGAAAAAAAGATTGCAAAACACCAAATCAGGCAAATGCAGTACACAGATAGAATACGAACAGGAAAAATAAGAAAGGAAAGTAGAACACACTGATTGAAATAGGTTTTCGAGATTTAACGCAATTAGACAGTCCGTGAAAGCCGCCAGTTTAGTATAGCACTGTTCCAGTGACGCAAGGTTCTCAATTTACCTCCATTGTGGCACGGATTAGTACGGAGCTGTCACAAGTAACACACCACACCATATTAGCACACAGATAGTAACAGAAATTTACACCATTCGAATTGTGGTTTTATTGGGTTGCGAGCCTTGGTTACAAATTACCTCCGCAAGTCTGTTTTTTTTTTTCGATAGATACACGCACACACAGATACAAATGAATTAAGAAATATTTTTTTTTTTATAGGATATGATACAGCAATTGCCAAACAGTTAGTAGTCACACAAATACCACAAGAAATGGTTAGTATAGATATTAGTTAGTAGTAGCAGAGGAGAATTAGAAGATTAGCTTTGCAAACACTCAATCATAGGCATACCTGACTCAATAGCGACTGCCGAACCAAATCACGTTTCTTGATCGGAAATCGTTCCTGTGTGTGTTTGTGTTTTTGTTTTTGATTTTGATTTTGATTTTGATTTTGATTTTGATTTTTGTATTTTTGTTGATTCATGTAGGTAGTATATGTGTGATATTTGATTGGTGATTGATTGTGATGAGAATTATTTTTATTTTTTTTTTTTGTTTTTTATCGAAAAATGTTAAATTTTGTTAAAAATAAGTTTTGTTGTTAAATAAAAAATTAAATATATAAAGAAAAAGGATATCAAAAAAACTATGCTGTAATGCGAAGCTTTCTTAATTGAACTTTTAGCAGTGTGTATGTACATTGGCAGGAGCAAAGTGTACACAAGAAAAGAAGAGCTTCGATGCAATTGAAAAAGCTCCACACCCACAGCACATGCAATTGCATTATTTTTTTTTTCTTCTTCCTGGCACACAGGATAAAGACTCTATCCTATTCATAAAAATCATATTTGATTTTCTACCTGAAACGGGCTGGGCTTGCCGCTTTTGCCGGAATCCTTGTTACCCTTTCCATCCTTGGAATCGGCAGGATCCGTTTTTTTGTTTTGCTTTTGTTTCTTTGGTTTTTTCTCCTTTGGTGGTGATTTCGGTTTGCTGCCTCCATTGCAGCATGTACTCTCTATTTTAAGAAAAAAATGGAAACACATTTAGAAAGCATGAATAAAGAAAGGATAATAAACAATAAGTATTATCCATTCTTGAGACGAGACGCGGACAAGACCGCGGCAACTTTAATCTGAAGTCTAGTGAAGGATAGGATACAAGATAAAATACCAAGCAGAATGGGAGAGCTTTGTACGAGTATACTTCCAACCCATCCGAACTTACCTTGAAGCAGGAAACAGAAGACATACAGCAGGAAGAGTATACTGGCGCCATACAAATAGGTGAAGAATCCTTCATAGTATAGAACTGGTAAACGATGTGTTGTCACATCGCTGATCACATATGCAATGCAAACAACGATTAGTATGATTGCGTACACCAAACTGGTGACGATAAAGAGCGACGTCCTGAAAGAATTCAAACAAAATGCCATTAGACTTGGTGTTACCGTACGCACTTTCAATGTTTTTTTTCTTATGTTGTGTGTTAATAATTTATATCTGAAAATAAGCTCGTGTTTATGTGTGAGTTTGTGTGCGAAGCCGAGATGTACAAAATGTTGTTGGTGGTCCTCAATATCCAATCTGAATAACTAGATTCAATAGAAATTAGCAACTAATACTTGTTTACCTTTACATATCCAAAGTGTCTTAAGCTTGAAGGATTTCGTGAGGGGGTTTTGATGTTTTGTGCAAAATAAATGAAATGCATGGACATGAAGGATAAGAAATATGAACTAATAGCTAACTAAAACTTAAAATTGTTTAATTTTAATCAAAAATGCTGCATCTAAGGTGTTAACATACAAAATATAAGGTTTTGATCAATACTGGATACATTTTTTTTAAAAAAAGGGTATTTAAATATTTTTAGAGCTATTACTCCATGTGGGTATCGTAAGCATAAGAAGGTAAATTTTTTCTTAAAGTCAAATCTAAACATTTTCTAAATGAACCATTTGCACAAAGGTTTTCTTTCTAATTTTTGATTACAAAATCAAAAAATGTGGAGTATTCTGAGTTATTTTTTGTATCAAGAAACTAGAAATAGTTTAGTCCCCAAGTTTGGGAATAATGAAACCATTTAGGAAGTTTTTTTTTGAAATCTACTATGAATGCTAGATGTAACACTCAGCAACAAAGTTATCGGTGGACGTGTCAGAGTTAACCTGTTAAGAGAGTAACATAAAGATTGAACTATATCCTAGCATCTGCTTGATGTAGAGTTCCATTTGTATATATTTTCGCTTTCAAAGTGTCCAACAAATACCCAGAATCGCAGATAAATTGCATGTGGCCTTCAATGCACTCTCAACAATCTGGTCACTACGGTCACTTTGACAAATAAAGAACAAACTAAGTTCTAAAGCAACCCAAAACCATTAGAGTTACAGACAACTAGAATTTTGAATGATTGCGGCAAGAACCTACTTCGTTACCTAGATGCAAGACATGATTTGCTTAATAGTTCCAAAGTAGTCGGTGAAAAACTGGCTTCTAGACTATACGAGACTATACGATAAGACATAAGACACACATAAAACTATACGATCGAGGTTAGTAAAAGTCTGAAAAGTTCAATCTTACTGTCTTCTAATTACAAGACGATGTAACAGATTGGATAACTAGAAGACCAATCCACTTGCTTGAAAAATCTAAAAGTTATACATGTCACATGATTTAGTAGACAAAGAGGTTAAGGAAAGTTCGAACTAAGTAAGGTCAGTTGTTTTCTGCCCCGCTATTACAAACCCACATCCATTTTTCAGATATTTTCAAAATCTTTTGATTTTGATATTTTATTTAAAAAAAATACTACACATCCAAGACCTTTAAGTTGTCATCTCAAAATTTAGAGTAAGCTCTTGCTCCCCTTAAGAGGTTAATGGTTTCCGTCCTTGCAAGATTATGATGTTGGCCTTAGGGAATGGAATAATAGTCGTCTGCCACTGAATGACTTTCACTCAATACAGCCCCCACCTATGGATCTTAAAATAAGCTTGGAATCCGAAAATGTTTTTGGTCAAAAGATTGTTTCGCGTAATTTTCTTCTGCAATATTGTAAGTCAAAATTAAATCTAAGGTAACAAAGGATATAACCTTCATTGAAGCATTAAATTTCCTGATTTTTTAGACGATGATCTATGACCCATCTGATGGGCCTCCTATCGCACATGTTTTCGAGACTATGGAGAATGTACGAAGAATTCTACTGCTTTTCAGCGTGGTTGTACGTCCAGAATAGAAAATATTCACCATCGTTTTTTTCGATTTCTATTAGGGATCTATCCTGGGTCGATGTTTTATCATGGGTCCAACAGTGGATTCCAGATATACTCTTCATTCTTCGCCTTCTTTTAAGTTCTGTCGATTGAACAATTCTATTTTCTTCAACACTAATCCTAAAAATACATCCATTTACCGGCCCACCGCCTCTATTTACCGACTATAACAGCCCCACGAAACCGATTTTCCATTTTCGATTACAGTCGCAGTGCCCTTATCCTTAGAAAAAACCAAAAGTGATACGATACTAACACTCGAATACGCCTTTGGGTCTAGTTAGTGTCACTTACTCCTGAATTGTATACTCTTGGTACATACAGGCCATTTGAACATAATACGATATGGGGATGGTTGGGTTGTGTTGGTTTGTTATCCCCGCTCAGCAGGGACACACTTAGACCTAATGAAGGTCCATCTTGATACCACTTTGGAAAAAATTCGGATTACCAGCATTGGTGACATACATATGTACATGGAAAATGATATAGGACATCCTGTCTAAATCATGCCGAAAAGTTTGAACAAGCGGCGAATCTAGTCTTGCCTAACGAGGTAGCTTTTTTTTCCATCTTAAAACCGATAGGATAGCATCCACAAGATGCATTGTGTCCTCCTTGTCCACGTCTCTACATCTTATAAAGAATTCGTAAAGGGAGGACCAAGTATTTTGGCATGTCTTCCTACCCGATGAAATCCCGAACAATTTTTCTTAGATTAGCCCTGTTGAACTCAATAAATCTACTGGTTTTCCTACAATCCAACTCCGCTCAGATTTATTTAGAAGAGAAACAGGTGCCGAAGTATTTTTACCTAAACTGTTTGCAATTCGAATGACTCCGAGATCCAATTAGAATTTTATCGATTTAATAGGCACTGAAAGTTCCTGCTATCATGAGGGAGGAGTCTGCATGCTTGTTAACTGGCGTGTCCCCTTTGCCATTGACTGTGACCAGGAACCCAGCACAGGATCACGTTGCACCTGACAACGGTGTCACTAGGAGTACCGCGTCTTCGCTTTGCCAACTCAGATCGATTTATAGGAGATTTCAGGACAATTATTGCAACTTTAGAGTTAGAGTGAAACGAAATCCAAGTCAAACGATACGCTGTCTTAGATCCGTCTCTGTTCCGGATTTGCTTATTATAACTCCCAATTCCCAAGCACTGGTCCAGATAGGGGACAACACAGTCCGAGTTACTAGTGATAGTGTTATGACCATTTAGGATTCCTGCGTGGCCCATATTTCTCAAAGCAGTTGCAAGAATTCCTTAAACCGAAATGCTGTTTAAATCGCTTTCAACTTCGCAAAGGTATCCACGAACAGAAGATAGAGCACAGGTCCTAGTGAAGCTGTAGGAGTGGTGGTACGACCACTCGTGATATAGAGGAAGGATAGATTTGAATTTTTTCAAGTACGACAATGTTGCCACCAGACACATAAGGATGAGTCTAAGGACTGCCGTGTATATCTAACGAACGATTTGGGGCTACCACTGTTTGGGTCAAGCGCTATCGGTGCGTTCCTGGCACGGTCTTGAATATTGAATTCCATGGAGTTTTATATAACACTTTATACCTTTGGCTAGACGGCAACCCAGCTAAACATCTACTCTTAAGTATTTTCTCGATCCAATAGTAAAGACAGTTGTCAACCTTCAAGTCGAGAAGTAGAGCGGATATAGCTTCTGTTTTGATATCCTCGAAAGTTCCTTCAATATCAAGGAAGGACACTTTAGTGAAATCTCTGATCTCAAAGATTTTTCTTGCGATACGATACAATGTTAGTGCTGTATAGGTATGAGATCTAAACGAGTATCTAAGCAGCTATTTACGTATGATATCTCGCATTTTATTTAAGAATTCTTTTATGTCGGTCATTATTTTTAGGAATCTATACTTTAACTAAATTTTATCACACTCCTGCCACCAATAAAATACACGCATACCTCTTGACTCACTAGAACTCTTCGCATCAATAAAAAAAAAACCGTCTAATCCGAGCACGATTAACAACATTTCCCAGGCCACATTAAATCAAACGCCAAACACTCCAGAAACAGATGTTACAAGATGTAAGTTTAAAAAAAAAATCAAAAAATATTTAATGCAAGGGATTATATGTAAATAATTACATTTTGTTTACAGCAAAGCACTACTCATTTGAAATATCAAACTTGCCAGCAGACCGGAGAAGTACTACTAAAAACATATTTCGTAAAAATTTTAAAAAAAAATTATTCGTTTATATGTATAATGATAATGAAACCAAATTCTAGTTCCTAGACGCAGCCGGTTCAGAATAAAACTTCATCTAATATTAGCACTATGATCCTACGCATATTTTTTTCGCTTGTAAAATTTGTATTTTTTTTTTATATTTTTATTTTGTAAAACAAAATATATATTTTATATCACGCTCTTGTGGGATTTGCTGTTTACTAACAACCAACAGGCGAACGGATGGTTCAAAAGCGTGCGCTTGACATACATCTCCAAAATGTTCAAAATGTTGGGGCAGAGCATAAATCTGGGCGATTATACATATATTTTTCATTTTTGAAAAAAAAAAAAATAATAAAAGAAAAGTTTCTCATAATAGTTTGTTGGAGGAAAATGTGAAAAACTGTGGGATTTGGAGGGAAATTTTAACGATGACGTGAGGATTTATTTATCTGGGCGTTTTTATAGTGCAAGTGACTTTGATGCTTATTAGCTGTAACCAACTACATGTTTATTAATATATGGTCTGGTTTTGCTAAGAAGTCAAAGGCGATTTTCTACGAAATCGACTTGATTTACGCACAAACATAAAATTTGATTTCAAACTATGGTTTGGGAGACTGAAAACTGAAGGAAAGTAGAGGTCAGTGTGATGGGGCTACATAAAGATACCGAAGAGGAATTCTTTCAATTCATGTGATCATCAACAAATAAATTATTATTTTTGTTCAAAACTGACACCCTTAGAGTAATGGAGAGAAGGATTAGATTTATTGGAAGAACTACATTCCACTTTTCTAATTCTAAATTCTCTCAAAACTAAGCAGCCTTGAATGTGAACAAAATAAAGAAAAAAAGTTCAGGAACTAGGAACTAGTTGTAATTGGTCAAGCAGCTGGATTGGCTGGCGTCATCTTCGTCGACAGTCAAGTAACCATCAAATCATCTTGAATTCACCCTTACGAGATCTAAGGCACTGAAAGACTGCCCAAATAGGTGTTCACTACAACCCCACACTTAGCTGGGAACCATTTCACCAGGTCAATGAATTTATGCGGACAGAAACCCCACAAACATGGAGCCTAGTCCTGACTTGATTTCGGTGTTCAGTGTACACAGGGAGAACAAAAGCTCGGCCTATCGATCCTTTTCGTTTAAAGAATTTTTATCAAACGGTGCCAGAATATTTGAAAATTGATTTTTTTCATATCTAGTAGGTATGTAAGGATATAATGAATTTTATCCCTCGACTTTAATGAAGGACACCAACAGTCACGTGCCATGTATAAACTAACGAACCTTATTTAGTCCTAGTATTGCTACATTTGAGGGTTTATCCCTTTGGAATAAAAAATATCGAATCTGTGGCCTTTCTCAAAATTAATGAAGCCTTTAATGTGCCTTCGTATATAGGTGCGGAAGCTTTAGTCGCTTTAATAGTCTTAATATTGAAAGAAGTCGACAAAGATCAAAATATCACTGACCTCCAAGAAAAAGCCAATCTGCTAGCAAACACTTCTTTACATCACCATTACTGAATCCAGTTCAATATACCTTAAGACAATTAGCGTTCCGAGCCCACTCAGTAGCTAGTCTTTAAAAAGATCTCTACAATACATTTAAGCTGTTTCTCCTTTCATATAGCTCCCGTAACTTGTCTAAATTTAAAACCAAATTCATTCACAAGTCGGAATCTTAGATGATGATCGGTGTTGTACCGATATTTCTACCAAAGTTGTTCCTGCCTGTCCGTCAGTTTAATCGTTATACGAGAAACCCTATTCTCGGTCGCATAGTGAAATTTATAAACTCAGCAATGCTCCTTATACGACTTGATCCTCTCAATATTTCCATTAAATAGTGATTTGGAAAGATTCCCTGTACCCTTTCTTTGACTGGACTAACAACTTTGAAGGATCTTACTTCTAGGTGATGAAGAACTTAAAAAAAAGTCTGTTTACTTTTTTCATCAGTTAGCAGAGGTAGTAGAAGTTAGACCAGTTCAAACTGGTACAATGTAGTACTGGGTTTTATCAGAACCCATAAGTAAAGGTTTTCTTTAGAATCACAAAAGACTTCAGTATTTTCCCACACAATATCAAAAACCACCACCTAGCCTACTTAACAAGATTTTTAAGCCAAGTTTTCATAGGCAATATCTGTCAGTCTAACTACCATATTAGGTATGTATATCACGACATCCATCTAGGAAAACTAAAAATGTAGATTGGATGCTTGTCATGAACCTTTGGAAAAAATTGAAAGCAATATTTTGGTAATGAAAGATCAATTCTAAGATGAAGGGCACTAAAAAGGGGTCTTCAAATAGGTTGATGTTAATCTTAACTAGAGTATTGCCAATGACAATAACTCAAAATCAAAAAAAAAAAAAAATTATCTGGAACAGTAGAACAGACAGGAATACCTTTAACTAAAAAATGGAAATGAAGACTGTCTTCTAGCCAAATAGTTCTAAAAAACAGAAAATATCGAGGCCTATTCTAGGTTAAACAAGCATTGGTTAAATTGTACTTCGTTGAACATAATCAAATTATTCCTTTCATGTCTATTCTTCCTGTAAAAAGTACCGATTTCCACTTTTGAAAAACAAGGATAAGAGCCGTGTACCCATCGATGAAGTCCTTCTCTTATGGACTAGCCTAGATTTTGACCATAGTAGATCAATTCAGTATCTTTCGATATGAATGCAAATTTGAAGCAAGTTCCTCAGTATGAAAAAGTAAACCTGCCTCAATGCAGGGGGAATTAAATCGAATTTATAAGTTTTACCCGATAGAACAACATCATCTAGACACCAACTTCAAATAATCACACTGAAAAAGAACATGTCTTTTATTCTTACCGCGAAAAAATGTCCTTTAAAATTAATTTCCTAACAAAAAGAGTAAACTCTGGGATACGCTTCAAGGCCACATACTTATTTCTAACAAGAAAACCCACGGGCTTTTTAAATTGGGTTAAATTCGTGGTCACATTTAGGCATGCTTACGTACATAATTTAAGAAAATCATTATTAAAATTTACCCAGACCTGAAAGGTACCTACGAAATAAATTAACATAACATTAGCAACACCTGCTTGAGAAAACAATTGGGGATAATGGTGGGGTTAAAGACCGGAATACTTTAGGCCAAATGAAGAGCAAGTATACTCCTTTAAAAAATTCTCAAAAATCGATTCATAAATGCTAAAACATTCATCGTTTTGTGTGACGTGAAGGGAGGACGATATCCTGGTGAAAAACCCAGTAAGAAGAGGAGATATCAAAAAACTGTACAGAACATTCAAAATAAAATAAGCGACACCGACCATCCTGCACTGGATCTGAACCGCATTCTATTGGTATCTAGTGAGAATCTGTTTAGCAGGTGGGACAAACTTTACTATGCTGTTTCTGGCCATTAGAGTGCAGCTATGGGTCCTCTGTTGTCTGACATGCAATCATTCGATCAATTCATTTGGGAAAATCACATCTGCCTTACGGACTGAAAGGACGAAGTTATTGTTAAAATACCCAAAAAAGACAATCTTGAGAATAACAGCTAACGTGACCAACTTAATTCTTAAACGGATAAAAGTTAGAATCGAGTGTTACCCTCAAAGGGCAGCAAACAAGCTTTGTCAGTGATTAAACGTCAACATCTTGCGTATAATTTTCGAGCAATCCACCGAGTTTAAGGCAGCTCATGGTCCTGGATTTCGAGAATTCCTTTGATCGAGTATCTACAGATCTCTTCTCAGGAGAGGGATTCTCCTCAAAATAGCTGCTGTCATAAAGGAGTCCTAGAGTAATGCAAGGGCAACTGTCCGACTCTTTCGAGACAAGAGGATATTCTATCGTCAAACCCTTTTCTACTGGCAGTAGATGACATGGAGCCCATTGGAGGTTAATTCATTTGGACTACACAGATCATGATTCCTCTCAAATACTATCAACTATCAACTATCGTTGTGGCTCAAGGGGTTCTAGGTTCAATCCCTAGACAACACCTAAAATTTCCTTCAGAGCCACCCCTGTAACGAGCGCCTGACAAACATCCGAGAGTACAACTGTCATGAGAAAGCTTCTTAAATAACAATTTGCCCTTCAGTTATTCGTGGAAAGAATATAACACTCCTACCCCGATTGGTTGTGAGCACCTAGGCCCTGGGTCCCATCGACCTGTTGGGCCAAACATTTAGTTATTTGAATGAAGAGTCGACCGACTTAAGTATTAACGACAAGAAGACCACAGACCATTCCAAACACTGGCATTTCTATGAAGCAGACATCAATTGAGGGTTGTCCAACAGTTTAACTACCTAGAAAGGTATGCACCATCTAAAGCGGACCTAGCTACTGCCTTTGGTACCCTGTCTCCAGTTTGAACATCCAATCAAATCTCTTTGCGTACCAAATTGAGACTCTTCGAATCTAACATTGAGTCCGTGCTGTTGTATGCCTGTGAAACCTAGAAAGTCTCGGCAAAACATCACGAAAAAGTGACAGACTATTGGTAATCGCTATCTGCGCTACATTCTGCAGATTAGTTAGCCACAAATTACGTATGTATATGTATTTTTAACCAGGAATTGTGGCATAAAACGAGTCCTTTGATACTCAGGCAATCAAATGATAACATCCCAAGGCAGTTCTTCGAATGGAATCCTCAGGGTTCACATCGCATTGGAAAACCAAATGGGACGTGAAACAGTGTTAGTAGAAGCAGCGAAGCGGTGAGAAACCTGGCAGAAATATCAATCTATAGTCTAAATTCACGGTTAAGGATTTAACTAGATGTCATCTTCTATAAATACTCATAGCAACCGATTTCCAAAATTGATGTCAACTTGAGTCAGATTAGTCCTACCATGTATCTACACGAAATATCTGGAAAAGTAAATTCGTGACATAAGATAGCATGCTTAGGTTTGGGGGTAAACCATGCCACACAAGGATATATGTATCCCCATATTCGTATGGACATCATGCCTAGTATAAAACGTGTCTGTCAGATTCAGAAAACATCCTTAAAGTAGATTGATTCTCAAGAGGCCCCATTTTGGAAACTCAAGGAAAAGAAAATGTTTTTTATTAAGTTTTTTACTAATTCCCATTTTTTACGCACCTAATTAGTCCACCACACTCATGTTTCATTTGTTTTACAGCCCAAGGTTTCAAAAAAAAAAAATTCATAAAACCAAAAAATGATTTAATTTCTCTTGATATTCAGATTCAGAGGACTGGGTAGTGTTCGCCCACGTACGTGGATATGCATGTACAGCTGCGAGTTACCCCATTTAAGCAACTTATTTGAATAGAAAAGTCTACACGAGAGTTTTTTCCACTCTCCATGTATGTATCTCTGAATGTTTTATGCGAGGTCAAGGAGAGAAACATTAGGACTTTCATACACATTTGCAAATATTTGCTAACATCTTTGGGGGGAGATTTCAAGTTAAATGTTTCAGCGAAATGGTATTCGAATTTTAAAACATAATCTGGGTAAATATCTTATGTATTGTTGTTTACTACATTCTCAGGGTTTCATTGTACTTTAAGGAATTAAGGACAACGTTCGTGAATTAGGAGAAGAATGTGTAGAAGTATCAACGACTTACAGGATTTGAATGTCTGAACGGGCAAATCCTGTGTTTCGTTTTGTTTGGTTACATGTATGATGTGTAAGGACTCAAGTAGGGCAGTTGACCTTTGGGAAGGAGTGTTGTTGATGTTTTGACGTACAGGTTCATGAAGTGCACAGCCTCACAAAATATTCTCTTACAACAGAGTTGGAGGCCAACTACAGACTAATGGCTTTTTGGGGTAACAGTTTGAAAAAAAAAAAACCTTTGATGTATCGCCTGGTACTGGAAATAGCCACTTTCCGATGCCAATCCGACTTAATTTAGATAAAATGTAAATAAATACAAAAATTTGATAAAAAAAAAGGATTTTTTTTGTTTTGAGAACTTTTGCCTTGCATGTGTTCAATATTTGTTACAAAATAAAAAATGTTTTCACGACTTGGTCGGAAAATGCCTTACAAGCCAATATTATGCAAAATCTTTCAAAACTGTGAGCAACTGCTTGCACAGGTCGATGATATTTTTGGAAGCACACACGGTAAGTCATGATGTTGTGTAGTCCTTTGGTGAGTATTGAGATGGAAGCGGCTAAGATCAATATATACTCGAATGCTGTTGACATAAAGAACACACAAAAGGACGCGTCGGACAAATAGGCTATATCAGAGTTAGTGATAAATACTAATTTTTGGTACAAATGGTCTATAGGATCCAGTCATGACAGTCATACTCTCGGATATTTGCCAGACTCTCAAGGTGGGGTAGAGGACTCGAACCTTGAACCTCGAACTCCTTGCTCCGTAGTCCAACACAATTACCATTTGACTCACGGTACCCTCCATTTTGTCCATCTATTCTTCATTAGTATAGACAATGACATCAGTTCTAGACAATGAATAATTTTTGGCCAACGATGCGTTTTTAGTTTGAGAAAGCAATTGAGTAGCAAAACTCTCTCTTGAACTTTTAAAGTAAAACTTAACAAGATTCTGATCATACTAGCCTTGTTTTTAGAAGCAAAGACACACATTAAGTCCTTTAAAATAAAAATCCTCGTCTTCGTCTGCATAGATGGTAAGTAGAGACGATACAACAAGGAGCTGCACTAGCTAAGTATATGAAGGGTTTTCAATAAGAACATAACAATTTTAGATTTAAATAAAGCACGACAAAAACGATATATCGGACTGAAATGCATTCCAAATATAGTACACATAACGAATTTAAGTACAGAATGCGATACTGTACATTTGATCACCGCTAGGAGGTTTTGGACAAATCGATTCTTTGATGTCACTTTTCCATCACTCTTCCACACATATCGGGCGAAACGTTTTCAATTACGCGCTCAATATTGCTTCTGAGGATTGCTGGCACATATCAACGACTACACATAACTCCAAAAAAATCATTCGACAGGGCCATTCCTGGAGATTGGTCAATTTCCGAGCTTGCCCTTCAATTATTTGAAACAGCTCTGTGGCATGTGGAACTACCTTGTTGGAACCACATATTGTTGATGTTAATTCCATCCAATTTTGGCCAAAAATTATTTTCTAAAATGCAACCATTTTTATCGACGAAAAATTTTGATCCAATTGCATCTCCGCAATGAAATCAAATTTTTGTGGACACAATGGAGTCTCTTGGAACAAAAAGTTTGCTTTTTGGCCAACAATAAGTTTCATCGAGATATGATTTTTTGATTAAATGGCTGATTTTCTTCAAATTTTTGCAGAGCCCAAACGGAGAAGTTTCAGTCCTTCAATTATTCAGTCTTCTCATCTTGTAAAGGTGTAGGCCAAGATTTTTGCCCAAAATTTGGTACAATGTGGACTGAGGTATGCCCTATCCCTGTGAACACCGTGATTGAAGCGACTGATTTGGCTCATTTTGAACTGAAACACTTACGGCTATGATATTTTCGGTACCTTGACCGATACGTTGTGTCAGAAGTAGAGGAACTGTCAATAGTGAATATGTTGACTCGAATTTGTTCACTCTGGTACACACAGCCTGTCTGGTGGGACGAATACTATGACCGAGTATTGGAGTAAGCGCTTTTAAACTTGCTATCATTCGGTAGTTATTTGTTCTTAAACTTCATCATGATAAAAATGTAAATCTTGTTTAATATTTTGACATTGACAAATCATAAAAATAATTTAGATGCACATTTATATTAAATTCCAAAAATGTTATGTCCTTACTGAAAAACTTTTACATTTCGAAGTACTGTCTGTCTATCTATCTGTCAATTCGTAATTCAATAAATTTGTTGAAACTGTGTGTACGTAAGTACAATATTATCTCAGGCAAATTGTCCTGTTTGAGTTTCAGCAGTCCATTAAGGAACTTTATTGAAAGGGCTTAGAGAAATAACAAAGTTCATTCCCGGTCCAAGTAGCATTTCGAAAAAACAATACTACCTTCTCCTTCAATAGTATATACATATGTACATATGTAAGCACGTATATGTATATGCACGTGTGAGTAGAAAGTATCTTAATCAGGTATTAGCTCTCTGTAAAGGACACAAAATAAAATTTTGTAACTTGGGGGATTTATAAACGAACAGTGAATGAGAGGATGTAATGCACTAGCACTAACACTAACACTAAAATGTCTACTTTTTATGTGTAAAAATCTACCAATAAGAATACATATATGTACGTGTTTGTTTTTTTTTTTTTTTTATTGAATTTACCATAACTCATTCGGATAGTACATTGGGTGCTTCTTGTGACTTCCACGGTTTTCATACGGAAGGCAACTTCGATTCATACCTGGATTCGTTCCACTGTTTCTAATCGTATAACAATATGAACTGGAAAAATCATTAATTAAGTTTTCTCTAATTCTATCCAAACTTATAGAACTATCAACAATTAACAAAAAAAAAAAAAAAACAGGAAAAAAGATACATTTAACATAACGATAAAACGAACAGAGGTATGTATATAGATAAATATTTAACTGATTAAGCAGCATCTAAACGAGGAACAGGAACAACTATGTATATGTATATTGAAATGATTCAAACAAATGTTTTGAAAATAGTTTATCTATTCGCTAAGGGATTTCTACCACAGAACCAGAAATGTAGGTGTGAAATAGTAGTGTGTAATGACAGTAACAGAAATTTCCTACATAAAGTTAGACACTAAACACATATCCATAGAAAGTTTGCCATTCAGATTGAATTTAAAAAAATAGAAAACATTCAAAAATTTGCACTAAATTTTCAGATACACATTGAAAATAGAAAAAAGATGAAAAAAAAAAGTAATCTCTGCTTGGTAGTTGTTTTCGAAACGAAGAATGGATGGATAGATTTCAGCAGGCATCCCTAAACTGACCTAATTTTTATTATCCATAGTATGCAAAGGAGTTGGGCTATATCCACTAACTTCACCACACCAACACTAGTGTCGTGCCAACCCACCCAACCCTTTTGGGTTGCTGCAATCATTTGCAAGTGATTTTCCCGCCAACTGCACCGAGTAGAGAATATGTAAAGCGAAATGGAAATGTAGGTAGATAGGCTGCCACACTCCAGGGATATACATACATACATATATAGGACTATACTATGGTTTTTTTTTTTTAATTTTTTTTTTTTGTGATACAGAGGCAAATGAACTCTTCGGGAACGCCATTTAAAGTTTGGTTTCAGTACGCATGACAGATCACACAGAAAGCAGAAAGTTGAAGTACTATATCTACTGCAGGCAGACTATGATACCACAGAACCGGGTGTACTAGCTGACCTGTAGGGTTAATGTAAAAAAAAAATGCTCCAACTACAAGCAATTAGATGGAGCAGAATATTGTTGTGCAGTGCGGTGAATTTTTTATATATATTTTTTTTTTTTAAATTAGCATAGGTATTCATGTGATGCACCAGGAAGTTATCTTTTAAGCAATCTCCATGAGAGAGACTAATTTGGTTTATTGTGGTGTAAAGCGTTTGCCAGGACTTCATACTTCATTTTGGTTAACTTACATGTATACAAGGCAAGCTCATAGTACCTAAGAGCCTCTTCATGTAAAAATTAGACCTCATGGAGTAAATTAAATGAACAACTTGCTTAGCTCTTGACATACATACGTTTGGATGATCAAAGTCATGAATTTCAGAATTTGTATTCCAAGACGATGGGTTTTTCAGATTACATACTTGTTTTCAAAAAAGAAAACCCTCTGTGCTGCTTAGTAGAATTTATCAAATATAATCCTTTAAGGATTTACCTTAGCCAAAATAAGGTGCCATCAAGGGCTAAATTTTACGATAGATGTTCTGACTGTTTTCCACCGGCCCTAAGGCAACTATTCTGTAGTTTACACGGCCAACAGTTTATATATGAAATAAGCGAGCGTTCGAGGTATTGCCATCCTTATCCTGACATATCCCCGCGAACAGATACATTGATTTCTAACTAATATGAAACCACGAGTCTTGTTCTCTATTACTCCTCCTTCCGTCTTGTAGACGGTAAATGGAATAAAGTCCATAGCTACAGCCTTTAAATTAGTAACCAGAGATTCAAGTATTTGAGTTCTGATTCAAGGTCTTATAATTTGGTCTACAGATAAGGATACAGTCCTTCAAAGGATAATGAGTTATTGATGGATTTCATTCCATATCACTCTCTATGCCAGTAGATATGCAGGATGCGATAAGTATCGCTCACGGGATCGGAACTCGGAAAGTATTGAAATTACAAACGTTATCTGGAACACCGCTCAATAAATTTCGAAATGAGCGTTGCGAACTTTAGAACAAATTTAAGTCAAAAACCAGCTTAACCTCATGTTACAGTGGCGAACGGGTATAGATTTCATTTTGCACTTGTACAGGCCTAGCTATACATAAGTCGGATGGGGCTACTTTTGGATTTTTAGAAAGAATTTGAAAACTTTGTGAAGTATCAAGATGGAAGGATATACCCACATCACATGAACTTCTGCACCACTTTGCTGGTTTAATCACCTTGTCTGTGAGAGTCGCTCAAAGCAAAGTACTGCTGTCAGATGGCTCTTCAAGGTAAAGTAAATGGAGGACCAAAGCGTAGCAGAGTGGAGCATCAGTGTAATCTTCTGAGTTTCAGTTTGCATGTGTAAGTTATGTAAAGAACCGACTTTAGATTGGAAAACTTTATTACCAAAACAAAAAACAAGTTAGATGAGACCTAAGTTCCAAGAAGTGCTGACAAAAAAATGAGATAGATTCGAACAACGTAGTTGGAGTGTTCATATTTCACAGTGACAACTTGGTTCCCAGTCAAATTTGTTTTTAATAAGTTGGTTATGGTGCATTGACCTATTGTTACATTGCTATCAGATTAGAAATTTACTTTAAGTGATTTTGATTTCTACTTTTTCATTCATGCCATGAAAGACTGAACCGGGCTAACTGGAGAGGCTAGTTGGTTGAGGCCCAGGTTCACTCCGAACTGTAGCGTCACCTGAGTAAGTAAGTAAGATGGCATGCCTATGCGACTTTAATTGGAATTGGACCCTCTTTGGACGGCAAAAGGCTTTGACCAGACTTAAAAAAAAAAAAAATAAAGTGGTGCATGACAGGTCGTACTTGCAATCTACTTACACATAGGGCGTGATCAAATGATCGTGGAATTCTGGAATTATTAAGATTTCACAATAAATCTGTGTTTTCTTAATACGTGCTGAAAAAGTGTTTCAATGGTATTGAGATGATTTATTGAAAACTATCAATTTAGCTTCAAATATTTTTTTCGGGTTTCCGGTATGGGATTTACATGGAGCGAAAAACTCGTCTCACTAAATATTCAATTATCAGCAAAATTCTAAGCCGGTTTTGACCAAATTTCACATAAACACTCCAAACCAATACTGGAGATTGAAATTCCATCAATATGGTGGTCCTGTCCAAAGAATACAGACGTACATTGTGTTCGATGTATTTTCGAAAAAGTTCAATTTGTCAAATGTCGTTAGGGGAAAAATTTACTTTTTTTGGAAATGAGTTTATAATACCTTTCACTAATTTGAAAGGATGCTCTTCCGAATCTGACATCTTTTTTGATTTATTAGACAAACTACACTTCCTTTGTTCTAAGAGATCAATCACAGAAAAATAGACAATTTCAATCCGAATGTGGGTTGAGGCCAATACATGTAACTACCAGGGGTTGGTAGAAGGTGATGAAACAAATATGTCCTATCCATTTTTTAAGGAGTATATATGAGACGGAATCTTTAAAACTCACATTCTCTTTATATTAAGTGTGTTTGTACTTTGGCTAAAGTGTATGGGACCCACTCGAGCCGAAAGAGTTTAAAGTATCGTTGTACATAATCCTGTTCTTGCCATAGATTCAAACTTACTCGAATACAAAATTATACCAAAATCATTAGACTTGCTATCAGAAAAACCCATTTTAACTAAAAAATAGTTTCAAGTTTCGCTAGAATTGGGGAAGCAAATTTGGCTAACTTTTAAGATTGCAGTCGAGCATATAAACGAACAGACAGAATTGGCAGAAACTTGTCCATCATAGTAATAAAAAGTTTGATTAAGATGTAGGATCTGGTGCAACAGTTTTATTTTACCTTTTTTTGAGCCTTTTCTCAGACAGAACAGAATAACAAACACAGGCATTTCTAGATTTTATCGACAATCGAGAACCAAAGAAAGACCATTTAGATAAAAGTCAATCTAACTTTGTTAGCGTTCGGGGTCAAAAAAAAATGATCCCCTTCTTGTTCTTGTATCCAAATCTTATAAAATAAACAACAGGACAAAGTACTCGATCAGGTATTTTTGGGAAAATGCTTCCAACGTTTGTAAATATTATGTAAAAATTATGTTTAAAATGATCGACCTACTGCCTCTGTTATTCGTCAAATTCCGAAAGGATTGACCTCTTTTTCATACTACAATATCCTGAAGACATCAAAATCCAAGATGTGAAGAGAATAAGGCTTCCTTGAGAGCTAGTTTTGCAGAATATCTATATTTTCATAATGACCTTACACTTTTCCGAGGAAGTGTTGCATATATGAAGCCTTTGCACATCATACCGCTTATATTGAAAAACCCTCTTAGATATCCATATACACACACATGTTTGAAGATATGTCAGATATTATTCTATTGATAGAAAGATTAAGTGTCCTCAATTTTTGCATTATTTCTTACTATTTCGACTTAATTTTTCTGTTAATGGAGATAGCGCCCAAAAACTCCTCAAAAACTGCAACCGACTATGGCTCACTTTGTACATTCGTGAAACCAAAATTTTGATCTTTTTTGATACAACATATGGACATCTGGACTTCAAGTTCGCGCTTGATACTCGGCGTTAACTTTTGTGAATTTGTGGGACTATAAGATTGAAACTATACTTTTGGTTGAAGGTGTACTTTATTGACATTTTGGTACAATAAAAATTAGAAGTAAATTTCAACACAATTATGAGCCCATTTTTCTACAAAGTGTCAAATATATTCGTTGAATGATCGGATATGTACTTACATGCGCATAGGGTGCACTTTGTAAGAATACTAAGCCAATAAACAAACATGAATTTTTAGGTCGACCAACTGTAGTGTGATCAGAATTTCGAACTATCGTCAAATTTCTGGCCGATTGTCAAATCTATTCAATAGCGTCGAAAGGATATCTAATGGAACACACAAACATACGAGTATAGCTACTTAAAAGACACCTGACGTGATTTATTTATCACAGTCGGTGGTTAATAGTCTGTAAACATAAAAGTTGTTTGTTGAGAATAATTACCAGAGTCGTAAAAGTTGCCTTTAATGGGAACATAAAAAACCAATCTTTCCGTAAGGATAACTGCGATAGTATGAAGCTGAGAATGAGGGGACTGAAAACAATAAACGATGTCAAGTAGTTTTCAAGAATTCGAGAGGTTCCATGTAAAGAGATGACTGAACTATGTTTGTGAATAGAAATATTCATACATAATGTATGTGATCATCAAGACTTTCTCTGTACAGAAGTACATGTAACATTTCGCACTGTAAACAAATTAATTTTTGTATGTGTGTATAGTATTAACCTTTGCAATGGCTGTGGCATAACATTCTTAAGTTCCATCTCCTTGTTGGCAGCATTATTCTTCTCAGCACTATCATTGCTACCAGTTGTATGAGAACGGGATACGGGCAATGTAGCCATATTATCTCCACCCTCTACATCGACTGTGGATACTTTAACTTCACCACCGCCCATTCTTCGTTCGTTATTCGTTAAATGTACCAGCTCGAAAAAGTATCTATGCCTCGATACACAAATTTCACTAAATTTTACTTTTTATTTTTAATTTTATTTTTTATGTAATAATTTTTTTTTTTTCGTTTCAAATATCCTTCCGAGTTCAAAAGATCACATTTTATTTCGCATCATTCTATGACACTTAATATCACTCAACACAACAATTTATTTATTAATTTTTTTTTTTTTCGTTTTCTAGTGCTTGTAGTATAAATGGACGAAGAAGTTCATAAAATAAAAATTCGTTGTACACTTTTAACGTACACAGGACAACAAGATACACACATAATAAATAATTCAAGGGAAAAATATTACATTTCTTCCAAGTTTGTAAGCAATTATATCGCACAGGACTCTTGTAAGCAGGTATCCATTCCCGTACTATCTGTGTTATCTCTCAGTACCACCAGGAGAGGAGCAAAATGAAAGCTCTTTCTGCGCGTTCAAGGACGTTTATGGAGGCACCTAACCACCACCAAGCTTTGATTTTTTATGTATAATAGAGATATTTGCACACAAAAAAAGGAAAAAAACGAAGAGGAAAACATACAAAAGAATTGTGTGTTATTCTCAAGAAGATTCCCTCCACAATCCACAGAATTATTTTGTGTATACGTCTTGGACTTAACCAGGTTTTAACAGGCGGGGTTCGAAAAAAAATATATCAAACTTTTTTTTTTCTGCGGTTTTTAAGAATCCAAATTATATGAGAATAAGTGGAGATTTAAAAAAAAAAACGGGGTGGGGTCAAACTCAAATGATTCTTTTGTAAAAGAAAAAAGAGGAACAAGAAGAAAAAAAAAAAACACGAGAAGTTCCCGGGCGACCTAGTGACCTCCGCTTGTAAGGTGGTGGAGAGGTACACATACGCATATGTGCCACAGGAAAGGACCAAATTATAACACTTTTCGACGTATCCCTAATTCGTTTTCTGGTATTCCTTGCTGGAGAGTATGGTGAAGTACCACATCAGTAGATACAGGATGTGTGCTTTTCATCCAGAAAAAAAAAAAAAAAAACTGAATATTATCCACAGATAGAGGTAAAGGATTAACGATGCTCAAGCCATTTGTGCGATGATAATTGCAAATTTGAATAAATATTTCAATATATTCAGGATTTTCTTTCACAAAATTAAAATTTATATATTTTTTTCTTTGAATGTAAAAATAAAGAAAAATGAGAAACAATTCACGTCTTCTAACCGTCCAAGGATCACAAACTCGATACCCTATCCAGCTACTACTGAGCAGGGGAGAGTTTAGCCAAGAATCCAATAGCTACAGAAAGGGATGCTGTCTTAGTGTCCTGATTCCTGCTGCTGCGCTTTGTACAAATGTGGAACGAATTCACACAACAAAAGCGAATACGAATAAGAAGGAGACGACAAGGACAACCACTGTTATCGATGTGAATGCATTTTGTTGCAGGGGGAATACAAAATTTTATCCTAGAGCAGGATAGTTGTAGAGTTTAATTTTCGGATTTGACTTTTCACTTTTGAGGGGCTGCTGCACGAAGCACGAAACACGAAAACACGTTAGGGGTGCAATAGTTTCGATGAGGGTGTAAATTTGCCAACCCATTGCCAGGGTTGGAAATGAATGAACGTGGTAAGGATGTGTATTGTATTGAATAAGTTTTTTTTTTCTTTTTTTTTCGTAGGATGGGTGTTGATACTATATAGTGCTAATTGTCCAAGGAGGATGGGGTGGTTTGATTTAGTTGATTGTACGCTATTCTCTTTGGTGACAAAAGCCGTATTGATTGTTCTAGTGTAATTCGTTGTCGAAGTTGATGAGTTTTGTAGGTCAGACATCGTAGGTTGTACATACTTAGTAAATGCATTCGCTGACCATAAAATGTTGGCCACTATTAAGGTTTTCATTTTTAATTGAGTCGTGGGAATAAAATCGGAAGTCAAAGGTAGCATGTCGCTGTAAAAGTTGGTCAATAAGGGGAGGCAGACAAATTGGGAGCTGTTTCCGAGATATACGAAGACTATATACCCATTTACTTTACGAAAACTAGAATGGGAATAGCAGTTCTACTCACACTGAAAGGAAATAAACAGATAGAAATATAATTTTTGGAACAGCAAAGGACAAGATCGTGACAGTAGGCGTCCAAATACTGTCCAAAAAAATGAGTACGAAGATTTTCACAAACTAATCAGAAGCAGATATGTACGTAACTTTGTAAACTAGATAGGTACTAGAGTGCACTGTTAATCAAAAAATTGTGATAGGCGTGAAAGAGAAGTCTCTGAACGGACTGACAAATCCCAGAGAAGAAGACTAGTAAAGCGAGTGCTTTACAACTCCATTTAGGGTCGAGTTTTGGTCTGGGGTTGGAGTATAGATATAGACCAAGGCTTAGTGTTAGTTTTAATGTGTTTTTGAATAGATTTAGGCTTCAAACTAGGCTTAACAATACTGTCGACTGTTTGTTTCTTCACACTTTACCAATTCTAAGGGTGTTGTCGATTGGGCTCTAAAATAACCGATCATATCTAGACTGCAGACTAAACTTGAAGGTGTAAGGCTTAATGAAAAGTTTAAGGAAAAAGTTTGGTACCCATGATGCGTGATTTAGTATCTGATGAAGAAACTCGAAAGGTTGCTTCGGGCTAACTTTTCGAGTCTTTTTTTCCATTCGAAAATGTTCCAAACGGTTCCAAGCCGTTCTTATGCGTGACTGACAGAACTTGAAGTGGCTGATATGAAAGATTGAAAAGGCGCTGGATAAGGGGACTATTCAAGGTTCAGCAATTAACATTTGTTTAGGATACACTCATGTCCCTAGCACATTGATTAACCCCAGTCCTAGAAATTGGGGTTTCTATGAACTACTAAACCGTCCAGTAGATTTGATGAAGTTCAAGATGCCATTGATTGATCTGCTATACGAAAGTGCTGGGTGACACAAATAAATTAGATACTAGAGTGAATATTTTGCTCAAATAACCCAATAAATCAAAGGGCTCAGATGAACTGGAAGGAGGTGTCCTTGACATTTTAATCAAGAGTTCAGGAGGAATTCCTGATTCTTCAAGTATATAGTTGCAACTAATTAAACACAGTTAAATTATGTCCTGAGACAACACCTACAAGCGTCTGATAAATTTTTGTATTAAGAGTGCTCACTCTGCAGTACTTAACTTATAGTCATGTTGACTGTGGGGTTAGGACTTACCATGTTGCCATAGTCATGTAAAGTATCAGTGGATACTGTTGAAATGGTGCTCCAAGTGATGGATAAGAACTTCTTTATATGAAACAATTCAGTTCCCTCTTTCATATATTGTACCAGACGCTTGAAGAGACTAAGGTAGTCTCGGTTAAACGAAGACCCTACTATGTAAACCTTAAGGGCTATTAATGGTGCTTAAGTAACTGAGAAGATACGAATCAGATCAATATAATAAAATGGAATGGAACTTTGGTCCTAGATCCAGACTGTGTTAGTTGTGTTGGTAAGATGGTTTTCTGCTTCCCCCTGTAATGGTGAAAGATGGTTGATTGTCTGTTTGTACTCTCAACAGTTCTAAAGCTCTGGAGCTAACAGACATTTGCTGTTACGTACATAAGCTCACCATGTCGCACCCTAGAGTCTGACTGTACAAACGTGACAGTTCAGGCTGTCAATCTTTCGCAAGCTGAGCTATTTATAAAAGGAAGGATTATGACTCACTGAGCCTGTATTCAAGGACAGCACATAGAATGATCCTATATAGGAAAAAGTTCTTTTGCCGATACATGTCAAGTAAAAGATATCCAAAGTATTCTCAGATGTCTGTGATGATGCAGCAGGTTGATGTAACAGACCCTCTACCTCCATACGGTTATGATAAGAACATGTGGTGGATGGATATGTGACTATCTGCTACACTAGTCCTCAGAGAATGAGCTGTCTCGGCATTAAAGTAGAATTTTCTCGGACTCAGAACTAGTATCGAGTACATTCTGAGCTTGAATCTAATTTTTACGAATGGTTCCCAAACCAGTCAATGGTCCGGTGTTGATGCCATCGTGAAAGTGAGAAACTCTCGATTTTACTATGCGTTAGGTTAGTATACCAAGATTTTCCAAATAGAAACCTATGCTTACCTAATGGCAGTTGGTCGGATTATCTGCGTTTGCAACGATAGCCAATCTACGTTTAAAGACTTACACAAACCTATAATTATTTCGAAAATGTACGAATTTTCTAAATATGCCTTTCAGATGTGGTAGCAGAACTTCGGTACTGATGTAGGGCTACAAACATGTCCAATCTTAGGAAAATCCAATTAAAATGGGTATTTCTCCATGGTAGTACCTACAACGGATCAGTCCATTTGAGTTCCTCATTGGAATGTTTCAAAACAAAAAGAATAAATCTGTGAAGGTCCATAGCTTAATATTTCAATAATATTTAAAATAGTTTCTGTACTCAGTAGTCATATGCAACAACCAACCAACCAGAAATTACAATGCTATCAATTACATCGGTATCGGGCAGCTTACTACCCATATTCTCGTCCTTGGACCTTTAAAAATGTTGTATCTACAAATGTGTATGAAGGAGTTGAACCCAGAATCAAGGCTTAAAAAATAGGAAGAAGAATATCGGTTCCTCATGCAACCGTTTTTAAACAAATTTCCTTCTTAGTAAAATTTGTATTAAATTTCAATATTTGGTCATTCCATTCACAGCAACACAAAATGGCAGGAGCACATCCCAAAAAAAAAAATCCTTTTAAATTCCTTGACGGCGAATTGCGATTCCTTTTTACTTGCTTTTGAAGGATAAACACTCAAGTACCACTGTCTGTATGTAAACATTCATATTCTACCACAGATTCTCAGTAAAACAAACACAAGTGGTGAATATAAATATTATGATTATATACTTGTGAAATGCATGCGCATACACAACCACTTTCAGTCCTTACCCGAAACAAGGGTGTATGTTTACGATTCCTCTGTTGATATCCTTTGGATTGTTTTAATGGCTAAATGCACCACGATGAAAAAAATCAAAAAAAAAAAAACAAATCCATCTCACTCTCAATCGACAATTTTTAACCCGGCTTTTACTTGGGGGATAAATCAAGTTTACATATATACAGAAGTTAGTTAGAGACTGAGGCCGCTTGCCCATTCCTAAGTTGTCTGAGGCAATGTGGTTTGTTTTTTATGCCTCGAAGCTCGACGGGAATTAGCCGGAGTTGTTTAGGTTGCACAATTTGACGGAAATCAACGACGACAACCACCCTCACTGAACAAAAAACAAAAAAAACAAAGAAAAGGTATGAACCCAATGACGTACTTGAAATCCTGAAATTCAGGATCAGCAGTGTACGCAATAACTTTAATCCAACGACGTAGTTAGATCCTTTGTTCTATTACAGACGTGTGTTCATTATGTACGTATTTCTCTTCTTTTTTTTTTTTTTTGTTGTGTTGAGTGATAATTTTGTCACGCATTACCTTTTCATCCCCTTTGGCCATCACAATCACCACCACCAACACTACTACCACCATCAGTAGCAGCACCACTGAGCTATGTCTGGTTTTATTGAATTTATGCAGAACGCAATTTTCCCCTCGTTTCAGTGAATCTTAGTCTGTCCTTTGTGAAATCGATAAAATAATGCACTTAGGGGTGCACACGTAAATGTAGCGTGGAAAATAGAATCTACACTGATTGTGGGTGGGTTGTGAAAAGTATCTATCGTAAGTACTGACGTCTGGAATGAAGGTTATATAATGGTTTCGGTACTCGTACGAGCACAAGAGACGTACATAACTTTTGTAATGCAATTGAAACATTTTTTTTTTTAAAAAAAACTTTCTGCTAAATACTGTCAAATGAGTAGTAGTAGTGCACCAGTTCAAATGCCGGTCGCTGACACATTAATCTTTTACTTTGTCCTACAGGATGCACACCACTAAACCACGTATGCATGCAGCAGGCAGTTCGTCTATTTATTGGTATAAAGGATTTGCCACCAAAAGGACATGTATGTATGTCGGCATGTGTATGAAGTCTGCAGAATTAATAACCCAGTAGGGCCTACTGAGAGATAAATCCACCACCTATCCTTTGCAATTGCAGTGACATGCAATGACGTTTGGTATTCACTGCGCTACGACATGTTAGCACTCTTTTTTTTTTTTTCTTTATTTCTGCAACGAATGCATTCACCTCGCTTTGTGCTTGAATCCTTAATATCTTCATAGCTATCTATGTGTGTATATATGCACATTTATGTATGAATATGTGTGTGTGGATGTGTGTTTGCAAAAAGGATATTATGGAAACAATTGCACTTTAACCTCGAACTGGGCCACCATGAAGATGTTGTGGTAATTTTATTTAATCCTCTTGCTTCAGGAAATACGTTAAGTGATACTATTTGAGGAAATTAAATCTGAAAGGACAAGCTTGTAGCACGTTGTCCAATTTAGTGACAGAACATTTCCTATAGAATTCTATTCAAAGCAAATGGTGTGAGCTTAAGTTGGACTTCCGTTGAACTAGGTATACAGAAAGATGTAGGAGTACCTTTGTACTCTTTTGCGAAGAGTGTACTTAACCAAATTGGTTTCGACTTACGACTTGGTGTCAACACATACTGATTCCAAATTCATAATAAGTTCCAGACTGCGCATTGTTAGTAAAAATGACCAGCCAACCATATGAGTATGAATAGCATTCTCCAAAATCTCGAAGATACTACAAAACGACTTTATCCTGAATCAACTCGATTTATAGAACAAGAGAGTCCATAGAGCTCATTCGTTAGCTTAGTCTCTGGATTCGGACAAGGTGTACAGCTCGGTTCCCCAAACCCTAACAATAGCAGCAAGGTTCTGTTATTTCAAACGTAGAAGTAAGGACGGATATTGCCAAATGCCATTTCTCAATCACTCAACTCAACTTGAGGAATTCTTCCAGCAGAGGTTTTTGCTATACTTAAGGCCGCGGAACTCCTATTCCGCATAGGTACTCAAAAACCGCTAAAGGCACCAGCAAACCCAAGAACCAAATCATAATTGATAATGGAATTCAAGACCAACTAAAACGCAAGGAAACTTCTTAACATCTTGGTAACTTCCTCCCAGGTCAACGGGATAAGAATGCCCAATCACTGGGATATACCAGCGGAAGAAAACACATATACCCCTACGGTGGCAACAATAGGATTAGCCTTAAAGGTTGTTCAAACTACACCTCGTTTGCTCCATGAAAATATGTCGAAAGCACTGTAATCCTGCAAAGATACTAAATCCTCGATCGAACGCCCTTGCCATCGTCAGTCAAAGTCAGGCAAACACAGATTGGTAATAGTGACATCAATCACTTGCCTAGGATGCGAGAAAGAGGAAGAACGCCTCGAGGAATACCTCTGGGACTGACTTGTGTTAAGGGCGCTAAGATACAAACACGTGGGAAGGCAGATTCTACCCCGGATAGGAAAATATTCCAATTCGTTAGGAACACAGGTCGTTAGAAATACAAGACTACCCTTCAATTACAGCTCTTCTCTTATCTTTCTCGTCCACACCGTTTCTTTAAAGAGAAATACTATCCAACCAACCAAACTTCAACTCCTACTACTACTTCTGAAGATCGTGTTCCATCTGATCCCTTAGAAATATAGATGTTACCGTAACGAGGACCCTTGTCCCTCCTTCCCATGAGAAAAATAACATTGTCACTTTGGAGGACAGTTTATTTCACATGTAATAGTATTTTCTCCGAAAACTTAAATCTAAGCAGCCGCTTGCGCTTTCTACTTTTCCACAGAGTTTTCTAGACGGAAATCCTGATGAACTATGAAACTTTGTTTTGTTTGTTGTCATGATCTTACCTGACAGTCAAAGATACGAGTAAACTTAGTCCCCAGGATCATACTCCACTGCCTCAGAGACTGCTTTAAACACTCGAAGAAAAGGCGGAGCTGTTCAGCTATGCTTGTGGGTAATTGTTGGCTAAAGACTTTGGATGCTGCTGCTTCCTTCATGTAAATGAAGTCCACCGCCCTGATATTGTTTGACACATATTCCTTTACCTCATATACACTCGTTCGCCTCCCAAACAATTTCCATTCGAAATGGGTATGTTGCTATGGAGGGACTTAATTCAGACAGAATATCTACCAGAAGAGCTAAGTACACAGAGAAGACCCTTACAGATTTATTCAAGAGATTCAAAAACTCACAGATCCCGTCGAGGTCATATTTAAGAATATTAGGTATATTTTTAACATAACTACAAAAGTGAATTATTATTTTCAAAAAAAAAAAATAGTAACCTGTCTTCACAGTTCTCCGAACTCTCTGAAGGAAATTAATTACAAATTTTGTGTTGAGATCTATGTCCCTATATTCTCGAAAAATACATAAAAAGATAGTACATACGCATTCCCTTTCGATACAATCATATAAATATCAATATTTTTTAGAAATGGGTTTGTCAGCCCTAAAGACATCTTTTAGAGTATCTTTCTCCAGCTAAACCGCACATTTATGTACTATTGACCAAGAAATTAGAAAAACTAAAGATAAAAAATATAAAAGCAAAGAACCACAAGGTTTTGCATTACAAACAAAAAAAAATTCATCACAATCGTTGTAAGAGTACGTATAATATATATTTTTTTTTAATTTTAAGAAGCATATGCAGTGCGGAACTCTATATAAGTATCTATTGCAGTGGTAGGCATTTGGAGGATAAACGTGCCGCTTAATATATATATTTTTTTTTTGCAAAGTGTTGCTTCCTTAGAAAAATATGTGCAAAACCAACTAAAACGCTAAAAACCCCTATGGAGCCTATTTGGAAACAATATCAAAGCATGTATGCACTTAAAATTAGGGGAACGTAGTAGAAGCAAGGAAGCTTGCTAACCAAAATTTTAACAAAAAAAAAACAAAAAAAACAAAGGATAACAATTAGTTCACATAAAATTGCATTTATTTTATGTTTCTAACTAAACAGGAAAATGCAGAATATAACGGAATATAATTAAAAAAAATTAATTTTTTTGTAAAAAAATAATTTACGTATCCAACCTTTTTGGTGGTGGTGATACTATTACTGTCTCCAGTTCACTGCTGGAATGGATTTTTGAAATAAACTATTAGTAATCTCATTTGATAATAATAATTAAACTAAGGTATTTTTTTACTAAATTTTTGGGAGTTTCTTTAATAGTAAAACAAAAATAATAATAAAATTAGCTTAGCGTGGTAAATTCATAAATACTTGTGCTATCACAAGATCACAAAATGGGAAGCGATAAAATAACAATAAATTCAAAACTTAAAAAATACATAAAAGCTTTACCTAAAAAACTTAAACAAAATAAATAAATAAATTCACAAACAATGAAATCATAGCTGTACGATGTAGAAATGAGAAATGGAATATTTTAAGGATTCATCTAGTATGTACTATACATGTAAGGTATACGTTGTATAGTTTGCCTGTATAAAATGCGGATACATGCAAAAGTTCTGTGAAGTACTCACTTGGCGTTTTTAGGTCGTCTCGCATCAATTGGAAAATCTTCATCGAAATCCAAATTGAAATCCTCTCCGAGATCTCGCGGCACTAGAGGGGTTCTTTGATGTGCTGGACTTGTGTGATATCCATCGGCGTGGAGCTGTTCGAGATAGTTTTTGTTATGATTGTTTTAGTTTTAATATTCTCTTTTAAATATTTTGCTGCAAATTTAGATACATTTTTTTTTTTGTTGTATTTACTTTTTAATAATTTTGAAGTGCTTTCAAGAAATTGGAATTGAAGGCATGCTATACTGTACATAGTAAGTACTATTCGTGCAAACGTAAGTAAGAGAGGTGCAATACTAGTAATACAAGAACATTTAGCTACACAGTAGGAGAGTAATTAATTTGAAAGAATTTACAATGACATACCGACTAGGAATTGAAATGATCTACAGACAATCTTCGAGAATTTCGCGTGAGAGATATGTTTTCAAAATAAACTTACATAGATGACTCTATTTCTATTGCTTCAAGTAGACGTTTCAAAATTGGAAACTGGTAGTGTTCCAATAATAAACAATGGGCATGTTGATATGTCATTCGTTTTTATAGGCATATTCTTGGACTGCCTTCAGTTCTCTCAGCGAATGTTCTTTTAGCCCTTCAATCACGAAGTGGTAATTTGAGATTCGGAAATAGGAAAAAGTCGTCATAGGTTGCCATATCTGGAGAATATAGTGCTTGCTTGCTATATATATATAAAAAGTCATTCAGAAGGATGGATTTGGGAGATGATAATTTAGCTAAGCACAAGACATCCCCTAAAATGTGAGGAACTGAATGGATAGTGCTTTTGGTGTCTATAAACTAGTCAACAGATCAGGCTCCAACTCAGCGTCATAATAAATGACAGGTGTACCAACATAGGAAACTGTTTTTAAGAAACTCAGTCCAGTTCATATTTTGACTGTTTATGCTTAGAATTGGTAGGTGGTTCTAAATCACTTATATTTTGATTCGAAAAGCTTCTGATATAAAACAAGAAAGTCCCTTTTAAATTCCTGAAGATGCGTTATCGAAAAGCGCAGATGAAAAAGCTGTTGATAGTATGACAGTGCAGCTCAAACCTCGCTAAGAACCGTCAAATCCAGCATAGCAAAACGTCCTTTGCAATATAAATAAAAGGGTAATCCAAAAACTGTGTCGAACTGCTAGAACTCCCACGAAAGTGAAATTTTGAAAGAATTTTCTTACGAAGCTGTACGTTAATATAGTACCGACGAGGCGGACTCCTTTGCTACCACAATTTTTTATTGAACGAAGTGGATAATATACCCCAACTACTTAGCCATCCTGGTATTAGGAAAGTTCGACCATGTTATCAGCGAAAGACTCGGCCATGTGATTGGGTCAAGGGGAGGAGTCTGGAAGTTACCCCAGCAAAAGCAAAGTCTTGGTTTTTCAGAAGGAGTAGGAGTTTTACCCATGAGTAAATGAAATTGTTTTCTAAATACAAATTGGTCCTTCAGACTAAAGGATGATTGTAGCATGATTGATGATTCAAATAAAAATCACAACAAAAAAAAGAAGTCAAAGAGGAATCAAAGCATTTCAGTCAGCATCATTAAGTTCCAAACTCGATCAAATATGCATTAAAAGACTAATAAGGTGATCCTTTGTTGAGTACCGGGCGAAGTGGATATTCCAATTTTCCTATAAAAAGGCTTCTCTCTTCAAAGACGGTCAGTTTGAGGCTATAAGTTGAGTGGAGATGCAACAAATTTTTAGCTCTAAAATCCTTGAGGAAAGGTAAAGAGCTCTTTGTTCGACAAGCAGGAATGGACTTCATTTTTCGGTCATTGGTTAAGGCTCATAGGTATTCGAATCTAACCATGTTAACTTGTCAAAGGCAGAAAAAAACGAAAAAGGGGACTCTCTCAAGAGTCTCTGCAGTATGTCATCTGCTGGACCTTTCAGTGTTGCTTCAGAGCACGACAGTCAACATCTTTTCATTGATAGGCCGCATATGACACTACTAATAAGAAAGACCTATACAAAGTCTTGTCTAGTTTCGTGATTCCTGCCAAACTTGTTCGCTTGTGTAGGATGACAATGGAGAACGCTCACTGCTCCATCAAGATCGGTAATAATCTCACCGAGACCTTTGAAGTCAAAGAAGATTTAGACAAGCTTTGGCAATGTCAAGTGACTTCTTTCACATCGCACTTAAAAGTCTTATGAAAAACTCACGAGCCAACTTTGGAAGCACAATTTGTCCAACGCCAATGATATTGATATTCGCTACTATTGAACGAAAATTGCACAATTTGAGCTAAATTGTCAGTTTCTGTGTATCCAAAGCACGAAGAGAGTAGCTGCTGCCTCAGATTGCGTGAGAAATATAGGAAATTTTTTATCCGAAAATTGTATGAGAAATTGGTTACGTATACGCCACCAAACCAGATACCAGGTTTGGCGGTAAACGAGGATTGAGAAATGGGACTCAATAGTAGATCCCCATCGCGAACAACTAAGGAGACATTGTATAAGACTTTGATTATCCCTGTTCTGCGTGAAATTTTTAGTCCACTTTGCATTGATGGACTTTGCAGGAGGAGATTCAACAACGAAGTATCAGACATTTGAGATGGGTAGGACATGTAGAGCGAATGATCTTTGAAGTTTTCAAATCCCAACCCGGAGGTGCATACAACGCAATAGAGGAAAACCTCACCTTAGCTGGCATGTCTTGAGTTGTGCAACTCCAAGGAATTAGCTAGGACCAAAGGAACCTAGTTGGAAACCAGGTGCATCCCAAACTGAAACCCTAAGTAAGTAAGTAAGGTATACAAGTACTACGGTCTTCAACTACTTAAGACTATTTGATTATTATTTTTCTTAACATAATATTTATATTTAGGCATTATATACACACTAACAATGTTAGAATTATTTACATGCAAAAGCTAAGGTATACACTTGTACATATGTAGTCAAGAACGAAACATTTATGGTGTCTGTTGTAATGTGATGTCTGTTACAAGGGACTGTTAGATTTCAACCAAAAAAAAACTGTTTTTTAACATCAAATTCAATTCCAATTTTTTGAAAACATTAAACACAAACATTTACTTAAATGGGGATATTTTAAAATTTGTTTTTTATGAAAATTGTGTTCAAAAATTATAATAAAGTACTTAATGTGACATGTTTTGTTTTTTTGAGGGGGCAACCATACTCGTGCAAGGACCACATCCGTATATAACAAGAAAATCCGATTTATTTGCTTGGGATATATTCACATATAATAAAAAAAACTTTACATTAAAATAAGTAAAAATAGTTAAAAAATTGTATTTAAAAAAAAAAAGAGGAATAAATGTAAAATAAGAAGAAGGTGAATTTCCCTTGAACGAGTTACATTGCGCCCATACCTTGACCACTGTCCCGACCTGATTTGATTCTGCCGACTGTCGATTGTCAAGTAAATTTGCACGTTCCATTGATTCCAGAGCTACTGATTCACGCTGTTCACAGAGAAGACGTTCACGCATTTCATGTATATATGGACAGCGCTGCATTCCTTTTTTATTAACAATTTGTATATATTATCGTCGTCACTACTTAAGATATGTCGAAAAGTTACGTTAAGGTATTTTATTTTATTTTATTTTTTATGATTAAAAAATGAAAAATTATTGTTTGATGTGTATATGGTTTAAAAATCCATTAGTAAGTCTAGAGTATGAAAAATTGGTCCGTAGGTGTTAACTGAAAAGAGAAGAAAAGAATTCATTTTTAGAGATGGTATAAACAGAGGTTTAAATGGCTTAAAAGTAAAGGAAATTTCTTGCTAGATAACATACCATTTTGAGAGCCAAAATGTTGGAACAGATCTACATACATATGTACGATTTTTGAACTTATAGGCAAATCAGATCGAAGGTGTGCTGTCGACAATAGCATTAGTAAATGAATTTTCAATAAGGACATAACAATTCTGTGTTTTAGCATGAACCCAATCTTACATTTGTTTAAGGATTTGTTAAAACCGGAATATCAGAAAAAATTCATATTTTTATTTTATTGAAATTCATAATCGAGCTACATACAGAAATTATTAAAGATTTCTACCAAATTTCAGAGTCAGTGGTCGCCACTATTCCAATGACAAAGTACTGAAAATATCGCAGCTGTAAGTGTTTCAATCCAAAATCAGCAAACCAGTCGATTCGACGTCATTTTATGAAATTGGGAATCTTTCAGTTCACATTGTGGTGTAAAGATCTTGGCCAACACCCTTAAGTCAAAATTACTTATGAAGAACTGAAGTCTCTTGATCACCTGAAGCACCCAAACTTTTCCGGTTGAGCTCTGCAAAAGCTTGAATGAAATCCTGGGTTTCATCGAAAAATAATGAAAATTTTTGGTTGAATGGCTTGGTCCATAAGCAAAATACGGGTTAATGGAGAGGAACAACATCGGATGTGGTCAAAGACTCCATTGCATTCACAAAAAATCACCATTTGGTGCGGATATTTTATTGTCTATGAAAATGACAGACATGTTATGGCCAAGCTGGCTATCGTGCCATGTCCGAGGTTTATTTTTGACTAGAATTGGATGAGCTTGATACCAGTGATATGTGGTTCCAACAAGTTGATGCCACATGCCACATAGCTGGTCAAATTGAAGGGGAAGTTCGGTAATCGTGTAATCTCGAGAAATGGTCGGGACGAATACCCACTTTTGGAATTCTTTTTATGGAGTCACGTTAAGTCCTTGATATATGCTGGCAATCTTACAACTTTATTGGGCCTGGGTAATAATATTGAACACGAAATTCACAACTTTCCGGCCGATATTTTTGGAAGAATGGTGAAGAAATAATTTTACAGAATCAATCGCTGCAAATGTGCTCGCGGTACTCACACGAACGAGATCGATTTCCATACTTAATTCTTACATACGTGCTATACTTGGAATAAATTACAGTCGGATATCTGAATTATTCTGTGTTTTATTTAAGTACGAAATTGTTATGTCTTAATTGAAAAACCTTTTAGGTATGAGTAGACTAAGTGCGAGCGGTTTTATTCGAAGGCAATTCTGGGATCATTAGTCCAAGATATTTGAATCATTTCTGTACCATTCTACCAAAATGCTAAATATTCCCTGAACTTTAATGAGAGCAACCAGCTTGTTTCAAGCAGGAATGCGTGCACATTGTACTGCAAACTCTGCTAAAATGCCAAAGGGCGGACTATCTTCATTAATTCCGTCGCATCTATTCATAGCTTTCATGAATTCATTATCCAGCAAAATCCATATGTACGCTTTTCTTTATTTGTTTTAAACCAAAACATTGTTCTGGTTTATTTATTTTGCGAACGTCGATTGCGTGAAATATTTTTGGAACTTCCACGCGAGTCTAAGATATGCGTGATGTCCGATGTTGATTCCAGATCTAGGTCAGACAATTTGCAATTACATTTGGTTTCCTCGTTTTTCTCATTCGAATAAGTTTGTTTTTTTCTTCCACTGGCTGAACACAATAATGTTTGCAAGGATCTACACATCCGTCTTACATCATAGCATAGTGATGCTTGTGAGTCACATAGTGCTCTCACGTCAAGGTTAAGGAACCTAGTTCTACAAGGTTTCTAAGTTCTAAACGATGTAATCTTCAAGGAGACACAAATAAAGAGTACATGTCAAAGTGGGCTCTTTCATGTTGCAACACATGTTTAGAAGAAAATTGCAAAACGATTTAGTATCGTAGATTGAAACTTTTTCTTCTACTTGTCAGAGATGTAGATACACACATAAATATGTAGAAGAAGGAAACCCAATTGGCCCTTGAATCTGAAACAAGTGGCGCTTATAATGATGTGCTGAGAATTTAGTACAAAAAAGAAAGTATCTATCAGAACTGTTCACTTTGTTTTTTTGAATCGATGCCAAGAATCCCGCACATCAGAGTGTGATAGTAGGGAGAGGGGGAAGATATCTTTGACGTTGTACAGTCGTTCCTCGTAAGGAGCAACAACCTTAAAGTATCTATCACTTAGAATCTCTGGCCCGATAATTGCCCAGATGGTTCAATCGCCATGGACTTAGGCTAGAAGTGAATTGAATGGATTGCTTTTGGATGGAATTTTCAATTAATTACGTTATGATGAATTTAAGTGGCTTGATTTGTTATATGCACTGGGGTGGCGAAAAGAATTTACATTTTGTTTGATGAATGAGTATGATGTGTTCAAGTTTGAGAGGAAGATGACAAATTTGACTCCAAATCTTATCTTAGAAGACTAAATCAACAGAGAAGGATAAATCTTTACCTTTTCTCATCTATCAGTCTGTCAGAGTTTACAGATATTTGGATTGATAGCTAATGTGGGACTGAGATAGTTCTGATTCATAATAACTCTTCGGTTCAATACTTATAGAAGGAAACAATAAGAAGGGAGTCTTCTTTAGTTCTTCTATAAGTTTCCAAGCTATTGCCAAAGAATCCACTTAGCCATCAATGGCAAGATTTCCAAAAGCCAAAACATAATTTTCGTCATACACATCCGTACATTTAGTAAAGGGTTTTTCAATAAGGACATAACAATTTTGTATTTAAACAAAACACAAAAAATCCCATAAGGCTGGTGGCCAGTTCTCAAGATTGCGGAATTACCGAACTTCCCTTTTCATAGATCACTTGTGTGACCAGCTGGGTCTCAACCAACAACCCTCTCTAGTTAGTTTCGCTAACCTCCTTTTGCACACTTCAAGTTGGTTGACTGGTACCCATTCGCTCTACATGTCCTAGCCATCTTAGGCGACTGATGCATACTTTTCGATATCGGTGTTGAATTTCCTCCTTTAAAGTCCGTCAATGGTTTGAACGGAGTCGTTAAAAGAATTTTGCGTTCAAAATAATCAAAGATATCTTCATCTGACTTTGTTAATGTCCATGCTTCTATGCCATAAAGGGGGGCTTGAAAGATGAGAGTCTTATATAGAGTCTGGTTGGTTGAATTCTTAGGGCAAAGAAACACCGATTGACAAGTGTAATTCTTCGTTTAATCTCTGAAGTAATGTTGCTATAAAAGTTTATAGCGGAGCTGAAATAGACGAAGGGCCTAACTACCTCAAAGTAATAGCCTGTGTCTGTGATGTTGTGTGCATCTTCTTGTTCACAGCTAAACCTATTTTGACCGCTTCTGCTGTAATACTTGCAAACGCACCTGTGATAGCTCGAACCACATATCACTAGTGTCACGTCCACCTAGTTCTGATCAAAAATTTAGTTCTTAAGTTGATTTTACCTTGTAAGGGTGTAGCCAAGATCTTATGCAAAATTCGGAATGATGTAGACTGGGAGATTTCTAATACCTGTGAACGGCGGGATGGAATCGACTCATTTGACTCATTTTAGGGACACTCAGGGTCCTCAGGTATATATTTGGTACTTTGTCTGGAAAGGAGCCTACTGAGTTTCCAATTTGTTATTTGAGAGGCTTCATGACAGTTATACTCTCAGATGCTTGTCAGACTCTCGCAAGAGGTAAGGACGTGAAAAAAAAACGTTTAGGTGTTTTTGGACGGGATTCGAGCACTTTACGGAGCTACACTCTAACCACTTGAGACACGGCGTCCACAGAAATTCGATAGTATTTTTGAAAAATTTCTAAGTGCTCTTCGTGCGTAAACTTCACTATAATGAAAATATAAACCTTGGCTGACCTTTTGACATTGACAGATTACAAAAGAAATTTAATGATGCGTTTGTACAGACTTACACAATTGTTATGTCCCTATTGAAAACTTCTTAACAAATAACCTCGTCAAAGCTGCTTAGGGTTAATTTTACAATTTTTATTCCGAAATTATCCCTTTAAGCTCTCCAAAATGACTAACAACTGCGCTTTCGATGTCACTCCTAAAACAGCAGAGGCAATCCTCTTCGCCACAAAATACAGAATCCCATCCAAACAGGGTACTAGTCTACTTACTTACTTACTTAGGTGGCGCTACAGTCCGGGGTGGACCTGGGCCTCAACCAACAAGCCTCTCCAATTAGCGCGGTCTTTGGCTAACTGCCTCCAGTTGCGCACTCCAAGTTGGTTGAGGTTCTCTTCCACTTGTGCACGCCACCTAAGGCGAGGTCTTCCTCTACTGCGTTGTCCCTCCGGGATGGATTCGAATAATCTCCGGGCCGGATCGTTGATGTCCATCCGCTCTATATGTCCTAGCCATCTTAGACGGCTTATGCGTACTTTTCGATGTCGCTGTACAGCTCGTAGGGTTCGCTGTTAAATCACCTTCTCCATAGCCCGTCAACGCAAACGGGACCGAAAATCATCCGAAGGAGTTTGCGTTCGAAACGACGTTAACGTCCATGCTTCTGCGCCATAGAGCAGGACTGTGATGGTGAGGGTCTTATATAGAGTTTCCTTGGTGCTTCTTGACAACGCCTTACTACTCAATTGCCTTCTTAGGCCATCTTCGTTTGATCTCTGAGGTGATATTGTTGTCAGAGTTTATAGCGGAGCCGAGGTATACAAAGTCCTTAACTACCTCAAAGTTATAACTGTCTATTGTGACGTTCTGTCCAATTCGTCGGTGTTGACAGCATATACTTGGTTTTGCCCTTGGTACTAGTCTGACACTTTGAAATAAGACCAAACGATAGGATCTACCAGATGTTCGGTTTATTTTAGATCAGAAACTATTCTAGGAAAGGAAAGCCAATATCCTGGAACGTCTAAAGAAAGCCATATGTCGTGTCAGACTGAAAAGGTCGCTCATTACGAATACAAACAATATTAAGTGTCATTGGGGGCACTGCGCCATTGCCAAGCATTCAAATGATATCTATGAACAAGTTGGGCGTCGTCGGTTTGACGATACTATACATATATTCATTCCATATGTTGACAACCAACAGAACAATGACGTCTATCCCACATTACATTGGATTTCCTTCCGTCATACTGTTTGCCTATTTCCAAACATATTAAACAGTCCATATGGCTGGAGCTTCCTCTCGTCTTCTCGAAAGGAAACAATAACTTTTCACATCCAATGAGGCACAAAATCTCCTTAGTGGCATAAATATTCCCAAAATAAAACTGTCAACATCACTTGGAAAGTATCCTTCGGTCGTAAATTTACACAACTATCGTCTTGCTAATTGAAAATTACAGGATAACAAACAAAATTCTAATTCATCGGCATACCACATAATCATCATTACTCCTCGCACAGACACTGTGTCACATGATACAAATACACAAAATCATCTCCCATATACATACTACCTTGTAAGTATTTTTGGATATTCAACACCCACCAGCTACATACATATGTATGTATGCCTGTCTGTTCACCCAAAAATTCCCTGAAGCAACATTACATTGTTGTATGCTTTCAAGTTCTATTTCTGTTCGGCTACATGCTTCCGTTGTTATAAAGCGGAAACATCTTTTACTTCAAATTAGATTTTGCCGATCAATAATGCCTCCTTATGCCGCTTTTGTGTGTACCTATCCTCACTTGTGTGTGTTTATGTTTGTTATGTCGTCAAATGCGTTGACATCGTGTATTATTTTTGGTTAACCTTCATGCTTCGTTCCAGTGACGCAACAAGTTAGTTACATCAAAAAAAAAAAAAAAAAAAAATTTACTCCAGACAAAGTGTTCCAAAATGTTGGCATTTTGGATGTGGTTTTCTGGTACATAGAAACAAAATTAAATTTGTTAAATTTTTTTTAATGTTTTTTACCACCCTGTTGGAAAAATAAACAAATTTGTTTATCCCAATGAAGTAGGCAAGCCATCGGCTATTTGTGCAAGTCAGCACGTTAAGCACGTAGTCTAATTCGCCTAAAGCCGGGAAGGGAACAGAGGAACTGCCAAATATTAGAACCAACAGGTGTTGAGAGTGAAATTGAATTTGTAATAAACAAAGAACAAAAGTTGTTTGTGTCTGTTAAAACGTTTCTCAAACTATCTGAAATTTAATTTAATTTAGAAAAAAATGTCTTAACTGTGTGGAAGACGGTGCCAGATGCTGTGAAACCTTCGAGTAGAGATTGATTTTTAATTGAGAACACTGTCAATCATAAAGAATCTGTAAATTTCATAAGAGATGCTTTTGAAAGGAAACAAACGCACAGATGGTATATTCGTCCTTGAGCCAGCATCTATCCATTTTTAAAGGCGAATGTATATGGTTTTCTGAAAAATTATGTATATGATACGTCCAGGAGCTCTTCTCCACAAAAAATATGAGACCAGTGCGTGAGAATACAGTACCTGACCATATTCGTAGACTCAAAGAAAAAATTCAAATTCTTTACGAAAAAAGTAAATTTCCTGAAAGAGAAAAACCAATTTTTATACATGACCTAGCACGATGTCAAAAAGCCAAAAGTATAAACTTTTTGAGGGAAAAAAATCTTGGTTTTAGTATGACCGAATTATGCACTCGGCATGAGTCCTCTAAAGAACGTTTCATAGCTCCTAAAGCGGACCATGGCCAAAAGTACTATCACCACTAAGAGGGAGTTGATGAAAAAAAACATATTTGAATGAAATCCTAATACGCACCTCCAGGACACCATTCAAACACGTGAGACCATGCCTCGGAGCTTTAAAAATTATTCGCAAAAATTTTCTATATTTCTCAGACTCAGCGAGCCTTCATCTTACAGACACAGAGTTTCTGGATTGAGTTGAGCTAAGAGAGAGTATGGTCTGGATGTCAGTATTTGGGTCGGTGGCGTATGTGTAACCCATTTTTTTAAACATTTTTCGGTGCAAAATTTTGTATTTTTCTCAGACTCAGTGAGGTTACATCTAAGCTCGTTTGTGCCTACGATGTACAGACACAGAGTTTCTGGGTTGAGTTGAGCTAGGAGAGAGTATGGTCAAGATGTCAGTATTTGGGTTGGTGGCGTATGTGCAACTTTTGTTTTCAGACATTTTTCGGTGCAAACATTTTCTATATTTCTCAGACTCAGCGAGGTTACAGCTTAGCTCGTTTGTGCTTACAATGCACAGAAGCAGAATTTCTCAGTCACGATAGGGTGTGGTCAGGATGTCAGTATTTGCGTCGGTGGCGTATGTGTAACCTATTTTTTCATACATTTTTCGGTTCAAAAATTTTCTATTTTTCTCAGACTCAGTGAGGTTGCATCTTAGTTTTTTTGTGCCTACGATGCACAGAAGCAGAATATTTGGCTTGAATTGAGCCATGAGAGGGTGTGGTCAGTATGTCAGTATCTCTATCGATGGGGTCTGGGTGACACATTTTTTCATTCATGCTTCAGTGCGAAAATTTTCTGTTTTTCTTCGACTCAGCGAGGTTCCATCTAAGCTCGTTTGTGCCTACGATGTACAGAAACAGAGTTCCTGGTTTGAATTGAGCCACGTGTAACCATGTGTAACCTATTTTTTCAAACAGTTTTAGGTGCAAAAATTTTCTATTTTTCTCAGACTCAGCGAGGTTGCATCTTAGCTCTTTAGAAGATCCAGAGTCTTTCTATCTACTTTAGATACAGGTAAAGCTACTACCTTTGGTCTTAAATGTAACCATATCGAATCCAAATCGTTCTCACGGAATTATTTCAAAGATTTCTGAGAATCATCAGCTACATTATAAAATATCCATCGAAATTTAAACTGAACTCAGAAAGGTGTGGACACAAAGATTGCTACTGTCAAACTACAGTCCAATGTAGTTCACGAAAAAAAAAATTCTGAAATATGTACGTCGATAAGCCATGGAACAATATACTTCTCAAAATCTTGGAATACTCTATCTGAGTATTCGAATTCGTTAGTGATTTCGGCACAATATGAAACACAATACGCTCACCTTGAAGAGTCTGGAATAGTTTGTAATAGAAGATGTAGCGGAATACCTAGTATTACTCGTTCTGACGAGAATGTCGGCCTTCTGTAGATGTCGTCAATGAGCCATCAACGACTGGTGGCCGATGTAAAAACGAATTTTTATTGCCGCAAATTGATGAATAGGAACTGCTGGTTTCAACACGACAGTATAGGTTAGGTATGTGGGTAGGCGACTAGATCACGTCGCCACACTCAGGTCAATACAGACCCATTGTGATACCCAAAGGGGAAAAAGTCCTTTGCCTATTGGTAAACCCTCGCATTAATTCACATCTTGTGGATCACCAAACCATCCTGTTGATTTGATGAACCTAAAAATTTCATTTATTGGTCTGTTTGCTAATTTTTCAAGGTCACAGAAAAATTTGAAGCTAAGGTGGATAAGCCCAGGGCAGTGACAGAGAAAGTGGGTTGTATCCTCATTAGCTTCCTCGTCTCCACATCCCCGACATAGATCTTTATCCGTGAGTCTTAACTTTCTCATGTGGTACCGAAGAGAGTTATGCCACCCAATAATTCCTATAAGGTCAGGAAGGGACTTCCTATTCTTCAGCATAATCCGGTCGGTCCTACTCTTGACAAAGCAAGGCCATAGGCTTCTAGTGATCACACAGGTGTCCAGGGAGGTCCATCTACTATTAGCCTCACTTCTGGTCAAGATCCATGCCTTTTGCTTCAATGTGCAAGGCGGGATGAACACCGAGGTGTCTACCTGTTGCAATGTAAATTCAGAGCCTCTTCTTGCCAGTTCGTCTGCCTTCTCATTACCTGGAATAACTTCGTGTCCAGGGACCCAGCAGAGTGCAACCTTGTGCTGTGTTTCAAGAACCCTGAGTTCTTTCACACGATAGGGTAACTGCGCACACAGCTCACAAACACCAATGGACGTTTTGAAATATCCGCTTCCGAGTCACCTTATGTTGCGTTTCAAACTGATTTTGAGGCCACAGGCCTATGAGAACAAAAACAAGTACAAGAGTGCAACTACCTATCGATCGATGTTGTTTCTCTCTGTTGCAAACTATGTATCAAACTTAATATACCCTCAAGATAGGGTATAACGATGATCGGTATGGGGTATGTACCGGTTGAGGTCATCATCTAAATACTATCAAATTACCTCATATCGATTATGCAATAGCTACGCTTTGACTGCGTCCGATCTTTGACCCCTTCACGTAGAGAACATCACTTTACGGACATCTACTACGTACTATCCATCTTCGCCATGTCGTATGTCGTTGTAATTTATTTCAAAGTGATTCCAAACAAATGAAAATAACAAACTTAATTAATAGCATCATGCAATAACAAAAAAAAAATAAATAAACCCATGATCACACACAGACTAGCCACACCATCTATGTTTACTCGTTTCGCTCATTTGTCCCATAAAAAGCCAGTCGTCCGACATGTGAGATCACTCTGTCCACACTCCATCAGATTTCAACACAAAATACCCATTAATTCAACTCGGAAGTGTACACAAGCGATGACGACAAATTTCAATTCGAACGCAATCCATCATTAGATCTTAAACAATTTATTTTGTCACTTCAAATCAACTTCAATCGATATTCGTATTCGCGCTCAATTCGTGACGATCAACTCTGGCTCCAACCGGCTGTTGGATCAACGTACTGTGCACGTTTGTGGAGACACAATGATTTGGACATCTCAGGGCAGGGATTGGAAACTACCAAATATGCGAATCCACAGCGGGACTACACTGCTCGATAGGTAAGCTGCCATAGGTAAGAACCCATAATGGGTTTGCTGAAACGACATAATAATGGTTATATCGTTCGCAATGCGCGCTACCAACGAGGTCATCGCAGTCAGTCAGCCGCGAATTTATAGCGCTCTATAGGTACTTATGCACGCATCCATTAACATTGTTCATTGCCTTAGTCTCTCCGTTTATGGATTTTATTTTATTTTTATTTAGATAACCCTTTGACAGAGTGGGCCTACTCGTACCTATATGGAGAGGTTTTGTTCTTTTGTTGTTTTTTTTTTTTTTAACGCGCCTCTCATTAGGTGTTGGACTGGTCGACATAAAACTTTCACAGTAGCTTCATAAAAAGGAAACTTCATAAAAATTCTGGCTGTTAATGCCATGGAAATCTTTACTCTGGATTTGGGTTCTATTGACAGTTATGGGTGGTTTGAGTTTATTTGAATTTGTTTTATTTGTTGTGCGGTTGACCGCAGCTACTGGTCATTCGGTGGGAGTTCTACTCAGAGCAGTCACGTAAATAGTCACCGGATGGAGTAATTCTGTTAACACCATTCAAATAAAGTAAACATAAACATGTGACAGAATTCCCTTTGAAATTGAAATTAGCCAGCAGTCTCTGACAGCCTTTATCTTCAAGCTTCACAAAGTGACCAGAATTAGAGGTCTATGTTGGCTCTGTATGTCGAACTACTAAACGGGAATTCGAGTAAAACTAAAATATTTTGACTATAACCCCTCCCGGCAATAAATTTCTGACGTTCGTCTGACATTCGCACTTTGAACATCGAGTTCATGAAAGAAATAGACCGATTTGTAAGCAAAAAACAGCACCTAGCTCTGCGTTAAATGCACCCTAAAGTCTACACTCCGACACATAAGGTTTATGGATGCCTTGCGACCGGAGTCACTCTTCACTTAGGTCAACAGGATTGGGCCCACGGTGCCCAATTATTTGACACAGGAAACGTTGAAAAAACCGATATATTGGCATCACCCCGGTAGTGATATGAAAAGAAGCAACTATCGACCAACTTCTGGCAGATAGAGCAAAACTAACGAAGAACTACGCCCGATAGGACTCATCTACAGTGACAACTGAAACATCTGATATTGGCTTCTCTACGGGTCTTAAGTCCTGATTCTAGCTTCAGTGCACAAGGCGGGATAAGTACCGATGTGTCGATTTGTTCTGATGTAGATTTCGAACCTCTTCTGGCCAGTTCGTCGGCGTTCTGGTATATTTTCGTGTCCAGGAACCTACCTTATAGTGTGTTCCAAACCTCTTCGCGACAGAACTCCACAAACTTGGATTTTATTTTGTTAGCAGTAATCGCTTTTATTGCTGTCTGGCTATCGATGAAAATGGTGATACCTTCTTGTGGTATTGCCTTCAATGCAGAGTCACAGGCAGACGTTGGCGGAAAGTGGGCGGATTGGGATATGCCCAGGGGTTCAGGGGTAGGCTGATCATTTACCAGTACACCACCAGAATATGCCTTAAAACCGAAATTAAGAAAAAGAGAATAGAGACCACACTGAGTAAGCCAGACCTGAAGCTACTTATCTATGTGTGTTCTTATATAGTTTGGTCCAAAACACAGTACGATCAGTCTACAGTGTGAGGTACCCTTTGGTAAAATAGTGGTTTGATGACCACATTTGCATTACGACCATATACAACCGATATAAACTATGAAAATAGAAAAAATCGTTTTTTGTATTTCATACCACTTAGTCTGGACAACATAAGTTGGACCGTGGTCAGCAGAAGCACAATACGGTCAGGTGGGTATTCTATTTTCAGATGTTGACAGTCAAGTGAGCGTTACTTTAAAAACCCTCATAACAGCCAACTCAACCGAAATCAAGTACACTACCGAGGGTTGGCACCTTACCTGAGCCATAGATACCTCCATCCAAGTTCATTTTTTTTTATAGATACAAATTATAATTACAGCTCTTCACCATTTTGTACCACTCAGCGCATTCGTATACAGCGTTTTGCATTGATAATGTTCATCTAATTTTACGGTCTGTAGACCTCACAAAACGAGCCAAGCAATCTGTTTATGTTGCATTGTTGTGAGTTGCTCTTCAAAAAGGCATTTCAAATGAATTCCACTGCGATTCCAGTGAAAATGTACTCATTGTGTATAAAATATTTTCGCACAGCACTCACCTACTTCCCCGAAGGAGTTTATTGCACCGCGGAATTGATTTCTTACACAATACAATCTGTCACAATAAATGTCTGAGTATTTGCATAATGTATCTGCAACTGAGTATCTTATGCTAAGATTATCTCTGTATAACTAAGTTTTTTTCATTTTCTTCCAAGCTTGGCGTTCTATGATGGTAATCGCTAACAATAGATACCTACTTTAGCTATATTGGTAGAAACTAATTGAAAGATACACGTGAGTATCGGGCAAAGGTTACGTTCGTCGGTCCATAAATAACAATGAATAATGAGTAAGTCACATCGTTCTAGACTATTTCAATCTTTCACTGGGAAAACGAAATTAAAAAATCCAAACAGCACGAAGTTGGAGAGATATTCTGTCAAGAAGCTGTCTACGAATGATGTAATGCCTTTTTGAACGACCGGCTAGTTGTCTGCTTTCATGAACTGGCTGTTGAGTGGGAATTACTTTTTACAATCATACTCGCGAAGTGCTATCGACTTGTAGAGGGTGTCAGTCAGTAGTGCTAGTTTTTCTGAACACCTATGCGTTGGAATGCTGCCCGGCTTAAAGTGACCATTCTTTGCTTTACGCTGTTGACCAAGGCATAATAATCCGAAAGACGCAAAAAGTGCGTGACTTAGGTTTATTGCCGGCCAGAAACCCTACGAAAAAACGAAGCGTGTTCCTGTCGATTAGTACTTACAAAACTAAGGCGTGACTTTGAAATCAATGGAAAGTAATTTATTTGGTATTTAGAAATGATTTAAGTGAAGGCGGCATTGGGTGTTATTTTATGCGGCCAGGGTCACGTACTGCTGGACGTTCCTAATAGTAATCCCGACCTGTTGATGGAACTTCTATGTTCATTAATGGAACAGAGAAACAAATTAGCTCATAGAGACTACAAATGGTTTGACGACTAGTTTTCCAGTGATTGCGTGCATGTAAATCCACCATGCGATGTACATTGGTTTTGAATGTTTGAGGATTGTGGTAAGCGAGAAAAATAGAGCTTCGCGGAGCTTTACATATTCGTGACTTATGAGTCAGAAAGAAATCTGCATACCTGATGGATAATACCTCTAAGAATAAGCCTAAAGGACTTTCTCTCCCACTTAGAGGTTAGTTTGATAGTAGCTCGAGTATGGTTAGGGGCTTAGCTTAGGTTAGTTAGGGTTTACCCGAGTTATTAATACAATTTGATTCCGCTTTAGAAGCGGAATACGTAAAGCCTGTCATTAAGGATAGTCTTGTGATTCAGGATATTCCATAAGTTAGGGGTTTATCAGCGATTATCAGGAATCTTGAAGAGAACGAATATAAGTGGGTTGTTGAAGGTAACAGAAGATTCTTTTTCTATGGGAAACAAACTGGACTAATGTTTCTATCTATTTACGCGGAAATGGCGTAACAGACATCCTGTTCAGAACTATGGCTGACCATTTAGGCCATGAAATTATTTAGTATTTTGACTACAGTATGAGTACTCAAATGAATGTAGCTTTAAACAAAGTGGGTTTCAACCAGACTGGCCTTACGTTAGGAAGTGAAACCTTAAAGTACAAGATTGTGTTGTGTGTGGTTGAACTTGGTAAGCCACGGCAATATAGACATAAACGATGATATCAGAATAAAGGTATTAGACTGATATAGGGGGACAAACTTCTCCCCTTAAAGAGTATAAAAAAAAAACGACCTATATTTACAGATTAAGACTTGAGGCTTTTTTCTTTGTATGGACTAACCTGCGAGAGTGCAACTCCACTTGGATTTCGACGGATACATTGTGTTTTCCCCAGAGTGGGATGTCAGAACAGAATGAATAAAATATTCAGTCTAACAACTAGTTTATGGTCCTCCTGAACCAACCGGTTTTTGAGATGAATTTTAGTGTAGTTTTGTGTGACGCGTTTTCTAATTCGCTAAGGTCACTAAAAGATGCTTTCAGAAGGGTTGTGTAATTGATTTTGTTCAGAGTTAGGGATTCGCAGGAGAGATGTGCATCCCTGCAGCCCCTGCATAGATTTGTGGTATTGAATCTCATTCTTTACATTAGATGGGGTGCTATTGACTATATACGTAAGTATCAAGCGGTAGAAGTTCTTTTGTTTTTTTTTTTTTGTTTTGGGCTCAAAGTTTTCTAGAAAACACCATAAGGTGAGTATTCAAAGATCTATAGAGGTTAAGCATCGAGTCTGCTTGTAGAATCATCAGATATTGACCCTTTCCTGAGGGATTTGAGTTCCCCTTTACATCCCATGACCAGTTTGTTGGGATGGCGGTAATAGTTATGATAGCTACTGTTCAGAATGATGACAGCCCTCGGTGATTCCATACATTTTTGCTTTGAACACACTTGCATGGTTGAAGTGTCCTGTACTAGAAGATTGCTCTGTTCTGCTCCGGAACTAGTGTCTGCGTCCATTTTTCAACCCATTTATGAAGATGAACATGAAAGCATTGTTGTCCGCCATTTATCCAGCTCTGTTTGCAGGGACACTCGAAATCGAGGTTGAGGCTGAAGCTCATATGAAACGCAAGGTAGGTAGAACGCGCATCAGCGATTAACAATTTGGTGCTGTGTCCGGTGACTTGGTGCTGTGTCTTGGTGACTTTTCCACATCCAAGTTTGTCGGACGTTTTTGTCGTTACTTATTTTACATAAAGATAAATTAGACAAATGCGGAGCATGGCTTCAAGGACAATGGTACCTATGCACACTAGGCGCTGGATCCTTGTGAGGGTGCTCAGGTTTGTGGTTTTCGGGGCCAATAATCATATGTGAGGATGGATCTAACGATAGAAATATCCCCAATTTTTGGGAAGATTCCGCAACATGCATAAAAAGCTATCGAGGCCTTCATTGTGCGTTCAAGCATATTGCATGTTCAGATCATTTACGATCTGATTTCTATTGTGTTTCGAAGAGACTATTTAGTATTTAGTCTAGGTGTCTCGAGATCGGGTATTTTCATCTTACTTGTGAAGAGGAATAGTTAAGGTTTTTGTTCCTTAAGACCAAGTGCGCAGCGTTTGACCCAGTCATTTAGGGCATTCTGGGCTTTTTGTAGTAGACCAACGATTGTGGACTGGAGTTTCCCCGTTGCTAATACGACGCCAGCATATGCAGAAGCAATAGTCCTAACGCCGGTTTGGTCTAATCTTGTGAGGAGTTAGTTAATTTCAGTATAGTGGGGATAAGATAGTACAAATCAAGGCAACAGAACCGTTGCAATGAATTTAAGTACCATAAGCATGACTTCGAGGTACAGTACCACATAAGTTCTGGGTGGTCGACTATTTTCTCCAAAGCGGTAATAGGTTTTTACGACAATGGTCGTAAAGCGATACGTGAGCATGTAAAACGCTGGCCTTTCATCATTCTAATTGTTTATGTCAACCATGCGATATAATCTTTATGTTGAAGTCATAAAAATAATTTATTATGCCACTGAATTTGTTTAGCTGTGAACTTTGCTATGCTGCCGAATAAATTTACACTTACCACATGGTACACTGATTTGGTCAGTAACCATGAACGTACTCGCCGAATAGTTTTGAAGTTTAAGTATGAATTGGGCTCTAAGTTCACTAGCCATCAATATTCAATTGTATTTATATCCTTTTGGCTAATTTAGCCATAAAACCGAAACTTGATTGAGCATAACATAGTGGAGTCAATATTTTCATATATATCCATCCATGAAATCTCAGAGATGTAATAAATTTCGATCTAGTTCCCGCCGCAGAAGAAATAATCTTCAACCTTGGAACCGGGCCAATGTATTCACAGGCAAGGAATGCATATTAGCCGTGGAAATGAAAACAAAAAGTTTCCGATTTGTGTGTTCTCATTGTGGAAGCCGGGGGTTTTTAAAAAAACGACACTATTTTTCTTAAAAGCACCTATCAACACCATCGATCAAGAACGAATGGTTTGAGAGGTTTGTGTACTATTAATTAACTAGTGATTCACCAAAGTAAGCAGGAGTTCCAGAATTCTTTTCTTGTTTCCACAACAACTTTCCGACGTAAATCGCTGTAGATTATGATCTAATTGCTTCTTTTATTTTATACTTTCCCTCATAATAAGGAGGATTGAGTATCTATTAGAATAGAAGCGCATGGTTCACTGCATGTGGGTTTTGGATTTTAGGGTTCGGTACAAATGAATTCTAGATTGTTGGCTGCGTTCTCACGGTGGTGACGCATTCTATTTTAGAAAAATTCAAGAATTCCGGCTTCCCGGACTGCATTTGGTGATAAGAAATCAAAATTCTTGAGTTTACTCGCGACTTGGATGCATCTATGTCCTACTAACCAAAGTTTTACACTGATTAAGTTGCCATAATCGATAGTATTTCTTGTGTGGACCTGAGGGCCTTATACTACTGAAGTTTTAAACGTGTGAACACATTCTCCAGCTTTCAACAGACTTTCACGTTGAATTTCTCCAGCAAAACTGATGGTTTTTCAATAAGTTGAGACTATATTAGCCAACGGCAATCATTTAACGATTGACCTCCAGGACCTTGTGTGCGATTGTAAAATCGAATTGTTAAGAGTTCTGGAATTGATTAACACACGCAAATTACAAAGGGAACCATTCTCTGAACATCACGTAAGCGATGTTATTCTTCAAAACTTGAAACCCTTCGCCCAGAGCTAGAGAGGTTTCAAACCAGGGAATTCCATAATCAATCAAATGTTCACCTGAGGCAGGTCCTGCAGAAGACTGTGGAACTTAAAATCGACAACCAACACCTTTTGGGCGACTTAAGCATTTAAACAAATTTAAGACACCTGACCTTTTAAGTTTAGTTAAGTCTATAACTCAATTCAAATGACAGCAAAAACCGTTATCAGCAAGTAAAAGAGAAAGGAAGTACAGTCCTTTAGAAAATCCGGTATGTTTTGCACAGGCATAGTATTGAGTTGAGCTACAGGTTTTGATAAAACTCTAAAAATTATAACAGCAATGCCTTGTTTTTTTTTTCCTATTTGTAAACTAATTCAATAGGTTTTCTTAAATAGTCAAACAATCATACCTACTGCACCTCCTGTCCCCTAAAAATCTTCAATGAAAAATGTTCAAGAAAAATCTGGTATGTTTTGCACAACACTGTATGTACATATACAGTAACTCACACATATGATCGAATGTGAGCTACTTTTCTAAGAAACATTTTACAAAACGTTACTGTAAAGCAGTGCAGAAATTTTGTATACATGATTTGCTTCGACTATTCAAGCTGAATACTTTAAGGATAAGAAATTTGACTTATCCGAAATCTCGTTACCAAAAATTAGTTTAGTGAGGTGTGAGTGCTTTGTTCTTATGAAGTAGTACTGGGTAAACTAAAATAATAAAAAAGCAATAAATGTAGGTAAACTAACTGTCCTATTTCCGTTCTGCAATTCATGGTTTTTCGACCTTTTCTCTTCTTTTTGGGTAATTTTACCACCCCTCAAAAAAAAAGTAAAAAAAATGAAGGAAGTCAGCCCGATATTAAAAGAAAACATCAAAAAGCTATTGGAGGAACACAGCACACACCGAGAAATCTCCACAAAGTTAAACTGTTCCTTCAGTACTATCACCAAGTACAGAAAAATGTTTAATATTACAGCAAAAACCAACCCTCTGGACGAAAATCCAAGTTACATCTGGTTATGAAACATAATATCGTCAGATTTGTTATTAGTGAAACATTTACCAGCGCTGTACAAATAAAAAAGAACATAGCACGGACTCATGGAATTGATGTCAACCCGGTAATTGTAAGGAGAGTTCTTAGACCAGCCAGAATAAAGGAAAGATCAAAGATAAGAAAGTCTTTACTAACGGATCACCATAGAAAACTGCACTTGCAGTTCGCAAAAAGTACAAAAGCTGCACCATTAATGGCTAGAAAAATGTAGTATGGTCAGATGATACCAAAGTCAATCGTCTGCGTTCGGATGGTAGAGAATGGTGTTAGAAAAAACCTAAGGAGCCTCTATCACAACGTTTTGTAAAAGAAACCTCCAAGTTTGGGGGCTGGTAACATTATGATATGGGGATGCATGCACTCTTTTGGTATTGGGGTGTGCTCTAGAATAGAGGGTCGAATGACAGGACAATCCTACATTCAAATATTGAATGATAGCCTTGTCTCATCGCTCAGAAAATGAGGAAAAGGACATTCGGATATTGTCTTTCAACAAAACAATGATCCAAAACATACAGCGAGACTCACTCGCGATTGGTTTTAAAACAAAGGGATAAATGTTTTAGTCTGGCCACCTCAATCCCCGGATCTGAACCCCATTTAACATCTTTGGGGGATCTTTAAGCTCCAAGTTTCATCTTGGAATCATTCCGCCAGATCTATGGATGTAGAGTGGCATAGAGTCGAGACTGAGTGGCAAAATATTAGCACTGAAGAATGCTAAAAACTTATTCATAGTGTGCCCAGCAGATTGAAAGATGTTTAAGCCGCTTAAGGAGGCCATACAAAATATTAATTCACCTCAATTTCACAATAAAGTCTAAACTCTCAAAACTGATCGAATTCGGATTTCCGCATTTTGCTTGATTTTTTTTTCGTTATTTGTTTAATTAACATGTGAACTTACCTTGTGTTATTGCTTTGTGTATGAATTAATAGAAAATAATAATTATAGTAGTATTTGTCAATAGTCTTCATTTGAATATAACAACTATTGGAAAATTGAAACTCATTCGATCGAATATGTGAGTTACAGTATCTCTCTGCACACCTTACAGCGATAGATGGATTTATCATAAACATTTATAGTTTTCTATCTAATATCTAATAATTGTATCTAAATACGTCGCAGGTTTCTATTGAAATTCACAGAGTGACGCTGACGGTTTGTTGTTCTAAACCGGAACAACCAAAGAAGCGAACAAATACAATGTAAGCACCCTGTAAATTATCCCCCTAAAGTTCAAATTTCTAAAAAAAATGTACAATAACAAAAATTTTGATTTTATTATTTGAAAACAAAATATTTATGGCAGCTTTGTTCGAATTTATAAACGTAAACCCGTTATAATGCAATGGATTTGCATAATTTCTAATTAGACCAATTTTTACGAATCAAGACAATTATAAATGTGAGGGTTGACTGCAGCATGGTTATTCAAAATCAAGATCGTTTCAAGCTTTGACACCCAAAGAAGTCTCTTTCATTGTAACCGGATAGCAGTAAGTATCAACCTAGCTGGTAGTAGGTAGTGCTTTATTGCTCCTCATCGTACCTAGCACTAAACAAATAAAAAAATTGTTCTTTTTCTTCACACACTGGAGAAAAAAAAAGAAAAAAAAATTAACAACATTTCTTAGAATACTCAATTAAAAAACAGAGATCAACAACATCACAAAAAAAACAAAAAAAAATACCCAACGTGGTGAGAAATATTAAATTAAAATGCAAATAATAACCAAACATCATTATAGACCATTAATCAAGTTAATTACCGCTTTTGGAGTATTTCCGGTTCTTGGCGCCAAAACCGGCAAAGTAGACACTGCACCGCCACCGCGGACAATGCGGAATACCTACTGCGCACAACGACGCACAGGTGGTCACACATTGCGGCCGCACGACCCCAACTGACAACTGACGGTCATGGTGTTGTTTTCACGTTTCATTCTCGACGGTACTCCACGAACAGAATTTTGCATTGAAGACGTAGAGAATAGGTATCTGGTTAAGAACAGAACAATCACCACCAGTGCAACAGATTCACTGGTGACCTCATTACTCAGATAATGGTAACCGTGGCTACTGTTCTTGGTATCCAGCAACTTCCGCTGAGTGGTAGATGCACCTTCCGTGAATCCCTTACAATTAGTACGAGTATGGCCTGAATATCTGAGTGAAATATCTTCGCTTTTGTGTTAATCGTATTCTTCGTCAGCCATCTTTGGTTAGAATGACGTATAGCTGTGGGTCATGTGAAGTAGATAATGTAATGTTCAGCGTAGCTTGACGGTGAACAACTTCCTCCACTTCGCCGCTGGTGGATTTAAATAAAATCCACCAAGGGAATCTAATTGAAAAGCATCGTCGTCGTCTGTCGCCAATGTCTTGAGAGATACATGCTCGCACAGATGAAATGCCCGACTGAATGCAATTAAAGATTCAATTGAATGGGGGGACTGCATGTAAACATTAATTATACCCGAGTTTTGAGAGAGTTTGGATCAAGAGCAGACAAGTACCTAACAGAAGAAGAAACAAAAACATAGGGGAACCTCTAACCTGATGGGGAATTGTGTGATTTTTCTTTAAAGATTAATTGAATACATATATAGTATACAAATGAAAGAGTGACAGATTGTATGAGATACATATCTTGGAAAGGGCTAGAGGTGCTAATTTGCACATGATTAGCATAATTTTTAAAATCTATTTTAATTCAAAATTTGTCGTCTTGATTGGGATTTACGTAGATGTTGACTGAGTGGTGGTTAGGCGCCACATTTTTTTTGGAAACCGGATTTTGTTTTAAGAATTGGTCCAAGATATATGGACTTGTTCTGTACCATTTAAAGACTTGTTATACCGAAACGTAATAATGATGATGCACCCACTATCGAAATCAGGTCTTAAAGCCCTGTTTGTGTATCACAAACAGATGACCTAACAACTTGATTTTGATTTTGATTTTGGCGCCGGTACTACCGGCACATTATTGAGTTTAGTGCAAGCTATGTTTAAACTTAATCTAAACTTGATCTAACGACAAACTACTGAGAAACGGCAGGGAGAAAATAAGAGTAAGAAGAAGAAAGATGGGGGACAGTGGCTATGTGGAATCGGATAGATACTGAAGGATGCTGCGAAGGGTGTCTCTACTTCAATGAAAGGGGTCTGATAATTTTTTGGCCATCGTTTCACAAAGTCAAGAGCAGAACTGGCTCTTCTTATAAGGCTGTCAATATGCAAAAGGGACTTAAGCTAACCTAAATCGCCCAACGGTGAGATTGAAGGAATAGGTTCGTTGGAAAGAAAGTTGTGTCGTCTATCAAGAAGTGGATGGATGTGATGGATTGCCATTAGTTAATCTTAAGATCGAAAGGATTTTGATATCAGATAAAAAAATTGGTTAGGTAGTCTTGGAGGGAGTGAGGGTCGGTGGTAGAAGATATGAACTTAAAGATTTTCATGTCCTCTGCATAGACGGAAACATACGAGCCATTGGTACTGCAATCGACATCGTTTGTTGTAAGGAAGAAAATAAGGGGACCCAGGTGCCTGCCTTGAGGGGCACCCGATGTGCCCATGATAGAGTTAGAAACAGAAAATCTAAAATTAACCTCGTACCGTTGATTTTCAAGGTAAGATTTGATCAATCTAATAAAACCTGTATCGAGTTGGTAGAACTAAGATGATTTTTGGAGAACTAGCTGAAAATCGTTCAACATCTTTCCTTTCCTTTCAGACGCGTATTGAGGAGAGCGTGGATAACCACTAGAATTCTGTGAAAAAGTTAACCTAAACGACTATCGGCAGACACATGGAGACAACGCCAACGCCTCACAAAGAGGTATCAGGCGAACCACAAACAGCGAATCTACTAGAGGCTGGCATTACCTGGTGAGTAAAAGTAGAAGAAAAGGTAGATGAACCCACACGGTGATGCCTACGATCGCAATCTGGACAAATAGACCATACTGGGACTACCAATTCATCCAATTACTGTCCGGCCACTATGGCCATCGAATATATCTCGATTTGGACACGATAGATGGCCTTTCTGTCCTGAATAGTCAGATGAAAAAGAAGACACAATGTTTTACTCGCATAGACAAAGATAAACCTTCCAAATCCCGGAGTTTATACCTTATGCCAAGGTTTAGGGAAGACTGGTTAGAGATCTTCTATTTTTTTCAAGAGAATAAGAAGAGCTAAAACGAAAGACACAGAGCATACGGTATAAGTTGCCAACCTAAGTAGAAAGTGGAAAACAGGATGTGTATTAGCACTTTGGCATACTCCATCCATTTAGGTCTAAAAAAACGACAGATTGACAAGCTTATAGCAATCAAGGCTCGGGCCTCACAAGTAGAAAGAACTGAACTAGAAGCCAAATGTAGCTTGGAAAAGAAGGAGAGTATCAAGGAGGTGTAACAATACGATTGCTTATAGGTACAACATTACCAAGGAGCTCATTCCTGGCCGGATCTTCAACCAGCATTTCGTGAAGAGTTTAAATGCTACTTTTCTGACTTCGCAACTCACTGGACGTAGAAACAAAACGCTACAGTATACTCAATCACTTAGATGATGATAGTGTGCTCTTGAACCCTATCTAATCGAATCCTTTCTAGTCAAAGCAACCAAGCGAACTGGCCACTAGTCCAAGTGATGCCCAATAGATTGTGAGAAGTCCTATAGAGAAGAGACGGGGACGTAAACAATTTCCGAAGAAATGGAAAAAAAAAGGATTATCATAAGCGTTTCCAGTTACCCCTCCGAGTGCTGCCCTAGCGCTGTATGATCCTGCACTGTCCACAGAATCATTCAACGAATCGATGCGCCTGGCCTCTGGCTCATCTACTGCTTACTACTTTGAGAGACAAAATTGGGTTCAGAGTGCTATTCTAAATCTGGAAAAATTATGTTCTCAGCACATGAACCAAATTGAAATTTTAACGTAGATTCAGTGGTATTAACACCAGTTTTGCTGCAGTAGTATCTCCAGGGAATAACTTTTCCAGAGAAGGGACTAAAAACCTATAAATACTAGTATTCGGAGAACATGGTAATGTACTGGCCACACCCTACGCGACGATGACAAGTCTTTTGTGAAATATGCCATGCAACTCACTTAGCTAGGCAGGAAGGCCTACTCAAGGTTTTGGGTATGAGTTGGAGGTAGCTCAAACGAGTACCCTGAACAAAATGGTGCTAAGGTCTTCGTTGTCCTGTGTTTTCAATTTAAACACACTTGAATCTTCGCTTCTTTAGGAGTTCCAAGAACAGGTGGTGAACTGCGATGTAGATCAGCCCTGAGTATTCTGTCTTCGAGGATTCATTGTTTTCCGTACTTTTAATATCTAGAGACGACACTACTTACTTCAGTGTATTGTATTACCAATTACAATCACAATCCTCCTAAAACTCAGTGAATCCCCTCAAAAAGAGGGAATACCACACCGGAAGTACTACGCACAACAAAACCCCCCCAAAAGAACAAGGAAGCACATTAATCCCCAAAAAGTCAATCGCAAGTACGCCAAAATACCACTGATTACAAGACTCACTCAAAAACTAACCTAAAACGTACACAATGTATGTATGTACGAGTATATGCCCCCGATTATAATTGAATTGAAAACTACCGCCTCTGGCAAGTCTATTCTACTTGACTTGGGTCCCGGGCCGTATTCCATTGAAAATTTACAGAGATTACGCCTAAGTCTCGTGCTAACATTGAGAATATTTCTAAACAAATTATCTGTGCGGTGTGTGTGGGAAACTTTTTAGGTTTCTTATTGTTCAAGTTTGTCCGTATGTTCTCTGCCAGCATGGGGAGGACAGTTTGAGTTTGCAAGGTGATACGAGGTAAAAAAAAATAAAAAATAATAATACAACCGACTATACACAGCTTTATATAAGTCCTCATATTGGCTTTCACATGCCGGGCTTTTTTTTTTTTTATTTTGGCCTGTTCAATCACGACTAGCGACAACAACACGGAATGTATCTACATACGAGTAACGTTCTATTTCTCTTTCTGTTTTCATTGCCTCTGTAAGTAGATTTCGCTATTAAGGTAAAATATAATGGCACACAGTTTAAGGTAACATGAGCAGAGAGTGGAGAAGGTATCAAATTCTGGTCATCAATCAATACACAGTCACTTTCTTCGATGCGTTTTAAGATGTCATACGCATGGGAATAACCTTACAACTGCAATTTATGCTCTATTTGGTTTGAGACAGATTTCAGGAAAAAAAACTAGATACTTTCACGACGCTAAAACAAAAAGGAGATTATAGGCCTTGTTTGGGATTGTAGTGGTTAAGTACCTGCTCACTTGTTCTAATTGGATTTGGGGTTTAAAGGCGTTGATCGTTTTATCTAGTAATGCTTGGTTCGTGTAGCACGAATCACCGCTTACAACTAATGGGTTACACAAACACCTTGGCATCATAAGCCTTGCCAATGTTGGTTTTGAATCGTTTCATGATTAAGTATTGATTAGTCTTAGATTTAGTACTATGTGGTACATATACTTAGGTGGCGCTACAGTTCGCGTTGAACCTGTGCCTCAACCAACAAGCTTTTTTAGCTAACTGCCTCCAGCTGTATACTCTAAGTCGGTTGAGGTCCCCTTCCACTCGGGCGAGCCTCTACTGAGTCCTGCTTCTACTGCGTCCTAGCTCTACATGTCCTAGCCATTCGAGGTTTTAGAGATTTTCAAGGAATAATGTACCTTCACCAAATGACAGCAAATAAGGAGAAAGAAGCAGACATCGTTGGGCTCATCAAAATCAAAAATGATCAGCCTTCGACCGAACTGGACAAACGGTTGAGAGAGTTGAGAGTTTTCAATACCTTGGGAGTATTGTCTCAATCGATAGCGAAACCAAACTGGATATAGCCAGCCGAATAGGCAAAGCAAAATTTGCGCTTGGGACGCTATCCACAGTTTGGCGTAGTAATGCGATTAGCTTAACTGCCAAGCTACGACTTTGAACGTTCCAAAGTTGAATCCGTGCTGATATACATATAAATGTGGTACCTGGAGGGTGACCGCCACTATCACGGAACGTGCAAACGTTTGTCAATAAGTGCCTCCCTATATCTTTAGGATTTTCTGGCCAAACCGAATCTCTAACGAACACTTTTATCGGAGATCGGGCCATGAACCTATAGGCACAACTATATGACAACTTAAGTGGCAGTGAATTGGACACGCGATTCAATGGAACCCGCTTACTTAGGATGGCAGAATACGCGGCGGCCCTAGGAGTACGTGGTGTAGACCAGTTGAGAAGGAAGCATGGCAACTTGGAAAGAGTTGGGGAGAGCTGAGACACATTTCCATTGGCGATGTGAGTGAGGTTGGCTTCGAAACCATTGTAACTGAAGTCATTTACACTAATTTAATACATGGCTCTCACATACCACACGTTGAGTCTGATAGGACTCTAAACATTTTCGGTCGGATTTTGTATGGCTTTTCGAACGCACCCTTGGCCTAGCTGGTTCTGTTGCCCACATGTCGGTTGATGGACACATACTGTTGAAACTGGACTTCTTAAGTGAAGAGAGGAACCAACTTCCTCGAACCCCAAACCAAGGATGTTTGCTTCAGGTTTCAAGTTTTGAACCATTTAACGCACCATCTGGAGAACATCACTGATTACAACCCATACAATATATAGAAAAGATAATATCTGTCTGCATCGTCCATATCAAATAGCCCTTGTAAAGGAGGCGTGGCCATACTACATTTTTTTTTGTTAAATTTCAGCAATAACTTCGAACGCCTTGATCGGTTTTTGGACAAAAACGCCCCCAAAAAGTAGGCGGGGCATGATGTATGGACGAATTACATACATTTTGAATAGCTAAAGATTCGGTCTTAACAACATATATTTTAGTTTCATGTAATTTTTTGGTTTAAACTTTGCTAAACTTATACCTGCTCTGCTTGTAAAAGCCCAGATATGAAATTTCGTCGTTCCAGCTCAAAATTTAAGGCCCAACATGTTGTGACATACGGTCAGTCGGAAGGATATAAAATATAAGCAAGCCTGTATAAATATAATATATATGAACTTTGCTGAGGAACTCTTGACAAGATTGCTATCAGATGCGACGTAGCCTTGTGCTGGTTTGCAGGCCACATGGATGATATAAAAGTAGCAAAGCGGACAACCTGGCTAAAGAGGTGAATGATGTAAACTTCTTGATAATAAGAAGCAGTCCTTTGTCTCTATGGAATTGGTAATGGTCCACCTAGATTCTGGACCTAGTGTAAAACCAAACAGTGAATGGAACCATAGTCTAGACTGTAGTCTAGGCAAATCCGAATCCGAATCAAAAGACAGCCAGGTTTGGTCGCTGTCCATATTGATCGTATTGAAGCCACCCAACGCAGATTTCTACGCTTTGCCTGATTTGACAAAAACTGCTTCCCTCTCAGTCCGAGCGTCTGAAACCTAACCGTCTTCAGTCTTTGGCTTATAATACGGATAACTTCTTTGGCAGAATATAGCTCCAAAGCTACCTTCAGTACCGTCCTGTCTCTTCCTATCCCTGATTCACACTGCCTTAACCTTTTCCATCTCCCTCTAGGTCCTAAATTAAGTCTTAGTTACGTTTGTGCTGGTATTAAGCTAATGAATGGCTGTGAAATCGGCGTCAATACAACTCAATTTAGTTGACATATTAAATTGGTCCCTCCCAGGCCACTGGTTGGTTAGATACGTCGACATTCTTTAAGTCGGTAGAGTCATTGTTTCTATGTATTTTGAATTACAATTTACTCTGTTTTGTGCACCACATCTCTCTTTTACCTGCAGTTGCCATATTTTAAAAATGCCGACCTTCCTGAAGAAAATAAAGCTGTCCCAATGTGTCCCAATTCAGTAAACACATAAATCATTACTATCTACACAGCAGCATAGTGCAGCATTGCATCAGCTCCGAGTATGATTCACAAGTTTCTGAAATAGTTTTCGACTTACTACGAGTGCGACCCAGAAACTAATGACCGCATGTGCTGAAAAGTGTTTTATTAAAACATTTACCATCTGAAATTAGAATTTTTTTTTCTAGCACTTGTTGACTTTAAAATCTGTCGCATACACACACATAGTATTTAATTTGTCTTTCGTTTTATGTATGATTAGTGATATTTCATTTGATTACCTACCACTGTTGACCCATTGGCTTTTAACAATTGATATCGTCTTTATTATTGAATAAGTCAATTATTAATTTCTAAGCAAATTCTTTGATTCTATTAATTTTCAACGGCAGTGGCAAAAACTAATTGTACGTCCAATTGAAGTCTATGAATATGCTTGGTATGCTTTGGTCCTGACCCTGGTGAATAAGTGAGGAATTTTTATTTGATTAAGCCTAGTTAAGCACGTAGTCTAATGATTTCATTTAAATTTCAATTCAACCTATGCGGACACACTTATACTGATTCAGCTAACGTTTGTCTAATTCAAATCCAAAAATTCTAGTTCTGGCTCACTGAATGAACCCACATGTTGGATCAAACTAAGAATACATTTTTAATGAAGGGTTTTTCAATAGGGACATAACAATTTTGTATTTAAATAAAACAGGGAGTAATTGCGATATCGGGTTGAAATTCATTTCAAGTATAGTACACATGTCATATTTATGTACAGATGTAAAATATTTAGGTAACATTCGCCACAACGTGGCCTATGAGATTCACAATGCCTGTACATGTACTGGGTGCGCCATCTATTATGTCGGTATGTAAACATCGGATAACTTTGTATTTTATCAACCTATTGGCTTGAATAGACATATTTTTGAAACGTCAATTCAGTACAATTTTAACCATGGAGCGCTACCAAACAATGCGCTGAAACAGTCATACTGTACATTGAAAGTAGTCGTTCAGTTGAGTTAACTCAACGCCAAAAAGCACGGTTTGAGAACGCTATTAGTTTTCGTATAAAGTACAATTGAGTCAAACAATATTGCCGACAGACTGTCCAAGTCCCATTTTGCACACTCTGGCGCCGTTAACAACCAAAACTGTCGCATTTGGGGAACGGAGAGTCCCCATGAGATCCATAAATACCATTGGATGACCAAAAATTGGCTGTTTGGGGCCGGTATTTGCACCGAAATTGGGCCAAAAGAAGGCAAAACAGTCGATGGGAACCAATATCGTTGGATGTTGGCTCAGTAAGTCTGTCCACAAATGTGTGAAACTAGACGCTTCAATCAGACGATGCGACATGTCAAACTGCAAATCAAACAAAGCAGTTTCTGTAACGAAAATTCCCTGGACGTTGACTATTCAGCCAGATCTCCAGATGTGAGCCCTCCCGACTCAAAAGCAAAGTATACGCCAATAAGCCTCAGATCATTGACGAGCTCAAGGCAAACATTCGTATCATGGCTATACCGCCCGAGATGCTCGAAAAATTGATTGAAAACGCAGCCCAAAGGGCAGCTTTGGTCAACAGAGGCTATGTCTGATGCACGATCTATCGATGCGTTATACCATAGAAGGTGTGGCTGGTCATAAGTATGTCATGGTTTATTAATAAAAGTGGGTTAATTAAACCCACCAAAAGGGGATGCCGTTAAAAACTTGCCATATCCACTCACTCAGCCTTGTCCTTCAAGCCATCCCATGTCTATGTTATATCAAATACAGCATCATTAAAAATTCTTAATTACCTCCGCAAAAAAAAAGGCGAAAACAAATAAAAATGCATTGAATACTAACTAATCAGTTCGCAGAGCTTACGTCAGTCTATAAATCGAGTTGGCGCTGTTGGCGCTTGGACAAATACCCGTACGTATCTATGAATCTTGTATTTCAAGCAGAACACTCATTCAACTCTTCCGGATTTGATTAACAGCTATAAGAGGCCTAACGTGTTCTCGAAGCAAATTTCGTTTTATTACTTGTTTGACGAAAACTTCAAATTAATATTTGCAAACCTGTTGGATTACCTCATAAGCCAAAAACGAACAAAATCAATACCAATCGCAACACAACAAAACCGTCAACTACTAACTAATTGATTTATTATTAGGAATTCATAATAAAGCCATCGGCAGCCGACAACCGACAACTGACTATGACGGCCCGAACGCCCGCCATATGCAAATTCCAATTGATGTCATTTATCTACTACTTGCCGAGATTCATCGATATGTCTATATCTGTAGGTCTATGGGTGGAATTCCATTTTTATGGCATAGACCAGGCGATCGCTAGAAAAATTACTAATCGACTTTTTCCATTAACTTTATTAAGTTTGGCCGACTGAAAAGTACCAACCACAGCCCCGATGGGCGATATATAGACCAAACAAAAGTGTGTGATGTATGCGTGCGTATTTATAGAACCCACAAGTTGGCCTATACGAAACTATACTGTGGGCAATTTGAATCGCTCGATCTGGGCTCCACGGATGTCCATAAAGTTACACAAATTAAAAAAAATTTTCGCAAAGTAATTTATAAAGCACAGCCATGCAGTGATTGTTATTGTTAAAAGTTTTGTAGCAATTATTTTGCTGGCCAACATCGCTTGGTACGCATTTCTCATTATTCTAGTTTTTTTATTTTTATTTTTCAACAAATTCCCATCCATCCATAGGGTAAAGCAGAGTGGGGTTGGTATCCTGGGAATCGAATTCGATTTCCGTGGGAAGTAGGTACTGACTGCATCGATGTCGCTGTCGAGTGGTTGGTAATTGAGTTGTCGGATGTCAGACCGTGTTCCTGTTTCTATAAACGGAATAATCCTACAATCGCAGTCTAAAATGGATCTTTTCTTGAGTGAGTGGTGATGTTTTCAATAAGTTGCAAAATGGAAAAGCTGAGATACATTTTTAGAAGCACCCATCTCCAATGAATTGAGTGCAAAGTAGCAGCACACAGCTGTGGTTATTGTCAAATAAATTACAGGTCTGGAAGTTTTGTGTGACAGTGTAATTCTTGGGAAAAGGGAGGTAGTTCTAAAGTAATGGAAGTACGTAGAAGCAAGTGGATGCTGGTAACAACCCAGTAACTTTAATTGTTGCACACTGTGGTCGATATAGTCCCAAAACCGTCTGTAATGGCCGAGAGAGAATACAGTCAAGAAACATTTCTTTAAATGAAGATTCATCCGGCAGCGAATGGGACAGAATTCAAGTTATGAGGAGATTCGAAAGTAGGCGTATAGAGACCCAAAACCAAATACAAGAATCAGAATTAAAAGGAGCAAAGGTTCAAGCGCCACTAACCTATTATAGGATTCACCATGAAAGGGAGAATATCGTTTGTAGTTTTCATTGACACAGTGTCCCAATGTGTCGACAATTTGTAGACTTTTGACACTATTTTCTCCAAGATGGCTGCACCCATGTGACAGTTCTGTGGCCGTTGGTGAACAAAGGTGTATTAGTGAGTTTGCAGGCAAATTTCGCATACATTCTTGCTTACCAAACGGCCATAGCTTGTGGGTGAAATAGAGAGACCTGCTTGAAGTTGGCTGTCTGTCTAGTCTGTGGTTAAAGTTAGTAGGTGAGCTCTCTAGGATTGGAACATAGAAAACTCGGAAAAATATGTACTCGCTGAACACGTGTCAAATATGGTATTATTTGGACCAGCGTTTTAAGGTTGCGAAGGTAACTTTACAATGTTACCGCATAAGCATTCTTACCCAACTGTGAAAGACAAAAAATCTCGGCTTTAAGGTATCGTATTCTCAGCAATTTAACTCTTTCTCTATGTCAGGACCGGCCCTCGGTGAAGATGCATGTAGACCAGAGAAGGTTCATCGTACTGTCGTTGTTTAAGGTAGATCACGCTCTTACTCTTAACGGTGCTAAGATTGTTGACAAGGTATTCACCTAGTGTAGCCTTCTGGATGTTAGCAAGTGCAGGGTATATGCATAGGAGGTGACTAATAGTCTCCTCTTCCTCCTAGTCCCTACAGCTTCTGCAGAAGTCATTGATTGTCCGATTAGGGTGTTAACTACCGTGAAGAGGGTTTCTCTATTATGTTTTAGGAGTCTGATCGTCCTGTTTTCGTGTAAGGTCGGGCAAAGTAGCCTAGTGGTATTACATTGGTCATGGTGATGCCACTGAGGATTGGCCACCCTATCTTGGCGCCTTGATGACGGTGACGTTTATCTATTTAAACCAGAGAAGCCTTTTTCCTTGTGAGTATCCGGACAAGCTAGCTAAGCTGCAGACCAGAACCAGAGAAAACCTTCAGCACTAATTAAATCGTTAAAACGCCAATTAGATCTCGCAGCCCTTAGAATGCCAAAACAATATATGAAACGATATCGGCACTCGTCGATTTGCTGAACAAATCGGGGCAAAACTGAATTGTAGGAAAGATAGTTGGCACCATCACGGTGCACTGTCTGGTAGGAGGACTTGTCAGAAGACTTGATGGTAAGTGTATCCCTACTGATTGGGGACAACCACCTACCTCAACCCAATCCAACTTTAGAATCTATAGTCTGTAGGGACATGTAGCTCGCAGAAGCTCGTAGAAATTCGTAAAATTAGGACGAAAGACCTTTTCCAAATATTTCAAATCGTTATTGGCTTTGCATCCTGTTATCCTGTTGCAATCAAAGTTAAAAAGTCCTGCCTATATCACATAAAAATGTTGGCACTCCCAGGCTTTCATCAAGTCTTTACTTCAGAGCTAGAGTAACTAATTATGATTAATAAATGCTAGTCAACCAGTACTGCATTTTCAACATTGACTTCATTTACTCTGTGGTAATGTAAAAGCCATAAACATCCATTTAACGTAATGCAAGTAACAGTAGGACTACCTAATTACATAGACACAGGCAGCCTGTATAGTTTATAAATAATCCCAACACCCTACTTCTCTAATTTAGTATCTACTTTTCGAAAAACCATATCCGCTTCTAGAAGGTGTGCCTTGCATTGCTCCTTATTTGTATGTTCGTGCTTCCTAGCAATCAGTAATTGCCCTTAGCATGCACAAAGCCTATAAATGCACCCCCAATGGCGGGCTACAAAACATGCCAGATTTTAAGAAAAACATACCCTTAAACCCGGCAATATAAGTGTTTTCATTCCGCATACACAAATATACTATTTACACTAGTGTTGCCCCTGGTAACCACCTGTGGCCATTTTCACCTTCCCCCAAGGGAATAGCTTTAGCTCATCAAGTACTATCAATTAGGGGTTGCATTTCGTAACTCAAAATTTCAAATCCTCCCCCCAACTGCATGCCATTACTGGAATACAAGCGTGCCGAAGCCATTGTTTTCAATAATCATAATTAAGGGTGCGGTTCCGAAGCGAAGACACACCACAGTACAGTCTACACACAAACAAACAATGCTACTCGCATCGTGCTGGTCTAAGGACCTTTTGCATTATTTCACAAAAGTCTTACTTCAATTGAATTTCAAAGTCCAAAGAGGGCAGCACACACTCAACCCTCTTAGCACAGCCACAATGTACAATAACCACATCAAAGGATAATGCAGAATGATGAATGCCGGCTAAGGACATGTGAATATCTCTATTATTTGTGCTCCGTACATACACACACAGCGAATATCATTCATTAGTTATTGTTCTTGTTTAGGGAGAACAAAAAAATGTTCGCCTTTCAGGACATCGTAATCAAAGAATTGAACGAAACATTACTCCACTAAAATATTTTAGTATCCTGCTAATCTCAGCATTTGTGGGAGAATATGCGACAGTAATACGAGGGAGGATTTTCCATGTGTAAGGACATTAGCTATGTGTGTATGTTTTGAAATCAGAGATGTGAGAAAAGTAATATTTGTTACAGCTGCAGGTTTCGGTATTAGGGGGGTATTTGTGCTGAGGATTGCAGGCGAAATGAGTGAAACAGGATATGGGATGCGAGATTCCCCAAGGCTGAATTATTAGAAGAATTGTTTTCGTCTCTAATTTTGATTCGAAAGTTGGGAACATTAGGGGATTCCGGTGCATGGAATAGAAATGAATATGAGCATGAAATAGGAATTTTAAATGTTTATACATACGCACATGGATAGTTCATCGGAATTAGTAATAATAAGTAGATGAGCCTTAAATGACTTTTTATTTTACTCACATATGTACATGTACATATTAGATGGATGAATGAGAACATGGCAGAAGCAGGAAGTTCCATACGAGGGACTAGGACCAAAAGTTGCAAATGATACAATTTGTAGTTAAGGAGGTGATTTGGCTCTTCGGCAGTCGAGGTGGTTAGGAGGTGCATCACTGTATCCATGTCTCAAGATCCTTCCTTCTTAGTAGAGTGTACCTAAGACTAAAGACTCTTAGATGCCATATAACAACCTTTGCTACTATCTTCAGTCAGCCACTTTTGATGCTTCTTCAAGACAACTCATTTCGCTATATAAAATCGCTAACTACGTCATATTGTGGCAACCCTTTGACATAGTTTAGCTATCCAACACAAAATTCCAGTGGACAGAATCTAGTTTGGTGATATCCTTTTTAGAAACTGATGAAGGGATCCCAATACTAACGCGTGTGAAGTTCCAGTCTAATAGCTAACATCCTAGGTCAATGGTTCTATTTACACTGTCTGATAGGCAATTTTGAACAGACTTCAGCAGAAGCTGTAAAGTTATATATGAAGGAGGATGAGGAGGAAAAAGAATGATGGTGCACTTATGTTCTGTTCAGAGAGAGTTGACTTTAGTTCAAAACCGTTTGCTGAACTAGTTCGTTCTTATAGTTCATTTAGTTCAGTTTAGTTCACTGTTCAGGAAACTCGATATTATGCGTAGATTTGTAAGACTCTCTCTCCACCAACACAACGATGTCCTCGTCCTGCTATGTTATGAGCTAAACGAAGCAATCCTTATCAAATTTGCGCAATAGGGATCAATTTAGTTCAGTTGTTCGTACTGCACTACAATACATTTATGCAGAGTATATATGGGCTAAGCTAAACTAAATGAAATAAAATAAAATGACATTCGGAACTAGTTCATTTAGTTCACTGTTCAGAGCTCTTTTTTAACTAGTACGTTCCTGAACTACACAAGCCTACCTTCTATGTACCCCTGTCCCATAAAAGACTACTCATTTCAGACAGACATTCCATACCTTAGCTAACTGGGGTCACTAGGCATTGCGAGCCTTCTTCCTTTTATAAATAGCTCCGGATGGTTTGTTTAGTTTCGGGTAACCAAATGGTGCGATCAACGGCATCACAATGGATCTTTGTAAGACAGGCGCTCTAACCTAAACCTAAGTCACTTAGCTGGTGGTTCACAGCTTTGCTGTCAGGGAATCAGAACCTCCCAATATGGTTATAGTGGTAGCTGATGTCGAGAAGAAGGACTACATTCCTATTGCAATTTATGGTGCTGAAGCATGGACTGCATTCAAATTTTCGATCTTCATGAGACACTTAGATAGAAAGATAGTCTATTCTAGTTCAAGTAGAGGCTAAAGTAGTTTGATTGGTTTGGTCGACCAGCACATAGACCAACAATATGCCCCCTATGATACCGTATCATCGCAGAAGAAAGCTTCTCTCTACCTTATCAAACTATTTTGAACTTCCCATGAAGCCTAGAAGTCCTTGAATTCTATATTTTTTAGATTACCTTATACGTTATAAGAAATATAAGTTTCCTAAGTGCAGCTTGTTTGTATGCGAGGGATCTCGGAAAAAACAAAGAAAGAAAGGACTACAAGCGTAGGCCAAGCTATTAGCAAGCTTTCTCTCTAAGCAGTACCACGTGATGACACCTATGGGAGGTATGCAATCTTCAAAACCAGATTTGGCCAAAATCGTTTTGTGTCTACAATGCGCTAAGATTGCCTATAAGATTTCAACTCTGGATACCATCTAGGTTTCTTGGACTTGATTTCTTGAATTTGATAGTTGTTTGACTGTCCAAAAAGACGTGGATATCTCTAGCAGATACCAAGTTTTCCTTACTGCCATAGTATCCTCCTATAATACGCTTCAGACGGAAAGAAATCTTAAGATTAAGGAAACACCTCCAGCAACATCGACCTTAGTTTTTGACTTGTTAATGTAGAAGTGAATCGACTCATCGTGTAAAAGTGGATCTCAATTCCAGATTGACATGGATGGCGGCGGAGTTCTCATCAAAAAAAAAATAGTCCTAGCAAATCAGCACTTTGAAAGATCGGTTCAACACAGGAAATGAAGAACTCGTCATAAGTGGCGCCCAAAACAAGGGCTGAACTGATTGGAGAGGCATGTTGGTTCAAAGTGAAGCTCGTCCCGAACTGTAGTACCACCTAAGTAAGTATGGGTTGGCTTATACAATGGAGTTTGAATGCCTAGAACCTTAACTGCAAATTCCTTCTAGGATGGCAAAGATACCGAAAGCTTTCCTTTTTACTAGGGCATCTCTGTATTGTTCAGATATAAGTTACCAGATAAGTTCCATATATAGAGCCAACTATCTATTTGGAATGAACGAAGTTATCACTAGGTTAGTAGCTTTCCAACTACATAGTCACGTCCCTTAACCTTTCTTGAGTTCATTAAACGATGCTGACAAGTTCATAAGTCCTAGTCTAGCTCCAGTCAAGTTATGCCCAATTAAGGTTCTTGTCCTTTGCAAAGGGAACAGATCTGATATTCATCTTTAGTCTGATGTGTATCTCAGAACAAATAAAAAAGCGTCTGGAACTAGTAAGGACAAGTAAGGACTTACTAACTTGATTGGCAATTATGGTTCAGGAAGGTAGATAGATGTTCTTGTTTATCTTCAACAAACTGATAGAAGTCTCTGTTGTACGTTTAGATCATCTAAACTGAAGGTGGTACCACTAGGAGCTCTGGTTTGCAAAATGAGTCCCAAAAATTTCGAGCTTCCAAAAATATGTATGTATGTATGTACTTAGAATATGGAGACCCAATATTTAAAGTGAAGAAATAGTGAATGGATATCCTGACCGAAAAGTTATAAAGATTCAATGTGTGTTCAGGTTCTTGAACCCCCTTCCTTCCGTTCGTCGTAGAAATTGTGTATCAAAATAAAGGAAAGAATCTGTAAACCATAAAAAAAAAAATATATATCTGGCGGGACAGCTTCATTTAATCATCTCATCAAACTATTTAAGACTCTAACCCACAGAGCTTATTGGACTCTTATGCACTCTGGTGCAAGTGGCATCACAATAAAGGAAAATTAAGTCCCGACCCCACCCCGAAATGATTGGCAGAAGCAAAATCCAAGAACTGCAACACCGGGAGTCACATTTAATATCCGCATTGGAGGAGAGAACTCCTCCCGAGCACAACGTCGTTTCAGCGAAAAAAAAAAGGATACTAGTCCACACCACATGTACATAGTCTGTGCATACACAACACTATTGTGTTTCTTTTCTTCTCTTTTCTCGCGTCAAAATCTCTTCAAGATCTAGTTATGTTAGCAACAGAAGACCGTTTTCGAAAGATGAGAGGAACTAAAAATATGCTTTCACGTTGTGAGTGAATTAATTCGCCACCCCAACCCCCATATGGATAGGATAGTGGCTTCTGTAGGCTATGAATGTAGCTAGGATTTGATGGACACCACAATAAATTAATTGCATTCTTACCGTTTTTTTTTTTTTTTGCTCCTTCCTTCCTTTTTTTCTTTCCTCTTTCAGTTCGAATTGAAATAGTACATAGCTAGTAGGGCTTCTGGAGAAAAAGGCGCTTTCAGTTGTTGCTGTGTTGTTATTGTCGTTGCTATATGTATGTATGTATATCAAAAGTTCAATGATCCTTTTGTTGACATCCTTATTTTATATGGAATTGCGTAGAAGAACACATACATATGTTAAGGTTTTTTTTTCTTTTCTAATTACTTTAGTGGTATCACTGGCACGTATTTTATTTTTCCTTTCTTTACTGCGTAAGGACACACATTTTATTCACAAGATTATACGAATCTTTCTACCTGGACAGAATCAAAACAAAGTAGTACAACCTGCAGGGGGGATTCACTCGTAATTGGACACAAAAAAAAATGGAATACTATGTGTGGATGCACCAATATTCTCTCTTATCTCTAGTACGAGGGGGGATGTTTGTTTTGTCGGCAATGCAGTTCGACCCGGTCGTCCTTTTGCTTTTCACTACGCTTCCTTTCCCGTTTCGATAGACACTACTACGTGGATTGCACTCGCGTTTTAGTACGACCACCCCATTCGATGGCCAATCCTTTTCCCTGAAGGCATTAAGCAAACCCTATACAAACAAACCAACCGCTAACGCGCCACCAACACTCTATCTATGATATTGCCTTTGAGAAAACGCAGCCAACTCTATGTGCATACATATAAAATTATTTATATTCTTGTATATACATATGTAGGATTTTTTCTTGTATTTTATTTTAAATTCCTCCCCTGAAACACGAACTTGCACTATCTTTGCGTACCAATCTCCTGCTACTATTGTTCCATCGTCACTATAAAAATCAGACTGAAAATCTAAATGCGAGCCCACATCGAACAAGCCTCAATGGGCAAAACAAAACTGCGGCGAATGTATCTTTCGGTCTCTGTAGTCTATACAAACAGAGGGAATAGTAGAAAAAATCCATCCACCTTCGGCGATGAATAGCTCGACGAAGAAGAAGAAAAGCAACACACCGCACCGCAACGCAGACACAACGTGAATTTGCTATAGAAAAGCAGAAACAACAAAAATAAGAAAACAAAAACAACACAACGGGGGGAAAACTGGTGTTAGATACATTTCGTGCGGCGAATTGGGAATCTTTGGATAAATACGCAGATTCGAGGGTGTCGAAGTTGCGGGTGAATTTTACGTAGTGTTGCGAGAATCTGTTTGGAAAATTGGCAATTTTCTGCATCTTTGCTCATCGAGAACACATACAGATTTGGATGTGAATATTCAAACAAATTTATTTATCATCCAGTACTGCGTAGATACTCTCAATATGCTTGCTATACCATGCAAATCACTTCCGGTGCAAGTAACATGTTGCGAAACATATTTCACGCTCCATCTAGGATTTCGACAAATAAACGAAGAAATGGATGTAAAATACCGACATGCACGCTGGGAAATTCAGAAGGAAATGCGGACGATTTGTAATGCAGAAAGTATCTCATCTCCGTTCTTAGCTAAGCTAATAACCAGTTCGCTTCAGTCCACAGTTCATTTGAGAATTTCCTTTTTTACCGATTCGAGAAAAACACTGAGTGGTTTGAGGAAATACATCGATGACGCATTTTGAACATTTATCCGAAAATTGTGGATAAGATGAAATATAATTGGATAACTTGAGTGGTTTCTGTAAAGGGTGCATGGTTGTGGTATTGAATAGCGGTATAGAATCCATGCTAATTTATTCGGTTATGGTTCAGCTTAACATCCGGTTAACCGCTGAACTTTTCAAATGTAACTCTGTCGGTACTTTGAGATTTTGAAGTCTATTGACTGATGTGGAATAGACGTACAAAAACGATAAGACTGGCTCAACACTATACAAAAGGATGCATGACCGGCTAGAGGGATCTCAAACAGCAACCAGACGAAGGACCACGCAATTGGGTATCAGCAGTTTTTGATGAAAGATATTCCTGTGCAAACTACAAACAATGCATTAACTACTTGTATATTGAAATAAGCCCTCCTAAACCTCGAGCTAGTGATGACTTCACTATCACTATGCAGATTTTGGATTTGGGAAACGGTTAAGTAGAGCTAAGTAGAGTAATTGACATACATACCAACTTAGATACATACTTACTTGTACCAAACATCGGAGGCGCATCATTTAAAAAGCTATCGTGATTGACACTAAACGTCAAGTGACTATAACCAATGCAATGGTTTCCAAATCTCAATTTGTCTTACTCTGGGCGAAAAGGGTCCCACGAAAATAGGGATCAATTTTGTTATTTGTGTATTTACGTACATACATACATTAGTTTTTGACGTCAAAAAAGTGGACGAATTTCGTAGCTTTCGTGTTCGTTTACTTTTTTAAGAGTTTAATACTTTCTGAGAGCTTTTAATAATGCACAGAAACAGAATATCCCGCTAGAACTGGGCTAAGAAAAGGTATTTTTTGGATGTGCGTAGCTGGTCCTGTGGGCTATAGGTAACCCATTTATTCACACATTTTTTGACAGAAAAATTTTCTGCTTCCAATACTCATACGGGGGAGATACTTCAGCTCGTTTGTGCATATAATGCACAGAAACAGAATATCCTGCTACAATTGGGCTGAGGAAAGATATTTTCAGGATGTGCGTAGCTAGTCGTGTGGGCTATAGGTAACCCATTTATTCACACATTTTTGGACAGAAAAATTTTCTGCTTCCAATACTCATACGGGAGAGATACTTCTGCTCGTTTGTGCTTATAATGCATAGAAACAGAATATCCTGCTGGAATTGGGCTAAGAAAAGATATTTTCAGGATGTGCGTAGCTGGTCCTGTGGGCTATAGGTAACCCATTTATTCACACATTTTTGGACAGAAAAATTTTCTGCTTCCAATACTCATACGGAGGAGACACTTCAGCTCGTTTGTGCATATAATGCACAGAAACAGGATATCCTGCTAGAAGTGGGCTACGAAAAGATATTTTCAGGATGTGCGTAGCTAGTCGTGTGGGCTATAGGTAACCCATTTATTCACACATTTTTGGACAGAAAAATGTTCTGCTTCCAATGCTCATACGGGAGAGATACTTCAGCTCGTTTGTGCATATAATGCACAGAAACAGAATATCCTGCTAGAACTGGGCTACGAAAAGATATTTTCAGGATGTGCGTGGCTTGTCGTGTGGGCTATAGGTAACCCATTTATTCACACATTTTTGGACAGAAAAATTTTGAACTTCCAATACTCATACGGGGGAGATACTTCAGCTCGTTTGTGCTTATAATGCACAGAAACAGAATATCCTGCTAGAATTGGGCTGAGAAAAGATATTTTCAGGATGTGCGTAGCTGGTCCTGTGGTCTATAGGTAACCAATTTATTCACACATTTTTTGACAGAAAAATTTTCTGCTTCCAATACTCATACGGGGGAGATACTTCAGCTCGTTTGTGCATATAATGCACAGAAACAGAATATCCTGCTAGAACTGGGCTAAGAAAAGATATTTTCAGGATGTGCGTAGCTAGTCGTGTGGGCTATAGGTAACCCATTTATTCACACATTTTTTGACAGACAAATTTTCTGCTTCCAATACTCATACGGGGGAGATACTTCTGCTCGTTTGTGCTTATAATGCACAGAAACAGAATATCCTGCTAGAACTGGGCTAAGAAAAGATATTTTCAGGATGTGCGTAGCTGGTCCTGTGGGCTATAGGTAACCCATTTATTCACACATTTTTGGACAGAAAAATTTTATGCTTCCAATACCCATACGGGGGAGATATCTCTGCTGGTTTGTGATAATAATGCGTAGAAACAGTATATCCTGCTGGAATTGGGCTAGGAAAAGATATTTTCGGGATGTGCGTAGCTGGTCCTGTGGGCTATAGGTAACCCATTTATTCACGCATTTTTGGACAGAAAAATTTTCTGCTTCCAATACTCGTACGGAGGAGATACTTCAGCTCGTTTGTGCTTATAATGCGTAGAAAAAGTATATCCTGCTGGAATTGGGCTACGAAAAGATATTTTCGGGATGTATGTAGGTGGTCCTGTGGGCTATAGGTAACCCATTTATTCACACATTTTTGGAAAGAAAAATTTTCTGCTTCCAATACGCATACGGAGGAGATACTTTAGCTCGTTTGTGCATATAATGCACAAAAACAGAATATCCTGCTAGAACTGGGCTAAGAAAAGATATTTTTTGGATGTGCGTAGCTGGTCCTGTGGGCTATAGGTAACCCATTTATTCACACATTTTTGGACAGAAAAATTTTCTGCTTCCAATACTCATACGGGGGAGATACTTCAGCTCGTTTGTGCATATAATGCACAGAAACAGAATATCCTGCTAGAACTGGGCTAAGAAAAGATATTTTCAGGATGTGCGTAGCTGGTCCTGTGGGCTATAGGTAACCCATTTATTCACACATTTTTGGACAGAAAAATTTTCTGCTTCCAATACTCGTACGGAGGAGATACTTCAGCTCGTTTGTGCTTATAATGCATAGAAACAGTATATCCTGCTGTAATTGGGCTAAGAAAAGATATTTTCGGGATGTGGGTAGGTGGTCCTGTGGGCTATAGGTAACCCATTTATTCACACATTTTTGGACAGAAAAATTTTCTGCTTCCAATACTCGTACGGAGGAGATACTTCAGCTCGTTTGTGCTTATAATGCGTAGAAACAGTATATCCTGCTGGAATTGGGCTACGAAAATTTATTTTCAGGATGTGCGTAACTAATGGTGTGGGCTATAGGTAACACATTTATTTACTCATTTTTGGACAGAAAAATTTTCTGCTTCCAATACTCATACGGAGGAGACACTTCAGCTCGTTTGTGCATATAATGCACAGAAACAGGATATCCTGCTAGAACTGGGCTACGAAAAGATATTTTCAGGATGTGCGTAGCTAGTCGTGTGGGCTATAGGTAACCCATTTATTCACACATTTTTGGACAGAAAAATTGTCTGCTTCCAATACTCGTACGGAGGAGATACTTCAGCTCGTTTGTGCTTATAATGCGTAGAAACAGTATATCCTGCTGGAATTGGGCTACGAAAATTTATTTTCAGGATGTGCGTAGCTAGTGGTGTATGCTATAGGTAACACATTTATTTACTCATTTTTGGACAGAAAAATTTTCTGCTTCCAATACTCATACGGAGGAGACACTTCAGCTCGTTTGTGCATATAATGCACAGAAACAGGATATCCTGCTAGAACTGGGCTACGAAAAGATATTTTCAGGATGTGCGTAGCTAGTCGTGTGGGCTATAGGTAACCCATTTATTCACACATTTTTGGACAGAAAAATTTTCTGCTTCCAATACTCATACGGGGGAGATACTTCAGCTCGTTTGTGCATATAATGCACAGAAACAGAATATCCTACTAGAACTGGGCTACGAAAAGATATTTTCAGGATGTGCGTAGCTGGTCCTGTGGACTATAGGTAACCCATTTATTCACACATTTTTGGACAGAAACATTTTCTGCTTCCAATACTCGTACGGAGGAGATACTTCAGATCGTTTGTGCAAATAATGCACAGAAACAGAATATCCTGCTAGAACTGGGCTAAGAAAAGATATTTTCAGGAAGTGCGTGGCTGGTCCTGTGGGCTATAGGTAACCCATTTATTCACACATTTTTGGACAGAAAAATTTTCTGCTTCCAATACCCGTACGGAGGAGATACTTCAGCCCGTTTGTGCATATAATGCACAGAAACAGAATATCCTGCTAGAACTGGGCTAAGTAAAGATATTTTCAGGATGTGCGTAGCTGGTCCTGTGGGCTATAGGTAACCCATTTATTCACACATTTTTGGACAGAAACATTTTCTGCTTCCAATACTCGTACGGAGGAGATACTTCAGCTCGTTTGTGCTTATAATGCATAGAAACAGTATATCCTGCTGTAATTGGGCTAAGAAAAGATATTTTCGGGATGTGGGTAGGTGGTCCTGTGGGCTATAGGTAACCCATTTATTTACTCATTTTTGGACAGAAAAATTTTCTGCTTCCAATACTCGTACGGAGGAGATACTTCAGCTCGTTTGTGCTTATAATGCATAGAAACAGTATATCCTGCTGTAATTGGGCTAAGAAAATATATTTTCAAGATGTGCGTAGCTGGTCCTGTGGGCTATAGGTAACCCATTTATTTACTCATTTTTGGACAGAAAAATTTTCTGCTTCCAATACTCGTACGGAGGAGATACTTCAGCCCGTTTGTGCATATAATGCATAGAAACAGTATATCCTGCTGTAATTGGGCTAAGAAAAGATATTTTCGGGATGTGGGTAGGTGGTCCTGTGGGCTATAGGTAACCCATTTATTCACACATTTTTGGACAGAAAAACGTTCTGCTTCCAATATGCATACGGGGGAGAAACTTCAGCTCGTTTGTGCATACAATGCACAGAAACAGAATATCCTGCTAGAAATGGGCTAAGAAAAGATATTTTCAGGATGTGCGTGGCTGGTCCTGTGGGCCATAGGTAACCCATTTATTCACACATTTTTGGACAGACAAATTTTCTGCTTCCAATACTCATACGGAGGAGATACTTCAGCTCGTTTGTGCATATAATGCACAGAAACAGAATATCCTGCTAGAACTGGGCTAAGAAAATATATTTTCAAGATGTGCGTAGCTGGTCCTGTGGGCTATAGGTAACCCATTTATTCACACATTTTTGGACAGAAAAACGTTCTGCTTCCAATACTCGTACGGAGGAGATACTTCAGCTCGTTTGTGCATATAATGCACAGAAACAGAATATCCTGCTAGAACTGGGCTAAGTAAAGATATTTTCAGGATGTGCGTGGCTGGTCCTGTGGGCTATAGGTAACCCATTTATTCACACATTTTTGGACAGACAAATTTTCTGCTTCCAATACTCATACGGAGGAGATACTTCAGCTCGTTTGTGCATATAATGCACAGAAACAGAATATCCTGCTAGAACTGGGCTAAGAAAATATATTTTCAGGATGTGCGTGGCTGGTCCTGTGGGCTATAGGTAACCCATTTATTCACACATTTTTGGACAGACAAATTTTCTGCTTCCAATACTCATACGGAGGAGATACTTCAGCTCGTTTGTGCATATAATGCACAGAAACAGAATATCCTGCTAGAACTGGGCTAAGTAAAGATATTTTCAGGATGTGCGTAGCTGGTCCTGTGGGCTATAGGTTACCCATTTATTCACACATTTTTGGACAGACAAATTTTCTGCTTCCAATACTCATACGGAGGAGATACTTCAGCTCGTTTGTGCATATAATGCACAGAAACAGAATATCCTGCTAGAAATGGGCTAAGAAAAGATATTTTCAGGATGTGCGTGGCTGGTCCTGTGGGCTATAGGTAACCCATTTATTCACACATTTTTGGACAGACAAATTTTCTGCTTCCAATACTCATACGGAGGAGATACTTCAGCTCGTTTGTGCATATAATGCACAGAAACAGAATATCCTGCTAGAACTGGGCTAAGAAAATATATTTTCAGGATGTGCGTGGCTGGTCCTGTGGGCTATAGGTAACCCATTTATTCACACATTTTTGGACAGACAAATTTTCTGCTTCCAATACTCGTACGGAGGAGATACTTCAGCTCATTTGTGCTTATAATGCATAGAAACAGTATATCCTGCTGTAATTGGGCTAAGAAAAGATATTTTCGGGATGTGGGTAGGTGGTCCTGTGGGCTATAGGTAACCCATTTATTCACACATTTTTGGACAGAAAAATTTTCTGCTTCCAATACTCGTACGGAGGAGATACTTCAGCTCGTTTGTGCTTATAATGCATAGAAACAGTATATCCTGCTGTAATTGGGCTAAGAAAAGATATTTTCGGGATGTGGGTAGGTGGTCCTGTGGGCTATAGGTAACCCATTTATTCACACATTTTTGGACAGAAAAATTTTCTGCTTCCAATACTCATACGGAGGAGACACTTCAGCTCGTTTGTGCATATGATGCACAGAAACAGGATATCCTGCTAGAACTGGGCTACGAAAAGATATTTTCAGGATGTGCGTAGCTAGTCGTGTGGGCTATAGGTAACCCATTTATTCACACATTTTTTGACAGACAAATTTTCTGCTTCCAATACTCATACGGGGGAGATACTTCAGCTCGTTTGTGCTTATAATGCATAGAAACAGAATATCATGCTGGAATTGGGCTAAGAAAAGATATTTTCGGGATGTGGGTAGGTGGTCCTGTGGTCTATAAGTAACCCATTTATTCACACATTTTTTGACAGACAAATTTTCTGCTTCCAATACTCATACGGGGGAGATACTTCAGCTCGTTTGTGCATATAATGCACAGAAACAGAATATTCCGCTAGAACTGGGCTAAGAAAAGATATTTTTTGGATGTGCGTAGCTGGTCCTGTGGGCTATAGGTAACAAATTTATTCACACATTTTTGGACACAAAAATCTTCTGCTTCCAATACTCATACGGGGGAGATACTTCTGCTCGTTTGTGCTTATAATGCATAGAAACAGTATGTCCTGCTGGAATAGGGCTAAGAAAAGATATTTTCAGGATGTGGGTAGGTGGTCCTGTGGGCTATAGGTAACCTATTTATTCAGACATTTTTGGACAGAAAAATGTTCTGCTTCCAATACTCATACGGGGGAGATACTTCAGCTCGTTTGTGCTTATAATGCACAGAAACAGAATATCCTGCTAGAACTGGGCTACGAAAAGATATTTTCAGGATGTGCGTAGCTAGTCGTGTGGGCTATAGGTAACCCATTTATTCACACATTTTTTGACAGACAAATTTTCTGCTTCCAATACTCATACGGGGGAGATACTTCTGCTCGTTTGTGCTTATAATGCACAGAAACAGAATATCCTGCTAGAACTGGGCTAAGAAAAGATATTTTCAGGATGTGCGTAGCTGGTCCTGTGGGCTATAGGTAACCCATTTATTCACACATTTTTGGACAGAAAAATTTTATGCTTCCAATACCCATACGGGGGAGATATCTCTGCTCGTTTGTGATAATAATGCGTAGAAACAGTATATCCTGCTGGAATTGGGCTAGGAAAAGATATTTTCGGGATGTGCGTAACTAGTGGTGTGGGCTATAGGTAACACATTTATTTACTCATTTTTGGACAGAAAAATTTTCTGCTTCCAATACTCATACGGAGGAGACACTTCAGCTCGTTTGTGCATATAATGCACAGAAACAGGATATCCTGCTAGAACTGGGCTACGAAAAGATATTTTCAGGATGTGCGTAGCTAGTCGTGTGGGCTATAGGTAACCCATTTATTCACACATTTTTGGACAGAAACATTTTCTGCTTCCAATACTCGTACGGAGGAGATACTTCAGCTCGTTTGTGCAAATAATGCACAGAAACAGAATATCCTGCTAGAACTGGGCTAAGAAAAGATATTTTCAGGAAGTGCGTGGCTGGTCCTGTGGGCTATAGGTAACCCATTTATTCACACATTTTTGGACAGAAAAATTTTCTGCTTCCAATACCCGTACGGAGGAGATACTTCAGCCCGTTTGTGCATATAATGCACAGAAACAGAATATCCTGCTAGAACTGGGCTAAGTAAAGATATTTTCAGGATGTGCGTAGCTGGTCCTGTGGGCTATAGGTAACCCATTTATTCACACATTTTTGGACAGAAACATTTTCTGCTTCCAATACTCGTACGGAGGAGATACTTCAGCTCGTTTGTGCTTATAATGCATAGAAACAGTATATCCTGCTGTAATTGGGCTAAGAAAAGATATTTTCGGGATGTGGGTAGGTGGTCCTGTGGGCTATAGGTAACCCATTTATTCACACATTTTTGGACAGAAAAGTTTTCTGCTTCCAATACTCGTACGGAGGAGATACTTCAGCCCGTTTGTGCATATAATGCACAGAAACAGAATATCCTGTTAGAACTGGGCTAAGAAAAGATATTTTCAGGATGTGCGTAGCTGGTCCTGTGGGCTATAGGTAACCCATTTATTCACACATTTTTGGACAGACAAATTTTCTGCTTCCAATACTCATACGGAGGAGATACTTCAGCTCGTTTGTGCATATAATGCACAGAAACAGAATATCCTGCTAGAACTGGGCTAAGAAAATATATTTTCAAGATGTGCGTAGCTGGTCCTGTGGGCTATAGGTAACCCATTTATTTACTCATTTTTGGACAGAAAAATTTTCTGCTTCCAATACTCGTACGGAGGAGATACTTCAGCCCGTTTGTGCATATAATGCATAGAAACAGTATATCCTGCTGTAATTGGGCTAAGAAAAGATATTTTCGGGATGTGGGTAGGTGGTCCTGTGGGCTATAGGTAACCCATTTATTCACACATTTTTGGACAGAAAAACGTTCTGCTTCCAATATGCATACGGGGGAGAAACTTCAGCTCGTTTGTGCATATAATGCACAGAAACAGAATATCCTGCTAGAAATGGGCTAAGAAAAGATATTTTCAGGATGTGCGTGGCTGGTCCTGTGGGCCATAGGTAACCCATTTATTCACACATTTTTGGACAGACAAATTTTCTGCTTCCAATACTCATACGGAGGAGATACTTCAGCTCGTTTGTGCATATAATGCACAGAAACAGAATATCCTGCTAGAACTGGGCTAAGAAAATATATTTTCAAGATGTGCGTAGCTGGTCCTGTGGGCTATAGGTAACCCATTTATTCACACATTTTTGGACAGAAAAATGTTCTGCTTCCAATACTCGTACGGAGGAGATACTTCAGCTCGTTTGTGCATATAATGCACAGAAACAGAATATCCTGCTAGAACTGGGCTAAGTAAAGATATTTTCAGGATGTGCGTGGCTGGTCCTGTGGGCTATAGGTAACCCATTTATTCACACATTTTTGGACAGACAAATTTTCTGCTTCCAATACTCATACGGAGGAGATACTTCAGCTCGTTTGTGCATATAATGCACAGAAACAGAATATCCTGCTAGAACTGGGCTAAGAAAATATATTTTCAGGATGTGCGTGGCTGGTCCTGTGGGCTATAGGTAACCCATTTATTCACACATTTTTGGACAGACAAATTTTCTGCTTCCAATACTCATACGGAGGAGATACTTCAGCTCGTTTGTGCAAATAATGCACAGAAACAGAATATCCTGCTAGAACTGGGCTAAGAAAAGATATTTTCAGGAAGTGCGTGGCTGGTCCTGTGGGCTATAGGTAACCCATTTATTCACACATTTTTGGACAGAAAAACGTTCTGCTTCCAATACTCGTACGGAGGAGATACTTCAGCTCGTTTGTGCATATAATGCACAGAAACAGAATATCCTGCTAGAACTGGGCTAAGAAAAGATATTTTCAGGATGTGCGTGGCTGGTCCTGTGGGCTATAGGTAACCCATTTATTCACACATTTTTGGACAGAAAAATTTTCTGCTTCCAATACCCGTACGGAGGAGATACTTCAGCCCGTTTGTGCATATAATGCACAGAAACAGAATATCCTGCTAGAACTGGGCTAAGTAAAGATATTTTCAGGATGTGCGTAGCTGGTCCTGTGGGCTATAGGTAACCCATTTATTCACACATTTTTGGACAGAAACATTTTCTGCTTCCAATACTCGTACGGAGGAGATACTTCAGCTCGTTTGTGCTTATAATGCATAGAAACAGTATATCCTGCTGTAATTGGGCTAAGAAAAGATATTTTCGGGATGTGGGTAGGTGGTCCTGTGGGCTATAGGTAACCCATTTATTCACACATTTTTGGACAGAAAAGTTTTCTGCTTCCAATACTCGTACGGAGGAGATACTTCAGCCCGTTTGTGCATATAATGCACAGAAACAGAATATCCTGTTAGAACTGGGCTAAGAAAAGATATTTTCAGGATGTGCGTAGCTGGTCCTGTGGGCTATAGGTAACCCATTTATTCACACATTTTTGGACAGACAAATTTTCTGCTTCCAATACTCATACGGAGGAGATACTTCAGCTCGTTTGTGCATATAATGCACAGAAACAGAATATCCTGCTAGAACTGGGCTAAGAAAATATATTTTCAAGATGTGCGTAGCTGGTCCTGTGGGCTATAGGTAACCCATTTATTTACTCATTTTTGGACAGAAAAATTTTCTGCTTCCAATACTCGTACGGAGGAGATACTTCAGCCCGTTTGTGCATATAATGCACAGAAACAGTATATCCTGCTGTAATTGGGCTAAGAAAAGATATTTTCGGGATGTGGGTAGGTGGTCCTGTGGGCTATAGGTAACCCATTTATTCACACATTTTTGGACAGAAAAACGTTCTGCTTCCAATATGCATACGGGGGAGAAACTTCAGCTCGTTTGTGCATATAATGCACAGAAACAGAATATCCTGCTAGAAATGGGCTAAGAAAAGATATTTTCAGGATGTGCGTGGCTGGTCCTGTGGGCCATAGGTAACCCATTTATTCACACATTTTTGGACAGACAAATTTTCTGCTTCCAATACTCATACGGAGGAGATACTTCAGCTCGTTTGTGCATATAATGCACAGAAACAGAATATCCTGCTAGAACTGGGCTAAGAAAATATATTTTCAAGATGTGCGTAGCTGGTCCTGTGGGCTATAGGTAACCCATTTATTCACACATTTTTGGACAGAAAAATGTTCTGCTTCCAATACTCGTACGGAGGAGATACTTCAGCTCGTTTGTGCATATAATGCACAGAAACAGAATATCCTGCTAGAACTGGGCTAAGTAAAGATATTTTCAGGATGTGCGTGGCTGGTCCTGTGGGCTATAGGTAACCCATTTATTCACACATTTTTGGACAGACAAATTTTCTGCTTCCAATACTCATACGGAGGAGATACTTCAGCTCGTTTGTGCATATAATGCACAGAAACAGAATATCCTGCTAGAACTGGGCTAAGAAAATATATTTTCAGGATGTGCGTGGCTGGTCCTGTGGGCTATAGGTAACCCATTTATTCACACATTTTTGGACAGACAAATTTTCTGCTTCCAATACTCATACGGAGGAGATACTTCAGCTCGTTTGTGCAAATAATGCACAGAAACAGAATATCCTGCTAGAACTGGGCTAAGAAAAGATATTTTCAGGAAGTGCGTGGCTGGTCCTGTGGGCTATAGGTAACCCATTTATTCACACATTTTTGGACAGAAAAATTTTCTGCTTCCAATACCCGTACGGAGGAGATACTTCAGCCCGTTTGTGCATATAATGCACAGAAACAGAATATCCTGCTAAAACTGGGCTAAGTAAAGATATTTTCAGGATGTGCGTAGCTGGTCCTGTGGGCTATAGGTAACCCATTTATTCACACATTTTTGGACAGAAACATTTTCTGCTTCCAATACTCGTACGGAGGAGATACTTCAGCTCGTTTGTGCTTATAATGCGTAGAAACAGTATATCCTGCTGTAATTGGGCTAAGAAAAGATATTTTCGGGATGTGGGTAGGTGGTCCTGTGGGCTATAGGTAACCCATTTATTCACACATTTTTGGACAGAAAAGTTTTCTGCTTCCAATACTCGTACGGAGGAGATACTTCAGCCCGTTTGTGCATATAATGCACAGAAACAGAATATCCTGTTAGAACTGGGCTAAGAAAAGATATTTTCAGGATGTGCGTAGCTGGTCCTGTGGGCTATAGGTAACCCATTTATTCACACATTTTTGGACAGACAAATTTTCTGCTTCCAATACTCATACGGAGGAGATACTTCAGCTCGTTTGTGCATATAATGCACAGAAACAGAATATCCTGCTAGAACTGGGCTAAGAAAATATATTTTCAAGATGTGCGTAGCTGGTCCTGTGGGCTATAGGTAACCCATTTATTTACTCATTTTTGGACAGAAAAATTTTCTGCTTCCAATACTCGTACGGAGGAGATACTTCAGCCCGTTTGTGCATATAATGCATAGAAACAGTATATCCTGCTGTAATTGGGCTAAGAAAAGATATTTTCGGGATGTGGGTAGGTGGTCCTGTGGGCTATAGGTAACCCATTTATTCACACATTTTTGGACAGAAAAACGTTCTGCTTCCAATATGCATACGGGGGAGAAACTTCAGCTCGTTTGTGCATATAATGCACAGAAACAGAATATCCTGCTAGAAATGGGCTAAGAAAAGATATTTTCAGGATGTGCGTGGCTGGTCCTGTGGGCCATAGGTAACCCATTTATTCACACATTTTTGGACAGACAAATTTTCTGCTTCCAATACTCATACGGAGGAGATACTTCAGCTCGTTTGTGCATATAATGCACAGAAACAGAATATCCTGCTAGAACTGGGCTAAGAAAATATATTTTCAGGATGTGCGTGGCTGGTCCTGTGGGCTATAGGTAACCCATTTATTCACACATTTTTGGACAGACAAATTTTCTGCTTCCAATACTCATACGGAGGAGATACTTCAGCTCGTTTGTGCATATAATGCACAGAAACAGAATATCCTGCTAGAACTGGGCTAAGTAAAGATATTTTCAGGATGTGCGTAGCTGGTCCTGTGGGCTATAGGTTACCCATTTATTCACACATTTTTGGACAGACAAATTTTCTGCTTCCAATACTCATACGGAGGAGATGCTTCAGCTCGTTTGTGCATATAATGCACAGAAACAGAATATCCTGCTAGAAATGGGCTAAGAAAAGATATTTTCAGGATGTGCGTGGCTGGTCCTGTGGGCTATAGGTAACCCATTTATTCACACATTTTTGGACAGACAAATTTTCTGCTTCCAATACTCATACGGAGGAGATACTTCAGCTCGTTTGTGCATATAATGCACAGAAACAGAATATATTGCTAGAAATGGGCTAAGAAAAGATATTTTCAGGATGTGCGTGGCTGGTCCTGTGGGCTATAGGTAACCCATTTATTCACACATTTTTGGACAGACAAATTTTCTGCTTCCAATACTCATACGGAGGAGATACTTCAGCTCGTTTGTGCATATAATGCACAGAAACAGAATATCCTGCTAGAACTGGGCTAAGAAAATATATTTTCAAGATGTGCGTAGCTGGTCCTGTGGGCTATAGGTAACCCATTTATTTACTCATTTTTGGACAGAAAAATTTTCTACTTCCAATACCCGTACGGAGGAGATACTTCAGCCCGTTTGTGCATATAATGCACAGAAACAGAATATCCTGCTAGAACTGGGCTAAGTAAAGACATTTTCAGGATGTGCGTAGCTGGTCCTGTGGGCTATAGGTAACCCATTTATTTACTCATTTTTGGACAGAAAAATTTTCTACTTCCAATACACGTACGGAGGAGATACTTCAGCTCGTTTGTGCATATAATGCACAGAAACAGAATATCCTGCTAGAACTGGGCTAAGAAAAGATATTCTCAGGATGTGCGTAGCTGGTCCTGTGGGCTATAGGTAACCCATTTATTTACTCATTTTTGGACAGAAAAATTTTCTACTTCCAATACCCGTACGGAGGAGATGCTTCAGCCCGTTTGTGCATATAATGCACAGAAACAGAATATCCTGCTAGAACTGGGCTAAGAAAATATATTTTCAAGATGTGCGTAGCTGGTCCTGTGGGCTATAGGTAACCCATTTATTTACTCATTTTTGGACAGAAAAATTTTCTACTTCCAATACCCGTACGGAGGAGATACTTCAGCCCGTTTGTGCATATAATGCACAGAAACAGAATATCCTGCTAGAACTGGGCTAAGTAAAGATATTTTCAGGATGTGCGTAGCTGGTCCTGTGGGCTATAGGTAACCCATTTATTTACTCATTTTTGGACAGAAAAATTTTCTACTTCCAATACACGTACGGAGGAGATACTTCAGCTCGTTTGTGCATATAATGCACAGAAACAGAATATCCTGCTAGAACTGGGCTAAGAAAAGATATTCTCAGGATGTGCGTAGCTGGTCCTGTGGGCTATAGGTAACCCATTTATTTACTCATTTTTGGACAGAAAAATTTTCTACTTCCAATACCCGTACGGAGGAGATGCTTCAGCCCGTTTGTGCATATAATGCACAGAAACAGAATATCCTGCTAGAACTGGGCTAAGAAAAGATATTCTCAGGATGTGCGTAGCTGGTCCTGTGGGCTATAGGTAACCCATTTATTTACTCATTTTTGGACAGAAAAATTTTCTACTTCCAATACACGTACGGAGGAGATACTTCAGCTCGTTTGTGCATATAATGCACAGAAACAGAATATCCTGCTAGAACTGGGCTAAGAAAAGATATTCTCAGGATGTGCGTAGCTGGTCCTGTGGGCTATAGGTAACCCATTTATTTACTCATTTTTGGACAGAAAAATTTTCTACTTCCAATACCCGTACGGAGGAGATGCTTCAGCCCGTTTGTGCATATAATGCACAGAAACAGAATATCCTGCTAGAACTGGGCTAAGTAAAGATATTTTCAGGATGTGCGTAGCTGGTCCTGTGGGCTATAGGTATCCCATTTATTCACACATTTTTGGACAGACAATTTTTCTGCGTCCAATACTCATACGGAGGAGATACTTCAGCTCGTTTGTGCATATAATGCACAGAAACAGAATATCCTGCTAGAACTGGGCTAAGAAAATATATTTTCAAGATGTGCGTAGCTGGTCCTGTGGGCTATAGGTAACCCATTTATTTACTCATTTTTTACAGAAAAATTTTCTGCTTCCAATACTCGTACGGAGGAGATACTTCAGCCCGTTTGTGCATATAATGCACAGAAACAGAATATCCTGTTAGAACTGGGCTAAGAAAAGATATTTTCAGGATGTGCGTAGCTGGTCCTGTGGGCTATAGGTAACCCATTTATTCACACATTTTTGGACAGAAAAACGTTCTGCTTCCAATATGCATACGGGGGAGAAACTTCAGCTCGTTTGTGCATATAATGCACAGAAACAGAATATCCTGCTAGAAATGGGCTAAGAAAAGATATTTTCAGGATGTGCGTGGCTGGTCCTGTGGGCTATAGGTAACCCATTTATTCACACATTTTTGGACAGACAAATTTTCTGCTTCCAATACTCATACGGAGGAGATACTTCAGCTCGTTTGTGCATATAATGCACAGAAACAGAATATCCTGCTAGAACTGGGCTAAGAAAATATATTTTCAAGATGTGCGTAGCTGGTCCTGTGGGCTATAGGTAACCCATTTATTTACTCATTTTTGGACAAAAAAATTTTCTGCTTCCAATACTCGTACGGAGGAGATACTTCAGCCCGTTTGTGCATATAATGCACAGAAACAGAATATCCTGCTAGAACTGGGCTAAGAAAAGATATTTTCAGGATGTGCGTAGCTGGTCCTGTGGGCTATAGGTAACCCATTTATTCACACATTTTTGGACAGAAAAACGTTCTGCTTCCAATACTCGTACGGAGGAGATACTTCAGCTCGTTTGTGCATATAATGCACAGAAACAGAATATCCTGCTAGAACTGGGCTAAGAAAAGATATTTTCAGGATGTGCGTGGCTGGTCCTGTGGGCTATAGGTAACCCATTTATTCACACATTTTTGGACAGAAAAATTTTCTGCTTCCAATACCCGTGCGGAGGAGATACTTCAGCCCGTTTGTGCATATAATGCACAGAAACAGAATATCCTGCTAGAACTGGGCTAAGAAAAGATATTTTCAGGATGTGCGTAGCTGGTCCTGTGGGCTATAGGTATCCCATTTATTCACACATTTTTGGACAGAAAAATTTTCTGCTTCCAATACCCGTGCGGAGGAGATACTTCAGCCCGTTTGTGCATATAATGCACAGAAACAGAATATCCTGCTAGAACTGGGCTAAGAAAAGATATTTTCAGGATGTGCGTGGCTGGTCCTGTGGGCTATAGGTAACCCATTTATTCACACATTTTTGGACAGACAAATTTTCTGCTTCCAATACTCATACGGAGGAGATACTTCAGCTCGTTTGTGCATATAATGCACAGAAACAGGATATCCTGCTAGAACTGGGCTACGAAAAGATATTTTCAGGATGTGCGTAGCTAGTCGTGTGGGCTATAGGTAACCCATTTATTCACACATTTTTGGACAGAAAAATTGTCTGCTTCCAATACTCGTACGGAGGAGATACTTCAGCTCGTTTGTGCTTATAATGCGTAGAAACAGTATATCCTGCTGGAATTGGGCTACGAAAATTTATTTTCAGGATGTGCGTAGCTAGTGGTGTGGGCTATAGGTAACACATTTATTTACTCATTTTTGGACAGAAAAATTTTCTGCTTCCAATACTCATACGGAGGAGACACTTCAGCTCGTTTGTGCATATAATGCACAGAAACAGGATATCCTGCTAGAACTGGGCTACGAAAAGATATTTTCAGGATGTGCGTAGCTAGTCGTGTGGGCTATAGGTAACCCATTTATTCACACATTTTTGGACAGAAAAATTGTCTGCTTCCAATACTCGTACGGAGGAGATACTTCAGCTCGTTTGTGCTTATAATGCGTAGAAACAGTATATCCTGCTGGAATTGGGCTACGAAAATTTATTTTCAGGATGTGCGTAGCTAGTGGTGTGGGCTATAGGTAACACATTTATTTACTCATTTTTGGACAGAAAAATTTTCTGCTTCCAATACTCATACGGGGGAGATACTTCAGCTCGTTTGTGCATATAATGCACAGAAACAGAATATCCTACTAGAACTGGGCTAAGAAAAGATATTCTCAGGATGTGCGTAGCTGGTCCTGTGGGCTATAGGTAACCCATTTATTTACTCATTTTTGGACAGAAAAATTTTCTACTTCCAATACCCGTACGGAGGAGATACTTCAGCCCGTTTGTGCATATAATGCACAGAAACAGAATATCCTGCTAGAACTGGGCTAAGAAAAGATATTTTCAGGATGTGCGTAGCTGGTCCTGTGGGCTATAGGTAACCCATTTATTCACACATTTTTGGACAGAAAAATTTTCTGCTTCCAATACTCGTACGGAGGAGATACTTCAGCTCGTTTGTGCATATAATGCACAGAAACAGAATATCCTGCTAGAACTGGGCTAAGAAAAGATATTTTCAGGATGTGCGTGGCTGGTCCTGTGGGCTATAGGTAACCCATTTATTCACACATTTTTGGACAGAAAAATTTTCTGCTTCCAATACCCGTGCGGAGGAGATACTTCAGCCCGTTTGTGCATATAATGCACAGAAACAGAATATCCTGCTAGAACTGGGCTAAGAAAAGATATTTTCAGGATGTGCGTAGCTGGTCCTGTGGGCTATAGGTAACCCATTTATTCACACATTTTTGGACAGAAAAATTTTCTGCTTCCAATACCCGTGCGGAGGAGATACTTCAGCCCGTTTGTGCATATAATGCACAGAAACAGAATATCCTGCTAGAACTGGGCTAAGAAAAGATATTTTCAGGATGTGCGTAGCTGGTCCTGTGGGCTATAGGTAACCCATTTATTCACACATTTTTGGACAGAAAAATTTTCTGCTTCCAATACTCGTACGGAGGAGATACTTCAGCCCGTTTGTGCATATAATGCACAGAAACAGAATATCCTGCTAGAACTGGGCTAAGAAAAGATACTTTCAGGATGTGCGTAGCTGGTCCTGTGGGCTATAGGTAACCCATTTATTCACACATTTTTGGACAGAAAAACGTTCTGCTTCCAATACTCGTACGGAGGAGATACTTCAGCTCGTTTGTGCATATAATGCACAGAAACAGAATATCCTGCTAGAACTGGGCTAAGAAAAGATATTCTCAGGATGTGCGTAGCTGGTCCTGTGGGCTATAGGTAACCCATTTATTTACTCATTTTTGGACAGAAAAATTTTCTACTTCCAATACCCGTATGGAGGAGATACTTCAGCCCGTTTGTGCATATAATGCACAGAAACAGAATATCCTGCTAGAACTGGGCTAAGAAAAGATATTTTCAGGATGTGCGTAGCTGGCCCTGTGGGCTATAGGTAACCCATTTATTTACTCATTTTTGGACAGAAAAATTTTCTACTTCCAAAACCCGTACGGAGGAGATACTTCAGCCCGTTTGTGCATATAATGCACAGAAACAGAATATCCTGCTAGAACTGGGCTAAGAAAAGATATTTTCAGGATGTGCGTAGCTGGTCCTGTGGGCTATAGGTAACCCATTTATTCACACATTTTTGGACAGAAAAACGTTCTGCTTCCAATACTCGTACGGAGGAGATACTTCAGCTCGTTTATGCATATAATGCACAGAAACAGAATATCCTGCTAGAACTGGGCTAAGAAAAGATATTCTCAGGATGTGCGTAGCTGGTCCTGTGGGCTAAAGGTAACCCATTTATTTACTCATTTTTGGACAGAAAAATTTTCTACTTCCAATACCCGTACGGAGGAGATACTTCAGCCCGTTTGTGCATATAATGCACAGAAACAGAATATCCTGCTAGAACTGGGCTAAGAAAAGATATTTTCAGGATGTGCGTAGCTGGTCCTGTGGGCTATAGGTAACCCATTTATTTACTCATTTTTGGACAGAAAAATTTTCTACTTCCAATACCCGTACGGAGGAGATACTTCAGCCCGTTTGTGCATATAATGCACAGAAACAGAATATCCTGCTAGAACTGGGCTAAGAAAAGATATTCTCAGGATGTGCGTAGCTGGTCCTGTGGGCTATAGGTAACCCATTTATTTACTCATTTTTGGACAGAAAAATTTTCTACTTCCAATACCCGTACGGAGGAGATACTTCAGCCCGTTTGTGCATATAATGCACAGAAACAGAATATCCTGCTAGAACTGGGCTAAGAAAAGATATTTTCAGGATGTGCGTAGCTGGTCCTGTGGGCTATAGGTAACCCATTTATTCACACATTTTTGGACAGAAAAATTTTCTGCTTCCAATACTCGTACGGAGGAGATACTTCAGCTCGTTTGTGCATATAATGCACAGAAACAGAATATCCTGCTAGAACTGGGCTAAGAAAAGATATTTTCAGGATGTGCGTGGCTGGTCCTGTGGGCTATAGGTAACCCATTTATTCACACATTTTTGGACAGAAAAATTTTCTGCTTCCAATACCCGTGCGGAGGAGATACTTCAGCCCGTTTGTGCATATAATGCACAGAAACAGAATATCCTGCTAGAACTGGGCTAAGAAAAGATATTTTCAGGATGTGCGTAGCTGGTCCTGTGGGCTATAGGTAACCCATTTATTTACTCATTTTTGGACAGAAAAATTTTCTACTTCCAATACCCGTACGGAGGAGATACTTCAGCCCGTTTGTGCATATAATGCACAGAAACAGAATATCCTGCTAGAACTGGGCTACGAAAAGATATTTTCAGGATGTGCGTAGCTAGTCGTGTGGGCTATAGGTAACCCATTTATTCACACATTTTTGGACAGAAAAATTGTCTGCTTCCAATACTCGTACGGAGGAGATACTTCAGCTCGTTTGTGCTTATAATGCGTAGAAACAGTATATCCTGCTGGAATTGGGCTACGAAAATTTATTTTCAGGATGTGCGTAGCTAGTGGTGTGGGCTATAGGTAACACATTTATTTACTCATTTTTGGACAGAAAAATTTTCTGCTTCCAATACTCATACGGGGGAGATACTTCAGCTCGTTTGTGCATATAATGCACAGAAACAGAATATCCTACTAGAACTGGGCTAAGAAAAGATATTCTCAGGATGTGCGTAGCTGGTCCTGTGGGCTATAGGTAACCCATTTATTTACTCATTTTTGGACAGAAAAATTTTCTGCTTCCAATACTCGTACGGAGGAGATACTTCAGCTCGTTTGTGCATATAATGCACAGAAACAGAATATCCTGCTAGAACTGGACTAAGAAAAGATATTTTCAGGATGTGCGTGGCTGGTCCTGTGGGCTATAGGTAACCCATTTATTCACACATTTTTGGACAGAAAAACGTTCTGCTTCCAATACTCGTACGGAGGAGATACTTCAGCTCGTTTGTGCATATAATGCACAGAAACAGAATATCCTGCTAGAACTGGGCTAAGAAAAGATATTCTCAGGATGTGCGTAGCTGGTCCTGTGGGCTATAGGTAACCCATTTATTTACTCATTTTTGGACAGAAAAATTTTCCACTTCCAATACCCGTACGGAGGAGATACTTCAGCCCGTTTGTGCATATAATGCACAGAAACAGAATATCCTGCTAGAACTGGGCTAAGAAAAGATATTTTCAGGATGTGCGTAGCTGGTCCTGTGGGCTATAGGTAACCCATTTATTCACACATTTTTGGACAGAAAAACGTTCTGCTTCCAATACTCGTACGGAGGAGATACTTCAGCTCGTTTATGCATATAATGCACAGAAACAGAATATCCTGCTAGAACTGGGCTAAGAAAAGATATTCTCAGGATGTGCGTAGCTGGTCCTGTGGGCTATAGGTAACCCATTTATTTACTCATTTTTGGACAGAAAAATTTTCTACTTCCAATACCCGTACGGAGGAGATACTTCAGCCCGTTTGTGCATATAATGCACAGAAACAGAATATCCTGCAAGAACTGGGCTAAGAGAAGATATTCTCAGGATGTGCGTAGCTGGTCCTGTGGGCTATAGGTAACCCATTTATTTACTCATTTTTGGACAGAAAAATTTTCTACTTCCAATACCCGTACGGAGGAGATACTTCAGCCCGTTTGTGCATATAATGCACAGAAACAGAATATCCTACTAGAACTGGGCTAAGAAAAGATATTCTCAGGATGTGCGTAGCTGGTCCTGTGGGCTATAGGTAACCCATTTATTTACTCATTTTTGGACAGAAAAATTTTCTACTTCCAATACCCGTACGGAGGAGATACTTCAGCCCGTTTGTGCATATAATGCACAGAAACAGAATATCCTGCTAGAACTGGGCTAAGAAAAGATATTTTCAGGATGTGCGTAGCTGGTCCTGTGGGCTATAGGTAACCCATTTATTCACACATTTTTGGACAGAAAAATTTTCTGCTTCCAATACTCGTACGGAGGAGATACTTCAGCTCGTTTGTGCATATAATGCACAGAAACAGAATATCCTGCTAGAACTGGGCTAAGAAAAGATATTTTCAGGATGTGCGTGGCTGGTCCTGTGGGCTATAGGTAACCCATTTATTCACACATTTTTGGACAGAAAAATTTTCTGCTTCCAATACCCGTGCGGAGGAGATACTTCAGCCCGTTTGTGCATATAATGCACAGAAACAGAATATCCTGCTAGAACTGGGCTAAGAAAAGATATTCTCAGGATGTGCGTAGCTGGTCCTGTGGGCTATAGGTAACCCATTTATTTACTCATTTTTGGACAGAAAAATTTTCTACTTCCAATACCCGTACGGAGGAGATACTTCAGCCCGTTTGTGCATATAATGCACAGAAACAGAATATCCTGCTAGAACTGGGCTAAGAAAAGATATTTTCAGGATGTGCGTAGCTGGTCCTGTGGGCTATAGGTAACCCATTTATTTACTCATTTTTGGACAGAAAAATTTTCTACTTCCAATACTCATACGGGGGAGATACTTCAGCTCGTTTGTGCATATAATGCACAGAAACAGAATATCCTACTAGAACTGGGCTAAGAAAAGATATTCTCAGGATGTGCGTAGCTGGTCCTGTTGGCTATAGGTAACCCATTTATTTACTCATTTTTGGACAGAAAAATTTTCTACTTCCAATACCCGTACGGAGGAGATACTTCAGCCCGTTTGTGCATATAATGCACAGAAACAGAATATCCTGCTAGAACTGGGCTAAGAAAAGATATTTTCAGGATGTGCGTAGCTGGTCCTGTGGGCTATAGGTAACCCATTTATTCACACATTTTTGGACAGAAAAATTTTCTGCTTCCAATACTCGTACGGAGGAGATACTTCAGCTCGTTTGTGCATATAATGCACAGAAACAGAATATCCTGCTAGAACTGGGCTAAGAAAAGATATTTTCAGGATGTGCGTGGCTGGTCCTGTGGGCTATAGGTAACCCATTTATTCACACATTTTTGGACAGAAAAATTTTCTGCTTCCAATACCCGTGCGGAGGAGATACTTCAGCCCGTTTGTGCATATAATGCACAGAAACAGAATATCCTGCTAGAACTGGGCTAAGAAAAGATATTTTCAGGATGTGCGTAGCTGGTCCTGTGGGCTATAGGTAACCCATTTATTCACACATTTTTGGACAGAAAAATTTTCTGCTTCCAATACTCGTACGGAGGAGATACTTCAGCCCGTTTGTGCATATAATGCACAGAAACAGAATATCCTGCTAGAACTGGGCTAAGAAAAGATACTTTCAGGATGTGCGTAGCTGGTCCTGTGGGCTATAGGTAACCCATTTATTCACACATTTTTGGACAGAAAAACGTTCTGCTTCCAATACTCGTACGGAGGAGATACTTCAGCTCGTTTGTGCATATAATGCACAGAAACAGAATATCCTGCTAGAACTGGGCTAAGAAAAGATATTCTCAGGATGTGCGTAGCTGGTCCTGTGGGCTATAGGTAACCCATTTATTTACTCATTTTTGGACAGAAAAATTTTCTACTTCCAATACCCGTACGGAGGAGATACTTCAGCCCGTTTGTGCATATAATGCACAGAAACAGAATATCCTGCTAGAACTGGGCTAAGAAAAGATATTTTCAGGATGTGCGTAGCTGGCCCTGTGGGCTATAGGTAACCCATTTATTTACTCATTTTTGGACAGAAAAATTTTCTACTTCCAATACCCGTACGGAGGAGATACTTCAGCCCGTTTGTGCATATAATGCACAGAAACAGAATATCCTGCTAGAACTGGGCTAAGAAAAGATATTTTCAGGATGTGCGTAGCTGGTCCTGTGGGCTATAGGTAACCCATTTATTCACACATTTTTGGACAGAAAAACGTTCTGCTTCCAATACTCGTACGGAGGAGATACTTCAGCTCGTTTATGCATATAATGCACAGAAACAGAATATCCTGCTAGAACTGGGCTAAGAAAAGATATTCTCAGGATGTGCGTAGCTGGTCCTGTGGGCTATAGGTAACCCATTTATTTACTCATTTTTGGACAGAAAAATTTTCTACTTCCAATACCCGTACGGAGGAGATACTTCAGCCCGTTTGTGCATATAATGCACAGAAACAGAATATCCTGCTAGAACTGGGCTAAGAAAAGATATTTTCAGGATGTGCGTAGCTGGTCCTGTGGGCTATAGGTAACCCATTTATTCACACATTTTTGGACAGAAAAACGTTCTGCTTCCAATACTCGTACGGAGGAGATACTTCAGCTCGTTTATGCATATAATGCACAGAAACAGAATATCCTGCTAGAACTGGGCTAAGAAAAGATATTCTCAGGATGTGCGTAGCTGGTCCTGTGGGCTATAGGTAACCCATTCATTCACACATTTTTGGACAGAAAAATTTTCTGCTTCCAATACTCGTACGGAGGAGATACTTCAGCCCGTTTGTGCATATAATGCACAGAAACAGAATATCCTGCTAGAACTGGGCTAAGAAAAGATACTTTCAGGATGTGCGTAGCTGGTCCTGTGGGCTATAGGTAACCCATTTATTCACACATTTTTGGACAGAAAAACGTTCTGCTTCCAATACTCGTACGGAGGAGATACTTCAGCTCGTTTGTGCATATAATGCACAGAAACAGAATATCCTGCTAGAACTGGGCTAAGAAAAGATATTTTCAGGATGTGCGTAGCTGGTCCTGTGGGCTATAGGTAACCCATTTATTCACACATTTTTGGACAGAAAAGTTTTCTGCTTCCAATACCCGTACGGAGGAGATACTTCAGCCCGTTTGTGCATATAATGCACAGAAACAGAATATCCTGCTAGAACTGGGCTAAGAAAAGATATTCTCAGGATGTGCGTAGCTGGTCCTGTGGGCTATAGGTAACCCATTTATTTACTCATTTTTGGACAGAAAAATTTTCTACTTCCAATACCCGTACGGAGGAGATACTTCAGCCCGTTTGTGCATTTAATGCACAGAAACAGAATATCCTGCTAGAACTGGGCTAAGAAAAGATATTTTCAGGATGTGCGTAGCTGGTCCTGTGGGCTATAGGTAACCCATTTATTCACACATTTTTGGACAGAAAAGTTTTCTGCTTCCAATACCCGTACGGAGGAGATACTTCAGCCCGTTTGTGCATATAATGCACAGAAACAGAATATCCTGCTAGAACTGGGCTAAGAAAAGATATTCTCAGGATGTGCGTAGCTGGTCCTGTGGGCTATAGGTAACCCATTTATTTACTCATTTTTGGACAGAAAAATTTTCTACTTCCAATACCCGTACGGAGGAGATACTTCATCCCGTTTGTGCATATAATGCACAGAAACAGAATATCCTGCTAGAACTGGGCTAAGTAAAGATATTCTCAGGATGTGCGTAGCTGGTCCTGTGGGCTATAGGTAACCCATTTATTCACACATTTTTGGACAGACAAATTTTCTGCTTCCAATACCCGTGCGGAGGAGATACTTCAGCCCGTTTGTGCATATAATGCACAGAAACAGAATATCCTGCTAGAACTGGGCTAAGAAAAGATATTTTCAGGATGTGCGTAGCTGGTCCTGTGGGCTATAGGTAACCCATTTATTCACACATTTTTGGACAGAAAAATTTTCTGCTTCCAATACCCGTGCGGAGGAGATACTTCAGCCCGTTTGTGCATATAATGCACAGAAACAGAATATCCTGCTAGAACTGGGCTAAGAAAAGATATTTTCAGGATGTGCGTGGCTGGTCCTGTGGGCTATAGGTAACCCATTTATTCACACATTTTTGGACAGAAAAATTTTCTGCTTCCAATACCCGTGCGGAGGAGATACTTCAGCCCGTTTGTGCATATAATGCACAGAAACAGAATATCCTGCTAGAACTGGGCTAAGAAAAGATATTTTCAGGATGTGCGTGGCTGGTCCTGTGGGCTATAGGTAACCCATTTATTCACACATTTTTGGACAGACAAATTTTCTGCTTCCAATACTCATACGGAGGAGATACTTCAGCTCGTTTGTGCATATAATGCACAGAAACAGAATATCCTGCTAGAACTGGGCTAAGAAAATATATTTTCAAGATGTGCGTAGCTGGTCCTGTGGGCTATAGGTAACCCATTTATTTACTCATTTTTGGACAGAAAAATTTTCTACTTCCAATACTCATACGGGGGAGATACTTCAGCTCGTTTGTGCATATAATGCACAGAAACAGAATATCCTACTAGAACTGGGCTAAGAAAAGATATTCTCAGGATGTGCGTAGCTGGTCCTGTGGGCTATAGGTAACCCATTTATTTACTCATTTTTGGACAGAAAAATTTTCTACTTCCAATACCCGTACGGAGGAGATACTTCAGCCCGTTTGTGCATATAATGCACAGAAACAGAATATCCTGCTAGAACTGGGCTAAGAAAAGATATTTTCAGGATGTGCGTAGCTGGTCCTGTGGGCTATAGGTAACCCATTTATTCACACATTTTTGGACAGAAAAATTTTCTGCTTCCAATACTCGTACGGAGGAGATACTTCAGCTCGTTTGTGCATATAATGCACAGAAACAGAATATCCTGCTAGAACTGGGCTAAGAAAAGATATTTTCAGGATGTGCGTGGCTGGTCCTGTGGGCTATAGGTAACCCATTTATTCACACATTTTTGGACAGAAAAATTTTCTGCTTCCAATACCCGTGCGGAGGAGATACTTCAGCCCGTTTGTGCATATAATGCACAGAAACAGAATATCCTGCTAGAACTGGGCTAAGAAAAGATATTTTCAGGATGTGCGTAGCTGGTCCTGTGGGCTATAGGTAACCCATTTATTTACTCATTTTTGGACAGAAAAATTTTCTACTTCCAATACTCATACGGGGGAGATACTTCAGCTCGTTTGTGCATATAATGCACAGAAACAGAATATCCTACTAGAACTGGGCTAAGAAAAGATATTCTCAGGATGTGCGTAGCTGGTCCTGTGGGCTATAGGTAACCCATTTATTTACTCATTTTTGGACAGAAAAATTTTCTACTTCCAATACTCATACGGGGGAGATACTTCAGCTCGTTTGTGCATATAATGCACAGAAACAGAATATCCTACTAGAACTGGGCTAAGAAAAGATATTCTCAGGATGTGCGTAGCTGGTCCTGTGGGCTATAGGTAACCCATTTATTTACTCATTTTTGGACAGAAAAATTTTCTACTTCCAATACCCGTACGGAGGAGATACTTCAGCCCGTTTGTGCATATAATGCACAGAAACAGAATATCCTGCTAGAACTGGGCTAAGAAAAGATATTTTCAGGATGTGCGTAGCTGGTCCTGTGGGCTATAGGTAACCCATTTATTCACACATTTTTGGACAGAAAAATTTTCTGCTTCCAATACTCGTACGGAGGAGATACTTCAGCTCGTTTGTGCATATAATGCACAGAAACAGAATATCCTGCTAGAACTGGGCTAAGAAAAGATATTTTCAGGATGTGCGTGGCTGGTCATGTGGGCTATAGGTAACCCATTTATTCACACATTTTTGGACAGAAAAATTTTCTGCTTCCAATACCCGTGCGGAGGAGATACTTCAGCCCGTTTGTGCATATAATGCACAGAAACAGAATATCCTGCTAGAACTGGGCTAAGAAAAGATATTTTCAGGATGTGCGTAGCTGGTCCTGTGGGCTATAGGTAACCCATTTATTCACACATTTTTGGACAGAAAAATTTTCTGCTTCCAATACTCGTACGGAGGAGATACTTCAGCCCGTTTGTGCATATAATGCACAGAAACAGAATATCCTGCTAGAACTGGGCTAAGAAAAGATACTTTCAGGATGTGCGTAGCTGGTCCTGTGGGCTATAGGTAACCCATTTATTCACACATTTTTGGACAGAAAAACGTTCTGCTTCCAATACTCGTACGGAGGAGATACTTCAGCTTGTTTGTGCATATAATGCACAGAAACAGAATATCCTGCTAGAACTGGGCTAAGAAAAGATATTCTCAGGATGTGCGTAGCTGGTCCTGTGGGCTATAGGTAACCCATTTATTTACTCATTTTTGGACAGAAAAATTTTCTACTTCCAATACCCGTACGGAGGAGATACTTCAGCCCGTTTGTGCATATAATGCACAGAAACAGAATATCCTGCTAGAACTGGGCTAAGAAAAGATATTTTCAGGATGTGCGTAGCTGGCCCTGTGGGCTATAGGTAACCCATTTATTTACTCATTTTTGGACAGAAAAATTTTCTACTTCCAATACCCGTACGGAGGAGATACTTCAGCCCGTTTGTGCATATAATGCACAGAAACAGAATATCCTGCTAGAACTGGGCTAAGAAAAGATATTTTCAGGATGTGCGTAGCTGGTCCTGTGGGCTATAGGTAACCCATTTATTCACACATTTTTGGACAGAAAAACGTTCTGCTTCCAATACTCGTACGGAGGAGATACTTCAGCTCGTTTATGCATATAATGCACAGAAACAGAATATCCTGCTAGAACTGGGCTAAGAAAAGATATTCTCAGGATGTGCGTAGCTGGTCCTGTGGGCTATAGGTAACCCATTTATTTACTCATTTTTGGACAGAAAAATTTTCTACTTCCAATACCCGTACGGAGGAGATACTTCAGCCCGTTTGTGCATATAATGCACAGAAACAGAATATCCTGCTAGAACTGGGCTAAGAAAAGATATTTTCAGGATGTGCGTAGCTGGTCCTGTGGGCTATAGGTAACCCATTTATTCACACATTTTTGGACAGAAAAACGTTCTGCTTCCAATACTCGTACGGAGGAGATACTTCAGCTCGTTTATGCATATAATGCACAGAAACAGAATATCCTGCTAGAACTGGGCTAAGAAAAGATATTCTCAGGATGTGTGTAGCTGGTCCTGTGGGCTATAGGTAACCCATTTATTTACTCATTTTTGGACAGAAAAATTTTCTACTTCCAATACCCGTACGGAGGAGATACTTCAGCCCGTTTGTGCATATAATGCACAGAAACAGAATATCCTGTTAGAACTGGGCTAAGAAAAGATATTTTCAGGATGTGCGTAGCTGGTCCTGTGGGCTATAGGTAACCCATTCATTCACACATTTTTGGACAGAAAAATTTTCTGCTTCCAATACTCGTACGGAGGAGATACTTCAGCCCGTTTGTGCATATAATGCACAGAAACAGAATATCCTGCTAGAACTGGGCTAAGAAAAGATACTTTCAGGATGTGCGTAGCTGGTCCTGTGGGCTATAGGTAACCCATTTATTCACACATTTTTGGACAGAAAAACGTTCTGCTTCCAATACTCGTACGGAGGAGATACTTCAGCTCGTTTGTGCATATAATGCACAGAAACAGAATATCCTGCTAGAACTGGGCTAAGAAAAGATATTCTCAGGATGTGCGTAGCTGGTCCTGTGGGCTATAGGTAACCCATTTATTTACTCATTTTTGGACAGAAAAATTTTCTACTTCCAATACCCGTACGGAGGAGATACTTCAGCCCGTTTGTGCATATAATGCACAGAAACAGAATATCCTGCTAGAACTGGGCTAAGAAAAGATATTTTCAGGATGTGCGTAGCTGGTCCTGTGGGCTATAGGTAACCCATTTATTTACTCATTTTTGGACAGAAAAATTTTCTACTTCCAATACCCGTACGGAGGAGATACTTCAGCCCGTTTGTGCATTTAATGCACAGAAACAGAATATCCTGCTAGAACTGGGCTAAGAAAAGATATTTTCAGGATGTGCGTAGCTGGTCCTGTGGGCTATAGGTAACCCATTTATTCACACATTTTTGGACAGAAAAGTTTTCTGCTTCCAATACCCGTACGGAGGAGATACTTCAGCCCGTTTGTGCATATAATGCACAGAAACAGAATATCCTGCTAGAACTGGGCTAAGAAAAGATATTTTCAGGATGTGCGTAGCTGGCCCTGTGGGCTATAGGTAACCCATTTATTTACTCATTTTTGGACAGAAAAATTTTCTACTTCCAATACCCGTACGGAGGAGATACTTCAGCCCGTTTGTGCATATAATGCACAGAAACAGAATATCCTGCTAGAACTGGGCTAAGTAAAGATATTCTCAGGATGTGCGTAGCTGGTCCTGTGGGCTATAGGTAACCCATTTATTCACACATTTTTGGACAGAAAAATTTTCTGCTTCCAATACCCGTGCGGAGGAGATACTTCAGCCCGTTTGTGCAATTAATGCACAGAAACAGAATATCCTGCTAGAACTGGGCTAAGAAAAGATATTTTCAGGATGTGCGTAGCTGGTCCTGTGGGCTATAGGTAACCCATTTATTCACACATTTTTGGACAGAAAAATTTTCTGCTTCCAATACCCGTGCGGAGGAGATACTTCAGCCCGTTTGTGCATATAATGCACAGAAACAGAATATCCTGCTAGAACTGGGCTAAGAAAAGATATTTTCAGGATGTGCGTGGCTGGTCCTGTGGGCTATAGGTAACCCATTTATTCACACATTTTTGGACAGAAAAATTTTCTGCTTCCAATACCCGTGCGGAGGAGATACTTCAGCCCGTTTGTGCATATAATGCACAGAAACTGAATATCCTGCTAGAACTGGGCTAAGAAAAGATATTTTCAGGATGTGCGTGGCTGGTCCTGTGGGCTATAGGTAACCCATTTATTCACACATTTTTGGACAGACAAATTTTCTGCTTCCAATACTCATACGGAGGAGATACTTCAGCTCGTTTGTGCATATAATGCACAGAAACAGAATATCCTGCTAGAACTGGGCTAAGAAAATATATTTTCAAGATGTGCGTAGCTGGTCCTGTGGGCTATAGGTAACCCATTTATTTACTCATTTTTGGACAGAAAAATTTTCTGCTTCCAATACTCGTACGGAGGAGATACTTCAGCCCGTTTGTGCATATAATGCACAGAAACAGAATATCCTGTTAGAACTGGGCTAAGAAAAGATATTTTCAGGATGTGCGTAGCTGGTCCTGTGGGCTATAGGTAACCCATTTATTCACACATTTTTGGACAGAAAAATTTTATGCTTCCAATACCCATATGGGGGAGATACTTCAGCTCGTTTGTGCATATAATGCACAGAAACAGAATATCCTGTTAGAACTGGGCTAAGAAAAGATATTTTCAGGATGTGCGTAGCTGGTCCTGTGGGCTATAGGTAACCCATTTATTTACTCATTTTTGGACAGAAAAATTTTCTGCTTCCAATACCCGTACGGAGGAGATACTTCAGCCCGTTTGTGCATATAATGCACAGAAACAGAATATCCTGCTAGAACTGGGCTAAGTAAAGATATTTTCAGGATGTGCGTAGCGTCCTGTGGGCTATAGGTAACCCATTTATTCACACATTTTTGGACAGAAAAATTTTATGCTTCCAATACCCATATGGGGGAGATACTTCAGCTCGTTTGTGCATATAATGCACAGAAACAGAATATCCTGCTAGAACTGGGCTAAGAAAAGATATTTTCAGGATGTGCGTAGCTGGTCCTGTGGGCTATAGGTAACCCATTTATTTACTCATTTTTGGACAGAAAAATTTTCTGCTTCCAATACCCATACGGAGGAGATACTTCAGCTCGTTTGTGCATATAATGCACAGAAACAGAATATCCTGCTAGAACTGGGCTAAGAAAAGATATTTTCAGGATGTGCGTAGCTGGTCCTGTGGGCTATAGGTAACCCATTTATTTACTCATTTTTTGACAGAAAAATTTTCTGCTTCCAATACCCGTACGGAGGAGATACTTCAGCCCGTTTGTGCATATAATGCACAGAAACAGAATATCCTGCTAGAACTGGGCTAAGAAAAGATATTTTCAGGATGTGCGTAGCTGGTCCTGTGGGCTATAGGTAACCCATTTATTTACTCATTTTTTGACAGAAAAATTTTCTGCTTCCAATACCCGTACGGAGGAGATACTTCAGCCCGTTTGTGCATATAATGCACAGAAACAGAATATCCTGCTAGAACTAGGCTAAGAAAAGATATTTTCAGGATGTGCGTAGCTGGTCCTGTGGGCTATAGGTAACCCATTTATTCACACATTTTTGGACAGAAAAATTTTCTGCTTCCAATACTCATACGGAGGAGATACTTCAGCTCGTTTGTGCATATAATGCACAGAAACAGAATATCCTGCTAGAACTGGGCTAAGAAAAGATATTTTCAGGATGTGCGTAGCTGGTCCTGTGGGCTATAGGTAACCCATTTATTCACACATTTTTGGACAGAAAAATTTTCTGCTTCCAATACTCATACGGAGGAGATACTTCAGCTCGTTTGTGCATATAATGCACAGAAACAGAATATCCTGCTAGAACTGGGCTAAGAAAAGATATTTTCAGGATGTGCGTAGCTGGTCCTGTGGACTATAGGTAACCCATTTATTCACACATTTTTGGACAGAAAAATTTTCTGCTTCCAATACCCGTACGGAGGAGATACTTCAGCCCGTTTGTGCATATAATGCACAGAAACAGAATATCCTGCTAGAACTGGGCTAAGAAAAGATATTTTCAGGATGTGAGTGGCTGGTCCTGTGGGCTATAGGTAACCCATTTATTCACACATTTTTGGACAGAAAAATTTTCTGCTTCCAATACCCGTACGGAGGAGATACTTCAGCCCGTTTGTGCATATAATGCACAGAAACAGAATATCCTGCTAGAACTGGGCTAAGAAAAGATATTTTCAGGATGTGCGTAGCTGGTCCTGTGGGCTATAGGTAACCCATTTATTTACTAATTTTTTGACAGAAAAATTTTCTGCTTCCAATACCCGTACGGAGGAGATACTTCAGCCCGTTTGTGCATATAATGCACAGAAACAGAATATCCTGCTGGAATTGGGCTAAGAAAAGATATTTTCAGGATGTGCGTAGCTGGTCCTGTTTGCTATAGGTAACCCATTTATTCACACATTTTTGGACAGAAAAATTTTCTGCTTCCAATACCCGTACGGAGGAGATACTTCAGCCCGTTTGTGCATATAATGCACAGAAACAGAATATCCTGCTAGAACTGGGCTAAGAAAAGATATTTTCAGGATGTGCGTAGCTGGTCCTGTGGGCTATAGGTAACCCATTTATTTACTCATTTTTGACAGAAAAATTTTCTGCTTCCAATACCCGTACGGAGGAGATACTTCAGCCCGTTTGTGCATATAATGCACAGAAACAGAATATCCTGCTAGAACTGGGCTAAGAAAAGATATTTTCAGGATGTGCGTAGCTGGTCCTGTGGGCTATAGGTAACCCATTTATTTACTCATTTTTTGACAGAAAAATTTTCTGCTTCCAATACTCATACGGAGGAGATACTTCAGCTCGTTTGTGCATATAATGCACAGAAACAGAATATCCTGCTAGAAATGGGCTAAGAAAAGATATTTTCAGGATGTGCGTGGCTGGTCCTGTGGGCTATAGGTAACCCATTTATTCACACATTTTTGGACAGAAAAATTTTCTGCTTCCAATACCCGTACGGAGGAGATACTTCAGCCCGTTTGTGCATATAATGCACAGAAACAGAATATCCTGCTAGAACTGGGCTAAGAAAAGATATTTTCAGGATGTGCGTGGCTGGTCCTGTGGGCTATAGGTAACCCATTTATTCACACATTTTTGGACAGAAAAATTTTCTGCTTCCAATACCCGTACGGAGGAGATACTTCAGCCCGTTTGTGCATATAATGCACAGAAACAGAATATCCTGCTAGAACTGGGCTAAGAAAAGATATTTTCAGGATGTGCGTAGCTGGTCCTGTGGGCTATAGGTAACCCATTTATTTACTCATTTTTTGACAGAAAAATTTTCTGCTTCCAATACCCGTACGGAGGAGATACTTCAGCCCGTTTGTGCATATAATGCACAGAAACAGAATATCCTGCTAGAACTGGGCTAAGAAAAGATATTTTCAGGATGTGCGTGGCTGGTCCTGTGGGCTATAGGTAACCCATTTATTCACACATTTTTGGACAGAAAAATTTTCTGCTTCCAATACCCGTACGGAGGAGATACTTCAGCCCGTTTGTGCATATAATGCACAGAAACAGAATATCCTGCTAGAAATGGGCTAAGAAAAGATATTTTCAGGATGTGCGTAGCTGGTCCTGTGGGCTATAGGTAACCCATTTATTTACTCATTTTTGGACAGAAAAATTTTCTGCTTCCAATACCCGTACGGAGGAGATACTTCAGCCCGTTTGTGCATATAATGCACAGAAACAGAATATCCTGCTAGAACTTTGCTAAGTAAAGATATTTTCATAATGTGCGTAGCTGGTCCTGTGGGCTATAGGTTACCCATTTATTCACACATTTTTGGACAGAAAAATTTTCTGCTTCCAATACTCATACGGAGGAGATACTTCAGCTCGTTTGTGCATATAATGCACAGAAACAGAATATCCTGCTAGAACTGGGCTAAGAAAAGATATTTTCAGGATGTGCGTAGCTGGTCCTGTGGGCTATAGGTAACCCATTTATTCACACATTTTTGGACAGAAAAATTTTCTGCTTCCAATACCCGTACGGAGGAGATACTTCAGCCCGTTTGTGCATATAATGCACAGAAACAGAATATCCTGCTAGAACTGGGCTAAGAAAAGATATTTTCAGGATGTGCGTGGCTGGTCCTGTGGGCTATAGGTAACCCATTTATTCACACATTTTTGGACAGAAAAATTTTCTGCTTCCAATACCCGTACGGAGGAGATACTTCAGCCCGTTTGTGCATATAATGCACAGAAACAGAATATCCTGCTAGAACTTTGCTAAGTAAAGATATTTTCATAATGTGCGTAGCTGGTCCTGTGGGCTATAGGTTACCCATTTATTCACACATTTTTGGACAGAAAAATTTTCTGCTTCCAATACTCATACGGAGGAGATACTTCAGCTCGTTTGTGCATATAATGCACAGAAACAGAATATCCTGCTAGAACTGGGCTAAGAAAAGATATTTTCAGGATGTGCGTAGCTGGTCCTGTGGGCTATAGGTAACCCATTTATTCACACATTTTTGGACAGAAAAATTTTCTGCTTCCAATACTCATACAGAGGAGATACTTCAGCTCGTTTGTGCATATAATGCACAGAAACAGAATATCCTGCTAGAACTGGGCTAAGAAAAGATATTTTCAGGATGTGCGTAGCTGGTCCTGTGGGCTATAGGTAACCCATTTATTCACACATTTTTGGACAGAAAAATTTTCTGCTTCCAATACTCATACGGAGGAGATACTTCAGCTCGTTTGTGCATATAATGCACAGAAACAGAATATCCTGCTAGAACTGGGCTAAGAAAAGATATTTTCAGGATGTGCGTGGCTGGTCCTGTGGGCTATAGGTAACCCATTTATTCACACATTTTTGGACAGAAAAATGTTCTGCTTCCAATACTCATACGGAGGAGATACTTCAGCTCGTTTGTGCATATAATGCGCAGAAACAGAATATCCTGCTAGAAATGGGCTAAGAAAAGATATTTTCAGGATGTGCGTGGCTGGTCCTGTGGGCTATAGGTAACCCATTTATTCACACATTTTTGGACAGAAAAATTTTCTGCTTCCAATACCCGTACGGAGGAGATACTTCAGCCCGTTTGTGCATATAATGCACAGAAACAGAATATCCTGCTAGAACTGGGCTAAGAAAAGATATTTTCAGGATGTGCGTGGCTGGTCCTGTGGGCTATAGGTAACCCATTTATTCACACATTTTTGGACAGAAAAATTTTCTGCTTCCAATACTCATACAGAGGAGATACTTCAGCTCGTTTGTGCATATAATGCACAGAAACAGAATATCCTGCTAGAACTGGGCTAAGAAAAGATATTTTCAGGATGTGCGTAGCTGGTCCTGTGGGCTATAGGTAACCCATTTATTCACACATTTTTGGACAGAAAAATTTTCTGCTTCCAATACTCATACGGAGGAGATACTTCAGCTCGTTTGTGCATATAATGCACAGAAACAGAATATCCTGCTAGAACTGGGCTAAGAAAAGATATTTTCAGGATGTGCGTGGCTGGTCCTGTGGGCTATAGGTAACCCATTTATTCACACATTTTTGGACAGAAAAATTTTCTGCTTCCAATACTCATACGGAGGAGATACTTCAGCTCGTTTGTGCATATAATGCACAGAAACAGAATATCCTGCTAGAACTGGGCTAAGAAAAGATATTTTCAGGATGTGCGTGGCTGGTCCTGTGGGCTATAGGTAACCCATTTATTCACACATTTTTGGACAGAAAAATGTTCTGCTTCCAATACTCATACGGAGGAGATACTTCAGCTCGTTTGTGCATATAATGCGCAGAAACAGAATATCCTGCTAGAAATGGGCTAAGAAAAGATATTTTCAGGATGTGCGTGGCTGGTCCTGTGGGCTATAGGTAACCCATTTATTCACACATTTTTGGACAGAAAAATTTTCTGCTTCCAATACCCGTACGGAGGAGATACTTCAGCCCGTTTGTGCATATAATGCACAGAAACAGAATATCCTGCTAGAACTGGGCTAAGAAAAGATATTTTCAGGATGTGCGTGGCTGGTCCTGTGGGCTATAGGTAACCCATTTATTCACACATTTTTGGACAGAAAAATTTTCTGCTTCCAATACTCATACGGAGGAGATACTTCAGCTCGTTTGTGCATATAATGCACAGAAACAGAATATCCTGCTAGAAATGGGCTAAGAAAAGATATTTTCAGGATGTGCGTAGCTGGTCCTGTGGGCTATAGGTAACCCATTTATTTACTCATTTTTGGACAGAAAAATTTTCTGCTTCCAATACCCGTACGGAGGAGATACTTCAGCCCGTTTGTGCATATAATGCACAGAAACAGAATATCCTGCTAGAACTGGGCTAAGTAAAGATATTTTCAGGATGTGCGTGGCTGGTCCTGTGGGCTATAGGTTACCCATTTATTCACACATTTTTGGACAGAAAAATTTTCTGCTTCCAATACTCATACGGAGGAGATACTTCAGCTCGTTTGTGCATATAATGCACAGAAACAGAATATCCTGCTAGAAATGGGCTAAGAAAAGATATTTTCAGGATGTGCGTGGCTGGTCCTGTGGGCTATAGGTAACCCATTTATTCACACATTTTTGGACAGAAAAGTTTTCTGCTTCCAATACCCGTACGGAGGAGATACTTCAGTCCGTTTGTGCATATAATGCACAGAAACAGAATATCCTGCTAGAACTGGGCTAAGAAAAGATATTTTCAGGATGTGCGTGGCTGGTCCTGTGGGCTATAGGTAACCCATTTATTCACACATTTTTGGACAGAAAAATTTTCTGCTTCCAATACTCATACGGAGGAGATACTTCAGCTCGTTTGTGCATATAATGCACAGAAACAGAATATTCTGCTAGAACTGGGCTAAGAAAAGATATTTTCAGGATGCGCTTAGCTGGTCCTGTGGGCTATAGGTTACCCATTTATTTACTCATTTTTGGACAGAAAAATTTTCTGCTTCCAATACCCATACGGAGGAGATACTTCAGCCCGTTTGTGCATATAATGCACAGAAACAGAATATCCTGCTAGAACTGGGCTAAGTAAAGATATTTTCAGGATGTGCGTAGCTGGTCCTGTGGGCTATAGGTTACCCATTTATTCACACATTTTTGGACAGAAAAATTTTCTGCTTCCAATACTCATACGGAGGAGATACTTCAGCTCGTTTGTGCATATAATGCACAGAAACAGTATATCCTGCTAGAAATGGGCTAAGAAAAGATATTTTTAGGATGTGCGTGGCTGGTCCTGTGGGCTATAGGTAACCCATTTATTCACACATTTTTGGACAGAAAAATTTTCTGCTTCCAATACTCATACGGAGGAGATACTTCAGCTCGTTTGTGCATATAATGCACAGAAACAGAATATCCTGCTAGAAATGGGCTAAGAAAAGATATTTTCAGGATGTGCGTGGCTGGTCCTGTGGGCTATAGGTAACCCATTTATTCACACATTTTTGGACAGAAAAATTTTCTGCTTCCAATACCCGTACGGAGGAGATACTTCAGCCCGTTTGTGCATATAATGCACAGAAACAGAATATCCTGCTAGAACTGGGCTAAGAAAAGATATTTTCAGGATGTGTGTAGCTGGTCCTGTGGGCTATAGGTAACCCATTTATTCACACATTTTTGGACAGAAAAATTTTCTGCTTCCAATACTCGTACGGAGGAGATACTTCAGCTCGTTTGTGCTTATAATGCCATAGAAAATGTATATCCTGCTGCGATTGGGCTAAGAAAGGACATTTTCGGGACGTGGGTAGGTGGTCCTGTGGGCTATAGGTAACCCATTTATTCACACATTTTTGGACAGAAAAATTTTCTGCTTCCAATACTCATACAGAGGAGATACTTCAGCTCGTTTGTGCATATAATGCACAGAAACAGAATATCCTGCTAGAACTGGGCTAAGAAAAGATATTTTCAGGATGTGCGTAGCTGGTCCTGTGGGCTATAGGTAACCCATTTATTCACACATTTTTGGACAGAAAAATTTTCTGCTTCCAATACTCATACGGGGGAGATACTTCAGCTCGTTTGTGCATATAATGCACAGAAACAGAATATCCTGCTAGAACTGGGCTAGGTAAAGATATTTTCAGGATGTGCGTAGCTGGTCCTGTGGGCTATTGGTTACCCATTTATTCACACATTTTTGGACAGAAAAATTTTCTGCTTCCAATACTCATACGGAGGAGATACTTCAGCTCGTTTGTGCATATAATGCACAGAAACAGAATATCCTGCTAGAAATGGGCTAAGAAAAGATATTTTCAGGATGTGCGTAGCTGGTCCTGTGGGCTATTGGTTACCCATTTATTCACACATTTTTGGACAGAAAAATTTTCTGCTTCCAATACTCATACGTGGGAGATACTTCAGCTCGTTTGTGCATATAATGCACAGAAACAGAATATCCTGCTAGAAATGGGCTAAGAAAAGATATTTTCAGGATGTGCGTGGCTGGTCCTGTGGGCTATAGGTAACCCATTTATTCACACATTTTTGGACAGAAAAATTTTCTGCTTCCAATACTCATACGGAGGAGATACTTCAGCTCGTTTGTGCGTATAATGCACAGAAACAGAATATCCTGCTAGAAATGGGCTAAGAAAAGATATTTTCAGGATGCGCTTAGCTGGTCCTGTGGGCTATAGGTAACCCATTTATTCACACATTTTTGGACAGAAAAATTTTCTGCTTCCAATACTCATACGGAGGAGATACTTCAGCTCGTTTGTGCATATAATGCACAGAAACAGAATATCCTGCTAGAAATGGGCTAAGAAAAGATATTTTCAGGATGTGCGTAGCTGGTCCTTGGGCTATTGGTTACCCATTTATTCACACATTTTTGGACAGAAAAATTTTCTGCTTCCAATACCCGTGCGGAGGAGATACTTCAGCCCGTTTGTGCATATAATGCACAGAAACAGAATATTCTGCTAGAACTGGGCTAAGAAAAGATATTTTCAGGATGTGGGTAGGTGGTCCTGTGGGCTATAGGTAACCCATTTATTCACTCATTTTTGGACAGAAAAATTTTCTGCTTCCAATACTCATACGGAGGAGATACTTCAGCTCGTTTGTGCATATAATGCACAGAAACAGAATATTCTGCTAGAACTGGGCTAAGAAAAGATATTTTCAGGATGTGCGTGGCTGGTCCTGTGGGCTATAGGTAACCCATTTATTCACACATTTTTGGACAGAAAAATTTTTTGCTTCCAATACTCATACGGAGGAGATACTTCAGCTCGTTTGTGCATATAATGCACAGAAACAGAATATCCTGCTAGAACTGGGCTAAGAAAAGATATTTTCAGGATGCGCTTAGCTGGTCCTGTGGGCTATAGGTAACCCATTTATTCACACATTTTTGGACAGAAAAATTTTCTGCTTCCAATACTCATACGGAGGAGATACTTCAGCTCGTTTGTGCATATAATGCACAGAAACAGAATATCCTGCTAGAACTGGGCTAAGAAAAGATATTTTCAGGATGTGCGTGGCTGGTCCTGTGGGCTATAGGTAACCCATTTATTTACACATTTTTGGACAGAAAAATTTTCTGCTTCCAATACTCATACGGAGGAGATACTTCAGCTCGTTTGTGCATATAATGCACAGAAACAGAATATCCTGCTAGAAATGGGCTAAGAAAAGATATTTTCAGGATGTGCGTGGCTGGTCCTGTGGGCTATAGGTAACCCATTTATTCACACATTTTTGGACAGAAAAATTTTCTGCTTCCAATACCCGTACGGAGGAGATACTTCAGCCCGTTTGTGCATATAATGCACAGAAACAGAATATCCTGCTAGAACTGGGCTAAGAAAAGATATTTTCAGGATGTGTGTAGCTGGTCCTGTGGGCTATAGGTAACCCATTTATTCACACATTTTTGGACAGAAAAATTTTCTGCTTCCAATACTCGTACGGAGGAGATACTTCAGCTCGTTTGTGCTTATAATGCCATAGAAACAGTATATCCTGCTGCGATTGGGCTAAGAAAGGATATTTTCGGGATGTGGGTAGGTGGTCCTGTGGGCTATAGGTAACCCATTTATTCACTCATTTTTGGACAGAAAAATTTTTTGCTTCCAATACTCATACGGGGGAGATACTTCAGCTCGTTTGTGCATATAATGCACAAAAACAGAATATCCTGCTAGAACTGGGCTAAGAAAAGATATTTTCAGGATGTGCGTAGCTGGTCCTGTGGGCTATAGGTAACCCATTTATTCACACATTTTTGGACAGAAAAATTTTCTGCTTCCAATACTCATACGGAGGAGATACTTCAGCTCGTTTGTGCATATAATGCACAGAAACAGAATATTCTGCTAGAACTGGGCTAAGAAAAGATATTTTCAGGATGTGCGTGGCTGGTCCTGTGGGCTATAGGTAACCCATTTATTCACACATTTTTGGACAGAAAAATTTTCTGCTTCCAATACTCGTACGGAGGAGATACTTCAGCTCGTTTGTGCATATAATGCACAGAAACAGAATATCCTGCTAGAAATGGGCTAAGAAAAGATATTTTCAGGATGTGCGTGGCTGGTCCTGTGGGCTATAGGTAACCCATTTATTCACACATTTTTGGACAGAAAAATTTTCTGCTTCCAATACTCATACGGAGGAGATACTTCAGCTCGTTTGTGCATATAATGCACAGAAACAGAATATTCTGCTAGAACTGGGCTAAGAAAAGATATTTTCAGGATGTGCGTGGCTGGTCCTGTGGGCTATAGGTAACCCATTTATTCACACATTTTTGGACAGAAAAATTTTCTGCTTCCAATACTCGTACGGAGGAGATACTTCAGCTCGTTTGTGCTTATAATGCCATAGAAACAGTATATCCTGCTGCGATTGGGCTAAGAAAGGATATTTTCGGGATGTGGGTAGGTGGTCCTGTGGGCTATAGGTAACCCATTTATTCACTCATTTTTGGACAGAAAAATTTTTTGCTTCCAATACTCATACGGGGGAGATACTTCAGCTCGTTTGTGCATATAATGCACAGAAACAGAATATTCTGCTAGAACTGGGCTAAGAAAAGATATTTTCAGGATGTGCGTAGCTGGTCCTGTGGGCTATAGGTAACCCATTTATTCACACATTTTTGGACAGAAAAATTTTCTGCTTCCAATACTCATACGGAGGAGATACTTCAGCTCGTTTGTGCATATAATGCACAGAAACAGAATATCCTGCTAGAAATGGGCTAAGAAAAGATATTTTCAGGATGTGCGTGGCTGGTCCTGTGGGCTATAGGTAACCCATTTATTCACACATTTTTGGACAGAAAAATTTTCTGCTTCCAATACCCGTACGGAGGAGATACTTCAGCCCGTTTGTGCATATAATGCACAGAAACAGAATATCCTGCTAGAACTGGGCTAAGAAAAGATATTTTCAGGATGTGCGTGGCTGGTCCTGTGGGCTATAGGTAACCCATTTATTCACACATTTTTGGACAGAAAAATTTTCTGCTTCCAATACTCATACGGAGGAGATACTTCAGCTCGTTTGTGCATATAATGCACAGAAACAGAATATTCTGCTAGAACTGGGCTAAGAAAAGATATTTTCAGGATGTGCGTGGCTGGTCCTGTGGGCTATAGGTAACCCATTTATTCACACATTTTTGGACAGAAAAATTTTCTGCTTCCAATACTCATACGGAGGAGATACTTCAGCTCGTTTGTGCTTATAATGCCATAGAAACAGTATATCCTGCTGCGATTGGGCTAAGAAAGGATATTTTCGGGATGTGGGTAGGTGGTCCTGTGGGCTATAGGTAACCCATTTATTCACACATTTTTGGACAGAAAAATTTTCTGCTTCCAATACTCGTACGGAGGAGATACTTCAGCTCGTTTGTGCTTATAATGCCATAGAAACAGTATATCCTGCTGCGATTGGGCTAAGAAACGATATTTTCGGGATGTGGGTAGGTGGTCCTGTGGGCTATAGGTAACCCATTTATTCACACATTTTTGGACAGAAAAATTTTCTGCTTCCAATACTCATACGGGGGAGATACTTCAGCTCGTTTGTGCATATAATGCACAGAAACAGAATATTCTGCTAGAACTGGGCTAAGAAAAGATATTTTCAGGATGTGCGTGGCTGGTCCTGTGGGCTATAGGTAACCCATTTATTCACACATTTTTGGACAGAAAAATTTTCTGCTTCCAATACTCGTACGGAGGAGATACTTCAGCTCGTTTGTGCTTATAATGCCATAGAAACAGTATATCCTGCTGCGATTGGGCTAAGAAAGGATATTTTCGGGATGTGGGTAGGTGGTCCTGTGGGCTATAGGTAACCCATTTATTCACTCATTTTTGGACAGAAAAATTTTTTGCTTCCAATACTCATACGGGGGAGATACTTCAGCTCGTTTGTGCATATAATGCACAGAAACAGAATATCCTGCTAGAACTGGGCTAAGAAAAGATATTTTCAGGATGTGCGTAGCTGGTCCTGTGGGCTATAGGTAACCCATTTATTCACACATTTTTGGACAGAAAAATTTTCTGCTTCCAATACTCATACGGAGGAGATACTTCAGCTCGTTTGTGCATATAATGCACAGAAACAGAATATCCTGCTAGAACTGGGCTAAGAAAAGATATTTTCAGGATGTGCGTAGCTGGTCCTGTGGGCTATAGGTAACCCATTTATTCACACATCTTTGGACAGAAAAATTTTCTGCTTCCAATACTCATACGGAGGAGATACTTCAGCTCGTTTGTGCATATAATGCACAGAAACAGAATATCCTGCTAGAACTGGGCTAAGAAAAGATATTTTCAGGATGTGCGTAGCTGGTCCTGTGGGCTATAGGTAACCCATTTATTTACTCATTTTTTGACCGAAAAATTTTCTGCTTCCAATACTCATACGGAGGAGATACTTCAGCTCGTTTGTGCATATAATGCACAGAAACAGAATATCCTGCTAGAAATGGGCTAAGAAAAGATATTTTCAGGATGTGCGTGGCTGGTCCTGTGGGCTATAGGTAACCCATTTATTCACACATTTTTGGACAGAAAAATTTTCTGCTTCCAATACTCATACAGAGGAGATACTTCAGCTCGTTTGTGCATATAATGCACAGAAACAGAATATCCTGCTAGAACTGGGCTAGGTAAAGATATTTTCAGGATGTGCGTAGCTGGTCCTGTGGGCTATTGGTTACCCATTTATTCACACATTTTTGGACAGAAAAATTTTCTGCTTCCAATACTCATACGGAGGAGATACTTCAGCTCGTTTGTGCATATAGTGCACAGAAACAGAATATCCTGCTAGAAATGGGCTAAGAAAAGATATTTTCAGGATGTGCGTGGCTGGTCCTGTGGGCTATAGGTAACCCATTTATTCACACATTTTTGGACAGAAAAATTTTCTGCTTCCAATACTCATACAGAGGAGATACTTTAGCTCGTTTGTGCATATAATGCACAGAAACAGAATATCCTGCTAGAACTGGGCTAAGAAAAGATATTTTCAGGATGTGCGTAGCTGGTCCTGTGGGCTATAGGTAACCCATTTATTCACACATTTTTGGACAGAAAAATTTTCTGCTTCCAATACTCATACAGAGGAGATACTTCAGCTCGTTTGTGCATATAATGCACAGAAACAGAATATCCTGCCAGAACTGGGCTAAGAAAAGATATTTTCAGGATGTGCGTAGCTGGTCCTGTGGGCTATAGGTAACCCATTTATTCACACATTTTTGGACAGAAAAATGTTCTGCTTCCAATACCCGTACGGAGGAGATACTTCAGCCCGTTTGTGCATATAATGCACAGAAACAGAATATCCTGCTGCGATTGGGCTAAGAAACGATATTTTCGGGATGTGGGTAGGTGGTCCTGTGGGCTATAGGTAACCCATTTATTCACACATTTTTGGACAGAAAAATTTTCTGCTTCCAATACTCATACGGGGGAGATACTTCAGCTCGTTTGTGCATATAATGCACAGAAACAGAATATTCTGCTAGAACTGGGCTAAGAAAAGATATTTTCAGGATGTGCGTTGCTGGTCCTGTGGGCTATAGGTAACCCATTTATTCACACATTTTTGGACAGAAAAATTTTCTGCTTCCAATACTCGTACGGAGGAGATACTTCAGCTCGTTTGTGCTTATAATGCCATAGAAACAGTATATCCTGCTGCGATTGGGCTAAGAAAGGATATTTTCGGGATGTGCGTAGCTGGTCCTGTGGGCTATAGGTAACCCATTTATTCACACATTTTTGGACAGAAAAATTTTCTGCTTCCAATACTCATACAGAGGAGATACTTCAGCTCGTTTGTGCATATAATGCACAGAAACAGAATATCCTGCTAGAACTGGGCTAAGAAAAGATATTTTCAGGATGTGCGTAGCTGGTCCTGTGGGCTATAGGTAACCCATTTATTCACACATTTTTGGACAGAAAAATTTTCTGCTTCCAATACTCATACGGGGGAGATACTTCAGCTCGTTTGTGCATATAATGCACAGAAACAGAATATCCTGCTAGAACTGGGCTAGGTAAAGATATTTTCAGGATGTGCGTAGCTGGTCCTGTGGGCTATTGGTTACCCATTTATTCACACATTTTTGGACAGAAAAATTTTCTGCTTCCAATACTCATACGGAGGAGATACTTCAGCTCGTTTGTGCATATAATGCACAGAAACAGAATATCCTGCTAGAAATGGGCTAAGAAAAGATATTTTCAGGATGTGCGTAGCTGGTCCTGTGGGCTATTGGTTACCCATTTATTCACACATTTTTGGACAGAAAAATTTTCTGCTTCCAATACTCATACGTGGGAGATACTTCAGCTCGTTTGTGCATATAATGCACAGAAACAGAATATCCTGCTAGAAATGGGCTAAGAAAAGATATTTTCAGGATGTGCGTGGCTGGTCCTGTGGGCTATAGGTAACCCATTTATTCACACATTTTTGGACAGAAAAATTTTCTGCTTCCAATACTCATACGGAGGAGATACTTCAGCTCGTTTGTGCGTATAATGCACAGAAACAGAATATCCTGCTAGAAATGGGCTAAGAAAAGATATTTTCAGGATGCGCTTAGCTGGTCCTGTGGGCTATAGGTAACCCATTTATTCACATATTTTTGGACAGAAAAATTTTCTGCTTCCAATACTCATACGGAGGAGATACTTCAGCTCGTTTGTGCATATAATGCACAGAAACAGAATATCCTGCTAGAAATGGGCTAAGAAAAGATATTTTCAGGATGTGCGTAGCTGGTCCTTGGGCTATTGGTTACCCATTTATTCACACATTTTTGGACAGAAAAATTTTCTGCTTCCAATACTCATACGTGGGAGATACTTCAGTTCGTTTGTGCACATAATGCACAGAAACAGAATATCCTGCTAGAAATGGGCTAAGAAAAGATATTTTCAGGATGTGCGTGGCTGGTCCTGTGGGCTATAGGTAACCCATTTATTCACACATTTTTGGACAGAAAAATTTTCTGCTTCCAATACTCATACGGAGGAGATACTTCAGCTCGTTTGTGCGTATAATGCACAGAAACAGAATATCCTGCTAGAAATGGGCTAAGAAAAGATATTTTCAGGATGCGCTTAGCTGGTCCTGTGGGCTATAGGTAACCCATTTATTCACACATTTTTGGACAGAAAAATTTTCTGCTTCCAATACTCATACGTGGGAGATACTTCAGCTCGTTTGTGCATATAATGCACAGAAACAGAATATCCTGCTAGAACTGGGCTAAGAAAAGATATTTTCGGGATGTGTGTAGCTGGTCCTGTGGGCTATAGGTAACCCATTTATTCACACATTTTTGGACAGAAAAATTTTCTGCTTCCAATACTCATACGGAGGAGATACTTCAGCTCGTTTGTGCATATAATGCACAGAAACAGAATATCCTGCTAGAACTGGGCTAAGAAAAGATATTTTCAGGATGTGCGTAGCTGGTCCTGTGGGCTATAGGTAACCCATTTATTCACACATTTTTGGACAGAAAAATTTTCTGCTTCCAATACTCATACAGAGGAGATACTTCAGCTCGTTTGTGCATATAATGCACAGAAACAGAATATCCTGCTAGAACTGGGCTAAGAAAAGATATTTTCGGGATGTGTGTAGCTGGTCCTGTGGGCTATAGGTAACACATTTATTCACACATTTTTGGACAGAAAAATTTTCTGCTTCCAATACTCATACGGAGGAGATACTTCAGCTCGTTTGTGCATATAATGCACAGAAACAGAATATCCTGCTAGAACTGGGCTAAGAAAAGATATTTTCAGGATGTGCGTAGCTGGTCCTGTGGGCTATAGGTAACCCATTTATTCACACATTTTTGGACAGAAAAATTTTCTGCTTCCAATACTCATACAGAGGAGATACTTCAGCTCGTTTGTGCATATAATGCACAGAAACAGAATATCCTGCTAGAACTGGGCTAAGTAAAGATATTTTCAGGATGTGCGTAGCTGGTCCTGTGGGCTATTGGTTACCCATTTATTCACACATTTTTGGACAGAAAAATTTTCTGCTTCCAATACTCATACGGAGGAGATACTTCAGCTCGTTTGTGCATATAATGCACAGAAACAGAATATCCTGCTAAAAATGGGCTAAGAAAAGATATTTTCAGGATGTGCGTGGCTGGTCCTGTGGGCTATAGGTAACCCATTTATTCACACATTTTTGGACAGAAAAATTTTCTGCTTCCAATACTCATACAGAGGAGATACTTTAGCTCGTTTGTGCATATAATGCACAGAAACAGAATATCCTGCTAGAACTGGGCTAAGAAAAGATATTTTCAGGATGTGCGTAGCTGGTCCTGTGGGCTATAGGTAACCCATTTATTCACACATTTTTGGACAGAAAAATTTTCTGCTTCCAATACTCATACAGAGGAGATACTTCAGCTCGTTTGTGCATATAATGCACAGAAACAGAATATCCTGCTAGAACTGGGCTAAGAAAAGATATTTTCAGGATGTGCGTAGCTGGTCCTGTGGGCTATAGGTAACCCATTTATTCACACATTTTTGGACAGAAAAATTTTCTGCTTCCAATACTCATACGGAGGAGATACTTCAGCTCGTTTGTGCATATAATGCACAGAAACAGAATATTCTGCTAGAACTGGGCTAAGAAAAGATATTTTCAGGATGCGCTTAGCTGGTCCTGTGGGCTATAGGTAACCCATTTATTCACACATTTTTGGACAGAAAAATTTTCTGCTTCCAATACTCATACGTGGGAGATACTTCAGCTCGTTTGTGCATATAATGCACAGAAACAGAATATCCTGCTAGAACTGGGCTAAGAAAAGATATTTTCAGGATGCGCTTAGCTGGTCCTGTGGGCTATAGGTAACCCATTTATTCACACATTTTTGGACAGAAAAATTTTCTGCTTCCAATACTCATACGGAGGAGATACTTCAGCTCGTTTGTGCATATAATGCACAGAAACAGAATATTCTGCTAGAACTGGGCTAAGAAAAGATATTTTCAGGATGCGCTTAGCTGGTCCTGTGGGCTATAGGTAACCCATTTATTCACACATTTTTGGACAGAAAAATTTTCTGCTTCCAATACTCATACGTGGGAGATACTTCAGCTCGTTTGTGCATATAATGCACAGAAACAGAATATCCTGCTAGAACTGGGCTAAGAAAAGATATTTTCAGGATGCGCTTAGCTGGTCCTGTGGGCTATAGGTAACCCATTTATTCACTCATTTCTGGACTGAAAAATGTTCTGCTTCCAATACTCATACGGAGAAGATACTTCAGCTCGCTTGTGCATATAATGCACAGAAACAGAATATCCTGCTCGAATTGGGCTAAGAAAAGATATTTTCGGGATGTGGGTAGCTGGTCCTGTGGGCTATAGGTAACCCATTCATTCACACATTTTTGGACTGAAAAATTTTCTGCTTCCAATACTCATACGTGGGAGATACTTCAGCTCGTTTGTGCATATAATGCTCAGAAACAGAATATCCTGCTAGAACTGGGCTAAGAAAAGATATTTTCGGGATGTGTGTAGCTGGTCCTGTGGGCTATAGGTAACCCATTTATTCACACATTTTTGGACAGAAAAATTTTCTGCTTCCAATACTCATACGGGGGAGATACTTCAGCTCGTTTGTGCATATAATGCACAGAAACAGAATATTCTGCTAGAACTGGGCTAAGAAAAGATATTTTCAGGATGTGCGTGGCTGGTCCTGTGGGCTATAGGTAACCCATTTATTCACACATTTTTGGACAGAAAAATTTTCTGCTTCCAATACTCGTACGGAGGAGATACTTCAGCTCGTTTGTGCTTATAATGCCATAGAAACAGTATATCCTGCTGCGATTGTGCTAAGAAAGGATATTTTCGGGATGTGGGTAGGTGGTCCTGTGGGCTATAGGTAACCCATTTATTCACTCATTTTTGGACAGAAAAATTTTTTGCTTCCAATACTCATACGGGGGAGATACTTCAGCTCGTTTGTGCATATAATGCACAGAAACAGAATATCCTGCTAGAACTGGGCTAAGAAAAGATATTTTCAGGATGTGCGTAGCTGGTCCTGTGGGCTATAGGTAACCCATTTATTCACACATTTTTGGACAGAAAAATTTTCTGCTTCCAATACTCATACGGAGGAGATACTTCAGCTCGTTTGTGCATATAATGCACAGAAACAGAATATTCTGCTAGAACTGGGCTAAGAAAAGATATTTTCAGGATGCGCTTAGCTGTTCCTGTGGGCTATAGGTAACCCATTTATTCACACATTTTTGGACAGAAAAATTTTCTGCTTCCAATACTCATACGGAGGAGATACTTTAGCTCGTTTGTGCATATAATGCACAGAAACAGAATATTCTGCTAGAACTGGGCTAAGAAAAGATATTTTCAGGATGCGCTTAGCTGGTCCTGTGGGCTATAGGTAACCCATTTATTCACACATTTTTGGACAGAAAAATTTTCTCCTTCCAATACTCATACGGAGGAGATACTTCAGCTCGTTTGTGCATATAATGCACAGAAACAGAATATCCTGCTAGAACTGGGCTAAGAAAAGACATTTTCAGGATGTGCGTAGCTGGTCCTGTGGGCTATAGGTAACCCATTTATTCACACATCTTTGGACAGAAAAATTTTCTGCTTCCAATACTCATACGGAGGAGATACTTCAGCTCGTTTGTGCATATAATGCACAGAAACAGAATATTCTGCTAGAACTGGGCTAAGAAAAGATATTTTCAGGATGCGCTTAGCTGGTCCTGTGGGCTATAGGTAACCCATTTATTCACACATTTTTGGACAGAAAAATTTTCTGCTTCCAATACTCATACGTGGGAGATACTTCAGCTCGTTTGTGCATATAATGCACAGAAACAGAATATCCTGCTAGAACTGGGCTAAGAAAAGATATTTTCGGGATGTGTGTAGCTGGTCCTGTGGGCTATAGGTAACCCATTTATTCACACATTTTTGGACAGAAAAATTTTCTGCTTCCAATACTCATACGGAGGAGATACTTCAGCTCGTTTGTGCATATAATGCACAGAAACAGAATATCCTGCTAGAACTGGGCTAAGAAAAGATATTTTCAGGATGTGCGTAGCTGGTCCTGTGGGCTATAGGTAACCCATATATTCACACATTTTTGGACAGAAAAATTTTCTGCTTCCAATACTCATACGGAGGAGATACTTCAGCTCGTTTGTGCATATAATGCACAGAAACAGAATATTCTGCTAGAACTGGGCTAAGAAAAGATATTTTCAGGATGCGCTTAGCTGGTCCTGTGGGCTATAGGTAACCCATTTATTCACACATTTTTGGACAGAAAAATTTTCTGCTTCCAATACTCATACGGAGGAGATACTTCAGCTCGTTTGTGCATATAATGCACAGAAACAGAATATTCTGCTAGAACTGGGCTAAGAAAAGATATTTTCAGGATGCGCTTAGCTGGTCCTGTGGGCTATAGGTAACCCATTTATTCACACATTTTTGGACAGAAAAATTTTCTGCTTCCAATACTCATACGGAGGAGATACTTCAGCTCGTTTGTGCATATAATGCACAGAAACAGAATATCCTGCTAGAACTGGGCTAAGAAAAGATATTTTCAGGATGTGCGTAGCTGGTCCTGTGGGCTATAGGTAACCCATTTATTCACACATCTTTGGACAGAAAAATTTTCTGCTTCCAATACTCATACGGAGGAGATACTTCAGCTCGTTTGTGCATATAATGCACAGAAACAGAATATTCTGCTAGAACTGGGCTAAGAAAAGATATTTTCAGGATGCGCTTAGCTGGTCCTGTGGGCTATAGGTAACCCATTTATTCACACATTTTTGGACAGAAAAATTTTCTGCTTCCAATACTCATACGGAGGAGATACTTCAGCTCGTTTGTGCATATAATGCACAGAAACAGAATATCCTGCTAGAACTGGGCTAAGAAAAGATATTTTCAGGATGCGCTTAGCTGTTCCTGTGGGCTATAGGTAACCCATTTATTCACACATTTTTGGACAGAAAAATTTTCTGCTTCCAATACTCATACGGAGGAGATACTTCAGCTCGTTTGTGCATATAATGCACAGAAACAGAATATTCTGCTAGAACTGGGCTAAGAAAAGATATTTTCAGGATGCGCTTAGCTGGTCCTGTGGGCTATAGGTAACCCATTTATTCACACATCTTTGGACAGAAAAATTTTCTGCTTCCAATACTCATACGTGGGAGATACTTCAGCTCGTTTGTGCATATAATGCACAGAAACAGAATATCCTGCTAGAACTGGGCTAAGAAAAGATATTTTCGGGATGTGTGTAGCTGGTCCTGTGGGCTATAGGTAACCCATTTATTCACACATTTTTGGACAGAAAAATTTTCTGCTTCCAATACTCATACGGAGGAGATACTTCAGCTCGTTTGTGCATATAATGCACAGAAACAGAATATCCTGCTAGAACTGGGCTAAGAAAAGATATTTTCAGGATGTGCGTAGCTGGTCCTGTGGGCTATAGGTAACCCATATATTCACACATTTTTGGACAGAAAAATTTTCTGCTTCCAATACTCATACGGAGGAGATACTTCAGCTCGTTTGTGCATATAATGCACAGAAACAGAATATCCTGCTAGAACTGGGCTAGGTAAAGATATTTTCAGGATGTGCGTAGCTGGTCCTGTGGGCTATTGGTTACCCATTTATTCACACATTTTTGGACAGAAAAATTTTCTGCTTCCAATACTCATACGTGGGAGATACTTCAGCTCGTTTGTGCATATAATGCACAGAAACAGAATATCCTGCTAGAAATGGGCTAAGAAAAGATATTTTCAGGATGTGCGTGGCTGGTCCTGTGGGCTATAGGTAACCCATTTATTCACACATTTTTGGACAGAAAAGTTTTCTGCTTCCAATACTCATACGTGGGAGATACTTCAGCTCGTTTGTGCATATAATGCACAGAAACAGAATATCCTGCTAGAAATGGGCTAAGAAAAGATATTTTCAGGATGTGCGTGGCTGGTCCTGTGGGCTATAGGTAACCCATTTATTCACACATTTTTGGACAGAAAAATTTTCTGCTTCCAATACTCATACGGAGGAGATACTTTAGCTCGTTTGTGCATATAATGCACAGAAACAGAATATCCTGCTAGAACTGGGCTAGGTAAAGATATTTTCAGGATGTGCGTAGCTGGTCCTGTGGGCTATTGGTTACCCATTTATTCACACATTTTTGGACAGAAAAATTTTCTGCTTCCAATACTCATACGTGGGAGATACTTCAGCTCGTTTGTGCATATAATGCACAGAAACAGAATATCCTGCTAGAAATGGGCTAAGAAAAGATATTTTCAGGATGTGCGTAGCTGGTCCTGTGGGCTATTGGTTACCCATTTATTCACACATTTTTGGACAGAAAAATTTTCTGCTTCCAATACTCATACGTGGGAGATACTTCAGCTCGTTTGTGCATATAATGCACAGAAACAGAATATCCTGCTAGAAATGGGCTAAGAAAAGATATTTTCAGGATGTGCGTAGCTGGTCCTGTGGGCTATAGGTAACCCATATATTCACACATTTTTGGACAGAAAAATTTTCTGCTTCCAATACTCATACGGAGGAGATACTTCAGCTCGTTTGTGCATATAATGCACAGAAACAGAATATTCTGCTAGAACTGGGCTAAGAAAAGATATTTTCAGGATGCGCTTAGCTGGTCCTGTGGGCTATAGGTAACCCATTTATTCACACATTTTTGGACAGAAAAATTTTCTGCTTCCAATACTCATACGGAGGAGATACTTCAGCTCGTTTGTGCATATAATGCACAGAAACAGAATATTCTGCTAGAACTGGGCTAAGAAAAGATATTTTCAGGATGCGCTTAGCTGTTCCTGTGGGCTATAGGTAACCCATTTATTCACACATTTTTGGAGAGAAAAATTTTCTGCTTCCAATACTCATACGGAGGAGATACTTCAGCTCGTTTGTGCATATAATGCACAGAAACAGAATATTCTGCTAGAACTGGGCTAAGAAAAGATATTTTCAGGATGCGCTTAGCTGGTCCTGTGGGCTATAGGTAACCCATTTATTCACACATTTTTGGACAGAAAAATTTTCTGCTTCCAATACTCATACGGAGGAGATACTTCAGCTCGTTTGTGCATATAATGCACAGAAACAGAATATCCTGCTAGAACTGGGCTAAGAAAAGATATTTTCAGGATGTGCGTAGCTGGTCCTGTGGGCTATAGGTAACCCATTTATTCACACATCTTTGGACAGAAAAATTTTCTGCTTCCAATACTCATACGGAGGAGATACTTCAGCTCGTTTGTGCATATAATGCACAGAAACAGAATATCCTGCTAGAAATGGGCTAAGAAAAGATATTTTCAGGATGTGCGTAGCTGGTCCTGTGGGCTATTGGTTACCCATTTATTCACACATTTTTGGACAGAAAAATTTTCTGCTTCCAATACTCATACGTGGGAGATACTTCAGCTCGTTTGTGCACATAATGCACAGAAACAGAATATCCTGCTAGAAATGGGCTAAGAAAAGATATTTTCAGGATGCGCTTAGCTGGTCCTGTGGGCTATAGGTAACCCATTTATTCACACATTTTTGGACAGAAAAATTTTCTGCTTCCAATACTCATACGTGGGAGATACTTCAGCTCGTTTGTGCATATAATGCACAGAAACAGAATATCCTGCTAGAACTGGGCTAAGAAAAGATATTTTCGGGATGTGTGTAGCTGGTCCTGTGGGCTATAGGTAACCCATTTATTCACACATTTTTGGACAGAAAAATTTTCTGCTTCCAATACTCATACGGAGGAGATACTTCAGCTCGTTTGTGCATATAATGCACAGAAACAGAATATCCTGCTAGAACTGGGCTAAGAAAAGATATTTTCAGGATGTGCGTAGCTGGTCCTGTGGGCTATAGGTAACCCATTTATTCACACATTTTTGGACAGAAAAATTTTCTGCTTCCAATACTCATACAGATGAGATACTTCAGCTCGTTTGTGCATATAATGCACAGAAACAGAATATCCTGCTAGAACTGGGCTAAGAAAAGATATTTTCGGGATGTGTGTAGCTGGTCCTGTGGGCTATAGGTAACCCATTTATTCACACATTTTTGGACAGAAAAATTTTCTGCTTCCAATACTCATACGGAGGAGATACTTCAGCTCGTTTGTGCATATAATGCACAGAAACAGAATATCCTGCTAGAACTGGGCTAAGAAAAGATATTTTCAGGATGCGCTTAGCTGTTCCTGTGGGCTATAGGTAACCCATTTATTCACACATTTTTGGACAGAAAAATTTTCTGCTTCCAATACTCATACGGAGGAGATACTTCAGCTCGTTTGTGCATATAATGCACAGAAACAGAATATTCTGCTAGAACTGGGCTAAGAAAAGATATTTTCAGGATGCGCTTAGCTGGTCCTGTGGGCTATAGGTAACCCATTTATTCACACATCTTTGGACAGAAAAATTTTCTGCTTCCAATACTCATACGGAGGAGATACTTCAGCTCGTTTGTGCATATAATGCACAGAAACAGAATATCCTGCTCGAATTGGGCTAAGAAAAGATATTTTCGGGATGTGGGTAGCTGGTCCTGTGGGCTATAGGTAACCCATTTATTCACACATTTTTGGACAGAAAAATTTTCTGCTTCCAATACTCATACAGAGGAGATACTTCAGCTCGTTTGTGCATATAATGCACAGAAACAGAATATCCTGCTAGAACTGGGCTAAGAAAAGATATTTTCAGGATGTGCGTAGCTGGTCCTGTGGGCTATAGGTAACCCATTTATTCACACATTTTTGGACAGAAAAACGTTCTGCTTCCAATACGCATACCGGGGAGATACTTCAGCTCGTTTGTGCTTGTAATGCACAGAAACTGAATATAAGGAAAAGGATTTAAGGAAAAGTAGATCACATTATAATCCAATGTCTAGACAGTTATTTTCTCGTATGTAAGGGTTTTTCAACAGGCACTTAACAATTTTGACTTTCGGTACAATCTCACGGTCAAGTTTTTTTTTTAACAATTTGTTAATGTCAATATTCGTTTTTATTGTGGTAACATTTGTAGGAGTTGACTATCTGGCAATAGTGTGGTGGATAGTGTGCTTGCTTGTGACCCGAACTGTGCAGGCGTGGCAAGCGCAGCCACCGAACCATGTGAGGGAAACGAATTAAATCATAGTTTCTCGAACCACTAAACTGCTGAAGAGATGTCTAATTGGAACTTGGATTTCCATTAAAAAAATTGAAAATTAATACTGAAATTCTGAGTCGGTGGTCGCAACGTTCAAGAGCGCTTACTCCAATTTTTTGTACATAAATGTACATGCGCAGGACCTCTTGCAGAATTTCTTAGTTCATTAACAATTGATAAGCAAGGCGCAAGTTTATGCTCGTAGAAATATCAAAATTCAACACATCACTGCACAGTCGATAAACAGGCGGAAAAAAGATTTCTCGCTTATCTCGTCAAAATCTCATAAAACGATTACAACTGGAAACCCCATAAACACCAACTGATTTCTTCTGTTAGTCCTGTCGTATTTACACATTTAAAAAAAATAAAATAACAGAAGGAAAAATTTCCAAGGATGCCTCTCCAACTGACAGGTAATAAACTTCGCAACCATATCCTCAGCTCTCATTGAGTATGCATCCGGTTATCAACTTAGTATAATTGAAGCTTTTTAAAACGTATCAAATGTTTATCTCGAATAAGTAGCTCCTTCCGCCAGGAGCATTCGCCATTCGCCGAGAACGCATATTTCATTTCCCTTGGAATATTTTATTTACATAGCCTTGCCTCTGCAGAGCGACACAGCCCGTAGTAGACGATGTGTTAACCGAGAGCAGTCTTAGTTTATTTTATATATTTTTTTTTTTTTTTTTGATTGAATTGAGTTGTATCTGGAAATGAAGTCTTTGAAATCTTTTAATCCCTTGCGACTTTTATTCAATTCACATACATGCTTTGGTTCTTAGTATTTCGGGTCTTATTGAATTTCACCCGTTATCAGTAGGGATGGCTCATTGAATTGGAAGCACAATGGGACGCACGTATTGCGTGAGTGCCTTTTGTTGGTGGCTGTGAAGGTTACGTTCCTCTGGGCCTTCGTCGAATGCCACTTCTGTTGAATATTAAGAGAGAACGGGTATAGTGTGGTACATATGTATATATGTAGAATGCCACTGGTATCATCTGCAGTAGTGTCCCAAAGTAGGGGAACTCAATAAAATGTCGCACGAGTTGAGTGCACATTGTATTGGGTGAATGTGAGTTCTATTATTGTCAGGAAATCGGTCGTCGATGGGTGAGGCAATTGTCACCTTTGCTCCTTGTTTTGTATTGTTGTGTGTGTCGGGCACTCTTTCTAACTTATCACGAAGTGAAATTTTTATCACTTTTTCTAAAATGTATCTGTAACTTCGTTTTCGACGAAAATTTATTTATTTTTCTCCATCCTGGCATCCTGGGGGTCCTTACGTACATTTTTTTTTTTTTTTTTCATTTATTTCTATTTTACGAAATGTGTCAACATTTGCGATGAATTCAAAGGATATGCTTACTCGAAATCGAAGTGATAGACAGGTTCAAATAAATGGGTGACGTGAAGTCGACTGACAGACGTATTGGCAAATAACTGTGATTAAACTTGTATTAGGGAATGAAACCCGGTAAGTATAGTTTTCAATGATTTCTATGAAACTCTCTTGTAAAAATTAAGTTTAAAAACACCCTGTACAGGTGTTTCTATAAGACTGGCAAGTGCTAGGTAAGAGTTTCTGGCATTTCTCTATCTCCTCTGCATTTGGACCATATCTGTCTATGTTCGTGGCATACTGCTAGGGGATTGACATGGCTAACTGGAGAACCTTGTTAATGGAGGACCAAGTTCACCGCAAACTAAGTGTGTAAGAAGGTCTTCTGGTGTGTTTCCTGATGAACTGAAAAAGCACCACGGAAATGCATCAGTTTCGGACTGAATTTCATTGCGCCTTCACATTACCATTGGTATCTCAAAGGCCAAAAGTATCAGACAAAGGTTGAAGGATACTATCCAGCTAAACTGTAGTATTTCTTTCAGAATTAGTGTGTGATTTTGTATAATTTGGACGGAAATGCTATGAGAGAGTGTGAGAGAGAGTAGACCCTTCTGTGATTTATTTCGCACTGATTTTGCTCTACCAGTTTAGAGGATGTGGTGCCAGGATCAATGGCCTTGATAACAGCTTGGCTGTCTGCAAAAATAGGGATATTGTGACTGAATGTAGGGGACATCAATCAGCAGGCGACAGGCTTCCTGAATCGAAGGAAGCTCCGCTTGAGAAACACTAGCAAGGTCTGGGAGACGAAAAGATTTCGATATACATATTTAGTTGGTCATAGACGATGGCTCTCCTGTGTATATTCCTTTAATACAACTTCTCCGAACGGTAGTTTTACTAAAAAGGGTGCCTTAAAATTGAAGGATGGCATCATACAGTCAGTTTAAAACGAAACCCACTCTATTAGAATAGTTTCCAAGATTATACAGGATCCATATGGCTTAACAGTCCAGCACTCGGATTCTTTGAACTGAGGATCGCACTTAGAGCATACTTATGTCAGACTGGACCTCAACGCCTACACACGCCGTCCTCTGTACGTCTTTAAGGTCATCGATATAGTAATTTTTGTTCAAGGCAGACCACCAAACAATGGCGCCATAGGTGAGTATTGGACGTCATTTATTTTTCATCCGAAAATGTAAAAAAAAAATAAGTTACGTATACGCCACCCAGCTAGATACATACATTTAAGTTCATCTGCTAGAGACACAATTTAAGTCAGGTATCCTGGTTCTGTGTATGCCAAACTGAAACCGTCTAACTGCTGCCTCTGTCTTAGTACCAGAAACAGATTATTTTTGATCCGAAAATGTACGGAAAAATAGGTTACGTATACGCCACCAGACCTTATTTTGCATTGCTTTCGGTTCGTGTCAGGTTTTCTGGTCCTGTGTGCTGCCTCGTCCTTCGTAGTAGAAAGACATTATTTTTGAACCGAAAAATGTACAAAAAAAAGTTGCGTATACGCCACCGGACCTGATGCATACCTGCCATACCAAAGGAGAGATAACCATTCCTATTGCTATGTCTTCCAATTTCTGTGGGATAATAGGCATAATGCTATCAGGGGAGGGTGAGTTATATGGCGAGAAGCTATTTATGAACCAAGAAATTTTATTCTCTGCGATACTGTTTGCAATACTATTCCACACTGCTGATGGTTTATTATTGGAACTGTCTTGTTCTGCCTCACCATCATGGCAACCTAGAAGGTGTAGTGTCATAAGTAGTTGCAAAAGGATAGGAAATCCCTTTCTATCCTGATAGGGGCATAATTCTCTTTGGTATCACTTGAAAAATCTAAAACTCGCGGAAGAAAACGTATGTCGGGGACGTGGAGATGGAACAGTACGCACTTGCTTTTTCACAGCCATGGTCTCATCCACTTAAGATTTAAATTGCTCAGGCAACACTTCTTCTGTGACCTTGAAGCAGTGTCCAACAGACCAATCAATAACATCTTGAACTTCATTAAGTCTGCTGGATGGTTTGATGGTTTCTATGAAACACATTTCTAAGACCAGGACTAACCAATAGTTAAGGGACATCTTCTCCTTTGGATATCGCAATGGTTTTCAAGTTTTTATAAAAATAAAGAAGGACATGTCCCATGGTAAGTATATCAATCACTACCTGTGCACAATCAATCACTTTCATACCGAAATCCCTTAAGTCATTGTCATTCACAAAAATAAGTCTTCCACAGAGTCCAACTTCCTTCTATCATTTTGGCTCAAATGTTCGAATGGAAGGGGGCTACTGTATGCCTTGTCCGAAGGACAATTTGTTATTTAAGAAGCCTTCTCATGACAAGTTATACTCTCGGATGTTTGTCAGATGCTCGCGAGAGGTGGTTGTGTGAAAAAAAACTCTTACGTGTTTTGGCTAGGGCTCAAATCTCAAACCTGTTACCCGGTAGTTCAATGCACTAACCATTTAAGTCACGGCGCACATTTTTATCTTCCAGAGATGTCTGCAGGAAGATGGACATCTTGCAGAAAATTGAGTTGAAAACCTTCTCAGCTCAGCGGTCCTTTTCTCTACTGTTGGTACCTATTGACTCTAGTATGTTGTATGATACAGAATACGATTCTAATAGAGTCTCTGGTGCTTCCTCTGCGTACGGGCCAAAAGTAACTTATCAACTGAATACGATGCAACGACAATGGAATCCCATGTGTGTGTGCTCCATCTCTATTTAACTGTGAAGTCAAAAATACTCCAAATATTCCTCAATCTCATAAGGATTGTGTGTATCTCAATTATCTTAAGTTCCAAAGCATCTGAATAAATTGTTCCAAATTGCACCAACTTTCGAGAACTTTTCTTCCACTTAGATGCATTCAACCAACTCTGTTTGCATCAAATCCAGATTGTATATGTCTTTTACTGCCGACAATTAAAAATAATTAATGATTCGTAAAAGATTCCAAATGCTTGAAATTCCAAAAGCAGAAGAAGGGTTTTGTTCTCAAACTAACAAGGCAACATCTTCTACATATTACACACATATGTATGTATTTGTGTCAAGAACTCTGCACATTCTTTATGTGTATCTTCGTCTTTTATTTTATTTTTTTTTTTTTATTTTATTGTTCAACATTGCAATTCCTTGAGTGCATTCCTTTCAAAGTTTCCTACATACATGTATGTCTACTCGGTGCGTAGTAAAAGTGATAAAAATGGATGCACCTGGCTGTTCATGTGGAATCATCAAGGGACGAGGGGAATCCATTGAATTCCTTTGATTTTCATGTCCCTAATCGGAGGGAAGAAGGTCAAGGTTTTCGTTAAGTGTTGCTGATGTTGAATGAAAAATGAAATCCCTCTGTGCAGTCACAAAACATATGTATGTCTGTATGGAGGGTAGTGCCAAATAAAAATATATTCACACATGAAGCAGGATGCCTGCTGCAATGCAATTGCCTTCCATTTAGCATAGATAATTTGGATGTGTGTGTGTGTTTAAAACCGAGTGAACGCTTCAAGGATTTCCCTTTGCATACAGACTCTCGACAATATTCCCGTTGTTAGCACACATTTCCTTTTGAATTTAATACGAATTTATGATTCGGATTTGAATTTTTCGCTTCGCAGTGGAACGTTTGCAACAAAAGGCGGCTCCTGGAGCTCTGGAGCTGATGGCACATACACACACGTATACAGGAGCGTCGATGCTTGCAAATGGGGGAGAGTGCTAAACAAAAAGCTTCGCATCCTCTCTGCCGTCGTGTTTTTTTTTGCCAAAGTATCGGTAATGAATCCTACACGCTCTGTAAACATTTACACATCACATCAAAAATTTAAATTGTCCCCCATACCAGGGTTTTATTAAACACACACCCACACCACACAAGAGACGTAGGGAAATCCCTGATATTACTGAGGGTGGTCGGCTTATATGAAAGACTGCGTCAGGGACCGATGGAACTATGCCGCCTGAGTAACGAGTCGACATCTTATCCATCCACCCCAGCCCTAATAATATGAATATGTAGCAGTTTTGCGACACAAACCACAGCCCAGGGTTTGACAATTACGTCATTGATGCATTTTATGTCGTTTAGGAGTTTTTTTTTTTTTTTTAGTTCTTTCTCCGTCTGTTCTGTCTCGAATAAGGGAGGATAGGAGATGATTTCCATTCTGCGGTTTTTGACGTTGTTAATTCCGTTGATGTTCATGTCGGCATCTCTAAGTTATCGTCAGTTCCCGTTGGCATTGTTGCGATTTCTTGAGCTTCAAGGATATTGCTTTGTGGCTGGTTGAGAGAGCGATGCGTTTACTGCGAGTGGATTTGCTTTTAATGAAATCCTGAGAAGCACCCTGGAACGGGGTAGCTGAAGACATAATGTAAACATTCTACAAGACGGTCTAAATTATGTGTTCCTTCATTTAACAGCGGTTGTTTGACAATGCGCTTTTTTTAAGAAAATTGGTTTTTGCTTTTAATACTGCACATACTGTGCCACTGGCAAGCTTAGTAAAATGAGGCTTTCTATCTTCACTGTTGAGAGGACCAATTAAATGTGCACAACAGAAGGCTTGGTAAACATGGTTAATGTTGTACTCTAATGCGTTGTTAGAAAAGATTGTTAGTCGCGTTTGACCTAAGAAAGCTACTCATAGACATTTTTCATAACCTCATTATTCAAAGAGTACATACTTGACTATAGTTACATACGTGGCAGTCAGTCTGTACGTTAAAACTTTGTAAAATATTGTCAAAGAGCTTCAAGCAAGACTCTATTCACACAGGACTGACTGTTTTTTTTATGTTTACTGGCGAGGTGGGTTTACGGAGAGGTAACATGTCATTCAGACTAGCAGATTTTTTTTTTGACGTTTGCAAATACCAATCGCTGACACTTGACAAAAACTGTCAAAATAAGATCTGCGGAACAGACAGGACTATCAGTCTGAGCACATTAGTGTAAAAAACAGTCTGCATCTTCTGTCTGAGCAGGATCCAAAAGTTTATGCATCAAACTGTAAATTCCATACCACAGAACCAATGAACAACCTAAGGATCTTCAAGCTACTATGCACCGTAAATTTTTTCATTGTTGTTCAAGGAGTGTCCTCCCAGGATTTTGTTTCTAATGTGACAGACTACTGGGTATTTTACTGCACATCCTCGTCACTATACATAAATATTTCATCTAAAAGAGGACAAGGATTTTTTACTCATTTGCAGTGTTCTTTATTTACTGTAGAGTTGCCAGATTCTCCTGGTGCTTCACTGAACTGAATGAGCTACATCGTGTTGCCTTCTAGGAACCTGTATCGAATTTATTTGAATGGCTTTAACTGCCATTTGACTGCCAAAGGAAAGAATAATATGTGTGTGCTATAGTTGTCACCTTTTTAACAGCTGTTGTCACTGCCAGAACCTAAAGTTGGACCAACGCTGCTGTAGTCAGGAAATCTAATCAAACTTGATTGGAACAGATCTACTGTAGTGTATTATACTTTAAAAGTCGTATCTCCCTGATTAGGACATACTCTCCTTAACTGCAGAGTATTTAATTTCTTTCGTATTCCCGCTGAGTAGCAAGAGAAGACCTTGGAGTAGCGAGACCGCTCTCTCTAGTGTTGCATAAGCCTAAAGCATGTTTGAACCGCCTTCTTTCCTCAGTTTAATGAATCGACTATATTCTTGCTGGTTCTGGAGTCCAGCTAGCATCTTCCAAATGGAATCGCAAACTCAATATTCCAGATATAATACTACAGATATCAACAAGAGTGAATTGTCTCCGAATCAGATGCGCCAGACTCCACATCCTCTGAGTGGTCGTATAGAGCAAGTGTTGCAACGATTTCGACTGCTAAATAGCAAACCGAAAAGTTGAACCCACGATGGTGTTGGCTACCGTGAGTTGAACAGCGACTCGGGATACAATGGATTGCTCAACAGCAGAACTCGATAATGATGCGGTTTGAGATTGAATTTTGGACGCACGAGAATCCGGAAAAGGACCTCGTCTATGACAGAGCCCTGTACAGACCCATTGGAAAACTATCTTGTAACCGAAGGTTGCCAAGTATTCGAAGTCCTGAATGGATTTGGTCATGGAGTTTACTCCTCACAGGTCGCTCATTTTAGACGGTTCTCATACAATTGCTACAATCGGGCAATTCAGGACAACACGAAGCATGAAGCTAGTGGCAAATTTCTCGATTTGATGGTGGCACCTTCAGCATAATAGCCCACCATGCGGCGACAGTGAGTTTTCTTAAAGCTTTGTCCAATGATTTTGTCCTATAGATACGCGTCTGGCTCAGAACTAGGTTGGATTAACTAAGATTTTCTTTATCATGGAAATGAAAGAACCCAACTTTGAGTAGTGGCTCCAGATGCTGACACCGTGATTCGCAGTTAATAATACGGCGTCGAAGCATTCCAATTTAAAAAGAAAAAAACTAAGCCGGCTATTGAAAAAACGTTTATTATGTAACTACCTACACAATTTGGGAATTTATTTCTAAAAAATAATATCGTAAGCCTTGGTGTTCGCGGTACTCATTTCGTCGAACAGTACAATGTTTATGACGGATAGGTAGGTAGACTCCTTGATGGCTGCCGTTTGGTGATGAATATTTTCTTTCAAATGCGGCAGGAAGTCGGTTTATTGGCGTAAACTTTGGATTTGACATAACTCCATAGGTGTTAAATCAAGACTGCGTTGAGGCTACTTTATGTCATCTCTCCTGAAGATCGATTTGCCAGGAGAAATTTCACCAACTCGTGGCAGAGACGTATTGAACAAATGTGACGTTGCTCCGTCCTGCTACAACCATGTTCTTTGGTTACAGCCAGGTAAGTGTACTGATAATCTATGAACGTTTATGAACCCTGGTCGTCCGGATTTTGGTTTTCCAGTGTTACATCGGTCTCTTCAAACTTTTTGATCCATTTTTGAATAAGAGGTATACTTGGCGCATCATTTAAGTGGCAGGAACCTCGAATATTGGAGACTCTTCCATCGTTTTGGTAAAACTCTCGAACGCACGACACGGGGTCTGCTCCCGAGAAATGCTTCATAACCATTGGATTCCCTAGAGCCAGGCTATTGATTGACGTACCCCCTGCGACCCTCAGATTCGCATTCACGCAGTAAGCAGTAAAAATTTAAACTTTCTTTGAGACACCTTGTATACGCTCCGCTATAGATCCTTGATTTTTGCTACTATAACAGCTGATATTATATGGGAACGTCTAAGTTAAACCCTAGCCTAAAGAGTTCTTGGATTCAGTAGTAGACACGGTTTGAGTGGTCACAATTATAGGATCCTTAGAGACGAAATGGAGAAAGAATTAATCCTCAACCTAACATGAGCCTTTCCGATACTATATCAAAGAAAACTGATCCATCTACTTATATACATAGGTGCTCTTCTCGACTACCTTACTGGTGGCAGAAGTTATATAGTTACAAATAGTAATCCAGGATTAATGGTATCTTTGTGAAACTCCTCTAACCTAAGTGTATCTATATAAAGAGAGCCTAGCCAAAACTGTAACCCACAATCCTCCTACAGGCAATGAAACCGACTAACTCTAGACCAATATGTAAATCAACTTAAAACTTGAAACTATTTGTGCCTATAACAACCATCAACAACGATGTTTAAGGTTCATCCCCACAAGTAACCATGAGCCAACATAATACGCACACAAGGACTAATTAATTTATTCCCAACAAAAAAAACTTGACTCATTTGTTTCCTGATTTTACAACAAACAAACATACGAATGGCTAAAACGCAAATCAACGCATTGTACAGGACAACAAAAAAAACAACAAACAAACAAGGATTACAATAGAACAAAAAAAAAATAAAAACAAAACAAAAGGACACAACAAAGCAAAGTTCGCGAATAAAAGGAACAAAAAAAAACACAACATTTCTCGGATAGCGTCGAATTTATGAATGCAAAGTTCAGCCGATCCTATCCATAGCAGTTCATTTTTATTAGTGTGCTAAACAGTCATCCTTAGTGTACGTGATCCACATTGGTGATAAGATTCGAAACCGCTGGCCCCCTCCTGCCTGCGTATTGGGGATATTTGCCGTCAATTTCGTATGCAAAACAGGATTTCCGGCAAATGAAATAGACTTTCAAAATTTGATAAATTCGCATTGTTAGCGATGATTCCTTGTTACTGTATGCCTCGTCTCGTTGTCGAACTTTGGTCCCTTATCCCGTTCCGTCCCGTCCCGTCCGAGTGTTCGAAATATAATACTCTACGGGAACACTACACGCCTACTATGGAAAACTGGCAAGTAATGCCGGCGAAATCTGTTAGATTATTATTTTAAACTTTTCCATGAATTTAATTAGATTTTTCGATTAACTCCGGCGAGTTGTGTTTCCCGTGTCCATGACGTTGCGGAATTAGATGGCATCAGAGAAATGGCACCAGAGGAACGGCTGGGAGGTTATTGGATTACCCTTTTGGGTTATTGTGTTAAAACAATTTTGTCTTGGCAAATTGGTCTATTTATAATATGGCCGCATCGTGGGTTGCTAAAAGTGAATTAGAGATATAAATTGTGATGACAATATTTTGTTTTCAGTAATTAGTTGATTGGTTTCCAAAAACAATTCAACAGAAAAACTATGTAAACTACGCATAGAACTGTAAACTTTTAAGACTTGTAAGCTTGAAAGAGAGGACGTATCTACAGAGGGTAAGAAACTGTAAACTTCTTAGTGAAACAGATCAGGGTACAAGGGATCTGATGTCAGTAGGTTAGAATACCATATTTTCACTATTCTTGCTACAAAGTAGCCCAGCACACAGTGAAAACTTGCACAGGACTGGACCTCAACTTCAAAGGCGAAATATTGAATAATCCCGTCAAGTTGTTATAAAATACTTACAGATATCATTGTCGCCTGAACAAGAAAAAAACGTTAACTAAGTATTTCCGAGTACCTCATCTCAACTTTTCGACGACATATGCGTGTGCCTTGTACGTATTCCCGAAGAAGCCCTCAACTAAGTATCGTAGGGTTAAGGTCGTCCCTTAGGATATTCTCTCAAAGCTTGTGCACCTATGTAAGTCACTTCTACAGATTTGATGAGGCCCAGAAAGAAATTTCAATGAAAACTGTTCTGGTTAATGAAACTTCACCTGCCTGAGTAATACCATCTTCAGGACAAGAACAAGGAGAAAGCCTTATAAAATGTTAATGTAAAGCAAGCTATGAAATAAGGGAGAACTAAAATTCTCTATGATGACGCGTATACATTTTAGTTTTTCAATAAGGACATAACAATTTTGTATTCAAATAAAAAACAGAATAATTGAGATATTGAGCTGAAATTTATTTTGGACATAGTACACATGATGGATTTATGTACAAAGTAAGATTTTATTTACATATATGATCACCACGATCAATTTACACAAACATATATCGATGTAATTCAGAATTTTCTTCATACATTTGCGAAGCCCTATCGTAGAAGTTTCGGCGCTTTAAATGATCAAGAGGCTTCGATTCTTGAGTTAATTTGATTTTGTAAGGATGTAGGGCAAGAACTTTATGCAAAATTGCCCACAATATGTACTGAGAGATTCCTAATTCCTATAAACGGCTTGGAATCCAGTGATTTAACACATTAGAGACTGAATCTATTACGACTGTTTGATAACTCTGCTCTGTTTGATCACGAATTCAGATCTCGACCTCATCTAAAGTGGTTGGCTAGTTAGCGGAGACTAAGTGGTGTCAAGTCGCATGATCGCGGCGGCCAATTAATGAACGCTCGCCGTAAGGGTCAGCGTCGCCAAATTTCTCCTCCACAACTTCGTCACTCGTATGACATGTAACCCCGTCTTGTTGAAACCACAGCTCGGATATATCGATGTTGTCGAGTTCTGGCCACAGAAAGTCTGTTAACATCACCATTGACGATAAAGCTGCCTCCTTCCTCATTTTGAAAGCAATAAGGTCTGATGATGCCGTCCTGCCACAAACCGCACCAAACAGTCCATCTTTCTGGATGCATTGATGCTTGGTTGAACACTTGTGGATTGTGTTTGCTCCAGTAATGGCAATTTTACCTTATTACCGCAGAGGGGCCAACAATTGGTCTCGTCTGAGAAGATGATTTTTTGGCCAAAATCTGGATGTCTGGCCAATATTTCTAGCCCCAAATTAACAAACTTACGGCGTTGCTAATTCATCAATTATTGAGTCAGCATAATCCAATATGGATGTTGGGCCAAATGCAATCGCAAAATAATAGTCCTCTGGGCTATAGGTAACGCATTTACTCACACATTTTGTATAGAAAAATTTTCTGCTTCCAACACTCATACGGAGGAGATACTTCAACTCGTTTGTGCTTACAATGCACAGAAACAGAATATCCTGCTTGAGCTGGGCTTAAAAAAGGCACTTTCAGGATGTGCGTAGCTGGTCCTGTGTGGCTATATTTTTGGACTAAGAATTGTTCTGCTTGACTCTCTGGCGATCCCTAACTAAGCTGAATCGACATTTCTGGGACTTCGTGAGACTGGGGCTTGTGTTTTCTTCATTTCGCACTGCAAAAAAGTACAATTACAGAAAAGTGTACTCACCCTCAAACTTTTCCATTATGCGACGAATTGGTACACCCTGAAGCCATGGTGACGAGCGACCTCACAACGAAATTCATTCTCTTAAATCCGGACCATCAGAAAGCCTACCTTGCCCTTGTATCACACTCTCATGGATGGTGTACAAAGCCTCCTTCATCTAGTAGATACTCACGAAAGGACTGGTGCTCTGAACTGTTGTAAATAAAATCAAAACCATACTTTGTTACTTAAGTACCCGCGTAATACAGCACCACGGTTGCCGCTCCGCGTATACAGATAATGCATAAAGTATCCACTTGATTGTAGCCCACAGCCAGGGAAATGCTCCTCAACAGAAATGCAAAGCATTTCGAATCTCCTCCGAGATTTACATCAGTTTTTCCTCGTCCCAGACGGTTGTAGTTCCCACCATTGCAGTGCGACTAACATTTAGCTTTTAAACTTTATTTTTACTCGAAAAGATTTACATACGATTTCAGTTGACTGTATAGATTTTTCCTTTTTTTTTTCCGTTGCACCACCACCAAACTAGTGTACCACATGCGGAGAGAGTATCTGCTACCAGTCAGAGGATTCTAAGAAGATTTTCTTTAATGTAAAACTTTACATGGCAGCTTATGCACTCGCTGGTCTGACGAATCCTCTTCCAGTTTCAATGCACTCCACCAAAATAGGAAGACAAACTGAAATCGGCGATTTAATCTCCCTGGCATTGGAGTTTTTGGAATTCACAAAAGCGAGGCACTTTGCACTTTGTATTTGGTGCCATTTATTGGAGTCTCTGTAGCATCGGGACGTGCGCCTGCCGTTGTAAGTCACTGGAAGCCAGTCGAAGAGGAGATCTAGTCGAATCCTCTGACGTTGGCTCACAACTCCGAAGTCTCTGTGGCAGTGCAATAGATTAGGGTCTCCCGTTTCGAGGTGCCGGTACCCGGTAAGTCGGAAGGTAATTTTTCTATGAAATACGTTCGGCTTTGACGGAGAGGATGCTGGGGGTTTCTATGTGTGTGGTGGGTTTTTTTTTTTTCCTTTGCATCGCAATTGAATGTATACAGTAGATACAAACGCTGGTGTGCGTTGGCAGCAAATTTGCTCTCATCCGGTGTGGCGACAAATATAAATCCCGAAACACAGACAGAGGGTCCTTGCATAATGGATACAGTGGCCCAGTGTGAGCTGTGAGCTACGTTGCTAAAGTGGATGATTTATTGACCGGGGCGTTGTTTGTGTCATCGGGGTAATTTGTTTAAAATTCCAGGCAGCATGAATTGTGGACTTAAAAGTGAGCAATGTCCTTTGATGATACTGCGCTGAAAGCCCACTTTAAGTCTAGTCCTGTATGAAATGGGTTAATTTTCATTCATTTTTTTTACGCTTGACTGCATGCTAGTCTCTTTTTGAAGGACATCAATAAATTAATCCTGTGAAGGACAGATAAATATTTTAATTATATCAATTGATTGCTTGATAAGCAGCGCAAAGCTCATCCTGTGGGATGAACTCTTCAAATCACTCTGTCTATTGGTTGGTAAAATGTAAATGTTATCACAATCACTGTTAACAAAAGGATTTCGTTGGTGAAATGCAAAGGAAAATGTCATTAAATCCATCCTTCCTTCAGTATTGCCCAGTCATAGGATTTTGATGAACCCTAACTTTGTGGAACGTTCTGAGAATACTAAGCTATTGACCTGAGTGCATGAAATATTTTGTCCACCTTCTTATGGAACTCTTTCAACTCCTTTTATCAAAGGGTGTCTTCCAATGGTCAGTGATAACCTGTCACCCCTGATGTACTCCACTTTGGACTTCAAAATCTTCAAATATCTAACTATTGTGTAAGACGTGACATTTACCATCCTCGCGTGTAGCCTTGAAAAAGCTATGAGTTTTTCTGGAATACCTGTTCTGCGCAAGGCCAGCCAAACGTTTAAAAGCCTTTTCGAAGCCGACAAACTGTAGATGTATGTAGCTAATCTGTTAATATGTACATGTGGCGCCGCTTGAAATAGTTCGGAAGGGATGCCATCAACACCCAGCGCCTTGTTTTTTAATCGCTGCTGAGATTTCGATTTTACTGGGAGGTCCGGTCTACATTAGAAGATGGTAAAGAAGTCAACGTAATTTCCATCGATTATAGGAAAGCCTTCAATAGAATTTCCAACTCTATAGTTCTTTTCAAACTGTGGATTAAGTCATACCTCGAAGTACGGCAATAGAAGGTGGTATTTAGATTTTCTGTATCTGATCCCATTGCAGTCACCTCTGGAGATCCTTAACGTAGACACATAGGCCCGCTGATTTTCATATTGACTACTAATGACGTTAACTGTGTCCGAAAAAATTCAAAAAGCTCTATTTACCCTAATAACATGAGGATTTTTAGACAAATTTCAATTCAAGTTGATTTGAATATTTTTTCAACGTGGGGTCAGAAAAATTCTTACAGTTAATAAATGTTAGGCTATCACCTACACATTCCGGTCATATTCTGTCCCCCTATTACGCGATTTGGGTGTCACTTGTAACAAGGAAATCCATTTTCGCAGTCATATTGACCAGATTATTAGCAGGACCAATTCAACTCGGTTTCACAAAACATTGGCCTAGAATTCTATAATCTCTGCATACATCACTCCTGTGTTCGAGTGCGGTCTTCTTACCATGACATCCATTCACTTCGGATTGAAGTTGTTCAATGCAGATTCATCTGGCTTGCTCTGCGGTAGTTTGAAACTTATGAACTTACCATCACTCGTAGAACGTCTATTAGTAGCTGTCGTCCTCACAATGATTTCACGCGATCTCACGCTATATGGTTAAAACACCGACCAAACCTTTAAAGAGATGTAGATAGCTCGGTGGTATAATCCCAAGATTCCATTAATTTTCTCAAACACAACTTATTCCATTTGTTCGGATCCTTGAAAAATCTTGAATTTCCAAATTGATAACGTGACGGCGGGGTGCGGTGTTATCATGCAGAATCAGCATTTGGTTCAATGCCTCTTTAAAAAGGTCCCACTCTAAGGTACCCAACACCCTTCTACCTGACACAAAACCTTATTAAGTCAAACATTATCTTCAGACACCGGCCGACCGACGCACGGTCCATTCACTCTCCAGTGTGATGTTCGCTCCTCCATACACTTAATTTAACATATTTTCGATTTATCCTTAAGTGGCTATTAGTTATTTAGGTAATACCCAAATTATTTTCTGTCCCAGTGTAAACTCCCATCGGGACAATAAGTTCGAACACAGCGGATACATTCATTCGAAACCCACCTACCCTCCTACACACACACACACGCCTATAGTCGTACGTAAGATGGCTCCCCCTACCATCCTTCCGTCCATCGTACGGTCATCTATTGGCTCCTTTAGCTCCTTCGAACCGTATTTATTCGAATGAAATTGTTTTGTGATGAAAAGCGAACGTGACCTGAAAACGTTGAACCTAAATTACAATCTTCCTTCTGTCCACGTATGCGTGTGTGTGAGTGTGTGGAGTGTGGAGAGGACAACAACGACCGACGACGGCAAGCTCCATAACGACTTAAGGACTAAGAACTGCCAACCTATTACATTCAAGCCTATATATTCACATCATACACACGGGATAACGAAATTTTATTTCCGCCACCTGGGGCAGCAACAAATACTATGTAGTGTGTCCTCGTCGTCGTGTCCAATGACATTACCAGAATAGCTTCCGTTCGTTAGAATTTTAATCTTCAAGGACTCAAGCGTTTAGTATACACAATAAAAACTGTCATTTCATTGATGAGCTCTCCGGTCTCGTACAAATGGACAAATCTATAAGAGTATAAATCCGGATTTGGATTTTCTTATATTTTTTTTTTTTTTTCTGGCCAGGACTCGACTTCGAATTCCATAATTTTGTACACAAGTGCAACTGTTCTGTTGTAGTGTTTGTCTAAACTGTTTACCCTTCAATCCAAAATGAAATCTTGAGTGTTCAATACTCAACAAAAAAAAAAAGGAAAAACTTAAATCCACGACGAATGCACAAGGATTCGAGATTGACTGCGAACAATAACAGGATTCACAACAACAGCAGCACAACCAGGATAACGTATGGAGAAATATGGCAGTTTTCTATACTGCAAAACGAGAACAAAAAATAAAATGTGCCAAGAGTTAATAATGGCAGAAATGGAAAACGGTTTGTTTTTTATATCCTGCCACAGGATTTCACCATTGAGGTTGGCGGTGGATTGCCCGGGTGGGAGGTTAGAATTTCATGTCAATTGATGCTCGACTTTCTTTTGTTGGGAACACAAAAAGGGGTGGAAAGAGTTATTTATATTGATTTTGAACTTTAATAAGACTCACTTCCATATGCGGCTGATTCAATATTATGTACAAGTTTGTATGTACATGTTGTGATGAGAGATATATTTACATGTCTCTGAGTGGAAATGACAGTTTAATATACAAAATATTTATTTCGCAATGATATCCTTGGAGGGGTTGGGGTTACTTTGCTTAGTAGATGCAAGTTTCCTTTTCCTTTTTCTATTTTTTTTCCTTCTCTCTCACGGTCTCCATTTGTGTGTAATAGTTGGGTGAAAGGTATTGAGTTAATAAAAATCTAAGACGATCCTTTGTGGGGCTGGGAAATCTGGGGTTTGAGTAATTGCTTTGTAAATAATCGCAGAAAGGTGAAATTGAATAGGGGTTGACTGTGGGGTCGTTTTCTTCTTAATATCAAACAGGAGAGAGAAGTGGATTACATCTGGTTATGGTGGTAAAAGTTAATTGGGTCAACAACAATGCGCTTAGAGGTGACAAAAATGTCAAAGGATGGTATGCTTTACATTTAATTCGGTTCAATGACCTTTCGGTGTTCTATGTTTAATGAGAGGAATTCAGAGTTGGAAAACAGGATGTAATTTGTCCGCCAAGAATCTCACGATTTTCAGAATCAATGTATCTTGGTATCTGTGTAAGAGAATCACAAGAATTTTCACAGCCATTAAAGCTGAAGGTCAGAGCAAACCAAATAAACATGTTCTTGTACAATGCTTTCCTAATTTTGTTTGTAAGTCTGCGAAGAAGGCAAACCTGGGAGGCAACACTCGTATGTATGTTTGTACATACGTATGGGGCAAGTATTGGTTTATCGAGATTGTCATCAAACTTGACATCACCATGAGAGGGAAGTCCAATAAAGTGGGTCTGCAGTACCAAACTCTGAAGTTAGGCAGTTAAATTCTCCATAATTTATTCACACATTGTATAGGGTGACCAGGTAGCAATGATACTTTTCCCAATTCTTATATTTTATCAAATTTTAAAGCTACAAATGACATCCAAATACCAAAATATTCAGTAAGGTTTGGCATTCTATCATGCATTGTTTCTCGCTTCTCGAATGTGCGGAAATTGTTAAAAAATATTATCGAAACTCCGGCTCAGTTGTAAATACGCAACGTGAACTTCGTCGTCAGGTCGGTCGCTATCATGGCTTCAGTGTGCAGGCAGTTCATCCCATAAAAAAATTTAAGCATATGTACACTCTTTTGGACCTTAAGCCACCAACCTGACAGATATTGATGCGAAATAAACAAAACATAGCCGTCAGTCTCGAGAAGACCCAGAAATGTTGATTCAGCTTAATTAGGGATCGCCAGAAAGTCAAGCTGACTTATTTGGGCGTAGTGGACTATGGCGCAAGGGGTTCAAGATCGAATCCCAGTCGGGGAACACCGAAAAAAAAACAAGTTTTTCACGGCCCCACCTCTCGCGAGCATCTGACAAACATCCGAGAGTACAACTGTCTTGAGAAAGCTTCTCAAATAACAAATGACCCTTCGGACACGGCATTAAACAGTAGGCCCCTTCCATTCGTGTAAAGAATATAACACGCACGCGAAATGATCGGACCTTATTTCTTTTCAGATGAGGCAGGAGACACCGTTAACGTCAATTGTTTCAGGTAAAGAGTGATGTTAACCGACTTTCTGTGGGCAGAGCTCGACAACATCGATATATTCGACCAACAAGACAGCGCTACATGCCATATAGCGCGGCAACGCTCTATAGTCAAGTCCTTAGTCCACACTAACAAGCCTACCACTTTGGATGAGCTCAAGGTCTGCACTCGAGACGCTATTGGCGGAGTAACTTCGCACATTTTGGACCGAGTCATCAAAAATTTAACCGCCCCCTGAATGATGTGCGAGGCGGCCATTTGAATGATGTGCTACTCCATACATAATGGCATGAGCGTAGCATCAGAATAAAGTTAGAATCAATTTAATATCTTACGTCATTGTTGTTTTTTCTATTTCTTTTTTTACTATCGTTCCTATCTGGTCACCCTGTATGTACAGCTGTGTTCAAAAAAATAGCAATGCGCTTTTAGTTATCACGATTTTAAAAATTTCGAAAAGTTCCATTATGTCCAAGCTGAACGAAGTATGCAGAAATTTAAGACGAAACTTAGCAAAGAAAATAAGGTTCATAAATTTCTATTAGCATGTCAAAAGTAGGATCAGTCAGTCTTTGAAGTTTTAGTGAACCAAAAAGGTCTGTTCAAAAAAATAGTAGTGGGCAAGTTTATTTAGAAAAACACTAATTTAGAGTACAAATTAAAGCTTTAATCAAACAAATAAGAACAAATAGATATTTTTTACTTTAAGTGGTTACAAAACAAATTTCAAACTTTTATACAGTGGGTCACAAAAAGCACTGCATTGAAGAAACAACAAAATTTATTTGAAAACTCCGTGCAGATAGAAAAACATAGAAAAAAATCGCGGAAATAATAGAATACACAGCCTTAATGATTGCTAATGCAATTAAGTTCAAATCCGAGCCCAAAAGTTGCGTACGAAAAGAAAAACAACGGATTTAAATGATAGACAAGTTGTTCGATGCAATAAAATGCACTCTTCTGCACCATCTAATTCTATCCAAAAGGAGCTAGGGCTAACGATTAGTGCTGTCACAATCCATAGGTGACTGTTAGAAAACAATTTTTATGCTCACAGTCCTCATAAGCTTCCACTGCTCAACAAAAAGCATATAGTAACTCACATAAAATTTGCTAGGGAACATGTTACCTGGCCCCTAGAGAAATGGCGCAATATATTAAGGACCGATGAGAGCAAAATTGTTCTTTTTGGTGCAGCTGGGTCCCGTCAATATGTTCGCCGCCCCCCCAAATAGAAAATATCACCAAAATATACAACAAATACCATAAAGCACGGAGGTTCGAATATAATGGTTTGTAGCAGTTTTTCCTACCAAGGAAAGTAGGACCAATCACATCTGTGGGTGTCCTCCAATATTTCTTGAGTATTCCGGTTCTTCAATATAATACCTACTGCGTCACATTAGGAATGGAAATCAGCAGTAGAAAGATCAAAATTTTCTCCTGTTGCTGCAAAGTGAAGTAAGTTCTTTCTCTGAAGTATTGTTAGTATCTATAAAAGCAGTTAAATGTTTTTTTCTCTCTTTAAAGTTTATAAGAACACAAGAGTGAATTTTACCACCTACCATTAATCTGATTGCTTCCTTTTTTTATGAGGTACATCTGCATCATTTTGAAGATAACATTCAGACTTATACTAGCGCCTCTTTACCTAAAGAGTTTTTCATCAAAGGAATTTACACTTACTTTCCTATACTTGTGCCAAACATGGAATTTTAATAATCATACTCAAACATTCTCCCGCAAAAGCTGAATACCCTACATGACAGCATCCAATCTGAATCCAATAGTACAGCTGCTCCCACTTCCAATGCCCCCCTCCGATTCGACTCCAGTAATACATTTCTCTTGAAGCGAAAATGTATTTGCAGTTTTCCACTCATCATCTGTTTGTGAGAAAGGAACACCATCCCGACCAAGCAGTATGCCTGAGAACGTCTGTATTTAAATTTACCTGATCCCAGTAAACAGAACCCCACCACCGGTTAACAAATAAAAACATCAGTAACCGGGAACTTTACTCAATATTCATAACGTGTTAATCTTCTTATAGCGCGCAACTACATACAAAACAGGATACGGTAATTGGTAACATACAAACCATTTCTTAATTGCACATCCGGGCCCAAGCCATAAGAATCCCACACGTCCCATATGCAACCCCCAAACACAACTACCCTTTGCGTAAACTCACAAGCCAACCGCACTATGAAAATTCACACCGGAAAACTTAATGCCACGGAATTTTCTGTGAGACAATGCAATCATATTCAGGTTGGCAAATTCCCAAGACCGAAACGACCCTTTTCCCGTGCCCAACCACCTACTGTTCGCCAGTCCGAGGACAACATATGTACCTTTCGAAACTAAAAGCCATCGCCATTGCCGCCGTTGCCGTTGCCGCATGGTACAGTAGAACGCACGTTCATTCATCCATTGGTCCCAAATGGGCAGATAGAACGCCAAAGGCATCCATTGAATTGGCGCCCAACGAAACTATTGAAATCCAATTTTCCTCCAATTCACGTGGTTGAATGCTTGAACAACCAACACGGGGGTTGAACACTCCTCGAAGGGGATGCTTTGTATGGTGAATTCCAGCTTTCCATGAACATGCGCCCTAGCCCACCGTCTGAGTGATAACCCGAGTGCATTCCCCTTCATCCAAAGGCTAGACAGGACGACTGAAGCTTTTACAACGCAAACCTCCCCAATCGTGACGAATAATCCTCTGCTTATAGTTGAATTAGTCAAAAATCGTAGGTGCTACACGCCGGATATTCGGATTCCGTTTACTCGTCGTGAGACTTATGCATCTCAGTTAATCGGTGTGACGCGATCACGTCCTGCGAGTGACGAATGAAAAATCATGATTTAGCGGTTCAATAGTGCGTGTGCATGTGCCTGTGGACTGTGCTACGGGATGCTTGTGATTCCTTTGTGATTTCCAGATTACCGTCAATTGTAAGTGCAACGGCGCTATGCCAACTTACCAAGTGCATATCAAGTGGGAAATCATTTCCAACACCGAATACCATACCATAAAGTTTCGTGTATATCTGTGCAGTTGCCTTGCACTCTCGACAATTTATCTGCATCCATTGTTTGAGATTACACACAAAAAAAAAATCAAAAAAAAAAAAATGGAAAAACTATCTCACGGTGCACTGCGTCTACGACACAAAGAAGAGATCGTTTCAAAAGTTATCCAGTGAATGAGGCGATTTGAATAAATTCGCCGTAAAGTTTTTAATAACTTTACGCGTTGATATGGTCCTCATCTGTGGATATTAAGCAGGACGAAAGAGACTGGGACGTACAAAGGAAAAGAACCAAAAAAAAAAAATATATATTTTTTAATGAAACTTTGCCAAAAGTTTTTGGTTTTTTTTTTTTTTTTAGTTTCGATTCTTTTTTTCTTATTCTTTTATCTAGTATCTATTCTCGGTTGTAGTTTGTTTATGCTTTGCTCCTTCTGTACGGTAGGATAGGTAGACATAATGAAAGTCCTAGACAGGCGGTTGTTTTGGAAATTTCAAATGACTTTTCGTTTCGCTGTGTATCAAAAGATAGGTAATTCAGAGCAGCCGAAGTGAAAACGTAAAACTTTCTTATTTATGTTCATTTAGCAGTGGTTAATTATTTTCAAAAGTTTTCCCCCGAATAGCTGGGTATTGTGGGTGTATCTGTGGATGGAAATTTGTGTAAGGAATACGTTTGTTGTTTGGGATCAGACAGCATGAACACTTAATAAAATTTGGTAATTTTTAATTAAAATTGGACTGATTATGGAGGGGAGATTATTTTTGGATATTAAGTTGTAAGTATCCTACTCCTGGTCCTCCTGCCATTGGAGCTTAAAGGGCCTTCAACAAGCATGCTTTTGTGTTCTGAGAAAGTATCTAAGGTTTTTTCTCTCTCCCACAGTTAGCCCTTACTTAAGGTAAACATGGACCACCCACAGTGCTTCGCATTTTCAATGCCAGTAGACACACATGTTCATTGCCTCTTAGAGTGAATACATTTTCGAATACTTTTACCACAAAATTTCTGTCAGTTACCTTGATAAATGCATTCGTATTTTTCACTCGATTCTGCGAAATGGATTTCGTTAGTAATTCGAATTGATGCTTGGATTCTCACGGAGATTCTTAGAATCCAGTATCTTTTGAAAAGTATCGGATTTCAGTTGGTAGGAGTCTTAGTATAGAGATCCCAAACTGAACATGGGAGTCGAGTCACGACCTTGTCAAATCTGAGTCCCTTTGGGTTGACGATGTCAGAGGTAGAAAAGGTCTAGTGGACATTATCCACATCTTGAGTACTTACTTCTGCCTGAGACACGGCACCCTTCCATGTCCAGACCAAGTGCTCTGATATACGCTATAGCTTGGTCCTTAAAACAGAGGTTCGGTCTTCCTTGTCTGGGGGCTGTGACTCGAAGATCCTCTTTGCTGAAGCATTGTTTTCCATTCGCTTGATGCGTCCAAGCCAGTGTAGTCGACGCATTTTGGCTTTTTGGACTGCATCCACATCTTGGTATACCTCATACAGTTCGCGGTTATATCTTTTCGGCCATTCGCCCTCCTCGCATACGGGACGGAAAGAATCTTGGGTACTTGCAACAATTTTTTTGAAGATCAGATAGTACAGGCAGTTGTAGTCGAAGTACTGTACATCTAAGGCTCATATGAGATGAATTTTCTGAAGGCATATCCTGTTGCGCTCCTGGCTCCATTGGCATATACGAGTTATAACGAGCTCCACAACATTCCCAAGGATTCCAGCTTCCAGTATAAATTCTCATAGTCTCTCACTTAGATTTAAGGGTTGCCCGCAACACTTAATACCACTTCCACAATTTACAAACTTACCTCTAATTATGTTCGTATATTCGTAAAGGAAAGGAATTGCAGAATTACATGAATCCAGAGAAGGAAGGGAGGAACATAATAAACGAACAACGAGGGGGTAGGACCATCATTAAGTTTTACTTTGATCAAATCATCTTTTTGATCACAACCCCTACTGTCGGTATGTTTTTGCTATGAAATTGTTTCAATTAACGAGATATGCACACACCTGATGAATTCACAAGGCAACATACCTATTCCGGCTTTAATTACCAGGAGTATATATTTTATGCATAGGTCCTTGCCATTTAAAATGTACAACTCAACAGAGGAAAGTGGATTGAATTCCTGAAGTCTAAATGGTTCTCACCACGCTCTACTCAGAAGGATGTTAAAATTTAAGTAGATGCCGGGGCACTAAGGTGTTAAGAAAATTAATGATAACTTGTCAAGGAAACGTGCGAGAGGATATCACTCAGGTGCCTATTGTATCGAATATTTATTTTGGAAATTGTAAAGATTAATCAAACCATATTTGTGCTCTCAGTAAAAATTGCGTAGATAAGCTGGGATACCTTCACTTTAAAGAGAAATCTTTTTGGGTTGCGAGTGACTAAACTGATTTGGACAGCGTTTGGGTGTCCTTCAATTCGGCTTGCCTGGCTAAGGAACTTCATTCATGCAGTGGAATGAAGGTTGATGACCTGTTCACTGCTAACGTTGTTTCGTTTGAGATACAAACATGAGAAAAGAATCCTCAAGAAGTATAGTGGAGGCTTGAAACTTCCGCCTGTTAATAATATCATACGACGACAGTATGTTACTCAGCTGGACTCTTATGCTGAGCAGATTGTTTCTTCGGACTTTGTACAGCATCAGCTTGTCCTTACTCGATTCTGTTGCATGCATCCAATTCAGTGCTTGCATGCTTAGCCGAGACTACACTTCATAAATTGAGAAAGTCATATACTTTTCAACTTCCTGGCCGACAATGTTGTGTAGAGCTCGAGTGTTAGGAGTCCTTTGGGGTTCTGTTTTGGCTCTGGTGATTTAAGCCCTACTTTGTGCACCTTAGCTTCTAGGTATTGAACCATTAAATGAAAGTCTACAATCCGATGTAAAAGTAGGCGAAGATCGTCTATGTAGTCGAGGTGTATAAGCTAAGATGCCATAATCCATCGAGTTTCATGGTTATTTTTCGTCAAAACTTCATCCCAGGAATAAAAACGGTGACAGTATATACCCGTGACAGTACTCCACTATGTAGTACATGTAAAAAGGTATGGTCCTTTATCCACAACGAATTCTTCCCTAGTTACAGCCCCAGGACGGAGTGAACCTGGACCTCCAATAGCGACTTTCTCCAATTAGTCCGATCCTCCAGTTTCAGACTCCATGTCGATTGACCTCCCCTTCTACTGTCTTTCTTTATTGGTTTTTGTGTTGGATTCGAAGATTCTATGAGCCAAAGAAATTGTAATTATCTAGTCTCCATATCCTAGCCATCTAAAACGATCGATGTTCAGTATTTCGATGTTGCTATACGGCTTGTATAGCTCCTGCTCCAAGGCCCGTTAAGGCAAAGGAAAAAGGAAATTTTACGAAGAATCTTTCTCTCAAAACGACCAAGGATACCTTCATCCACTTTTGATAGAGTCGCAGCTCCAGCGTCATAGAGCACAACAGGTTACATAAAGCATCCTTGTTTGGGACAGGGCTCTACTACTCAATTACTACTCTCAGCCCAAAGAAACAGTGATCGGCAAGAGTTCTTCTTCGTTTAATTTCTACTAAAATGTCAGAGCCGAGGTGCATGAATTCGCTTACTACCTCGAGTACTGTCCCTGACATTTTGTTCAATTCGCCTTCTGTATTCATTCTGACAGCATATTAACACTAATTTGCCCTCATTTAGCCGTAGACTCATTTTTGTAACTTCTGTTTCAATGTTATTAAATACACCAGGTACTGACCAATGTATTTTGACAATAATATCAATACGCTAGTAGTTGCACAGACTTTTGAAAGATTTTGACAAAATCACATGACAGCGCGTCACATTGTCTAAGGCATTTCGTGACACCAAAGGTCTCGATGAGTTCGATACCGACCTTGATGAAGCAAGGAGAGTACTCCATCGCCATTCTGCAGAAGCGGAGAACCCAAAAAGCCGATGACTTGAAATTTCAAAGCATTTTGTGAAATAAAAAATGAGTCTGGGCATCCTTCGTCTACTCGTACGTACATTTTCCAAAGTCTATACTTCAGTCTATTCTTTCGTTCAAATACATGAAAGAAATATTGACTCAAATTTCAGTTAATCTAAATCCAGTTGAATTGCCAATGTCATTCTTGTTTAAAATGACAAACTAAAGTTACATCGGATTCACTAAAATGGTTCTAAATTCACACATAGCAGAGGTAGTATCATTCGACTGTAAGCCAATATTCATATTTAATTCGTTTTAACCAATTATTGTACAAATTTGCAATGACATCAGGACAACTGAATTCCTGAACTGGCTGGAATATTTCTGTTGGTAAAGAGCCACCTCATCTTTTTTACTTGCACCTATACCATAGGGCAAGTATTGGTTTCTTGAGATTTTAATCCAACTTGGCATAAATATGATGGAGAAGTCCAAAAAAGTGGGTCTGGCTATTCCGTCTGTATGTATAGTCGCCTGAAGCCCAAACGGCTGATCGGATTTGCTTCACATCTGAAGTCTGCAGGGCCACAATTCGAAGCGAAATCGGAATTTTCATTCTAAAAAAATTTATAGGGCTTGAAATTCTCTATAATTCGTTTGAGGACCATAAATGGTCACGCCCACTTTTTTAGAGTATTTAAAAAAAGGAAAACTATTATGAAATCTCCCAGATACACAATAATTACTTCAAATATGAAGAACGCCACGCCCACTTTATAAGAACAAGACTTGAGCATTAAGTGCAAGTACATATGTACGTACGATCCAGTCGAGTACTTTATTTTTTTTTTTTTTTGAGGATCTGCAAAGGGATATTGAGAAATTACAAGGACCTTCGGCTGGGCACGAATGAGCTGACCAATTTGAAGTTCGGTACCACCATCGGCCGATAACATATTTCCTGGATGGAGGAAGTTGTCAGTTTTCATTCCATTTGGATCAAGCAATCAATAGTTAAGCCAAAGGATTTAAAATGCTTGGGGATTCGTCTTCGCTGTTTCAGCGGTTACAGCGATTTGGTGTAGGGGTACTCAGAAACTTACCACACTTTGGATACTTTTCTTATTTAAGGTAAAGATTTCTTTGTGAAACTAAGGTTTGATTAATCTTTTGAATTGTTCAAGCCCTGGTATTTTTGCCCAGTGGTGTAGCCGAAGTTTGTGTGCCAAGTCATTAATCAGTGTTGTGCTAGGAACAATTTTTCTACAAAATAGTAATGTCGGAGATATGTAGTACAAAATACGTCCCTTCTTGGAATTATGTTAAGAATTTTGAGAGGTCCTTCAAGATTGTTTTTTTTTTTTTTTGAACTAGTATTCTATTTAATTTGCTTTACACCCATGTACAATGGGTGTCCCTAAATTCTCTCATATACATGGGTGCCTACCAGTCTACAAAGTCCTAAATTGACAATCAGTGTAAGATTTGATATGTGATCACCAGTTAAGTCTTTTTCTATGCTAAGGCTTATGTTTGACGATGATACTTGGAATAGCCTACTTTTAACTATATTCTAACAGCAGTAAAACCACTAGAAGATTGTGAATAGTCCTCCTTGGGGAGAGACACCTACACGACACTCCTTTGGAGAGGAAATTATTTTTTATCTTTGCCTCATGTACCCCTCATTTAACCTTATTATACTTAGTCTGAGACCAAATCCGTTGAATAAGTAGTCCTTTACAATTCATTTGAACTAGTCTTCCAATCTATTGACCAAAGCGTGCTCTTTTTGGAAGGTTTTCCATCACATCTTGCATCTCGGTCGGTATAGCGATGATTTTGTCACGAATGGTGGGCTTGAGCTGAGTCAATAATGGTCTGAGGCTTGCTGGCGTAACCTTTGCTTTAAGTCGAGAATGGTCATATTTGGAGATCTAGGTGATTATTCAAAGTCCATGGAATTTTCATTGCAGAAACTGCATTCTTTGATCTGCAGTGTGAAGCCAGTACCACTGGCTGTGGGTAGACATGTCCACATGTCTCAAGAAAACTGGCCCAATGATGGTTTTAGCGCAAATGCCAGCCCAAACAGTCACCTTTTGGTCTTACAATGATGTTTTATGGATCTCGTGTAGATTCTCTGCTCCCCAAATGCGACAGTTTTGCTTGTTAATGGAGTCAGAGAGTGCGAAATGGGTGTCGTTGGTCATCAAAATTTACTTCAAAAACTAAGCTCGGTGTCAACCATTCGAGCGACTATTTGGCCGTATGCCAAGCGACGTGGACAGTCTATCGACAATATTCTTAGATTCAATTGCACTTTATATGGAAACAAATGCATATTTCCCTTCAAAACCCGCCGCAAGGTGGTTCCACTGACGCCAAAATGCCATGCCCGGTGACCATGCGATAAACATACGTAGGTTCCCGGAAGCACTCTTTCTTACAGTTCATTGGAACGTCTTGGGCGTTGATGAACGATATGTCAACGATGTCCCACTGTCCCGTGCTTAACTAAATCCAAGACCATATGATGAATAGTGTTGTCAGACGATATTTTTTTGCAACGATATTTTCTACGATATGTACGTTAAATTAACAAAACTGAACGACTATTTTTAATGTACAGTATCACTATTTCAACCCAAGTTTTGCTATCAAACGCTTCATGGCTAAAATTGTACTGAATTGACGTTTCAAAGACATGTCTCTACTCAAGTCAAGCGGTTGATAAGTGTCAAAGATTTCAAGGTTTACATGCCGACATAAAAGATGGCGCACCCTGTATCTGTTCCCCAGATGAAGTAGTTTCTAACTTTCACTCTGAGCTGAGTAAATTCATTAGTCCACAAGGAAGCCTTATGAAACTCCCTACTACTTTCTTACTCAGCACATGCCTGAGTTCTGACAGTTTCTTGCCATTGGAATTCCTTTCCGAAATTTTTTCTTAGTACCTCGCCTAAGTACGCCATGGTACGTGGCGTACCATGCTACATATCCTTACACTTGTTCACTAGCAGTCCTGATTGCCCAATTCCTGGCTAATCGTTACCCCGCCAATTACAAAATTCTTATCCAAATCCACCTAATAACTGAAATCTTTTTCTCCAACAAACAAATCCAAGCCGTTCATGCAAAAAATTCACCTCCACGTGAGCAATGATAACAATCTTCAGGATAACAAAAAAAAAAAAAAAAGAAAAGCAAAATAAAAAACTAAAAACTGGCTAAAACTTTTCCAGCGACACAACCATATTACTCTTCACAAGTTACGCTTTCAAATTCAGTTCCTAACTGATAATAAAATATGAATTGGAATACATTTCCGGTCCCGACAATTCCGATCCCAAAAAAAAAAAAAAACAAAAAACAGAAAAAAAGGAAACCCATCCTAGCAGAATATATAGAACTTTCCTGGCGCGCGATATAAGGAAATGATGCGAAATAAAATTGAATGTACCATCAGGCTTTGCTGGCGCTCCAGGCTACAGACTCTCAGATACCACTGTGAATCTCCAACAACTCTAAGTGTCCTTCCGCATTCGTGTGCGCTCATGGGCAACAATATAAATTTCGTTTACTACATTTGGTGCACAAAAGGAAGCGCACAGGATTTAGACGTGGAATGGGTGTAACCTGAAGGACCTTCTTTTTGTTTACTAAGACTGTGTGTATGTCTACTTCTCGTTTCATATTAGTGTTAGTTTGTCTCTTGGCCATTTTTGTTGCGATTTATACAGATTCATCAATGTGTTGGAGGTCGAACAACACACATAAATCCTTGATAAGTGCTTAATTTCGATTATGTTTCTTTTATTTTTCTGTTAAATCACTGAATCTGCTTTGTTACGAAGGATAAGGATTATAATTTTTATGAGATTCCGTGACTCCTTAAATTTAAAAAAAAATTTTTTTTTTCGTTCTTTTTTGCGTTCTTTTTGCGTTCCACTCTTTATCGTCTTATCTGGTGGGATAGCGAAGACGTCTTCTCGACAACTGAGAAGGACGAACATTCCATAGCGCCCGCCAAACTTAAAACACATATAGTATACGAGTAAGGCGAAGGAAACGAATTAAAAGCTAAGAGAAAGAAAAAATTAAAGAACCGGAAACCATTTGGATTATGGTCTCTCTCTCCCTTGATTTTAATTAAAAAGGCTAAAGCTTGAGCCGGGCCGAGAACAAGGATATGAAAAATGCGCGCGGTGCGGCGCGCGATAGGAAGGCGGCGCTGATAACATTATTAATTTAAGAAAATGAAATGAAATTCCTTTGACTTTGTATATGCTTAGGGGGAGGGGCAGCAGCAGCAGCACCAGAACCAAGGAGGATGGAATGGATAATGTTTTGTATTTTTTTTTTTCAGATACATAAACGGTAATAGAGGAACTTGAGTTAGGTCAATACAGGAACGATTCCGCTCAACAAAACCCCAGGACACTCAATAAACATTGCAAAAGTTTTCAATATTCTTTCGCATCTCATTGAAGGAGTCCGTCGAACAGACAGTAAAACACCGACAGAGAGAAAGAGAGAGTAATTCATTTCGAAGTCCTGCCGAGCATCTGGCCGATGAACAGGACGACTAAGTGACACAATCGAAAAACTTGCCACACCGACAGCCGGCAAGCAGCCTCCTTCTTAGGATTGCCGACATAATAATACGATTATTGTTAATGCTGCCCACTACCACAACGACTTGTGCTGATCCTGGTACTGATGCTGATGCTGATGCTGATGTTGCTGCTAGCTTAATGTTTGCACAATGTTCTGAGAGGCGACAACCTCTTGTTTATATTGCTGGTGTTACGACAAAAGGCTAAAAGTTAATTGCCCTGGTGGCGGGCACAGGATATACATACATACGTACCGTACAACAAGGACGAAGGGGGACAAAGACAACTAATTTCTGGTGTTTTGTGCTTGTATATGTATGTAGTATCTACGACTAAACAACAGTTGAGAATTGAGTTTGTGTTGTTGTGCAAATTGGTGTTGTCTTTCGGTTATGTTTGTTGTTGTTGATATCGGTCGTTGTATGAATGTCCCTAGAATTGTTGCCGTACGGGATATACTATTTAATGCAACCAAAGAAGACGCAGGACTCTTGTCGTTGTCGTCGTGTAGAGGAAATGTTAATATCCCTTAATAGGGGGATTATTGGGGATAATGTTTCTGGATAATTGCTGGGGATATTCGCGTAATTGAAAATTAATATTTGAGAATTGTGTGTATATACGCTCGGGTGTAAGTGCGGTATACTACGGTGTGCGGCGGGCGTGTGTTTGTAATTTCCTATAGAAAGGGTAATAATGCGGGATACTGTTCGTTGCCAGTGGGAGTGTTGAAGCTGAAGTTTGCTTATCTTCTTAGTACGAGTTAATTGCAACTCTGGTTATTCATTATTAAAAGGGAGAGCATACTCCAGGGTGTGTGTGGAGGTGGTATTTCAATTTCGCAGAACGATTACGACGTGATTTGATGGTGACAACACACCGAACGGATGTTTTCTTGACAGGTGAGTTAACTTAAGATGTCCTTAATAATTTCACTGATTTTCTTTGTAACCTTTTCTGGAGGAATTATTAACTTTGTATTTAGTTATTCATACATTTTAGAAAGGTTAAATGAAAACTTCCCACGGTCTTGTGTATCACACTTATTCGAATCTTTTTAGGTTTGAATATACAACAAAGGTCAAATAAACACCTGCCCTTAGTTATGTACAATTTCCTATTGTGGTCCTTGCCTGGCTAATTATTCATCATATTGCAAGCTATTTAGGAACCTGGATTCAATAGTCAAAGTGCTTTGAAAATCACAGGAAATTGAATACATCAGGCATCAGCGTAAATCTCTTATATGGGATCTTCTAGAGATCCTTAAGGTCAAAGAACATCCATTATGAATATATAAGGTGACCAGATATGAATGATAGAAAAATAAAATAAAAATAAAATAACAAAGGTGTGAGAGATAAAATAAATTCTAGCTTCATTTTGAAGCCACATTCATGCCATTATGTGCGGAGTAGCAAATCATTCAAATGGCCGGCTCGGCTTGTCTCGTAGTACTTTAGGCAGTTGGTCCAATTTTTGATGACTCGATCCGGCATTATTCCGGAAATAACGTCTCGAATGTTGGCCTTGAGCTCGTCTACATTGATTGGTTTGTTAGCGTAGACTAAGGACTTGGCGTAGAACTAGAGAAAATAATCGAATGGTTCAAGTCGCATGGTCGCGGCGGCCAATTGATGAAAGCTCCCCGTGAGATGACCCAGTCGGCAAATTTCACCTTCACAACTTTGAGCGTTGCGTCACTTGTAAGAAATGTAGCCCCGTCTTGTTGGAACCACAGCTCAGATATATTCTCATCCGAGAAGCTGACTTTTGGGCAAAATCCGGGTCTCCGGCTAAGGTTTCCTGCCCCCAATTACCGCTTAGGTAGATTTTTCTTACCATACGATGCAATTATTTTTCGTTTTAGCCTTAATTTTTCCCGAAAATCTAGAGCAGACCCAGAAGACTATAGTCAACTTTTTATTGTTTAAATGCGTATTTGCGGTACTACATTTGGATTTTTCGAATGGAACGTGTGTCTGAATGCGTTCACTTGGTGCTGGTGTTGACGTCCAGACACTAAAGTCAGGAAAGAAAACCCGACTGGGAATGAACACCCCATCCCATGAGGAATCAAGCCATGTACATCACAAGGCCAAGGACTAGGTACTGCGACCACTAATAGTTTAAATAAACTGCCAGTGAACTAATTTACCAAGATTTACATACATATGTCCAAGATCAAGGTGCGATCCTAAAAGTAAAACACTTCGGACTCATAAGGACACAAGTGTGTCCTACATACATATGTATGTATTTCTTTAGAACCATTGCTAGATAGGGATTCGATGGCGTACCACATCTTGAGGTACGAGAGTGAAATTTTTTAAAAATTCATTCAACAGCGATCTCATTTCGCATGGTTGTCAACTGTCCGGCTTGCAGTATAGTGCTACAAATACTGACATTCCATGTCCTGCCAAAACTTTATTAAAATAAATCACTGCAAGTTGTTAATACACATGCAATTGTTTGGAATAAATTATTTCTGACAACTGACTTGAATAGGAGTTTTTGGATTCCTACATGATGCATCAGGTAAAAAGTGCATGTAAACGTAACACATAGCAAATATCTATCCTTCACATGAGAAGTGTTCGGTGGTTTTGCTTTATCCAATGCATAAGTGCTTGATGTCAACTGTCGTAGATTGGGTATTCAGCAGACAGGCACCACCACCAACCTTAAAAGTTTGACTTTACCATTTGGTTGGGGTTAGGTTTGAAATGTCCTTGCGATAATTGGAGCCTAATTGTGAATGTAATTGATTTAAACCGAACTCACATATACCATTTTAGATGAAAATACATTGATCGTAGTGGATACCATGGCTCACTAATTAGTGAGTCGGACTACGGAGTGGGAGTTCAGGTGTCATTATTGTCTCATTCACTGTAGGTTACAGTCAAATCTCAGTTTCGGTGAAGTTGATGTTTTCATGGGAAAAGTGAGCTAGATCGGGGAATGGCCAGAGTGATAGCAGCTTTCTGTTTCCCGGAAATTTATGTATAAAGGGACAGTAGTTGATGAAACTGTGTGAACCTCCAATCCTGAAGAAGGAGCAATTTTTAGTGTACCACAAGCACTGATACCCAGAAACTTGCAAATTTTTGTAAGAGCCATTACACTGCATTTAGTATAGGGCTGATGGCACCCACATACACTCAATGTGTGGGTCAAGGTCGGTTATCCCAGTTACTGCCTAGTTTAGAACTATGTTTCCATTGGTTATGAGTTCTAGAAGATTCTAGTTTAGTTTCCAAAAACTTTGGGGAACTTTGTATTTCCTCGTGAAAAGAACAAGTTCCGTTCTGTGAAGGTTTACCACAGTCCACGATTAGAGATTTCTCTGTCAGTGTTTGAAAATTTACCCGAAGTTCTTTCTAGCTCTACTAGGAGCCAATTTACCACAAAACTTTCAAGTGCGTTCAAAACTACTTCATTGTCCACCATATTTCAAAACTGTTTAAACCGATATGCATTAGGAGTTCGCATGAAGGTACAAGGAAATAATTTTTGGATGGATAGTCTGAGCCTGCCCCGTGTTATCAGCCCATAGACTTATAGACTGAAGATAATTAAATTCCAGATGATAACGTTTACTTGTCATTCATATGAAAACGACTTAGTTTAGGGTTCAATCTTCTACATTTTTGTTAAAACCTCGGGAGCTTTAAGTGCCCTAAGAATAAGTCAGCTGGGTAGCTGGAATCATAATGCAACAGGTCATTCCATGATCCTGGAGAAATATCTAGGAAAAGTCTATACTACGGATTACCTCACTCCGTTCCTAGATTTTCATAGACCGTTTACTAGATCGTTCCCAAGCAGGGAAGAATGGAAGGATGGTCAGCCTGCCAACACACGTTCCATCTCATAGGTTCTGGCATTTTTTCTGAATCTCTGGGGATATCTAGATCAGTCCGCCTCTCGAACCATAGCAGTGTTTTCCAAGCGGAGGTCCTGGCAGTGACAATAGCTGCCCGTGAGACTGCGATGAAAGCAATACCACCGGAAGGTATCACCTTTTTCATCGACAGCCAGGCGGCAATAAAAGCGATTACTGCAAACGAAATAAAATCCAAGCTTGTGAAGTGCTGTCGCTAAGAACTCAGGGTTCTTGGAACACAGACCAAGGTTACACTCTGCTGGGTCGCTGGATACGGAGGTATTCCAGGCAATGAGAAGGCAGACGAACTGGCAAGAAGAGGCTCTGAATTTACATCGCAACAGGTAGACACATCGGTGTTCGTCCCGCCTTGCACATTGAAGCAAAAGGCATGGATCTTGGCCAGAAGTGAGGCTAATAGTAGATGGACCTCCCTGGACACCTGTGTGATCACCAGAAGCCTATGGCCTTGCTTTGAAGAGGGTAGGACCGACTGAATTATGCTAAAGTATAGGAAGTCCCTTTCTGTCCTTATAGGAATTATCACGGGGCATAACTCTCTTCTGTACCACATGAGAAAGTTAAGACTCACGGATGAAGATTTATGTCGGGGATGTTGAGACGAGGAAGCTAATGAGGATACAACCCACTTTCTCTGTCACTGCCCTGGGCTTATCCACCTTAGATTCAAATTTCTAGAATTGACCTTGAAGAATAAGCAAACAGACCAATAAATGAAATTTTTAGGTTCATCAAATCAACAGAATGGTTTAGGGTTTACCAATGGGCAAGGGACTTTTTCCCCTTTGGGTATCACAATGGGTCTGTATTGACCTGAGTGTGGCGACGTGATCTAGTCGCCTACCCACATACCTAACCTAACCTAGTTTAGGGTTTGGGAATAAAGACTAGAATCAGAAAATCCATCTTCATGGATCTAAACCAAGTTGGGTATATAGGTAGTGCAGATCACACTGCATGAGGCACCATAGCATGACCAACCATTACAGTAACATGCATTTGGCATCCCCGTAGAACTTTATAATCTCATTGATTTGGTTTGCAGACCATTCTTCTTCTAAATTTTCAAAAAAAGAGTTTAAGTATACTCCGAGATATGCCCCGGCATTCACAGAGTAGATGTGTAGTATCCGAACCTACCCATATTTAGAGAGAAGGCCTTAAACGCGATGTTGCTAGGTTTCAAAATTTACGAAGATTTCCCATACTCTACCTTATGTCACAACGTTTTAGACACCCTATGCCCTTTTAAGTTGGACCACTTTAGATCAACCAAGAAAATGATCCTCTCTAGACTAATTCTCTTACTCCTCCTACTTGCTTTGAAAATTGTTGGCCTGTTCTTCGACCCTTTCGTTCCATTCAATATTACAGTGTCCTCATTATCAGCATAAGCAGATCATGCTTACATAATGTCCCGACAATTCTGCGACAATGTCTACCTTATTCCAATCTTATGATATTGGATTCATGTCAAATCCTGATCCCATCTTAAGCTACGTATTCTACAGCTTAGAGCACAACTAAATTTTTGCTTGGTATACACTCCAAGTGTCCGGGATTCTCGCCGCTAGTTACATGTCTGTGTCTCTAGAGTATACACTTGACCATGTGCTCACATCGGTTTTGGAACCAATCTCGTTTTACAGAGAGGCAGCCAATCCGAATCTAGGTATCGAAATCTCGGGTACCGATGTTCACGATTCGTCGAGGATGTCGGGAAGTTTTTCTCTGAGAATGCAGCCATCTCACACCGTTTGACTTAAAAAATCCTACATTTGTGAGTCAATTGCTAAAAGATACAGAAACATCTAAAATACAACCGTGGACGTAGTGCGGAAACCACCAGGAATAGCAATGGAAACTGTTGACTTCGTACCTTGACCAACGTATCCCATGCATTCTTCATTATAGCCGCCTTTCACCATACAGGAGTCCGATATGGAAGGGAAGGACGGGTCTGATTATCATAATTAATCTACAGATAGTTAGAGCGCTGTCGTCCAATTCAGTGGACTCCACAGCAGTTAAATGCTGTTACGAAGCTCTCTAATCTCTTGCTAGACACAATAGTGTGGTACTTGGATGGGTTCCATGTCATCAGGGGATTGTAGGCAACGAATTTGCAGATGAACTAGCAAGGGCTGGCTAAGGATCTGCGTTCATTGGGTCTGAACCGTACTATGGTGTCAACTAGACTGCCGGCACAACACTTATAAAGGCATGGGAATGTAAACATCATCTAACCCATTGGGATAATGTCCCGGGATTACGTCTGTCCAAAAGATTAATCAGGCCTTATTCTTACAAGGAAATTCTTGGTTTAGACAATGACAGTATTAGAAAACTGATGAGTTTTCTGACAGGTCACTGTGGCCTGAAATACCACCTCAACAAGCTTAACCTATGCCCAGACATAGAATGTAGGTTCTTCTCAAAAGATGACGAATCATCTGAACACATTCTCTGTGAACGCCCGGCTCTGCATTGGTTGAGGTGGCGCATCTTCCGCAAGGTAACATGCTCGCCGGCAGATATTAGAACCTCTGCAACTAAGGACGTGCTTTCCTTCATCAGGGAGGTGTAAAACACACCCTAAGATATAATAGATCTTTCAGGTCGCAGTATCAGCCATATGGGCTAGGGTCGGGAAAAAATCATAAATAACCTGTACCCAGTACATCATTGCTGATTTTAGGTCCCAATTTTTCACCGCCTTTTTCTTGCTATGAAGAGACCGACTTTATGCCAAGGAAACAGGGTTTGAAACTGAGTATAGTCCAGAGGTTCTTTTGCGTAAATGTATATATTCGAAGCTCAACGGGGGAGCTACGTGCAATATGTATGCACATGCAGGGGCCATCCTAATACAACAGGAAGCAGGGTGTTGAAAGGCTTTTTGAGTGGACTTTTCGTAACCCAGAAGCCTCTAAGGCCCCTTCAATACTAATTCAGAGAAGTTATTAGGACCGGCATTGTACTTTCCTTCATAAAGTTTTGTTTTTCTTGGAGAACCAGTTTATTATATGTATATCAGTTGCCTCACGAGGTGTTTCCTCAATGCGTTTACACAGATGGCTTCTTAGAGCCTTCCGTTTAAGTGAACATTTTGAATTCTACCTCTCTGTTTTCTTCGAATGGGAAGACTTCAAAAGTTCGAAAATATAGTTTATAGTAAAATTTATCATATTTTAGCCAAGCCACCCCATTCCTGGCATTCGAAAAGAGTAAACATATCAAAAGCCCTCATCTGACAGAATGCACATAAAGTACACACAAAAAAAAAAACATAAATGTTTGCATATCCAGGATATAGTATCTCCATGAATAATAAGTACCGGAAAATTGCCGCACTCATACCTCCTGCCAACTATGAGTGGAATGCAAAGAGAGTCATTAACTAATTTATTCCAAAAAATTTGATCGCCCCATCCACATCAACAAAATGCAAACTCAAAACTGAAGTACTTTATTCGCACACATACATACAGTCAAACACGCAGGATATCTAATTACAATTTACGCTACCCAATCCATCCACACATGCTGCAGAGTGTGAACTCGCACTCGAGGACCACGCAAAGTGGTGTGAATAAGCGTATCTGAATATGGATCGATTAAGGTCGAGTAGATTGTTTCCAAATGTGTGGGTGGCGCATATAGGCGAGCTTAATGTCATTATTAATTATATTGAGAGGTTATTCTAATTAGCTATAGTGGCCTACTTTACACCTATGATGCAGTCCGCGTCCGCAAGTGACATAAGCGTTTGCGGTGTAACGAGTACACGGACGGACCACTGACGTCTTCCGGTTTAGGTGCCATGAAATATGTAAGTGTCGGGGGTAAGTACCCCTGACAAATGGTCTGCGATTTTGTTTTTGTTTTCATTCCACTTTTTCACTTTCGCTTCCGTCGTCGATGGAGGTGATAACGAAGGCGAAAAAAACAAAAAAAAAATAAAAGATAGGTACTAAGGAAGTTTTCCTTTTGCCTTGGCTTGGTGTGTTAAACAAAGTACGGCGACTTAATTTAAGTACTGGTCGCGAGCGATACCATCAGTGTAAAACGGGTCGTGTCCTTAAAGTGGGTTAAGACTGGAATTGTTCTGCAGCCATTCGAAATGAGGCAAGGGTCTGGTGATGTTTTCATTTAAATGGGAAGAGGAAATGGCACATTTTTTTTAATATTTCCAAATGGAAGTTGAATTCTGATAGTAGGTACGGGTTGTTATTGGTGTTAACTCGTGTAACAGTTGAGATTTTCGGGCTTACATCGTCAACATTTTCATACTCAAATTACTTTGACGGAGATTACGGGTATTAAGAGTGCTCTTTCGTGTATTATCCTTCCGATGCTGGGATGGGTTCATGCTTAAATCCTGATAATGAGCCCCATTAGGAGATTCCGACGAAACCGAAGGTGGCAATAATTGCTTTGGGTGATGTACTCTTTTTTTTTTGAGAATAAATCTCTCTTAATGAACAAAGGATACAAGGATGTATGTGGTGTAAATGTATACTTCAAAGGAAAGGAATCGGTCCTGGCTGGGTACTCATTTCTTTAATCTAATTTTTGTTTCTAATGGCAACACAGGAAGGTAATGATTTATTAGAATTCACCTCAAGCTGACTCGGGTTCTCAAGGATCTCTGACAGACGAGATTACACTTCGTTCTTGGAACAGTGTCGAATTCAGCGGAACTGCATACTTAAACAAATCGGCTGGACTTGATGGTCATGGTCCCCTAGGCTAGTACCTATTTACAGAAGCTGTAAACCATGTTCCACTGAGTTGGAGACATGATCGCCGTAGACATGAGTCCACAAAGGACTTTAGGGCCATCAGCTTATCTTCCCGCCATCTAAAGACGTTAAAACGTGTTCTAGATACGCACATACACAATACCCTAGATCAATCTCTTTTATTCAAATCTCAAGCAGGCATCACTACAAACAATATATTCTAGCTACCTTCTTAGACGTTGAGGAAGCTTTTAAGGACCGAATCGATCCACGAACCTCTATTCCAACTAGTTTTGCGAAGAGTTTGTAAGCAACTGTGCTAAAAACTAGAAGCATTCAATGGACCCTGGGTAGGAGCAGGTCCACCATACTCCGCACATTGAGGTCATATCCTATGCAGACTTGACAGAGACGGACAGCGAGATCCTTGAGATTATGGAAGTACCTTTGAACAAAATTAGCAAATGGGCCACTGGATGTCGTTTCAGGGTTAATCCAAAAAAAACAGGACTTTTTCATACAAAAACCAAAATACTGACTTTTAGCTTCAACGGTCCTCTTCTAAGAGGAATACGCAATGCACCTCCCACACTGTTACAGAGTTCTTCAAGCCAAAATCAATGGCATTCATCAAACATCTGATTGTGTGGCGGACATATGTATGTAGTCATCTACATCGACAGTCAAGCAGCCATCAAATCTATCGCATCCAGCACTAAGAGATCTATGGCAGTGAAAGACTGTCGCGTACTTCTTAGTGAGCTAGCTGGTTAGTATAACCTCACCTAGACCTTCTGTTCTGGTTTAGATAGCATGAACGTCCGATCTATCAACACCGAAGCGGTAAGGTTCAAGGCATCAGCTTGCTCTGGCCGACCTTGAACGAAAACAAGACTATCGGACTACTAAAACACAAGAGAGATACACTCTCTAAGATAGTAAACAAGTGGGGGGTTACCACTGTGCTATAAGAGACATGCTCAAAGACTGACCATTCCCTACAACGACTTCTGCAGAAAAGCTGTGGAGACGAAAAGAAAAAGGGGACCGTCAGTCACCTCCTATGCACATGACCTGATTAGTAAGATTAGCTCCTTCCACCAGGGAGCAGCTGGTTCGCGGATCAAGAGGGTCATCCGCTCACCTTGCAAAACGGAGTGCGATGGAGCTTCTCTTTTCAAGGGTCGGTCTAAGCCTACCAACCTAGTTTTACGGATGTATGCCCCGCGGTGGTGAGTCCTATTCTTTCCTATGGATCGCTGCCTGGAAAAAATACAGCATCAAACAATAAACTGCTAAGAACTGTGGCTCTAAACGAAGCACGACCATTTCTCCTAAACGTTGTGCTCTAAACGTTGTGTTCCAGTTTTCATCTTGTAGTGTGGTCAGACTGAGAAACGGGATACTAATGTACCAAAACGTCAGGTCACAACAACATCCTGTATCTGTTACCTCGGGATTTGGTAGCCAATCCTTCCGACTATACAGCTTCCAAAGTGAACTTCTGAAATAACGTACCGACCAGATTCCCAACTAGGGTGGACTAAGAAACAGGCAGGGTGTAGTAGGAGCAGGGATTTTCTCAGATTCTCTGAATATTTTCAGGTCCTTTCGGTTTCTTGCCTCATACACCAGGAATACTTAAGTGAACCCCCACACCTGGTAGCAGCATAGCTATCCTTATCGAAAGCCAAGCGGCTATCAAGGCCATTGTGCCGGTCACTACAGCATCGCAACTTGTAGAAGATAAACTTTCTTCCTTGGGTCCTCGGTTTCCGAATCAATCTCCTCTGGGTTCCAGGTCATAGCGCACATCGAGGAAAATGAGCGAGGGATGAATTAGCAAGGCTGGGATCTGCCTCGGATGGCTCCCTTGCTTAGATGGTTAACGCCCCTATTGGGGTCCTTAAGGGCAGAATCTTTGTGCACTGTTTATCGCAAGCTGATAGTAGATGACAGGGTGTGCGCAACTGTGTCATATCTAGGCAGGTGTAGCCAAAATACTGCCACAGAACACAAGAACTACTTCATAGAACCCGAACGGATATTGCTAGAGTTTTGGCAATTAGTGCTGGCCACTGGCCAATTGGGATCCATCCGGCCAGAAAGGTATGCCATATAATGTACATTGCCGCAGCTTCGGCTTATGCTAATTTCCAGCTCTAGGTAGGGCTACACAACGCACAAACCCCTTCTCGACTAACTTACAGAGTTAAATCTGATCGGAATTGAGGACGTCATAAGTTTCCTAAATGTATCAGGGTGGATTATCAGTCAACACAATTTGATATCAGACGGGTCGTGGTATCAAAACAGCGTGTTTGAGCTACTTATGTTTTTAGAAACATTTTACTGACAACAACCACCTCCACACGGTAAAATAAAACTACTTCCAAGCAATAGTCGAACGAATAACGATAATTTAATAGGATTTTCCGTCCATTGCTGCAAGGTATCCCCAAACCCCAGCTTAAACTTAAATCTCACAGAAAATTATGAAAGATTTTCCATTTTCATGCCCAACTGCCCCAGGTGAGTTAAACTCTGTAAAAGTTTATCTTCCAAGAAAAACAAGTAAAAATACAACCAATTCTGGCAATTTGACCTTCCTTTCAGCTACCTTATCTGGCTATGAAGGGCTTTTTCAAAGAAACCAAACCTACAAAATTAAGTACGATTTCTGCGAAATGTTGAAAGTTAAGCAAATTTACAAAATTTACAAGTTAAAAATTAAAATATAAATGAAATACAACGTGTTACCTTATTTTTGAGAACATTCTGACCTTTTACGCTTTATTTGTGCATCCCTTGTCCTATTTTTCGCCCTCCTATTTGATGGGTTTTTCCTTCTTTTTTCCTTCTCTCTCTCTCTCTATTCCAATAATTGTTAAATGTCAAAAAAAAAAAAGAAAAAAGAAAGAAAGTTATTGCTGGATCTTACATCACTTTAGGCAATTCCGGAAACAACATACAAGTTTGGGGAAAATTGATCCCAAGAGTCCGTAAGGTTATTTATTCAGGTGTCAGGCAACAACAGTATATTATGTGTAAAACACATTATTGAAGTGAGTAAAACTTTTACACAAAGTCTATAAATCGCTTTATACAACAACACCACTCAATAATTCAATAAACTTATTTATTTCTATAGTCAACATACGAGTATACGCACACATGTATGTATAAATTGTCGTGAGGGGAATTTGGCAAATGAATTTCATGGTGGGATACAGAGTATAAGCCAAAATTGTGAGACACAGGACAAGATCCTGCAATAAGGGGATGGGACTTACGGTTTAACAACTTTTAACCTAACACCTTCACTGGCGGATATAAAATTTTAGAACCAGCCCCAAACATGCCATATAGACTGACATTTCCTTTCATGGAAACTGTCATGCCATAAGGACTAACGTCCTACCTTTGATTTGATTGTTATTTTGTAACAAAATGGCTTGAATTCATATACTAATGTACTAGAAGTTGTATTTGCTTACTTTTTGGCTCACATTTCTAAGCAGTACTATTCCCTTCCTTTCCTTTTGTTGTCAACAAACAAAGAAGCATCGGTCCACCGCCTAGGACAAAACGTCACTGTTGGCAACAGAACCATTGAGGTAGTTGGGGAGTTTACCTACCTCGGAGTAAATATCAACTCCACGAACGACACCCTAGTGGAGATTCGACGAAGACTTACCCTATGAAACCGCTGCTACTTCGGTTTGGCAAAACAAATGGGTTCAAAACTCCTATCTCGCAAGACGAAATGTAAGCTCTACAAAACTCTGATCCTGCCAGTTCTGCTATATGGAGTCGAGTGCTGGACGATAAGCAGGAAAGCAGAGCACATGCTGGGCACTTTCGAGAGAAAAATTCTTCGTTGAATTTTCGGTACCATATGCGAGGAGGGAGAATAAAGGAGAAGATACAACCGCGAACTCTACGAGCTGTACCAAGATGTGGATGTAGTCCAGAAAGCCAAAATACGTCGACTACACTGGCTCGGCCACATCGAGCGAATGGACAATAATGCTCCAGCAAAGAGGATCTTCGACTCACAGCCCCCAGGTTCGAGACGACAAGGAAGACCGAACCTCCGTTTTTAAGACCAAGCTATCGCGGAGCAGCGTGCCCGGGATCGAAGGGACTCTTCACGGGTCGGGAGCCCATTAAGTAAGTAAGTAAGTACTATTCCTTTTCTCGCTGACTTATTATGGTAAAGGATGGGCCCTCTGTTGGTTCCTTTTTGAATCATATATTATTTTGAACTACGATTTGACGTCGTTCCATATTTTTTTTTGGTCGGAAACCATTAAGGATTGATGCTATGGTAACAATTCAGAGACGATTCAGACACTTAAGAAAAATATTGGTAAAGCTATTCGTACAATAGGGGCCGAGACTATCGAAAAAGTATTGAAATATTGGGTTGACAGGATGCCCTACTATCAAGGCAGCCGAGGCAGTCATTTGAATGAAGTAATTATATGCAATTAATCTTCAATAGAAGATCGTGGAAAAAATATTGAATTCCTTTTTTAACAACATTTTTAAAAAGAAACCAGCAGATGAAACCCCACCCGCGCAAAATACAAGTTTCTTTTTAAAAATGAAATAAAGTCAACAAACTTAAATTTTTTCCATGTATTATGGCTTTATTAGTAAGAGCAAACATTCCCATTTATTATGGAACCCAACGTCGTTCAAGTGGCTGCCTCAGCTGGCTTCCCAGTTGCACATTCTGTCACTCCAATTTTCCAAGACCGTGTTGATGGTTTCGGGATGTAGCTCACAGATTGCTTGGATGATCTTGGCGGATTGTTGACATAACATCGGTCCTTCACGATTCCCTACAAAAAAAGTCCAAAGGGCTCAAATCGCAGCTCCGAGGCGACCTAATTGACATCAGATAACATCAAGACGACTGATAACACGATTTGGGAATTTGGTGCTCAAAAGATATATTGTGGCATGGGCTGGCAAGGCGCGCGATCCTTCATGAAGCAGAGGTAATCCAAATTCACTCTCTGTGAATGCATCTGCTTCTCGACAATAATGTGCGGGTTTTCCTAACCCCAAATGTTAATTGCTGAGTCAATTGGACCTTGTAAGCGAATAATCTGAGATCTTTGTGGAGAATTCTCCTGATGTCCGTGAATTGAGTCTCACACTCTTGGCTACAGCAGTGACATTCTCGTCTCTGCGCACCATACGAAGACGGAGACCACGAGTGTTGTCTCACTAGCATACCAGTCTCACTAGCTTTTTGCACAAACTTGCGTACAGCAGGCCCGATGAGTGCTTCATTTCGGGCAAAACTTCTTTTCAAACTACGCACTGTTTGCACAGCACTCACTTTGGAAATAAGTTTTCAATATTTCCCAACGTTGTTCAAGCGTAAAGCGACTCATTTCGTTCCGCGGAGGTATGATACTGACTTTCTGTCAAGATTTCGAGCGGGAAACAGCTGTCAGTGTCAAAATAACTTATAATTTAAAAAGAAACCACGAGATGGCCCATCCCTTAAATAGTTCACAGTCCACAGGGCTTAAGGGGGAAACTTTTAGCAAAAGAACCAACTATAATACATCATCCTCCGCGAATAGATAGATTTAATCCCTTTTTATTTTTTTTTCATCACCAGCAAGTAAAGGACCAGTTTTAAAAACTTTTTGGTTTAATCCAAATTATTTATGTCCACCCCCTACAGATACATGCAGTGTGTTCTGATGGAATTTTTCTTCTCCACCCTTAGCCTTCAACTTTTTCTTATGACTCGCTTATGTGAACTTTAACACCCCTGACGGCAGTGTACACTTCAATCAATTTGCATTAAAAAATATCACTTCCCTTGGTAATGTATGCACTTGACCTCAGCCGCTTTTGAAAGAAAAAGGACACCGAGTGCGTGTGTCGCCCTCCCTTCCTTATACCAATAAATTTTTAATTAAAATTAATAAAACTCTTTTCTACGAAAACGAATGAATCTCAATATGCATAATGCACAAAGGGGCGATAGTGTAAAGCGTAAAACGTAAAACGCAAGTCCCTCGAAGGTCCTGTCCAGTTCATGTTAAGCTCCTGCTCCATTGGCTTGACCCACTCGGCTCCACCAGTTTTCAAACATTTGCATGCCTCACTCGCATATCATATTAATTAACATATCAACCGTTTGCATGGTACTCGTAGCGGTATTTTTCTGTATTAAGCCTTGCTAACTATTATACAGTGGGGCGGTACAAGCCGATGGTATATTTTAAATTGTATGCAATATCCTGTTATCTCTGAGCGTAAGTCATGAATAAAATATTTCACACACCAACAACGGGGGTAGAAAAAAAAATGTATCTCACTTCGCATCTCATTGATTTTACTTACAATTCAGTGGGGCCTCAAAGCCGAAGGGTTGGTATTGAGGATGGGCTGGGCAAAGCCTTCCTTTGCATATGGAATACAAAAACCATGAAAATGACGGGGCACAAATGTTTCAAACAATTTAAGTGCATATACATACACACACAGAGAGAGAGAGAGAGAGAATGGGATGTAGAGTAGAATAAACGAACGAAAGGAATGAAAAAAAAAAAAAAATGCAAATTATAAAGTAAAGTTAAAACAAGGAAATGCATTTAATTAGGACTCCATGCTGAATGAGTATCATTTTTAAACAACCACCACTCGCTTGGTCTTGCCTGGATTTTTTTATGCAGTCCATGCTCCATTCCACAGGACTCTTACCGTGAACCATGAACCAACTGTTGTTGTTTGATAGTATCCGTATTTAGTACGTTACACAGAGATCCATTTGCATCTATTGCTAGATTGTTGCGCATTCGTGATAATAATGTTGGGGGTGCTGCAAGGATTTAGGGGATATTTGTGCGAATGATGAATAAGGACGAAGAACTGCAAGTATAGTGTTGTATACTCTTGTGGGTACGAACGACAGTGGTGGTGGTGTACAAAATTTTCGGTATCCAAAGGGAAACTTCATTCTGAAGTTGATTTTCTATTCGAAAATGAGGGCGAAACCTGGATTCCCTTTAACAGTAACAACATATACACATGCATGTAAGTATATTGTCAGGAAGGTTAAGTAAATGGCATGACGCTTGACTTAGAACTTTGTGTGTTTGGTTGGATGGTGGATGTGTAAGATTACCGATTGGAAATGCCATAGAGACTTCGAAGGAGGTGAGATGCAATAAGCTTTATTAAATTTCTCCTCTACACGGAATCAGGGGAGGGGCGGGTGGTAAATGGATTTTGACAAATTGTGGTATGGGGGTTGTGTCTGTACAACCCCCTTTGCAGTAAAATTTAATTAGACGTGAATGAACATCACCTTGGGTACATTTTCGGGTAACTGAAGGTGATTTAATCAGATCAGGATAAGGACGTTATTTTCATATGAAGATTAAAACGTTTCTTGTGATGTTGCTTTGTTTTGCTTTGCTTTGCTTTGCCAGAGTAAGACATTTGAGGAAATCTTAACAGATTAGGTTACAATGTGTTTTGTTGTTTAGATTGTCGTTGTTGGAATACTAATGGTAATGAACTGTGAGCGATGTAAATAGAATTCATGAGTGAGAGTACATTTTCTAGTAGACACTTTAAGGGAAGGAAGTATTTGTACTTAAGAGTGTGCGAAGAATTCACAGGTACAGTGGGTTCATAGTAGATATAAATGGATGCACATATGTATGTGCTACTGAATTATTTTCTTAGTCCTGCGAGTGAGTGGCGTAAGTGCTACTCTCTTTGACTAGCACACGGTTATATCTATAGATTATCCCTATTTACGCCAGTGACTACCCACTTTGTTCTACTGTGGATGTTGATGTCATTACAGTGACTGACATACATACATACAATACGCACTATCTTTCCAGGTCCAACTACATGGTAGAGACTTGACCTGTCCTGTTGTCCTGCAAAAGTCCATGAGGTATGCATTTGTTATAAGCGGCCTTGAAATTCATTGATTTTCTAGGATATACCCGCTTTCACCTCGATAGTTGGTGGATTGGTTGCACCATGCTTCAACCAAATCTTGCATATAAGTTGGGGCAACTGTCCTAGGAACTCAATTTTTTGGAACTGGAATTGCGCGTCTGTTTGGTTGAGTCGACAGTCTATAGAAATAATTTGACATTTCAGTAACCGATTGAGTATGTCTCCTGAGACGTTTTGTTTTTTTATTTGCAGATACCTGTATCCAAGGTTCGTTCCGTCCTCCATGACTCCATATTCTTAGATTTCCTCTTTTTCGTTCCTGTTGAGCTGCTCTTAAGTATCTAAAGGGCTTTTCCTTTTATCTAAAGAGCTCTTCAATAAGGACATAACAATTTTGTATTGAAATGAAATACAGAATAGTTGACATGTCGAGCTGAAATATATTCCAGATATAGTACATATGATGAAGTTAAAGGTGGAATTGGATCTCGTTCATATATCTACAGCAAGCACGTTTGTAGCGATCGATTCTTAGGAGCCACTTTTCCATTACTCTTTCACACATATCGCCAGAAAGGTTGGCAATTCATACGATATTTGTCCTGAGTTTCTCTTGGATTGGTGTTGGGATAAACCATAACTTAACCCCACAAAAATATATCCAATTTTCCAAACCATTACTCGAGATTAGACGGTTCGCTAAGTTCCCCTTCAATAGATCGATTGTTTGACAAACACCGGGACCACACAGATCGGGACCCTGCGACACAAAGGTACACCTTTCCAAATCTCAGATAATGCGAGATACCTGGAACGGATGCTCGACCGTAAGCTGGTTGGACACAGAACACGACTGACAGGATAAGGACAGCATCCATAGCCTTCTCCACATGCAACAAAATCGTTTGTAAAAAATGGAGGCCCAAACACTACATCCAACACCGCCATCGTCATACCGATTCTATCCTATGAATCCCTAGTCCGGTGGCCCGCAGCAGACAGGACCACGTACCTCCGAGTACTGACCATGATGACCAGCGCCATAAGAACCACACCGACCACAGCCTTTGAAACCTAACTTGCACTTAGCCGGCTAGATAAAGGAAATGAGTGTGAAGAGTGCCCTGCGCTTGAAGCACTTTATCCTGTGGGAAGTGGGCGACACGGAGTATTATACCATTGCGAGATGGGCACAGAGACAAGTTATATATCACCATCCTACGACTTCCGCCTAACCGTCTAAACAATCTTCCCCCCAAAAGAGGATTGGACTAATGGCAGGGCCATCAACTCGAATAATATCTCGATTTTCACACCCTGAATCTACCGTCCCGTGGAATGATTCAAGTCAGATTCTCTATTTCTGTACATCCAAGGCACACACCAGCTTAACTGATTCCTTGTTGTGTGTGAGAAAAATAGAAACATTTTGAGAGAAAATTGTTTTAAAAAAATGTTACGCATACGCCACCGACCCAGATAGTGACAGGATGTCAACAGGCTTTGGCATATACCTTGAACCCGAAATTGCCCCACCCCCTCTGTGACTTTCGAACCACGACAGTGTGTTCCAAGCGGAAGTACTACCAAGAACAAGAACTGTTCATGAAATTCCACTTCAGTAAGACGATTTACAGTCAAGTAGTCATGAAGGCCATCACATCTAGAGTCGTCAAATCAAAACTAGTTAAGCGATACCGTGAAAGAGTCACAGCACTCACAGCAAACCATAACGCCTCACTGCTTTGGATTCTAGGACACAGCGGTATTAATGAGCTGGTGGACGAATTAGCAAGAAAGAGGTCCAAATAGGACCTGGGTTCTACAACGTAGAGAGAACCTTTGTGGGACTAGCTAACGAGAGACAGTACGCCATCGTGTTTTCAGGAAGCTCTGAACAAAATATAACAAATCCTAGTGCTTGCTTAACCGGCCCAACTTAGCACTCTTCTCAGGGACTATTGCTGGCCACAACCCACCGTAGTCGAACGCGCTTAGAAACTGATCTCTGTTGAGGCTGTGGCGACACGGATGCCGAAGAGTGTACTTTTCACTTCCTTTGCGAATACCTAAGCTTATGCAGAACTAGAAAAGCGGCTCTCAGTGAATACCAATTCGAAGACCTGGACAACCTGTAAAAAAAGCCACCATCAACCATCAATTTATAATATCCTCGGGGTGGTTAAGGAAGACCATGTGGCAAGCTTTGTTGAGGCAATCTCAAAACAGGGGCTCACAATGGGTCAACTAGTGATCCGAGTGTTGCCGGCACATGTGGCCACCCCGTTCTACCTATGGTTTCCTCTTCGTCTTCGTCCCTTGGATACAATGAGAGCCTTTACAGAGAGCAGAGAGTGCCACTTAGTATGAGCATATTTTGCAATAGCAACTTTCTCTCGTTCCTATGAGTTTTGCAAAGAACTCATTTTCTGCTTATAAGGAGAATCATTTACATAAGCCAACTTGGAACAGTTTAAGCCAAGTTTAGGGTTGTTACTTAAGTCCACTTTCTCATTTCAACTTTCATATGAAAACTTACACCTTATTCCACTGTCTCCACATTCATTTGCTTGTGATATTGTTATTCTTTCGAAAATCCCAACAAAGATGTAAATCATGGCCAACAAGCTGCAGCAAGAATTAGTTAAAGCAATGAACGTTGCTCCAGACAAGAAAAATGGATATTGTGGTTGTTTTAAGGACAAAGCAATAAATAACACAACCGATTGCCTTTTTTATGTTTAACAGATTTGGAATGTCATTCTGTTTCCTTCAGATACTTTTCTTGTTGAACTATGGTACAGGCAGACCAGACAGTTAATTATGTTCTTCGTCTTAGACAGTGAAGGACCTGTGCTCATTCCATTTACTTGTATTTGCGCTGTTGGTCTAAAACCTCTCTGTGTCTGTGCGATGTAGACCTTTGAAGGACAATGTATCTGGCTTCGACTGATGAGTTTCGTAGAACTGTCGGAAAAATGTGAGTCCCCTCAAGGTTATCTGGAATGCCAACCTCTGGTATTTAGTGTCCTAACTCCCTGGACTACAAACGTGTAAATATATACGACTAATCGGTGAGCAGTGTTTACCATAAATACGATAACCATTAGTTACCTCATTTGTTGTTTATTCCATAAACAATAACACACCAATCCGCAATCATCCACTTCAGAACGTAATCTTCTTTCGAATATTAATAGTCCTCGATGGCAAGATGAGTTCTAAAATGTCCTTAATACTCCCCAACAAGGACTTGTATCATTCCTTCGCGCCCAAATCATAAAATAAACAACGCAAATTGAGAAATCACATCTCCTTCGCAGAAAAGAATCGTTATGACACTCCATTCAGTCCCCCTTTTCAGGACCTAACTTGCGAATCCCATCGCCTAATGAATATTATTTTTATATTGACAGTCATGCAACTCACTGCAAACATTTGCTCGCGAATAAATTCCGTTTGCGTAGACGGCGCTGTTTGATTTGTCCTTGCGTTGAAAAGAAAAAAAAAAAAGAAAAAAAGCAACAGCAACACACATCCAGAAGGATGAAAAGCCGCCCCCACCCTTATCATCTGACGGGAAATCCTTGGAGAATTTAAGTTGAAGAGCGCACCGAACGATGAAAGAATTAAACTTTGTATCTCCCCGGATGCGTGGACTATGAATAAATAGAGCGAAAAACAACAAACATCGCAGAATGGGATTGGGATTGGATACTAAACAACTCAATCGATTGCCTTATGGCGTTGCCACAGTTACTTTTGCTCCCGGCAGCACCCTTCGCCCAGGGGGTAATACAATAAAGTATCTCCGACAAGCTGCTGCGTCCTTACGACCCACACAAACAAGGCGGAATGGCGAATAGAAAAGGGCAAACGATAATAACAATAACGATTATAACAGTATAACAATAAATTCGTACTTAATATTCACGACGATGATCTCGAGATGGGATATGATATGCCATCGTGGCTATTACCGATGCCTATCCCATTGGCCCTACTTAGCCGGGCTCATTGGGAGAAAATGACTGAGGAATTGATTACCGCACATGGCATCGGTTTGGTTAATGATCAAAGGATGATCTTTGCCTTTAGTTGGGGTGGGCGGCTGCGATGGGGTGGGATTGACTCCATCGAGTGCCGACTATTACAATGGTGGCAGCACCCTTCGATGGGATATCTCTCTCATTGATTTTCCATAATCTTTGAGTCCTTTCGCTTATGGAATCACATAAGCGTACATGTGAGAGCACATAAAAAGGGATGCGATACCATTACGAGTATGTGTGTATGCTGTGGTGGAGTACCACCGTCGTCGTCGTCGTCGTCGTCGAAGTCGTGGTGGTGGCGGTAGCGGTGGCAGTGGTTCTTAGGCAGATGCTGGCGGGGATTGTTTACATTCTCGAACAATATGCTTTCTAGAATATGAACTGCTTAAGGATTGCGTATTAGCGCCGGATTTATTCTTCTTCACAATTTTCCAATCAATTGGGATTTCTGAAATTAAATTTCGAGCGAAAAGCCACCGCAGGCACAGAATGTTTGTGTGCTTTTGTGCGACGGAGATGGGTGTTGTGGTTCCTTTGGGGAAATTTAATGTGAACGAAAGCGACTATAGACTCCTTTAGGTGGGATAAGATTGAAAGGAGGAAAACAGCAGAAGCATCCGTGGGCGGTTGCTTTTCTTGAGTGCAGGATTAGTTCTTGTTCTCTGCCTTCTGAAAGGAGAGCGGTGGTTATTTTTCTTCTCCTCTCGTTTTTTTCCCCCCTTTTTTGCTTTTTCTGCACAGAATGTGTAAATGAGTTCGAGAATGGGATAGCAGATTGCCAGAGAGAGGGTTTTACCAACCAAAAAAAAAAAGGAGGAGGAAGAGATTTTTCTCCGTTTAATTACGGTTCCTGAATTCATTTTTCATGTTAATGAATATCGATGTTTGGCTTTGCCAAGATAAATGAGTGCGAAAAATTGTTTTGTCCCAGGTCTTATGGGGGCTTAGGCAAAAGGATTTCAAAGGATATCACGCCTGGTCAGTGGCAAATACAATGATAATGAAATTCGTGACGTATATTTCAGTGGTTGTTGGAAGCAGTGGACATCAATAATAGGAGTCCTTCTCTTACTAAAAAGATATTTCTGGCAGAGAATTGTTAAAAGTTTCACACTGTTCTAGTGTGATGCTCACCAACCTCTCTGTCTACACAGATAGGTAAAGGGTGGGCCATCTAGTGGTTTCTTTTTGAATCATAGGTTATTTTGACACTGACAGCTGTTTCCCGCTCGGAATCCAGACAGCAAGTCAGTATCATACCTCCGCGGAACGAAATGAATCGCTTTGGGCTTGAACTACGTTGGAAAATATTGAAAACTTATTTCCAAAGTGAGTGCCGTGTAGTCCAAACAGTGCGTTATTTGAAAAGAAGTTTTGGCCGAAATGAGGAACCCACCGCGCCTGCTGTACGAAAGTTTGTGCAAAATGTTCATGGGATTGGTATGGTAGTGCACAACACTCTTGATCCCCGTCGGCGTACAGACGAGAATGTGGCTGCTGTAGCCGAGAGTGTGAGACTCAATGAGAGCCATGTTAACCGACTTTTTTTACTGAAATTTTAGACATGAATTCGGATGACCTCTGGTTCATACAGAATGGCGCGCTATGCCACACAGCCCATGACACAATCGATCCTTTATGCACCTAATTCCCAAATAGTTTTATCAGCTACAGCCCGAAACCATCAACAAGGTCTTGGATTAAATAGTGGAATCGAATAGGTAGGACTCCAGTTAAATTTATTACAAATATCTTACATATCTTCCATATCTTACTAAGGTGGCGCTACAGTTGGGGCCTCAACCAACAAGCCTCTCCAGTTAGCCTGGGCCTTAGCTAACTGCCTCCAGTTGCGCACTCCAAGCCGATTGAGGTCCCTTTCTACTTCTGGGCTCCGGGTTTGATTCAAAGACTACATGTCCTAGCCATCTCAAACGGCTGATGCGAATTTTTCTGACTTAGTCGATGTCGCTCTACAGCTCGTATAGTTCGTGATTGAGTTTCCTTCTCCAAAGCCCGTCAACGCAAACGGTACCGAAAATTATACGAAAAATCTTTCTCTCGAAGCGACTGAGGATCTCTTCATCCGCTTTAGACAGAGACCACGCTTTTTGCAAACTTTTCACTAAAAATCGAAAAAATTGGTTAAGGCAAAATTCATAGTCCTTGAAGTTCTCTTTAATTCCCTTGAGGACCATATATGGCCAACGCTCACTTTTTTGGAATATTTTAAAAGAAAAGCAAAAAAATGATGAAACGTCCCAGACCAGACACTATCGGTACGATCATTTTTTTTAAATACGAAGAACACCACGCCCACTTTATGAGAAAAAGACTTCGGCATTAAGGTGCAAGTACGTACAATCCAGTCGTGCACTTATGCTCAAGGGGTTATGAATACCTTTATAATGAAGGACATAGAGCAAGTGATACCTTTGACTTACACCGCAAAGTCGAAAAATAATACTTCCTGGTGTAGTGGTTTGAACTCAGGTGTTTAATGGCGGTTTGAAACACTACATTGCCACCCATTAGTAAGCAAATGGGAGCAAGTGGAGATGTTTGCTTTCAAACTATCCTACATTGGTCAAGAAAAAATGTAGCTCCCTTTCCTTCATCCACATGGTTGCTCAAAAATTAAACTCGGTATTTGTGGAGGTATTCTTAATCTGAAGCTCTTCTTCCGTCTTCTAAATCATTGTAACGTGTTCCAGGCGGATTTTGCGACAATTAAGGAAGTTTTTTTCTCAGAAACCCAACCAGCTATCAAAGGATTACAAATCCCCTCTCACGGAAATATTTGAGCAGTTTAGCATTCACTTTTGTTGGTTGCTGGAACATAATGACTTTTCAGAAAACTATGAGACCGATGAACTCGCCAGAAATGAAAACACTTTGTCCATTTTGCAGGATGAAGTCAGTGATACCAATTGTTGCACACAAACTAAAATTTAAGCTACATACTATCGAGAAAATAGCTCTGAGGTTTACAAGTGAACCACCATGTGCCACCAGGGACAAAACAAATTTGGCCAAGAAGAGAAAAAGACTCTTCCTCAACTTCTTTGTTTTTATCCAGGTTTCTCCCACAAAAGAAAGCTTCACTTAGGAGCTTAGCAATTTCTTGATCTGACAAATATAGATATCAAAAGCCTTCTACGCTTCATCATAAGTTCAAAATAGTTAGCCGCCTAGGTACTGTGAACCTTACTCCTATGATTCATGGACCTTAAGCAGGTTTAAGTCTGTTGGCGTATCCTAAGCAAATCAAGCGACGAAAACGAAACTATGCATCTTCATCAAAAGAAAACTATGTATCTACTTCAGTCTGATGAACAGAACTTTAGAAATGTCCAAATATGTTTGTCTACACTACGGAACCGATAGCCGTAGATATAATTGACGAATAGTGCATTGGGACGGGTTTGACTCGACCAGTGTTAAGAGGAGTCTTCATTCAGAACTCTGTACAAATCAAATATCTACTAGTGATCCCGAATAAAAATTTGGACGTTTGGGTAAATCATACCAAGTCAAGGACATTCAACGTGTTTTTAGTTTAAAAAAAAATGAATACTTGGCCCAACAGGTCGATGGGACCCAGGGACTAGCTTTTGACAACCATTCGTGTTGTGCGTGTTATATTCTTTACACGAATGGAAGGGGCTTACTGTTTAATGCTGTATCCGAGGGGCAATTTGGTATTTTGAGAAGCTTTCTGAGGACAGTTTTACTTTCGCATGTTTGTCAGACGTTCGCGAGAGGTGGGGCCGTAAAGAACTTTTTATGTGTTTCGACTGGGATTCGAACCTCGAACCCTTTGCGCACTAACCACTGAGTCACGATGCCCACAGGGTTTTCAGTTTACTAGTAAAATAAGATAAGTGGTCTTGCTTGGGGCTCAGACAGAATCTTTCAAAGAATGACTTGTCTAAAGTGTACGCAGCTTTTTCGACTGCATCTGACTGATTTACCCCTCCTTGACTTGAGTTGCATGGGAAGCCATTGGATAAATTGTCAAAATAGATCAAAAAACCGGATCCAATCACAAAATTCAATATCCACCGATATCCATCCTTCGATTAGATACATGAATAAGTTAACGTTTCACAAAAATACTCCTGACCGATTTCAATTAACACCATTTCCTCTGTTTTGTCACGTTAACCGACGCACACTGCCATCCAGGATATTCATGTTTTATTGGCTCCTCCCAACTCCTTTTCATTCATCACCACTTCCCCATTAGTAATTGCATCGAACACCATACAGGACGCACTGTCAGTAGTTGCCAACCATTGATCCAAAACTTGAACTTAAAAAACTCCAATTACATCATACACCTCGTGTAGCTGTATAATTTTCAAGTTAATTTAAATATCACATATTGTCTAAATCACTGTAGTATGTGGAATACGTTCCAGGACAGCACAGCGTCATCTATACCTGCATATTGGTAACACAGTTTTCGTGACACTTCAAAGGTTGAATTTTAATTGAAGTCTGTTGGAAGTTTTCAAAATTTCCCTTCCACTGGTTGAGTAATCGGCAATTTAAGTGTACAAACGATGTGCATATGTACATAGAAGATACTTTTTATGGGCATATGTATCTGGCAGAGTGAATCGAATGCTATTGAATGAAATCAATAGTTACGTTCGAGTTGCAGTCACTGCAGGACGACGGCAACGACGACGATGATGACGACAAGTCAAAAAGTCAATTAGTAAAATTTATCAATACAAACTCTAATTGTTTAAGAAAATCTGATTGATTGCATTTGCTGTGAGTTTCTCATAAATATCGAGTGTACTGGGTTTTCTTTGCAATCATTGAAATAGATACTTTTGTAACGAGTTTGGTTTTTTTTTTTCTTCTTCTGTATGCGTACATGAGAATTGAAGATGGAAACGTAATTGGTATAAATTGTATGGTTGTGCATTGTTGAAGTTCTGTAGAAGTGAATTGGGTCTGCGAATAAAGGTAGGTGTTCCACTTGATATCTATTCAGCGTGGAAGCAATAGATAGATTTCAATTGAAAAATCGCATGAATGGCGTAGTTTACGACCCAGATATCCCTTACGACATTGAATTATACCGCGTAAATAGCTGCTACTGTACAGAGAGTCTTTTTTATTTATATTTTAACAAAATATGCATTTTTATTTGAACCAAAAGAACAAGTCACTTCTGATGGGTATACGAGCATCTACACATTTGAATTTAAATATATCTGTTGCCCTAAGTTGCAAAGCCAATTTCGCTGTAGGTATCTCTGAATTGAGTTCTTCTGCAGGTCAATGGCTTTCTTGAACCTTTTGGAAATAGGATTCATGACTGGTCGTTATTAAAGAGATCAGTTACCTGAGGTTTAAACAGGCACACTTAGTTGTGATACCAATTTGGACTTCTAATGAAACGAAGAAGACTCCTAATGTGGGTATTCGTAAAATAGCTATTAGCTAAGATCAGTAAAGGAGAAAACTTCTAATTGACGCAAAGCAGATATAGCAACTGAAACTTCTGCAAATCGTTTGAATACATACCAAGCCTAGTTGCGTGCCTTCCTGCTAAACAATGTCTAGTGATGACTCCTATTACAGTGCTGATGTAAAATCTATTAACCCTTGTGTCAACACGCACATACCCGGGTGTGTTTTTAATTTTCAAATTGATATATTTTGAGTTCTAGGTGCCATATCGACTTGAGATTTTCAATAGCCTCCTAAAATATTGTTTTTTATGATATTTCAAAAAATAAAGTGCATGACTGGGTAGTACGTACTTGCACCGTAATGCTATAAGTGTATAATTTTATCAGGATTAAAGTCCAAGTCTTGCTCTTCCTAGTAAAGTAGACGTAGCATTCCGCGTCGATGGAATAATAGTCATAACATTGTAGGAGTTTACTCAATGTTTTGTTTAAAAAAAAACATCTTTAAAAAGTGGGCGTGGCCAGAAAAGGTGTTTGAGTGAATTATAGAAAATTTGAATGCCTATTACTCTACTTAAATAATTTTTTTTCAATTTCTAGTAAAAATTTTGGAAAAAAAAAGTTTTATATAAGTGGGGGTGGCAATTCCAAAATTTGGTACGCCATTATTTTGCACTTGTCTTATAGCCTAGAAATATTAATTTTTAGCCCAATCGCCGTACAAATACCTGAGAAACAGCTGATTTTCAAAATTACCGTTATTTTTCGTGAAAATCGTGGTACGCCACCTCATAGCATATGCCCAAGTTAACCTAAACATCAAATTTTATCGAAATCGTTAGAGCCGTTTTCGAGAAAATGCATTTTAACTGAAATCGGCCTTAAGTAAACTACCCTTAATTTTGAGGTTAGAATGAAAATTCAAATTCCGCCTCTAGGGAATATCCCACAGACTCTATATATGAAGTTTGAAGTAAATCCGCCCATCCGTTTAGGCTGTAGTCGAATATACAGACAGACAGACAGACAGACAGACAGACTGACAGACTGACAGACTGACAGACGGAATTGCCGGACCTACTTTTTTGGACTTCTGCATCATAGTAATGTCAAGTTTGATTAAAATCTCGAGTTCGATTTCTTCCACGATTGCGATACTTGCCGTATAGGTAGGTGCAGTAAAAATTATATTTTAGAATGGACATCTATCACATTGAGTTGTATCTACTGAATGTTCAGCACAAACGGGATTTTTGCACACTTTGCAGACTTTTCGTGTTGGTCTTCTTCTGGGACATAGGTAACAATATCCTTTCTGCTTGATTCTGCCAGAATTGTCACGTCCTTCTTGAGCCCTTAGTGGAAGATTTTCAATAGTCGGTGTTACTGGGTGACCCAACATACTTTCAATTCCACTGTGTGAACAATCCTGGATTTTTCTAAAGGCTTATTGTTCACTCAACTGTTGTGAAGTGTGGATTATTTTCCAGGTATATCACGAATGCTGCAAATGGAGCCACATCCACAATGTTATAAAAAAAAAGCCCGAGGCACTTGTCTATATTGTCAACACCTTCTTGTAGGACCTTCAATTTCGATACTATAATGGGAAGTGGAATGAACCACAACCGATTTGTGCTTTTTTGGAACATATGAGCACATACTTATGTTGCTGGTGAATCCAAAGATTGATGATTCTATAGGTACTGCTCTTCCCTCGGCTGGTACAAATGTACGTCTTTTGTTTACAGTTCCCTATATTGACAAACTGTAGTCTAATATCAAAGTAGAAGCCAAATTAAGGCTTGTAAAAATGTTGCCACATACGATGTTTCGAGCACTTGCACGGAACAGATTGCAACACAAATCTTGATTTTTTTCTCTTTCTCCAGAAGGTGCCATACCAGTATAAATTTGTCCTTTGACAGGATAAGAAGTAATAGCATCACATACCCACCAAACCTTAATTCTATATTTGGCCGGTTTTGAAGGTATATACTGAGTGAATCCGGTGCCACCACGATAAGGATAAAGTTGTTCATCAACAGTGACGTTGCCTGCTTTATAGTTATAATGGATGTTGCTATTCAACATAAGGAAAATTTAGGGCTTTGTCAGTTTGTTTACGTTGCTGGCACCTATTTCCATTCTCAAATCTAATAAAAAGACTGATAGCCTGTATGCTTACTTCTTGAAATATTTTTTCTCAAATGCGTTGCATGAAAAACAAAAGCGTTCAACTACAACCGCCTCCTTCCAACTCCTTCCGACGACCGTAGACATACAAAAACGTATGGCACACCCGGGTGTGTTGGGTGTATGTTGATATTTATTTTTTTGGGTGTTGACACAAGGGTTAAGGGAGATTAAAATCTTAGAGCATTCCGGATCCAGTTTACATCAGCTTCAACCAGGTGACATCGATAGCTCCGGTCTACTACGTATGGTACCGCTCCTCATCAATTCCTGAAACCTTACCTTTTTACCCATCTTCAGTCTCAGTTTTCACCACACACACTATTGCTGTTATGAGCAAATGACTAAAATGGTGCGCATGGCTAACACTCATAGTTCTTTCGATTTCCATTGCAACAAATGCACTTTTCGAGACTGTCTTATGTCCCCTTCTCTCCTTCTCCTTCTTACTCCTTTTCTTATCTGGCAACATTGAGTGTCCCGACAATTCTCGCAATCTTAGGACCGTCTCCCATCTGTTTGTCCTTAGTCTTCAGTGTAGATTGAGTTAAGCTTTGCAGAAGTTTGGGGTCATTCATTTTTCGGTTTGAACTCAGCCAAATCATATCGCTCCGAATTGACTGTAACCGTCCGCCCATTTCTTCTTGAACTCTGTCCATCCAACTTCTTACCAATTGCTAGATAGCCGGCAACTGAGCACACCATAGTCTAAGTCATCCTCTAAACGTTTTTTGGTCAAGTTTTTTGTTCAATTTCGTCCGATTGACCCAAAACGTCAAGGGAGAGGAGATATGTGGCGATATTGCATTTGAAGAGGATTAAGAGATTTTTTTCATTCTTGACCTCTGTCTATCCAACTTCTTACCAATTGCTAGATAGCCGGCAACTGAGCACACCATAGTCTAAGTCATCCTCTAAACGTTTTTTGGTCAAGTTTTTTGTTCAATTTCGTCCGTTTGACCCAAAACGTCAAGGGAGAGGAGATATGTGGCGATATTGCATTTGAAGAGGATCAAGAGATTTTTTTCATTCTTGACCTCTGTCTATCCAACTTCTTACCAATTGCTAGATAGCCGCCAACTGAGCACACCATAGTCTAAGTCATCCTCTAAACGTTTTTTGGTTAAGTTTTTTGTTCAATTTCGTCCGATTGACCCAAAACGTCAAGGGAGAGGAGATATGTGGCGATATTGCATTTGAAGAGGATTAAGAGATTTTTTTCATTCTTGACCTCTGTCTATCCAACTTCTTACCAATTGCTAGATAGCCGGCAACTGAGCACACCATAGTCTAAGTCATCCTCTAAACGTTTTTTGGTCAAGTTTTTTGTTCAATTTCGTCCGTTTGACCCAAAACGTCAAGGGAGAGGAGACATGTGGCGATATTGCGTCAGAGGTCGGAGAAACACGAACCAATGACACCTTTCGAGCACACCAAACAGTCACTCTGTCTGGATGCAACGGCACCTTTTCGATCACTTGTGGGTTTTCTGAGCCCCAAATGCGGCAAATCTGTTTGTTTACATACTCACTGAGTGAGAAATGTGCCTCAACACTGAAGAAAATGTTGTTCAAAAAATCGATGTTTATTGTCTGTTGTTCCAACACCCAAAAAGCGTATCTACGGCGTTGTGAATGGTTAGAAGGTTTCCAATGTTGCGTAAGTTGAACTTTACAAGGATGAAGATGCTAATCCAAAGGTCTACGATACGTTCAACTACTGCGAACGCCGGGAAATCGATAAATTCGGATCATCAGCAACACTTGCTCTTACAGCAGCAATATTTTCGACTGAGCGTGCATTACGATGATGCACAGGCCTTACAACATGCGTAACGCTTACACTCTCTTCAAATTTCTTCACAATTTTGCAGATTACTTGCGTAGTCGGTAGATTATGACGACCATAATCATATGACACTTCAGATGACAGCTGAGTTTGGCAGGTGTCAAATGCCAGCGCTACCAACTTGAAATCACGAAATGAATGATCCTGTATAATTCATTGGGTATTTGTGTCCAGCTCGTTCAGTTTCTCTAAGCATTCTCATACTAACTTTGGCGGAATGACATGGCCAATGAGAGCTTTCGATGGCATCCATTGGTAGTATCGCACTAGGTTTACTGTAATATAAATTCCCATAAAGACCATGCTGAAAACTCAAATATTTATTCAGTGCAATGTGTTACCAAATGTACTCCATGAAACGGAATCCATAAAGAAATCAATAAACTCTGAAAGTAGAGTCCAAATCGAGTAAACCCACAAATATCCTTACACACGTATACTACGCAATGTCCTAGAGCAGTTCTGCATTGAATGTTCGACATGAAGTAACCATTCTATTTTGGTTAATTTTCAATAACATAAATTTTCCTAATTGTTGAATTCAAACTGTTGGTGGAAGGTATATGTATGTAGGTTCCACCATAGTTATATGCATAATTTGTAGCTGTCTACATTGCTATCTCTGACAACATAAACCCGGCCACAACTCTCCTGGCGATCGTTTGAAATCATGAAACTGTTGGGTAAAATCACACCCAATGGTCAACGTTATTTATTTAAAGAGTAGTAAAATATTTATTTCCACAGAAACTACCTCGTGCTCCTTCCTTCCTTGCTTCCTTCTAACCTGCAAATGATTTACCATCCACATCACGACCACATAATACATTTCCTCGATTATACCGCCTGCTGATGTTATCGGAATTAAGTCGAATTAGCTAACAGTCAATCGGCCAACATATCAATTTGTATATACATATGTACTGTACATACGTGTGTATATGTTACAACATTATTATTGCTTCCAAGCGAACGCGCCCAAAATCGTCAAATCAATTGATTCCAATGCCTTCAATCAATTTCTAGGATTAGGATTGATTTATTCGAAACCATATCGAGTCATTGTTCTCTCGATACACACTTTTTTTGCTTTCTTCATCCTGGTACGGTTGTTATGCCAGGATATATCATAGATCAAAAAGATACAATACGTTTCGGCCAACTCCCACCTCTAACTGGGAGGAGGATGGCGTAGACTAAAGTGGGAACAACATAACCATAGTAGATGAGAGCAACAATTAATTCACAAACAAAACAAAACACAAAAAAAAAAAAAATTAAGTACAAACGCACATGAATAATGCGCTGGCCATTCGCATCCCATTCGAAGCGAATAGGTGTGGCAGGAGCCACTCATTCACTCACTAAGTAAGGCCTGCAAATATATTCATTAGTGTAACAAATTTCAGAAGAGCAATAAAACAGTTGGCCCACAAAACAACAAATTATCCAGCTCCAGTACACAAATTACCCTAATCCGAAAATAACTGGATACTACCCCCGTACCCGTTTGGTATCCTGGCAGTTGGTGAGTGTAACCAGGCGGGAAGGAATGTCGCTGCTGTGGTAGGGATGATGCTCTGACTGCCACTTCAGTGTGGGTACACATTCGCACATCACACACAAGTCGGCTGTAACGCACCATAAACATAACAGCACAACACATATCCCTGAAACGATGGCGGCGGAGTCACATAACGTTACGTATGAATGCCAAACGGCCAAAACTACGGATAAGGTGATGGCAATAAAAAGGTCCTGCCATTTATTTTGTTAGTAAGTACAATATTACGATTTTATTATGGGTTGTAACTACCTACGCACTCTCACCCGCCGCACCACTGTGGGTGGCATTACCTACAATTGTGTGTGTGTGTGTGTGTATTAGTGTGAAAGAGGCAGATTTAGGATTCGATGGAGTTAATCCGCCTATATTATCCTGAAATTTATTAAAAGCATTTGTACATTTGTTCCACAACCGTTGATCAGTGGTGGTTGGTAACACAAAACCAACAGCACACTGGTGTGTAGCATGAGAAACTTTTAACACAGGACACAGGACTACACACATACATACACTTTGTGTTTGTGTGTGTGGAGTAAACTAAGATGATCCTTGGGGCAGATAATTCAGATGTTCAGGTCAGATTCAAAGTTTTTCGGTGTTGCGAAAAGTTTCTTATTTATTGAGACAATTTACGCCGCCGGATGATGTTAACTTACAATTTCCACAGAGAAAATGTTTCCTTTCTTTTGTGCTTACGCTGGTGGGTAAGGGACCTAGCAGGACAACAGGAAGGATATACATACATCCGTAAGTACTATGGCAAGCAATTGTTGCAGAAATCGTTGGCTTAATAATTTAGATTTTAATAAATAAGGCACGAGTTTAAGATGAAATTTTTGTGAAACCAAATGAAGTATCGTCTTTCATGTATAGTTTGTTTTATTAATGGCAAAGGAGATATTCGATTATCCTGTTAAGTTAATCGGTTATTCTGGCAATGTCCTGGGGGCAGCTGCTGGTGAATGGTTGCTTTGGCGATACGAAACATTGAAAGTTAATAGAACTGGGCAACGCGGGAAAAAATTCTATTCCCAAACAGGTTTCGTTTTATCTTTGATTTATCGACGGAATTTATGGAGCCAATTGTTTGTGGGGCTTTAAGGAGATATGATGAAGTTTTTTTTAGAAAACAGCCAAGTATTCCTGAAAGACTTGTCGATTCCCCAAAAAAAATTAACTCTTTTTGAAACTGAACAATACCACACCGCTTTATACAGCCTGATTCATTTGAACTATAAGTCATATGTCTCCCACCATAGCCAGAGCAAACAGCTATGCAGGAGTGGCTTTGCGGCATTGTCCTAGTCGGATATTTTCTATTAGTAAGGAGAAGTCTGTAGCAAATATAAACTTGCTGGATCCCAAATCGACCTAGGTACTATAAGTCCTTCAGACATAAGGACGAATATAGGATTTTTCGGTCAAAATCTCTCCAATAACTCGAGTTACGCACATTATTATGGAGAGCAATATTTCTGGTAGACTAGTCTCAAACTATATTAGGAGTCAGTTAGCCATTAAAACATATCAGTCGGTAAGATTTAAGCTCGTAAAAATGGGAATAAAAAGACTACATCACATCTCAGTGGCCAATAAGTTGAACATGTACTCCTATAAAGCCGAAATTGAAAGAGCGGATGAACTACCAAGAGTAAGGACACATCTAATCTGTACCCAGGCCCCGTCTAAGGCTTGTACAGGGCAGAGCACTTTGCACAGGGAAACACATACTAATTCAAACGATGCAGCTAGCAAGTGATGATAGCTAAAACATTCAAATGTACATATACATGTGCTAGAATCAAAAGTGATTTGAGGATCTCATGAAACTGAGTCGCAGCTATATTCGGACAGCTGTTGATGTCATGACAGGACACTGCATGAAACTTAGTCATGTATCTCGGTTAAGAGTACCCCATGAAGGTTTTTGTAGAAACTGGCAGAGACAGAGCGTTCGTCACTTGTTGTGGTGTGGGATTGTCCAGCTCTAGCAACCAAAAGAAAAGCCATTATTCGGAGCTACTGTTTTGTGGAACTGGACGATCTAAGACACATCGATCTGAACAAAATCTTTAGATTTATACACGTGGATGGGTGGTTCAGCTCTTCGTAATATTATTTTCATAAGAGCTAACGTTTGTCATAATATTCTTATATTTTTGGAATCTAATTCAACAATTTGACGCTATGAACATGAGTCAGTTAGTGTCTCAATGGGTGTTACACTGTGTCTTACACGCGTGTACTCAGAAGCCTATCTTGAATGAGTTCACGTTTCGAGAACTTTAACATTGGCTGCATTTGTGAACTCACAAATGATGGGATTATATAGGTTCAGTCTTCTACTAACCTTGTGAAAACTGGTAGCAATGATGAAAAATCTGAAAGTATACCATAAAGTTAAACTAGTCAATCTTTTACAGAAGTAGTTGCTGCTAATTTTAGAGAAATTATTTCGAAGCCCAAAACGAAAACACGAAAGAGATCACACGATACCTCCAGAATCTTTGTCGAATGCGTGGTCCGGAGTCTCTTAACGAGTGCTATGCCACTCGTCATGGTCCGCCTAATCAGAGCGAAGTAAGCCAGGTTTGAACCCAACAAGTTTGGTGGATCTAATGACATACACCAACTCACCTTAAAAGTTTGGTCAGACGAGTGTATGCCTGATGAATGGAATCTCAGCACAATCAGGACTCCTCAACATCGCGCACAAGATTTTATCTCCCGTTTTGTGTGAACATCTGGAATCTATTTGATATCCCTACAATATTTCTCATTGACTTCTCCAAATTCTCAAAGTGGAAACAGGAACTATTTGAATCGAAAAATTTATAAAAAAAAAAAATAGGTTACGTATACGCCACCGAACTAAATTCATACGTCGCAGCTCCAGCTTCTGACGGTTCTGGTACTGGGTATACCAAGCAAGCACTAGCTTAGCTGCTGCCTTCGTAAACAACCTGATTGGTCCCAATTAGTGTGACTTCAGATCAGGAATATTCAGAAGAAGTCCAAATAGATACTCACCTCTTCATCGATTTTAATGGCGCATATGATAGCATTTATAGAGACGAGCTATACAGAGCCACGTCCAACATTGACATCCATGCCAAACGAGTTCACTTGTGCAGGATGACGATGGAGAACGCAATTTTACCGAGACAAGGTGACGCAATGTCATGTGACTTTTTAACATCATACTTAAAAAAGTTGTGCCAAACTTATAACCAAACACCCGAGGTACAATTCTTCAAAACGTACGTCGCTACGATATAATAGTCGCTAGTATTGAAATGAAAGCTAAAATGAGCTTAGCAGTAACCAAGGCCAAAAGCAAGATGTCAATGTCACGTCACAATAGACAGCTATAACTCTACCTCGGCTCTGCAAACAAAAGGAAGAAAAACTGTTGGCTATTGCCATTTCCTTCGACTAAGAAGGGAATTGAGTAGTAGGTCCTATCTCGAACAATTAAAGTCACTTCTATGTAAATAAGACCTCGATCGTCCTTGTTCTGCTTCATGATGCTGACATTTCGACTTCATGGAAAGTGGATGAAGATATATTTTTCGTAAAATATTCGATCCCAAGTGCTTTGACGAGTTTTGGAGGAAGAGATTCAATGTCCAACTGTACCAAAAACTGCGTTTGAAATGGCTGAGACATATAGAGCCAATGTACACTAGTCCCCCGAGCCGCCGAGTCTTCGAATCCTACCAGCGAAGTAGAGGAAAACCTCGCTTTAGGTGGCTCACACCAGGCATATCAGAGCTCATAAATATGTTTCAACGGCGTTAAAAAGGTAATTAAGGCATTCAGCCGGACCATGTCTCAAAATTACACGATTATCGAAGTTCTCCATCAAGGGATGAATTATTTGACCAGCTGACTACCATGCGGCATCATCTTCATATAACTGATGCTAAGTCCACTCAGTTCCGGCCATAAGTAGTCACCCAACAGACGCTATAGGGAACTCCAATGAATCTAAGTGACGACGGATTTTACTCTCTTTTGAACTGAAGCACTTACGGCTGTGAATATTGCAGAACTTCGGCCTTCGCTTTATCTCACTGGCACAGGAACGTGCAACAGTGAATATGATGACTCGAAGTTATCCACTATAGCTTGCACAACCTGCCAGGTGGGACGATTATTACGACCAAAAAGTGGAGTAAGAGCTCTTAAAGTTGCGACTTCCGACTCAGAATTTCGTTAGTATTTTTAATAACTTTCAAGCGTTGCTTGTCCGTGAACATAATTTACAATAAAAATTTTGATCTTTGTTGACGTTTCGACATTGACAGATCATAAAAGGTGTTTGAGAATGTTTTTATATTAAAGTCCGAAACTGTTATGTCTTTATTGAAAACCCCACCCAAACCTTAAAATATTAGTTTTTCGAAAAACCACATAAATGGGAAATTTTCTTAGGACATTTTTTAATGCAGTATAATCAAATAATAGAACTGCAGATCAACCCCCCTCGCAGGGTATTTGCCTTTGAATCCTTTGTAGCTTCAACTCAAAACCGCTTAGACCAACTTCCCTTCTAACGACCAGCAACTTGTAATGTCCACATTCCTTCCATTTGGTTGATTTTATGACATTTTTGGCTATTTCTCCGTTTGATATAGAGCTCTCGGATGTACCAATCGCCTCCGTCTCTCCAGGGTCGTTATACGCTACTTCCACTATGTAGATACCACCTCCAGCTAGCATAGGGACATTGACAGATAATATCCTTTCACGTTGCTTTTGGGAACCAATCATGGCCAAGAATATGCGTGTAATTGAAATAATTCCCGACTAAGACAATTATTAATGCATTCCACCAATCAGGTGAAGGTACTGAGCTTCCATTCTCCTTCAAGGATTCACTCTTTCTTTAGCTTCCCATCGATTCTCAGTATAGATTGCTTTAGCTCCATCCGCCGACAATTATTCTTGTTCCCATCAAACTGAGCATACTGCACACAACGGCAAAGGAGTGATTACAAAATTTAATTTATTACATTCCCATCTTTGCTGTTGACAGCGAGCTTCCTCCTTCTTTTTCGTTTCGTTTCTATGCCATCGCAGTCTGAGCTTATACACAACCAGTAATCCATACCATACACCAGATGCAGGATTCATTAGACGAGTACTCGTACCTATACTACATCCTGCGATGTAGTTTGTACTACTAGTGGTTTGGTAATAGTGAAATGTTATCCTTTTTACCGTTACTAATTAAAAATTGTGTTGTTGACAGAGTGTCAACAGCTCAAGTCATTTCTAAGAGCAGCACACAAGCAAAAATACAAAGTTAATCATATTTAGTTATTTATGGGATGAGGAAGGATGCACATCAGCGGCAGGAAGTCAACGAACAGACGAACGTAATTAGAAGCGGGAGGATGCAATGCATTATCTGCCCAGTTAAGCTCGTACATATGTGTAAATTTGAGTCTCATTTTGAGGGAGAATACGACGAGATGGTTTTGCATGTGCATGTGTCTGCCTTTGGGTCTATCGGGGCTGGCTCTGACTATATTTGAGAATGCTTCATTCATAAACAGGAACGCAACAAACGAATGCATTGTAATGTATACCTTGGACAGGCTCTTTGGTCCTTAGGATGTTACTTGTGATTTGTTATTCTGTTTTTGTGTTGTCTTCATTTACGTCAAAGAGCTCTAAGAGAATTTCCCACAGGGAAAGCGCCAGACCCACACAGAGTGGTTTCATAGCTTAAGCTACATATGCACCTACATACGTATATATGTAGATATAGCCACACGATGGGACGTATCAACAGAGCCAACTAAAGCAGATTTAGTGTTTGATGTTGCATTATTATTTGGGAACTTTAGACCGAACGGAGGGGCATCTATATACTTGGGGGGACTCCTTGAGCTTGTGCGCTTATGGCTGGTCCTTTGCCAGAGTTTACGTTTGAAATCCCAGAGGAGGAACACAAGTTAAATTGCCACAATTTAATGAAAAGGGGGTGTGGAATTCATGGACGCAATTTGGAGTGAAAGTGTATAATAACTATGTATTGTGCTGCACACTGTGTTTATAGAATTATTTCAATACACGAGTACACACATAGAATGCTTGTGGTATTATTTTGACTTCACATTTCGTTCATGGATCATTAAATGCCGTTAATGGAGATTCTATGGTGAAACAGGAGTAGGTATGCCATCGAACAATAGGACCCATAATATATGTAATTAAAATATTTAATGAGATACGTAAGCGAGATGATGACACAGGACGAAAATCATGCTCACAGGAAGGATTTTATTTTACTGGCTTTCATGATGGCAAATAGTTTTGTGGTAATCGAATAATTTTAGTTGGTTTTTTTCAACCATTAACTCGGAACTCAGTTCCTGGAAAAAAGAAAAAAACACAAGCAAGTCCACAGCTGGATAGGAGTCGACTGCATGTCGCTCACTGGTCACATACTCCAGCACGTAATAAAACAGTCGATCCGTCAAACACGGAAAACAATGAAATATTAACTACCACCTGCGACATAACACAAGTTCGCCCTTATGACGAAAGTTAGCTTTAGTTAGTTGCATTCGAGATTTTAGTCAATACCTCTTCTCGAGAATCGATTGACATAAGATCAAGCAGCGCAGTGACCATCTCACTTTGTTCTCCTTTGATCCATCTATTGACGCCTTTATGAAAGTATCCAAGCAGCATTAGATTTAGGCCATTTCAACTTAGGTAATTATGAAACCACTGTAAGCCACCATACTGGGTATGTCGCGATGCCTAGTGCACCATCTCGGTAAGGAAGCTAAGCCTAACCATCTTTTTCATGCAATAGCTACACCATACTAGTCGCGCAGACTAGTGCTGACTTGGTATATGTAGTGGAAACAGAAAATTTTTGAAAAGAAAACAATAAGTTACGTATACGCCACCGAGCTTGATACTTACCTAAATCTAGAGCTAGACACTCAGTAGCAGATAAAACTCGCAGGGTATTCTGGTTCTACATGTGTGCCAATCACAAACCAACTTACCTGCTGCCTTCGTCTTAGTAGTAGAAACAGATTATTTTTGATCCGAAAAAATGGATGAAAAAATAAGTTACGTATACGCCGCCGAGCTCGATACTTACCTAAATCTAGAGCTAGACACTCAGTAGTAGATATAGCTCAGAGGGTTTTCTGGTTCTATGTGTGCCAAGCACAGACCAGCTTAACTGCTACGTCCGTCTTAGTAGTAGAAACAGATTACTTTTGATCCGAAAAATGTGTGGATAAATAAGTTACGTATACGCCACCGAGCTCGATACTTACCTAAATCTAGAGCTAGACACCCAGTAGTAGATAGAGCTCGGAGGATATTCTGGTTCTACATGTGTGCCAAACACAAACTAGCTTAACTGCTACGTCCGTCTTAGTAGTAGAAACAGATTATTTTTGATCCGAAAAATGTGTGGAAAAGTAAGTTACGTATACGCCACCGAGCTCGGTACTTACCTAAATCTAGAGCTAGACACTCAGTAGTAAGTAGAGCTCAGAGGATATTCTGGTTCTATGTGTGCCAAGCACAGACCAGCTTAACTGCTACGTCCGTCTTAGTAGTAGAAACAGATTATTTTTGATCCGAAAAATGTGTGGAAAAATAAGTTACGTATACGCCACCGAGCTCGATACTTGCCTTAATCTAGAGCTAGATACTCAGTAGTAGATATAGCTCAGAGGGTTTTCTGGTTCTTTGTGTGCCTAGCACAGACCAGCTTAACTGCTGTCTCCGTCTTCGTAGCAGAAACAGATTACTTTTGATCCGAAAAATGTGTGGAAAAATAAGTTACGTATACGCCACCGAGCTCGATACTTGCCTTAATCTAGAGCTAGATACTCAGTAGTAGATATAGCTCAGAGGGTTTTCTGGTTCTATGTGTGCCAAGCACAGACCAGCTTAACTGCTGTCTCCGTCTTCGTAGCAGAAACAGATTACTTTTGATCCGAAGAAATTGATGAAAAAATAAGTTACGTATACGCCACCGAGCTCGATACTTACCTAAATCTAGAGCTAGACACTCAGTAGTAGGTAGAGCTCAGAGGATATTCTGGTTCTATGTGTGCCAAGCACAGACCAGCTTAACTGCTACCTCCGTCTTAGTAGTAGAAACAGATTACTTTTGATCCGAAAAAATTTAGGAAAAAAAAAGTTACGTATACGCCCCCGAACTAGACCCATACCTAGTTGCTCTACCTGTTGAAGTAGTAGCGAACATTTAAGCTATAATTGTATGTTTCAACGGTGACAGAACTGCTACACTCTGACAATCAAGAATTTGGTAATTCAAGTACCAAAGTAAGTGCAGGATAACAGCCTCTAGCAAACGTTTAACCTGCCCTGAGTGTCATCCAGTTAAGTAGGACCACTGCTGCATGAAAAATATATTTTTACCCCAAAGCACATTGTACATTAGTTTAATCCAAATCCTTTTACTCTCACCGTAAACCTTCATAGTATTTTACCATATCCCCTTGGTCCTCAAAATTCAAAGCCAACGCTTTCTAAATTTGCACGAGGATTACTAACACCAGTAATACATGTTGGGTAGAGTCCAGCATTAGGGAAAACCATCACAACTGCATATAATTGCAAAGTTTTAATTTAACTAACCCGAGGATACGTGCCCCAATAGCATCGCAGTGAATTATTTAAATTAACATTAATTCCCAAAATTGAAACACAATTAAGGTCTGCATGGTCCCGTGTTTAGTGTAATCAATATCGCGACAAACATCGATATTAATTTAGCGTCTGCAACTGACATCCCGAATACCAATATCGACACACAATCCCCCGAACAATTAAATCAACCCCCCCCCCAGCCGAACACGCATTCCATTTAAACTTTGTTTTTCTATTCACTTTCAGGTCGCTCCAACACAACACTCAAAACGTGAAATGTGCAATTCTTGGCTGCTAACAATTGTTGTAATTGGATGCTTATGGAATTCCCAGCCACTCGAATCAGTGAAATCATGTCCAGCCGAATGCATTTGTCTGTCTCAGACGCAAGTAAGTGGTACTACACAACCATCCCTGGCTCCCGAATCCCACCGCCACCCATCCATTAGTGTGTTGTGTCCCCGTTCGTGTTGCGGGAATTCATTACACTCAGTGGCGCAAAAATTCCGCAATTGAGATTCCACTATCCCCCCAGACCGCCTCCCAAAGAAAAAAAAGGACTTCCTAACAATCCACCCTTGTGAATTTTGAATTTCCATCCCCCAAGCCAGAAACCCCTCGAAAACCCACCACACAATTTTATTTCACTGGATTCCATCTGTATTTTATGTTCTTCCTTTTTGTTTTGTTTCTTTTTGACCATTTGCAGGTCCTTTGTAACACTGGCGGACTTGAACAGATTCCATTACGACAATTGCCATCCACTGTGGAAAATCTCGCGTTAACCAAAAACAATTTCCCAATAATAAAACCGGATTCGTTTGCCGGGCTACGAGCGCTGAAGAAGCTCTCGCTGGATGGTAATAACATAACGAAAATCAAGCAATTCGCATTCCGAGGATTGCCGCGCCTGAAAGAGCTTTCTATCCAATATACCCCGTTACAGACGGTTGCACAATTCGCATTCGCCGGCCTACAGAACCTGTCGACCATCCTGCTGAGCCATAATCAAATCATCCGGATCGAGGGTAATGCATTCGCCGGCACCTCGAATGTAAAATTAATTCTGCTTTCGAACAATCCAATGCTGAGAATAGAAACGTCCGCCTTTTCGGGCCTCACCAATGTCGGCCATTTGATCCTGCCATCGGGTATACGCAGCATCGAGCCGGACGCATTTTACGGAATGGACACAGTGGGACTGCTGAAGCTCGCCTACATGGACCTGAGAGAATTGGCCCCGTACACGTTTCGTGGTCTCTCCAATGTGCTGCTACTCACGTTGCAAGAGTCCGACTTGGGAATCATCTGTGCGGGAGCTTTTAGTGGCCTCAACCAGGTGGACACTCTACAGATATTGAATAACAAAATCGATGGCTTCGAGGAGCTAAACATCACCTATACACAACAAATAAAGTTCCTCAAACTACAGGGTAACCATATTCTGGAGACACCCGATCCGAATTCAATTATTCTCGATGGTGTCGACAACCTATCCTTGGTGAACAATCACTTTCCGTGCGGGTGCCACATACACACGCTGTTGGACAGTCCTCTAGCTGAGGGTGCCTACAATCAGAGTGAGTTCCTGTCGAAAAATTTCTGCATATCGCCCCTAGAGGTGAATGGAAAATCCATGAGCGAATTGGATTTGGATGCGATTGGCAGGTGCCAGGAGCAGGTGACAAAGGGGAATCTCGGATCATCTTCGATGGCATTGAATGTAAATGAGATGCTGACGCTGATAGCCTTGACGATTTACTACTTTGCAATTCACACATGTGATTGCAGACGCTTGTGGAGGTGGTGGTTTTTATCGTTGCACTCCAAAGAGAATCTCACAATGAAGACAATACCAGCACCAGTTGGAGTTGTAGTTGAGGACGACAAGGATGACGACGATGACGTCGACCACGACGACGACAACAACGACGACGATGACGATGGTGTTACCTCTTCAAGCAGTCATCGTTGCAGTAGAAGTCGTAGTCGCCTTCGCCTTCGTCGTCGTCGACGTCGTTGTTTTCGACGTGTACGTCCTCCTCGCTGTCACAAACTTCAGATGAATATAAATAGTGGATGCATCGTTAAGTTGTAGCAATGACAATGCCACCGAATCGAACGTTAATCGAATGTGGATCGAGTGTGCTGTTGTTATTGTCGTTGTTGGTGTTGTACTATAGTTTAAGTTGTGAATAGTTTAAGTTTCCCCCAACCCCCCCTTTGTGTTGTCGTTCTTATGTTTGTGTGTGTAGTCACAGGAACTGGTTTTTTTTTTTTTTTTTTGATAATGGCGGGAAAGGAGGAAACGGAAATCGATTATTGATACCTTTGGTGAATTGGGAAACGAAATGTTATTTCGAGTAAAGAAATGAAAATACAATTTCTTCTTGAAAAGTTTTTTTTTTTATTTATTTTTCTTAAAAGTTTCTCCGTTATTCTGTGAGAAAAGAAGACGGAGTGAATAATTTAATTAATTGTTATAATGGGAAAAGTATTGACACTTTCATTGGTTTATCTAAATGTGATTTAAAAGGAGTCCCAGAGCGAGTGAGTACATGGATATAAGTAGTTTTAAGTTCTAGGAATAGCTGTAGCTTTATACAGCACTTGATTTGTACTTCAATTTTGTAGAAATGTTGGGGGTTTTCCAAAGTTTATAAACAGCAACTTGAAAATTTTCAAGTAAAGGGTTTTTTCAATAAGGACATAACAATTTTGTACTTAACGAAAATACAGAATAATTGAGACATCGACCGGAAATTTAGTCCAAATATAGTAGACGTATTAAATTTAAGTATGGAATCCGATACATTCTTTGGAGGCAAGTTTCCACCACATATCTGACAAATATCGACCGGAATGTTAGCAGTTCGATATAGTTCCTGATCTCCTCTAACGTGGACTTGGCTTATTGGCATAAAGCAACGACTGAATCTAACTTCATAAAAAAGAGTCCAATGTAATTACATTGCATGAGCGAGGTAGCCATACCACCGGACTGTTTCTCGACATTCCCCCTTCAATAGGACAATTGTTTGACTGACTCTGAGGAATGTGGCACCATCTTGTTGGAGCCACACATCTTTCATATCAAGTCCATCCAATTCTGGACAAAATAGACTTATAAAATGGCACAATAGGAAAATCGCTTGATCGTAACATTTCGATTATTTTCATCGATGAAACACGGCACCTTCGGCATGCAATGGATGCAATGGAGTCTCTTGAAGTACATATGGGCCCGTTAGTGGACAATAATGCATATTTTTCTTAAGAACAAAGCCATTGCGCCAGGAATGAGCTTCATAGCTGAGGATGATTTTTCGATGATATTCAGGATTTTTCTCAAACTTTTGCAGACCTCAGTTGGAGGAGTTTCGACGCTTCCAATGATCAAAAAGTTTCAGTTCTTGAGTTAATCTAATCTTGCTAGTTTGAAAGCCAAGATCTTTACGCAAAATTCGCCACAATATGGCCTAAGAGATCCCCAGTTCCTATGAACATCTTGATTCAACTCATTTTAAACTGAAGCAGTTTTGGGAGCAACATTTTTAGTACTTCATTTAATAGTGGATATGCTGACTCGAATTTAGCCACTCTAGCACTCACCATCCGCTTGGTGAAACGATTATTACGAGTAAGTGCTTTTGAAAGTGGCAACCACCGACTTAGATTTTGGTGGTACCTTTTGATCATTTTTAAACGATGCTGCTTCATAAACTTCAATGCAATAAAAATGTAAACCCTGTTTGACGTTTTGACACTAATAAATTATAAAAAAAGGTCTAAGTTTGCTATTGCATTAAAACACAAAATTGTTATGTCCTTACTGAATACCCCTGAAATGACACAACTACTAAATACTCACAATCTGACTAAGATACTACAAAGACCAAAACCATTTGAACTGACTACTTCAAAAAACTACATGCATTCGTACCACGATTCAAGAAAAGAGTTATTAATAATATTGTTAAAGGAAAAAAGAAAAAAAGGCGCCGCGGTTCAAGTAGTTAGTATGTCGGACTACAGACCAAGAGGTTCGAGGTTCAATCCCAAGACAATACCTATAAGTTATTTCACGGTTCTACCTCTCGCCAGCATCTGACAAACATCCGAGAGTATGACGATCATGAAAAACCTTTTAAAATAAGAAATTATCCTTCAAATTCTAGCTAGACCCTGAGTTCCATGCACCCGTTCCGGCGAAAGATGGTTTCTTAACTTTTTCTGATTCTGTATATGGCAGACACAAATAAGCTTAACTCCTGCCTCGTGCTTAGTAGAAAAAACAGGACATTTTTGAGCCGAAAAATGTATGAAAAAATAAGTTACGTATACGCCACCGAGGCAGATACATTTCTCCGAATTCTGTGTACTAGTGACACAATTCAAGTCAGGGATTCAGGTTCTGTCTATGCCAAGTCAATTATTAAACACCAAAGTACTGCTTATTAGATGAACTACTAGGTGCTACGATTTGAAGTTATGGTCCGTATAGAACCACAATCCCGAGATACATAGGTACATCCCAGCTACTGAGATAGATAAAAAGAATTAAAAATGGAATGGTGTTACGTTAATAAGGTTAATAAGTGAAGTTGAAATACATGGCATATACATAGTTACTTTAGAAAACGAGAGTAAATAAAACAAAGCTTCTGCATGACATCCCTCGTCGCTGAAATATTAATATATCCTTCTGGTCGCGACTCCATTAAATCAAACTACTACTACTACTTTTTTAATTAAAAAGCAAAAAACTTACATATAATAGAAATAAATAAATATATGCTGTCTTAGATGCAATTTCAATCCAGTGATATACTCCCGAGAATTCCTACCAACAAAACAAACAGACAGCGCACGCAGTACACCACCCGCACACAGACAAACAGAAGTAAAAGTTCATCCTTTCACAACATGTTTATTTAAAATTGCCAGTTGGAAAGGAAATGAAACCATTTTAATCCTGTTTACACATCTTTATGCTTTGCACTGGTATCTCCGTGCAAATACTGTGCGAACACTTTAAGTAAATGAACAACTCACACCCCTCCACTACGTAGACAGACATACATTCACAAACGCAAAAGGACGAATAGCAGTGAATTCGTTTCACAGCAAAAGATTGAAAGACAAACTATCGGACGAGAACTGCAAAAATACATACAACCTCCTACCGTTACCAGTCAGTCAGCCAGCAGTGTGTTCCTTTTGTATTTGAATTGATTTCATATCTACAGGATACCATCGCTTTTGTTGTTCTGCCATTATTTCCAGTTTTCATCCAATAATTGATTCGAGGATAGGTTCTTGCTTTTCGTCTTCCAGGACTTACTTTATGTCAAATTGGATCAATATCAAACTTCTTTAAGTTAAAATTGTTCTCCTTTTTGACTTGTTTCTGACTTGTGCGCTGCATTTCAGTAGTCCTTGATGTACAGTATCTACGTATTCGTTGAGATTGTTATCTAAAAGTTTACCAAACTAGACAACAGTAAAAGGATTATATCCTTCTCGGGAGTTCTACATTTGTAACAGATAAAATTTAATGATATTGAAAAGGTGCACCGAACGATAGATTCGGGTGTATGTTTGTAATTAGAGAAGCAATATTTGATTGCTAAGTTTGAGCAGAAAAACTTTTATAGTTCTCTGGGGAGTTGGAAATAAGTTTGTTAAAAAAAACAAACAATCTTTCGAAAGACAATGCCATTAGAATAATTATTTTAATTACAATTATGGCTGTTTGGAAAGAATAATCTTCAAGGGATTTTAGTTTCGGTCTTACGAAAGTCAGACCAGCTGCTAACAAAGCAGGGATGACTCTGAGTAATTAGAAACTTGTGGGTTGGTCTATGTAGTGCATCCAGAGTTGATATGTTTTCTAATCCCATGTAGACCAGTGGATTTAAGTATATTTCTTTGGATGCAAACCTGGGAAAAGTGCGCCTGATTGCAACTCAGATGCAACTGGTCCCGTGCGCTACTAGGAAACACGCATTTTATTAGAATTTCTTTCTATCGGAGGAACCCAAGACTACCCAAGACCCTATGCCTAGGTTCTCACAACGATTCGTGTTGTGCGTGATATATTCTTTAGAGGAAGGGAAGGGTGCCTTCTCTTCAATGCAGTGTCCGACGATTTCTTATTTGAGAAGTTTTTTCATGACAGTTATACTCTCATATGTTTGCCAGACGTTCGCGAGAGATGAGATGAGAGGGCAGTGACAAAACTTTGTATGTGTTTTGACTGGGATTGGAGCCTCGAACTCCTTGCTCCGTAGCCCAACGTAATAACCACTTGAGCCACGGCGCTCACTTCAGCATTCAACACTCACCAAATCTGCAACGAAGATCCGGAGTTTTGTCGCCCGCTAGCGTTACAATAAAATGTGTCTCGTAAGCCTAGGACACTACCAAAATGCTAAGGAAGGGGGTACATACATATATTGAAAGAGCATCAATAACTTGTCTAAGCATACATTTAGTCTGTATCCTGAAAAGCCGTGGCACACGACATCGTATTCGTAAGAGACCCAACTGTCAATAGTGGCCTTGGTTATGAAGAAACGGAAGACCAGGTGGAGGTTCAGGTCCTGAGAATTCATTCTCTCGCACTATTTCGAAACGGCTTGGAGGGTTGAGCAAAGCCTTAAGCAGATTCTGACTGTCACAACAGATGCAAATACTCTGCATATTCTTGACAATATAGTGTGTAGCTACTAAAGTAGCATAGAAGCAAAATATTCGTTATTGGACAGCAACAAGCTCACAAGTTCTTCAGAAGATTGTATGCAGAAAAATCGGAGGTGTGGTGTATGTAGATTGTATGCCGGATATGTGATGTGACTGTCAAGGAAAATCATCGCCGTGTTACATCCAATGATGAATTATAACTAGAGAGCAGTGATATGTGGTTCCAACGAGATGGTTCCCCATGCCACAAAGCTGGGCAAACAATAGATCTATAGAAGGGAAGCTCGGTAATGGTGTCAAGTTGAGAAATGGTCAATCTCGTTCATGCGATCTAACGCCTTTGGTCTTCTTCTTATGAGGTTACTTCAAGTCGTTGGTTTAAGCCAACAATTGCCAAAGTTCCAGCCGATAGGTGTGGAAATGTGGTGGAAAAGTGACTCTAAGAATCAGTCACTGCAAAAGTGCTCGCGGTGGTTATATGAACAAGATTCGATTTTATACTTAAATATAACATGTCTTCTAAATCTCGATTACATTTCAGCTCAATATTTTTTTTTACTCTTTGTTTTATTTAAGTACAAAATTGTTATGTCCTTATTGGAAAATTATTTACTTAACTTAGTCATTGTGAACTTTTTATGATGTCCGGTTGGGAGGTTAGTCCCAGTTCCTGGATATAAAACTGATCGTGATTCTGTCATAAGGCTGATCTCGGTGACAAGACTGAGCTCTGTGACCTTTGTCAGACCTGGCTTAGAGCACACTATAATTTCAGATAGTGAACCTTCCTTGTGTCTTCTCACAATCAAGTCCAGAATCCCCATTGAAGCTTGTTGTCTTTTAGGAGTACGATTGGGTATATTCTCTAGGATCCAGATAGAGTGAATGACTGCTCCCGGAATTCTTGCTGTGCCTCAACTCCTTATGTAGGTCTGAGATTATCCTGTTTTAAACTCAAGAGTGATGCTAAGACAAACAAGTGGCAACAAAATTGATACGTTTTGGTACCCATACCCATCCATGGTCCTTACCTTAAGAAAATGTCACACAAGCTCTCTGAATTCATTCAAGATGATTGAGAAAATGCATTATTCCCGAGTGATTACTCCTACTTTCTTGAAAATACCCGGAAAGGTCACCTCTCAAGTATAACGCCATCCCACAATAACCATAAGTATCTCTCCTCCTGACAGATCATACCCAAGACGAAACTCATAACACCTCCGAAGGACTTTCCTCGATCTTCGTTCTCAGCTCGTTCTACAACAAATGCTTACAAAGTAAGTAACATTAACAAGCTCATACCACAAATCTACACGATTATCCCCATCACTAAGAAACGATTTACATGCTAACCAGCTTCTGAACAAATTACACCACTTCCACCGCTGTACCATCTCCTGCCTCATCCTTAGCATTCAAATCAATTAATTTCCTTTCATATACTCAACTCAACTCGTACAGAGCCGAAAGTTTTCGAAATTAATTTCGAGTTGTCAACTGTGTCGGCATCCAATGTGTATCATGACAAGTTGATATCAAATAAACAATGAAGCAACCTGATGTAGCATTATTCCACGGCATTCGGCATTATAATTAACCCCTGGGAGTTGCCATCTCTCCAAACAGTGATTACGGTTTGAATAGAACAATTATGAGCGTGAATTACCTGTTATTAACCACACGAGAAGCCTGCATACACACCTACACTGAATTTTAGGATATAATTTAGTTTTGAATTTCTGACATAACGATGACTTAGGGTATCACAGGTGATGATGTGTGGCGAACTTGTGAGGAACTTTCGAATAGTTTACCTGGCTTTCGGGCATAGTTTCGGGAATTAATTAAATAGACACATCTTCTCCTCACAGGTTGATGGATAAATGTAATGTGTTTCGTATTTTGGTTTTTCAAAACCAATGTTCAAAAACTGAGAGAGTTTCTTGGAATTTTATTTGACAATATGTCATCGGGTTGATTCTATTAATGGAGAGAACTAAAATTAAAAAAAACGTGGGCTTGAGTTGGGTTTCGGATGCTCAAAATGCCCTGAAAATAGAGTTGTGCGTCACTAAGCCGCAATACAGTGCGAATTTTAGTGAAATCAACTAACAAAGGCTGTGACAAGTGCTACACATGACTGACCGAAGGCGTATACATAAATGTGTCAATCATTAAGGTTCAAAGGACATACGCTTCTTCTTTTATTCCGTAAAAAAAGTGTATAGACCGTGAATGCTTTTAGAAGGATTTGTTTAACTGGAATCAGCCCTTTCAGTAGTCTCATATCGGGACGAAAGCAATAATCCTGTCAATTGATTTCATACTCGAGGTCATGTATGCTATGTATGCTATGAGTTCTAGAGGCACGTTGGAGTATTTTAGGCTTAAGTTCGTTGGAAGATACAAATATTAAAAGTACTCTATGTTTAGTTTGTCTAATCTGGTTGTGATTCTGTGAATCAAATCCACATCTACATGCTTTTGAACACACATGTGGTACTTTGGCAATTGCTGGTCAACTCCAAGGTTTAATGGAGAAACATTAAACCAGTATGCAGATTCCAAACCAATGGTGTTATCCCTTTTTTTTGTGAAATGTAGCAGTTAAAGGACTGCTATTGAAGATGGAAGGGACTGGTTGCCTATAAAGATGACATTGCTATCGCTCCTCGGATACTCTCAAGAGAATCCTTCAATGTCCTCTCCATTGGCTGACTAGATGGAACGCAATTTGCGAACTACGGGTGAATCCCCTCAAATCAGAATTTGTCCCCTTTACGAGGAAATAAAAGGTTCCTCTTGTCGGATTTCCTAGAATTATTGGAAGCAAAATACTTAGGCTTCACTTTAGACATAAAATCAAATTCGAATGCCAATCAACTTGAACGTATAAAGGAAGCAAGTGCGGCTTTTTTTACTCCTGTAAGGTGCGTAAGAGAGGTGTCTGTAGTCAGGCCTGCAATACTGCATAGCTAGATCGTCTGATGGTCTAAATAGTGCTACTCACCTAAATCTCCTTTCTAATGTATAAACATCTGCATGTACTCGTATGTGCAGCAGCGGTGCACTAAGAACTTCTCCTTCTGCGGCGCTGGACTTCTTGGTCCACCTGCTCCGATTATGCATATTTGGCCAGCAATTACCTGTTAACGTGGCTACCTGACTCAAAGCCTCCTTTCAATAGTCAAGCTATCACGAAGATCACTCCTTGATCTTTGATTTCCTCTACCTATCTCCGACCCTGTTATTTGGAAGAAACTTCCGTGACCATAGTGAATGGCTCTTAGCTCCCATTTCTGAGGACTGTTCAGTCCACTTGTAAATGAACGGCTCCACATCTGATAAAGTAGTGGGATGCGGTGGTATCTTAGATGACTGCTGGGCCCAATCGGTGTCGCTGGACACATCCAAAACTCCTCAACGTAAATGGGACCAAAAATCCTCCGAAGAATTTTGCGTTTAAAACAATAAAGGATCCGTCTTCATAGAACAGCACTAGAATGATGATAGTATTACCAAAGATGTTCACTATCTCATACTTTGAAAATTGTTGGTACATCCTACCGAGGAGCTCGTAGAAAAACTCCTTGGTAGCATTATTCGGTTGCACTGGGTCTGTTTAAGTCCGAACATTCCACTTCCAGATTAGTACATCGTTATCCTTTTTCGGTTTTGCAGTATTTTCAAAAGTGAATCTGTCCTTTTTCGAGGAGAACCTCCAATCTGGAGTACTAGTTACTTTGTATACTCCTAGGACAAAATGCCGTGTTTTCCGGATCAGTGACCCACTCAGGGCTATGGCTGTTGGGCCAAGGTTTCATCCATCATCAATTCTTTCCTTTCAATACCCTGCCTCAGTGTTGGGGATCAGAATAGATCTGGAAATTCTATAGTTCAACCTGACTGGAACTGTAGATGCTATCGGAACTGTACCGCTGCGGCATAAAGCTAAAAGAAGTGCTTTAGCGATACGACACTCTTCCCCTTCCAAAGGGTTGGTTACCAGATTTCCATTCGAGATACTAGGCAGCTAATAGCTACCTATGTGCGTGGATGTGGATATCAGGACTTGATAGTGAGAGACTAGCGTGAGAAGCTTTGTGTTCTCACTAAGAAGTTGTGATAGCTACCGTATCTCCATCAATGCTTCAAATTTACAACTCGACAAGTACTCAAGGAAATGAACGAACTAATTTTCTAATGTAATCAGTATGAGCCTCGGTGCCTGTCTCTAACTACTATGACCATGACCTACCAGTCTAGCATATGGGGAGAGGAGATACTTTTACTCGTCATATTTCAAACAGCTTGCATTTTAGGGTGTCACTTGTCTGCTATCAATTTTGATTCTATTTACGTTTAAGGTCAGGACTTCAAGTGACGTCCAGTGTATTGAGTCGATTTCCTAACAAATTGAATGGCAGGGGAACCGTAGTATCATGGTTATCGTGGATGGTCTTGTCAACAACGCCATTGACAATGTTCTCCTACTTACCCTATTTCGTGGACCACATTCAGAAGGGCAACGGATTCAAAATAATTACTTTTTCCTTCCCTCCATGCAAATGTAACACTCAAGTGTACTCTAGAAGCTGTCAGGCAATCTTCAAAACTTTCTGAATGGTGGTAAGCAAGCCCACCATATACTATCTAATCAAAAGAGTCCGCCCTCTGTCAAAGGGTTAGATAAAGTATATCTTCAAGATGTCATACCAAATTGCTCTGTACTGCCCAATTAGGGGAAATGTTTGAACTTCTTGTTTAAATAACTTCGAAACTATTTACTTTCCCATATGGTCCTGCAGAGTGATAGAACTAAGAGTTGAGTTGGACTAAAGTTTAAGGGGGAAACAAAGTTTTCCAAGACAAGTGTACATTCCAAGGAATGCAAATCAAATGGATTTGGTTTTGCGAGTATTGTATCACAAGAACAATTGATCCTGATAAACGGCATGCATCCCATGTTGGTTGACATGAATTTCATACATGACTGAGCTTTAACAGGAGTAGGTGCCGAACACGTCTCCAATTAGACCGAATCCACTCTAAGAGACAGGATCACACCATGAATACCCACTTTTAACCTAATTCGCCACTGTTTAGAGCTAATTGGTGGCACTGCGCTTCAGACCTCTTCTAATTACGTCCGCTGAATGGCACAGTCCTGATAAGTCGACGTGCATCCAACCCACCTAGTGTTTAATGGATCAAATTAGTATTATTGTCCTGCACAGTTTGAATCCATGCAGTGATGCAAATTAGTCGGGCCACCAGAACACCTGCCTTTATTTCGAATTCATCACGGTCTGCCATGATTTCATCAACATGCCTGTCAATGATTTCCCTCGTCGCTGTTATATGCATTCAAATAGCTTTATTTGTAAAACAAACCATGAAAACTCTGGCTAAAACTGATTTTGTTTGATACAAAAGTGAAATCTGTTTTGCTTAATTGCTTCCCCGGCGAAAATGATTGCATTCGTCTATGCGGGGGCGGGCTGCAACTATTGAAATAAACTTTTGCGGAAGTGTTGGTAAGAAAGCAAAACGTTTTCAGTTTTATTCCTTTTTTTTTGCTGTTTTTTTCTTTTTTTGTTTATGTATCTCCAAACGAATTCAAAACACCCACAACTCCTTGCCCTGATAAAGCTTAGTTGCTTTTGAACAAACCACCGGGGGTGTTAAAGGAAAAAGGATATAAAAACGCAGCAATCAACACTATTTGGGTCAGTTTGTGTGATTGCAGTTGCCACCCGTATTTCAGGATTAAAAAGCAGAGTTGAAATTGCGGTCAGCTGAGCTGTGGTTAAAATAATAGTTTGTTTTTTTTTTTTTTGTTTTACTGGATAACAAATATAAATTTGCTTTTGTGACTGAAATACAATTGTGGATGACTATTACATATTGGAGGTCCGACGAAAGAAATATTGTTGCAATTAACATTTTTTCGAGATGGAAATGGATTTGATTGAAAGTCGATGGGTTGCCTACCCTTCATTCATTTTTTAAGTGTATTCTGTGACCGAAATTATTCCAAGAAAGGTCACATCTGCAGCATTGCACTGATTATTCAAGAGATCCTTGCGACCACGGAAACCCTTTATAGGCAAAGTTCAAGAAATGCTCAGGCTGCAAAGAAAAAAATTGTCCCAAATACCTGGCAATCATGTGAACTTCAAATTTTTATCTGATGATTGCCGTAGCAGCCATTTGCAAAAGGACAAAATCTTACAACCATGTAAACTGACAGCTAAGCGCTAAAAATGTTGTCACTATCTGCTCTCATTTGAAGACCTGACAATACTTGTAGATCTGACAATCGTGTGAACATAGCATAAGGGTGAATCCTTGTACATTTACTCTACAAAGTAAGGTGCTATCGAGGTCCACTTAAGCACTAAAATTCCTCCATCATTTTGCAAAAGGTTCATAGCGAAACAAACTTGGCTAAAGCGATGTGTGTAACTCTACAGCACTGGCAAGGACTTATGGCTACGTCTCCAACTCTTCGTATTTTGGCGTGGACTTTATTTACATCCATATTTAATGAGGAATGCAGCAACGAAATGGCTTAAAAATTTTAGCTGGGTTTTGCAATTAGTTTCATTTCGATCTCACAAGCATTGGTGACATAAAACTTAAGTGAATTCCATCCGACGAGCACTCCATTTTTTTCGGTTCAAATACCAAGTCGTCTAAGAAATGTCTATGTCTTGATTGTCCTTGGACTCACAGGCTATTTAGCATTTGCACAGAAAATAAGACCTCATCTTCCTACCTCCCATTAACCCTTCATTTTCGGTTGTATCTCTCGTTTTTTTAGCTATTGATAACCACCACCATTTCCATTCTCTTAACCTTTTCCATAAGTCTAAACGACAGTCTCCTGCTTCCAAAGCTGTAACCTAATATGACCTTCATAAAGCAAATTTCAGTAAAATTTTAAGTTTGACATCTCATCATTGTTAATTTTGTGTAGAGAAATCCAATTTTCCCTTGATTCACATACCATTGCCAATTTTTTTTTTGTCACCTTGACGTCAAGTCTTTCTTACTGGGCCAATCCTAACTTATACAATCCTCTTCAATCTTCTCTAAATGTTTGGTCTCAGCCTACATACCCATATTGCTAAAATGGATATTTTAAGCTTGAAGTCCGACTCGTCGGTTCCTTCTTCAGCCACCTTCGGTATCCCACAAGGCAGTCATTTAGATTCCTTTCTTTGCCCTTTAGCTATAAACACTCTTGAGTGAGTTAAGAAGCACTGCCACATCTCCCTTTACGCTTGTGTTACCAAATTTTGCAAAACCACTTCTTTACCCCGAGACTTTAGTCTTCTTCTGGTGTCGCAAAACTTGCTTAGAAGTCAACATCCCCAAATGACAATCAATAACTTTTTCACGTAAGTGCAACCCCTCCGCTTGTTCTTCTTTCAGACCAGCCTATATCTCTTCGGAATCTTGGCACATTGATGAGATAAATCTTAGAGCTAATACATCATTTGGTTTAACGAAAAGGTGTCCAAATCACTCTACATGGCCTTCGTTCGTCCACTCCTTGAGTACGCTAGTCAAGTTCAGTCCCTGATCCGTGTGATCAAAATTGAGGAAACGTACCACCGTTTTCTTCGTTTTGTCTTTCGAGCTCTATACTGAAACAACTTTCTCATCTTGCCCTCCAAAAAGATCGGCTCAACCGCATAAACTTAAAAAGCCTTAAGGATCACAAAGACCTAGTTTACCCTTGAAGATTCGACTACTCTTAGGGTCCGTTGATTGCGCGTTAAATGTATTATAAGGATGTAAGGAGAATTTACGATGTAAAGGATATGACAGAGTATTTACTAACATTTAACGATAAATAGTTTTTCGAACACCGAAGGAGTTCAAAAGTCTGAGTGTCTGTTAAAATTTAACAATATCGCATCGTTAACAAAAAGGATAAATAGTAGAGGACCGATGTGACTTTCTTGCGGGGAATCCTTCTATTCCTTCCTTCTATTCCTTCTATTTATGAAATTTCAAAATTGGTATCTATTTCAAAATATATGAAGTTAGGAAGGAGGTTGGTTTACACAGTCAAATGCTTTACTAAAATCTGTACAGATGGCATCAATCAACTTGATTACATTTACTTATTTCCGAAACAATGAAGTTTGTAAAAAGTTAGTTACAGTCGAACTCTGTTTCACAAAACCATACTGACTGTTATAAATCAAGGATTTGGAAAAAAGCTAAATTTTGTACAAACAAAGAACTGCCTACAACCCGAGAGCTGCTGGTTAGGAGTAAAGCAACATGTTACGTGCAACCTATGATTTTTATTTACAGACGTTGGTGTCACTGCGAAAGTTGTTCAGTTCAGTAGGGAGTGTTCGTAGAGATGACCCAATTATGAGACATCTTGTTCAATGCTTCTGATTGACTGGAAAATTAATTGGAGTCAATTATGGAATTAAGAGTATCGATTTCGTTCCATGTTGTGTCAACAATTTAAAATAATATTTATAAGTAAAACAATAGCTTCTTTAAGAAAATTTAATTTCAATTTGTATATTTTCTTCGGTGGACAGGCTGTGTTCACGGTGAAGCGATTTCACACCGCGCGATGTGATGGATTTCCGAGCGATTTGAGCGATATCTTCACCAGTGAAATGGGAACCAATTGTGTTAAGGCAGACCGATCTCGATTTATTCATGTTTTGACAATTTTGACACAAGTTTTAAGTATCCATTTCTAGATTCGCCATTGTAGCTACATGCAGGCTGGTACTAAAATAAATGCTGAAGCTAAAATTAAATTGAAACTATTGTCTACATTTTGAGTTCGCGAAGAAACTGTGAGTCCAGTATTTTAAACCTTCAACAACTTTCTTCTACTGAAAAAAGAATCGTCCATTCCGGTGTAAATTTGTGAAATCTGAAGGTAAAAAGAGTATCTGGACAAAAGCCATAAAAAGTGTTATAACCAACGAACATAGCCGCTCCTTTTTTCCTGACGTTTTATGTCTGATTACTTGAAAACAGAATATTTTGTTGACAGCTAATGTCATAACACCGAAATCAAATGTACCAACATGGGGGTACGAAAATTCAACTGTCGAAAGCCTTACAAAAAATGTGGCATATTTTGAAAACATGACACACATGCACAAATCACTGTCTAAATACACAAATTGGGAAATTTTTGCAACGCTATTGCAATTGGTTTTTGAGGAGTCAAAGGACTGACCATTGTAAATACGCGTGGTTATGTAGGCATCATATTTGAAGCTGCTTCTCTTATTGGAGAAATGGTGGAAGACTGTGTGCAACTTGAGTATATTTTCAAAAAGCGAGTTATTTCACGAAATTTCGATTTCACATGGTGAACTGTTCAAATATCAAAAGTGTAAACTGAAGCCCTAGAGAGCTCTAAAAATGACTAATCAAGTCCTTGTGCTTTGTTAGCCTAAAAGCAAATATAAAGTGTTGCCAACATACAAAATACAATAGTATGGATCACACAAAAATCTCCTGACAGTTATGTAAAGTACATGCTACGGAAACTTGACATTGTCAATCACTCCAACCACCCAGAAACCTAGTTGTACCACCTCTAGTCCGACGACTCCTTTATGTTCTTTTTGCCTTTTCCCTTTCCGGTTCACACCAAAAGAAGTTAATGCAAAAATAATTGAACTTTTTCCAGTTGTTGTTGGTTTTGTTGTTGTTACACAATCACACAAGGCCAACATTCGGTCCTAATTTTAGCAGACTTCTTGAGTGATTTTCCCTCCCCGCAGCACTTTACAGTTCACTTTTAGGTGTTTCCCGTAGACAAAGCATGGGCTAGGATGCAAACACAAAAAAAAAAAAAAACCAGAAATGGATAAATAAATAAATGGAACACCAGAAAACACACACACACACACAGAGAGAGAGAGAGAGGTTGTTTGAGGAAGCTTTGTCCTCTTGACAAAGCATGGCGTTAACTCGACACCGCTCACCAGAAAGTGATTGTTAGGTGATGGACAGGTTTTAGCAAACGATTTCGTCGTCGCACCGCAGGCTTCGAATTTAAATTTTAACTTCTTTAATGTATGTGTGTGTGGCCATAACACAGAATTGTGTATGTGTGCCTTGTGTGCACTCACCCTCGGACGTTTTATGAGGACAACCTCTCAAAATGTTGGTAGATCCTCATGAAAATAGTATTCCACCGAAGCTGACCACAGAGTACACCACCAACCGACACAGTGGTACCTTTTCCTGGTTCCATTGTTACAGTGGCGATAGTCCCATGTTACGGAAGGTGATGTCCTTTTTTGTTTGATTGTATGTGCTTGTGTGTCCTTGTTGGTCAGAACAAGTGTTGATGCATTTTTGTCAGTCATGGACAAAAAGAATACAAAAAACTTGTTATCTACAATGATTATGGTTGAAAGGTCAGACGACAAATAGCCTACAAGGAGATGAAGTTTTTGTGTTTAACTTTTTAGAATGCACGGATACAGAGGATATGGGTGTTGTTCCTGTGGTGTGGCATGACTCAACTTTTTGACTTGTTTTGTGAGAAAAATTGCTTTAAATTATGTACGAAGGTTAGCTGTTGGGACACAAATGAAATTACAAGGATTGTAGGTAGTGATTTTGCAGGAAACAGGGTGACACTAGTAAAAATTGTAACCATGGAGACCACTCTTCTAATTTAACAGGAATACCTTTTTTAGGTATTTTAGGATGTTATTGGCATTAAAAGCAGTAGGGTTCTGCAATCTTATAAAAGGTAGCATTACGAAGTCATCTTCGAAGTTAGTTACTATGACTTACTTACTTACATAGGTGGCGCTACAGTCCGGGGTGGACCTGGGCCTCAACCAACAAGCCTCTCCACCACCAACTGCCTCCAGTTACGCACTCCAAGTTGGTTGAGGTTCTCTTCCACTTGTGAACGCCACCTAAGGCGAGGTCTTTCTCTACTGCGTTGTCCTTCCGGGATGGATTCGTTGATGTCCATACACTCTACATGTCTTAGCCATCTTAGACGGCTAATGCGTACTTTTCTGACTAGGTCGATGTCGCTGTACAGCTGGTAGAGTTCGCTGTTAAATCTCCTTCTCCATAGCCCGTCAACGCCAACTTGACCGAAAATCATCCGAAGGATTTTGCGTTCGAAACGACCAAGGATATCTTCATCCATCTTGGTTAACGTCCATGTTTCTGCGCCATAGAGCAGGGCTGGGATGATGAGGGTCTTATATAGGGTTGCTTTGGTGCTTCTTTACAAGGCCTTACTACTCAATTGCCTTCTTAGGCCAAAGAAACAGCGATTGGCAAGAGTGATTCTTCGTTTGATCTCTGAGCTGGTATTGTTGTCAGTTACTATGACAATGTGGGAAACTTATAGGAGTTCCAGAAACGATGTTTTAGTTTTATAGCAAGATGCTTCTCATGAGAAGAACTGAAAGAAGATCAAAGATATATCAATACGGCTTACAGGACCAAGACAATCGGTGACCTAGTTAGAGTACGTTTGGACACTCAATTTTAATCATGCTCCGGAATTACCAAAAAGAGTCCATGGAGGATGGAAATTCAGACATAATATAGAAAAAAGATGTCATCCTTCCAAGTGCTCAAAGGAGTTATGTACACAGATATACATAGAGCCAGCCTTAGAGAATACTTTCCCTACAAAAGTTCGTAGAAATACGAGTTGCTGCAAAGAATGTCGGTTTTCTTTTTAATGGATTACAATGGATTGGAACGTCAAGGCAGGTCATCAACTGCGAGCGCTGTGGAGCGAGGGGTTCCAGGTTCAATTTCTATATAACAGATTAAATATCTTTCACGGCACCTCTCTCGGTGAGCGTCTGACAAATATCCGAGAGTATGACTGTCATGGAAAAGATTGTCAATGGTTGTGAAAAACAAACCCCGAGATCTTCTTAATGAGTCTGGGGGAAGGTGAGACTATAAAGCTAGCATAGCAGTTCTAACAAATTTCAAGAAATTTATGTCGATCAACTTGTCCCATTTAACGCTATCTCATCTCTGGCAGAGTCTTGAAATGATAACTGTCAATCGTAGCACTCATATCATTGTTAATAGAAATAGCATAAGCAGCAATAAGCCCTCTTCGTCGAACGAAGCTAATAGCTTCTATTTGTTTTAAAGGATTGGATGATATTTCCTCTAATTCCTCTGGATATCCCCAATCGTCATCATCCATAAGGTAGCTTGGGACTGATGACCACACTAGATACAGTAAATACTCTGCTCACATGACAGAAAGATATACATGCAGCAAAATCTTTGGCAAAAAATGGGAGCCCAAGCCCGCCATCATCCACTGAATGTGCACAGCCATCGGCAGACCCATTCTATCCTATAGGCGGCTGGTTTGGTGGCCCGCAGCAGATAAGTCCACGTATCTCAGAGCACTAGCCAACATACAAAGATCCCCATGTAAAGGGGACCGACTGCAACTCTGGAAACCATACGTGTCAACACCTATCGAAGTTATAGTGTCTCTGATACAAGGGGTCCGATTTATTCCCACCAGCTCTGTCCAAATCCAATATAGAGCAAGCCTTAGCGAGATTTTTATGACTCTAGATAATTCTGGACAAAATAAGGGCTATTAGACGAAACTAAACAGATCTTGGCACTTAACAGACCCAACTTAGCACTCTTCACGGAGATTATCAGCCACAGTCGAATGCGATTAGAAACTGATGACCTGTGCCGAGGCTGTGGCGATATGGATGCCAGAGAAAACACATCTCACTTCCTATGCCAATGCCCGAGTCTATCCAGAGGAAAAGTGGTCCTCTGTAAACATCAGTTCGAAGACCTGGGCTACGTGTCAGGAAAGCCACCGTCAACCATCCTTAAATGTATAACAACCTGGTGGTCCAGGGAGGCCGTGTAGCTATCCCAAAGCTACAAACCAACTTTTGTCTTTGTTTCCATTTCAACCCATGACAGGGGATCCACTAGTGCTCCGACTGTGAGCCATCCTGTTCTACCTACCTACTTACCTAAGTCCTCTGCTCTTACAAAAAATCAAGCATTGGACACTAGGCAAACCTAACCATTCTATCGAAGAGAAATATTTTTGAAATCCATGCCAGATACAAAGACCACTAAAAAACATCATTTTCCTATTTTACCAAATTTTTTCCATAGAATAGAATTGGAATTCAATCCCCATATAGGCAACTCTTTGGAAAAGTTTTTGAAATTTCCATGTCCTCTCTTCATTTGAAAAATAAATTTATCCAGGAACACCTACTATATCCATTTACTCGAACACTCAAGCTCAACATCCAAAACTCCAATCTAGTATATTTCCGTATGATTTCCAAAAGTCATCTTACACATAACATATCAAAAAAAATTAATTTAGTCATAAGCCTGCCAAATTAACTAATAATACTTTACAATGTAAGTAAATTTAGATGTAAATTCAAAATTAATTTGCTATCGAAAAAAATTTGACACAAACAATGTAATTATAGGAATGGAATGGAAAACTTAACGAATATGTTAACTTATCATAGTCAATTAAAAGCCGTGCTTATGGCAAGCACAACGCATCAATGCAACAACAAGTAAACGAAAGTCTTTATCCTCTAAATTAATTTTCCAATAAACTATGCATGTAAATGGTAAAAAATAAAATATATCGAACATGAGCAAGCCAACTATAGCCTAAGTATACGAAGTAAAAATTTTCATCATTCAATCATTCATAGCTCTACTACTCGTAACTAAAACAAAACCGCATTACAAATAAAAATAAAATATATTAACACCCAAAAAATTATAAAGACTTTACTACAAAAAATAAAAAAAAAAAACGAAAATCATTGTAAAAAAAAAACCAGAAGTATTGTAGGTAATTATGACCAGTGCCTATTAATAATTATAACATTAGCTGTATTGTAAATATATCGTACATTGTAATTTTCTATATAAAAAGCCTTAGCCAAAACGAAATGATAAACAAAACAAAAAAAAAAAATAAATAAACAACTAATATGTATTTTTAAAGTAATTCCGCTGTCGAAAGTAGCAAGGCTAAGCAACAAGAAAACTATGATTAAATGCTTTTTATTGTAATATCGAAATTAAAATTAAACTAAGTTTAAGCTAAGAGTAATTATATATATAAATGTACATATCAGTATGGATTACTATCGACTAATATAAAAAATTGTTAAGTAATAATACTAATATTAAATGTATGTGGTATTGATCCTAAGATCATGTTAAATTTTAGTACTAATTGGAAAAATATTTAATATGTAACTTTAGTAATAATTAAATAATTGTTCCAGGTAGATAAATTTAAACTAAAAAAAAAAAACAAAATGATAAGAATAATTGCTGCGAACGAAAATAAAATAAATAAAAAAATAAAAATAAAAAACAAGTAACTTTTGAAAGACTTTTAAATTGGCTTCTTGAATGGAAGGCTATGTTGCGGTAAGTATATCAACTTTTCTCTCTAATGAGGTCTGGTCAAATGGGAAAGATTTACAGCAGCCGATGGAAACGAATTTCTTATAACAAATACACACAATCCATTAATTTTTGGATCAGATCAGGTTTATGGATATTTTCAGCAGCCTATGGGTGCCTTGGACGCCGTGGCTGGAGCAAGGGGTTCGAGATGGAATCCCAGTCGGGGAACACCTAAAAAGATTTTCACGGCCCCACCTCTCGCGAGCGTCTGACAAACACCCGGAAAGTACAGTTGTCCTGAGAAAGCTTCTTAAATAACAAACTGCCCTTCGGATATGGCATTAAACAGTAGGCCTCTTCCATTCGTGTAAAGAATATAACACGCACAAGACGAATGGTTGTGAGAAGCTAGACCTTGGGTCCCATCGACCTGTAGCGCCAAGTATTTATTTTTTATTTATTTTATGGCTGCCTTGCCATAGAAGGTTAATGCTCCCTTAGACCAACAGTATTGGTTCCATTTAAGCCAGTCATTTAACCGAGGAAAAGGAGAAAAGAACGAGTGCTGTAATGAGTGTCATCCCCATAGTGAAATGAATCGCAGGAGGCCCCTTACCTCAATGTTACTCACGTCCTCCAGAACAGTGAGTAAATCCGGATAGTTCTCATTTTTCTGCCAGATAGGTCACATATTAGGTTTGGGATTCAATTTCTTGCTCGTCCCTGGAACTTCAGCGAGAGTCGTTGTTCAGCAGACCGAAATACTTCACATGAATAGCAATGGTATAGTCTCCAGTAGTCAGCCAGAGAGGGCCCGTGTATCGTGACGACTAAATTTCACCAGAGTTACATAATCTTCTTGTTTAAGGCTAGTCACAACATCCTGACCATTGCAGTTGTGTCTGTGTGGGCCACCTTGTCTTTATGGAACATGTTGGAATTCCAGAGAGGAGAAGACCCTACGATACATGCTGCAGCTCATTCGCCCTTTCGCTTTTTACGATATCCATATGGTCTGGTACCCAGCAGAGGATAACCTCATGGGCTCTAGATGTATTGTTCCAGAGAGTCCACAACCTTTGACCTAAGTATCACAAGGCCTAAAGCCTTAAGAATAGCCTTTTGCTAACAACACTGCTAACAATACTGCTCTCACATATAATTTCAACAGCCTAAGTAACAGAAACATTTTTAGAATTGAGTAATAGACCCCTAGAGGGATATCCATCTTAGAGTCTTCCTTTCACTTAGAGCCGTCACCTCTTTTTATATTTTCGGTTCTATGTTGCTTTCAGTGGGTTCTGTCCGGAATTCGTATGACAAAATCAAATATAAACATCGGGTTCATGTGATCAATTACCGTCGATCTTCTGTTTGCCTTCCACCCATCACTCCCATGGAAACTGCCCTCTCTATTTTAGCTGATATTGATTCCCAATCATAAGTAAAAATTGGTCTTTCTTTCACCATGCACAGGCAATATACCACGCGTGGTTTGAAGCCCCAGACAGTACTGAATGCGTTTTTACAAAAGTGAGGAGCTACGCATGCTTTGATGAACCAAAATTACGCCCAGATATCCCGCAGACCTAAAAGTCTAAATTAAAGTTCACTAATCTTGCGAGCCCTAGAGGTATAGGTCGATCTTTTCCTAGTAAAGAACGCTTCCTCAGTTTTCGACGAATTGGCTTCCATTTCTTTGCTCCCAGCCCAGACATCCACTAGTTGTATTGCAAGATTGAGCTAAGGACTGGAAGGAACTTCCCTAACGCCAAGATGACCACATCATCAGCTTAGACATCAGTCTTATCAAGAGAAGTCATATTAGAGGAGACAGGACTCCACCGTGAGGCAAATTTCCTTAGGGATAATTGTATATCCCAGTGTTCAGAGAATAGTTTCCGATTTGACCATCAGAGCAATTCAATTACAAAGCCCGGTATTCAGTTTTGTCATCCGTAAGGCGTTACGGGTTGCATCGACGTTCGCATTGTTCAACGCTCTCCATCAAAATCTAGAAATTCTCCCAGAGATCTTCTTTTTCTTTACTGTGGTTGGGACAACCCTGTGGAGAACTGTGTCTACCAATGTTGTATTATATGGTGTAGGCATTTATCCTTACATCTACTGGTGAGTGTAAAGTTCTTTTGACGTCGCTTTTGGAACATAATCTGTAAAAATTTGTATGAGCCATGGAATACAAATATCGTCTGATTCACGTAGTTATCCATTCCTGGAGCCTTGTGCTGATGGGGAACGTCCTCAATCGATAGAGTATTCGTGGATTTCTGACTTGATTTTTAACTGCACCTTTATCTATAGGTAAGATTTTGGGTCATAAGAAAGACTTGCTTAAGAGAAGGCTTTCGATTATACCCAACCTTGTTGCGAACCTCATAGCTGCATCGCATATTTCATGGCTTCCATCCGTTTCACCATCGATATTTTAGGTGTTGAAGGTCTTCTCAGAATTTCTCCCACAAGCCCGCATTCAGAAGCTCACTATTATCCTTCGACAAAAGACTTGAATAATCGAGAGATCCTGACTAATGTACGGCAATGAGAGATTTTAACCCCGAAGTAGGGAGTAACAACACAACACCCTAGTTCTTGAGCCGAGTGGCCTTGTGGGTATCCTAACTGCCCTGCCAACCGCCAAGTCCTTAGAGCTTCACAGAATCATGCTACAACGTTAGTTGTTTTTTAACTAATTATTGATCACATCCTTCATTTGAAGATAAGCTGACGCGTCAGAAATTAACGTCAGAACGTGGAACAGATATAGGAATTGATATGACACCCGTCTAATGCTACCTCATACATATCTTCATACTACATCCGTCAACCCTTCAATCTAGACTCAGGGCTCAGATTACAACGCCTTCAGCAGTAAATCGACCATAAGTCCAAATCAGTATCCCATGCAAAGAAAAAAAGTACACCGTAGTCTAAGACATAAGAAGCATACTGAGGAAGCAGCAGTCAACAGCTAACAAATAGTCGTAGTTCAAAGAAACCCCAAGCCACTGCTTTAGGACGAGTATCAGCTTCAATAATGGAGAGAAGATTTTACAACAGTGTTCAATCACCTAGACAACATAAAATTCCAATCAAGGGCTTCACAGCTTTCTTCATCTAAACATGGCTTGGTATGCCGAATGCAACAGCTAGTCGTGATAAAGTCCTTTAAGAAAACAAAGCCATTGGCATGAAGAGCATTCCTCAAGACTTTCGTTCAAGAGGCCCTAAGTACATCGACAAAACTGCGATAGTTATCAAGCTTCCGGGTAAGTCATCACATAGTGTCTTTCAACTAAGCAGGTACAAGTACATCGTATACTTAACTCTCGGTGTTGAATAGACAGACTATAGCATCGGATCCTCTTGTATAGACCATCTCACCAGCCTGCGAATTAATTTCAAGAAGCCTTCCGATTGTTGCAATCGAGATTATATCCAGTTGGCCATGGATAAAAAGGAGTATCATGAAAACTGGACATGAGATTTGAAAATGTCACCTTTGCACGATGACAAAGGGTCAAAAAAGTAAAGCCCGAACGTCTTACACACTCACTCTGACCACTGGTCTCCTATTCCTAATGGTCATCAACGATATACTTTCGTCAGATCATGATTAATCCAGATAACTGGATAAATGTCAATGCGTTCTCAACGACTAAAGCTATTTTTAGGTTGAACTTTTCGAATAAACCCCTAAAAATAGTCCTCCTTGTCCTACGCATGTACATACATTTAGAGACATGTGTTGCCTAACTAAAAATACGACATCACAATGAATTGGTCATTTCCTGCCGGCATATGTTTTTAAATGCCACAATAAGTCAAAGTTCAAACAATTTCGAAATGTGAATAAGCACCTGTGTCAGTACTCGTACATGTTACGAAGCTCGTGTATCTAATGGAAATATTCAATGACGAACAGACCTACTCCAAAATAAGTGTGCGTTTCTAGGTTCATTTTCGTGGGTTTAGCTGTGATTGGCTTTCAAATTGATTGAAGTCTTCTAGACATAGACATATGTACGACTGCAGCAACCATCATAAAAGTAGACAAGGGACTTTGAAAAAAGTACGTTGAGAGATACTAGTTGACTTAGGAGCCAGGTCTTGCACGTAATTAATTGTAGACGTTACAGGAGTAAAACAAACCAGCTTCACAAAAAAACTATGTTACCTGAAGTCTAAATCATCCTTTGTTTGGCTTCTAATCTTTTATTTCGTTTCGTTCATTTGACCCAAAAAGCTGAGGATGAGAAGATATGTGTCGGCAACGCATTTCCATCGGATCCTGAGTTCTTCTTCATTCTTGATCGAGGTGTACCCCTCCTCCGTCGAAATGCTTAGTAGCGGGCAACTGAGTTTCCCAAAGTCTAAATCATCTTTCATGTGTCGACAACAAGATACAAAAATTGTTAAGGTCATCTTGGACAAAGCTAGAATCGGTAGTTGAAAATGTTCATATAGTCGGCAAAGACAGAAAGTTAGGAGTCCTTGATAATGCAATCGACATCGTTGGTGAAAATGAGGAATATTAGACGGTCAAGGTGATTGGCTTGACGGACACCCGGGCTATGAAAGGGTTAGGTGTTGATTTAATTGAATCAGCGGAAGTATGGTATTAATGGCTGCAGTTGGCGTATCTTAGTCAGTGGTCCTACTGCGGCCTACCAGATTAACCATTAATAGGATACGATGGGTCTAACGATGGCTGTATACATTCAGGGAATTATGGGGACCTCAGACCCCCATTTTTACCAAAAATAAAGGCTCTGAATACTTTCTCTATCCGTTCTGATATCTTTTCTTATCAGGTTAACGTGTTGCCAAAAATACATTCCAAGTGTCTCGACTTATTCAAAATATGAATGAATGTATCGTTGAATCTAATTGTCCTATCCTTGGAATTTTTCTCTTTTAGAGGATTAAGGGCTGATTGGCCCATTTTGTCGATAGTGGGTAGGAACTTTCCCGTGACTATTATAACGACACCATCAGCATATGTTTAGGAAAATTGAGAATAACAAACAAAGACAAGTCAATTTCCTCTACTCAAAGCCCTAATTTTGAAGCGAATTCTAAAGTAAAAGGTTAATCCTTCCAACCGCTGCATCTTCTGTCCCAAAACTCATCATCTCATCCTTTTGTGTTAAGGAATTGATGAAAATTTCCTTGACGTCATTCTTGGAACGTTTTCCCAACATCACCATTGTGTGAAGTGTACGAGGTGCATGAAAACAACAAACGAAAGGTCCCTATTCAGAGAAACTAAAGAGACTTCCTGATTAAAACTCATGTAAGCCCAGCATCCCAAATAAGGTAAACTAGAAAGAAACGAAGTGCATACAGAAATAATGAAACTTAGTCTGCAGCTCCAGCATCAAAGTTGCAGTTTCCAGAGTATTTCGTCCACCTTAACCCACTAAACTTGGCCCGACCTTCACGTAAACCTGAGAATCTTCAACAGAAACAGGTAAACACAACCCGTAAGACAGGATCCATACAGTACGTATACGCATGTAAGTACGTTATAATCTCACAATCAACGTACGTGTTCAAATAGTATCCGTTCTAATATTGTAATTGAATTTCCCTATGCTTATTCCATTCGATGTAATGGTGTTGAAAATAAAATAATTTCAATGACTTTCCAATTAAATTTGTGATTCAAAAAGTTTCAATTGAATTACGTGGCAAAGATAAAATCACAAAGAGCACATCCCGAACTTGGTTCTACGCTTCTTGCTACTACACTTCTACTACTTGTGAGTGTACATATGTATTTTGCTCCTTTCTCCCGTTCGCAGTGTAGCGCAGTCAAACTGTTGAATGACATAAAGCATTCATATTGCTCTTCCTCGACATCATCACCATCCTTGTTGCATCCTTGAGATACTCGATGCATTCACATGTGCGGTTATGTGACATACACAGTACTGTGAATGGGGACACTGAAAAATGTTGAATGTCACCGAGGAGAGATGATCCTTTATGCTAGGACTTGTGTTTTTTTGTTCTGTGTTTTATCTTTATCTTGGAGTACTCATACTTTATGCAATAAAAGGACATAAATGGAGAAGTCCCAGCGGAAAACATTGTGAAGCGTTCTGTGATGTTCACATAATGCTCCTTCTTTCACAACACAACAAAGGTTTTTGTTTTGGCTCTGTTCAAACAGTACTTTTGAGGTTAATTGCGCTAAGAGATGTTACAAAATAAGCTTTTTTTTTTTTTGCTAAAATAATTGTTATCTTTTACCTACTAATATCCGGAGAGGAATCATACCACATGCGGATTCTAGATGAATCCAAAGAGCACAGATTGACTCAAAATGCAGTACATACCAACAAACGACGACAACGACAACAACTCCTTTATCATTACAAAACCTCTTCATTACAATTCAAAAGCGCCATCCTTTTAATGGTTACGATGTCATACGATGAATATCATTAAAAAATAAATGTCTCCTTGAACAATTCAAAATAAATGACATACTCCATTCCAGAGGCAGCCGAAACCCACAAAATGCAAGATTTTATAGCTTTCATTTTACTGTCTCGTCGTTTGTTTCAAAAACTGTGTCAACTGTCACCGTTCTTCATCATTCTTCTAAGCAATTTTATTCAAGACTTGACGACATCAAATACATAGATACTCTGGTATCCTTGTGACCAAGTTACGTCGCCATTCGTATAATAAGCGCGCCAGCGAATAAAAACCACAAATGACAAATTTTAATAAGTGTGCATTATGTAAACTATTAATTTGTATAATCCGTGATTAGTTTTCAGGTATAACGCACGCATAGTGTTGCTGAATGTTTGGCCAGAAGTGAATGCAATTTGGTAACCAAAGGGCATGTGTATGTCCTTTTTTTGGTTGCCCAACATGAATTTAATTAAAATTTCAATTTGTTTAGCGGTTATGTTTAAATTATTAAATGCTCTGTTGCGTATTAACACTGTAACGTCGGTCGGGCAGTAATTATTGACGAGGATTTCATTTTGGTAAATGTGCTAAGCCAAGCTAAGTGTAATTATTTGCTTAACCAGCTTTGGATAGTTATTTTTGGGTTAAACAACATTTAGCCAAACAACTGTATCGTTAATCTGTTTTATTACTGAATTGCATGCATATGAAGGGTGGGCCATCTAGTGGTTTCTTTTTGAATCATAGGTTATTTTGACACTGACAGCTGTTTCCCGCTCGAAATCTTGACAGAAAGTCAGTATCATACAACAACGTTGGGAAATATTGAAAACTTACTTCCAATGTGAGTGCTGTGTAGCCCAAACAGTGCGTAGTTTGAATAGAAGTTTTGGCCGAAATGAAGCACCCACCGCGCCTGCTGTACGCAAGTTTGTGCAAAATGTTCATGGGATTGGTGTGCTAGAGGACAACACTCTTGATCCCCGTCGGCGTACAGACGAGAATGTGGCTGCTGTAGCCGAAAGTGTAAGACTCAATTCATGAACATCAACTCGCTATCGATCTCAACAGCTCAACATTTCACTCACTAGGCTGCACAAAGATCTCGGATTATTCGTTTACAAGGTCCAATTGACTCAGCAATTGAAGGCACACGACCATCCGCTTCGTTATCACTTCGCAGTTTGGGCCTTAAAGGAGTTGGAATTGGACAACGATTTTGGGCGAAAAATCATCTTTTCTGACGAGACGCATTCTATGTTAACAAACAAAATTGCCGCTTCTGTGGAGTGGTGGCATCATTGGACCATTTTGGGTGTTACAAAGCCATGTTAACCGACTTTTTTTTTACTGAAATTTTAGGCATGAATTCGGATGACCTCTGGTTCATACAGAATGGTGCGCCATGCCACACAGCCCATGACACAATCGATCTTTTGTGCACCAAATTTCCAAATCGTTTTATCAGCCGTCTTTCCGGAACAGTGAAGGACTGATGATACGCCAACAATACGGAAACGATTCAAGCACTTAAGCCCAGCTACAGCCCGAAACCATCAACAAGGTCTTGGATTAAATAGTGGAATCGAATAGGTAGGACTCGAGTTAAATTTATTACAAATATCTTACATATCTTCCATATCTTACTTAGGTGGCGCTACAGTTGGGGCCTCAACCAACAAGCCCCTCCAGTTAGCCTGGTCCTTAGCTAACTGCCTCCAGTTGCGCATTCCAAGTCGGTTGAGGTCCCTTTCTACTTGTGAGCTCCGGGTTTGATTCAATGACTACATGTCCTAGCCATCTCAAACGACTGATGCGAATTTTTCTGACTTGGTCGATGTCACTCTACAGAATATTCAGACCCCTATACGAGAATGTGTGGATGAGAAGACCAATGTTCCAACAAAGACTACCACAGGCTCTAGGTTCGAAATAGCAACTTGACCTAGGCAACTGAAAACAATGTGCTTGGGATGGAAAAGAGACGAACGAACCATGTTTCAGATAGAGACTCTACACGGATAGGTTGGTATGTAAGCCATTTTTTCTCGTTTTTCTGAGGCTAGGAATCGGTTCACTTTAGCTCAGATGCAACTAGTCCATTGTACTACCAAGAAGCACTGTTCAGTATTATTCATTTCTTCGACTTTCGGAAAACTTGATTCGAGCAATAGCAGGGCAATAGGATGCGAAATATCATCGCCGTCTCCACAAACATCACAGATGGAAGAGTCTCTTGAGCCTAGCATACTATGAAAGTATGCTCTTCTACTGAGAAACAGCAAGAATACCACTGATTTCTTATAGACATTCGGGAGCATACTTTTAGTCCTGCAGATGCCATGGGATACACAAGGGTGTTTGGAACATACCCAATCCCAGGTTCATGTGCTGTCAAATAATTCGCTGAGCCTGATTTTAGCAAATTCATTGGAGATTACTTTTCCTATATTCCCAGGGTGAGCTGGGACCGAGGCAAGATTCAAACAGCGAGTTCAAGGAGTTTTTCATTTTAGCACTATTTCGGAACAGGTTTCAGGGTCCTGCAATGTTCTGACTGCCACTACAGACGCAGATTCACCGACTAATTCTACCTTCCCGTGGCACGCTTCAAATCAGATATTCTGTTTCTGTACATCCTAGGCACACACGAGCCTAACTAATGCCTTGTTGTGTGTCAGAAAAATAGAAAATTCGCCACCGAACCAGATACTGACATCCTGAATCTACCTTCCCGTGGAACAATTCATGTCAGGTACTCTGTTGTGTCTGAGGAAAATGGAAAAGGTGGATAAACTGGTGGCTCTGAAGTCCTTTGTACACACTTCATGTTCACACTTCCTTCCTTGCACTATGCACTTGCAACAAGAACACGTCTTTAACTCAGAGGAACTTGGTTTAGGGGAATACTTTTCTGCACCAAGACCGGAAGTATACCGTCGAGACCAGCCGATTTATATAGAGAGAAACAATTATTAGTCGAATTAGCTATATATTAGTCTCCAGGAGATATTAAGTTATGTAGTTGTTGTCTTAATATCCCTTCAGGAAAGTGTCTTTGGATTAAAAGCTCCAATGACTCTCTAGAGGACTCCATCCAAGTCCCATTCAACTCTTGAATACACGACGGGCTGAAATGTCTTTTAGACAGGATCAAACTAAATCTGGCAGAGTCCTTTATAGTTATTGAAGATATTTCTAGGGATCTTCCTAGGATTCGAAAGATCTTGCTGTATTCGATTGGACTCGAAACCTTAAAAGCCGCACATGGTATCGCCTTAATTTTAACATCAAGCTAGTTCCTCAATTTATTAAACTTTTAAGTCAGGTATTCTACGTAGTTTTGATTTGAAATTTCTTCAAGTTAACTCCTTTTTTGCAAAATATCTTAGGAGCTCCAGCCTCGAGCCTCACATTGTATAGCACCCATCTGTGGTCGTAAAAAAGACAAACGATCGGATATCCGCCAGTTTTCCGCCAAAAGTTCATCGTTGTTGCCTTCCAAAGTAATGTTCGATATGGTTACTTCATAAACGGAATAGCGACGCCGGATTTTTTAGTTTAAGGTTGTAGTAGCAAAACCCAGAATAGAAACAATGGCCATAGTGAATCATCACGCAAAGGTCTAGCAATACAATTGGAAACACGTTAAGAAACCGAATGAATAAATTAGGAGTAATGCAATCCCCGCAGGAGTTTGCTTACCTCAAAAGATATCGCTACTAGGCACGCAAAACTTCACCCATTCCATGGGATACAAATGCCAGCAGGTGCCAGATGAATTTAATTTTGGCAATTAAATGCACTGCAAGTTAACATTAATACCCAAGTTGCATTTTAAGACGAAATACATATATTTTTCTATACATATGGTTACTACACTTTGTGTCAACAATCCCTCTAGGCCACAAAGTTTCATTTCACTCACATGGATCTATTTACGTACGAGCTCCTGCTGCTGCTGCATGAGGCAACAACATAGAGTAGCTCCAGCCAAGAGGACTGAGTCATTTGTCGTATCCCCCATATTTGCACAAATAAAAGTATAAATTTCGCCCTGCAATGCATAATTCATGCCGAAGAACATTTTATCAAAATTCATTAAAGCCTTCATTAAGTTTACGAAGTATTTCGTTTTAGTGTTTGTGTTTGTCCTGCATTCTCCTCTTCGTATCCCGGTCGCATCATCCGACGCTCAGATATGAGCTAAAGCTCCATCCAGATCCAGTGTGTATAACAACAGCGCTGGAACAGCGCATATAGAAAACTTTGCATTTTAGTCACGTATTTTTTTAAAACAGTTTACTGAACATACAAAGTGGATAAAGGTAGACACACTTAATTACCTCAGAGATAGGATTATCCTTTCCATGTTAATCAAGTATAATTAAGAAATTTCATTAAAATGTTAAGCGAATACGAATTCATTATAGGGAACGTACATAGGTACATACATATAGTATCTGCACTAGTGCACTCTAGGAATTCCTTTTTTGCAATTATGCGAATGGAATGTGTGCGATGGTTACGAGTAAAATAGTACGCATACGCCCTCGATGGCCCAGTTTGGTATTATCGAAATGATATTGAAAAAAAAACAGCAAGTTTTTTTCTTCTTCATAATTTGTTTGTCGCTAGATAGGTGACAGAAGTTTCTAAGTACCACCAGCAGCACCACGATGGAGATAACACGATGCAATTATAAGTGACTCCTGTTAAGTATCCTTGGTGCAATTTACACCTCCCTGACCGGGGTCTTTGCAAAAGTTTTGGCGCCGAGAAGTTCTTCAATTTGTCCTGTGCGACTAACTATGGTCGAAATGAACTGCCTGCCTGTAATGGTGTGTAAAAAGTGCAACAGCGAAATTTAATTACGCGCAGCGAATAAAGTCGCGCAAATAAAGTCATCATGTGTAATGGCTACGTAAAATGGTCCTTAATTTTTGTGTATGTGTGTGTGGGTTTGAGAGGACGAAGAGGACGATAGTCTGTCGATGTGACTGAATGTTGTTGCGTCAGGATCGTCGTCGTAGCTTGAAAGACAGGATTAAATGTGTCAGGTTCGAAAATTTAATTTGTCGTACAGTATTATTGTTCGTGTTCCTCTGGACGAAGGATTTTTTTTTATTTTTTTTTTTTTGCATACAGGACGAAGTATATTTTTTTTATTTTTATTTTTGGGGGAACAGTTGAAATTAATGTACTCATTCAGAGAGTTGGATGGTATTATACTACTACCACAAATGGAATTATTGAGCTGTGAAAATACCAGCGAAAGGATTTCACAGCAGCCATCCTATGTGGAGGAATTCCGGATGTTAAGTTGGTTTTCGGAGCGAAATTTTTATTAAGTGAATGACCGAAAGCAGGATGATTCGGTGGATGGCATGTAATTACTTATCAGATGAATTTTAAGAGCTTTTGGTTGATAAATATTACTCCAAGTGCTGTCGGTAATATATATCAGTTTGTAGTGTGACAGGCAAGCCGCAGAATTATTCTTTAATTTATAAATCAGAGCCACAGTTGGAGGAATGCAGGATGTTTTTGTATTGCGAAACATTAGGTTTCATCTATGTTAATTTTGTAATAGTATTTGACTCGTTTGTGGAGAATTTGTAACAATTTTGGTCCTTCGAGCTGAATTTCATTTCAATTTACATGATCCTTGCGGTGTAATGAGATGCCACAAGTGAAAAGAGGATTACTTGTGAAATGTTTATCTGTCTAATATTTTGTGTCAAGTTTGGAATTAGATGTTGTTTAAACAACTCAAGAACCGAGGTATGGACCAAGTTGTATGAGGATCTTGGTACAAGAGATATCAGAATGGACGCGTGGCAATATACTTATGCTTCAGGAAAATTCAACTCCTTAGCCTTGAAGTAAATGAGTACTAAACCAATAATGTGTATATTTTTTTTGAGCAAAAAAACCAACTATCCATTTATTTTGGGAACAGTAACTTTGAAGTGCTTAGGAAGTGTACCTATCTTGGAGTAGAATACAACTTAACTAAGACCCACCATAGAAAATCCTTATTACTTCGGTTTGGTGAAACAAATGAGCTCAAAACTCTAAGGTCAGAAGACGAAATCCATGCTCGACAAAACATTGATTTTCGCAGTTCTACTATGCGACAATCGTACCGAGGGATACAGATAGACAGATAAGTAGGAGGGCAGAGCAGATATTGAACATTTTTGAAACAAAAATTATTCATCAAATATTCGGTCCCATATGCAAGGAGGTCGAATAGAGTAGAAGATGAGCTGCATCAAGTTGTAGAAGTAGTCCAAAACACCACAACATGTCGACTAATCTAGCTCGGTAAAGGGAATCTTCGAACCACAGTCTTCATGTACGAGACGAATAGTTATCACGGTTACAGACAACTAGAAGCAGAGTTCCTGAGAACCGATTTCGGATACAGATTTCTTCAAGAATTTTTAAGAGATTACCTTAAAAGTTAATCGAAGTGATTAGGGTTTAAATAACAAGGCATCTTCTTAAAAATTCTTAAAACAATCTGCGCCCACAGTATTTGAAATCCAATTGATCTGACAGTGAATTCATAACTGTTAAGAATTGAAGAAGGAATGGATATAAGTGCCCTAAGAATAAGTCAGTCAGATAGCTGGAATCATAATGCAACAGGTCATTCCATGATCGTGGAAAAATATCTAGGAAAAGTCTGTACTACGGATTACCTCACTCCGTTCCTAGATTTTCATAGACCGTTTACTAGCTCGTTCCCCAGCAGGGAAGATTGGAAGGATGGTCAGCCTGCCAACACAGGTTCCATCTCTATCTATACAGATGGATCTAAGATGGATGTAGGCGTAGGGTCTGGCATTTTTTCTGAACCGCTGGAGATATCTAGATCAGTCCGCCTCCCGAACCATAGCAGTGTTTTCCAAGCGCAGGTCCTGGCATTGACAATAGCTGCCCGTGAGACTGCGATGAAGGCAATACCACCGGAAGGTATCACCATTTTCATCGACAGCCAGGCGGCAATAAAAGCGATTACTGCAAACGAAATAAAATCCATGCTTGTGAAGTGCTGTCGCGAAGAACTCAGGGTTCTTGGAACACAGCACAAGGTTGCACTCTGCTGGATCCCTGGACACGAAGTTATTCCAGGTAATGAGAAGGCAGACGAACTGGCAAGAAGAGGCTCTGAATTTACATTGCAACAGGTAGACACCTCGGTGTTCATCTCGTCTTGCACATTGAAGCAAAAGGCATGGATCTTGGCCAGAAGTGAGGCCAATAGTAGATGGACCTCCCTGGACACCTGTGTGATCACCAGAAGGCTATGGCCTTGCTTTGTCAAGAGTAGGACCGACCGAACTATACTGAAGAATAGGAAGTCCCTTCCTGACCTTATAGGAATTATTACGGGGCATAACTCTCTTCGGTACCACATGAGAAAGTTAAGACTCACTGATGAAGATCTATGTCGGGGATGTGGAGACGAGGAAGCTAATGAGGATACAACTCACTTTCTCTGTCACTGCCCTGGGCTTATCCACCTTAGATTCAAATTTCTAGGGCGACACTTTTTCTGTGACCTTGAAGAATTAGCAAACAGACCAATGAATGCAATTTTTAGTTTCATCAAATCATTCCGTTAATTGGTTTGGTGATCGACAAAATGGGAATTAATACGAGGGTTTACCAATGGGGAAGGAACTTTTTCCCCTTTGGGTATCACAATTTATCTAGTCGCCTACCCACATACCTAACCTAACCTACTGGTCTACCAAACCATTTTTAATCCTCGAAAGAACCTTTGAATTGCTAACTCATTTGACTGATGCTATGTTAAAGCAAACTTTAACTCTTCTTTGGTTGTTGGTACCATCTTCAAATTTTCCTATTCAACTGGCTGTAACACTTAAAGTAAAAAATATTAGTTTGAAGGCACCGTCACTGCTTTTATCCAAATTGTGGCACAGGTAAGCGCACACAACACAAGAGCTACCTAAAGTATAGTCTCTTGAAAAAATATCCCTACTATTTAACTTCATCAACTTTCTTCAAACGAGTTCCTGCAATAAGGACCCCGCCGCCTATCCCACCGAGAGTGAATAGAAACATTAACTCGAAGAAAATGTCCTTCGCCATGGCCACCGCCCCAAAGTAAACTGCCATATAATTACTCTTTTATGCGTTCATTCTCGCAGATACTTTTTCTCTGAAGAAAACTTAATTTTACCATAATATTACATATTTTTCGTTTTTCGTTTTTTGGTTTCTTTTTGCCTAGTCCCCCTTCACATCACCTGGCTCTGCCTTACTCAGTCTTGTTTAACGTTTATGACTGCGAAATATTTTTCCAATTTCCACGTTAAAGTGTGCGGCAGCCAAGAGGGCAGCAACTTAGTTCTTTTTTTTTTTAAGTTTTTCCAACTGTCCTGTAGTTATGTATGCCCTATGCCAAAGATCAAATGGAAAGTGAAAGAGCCACGGGCTGTAGGACGAAGGACACAGGCAAGGAAGAAAATTAGGTGATAAAAACAGGAGAAACGGAACTCGACTTAAGCACGCGTTGGTATGGTGAGAGCACGTAATCAATGTTAGTTAAGGTTAACAACTCTAACATTATTCAGGATGGTTTGAGCTGTGCCCGCAAAGAATACCTCCACCACCTACGTACGTACGTACATAGTCCTGAAGTCGTTGTGCCAATAAGCGCCCAACACTATCCAATCGTTTTGATTGCTTAGCAAAGTTTATACGTTATGACGGACATGTCGCAGGACGTGCCTTCATTAATACCCAGTGTCCGAGAACAATATAGTATTTACCATTTCTCCGGAGCATGGACGCGGAGGGAGGGTTACATATAAATTAGTAATCAACGCGGTAAATTGGTAAATTACAAATATCTACCGTGGGGCTGTGGACTTGAGGCCAGAAAAGTTTTCGGCTAATAGATATCCTATTTATCTAATTGACAAATTACAACTCAAACAATGGCCTTTAACTGGACGAGTAAATAGAAATTTATACATGAGCGTGGTCCTTGTGGTGCACGGATGCAATCGAAATAATGAGGCTCGCGAAAAGGTGCCCTCTTGTGCCCTATTGTACATTGAATGCAAATAATTAATAATTTAATTATTTTGAAGGTAATATCCGCTTGGATAGTACAAGAGTGAATGAACAAACATATGTTTACAATCTTATTTTTGATAATGGCGACGTGCCTGACGGTCTTCGGCGGGACCTTATCTTTCTCCTTTCAATGATAAGACGTGGGAATGTTTGTAAAACTGAGGATTTCTGAGTAAAGAGGACAAGGGTTGATAAGACTAAGCCCCTAAAGAGTATGTACGTAGCATTCTGCAAAGTACTTGTTGAGGTGTTTACCCGAAATGGCTATATCAACGTCATCCGCATAGGTACTTGTATCATCTTCATTCTAGTTACCATAGAGATAAGAGGAGAGATCACCCCGCCTTGAGGAGTGACCCCACCTTCTATCCTTCGAACAAGGCGTGGCTACACTTGGATAGATAACCTTGTAGTTGGTTAGTCAAGATGCAAATTTGTATTGCACTTCCCCTCTTAATGGACCAAGGTCTAGTGTTTTTAAAAGCCTTCCAATCCTGTCATTTCAATGATGCGTTCCAGCCAATGCAGTTGCGTTTCTGCCACATGGACTTTTACTTGCCTGCGGTACAAAAACCACGTTGATTGCCTTCCAAGATTCTAGAATATGAATCAAGTCCAAATAACTCCTGGAAATCACAATAAGCCAGAGAAGGGTAAAGTCACTGGGGAATAGATATATCATTTGGCCCTGCTGCTGCGGTTTGCCCAAAGAATTTCACTTTTAGTAATAGGATTCATCGCCCTGTATGGCTCAGATACTCCAGGCATTATTCAAGACTGCACAGCTGCCAGAGAAATGAGTATCCATTAGCAATCGCAGCGATTTGATGCAAGAAGACATCTATTCTTTTCAGATGACTAGGAGATTTGAGGAAGGAAGCTTAGACCTTTCTTCTATTTCTCCACAAAACAGTCCTAAAGATTTACGTACGATTTTGTAAACTTTGAGTGAACTTGTAAACTTGAGCAACGTGAATTTGGTCGTGGGGTCGGTCGTCATTATGGGTTCAGTGTGTAGACAATTCATCACAAAATTTGACCTTGAGTACACTCTTTCGACCTAAAGTCACTGACTGATAGAGATTGCTGCGAAATGAGAAAAATATAGCCGCCCTAGCTGCCAGTATCGAAAAAGACCTAGAAATGTCGATTCGGCCCCGACTAACTGAATTAGGCATCTCCAGCTGGGGCTGACTTATTTTGGGGTTGGATTTGGGCCTTCACCCGTATAAGATTGTGTTGAAGCAAGAAGTGACCATAGACAACGCTGTGAGTTCGCTAATTGGGTGCTGGAAATGTTGGCCAAAGATAGGGATTTTGGACAAAAAATCGTCTTATCGGACAAGGCTCATTTTTGGCTCAGCGGGAATGTCAACAAGCAGAACTGCCATTATTAAAGCCAACACAATCCACAAGTGTTTGACCAACCATCAATGCATAACAAATATTGACTACTTGGTGCGGTTTGGACGGAGGACGGAGACACCGTTACCATCAATGGTCTCAGGTATAGAGCGATGTTAGCCCATTTTCTGTGCCCAGAGCTCGACAATTTTGATATATCCGAGCTGTGGTTTCAATTGCCTACAACGCAGTTCCCATTTCTTTCCATTTCCAACCCTTTTCCATTCCTCTAAGTTCGGAAACGAGCTTGTGAAACTTCCAAGACCCCATCACCAAGACTGAATGGCATTTTATGAGAACAATTCATGGAGAATGGGACACAGAGCATTAGTACCTCCAAACAAAAGGACATTTGAGTTCTGATGTATTTAAGTCAGAGAACCCTTCTGTATTGCAATACCAGTCAGGGATATGGACATAGTCAAGTGGCAATCGAATCCCTGGAATCATTACTTTCATGTAGCCAAATGGTGTGATACATGGCACTGCATCTAACTCTCACTTAGACCTGAACTTAATCATAAGTGTCTTTAGGAACGAAGGAACGTTTGTTGGTGCTCCATAATTTGGCCTATCTCTGTATATTTAAACTCTTCGACTAGACCTCAAGATAATCATTTATTCTCGAATATTAGTAGGTAAGGTACCCACATTTCTTTACACCAAATAGATACAAATGCTTTCTAATAATTTAATTTAATTGATTTGACCAACATACGATGGTTACATTGCAAGAATGTTTTCCATCCATCATCCCAACACTAAGTAAACTTATTAAAAATAATTATAGCAATTTTAATGGAATAGTGTTGCACACGAACTCACTTACCCATCTCTATCGTTTGCTTCCTTAATAACTCGTAGATACTCGTAGTTGGTTGCCATAAGATAAAGTCCATCTGAAATATTTCCACCCCACTCTTCGTTCCATAACTAAGCAATCATCATCAGCATCACAGTCCTTAGAGTGCCCCATGTCTGGCTGACGCATTTTCTAGATGCTCCAACACCATACACATACATACTTACCACTTAAAATTATTTAAATTTAAAAGTTTGAATTTCTCATTTATTTTAGAGCACTCTTTCGACGACGACGACGACGACTAGAGATGTGCACAGAGCGGGCGCACAAACTTTGCATTCCCACTTTGGGTGTGTGTTTGGATAAAGGGTAAACTACACACAGGCGGAGGAGTAAAGTTTTTCCCTTAAGTATCACTTTCGAGTTCTTAAATTCAACCGTTGAAGGACCTTCCGCCCAAAACTGGATACTACACACCCTGAACTCCGCACATGCACCGAAAAAAGCAGCAAAAGGGTGAGAGGGTGAGAGAGTGCATGTGCATGTTGAAAATAACCAAAATGTCACGAGTAAAAGTTATTAGTGTCCTTAAAACGCACTCATACACCGACTATGCGAAACAGGCGTCATCAAAAAGTATAAGCTCAAGCTCCTATCAAGGGTATTTCACCCTCATCAAATGTATTGAGTCCTGTGGGACATAATGTTGCGCCCTTCATTTAAAGATGTCTCTTTGCACATTCATCTGTGTAGTAGGTTTTCCACAGAGGATACACTCTCGTCCATTTGGTTTTGGCTATTGGAATGGAGAGGACCAAAGGAAAGCTTGCCTCTCCACTCGGGTTATGAGGACATAAATACAAAATTGTAAACATAAGTAAAACATGAAGGCGCTTCATCCCCTCTCTTCCTGTGTAGCGCCCGGGTTTATGTTCTTTTTGTTCTTATAAATTTTCCATCGAATCGCCATAAATTTCGACGATAAATTCAACAATTTTATTACTGCAAATGATATTGATCAATTTCGACAATTCTAATATACGACAGGACGACAACGCATATGAAAGCGGGACGATGATGATGATGGGGATGCTCCTGGTTATGGGTTTGGGTTTGGGTTTGTTCTTTTTTTTTTTTGGGGTAATAATGTTGTGTGATAGCGATTGTCACTAGTGCTTTGGGTGGGCACGCATCTGGAGGGTGGTTACGGTTACGGTCCACTGAGGATGTAAGGGAAAAATTGTATTAAATGGATTTCACAAATTGCCCGACTAATATTAAATTCAGGAGCAGTTGAGCCACACTGGCAGTAAATAAAATTATATCGAGCCTAATTGAGCAACAATGAAAAATTGTTAAAGGAAATATAATTTACCCGAGTGTGGTTTCGAAATTGCAGTGATTCTCGTTGTTTTGATATCGCCACCGAAGTATCCTTTTCTCTAATATTATGTGTCGTACTATAAGTATACATTTGTATGTGTCCTGAACTGATTTTAATTGTGTTTTCATGTAATTAACTGGCCACTGACATTTTCCTTTTACTTGTAACTTTTTACTTCCTTACATTCCTCGAAGAGGAAGAGAAGTCACCTCCTATGCACATGCCCAGCACTGGCCAATATCAGAGAGTTTAGACTAGATGAATACCTTTAAAACGATCTTAACGATCTAAGCACCGACTGCACTATTAAGAAGCGATTATTCACACATTTTTGGACTGAAAAATTTTCTGCTTCCAATACTCATACGGAGGAGATGCTTCAGCTCGTTTGTGCTTATAATGCACAGAAACAGAATTTCCTGCTCGAATTGAGCTAGGAAAAGTCACTTTCAGGATGTGCGTAGCTGGTCCTGTGGGCTATAGGTAACCCATTTATTCCCACATTTTGGACTGAAAAATTTTCAGCTTCCTATACTCATACGGAGGAGATACTTCGGCTCGTTTGTGCTTATAATGCACAGAAACAGAATATCCTGCTCGAATTGGGCTAAGAAAAGATATTTTCTGGATGTGCGTAGTTGGTCCTGTGGGCTATAGGTAACCCATTTATTCACACATTTTGGACTGAAAAAAGTTCTGCTTCCAATACTCATACGGAGGAGATACTTCGGCTCGTTTGTGCTTATAATGCACAGAAACAGAATATCCTACTCGAATTGAGCTAGGAAAAGTCACTTTCAGGATGTGTGTAGCTGGTCCTGTGGGCTATAGGTAACCCATTTATTCCCACATTTTGGACTGAAAAATTTTCAGCTTCCTATACTCATACGGAGGAGATACTTCGGCTCGTTTGTGCTTATAATGCACAGAAACAGAAAATCCTGCTCGAATTGGGCTAAGAAAAGATATTTTCAGGATGTGCGTAGCTGGTCCTGTGGGCTATAGGTAACCCATTTATTCACACATTTTGGACTGAAAAATGTTCTGCTTCCAATACTCATACGGAGGAGATACTTCGGCTCGTTTGTGCTTATAATGCACAGAAACAGAATATCCTACTCGAATTGAGCTAGGAAAAGTCACTTTCAGGAGTGTGTAGCTGGTCCTGTGGGCTATAGGTAACCCATTTACTCACACATTTTTGGACAGAAAAATATTCTGCTTCCAATGCTCATACGGAGGAGATACTTCGGCTCGTTTGTGCTTATAATGCACAGAAACAGAATATCCTACTCGAATTGAGCTAGGAAAAGTCACTTTCAGGATGTGCGTAGCTGGTCCTGTGGGCTATAGGTAACCCATATTTGGACTGAACAATTTTCTGCTTCCAATACTCATACGGACGTGATACTTCGGCTCGTTTGTGCTTATAATGCACAGAAACAGAATATCCTGCTCGAATTGGGCTAAGAAAAGATATTTTCTGGATGTGCGTAGCTGGTCCTGTGGGCTATAGGTAACCCATTTATTCACACATTTTGGACTGAAAAATGTTCTGCTTCCAATACTCATACGGAGGAGATACTTCGGCTCGTTTGTGCTTATAATGCACAGAAACAGAATATCCTACTCGAATTGAGCTAGGAAAAGTCACTTTCAGGATGTGTGTAGCTGGTCCTGTGGGCTATAGGTAACCCATTTATTCCCACATTTTGGACTGAAAAATTTTCAGCTTCCTATACTCATACGGAGGAGATACTTCGGCTCGTTTGTGCTTATAATGCACAGAAACAGAATATCCTGCTCGAATTGGGCTAAGAAAAGATATTTTCAGGATGTGCGTAGCTGGTCCTGTGGGCTATAGGTAACCCATTTACCCACACATATTTGGACTGAAAAATTTTCTGCTTCCAATACTCATACTAAGGAGATACTTCGGCTCGTTTGTGCTTATAATGCACAGAAACAGAATATCCTACTCGAATTGAGCTAGGAAAAGTCACTTTCAGGATGTGTGTAGCTGGTCCTGTGGGCTATAGGTAACCCATTTATTCCCACATTTTGGACTGAAAAATTTTCAGCTTCCTATACTCATACGGAGGAGATACTTCGGCTCGTTTGTGCTTATAATGCACAGAAACAGAATATCCTACTCGAATTGAGCTAGGAAAAGTCACTTTCAGGATGTGTGTAGCTGGTCCTGTGGGCTATAGGTAACCCATTTACTCACACATTTTTGGATTGAAAAATATTCTGCTTCCAATGCTCATACGGAGGAGATGCTTCAGCTAGTTTGTGCCTATAATTTACAGAAATAGAATGTAGTGCTCGAATTGGGCTATGAAAAGATATTTTCAGGATGTGCGTAGCTGGTCCTGTGGGCTATAGGTAACCCATTTACTCACACATTTTTGGACTGAAAAATGTTCTGCTTCCAATACTCATACGGAGGAGATACTTCGGCTCGTTTGTGCTTATAATGCACAGAAACAGAATATCCTACTCGAATTGAGCTAGGAAAAGTCACTTTCAGGATGTGTGTAGCTGGTCCTGTGGGCTATAGGTAACCCATTTATTCCCACATTTTGGACTGAAAAATTTTCTGCTTCCAATACTCATACTAAGGAGATACTTCGGCTCGTTTGTGCTTATAATGCACAGAAACAGAATATCCTACTCGAATTGAGCTAGGAAAAGTCACTTTCAGGATGTGTGTAGCTGGTCCTGTGGGCTATAGGTAACCCATTTACTCACACATTTTTGGACTGAAAAATGTTCTGCTTCCAATACTCATACGGAGGAGATACTTCGGCTCGTTTGTGCTTATAATGCACAGAAACAGAATATCCTACTCGAATTGAGCTAGGAAAAGTCACTTTCAGGATGTGTGTAGCTGGTCCTGTGGGCTATAGGTAACCCATTTATTCCCACATTTTGGACTGAAAAATTTTCTGCTTCCAATACTCATACTAAGGAGATACTTCGGCTCGTTTGTGCTTATAATGCACAGAAACAGAATATCCTACTCGAATTGGGCTAAGAAAAGATATTTTCAGGATGTGCGTAGCTGGTCCTGTGGGCTATAGGTAACCCATATTTGGACTGAACAATTTTCTGCTTCCAATACTCATACGGACGTGATACTTCGGCTCGTTTGTGCTTATAATGCACAGAAACAGAATATCCTGCTCGAATTGGGCTAAGAAAAGATATTTTCTGGATGTGCGTAGCTGGTCCTGTGGGCTATAGGTAACCCATTTATTCACACATTTTGGACTGAAAAATGTTCTGCTTCCAATACTCATACGGAGGAGATACTTCGGCTCGTTTGTGCTTATAATGCACAGAAACAGAATATCCTACTCGAATTGAGCTAGGAAAAGTCACTTTCAGGATGTGTGTAGCTGGTCCTGTGGGCTATAGGTAACCCATTTATTCCCACATTTTGGACTGAAAAATTTTCAGCTTCCTATACTCATACGGAGGAGATACTTCGGCTCGTTTGTGCTTATAATGCACAGAAACAGAATATCCTGCTCGAATTGGGCTAAGAAAAGATATTTTTAGGATGTGCGTAGCTGGTCCTGTGGGCTATAGGTAACCCATATTTGGACTGAACAATTTTCTGCTTCCAATACTCATACGGACGTGATACTTCGGCTCGTTTGTGCTTATAATGCACAGAAACAGAATATCCTGCTCGAATTGGGCTAAGAAAAGATATTTTCAGGATGTGCGTAGCTGGTCCTGTGGGCTATAGGTAACCCATATTTGGACTGAACAATTTTCTGCTTCCAATACTCATACGGACGTGATACTTCGGCTCGTTTGTGCTTATAATGCACAGAAACAGAATATCCTGCTCGAATTGGGCTAAGAAAAGATATTTTTAGGATGTGCGTAGCTGGTCCTGTGGGCTATAGGTAACCCATATTTGGACTGAACAATTTTCTGCTTCCAATACTCATACGGACGTGATACTTCGGCTCGTTTGTGCTTATAATGCACAGAAACAGAATATCCTGCTCGAATTGGGCTAAGAAAAGATATTTTCTGGATGTGCGTAGCTGGTCCTGTGGGCTATAGGTAACCCATTTATTCACACATTTTGGACTGAAAAATGTTCTGCTTCCAATACTCATACGGAGGAGATACTTCGGCTCGTTTGTGCTTATAATGCACAGAAACAGAATATCCTACTCGAATTGGGCTAAGAAAAGATATTTTCAGGATGTGCGTAGCTGGTCCTGTGGGCTATAGGTAACCCATATTTGGACTGAACAATTTTCTGCTTCCAATACTCATACGGACGTGATACTTCGGCTCGTTTGTGCTTATAATGCACAGAAACAGAATATCCTGCTCGAATTGGGCTAAGAAAAGATATTTTCTGGATGTGCGTAGCTGGTCCTGTGGGCTATAGGTAACCCATTTATTCACACATTTTGGACTGAAAAATGTTCTGCTTCCAATACTCATACGGAGGAGATACTTCGGCTCGTTTGTGCTTATAATGCACAGAAACAGAATATCCTACTCGAATTGAGCTAGGAAAAGTCACTTTCAGGAGTGTGTAGCTGGTCCTGTGGGCTATAGGTAACCCATTTATTCACACATTTTGGACTGAAAAATATTCTGCTTCCAATGCTCATACGGAGGAGATACTTCGGCTCGTTTGTGCTTATAATGCACAGAAACAGGATATCCTACTCGAATTGAGCTAGGAAAAGTCACTTTCAGGATGTGCGTAGCTGGTCCTGTGGGCTATAGGTAACCCATATTTGGACTGAACAATTTTCTGCTTCCAATACTCATACGGACGTGATACTTCGGCTCGTTTGTGCTTATAATGCACAGAAACAGAATATCCTGCTCGAATTGGGCTAAGAAAAGATATTTTCTGGATGTGCGTAGCTGGTCCTGTGGGCTATAGGTAACCCATTTATTCACACATTTTGGACTGAAAAATGTTCTGCTTCCAATACTCATACGGAGGAGATACTTCGGCTCGTTTGTGCTTATAATGCACAGAAACAGAATATCCTACTCGAATTGAGCTAGGAAAAGTCACTTTCAGGATGTGTGTAGCTGGTCCTGTGGGCTATAGGTAACCCATTTATTCCCACATTTTGGACTGAAAAATTTTCAGCTTCCTATACTCATACGGAGGAGATACTTCGGCTCGTTTGTGCTTATAATGCACAGAAACAGAATATCCTGCTCGAATTGGGCTAAGAAAAGATATTTTTAGGATGTGCGTAGCTGGTCCTGTGGGCTATAGGTAACCCATATTTGGACTGAACAATTTTCTGCTTCCAATACTCATACGGACGTGATACTTCGGCTCGTTTGTGCTTATAATGCACAGAAACAGAATATCCTGCTCGAATTGGGCTAAGAAAAGATATTTTCAGGATGTGCGTAGCTGGTCCTGTGGGCTATAGGTAACCCATATTTGGACTGAACAATTTTCTGCTTCCAATACTCATACGGACGTGATACTTCGGCTCGTTTGTGCTTATAATGCACAGAAACAGAATATCCTGCTCGAATTGGGCTAAGAAAAGATATTTTTAGGATGTGCGTAGCTGGTCCTGTGGGCTATAGGTAACCCATATTTGGACTGAACAATTTTCTGCTTCCAATACTCATACGGACGTGATACTTCGGCTCGTTTGTGCTTATAATGCACAGAAACAGAATATCCTGCTCGAATTGGGCTAAGAAAAGATATTTTCTGGATGTGCGTAGCTGGTCCTGTGGGCTATAGGTAACCCATTTATTCACACATTTTGGACTGAAAAATGTTCTGCTTCCAATACTCATACGGAGGAGATACTTCGGCTCGTTTGTGCTTATAATGCACAGAAACAGAATATCCTACTCGAATTGGGCTAAGAAAAGATATTTTCAGGATGTGCGTAGCTGGTCCTGTGGGCTATAGGTAACCCATATTTGGACTGAACAATTTTCTGCTTCCAATACTCATACGGACGTGATACTTCGGCTCGTTTGTGCTTATAATGCACAGAAACAGAATATCCTGCTCGAATTGGGCTAAGAAAAGATATTTTCTGGATGTGCGTAGCTGGTCCTGTGGGCTATAGGTAACCCATTTATTCACACATTTTGGACTGAAAAATGTTCTGCTTCCAATACTCATACGGAGGAGATACTTCGGCTCGTTTGTGCTTATAATGCACAGAAACAGAATATCCTACTCGAATTGAGCTAGGAAAAGTCACTTTCAGGAGTGTGTAGCTGGTCCTGTGGGCTATAGGTAACCCATTTACTCACACATTTTTGGACAGAAAAATATTCTGCTTCCAATGCTCATACGGAGGAGATACTTCGGCTCGTTTGTGCTTATAATGCACAGAAACAGGATATCCTACTCGAATTGAGCTAGGAAAAGTCACTTTCAGGATGTGCGTAGCTGGTCCTGTGGGCTATAGGTAACCCATATTTGGACTGAACAATTTTCTGCTTCCAATACTCATACGGACGTGATACTTCGGCTCGTTTGTGCTTATAATGCACAGAAACAGAATATCCTGCTCGAATTGGGCTAAGAAAAGATATTTTCTGGATGTGCGTAGCTGGTCCTGTGGGCTATAGGTAACCCATTTATTCACACATTTTGGACTGAAAAATGTTCTGCTTCCAATACTCATACGGAGGAGATACTTCGGCTCGTATGTGCTTATAATGCACAGAAACAGAATATCCTACTCGAATTGAGCTAGGAAAAGTCACTTTCAGGAGTGTGTAGCTGGTCCTGTGGGCTATAGGTAACCCATTTACTCACACATTTTTGGACAGAAAAATATTCTGCTTCCAATGCTCATACGGAGGAGATACTTCGGCTCGTTTGTGCTTATAATGCACAGAAACAGAATATCCTGCTCGAATTGGGCTAAGAAAAGATATTTTCTGGATGTGCGTAGCTGGTCCTGTGGGCTATAGGTAACCCATTTATTCACACATTTTGGACTGAAAAATGTTCTGCTTCCAATACTCATACGGAGGAGATACTTCGGCTCGTTTGTGCTTATAATGCACAGAAACAGAATATCCTACTCGAATTGAGCTAGGAAAAGTCACTTTCAGGATGTGTGTAGCTGGTCCTGTGGGCTATAGGTAACCCATTTATTCCCACATTTTGGACTGAAAAATTTTCAGCTTCCTATACTCATACGGAGGAGATACTTCGGCTCGTTTGTGCTTATAATGCACAGAAACAGAATATCCTACTCGAATTGAGCTAGGAAAAGTCACTTTCAGGAGTGTGTAGCTGGTCCTGTGGGCTATAGGTAACCCATTTACTCACACATTTTTGGACTGAAAAATATTCTGCTTCCAATACCCATACGGAGGAGATACTTCAGCTCGTTTGTGCTTATACTGCGCAGAAACAGAATATCCTGCTCGAATTGAGCTAGGAAAAGTCACTTTCAGGATGTGTGTAGCTGGTCCTGTGGGCTATAGTTTGTGCCTATAATTTACAGAAATAGAATGTAGTGCTCGAATTGGGCTATGAAAAGATATTTTCAGGATGTGCGTAGCTGGTCCTGTGGGCTATAGGTAACCCATTTACCCACACATATTTGGACTGAAAAATTTTCTGCTTCCAATACTCATACTAAGGAGATACTTCGGCTCGTTTGTGCTTATAATGCACAGAAACAGAATATCCTACTCGAATTGAGCTAGGAAAAGTCACTTTCAGGATGTGTGTAGCTGGTCCTGTGGGCTATAGGTAACCCATTTATTCCCACATTTTGGACTGAAAAATTTTCAGCTTCCTATACTCATACGGAGGAGATACTTCGGCTCGTTTGTGCTTATAATGCACAGAAACAGAATATCCTACTCGAATTGAGCTAGGAAAAGTCACTTTCAGGAGTGTGTAGCTGGTCCTGTGGGCTATAGGTAACCCATTTACTCACACATTTTTGGACTGAAAAATATTCTGCTTCCAATACCCATACGGAGGAGATACTTCAGCTCGTTTGTGCTTATACTGCGCAGAAACAGAATATCCTGCTCGAATTGAGCTAGGAAAAGTCACTTTCAGGATGTGTGTAGCTGGTCCTGTGGGCTATAGTTTGTGCCTATAATTTACAGAAATAGAATGTAGTGCTCGAATTGGGCTATGAAAAGATATTTTCAGGATGTGCGTAGCTGGTCCTGTGGGCTATAGGTAACCCATTTACTCACACATTTTTGGACTGAAAAATGTTCTGCTTCCAATACTCATACGGAGGAGATACTTCGGCTCGTTTGTGCTTATAATGCACAGAAACAGAATATCCTACTCGAATTGAGCTAGGAAAAGTCACTTTCAGGATGTGTGTAGCTGGTCCTGTGGGCTATTGGTAACCCATTTATTCCCACATTTTGGACTGAAAAATTTTCTGCTTCCAATACTCATACTAAGGAGATACTTCGGCTCGTTTGTGCTTATAATGCACAGAAACAGAATATCCTACTCGAATTGAGCTAGGAAAAGTCACTTTCAGGATGTGTGTAGCTGGTCCTGTGGGCTATAGGTAACCCATTTACTCACACATTTTTGGACTGAAAAATGTTCTGCTTCCAATACTCATACGGAGGAGATACTTCGGCTCGTTTGTGCTTATAATGCACAGAAACAGAATATCCTACTCAAATTGAGCTAGGAAAAGTCACTTTCAGGATGTGTGTAGCTGGTCCTGTGGGCTATAGGTAACCCATTTATTCCCACATTTTGGACTGAAAAATTTTCTGCTTCCAATACTCATACTAAGGAGATACTTCGGCTCGTTTGTGCTTATAATGCACAGAAACAGAATATCCTACTCAAATTGAGCTAGGAAAAGTCACTTTCAGGATGTGTGTAGCTGGTCCTGTGGGCTATAGGTAACCCATTTATTCCCACATTTTGGACTGAAAAATTTTCTGCTTCCAATACTCATACTAAGGAGATACTTCGGCTCGTTTGTGCTTATAATGCACAGAAACAGAATATCCTACTCAAATTGAGCTAGGAAAAGTCACTTTCAGGATGTGTGTAGCTGGTCCTGTGGGCTATAGGTAACCCATTTACTCACACATTTTTGGACTGAAAAATGTTCTGCTTCCAATACTCATACGGAGGAGATACTTCGGCTCGTTTGTGCTTATAATGCACAGAAACAGAATATCCTACTCGAATTGAGCTAGGAAAAGTCACTTTCAGGATGTGTGTAGCTGGTCCTGTGGGCTATAGGTAACCCATTTATTCCCACATTTTGGACTGAAAAATTTTCAGCTTCCTATACTCATACGGAGGAGATACTTCGGCTCGTTTGTGCTTATAATGCACAGAAACAGAATATCCTGCTCGAATTGGGCTAAGAAAAGATATTTTCAGGATGTGCGTAGCTGGTCCTGTGGGCTATAGGTAACCCATTTACTCACACATTTTTGGACTGAAAAATTTTCTGCTTCCAATACCCATACGGATGTGATACTTCGGCTCGTTTGTGCTTATAATGCACAGAAACAGAATATCCTGCTCGAATTGGGCTAAGAAAAGATATTTTCAGGATGTGCGTAGCTGATCCTGTGGGCTAAAGGTAACCCATTTACTCACACATTTTTGGACTGAAAAATATTCTGCTTCCAATGCTCATACGGAGGAGATGCTTCAGTTCGTTTGTGCCTATAATGCACTGAAATAGAATGTAGTGCTCGAATTGGGCTTAGAAAAGATATTTTCAGGATGTGCGTAGCTGGTCCTGTGGGCTATAGGTAACCCATTTACCCACACATATTTGGACTGAAAAATTTTCTGCTTCCAATACTCATACTAAGGAGATACTTCGGCTCGTTTGTGCTTATAATGCACAGAAACAGAATATCCTACTCGAATTGAGCTAGGAAAAGTCACTTTCAGGATGTGTGTAGCTGGTCCTGTGGGCTGTAGGTAACCCATTTATTCCCACATTTTGGACTGAAAAATTTTCAGCTTCCTATACTCATACGGAGGAGATACTTCGGCTCGTTTGTGCTTATAATGCACAGAAACAGAATATCCTACTCGAATTGAGCTAGGAAAAGTCACTTTCAGGAGTGTGTAGCTGGTCCTGTGGGCTATAGGTAACCCATTTACTCACACATTTTTGGACAGAAAAATATTCTGCTTCCAATGCTCATACGGAGGAGATGCTTCAGCTCGTTTGTGCCTATAATTTACAGAAATAGAATGTAGTGTTCGAATTGGGCTATGAAAAGATATTTTCAGGATGTGCGTAGCTGGTCCTGTGGGCTATAGGTAACCCATTTACTCACACATTTTTGGACTGAAAAATTTTCTGCTTCCAATACCCATACGGAGGAGATACTTCAGCTCGGTTGTGCTTATACTGCGCAGAAACAGAATATCCTACTCGAATTGAGCTAGGAAAAGTCACTTTCAGGATGTGTGTAGCTGGTCCTGTGGGCTATAGGTAACCCATTTACTCACACATTTTTGGACAGAAAAATATTCTGCTTCCAATGCTCATACGGAGGAGATGCTTCAGCTCGTTTGTGCCTATAATTTACAGAAATAGAATGTAGTGCTCGAATTGGGCTATGAAAAGATATTTTCAGGATGTGCGTAGCTGGTCCTGTGGGCTATAGGTAACCCATTTACTCACGCATTTTTGGACTGAAAAGTTTTCTGCTTCCAATACCCATACGGAGGAGATACTTCAGCTCGGTTGTGCTTATACTGCGCAGAAACAGAATATCCTACTCGAATTGAGCTAGGAAAAGTCACTTTCAGGATGTGTGTAGCTGGTCCTGTGGGCTGTAGGTAACCCATTTATTCCCACATTTTGGACTGAAAAATTTTCAGCTTCCTATACTCATACGGAGGAGATACTTCGGCTCGTTTGTGCTTATAATGCACAGAAACAGAATATCCTACTCGAATTGAGCTAGGAAAAGTCACTTTCAGGATGTGTGTAGCTGGTCCTGTGGGCTGTAGGTAACCCATTTATTCCCACATTTTGGACTGAAAAATTTTCAGCTTCCTATACTCATACGGAGGAGATACTTCGGCTCGTTTGTGCTTATAATGCACAGAAACAGAATATCCTACTCGAATTGAGCTAGGAAAAGTCACTTTCAGGAGTGTGTAGCTGGTCCTGTGGGCTATAGGTAACCCATTTACTCACACATTTTTGGACAGAAAAATATTCTGCTTCCAATGCTCATACGGAGGAGATGCTTCAGCTCGTTTGTGCCTATAATTTACAGAAATAGAATGTAGTGCTCGAATTGGGCTATGAAAAGATATTTTCAGGATGTGCGTAGCTGGTCCTGTGGGCTATAGGTAACCCATTTACTCACGCATTTTTGGACTGAAAAGTTTTCTGCTTCCAATACCCATACGGAGGAGATACTTCAGCTCGGTTGTGCTTATACTGCGCAGAAACAGAATATCCTACTCGAATTGAGCTAGGAAAAGTCACTTTCAGGATGTGTGTAGCTGGTCCTGTGGGCTATAGGTAACCCATTTACTCACACATTTTTGGACAGAAAAATATTCTGCTTCCAATGCTCATACGGAGGAGATGCTTCAGCTCGTTTGTGCCTATAATTTACAGAAATAGAATGTAGTGCTCGAATTGGGCTATGAAAAGATATTTTCAGGATGTGCGTAGCTGGTCCTGTGGGCTATAGGTAACCCATTTACTCACGCATTTTTGGACTGAAAAGTTTTCTGCTTCCAATACCCATACGGAGGAGATACTTCAGCTCGGTTGTGCTTATACTGCGCAGAAACAGAATATCCTACTCGAATTGAGCTAGGAAAAGTCACTTTCAGGATGTGTGTAGCTGGTCCTGTGGGCTATAGGTAACCCATTTACTCACACATTTTTGGACTGAAAAATATTCTGCTTCCAAAGCTCATACGGAGGAGATGCTTCAGCTCGTTTGTGCCTATAATTTACAAAAATAGAATGTAGTGCTCGAATTGGGCTATGAAAAGATATTTTCAGGATGTGCGTAGCTGGTCCTGTGGGCTATAGGTAACCCATTTACTCACACATTTTTGGACCGAAAAATTTTCTTCTTCCTATACTCATACGGAGGAGATACTTCGGCTCGTTTGTGCTTATAATGCACAGAAACAGAATATCCTGTTTGAATTGGGCTAAGAAAAGGTATTTTTAGTTAGCGCGTAGCTGGTCCTGTGGGCTATAGGTAACCCATTTGTTTACCCATTTTGGACTGAAAAATTTTCTGCTTCCAGTACCCATATGGAGGAGATACTTCGGCTCGTTTGTGCTTATAATGCACAGAACCAGAATATCCTGCTCGAATTGGGTTAGGAAAAGATATTTTCTGGATGTACGTAGCTGATCCTGTGGGCTATAGGTAACCCATTTATTCACACATTTTTGGACTAAAAAATTTTCTGCTTCCAATACTCATGCGGGGGAGATACTTCATCTCGTTTGTGCCTATAGTGCGCAGAAACGGAATATCCTGCTCGAATTGGGCTAAGAAACGGTATTTTCGGGATGTGCGTAGCTGGTCCTGTGGGCTATAGGTAACCAACGCATTTATTCACACATTTTTGGACTGAAAAACTTTCTGCTTCCAATACTCAAACGGAGGAGATACTTCGGCTCGTTTGTGCTTATAATGCGCAGAAACAGAATATCCTGCTAGAACTGGGCTAAGAAAAGATATTTTTAGGATGTGCATAGCTGGTCCTATGGGCTATAGGTACCCCATTTATACACACATATTTGGACTGAAAAACTTTCTGCTTCCAATACTCAAACGGAGGAGATACTTCGGCTCGTTAGTGCTTACAATGCACAGAAACAGAATATCCTGCTAGAACTGGGCTAAGAAAAGATATTTTTAGGATGCGCGTATCTGGTCCTGTGGGCTATAGGTAACCCATTTACTCACACATTTTTGGACTGAAAAATATTCTGCTTCCAATATTCATACGGAGGAGCTGCTTCAGCTCGTTTGTGCCTATAATGCACAGAACCAGAATATCCTGCTCGAATTGGGCTAAGAAACGGTATTTTCGGGATGTGCGTAGCTGGTCCTGTGGGCTATAGGTAACCAACGCATTTATTCACACATTTTTGGACTGAACAATTTTCTGCTTCCAATACTCAAACGGAGGAGATACTTCGGCTCGTTTGTGCTTATAATGCACAGAAACATAATATCCTGCTAGAACTGGGCTAAGAAAAGATATTTTTAGGATGTGCATAGCTGGTCCTATGGGCTATAGGTACCCCATTTATACACACATATTTGGACTGAAAAACTTTCTGCTTCCAATACTCAAACGGAGGAGATACTTCGGCTCGTTAGTGCTTACAATGCACAGAAACAGAATATCCTGCTCGAATTGGGCTAAGAAAAGGTATTTTCGGGATGTGCGTAGCTGGTCCTGTGGGCTATAGGTAACCAACGCATTTATTCACACATTTTTGGACTGAAAAATTTTCAGCTTCCAATACTCAAACGGAGGAGATACTTCGGCTCGTTAGTGCTTACAATGCACAGAAACAGAATATCCTGTTAGAACTGGGCTAAGAAAAGATATTTTCGGGATGTGCGTAGCTGGTCCTGTGGGCTATAGGTAACCAACGCATTTATTCACACATTTTGGGACTGAAAAACTTTCTGCTTCCAATACTCAAACGGAGGAGATACTTCGGCTCGTTAGTGCTTACAATGCACAGAAACAGAATATCCTGTTAGAACTGGGCTAAGAAAAGATATTTTCGGGATGTGCGTAGCTGGTCCTGTGGGCTATAGGTAACCAACGCATTTATTCACACATTTTGGGACTGAAAAACTTTCTGCTTCCAATACTCAAACGGAGGAGATACTTCGGCTCGTTAGTGCTTACAATGCACAGAAACAGAATATCCTGTTAGAACTGGGCTAAGAAAAGATATTTTCGGGATGTGCGTAGCTGGTCCTGTGGGCTATAGGTAACCAACGCATTTATTCACACATTTTGGGACTGAAAAACTTTCTGCTTCCAATACTCAAACGGAGGAGATACTTCGGCTCGTTAGTGCTTACAATGCACAGAAACAGAATATCCTGTTAGAACTGGGCTAAGAAAAGATATTTTCGGGATGTGCGTAGCTGGTCCTGTGGGCTATAGGTAACCAACGCATTTATTCACACATTTTGGGACTGAAAAACTTTCTGCTTCCAATACTCAAACGGAGGAGATACTTCGGCTCGTTAGTGCTTACAATGCACAGAAACAGAATATCCTGTTAGAACTGGGCTAAGAAAAGATATTTTCGGGATGTGCGTAGCTGGTCCTGTGGGCTATAGGTAACCAACGCATTTATTCACACATTTTTGGACTGAAAAACTTTCTGCTTCCAATACTCAAACGGAGGAGATACTTCGGCTCGTTTGTGCTTATAATGCGCAGAAACAGAATATCCTGCTAGAACTGGGCTAAGAAAAGATATTTTTAGGATGTGCATAGCTGGTCCTATGGGCTATAGGTAACCCATTTATTCACACATTTTGGGACTGAAAAACTTTCTGCTTCCAATACTCAAACGGAGGAGATACTTCGGCTTGTTTGTGCTTATAATGCACAGAAACAGAATTTCCTGCTAGAACTGGGCTAAGAAAAGATATTTTCGGGATGTGCGTAGCTGGTCCTGTGGGCTATAGGTAACCAACGCATTTATTCACACATTTTTGGACTGAAAAACTTTCTGCTTCCAATACTCAAACGGAGGAGATACTTCGGCTCGTTAGTGCTTACAATGCACAGAAACAGAATATCCTGTTAGAACTGGGCTAAGAAAAGATATTTTCGGGATGTGCGTAGCTGGTCCTGTGGGCTATAGGTAACCAACGCATTTATTCACACATTTTGGGACTGAAAAACTTTCTGCTTCCAATACTCAAACGGAGGAGATACTTCGGCTCGTTAGTGCTTACAATGCACAGAAACAGAATATCCTGTTAGAACTGGGCTAAGAAAAGATATTTTCGGGATGTGCGTAGCTGGTCCTGTGGGCTATAGGTAACCCATTTACTCACACATTTTTGGACTGAAAAATTTTCTGCTTCCAATACCCATACGGAGGAGATACTTCAGCTCGTTTGTGCTTATACTGCACAGAAACAGAATATCCTGCTCGAATTGGGTTAGGAAAAGATATTTTCTGGATGTACGTAGCTGATCCTGTGGGCTATAGGTAACCCATTTATTCACACATTTTTGGACTGAAAAATTTTCTCCTTCCATTACTCAAACGGAGGAGATACTTCGGACCGTTTGTGCTTATAATGCACAGAAACAGAATTTCCTGCTAGAACTGGGCTAAGAAAAGATATTTTCGGGATGTGCGTAGCTGGTCCTGTGGGCTATAGGTAACCAACGCATTTATTCACACATTTTTGGACTGAAAAACTTTCTGCTTCCAATACTCAAACGGAGGAGATACTTCGGCTCGTTAGTGCTTACAATGCACAGAAACAGAATATCCTATTAGAACTGGGCTAAGAAAAGATATTTTCGGGATGTGCGTAGCTGGTCCTGTGGGCTATAGGTAACCCATTTACTCACACATTTTTGGACTGAAAAATTTTCTGCTTCCAATACCCATACGGAGGAGATACTTCAGCTCGTTTGTGCTTATACTGCACAGAAACAGAATATCCTGCTCGAATTGGGTTAGGAAAAGATATTTTCTGGATGTACGTAGCTGATCCTGTGGGCTATAGGTAACCCATTTATTCACACATTTTTGGACTGAAAAATTTTCTCCTTCCATTACTCAAACGGAGGAGATACTTCGGACCGTTTGTGCTTATAATGCGCAGAAACAGAATATCCTACTAGAACTGGGCAAAGAAAGGATATTTTTAGGATATGCGTGGCTGGTGAATGAAACACTTTTAAAATCTAAAGAAGGTTTAAAACCAAAATATCACTCTGTCCTAGTGTTATAAAACAATGAAGGTATTTATGGTGCTTTTAGGATGAATCTGAGAATCATATTTATAAACTGATTGGTCATGCCATTCCATTTAGAGTTAACATTCCATTAACACTATCAATTGGAGAATTATTATGAATGTCTTATAATACGTAACATGTATCACTTTCAGCAACGCCTGGGTATTCAACTGGTCATTTTCAGCTTCGAAAAAGTAGATTTGGAGAAATATATGGTTACTGCTGGGAAGAGCAAGCAAAGAGTCAGCTCTGTGGTAATTTTTATATGTCGGCATGCTCCGCGATATCGTTAGCCGCAAACGAAGTCATTCGAAAACAGGTAATTCTAGTTTCGTATGCTCTTGAGAATAGGCTTTGAATTATCAGTAATTACATTTAACAAATTTTACAATGTTTCTTTTGGCTGCTTAAGTTCAGGTATCTTCCTGGGGTTCTCCTTTAAATAATAATAATTTATTCGGATGTTCAAAACTGGGATTTTTTGTCATGCCATCTACCAAGCATAGCATTTAATTCGTTCGATCACACACCAGGCAGCGAGCATGTATTATGGTTAGAGAAGAATTTCATCTTGGAGCGCAGAAATGAGCACCTAAAATTGCTAACAGTAATATATATAAGACAAGTCAAACTATGGTCAAATAAATCGGTGAAATGTACTTTTGGGCGGTTCAGATGGAACTGAAAAAAAACCACTGAGTATCCGTGATCCTGGCTAAAATCCGTATAAATGACTGTATTGCGTTAGCTCTTCTTTCTTGATGCCATGTTGGTGAAAGGAGTTTATAATCTGAATACACTTATAAACACAAAACGTGTCATTCGCAGAAAGCCCAGTATGAAAGATTGGCAGTTTTTAAATATGAATTCTGTGAAGCCGGCCGATGACCATTTGGGCTGTTTTTATCGAATTTTCAAATAAATTGACGAGATGTTCGAGTGATATCTTCTCGAATTGTTGTCCGATATTCCCTCTGAGAACTTTAAGAGTCTGTATTCTCATAGACAATTTACTTTAAAAAAAAATACTTAAAGAAACGCTCAAATCGGGTAGATCACCACCCAGTGCAGATCTTCAAAATATCCATTGATCATCATCTTGTTGAAATCAAATGTTCAACTCGTTCTGTACTAGTCGCAGACGTGACATTTGCAACATCTTCAGCCACATCGGTGATATTCTCGTCGGAACGAGCTCTATGAACCCTTTAGGCGTTTCTTCTCTCATGTGATGTTCCAGTCTTTTCGAGAGACTTGCAAAATGCCTTTCGTATTTTAACAGTTAAAGTCAAACAGTCAGGAAATCTATGGCAAAATTCTCTTTACGCACAAATTTTTGACAAATTATTCCGTAAAAGATAGACAGATAGAGTATTCTACGATCTAGAGGACCTTAGCGTTCCGTGGCTACGACATATGTACAAATATTCTGCATCGATTTATTTCACATATGTATATCCAAGCAAAAGTGACAGTTACCGTCATTTGCAAAGGTTCTAGCTTCTTCCGATAGGGTGATACATTTTGAGCTACCTTACACGAGTATGTACATCGAAGCAAAAGTGACAGTTACCGTCATTTGCAAAGGTTCTAGCTTCTTCCGATAGGGTGATACATTTTGGGCCATCTTATTCGAGTATGTATAAAGGTTAATTTCATTATTCCGAAAGATTTTCTCTACAAAAACTTCTTTTCAGAAAAAATGTAAAAAATAAAAAACATTTGCTTTCTTTTACGTCTAGGGAATGCACTTCACAATCATATGCGATAGTGCTCAACGTTGATGATGATTACGACGTTCGACAGCCCTTCATTTCAATTGGGCCTATGGTTCATTAATTCAATTAAAGTGCATTCAGTATCGATGTTGTAAACGTTGACAGCGAGGTGCTCTTTCCGTTTCCATGTGCTACATTCTCACCACACTTCTGTGAAAAAGGATAAAAAAAAAAATAAATAAAAATGAATAAAACACCAATCGATGAAAAGCTGATAACTGAATCAATCATTGATGATTTGTAAGAGCAGTGAAAACTGTCAGTACAGGAGGATGTGCAAGTTGTGATGCTTTTAGTAATGTCTGTAGCTACTAGTAAATTTACCACTTTTTTTTTGTAGATAATTAGTATCAGGATGTGGCTTTAGGAAAATGTTAAATAAAAGGAGGTGTCCTGTTGAACGAATAGATTTAACAACGAGTCTATTCTTTAACTTGCAAGAATTTTTACGAATTTGTACCAATTTTTAGGAGTATGTACTAGTCGAAATCCAAATAGGGACGATGATACACAAAACAATTCCCATTTATACATGTATCTTACAAGCTCTCGCAGGAATTTCTGATAGCAAAAAAGGTGACAAATTTTTCAACTTTAATTCGGAATTAACTAGAGCAAGCCTTGGAAGATTTGGGCGTCCTTTTCTGTGCTTTCTCTAAGAGCTCAAACCGAAGTATCAGTGTTCCAGGCCAATGTGTCAATGCAGATCGTAAGGTTCATCATTGAATTTTCTTCTCCACATATGTATAGTCAGTGTAGACCATAAATCGAAAGAAGAACTTTCTTCTCGGAGGGAACTCTCATCCGATTTTTACAAAATCCTTGCTTCCCCACAGTACCTACAGCAGGACCAAGTTGATGGAAGTCTTGCATAGCCCTCCTTAGTATTTCTTACCAAAGCTTTGTTTCGCAGTTGTTTCTTAAGAAATTTTGAGGAACATTGTTCTTCCTTTGCGTTCAGCACTGATATCATTACTTACTCACTTACTTAGGTGGGTAACTTTCGGGGTTCAGTTAGCCCGCTTCTTAGCAAACTGCCTCCAGTTGCGCACTCCAAATCGGTTGAAGTCCCCTTCTAAGCACTTGTGCACACCAACTAAGGCGGGGTCTTCCTCTACAGCGTTGTCTCTCAGGATTTGGTTCGAAGACTCTGCGGGCCGAAGTATTGGTGTCCATGCGCTCTACATGTCCTAGCCATCTCAAACGACTGATATGCAGTTGACTAGTTCAGTGTCGCTGTGAAGCTCGTATAGTTCGTCGTTGAACCTTCTCCTCTAAAGCCGGTCAACGCAAACGGGACCAAACATTTTACTGATGTCGTTGCTTGAAATTAATATTAGATCCTGTATAGACAATTGCCTTTACTACTTTAAAGCTATACCCGACCATGGAAATTTTTTGACTGACATAGTCAGCATGTCATCGAAGCAGACAGCATGTAGTAAAAGTAGGCTTATACCGTATTGATAAGCAAATTAGTTTTGTGATTTAGAATTCTGGAATCTGTCAGGCCTAAAACTGCACTGATTATTACGCAAAAGTTTGTCCACATATGGTTTCAGGTTTATTAGGATCACACCAGGCGAGAATTGTAGCCCAATTCCTTGGTAATTGACACAGGTGAGGAGGTCATTTTGACCAAGCTTAGGTCCCAATCGTCAGGCATGGTTTTGTCGGACCGTATTTTACAGGTGCCCTTGTACATATACCAAGTCATATCCAGACTTACTTTAATTTCATTTCTCGTCTTTTAATAATGATCAGGGGTTGATACTATATCATAGACTCAAACAGATGGTCGAATAACTTAACGCAGGACTATACTTCTTACGGGAGTCAAGTCTGATGGGTTATGATACGATCGAATGACTTGCCATAAAGTTGGAGTATATGTTTTAAAAACCTGCCTCCAAAAGTGTAAGTCACTTTTACTAGAGCTGCCTCTTCGTGAAAGTCTCAGAAAGGTTTATTACTAGATCATACCTTAACAGTCTAACTACAGTCCAATTGATCGATAATATTGATACTGTGAGCGAGGAAATGAAAGATTTGTCATCACCAGATGGTTGAAGCTCATTTCTCGTGAAATTCAAAAACTCAAAAATGCTTCTGAATAAAATTAAACTACTACTATACTGTATCTCAATACAAACTCATAAGCTCGTTCGGAATATAGTCAGGCCTTGAATATCGTCTATGGAGAAAGGATGATTAACCTTCCCTGTTTTTAAGTCACTGTTGGAGTGAGCCATGCTACGTGAGGTTTTGAATTTCAAAAGACGTCACATTATCGTCGACGGAAATGACATAAGTATGTGTTTCCAGGAAGTATTATTTGAATTTGAATACAACGTTCGACAAGATATGGGTTACACAGTGGCTAGTAAAATGTTTTGACTCAAGCCGAATCCTTTGGTTTGATCCAAAAAAAATTGTTTAAAAATGCCAGTAGTTACGAGTAAGTTTTACATCTACCAGATGTGACAATTCGGCAAACATTTGGATTAGGTATTAGTTAAACAAATAAGTTATAGTTTCATCGCCACAATCACAGCACTTGTCGGTAATTCCACGAAATTATATGCAAATACGTGGCTACGAAGGATGTAATTACGTTTGTTGACAAACGGCTAATACCTCAACCTCTGTTTGCAGATACTTAAGTTTTATTTCTAAGCCACACCTGTTTTCTTGGGCCATAATAACAAAACCAAGCCAAGGACAGAAAAAAAAAACACCAAAAACAAATATTTCGTCAAACTAATTAATTGCAAAAGGAAAACGTGTCTCTACGTCAGCAAAGGCACATTCCTTAGCCACCGACATCAAGAACAAACCAAAGAAAAAGGACTTATATCACTTATGGCTGTGCTGAATGGAGATTTATGGCAGCCACATCTATATCTGTAATAAGAACCTTATCCGCACATCTCCTACTTCACTTGCACGGAGATTAATGCCCCCTTATTTGTCTTGGCTCACAATTGTTTTGTACTGGCTAACACTGCCGGCTGTTAAACCACCGGTAGCCACATTTATTGGTTAAGAGCAAACCCAAAGTGAACAACAAACCGACAAACCTAACCTAACGAGTGTCGGAGTGGTGTTTCGACGTCATAGTAAATCGTGCCACTGAAGTTACCCCATCCTTATGGACTGTGCTTCGGAACCTGGTCCGTTGCAGAAAGGAGCATTTCAACAATATTGCAGTAATTTGTTAACATACCGGCCGCACAAATACACATACATACACACATTTGGCGAAGCAAAGAGATGGAGAGCATGGCATAAGAATAACTCGGACCATCCTTAGAAAGGTCCTGACTGCATACAAAACTTCCAAAGAGCCAAGGCATAAGGTCAATAAGAAACGGGCCAAAAGCAAGAAACCAAACAGCAGTGCGAAACGTCAACATCGTTCAAACGAAGTGAACATGCTGCGGAGTTATAATGATTATTACCGTTATTATAGCCCATGGACGACGACGACGACGTCGTAGTAGTCGTCGTTTGGTTGCGTCTTCTCCGGTTCGTAATATACACACATGTATAGCTATATGTATGTTTGTATGCACGTCCGAGTGCATTCTGCTGCTCGTTTACTAAAATACAAATGTGTCCAGGATATGAATTTGCATATAATTCAGCTAGGAGTGAACAAAACAGTCCTTGGGGGCAGCCAGTTGTGTTGTGCAACTCCTTGTAAGCCATGCGGTCATTGAATGGAATGTCTACCATTAATAATTTACACACGGTCATTTGGTTTACAGAAGGACTAGATGAGCAGATACACACACACATACACAAACACATGTGGTCGCTGCTGCTTATTCGGATGAGTAATTATTTTTGACGTACGTACACAGAGATACTTTGGAGCGTGTCCTAGGATCGAGTGAATATTAATTTCGGGTCAAGAAGGTGCCTTTAGTATTTCACCGTGCCAGTGGTTTGTGGAATTTTTCAAAGGAAATAGAAACGATGAATTGAATGCCTCGAGATACACAGATGTCAGTAAGCTGAATACCAAGTGAAATGAGTTTTATTTATGCAAGTTGTCTGGTACTGCCAGCCTAAGGGCGCACTACAGTGGGTTCATATGACATGTTTCAGGCCTATATTGGATTTGTATTCCCAACTCAGTGCACAAAACCCTTCACATACGCGACTTATTTTTGACGAACTATCCTCGCGGTGTCATATGGGATTCGTCAAAAATTTGTGTAACACAAAATGGAAAAAATCCATGAACACGAACTTCTCATTTCTGTTTAATAATTTTGATTATTTTTCTGTTCTTATGTACGTCAATTTTTTTTTAATCCTAACCACTTTAAGGATTTAGTCAATGGGCCAAGAAGTTAAAATAAATGTATCTCAATACGTCAAACTTTCCTCGGGACGTTAGAATTTGCAGTTGGACCTAATGAACTTACTCTTCGTTAGTTTCATATTTACGAGACTGCAGATAGAATAAAGAACATCAACACCAGCCTGGTGTGACATAAGAGAAACAAAAAAAGACGATGAAATCCGTTTGGAAACTATTTTGGCCTGAGTGTGTAAGAGATCAGATCTGAGTGCACTGGATATGATGATAAGGTTTAGAAGGATAAGTTGACCGTATTCCGTACTTTCATAAACTCGGATCTTAAGTTCCAGTTCATCGAACATGTACTCAATGTTATTGAGATCTGGACTCTGAGGCGGATACGCAATATGTAGAAAGCGTTAGGTGTTATCGACAGGGAGCTTAGGTATCGTTCGAACGACATAATATACCCAATTCTGCACATGGCTTCATAAACGTTGGTCTAAAGATTTCTCAAGTCCCTACAATACCATATCACTATACATATCACCTTCGGTTGACCCATTTTTTATTTTACCAGCCAGGTTTGGTCCCCCTATTACACCATCCATATTTGTCGTATTGAAGCTGTTCAGCCCAGGCTTCTATGCTTCGCCGTTCATAACTTCTTTTGGATTGACAAAAACAATTGGCCTCTTTACCTCGATTGTCTAAAACTCATCCGTCTTCAGTTCCTCGAAACTCTTCCTTCCTTCACTGATTGTCTCGCGCTTATTCAATCGATCTCCTTTAGTATTAATCTGTCCAATTATTACTTCCGACATTGAATGATTCCTTTGTCAGATTCTTGTGAGAAGTAGGATCGTAAGAAACTTTAAGATAGTCGTGGAATCTTGAAATCCTGCTCAGCACTTCGACGACTAAATACTGATTCTCTGGGACTACTTAGCTAATTGCAACTCCTCGCTATATTTTAGCAGAAATTTTGAACTTTGCACGTGCTTGGCCTGTGGATTGGGCTTGCAATTGATTATTCGGTTCCGCAATCGGTGGAAATTCAACGCATATTCAACCGTCCATCAAAGAATCCTATGACTATTTAATTTCAGTTATAACTGAATCCTAGAAACATATTCAACACACGGCTTTTTGATTATTTTTAAGAATTAAGAGCCTATTGCTGAAACCTACTGATTTCCCTTCCCTTCAATTATTGAATTTCACACGATTGACTTTATTTAGTCAGCTTGACGATCATTCCCTTTCCACTCACCAGAAAAACTATCGACTTTTTAAGCTCTGTCTACAAGCAAAGTCCGCAAATGCTGTTCGACTATATTCTCAAGTAGTGCCTCCTTGTTGATTCTCATTATTTTAATTGCTTTAGTGATCTCATTCGTTTTACGATTTTATGTTTAGTTGGATGGTAGATATAATAAAATAATGATCTGGTATCATCCTTATAGAAACTCATTTTCGATTTTGGACATCCATGAGGCTACTTCGAAGATGGCAAAGGATGGTAAAATACATTTGTATTTGGCAGAAGGAAAGGGATGCTGTAGGTAAGTCTCGGTGTGATCATGGCATTATCTCCTTAAAAAAATGTGTCAGGTAATATTTGCAGAAGCAGGTAAATTTACAAATAGATGTATCTTTGCTGAGTCTTGAAGATTCACTTATTCACTGTCAGCTGTTTTCATTCGTGAAAGTTCACAGATAGAAGTACTGGATCATCATTCAACGATGAGGTTTAATAAGTGCCCTTTTAACACCTTAACTCAAGTGACCTTGTTTCCAATGTTGTTGTAAGTGGAAATCGTCTACATTCTACATCCAGCATGTAAAAAATTGCTGAAATTTAACATTTAATGATCGTTTTCTTCCAACCTATGATGTACCTACGTTAGACATACATAAGTAAACCCTATTGAACCTCCTATTTCTAAATAACGTATTAGAATATATTTTGACATTTGTCGTGTTTTAGTCTACTGAATTTTACTGGGGTAAACGTATTGCGTACTTGGGCATGATTTATTAATGAAACCCACCATCACAAGAAATCAAATCGACTGTTGTTAAGGAGCTTACAGCCTGCTACAATCGGTCCCTCACCTCATCAATAATTCTCAAGGGATTCTACGTACCAACCTAGTTGGTTATTTCACCAACTTTTCACAATTTATTTCAACTCAACAGTATTCTTTTAAAGTCACATTCCTACACAGCGCTAGTACACGAAATAAAAGACATAGAAGAAGATAATAGATCGAAAACAAACAGAAAAACAAGTAAACCTCATTTATTTTCAAATACAAATGACATTATTCGCCACGATATCAAAATCAGGACTCTGACATCTCCTACATCGCCCTAAGGCATTACCATTCAATGTCTGTAGTTGTTCTTTTCCCCCCCGGTGTCTGTAACTCCGTTGGCAAGGGGTAACACTTAAAAGCATTATACACCCAACAGTGATATGCAAATAAAATAACAGATTCCCAGTCCAGGCGGAAAGGACTACGTTTTTGCCGCCACGACTAAGTATCCCGAATTGGAATGGCAGGAAGTTGATTAAATGCTTGTCTTGTATGGATGTTAGTCTCGTTGCTCTCTGTGTGTTCTTCCTCGTCTATCCCATTTGAATGGAATAAGGAAATGCGCCTGTAGTTCGGCAACACACGTGTCCCTGAAATGTTCAACTTTAAACTCCACCAAGCGAAAGAGTGGTGTCGTGTTGCCGGATTGCTGCTTCGCCTTTTTGTTGTTCCTCTCCTGTTGACGTTCTAGTTGGATTTTTTCTTTCTTTTGTCCTTGCTGTTCCTTTTTGTGTTCTCCCTTTCCCCCCCAACACGCTGCTGGATGGATGGCTGAGCCCAAGAAGATAAAGCTTCCCGACGAACCAGCCAAGAAGCGAGAGTTTATTTTGTGCTTCACATAACTCAGTCATCTTATTGTTCATGACAGATGATCAGGAAAATAGAATTTAGACGAACATATGTACATTGCACGTATGTATAGGTTAGCACACGGCACTCGGTTCCTCCGATGTGCACTAGGAGCCATTATCCTCCTCCGCATTTGTGCCTTTCATTCGTTTCTCTTTTCGACGGAGATGAAAAATTCAAAATCACTTAGTTTTCTGTCATTCGACTCGCTCATTTCAAACAAATGGAAATTTTTTACTATAGAACAGCCAGGAGCCACTGTCGGTCTTCGGTCTTGGGTGAGATTTCCCAAAACGAAGGACCTCCACAGGAGTGGAGGAAACTGCTCACATCATTAACAAAAAAAAAAACAAAAAAAAGGTGAAACGAAAATGATTACGCGAAAACATTTATCTCACACATCCAGTAGATAATACGTAGGTACACTTTCGGTAACGAAATAAGGGCACAGCGAGAGAGGTTCAAAGATTTTGGAAGGCAACCAAGCGTAATGGGAGAAAAGTTTTCACTTGAATTGGGATTTAAGTTAATTCTTCGTGTTAATTCGGTGTAAGATTTATTTTGTTTGTTAATTTTAAATTCATTCGGAGTTCGTTGAGTGGGATTAGTTGGAGTTTAGATTTAGTTCTTGCGAGTTTGTATTATCTTCCATGGCATCAGAGAATCAGATGCTCACATGTTAGGGATCCGTTTTGTACTAAGATTAGTCTCTTTTCATCAAAAGGTTTAGAATGGTGCTTTTATTCGAGTCGAACTGTATGGGATATTCAATTGAGACTGGATGTCCAGTGATGTTATAAAACCTGTAATCTGTGTCTTAGTTCATCGCCAACCAATCGATTCTACGGGCTATTGGTCAATCCTCTGAAAACTGAGGTTGTTCTTACGAGACGGGCGTCACTATTCAGATCTCGGATGGAGCAATTATTCTTTGGGTAATGTATGCCAAGTTCTGAGTTTTCTGGCAATGTAAGGTTGATTTTAACAAGATATGGTCCTTCTCGCCAAAAGACGTCCTTTGAATCTATACGTATCATAGCCGCACACGAAGTTATACGAAAGGATTTTCCCAAATACACTGAGCTCTGCTTGGGGTGTTCAAAGCAACCTATCTTCTATTATGATTTCGATAACCATGCGTGACACTTACCCTGCCACCCTAGTTCCATGGATGTGCCGTCTGATCCAATGACATAGGAATTCGGATGCTGTGCAAATTTAGAATCGACTTTTTCTGCGTTTAGGGATACTCTGAGCCTGAATTGGGCTGTAGTCAAATCTTCATGGATGACTTCAAAACTAGTCAGCACCCCGTGCTGGTATTTTAGTGAAAACCGACAACACTAGGCTTCACTACTCATTCCGCAAACATGTCTCTGTTTCAAGCGGAAATCTATGCTAACCTAATGGTCCCGAACGTCTTTTACTAACTTATTGCCGTTTTAACCAAACACTTCCTTTGGTTAAGCGTCTTGGTGTCCCAGGCTTGAGAAACACCTCTGTCTGCGACACTTGTGGTAACTTGTCGACGATACTCCGGATCATTTCTTTTGTTATTGTCTATCAAACAGTTGGCAGACAACCGAAGGATGTCTTGTGAGAAGGGCTCTTACACTGACAAAAAAACAGAAACCTACTTGGATAGCTTCGGCTGGACATTGTTTGAGTTTGGTTTGAAAAATGAATATTGGGGTCCTTTAGAATTTGTGTAATCAGATCCCTTTCTTGTAGAAGAAACGATCTTAGTTTTGAGAAGATTGATCTAAAACCAATCCTCGGTGCAGCAATCATATATCATGTTTGGGCAGATTCTCAAGTTAGCAAAGATTGTGACACTAAGTACAGCCTAATCTTTACTAAATTTTTGGTATAAAATCCGTTTGTCATTCTACAGACATACCTCAGAAAGATACAGAGGATGCAGTCTAAATTTCTCTGTAAGGCGATTCGAAGCTATTACCAAAGCTTGACTACAAACCTTCTTGCGTTTTGCTAAAGCTATCACTTCCTGGGTCGGATTGAAGGTTTGGTATAAAGAAGTCAATGAGATTGTTCAGAACTGCCAAAAACAGGATTCCGATGGATTGTCCCAGTCAAACAGTCGAACATATTCAGGGAGTTCCTAGAATATGATATTTTTCTGCTCGTGAATTCCATATTGTAGGTTAATCCCTGCAAGGTCCCCCAAGTCTAAAAGGATTCTCAAATAAAACCACTAATAGCAGGCTACAACTAGACTAATAAACTCCGATTCCTCGCCAGTTAGTTATCCAAACTTGGAAGTGCAAGCATTTCTTGGAAAATATTTCCTACGGAATGTTTTAGACATTTCTTTTTACTAGATGCAGTAACAGGAAATTGCAACGGACTTACTATGTCCTTCGTAGGAGACAGAAAATGATATTAACTTTAATCGTATATTTCACCCTTGACTTCTGGTAGATCTCTTTATCCATTCAGTACCAGTCAATCTTCAAGTTACAGAGTCCTTTATCCGTCAACTTTCACTTTCATCAAATACGACAAAATCCTTAGACTTTTATTTAAGTACGGTTAAGGGGCTGTCTTGCGTACGTAATGTACAACACATATACAATCTCATGTGGCAGAGATTAAAAGATATATTCACTTATCTCTCAGAAAACAACCCTAATACGTAATACAAACACCAACTACACGTATGCAGTTAACAAAGAATTTATAACTTACTTAAATGTTATACGTGCGGTTCCTGCCAGAAGCGGCATACCGTGCATTATCCTTGTGCCTTGAATAGCAGTTGCGGTATCAGCCAAAATAACTCATCCTACACTACAGCAGCGTGAAAAAAAAGCACAAATACACATAAAATGAAATAAAATAAAATACCGGAGAGAATCCTGCTTTGTCCTTTTATTTTGAGTTGTTCTTTCTTTCTTGTTCTTTTTTTTTTTTTTGTACTTTTTTTTTTGGCGTGCATTCTTGTTTATTTTGTTTTCGCGTAGATTGAAAAACTTTACAAAGACGAAACGGGACAACGGGAATAAACTTGGATTCTATTTTATCTTATTACATTTTTCGGGTGATAAGGAATAAAACAAAATTTTGTGCTTTTTTTTTGTTTTTTTTTTTTAAATGGCGTGCTTCGGATGGGTTATTGGATGGTTTCATTTCTTTTTGCTCTGTGCTTCTCTTCTCTCGTTTGCCACAAGTTTCTTCGTGAAAATCAGAAAAGGGGTGTGCGGGTAGGGGATAGGGGGTGAATGTGCAACACTGTGTCACGTTTAGTACTTCTTTACTGCGGCACGTTGCAATTGTAAAATCTGATGTTGGTAGATACGTATGTATGGTACGTAGTCCTGCAGCACTATATAAGGGTATTGTGCAGCGACGGAGTGTGGGATAAAGGATACAAAATACAGAATTCGTGTGCGTAGATGTGTGTACGTGTGTCTTTTTTTTTATGTAGTGTAAAAAATATTCTTTGGCATTAAAAATATTTCTTTTTTTTGTGTTTTCATCCTTTCATCCGATTCATATATTCATCTCCCTGTGTGCTGGGGGCATTGGAGGTACAGGGTGTCGCATATCGTGCACCCACATCTGGGCGCAATATGATTTTTATAGGTTCTCGTTGCCATGGTCATGTGTGTTGTTATGGGACAATCTATGTACATGACCCGTGCATTGGACGGTCGGTTGGTTGGTTGGTTGGTCTGTAGGATCCACTATGCAAGGATTCACTTACGTACCAGGCACCGCATTTGGATGGGCCAAAGGGATATAAAGTGGAAAAGTTGATTTGGACATAAATGAAAATTTACTACAGTTTTCTGTGTCATTTTCGGTTTTGGTTGTATTTTTCTCCTTCTGTTCTTTATCGGGTCTCAGCAAGGATATGAATGAGCGCATAGTTTGCAAGGAAACAAAAAAAAAAGAAAACATATTCGCTCATGTCAGTGTGCTCTGATGTGTTTCTTGGTGATTAAGTGAGGGAAAATTGAAGTGCTGACAGTAGAAGAAGCAACACATGTCAAAGTTTGAAAAATATAACTAAATGGATTAAAAACTGTTCATGTACATTACATGTCTCAGAGAGATTCTCTGGTAGAAGATTGTTTTAAATTCAGAATACAAAACGGAAATCCAAATCACTACTAGCTTACTTGCGTTCCTATGTTTCTATCAGATTTGAGGAAATCAGATCATATAACTAAAATGCAATTGAGGTAGATTCAGAACAGCCAAATCAATCAACACCAAATCAATTTATAGTAATCTGATGATTTCCCTGCTCGGGTCGGTATACGTATTTCAATTGTGTGGAAATGTTATCGCAGAATAAACACTTTTAGCTCGCCATATGATACATACGTTCGGAATGTAATTGCATCAAACAAATCCGGGAATCAGTTATTGAAAGCTCTTTCGTTATCAGCTGTTAGATCCTGGACACCCAGAGACAGAGACGATTTTGAAGTGCACCCACTCTTGCTCAAAACATATGTAACTTAATTAATGGACGGACCCATATATAGAATCCCCGCCTGAGACAGGGTTGGAAACTTTCCACATTTTTAGAATTAGGCCTTTAAGACTCAGAAGATCTATGTCTTTGGTATTCGATTTGCCTCAAATCTGGCCACTGGGAGTCAAAGTTACTTTTAGCTGGAGCATTGCCCTCATTTTGCTCGTTATGGCCCCATGAATGAAGTCTTTTTACCTCAGTAGAGTTTACCCTCCTTTCGAACAGAACAAAATATTTGACAAACAATTTTTTGCTGGAAAGTTCTTCTTTGTTTTCCTGCTTATCGTTCAGTAGTACGGAAAACAAAACTGACAGGATAAGAGTCCGGTGAAGCACACATTTAGCTTTTCAAGTTACAGGTTTCCAGTTTGCCAAATCGCAGTATTGTTCCATTAGATGAAGTCTTTAACTAATCTGAAGTTGTGACATTGGCAACTTGTTTTCCCCGTTTGTCAAAAGGCTCTAAAATGGCACGATGGGACCGGCCTATGGGGTCTAGTAACTGGAAAGATTTGTCGTATACTTATAATGGCTCTCGTGTTAACATCTACCCTACGTACTGCCTGCTTCAAATTGAGAGGACGAGATTGAAAATGTGATTCAATAGTAAGTTTATTCGGGATTTCTAATTTAGCTGTCGGCTTGTAGAGCTTCATGTAGCTACAAAGTCGATCTAGAGTCCCCGATTCTCGCCTTTTAGTTCGTTTTTGGAATATGTTCCGATTACTGTGGCTTTAAACGTTCAAACAGTACTCTAGCAGGGATATAGATTGCATAGTTTATGCCAGGCATAGGATTGCATTTCCTAAAGATCTGGCTTATTGAGCTGAGTTGATGGTTTTATCATGGTCTCCTTCGTTGACTGGAAGTGGTTTTCTTCTTGCATTAAGCCCGTTCAAGTGCTGCTTAAACAAATCTAAAGGGTTGTTTCAATAAGGACATAACAATTTTGTATTTAAATAAAACAAGGAATAATTGAGATATCGGTCTTCAATTTATTGGAGGTGTAGTACATACATATGTCGAATTTAGGTACTAAGATCGATCTCCTTCATAGGATCACCGCGACCACGTTTTGAGTGATCGATTCTTGGTTGGAACGTTGGGAATTTCGTGTTCAACAGTATTCCTTAGTTTCTCTAACGTTGTTGGCTTGTTGACAAAAACTAATGATTTTACCTTTTACCAAAATCCCATGGGATTCGTTAGATCGCATGAGCGTGGTGGGCATTCGACACGATCATTACACGTTCGGTAATCTCCCCTTCCATAGATACATTATTCGGCCAGTTGTGTGGCATGTGGCACCTCCTTGTTGGAACCACATATCACTGAGGTCAAGCACATCCAGTTCTGGCCAAGAATAGTCTTCCAACATTGAATGAGAGCAAACTCCATTGATCGTAACATGGCGATCATATTTTACGGTTCAATCTTACCATGCTTTTGTGGATCCAATGGAGTCTATTAAAGTAGATGTGTACTTGCTTCTGGACAATAATCAACTTCATCGCTGAAAATGATTTTTCGATGAAATTCAAGGTTTTCTTCAACGTTTTGCCGAGCCCAATCGGAGGTGTTTACTCAGAATTCGCAACAATCTGGACTGAGAGATACAATTCCTTTAATCGACGTGGAATCGACTGATTTGGCTCATTTTAAACTGAAATACATCCTTAGATAGGGCTGTGATGTTTTTTAATTAACTCACTGCCACAAGAGCATTTAAGAAGATGTTCAGTCGAATGTGTTAGCCAGTCTGGTAGGATGGTTATTATGGCAGGAATAGGACTAAGAGCTTGTAATGTTTCAATCACTGACTTAGAAGTTTGGTAGTAATTTATAATGATTTATGAACATTGTTCGTTAAAAAATTTTACTAAGATAAAAAATATAAGCCTTGACCAACGTTTTGATATTGAAAAGCACAAAAATGATCTAAGAGTGCGATTATATTAAAACACAAAATTGTTATGTCCCTACTGAAAAACTTTATTGTTAGCTGCAAATCGCGTAGCAGCTTACACAGCCATATGCTAACACATCTGTTGATGTACTAACTCCAGAACTAGTAACGATTGACAATAAGATATTGAAGGTTAGCCAGACCATTTTTGAATCCTGAGATCTACTACTTGTAGTTTATTCAGAAGATCTTTGCCAATACTCATACGTTTTCACAGACGAGAAGTAAATTACAACAAGAACGATGGGTCTTGGCAGAAAGTGAAGGCTAAGGTATTTCTCCATAGATTTGTTGGAAGAATTCTAAAACAGTTGGAGACAGCTCATCATCTTTTATGAGCATTACAACTGTAGACTATATTCTACGATTGACAGGCTGACAATAGCTCCTTACAGCATGTTTGTGCCTCAAATCCTATAAGCGCCTCCACGCTTTTACGTCATCTGCGAAAACACAAATCTGAAAAGCAACACACCAACCTTGCATTTAATTTGTTTGGTGAACTCACCAAATAAACTCGTGAGTAAGCAATAAACTTTTACGATTTCACGGCGACACATAAAGTTAGACGCCAAACCAAGTTCGCCCCGACCGACATTTTGAGAAGCTTTCCATTTCCCAGGATCGCAGGTAAAAACCATTACAGTTACCTTATTTTTGCACCAATCCAGCCGAATGACAAAAAGGCAAACATTAAAACGCGTATGCATAAGCAAAAAGGAAACAAAACACTTTAGTCTGCACTCTTGCACGTCATTTTGCCGAGAAGAACAACAGCGACTAGGACGACGAGGACGACGATGACGACATCATAGCCGTTAACTTTCGACCATTACAATTATTATGTATGAGCGCCAACACTATCACAGAAACAACACAATATCCTTTGGCAGGCAACAAGTTCCCATGGAGATGCAGCAGGAGAGATTCTGTATAACTGCTATCCTTCTCCAAATACGTTGTTAACGTTGGCAAACGTGGCCTTAAGTGCTCTCGGTGATAGCATTTCGGGAATGACTATCTGCATACATATAGCACAGGTCGACGCCGCCGCCGCCGACAGTGATCCAGACCTAACTATGTGCAGTTGCTGCTTTGGTTAAAGGCGGTTCCAATGGACCCAGGTCCGAGTTTGGTAAACAGAATAATAACAGGTGTCTTATTAGCATATAAATGAAATTGGAATAGTTTTAACAATTGCCACCGTTCTATGCTACCTGGGCTGGTTTTCTTCCAACAAACCGACAGATGGTGATGATGATTAAGTTCCGTCCAAGTCGCTGTATATAACATCAAGCAACAAGCTGTCAATTTGAATAGTGCAACACTGATGATGTTCAGCTTTTACGTTTATTGTCTCATCGTAGTTCAATTCTACTCGTTGGGTTGGCCACCAACTCCCATTCTCTACAGGATAATCGAAAACCGTTAAAGACATTATATAGTCTAGTGTAGAATTTAATTTAAGCGTTTCGTGTCGTTTCTTCTTGTGTCGAATGAAAAGCAGGTCATCCCCTAAGGCAGATTTTGCTATCAAAGCAAAATTGTCCCAAGATAATTCACAATTTGAAATGAGAATGTTTCTTCGTAGCCTGCAGGCGAATGAATTGATTTAGAGGCAATGACATTTTAAAATCTTCTCCTTATTTCCGAACGTGAAATAAGGAATTTTACTAACTCAATTGTGGTTGCTAGAAGGCTTAGAGCTTGGGTGTAGGTGAACACACAAATAGATTGAAAATTCTATTCAGGAATGTCGAATCCATTTGTTATGTGGTAGGTCGTATGTCAAGTACGTTTTCCACAAATTAAAGTGAAAAGGTTAAATTCTACAAATCTTTTAAGGTAACGTATGTAGTTCTTGTCACAATGACCATATAAGTCACTTGGAAGTGTGACTTACATTCCTTCGGTTGGCATGTCATTTTAACTTTTCTCGGTGTAATTAGAGGAAATAGGTAAATTGGCATTTTTTAATTCGACAGAGTTTTTCAAAACCAAAAAGAACTAGATGTTATAATAAGAACTTGTCTTTCGAAAGACACGATCAGGGTGGTAAGAAACAATACAACGAATGGTTGTAAAACAAGTGAAATTCAACAAGTTTAATGTAACACGTAACAACAAATCACAATGAGTACAAAATTTAATGAATTTCCTGTTTATGTAACAAAATCCAACAAGTGTTGGAAATCACGAGAGTAAACTAGTTGCGATAAATCCTCCCTGACGTTAGCCGACTTGTTAGAGGTCAGCAAGTTGGAAATAAACATTTGGGAAAGTGTTCAGCAAATGAGAATAGAAAGAACACTTTACCACACTTGTAGCGCGAGGTATACCCAAGACTAACCATTCAAATACTAAAATGTATCTACTCTTTTGGAACCTGAGACATGTACATGCCTCTGTACCCAGTGAGGGTTGGGATATTAGGTGTTAAAATCCTTTCCTATTTGAAGTTGCTTATTAGAGCTCTAACAGCTGCCTTCTATATTTCCCTTGGCAATGATCATAGCTAGAAAGTTGTTGCCAATACTGTTACATGCATGTCTAATGAAACATAGTTAACCAATATTTATTCGTAAATTTAGCTTCCATATATCCACTTTTTCGAATGAGTTCCTATTGAGATGCTAAGATATTATATATGCAAGGTTTCCAATACCACTTTGTTGATATTACAGACTTTTTGATCTTTCTATGGTTTGAAAATAAATCGCAATCGCGGTTATTTGGGCCAATAAGCCAGTGATGTAACGAGGCTTTAAGAAGACTTCAAGAGATTTCCAGTGATATTGAAGCATGTGCTCTAATATACTGGAAGAAACGATGGTCGTACCGGAGGAGTATCGGACACATATGTGTTCATTTGTGTGTACATATATTGAAGAGGATTAGGCGAGCACGAACGAGTGGAGCTTCTGCCTAGCTTTGTCTGGGAAAAATGTATGAAAAAATGGGTTACGCATACGCCACCGATCCCGATACTGACATCCTAAATCTACCTTCTCGCGGCTCAATTCAAGTCAGATATTCTGATTCAGTGCATCATGAGCACAAATGAGCATAGCTTCTGCCTAGCTTTGTCTGGGAAAAATGTATGAAAAAATGTGTTACGCATACGCCACCGATCCCGATACTTACATCCTGAATCTACCTTCTCGTGGCTGAATTCAAGTCAGATATTCTGATTCAGTGCATCATGAGCACAAATGAGCATAGCTTCCGCCTAGCTTTGTCTGGGAAAAATGTATGAAAAAATGTGTTACGCATACGCCACCGATCCCGATACTGACATCCTAAATCTACCTTCTCGCGGCTCAATTCAAGTCAGATATTCTGATTCAGTGCATCATGAGCACAAATGAGCGTAGCTTCCGCCTAGCTTTGTCTGGGAAAAATGTATAAAAAAATGTGTTACGCATACGCCACCGATACTGATACTGACATCCTGAATCTACCTTCTCGTGGCTCAATTCAAGTCAGATATTCTGCTTCAGTGCATCATGAGCACAAATGAGCATAGCTTCCGCCTAGCTTTGTCTGGGAAAAATGTATGAAAAAATGGGTTACGCATACGCCACCGATCCCGATACTGACATCCTAAATCTACCTTCTCGCGGCTCAATTCAAGTCAGATATTCTGATTCAGTGCATCATGAGCACAAATGAGCATAGCTTCTGCCTAGCTTTGTCTGGGAAAAATGTATGAAAAAATGTGTTACGCATACGCCACCGATCCCGATACTTACATCCTGAATCTACCTTCTCGTGGCTGAATTCAAGTCAGATATTCTGATTCAGTGCATCATGAGCACAAATGAGCATAGCTTCCGCCTAGCTTTGTCTGGGAAAAATGTATGAAAAAATGTGTTACGCATACGCCACCGATCCCGATACTGACATCCTAAATCTACCTTCTCGCGGCTCAATTCAAGTCAGATATTCTGATTCAGTGCATCATGAGCACAAATGAGCGTAGCTTCCGCCTAGCTTTGTCTGGGAAAAATGTATAAAAAAATGTGTTACGCATACGCCACCGATACTGATACTGACATCCTGAATCTACCTTCTCGTGGCTCAATTCAAGTCAGATATTCTGCTTCAGTGCATCATGAGCACAAATGAGCATAGCTTCCGCCTAGCTTTGTCTGGGAAAAATGTATGAAAAAATGGGTTACGCATACGCCACCGATCCCGATACTGACATCCTAAATCTACCTTCTCGCGGCTCAATTCAAGTCAGATATTCTGATTCAGTGCATCATGAGCACAAATGAGCATAGCTTCTGCCTACCTTTGTCTGGGGAAAATGTATGAAAAAATGTGTTACGCATACGCCACCGATCCCGATACTGACATCCTGAATCTACCTTCTCGTGGCTCAATTCAAGTCAGATATTCTGCTTCAGTGCATCATGAGCACAAATGAGCATAGCTTCCGCCTAGCTTTGTCTGGGAAAAATGTATGAAAAAATGTGTTACGCATACGCCACCGATCCCGATACTGACATCCTGAATCTACCTTCTCGTGGCTCAATTCAAGTCAGATATTCTGCTTCAGTGCATCATGAGCACAAATGAGCATAGCTTCCGCCTAGCTTTGTCTGGGAAAAATGTATGAAAAAATGTGTTACGCATACGCCACCGATCCCGATACTGACATCCTGATTCTACCTTCTCGTGGCTCAATTCAAGTCAGATATTCTGATTCAGTGCATCATGAGCACAAATGAGCATAGCTTCTGCCTACCTTTGTCTGGGGAAAATGTATGAAAAAATGTGTTACGCATACGCCACCGATCCCGATACTGACATCCTGAATCTACCTTCTCGTGGCTCAATTCAAGTCAGATATTCTGCTTCAGTGCATCATGAGCACAAATGAGCATAGCTTCCGCCTAGCTTTGTCTGGGAAAAATGTATGAAAAAATGTGTTACGCATACGCCACCGATCCCGATACTGACATCCTGAATCTACCTTCTCGTGGCTCAATTCAAGTCAGATATTCTGCTTCAGTGCATCATGAGCACAAATGAGCATAGCTTCCGCCTAGCTTTGTCTGGGAAAAATGTATGAAAAAATGTGTTACGCATACGCCACCGATCCCGATACTGACATCCTGATTCTACCTTCTCGTGGCTCAATTCAAGTCAGATATTCTGATTCAGTGCATCATGAGCACAAATGAGCATAGCTTCTGCCTACCTTTGTCTGGGGAAAATGTATGAAAAAATGTGTTACGCATACGCCACCGATCCCGATACTGACATCCTGAATCTACCTTCTCGTGGCTCAATTCAAGTCAGATATTCTGCTTCAGTGCATCATGAGCACAAATGAGCATAGCTTCCGCCTAGCTTTGTCTGGGAAAAATGTATGAAAAAATGTGTTACGCATACGCCACCGATCCCGATACTGACATCCTGAATCTACCTTCTCGTGGCTCAATTCAAGTCAGATATTCTGCTTCAGTGCATCATGAGCACAAATGAGCATAGCTTCCGCCTAGCTTTGTCTGGGAAAAATGTATGAAAAAATGTGTTACGCATACGCCACCGATCCCGATACTGACATCCTGAATCTACCTTCTCGTGCCTCAATTCAAGTCAGATATTCTGATTCAGTGCATCATGAGCACAAATGAGCATAGCTTCCGCCTAGCTTTGTCTGGGAAAAATGTATAAAAAAATGTGTTACGCATACGCCACCGATCCCGATACTGATATCCTGAATCTTCCTTCTCGTGGCTCAATTCAAGTCAGATATTCTGTTTTAGTGCATCATGGGAACAAACGAGTGGAGCTTTTGCCTTGGTTTGTATGGGAAAAATGAAAAAAGAGGACACACTACACAAACAGAACTTGGTATTACCACGACGGACTGCAAACCTTCCACCCTTCAAGATTTCTGGCGTTATCTTAAGAATGGAAGCAGGTTTATAGTTTATAAATCAAAGCATCATGCCAGACCATATCGAAAGCTTCTTCTACGTCCAGGAGGACGAGGTCAGTATATTTTTGAAAACATATTTTGAAAACATTTTTTTAAGGATTTTTCCCAAAATCTTACTCTTACTTCTTAATGTTTATCTGGCTTAGGAATCGAAGCGATTTCGGCTATTTAGCAACTGTTTCGAAATATTTAATTTATGTACGAGTTCCCCTATTAAACAATCAATTTTCTGAGAAGCAAGAAGCACGTTGAGGGTATCTTGTTCTTTTATCTTATTATATCAGATTAATTGTATCAGGGTTGATGTACCTATCGTTCGAAATCTTTTGCCCATATTCGAATAAATCAAAAAAACCACGTGCACGACCGAACACCGATCAAACCCTATGTTAAGCATAAAACTTCCAAACTTAGGAATCATGTAAATCATAAGTCATTAGTGAAGATAACTTACACAAAATTCAAAGACTATTTGAAAAACTTTGCATATTACCATTCAATACAACTTTATGCCAATAATCCTTTTATACACCTTCGACACTGCCAATGGTGGTTCCAATAGTATGACCTGTTTTTTTTTTTTTTTGTTGTATTAAAGTTTTGCTTTTATTTGTTACGGTCCGCAAGAACTACCCCAGGTACAACTCGCAACCAACTTCAGCGCATATTCCGTCATAGAGTTACCCCGAGTGAGGGTCCGCAGCCGCCGCCGTCGCTAAAACGTGTCAAAGCATAACACAAACAGCACTCGGTACATAACTAGTACCAACAATAACAATAACGATAACATCAACTTCCAAGTTATTAAGTGCACGAACAAAACATGAACATGAAGGAGAAAAACTTTTTTCCGGGCTTTAAATGTTTCTTTCATGTTCTTGAGTTTTTGTTTCATTGGTCCTTGCGCTTGTGAAGACATTGCACACTTAGTTGGCTTGGCCTGAGTTATGTATACGTATGGTGGCAGGGATATTGTTGTTCGCCTGCGTTCTATGTATGTTCGAGGGAAATTTATGCAAAACTTGAAGAGCAGCAGTTAGTATATTGTAATGCTGTCGTAGCTGGTTTAAGTTTTACTTTTTTGTTTTGAACTTTTTGTTTTACATTTTCCAATGGTTTAAATGTTGCAAAAAGAATAAGCTATGTAATTCTAAGCTTCAAAGTGGATGCATTTCATTTTAAATTGGAGAAATACTAGATCCAGACTCATTTACTGACTTAGAGGACACGGACAGCAGTTCTACAACTTGCATGAGAATCCGTGGCGGATGTTTGATTCATTTAATTTGACAGAATGACATATGGAGACAGCCATTTTGTGCGAGTTGTCATTCAATTTGATAACATGACATGTGTCATGGCAAATCAGCCATTTTGTGTTAGTAAAATCTATTTGACAGGATATTTTCTAAACTGCACGTCATAAAATAAATGTCTCAAGTTGAACTTTTACAAATATTGGGCTTTGGACAGGATTGTATATATGCACAGGGCATGTATGAAAAGCTAAACTTTGGGACTTTAAAATGACAGGAAAACGGTCTTTGGAAGGAAGAGTTTCTTTCTGGCATCAATGCAATTCATTTTAGTTAGAATAATTTAAAAAGAAGGTTCACTAATGAACTTACTTATTTAGGTGGGTTAGTGTTCGGAATGAAACTAAGGCTTGTCCAGTAAGAACCTCTAGACCCTTCTACTTGTGAGCGCAAACTCAGAATACCTATGTTTCAATTGCGTTGAGTTTCCAGTTTGAATCGAATTCTTTGCAAGTTGTAGCACTGTTTTGTAAGATTTGATAGGGTAATCAAGATTATCCATAACTACCAATGGGTGTCCTGTACACGGATGCACTTTTGGCTGTAGACCATGCAGATCATCAGTATGGTTTCTGTGCCGTACAGTCGTCCATGATTCACGCCATCGACAATGTCGTAAATATCGCGAAAAAGTTATATAAGTAAAACGGTGGTAGGACGGGAGCAAACAGTACTGCGCAATCGTCATGGGGGGGACTATTTCAGAAAGAGGAGTTGTCGAGGTCACGAGATCTTTGAAAATAATTGATTTCAACAATGACATAGTGTCAGCAGACAGATGATAAGCTGGGTAGCACTATGCGTTATAAAAGAGCAGGGAAGACAGGAGCGATATCAAAAAACAATGAGCCAAGCACTTAAGGGTGAAGTCCCCCATCGTGATGAAATACTTGACAAAACTAAGTACGGGTTCAATTTCTTCTTTAAAAAATTCGTTGACGCATTCTAGACTACGGATGTTCCAAAGAACTCAATGGATGTTGCAAAGAATAGAACATTTTACAAGCATGCTACCGTGGTAGACCACCTTACTCTTTTTCCGAAATGTTTTTTGTAACAGAACAAGCAAATTTTGTAACCCATTGCCATAAAAAAGGTAATAAAACGTGTCGGCTTGAGGTCAGTCCTTTTATTAAGTTTCTAGTCTTCTATTGTCTATAGGCTTCAATTTAACATGTTATCCTTGAGCTATTTGCAAATACTCCATGTCCCGCGATTGATAGTTTTGTTTTGAAGATTGTTTTTGTACCTCACATCCTTTTGAAAGACGCCTCTGAAGTTTTTTAAAATCGTATGCCACTCATGGCTTAAACATGTCAGGGTATTATCTTGAGAACATTGCCCAGTTTCCCTGTCTGCAATCATCAGGTCTTTCCTTAGAGAATTGGCAGGGAGGAGGTGAACTCTATTCGAAACTAGCAAATTACATTTAACAGATGCCAATGCTATGACACCAACCCTCTAACCTAACCTAATCATGCTAAACTATAAGAACGATATTATATTCCTCTCTATCGGAATTGTAATAGGTATTGTCCACGTCCACAAAGTACTCAAAACTGTCCCGAAATTATGTTTCGAAATTAGGATTATAAAATAATTGACACTAAACAAGTAAACGGAATATTATTCCCCCAAAATTCCCATACAAAGTTAATAAATCCAACCTACTGTCATACCTACGAACAATTAAAATGCATTCCATGGGGTTTTGGTTCATCTGTTGTTGAAATGAATCGAAAAAGGATATTAATTAATACGTAAAAAGCTAAATGACACAAGTCTGCATACATTTGTACTATGCATGCATATTGACTAGCCGCATAGACATTCCTATTTGTCAAATGTAAATTAATTAATTACTACTTCGGATCGAAGAGTTTAGTACTTTGGAATATTGCGAATTTCATAATAAATCTTTGCTAGTGGAATGCTAGTGGAACATAGTGATATATACGTTTCATGAAAATTATCCTTACTAATTGGTTGACGTTGTCAACTGGACTGTAATTAATGTTTTCGTAAATTTAGTTAAGAGACTGTGTAATTTATGTATCTTTCGGGCTTGTATTATATTTTATAGGTTGCATGAAATATGAACATATTATAATGGAAAGATGGAGCTTTTTCTCAATACTCGTATGTATCTTACACAGTGGAGTAAAAGGGTTCCAGATTTAATCTCCAGATGGGGCCAACAATTTCTTTCACGGCCCCACTTCTCGCGAACATATGACAAACATTCCAGAGTACAACTATCATTGAAAAACTTCTCAAATAAGAAATTGCTCTTCGGATATAGAATTAAAAAGTAGGTCCCTTCCAATACTGTAAAGTACAACACGAAGCTAGGTTCTGGGTATGTAAGAGTTATAAAGTCTACCATGCCTTCTTATAGGTATAGTGGTATAGATTATGGGTTTAGCAAAAGACATCATAGTAAGCCTATCGCGATCTCTAGAGAATCATTACGGTATCAAGCTGTCTCTTTGACACATTTGATTTCCCTGCAAAGTTCGCAGACTAATGTGTGAAAGAAATACTTTTCCATGCTCCGAGATATGCTCTGCCATTCACAGAATAGTTGTATGATGTCCGCTGGGTCATTAAGGTCATTGCAGTATCTGCATATATCCGTAGTTGATAATCCTAGTCTCATCATGCGCCTCCTCACACAGGCAATGGCCAAGGAGAATCATTTTCATAATACTTAACCGCGAATTGCTTAGTTTCATCATTTATAAAATTGTTCTCCTATTTAACATCGGCCTTAAATACCCAAGGTCCTCTTAAGATGGACTGATAAGGCACCTAGATCCTCTTAGTCACGGAGATTGGTGGTTTTACACCTATAAGTGTGTAGTGACCAAATAAGAACGGTAGGAAACAAATTTAAATAAAACAACAACAGTGTGAGACAAAATATTGATTTCGACTTTATTTTGAAGCTACATTCATGCCATTATGTGTGGAAATGCACATCACTCAAATAGCCTCCTCGGCTTCCAGTGCCCAATTAGAGAAATCAAGGCGTTGTCTATGGTCAATTCTTGCGTCACCACAATCTCATACGGATGTAAGCCCAAATCCAACCCCGAAATAAGTAGGTTCGATGTCCAATTCATCTGATCGACGCCGACTTGAGATTTCTGGGCCTTCTTCGATGCTGTCCGTTACGGCGACTTTGTTCTCTTCATTTCGCATCAACCCCTGTCTGCTTGCTGACTTAGGGTCCAAAAGAGTATACTCACTTTGAAACTTTTCCATGGTGCAATGAACTGCCTCCAGACTGAAGTCATAAAGACAACCGACCTCAGACAGACGAAATTTAGGTTAGGTATTCACAAACTGAGCCGGAATTTCGATAATATTTTCGAATAATTTTCGCATGTTCGGTAAGTGTGAAACGATGCATGATGGAATGGCAAACCTTATTAAATGTATTTTGACAGCTGGATGCCAATGATAACTTTGACAGCTGCTGAAACATAGCAATTGGGAAAAGTATCATTTCTATGTGTTTAGCCTTTACTTCAGATTTTATGACCTAGCTATTAATGTGAAGCCGACTGTCACTAGCCCATCTCCCGAGCTGTAAAGAGCTGATTTGAACAATTCACTTAAGGCGTTCATGATTTTTTCATGAACTAAAATGACTACGTTATCCGTATACGCAGTGACGCTTACTCCTGTGCTACTAGATTCCTTCAGTAAGCCACCGTAGCTAGTACCCAGAGGAGAGGGGATAGAACATCTACTGGAGGGCTGCCATTAGTGGTAACCAGTTGGTAATGATCGATATTGAGCCTTTTAGTCAATTTTGATGGCATCCTCCTTTAAGCCACCTTCGTCTAGTTTTCTCCACCTATATAGTGTGATGCAGTTTCCACCGAATAACGTTTAGGATATCCGCTTTCGACCATATTGCACTTTAAACACTCTTCAGTTACTGTTTATCGATTAACCCTTGTGTCAATACCCACGTACCCGGGTGTGTTTTTCATTTTCAAATTGATATATTGATACTTGAGATTTTCAATAGCCTCCTAAAATATTGTTTTTTATCATATTTCAAAAAATAAAGTGCACGACTGGGTCGTACGTACTTGCACCGTAATGCTATAAGTGTATAATTTTATCAGGATTAAAGTCCAAGTCTTGCTCTTCCTAGTAAAGTAGACGTGGCATTCCGCGTCGATGGAATAATAGTCATAACATTGAAGGAGTTTACTCAATGTTTTGTTTTTTCCACGATTTCGAGTTCGATTTTTTCCACGATTGCAATACTTGCCCTATAGGTAGGTGCAAGTAAAAATTATATTTTAGAATGGACATCTATCACATTGAGTTGTATCTACTGAATGTTCAGCACAAACGGGATTTTTGCACACTTTGCAGACTTTTCGTGTTGGTCTTCTTCTGGGACATAGGTAACAATTTCCTTTCTGCTTGATTCTGCCAGAATTGTCACGTCCTTCTTGAGCCCTTAGTGGTAGATTTTCAACAGTCGGTGTTACTGGGTGACCCAACATACTTTCAATTCCACTGTGTGATGGAAAATTTCGCATGACTTGGGCATTTTCTGAACGATCCTGGATTTTTCTAATCTTATTGTTCACTCAACTGTTGTAGGAACAACCTTCTACGGTTTGTTGAGGTCCATGTATATCACGAATGCTGCAAATGGAGCCACATCCACAATGTTATAAAAAAAAAAAGCCAAAGGCCATCGCTTTGTTCTTCTCTTCGTAGTGTATTCACCAAGGCACTTGTCTATATTGACACCTTCTTGTAGGACCTTCAATTTCGATACTATAATGGGAAGTGGAATGAACCACAACCGATTTGTTCTTTTTTGGAACATATGAGCACATACTTATGTTGCTGGTGAATCCAAAGATTGATGATTCTATAGGTACTGCTCTTCCTTCGGCTGGTACAAATGTACGTCTTTTGTTTACAGTTCCCTATATTGACAAACTGTAGTCTAATATCAAAGTTGAAGCCAAATTAAAGCTGGTAAAAATGTTGCCACATACGATGTTTCGAGCACTTCCACGGAACAGATTGCAACACAAATCTTGATTTTTACTTGCACCTATACCTATAGGGCAAGTATTGTATTCGTGCAAAATTTGGAACTCGAGATTTTAATCAAACTTGACATTACTATAATAGAGAAGTCCAAAAAAGTAGGTCCGCCAATGCCGTCTGTCTGTCTGTCTGTCTGTCTGTCGGTCTGTCTGTCTGTCAGTCTGTCTGTCTGTCTGTCTGTCTGTATATTCGACTACAGCCTAAACGGCTGAACGGATTTACATCAAACTTCATATATAGGGTCTGTGGGATATTCCCTAGAGGCGAAATTTGAATTTTCATTCTAACCTCAAAATTAAGGGTAGTTTACTTAAGGCCGATTTCAGTTAAAATGGATTTTCTCGAAAACGGCTCTAACGATTTCGATAAAATTGTATGTGTGGGTTAATTTGGGCATATGCTATGAGGTGGCGTACCACGATTTTCACGAAAAATAACGATAATTTTGAAAATCAGCTGTTTCTCAGGTATTTGTACGGCGATTGGGCTAAAAATTATTATTTGTAGGTTATAAGACAAGTGCAAAATAATGGCATACCAAATTTTGGAATGCCACGCCCACTTTTATAAAACTTATTTTTTTAAAAATTTTTACTAGAAATTGAGAAAAAATTATTCAAGCAAAGTAATAGACCTTCAAATTCTCTATAATTCACTCAAACACCCTATCTGGCCACGCCCACTTTTTATGGGCATTTTTATAAAAACAAAACTCCTACAATGTTATGACTATTATTCCATCGAAACGCGGAATGCGACGCCTACTTTACTGGGATAAGCAAGACTTGGACTTTAATCCTGATAAAATTATACACTTATAGCATTACGGTGCAAGTACGTACGACCCAGTCGTGCACTTTATTTCTCTTTCTCCAGAAGGTGCCATACCAGTATAAATTTGTCCTTTGACAGGATAAGAAGTAATAGCATCACATACCCACCAAACCCTAATTCCATATTTGGCCGGTTTTAATGGTTTATATTGAGTGATTCCGGTGCCACCACGATAAGGATAAAGTTGTTCATCAACAGTGACGTTGCCTGCTTTATAGTTATCCTGGATGTTGCTATTCAACATAAGGAAAATTTCAGGCTTTGTCAGTTTGTTTACGTTGCTGGTACCTATTTCCATTCTCAAATCTGATAAAAAGACTGATAGCCTGTATGCTTACTTCTTGAAAAGCGTCCAACTTCAACCGACTCCTTCCAACTCGTTCCGACGCCCGTGGGCATACAAACACATATGACACACCCGGGTGTGTTGGGGGTATGTTGATGTATAATTTTTTGGGTGTTGACACAAGCGTCAAAGCTGATATACGAGCCAATTTTCTCTCACCAAAATCGGATATCATGTGGGGTCCCCATTACTCAGTCTGGTTTCAATCATAAAATCCTCTTTAAGTACCAAAATAACCACCAAACCCATTTAAAAAACACTACAATCAGTACCCTTGAAATGTTTATGGTTTACAACTGTTCATTTTCAAAAAATATGTATATTTTCGTTTGTACATTGTTTACACTTGTATTACGGAATACAATTTCAAAAATAACCCACTCTGTGCCCTCTCGCCCCACGTACCTTTGCTTACCTCAATTATTGTAAACTCAATTAAGGATAAATTTCAAAGCAGACCATAGGGACGCACAAATCGAATTCCAGCATTGATAGAAAATTAACATCCCAAAGGAAGTGGCCGCTTCATCTAAATATGAACCTCGCGTCGCCGTTCACAACATGAAAAAAAAAAGGGATAACCCAAATTGAATTTTCTTTGGTTCAATCAACAGCGAGGGTGACGCGTAAGCCTTACCATCACTGGCAACACCCCTGGGGGCAAGGAAATACACATAATTTAAGAATGAAAAATAAAAAAGAAAATATAAAGCCCAACTCTGTAAGGAAGGGTACACGGGGTAAACTCTTCATTTTTTTTTTCTCCTCTAATAGTAGCAGAGGAAGAGGAAAACCCGGAAACAAAGAAACTCTTTCCCAATTCACCACTTCGTGCTACCACTTTGTGAATCATTAAAATACACTCGTCACAGAGGCATTAGCTTTTTAAAAAGGACGCTTAAGGGCGCGAATGATGAAAAGAAAATTGTATTGTTGTCTTAGTAGTGAGAGGGCGGCGGCGGCGTTGAGATGGAATATGCTTGGAAAATCATAACGTGCTATATATGTATTTTGTCTAGCCCGCCACCAACTTGGAGGAGGGTTTTGACGTTTTTATCTACCAAAAGGAAAGGAGTTTAAAAGCTTAAATAGCAACCCGAAAAGCGTTTAGAAGTTGTCTGGTTACGTGAATGTATAATACATAGAAAGGTAGTGGGTAGGTCGCCATGTGCGGTGGTATGTTGTCCTTTTACTTTTTCCGAAGTTCTAACGAATGCAGTACTTTTTCAAAGGAATGGGTTGCATCCTGGAATGTTTACAATTTCAACAAGAAAAGTCCTTGAAAGCAGTTTCTGACAACCGAAAAATTATGGAATTTTCTTGGAAATTAAGTTGGCCTGACCTATGAGGCAAGGTTGTAACATCGAATTAACGTTCGTATCTTGAACAGACCATTTGCAAACCGATACTGCTTTAAAAGAGATTTCATATAAGGACAAATTAAAAGCACTCAAGAACTAGGACCAGGCATCTATACATATTTCTAACATTATCTGTAGTTATACACCTTAACCACGATAAATTTCCAAGTATGTTTCAAGAATTTTACAAGCATGTAGGTAGCAAATTAACTCCACGCAGGATCTCTTAAAGCAAGTTTGTCGGCCTTCCCATTTCTTGGCATATTTTCGTGTCCAGGGACTGAGAAAAGGTATACCTGTGGTATAGCTTTCAATGCAGTTTCACGCGCAGCTATAGTCACTGCTACGACCTCGGCTTGGAAAGCACTTCTATAGTTCGGAAGACGGACTGATCAAGATATACCTGAGCCTATCATCTTATGCTATCCTCTGGTCATCAATCCAACGTCATTCACTACACCTGAGTTGCAACAGCACCTCAGTTAGTACAATGACCTGTAGTAGTGGGTAGATTCAGAGGTGTATTTTTCCATCCTGGTGCTTCATTATAATATGCCTTTCCTCAGGAATTTCTACAATCCAGTCACCCAGCATATCGTGAATTTTGAGAGTGTTCCACTTACCACGTCCGTTCTGACCTTTTTAAAAGCACCTTCGACGGTTTATGTTTTAAAAAGTTCAGAAGGTTATCTGCTAAGGAGCTATTCACACAGTACGGCGCCTTTTCTACATCTGTTTAGTATATGCATGTTGAGCCGTGGACATATCCTTGTGACGTAGTTTACTACGAATGTGAATGTCGGCTAGTCTTACAAAAGTTTTTAGAATAAAGGAGGTAAGGCGGTAGTATGACGTGCTTTCCCGGCCTTGATTATCACTAAGTCTAATGGTAACTGACTCAATGTGTACATTCGGCCAAAATACCATGAAAACTGGTTTGCAGGACTTAAAATTCTTAAATTCTTCATTTACCGTCAGATGAATACTTTTTGAAATTAATATATAGCCACTTTTGCAATAAACATCAGTACCTTGCGTTTACTATTTGGATCCGTCTGCAACACATGACGAACCCTAAACCAGAGCTGTTAACAGCAATTCTGTATAAATTTTTCAACAGCTCTGAACCTAATCCAATTATAATTGAAATGATTCATAAGACATGCATGTAGACCCAATAAACTTCACCCTTAGCACTTTCATGTCTTCATTATGTCCAATGCGGTACCATACATATGTCCTTTCAATTGCAAACAACCTTCTGCCTTCTGCCTTTGTACAGAACCAAAATCTACCTCTGCAACGTCCAATTAAATCCAATGAAGCCATAGACAACAAATTCCAATACACCCTGGTTATGACAGATTATGAAATTTTCAACTGGCTTCATTTTCAATTCTAACGTAATCTTTCTTATTTGAATTTTCAAAAACAAGTTTCTTCCAGTCGGACTCTCATTGGCTGGCCTGAACTTTGCTCACGTCAGTGGACAATTTATCGAAAAGCCTTTGTTCCTAAACACTTTGACTAATATTGCTAATGTTAATCAAGTGTGGACAAAGGAACAAAGTCAATATCATGACCCTTAGCTCGACTATACGAGCATCACACCCCGAAATGAGTTGAACGACGTTATGCATGCAAAACCACTTGTGCGAGCTGCATCATCAATGGCCAACCACCTCAGGGTGACATAACGATGTTCCAGAAACACTTTCCAAATCCCATTGTAGCCCACTTGAATGCAATGCTGAACCAATTTTAACTACACAACCTTTAAATTGAGTTGCAATAATACTATAATAGTCTGTCCTTGCTGCTTCCTTCATCGCTGTTCCAATATCAAATGAATTCAATCCTTCACTGGACAGGATATACATATGTACGTACGTTTCTATAATATAACAATATTCTGTAAATTTACAAAATGGTTAAAAGTCTTATTCAATAATGGCGCCTTCGTTGTTGTGGACCACCTCCCAGCTCTCCTATCCTTCTGTGTGCTCAAGTTCAGGAGGATTGCCACTGCACTGCACTGCACTACTATACCTACTGTATAGTAGGAACAAGCTGAAACAAGGACGAAACGATAAGAAGAAGCAATTGGTAGTCATGTGTCATATACGTATACGAAAGTAGATATTTTATGCGCCTGCATTTCCTCTGCAGAGGACAAGATGTCGGGTGCAATATTCTATCTGATTTGGCCAATTGTTTCAGCTGCCTTTATATTTGTGTATGTTTGTGAAATTCTGTATGAACATTATTAAGAACCCTGAATGGAATAGATTTTTGCGTCATTATATGAAACGTACACATCTATGCACACAATGGGACAGGTTAAGGGATTATGCTAAAGTATTTCTTGAAAATATGTATCTCGGTGAATTTGAATATAAAATTCATCTGACGGAAATTGTTGACCAAAAAGTAAACCTGAATATATTCATGGTTTTCAAATTAGTTGCATGGATAGTTAATGCACGTAACTGGGTTGTGCAGGGGAATCTTTTAGCAGGAATTGGTCTGAACTGTGAATGAGATACGAACATAAAAAATGCATAAACCATGATTATTGCTTTTGTAGGTTGCTTCTGGTTCACAATTGTCTGGGAATTCTAAGAAATTTATGTAATTTCGGGTCAAGGAAGATAGGCATCAGGAGCAGGAGAGAGGAATAATATTTTTTCCATAACTAGGCCAATCGAAAACCATAGCATAGTTAAATGTGCTTATTTAGGATTGAATATGGAGCTGCTGGTCAAGATGAGATTTGAATAAATTCGATAGAATTCGCTTACACTCGACATGTGTTGTTGATATGTAGGTATTCCATCACCATAGCGATTGAAGTTTTCGTTGAAATTTTAGGTTTATGTCTCTAAAGCAGAATATCCTGTGATACTCAAGCGTCTTTGGTTTGAGTAGAACTTGATATTATTTGATGGGCTTAAGCTTAGCATATACCTATACATCTTCTACGGGGGATCAATTTCCAGGCCACGTCCCATAGTCTTAAAAGATGGTATGGCCTTGGAACGACCCGAAATTTACTTTGAAGACAATGACAAAGAAAAGAAATTAGTTCCTCGCATCCGGGGCCCTCATCACGAACATTTTAAGATGATCGCCGTCTAAACGTTACCAATGAACGCTGTCGTCTTTAGTTTGCTCAATCGATAGTATTTGACAGTTTTTGGATATACTTACAGCAAAAGTTGATTCGGGTAACGATGAGGTTTTCTCTTAAATTCGATAACTAATACGTTTTCCATCACTCCTCCTTGAATACGAAGGACCAAAAGTCAAAATAAAGTACCTTCCACTAGCTATACAGGATTGAAAACTCTTTCTCGTCTCTCTAAGGTGTCCATCAGCAGATTTTTGCGGCCGTTATTGTTTGACAGCGCAGGACCTAATATATTGTCACCCGAATTCAACATCTAGCGTGAATATGTACGACCAGAGGTACTGGGAAAAATATAGGCAATTTCATAGACAGCCAAGTACCTATAAAAGCCGTCACCTCTCTCACAGAATTGGTCAACAGGAGAACTCAAATCTTTTAGCTCGAAGGATATCATGACTTTCTGCTGGATTCCGAAGGATATGGGCTTCCATGAGAGTGAAATGGCCTACGATCGGTCTTCTCATGTCCAAAATCATCTTCTATAACATGGCCAAAGAAAGGTGTAATTCACCCACCTCACACCGCATCTCCAGGAAACGTTTAACCCAATAGGCTATCAGGCATCTTCGTCAGATCGCTTAGATCATTAAGGAAGAATGCTTCTAGGTGAGGTTTTCTGATCCGAGAGAGAGCTTTCCTTCTCTTCTTCATCCATGCAGCTTCTGCGAAAATCGTTTGTAAAAAGGCCTAGTCTCGGGGCGTGTTGGCCTATAAGCAGTGTCCAGTTATGACACCTATTGTACCTATGAGCAGCCTAATGAGAGAGCTCACAGATCATCTTAGGTTAGGTTAGGTATGTGGGTAGGCGACTAGATAAATAACACATTGCCACACTCAGGTCAGATCCATTGTGATACCCAAAGGGGAAAAGTCCCTTGCCCATTGGTAAACCCTCGTATTAATTCACATCTTGTGGATCAGCAAACCATCCTGTTGATTTGATGAACCTAAAAATTTCATTGATTGGTTTGTTTGCTAATTCTTCAAGGTCACAGAAAAGTGTCGCCCTAAAAATGGATTAGCCCAGGGCAGTGACAGAGAATGTGGGTCTCGTCTTCACATCCCCGACATAAATCTTCATCCGTGAGACTTAGCTTTCTCATGTGGTAGGTACCGAAGAGGGTTATGCCCCGTGATAATTCCTATAATGACAGAAAGGGACTTCCTATCCATGCCTTTTGCTACAATATGCAAGGCGGGATGAATACCGAGGTGTCTACCTGTTGCGATTTAGATTCAGAGCCTCTTCTTGCCTTTTAATTACAGTTTAAATCAAATTTGTTTTGTCACTAGACAAGTTGATCCACCTATCCACCTAAGATTTGTTCTCTCTTTAACATCAGTTTTAAGTTTTAATGTGCGTGTGGCGATTGGTATCCCTAAGTTACCCTTGTCCAGCACGATAGGAAGAGTTGTTCCTAATGTGGGAAATACATCAACCTCACAGTTCCTTGTAAATGTCCAATTCCGCGTTGATCCTTGCCTAGATAATCATGGATAGTGGGTTCATCCAAGGCAGTTCACCAAACTATTTCCGAGATGTAGAGTTAGTGCATTATCCGGGACTGTAGACCCTTATTCCAGAAGCTTTTTTGCAGGAAAAAATTACAATTTTCTTTACTTTGTTTTTGAATACTAGGGGTCCAGTTTCGTATCCAAGATGAAACTCTGAATTCTTGTTTTATCAGGGAATACTAAGCTGACCCTATTGAGAGAAGAAGGAATCGGAATTTTATATTTCCTTGAGAGGAGAACTAGTTCACACTAAACCGTCCACGTAGTTAGTTTATTTATAGCATTTAGCAAAAAGTCTTTTGGAGTAATCCGGTGGTAACAAGAGAAACACAAAACCTGACACTAAACTAAAACTCATCACGAAAACAGCTTGGTTCAGGAGGGCCACTCCCGTCATACACTTATCTTGAAGTCCTAATATAGTCGCATTTACCATAGAGACGCGAGTGAGGTTGTATCTAACAGGAGAAAGCTCAGTATGTAGGCATTTGACTTTCTTTCTTTGATTTACTTTCTGTCCTTTAAAATGGCAGATGGTGAAATAAAGCACCTTTGAGAGTACTATACAGGTACCTTCAGGTCCACAGCTTCTGTGTAAAGTTTTTGAAGATTTTGTGTCTCCCACTATCAGGTTGAGTATTACTTTGACAAGGTTGTGTCTTAGAAAAAAATCCTTTTCATCCAGATTTTGAATACCCGCGCCAGTAAGCCAAAAACCTCCCAACACAAAGAATCCTAACCCATCGGTTAGACTAGAATTTGATTTAATTTGTTACATCGAAATCCCACATAGAAATTAGCGGTGGATCAGGCCGTTTCCAGTGTTGACCACTCTTTCATTTGAAATTGATTTTTAACAAAGAGTTCGTGTGCGTCGAGCCAAAATAATTTTCAATACACGACTAAGCTAGAACGGACCTATTACAAAATTAATTATTTGTAGCCTTTTGCCTTTTTTGTTTCCATCATTACCTACCTCTGTCGATCCTGTTTAAGGGATCAACTCACAGCTAGTTATGCACGGTTATCTACGGCTTGGCGAATTGGTTAACCAATGAATTAAATTTCACTACACCAAACTGTCGGTTTAATTGCTGTGCATTTTCTACATGATAAATTGCCAAACTGTGTGATGGGGTGTTTTGAGTGGCCCATCCCCCAGCCGGGTTTTGGTAACTAATGCACTGGCAATACGGCCCTGCACTATACGACAAATAAATTTTCATGTAGAATTTCCGGGAATTCGGAATGCCATTGCATGCGTTTACGTTGGCCTCTCTAGTTTTTAACAATGCACAGCACAGCACAGGTAGTAGTCCAGAGCTTTTAGTGGTTCATTCCCATTCCGGGACCGCATCATTCGGGTGAGAAAAACACAGAAGGAGGAAAAACCAAAAAGAAAAAAACCAATTGTTGCAACACTGCTGGGAGGGGGGACGCGCATTGCAAGGTTCACTTTCATTTCAAAAAGTGAGTGAATATTAAATTTCGAAAAATAAAACTAAACTCACACCAACCAGTTGCCAATTGAGTCGGAATACTCATTTTTCCCGGCCAGTGGGATTGGCAATGCAGCTCTACAACACTGACTCTGCTGCGTCTGATGCTCGTGCATTTAAGCAGGTGGCACTGAAGTTAATTGTCGCTTTATTACCTTGATTAAAGTAAAAGTCCGAAGCCACATAATGCGCACTGGGCTATTAGTTTTAATGAAACTTTCCCGGGCATGCAGTTAAGAGCGGTCATATAGAGCGGAATGGTCCTGGCCTTTTATGATAACAATCTAGACACTAAAACTAATTCTGCGAAAAAGGAGGAAAATGAAAAAAAATTAAATTGGTAACTTGATGTGCCGAAGTGTACGGTTGGCCATTTTAGGTGGTTTTGACGTGCGGTGACAGTTTTTTGAATATCCATTCAGATAAATGAAACTTTACCGAATTTGTTTTGATTTTTTAGAATAGTTTAACAGAAAACTGAGGGGTTAAGAGCCGTTCACACAGAACTGTCGGACTGGATTTGTTTTTGACGTTTGTTGACGAGGAAGGATGTGGAGAGGTGAGATAGTAAGGATTTTGGATGTTTTTTGACGTTTCGAAATGTCAATCGCTGTCGTTCTGGAAAAGGGTGGGGAAACAAATTTAATATATATAGAAACGCCGCAGTAAACTAATTTAATTGCTGTGAAAAGCATTAGCTTTGTTGTTTGTTAAGGCCTAACCAATTTCCTTTGGAGGCAACCACAGTACTATCAATCTGAAGAAGCGAAAGTAAAAAAAAAACATTCTGTCATTAGATCCTGTGTGAACAGGTTCTAAAATAAACTGTAGCTTTGCCTTGGACTATTTGAAAAATGTATGTACTCAGTCTTCTCTATTTGTTACCTGATCCGTACGTACGCAGAGAATATTTGACGTTCTAAGAATTGCATCGTAAAATCCTTTTCGCCATAGTGTGCGACACGCCGTCACTCTTATACAGCAGATCGTATGAAAATTCATATATATTTCATGAATTTTATGTCAAATTATGCAGGATGATAATTGGGAATGTTAGCTGCTCCATATCTTTTAATGCCAAGAAAAATTCAATCCAAATCCCTACTTACCGGCATGTTTTCTAGAATTCTAGATTTTAGCTCTATTAAGTATTGCTAGAACCCAAGAAGCTTCACTTCCGACCTGCTAGAGTTTCACGCGTATTTTTTTTTTACTCAGAATTCTTATGTTGATACTTTTTGACAGATTCTCTGATTCTTTCTTCTCATATCTTTCTGGCAACACTGACTGCGATTATACATAATCCAGGGATGTTTATACAAAAACGTGGCGCTGACAAGGTGACATTTTAACTGTGTATGTACATATATTGCCATCATTATGTAATATTATACAGGAAAGCGGTTTGGCTACCGCTATACTCAACAGAGCATTACGAACCTCAAAATGCCGTAGTGGCGAGGCTGTAATTGGAAATTTGTGTAGTTTCCCTGATATTCAATAGCCATTTCACGTTTCAACATAATTGAACGCAAAATTAACTTGTCACTACGAAGTGGAACAATTTGAACTGAAGGTACCTAACTTGGTCAGAAAAACAAGAGAAGGAAAAACTGGATGTGTGATCTCTTTGACGTTTGATGAAATCTCTTCAAACCTCATCCACATTCACTCTAAAACCCAGTTAAAACAAAGTCATACCGAAAACCAAAAAGTTCACTCGACAATCAGAAAAACAAAACATCCTTGTTTTTTGCGGAGAAAATGTTTTCCTGTACACATTTCTTCGACTTTAATTAAGGACTACGAGAGTACCTTCCCAAATGGGGAAAGGGGAACAGCGTCTTAGCCCATTGTTAATATTTAAGCGAAATAATATTTGAGATTCTTTGACACACAGAAATGTCAAACGATGTCATTTTCTTGCATTTCTTTGCAATAGTCTACTCTGTGGAAAAAGACAAAAGCAAAGCTGGCAGTCTGTGTATCTCTGCCTCTGTTTCTCTGTGAAGTTGTTGAATAATCACAAATATCGAAATTATTTTACTCTGGCAAATAGTTTTGACAAACGTCGCACTTTGCAGGTTGCATTGCCCCCTTTCGTGTGGTGCAGGCTGCAGTCCTCTTTGCGTGGCACTCTTGAAATCAACAAATTTACTTTGGCATCGAATAAAATTTCTATGTGACTGAGTCCAACCGACTACTAGCTACCCGAGAGCTGGGAATTTGTTTTGTGGAACACCGACAAAGGACGAATTATTTCTCTTTCGGGAGCAGTGTTATTTGATCTGGACTCAACCGAACTACGAAAAGGTCTGCAGAAATTCTCATATACCGGACCAGTTGAATGATATCCTTTACCTTTTTTTTTTCTTTTCTGTTTTTTTTTTTTTTCTTATTTTCCATCTTGTCCTTGCCGGGAAGCCTCGTTTGCAACTTGGATTCTGCTGAACTGTGATTTTGTTTTTACTACCAATTGATGGAATTGCTATCTTCATGGAAAATTCTGTCAGATTTTCTTACTTTTTTTGTTTTAAATTTAATTTTGCCATTTTTTCTGACACTTTGCATATAGTTACATAGTCTGCTAGGTCCTTTCACGTTTAAATGTACTATAATCCGAACAATGTCCTTCCGTCTTTCCGGATGCCTCCAGCTGTGAGTTTTAAGTTAACAGAATGAGAGTTTATTTGGATAAGTCTGGCAAAGATTCCAAAAATCGGTAATTAGATCACCCAGTGGTGAGGTGTTAAGGCACAGTTTGTGTCACTATACTTCCTAAGCCTGGATAAAGAGTGATTCCTTGTCTTAGCCGATGTTGCGATAGATATCTAAGCGAGTCTGGTTTTAACAAACTAAGACTAATGTTCGTTTTAGGGTCAAACCAAATCAGACCAAATCACATAGTTACGTTCATGACAACATACACAGTATCATGTACCAAATTCCAACAGTTCCGGGAGCTAGCCAGATGCTTAGGGGTTATTTGTGAAAAAAAATTGGTTTCATTGCTTTTTTGCCCTAAATTCCTGAAGAAAGACAGAGATCAAGTTGTCTTAAGTGGCAGGGTGCTATTGCAAAGCTAACTTATGTAGAATTGACAAGGTACCACCTAGAGGTAGGTAAGTAGAAGTGGTGCTTTGTTAACAGAAGTCAATTAGGACAGTTGTGACATGTCATGTGATGTGTCTTGATGAACAGAATCTGGAGTAATCCTGTGCAGTCTAAGGAGAAGATCAATTAGTTCACCAATATTCTTATCGGAGGCCGCTTCAAGTGAGTCAAAGAAGGGTTTGCCTAGTGGGTATAACTTAGCCCTGGCTTATGCTAGATAACTGCTGGATTCCTGCTTCTCTTTCAGTAGCGATATTGCAGCTATGAAAGTGCGTAGACCTGGTGGTTATCCCGTTGATTTTGGCAATATCTCTGCGCGTTCTGTTAGAATGGTTTTAGTCTGGTTAGACCTAGGCCACGTCTTTCTGGATATGACCCAATTTGTCAACATAAACCATTGAAGGTTGGTCTTTCGAAGGAAGATTGAAAAGATGTTTGTTGCTGTGACCGGGAACTCAGACTAGAGTTACCATAAAATAGTCATCTAGCGAGGTCAGCTCCTTTTTGCATTCTAGTACTAGTTTGGATGTTGTGATTACCGATGCAACGTTTTTTGGCTTCGCCCATGGCAAGTAATTTCGCTTGGAAAAGGCTGCCAGCGTTAGGAAATCTATAAAACTTTAAGATGTTTAGGGATTGAATAAAAAACACCCCCACAAACTCCATTATAAGATCGAAGTCCCTAATCACCTGCCATCCTGCAAATCTCTTATTGTAGAAAATCGTACGTCGAAAGGTTTTATGAAATTCATTGTAGGGATGAAGGTACTCTGTTGTATCCATAGAACTTCGCAGTTCAGTGCTTGGATTCTTTGAGTCTGATTGAGTTATCCGCTGAAATACACACATATATGTAATATGTATGTAGATCTAGGTCAAAAGGATTAGCAGGACTGAGACTGAGAGTTTGACTATGAAGACCTCAGACTGCCTGTGATTTTTCTGCAAGCTGACGTACGTTACTCACTTTGGTTATGTTACAGGCTTTTTAAAGGTCGGCCACCATACACTCGATCCATAGGGGAGTTGCATCTGTGTAGATCCAAAGGTTGCCGGCCCCATCTTTTGCCGAAAGCTATTCATTCTTTCTTTACACGACGATCTATGTGCAGCACGCGATTTTGAAGCCACACATGAGACCATTTATAGAGACGAGCTTACAAATCTGCCAAGTGGTTTGCAGGATAACGGTGAAGTACGCAAGCTGCTACCATAAGGTTTGCAAAGATCCTACCGAGACCACTGATGTCAAAAAGTATTCAGACAAGACGACTTTTTCAAAAACATGCTTTTGAGAAAATTGTGCGGAAAACACAAGCCACCACTAGTGGTTCAATTTTTGCTGATGTATTATCGGCAGGACATGGCTCAAATAGGCACAATTTGTATGGAGTGTATGTAGTCAAGAAGAAGGGATACATAACAGCTATCAGTTCCAATTGTACAGTGACATTGATATGACCGGAAACTACGCAACAATCGTCTAAGATGACTAGGACATGTAGAGCGAATGGACATCTGCATTTAGCCCTGAAAAGTCTCCGATTCCAACCAGGAGGGACAACGCAGTGTTTCAATGATTGGGTTTGTTGTTTTAAACCAACCTATAATGTTATTTATTCTATTGGAAGATGGAGTTAGTGACGATTATTCTACGAAGTCTTTGTTCCTGCACTTTTCAACAACTTTTTGGCCATCGTACTACCCAACAGAAATCATATTTCTTCTGGGCTTGGATACTGAACAGTTGCTGTTGTCCACTCGACCTTGAACAGATAAACAGTATGTAACTTCCCACTACACTAATGGCATCCTGTGTATCCACGTAACAACCAACATCCTACAGGAATAAGGAATTCTGTGAAAAATACTGAGAACTATAAACCGATTACAAAGTTTTGCAACAATTTTCCTGGAAAAGTTTTCACAATGTTAAACAATCTTAAAATTCCAGTGAATAATCTAAACAATCCCTGGATTCGGAGATTAAAAATGGGTCAAGAAAGCCTTATTAATTATGAAGCGTCAGTTATGGGACAATTCCTTTGCTATAAATAGACCAACCTTCAGTGTTTCTATTCAAACTTTACATATAGAGGAGACCTGCCTTTGATTCTTCGATGAACAAGTGCATCCACTTGTAGCATAAAACAGAATGTACTCATTATTCGTCCTGATGATGATTGCAGATACTTTTATCCATACAGACAAAAATTAAGCCATTACACTGCCGTCTAATGAATAAAAGGAACTCCATGCTATTAGCATTCTCCATGTAGCATACCACAGTTGCTGCAAAAATACTTGTAATTCCGTCAAATTCCACGCAACTAACAACTAAATCCACTCAATTCGTAGTCAATAACAAAAGGAAATTCGTCCCTAAAGCATTCTCGGCGTTTCTTGTTTTTTTTTTTTTTTTGTTTTTGTAGCCAACATCCCTCTTTCTGCCAAGAACAGAAATAATTTTTTATTACCCTTTTTTTTTTTTTTGCTGTTGTTTCTCTTTGGCCAGGACATTAAAAGTACTCGAGGACGAGAAACATCATCCAAACTCAAGCGAAACCCTTTTACGACTCCAAGCTAATTATAGGCGAGCAATTCGACCCATCTTCTGTGCTATGCAAAAGCAAGGCCATGCTACTGCCGCACTGCCACCCAAAAAACCCCATCCCCCGGTAGTGTTCAACTTGAAAACAAACAACCGTAACAACTGTATCCCAGTTACCGAGATAATTCGGGTTATAACCTTTTCCCGTTCTGGTATTTCATCCGTAACATAATTAAAGCGGGAGACGACTCTTGGAAAGCAGCACCAAAAGTGGGCTGGATGGTGAGGCCCGACTGAGCATATAAAAACGTACGCATCCCGGTTACGACCACGTTACAGTGATTCGAATTAATTTATACTCACTTATTCACCCAAGTCATGCGTTTAGTCTGTCATTGTAGCAGCCCGAAAAGTGGTCCTTTGCTTCCAGGATAAATGAATACAAGTGCCTAACTAACGGCATGTGCCATTGCACTTCAGCCACTTCATGGAGGAGAGAATGTGCGCCATAATAACGCCCCAAAAACTGCTGCAGAACTACATATGTACGTATGGTACGTCATCGGATCCAGCTATAATCTCAATGCAAAAAGGATAAAGGGTGCGATACGGAGAAGGGTGCAAATAATTTTGGCAGCTAAATGGGGTTTCTCTCACAGTGATGTACTCTAATTTTTCCCTGTCTCCCCTGTCTAAAGGATTATACTTAAAGCTCTCAAATTGAGGAGGATTTCGTCATGGTAGATGGCTGGATGGCTGGATGGCTGGTTCTTTGTCTCTTTGGCTGGCAGTTATCCTTGAAATAGGTAATAGTTGGCGAGCCTTTTGTTGACGCGTTTTGTGGATTTGGTAGATCGTTGGTATTATATGATTTCGGGTGGCTTCTACCTATAGATGTATGTATGTTTGTATGTATGTATATATAACTGTGGTGTGAGGCAAACAATGCTATAAATTTTGGAGTATCTATGGTTCGTACCAGCAGCGGCAAGTGTAGCACCAGTGGTCCATTTATTGGGATTAGTGTTGTTTTCTAACGAGAAGGCCGTTGCTTTTGTTGATTTATTGTTTGCGGCCGAATGAAGTGTGTACTTTGGATGAAACAAAGAGAAGAGTAGTCCACTAAGGGTGGATAGAGGTAGGTTTCTATTCTTTTTTCTTTTTTTTTTTTGCCTTTTGGTAGGAAAGTGACAAAGTTTAGCCAAGGAATCGGATAATGACAGAGCACTGCGCAGTCATTTGTGAACATTAATCTAAACAAAGGTAGAAGTATTTGTCCGGAAACACCCAAGATCCTATTTAAGATGACTTAGGAGTCAAACAGGTTAAGTCTTCTTGCTGTGGTGTGGTTTGTCAACAAACAGAAATAAGTGAACAATAACTTTTGGCCGCCGCTGTTGCAAGAGTTAAGCACGCATTGGAGAATTAAATTGGAAATGAATTCCCAGACGTCGTTCCCCGTCTATAACGTGGTAGATTAAGTTATTTGCAAAGGAATGTCGGAGATATTGTACATGGATTGTGTGCATTTCTAGGATATACGATCCAGATGCCGACGTAGCGGGGACGAAATGTATCGATGGTCGTAAGTAAGAGTATGACTTGTAGTGAATATACTCACATTGAATCAGTGAGGGAAACTTATGCACAGACATTGACCATAGGAGTCCTTTAGGTGATGATTCTATTAAGAAATCTATCACCAGAGAAACGTTCAGTGAAAATTCCAGGACACATTCAGTGAAATGACGGCATCAGCTTTAAACAGTCCGGGGAAATGGATGGAGACTACCGACATCACGTTTATCTGGGCAAAACAAATCTAACACTCATCAACGCCACCAACGCACTAACCACTGAGTCATGGCGCCCACGTGAATGGGTTACCTATAGTACACAGGACCAGCTACGCACATCCTAAAAATACCTTTTCTTAGCCCGATTCGAGCAGGATATTCCGTTTCTGCGCACTATAGGCACAAACGAGATGAAGTATCTCCCCCGCATGAGTATTGGAAGCAGAAAATTTTTTAGTCCAAAAATGTGTGAATAAATGGGTTACCTCTAGCCCACAGGACCAGCTACGCACATCCTAAAAATTTTTTTCTTAGCCCAATTCGAGCTGGATATTCCGTTTCTGCGCACTATAGGCACAAACGAGATGAAGTATCTCCCCCGCATGAGTATTGGAAGCAGAAAATTATTTAGTCCAAAAATGTGTGAATAAATGGGTTACCTATAGCCCACAGGACCAGCTACGCACATCCTAAAAATATCTTTTCTTAGCCCAATTCGAGCTGGATATTCCGTTTCTGCGCACTATAGGCACAAACGAGATGAAGTATCTCCCCCGCATGAGTATTGGAAGCAGAAAATTTTTTAGTCCAAAAATGTGTGAATAAATGGGTTACCTATAGCCCACAGGACCAGCTACGCACATCCTAAAAATATCTTTTCTTAGCCCAATTCGAGCTGGATATTCCGTTTCTGCGCACTATAGGCACAAACGAGATGAAGTATCTCCCCCGCATGAGTATTGGGAGCAAAAAAATTTTCAGTCCAAAAATGTGTGAATAAATGGGTTACCTATAGCCCACAGGACCAGCTACGCACATCCTAAAAATGTCTTTTCTTAGCCCAATTTGAGCTGGATATTCCGTTTCTGCGCACTATAGGCACAAACGAGATGAAGTATCTCCCCCGCATGAGTATTGGAAGCAGAAAATTTTTCAGTCCAAAAATGTGTGAATAAATGGGTTACCTATAGCCCACAGGACCAGCTACGTACATCCTAAAAATATCTTTTCTTAGCCCAGTTCTAAGAGGATATTCTGTTTCTGTGCATTGTAAGCACTAACGAGCCGAAGTATCTCCTCCGTTTGAGTATTGGAAGCAGAAAGTTTTTCAGTCCAAAAATGTGTGAATAAATAGGTTACCTATAGCCCACAGGACCAGCTACGCACATTCTAAAAATATCTTTTCTTAGCCCTATTCGAGCTGGATATTCCGTTTCTGCGCATTATAATCACAAACGAGATGAAGTATCTTCTCCGTATGAGTATTGGAAGCAAACAATTTTTCAGTCCAAAAATGTGTGAATAAATGGGTTACCTCTAGCCCACAGGACCAGCTACGCACATCCTAAAAATTTTTTTCTTAGCCCAATTCGAGCTGGATATTCCGTTTCTGCGCACTATAGGCACAAACGAGATGAAGTATCTCCCCCGCATGAGTATTGGAAGCAGAAAATTTTTCAGTCCAAAAATGTGTGAATAAATGGGTTACCTATAGCCCACAGGACCAGCTACGCACATCCTAAAAATATCTTTTCTTAGCCCAATTCGAGCTGGATATTCCGTTTCTGCGCACTATAGGCACAAACGAGATGAAGTATCTCCCCCGCATGAGTATTGGAAGCAGAAAATTTTTTAGTCCAAAAATGTGTGAATAAATGGGTTACCTCTAGCCCACAGGACCAGCTACGCACATCCTAAAAATTTTTTTCTTAGCCCAATTCGAGCTGGATATTCCGTTTCTGCGCACTATAGGCACAAACGAGATGAAGTATCTCCCCCGCATGAGTATTGGGAGCAAAAAAATTTTCAGTCCAAAAATGTGTGAATAAATGGGTTACCTATAGCCCACAGGACCAGCTACGCACATCCTAAAAATGTTGTTTCTTAGCCCAATTCGAGCTGGATATTTCGTTTCTGCGCACTATAGGCACAAACGAGATGAAGTATCTCCCCCGCATGAGTATTGGAAGCAGAAAATTTTTCAGTCCAAAAATGTGTGAATAAATGGGTTACCTATAGCCCACAGGACCAGCTACGCACATCCTAAAAATTTTTTTCTTAGCCCAATTCGAGCTGGATATTCCGTTTCTGCGCACTATAGGCACAAACGAGATGAAGTATCTCCCCCGCATGAGTATTGGGAGCAAAAAAATTTTCAGTCCAAAAATGTGTGAATAAATGGGTTACCTATAGCCCACAGGACCAGCTACGCACATCCTAAAAATGTTGTTTCTTAGCCCAATTCGAGCTGGATATTTCGTTTCTGCGCACTATAGGCACAAACGAGATGAAGTATCTCCCCCGCATGAGTATTGGAAGCAGAAAATTTTTCAGTCCAAAAATGTGTGAATAAATGGGTTACCTATAGCCCACAGGACCAGCTACGCACATCCTAAAAATATCTTTTCTTAGCCCAATTCGAGCTGGATATTCCGTTTCTGCGCACTATAGGCACAAACGAGATGAAGTATCTCCCCCGCATGAGTATTGGGAGCAAAAAAATTTTCAGTCCAAAAATGTGTGAATAAATGGGTTACCTATAGCCCACAGGACCAGCTACGCACATCCTAAAAATGTTGTTTCTTAGCCCAATTCGAGCTGGATATTCCGTTTCTGCGCACTATAGGCACAAACGAGATGAAGTATCTCCCCCGCATGAGTATTGGGAGCAAAAAAATTTTCAGTCCAAAAATGTGTGAATAAATGGGTTACCTATAGCCCACAGGACCAGCTACGCACATCCTAAAAATATCTTTTCTTAGCCCAATTCGAGCTGGATATTCCGTTTCTGCGCACTATAGGCACAAACGAGATGAAGTATCTCCCCCGCATGAGTATTGGAAGCAGAAAATTTTTCAGTCCAGAAATGTGTGAATAAATGGGTTACCTATAGCCCACAGGACCAGCTACGCACATCCTAAAAATATTTTTCTTAGCCCAATTCGAGCTGGATATTCCGTTTCTGCGCACTATAGGCACAAACGAGATGAAGTATCTCCCCCGCATGAGTATTGGGAGCAAAAAAATTTTCAGTCCAAAAATGTGTGAATAAATGGGTTACCTATAGCCCACAGGACCAGCTACGCACATCCTAAAAATGTTGTTTCTTAGCCCAATTCGAGCTGGATATTTCGTTTCTGCGCACTATAGGCACAAACGAGATGAAGTATCTCCCCCGCATGAGTATTGGAAGCAGAAAATTTTTCAGTCCAAAAATGTGTGAATAAATGGGTTACCTATAGCCCACAGGACCAGCTACGCACATCCTAAAAATATCTTTTCTTAGCCCAATTCGAGCTGGATATTCCGTTTCTGCGCACTATAGGCACAAACGAGATGAAGTATCTCCCCCGCATGAGTATTGGAAGCAGAAAATTTTTCAGTCCAGAAATGTGTGAATAAATGGGTTACCTATAGCCCACAGGACCAGCTACGCACATCCTAAAAATATTTTTTCTTAGCCCAATTTGAGCTGGATATTCCGTTTCTGCGCATTATAATCACAAACGAGATGAAGTATCTTCTCCGTATGAGTATTGGAAGCAAACAATTTTTCAGTCCAAAAATGTGTGAATAAATGGGTTACCTATAGCCCACAGGACGAGCAACGCACATCCTAAAAATATCTTTTCTTAGCCCAATTTGAGCAAGATATTCCGTTTCTGCGCATTATAATCACAAACGAGATGAAGTATCTTCTCCGTATGAGTATTGGAAGCAAACAATTTTTCAGTCCAAAAATGTGTGAATAAATGGGTTACCTATAGCCCACAGGACCAGCTACGCACATCCTAAAAATGTCTTTTCTTAGCCCAATTTGAGCTGGATATTCCGTTTCTGCGCATTATAATCACAAACGAGATGAAGTATCTTCTCCGTATGAGTATTGGAAGCAAACAATTTTTCAGTCCAAAAATGTGTGAATAAATAGGTTACCTATAGCTCACAGGACCAGCTACGCACATCCTAAAAATATTTTTTCTTAGCCCAATTTGAGCTGGATATTCCGTTTCTGCGCATTATAATCACAAACGAGATGAAGTATCTTCTCCGTATGAGTATTGGAAGCAAACAATTTTTCAGTCCAAAAATGTGTGAATAAATGGGTTACCTATAGCCCACAGGACCAGCTACGCACATTCTAAAAATATCTTTTCTTAGCCCAATTTGAGCAAGATATTCCGTTTCTGCGCATTATAATCACAAACGAGATGAAGTATCTTCTCCGTATGAGTATTGGAAGCAAACAATTTTTCAGTCCAAAAATGTGTGAATAAATGGGTTACCTATAGCCCACAGGACCAGCTACGCACATCCTAAAAATATCTTTTCTTAGCCCAATTCGAGCTGGATATTCCGTTTCTGCGCATTATAATCACAAACGAGATGAAGTATCTTCTCCGTATGAGTATTGGAAGCAAACAATTTTTCAGTCCAAAAATGTGTGAATAAATAGGTTACCTATAGCTCACAGGACCAGCTACGCACATCCTAAAAATATTTTTTCTTAGCCCAATTTGAGCTGGATATTCCGTTTCTGCGCACTATAGGCACAAACGAGATGAAGTATCTCCCCCGCATGAGTATTGGAAGCAAACAATTTTTCAGTCCAAAAATGTGTGAATAAATGGGTTACCTATAGCCCACAGGACGAGCAACGCACATCCTAAAAATATCTTTTCTTAGCCCAATTTGAGCAAGATATTCCGTTTCTGCGCATTATAATCACAAACGAGATGAAGTATCTTCTCCGTATGAGTATTGGAAGCAAACAATTTTTCAGTCCAAAAATGTGTGAATAAATGGGTTACCTATAGCCCACAGGACCAGCTACGCACATCCTAAAAATGTCTTTTCTTAGCCCAATTTGAGCTGGATATTCCGTTTCTGCGCATTATAATCACAAACGAGATGAAGTATCTTCTCCGTATGAGTATTGGAAGCAAACAATTTTTCAGTCCAAAAATGTGTGAATAAATGGGTTACCTATAGCCCACAGGACCAGCTACGCACATTCTAAAAATATCTTTTCTTAGCCCTATTCGAGCTGGATATTCCGTTTCTGCGCATTATAATCACAAACGAGATGAAGTATCTTCTCCGTATGAGTATTGGAAGCAAACAATTTTTCAGTCCAAAAATGTGTGAATAAATGGGTTACCTATAGCCCACAGGACCAGCTACGCACATTCTAAAAATATCTTTTCTTAGCCCTATTCGAGCTGGATATTCCGTTTCTGCGCATTATAATCACAAACGAGATGAAGTATCTTCTCCGTATGAGTATTGGAAGCAAACAATTTTTCAGTCCAAAAATGTGTGAATAAATAGGTTACCTATAGCCCACAGGACCAGCTACGCACATCCTAAAAATATTTTTTCTTAGCCCAATTTGAGCTGGATATTCCGTTTCTGCGCATTATAATCACAAACGAGATGAAGTATCTTCTCCGTATGAGTATTGGAAGCAAACAATTTTTCAGTCCAAAAATGTGTGAATAAATGGGTTACCTATAGCCCACAGGACCAGCTACGCACATTCTAAAAATATTTTTTCTTAGCCCAATTTGAGCTGGATATTCCGTTTCTGCGCATTATAATCACAAACGAGATGAAGTATCTTCTCCGTATGAGTATTGGAAGCAAACAATTTTTCAGTCCAAAAATGTGTGAATAAATGGGTTACCTATAGCCCACAGGACCAGCTACGCACATTCTAAAAATATCTTTTCTTAGCCCTATTCGAGCTGGATATTCCGTTTCTGCGCATTATAATCACAAACGAGATGAAGTATCTTCTCCGTATGAGTATTGGAAGCAAACAATTTTTCAGTCCAAAAATGTGTGAATAAATGGGTTACCTATAGCCCACAGGACCAGCTACGCACATCCTAAAAATATTTTTCTTAGCCCAATTCGAGCTGGATATTCCGTTTCTGCGCACTATAGGCACAAACGAGATGAAGTATCTCCCCCGCATGAGTATTGGGAGCAAAAAAATTTTCAGTCCAAAAATGTGTGAATAAATGGGTTACCTATAGCCCACAGGACCAGCTACGCACATCCTAAAAATGTTGTTTCTTAGCCCAATTCGAGCTGGATATTTCGTTTCTGCGCACTATAGGCACAAACGAGATGAAGTATCTCCCCCGCATGAGTATTGGAAGCAGAAAATTTTTCAGTCCAAAAATGTGTGAATAAATGGGTTACCTATAGCCCACAGGACCAGCTACGCACATCCTAAAAATATCTTTTCTTAGCCCAATTCGAGCTGGATATTCCGTTTCTGCGCACTATAGGCACAAACGAGATGAAGTATCTCCCCCGTATGAGTATTGGGAGCAAAAAAATTTTCAGTCCAAAAATGTGTGAATAAATGGGTTACCTATAGCCCACAGGACCAGCTACGCACATCCTAAAAATTTTTTTCTTAGCCCAATTCGAGCTGGATATTTCGTTTCTGCGCACTATAGGCACAAACGAGATGAAGTATCTCCCCCGCATGAGTATTGGAAGCAGAAAATTTTTTAGTCCAAAAATGTGTGAATAAATGGGTTACCTCTAGCCCACAGGACCAGCTACGCACATCCTAAAAATTTTTTTCTTAGCCCAATTCGAGCTGGATATTCCGTTTCTGCGCACTATAGGCACAAACGAGATGAAGTATCTCCCCCGCATGAGTATTGGAAGCAGAAAATTTTTTAGTCCAAAAATGTGTGAATAAATGGGTTACCTATAGCCCACAGGACCAGCTACGCACATCCTAAAAATATCTTTTCTTAGCCCAATTCGAGCTGGATATTCCGTTTCTGCGCACTATAGGCACAAACGAGATGAAGTATCTCCCCCGCATGAGTATTGGAAGCAGAAAATTTTTTAGTCCAAAAATGTGTGAATAAATGGGTTACCTCTAGCCCACAGGACCAGCTACGCACATCCTAAAAATTTTTTTCTTAGCCCAATTCGAGCTGGATATTCCGTTTCTGCGCACTATAGGCACAAACGAGATGAAGTATCTCCCCCGCATGAGTATTGGAAGCAGAAAATTTTTCAGTCCAAAAATGTGTGAATAAATGGGTTACCTATAGCCCACAGGACCAGCTACGCACATCCTAAAAATATCTTTTCTTAGCCCAATTCGAGCTGGATATTTCGTTTCTGCGCACTATAGGCACAAACGAGATGAAGTATCTCCCCCGCATGAGTATTGGAAGCAGAAAATTTTTCAGTCCAAAAATGTGTGAATAAATGGGTTACCTATAGCCCACAGGACCAGCTACGTACATCCTAAAAATATTTTTCCTAAGCCCAATTTGAGCTGGATATTCCGTTTCTGCGCACTATAGGCACAAACGAGATGAAGTATCTCCCCCGCATGAGTATTGGAAGCAGAAAATTTTTCAGTCCAAAAATGTATGAATAAATGGGTTACCTATAGCCCACAGGACCAGCTACGCACATCCTAAAAATATCTTTTCTTAGCCCAATTTGAGCTGGATATTCCGTTTCTGCGCATTATAATCACAAACGAGATGAAGTATCTTCTCCGTATGAGTATTGGAAGCAAACAATTTTTCAGTCCAAAAATGTGTGAATAAATGGGTTACCTATAGCCCACAGGACCAGCTACGCACATCCTAAAAATGTCTTTTCTTAGCCCAATTTGAGCTGGATATTCCGTTTCTGCGCATTATAATCACAAACGAGATGAAGTATCTTCTCCGTATGAGTATTGGAAGCAAACAATTTTTCAGTCCAAAAATGTGTGAATAAATGGGTTACCTATAGCCCACAGGACCAGCTACGCACATCCTAAAAATATCTTTTCTTAGCCCAATTTGAGCTGGATATTCCGTTTCTGCGCATTATAATCACAAACGAGATGAAGTATCTTCTCCGTATGAGTATTGGAAGCAAACAATTTTTCAGTCCAAAAATGTGTGAATAAATGGGTTACCTATAGCCCACAGGACCAGCTACGCACATCCTAAAAATATCTTTTCTTAGCCCAATTTGAGCTGGATATTCCGTTTCTGCGCATTATAATCACAAACGAGATGAAGTATCTTCTCCGTATGAGTATTGGAAGCAAACAATTTTTCAGTCCAAAAATGTGTGAATAAATGGGTTACCTCTAGCCCACAGGACCAGCTACGCACATCCTAAAAATGTCTTTTCTTAGCCCTATTCGAGCTGGATATTCCGTTTTTGCGCATTATAATCACAAACGAGATGAAGTATCTTCTCCGTATGAGTATTGGAAGCAAACAATTTTTCAGTCCAAAAATGTGTGAATAAATGGGTTACCTATAGCCCACAGGACCAGCTACGCACATCCTAAAAATGTCTTTTCTTAGCCCAATTTGAGCTGGATATTACGTTTCTGCGCATTATAAGCACAAACGAGATGAAGTATCTCCCCCGTATGAGTATTGGGAGCAAAAAAATTTTCAGTCCAAAAATGTGTGAATAAATGGGTTACCTATAGCCCACAGGACCAGCTACGCACATCCTAAAAATTTTTTTCTTAGCCCAATTCGAGCTGGATATTCCGTTTCTGGGCACTATAGGCACCAAACGAGATGAAGTATCTCCCCCGCATGAGTATTGGAAGTAGAAAATTTTTTAGTCCAAAAATGTGTGAATAAATGGGTTACCTATAGCCCACAGGACCAGCTACGCACATCCTAAAAATGTCTTTTCTTAGCCCAATTTGAGCTGGATATTACGTTTCTGCGCATTATAAGCACAAACGAGATGAAGTATCTCCCCCGTATGAGTATTGGGAGCAAAAAAATTTTCAGTCCAAAAATGTGTGAATAAATGGGTTACCTATAGCCCACAGGACCAGCTACGCACATCCTAAAAATTTTTTTCTTAGCCCAATTCGAGCTGGATATTTCGTTTCTGCGCACTATAGGCACAAACGAGATGAAGTATCTCCCCCGCATGAGTATTGGAAGCAGAAAATTTTTTAGTCCAAAAATGTGTGAATAAATGGGTTACCTCTAGCCCACAGGACCAGCTACGCACATCCTAAAAATTTTTTTCTTAGCCCAATTCGAGCTGGATATTCCGTTTCTGCGCATTATAATCACAAACGAGATGAAGTATCTTCTCCGTATGAGTATTGGAAGCAAACAATTTTTCAGTCCAAAAATGTGTGAATAAATGGGTTACCTATAGCCCACAGGACCAGCTACGCACATCCTAAAAATGTCTTTTCTTAGCCCAATTTGAGCTGGATATTCCGTTTCTGCGCATTATAATCACAAACGAGATGAAGTATCTTCTCCGTATGAGTATTGGAAGCAAACAATTTTTCAGTCCAAAAATGTGTGAATAAATGGGTTACCTCTAGCCCACAGGACCAGCTACGCACATCCTAAAAATGTCTTTTCTTAGCCCTATTCGAGCTGGATATTCCGTTTTTGCGCATTATAATCACAAACGAGATGAAGTATCTTCTCCGTATGAGTATTGGAAGCAAACAATTTTTCAGTCCAAAAATGTGTGAATAAATGGGTTACCTATAGCCCACAGGACCAGCTACGCACATCCTAAAAATATCTTTTCTTAGCCCAATTTGAGCTGGATATTCCGTTTCTGCGCATTATAATCACAAACGAGATGAAGTATCTTCTCCGTATGAGTATTGGAAGCAAACAATTTTTCAGTCCAAAAATGTGTGAATAAATGGGTTACCTATAGCCCACAGGACCAGCTACGCACATCCTAAAAATGTCTTTTCTTAGCCCAATTTGAGCTGGATATTCCGTTTCTGCGCATTATAATCACAAACGAGATGAAGTATCTTCTCCGTATGAGTATTGGAAGCAAACAATTTTTCAGTCCAAAAATGTGTGAATAAATGGGTTACCTCTAGCCCACAGGACCAGCTACGCACATCCTAAAAATGTCTTTTCTTAGCCCTATTCGAGCTGGATATTCCGTTTTTGCGCATTATAATCACAAACGAGATGAAGTATCTCCCCCGTATGAGTATTGGGAGCAAAAAAATTTTCAGTCCAAAAATGTGTGAATAAATGGGTTACCTATAGCCCACAGGACCAGCTACGCACATCCTAAAAATTTTTTTCTTAGCCCAATTCGAGCTGGATATTCCGTTTCTGGGCACTATAGGCACCAAACGAGATGAAGTATCTCCCCCGCATGAGTATTGGAAGTAGAAAATTTTTTAGTCCAAAAATGTGTGAATAAATGGGTTACCTATAGCCCACAGGACCAGCTACGCACATCCTAAAAATGTCTTTTCTTAGCCCAATTTGAGCTGGATATTACGTTTCTGCGCATTATAAGCACAAACGAGATGAAGTATCTCCCCCGTATGAGTATTGGGAGCAAAAAAATTTTCAGTCCAAAAATGTGTGAATAAATGGGTTACCTATAGCCCACAGGACCAGCTACGCACATCCTAAAAATTTTTTTCTTAGCCCAATTCGAGCTGGATATTTCGTTTCTGCGCACTATAGGCACAAACGAGATGAAGTATCTCCCCCGCATGAGTATTGGAAGCAGAAAATTTTTTAGTCCAAAAATGTGTGAATAAATGGGTTACCTCTAGCCCACAGGACCAGCTACGCACATCCTAAAAATTTTTTTCTTAGCCCAATTCGAGCTGGATATTCCGTTTCTGCGCACTATAGGCACAAACGAGATGAAGTATCTCCCCCGCATGAGTATTGGAAGCAGAAAATTTTTTAGTCCAAAAATGTGTGAATAAATGGGTTACCTATAGCCCACAGGACCAGCTACGCACATCCTAAAAATATCTTTTCTTAGCCCAATTCGAGCTGGATATTCCGTTTCTGCGCACTATAGGCACAAACGAGATGAAGTATCTCCCCCGCATGAGTATTGGAAGCAGAAAATTTTTTAGTCCAAAAATGTGTGAATAAATGGGTTACCTCTAGCCCACAGGACCAGCTACGCACATCCTAAAAATTTTTTTCTTAGCCCAATTCGAGCTGGATATTCCGTTTCTGCGCACTATAGGCACAAACGAGATGAAGTATCTCCCCCGCATGAGTATTGGAAGCAGAAAATTTTTCAGTCCAAAAATGTGTGAATAAATGGGTTACCTATAGCCCACAGGACCAGCTACGTACATCCTAAAAATATTTTTCCTAAGCCCAATTTGAGCTGGATATTCCGTTTCTGCGCACTATAGGCACAAACGAGATGAAGTATCTCCCCCGCATGAGTATTGGAAGCAGAAAATTTTTCAGTCCAAAAATGTATGAATAAATGGGTTACCTATAGCCCACAGGACCAGCTACGCACATCCTAAAAATATCTTTTCTTAGCCCAATTTGAGCTGGATATTCCGTTTCTGCGCATTATAATCACAAACGAGATGAAGTATCTTCTCCGTATGAGTATTGGAAGCAAACAATTTTTCAGTCCAAAAATGTGTGAATAAATGGGTTACCTATAGCCCACAGGACCAGCTACGCACATCCTAAAAATGTCTTTTCTTAGCCCAATTTGAGCTGGATATTCCGTTTCTGCGCATTATAATCACAAACGAGATGAAGTATCTTCTCCGTATGAGTATTGGAAGCAAACAATTTTTCAGTCCAAAAATGTGTGAATAAATGGGTTACCTCTAGCCCACAGGACCAGCTACGCACATCCTAAAAATGTCTTTTCTTAGCCCTATTCGAGCTGGATATTCCGTTTTTGCGCATTATAATCACAAACGAGATGAAGTATCTTCTCCGTATGAGTATTGGAAGCAAACAATTTTTCAGTCCAAAAATGTGTGAATAAATGGGTTACCTATAGCCCACAGGACCAGCTACGCACATCCTAAAAATATCTTTTCTTAGCCCAATTTGAGCTGGATATTCCGTTTCTGCGCATTATAATCACAAACGAGATGAAGTATCTTCTCCGTATGAGTATTGGAAGCAAACAATTTTTCAGTCCAAAAATGTGTGAATAAATGGGTTACCTATAGCCCACAGGACCAGCTACGCACATCCTAAAAATGTCTTTTCTTAGCCCAATTTGAGCTGGATATTCCGTTTCTGCGCATTATAATCACAAACGAGATGAAGTATCTTCTCCGTATGAGTATTGGAAGCAAACAATTTTTCAGTCCAAAAATGTGTGAATAAATGGGTTACCTCTAGCCCACAGGACCAGCTACGCACATCCTAAAAATGTCTTTTCTTAGCCCTATTCGAGCTGGATATTCCGTTTTTGCGCATTATAATCACAAACGAGATGAAGTATCTTCTCCGTATGAGTATTGGAAGCAAACAATTTTTCAGTCCAAAAATGTGTGAATAAATGGGTTACCTATAACCCACAGGACCAGGTACGCACATATTAAAAATATTTTTTCTTAGCCCAATTTGAGCTGGATATTCCGTTTCTGCGCATTATAAGCACAAACGAGATGAAGTATCTCCCCCGTATGAGTATTGGGAGCAAAAAAATTTTCAGTCCAAAAATGTGTGAATAAATGGGTTACCTATAGCCCACAGGACCAGCTACGCACATCCTAAAAATTTTTTTCTTAGCCCAATTCGAGCTGGATATTCCGTTTCTGGGCACTATAGGCACCAAACGAGATGAAGTATCTCCCCCGCATGAGTATTGGAAGTAGAAAATTTTTTAGTCCAAAAATGTGTGAATAAATGGGTTACCTATAGCCCACAGGACCAGCTACGCACATCCTAAAAATGTCTTTTCTTAGCCCAATTTGAGCTGGATATTACGTTTCTGCGCATTATAAGCACAAACGAGATGAAGTATCTCCCCCGTATGAGTATTGGGAGCAAAAAAATTTTCAGTCCAAAAATGTGTGAATAAATGGGTTACCTATAGCCCACAGGACCAGCTACGCACATCCTAAAAATTTTTTTCTTAGCCCAATTCGAGCTGGATATTCCGTTTCTGGGCACTATAGGCACCAAACGAGATGAAGTATCTCCCCCGCACGAGTTTTGGAAGCAGAAAATTTTTCAGTCCAAAAATGTGTGAATAAATGGGTTACCTATAGCCCACAGGACCAGCTACGTACATCCTAAAAATATTTTTCCTAAGCCCAATTTGAGCTGGATATTCCGTTTATTATAATCTTAAACGAGATGAAGTATCTTCTCCGTATGAGTATTGGAAGCAAACAATTTTTCAGTCCAAAAATGTGTGAATAAATGGGACCAGCTACGCACATTCTAAAAATATCTTTTCTTAGCCCTATTCGAGCTGGATATTTCGTTTCTGCGCACTATAGGCACAAACGAGATGAAGTATCTTCTCCGTATGAGTATTGGAAACAAACAATTTTTCAGTCCAAAAATGTGTGAATAAATGGGTTACCTATAGCCCACAGGACCAGCTACGCACATTCTAAAAACATCTTTTCTTAGCCCTATTCGAGCTGGATATTCCGTTTCTGCGCACTATAGGCACAAACGAGATGAAGTATCTCCCCCGCATGAGTATTGGAAGCAGAAAATTTTTCAGTCCAAAAATGTGTGAATAAATGGGTTACCTATAGCCCACAGGACCAGCTACGCACATATTAAAAATATTTTTTCTTAGCCCAATTTGAGCTGGATATTCCGTTTCTGCGCATTATAAGCACAAACGAGATGAAGTATCTCCCCCGTATGAGTATTGGGAGCAAAAAAATTTTCAGTCCAAAAATGTGTGAATAAATGGGTTACCTCTAGCCCACAGGACCAGCTACGCACATCCTAAAAATTTTTTTCTTAGCCCAATTCGAGCTGGATATTCCGTTTCTGCGCACTATAGGCACAAACGAGATGAAGTATCTCCCCCGCATGAGTATTGGGAGCAAAAAAATTTTCAGTCCAAAAATGTGTGAATAAATGGGTTACCTATAGCCCACAGGACCAGCTACGCACATCCTAAAAATTTTTTTCTTAGCCCAATTCGAGCTGGATATTCCGTTTCTGGGCACTATAGGCACCAAACGAGATGAAGTATCTCCCCCGCACGAGTTTTGGAAGCAGAAAATTTTTCAGTCCAAAAATGTGTGAATAAATGGGTTACCTATAGCCCACAGGACCAGCTACGTACATCCTAAAAATATTTTTCCTAAGCCCAATTTGAGCTGGATATTCCGTTTATTATAATCTTAAACGAGATGAAGTATCTTCTCCGTATGAGTATTGGAAGCAAACAATTTTTCAGTCCAAAAATGTGTGAATAAATGGGACCAGCTACGCACATTCTAAAAATATCTTTTCTTAGCCCTATTCGAGCTGGATATTTCGTTTCTGCGCACTATAGGCACAAACGAGATGAAGTATCTTCTCCGTATGAGTATTGGAAACAAACAATTTTTCAGTCCAAAAATGTGTGAATAAATGGGTTACCTATAGCCCACAGGACCAGCTACGCACATTCTAAAAACATCTTTTCTTAGCCCTATTCGAGCTGGATATTCCGTTTCTGCGCACTATAGGCACAAACGAGATGAAGTATCTCCCCCGCATGAGTATTGGAAGCAGAAAATTTTTCAGTCCAAAAATGTGTGAATAAATGGGTTACCTATAGCCCACAGGACCAGCTACGCACATATTAAAAATATTTTTTCTTAGCCCAATTTGAGCTGGATATTCCGTTTCTGCGCATTATAAGCACAAACGAGATGAAGTATCTCCCCCGTATGAGTATTGGGAGCAAAAAAATTTTCAGTCCAAAAATGTGTGAATAAATGGGTTACCTCTAGCCCACAGGACCAGCTACGCACATCCTAAAAATATCTTTTCTTAGCCCAATTCGAGCTGGATATTCCGTTTCTGCGCACTATAGGCACAAACGAGATGAAGTATCTCCCCCGCATGAGTATTGGAAGCAGAAAATTTTTCAGTCCAAAAATGTGTGAATAAATGGGTTACCTATAGCCCACAGGACCAGCTACGCACATCCTAAAAATATCTTTTCTTAGCCCAATTCGAGCTGGATATTCCGTTTCTGCGCACTATAGGCACAAACGAGATGAAGTATCTCCCCGTATGAGTATTGGAAGCAGAGAATTTTTCAGTCCAAAAATGTGTGAATACATGGGTTACCTATAGCACACAGGACCAGCTACGCTCATCCTGAAATTATCTTTTCTTAGCCCAATTCAAGCTGGATATTCCGTTGCTGCGCATTATAGTCACAAACGAGATGAAGCATCTTCTCCGTATGAGTATTGGAAGCAGAAAATTTTTCAGTACAAAAATGTGTGAATAAATGGGTTACCTATAGCCCACAGGACCAGCTACGCACATCCTAAAAATATATTTTCTTAGCCCAATTCGAGCTGGATATTCCGTTTCTGCGCATTATAAGCACAAACGAGATGAAGTATCTCCCCGTATGAGTATTGGAAGCAGAGAATTTTTCAGTCCAAAAATGTGTGAATAAATGGGTTACCTATAGCCCACAGGACCAGCTACGCACATCCTAAAAATATCTTTTCTTAGCCCAATTCGAGCTGGATATTTCGTTTCTGCGCACTATAGGCACAAACGAGATGAAGTATCTCCCCCGCATGAGTATTGGAAGCAGAAAATTTTTCAGTCCAAAAATGTGTGAATAAATGGGTTACCTATAGCCCACAGGACCAGCTACGTACATCCTAAAAATATCTTTTCTTAGCCCTATTCGAGCTGGATATTCCGTTTTTGCGCATTATAATCACAAACGAGATGAAGTATCTTCTCCGTATGAGTATTGGAAGCAAACAATTTTTCAGTCCAAAAATGTGTGAATAAATGGGTTACCTATAGCCCACAGGACCAGCTACGCACATCCTAAAAATATTTTTTCTTAGCCCAATTTGAGCTGGATATTCCGTTTCTGCGCACTATAGGCACAAACGAGATGAAGTATCTCCCCCGCATGAGTATTGGAAGCAGAAAATTTTTCAGTCCAAAAATGTGTGAATAAATGGGTTACCTATAGCCCACAGGACCAGCTACGCACATCCTAAAAATATCTTTTCTTAGCCCAATTCGAGCTGGATATTTCGTTTCTGCGCACTATAGGCACAAACGAGATGAAGTATCTTCTCCGTATGAGTATTGGAAGCAAACAATTTTTCAGTCCAAAAATGTGTGAATAAATGGGTTACCTCTAGCCCACAGGACCAGCTACGCACATCCTAAAAATTTTTTTCTTAGCCCAATTCGAGCTGGATATTCCGTTTTTGCGCACTATAGGCACAAACGAGATGAAGTATCTCCCCAGCATGAGTATTGGAAGCAGAAAATTTTTTAGTCCAAAAATGTGTGAATAAATGGGTTACCTCTAGCCCACAGGACCAGCTACGCACATCCTAAAAATTTTTTTCTTAGCCCAATTCGAGCTGGATATTCCGTTTCTGCGCACTATAGGCACAAACGAGATGAAGTATCTCCCCCGCATGAGTATTGGAAGCAGAAAATTTTTTAGTCCAAAAATGTGTGAATAAATGGGTTACCTATAGCCCACAGGACCAGCTACGCACATCCTAAAAATTTTTTTCTTAGCCCAATTCGAGCTGGATATTCCGTTTCTGCGCACTATAGGCACAAACGAGATGAAGTATCTCCCCCGCATGAGTATTGGAAGCAGAAAATTTTTCAGTCCAAAAATGTGTGAATAAATGGGTTACCTATAGCCCACAGGACCAGCTACGCACATCCTAAAAATATTTTTTCTTAGCCCTATTCGAGCTGGATATTCCGTTTTTGTGCATTATAATCACAAACGAGATGAAGTATCTTCTCCGTATGAGTATTGGAAGCAAACAATTTTTCAGTCCAAAAATGTGTGAATAAATGGGTTACCTATAGCCCACAGGACCAGCTACGCACATCCTAAAAATATCTTTTCTTAGCCCTATTCGAGCTGGATATTCCGTTTTTGCGCATTATAATCACAAACGAGATGAAGTATCTTCTCCGTATGAGTATTGGAAGCAAACAATTTTTCAGTCCAAAAATGTGTGAATAAATGGGTTACCTATAGCCCACAGGACCAGGTACGCACATCCTAAAAATTTTTTTCTTAGCCCAATTCGAGCTGGATATTCCGTTTCTGCGCACTATAGGCACAAACGAGATGAAGTATCTCCCCCGCATGAGTATTGGAAGCAGAAAATTTTTCAGTCCAAAAATGTGTGAATAAATGGGTTACCTATAGCCCACAGGACCAGCTACGCACATTCTAAAAATATCTTTTCTTAGCCCTATTCGAGCTGGATATTCCGTTTTTGCGCATTATAATCACAAACGAGATGAAGTATCTTCTCCGTATGAGTATTGGAAGCAAACAATTTTTCAGTCCAAAAATGTGTGAATAAATGGGTTACCTATAGCCCACAGGACCAGCTACGCACATTCTAAAAATATCTTTTCTTAGCCCTATTCGAGCTGGATATTCCGTTTTTGCGCATTATAATCACAAACGAGATGAAGTATCTTCTCCGTATGAGTATTGGAAGCAAACAATTTTTCAGTCCAAAAATGTGTGAATAAATGGGTTACCTATAGCCCACAGGACCAGCTACGCACATATTAAAAATATTTTTTCTTAGCCCAATTTGAGCTGGATATTCCGTTTCTGCGCATTATAAGCACAAACGAGATGAAGTATCTCCCCCGTATGAGTATTGGGAGCAAAAAAATTTTCAGTCCAAAAATGTGTGAATAAATGGGTTACCTATAGCCCATAGGACCAGCTACGCACATCCTAAAAATTTTTTTCTTAGCCCAATTCGAGCTGGATATTCCGTTTCTGGGCACTATAGGCACCAAACGAGATGAAGTATCTCCCCCGCATGAGTATTGGAAGCAGAAAATTTTTTAGTCCAAAAATGTGTGAATAAATGGGTTACCTCTAGCCCACAGGACCAGCTACGCACATCCTAAAAATTTTTTTCTTAGCCCAATTCGAGCTGGATATGTCGTTTCTGCGCACTATAGGCACAAACGAGATGAAGTATCTCCCCCGCATGAGTATTGGAAGCAGAAAATTTTTCAGTCCAAAAATGTGTGAATAAATGGGTTACCTATAGCCCACAGGACCAGCTACGCACATCCTAAAAATATCTTTTCTTAGCCCAATTCGAGCTGGATATTTCGTTTCTGCGCACTATAGGCACAAACGAGATGAAGTATCTCCCCCGCATGAGTATTGGAAGCAGAAAATTTTTCAGTCCAAAAATGTGTGAATAAATGGGTTACCTATAGCCCACAGGACCAGCTACGCACATCCTAAAAATATTTTTTCTTAGCCCTATTCGAGCTGGATATTCCGTTTTTGTGCATTATAATCACAAACGAGATGAAGTATCTTCTCCGTATGAGTATTGGAAGCAAACAATTTTTCAGTCCAAAAATGTGTGAATAAATGGGTTACCTATAGCCCACAGGACCAGCTACGCACATTCTAAAAATATCTTTTCTTAGCCCTATTCGAGCTGGATATTCCGTTTTTGCGCATTATAATCACAAACGAGATGAAGTATCTTCTCCGTATGAGTATTGGAAGCAAACAATTTTTCAGTCCAAAAATGTGTGAATAAATGGGTTACCTATAGCCCACAGGACCAGCTACGCACATTCTAAAAATATCTTTTCTTAGCCCTATTCGAGCTGGATATTCCGTTTTTGCGCATTATAATCACAAACGAGATGAAGTATCTTCTCCGTATGAGTATTGGAAGCAAACAATTTTTCAGTCCAAAAATGTGTGAATAAATGGGTTACCTATAGCCCACAGGACCAGGTACGCACATCCTAAAAATTTTTTTCTTAGCCCAATTCGAGCAGGATATTCCGTTTCTGCGCACTATAGGCACAAACGAGATGAAGTATCTCCCCCGCATGAGTATTGGAAGCAGAAAATTTTTCAGTCCAAAAATGTGTGAATAAATGGGTTACCTATAGCCCACAGGACCAGCTACGCACATATTAAAAATATTTTTTCTTAGCCCAATTTGAGCTGGATATTCCGTTTCTGCGCATTATAAGCACAAACGAGATGAAGTATCTCCCCCGTATGAGTATTGGGAGCAAAAAAATTTTCAGTCCAAAAATGTGTGAATAAATGGGTTACCTATAGCCCATAGGACCAGCTACGCACATCCTAAAAATTTTTTTCTTAGCCCAATTCGAGCTGGATATTCCGTTTCTGGGCACTATAGGCACCAAACGAGATGAAGTATCTCCCCCGCATGAGTATTGGAAGCAGAAAATTTTTTAGTCCAAAAATGTGTGAATAAATGGGTTACCTCTAGCCCACAGGACCAGCTACGCACATCCTAAAAATTTTTTTCTTAGCCCAATTCGAGCTGGATATTCCGTTTCTGCGCACTATAGGCACAAACGAGATGAAGTATCTCCCCCGCATGAGTATTGGAAGCAGAAAATTTTTTAGTCCAAAAATGTGTGAATAAATGGGTTACCTCTAGCCCACAGGACCAGCTACGCACATCCTAAAAATTTTTTTCTTAGCCCAATTCGAGCTGGATATTCCGTTTCTGCGCACTATAGGCACAAACGAGATGAAGTATCTCCCCCGCATGAGTATTGGAAGCAGAAAATTTTTCAGTCCAAAAATGTGTGAATAAATGGGTTACCTATAGCCCACAGGACCAGCTACGCACATCCTAAAAATATCTTTTCTTAGCCCAATTCGAGCTGGATATTCCGTTTCTGCGCACTATAGGCACAAACGAGATGAAGTATCTCCCCCGCATGAGTATTGGAAGCAGAAAATTTTTCAGTCCAAAAATGTGTGAATAAATGGGTTACCTATAGCCCACAGGACCAGCTACGCACATCCTAAAAATATCTTTTCTTAGCCCAATTCGAGCTGGATATTCCGTTTCTGCGCACTATAGGCACAAACGAGATGAAGTATCTCCCCGTATGAGTATTGGAAGCAGAGAATTTTTCAGTCCAAAAATGTGTGAATAAATGCGTTACCTATAGCCCACAGGACCAGCTACGCACATCCTAAAAATATCTTTTCTTAGCCCAATTCGAGCTGGATATTCCGTTTCTGTGCATTATAAGCACAAACGAGCCGAAGTATCTCCTCCATATGAGTATTGGAAGCAGAGAATTTTTCTGTCCAAAAATGCGTGAATAAATGGGTTACCTATAGCACACAGGACCAGCTACGCTCATCCTGAAATTATCTTTTCTTAGACCAGTTCTAGCAGAACATTCGGTTTCTGTGCACTATAAGCACAAACGAGCCGAAGTATCTCCTCCGTATGAGTATTAGAAGCAGAAAATTTTTCTGTCCAAAAATGTGTGAATAAATGGGTTACCTATAGCCCACAGGACCAGCTACGCACATCTTAAAAATGTCTTTTCTTAGCCCAATTCGAGCTGGATATTCCGTTTCTGCGCACTATAGGCACAAACGAGATGAAGTATCTTCTCCGTATGAGTATTGGAAGCAAACAATTTTTCAGTCCAAAAATGTGTGAATAAATGGGTTACCTATAGCCCACAGGACCAGGTACGCACATCCTAAAAATTTTTTTCTTAGCCCAATTCGAGCTGCATATTCCGTTTCTGCGCACTATAGGCACAAACGAGATGAAGTATCTCCCCCGCATGAGTATTGGAAGCAGAAAATTTTTCAGTCCAAAAATGTGTGAATAAATGGGTTACCTATAGCCCATAGGACCAGCTACGCACATCCTAAAAATTTTTTTCTTAGCCCAATTCGAGCTGGATATTCCGTTTCTGCGCACTATAGGCACAAACGAGATGAAGTATCTCCCCCGCATGAGTATTGGAAGCAGAAAATTTTTTAGTCCAAAAATGTGTGAATAAATGGGTTACCTCTAGCCCACAGGACCAGCTTCGCAAATCCTAAACATTTTTTTCTTAGCCCAATTCGAGCTGGATATTCCGTTTCTGCGCACTATAGGCACAAACGAGATGAAGTATCTCCCCCGCATGAGTATTGGAAGCAGAAAATTTTTCAGTCCAAAAATGTGTGAATAAATGGGTTACCTATAGCCCACAGGACCAGCTACGCACATCCTAAAAATATCTTTTCTTAGCCCAATTCGAGCTGGATATTCCGTTTCTGCGCACTATAGGCACAAACGAGATGAAGTATCTCCCCCGCATGAGTATTGGAAGCAGAAAATTTTTCAGTCCAAAAATGTGTGAATAAATGGGTTACCTATAGCCCACAGGACCAGCTACGCACATCCTAAAAATATCTTTTCTTAGCCCAATTCGAGCTGGATATTCCGTTTCTGCGCACTATAGGCACAAACGAGATGAAGTATCTCCCCCGCATGAGTATTGGAAGCAGAAAATTTTTCAGTCCAAAAATGTGTGAATAAATGGGTTACCTATAGCCCACAGGACCAGCTACGCACATCCTAAAAATATCTTTTCTTAGCCCAATTCGAGCTGGATATTCCGTTTCTGCGCACTATAGGCACAAACGAGATGAAGTATCTCCCCGTATGAGTATTGGAAGCAGAGAATTTTTCAGTCCAAAAATGTGTGAATAAATAGGTTACCTATAGCACACAGGACCAGCTACGCTCATCCTGAAATTATCTTTTCTTAGCCCAATTCAAGCTGGATATTCCGTTTCTGCGCATTATAGTCACAAACGAGATGAAGCATCTTCTCCGTATGAGTATTGGAAGCAGAAAATTTTTCAGTACAAAAATGTGTGAATAAATGGGTTACCTATAGCCCACAGGACCAGCTACGCACATCCTAAAAATGTCTTTTCTTAGCCCAATTTCAGCTGGATATTCCGTTTCTGCGCATTATAGTCACAAACGAGATGAAGCATCTTCTCCGTATGAGTATTGGAAGCATAAAATTTTTCAGTCCAAAAATGTGTGAATAAATGGGTTACCTATAGCCCACAGGACCAGCTACGCACATCCTAAAAATATCTTTTCTTAGCCCAATTCGAGCTGGATATTCCGTTTCTGTGCATTATAAGCACAAACGAGCCGAAGTATCTCCTCCATATGAGTATTGGAAGCAGAGAATTTTTCTGTCCAAAAATGCGTGAATAAATGGGTTACCTATAGCGCACAGGACCAGCTACGCTCATCCTGAAATTATCTTTTCTTAGACCAGTTCTAGCAGAACATTCGGTTTCTGTGCACTATAAGCACAAACGAGCCGAAGTATCTCCTCCGTATGAGTATTAGAAGCAGAAAATTTTTCTGTCCAAAAATGTGTGAATAAATGGGTTACCTATAGCCCACAGGACCAGCTACGCACATCTTAAAAATGTCTTTTCTTAGCCCAATTCGAGCTGGATATTCCGTTTCTGCGCACTATAGGCACAAACGAGATGAAGTATCTCCCCCGTATGAGTATTGGGAGCAAAAAAATTTTCAGTCCAAAAATGTGTGAATAAATGGGTTACCTATAGCGCACAGGACCAGCTACGCTCATCCTGAAATTATCTTTTCTTAGACCAGTTCTAGCAGAACATTCGGTTTCTGTGCACTATAAGCACAAACGAGCCGAAGTATCTCCTCCGTATGAGTATTAGAAGCAGAAAATTTTTCTGTCCAAAAATGTGTGAATAAATGGGTTACCTATAGCCCACAGGACCAGCTACGCACATCTTAAAAATGTCTTTTCTTAGCCCAATTCGAGCTGGATATTCCGTTTCTGCGCACTATAGGCACAAACGAGATGAAGTATCTCCCCCGTATGAGTATTGGGAGCAAAAAAATTTTCAGTCCAAAAATGTGTGAATAAATGGGTTACCTATAGCGCACAGGACCAGCTACGCTCATCCTGAAATTATCTTTTCTTAGACCAGTTCTAGCAGAACATTCGGTTTCTGTGCACTATAAGCACAAACGAGCCGAAGTATCTCCTCCGTATGAGTATTAGAAGCAGAAAATTTTTCTGTCCAAAAATGTGTGAATAAATGGGTTACCTATAGCCCACAGGACCAGCTACGCACATCTTAAAAATGTCTTTTCTTAGCCCAATTCGAGCTGGATATTCCGTTTCTGCGCACTATAGGCACAAACGAGATGAAGTATCTTCTCCGTATGAGTATTGGAAGCAAACAATTTTTCAGTCCAAAAATGTGTGAATAAATGGGTTACCTATAGCCCACAGGACCAGGTACGCACATCCTAAAAATTTTTTTCTTAGCCCAATTCGAGCTGCATATTCCGTTTCTGCGCACTATAGGCACAAACGAGATGAAGTATCTCCCCCGCATGAGTATTGGAAGCAGAAAATTTTTCAGTCCAAAAATGTGTGAATAAATGGGTTACCTATAGCCCATAGGACCAGCTACGCACATCCTAAAAATTTTTTTCTTAGCCCAATTCGAGCTGGATATTCCGTTTCTGCGCACTATAGGCACAAACGAGATGAAGTATCTCCCCCGCATGAGTATTGGAAGCAGAAAATTTTTTAGTCCAAAAATGTGTGAATAAATGGGTTACCTCTAGCCCACAGGACCAGCTTCGCAAATCCTAAACATTTTTTTCTTAGCCCAATTCGAGCTGGATATTCCGTTTCTGCGCACTATAGGCACAAACGAGATGAAGTATCTCCCCCGCATGAGTATTGGAAGCAGAAAATTTTTCAGTCCAAAAATGTGTGAATAAATGGGTTACCTATAGCCCACAGGACCAGCTACGCACATCCTAAAAATATCTTTTCTTAGCCCAATTCGAGCTGGATATTCCGTTTCTGCGCACTATAGGCACAAACGAGATGAAGTATCTCCCCCGCATGAGTATTGGAAGCAGAAAATTTTTCAGTCCAAAAATGTGTGAATAAATGGGTTACCTATAGCCCACAGGACCAGCTACGCACATCCTAAAAATATCTTTTCTTAGCCCAATTCGAGCTGGATATTCCGTTTCTGCGCACTATAGGCACAAACGAGATGAAGTATCTCCCCCGCATGAGTATTGGAAGCAGAAAATTTTTCAGTCCAAAAATGTGTGAATAAATGGGTTACCTATAGCCCACAGGACCAGCTACGCACATCCTAAAAATATCTTTTCTTAGCCCAATTCGAGCTGGATATTCCGTTTCTGCGCACTATAGGCACAAACGAGATGAAGTATCTCCCCGTATGAGTATTGGAAGCAGAGAATTTTTCAGTCCAAAAATGTGTGAATAAATAGGTTACCTATAGCACACAGGACCAGCTACGCTCATCCTGAAATTATCTTTTCTTAGCCCAATTCAAGCTGGATATTCCGTTTCTGCGCATTATAGTCACAAACGAGATGAAGCATCTTCTCCGTATGAGTATTGGAAGCAGAAAATTTTTCAGTACAAAAATGTGTGAATAAATGGGTTACCTATAGCCCACAGGACCAGCTACGCACATCCTAAAAATGTCTTTTCTTAGCCCAATTTCAGCTGGATATTCCGTTTCTGCGCATTATAGTCACAAACGAGATGAAGCATCTTCTCCGTATGAGTATTGGAAGCATAAAATTTTTCAGTCCAAAAATGTGTGAATAAATGGGTTACCTATAGCCCACAGGACCAGCTACGCACATTCTAAAAATATATTTTCTTAGCCCAATTCGAGCTGGATATTCCGTTTCTGCGCATTATAAGCACAAACGAGATGAAGTATCTCCCCGTATGAGTATTGAAAGCAGAGAATTTTTCAGTCCAAAAATGTGTGAATAAATGCGTTACCTATAGCCCACAGGACCAGCTACGCACATCCTAAAAATATCTTTTCTTAGCCCAATTCGAGCTGGATATTCCGTTTCTGTGCATTATAAGCACAAACGAGCCGAAGTATCTCCTCCATATGAGTATTGGAAGCAGAGAATTTTTCTGTCCAAAAATGCGTGAATAAATGGGTTACCTATAGCGCACAGGACCAGCTACGCTCATCCTGAAATTATCTTTTCTTAGACCAGTTCTAGCAGAACATTCGGTTTCTGTGCACTATAAGCACAAACGAGCCGAAGTATCTCCTCCGTATGAGTATTAGAAGCAGAAAATTTTTCAGTCCAAAAATGTGTGAATAAATGGGTTACCTATAGCACACAGGACTAGCTACGCACATCCTAAAAATACGTTTTCTTAGCCCAGTTCTAGCAGGATATTCTGTTTCTGTGCATTTTAAGCACAAACGAGCCGCAGTATCTCCTCCGTATGAGTATTGGAAGCAGAGAATTTTTCAGTCCAAAAATGCGTGAATAAATGGGTTACCTATAGCACACAGGACCAGCTACGCTCATCCTGAAATTATCTTTTCTTAGCCCAATTCAAGCTGGATATTCCGTTTCTGTGCTTTATAAGCACAAACGAGATGAAGTATCTCCTCCATATGAGTATTGGAAGCAGAGAATTTTTCAGTCCAAAAATGCGTGAATAAATGGGTTACCTATAGCCCACAGGACTAGCTACGCACATCCTAAAAATACGTTTTCTTAGCCCAGTTCTAGCAGGATATTCTGTTTCTGTGCATTATAAGCACAAACGAGCCGAAGTATCTCCTCCATATGAGTATTGGAAGCAGAGAATTTTTCAGTCCAAAAATGCGTGAATAAATGGGTTACCTATAGCCCACAGGACCAGCTACGCACATCCTAAAAATATCTTTTCTTAGCCCAATTCGAGCTGGATATTCCGTTTCTGTGCATTATAAGCACAAACGAGCCGAAGTATCTCCTCCATATGAGTATTGGAAGCAGAGAATTTTTCAGTCCAAAAATGCGTGAATAAATGGGTTACCTATAGCACACAGGACCAGCTACGCTCATCCTGAAATTATCTTTTCTTAGCCCAATTCAAGCTGGATATTCCGTTTCTGTGCTTTATAAGCACAAACGAGATGAAGTATCTCCCCCGTATGAGTATTGGAAGCAGAGAATTTTTCAGTCCAAAAATACGTAAATAAATGGGTTACCTATAGCACACAGGACTAGCTACGCACATCCTAAAAATACGTTTTCTTAGCCCAGTTCTAGCAGGATATTCTGTTTCTGTGCATTATAAGCACAAACGAGCCGAAGTATCTCCTCCATATGAGTATTGGAAGCAGAGAATTTTTCAGTCCAAAAATGCGTGAATAAATGGGTTACCTATAGCCCACAGGACTAGCTACGCACATCCTAAAAATACGTTTTCTTAGCCCAGTTCTAGCAGGATATTCTGTTTCTGTGCATTATAAGCACAAACGAGCCGAAGTATCTCCTCCATATGAGTATTGGAAGCAGAGAATTTTTCAGTCCAAAAATGCGTGAATAAATGGGTTACCTATAGCACACAGGACCAGCTACGCTCATCCTGAAATTATCTTTTCTTAGCCCAATTCAAGCTGGATATTCCGTTTCTGTGCTTTATAAGCACAAACGAGATGAAGTATCTCCCCCGTATGAGTATTGGAAGCAGAGAATTTTTCAGTCCAAAAATACGTAAATAAATGGGTTACCTATAGCACACAGGACCAGCTACGCACATCCTAAAAATATCTTTTCTTAGCCCAATTCGAGCTGGATATTCCGTTTCTGCGCACTATAGGCACAAACGAGCCGAAGTATCTCCTCCATATGAGTATTGGAAGCAGAGAATTTTTCAGTCCAAAAATGCGTGAATAAATGGGTTACCTATAGCCCACAGGACCAGCTACGCACATCCTAAAAATATCTTTTCTTAGCCCAATTCGAGCTGGATATTCCGTTTCTGCGCACTATAGGCACAAACGAGCCGAAGTATCTCCTCCATATGAGTATTGGAAGCAGAGAATTTTTCAGTCCAAAAATGCGTGAATAAATGGGTTACCTATAGCACACAGGACCAGCTACGCTCATCCTGAAATTATCTTTTCTTAGCCCAATTCAAGCTGGATATTCCGTTTCTGTGCTTTATAAGCACAAACGAGATGAAGTATCTCCCCCGTATGAGTATTGGAAGCAGAGAAATTTTCAGTCCAAAAATACGTGAATAAATGGGTTACCTATAGCACACAGGACCAGCTACGCTCATCCTGAAATTATCTTTTCTTAGCCCAATTCAAGCTGGATATTCCGTTTCTGTGCTTTATAAGCACAAACGAGATGAAGTATCTCCCCCGTATGAGTATTGGAAGCAGAGAATTTTTCAGTCCAAAAATACGTAAATAAATGGGTTACCTATAGCACACAGGACCAGCTACGCACATCCTAAAAATATCTTTTCTTAGCCCAATTCGAGCTGGATATTCCGTTTCTGCGCACTATAGGCACAAACGAGCCGAAGTATCTCCTCCATATGAGTATTGGAAGCAGAGAATTTTTCAGTCCAAAAATGCGTGAATAAATGGGTTACCTATAGCCCACAGGACCAGCTACGCACATCCTAAAAATATCTTTTCTTAGCCCAATTCGAGCTGGATATTCCGTTTCTGCGCACTATAGGCACAAACGAGCCGAAGTATCTCCTCCATATGAGTATTGGAAGCAGAGAATTTTTCAGTCCAAAAATGCGTGAATAAATGGGTTACCTATAGCACACAGGACCAGCTACGCTCATCCTGAAATTATCTTTTCTTAGCCCAATTCAAGCTGGATATTCCGTTTCTGTGCTTTATAAGCACAAACGAGATGAAGTATCTCCCCCGTATGAGTATTGGAAGCAGAGAAATTTTCAGTCCAAAAATACGTGAATAAATGGGTTACCTATAGCCCACAGGACCAGCTACGCACATCCTAAAAATATCTTTTCTTAGCCCAATTCGAGCTGGATATTCCGTTTCTGTGCATTATAAGCACAAACGAGCCGAAGTATCTCCTCCATATGAGTATTGGAAGCAGAGAATTTTTCAGTCCAAAAATGCGTGAATAAATGGGTTACCTATAGCACACAGGACCAGCTACGCTCATCCTGAAATTATCTTTTCTTAGCCCAATTCAAGCTGGATATTCCGTTTCTGTGCTTTATAAGCACAAACGAGATGAAGTATCTCCCCCGTATGAGTATTGGAAGCAGAGAATTTTTCAGTCCAAAAATACGTAAATAAATGGGTTACCTATAGCACACAGGACTAGCTACGCACATCCTAAAAATACGTTTTCTTAGCCCAGTTCTAGCAGGATATTCTGTTTCTGTGCACTATGGGCACAAACGAGCCGAAGTATCTCCTCCGTATGAGTATTAGAAGCAAAAAATTTTTCAGTCCAAAAATGTGTGAATAAATGGGTTACCTATAGCACACAGGACCAGCTACGCTCATCCTGAAATTATCTTTTCTTAGACCAGTTCTAGCAAAACATTCGGTTTCTGTGCATTATAAGCACAAGCGAGCCGAAGTTTCTCCTCCGTATGAGTATTGGAAGCAGAAAATTTTTCAGTCCAAAAATGTGTGAATAAGTGGGTTGCTTATAGCCCACAGGACCAGCTACGCTCATCCTGAAATTATCTTTTCTTAGCCCAGTTCTAGCAGGATATTCTGTTTGTGTGCATTATAAGCACAAACGAGCAGAAGTATCTCCTCCGTATGAGTATAAGACGCAAAAAATTGTTCAGTCCAAAAATGTGTGAATAAATGGGTTACTTATAGCCCAGACGACCAGCTACACACATCCCGAAAATACCTTTTCTTAGCCCAGTTCTAGCAGGATATTCTGTTTCTGTGCATTATAAGCACAAACGAGCCGAAGTTTCTCCTCCGTATGAGTATTGGAAGCAGAAACTTTTTCAGTCCAAAAATGTGTGAATAAATGGGTTACTTATAGCCCACACGACCAGATACACAAATAGCGAAAATACCTTTTCTTAGCCCAGTTCTAGCAGGATATTCTGTTTCTGTGCATTATAAGCACAAACGAGCCGAAGTATCTCCTCCGTATGAGTATTGGAAGGACCAGCTACGCACATCCTAAAAATACGTTTTCTTAGCCCAGTTCTAGCAGGATATTCTGTTTCTGTGCATTATAAGCACAAACGAGCCGAAGTTTCTCCTCCGTATGAGTATTGGAAGCAGAAACTTTTTCAGTCCAAAAATGTGTGAATAAATGGGTTACTTATAGCCCACACGACCAGATACACAAATAGCGAAAATACCTTTTCTTAGCCCAGTTCTAGCAGGATATTCTGTTTCTGTGCATTATAAGCACAAACGAGCCGAAGTATCTCCTCCATATGAGTATTGGAAGCAGAGAATTTTTCAGTCCAAAAATGTGTGAATAAATGGGTTACTTATAGCCCACACGACCAGCTACACACATCCCGAAAATACCTTTTCTTAGCCCAGTTCTAGCAGGATATTCTGTTTCTGTGCACTATGGGCACAAACGAGCCGAAGTATCTCCTCCGTATGAGTATTGGAAGCAGAAAATTTTTCAGTCCAAAAATGTGTGAATAAGTGGGTTGCTTATAGCCCACAGGACCAGCTACGCTCATCCTGAAATTATCTTTTCTTAGCCCAGTTCTAGCAGGATATTCTGTTTGTGTGCATTATAAGCACAAACGAGCAGAAGTATCTCCTCCGTATGAGTATAAGACGCAAAAAATTGTTCAGTCCAAAAATGTGTGAATAAATGGGTTACTTATAGCCCAGACGACCAGCTACACACATCCCGAAAATACCTTTTCTTAGCCCAGTTCTAGCAGGATATTCTGTTTCTGTGCATTATAAGCACAAACGAGCCGAAGTTTCTCCTCCGTATGAGTATTGGAAGCAGAAACTTTTTCAGTCCAAAAATGTGTGAATAAATGGGTTACTTATAGCCCACACGACCAGATACACAAATAGCGAAAATACCTTTTCTTAGCCCAGTTCTAGCAGGATATTCTGTTTCTGTGCATTATAAGCACAAACGAGCCGAAGTATCTCCTCCGTATGAGTATTGGAAGGACCAGCTACGCACATCCTAAAAATACGTTTTCTTAGCCCAGTTCTAGCAGGATATTCTGTTTCTGTGCATTATAAGCACAAACGAGCCGAAGTTTCTCCTCCGTATGAGTATTGGAAGCAGAAACTTTTTCAGTCCAAAAATGTGTGAATAAATGGGTTACTTATAGCCCACACGACCAGATACACAAATAGCGAAAATACCTTTTCTTAGCCCAGTTCTAGCAGGATATTCTGTTTCTGTGCATTATAAGCACAAACGAGCCGAAGTATCTCCTCCATATGAGTATTGGAAGCAGAGAATTTTTCAGTCCAAAAATGTGTGAATAAATGGGTTACTTATAGCCCACACGACCAGCTACACACATCCCGAAAATACCTTTTCTTAGCCCAGTTCTAGCAGGATATTCTGTTTCTGTGCATTATAAGCACAAACGAGCCGAAGTATCTCCTCCATATGAGTATTGGAAGCAGAGAATTTTTCAGTCCAAAAATGTGTGAATAAATGGGTTACTTATAGCCCACAGGACCAGCTACGCTCATCCTGAAATTATCTTTTCTTAGCCCAGTTCTAGCAGGATATTCTGTTTGTGTGCATTATAAGCACAAACGAGCCGAAGTATCTCCTCTATATGAGTATTGGAAGCAGAAAATTTTTCAGTCCAAAAATGTGTGGATAAATGGGTTACCTATAGCCCACAGGACCAGCTACGCTCATCCTGAAATTATCTTTTCTTAGCCCAGTTCTAGCAGGATATTCTGTTTGTGTGCATTACAAGCACAAACGAGCCGAAGTATCTCCTCCGTATGAGTATTAGAAGCAAAAAATTGGTCAGTCCAAAAATGTGTGAATAAATGGGTTACACATACGCCACCGAACCAGCTTAAGAATCCCAGATGCCTAGAGGGATATAATCCCGAAGGCTATGGAGTAGTAGTTATATTTTGATTTTTTGTTAAAGAACTACGTCAAATTTTGGTGTGTAACTTTTGAGCTAGAAAGATGAAATTTAATATCAGGGCTTCTTAGAGGAAGACTCAAGGCGACGAAGTTCACTATTTTCGAGAGTTTAAAAGGTTATGAAGTAACAAGCACATCATTGAACAGTATGTCCCTTCCAATCGTGTAAAAATGGTAGGCCCTGGTTCCCATGGACCTGTTGGCTCAAAAACTTGTGTTTCCAAAGCCTTCTTTATAATATGGGACATCACTGCATCCTGTAACGAATTAGTGTATCTGACTCCAGTTAATATTCCAAAATCTTCTAAACACTATTTACGCACATTTATTACCAAAAACCTCGGAACTCATTTACATTTCTTGTCTAAAAATGAAATAGGAAGACGATCATTAAAGACGTTTTTGAAAAAATTATGCAAATTTCGAAATCAATCACTTACCCTTCGAAATGCACTCTTGCAGATTTTCTCGATGACCTGGGCTAGGTTTGATGCTATACCTGTTTTAACTATGACTGTTCTCAAGCACACCTTTCATAACGGGGAGTTAGTATCTGAAATGACTTTCCAAACGTCATCGTACAAAAAAAAAACACCATACCATCCCGTTTTTAACTGTGAAATTAATTTACAAACCAATTGCATTGTCCACTATCTCTTGGTATTCTAACAGGCACCTGTCATTTAGGATGTAATATACATATGTATGTACGAGTATGTAGGAAAAAATGGTTCAAAAAAAAACAAAAGCCTTCCATTTGGCAGGAACTTTTTATCGTCCGATAAATTGTGCACTTTTTCCCGTCGTCGCATCAAAACCAATAACACATCCGGAGACGCCAAATGACCAGCCACGTTTTATACTCAACGTTGTCAATGTCAATTCATTGGCATTAGATTATATAGTCTCTCAGTGGTGGAGATGCCATCATTCAGCCGCCAGGCCCATCCGGGCTATCCGCCTTTGCCATCCATTCCCATGGCACGTTACGTCCATTAACGTGCACGAATCCTTACAATCGCTATTTTTTTTTTTTTTTTTTTCGTTTTCCACTCTCGCTTTTAAGCCATTTTCGCTTATGTGGCGTATCCAAGTGCATTCGTTCGCAAATATCACTTAAATTTTTCGAAAACTTTTTTACGGTGTTTTTTTTCCATACAGACATACAATATACGTATGTAACTGCACTGGTATAGTACATATAGTATATTTTCATTTTGTTTCGTATTTTTTATTCATTTCATGGCAGAGGTATGTGTTTTACTTCAGTCAGTTTAATGTATTGTTGGCCAGAAGAATAAAAAATAGAAAAACGAATCACCGATATGAACCTAAGCTCACTCGCAGAACGTGATTGTTTAATATTTTACGCCACGTCATATGGAGCGGGGACAAATCATGTGCACTTCAAGTACAAGTCAATGAAATGCCAGACGGAAGTCGTTGGAGGTAGGAGTCAAAGGATACGGTAATTCGTTTGTCATATCCTTTAAGTGAAATCATAAATTTGTGAGAAGTACAAAAAAAAAAAAAGCAGAGCGCCCGTTAATGGCCTTGGAGTTATGAACGGATAGCCAAGTTTATTCTTGAGTGTTTTATGTCCAGCAATATCGTTGGTCCTAAAAAGAAAAATTAGTGCCTATCTAGTAATTTTATGACCAGGAGGTAATAATTTCATTTCGCTAATGTTCATCTTTTGATATTGGTACTTGACTTTTGCAGATAGCCTTCCAGGAAGGAGTGTAGCCTTCTCTAAGTGTAAGGCAATAGTTAAAATTATTAAATTTTCTTTCGAACTGTGTGGCTATTAGAACTTAAAACAATTAAAAATGAAAATAAAATTATAATGATGTCAGCAAAATAGGTGCACATGGTTCAATGAGTCGTGCCACTAGCCAGTTCAGGGGGATTAAGAAAAAAAAACACGAGCTACAGCAATTCAGAATTTGCTTTAAAGCTTATGCATGTACGAGTACACAGCAGGTATCCTTGCGAATACTATTTTATTGGAAGTCACGAAAATATCGAAATAAAGTGACGAGAGCAAAATCCAAGGACAAAAAGGTTTGTTGTGCCTCACTACTCACCGGACGAGCTACTCAAAATAGCTACAGATGCCTTGACAGAGAATATACGTCAGACGTTATATGTACATATTAGACCTACAAAAGTGGCATCGTTTGCCCAATGAACATCCATACAATCCACAGTGTATTTAGCATCGCGTATAAGAACTTTAAAAAAAACCCTAATTGGTTCCTTTTAATGACGTATTAGGCTAGGAAAACATTTTCAATCTTTAGCAGATTCTCTCGAAACGTCCAAATCCATACCCACCACGTTTGACTTTTTCTAAGCCGGCTTACGGCAGCATTTATAGAGACGAACTAAGGAGAATCGTATCCCTGTTTTACTCGTAAATTTGTACAGAATAACAATAGCTCTGCTCATTCAACATCTTTAATGTCAAACAAGAGAATTTGATCAATGTGACGTGCTGTCATGTTACCTAATATCATACTTGAACGGAGGGCAACTCAAAACACCATTACCGGAACTCAGGAGGAGAGAACCTAGGTGCTTGCAAGTATGGAAGTAGAGGTGAAACAAGGACAAAATTGTCAAAAACGTCTGAATACAAGACAACAGCAGCGAATTGGACGAAACGTCCAAATGCTTTCGAAACAGCTTTCGAACGATAAAACGAAACGTTGTTTCTAAATTTTCGGTTTGAAATTGATCACTTTCTCTAAACACAGTCAAAAGGTTTCACATAATATTGAGGACTAATCGCACTAAAGTTGTTGAACGATTTTTCGTATTTTCACCTACCCGACTGGGCTGACTGGGTAGAAAAATTCCATTTGAAGACTTGAGTTAAGATTTTTAAGGACGAAAAGATGGAACGAATATAGAAAGGAATACAAAAAGAGGCCAAAAACATTTCTGGAACGCAAGGATTCATAGAGAGCTCGGCAAAGATCACTTAAATTGTACAAAGTACCTTTCGTTCATCTGCTCGTAGACACCACTGATTCTTCACAGCAACCGCCATGGTCTGTATTGTAACTAGAATTAATAATTTAAATTTGAATGAAGGGTCTTTCAAACCAAAAACTAATCAATCTTACTTTGCTGAGTATGATCGTTTGACACGATTTATGATTTTTATCCCCAATAGGTTTAGTAAGTTACCAAAATCCTATTGCCTAACATCATGCATTCGTAAAACAGTAACCCATTGGTACCCATATCAGAGACCAGTTAAAGGTGCTCCCAACCATTTATGAGGGGCACCCCACTCTAGAGAATCTGCTCACGGTAATCTTCTAGTCAATCTACACAGATTGGGCTATTTGCCATTGATAGTACCAAGTACTTGGCTATTACACCTCTTATTCACGTTTTAGAAGGGAGCAATACAGGAGAACTCTTAATTATCTTAAACCTATCGTCATCAAAGGGACCACATTAGTCTTCTCAAGTGAAGTAAAATATTTCGGCATTATCTGAGGAAAAACACAACTAAAATTCACATATCAAGTCCGCTACTAAAAGTCGTATCAGGGCAGCTTCGGTTAATGGGAAACTGAGTATATACCAGTACCTAATATTGGTTATCACGTATCCGGCGTATTCCGGTGACCAAAACTTCTTGAACATAAACGGCTACTAAGATCCAAAAGTCACAAAGCGCGGAACTAAAAGGTGTTGAACTGTCGTCTCTATAAATCTTTATTAGAATGATTTCTATTCAATGAAATACAGTCAATCTTGAAAATACTTAGTTCAATTCCAAGAAAAAATTTAAATTTTGGTCTATTCCTGATATTATGGCTCTAACAATAGGAAAGGTTGTTTGAGGTATAAATATTGGACCGTCAATAGACCTCCGGTATTAAGGACCAGATGGCTGTTCTAGAACGTGATTCATAGGTTAAAACGTAGTAAAGGTATTAAGGACGTTAGAATGTGTTTATATCTCTTCTCAGGCAGTCAGGCAGGCGTCAAATCACTATCCTATTCAGTGGACTCAATTGGTACTACGATGCATTAAAATCTTTTGCCAGACACAAACAGGTTCTACTTGCTTGGATTCCAGGGAATAACACACCGCAAATCTGTGGAAAAACTGGCTAGAACTGACCAAGAATCTGTCTTCATAAAGCTAAAACCTTACTGCGATGTCAATTGGGCTGTTACCACTGACTGGAAATACGAATTTCGTCTAAATTCAAAATATTAATTAACCTTAGACTATGTTCAAACGATTATCAGTTTTACAAATGAAAAATTTGTCCCCAATATCTGACAATCGTGTAAGTAAGCAAAGCATTGTTAGACCATTGCCAGACACCCATCTGACAGCGATTGGAACAATTGCCAGTACATTTGTAGATCTGACAATCGATCTGACATAACTGAATTGTTGTCTAAATTAATAGATACATATGTTTTATGACAGACAGATGATAAATACTATGTACTATGAATTGAACTCCAAGTTGCTAAGATATTGACATATTCCTAAGATTCTATACCATAACTCATTCGATGACAGGATAAATGGTTGCTTCTGCCAAAGCACCTATCTTAAACGTTCAAATCCTCACATCCCTTTGAAAAGATGACCAGACCATAATCCTTTCCTTTTGTTTTCCAATTTCAGTTAATTCCGAAAACACTATGAAGTGTGTTCCTGATAAATTCTTAGCTTTCATTTCCTCTTCTTTCGCTTTATTCGCTTACTCAACTCTTCCCATCGGAAAGGGAGAATAATGAAAAATCCACTTCTTTGTCGAAACGCAACACCAAATGGCCAAATAAAACAAAACTAACAAAAAAAAACCTTAAAACAACAAATTAACGAAATCTTTATCTGTCACAAGTTTTGTCAGTAGAAAGGGAATAGACGGACAGCGAAAAACCCAATAACAACAAGAAGAATGTTAAGGATTTTTGCTTCGAAGCTTGTGGATTTTCCTGGAATTCCTTTCCTTTTTTTTTGCCACATCGACCTCGCGTTTGAGTGTATGCTGTAGATTCTTATTTTGCTTTGCACTTTGTATCCTTGGACTGCGATAGACGAAAAAATTCTCCCATACATGGGATAAAACTTTACTCTTCCACTCCTTTTTTTCAAATAAGTCTAAAGGAATCAGAATCGGTTTGCTAGATCTAAAACGGTGGTACAATTTAAAATCGATATCATCACCATTGTGGGATCAGTCAGTAGACACTGTTTTCTGCATTAAGCTGTTAAATGAGATCCTTTGGGATGAATGCATTGTGGTTGTTTGGTATTAAGAATGAATTTTGTGTGAAGTGGTTTTGCAAAGAACTAAAGTCGCCTGTGATGATGGCTATAAACACAGGCCTTGGTTGCTTTTCCTTTTATGGAGAAATCTACAGAACATGTGATTTCTCTTACATCACACATGAAAAGCTTGTTCAAAACATCTTGCCATGGGCCGCTTACGATATAAGGCTACATTGAACATTATATGAAATGAAATAAAATTTGACAGTTGACATAATTTGCATCAAAAACGTACTGTCCGAACTGTCCAAAATTGTGAAAAACTACGAAATTTAACGAAGAATGATGCAATCCTGTTCCCGTACGCCAAAATGTTATAGTTTATCAAAGAAGAGAGCGTGCACGAAAGAGTAAGCAATTTCTCCTTCCTGTGAATTTCAGTCCAATAGATACTTATGTAGGTCTGTTAACGTACTTTCTGCACCAAAATTCATAAATTGTGAAATTTCCAGAAGTGGCGATAAAACTGTCCCAGCGAGAAGTAAAATCACGAAAAAGTAAACGAACGCAAAACCTACATACGTAATTGGTCGCTTTCCTACTTCTAGGCCTACTTTTTGAGGTAAGGCTTAACAAATGGAACGGCAAACTGACTGAAAAGATAGGTGACATTTCAAGTGTCATCTTTTTAAACGTCAAACGTCTGCACTTTTTGGTATATTTGGCTCTTTTTGAAAGTTTTTTACTCCCACTCCTAGAAATTTGACAATCTGTCAATTTTGGTGCAGAAATATACCAACAGACCTATTAGGTCTGTCAATTGTAAAATTTCAAGGACTGAAGGAAATATTCTCTCAGAAAGAGGTAAAATTACGGAACGTAAACGAACGCAAGAGCTATGAAATTTGCCCACTTTTTAATCGTCAAATCAATTGTACATAAATACACAAACAACAAAATATTATGTACAGGGATTTAACAATTTTCATAAATTTGTGCAACGAAATACTTTGTACTAAAATTGGTAGCGTGGGAGAATTTTTTGCGTTTTACGTAGTCGAACTGGATGTCGTGACTTTTCGTAGATATTCGTGAAAATTTGTTGTTTTCGTAGCTTACGCAAACTGACCTAATACCTTATACAATATATTAGGTCTTCGGAAAACAGTGATCGTCACGAATTCCTACAAAAATTCCTACAAAATTTCTCGGAAACGTGAGAGCGGACAAATGAGAAATTTTCCCATGGTCTGAATCTTAATGCACTAATTTATGAAATCTGGCAGATCTGTCAAATGGGGACATTTTTCCTCTCTCGCGAGCCCTCTTTTCTATGAAGAACTATGAAACTTTTGTGTACTCGAACAGGATTTGGTGACTCTTCGTAGATTTTCGTAAAAATTCGTTGTTTTGGGAGAGTACGCGAACGGACCTATTATGTCTGACGTTTAGCAAGTGGGTTTGTTCTTTGTTTCCGTTTTCTACTATTATCTCTCTCTGAAATAACTGTACCGGCGCTTCTTGTAATTTAACAAACTACGAATTTCGAATATTAAATTTAGTTTAATGTCGTAGGTTGGGAAATTCACTCAAATACTTAACAGTTGTCTATTGCACCGCTGGATTTTGCTTAGCTAATCCATTCACCTTGTCTGAAGGAGACTTATGCCAGCAATAGTTTGCCCGACTCAGTTAATGCATATATGTACTCTGATCTTCAACATCAATATTTGCTATTGTTTCCATGCTACTTTGGTAAGGGGTCTTCTGTGATAGTTTGATCCTATTTTTAGAAAATGCGTGGAGCTCAATGAATATAGGCTATTATGTGCATCTTTGCTCAAATCAGAGCACATGGTCATTAATTCCCAGGCCATAAATCCGCATTAAAATTGTGTGAATGTATAAACCATTTGTGACCAAAATTTTATCGCAAAGCTGAGCTATTGGATTTTATAAAAGGTGATATGCTATGCTGCGATCAGGAGAAATGAGATCACAAAGTTCAAAAAATGATTTTAAAGTTCAGAAATGACCTTAACCTGTGTTAAGGCGATTGGGTTTTTTACACTACAGTGTGTGGTACGAATGTCTAGGATGTAAGTAGACTAAAGAGGTGCTATCGGACGTCTGTAAGGACGACTGTACTCATTTTATAGACCCTTTGTACCCTTTGGCTTTGCTAAGCATCTTTACAATAGTTTGCTACAATCGGGTGATAGATCTTGAGTAGTGATGCTGTAAGCTTTTCCCAGGTGCCAAACCGATACTATTTCAAACATCTTGCGGTATCTGTATTTTCATTGCAAATCTTTCCTTTTTTAGTAATTGTTATATTTTATTTGTTTAGTTATTTCAAAAACTAACATTTGCTTTTATCTTTTTCCTATATCTCCACTCCACGAACAGAGTCCGAATTCGAGTGGGGAATATGCTCAAAAAAACACTCGGAATTGATAAAATCCACTCAAATAATCAGCTGTTATCTGTCACCACAACTTGCCCCAAATATTTACCAATTTGCGATTGCCGCCGGTCTGCCACTGCCCCATTTAGTCCGCAGACTTAAAAAAAAATGTCTAATGACTGTGATATTCAGTTCATTCTTCGATTAATTTAAATAAACTTCGCCTAACTCACTTCAGTGATCAGCCAGCTCGTGTACTATTAACGTGTTACATTCTCCGTGCGTCGTCATGACCAAAGACGTGGAACTTATTCAATTCACCAACTGCCGCCTCCTCCGCAACCATGCAATTATCAGAGATGACCTATGGGTACGTCAGGGAAAAATTATTAATCCCGAACCGGTGTTCTTCGACGAGAAATCAGTTGCAGATAAGCAAATCGATTGTGGGAATGTTATCATTGCTCCGGGGTTCATTGACCTACAAATAAATGGTGAGTTCAAAACAAAGCATGGGGTCTTGGGAGAACTTGGGAGTAGTGAATCCAAATCCAAAGCTTATCTGTTTACTTTCTAGGCGGTTATGGTGTTGACTTTTCATTTAACGTTGACACAGTTGCACAAGGAGTTAACAAAGTGGCCAGTGGATTGATAACAAATGGTGTTACTTCGTTTTGCCCTACTTTAGTTAGTTCGCCAGATTCTATTTATCGCAAAGTGTTGCCGCAAATACCAAAACATGTGCACAATGGCGCAGGAATTCTAGGAGTGCATCTAGAGGGACCGTTTATAAATCCACAAAAGAAAGGCGCTCACCCCGAGGATTGTCTGAAGAAATTAGATAAGGTAATCACAGCACTTTGTAATGTAGATAATGGTGAAGAAGTTGTAATTAATTATATTGCTGCATAGCATGGATTTGTGGACTCTTGTTTACCAGAGGTAAACACTACTGATAACTCAATAATTTATCATTGCCATAACTAATTTGTCCGTGACTGACCTTGTGTTCAATGATCTCATAGTGTCAGCAGAGAGGAAATATTTATTGATGGACCGAACGTTTTGTGCTCTTTCTTTCGGCGTGTTTATGTTTAGTTTGTCTGTTCTTATCCACAGATCTACGGTATCAATGCTCAACCGATTAGGTGCGCCAGTAGTTGATTTGTCCTTCAGTTGATGTTTTAATGAGCATCTGTTTTACTCTTCAATAACATTAAACAAAATTTTAATTCAAGGGATTTGAATCACTCATATCCTGCTATGGAACACTGGACAATGTGCAGATAATTACTTTGGCTCCTGAGAATGATCCTACCGGGGAGGTGACACGAAAATTAACATCGATGGGAGTGACAGTATCATTAGGACATTCAATAGCGAATTTATCGGAAGGTGAGAACGCAGCGCGCAATGGAGCTACGCTAATCACTCATCTGTTCAACGCAATGTTACCTGTAAGTCAATATTTTCACAGATATTCGTTGTATATTAACCTGTTCCTCTATTTGATAGTTTCACCATCGAGATCCTGGTCTTGTAGGCTTGCTTGCTTCTAATGAAATTCCACCCAATCAGACAATGTATTTCGGTATCATTGCCGATGGGGTTCATACGCATCCAACTGCCTTACGCATTGCCCATAGAACACATCCCAATGGTTTGATTCTGGTAACAGATGCAATTTCGGCTTTGGGACTTCAAGAAGGACTACACCACATTGGACAGTTTGATCTACAAGTGAGAAATGGAAAAGCTTTTGTTGCAGGCACAGATACACTCTGTGGAAGTATTGCACCGCTGGACGAGTGCGTGCGAATTTTTAAAAAATCTACAGGTTGATAGAATATTTGTTAGGAGAAACAAATAACTAAGAAATGTATTTTCAGAATGCTCGACGGTGTATGCGTTAGAAACAGCAACATTGCACCCTGCAAAATGTTTGGGCATTGAGAAGGTCAAAGGAACACTGGATTTCAACTCTGATGCAGACTTCATTATGTTAAATGATGACTTGTGCGTCCAATCTACGTGGATTGCTGGTGAATGTGTCTACAAGTCTTAGCTTGTATAATTTGGAAACTTTAATCATTCTTAACAGTCCAAAGTGTCTTCGCATTTATAGTGAAAGTCTAATATATCATTGTATTGTTTTTATTTTTATATTTTTGACAAAAATATATTCTTACATTTGTACACATATGTTGTTGTTTCTCGGGCTCTTAACGGGTCGGGAGCCCGCTAAGTAAGTAAGAAAGTTGTTGTTTTGAAGACAGAAGATTCGGTGAACTCAATTAGCTGGTAATCTTTAAGAGATGTAATTAAAAGTTGTTTTGATATGGTGGAACTGTTTCTAGTAGGCAAGGAACTGTTTCTAGTAGGCATTCAGTTTTACACATTTCACTGGAAATATATTGACTTTTGTAATAAAACCAATAAACAATGAAGGATTATATGAAAAATGCCAATTCTTTGATAAGTAGTCGACAATCTTATCGGAGATTTCATTCCCTGCGACGCCAGTGTGACCTGTAATTTAATTTTGGTGAAAGGCCCCATTCATTTCGGCTTAATACAAGCTAAAACTAAGACTTACGACTAATTCAAACCTAAGATTAAACAACTATTGCTTAAAGCTAAGAAGAGAAGTGAATGAGATAGGATTTGAGGGTGGGAGTGCTGCGGTTAAAATCGAAATGGGTGGAGTTTGAGTTAACCTTTCGCAGCATACGTGAGATAGGTTCATTGGAGCCGTATAAGGTGCCGTGTGTCGGAAAATAGAACAGCCGAGGTAAGTTACGTGGGTTAGTGTTGAAGAAGATTAAGTTGTAAAGAAAAGAGTATCTGCAACATCTCTACGTTTCTCGAGTAAATTCAGACTGATGAGGTTGAGCCGGTCTCGATAGGGAGGCGAGATAAGTAGGTCGTTCCAAGAAAGACCAGAATGGTCAAAACGAAGTAAACCACATGTACCTGCTGATAAGGGGACCACACTTGACTGGCGTATTCAAGTAGAGGACGAATCAAGGTAATGTAGAGGGATCTAGTCACGTAAGGATTAGAGAATTCCTTATACCACCTTTTGACAAAGTCAAGTGTTAGCTTTAAGAATTATCTCATCAATATGGCAACGAAAGTTGAGCTTCCCAACGTAAATTAAACAATAGTCAAAGAAGAAGAAACTGGTCAACAGATTAAGCAAGGCTTTTAAGTAAACTCTTTACAATGTAGTCCATACCCATTAGAACAGAATTTCTAGTGTATTTCTTCCCACATGGCCAACGCTAGGAGAAGCGCACTCTCCTCCTGCCGTGTTTCAAGGGTACTTTATACCCAATACAACAAAAATGGGACCAGAGATCTTCTGTCTCTCAATAGAACACAGCTAACCCTTCTCATCGACGTCGTTACACGCCACAACCCAATGGCAGTCCACTTCGGTAGAATAGATTTCAACCTCTCAGACTTATGCAGAGGCTGCGGCAACACTCATGTGAAGGAAGGACATGACACACTTTCTCTGCGAATGCCCGAGTTTCAATAGAAGGCACAAAACCTTCGGAAAAAGATTTTTCAGCCAACTCTACGAACTGGCTTAGATTCATCACGAAAACGGGTTGGTTCAGGACGGCCGCTCCTGCCATGGACTAACGAGTTTAAATTTCTGTTTTCATATTCTTCCAGGTACCCCACACTGGGGAACATAATGGATCCGTCGAATTCCGAGTGAGACTACTCCCTCCACATGGTTTTGCAGTCACCCCCTTAAGTTAAGTGACTAACCAGGAAGTAATATTATCTGTATATACTATGTAGTTCATCGTCGCAACTCTCTCCCATGCCACGTCTATATTCAGCAACAAAAACAAAGATCACATTTTAGGGCAACCTTATGAAAAATCTTACAAAAGTTTGGACAATCTCACCACGATCACTGAAATAAGAACAAATTCTTAAATGCACTCATAAAAAACACCAAAAGCAATTTATTTGATTAATGCCATTTTATTATCATCATATGGAACAATATACAATATACTTTTACATCATTTTTATTATTTTTTTTTACCAACATTAATGTTATTGTTAACCAAAGAATAAAGGTCAATAAATCAAAACAAGTACAAACTACAAAATAAATAATAACTTTAGTGCATCCAAAGTTTTGAATAGCTTTTCAACTCGTGTATTATATTTTTTGTTTTTTGTTTGTTTTTAAATGAATACGAATAAAGTATCCTGAATTGCTTTACGTGTTTATATCTGTAAATTCATTTCTTTGATTGGAAACCATAGGATGTTGTGTTTTCATAAAATATTTTGTTGTTTTTTTGTTTGTTTTCTTTTTTTTTTTTGTTTAATGGGAACTAATAAGCATTTTGAAAAAATTCATGTAAATAATTAATTTATAAATAAACTTTTTTTTATTTTCTTTTCTTATTAAATTCGTTACAACATGGACTAAGACACAGTAAAATTTTTATTTTCGTTTTTTTTTTTATGTTTTTTTTTCTTTTGTTATTAAGACAATATAAATTTTACTTGTTTTTCATTTATTATTTTTTTTAGCAAGTGTTTGTTTTATATATAGTTTTGGATGTTGTTAAGTTTTAATTTTCTTTTTTGTTTTCTTTACAAATACAATAATAAACAACTACATTTATATGCAACAGCTCAAGAACGTCATTTTTTTTGTATAGTTTTATATGTATATATATTGATCAATACTTAAATATACATGTACATGTAAATATACATATGTCTTTCTAAATGTATATATGCAATTTTTTTTTTATTGTATATTATATATAATCAATAAAATTTTCCATTTAATCAGTTGGTTTTCATGTTCAGTTAAAACTTTGTTAATGCCTTGAAAACGTCAAGCATTAAAATGTTCTTAAAAATATAGAATAAAATACCTAATTTTTTTGTTGTTTTTTTATGTTTTTTTTAGTTTTGATCAGGGGCTAAAAATACTCAGAATACTACTATTAGTATTGATATGTTAAAAACGCGTTAATCCTGTTATTTGTAAACTAAAGACATAGTAAATAATTTATTTTTATATTTTTTTTTTATGTTTAATATTGAACGCAGTTTATCGTACACTGTTGCTCACCAAAAAATGCTTCATGTATTTTGTATATATTTATACATTGTTATTTTGTTTTTTTTGTTTTTTATAAAATGAAACAAGTTTGGTTGCAGCGTTGGAAAAGTCTCTAATACTTTAAGTAAATTTATTTTGTTTTTTTTTTTTGTTTTTCATATAATTAAAAAATATATATGTATATAAACAAATGTTCGCTATATGTGGCGGTAAAGATAGTTGCTTGTTGTTGTTTGTTTTTATATTATTGGTTCATTTTGTATACAGCCTAAAAAGTTTTAAAAAACAAAATTATTGCACGTGATGTGTTTTGTTTTTCTTAAACTTTGTAAAAATGAAATTTTTTTTTTTAAACGTAAAATTAAAATAAGTTAAGTGGCCAAAGCTTATTGTCAGAAGCGATATACACATATAATATGAATTGTTTTTTTTTTAAACTTACATTACACAATAAAAAACTTATTTGTTTGTTTTTTTCTAAACGTAACAATGTTTAAAACAAAATTAAAGAAGAACCAAGCTATGCTAAGAGTGTTAATTTGTATGTTTAGACAAAAAAAAAAAACCGTGTATACATGTGTACAATTTTTTTTTTTTTTTAAATAAAGATAATATGAAAATTTTGATTTACTTATACCTGATTGTATATAAATATTCTTTTTGTTTGGTTAAATTTTTGTCTCATCTATTCATCAAAAAAAATTTGTTTATTTATTATTTAATTGTTTTTTTCTATGATTAAATATATAGGCAACGTTTAGAAATGTTTTTTTTTTCTGATTTTTTTATATATATATATATGTATGTATGTATATATATATATGGATTTTTTTTTTATTAAAGGTATACAAATATATGAGCAAAATATATAGGAGGGCACACGCATGAATATACATAAATATTCAATATTCTATAAATGCAAATATTAAATATAGATACTTTTTTTTTAATACCTACAAAAATCATAGGTACACGCATATTTATATATATGTTTATTAAATTGTGTTACGTTATTCAAAGAAAAATACTTTCAACAAATAAAGAAGAATCTTGCAAAAAGTGCTGTTACTCATTGAAATTCCAAAAAAAAAAGGAATAATTAAGGGGAATGAACCCTAAACATTGCCCTTTTATTTAGTCTGGAATCAAGGTGCTGAACAAAAGTCTTTTAGTGCCCACATACTAAGTTAAATCGACCATCTGCTGTAACTGTGCGAAAATTTGCGAAAACAGCCTCTCAGACTTATCACATCTCGATTCTGTCCTTGCGAAATCCTTTATGAACATTTTCTTACATACGTTTGTATATGGAGTGCTAACTGATACCGTGGATGGTAATAAAATCAAAACGTTCTCGCATGACTTAAAGCTTACATCCAAACGCAATGGAAATCTGAGTAAGACTGTTCCCACCTGATGGATGTTGCAGTCACACCCTCAACCTATATCCATTGTCAGGAACGACTATGAACTACAGAGGTTTAAAATCTCTACTCTGTAACATGATTAAGTAAGAAAAGTAAAGTAAACGAAGTCTCAAATATCGTTCAAATCCATGAGAGGAAGTTGCAGTAGTTAAAAAGTGACTAGCAGATCTCAAACGTGGACGAGAAACCGCCAAAGATGACCTACACTGCGGTAAACCATCAGCCTCAAGTACTGAAGAAAACATAGAAACAAATTGTGATATCAATATGGAGGAACGTAGACTAAAGAAAAAGTGGGGAACCAACCCAAAGTATGGTAAGTACCAAACCAATATCTATTAGATAAGTACTAAATATGATTGACGACGTCTCACTAATATTTGAAGCAGTCTCCAGCCAATCCGAAAAACTGTTTTCTTAAATGAATGACGAAAAAAGAGACCAAAACTAAAATAAACCTGTTTTCATCAATTCAACGTCGTTTGGGATTTTTAAAAGTTCGCTCAATTTACCTATACCTCCATCCATTCCATAATTTCTTTTCTGATTTCTGATTTTTTAAGGAACACTACAGTCTTTCAGTGCAGTCTTTCAACATGAAAATTCGCATATTCTCATATGGCTTATGTCCTGTATCCCCTTGTGGGTTCTAGGGCCTCGATAATTTCTTCGTGCGCGATTTCTGGAAATATGCCTCCGTTCTCTCAAAACCTTTCCCAGTTTATATTCTCATACAGAATGACCAACATTCATTCTTCCTAAATAACACCAACAAAACTAGATGTGAGTTAAACACTAAAATGCGGTAACGCCAAAATTTTGTTTGCTTGGAGAATAGTGTATAGTTGCTGTTGAATTGCCCAGGGCCAGTTACTACTGATAGTAAAATTGTTACCTAAATTTTCACTGATAAATATAAAAACTTAAATTCAAATTTGTTTCAGACGTCCTTACACAGTAACAGCACGATTTGTTATTTTCATCACTTCATAACCGAAATACTATTCATAACATAAGCCATTTCAATAAATTTCAAAGAACTTTCTTCTTTTACATTCCTATTCTCATAGAGTTTTCATTTTCATCAACACGACAATATTTCATGATTGACAATCTAAGTTCAAACAAATAAGAAAGTCAAACAAAAGAAAAATATATGTACACAAAATAATTGGCAAAAATTTGTTACTTAAAAACACAAAACAATACGAACGTGTAAAGACTACCTATCTAAATCTGCTTAACACGTCTAATTCAATACATAAATACAAATGATTTTATTTCCGCTTTATAAATGACTGGGATATTAAATCTAACCAAGTTCCACTTACATAGAAATAAAATTAGAAAATATCTCACAACCATTTAATTAAAAATTAATTCACCTACAATGATTGTATTATCTCTTTTTTTTTTACTTAGTATGAATTTTGTTTTTATACACATATTTTAGCAATTCATAATAAATTTTCTGTTTGAAAAATTTTACATATATCAACCAACTAAAGTTTAATAAAAAAAAAAAATACAGAATAAAACATGTAATATATATTATTGCTTTTGTCATTTTTGTTTTCTTTTCTTTCTATTCATTTCTTATTTCACATTTTTTGTTTGTTTTTCTTTTTCGAATTGAAACAGTTGTTTGGAGAATTTGTTATTATTTTTTTTTATAGTTTGTATATATTAATAAATATTGTATGCAATAGAAAATGAAAAACAAAAAACATTGCTGTTGTGTTGTAAGAATGTAATAATGAAATATAAATGTGTAAAATAAAAACCAAATGGTAAAATTCAAATATCTTTATATAAAAAATAAGTGACCTCTGTTCTAAATTCAAAGCTTTCATTTGTTGTTTTTTTTGAATTTAAATATGTATATAATTGTTTTTATATATATATAGATAAATATGTGTTAATTACGTTTTTTTCCTTAAGCTAATCAAATTGGTTTCATAATTTTGAAAAGTGTTTGTTATTCTTTTTTGTTTTACTTTGTGTGTTTTAGTTATCAGTTTTGTTTTAATTTTTTTTCAATCTTTATAAATATTTATTTGATGGCTATATATAGTATATAATTTTGTTTTTTTTTATTAGTAGGTATATATGTTGTTTGTAGTTTTCATTGCGCTTTCGTTGAAACAGGGATTTGTATTTTATTTATTACTATTTATTATTTAAAAAAAAAAAAATCAATTATAATATGATAGTTCATAGTTATTAAACATAATGTGTATATATGTCAAAAAACATATACAGATGTATATATGCTTTGTATATATTTATATAGTTATAGTTAATACAGTTCAGAAAAAAACTTTTAATTGAAATTTAGGCCTTAATTGTATAATAATTCATTTAAGTAATATATAATATATAGAATCGTTTTTTTTTTTGTTTTTGTTTTCTTGTTTATTTACTATAAACTATTAATTTAAATTTATATACTTAGGTAGAGGACCATTGCTTTCAATTAGTTGTTAGTTTTTTTTTTCTTTTGGTTGTTATTTCATTTATTTTAAAACACTATAAAGTATTTATGAAATTCGTTATAATATATATATATATATTTGTTTATCTATGTACAGATTTGCATACTTACATACATTATTACATGTATGAATGAAAATACACATATGCATCTATAAACAAATTTTTGTTTTGTATAATCGAGTACATTCACTTCTGCTTCATAAAATTCTAATTGCCTTGGTAAAATTGTAAGTTCATCTCCAAAATACTTTTGTCTTAATTTATAACTAAACTTTATATACCTACACGTACATATACATATATGTATATTGTGCATACATGGCTATGTACACACGCACACTATATACATTTTGTGGTGATAGTATTCATTAAGTATATATTCATTCAATATAATATAGTATATTTGGTTCATGGACTAGAAAAAAAAAGAAAATAAGTAAATAAAAAATTCATTCAAAAATGTTGACTATACTATAAGTAGTGTGTTTTCAAAACGGAAACATTATTTGCAAACAATCTTGCTGGAGGCAATTTCAAATGTAGTCCCCATATTTATTCATTAAATTTTATTTTTTTGTTTTGTTTAAAACCTGAATTTTTAGAGTTTTAAAATATTAATATATTTTGTTTTTTAATTTTTTTTTATTATAAAACCCAATAATATTCCTTATGCGAATATGGAAGCAGAATCTACATAAGTTTTGGAACAATTCTAATTGCAAACAGTGCCGATTTGTTTTGGGTAAAATGGTGATAAATCTGAAAAAAGAAGAAAGAAACAATTTAGTACAATGGAGATGGAGAATAAATAAAGTGTAAGAAGGAAATTTTGCCAAAATAAGTAATAGTAGCCGACTTATTCGAAATGCACAACAGTTTGTATAAAAACCGTAGAAGGAAACACCAAACCTGTGAAAAAGGAGATAGTTTTGCTCAAAACATCTCTGCGCCTGAAACTCAGCTTTTGGGAAAATATCTGGTCCACTGAACAAGAGAATAGCCCCCTAAGTATCTGACATGGTTCGCGAATTGCAGTTCAATTGCTCTGACTTTTAGAGGATGTATACTAGAATACTTCTGCCAAAATGGGTTAAACCGCAAACGAGGGCAAAACAAAGTAGGTATGTATGTATATGCTGTCAAGGAGAAGGGACGAACAACATCATCGAATTGGACAGGACGTCACAATCGACAGCTACAACTTTGAGGTAGTAAGGGACTTCATCTACCTCGACTGTGCTATAACCTCTGTAAACAACACCTCAGCAAAAATAAGACGAAGAATCACTCTTTCCAATCTCTGTTTCTGTGGGCTAGAAAGGCAATTGAGTAGCAGAGCTCTATCCCGAAGAACTAAGAAGATTCTTTATTAGACCCTGATCATCCCAGTCCTGCTTTATGGCGCTGAAGCATAGACTCTGTCCAAAGCGGATGAAGAGATCCTCAGTTGTTTCGAGAGAAAGATTCTTCATCTAATTTTCGGTCCCGTTTGAGTTGACGCGCTTTGGAGGAGAAGATTCAACGACGAACTATACGAGCTGTACAGCGACATCGACCTGGTCAGAAAAATGCGCATCAGTCGTTTAAGAATACTGAACTTCTCTTTGCTCAAGGTTAGGAATATCTCATTCCCAACTATGATAGTACTCCACCCTAGCAGGGTAGCCTCTTTGTACCCCAGCTCACCATGGACGAGTCTGCTTCTAAGCATTCGCACTATTCAAAGGCAAAAACAGTGCACACGTTAGAAGGTGCTTCAGATGTGTATATAAAGACATTAACTGGTATGCATTGAATTTTCTAAGGATAACCCTGTTGCAGTTCTACTGGTAATATGACTATATCATCGGGAATAGGACATTTTTATGTAAATAATCTGTACACTCCCGCCCTGTAGTTTCAGAGATGTAACACCTTCGCGTTGAAAATTTCTGTACAAAAACAGATAACATGAAAGTACCATCCGCAATTTTTGTCGAAACGGATACTACGGGTCTACGTATACCAAACTTCTGCTAAAAAGTCCAAAAAGGAGTGAAAATACTCAGCACATTTATGTATCAGTGTACATACCTTATCATAAAATGTATCTGCGTTCAATGTTTAGGTGTGTCCCAATCCGACTCTGCCCACGATCTATCATCTTGTATCATCTTAAAACACTTCACATCTGAAAAATATAAAGTGTTCAATTGAAAACTCTAATAAAAATGTTAATTAATCAAAATATTTACCAAGAACTGCAGTAGCGCGTCATAAAATTTCATCTCATTGCTTAATTGTTAAAAGTCCAATTTCAAATATTTGGAATCAACGTATTGTTTTATAAATTACTTTCAAAAAAATTTCATTTGAAAATCTCAATTGTTCTTAGTATGTGTGTGTGTGTTTGGTGTAATTTGTATTTGCATTTGTATTGTCTCACCTAAAGTTGTGATTTTAAATTGATAATATTTATTACATATTTTTTTGTTTGTTTTTTTCTTTTTATTTTATTTTTAATTCTAAACAATCATCCAAAATTGAACAGGTTTGTATAACACGTAAAGTTTGTATATATACACATTTATTTGTTTACAATATAAATGTTCGTTTTTTTTTTTTGTTTTTTCTTTTAATTATAATTTTGTTTGTCAAAATTTAATTTAGTAAAATGGACTTACACGATAAATATATGTATATGTATATATATATATTTTTCTTTTGTATGTAAATAGGGATTTTGTAAAAGGTTCAAAATTAACTAATAAAATAAGTCACGCACTTTAAAATTATGGTGTAAATGAGATTATTTCCATTTTCTTTTTTATTTTTCATCATTTCCTTATTTCATTTTTTTTTTTTTGTTTTTCTTTTTATATTTCATTTAACTTTACAGCGGATTTGGTTTCTTTTCTTCTTGTTTGTTAAATTTAAATGTTTTAAGAAATATGTATTTCTGGAGATTTGCGAAAGAGTTATACATACTATATGTTATGTATAAAAAAAAATTGAGAATATTTTCCAACACAAAATTACAGTGTGATTAATATATGTTTATAAAATGCAAAGGATGATTTTGTTTGTTACTTTCATTGTAAAAGCGTCAATTATGTCTAGTAAGTGTTGTTGTTTTTTTTTTTTGTTAAGGATATGCCCACGTTAAAAGAAGATTAAAGAGATTTCTATTTTGTTTGTTTATTTTCCAACCAAACGCTATTAGAAATAAAAGTGGATACTGGTAAAGTATAAATGTGTTTTGTATTAGTTTGGTTGTTCCATAAGACATTAAGAGTAACACTAGGAAGACATACATAAAGAAGTGAGCTTTTTTTGTTTTGTTTTACAAAAAAAAAAGAAGATATTTGTTTTTATATATATTTATAATTCATATTCATTAATATTGTTAATAAATTTAAATTTGAATACATTTGCAAATAAATGTGCACTTGTATAATGTTTGGTTATAAGTCATTTTTTTGTAATAAAACTCCAAAATAACTTGTGTGCAATAGCACATAAGGTAAGTTATTACATTGGTTGTATGGTTTTATTTATTTTTTTTTTTTTTTATAACACACGTTTTTCTTAGGTTCTATTATATAAGAGGAAATTGTTTACACTTTGAAAATTTTAAGGTAAGTTTTGTTTTAATTGCATATTTCCTACATTTACAAACACTATTTTTTATATACTACTTTCATTTTTATTTTAATTGTTATAAATATTATTGTTCACTAAAGGTTATCGTAAAATATTAGGATTTTTTATGTTTAAAGTGGATGGAATAATATCATTTTTTTTGTAGTTAAAATAATAAAAACTATGTATATGCATTATAGAGAACAAAACAAAAAAAAAATACAAACCATTTGAAATATTGTCGCGACTACACATAGTGATTGCAGTCAGATATCAACCCATAAAAGTAGACACAATTAAGCGAGTAACATGAATGTGCATATAGAGGAATGAGGAAAATGTAAATTTCATCAAGGCGCTTTGAAATACCTAATCTACACTAACATTTACGAAATAGACCATATAGAACGAGCATTGGAAGAATCGAAAGCCCTAATACATTTACAATTTACGAAGAATATAAATAAAATTAACATGTAAAGCGATGGTGTTTTGCAAATACAGTCTGTAACGCTTAGAATAAAAAAAATCATAAGAATTCGTGAAATCCCATAGGGGACTGTAAGTAACTACAAAATTCATGACAATGTTCTAAATACTATAATAGTTTCTCTTTGATGTACACATAAGGCTAGACCCTGACTTGCAATTTTCCATTGACCACAGAGTGGTCAAGCACCTAACCCTACAGATTGGCAAAACAAATTAATTGATTGTGCTCCTTTCTGGAAGAGTTTTGTGTCTAATATGCTAAAATTAGTTCATTTATAGTAAAAAAAAAGTTATGACTTGGTGTTTGAATATTTTTTTCTCTCGCTGCCCTATCTATCTCAAACAATCATTAAAAATACATGAAAGCAATAACAATAGCAAAACCTTTTTAAAAGTACTTAGTTCCTTCTACATATATGTTTTCTGGTCTAATGTTAAGGATGTTGAATTTAGAACCAAACATGAAGGATATGACTTTAGGTACTTTCTTCACGAAGCTATTTTACTTTTATTGGTGTTGGTGGTTGTAGTTCAGTTCGTGGATAACAATAAAATATAAACCACTTGATTTACAAGATTTTTCTTAGTATCGAAACTAACCACGTTGCCTTTCGAGCAAGATCGCGCGGTGTAGATCTCACCATTTAGACCAATTTCAGATATGACCTTCTATTTTAAATCTTTAGGCATGGTATCTCTTTAGTAGTAGAAAAGTCTGCTCAAGCTTATTCAATCATAATTGCGTTAAAAGTAAAAGAAACTTCGACGCAGTACCATCATTTTTATGGGCGAACCTATGTTGGGATTCGCATTTATAGGGGTAGACAACAACAAACTACAAGCACTTCAAAGAAAGATGATTCTTGTTGATTCATAATCAAGAGAAAATAAAACATTGATGCTCCTCATTGAAGAACTTGATCCTTTTTTTTCTGATGAATGTTATTCCTACAGTAAAACCAAAAATTTTGCATATGGAAAAGCTCGAAAGCAATATTTCTTTTTAGTCGATTGATCTACATACGAGTACAAGTAATTTAACCTGCAAGCGTACACACTGTACGAATGTAGTACTAATATTATCTCTAGGCTTTTTATCCAACAGAATACTAGATGCGAACTAATAGCCATTACATCTGGTCGATAACTAACTGCAAAATATAATAAAACTTTCAAAATCAATACCAAAGGAAGCACATACAACACAAAACCTAAGAGTAACATACAAACCAAGAAAAACAAAATACCAAATAACAAAGGCGAAAATAAAACAACCAAAAGTTTGTTTTTTATTGTTTTTAAATATAAAAAATATATATTTCAATCAAATAAGTTCTCAATATAATTCGTGTAGGTATTACTAAATACAAAATATATATATATATATGTATGTATATTATTTGTATATGTGTAAAACTTCAAAAAAAAAATAAAAGAAAAATATGTTTTAAATAAAAATGACAAAAAAAAAACATCAATTGTATATCATTTAATAAAAAAAAGTGTGCTACTTAAATGAGCATTACGATATTGTAGTAAAGTTAAATATTACATTTATAGTAAAATACCTCTCGAAATGACTCACAACAACTACACATTATAATAATTCTTCGAGTCCATTATTTTGTCCTTGTTTTTTTTTTTTTTTTGTTTACTAAATAAAATCATAAGAATATGCAAACAAAAAATAAAAATAAATTGTTTTAACACAATACCAAAAAAATATATGTATATTAGTAAATGTATATGTATGTAAATATAGGTATGTGAATTAAACAACAAAAAAAAAACGCTCTAATCACCTCAACTATAAATGAACAAAAATAAAGAATATTAGATGTAGACTTTTGTTTTTTAAGCGTTTTTTATCGAACATAAATTTGTTTTCCATTAAATTTTGTTTTTTTTTTAATGGCAAAAGAACATTTTGGAATTATATATGTTTATGCAATTAATATATATATTTTATAGGAGTTACTGCTTTTGTATATTCCGCATTAAAATTAAAATATATTTTCTTTCATTAAACTATTTTCTAACTTTTGGCTTCATTCGTGAAAATTATAAATTTATAACTTAAATCAAAACGAAACAGTAGATTGCAAAAAAAAAAAATAAAAATCATAAAATGTATAAAGGAGTATCATATTTAGTACATATTCATTCATTTTTATCTGACTATATACTATGTTTAACTTCTTCTAAAAATCCACACAAAAGGTACGCATACATGTTAGTAGTAAATCATTAAAATAAATTCTCACAAAGTCTGTTTATACTTAAAAAAAAGATTTTTTTTGAGCCTCAATTGTAGTTTAAATTAAAAAAAAAAATCAATATGTATATAAATCAGTAGCCAGGCAAAGTTTGGGAAAAACATTTCATCAGATGAACAAACTCAAAAAAAAGGGGGGAAATGAAATATTATCACAGGCAGGGCAATTAAAAACAACAAAAAAAAACAAACATCTTTTACACATACATACAGATATAGAGAAAAGCGAAAAAAAAGTAAATAAAATTGTATAGAAACAAAAAAATTATTTAAAAATTCAATTGTATATAAATAGTTTAATACATATATGTATATATAGATAATAATATGTTTAAAAGGAAACATGTAGATATACGTATATACGAAAAAATATTGATGTGTAATTATATTTGTAAATAGCGTATTTTTTTTTTAGTTATCATTTTTGTTTTTTGTAAAAATTTGGTGTTTAAAATTGGTTTTGTCTTTTTGTTAATTTTAATTTTCATTTTTTGTTTCTTTTTTATTTTTAATTTAAATTATAAAATATACATTCCAAATGACAAACTTCGTCAAAACATGTTTATTTGTTTATATGAGGCAGCATTTATTTATGTTTTTTTTTTGTTTTTTGTTTTTTTAAATACATACATATATAGTTTAAATTATTTCTTTTCAGTTTTCGTTTTCATAAAAGTGGGTGGAGGTTTGCGATTTACTTTTATAAATATCGCCTTAGTGCAATGGGTAGGACACGCCATCAGGCTAAAAAAGCACTTTGGATGAATTGGAAGTACGTATGTGTTTCATACTTTGTAAGATATACATTTTCATCCCGAATTTGTTTTTGCTATATTTTTGTTTTTTTCTTTTTTGTTTTGTCTTAATATGTGAGAAATATTTTGCAAATATCTAAATTGGGATAGTTTGAGAGGGGTTATATGTTTTCTTTGTTTTTTTATTTTCTTTTGTAAATAGTCAAAAGACTAATAAATAACCTAAGTTTATGATTCATTTATTTATTTTGTTTCTTATTTCTGTGCAAAAATTGATGTTGTACATAAATTATATATATATCAAAACAGTTCAGATTTTTTCTTCAAATATTGCACGAACAGAATTCTATTGAATTCCATGATTTTGTTTTTTTTTTTTTTTACTTATATTTTGAGTGCTATATATATTTACATATAATTGTTAGTATTTTTAAGGTGGATAAAATTGCCTACTTTTTTTTTTGTTTAGGAAGGCATCATCCTTTTGTCTTTCTTTATTTGGAAAGAAAAAAAAAATCATCGACAGTGTGAAAGACAAAATTTTGATAAATATTTTGGCTTTATTTTAATACTTCCTCAATAGTTGAAGTAAAGATTTAGTAAGGTATAGTTTAAGAGATTTATTTTGATGGGGAACTTGATTCGGAGGCAATTCAAATGTAGTGTGTGTCTAGTACGAGTCTTTTTTATTAATGGGATAAGCTTAACCATATGATTTTGGTTTTGTATTTAAGGTGTAAACGAAAATTTCCAATAAGCAAGATCTTTAGGAAGTCTCGTATGTATTGCCGTGTGCCTTACATTCTTAGATCAGTCAAGGCATTTGAACTATTTAACCAGATTTGAGTAAGGTTGAACTGGACACGGATTTATAAATATAACCAGTGTTCTAAGTGGTGTCATCTGCAGATTTAGTAAAAATAGACAAGATCTGTAAACTTTGGAAAATAGTCAACCTTCGCAATTACATAAAGGGTGAGTGAACATTTTCTTGATAACAAATTGATATCAAAAAGTTCCGTCACAGTGTGTCCAAAGGAGTTGTTGTGATTCCCTTCACCGACAATATTCTTGTTTTCTCAGCGAAATCCCTAGTCATTTAGATATTCATAGATCCCTTCAAATATACGAGACACTGCATAGAGGTGCTAAAAACATAACCTTAGACAACGAACTAATCTAACATCGCACGAATCAAATTCACCAAAAAAATAAACGAAATATAAAATATCAATAGTCATTTCGTATCTGAACCGTTTCACAGCACATAAAGTAAACTAATTACGAATTCGTAGTTTGTGCAGTACCAATTCATTGATAAATGTAATTCTTAATTTTAAAAAATAAAATATATGATTCCCTTATTACAATAAAGCAGGGGGAGAGAATACTTTCCTAAAAAAAAAAAAAATAATATAATTAACTTTTTTTTTTGTTTTCTTTTGTTTTGTTTGCTACTACAATTTTAAAATATTTTTTTTTTGTTTTTTTTTAGATTTTTTAACATTAAAAAACATTTTTTTTAATCACAAAAACGGTAAACATCACTGATAACACTTAAGTAGCTATTGCCAAATATTAAATAGTTCATAATTATTAGTTTTTTTTTTAACACATGTATTTTTTTATTGGTTTTTCCTTTGACTACATCAAACCTTTTTTTTTTTTTGTTTTTAACTGACATTCAGAAACAATAATTTTATGCATTTTGGATTCGGGTTTGTAATGATGACGGAAAAGTTTGCCACATCAAACATTATCAATTGTTATTTATTATTTTTCTTATTTTAGCAAAAAAAAAAAACGGCAATGAAAAACATTTGTTTGTATGGAAATGTTGGTTTTAAAAGAGTTGTTCGTTTGTTTAGTTTTTTTTGTTATTTCTTGAATAAATATACACAGAAAATATATATTGAATAGTATATATATTTATGTGTATATATTTATTATCTTATTAATACAATATGCATTTAAAAAAATATTAATTTTTAAATTCATAAACATATACACAGTTCTACTTGTTTAAACGTATATATTTTCAATATTGCTTATTAGAATAGTTAATTCTTCATCATCATCGTCTTCATCGTCATTGATTTTTCATATGTGTTTTGTGTATACATATACATATAAATAATTTGTGTTAAAATTTAATTTTACACAATTTATTTCATATATATTCGCTTTTAGAATAATATTGGTCAGATCTTATCTACATTTTTTTTTATTTTACTTTTTTCTTAATTGCAAGAGTTTTTTTTTCTGTTTTATTATATTTTGTTTTGTTTTTTTTATTGTTGATTCTACCAATGTTACCATTTATTTTTTAATTTGTTTATATTTTTATGTGTATAATTCATTATCCTAGTTCACTAAGAGAAATATTTTATCTATAATGTAATATAATATAACAACCCAGAGAAAATGTTCATTATTTTTAGTTAAACTTTTTTTTTTTTTTTGTTTTATGTTGTATATTTTGTTTGTATTTTTTTTTTTAAGAGATAAAAATAAAATATTTATAACTATATATATAGATGTATATATATGTTGTAAGTATGTTTGTTTGCAAAGGTTTACACTGAGAAAATATAGGAAGAGGATGATTTCAATATTCACTTTTGTGTTTTTTTATTTTTTCTTTTTCAGTTTTAAATAATAATTCGTTCGTTTAATTGTATAATATATATATATATATATATATATGTATTTTAAATATATATATATATGTATGTATGTTTATTGACCTTTTTTTAATTAATTCTTTTTCTTATGAGATATAATTCTAATTATGTTCATGTTGCATTAAATTGCTAGAAAAATAAACATCCTAATTGCTTTATATATGTACTTTTTTGTTGTTTAAATGTTCAATTTTGCTTATACTATATAAGTGTTTATATATGTTTGATTTCTTATTTGTTTAGTTATTATGTTTTGTTTTTTAATTATTAAAAAATCATGGCACTATTTAATTATTTGATAATAAATATATACTATTTTCATTTATACGTTTCGGTTAATTAGGTTTTCTTTTCTCAGTTAAGTTTGTAATGTTTTTTTCTTTTTTCTTTTTTGTTATTTGTTTGTATAACAAAAAGATACTCTTAAAAAATCATAATTTAAAAAATAAAAATAAAACAAAATGTGTATATGAATTTAAAATAAAAAAATATATATTAAAGGCGAGAGATGGGCATCTATTTGGCAAATAAAATTGACATCCTGTTGTTGATATGTTAATGTTTTAAGAGTTGTATAAGTGTTCATTTTTTTTTACTCGTTTTTTGTTTCTTTTTTGGTTCGGTAAAAGCAGAAATTATAAACTTTTAAATGTTTGTTCGTGAAAGGTATATAATGGTCTTGGAAGGAAGAAAAATATATATTTTGACTTTACTACTCAGCAAATGAAAAGAACTAGTCATGTTATTATTGCTCAAGGTCTGTTTATTTTTCCTAATTGATAGTGAGTACGCATAATGGAAGACAACAGGCAAAGTTGTAATATATGAACGGAAATAGAGTTTATTTCTAAGCAATTCCTAGAATATTCCTATGCGTTTCTACAACATGTCTCAAATTTATGATGGTCGTAAATTATTGATTTAGTCCCTTAGTTGTAGGTCGCGGATGAAAAGAAAGTAGCAAGCTCACAGAATCTCTGATCGATTTTTTGTACAAGTTGATACCATCGGGTATTAGTACAAATATTTCAATGACCTGAGAGCAAAACTCTAGGTCTAGAAAGGTCCATTTTTCGAGATGAGGGTACATACATATACTAATATTTTGATGAGGAAACATTCTAGTGAATATCAGAATTCCATGAGAAACCCATCTATGTAAACAAACGCATTCGATCTCTGTCGATAAACACACAGATTTTAACTGGAAAACCATACTTTTTGCAACTTTAACAGTCCTGCATTCTGAATGTAAGAATATGAAATTTTTAGGTCTGTTTTACTTAATAACCTAGTAGTATATGCGTAGGCTATCGTCTCGGCAAATATTGAGTCCACAGAAAAACTTTATTCTTGCTATTCCGGAAGTATTTAGAGAAGTGAAAGATAGGAAGCTTAGTACGTGACCCAAGACTTTCAACTAAATTTACAGACTTAAATGTTAGAACAACAATTGCTTGCGCAAAGGTATCGTAACAGTCAGAAACTTCTTGTTTTATGAAAACTAGGCACTCTTCACCCGGTTCTGACAGACTGACCATTTTATAATTCCGTAACTTCAAGACATGCTAAAGACGGACGATACGAATCCAAAGCTGCAATCATATAGTTGTATGGATTTAAACTATCTCTTACGGAGGCAGAAATGAAATACTCTCCGTAGTTGTATATTTAATGATGTTTTTATTTTCGTCTTGTTAGAGACTGACTAACTAGCATTAATAGCCGAGAAAACTTGCACTATTTTCAGAACAATCCATTTATTTCGTAAAAGTAAAGTATGCATAAAACACAAGGAAATGAGCTCCGAAGAAAATGCTGCCGGAAAATAGTGTCAACAGTTTAACATCTCTTTGTCTTTTACTATACCTTCCAGTCCTATTAAAACAGTTTTACTATGAATTGTGTGTGCCTTTACGTAAATCAAAGATTTACTTAATAAAAACAGAAAAATAATTACAAGTTTAGTGATAATGCTTTTACATTTATAATAATTTCTTTGATTTTGATTATTTGTTTTTTTTTTTTTTTTGGCATGAGAAGCACTCAATAATAATTATTTTTTAAACTAATGCCATAAATTAAGAAAAATAAAAAATAAATGAAAATATACATTGGTTTGTAAAACTATTAAATAAAAACTTTTATTTGTTTGTAATTTTTGATTTATAATAGTATTTGTTTTTTTTTTTTTTTAAAGAACAGTAAAACATACAAAATAACATATTACACGAAAAAAAAAAAATAAAATAAAAAGATTAAACAAAGTATACTTAAGAATTTGAGGAACTTATACACCACAGGTAAAGCAATTCATTTGTTTTATTTAAATATTTAAAAAAAAATATGTATATGTAGAGAGATATACATATTTTTGTAGATACTGTGTGTAATATTAGTATTGTTTTTGTTTTTTCTTTTTAATTAAACATTAACTTTATCTTGTTATAAATTTCTACTCCTTTTCCCATTGTGTTTTATTGACTTTTTCTTTTTTTTTATTTTGTATTCAAATTACAGGATTAGATCCTAAAATATATGTTTTTTATGTAATTAAAATTATTTATTAGATTTTGATTTATATATATGTAGATATATATATATTTTTTGATTGCTTTTAAAATACATATATATTATGTAAATGAATATATATGTTTTTAAAGAAATACAATGAAATAAATGTTTTTTGTTTTGCAGAAGAATAAATGAAAAAACGTAAATCATAAATCGTTATTTAAAAAGTTCTAAGGCAAACAATTGTAGAATATACGTAGTAGATTATAAATTCCATTTGTTTGGTTCGCACGGTATATGGTATTTGTTTTGTATTCCTATTACCGTATACTCTAAGCTCTTCCAACAAATTAATTTTAAAAAAAATATTGATCTACGTGTAATTAAAACGTTCTCAAGCAAAATGATGTTAACACAATCAAATTAGAGAAGAAATCAAATAGGTTTAAGGAAACATTGTTTTTGCAGAGGCGAATAGTTCTACGAAATAGTTTCGCCACTGAGGTTTCAATACGAGGTCCAAATGTTTGAACTCTGCAAGTAAAACGAAAAGAAAATGGTTTCAAACCTTCTACACAATCACTTTTTTATTCCATTTCAGAGACCTTGTTCGAACCATTGGCTAGGCTAAATCAGTATAAGCTTCGTAAAGTGAAACACATATCGAATTTACTCAAATCGACAGAAATGTAATGTAAAGTTCATAAACGTCTGTATCATGCAGATGAGAAGATAAAATAAAGTGTCTGCAGAGAAGTGGGCGAAAAATATTTTCCATTTCGCAGAATACTACGTTTACTACTCAATTCTAGTATTTTGCCTGACAGACTATTGGATTTTTGTTTTGCCTTCAAGGCCAGTTTAAATTAAACATAAACACTGAATTCGTTCAGGATCGAGTCACAAACGCGAAAATTATCAAAGTGATGGGATGATTCAGCTTACAAATAGTGTATCTTAGCTTATGTAAAATCCATATCCTGTAATTTTGGTAAACCAATCAGAACTGAGTTTCGAAAATGATGGCTACACCTTATTTCATTTCCCATATCTCATTTGCTTCCCATCGTATATAGTGCATATATCATTTTGCTAAACGAAACTCGTTTTATTTGCATAATTTTTGTAAGCATGTATCTTTTTTTTTCCTAAATGCAGTTTAATAAAATTTGTTTTATAGCAGTACGAGGTGCATGTACATTCATAACGTGTAATTTGAAAAAAAAAAAATTATATATCATTGGGCGTGTTCTGCACAGTTAAGAGATAGACAAAGACGTCCGAGCATAAACTAATGACAATAAATACATATTATTAAGTTTTTCGTGAAAGTGAAAGTGGCGACTTAAAACACAAATATAGCATGTATAATTTAAATAATTTTTAAAACCAATTTGTATGTAAAATCCCTGTACATTAGTTTAAATGAAAATTTTTTATTTTTTTTTTTTACTCATTAAACACTAACACAATAACAATTATTTGTTTTTTTTTAATTTAAAGGCAATCCCACAATTTTACACATACATATATATTTCAATTTTAAGGGGGAAAAAAGTTTTCATTTTTTTTTTCTTTGGTGGTACATACTAATTTAAGTCCTAATCTTATAAAACACAAATCACAATTGAAATATATATGACGCTGCTGTTTGTGGCCACCTCTCATGCGCGCTTACTTCAAACATTGGAAATCATTTATTCGCATTTTCATTAAAATCAGTCTGCTTGTAAACACGCCCATTTTTTTGTAAAACATTTCTTTGTATAATTAAAACTAAGAATAACTGAAATAACACTTCAAAAAAAAAAAAAACTCTTAAAAATAATTCTATCACTAGGTTGTTCATTTTTTGATGATAAAATCAAAAAAAACAAAAATATTTGCAATAAAAAAAAATAAAAAATGATTTTTTTTTTTGTTTTTTTTTTTTTTAATTTTTCATTTGTAAATACATTAATCATAAAAAAAAAGGTGGAACAGTTAACAATCATAAATTGTATACATATATAATATGAAGATTCTAACGCATAAATAGTTAATAAAATAAAAAAAAAAAACAACAAGTAAAAAAGTATTTTAAAAATAATAAAAACAAAAATACATTTATAATATCCAAGAGAAAAAAAAATATTGTTTTGTAAAAACACAATGTTTTGGAAAACAAATTAAAATTGTTTTACTACATTTACTCCATTCTTTTTGTTTTTTTTTTGTAATATATTGTATTTTTTTTTTGTTGAAAATAAAAAAAAAAGTAAAATATCGACTAAAATAAGTTTTGTTTGACAAAACATAACTTACAGAATAAAAGCGCGTGGAATTGGTACAATTAAAATACAATATTACTAAAGTTAATAACAAAAAAGAAATGTTAGTGAACAATGAAAAAAAAAAAAAAACTTAAAAAGTAAAATGAATTTAATAAAAAAAAAAATTAATAATAATAATTAAATAACTAGAGTTGTTACATTGTCTGTTAAAATAAATTGAAAAAAAAAATGACTTGAACGTATGCTTTTTCTTGCTTTGTTTTGTTTTTTTCATCTCAATTTTCCTGTTCTTTCAGAAATTCTCTTCAACAGAAATTGTTTTTTTTTTGTTTGTTTTGTTTTGATTTATGATTTTTTTTTATATAATTAAAAAAAAAAAAAAAAACATTTGTACATTTTGTAATATTTTAAAAAAATTAAATACACAGAATCTGACTAAAAAAATAATAAATGTATTGAAAAAAATATACGTATAGTTAATTATTAAAAAAAAAAAAAAAATAATTAAAATAGTAACGCGTAAATAATGTCTTGGATAACCAGCCTTATTAAAACGGAAAAGGAATATAGTAAAATATTTAAACATTTTATAAATGGTATGTTTTTTTTTTTTTTAAATGTACATCGATAGAAAGTGCTGTTTTGAACTTTTGAAGTAAAGAAAAGTAAAAGGATTGTTTAAAAAAACGCCACCTTTCCGCATGAGGAGGATTTTGTTTTGTTAATTTTTTTTTATGTTCATACTCTGCGCTTGCTTATAGCAATCCTTTAGTTTTTATTTCAAAAGTTCAACATTAACAATTCCTACATGTGTATATATGTACATGTGTTTTTCGTTAACTTCGGAGTTATTTTGTTTCTTTTGAAAATAAATTTTCATTTTGAAGAGAGAAAAAGAAAAAAAAAAAGATTTTTCTTTCCTTTGCCTTCGTTTTTGTTTTTTGTTTTCGTGTGTTCATTTGTAAATATAAAAAAAAATATTAAGGAGATCAAAAAAATATTTGTTTTTTTTTTTTTTGTTGTATTTCTTGATACGTTTGCTGTGTTTTGTTTTTTATTTCATTCATCAGGGATCACGACGTTGCACGTAGATAGGTTGTTTTTGTTTGTAAAATAATTCTTTAAAGCGTTTAATATTATTATTATAATTTTTTTTTTCATTTGTTGTTGTTAATAATTTGATAAATTATCGATTTGGTTTGAAGTAATAGTTCGTTGATTGGTTTTTTGTTTTCAATCAGTGAACATAAAGAGTATTAAGCACTAAAACATGATGATTATTTTTGGCTAGAGTGACAACATAGCCCTCGGAAGTAATTTTCAGACCACAGCAGCGAGAAACCTAGACAATGATAAATATTTGCGGCTTGTTTTTTGTTTCTGAAGGTAAGAAATGTGCACGAAAATCGCTTACCTTAACGTGTGGACACTCGAATTCCGATTGCAAAATGCCGTCTCGAGAGTAACAAGCGACATGGAAACGATTACCATGAGAGTCTCCAATTAGAATGTCGCCTGCATTTGATATATCAATTCCGTTCGGGAAACAGGTCACTTTTTCATTTCCGATGCGATATTGGAAGACTCCATCTTCCTTAAATACTGCTACACAGTGTCCCTTAAAATCACAAACATAAAAATCGTTGTCTGAAAAGACACAATAGGTTAATGTCAGTTTACTATTCAGTTATTTTTGTTGCTAAAATTATTTCGACTAAATTTTGGACAACTGTGTTGTATCAGAAACGATGATGGTATTTTTTTTTTAAGGAAATTGCCTCACGAATGTAAAAAACGAAACCATATCTTGGAAGTCCAGTGTATTCCAATTCATCTTAAGAAGTTTTTTAAAGTCATAATGGAATGGGTATAGGGGACTTCAATGGTAGACGTGGGCCCCGTGGTTATTGTGTTGGACTTTGGAGCAAGGAATTCCAGGTTCAATCCCCAGACGAAATCATGAAATTTATTTCTCGCGAGCGTCTGACAAACATCCGAGAGTGGAGCTGCGCTGAGAAAGCTTCTCAAAATAAGAATTTGCCCTTCAGATACGGCATTAAGCAGTATCTCTCTGCTCTTCGATTCGCTTGAAGAATTCAACACATAGACCACGCATGGTTGTGAAAAGCAAAGCTTTGCGTCTCGTAGAGCTGTCGCCCCAACGGATGGGAGGAAGAGACCTCTCATTGACACGTCTTACTTACAGTCATGCGTTTTAAAAAGATGGTGGTGAAGTTAACGTTGTTTATGAACTTTTAAATTTTGAAACTCACAGACTCAAACTTCAAAAACTATATAAATCCTCCCCGACGTATGTGCTTACCTCTTATTGCAATGTCAGATGGCTCCCTCATATAATCACTACAGTCGAACCAGCGCACCAATTCGCCCTCCTCGGAAATAACAAAAACAGTTGGCGAAACACTATCTACTGCAACAATATGTCCCTTCGATGTCACAGCCAATCCAGCAACAATATCGATGTATCTTCAAATAAAAACAAAAATTTGATTTCACGTAAATTTTTCTAAAACAAAAGATTTCCTTACCTTATGGCAATTTTTCGCATAAAGTGCCCACACTTTGAAAATATCTGCATACGAGAGCGTTCATTGCCACGATCACAAACGACAAATTTTCCATTAGTATGCATAACAGCAACCTTTCGTGGATACCACAATTGTCCCTCATCCTTGCCAGGAACTCCAAAGTGAAACTTTAGTTGACCATTCTTTTCGAATATCTCAATACGATGATTGTTTGTATCGGCGACAATAATCTCTTCATCGACGCCCAAACAAAAGCCATGTGGCGAGTTGAACTGCCCCTTAGCAGTACCAAGAGATCCGAATTTAGAACGAATCTGCATTGGTGTAGCCTTATTGCGACCAGTTACATTGAGGCCGGCATGGAAATTGGTGATGCTTATGTCATCAGAGAGCGGAGGAAGTGTTGATAGACTTGGTGAAGTGGCCGATGGTAGGCAAAAATCTGATAATAAACAATCAATGCCTGGTGAAGGTCCACTCGGTAAAAGCTGATTGGTTGTCATGTCTGTGTGAAAATCTCCTATTTAGCTCCAACAACAAATCAGCGTATGGATTTTTGTTTTTGTATTGCAAGAGTTCATTAAATCGGGGAACATTGCAAATAAAATGTTGTTAAAGCATAAAATAATAAAAAAAAAACGAAACAAAAAAGGGGCTCAATTAATGTTATAAACAAACAAAACGAGTAAAAAAATAAATGTTAACAGTGGAAGATAATCGGCTATCAAACAGGGCATTGCGCAACCTTAATCCTGAATAATACTAAAAATAGACTGAGGACACCTCGACAACTCCACGTGTAAAACAAATGGTACCCAACTGCTCTTGGAGTTAGTGGAACAGAAGAAGAGTTTATTCTAAATATACAACATTTTTATTTAAGAAGCGAAACAGTCTTAAGAAAACATAAAACTTGTGACGGACTACGCAGGGGGTCTCGTTTCTATCAAACTTTATCCAATTTTTGAAGCTTCAACATTATAGTGTGCATCGAATCGAATTGTAATAGGGAAACCATATCATCGTTGGAGTTTTCATGTGAGAAAGGCTTTTAAACAGTGTTATCTTCAGCATCTGTTAAGCTTACCAATCAACGGTAAGAGAAAAAAGGTCTAAATGAAAACGTTGTCCATGGCTTGCAAAATACAAGCTCAAAAGAGCGTGCACATCGTATAAATACTATAAAGAGGGAGCCTTGAAATGAGCACACAAATATGTGTATGCTACACAATAACCCCCTCGATCTAAACATTTGGCACGCAGCCGTTCCAAGACCTTGGCCTCTCACCAAAAGGTCAAACGCAAGTCCTATATAAAAGCGAAATAATGTTAAGTTTAATAAAATGCAACACAATTGCCCCTACAAAAACCAATCGTACATCTGAGTCAATTCAATTGTTGGCACACATAAATCTATAGGGACTACGCCATACCATCGCCTCAGATAAGATATGAACCCAATGCCAAAGTCACCTCTTCTGGTCAAATAACTGTCAAGGTTAACTCTGTATACTTAATATACATATACATACTACAATTCTACTATGTTATCTATCTACTTCGTTTCAGTATACATAAAATAAAAAATCAAAAACAAAAAAAAAACAAAATTGTGTTTACAAACTAACTAAAACAAAAAAAAATATTGCGCGAGCCTGACGAAACTCTTAGTGTACCTACATCCGTATCTATGTGTAAACCAAACAAAATCAACTTACCGTTTCCATTTAATCCCAACTTAGCCAATGCCTGAAGATTGTTGAAAGCCCTCTGATCTCCAGAAAGTATATCGGCCAGTGTAATCGATTGATTTTGCTGCGATTGAGAGGGATTTCCAGCAGCCACCATAGCGTCGGACAGCCCATCAGGGGTATTCTCAGCCAGATTAGCCAAGCGCTGCAAGTTATACTCAAGCATACTGATAGAAGCCGGTGGTGGACCTCCATTTCCAACACCAACAGGTGGAGCGCCGACACTACCACCAGTCGAGAGAGGCCCATTTCCCATAGAGTGTTGTGGTGGCGAATCTGGAGTCAAAACATTTGGCATCATAAATCCATTGCCCAGGACAGAGAGATCTCCATCGAAGGACGACTGCATCGAAGTAGGCAAGGAAATCGGACTGCTGGCCGTCACTGAGCCAGCCAATGCATTCTGCGAACTGCTAGCCATTATATTACGAGTCATCAACGATGGCGGCATACCGGGCAAAGTCGGTGGTGGAGTACTCTCCTTTGGACTTGGTGGAGTCGATTCAGTGCGAAATTTGCCAAATGTCTCCTGTGCCAGCTGATCGAACTTATCAAACTTCGTATCGAACTCCAGCGAATAATTTACATCACACTTTGGCGTATTGTTGATCAAATTAATAAACTGATTGGCGATCAACTTCTTCATGCTCAGAAACTCTGCAGCATTGGCTTGATCAAGAACGCGCTTAGTGAACTTGCATACCCCATTTATCTTTCCCATAGTATTCTCAATGTTCTGCAATAAATCCATAATTTTAAGCTCACGTTCCGAGTGCAACTTTCCCAACTCCTTCAACGAATTATCGCGGCATTTCTCCAACACAGCCTTGAAACTCTGGAAGGATTCCTCGATCAATTCACGAGCGGTGTCATGCTGCGATTGCAGCTCAGTAAGATCACTCGAAAGCTTAGATGCTGCCGAGTCACAGTACTGAACCTTGGACTTAGCCTCTTTCATTAAATCTTCAATGTCCACACGGACACACTTCTCTGCACTGACAATCACCTCGTAATGATGTTCCGAACCCTTATGGTCGGCAATCAAGCAATCGTTGCACACAGGTATTTGGCAGTTGAAGCAATAGTATTTCAAATTCTCACTTGTATGAACATTACAGAACAATGGCTTGTGAATGGTCAACTTTTCGGTGGTCTTTTGCAAGTCCTCCAGCTTGACTACTTCATGATTCTCAAAGCAACGCATGTACTTGTGGGCGTTGTCACAGCCGCCGCACAGGAAGTTTGCACAATCATTGCAACGGGAAATTGCCTTCTCCTTGCTTTTGCACGAAGTGCACGACAACATTTCCGACTCAATTGAAGACAAGTCCAGAATGTTGGTCAAGATGTAATCACATGTAAGGGATTCCACTCCTTTTGAACCAACCTATAGAAAAGAAATTTTCATTTTACAAGAAATTTCAGCAAAAGTTCTACTATTCCCCCTCCCTACCGTAGTTATTTGCTTGCAAGTTGGACATTCAATGGTATTCTTAGATGGCGGTGAGGATGGATGATCACCAGATCCGTTCTCGTCCAGAAACAGCTTTGCCAAGCAAGCTTCACAAAAGACATGAAGACAAGACAGGACTCTTGGCGAAACCAAACGGCACCTAGAGTAAGTAAGAAAAAAAAACATTCTCAAAACAGTTTCGAAAAACAACAAAAAAAAATGTACAAACTACTCACGAGCAAATCTTGCAATTTCTCTCCATTCCATCAGCAAACGTACAAGGATCCTCTAGCGGGGACGACTCCAGCTCATCCCCCTTGCCATTGCTTTCAAACACCTCGCTAAACATGGCCGTTGCCGTTTGAAGAGTCAAGTTGTCAACAGCCTCTTCCAGTAATTGAGCAGCAGTATCCGTCTCTGTTTTATTGTTATTGTCAAGTTTACCAAAAATACCGTTGGCTTGCAAGTTATTGGAAATTTCGTCGGTTGATGCCATAAGTTGAATACAACTTTGCAGCAAAAAAACACGCAATCAAACAACGAATAAGATTTCAACCCCCGTACAAGTGTAGCTTCTAACAAGAAGACTCGGCTACGGGACTTTAAGTTTTCACGCAGTTTATCACTTCTTCTAAAACAACGACTATACCGTTTTTAATCAAAACACTTAGAGACACTCACGTGGAGGGAAATTTACATATATGTAGGTATATACTTTGTCTAGAATCTCTTAAAACTTGGAATACACCGCAAAAAAAAAATGGCAGATTTGTTTATGTCTAAGTTTTTAACACGACAAAAAACAATAAGAAAACCAATTACATAATATATAAAAAAAAATTAAAAAAAAAGAATATATCTAACACTAAAAAATAAATTAAATAAGTCAATTATACTGGATTGTTGATAAAACGAACACAGGTTTGTTTTTTTTTTGCTCAAAAAAAAACTTTTGTTTTTTTTTTCAAATCTTTTTCTTTCTTTTTTTTTTTTTGTAAAAATAGTTAAATGAGATTTTTGCGTTTTCGTAAATTTATTGTTATTGGTTTAAATATATAGATATATTATTGTTGTTACCGATTATTGTAGTTATTCGTTATGGTTGTATTTTTGGTTTATTAATTATACATTTATGTGATCACGTTTGAATTCTTTGTTGCTTGATGTAACTTTTTTGTTTTTTTTTGTTTTATAACTTATCAAGATTGCAGCGACTTCCCCTTTTTCCTTGGTTGATGTTGTGTGGTTTGTTGTTATTTGTTGTATTTTGTTTGGGATCTATTGAACAGTCTCACCAAAAGTCTGAAAAATTGGAGAAAAAGAAATATTTTTTCTTATAAGGATATTGAATTCTTTTTGTATAGCTATGCGGAATGAAAAATTGAAACTATGTATGTATTGCGATAGAAATATGTTTCGCTTGTTGCCAAGGCATCTGTATGTGCAATTTAGTTTTTTTGAATCTGCAAAGTGACTTTTGCGAATTATTGGCTGGGACAGTACTTTTTTTGTGTTAGAAATTATTATTTCTTCTAGTAATTCGGTGTTTTGTGTTTTGATTGATTGTTGCCATTGTTTTGTTTCAATGGGTTTTTTCGTGAATATAATGAAAATATCGTGTCCATGGGAAATACCAACTACCGAATATTTTGCAGAACAAACATGGAGCCTAGAATTTAGAACGATCCTGCGATATAGTATTGAAAATGTAAGGTGAATTCATAAATGTAAATATGCTGCAGTCCTGCAAAATTTGCATTCACAATTGTAAACGAACTATGCATGGCATGTGCAGCAAGCCTTGCAAATATTAATTCAACCGTAAACTCTGCTCAGTAGGTACTCGAGCTGAAGGAATGATTAGAGATCATTAATTCTCTAAATCTATGCTATGTTATGCTACTTCGAAGCGGTGCCTATACAAGATAATTTCACGACACAAATCGATAAAAATTACGTTGAGACTCGCAGAGGAGTGAGATAAGGCTGCATTCTATCATCATTACTTTTCAATATGTACTCCGAAAAAATTTTGAAGGAAGCAATAGGAGAGAGTGACGGTGGTTTGAAGGTAAACGGAGTGTAAGATACGCGGATGGTGCCATTATAATAGCAAGCGATATAAATTTGGTAATAACTAGGAAACAACAAATACCGAATCTGGAGCTAAAAGTAAACAACAAGATCATCGAAAGAGTAAGCAAATTCAAGTACATGGGAACGATAATTGAAAGTAACGCCAATCCTAGTAAAGGAATGGAGTGCAGAATAGAGCAAGCGACTTAAAATCAAGGCAAGGATGGTGACATGCTATATTTAGTTAAAGCTATGAGAGTTAAAAACCTGGACATTACAGAGAGAAATGATAAGCAAAATAGAAGCTTTTGAAATGTTGATATACCGAAGAATATTCCTGGGTGGAATATCTAACGAAGAAATGTTGCGACGGATGGGCAGGAGAAGAGAAATAATGTATTTAATTGAAAGGAAAGTAAATTACCTAGTACGCGTAAAGATTCCTTCAACTAATGCTGCAAGGGAAGATAGAGGGAAGAAGAATGGTGGGAGCGCAAAGGATTTCATAGATATCTAACCTTCAGGACTGGCTCAATCTATCCACTACAGAAATAATAAGAGGAGTCACAATAGAGAGTTCCTTTCAGGAACATTGCATTCCTGCCGCTATTAGTTATAGATTTTCGCCGTCACACCATGTCAACCGTAGACTTTATTTAAAAATGACATACCGTCGGTTACAGAAGTCTACATACAACACTAAAAAGTTCCTTAATTCGTTTACTAGATAACACGTTGGTGTTTGAATCCCAAATTTAAAAGAAAAACAATTCATTTGCTTACGATAGCTTAGGAAACAAGAAAAAATCCAAAGGTTATGAATTAGTGAATCAATGAATTAATAAAAAGAAAAACTTAACAAAATGAATTCAATATTTTATTAAGACTCGCTAAAAAGCCTGCCATCTTCCCTTGTCCCATTCGTATAACATCACCAATCCAGTAAATATTACAATAATTAAACAATGTTTACATAAACTCAGAGCTTAAATTATTCACGCGGAATGTTTATTTATTAGTCACTCCAACTAAAAACAACACGTTTTCCTTCTTTGTACGATCGCAATTCAGCAACTGCCGTCTTTTTAATACAATGCAATAAAAAACGAGGGACAAATGCAATACAAACATACGATAGTTATTTCCGAAGAAACTGCTTTGAATTCAGATCGTATTTTAGAAGTTATATCCCTAAATGTCTCGATGACTTAAGATTAGCTAAAGCTATTGTCTTACTCTGTTCACCCACATGTCCACTGTGGAGGAAGTATGGATTTTACATGTAGCCTTGAATATTTTTTATTTGCACCTATAGGTATAGGTGCTATAACAACCTCCGAATACTAGACCTCAGGAGAAATAAAACGAAGAATAAATCTTGCCAATCGCTGTTTCTTTGGGCTAAGAAGTCAATTGAGTAGCACAGCCGTATCCCGAAGAACTAAGGAGACTCTATATAAGACCCTGATCATCCCAGTCCTGCTTATGGCGTAAGCGGATGAAGAAATCCACAGTTGCTTCGATAGAAAGATTCTTCGTCTAATTTTCGGTCCCGTTTGTGTTGACGGGCTTTGGACGAGGAGATTCAACGACGAACTATACGAGTTGTATAAAAATGCGCATGCAATGCGTCGTTTGAGATGGCTAAGACATGTAGAGCGAATGGACACCAATGCTCCGGCCCGTAGAGTCTTCGAATCAAGCCAGGAGGGATAACGCAGTAGAGGAAGACCTCGCCTAAGATGGCGCGCATAAGTAGAAGGGGTCCTTAACCGACTCGAAGTCTGTAACTGGAGGCGGTTGACTAAGGACGGGACTAGCTGGAGAGGCAAGAAGTTATCAAAATTTGTATTAGCTGATATCCTCTCCGTTTCACTCGTGCGTGTAGAAGAGCTTAAATAAGTACACACATACAAATCTTCATATGTACATAGCGAACCTGTTTATTAAAGAAAAAACCCTCCAAAAAGTAGGCGTGGACTATAGCGTTACTACGTTTTATAAGAAATATATTCTAACACCTTTACATTAGCTACCTACGCATGTAGTTTTATACTTCTTTTTTCCTATAAACAATTATTTGAAAAGAGGTGAAGAACATTTAGCAACAAGTTTCTATCATCCAATCGAGAGCCTTCCTTTTTTTAATTACTTAAACATTAAGGTCACGTAATTAATAAGTGCAGGATAATTATGGAGATTTTCCTCCACAAAATATTATATATTTTAATAACACGAATTAATATTAGTCATGTACAGAGTTAACTCTATTGATAATCTTCTAATTACCCCTTCGATCGTTAATTAAAGTTTGGTTTTAAGCATTTCATATTGTTCTTTCAACTTTTTTTTTTTACAAAATTAGCCAATTTGCTTCCAAATGATTTGATCTTTATAAGAAAACTATCTTCCTATCATCGCACGCTCAAGTATTTATTAGAGTACAGTGAATTTATGTACTAAAAACATTATCCGATTGGTTTAGGAAAAACTGACTAAGATCAATAGACTGGGTCAGACAACAAACAAAGTAGCGAGAACAACAATCCTCAGTCTATTTGAAAGGAAAAAATCAGCAGCGTAATCTAACAACCCATTGTAGATCTGAAGAAAATCGCAGTTAATCGTTTTGAGGAGTGAAAGGCGTGATTCCAACTCTTTTTCGAATACATACTTAGTATTTTATATTTTGAAAGTGCTTGTCAAAGTCATTTGCTTTTGTCGATATTCATTCGAAGGGTTTTTTGGTATCGAATGTAAGATTTTCAGCAGAATTTTAAGATGTAAGTATTTCATAATTGAATGTAGCTACATTTAAAAATAAATATCGTGATTTATTTGACTATCTAAAGCGAGGCGCCCAAATGTCCACCCACGAAACCTGCACAATTCGCAGTCTTGTTACAATTTATAGAGATGCACGCAGATCTAGTCAGGAATTTGTTCTTTCGTCAGAAAGAATCGGTAGATGTGGCTCTATTGGGTATTGTACGTTGGAACATGTAAAGCTAGGCTTCCTTCGAAGGCCGAAAATTTCTCACAAAGCTATAATGTATAAACAATTCAACAAAACATTTGCATGGATAATATAATAAATCACCTCCCATGGCGCAGTTCCATAATATTTGAATGATCCGCTCCGTTCGATATATTCCAATCCCCTTCGCCATCCTTAAACCGGATACCAACACTCCATTATTTCTATGTAACGACTTCTCCACGTAATTTTAGTCACAGTTGGTATTTGTTTTGACAAACTAACTTTCGGAAATGTTTGGTTTTGACTTGGAGGCGAATTTACATCCAATCCGACAATCATAAAACTACGAATTGATTTTCGAGTCCAAAAGCAATACAAAATAAGGCCCCAGTAACATATAACAAATCTAAATGACAAGCTCTGCATAAGTGAAAGCTATCAGAGAAATTCAAAAACCAGGGACGGCGATATTGTTCTTATTTGCGCGCTGGTCTATCAGACGGAATCGAAGGAATTTCATCTTCGTCATCACTATTGGAATTAACTCATTTTGACAAGTTAATGGAGGGCATCTTCTTCTTATTATGGTATCTCTCCTCTTAGGAGGTTGTTTCTCATACTTCTGGTATCCTCGCGCGATTTTGCGTTGCTGATAGACCGAGACAGACTCGTAAATTCTTCATCCATGATGTCTTCTGTCCGCCTGCTGTTCGTTTTCCTTCGACTTTTCCTTGAAGAATCACATGTCCCAGATATTAAAGTTTTCGTCTTTTTATAGTGTTCAAAAGTTCCTTTTTTGCATCAATCCTCATGGAGGACATAGTGTTTTCAATAGCTTAAGCACCGTCTCGGCCGAAGGCAGAACTGAACAGGATGTACGCTCTTAGCACGCTTCCTACATCTGTGTCTATGAAACATGCTAACCCCTGACCGAAGAAAAAGGCCTTAGTCGAAACACATCCCAGTCAAAGAGGAGTCACACTTACCAAGAAACGTTTGAACAGACCTCATGTATGTATATACTATTTCTAGAACTTTCACACGATGGAGCGTATAATGGAACACCTACTGCTTGAATATTTGTATGAAACATTTAACTTTATTCTTTTCGTTTAAAGAAAGAAACATTAGAACAACATTTCTTCCAAGAATATCAAATTATTATCTCCTGAGTTGTATATGTACATAACTATGCACATAATTTTCTTACTTTCTAGAAGTCCTTGCAAGAATAAACAACAAAAAATACAAAGTTACAAGACAAATCAATTTAAGTGGTAAGTAGGTAGTACATAAAAGCTTTCAATAATTGAAACAACTCCAATTCCCGAGTATTTGATAATTCCACTTCAGCTTATATGTATGTATACATTTCTATTTATTTAAATTATGCAAAATACAGGTACATGAGTAAATAGAGGACTTTTGAGAAGACTATTTCCGAGAATAGGTAATACATTGTTATACGTAATAGCGAAGGATTTATTTTTATCCTATCTTACCAATACAGGACCTGCGTCATCGATTATGATCATAACATGTATACCGCACGTATGTATGTATGTAGATAATAAGGCAACAGAAAAAAGGTAAGTAGGTGTCTTACAAAAAATTCCTTCAAACACTGATGCAATTCTACAGTATGTAACTCTGTTCAAGGTCTAGCATGCTATAGGAGAAAACTTTTTGTGTTCTTCCCAATTTATTGAACGAATAAACAATTCCTTCCCCCAGCAATAAAATACAGAGTAACGTAAACATTATTTTGCAATAAATACAAAACGCTTTATTATATCTTAATGTGTATTAAAGTGAAAGAATACCTCTAGCTCTGTGCGATACATTCTGGATGTATCCATAGACATGACACGACTTTGTATAGAATGTACATATGTACATTCGTACGCGTCTAGATCAACTATTTAGTTAGAATAATTGAACAAGATGATACGACATGAGTTATAGAAGTATTACTTGTGTTTCTTTTTTTTTCTATTAAATTTCTTCAATAAATAAAAAAAAAACGAAACAAGATAAGAGCATCGTAAAGAAAGAATATAAAATAAATTTACCACCAATTACGTAATGGCATAAATAAATTAATCAAATAATCCTCCAATAATGCTGACAAAACAGGAACGTTTCGACGACGACACGTTCAGTTGGCAATTGATTGATGCGCTCGTTAAAATGCATTCTAAGCTCTCAAGTACACACAACTCTCTGGTTGAGGTTGAAATGTGCTTTTCACTGTTCCAAGCAAAACAAAGTATGCACTGGAGAAATGGGTAAAAATTCATATGCATAGTTGGTTCATTCATAAATCGATTTAGTGGCACACGATGTTGCCTTATGCACCCTCTCAAAAAATCTGTGATAATCAACAACACACCGATTATATAATTGAGGTTGAATTAAAACAACGTATGTACATATGTATGTACATAAATGGGGAGTCAATTTGCAATATACCTTCCGTTCGCGACAAGCACAAGAATGCTAGGAACAAAAAATCAAAAAAAAAAAATCACCTACCAGCTACTAACACGAGGTGGTGTGTCGTCGTCTCCTCCTCGTTCGTCTCCACCCGATCAGATGTGTGTATTTATTAATTTAAAATTTTTTGTATTCTCACTTGGTATGATTCTTCTACTATGGAAAATGTGCGCAATGCAGATGAGGGAGGCCTGTTTCCACACATACCCTGGCTCTTCTCGGATTGTAACTGCAAAACATTCGCTACTCTGCCCACCCTTAAGTGGCTGGGCTGCTGCTACTGCTGCTGATTCTCTGTATGTCACACGTTCAGAGTACACGAAAACGCTCCACCACGCTCCCCAAATTGATGAGCAAAACGTATTCGATGTTTGTACCCTTCCTTTCCAAACACAACACCGATGCTCTACGTCAACACAACAACACATCCAAGAGAAAAAAGAGACACCACACGGAGCCACGGGAGCGCACGGAGCGGAGAGTGTCACGAGCGGCAAAGGGAAAAAAAGAATGGAAATGAGAGCAGCAGCTGTGTTCTGAGCAATAGCAAAGCATCGCAATCGCAAGAACTTTTTTTTTTTTTTACTATTTTCACGGAGGAAGCAGCAAAGTCGATGGACAAGGTGGTTCGCAGGAAAGAGGGGGGGTTGCGCGTAATCGAATTCTATTCGTGTCCTTGAAAAAAAAAAAAAAAAAAAAGACGAGCCTAGGTACTAGGTTAAGGATTTTTCTCCATTTCTATGAAGAAAAAAAAATTTAAACATTTCTCCCAACCGAAACCAATAATGTTTGTGAAAAACACTCGCAAAATCACTTTGCACTTTAAAAAAACGAAAAAAAGAGGAGAAGAAAAAAATCGCACAGGCAAATCTTGCATGGGTAGTGGAAAATTTTTCATCTTTTTCGATTGGCCTGTCCTTGGGAAATCTTTGAAAATACGCACAAATTCTAGTGGATATCGATGGGATAAGTATTGTTTTAGGTTTTTAGTTAGAAATTAAGTTTAAATTGGACTCACCTTTGCCATGATAATATTTTTCACTAAAGCAAGAATGGCGCAGACTACAAAAGTCAACTCAAGTATGAAGATTGAAGTGGGTATATTTTTTTCCTTGTAGAATTTCTATTGGAAGGCACGGAAAAGAAAATTGCGCCGGTTTGAGAATTGAAATGCGCGTATGTTTTGTTGTTGTATTCCAATGAGAATAAAGGGAATTCCAAGAAGAAACGATGTGGTGTATGGAGAATGACAGTTGGTTGGCTTGTGGTTTGATTACATTTTGGTTATTTTTGCACTCGGTTTGGGTGCGATTTCATTGTGGGTGGCTGTATGAGGAATGAAATATTAATATCAAGAAAGCAAATTGTGTAACCCGAATACGTCTTTCAATAGAGTTCGAGCTCTAGTTGTGAAAAGAATTCGTTGGAAGCGATAAATGCATTTTTGGGGGAAGTCCCTGTTTGTCAGGAACGTGACATTTATTCTCGCAACATATTCAGTGGCAATCAAGGGGAAAATATTTAAACTGAATGCAATCACTGTGGGGTTATGGAAAATGCCACTTCTATCGATTTGGATAATTTGGACTTGAAATGTGTAACTAATATTCAAAATCTGACTGCAGTAATGTCTTCGAGTGTACGAACCTTCGCTAAGTATCGAATCGAACCTAAAAAAGTCTCCACTCGAACTATATAACCGTCATACTAACGTGTTTTGTACAGATATCGGTCAAACAGTTGTACACGATACAATCAGCTTACGATTTCCAGTCAATTTTGAATTTTGTTTTATTTTTCTATATTCTCCCATCAAACTCAACTAAAATCTGCACAGCGATTGTATGCACGGAAGCATCTTATACGATTTTCATATAATCCGTCGCAGGTTGAGCTTGCGACCGTACAAAATCGGTAAGACTGTCGCCTCGGTTGGGTGAATCTGTCCAGCCGTTGATACAACAGTTGTATTGTGTATTTCTTACTTTAGGTAGGTAGACGGAAGGATGGCTGCTTTTACAGGAGTGGAGTCTTACCTTGATTTCAACGATACTTGTAATGATTTACGTTTGGAATACACTTGCAAAGTGATCCGTGATTGTGAGTATCATATGGTTCCACAGTTCATCCCCTCACAGTTTGTCCAGCTCATTCTAGAGGGAAATTCGGAATCAAGAGCAATTGTCCTGTTCGGAGTAGGCGCAATCGCAACTTATCGATTTAAATTGATCATGTTGTTGATTTCCAGTGAAGACAATGTGCTACAAATGTGAATGAATCAAGATATTGCAACTAGACTTTGTCGGAAGTGGTGACTATTTGAACAAAAACGGTCATCAATAGATTTAGCGGTAAACGATGAAAATACAAGTATATGCTCGGCAGAAGAGTAACTTTAACACTAGACTCTGATTTAAGAAAGAATTAAAAAAGCAGAGTATCCCCCTCAGGCGGAGACTCTTCAACGGACGGGAGCCTGCTAGGTAAGTTAGTTTTTCCGAACAACTACGGGTCTGGAATGGATTTATTGACTTCTACTTGCCATTTAGTCTACATTTTGGACCTCTAACCTTAATAATCTTAAAACTCCTCTTAAAGACACCGACTATACACTTCAGCAACTTTTATTAGGCAAAACTTTAAAATGTGCATCCCCTTTAGGCTTATAGCCCTCGGAGTGTGCATGCGTTTTCTCTAAACATCTTAATATAATTTTGTATAAGCGTGATATCTTGGCTATCAGGGAACTCATGTCGCTACTAAAGTACAACGTGATATCTAGCTAACATTTTAATCAGTTTAAAAAGGTCCCTAGACCTACTTGCGAATGTGTAGAGTAAAGTACAGTCAAAATTTTTCATTCAAAATATCGATTCTTAAAAAATCGTCGTCTTAACACAGTTTGAAAGGTACTGTTCCAACTACGGAACACATTCACGCTTTGAGTGAAACTCCAAATTTCATTTGACAACTCATTGTTTTCATTTTGGTTTACGAAATTGGTTTCCTACGCTTGCCGGCGGAATTTGAATTAATTTAAAATATTTATTTACTATTTAACAATTAGAATGGCACAAGTAAATTCAATGAAACAAATTGGTTCCCGTAATATGGGATTTCGGATCGAAATCATGGAGTGGAGCAATAAAATGGATTTGATTGCAATAGGAAACGATAAAGGTAAAGAAAAATACAATAAATTTGTTTAAAGTTTTATATAAAATCTATTGAAGGCATGTAGCTGGTTCTGTTTTGAAGTGAATGGAGCAAAAGAACTCTGATGTGGGATGTTACTGAAAAGAGGCATCATTTCGGTGTTCCGGGTTAGTTGTCTGAAAACATGCACTGGGTTTGCTTGTTTTTGTACTTCTCCTGAATTTGGTTTGCTTAAGACAAGTCCTTCGTACTATCTGCTTCATAAGTTGCATGTCCGGAATAGTACCGAAGTTTAACTTACAGGCTATGCGCTAAGAATTTCGACTTGAAATGTTGACTTTCTTGCAGATATTGTGCGGAAGATTTCTGTCGTAAGATACCTCGATATTAAGAAGGGCTTTCCTTTTCTTCGGTGACTGTACTCTTCCAGCCTTGCTCGTGAAGAGTCTCTGTCTGAGACTCGGCGGCCTTCCAGTCCCTTTCATCCCGGGCACGCTGCTTCCGATTGTCCAGACTAAGCGCTCTGACATCTGCGATAGCTTGGTCCTTAAAGCGGAGGTTTGGTCTTCCTTGTCGTCTCGAAGATCCTCTTTGCTGGACTATTATTGTTTACTCGCTCGATACGGCCGAGCCATTGTATTATTTTGGCCTTTTTGACTATATCCACATCTTGGTTCAGCTGATAGGATTCGCGGTTCTAAATTCTCTTCCATTTGCCCTCTTCGCATACGGAACTGAAAATCTGCTCTGCTTTCCTGATTATCCTGCTAACATGACTGGTTGTGAGATGGTAGGCTCTGCGTCCCATGGTCCTGTTGTGCCAAATATTTGTATATTTTTGTATCTGGCGCACAGTAACTCGTCAGTAATTCGACTAGAGTACCTATTCATGGCCTGCTGACAAGTACCAGACAGATTGTCCTCCGTCCGCTCAACTCAGAATTAAAGCTATTTACTAATCTAACAATTTTCAGGTGAAGTGATTATTCAGCGGCTGAACTGGCAGAAAATTGTTACATTTCCAACACCAGCCGAAAATTTAAAAGTCAAAGCCTTGAGCTGGCAACCAGATGAAACAATGATTGCTGTTGGTAAGTAAATTTCATATTCTTCCCTGAATTCGTTTCATCTAAACCATGTGATCTGTATTTCTTAGGATACAGCAATGGAAAAGTTTCACTCTTAGACGTCGAAAAGGAAGAAGAGGTCTATTCCTTAAACTACGGCGACGAGATCCAAACAATCTACTGGACCAAATCGATCAACGCAATTGAATATCGCCAGATATATCGAAATCGTTCCGAGGTAACCTTGCAGTCAAATAATTGTTCAAATGACGATAAACCTAATGAATCAAGTAGCTCTGCCATGCATTTTTCCTACCAGCTCTGCCCAACTTAAACGCATTATCGTCGACAGCAAAGCGCAATGAAGATCATAAATCCTTTGCTAAAGGATCCCCGTGCTACTTGATTGTGAGTTTATGTTCCGGGAAAATATTTCTTCAAATTTTGGGAGTGCTACCCTGCGGTTATATTGATGTATCAGAACACATCGACCGGCCAGATAATTTTGCGATCATCAACATTCGCATGAATGCAACGTTCGACGGACTGAATGTAATTGTGCGCGATGGAGATTACGTTAAAGTGTTGACCTTTCTAAATGGAATACTCCATACGTCTACGTCGCCGATGCTGGCATTGGCCTCGAACTATGCTCATGTATTGGAAACCCAGAAGTAAGTAAGGGAGACAGGCTCATGAACAGATAATTAAATGGTTTTGTTTTTAGTTACATAAATGACACCATTCAGTGTATGGTGGAGGCCTGGGAAACAGTGCTCTTGGAAATGGATAACAAGTTAACAAAGTATGCGAACTCACAGCCCGAAGGATCTCTTTCGGCTGACTTCCTGGAGCTCATGATGTTCGGCTATGCATCAACTGAATTGGAACAGTTTTTAACAAAGTAAGTAAGAGTAGTTTAAATGTCTCAGGTTTCCATAAAGCTATATAGGCTCCCAGAGGTGCAGAAAGTAAGCTTTTTCAAAATGTGTTGTATCTGCATCGAACCTGCAACAAATGCGCACCTATTGGCATCATTTATTGGGAAGATCTTCCGACTAACTAGGAGTTCAACTCATCCTCGTCAATCCTTTACTTCAAGTCTATCCTAAACAGTGTCCCTTTTCGTTCTATTACAGCGACCTAACAGAAAAAGGTGTTAAAAAGCTGGGCAACTCCATAGAACTGAGCTCTTCGACAATCCAAAACTTGGTAACAAAACCCCTTCTAAGCGCGACTATAAACATGTGTTTCTTCCTAAACAACTTCAAAGGAATGAGTCGGAATACATATTTCTACAAGGTAAGCCCTACTCTGTCCCACCAAGAAGCTATTCCAAATGGTTTCCATATTTTTCAGCACCTTATCGCTCCAGAAGCAATCGATGAAGCTATTCGCGCATGTGGTGCGTTTTTAATGAAAATACTAGAACTTCAGCAGATCATCGATCAGTGCCTGAACGAAATGAAAATATTCTTCTGTTGGTTGTGTGTGGCGATTGCTCGGCTTATGAACGAAACTGTTCCCGAGGAGATGGCACAAGTCTCTCAGGAGGATATCATATACCTTGCAGACTATTTAAATAACTTTGATGATTGCCTTCTTCAGAATGGTAAACAGCGTGGAAGTGCGAGGCCGTATGACGATGCTTACTTTTCCACCTTTTTTCATTGCAGATGACGGCTCTGTAACGAAGCGTAAGTTCAATCTAGAGAAGGTTGGTCAGTATTTAGAGAACGCAAATCTCCAACAACCAGCAAAGTGTGATACTCACCATCGTTGGAACAAGTTGCTGGAGGAGAACGAGTGTCTCAAGAACTGTGCACTCATATTCCCGCACGACAAAAGCCTTTCACTGATTCAGCAACGCGATAAATTGACCGAAGCTATACGGAAAGTATTCATTAAACCAGACACAAGTATCTCCAGCGACTTTAAGCACATATCAACAATGCTTTGCGCTCCAGACACACCAACCGGCTGCCAAATCAGTAGCAGTTTCATCGTCAGTGAAGCAACTCGATGTGATATGTTGGTACTGACTCTTGGACCCGCGGAGTTTATGCTGATTGAGTTCCAATTGGCTACACCTTTTGTGAAGTGCACCCGACTGAATCTTGCACCGAGCCCGTTTACACCGGTGCATTTGGCGCAGTCGTACGACAACTTGAGCGTTATCGACTTACAGTTTTACAATGAATCCATATTGTCCTTGCTGTTGCAAAACACGAGTGAAACCGATGGGAAGTCACAGAATTACTTTGTGCAGTTGCCGCTGGAGACTATCAGAGGGAAGAACTCTCAGCATCACATTACTGAAGTGATCAATTTAGCTGAGTGTTCTGTGTCGCACAGTTTACTTGATATTTTGGATCATAGTTTCTTGAAAGCAGTTGATGGTAGCTGCACAAGTATGGCAGTTTCTGGCAGTAGAAAGGTTGGTATAGCCGCATACAAACGTGAATGGGTGAGGAGTTAAGTGTTTGTTTTCATCCGTAGGTGGCTGCTGTGTTGTCGGAAAATTACAAGAAGATTGGAATTTATGAAATGGAAGTGGAGGACGATGACGATGATGTGGAAATGTCACAGAATTCATTTTTGGATACGAGTAAGGAATCTGCAGTGTCGACTGAATAGGTAGTAGCAAAGTGTTACGTTGTAATTTAAAAAGTTCCACAAAACACGAAATCAAGAAATCAGAAGATGTTTGAATATTGGTTACTATTTACATTTGTTTTAGTGGCGGTAAGTATAGCATGGATCGGTCCAAGAGACTCTTGTTCAAGAGCTATACATTCCTCCCGGGGAAAACTGCATCTACCCTGTCTTAAAGTAATATGTAGTCGAGGTTTTCATTGAGGTATGATAAACTTTCACCAAATTCTGCAAAAAATTGAGAAGAAATTCAATCTTCTTGTCTAGAGATCCCCCAAATCGTGTGCTCCATCTGACCGTCATTATCTAGAACCTGAGGCAAACGAAGTGGAGCTTAAAATAAACAGCGAAAACAAAAGCCCTGAGCACTTTAAACACCAGCGCTCAACTCCACCCACCGGACAGGTGGTCGAGAAGAGTGAATGACTATTTTTGGTCTCGGCTAACCGTGATGGCACCGAACTAGCTACTTTCGGAATGTTCCGATCCAACGTAGATTCAGTACAACTTTATCGGAGAACAAGCCAAGAACCTTTCGAAGTAACTTTATAGAGAAGAAAATGGAAGTGGATTGGACACCACCTACAGCGCGAAGACAGCTACATTGTGAAATACGGCATGCAGTGGAATGCGCTCAATCAAGCAGGCAGAACAGCGGAACCCCCTAGGCAAACATGGGGCAGAACAGTCGAGGAGGAATCGAGCTCTGTGCAAATGAACTGAGGAACACAGGACCAGCAAAGTTAGGTTACTTAATCCAGAATCTAGGTACTAGACTACCACGAGTCTACGAACTTCTACTCTCTTCTCTCACAAGTCCTCGCGATATTGCTATCAAGCTTTCCTAGCCGAGGGGAGCTCAACCGATTGACCAACCAACTTTTTTCCGCTTATGCGAGTGAAAACACTTCGTGTAAGTGCAGATCGCGATTCGATCGTGGAGTGAGCGTCGACTGAAAGACGCTGTCGAGTTCCATTTCAGTGTGACAACAAAAATCTTGCTTAGATTTATTACTAATGGCTGATATACATTTATATATAAAAAAGAAACTTAAGTTAAGACATACATATTTATACACTGATATCAGAGACTAACAGAATTCAAAGGATATGTATCCCCTTGTGCATGCTTAGTTTGCCTCGTAGTTATAAGCATCGTCAGAGTCCTCATCGCTGGAGAAGTCTCTTCTTCGTTTCCTTTCCTTTCGCTTGTTTCTTCGTTTACCTTTTGACCGAATTGGTTCTACTTCGACATCGTTTTGATCGTCATCTTCTTCATCTATATCAGCTTGGGCGTCATCGTTGTCCTCGAGCTCCTCCACACGCTGGCCTGTTGTGTTCGGCACCTCATCAACGTCGTCCTCCTCGTTGTTTTTCTCATCCTCACTCCCGGTGGCTGTCTTATTCTTTTGAGACTTCACCAAGTCGCACAGATACTTATATCGAAGAAGGCACTCTTCTTTGGTCTTTTCTGGCACGCAGTTGGCTATTTTCTGCCAACGATCGGCGTTTGCAGCCTTACGATACTTGACAATGGCAGTTTCTAGTGCGCGCTGTTGTTCCTGTGACCAATTTGTTTCGGGAATAAGAATTGTCTTGTCGACAACTTTTTTCACCTTTTCCTTTTTGCCCATCGAATCTTGGACGATATTTTCGGCTACACTCTCGGTTTGCCCGGGGATCCGATAGCCGTTCTCTTTCATTTTTGCTGCCATGAAGGTTACCTCCTGAACCGAGCGATTCATGGTCTCTGCGATGGTTTCCCAACGACTGCTGGCACCTCCAGGGTATTTTTTCACAAGACGAATCAGTTCGGCTAGATCTTCGTCAGTCCAGAAGCCACCACTAAGGGGTGTTGACTTTAAGGGAAAACGTGTAAGTTAAATGGATTCACGGTGTGTTTGTGGGCTTACCTTCTGCTTTACAGGCTTCATGGCATCGTTTTCGCTGAATTCTTTTGCCTGAATCTTAGAATATCCAGCTAGCTCTGCATCGGTCTTTTCTGGGGCTTTTGTGGCTTGTCTTCTCTTACGGATGTTCTCTTTCTTCTCCTTGCGAGCACGGGCCATCTCCTCGATCTCCTCTTCAAGTTCTTGTTGCCGTTTAAGTTCCTCTGCTTCTCTAGAATGGGAATAGACAAACCGGTCACTTAGATGTTGACTAGATTTGTAGAAAGAGATCCTTACAATCTACGCTTTTCTAGAGCGGCTTCCTTCATCTCATTTGCCTTCAAAACTCCTGACTTTATTGTTGACGGAAGGTTCCAAAAGAACATCGGTATTTGAAATGGCAGTGTGTTCTGTGGAAAAGGATATCACTCAGATCACACTCGTCTTGAGCAAAAGATTCAACTTACTAGTATAGACGGAGAGGGTATTTCATTTAGAATGGCATCCAGGTCCAGATTTTTGTTTTTCTTTTGCAACTTTTTTAGCTTTGACCCTATCACTTGTTCCGCTGTATATTTCTTCTCCAAATACGCCGCCCAAGAGAACAAATACTGTCCAATCGAAATAATAACGAAAATGATCAGGGAACCCTCGTACAGTCCCACTTTGCGCATTCGCCGATAGTAGTACAAAGCCGACTTCCAATTTGGCAGTCCTTCCTTCAACACCTTATCGTATTTCTCCCTCTTGGAGGGATCCTTTAAGACTTCATACACAGACACTAGGTTTCTAAATTGTATATTAGCATCTTCGGCATCGTTTTTGTCTGGGTGAAGGACAATGGAAAGGTTTCGGAAGGCACGCTTGATTTCTTGACCTGTCGCATCCTAAAGCATGTGGAAAGTTTCTTAAGTTTATTATCTCTTATTACGTGTTGGCTATCTATTGGAGTCAAGTTCAAGATCAAGATCTGGATGTTTACCTGGGAGATTCCCATGAGCTCGTAGAAGTTACGATTAATCTCTTCGACCAAGTCGAAGATTTCCAGCTCTTCTTTGTCCCATGAGTGAGCACCGCACAGGAGACTCAGTAGCAGTAGGTATTTTATATATAATTTCATATTTTTTGTTACACTTTTTCTTATTTCTAAATTTACATGAGCACCGAGAAAGAAGTTTAAAGTGGAAAATCCACGGATAGGTACGTAAAGAATGGCAATCTGTCAACGTCACATCGCCGACAACAAAAAAAAACGAAGTAATGACATTCGAATTGGTGGCATTGCCAGACCGATATGGTTGACTCTAAATACAGCGGTGTTTCAAAATTGAAACTGGAGTCGTTCAGGAGAGTATATGGTGGGAAGTGATAGCCGTCAGTTTGTTTGAAATGTCATTATTTAGCAATTTGAAGCTAGAATTATGAATTTGTCCAACACCTAATATGTTTTGAAGATCATCATCATCATTCTACTATCCCAAAGCCCCGCTATACTCTAGAGTATCCCTTGTAATCCTGGGAGGAGAATCTCAGAGGGAAGAAGGTGCATTGTGCTGTTGATCTACAAGGTGGGTGGATCACCCTCTTACTCTGGAAACCATTTAGTCTTTTGTAAGAAAAAGCTAATCTTAGCCGTGCAGGTGGTGCTGAGATCGCTTAGTTCAATGAATAGGTGTAGCTTTCCTGATGTTGGCGAGTGGAGGGCACGTAGGAGTTCTCCTCTTCCTCTTCATCACAACTTCTTGCTGGGAATGCTTAATCTTTGAGCATGTCTTCCTACAGCACAGTGTCCGCCGAGGGTATTACCTCCTCTCTTGTGTCTTAGCAGACTGATCGGCCTGGATTCGTTTAGGGTAGACCAGACCAGCTTAGAGCTGTTGTATTGGTCGAGTTGATGCCATCAATGATTCGCCCCACTTACCGCGTCGGCGTTGGTAAGGTATTTAGCATAAGACGTTGGCATCGCGATCTCGTTGACATTTATACTATCTTCCCTACAGAACGCCGCACAATTCCCTGATATTCCTTAGATCTCGTAGTACTGGATGCAAGAGATTTGATGGGAGCTTGACGGCCGATGTAAATCCGATGCTGATACTGCTGAAACTCTCAGCCAATCAGATGCTTGACGTATGGCACTAACTTCGGCTTGAAAAACGCTACAATAGTGTTAGAGTTTAAAGGAGAGGTGAATGTTCGGGCCTTCTGAGAATATTCCGGGCTATATCAATTCGTCCAAGCAATTAGTCCATGGCCTTTGTACAGAACATGATTAAATTGCCTGATTGGTAGCTTCATTCTTTAAAATTTAGCGCCATCTAGTGCGAATTCCTTATCATTGCAAACAAACGTCGTCCGTACATCGTCGGAAAAAAAACTGGTTGCCTGCTCAGCAATCAGGCTGAGAAGTTCTAATCAATGGAAGGAGCAATCCACAGGACATGCCAGCATACTATTGATGTATCGTCGTTTCCCACAGGTCACCGACCACCTGCTCGCCGAACACAGTTTCAATAATGGCTACAAAATCTCGCTACCTAAAAGAACCGAATGGACTCAACGTGAGATCCTGTACCACGAATTGCTGTCAATTTTTACGGATGGATCCAAAACTGAGGAAGGAGTTGCAGCCGGAGTTTTCTCAGAGGACTTAGGCACACACCTCTCATTCAACCTCACACACTATTGCAGCGTCTTTCAAGCCGAAATCTACGCCATCCGTCAAGCAGCTGAATGGCTGATGGCTAATGCAATATCAGCATCGGATATTGTCATATGCATCGACATTCAAGCAGCTATCAAATCTCTCGCTGCCGCGTATCTCTTAACGCGATAGCTGGACAGCATAACCTCACCCTTTGCTGGGTACCAGGTCACTGTGACATATCGGAAAATTTGAAAGCTGACGCATTGGCTAGAAGAGGTTCCTATGGTCTAGACAGCATAAACGTCACCGACATCGAGAAGCCTACGTCGTATGCTAAATAACTGATCAACGTCGACGTATATAAGGCTGGCCAACCATCGATGGCATCAGTTTGACCATTGCTAGACTGCTCTGGACAATTTTAAACGAAAATAGGACCACGGGACTCCTAAAACACACGAGAGGAGCCCTCTTCATGCTCTACCAGCCACTGTGCTATAGGAAGCCATGCTCAAAGACTGGGCATCCCCTACAATTACTTTTGCAGAAGCTGTAGGGATGAGGAGGAAGACGAGACCATCTGACACCTACTATGTCACACTTGTCAACATTAGAAAGGCCACACTAGGATCTCAATGATCTGCATACCGCCTGCACGGCTAACACTAGCTCCTGCATAAAAAGGAGCGAGCGTCACTTAAAAATGGGTTCATAGTGTTCATAAGTTTGGATATCCCTTCAACGTTCGGTTCCCCAAGTGACATGTAAAGCTTAATCCACGTGGAGCACCTATCTACATGTGACGCATTCTCTTATCACGCAATAGCATAATAAGCAGAATCCCCTACTTAGAGAGAAGAATACCACTGTCACACAATTAACATTGTAGCCAACGCTTCCACTAAAACGAGGAACTAAAAATACAAACCCAAGGTAAACTTAAAGTCTCCATTTGTAGCACCAAACAAGAGTTTCTCTGAAATCTCTTACTGCGAACATTTACCTTAAATAACTTCATTTCATTCATCTTCCACAAGCACGCACCGCACAAGGCCTTGTGCTCAATGAAGACCTTGACCACTTATCAAACACATTTTCGAGAATCATCAGTGTTCCAAAGGGTGCACACACCAGTGTAAAGCATCATTTGAATTCGACGTCTAGGACGATGTTTGCGTCAGATCTTTTCATAATGAGAGCCACATTCGCAATAATAAATACGACTGGGAGAAAGGATGTTGAGTAGGTTCTCTGTAAGGGTCAGGTCATGCGCTTTTCCATAGGAGGGGTAAGGTGACTTAACGAACCATGCCTCTTTGTTATAAACTGACACTCTTTGTTGTTATTTAAAGTAACTCTATAATTGAAAGATGACACATTGCAATTCGCTAGTGCGCAGGACTTTTACCTGAAAGTTCAGAGAATACGAAAGAATGAAAGATTTTCAATTGAAAATTATTCGTTGAGTTTCCGAACAGCGTTACCTGTCGCCATGCAATACAAGTTTTGGAGAAAGGATTAGGTTGTGATTTAAAAAAGGTAAGTTGTAAGGTAAGGTACATAGCGTTTCATTTAGCAATCATCTAGATGTTGAAGTGGCTTTAAATAGGTGCAGAGTACTAGAGACAATACTGTCCTCCATGATGACGTGTGCGAGCATGGTTTGATAGTTCAAAATGGTGTGCTACTGGTGGCATACCTAATCCGACTATCAACGGAACCCATTACCAAATGATCATCATGTAATTTGAGGCATTTGGTGAGAAGGTGAGATAAAACTCACCTCCAGCTTAAAAATCGGATCATACTCACCATTTTGAAAGTCGCTATCGGACTTTCTATAAGTCTTGTAGGAGCAAAGGACTCAACCTATGCCATAAGTGGATAGGACTCAGCCTATTTGTCTAAGAACAATCGGAGTAGTCAAAAGTTTGTAGGAGAGGGCGCGTTAAAAAACTTCGTGACATGTGCTGAATACCTCTGTATTTGAAGACATTTTCGAATATTTCCCTGCGTTCCATCGTAGCTTTTACTTCTGAAATTTTGTTGTGCCTTATTTACGACATTAGCGGCAGGTCCCACTCCGCTTAGATAGACGCATTCACGATAATTGAAGAACGCGTTGGTCTTGAAGTGAATGAGGACAAAAGCAAGTACATGTTGTCAGCAAACAAGAAGGACAGAACCTAACTCTTGGCAACAGCAACTTCGAAATGCTTAAGAAGTTTACGAACGACACCTTATTTGAAATTCGACGAAGACTTACCATAGGACACCTGCTACTTCGGTTTTGCGAAACTCCCAACTCGTAAGACGATTGGGAACCACAAAACATTGATCCTGCCAGGATCTTAGTAGCCGAGTGCTAGGCAGGCAAGCAGTACAGATTTTGACCGTTTTCGAGAGAGAAATTCTTCATTGAATTTTGGGTTTCGTATGCGAGGAGGACAAATGGAGGAAAGATATAACCGCGAACCCTATGAGCTGTACCAAGATGTGAATGTGGTCCAAAAAGCCAAAACATGTCGAGTACACTGACTTGGCCATATCGAGCGAATGCACATTAATGCTCCAGCAAAGAGGACCTTGAGGATCCGAGCCCCTGGTCTGGACAGCTGGAAAAATCATGCACGGAATCGAAGGGTGTAAAAGGCTAGCTACCGTGTCTCAGGCAGAGACTTTTCACGGGTCGGGGCCTATTTAGTAAAACAAGTTAGTTATTTACAAACAAAGCGGTATTGCTTATGGTTTGGACAAGTCCTATCGTTCACCAGTCCGTTGCGGTACCGATATTACCGTTTTCGGACTCATAGCGAAACTTACTCTGTATATTTGCAGAGTTGAACATAATTTGAAAACTGATCGTAATGCGTATATACGCAGGTCGAATCCAAACCTAATCGACTGGACTCGACTCCACTATTTTAGCTGGGTCGAGTCCAAAATGTATGTAACTACCAGAGTCGAAATCCTAACTCTCGACTTGGCCTTTCCATGCTGGATATACTGTAGGGGATAACTCTCGTCTACCATGAAACTGTTTTTTCATCGGGCGCTTACTTCTCTAACATAGACTTCACAGGCCGGGAGCCAATTAAATAAATAAGTTCACTTAATTGTTTGGGACCTAACCAACCCAGTTTTTGAAATGTTTCAATCATTATTTGTATCACTCTGAAAGAAAAGGATATAATTTAAAAAAAGAAGTAATATTCCCACAAATTTGCTGTCCACATGGAAAGGGTATAAAATTAGAATTCTATCTCTTTGGGTTCTAAGAAGCATATACGAGTAAGAACAGACGAATATGGTTTAATCGACCTAAAACCAGTGTAGCCTTCCCATTTCTAAAGGTCTCTTGACTGAAGAAAACCTTTCAAAACATCACCGTTCCGATTCGTTTAAAAAAAAAACTTCGTTCCGTGTATAACCACACGGATTCAAAAAAGGATGTGCTAAGTTCAACCTTGTTTATGTTGGAAACGTACGTAGAAATACGAAACATATTTCTGATCCCCAAAAAACGAGTTTTCACGAAAATCTACGAAAATTCACGAGTACGCCAACATTTTGTAGTTTTTCACAGAAGAGAGCGCTCACACGAGAGAGTAAGCAATTTCCCGTATCTGTGAATTTCAGTCCAAGAAATTTCTTTACACAAATTTATGAAATCTGTCAAATGTGTCAAATACCTGTAAGTTTGCGTTTGACGTTACAAAAGTGGGAACATTTTCTTTACTTCCTCATGATTTTACCTCTCTCTGAGAGAATTTTACTTCTACTCCTTGAAATTTTGTTGCAGAAAGTATGCGAACAGACCTAATATTCAAAATAAAGCACAAGTAGGCAACAAAATGGCTTATATTTTGGGCAGAGATCTCGTTGTATCCCTACTTGTAGTTTAAAGAGTTCTGTTCCCACATTAGCGTTTCCCTTACTTTAAGGCTGCGTTCATGGTCAAGCGAATTCGAGTCGCGCGACCCGATGGCTTTTCGCGCGATTTCAAGCGAACTCCCAAGCGATAGATTGTCTATGACAGATCGGTTTCGCTTAGTTTTATTCATGTGTTGACAGTTGTTCTCGTCGCTCGCAGTCGCTTGAAGTCACATTAGTCGCTCAATTCAAGTTTCGCCATATGTACTTGTGTAATTGGTCGCTAGTTGCGAATCGCAACTCGTCGCGCGATCCGAATCCGGTTGACGGTGAACACAGGCTTAGAGTCTTGTATTGACAGATATAACTTTTCTCGATCTGACAATGAGAAACTCAAATCTGGAAACTGTCAAAATATGTATTTCACTCTTTTAGGGAACACTGTTCAGGTTCTCACTGAACTCAGTCCGGAATCTGCAAAGGAGTTCATGTTTCTTGATTTTAGGTTTCCGGTATTTAGACATACAAGTCAAACATCTTGGAATCTACTTCTGATCGGTTTTCTTATATAAATTCATTTCTACGGCTGTGGGTATCACAACATCCCCCTTTGTAGACACCCTGTTGGAATGACCTTAGAAGAAAAATGCAAACAATTTGCTTTTCTCAGTCTATTTACAAAAGTAATTTGCAAATCTCACTTAAACTAATGGCAATGCTGACTTGAACTCCCCTTCACAAAATATTTGACGATACTCAACCCCACTCGGAGAGGAGCCATAACAAAAAAAAAGTAAAAAGGAAAATCTTTTCTTTTCCTTCTTCTTTTTTTTATCATTTTCGGGGGGTGGTTTCCACCAGTTCTTTCATCACCACTGAGAGCGTAGTTACCAGTGTGCTTTTCTGCTTTTCTATGTTTTCGTGAGATTTTTGTTTCAAATGTTTTCATTCTCGAATTCCGTTCTAAAATAAATGAAATGTTTCCTCTGCATGTCCTTGCTATTGTTAAGTGAATTACTAAGTAAATATATCCTTCGTTTTGCCAATTAATAATAATATACCCAGTGCTGTGATGTGATCAAGTGAAGAGTGTGTTGTGCAAAAAAAAAAGAACAAGTGAGCAAAAAAGAAAAAAGAAAAATCCAATCAAATGGAATCCTTTATACAAAAATAGAATACAGTGTAGGCACGAAAAATGTTGCTCAAATGAGCAAAACAAATACAAGAAAAAAAAAAAGAAAAACCGAGGAAGAGTGTAGTAGATAGATAGATAGATAAAATATTAAGAAGCAGGCATATAGTAGTAGTTCATACCCCAAAGGAGACTCAAACCAATTAATTAGCAGCAGCAGCAGCAGCACCATCACCACCACCACCAGCAGTAGCAGCAGGAGGAGCAGCAGTAGCAGCAGCAGAAACAGTAGGAGCAGAAAACGAGAGACAACAATGCAAAAATTGCATTGTCTTCCCAAGGACATTCTGCAAAATAATAGGAAAAAATGTTTCATACTGGATACTTGATTGCAACCTTGCTATTTGTTGGATCCGTTCTCCTCTCTTCACCGACTAGCGTGAGTGACTCTAAACACATATACATACATATACATATGCATGCATGCATCCATACATATAAACAAGAGGAAACACTGCACCAGCCATCAGCCACCAGCCACCAGTAGTAGTAGTAGCAGTAGGACCAATAGCTGCAGTAGAACTTACATTTTGCATGTGTGATGTGCAAAAGGCATGCAATATCCTTATTATTGTTGTGTCCTTTGTTCCTTCGCGTCGTCAGTGTAATTTGTTTCTGTTCTATTCGGTTCTGTTTTGTGTGTTATACTCCTTCCGTTTGACCGTTTCACAAATCGGTTTTGGTTTATGTTTCGTTCGTATCTCCGTCCGACAGGATGCTGTTCAATGGCAACAGCAACGACAACGACAACGACAACGAGAAACAACAACGACACTCCTTCGCGGTGCTGTCATCATCTTCATCTCATTTGAATTCAATGTGCTGTATCCTCGGAAGCTCGAAAGTGTGGAAGAGTAGTGCGTAGATGAGTGCGACCACGATTATAAATAAATTCTCGAACAAGAGTATTCAGTACTTTTTAAGGGTGCGCCAATCGATTTTGGATACAAAAGACCTGAATTATAATCCAATTATGAGTGTTTGCAGTTTTCAACTACTATTACTACCACTACTGTTTGCCTTAAGATACTTGCTTATGTTGTTGCTTTTTGGCTTTTTACAAATATCCTTAGACGAGTAAAAGTGTGTGAGAACAAGAAAAAGAAAAAAAAAATTGAAAAAAATACCCTAAAAACTAGAACAATGACGAATTTCGGGGATGTGTGCATTACGAAAGGTCCAACAGAGAGATACAACTTTGTACAATTTTTCTTTTATCATTTGCACCTTGTTTGCATGCGATCACGTTTCTGCTAGGTTGTTACGAATTTCTATATATACTATACATACTCCCCCCCAGCCCGTAATAAAATTGAGACATATATGTACATATATCCATTTGAAATCAATTACAGGTAGCTGCACGTTTCTGCGAAGGCGGACATATCTGCTCATTGCCAAGGGAGTGCTGTACTCAAGGATGCTGTCCACCCTATCAGAGTGGACCTAGACAATTGCCTCCGGCCACAGATCATGTCCTTAATTTATTTTTCATAAGTCATTGGTATTTTTGGTAAGTACAACATACATATGTACATACAAACAACTAGTTCTTATGATACCTTGTACGTGTTTAAGGGTTTTATGCTTTTCTGGTGGGAGATGGGGCTGTAAATAGTATATGTTTTCATCTTTGTTCTACTGACGACCTGGAGGTGGTGGAGACCCCAATGTGGGTTGCTTCAATTTAATTTTATTGATTCTGGGTTTTGTGGGCTTTTTTTTGTTTTCAAACTGGGAGAACCAAGAGGAGGGCAACCCGTTTATCTTGTTTTGTGTGCGCATATATTTGCTTTTGGTGTTTTGGATTTGAAAAGTTTTAACTTTCAAACCAAGAAATTGAATTTCAACAAAGTGTGGCGTGTACTTGTGTTTCTTTGAAATTCAAGCTTCTTCATGTCGATTTCATTATTTTAATCATTTTTTTTTCTTTTATTTTCTTTTTCTCTGCATTGACTTGGGGATGAGAGTATTTTTATGGCGCCTGGTAGTGATGGTTTTTTAATAACACAATTGTAGATTCCATGACAGTTGATTAAGTTATGTAATTCGAGGTCCAGTCACAAAGGAGGATTTATTTTTTTTATGTTTATTTAATCGACGAGGACCAGGGTCGCTTGTTTATTAACTTTATTATTACTTTGAGTTGAGACATAGCGACCGGAAAGGAGGCTGTCATCAATGACATCATCATTGGTTGTATCCTTGGATTCATTGCTTTCATCATCTCCTTATTTATCTTTGTAGATGGTATTACAAATCGAAAACGAATTTTGTTTGTACTTAAAGTTAATTGTTAATTTGAACTGTCAAAGGTGCTTAATCTGTCTGTTGACAGCTGATGAAACGTATCATGTAGAGGCTTGGTTAATTTTTGAGTCATCTTAAGTGAGTTAAAGTTGTGCAGATGTTCTCCAAGTAATAAGGCTTCAATCAGAAACAGAAAAGTGCCAAGGGCTAATGCCTATCAGCATGTCCTATGACTGTTACAGACGCGAGATGATTATTTTAATGTGGAATCGTATTCGCTGTTTCGAGTGATAGTTTGGCTATCAATTTTAGACTGTGGATTGAGGATGATGAGAGTGAGTGCAAATCTTTGATGTGACCCATCGGCATACAGTCTTTTCTGACAGTAATAATGGGAGTCCGTTGATGGACAGGATCTATATATGGGAGGCTTACTACAGATGATCAATGGTAATGGAAAAAGGTTTCCATTAAATGGGAAGGTTGGGGAGATATGTGTTGGACTATCTTTCTCAAGCCAAGCCTTGATTTTTTGCTCGATATTTCGTTCGATCAATAGCTGTAGAGTTTGTACTTTTTCTTTAGATTTTTGTTTCTAAGAAGTTTGACTTGAACACCCTTAACTTGAGAGTCCTAAAGCGTCTTGCATTTAGCTGTGAAAGGTGATTGTAATAGAAACTTGATATTGGAATGACCCATTATCCTGAATCCACTCTTTTAATTGTCTAGCCATAGCACAGGAGAAAGAGAAATTAGGAGGAAATAGTACGAAATACGTATGCACATTGGTTTAGAATGTTTGGGAATTATAATGAAACGAAAAATAAAGTTCAAGCATGTAGTCAGGTTCTGCATTTTATACAATGAATGGCCGAAGATAGACTGAGAACTGTCATTCAGCAGCTTTTTATCCAGTTTCGAATATGAGGTCATTCCAAGTCGAATTCTTATTAACAGACATACTGAGAGTTAAAAGTGTTTTGGTTTCAACGATGAGAGTGTTAAGGGCGAAGGATTCAGAAGACGCCTAAGTGACGGTAGACGGTATTAGGAACTTGAAATATAATCTAACATTCACTTTTATTAAAATATGCTCGCGCTAAATCGTTCTTTTCATTCGAAAATGTCGAAAGTCGCATTTAGCGCGGCAATTTAGCACAGCAGTATGCGGTGAGGTGTTTTCAAAGTGGTTTCGATCGGGGTCAGGAGTGAGACAAAGTTTTGCTATGAGCACAACTCTATTTCAAGACCTGAACTGAATGCCAATTTACTGCAGCAATCCGAAGTTCAAAAAGCGTCGGATTTCCCAAATTCAGTACCCAAATTCACTATTGAAACATTTTGTAGTTTTATGGCAGTTCTTGAATTTTGCAATTAATTGGCATTCAGTACAGGCCTGATAGTGTGTACTCTACTTGAGAGTGTTGTGGATTTAATATCTTGAGTTGTGGAGAATGTAGGTGTGCTTTAACCAGCAAATGACATACTGTTGTTGGAGTACCCACTCGAAGCCCTGCAGCTTACAATAAACGGACTCTTTGAATAGGTTCTGCTAAACAAATGTAGAATATGCAGAAGGGCGAGTTGGAAAAGCCTGAACTTTAGCAATTGATCGCTCATGTGGGTAAGAAAATCAGAGAACGGTTTTGGGAGGAAGCATTAAGGTCACTTCACAGAGCAGTCTATAGTCTTTGCTGAATCCTTCTTTTTTACCTCCTACCTCTTGCCATTTGCTTAGGTGAATTCCACCTTCACAAGTTTCTTTTAGAATTATTACGACGATCTTTTTGTCTGGTCTTGCTTTCCAATTTTTTTTCACTTGCTGCTTCCGTTCGAAATTGACTAATTGCCCCAACAATCGTAATTTATTTTCCTCGAGAATCATGAGTTTTTGAGTGACCATAGGAAGAAATATGCCAAGTTGGTTACAAACGAAACATTGCATCTACTTATGGTGCCATTTTAATTCAGAATGAACCAGGGTCCCAACCAACTAACCTCTTTATTCAATACAATCCATAATCAGCTGTTTTGGTCAAAGACGAGGTCATTCTCTCACCTTGTAGTCCTGTGAGGGTGCAGTTTTTGTCGGGCCGGAGTATTGGTTTTTATCCGTTTAACATGACCTAGTCATCTTACTAGTTGAAGGCGCATCTTTTCGACCAAGTTGGTGCTCATTTCATTAAGGAGTCGGTTTGAGTTCTGTAATATCATTGGTCCTTAAGAACTTTTCAACTGAAAGTTCTTATTAAGAAAAGGATGAGTTGAATTAGATTGGACTTTTGCTTGTGGTCCAGCGGATCCAGACCCCAGAAAGGATTACTGAGATCTGTACAGTTTTCATCAGCATTTTATCCAACATTGTTCTTATCCCATTTCTATTGAAGTGTACTTCTCTTTTCGTCATTTTCCCCAACACAACCTAACCAGTATTTCTTTTGGCCTTTCTTTACAATTCCTCCTTGGTTTCAAACCTCTCCTTATTAATAAAATGTTTCTTGGTGTCCGTTTTCTTAAAGTAATTGGCTCATCCATTTCCGTAATGAGTGTTCAAACGAGCAGGATTGACCTACTCACAATAAGAGTTTTGGGTCATAACCACGCGGAACGGCATCCTACACATATTTGCAGTAACACCCGGTAATCTGCCATTAATGCTACATCATCTGCATAAACAAATATAAAACGCATGATTAGCAGGGGTGGTTATTTGATTGATCTCAGCATTAGCGTTGGTGGACTTTAATTTATGGTGGGGAATGCACAATTGTTGCTGTGTTATAACACTCGATTCAATTATGCCAATTATGTCACCACTCACCAGTCACCACTCACCAGTCACCACTGGTGAGTAAAATATAAAAGCATTTTTTTTTCAAATTTGAAGAATAAATATTGAGTGTGGGTTTCCTCTGCAGATTCATCCCTTATATCCAATGGTGCTTTGTATGCTTTGCCTTTGGTCCTAAAATATTTAGTACTTATGATACCAATACTAGATGGTATAGCTACTTGACTGAAGCAAGCCTTGGAATTTTATTGTGACTTTAAAAGTTTGGCATAAAACTTCCTTAAAATCTTCAACTTAAAATGGATATAACTAGATTGGTTCAAAACAGTGACGAGTGCTTGTGGTATTCAGGCATGGTTGCATCAAGTATTTGCATACAAATTCGTCAAGTTCCTTGGAAGATCCTCGTGCAAATTATGTACTCACGTTTTCATTGGCTCCAGGATTCTTCAGTCCTGCAAAATTCGGGTTTAGGAAAGGACACTCTTTGTTTTTTTTTTGCTATTTTATTAACAAATGTCTGATAAAAATGTTGAAATGTTTTACAGGCCTCTTTCTTGATATTACGAAAGCTTTTGGCATAGTTAGTCACGGTATTCCTTTGGACAAGTTGTACGGTTCAGGATATCGCTATTTTAAATACAATCATACTTAAAAGACCTCAAACAAGGACTAAACATTGGAAAATTTTTAAGTGATCTACACATACTTAACTTAGGTTTACCACAAGGGTCTGTGTTAGGATCTATTTTGTTCCGGGTTCGTATTTATTAACTCCTTGTTTGCTCTACCTTTTGTAGGTAGAGTTGGGGCTTTTGCAGATGATCTTAGCATCGGCTCCTCCATATGGCTCCTCAACAAGCCCTCTGAGTCTGATAAAAGGTATTAATCATGAGATTCATTTACTGAGACGGTTTGCTACACACAGGTTAGTCGTATGTGGACAAGCTAAACGAATGTACTTCAGGATTCGATTAAGTCACTAGACATTGATATCATATTCCACTCCTTTCATTGCTCTTGTATCACTTTAATTAATTGTGGTTGTGGTACAGATGGATCTGGTTTGTGGACCAATTTGTTTTCCAATTGAAGTAGTTAGGAGCTTTAACTATTTAAGTATCTCGGCACTACTATCTATCAAAACATGAGTTCAACAGATCACATTTCGGTACTGAAGCAATAGGTCTGTTCGCGTACTCTCCCAAAAGAACGAAATTTCACGAAAGTCTACGAAAAGTCACTAAATGATGTTCGAGTACGCAAAAGTTTCATAGTTTTTCGTAGAAGAGAGCCCTCACGAGAGAGTAAAAAATTTCCCCATGCAACGAATTTTAGTGCAGGACATTTCTTTGCACTGACTTAAGAAAGCTGTCAAATCTATCAGATCCCTGTACGTAGTTTTTGTCGTTTGTGTATTTGCACACATTTCCTTTTGACGTCTAAAATTTCGTTCGTTTTCTTTTTGACATTTTACCACTCTCTGAGAGCATTTACTCCTTGAAGTTTCATAATCTACGAATTTTGGTGCAGAAAGTACGCGAACAGACCTAATAATTACGCTCTTCCAGTGTCTTTATGGCGTGAGACAATGTTGTTCAAACAGAACCCTCAAGCCAAGGAATTTTTCATTCGAAACTGAAATAAGATATGAGTAGTTAGAGGTTGCTTACACCATTTTTTCCAGTAAAACTAAATCGACTTCTCTGGGGATGGTAGTATTGCACATAAGCACTTCTGACGACCTTAGCTTAAGTATGTTGAAGTAGTGATTTGGAAAGTATATATATGTACATATATTCTAACTTAACCTACTAGGAATCATGGAGGGGAGAGTTTGCTGACAGTAATCATGTAATGTGGAAATGCCTTGTGTACAAAAATATTGCCTCGTCTAGCCCAAAATCACCAAAATGTTGACCTCATTTGTTTTTACAACACAATACGCAATAGAAAACATTTAGGTCAAAAAAGAAATAAACAACATTCGGATTATGTATGGATATCGCTTTCTTCCATCTCCCTAATCATCACTTAGTAAAATTTAATGTTAAAGCGGTCGAGAGAACTTCCCCTCTGTCGAGATACATGTTTACTTTCAAACTTCCTTTTATCCATCCATCTACACAATATTTTCTTTCTGTCTTTTAAGGACACAAGAATGTGTCATCGAATAGAATTACTTCCCCAATCTATATTTACATTTTTAACTAATCAATCCTCCCACATACGCAGCTTCCACCAGCGAGAGACCTTATTTGCTACCAGTAGGTGGGGGCGATGGTTGTGATGGAGGTGGTGTTAGGGTTGGCGAGTTATATGACCTCGCTTTGTTCAAACCACACTGAACCCCGTGAAGCCATCATTTTAATTCGACTAAAGCACAGTTCCCTTGCCATCCATCTTTATGTCAATCTGTTTATTGGGCTTTTGGTACTAAAAACCAGAAAAAAAAAAAACAGGACGAACGTCGACAGAAAAAGTAAAGGACGACAGTGAAATGGATTACATTTCTATTGATTTCTCTATTCCATAGCTCTAACTGAAAATATAAAGGAGTGTAGCGATGGTTGAACATCTCCTTTGGCTGAACACGTGTTCCATTTCACATTCTAGTCCTGCCCGTACATTATAGCCAAGGAGATCGATAAAACCCACTGTGTGTACTTGGCCTTATTGATGAAACAGCAGAAAAACTCCAGTGTGCTTTACACGAGAGACATAGAGCATCCATCGCCTTTAATTCAACGGTATTGTGGATGTACCCCATTCGACCCTATAGTCCAGATAGTGATCTCAAAAACGGTATTAGCAAGGCTATTGAGTCAAAATAGCTGCACCTTGCTGCTGCATATTTTCATTGACAAATTGATTTCTGACCCCTTTATGTATGTAATGCAACTAATGAAGGAGAGATTGAGTATTTATAAACACTCTAGTAGGCCACTGGCACTGGGATGTAGGTACATGTGAATTAGGAATCTCGCTGTTAGTTGTAAGGTATCGGGCTCGAATGGAGGATAGATACACCAAGCTAAAGAAGACGCTCATTGACGTCTATTTGAAAAAGTAATACTTTGTGACATTTCTATTTTCTAAAGTTTAAACTTATTTTGTGTCAAAAATAGTGCTGCCAAAGTGATTTGAATTGTTTCAGTTCAGTGGAAATTAATTTATATTTTCGTTCCTCTTTACACTTTTCGGTCCCACAGTGTGCTTTTGGTTTTCTTTGTCTCTTAAACCCATTCTGGTGTCTTTTAAAAGTGAAGATCCAAAACTAATTAGTAACTACAACTTTAAAGTGCTGCAAAGAAAGGATATGTCCTTAATTTTGGACACATTTAGACACATTTCCCAAAAAAGAGAGTATTGTTGTACTTTTATTCAGTTCGTTTATCCTAACGAACATTTGATTTCAAATTACACAATAAAAAACATTTCAGGGACAGTTAATAAAATAAGGGACTTGGGATGTCCTTTCTTTTAGAAAATAATTACAGAGGATACTATAACTTGAAATGAAGGACATTCTCTGCGTAAAAAGGGTGAAATGATTACAATGGGAGGTGCCGCCTAAAATATCTCTCTAACCCTTGTTGGAATTCCTTTTGTTGAATCTGACTTCGATGGGATTTAAATTTGGTTATTGGTGTTTTCCAAGAGTTTGTAGTGAATTTGGTAGGCTTAAATGTACTTGGATTAAATGGAATTAAGGATGAGACGATTGTGTCCTGCATAAATTTTGGGAGGAAGTTTGATTTTCCGGCGTGTTTTACATAGGTATACGAGTTATTTTTACATTGTTTTTCAAGGCCTTTTATTTACTTGAAACAATCACTATTTAATAATGTTTTTCCAGGAACTGATTGTTTTGAGAGATTGGCATGTAGTCAAAATTTGAAATTTTAAAATGTGTGGTGTGCAGATTTGACTTTTAAAAAGTTCTCTCGGTTCCTTAAAACTTCACAATCTACGAATTTCGGTGCATAAACAGACGTGAACAGGCCCAATAATTCTTGGATGTCTTGCTGGTGTTCACACAGAACTGACGGCTTGGATTTTTTTTGACATTTTCGTGTTCAGATTGATAGTCTTCCCTAAAGAACTTGGATACTCTCATTGGACACGTTTCGAATTCTAGTCATATTCTTAAAAGATCAGGCCTTGCATATCGAACGCTGAACTGACAGCAAATCATGTGTCATAACTCGCATTCTCACTCTCCCTTTTCAGTTAGGATAAAGTATGGACTTCGGTTTTCGAAAAATGGACAAACAAGTTTTCTTTGAAGAGTTTGCTACAAATCTACTATAAAAAATGCTTACTCACCTGTCAAATCTAGATCTCTCTATCTTCCATAAGTCTTTGACTAGCTAGTGACTAGAATACGGAATGTGCTTTGTTTTTAAGCAGCAATGTGGTGCAACTGATAACGATTGACATTTCCAAATGTCAGAAAAAATCTAGGAAATCTAGATTGATGTGAACTGTCACCTCTTCGCTTCCCTCCTGCGTCATCGATTGACGTTTTCAAGCGTCAAAAAAAATTCAACCAGTTAGTTGAATTTGCACAACCTTTCGCCTCTATACATGTTATCGAGGGCTTTCAGGAAGTCCATAAAATCAGAGGAACTGAGGAAAAATACTTTACACATTTCTCCATCATGATTCTGAATCATGTCAATGCGGGATGATCCCGAGTGAGAGCGTATCAAGATAGTCAGGGATTCGATTCAGTATAGGGAAGTTTAGATATTATTTTGAACACCGCAGAAAGAACTTAAATATCACTCCAGTTTCCGCATACTCTTAGGCTTAGCTCATGGTCAAGCCAGTTCGTCTATCGATGTTTATTAAGCGATAGAGTGTTTCGTTTTATTCATTTTTTGACAGTCACTTCGTCGTTCGTGGTCACTTGATGTCGGTTGTACTTGCTCAATACCATTTTCGTCAAATCGCATCACCATGAACAGTTCAATATGTACGCATTTGCTTGATCGATTGTGATCGACGTGATACTACAAGCGATTTCAAGGGACTGCGAACAACGTCATTGTCAAAACTTGAATAAAACTAGGCGAAACCGCTCTGTCGTAAACACTTCATCGCTTTCGATTTTGCTGGTAGCAATATCTCTTCAAATCGCGCGAAAAGCAATCGCGTCGCGCGACTTAAAAACAGCCTCAGGTTTCACTTCATTGGTAGTTTGATTTGCATTCCATTCCGCTTCTAAGCCATTATCGCTTTGTCGTGCTTTACTGACCTGCAATGCGAATTCGGGTGCCTGTATCTGTAGATAGCTCCAAACCGATTTTGGGTGGCCTGCTTGGTTTTCCAGAGTCGAGTTAGATGAAGTATTTGTGTTAATAGAGTTAATTTCAAAAATGTCAGCCAAAGTTTTACAATTAGGTATTCGGCTTTGTGGTGCAGAAAACACATCGTTTGCCCCTTCCCATTCTGAATGTTTACTGATGACATCACGAGGAGGTGTTGGTCCTTTCCCATCCAAAAATCATTCAAAATCCATAGGTGCCCTCTTTTCGATTCTCATCATTTTGTGTAATCTATTAGCACCATAATTTGTGTCATACCATGCTTGTACATATAACAAGAAAAGTTCAGATGTTAGGTTAAAAAACACTGATGAACAGACCAAGCAAATTAACCTTTCTCAGTGTATTTACGGAATTCGTCTGTGCCTGCCAATCAATTCTCCAAGCATTTGATTCGCAATAATTTCAAACGGAATGTATATTATAAATTCTTTTGTTTACTTATTGCTTCAACCCATATAATTCCTGTTTTGTTTACAAACTTAGTTCTGTGTACTTATTTAAATCTAAGCCAGGTACGAGTATTTCATTGCTTTGCTGTTCTGTCCATTAGCACAGAGGGGGAAATAAATTGCGTAGATAGATTCTTTGCATTCGAGAATAAATATTTTCTTTCAATTCATAGGATAAATTTAACAGCACAAATATGTAGATATGTATGTCATACATACACACATAGGTATGTACATAGTTGCCAGGTGTTACTATTGTTGTTTGATCGATTCGAATAGTCATTCAGATTCTGTAGGTACCATGAATTTGTTTAATACGTAGTTTGTAGATATCGTACAATTGTCGAAACTGCTTTCAATGATAATGATGTTTGTATTTATATGTATTCATACATATCTATGTATATTATTTTGAATAGGCCAGGTGGATGTGGTTCCTACAAATTCATTCTTTCCTAATCGTTGGTTAAATAGCCTGCAATCACTGGAATTGAGGATGTTTAACGTGAACCACATTGGGTAATATTGCCGCCTATTGAAAAATAGGATTTTTAGTACATATGTAGATATGTATATATGTATGTAGTTCCTTTTTCTGTAATACTATACAATTGTATGCACCCAGAGGGTTAAATGGAGTACATATTGTCTATGGGTTCCGTCTAACTATTATTTGTTTTCCATTTTTACTTGCACCTACCTACCTTGCACCCACTAGCAATTACTGGTTTCGTAAAAAAATTCGAACTCAGCATTTCAATCAAACTTGCCATTACTAGAAGTCCAAAAAGTCTGTCTGTCTGTTTGGCCGAGTGCAGTCTAGCTGAACAGACTTACTTCAAGCTTCATTTCTGTGGTCTGTGGGCTCACATTTCGAGACGAAATCGGAATTTTAAGGGTACTTTACATGTATTTTTTTTTCGAAAACGGCTCCCAAGATGGCGTACCACGTTTTGGCATTTTTGGTAATTTGGTGATATTTCGGGTATTTCTTTAGCGATAAAGCTTAAAATTAATATCTGATGGTTATAAAATACATGGAAAGTAGTGGGGTACCAAGTTTTTCAAATATGAGGAATGCTACGCCCACTTTATTAGAACAAGACTTGAGCGTTAAGGTGCAAGTATGTATGTAGGTATGACACAGTCGTGCACTTTATTTCGTTTGACGATCGTTGGTATGAAAAATCTTCGAAAGATATTGCAGAGGCGTGTAATCGAGGGAGCCTTCTGGAATAGTAAGCCACGTTAGCCTTAGTTTTAAAAAACCTCCCTAAGACTGAATAACGTCTATCTTTAATGAAGCACATTTTTATTCGTAGTTTTAAGGTTAAAAGGAATAGCCACGGTTTGTCGGATTTCTAAACTTTTCTGTTTGCGAAACTTAGTATCTCTTAGTAACTTTTTTTAACTTCAACTTGAACCATTTCAATATTTTGAACTGCCTTTTTGAATCCTATGTGTTGCTTCTTCGATAGTTTCTCTACCAGAAAGTACAGCAGTATTATCAGCAAAAGGTGCTATAGTGATTTCTTCTCTTTCAAGTAAGTACATAGATCGGTAGTCAATAATTCGTATAATGTTGGACCTAGTATTTGCTCTGATTTTTTTTTGTGCTAAATACTTTGTTTCTTATTTAATTCTGAAGAATCGCTAATATAATACAAGATTCTAAAATTGTCGAGTACTGTTTTGCAATTATTTATGGATCAGTCCTTTGTCCTAGACTTTATTGAAAGTTTGCATTTTTTTTCATTCATCTGGGAGCATTCGCTTTGCCTGCCTTCACTCTAGAGGGTCATACTACACACTGCTACAAACCGTGCCATATAGTCAAAAAATTAAGGTATATGAAAATAGTATCCATCAAAGAACATATAATCTATTAAAAGTCTAGCTGTATAGACCAACAGAATTAGAACAATACCCAGAGCTGTTTTTTATTGCCCAGGATCCAGGATCAGCATTATCTGACTCATGCTTCTCACGATCATTCTTCTCGAATACAGGCATATGCCTAACCATACATTTCAGAACTACTGGAAGTATTGAAATTGAAGTAGCAAGTCTACATTACTCGATAGACTGAAGAAATCAATAATTTTATGTTCTAAGTGAAACGAATTCAGTGATTAAGCTGTTCCCAGAACACACTCGTATGCTAGGGAAGAAGCTAGTTGAAGCAAACTTGTCAATGGTCGTCACCCTTCTTCTACCACCCATAGGATTTATCAAATCTAACATAGAACAAGCTTTTGTAAGACTGATCCAATCTCAAAATCAAAAACCAAGGAAATTCTAGTACTTAGTACAAAGACGTCTAAACAGTGACGACCGCTACAAAGGCCTGTGAAAATACAAACACTGAAGAAAGCACTTTCCCACTCAAGCCTGTGCAGATGTAGGAAAACGGTCCTGGATGAATATCACTTCGAAGCCCTGTGAGGTAAGCCACCATTCCATTGACCATCCTATAATGTACAGCAATTTCAGGTTGGTTCAGGGAGGTCAATTATTTATATTGAAGCTGGAAACAAACTTTTGTTTTCCTTCAGGGTTTCTTCACGGTAGGGGTTGACAATTTCGCAAGGAATATTGGTTTTGAGCTCCTCTAATGTTGTTGGCTTGTTGACATAACCCAACGACCTAATGCAACTCCATAAAAACGGAATTCAACGGCGTTAAATCGCATGAGCGAATTGGCATTTCTCGAGATTACACGTTTACCGATTCCCTTTCAATAAATCAATTGTTTGACCAGTTGTGTGACATGTGGAACCATATTGTTGGAACCACATATCGCTGATGTCAAGTCTATCTAAGTCTGATTGTAACATGGCGATCATTTTCTTCAACGAAACCTTGTGGGCTTGTTGCTGTCCAATAACACATATGCTGCTTATTGGCATTAAGGCCAAAATGAGCCTTTTCGCTGAAAATAATTTTTCGATTAAATTCAGAATTTTCTTCAAACCCTTGCACAGCCCAGTAGGAGAAGCTTAGGTGCTCCAAATAACCAAGAGGCTTCAGTTGTAGAGTCAATTTGATTTTATGAGGGGGTGTGGGCCACGAACTTCAGGCAAAGATCTTCACAATATGGACTGAGAGATTACCAATTCCTGTGAACGGTGTGGAATCGCTTGATTCGCATTGGCTCACTGGCAGTGAATCTGTTGACTCGAATCTATCCACTATGGCATGGAAGTATGTCTGGTGGGACGATTTTTACGATCGGAAATTTGAGTAAAGGCTCTTAATCGACTCAGAATCTCGGCAGTAATTCAATTTCGAAACGAAGCTCGTTCTTAAAATTCACCAAAAAATGTAAGTCTTGGCTGACGTTCTGACATTAACAGATCATAAAAACAGTTTAAAGGCGCATTTGTATTAAAATAAAAAATTGTTATGTCTGTATTGAAACCCCTTTATAAAGACAAAGTATCTGTCAACGTTCGGATTCCGTCCGGCGAAAGTGGAACTTTAGGTTTTTCTTTCCTTTCAACTTAATATTTATTTTGCTGTCCTTACATACATACGTGATATAGTATGTTTGCCAGCATAATTTAATAAAATTCTTCGGTCGAATATCGCACATCGATCTTCTTCATTAGGAGATAATCATGTCCTTTTTGAAGTTATTGCCAATAAAGGAAGTACGTGTTTCATGTGAGTAAATACCTACATGGCTCCAGACTATCGACCCTACATTGTGTCGACTGAAATACCGTGACCGTGCTGGTATGCAAATATTTATTACATATCCTGGTCTTTTATATTTACACGAATATAAGAGTTAGGTATCCATTAAGTTTCAACCAATTTGCCATTTAGATCCGTTTAAGGTGGAAGAAGTTTATGGTGCGCGTATTCCATAAACAAAAGCCATGCAAGCGCTTAGAACACATCCACCCACGACCAAAGTTTTAATTTGAATTTACTCTTCCCTTTTGTGGGAGGACCACCCTTATTATGTGGGATTATTTATCTTGGAAGTAACCCTTAAACGTTACATAAGATTTATTGCATTTATGTTAGCAACAAATTACGAGTCGTTTTCGTAACTGTGGCTTCTGACTTCTGACGGATGCCCGAGTGACGCACCCAGATACGTCTCGAAAGCATATTACGAGGCTTCTTTGTAGTCAATTGCGGTGGTAACATGTTTTAAAATCTCATTATTTCGCTCTTTGCAGGTGTGTTGTTGTAGCAATTATATTGGCTATACTATGCGCTTATTCGTTGTGGAGGAAACGCAGAACACTTTGTGGATGGGGATTCAACGAACACCATACACAGTCCGAAGGCGATTCGGCTGGTTCCTGCTATGCGCCACCTCAGTATAGTCGATGCAGTTCCTTCCACCATCCCCCGCCACCGTACACAGAGGTAAGCTATTGCAGACACACACACAACATAGTATGGTTGGCATTCCTAACTGCTGAAATGTTTATAGGTGACTTCCAAACCCGATCTCTATCCACTGGTATTTACCTGCAACAGCGACAATGGCAAGAATGGTGCTAGCTACCTAATGGTACAGTATTTTAGAAACTATATTGTAAGACCGGCTGGATCGCTTTCTGCCACTAGTACCGTAGACTCGCTTAGTTCCAGTTTCATTTGCAATGCGAATGAGGCCAATACCCTGGTGCCACCGCCGTATTCCCGTGCCGCGAGTCCTGAGATCGGAATTAACTCACATTTCCAGCAGCACTTTATGATCCCCCGATCGGCGTCACAGGTTGTGTGTACCACAGAAAATGCCAACCAGCAGCTTCGTAGTATGCAACACAATGGTACGTCTAATTGTCCTGCGCAGCAAATTATGGAATCGACTATAGGTGGCAGTGGGATCACGGTCCATCATCAGCAGCAATCCAACCAAATGCGCTCTTCGGAGAGCGTGAACTTCCGCCACATGACTTCCCAAGCGGATCGACCAAACAGTGTTGGCGGTTGTGGATCTGGTGGCGGTAACCATGGAGGAGGAGGCGGTTTTATTTCCTCCCAGAGCGATCAGCACTTCCATTACATTGCGAATAGTAATAGTAGCTTAAGCGATATATTTGTGAATAATAGCTGTAGTGCTGGCATTGGAGGTAAAACACCGGACGCGGCTATAACCAGTAGTTCCACAGTTTCACAGCAACAGCAACAGCAGCAAGCACAAACAACGACGACCAGTCCTATTACCCTGCATAGGACCAGCACAAATCCCAACCAATTCGTAGAGCGCAGTAGTCCGATTTACAATTCCTGCGGTTCGATAGGTGGAATCTCCATTACAGTTCCTGTTGCAAGAGATGGTGAGAGTGAGTATCGTGATCTGGATATGTTGCGGCGTAGTCTCGAGACTTGCTGCCAAATCCTCCAAAAACAACAGCAAATGCCTTCGGCAACGAATTTCAATAATGCCGATTCTCCGGTGGCCATTGAGTTGGCCAAGAAATTCGAAGACGGACTACGTAGTTATGTAACCTCGACCACATGCTCGGCTGTGAGTAGTTTAGCGAATATTGGTACCCCAACGTCCCCACCCCAGGCCACGAGTCCAACCGATGAAGTCAAAGAGATTCTCGATCAGATTCGTCAATTACAAATGGGTGCTAGTTTAGATGAAAATGCCTTAACAATTCACATTCCACATCCACCGCCGCAACAGCAGCTTGTAGCCGACTATTCTGGTGCTTCGTCGTCCGTGTCCTCTGCACAGGTTACCGCTAATCCGCTGTTGAAACGCCCGTCGACGCTGCAACAGAGCAAAAAGAAATTCTTCTCGTCGAAACCCAACAAGGCCATGTACATTCCGATGATGTCCAGTGGCTCATCAACCCGGTGTTCCATCAAAAGTCCTGTCAGCGGGACGTCCTTTCTCAGTCGTGGTCGCGGTCGCAAAGGCTGGATATCCAGGTCGGCACCAACAACTCCCGGTACGGGACTGCCACCGAATCGCTTGGGTGATGATAGTCCGCTGCTGAACGAGCACGATGAGGACCAAGAAGGCGAGCAGAATGTTTAAGTGAGGATTTTTCTTTATTTTACTAAAAAAACAAAACCGTTGTAAACTTAAGCGCAAAAATATAGTTTTGTAATAGACATGTAGGGCTTTTACAGCGTGACATGACGATGCGAACATAGAAATAAAACTATATTTATTGTATTAAATAAATAAAAAAAAAAAAACTTAATTTTTAATGACAGCTATTGTACACACTTCTAGTAGCGAAGAATAAATTCCACAAAATTTGTACATAATGTCAGAGGCGTTAGTTCTTAGATGTACTTTAACCGATTAAACACACACGTTGGTTTTTGGTGAAACTGGCTTTCTCTTTTTTAGAACAATAAAAACCAAAGAAAAGTGTAATAATTTGCTTTAAACGTAGGCCATTGGCGAACAAGAAAATGCTAAGTTTGTTTTATTTTGCAATAAACTTTTTGAATGATTTCGAAACTCTTAAGTTCTGTTGATATTCTGTCAAAATTTTACATGAATGCATCGAAACACCTTTGTACTAACGAAAATAGTAAATATGAATGTCATTAACTACTTGCCCTTGTTAGCTGTCACTCTTAAGAACTGTCAAAATGGTCAGCCATTTTAAAAAACAACTACTGTCACTCTTAGTAACTGTCAAAACGGTCGGCCATTTTATGTCCCATGCATTTGTCAAATAGATCGAATGTCCTAAAGTCTTCTTTGACTTGACAGTCACTTGAGTTTTTCCTTTTAAATTACTTAGACCGATGCACGATGGTGAGGTAGGTACAGTCTGTTCTTTCTATCTGGTTCTACAGCTTCCACAGATATCTACTTTCAACACCTTACCTAGAGCTGTCTATCTGTTACTGATATTTGGTTAGAACTGAATCATATCAGTCACCAATGTCACTTAGAAAATCACACCCTGGGTACTTCAAGTCGATTGTTAGACCTTCCTAAGTTTGCACTTTACAGCAAAAAACTAGATTGACGTGTTTCGGATTGCCGTAAGAGACAAAATATTAGAAGTTTGTTGCCAGAAATCATTCCCTGTTACTGGCTGTTCGATGAACTTAACAGCTGTGACTGATGTTACACTAAGAGCACCATCATAACTACTTATATTTTACGGGGCCTGTTCAGAAGTGCCAGCAACTTGGGAGAAAGTTCCGATCCATTTATTAGACAGATTCAAAAGTTCTTCTTTATAGAGTTTTCAGAACGAAGGTTGATAGGTCCAACGTGCTTAAAAATTAAGATAATATAGGGCATTTCATCGCTCACAGTTGTCATCACACTCAGTTGTTTCAATCTCTTTAAGATGTGCGTAACTAAGTCGATCTTTGACAAATGTACCTAATTATCGCCTTTTTGGCACCACAAAACCTAAGTGATGTAAATTTAACTAACCTTTGCAGTTGAACTTATGGACTAGTTCTCTCATCCATTTTTCAGCTATCTCGACGAGGTGCACGAAGAAGGATCTTCCTAGGGTGTGCTGATAGGGTCTAGCAAAGGCCGAGCATCTGCTAGTGAAGTGATGTAGAGATTCTTTCTCATGAGTATCCCTGTAGCTTCTGCAGAGGTATCAAAGGTATAAAGCTTTGACGCATGGTCGCCAATCGAACAGTGGCCTGTTATATGGGCTACAATTCTGGGAAAGCCTGGCTTTGAATTAACGAGTTGGTCGGTTGACTTAGGTTTGTTGTAATGAGCCCTAGTCTGTCTAGATATGACCCGACTATTTAGGCTGTTCCACCCGTGATTGGCAAAGCTGGACGACGTGAGTTCACACATAGGACTCTAGTATGAATGATACCACTAGGCTGTCTATATAAAAGGCAGTATCCCTTCATCTGTAAGTCAACCCTTTGAAGCGGATTCGCAATCAAAACTTTATTGTTCCAATTTTTAGAACCAAAAATGACGGAAAGGTAGGATATTTGGTTGATTTGGTCGAGATTTATGGTATGGATTCTAGTAAAGAGGATATTCCAAGGGAAAAAGTCCTTAAAGTTGATTGAGAGCCTGTGAAAGGTTTGAACTTTACGTCCATCCCATGCCAAAATACGATTCAGTATTTGGCCAAACCTTGTGTCTCGTTCAGCCTAGGGAGCATGATTTATAATACATGGAGTAAAGATGTTTTTGATATTTTTTCAGGGGCGTGGCATACATGTTTACTATTTTCTTACATTGGTTGAGCATTAAAAATTCTCTAAATATTTTCCATAGTTCATTTTTCATTATGTATGTATGTACAGTTTCATTTCAATCTAACTATAATCCGTACCAGCAACTTACTACTAACTTTACACCCATAATAATACACACAATGTATATAATTTCTTAAAACTAAAATAATTTCATTTTTGCTTACTTACAGCAGAATTTTTAATTTATAAACACAATTAAAATAAAAAAAATAAAAACAATTGTTCGATATGTAGTGGTTCAGACATTAGATAGAAAACGAATTAAAAATAAAAACGCCAATAACTAAAAACATGTATAACTATAATTAAATTGTTTATTTCTTATATTTAATTTCGATTACAGTAAACAAAGATTCCTCTAAAAGATAATCATAAACTTTGTCAGTTAATTACATAAATAGAAGCATTGCGCGCCAATAAATCAAAACTAAAAAAAAAACAAAGAACAAAAAACCAAATCTAACAACAATTAAAGTAATGACAATGGGCATAATGTAGAAAACAGAAATATTTTTTAATTTTGTAAAAAAAAAAACAAAAAAAAACAACGTTTTCACCGACAACGATTGACTAACAGAACCTCAGGAGTGGTTAAAAGATATGTTTTTTTTTTAAACAAATATAAATTTTAAAAAAATTACTTCAGTGTGCAAAGATTTTAAATAACATTAAGTACGGTTAAGTTTTGTTATTTATACTCCTAATAAAAGTTAATAGATGTTTTAAGTGAAAATTTTTAAAATCAATTTTTTTGTCAATGCTGGAAAAAAAAGAGAATTTCTGTAAGAAAATATGAAAAATTGCACAAAAATTTTACTAAGTAAATACTTATGTATGTAAGTATAGGTATGTATGTTAAAAAAAAAAAAACAAAAATAAAACCAATCGATGGTGTTTCTTTCTTTAGTTTACATGTTTTTCAAAACTAAATTTTACTAAATGGAATTTGAATTTTTAAATTTATTGATTGATGCATAAGAAAGGAATGTTTAGCCCAATAATTGCTTGAATTGTAATTCAATTATGAGTTCTATAACAAAAACTAAAACAAAAACTTTAAAACAAATAGTGATACTGAAAAAGAATTATATATTTGGAACAAAAAAACACAAAAACAGAAATAAGAAAAATAAATTTTAAATGAAAATATTGCTAACGAATATTATTGTTCTTATTATTATAGTATCCGATACCCTGGGTAGACTGGGACAAGGAGGAAGAGGATACCATCAGCCATCTTCTATGCACATGCCCAGCACTTGCCAATATCAGAAAGGCTGCACTAGGTAGATACCTTTTCAACGATCTGAGTGCCCTCTGCACGGCTTATATTAGCTCCTTCATAAAAAAGAAGCAGATGGTCCCAAGAGTAAGAGGGTGATCCACCCACCTTACTTAATGGCAGCACAATGGACCCTTTCTGTTCAAAGTGCATCCTTATCGAGGGCCGGTCTTAACCAACCAACAAACTATCCGATACCCAGAGCCCTCTGCGGCACATTAAAGCAATGCGTGACAGAAAGATGTGTTTGACAGGAAGTTTTTATCTCTCAAAGTTCGAATTTGTGCCACGCCGTGATTGTCATTGTGTTTTTGGAAAATAGAATGAAAATGACACGAAAACTTATTCAAATGCTTGGCTGCCTGCCTGTTAGAATGTTCTTCCATTTCTTGGTAGATTTGATTTAAACGTATAATTTCTTACAAATAATGCTAAAATTGTGAACTAATTCTGTTGAATATATTGAGCTCGTCGGGATAAATGTCATATCATTGATAGCTGTCATCGTGAAGTGTTGCACTAATAGTTTAGACAAGAAGAATAGAGTACAATATTAGTCATTAAGTCTGTCCAAAATGTTAAGATTTTTCTGACAGCTGTCCTACATCATAGGGAAACCGTCAACTTTTATTTTCCGGATTTTCATTCATATTCTCTCGATATAACGCTGGTTGAAAGCTTAATCCATTCGATGTTAAACTTTTCTCGGGAGTGATGATCCACATATGTATATATGTACATATAAGAATCTTCGCGATTCCAAGCAGAAGCCCGTGCCTTGCTAGCTCATTTCCGTCAAAATTACTGTGTCCTGGGATCCAGATGAGAGAGATTTTCCATCAGATGTAAAGTTTCTTTCTGGCATTGGTGGTGGTAGCCGAATCAATGGCTTAGCTATTAGAGAAGATGGGAAAATTAGGACTACTGCAAAACACGGCTTGAGAGTTACAAAAACCTCCCCTTCAAAAACACCAGGAAAATGAAGTAAACGGAAGGACTTTAATATATTCAGATTATTTGAGAAAACACTTGAAAACAATTCAGACCATCTGCCGATATTATAAGAGTTTCTAAAAACATGCGACAAGAGATTCAAAAATGTATGTATTTTTTAAAGCTCAAATTTTTTTAGAACAATAAAACACAGAACGTTAAACTTGCACCTGAACTTGAGATGCCTATGATGGAGAAGTTAAAATAAACTGCACGACTGGGTCGTCTTAATGCTGAAGTCTTGTTTAATAAAGTGAGCGTGCCTTCATCATATTTGTAGAAAGTATATTAATACACAGATTTAATTTATTTTTGGTTTTTTTTTTAAAAATGCTCCAAACAAGTAGGCGTGACCATATATGCTTTTCAGGTGAATTATAGAAAACTTCAAGACTAAATTTTGCCTTAAACTTTTTTTTCGATTTCTAGTGAAAATTTTCAAAAAATTATTTTCTAAAAAGTGTGCGTGGCAAGTCCGAAACTGGGTACTCCATTACTTTGCATTTGTCTTATAAGTCAAACATAAATTTTAAGCCCAATCGCTGCAGAAACAACTGAGTACCAATTTTGAATACCTTATATTAATTTTTACTGAAGAGCGTGGTACACCATCTGTAAGCGTATACCTAAATATTAAATTTTATAAATTTCGTTGAAGCCGTTTTCGAGAAAATCCATTTTAACTAAAACTGACCTTTAAGTACAGTACTTTTATTTTTAAATTGAAAATTCCCATTTCGTTTCGAAATATGACCCACAGACTCTAGATATGAAGCAAATCCATCCAATCATTTAGGCTACAGTCGAGCGCACAGACGGACAGAATTGGCAGATCCACTTTTTAAACTGCTCTATCATGGTGATGTCAAGTTTGACTAAAATCTCGGGTTCAAAAATCTTCAGGAAACAAATACTTACCCTATAGTTCTAGGTGTAAGTAAAAAGTGGGTCCACCAATTCCATCTGACTGTCTGTCCGAGACTACGACTGCAACCTAAAGTTGAAAGGATTTGTTTCAATCTTCTGAGTCTGTAGGGTGATCGTACAAGCGATCCTTCTAATCTCCAAACTAGGAGTACTTAAGGCCAATAAATATGGATTTTCTTGAATCGGGATTTTGATAAAATTTAGTATTTGGGTTTGTTTGGATTTGTGTTAACAGACGCTGTATCACGTTTTGGTAATTTCTTCAGAGATTAGCCTTAATATCAGAAAGTTATATGACAAAAGCAAGAGCATGACGTATCAACTTTTGGAACTGCCAAGGTCAGAAATCGAAAATAAATTTTAAAGTAAAACTTAAAGGCTTTAAAGTTCTCTATAAAACGCCCACTTTTCACAGGGAATTTGTGAAATCTCTCAGATAGGATGAGTACGATGTTATTAATTTAATTTCATCAGAACTACAGAATGGCATGCCAGCTTTTCTGCGCCTCAAGTGTTAGAAGAACAAGGCTTGAATTTCAATGCTCATAAGATAGTAAACTTATAGTCGTGCACTTTATTTTATATGCAACAAAGCAATCTCGTATTTTATTATTCTTGCCATTTAGATATTTCGGTGTTCAGTGCCATCTATCAGAGCATTTGAAAACTTTTGTGTTACGTTTAAACGAACTGATCATTCCTTCCTCTGATGATACTCAAGGAGAAAACAACTCTATTTGTTTGTTTTTTTTTTTTCAAGAAAAGATTGCCTAACCAATATTTGGCACAACAGGTCCATGGGACTCAGTGCCTAGCTTCTCTCAAACATTCGTGTTGTGCGTGTTATATTCTTTACCTAACCAAAGGCTACAAATACAAGAGTAAATATTATGTTGCATTCGAAATGCTTTAACAAATTAAAAACGATAATTTGGAAAAAAAAATTTAGATAGGTAATATCAGCGAAAGTTATTAGTAGCAAAACAGGTAATCAAATTGGCAACGATCTAGTAATTTGACGATAAACCAATTTTAAATGTGATAACCAATATCTATTCCATGGCGCTAAAGTTTTCAATCAACAAAGGCTTCTGTCCAGATGATATCCGCAATGGGATTTCAAAACGTAAATATGACTCAAATTTTGAAAACCTTAACCAACCATTTTGGAAAGGTGTAAGGTGTTGATTGGACCAACCCGCCTTCCACAGATTTGTACCAGGCAGGGATTTTTCTTTGGAATATCTGCATTGGTTGGTTGAAGTCCTCGTAAAGTTTCATAATTCCAAAATTGAAGATGCTATATATTTGTGTAAAATAGAACCTCGTTCGGTGTTGATGATTTTGTTCGAATAAACGTGTAGTTAATGTTCAAATGAAGGTTTGAACTAGTAAATCCATGTTGATTAGGTTAGATATAAGGGTAGACGAGGTGGAAGTGGTATACACTCAGGTCAATACAGATCCATGGAGGCACAGATGAGAGAGATGTCCCTAGCCCTTGTCCCTGAACCTTGTTCTATAACTATTTCTTACAGTGATGAACTTGGAGACCATTTAGTTGGTTTAGTGTAGTTTAAAATACCATTCTGGTTATTTCCTTTATGTCCTGAATGAGACCTGGGTTGTATCCTCTTTGACCTCGCCATGTCCCCGTATATATGGCTCATACGTCCAAACAACGTCATTTCCTCTTTATAGTCAAAAAAGTGTTAAAAGAAGACCATTTGTTATTTTTCGGCGTTAAGGCCTTTGTCGCGGTTTAGAGTTCTAGAGTTATGTTCGCCGAGAAGTCGACTTGGGATATTTTATTGCCCAGGGGTCCCATAGGGGGTAACCTTGTTCTGTTTTCCAACAACGTTAAACTCCTTTCTTAGCTTGAATTTGTCTCAATATAATAATACTTTCTTGTGATATTGCCTTCAATCCAATCCCACGGAGGGCTATTGTGACTCTTGGGATCTTTCGTTGGGAAACTATGGTTCTGATTTGGATAAAGATACTTTGGTTGTGTCTATATCCATCTTTGATCGAACTACTTAGACAAAGCTGCGTTGGTTGGTTTGTTTCACTTTTTTTACTTACCTCTGTTCGAGAATGTGGTTGTAAAATGTCTTGTGTAATCTGGGTATCCTCGGGATCATGGCTCTTTAAGTGATCCCAAAGCTGTGAAATGATATTGAAAATAGCCTCTAGGTCTGCAGTTGGTGTTTTTCTCACGACATTGGGATAGAAAACGAAGGCCAGACGTTAAGTTGGTGATCTTGTTTTCGCCTGGCTACCAAACAAGATGACCATAAGACAATAGAGGTTACTATAGCCCTATAAGTACATCTACAGTATATCTTTTGCTTTTGGTTTTCAAGCATAAAAGGTAGTAGTGGCTAGTGGTTGGCTTTATTTTTAACCTCCGTTTCAGTTTTTCATCAAGGACAAGAACTAGGTATATAGAGCTACCTGAGATATTTGGCGAATGCCTTGTGTGGATTGCACAGACCTAATGTAGCTTTTCTTAACCTTAAAAGTAGATCCATCTTACTTTGAAGAGATTTTGTATTTCCTACCGCATAGGGGATCTGCTCGATTTTGTTCGGGTTTGTACAGTGAGACTCTGTACATCTTTGATGAATTGTCCAAACAGTGACTTCTCGATGGCAGTTCGTTGGATTTTCTACAATTCACATCCAAGAGTTAAAAACCCTCATCACTGTGGTTTTCATTTCTTGATTTTTCGATGAGATATCAAGGTGTGTATACAACAAATCATATTTTTTCTTTCAACTTTTGCTGTAGCTGAAGAGAATATGACTTAAGGCTGGCACCTTCCATCGAATGTTATCCTTCTCATTATTGTTGGTAAACTTGAAACAAATAAAACACTTTTACATAGTAAATACATACATCCGTACATATTATTGTATCATATTAGTCCCTATACTTATACTTATCACAAAAATAATTTTAGCAACAAAAAAACATACTTCGTACAAAATAACAACTTAGCCAAGCTAACTTCAATAGTTTTTTTTCTCTATAGCATTTAAAAATAGATATATCAGCCACTCGTAGCCAAGTAGTTATTGTTTCATTGAAATCGCTTCATCGTTAGCAGCAGTGGTCTTGAGTTTGTGTTCAAACTCCTCGATAACTTCTTTGTAGAATGGTCCCAGTTCCTCTTTGACTACTTCGTACCATTGCGTCAGTTTCACCCTGTTCTTGAACGGATTGTAACCAACAATTTCTAAAACAAAAAATTGTAAAAATTGGTAAAACTGCTATAAGTTGTGAGAGCACAAATAATAAGACTTACTTGGTTGATCAATTTCGCAAATAGCCAATAGATCTGCAAACGATATGTTACGGCCGGCCATGAACTTTTGTGAATTAAGGAAACCATTTTCGAATTCGCTTAGGGTTTGGTCAAGTCGCTTTTCTGCCATTTTAATCTAAAAGTTTGCACATTAAGACAACCTGTGGGTTTGTTGGAAAAGTATATGTCTTACAGCTTCTTCATTAGGGCGGGTTTTATTCAAAATCGGCAATAACCACTTGGCTTGGAAGTAATCGGCACAAGCTGGACGCATATTGCCGTGTTGCCATTCCATGTACTCATCGATACGGCTGCGGGCTAAATTACGACGCGGATACCAGTGTTCTGGTACGATTTTCTCACGATTTAGATGACGGAAAATTGCAACACTCTCTGTTAGTTGGAAGCCGTGATCATTGATGGCTGGAACCTTCTTGAAGCGATTAACTTTGCGGAAATCTTCGGTTAGGTGTTCTCCTGTAAAATAGAAACAAGATTGTAAAAATTAAAACATTTCCAACGTACTTAAGCTAAGTAAATGGTAAAAAGATTTAAATTTATGTAGATGGACAAGGTTCACAATAATCGAGGTCAGAAGGCTCAGAGTTCAGAGTGGTTTTATGGTCAAAGCTATCGTTTTGATATTAGGTCATTACTAGTAGGTCATTACTATGAAGAAGGAATAGAGTAGGTGAACGAATAGATCCCTGTGGAACATCAGCATGAATAACAACTAAAACTGAAGACACACTGTCTACTTATAAAAGTTAAATGGATCTGTCCGTCAGAGACCTTTTCTTAGCAACTGGAAAGCCAAACTACTTGAACGCGTGAAGAAAGGTTTGTAAGACCATACGTAAGAGCTAATTGTACGCATCAGGCCTTTAACCCTGATCGACTAGTCACCAGGGCTAAATAGGGTTACACATTTCAATCTTCTAAGAAGGATCTGCATGTATGAGAATGTCTTTAGCTGCACTAGACTTGCTCAGCTTAGACATTCTTGGCAAGCAATTGTCTGCTAACACGGTTATCCGACTTAAAGGTTCCTCACAGTGGCCTAGCTTAGGGTATGTGCCGACTCATGAGCCTCCTTCATTTTATTAAGAACTCCGGTTGGCAAAATTGTGCCATTCATGGTATCACAATATCTGCAGACCTATGCAGACAGCCACTCTAAGCAAAACCACAGGAAAATAGGTCTGTACGGGACTCAGAGCTTATATTTGGCACAATTGTAGAAATAGTTCCAATTGAACTTTTAGCATACTTTATGACATTTTTGTGTATACTCTCGGACGATTGTCAGAGGTTCGTGATAGGCAGACCGGTGAAAAAAACGTTTGTATTCATTGTAGCAGTCCTTGCTTTATTAGATATCTTCATGACTTTAAAAATTGCAGAATAATAACCTTAAACAAGCCCCTTAAGGTGGAATAAGTCCTCTTTCTGATTCTTGAAAGGTTTATACCTTTTGTAGCAGATGCAAGACTTTCGGTCCAATTTTGGTTGAAGGCAAATGTTTTTCCACAAAATTCACCGAAATTCGCTCACTCATTCCAAACAACCGAGGCTTTAGCTTAAAGAAGGATGTATGTAATTGGAGCTATTCATTTTAGAAGCTCTAAAAGCATTTATTTAGGTCTTATCCTAGATAGGAAGTGAAGTTAGAAATCTATCAGAAAGAGTCAAAAAAGATACTTTCGTGTTTTTCCCCTACAAAAAGGATATTGGCAACAAATGCGGCTTTCAACTTTGTTTAACTAACTAGACGGATACTTACGGATGGGGTGTTTCACTGGTGAAGTGCTTTTGGTAGAACGTAGGACCTTATTGTTCTAAGTGCCTAAGAGCATCAAAGGTTGTCTGCTCACATTTTTCGAATTAGGACATGCAGGCATATATGGTTTCTGTTGCGTTTTAAAAAGAGATATCGTAAAAAAGTCATTGCTCGTTACATACTGCAGATTTGATTTAATGTGTATCTCTCCATACACAACAACAACAAAATAAAGTGACTTGAGGCACAGTATAACCCCTGAATGAATATGATTCTACGGCATGCAATAATTTTATGACTAAACTGAATACCAGATTGAAATGACTCAGAATCACGTCAAACTAATTTGTATTTTACAAGCCATGTAATTACAAAATTAATTTCATTATAAGTGCGGGATTAATTGATTTACTAGTCGGCTATTTATTACGTGACACTCCTACTAGATCAGCAAGGTTGTTGTGATTTATGAACACCAACTGATCAAGTCATAAACCCATAAAAAACCGAAGGGGACCTACTATGGGATTCAGAATAAAGCTTTGGTAAAAGTATGAAGATTAACAGATTTGTAACTTATCTGGTTTGCTGTGTCCTATAAGTCGTTACAACTTCAGCTACTGCTAACGTCAATTTGTTCCAATTAATTTATAAGTTTATAGCTGGCACTTAAGTTTGCCAACTGAAACACTCGTGATAATCAGTTGTCCAAACAATTCTTGCTGCGAGTATAAAGAGCAAATATTTGCAGTTGATAGCGCAGCTTGTTTGGTTGGTATCACGAATGTTGTATTCGAAACACCGGCTCGTCTTATCGTGTATCTTGTGAACTGCTCAGTTCAATTAATTTTCGCCCTCTAAGTAGTTCTACTTTCAGTGGTTTCTAGCCTATTTGTACTTCTTAGTGATATGAGTATTCAATGAATAATTGATCAATATTTGGGGTGAATTCGAAAACATGTTTACTAATTATGTTTTCCCTTGAACGACCCAAAACCGGTTGTTTACATTCAATTACAGGGAATTGGTTAGCAGGGTATATTTGAAGTCCAATATTCTTGCCTTCATGGAGAGTACTATACTCTTTAGAGGTTGCCTCCCATACCTTAATAACGCCTTTTAGTTTTGTATAGTTTTAAACAATATGGAACGTAATTGTATTCATTGTCAAAGCGATGAATAAAACTACTGATTTAGTACCAATAAACTAAACATCTACCTCTGAATTATTGCCTACTTGTTCAAATGTTTTTACGACACCACCTTCTTGCAAATTTCTCATAGACCAGGTAATAAAAAAGTGTTTTCAATAGGGACATAACCATTTTGTAGTTTAATATTGGCGCATTCTTAAACACTTTTAATGATCCATTAATATCAAAGCCTCAGTTAAGATTTGCAGTTTTTTTATGGTGGAGTTTATGAACAAGCAACATTTGAAAACTATTACAAAATTCTACGGATACTTTCAGCCGGTGGTTGCAACTAAAAGAGCTCTTACTCCAACTTTCGGTGGGAATAGTCGTCCCACCAGTTAGACTTTAGTAATTGATTCGAGTCAGCATATTCAGTATTGAATGTTTTTATGCCAGTAAACCAACGCACTGGTCGAAGTACGGAAATATAGAAGCTGTAAGTTCTTCGGGAAATGTTCTGGAAATGTTGCAGTCAATGGAGTTCGCTATCGTGCTACATATATTGGAAAACTATTTTTTCACAGAATTTGATGGGCTTGACCTCAGTGATATGTGGTTTCAACAAGAAGCTGCCACATGCCACATGCCACATGCCACACTGTTCGTCAAACAATTGATCTATTGAAGGGGAATGTTCGGTGATAGCGTAATCGCGAGAAAAGGTTGCGTCGAATGGTAACCATTACATTATTTTCTCTGTACTATATGTATATATGTAAGCCCGTGTGACCAGAAACAATTGAGGTCTTGTAATCCGACATTCGACACGTTTCTGTCGAAATACAGCCAGATTTACTGCGAAGAGTGTGTGAAAATTGGACCTTAACACTACGTCATGTACGCATCAGCTATAGTGTCTGATTGACCAGAGTCAAATTCAAACATAAATGCCATGAAATTACCTTTCAAATTAAGCCAACTTTATATTTCGTATACCAATTTGTCATATTTTATTTTAATTTAAAGTTCCTTGCTCGTATAAAGAACACCCTTTACATAAGCTGCAGCTGAATCGTTTACTCATGAAACTTAGTCCCTGAAATATTCGGACACCTTTTATTATCTTGACAGAACCCTGTATGATAGGCAATCATATAGCATGACAGGAATTAGAGTCTACTCGCGGTATATGTATAATTGTCCCGTATTAGGCACCAAAAATACTCTTTGGAGCTATACCCTTGCTCAACTGGGACGATCTAGGAGATATTGAGGTGAACAGACTTCCGAAAAAATTAAGTTCAAGTCACTTATCTATCTTGCTTGTATTAGGCTATGACCTTCCGATAACTTGGCATTGGTATCGTCTTTGATTTAGTGGAACATATTGAAAGAAAATAGCTTCTATTTGGCTTAAAGATTGGGATCGGACTTAGGTGATGTTAAGGGTTCTTCGTTGAGTTAAAGTTGTCCCACAGTTAGAGTATCATCTTGGAACTAGGATTCAAAGTCTATCTAAAGGTTTTTTTTTTCTATAACAAGGCCGAAGAGAGTACCTAAGGCAGATAGACATAAGGCAATATGTCAACAGTCTTAAGGTAACATAAGTTAGGTTGGGTACGTGGGAAGGCGAGTGGAAGGTGGATTCTTCTGCACTCGCCACATTCAGGTCAATACAGACCCATTGCGATACCAATAAGGGAGAGATGTCCCTTGCCCATTGGATGACCTAAGTCCTACAAATATGTTTCGTGTGAATTACCGGACCATTCAGTAGATTTGACAGAAAAAGTGGATTGTATCCTCTTAGATTTCCTCATCTCCATATACACGACATACATACGTCCTTTTGTCCGCGATTACTCCTATCAGAGTAGAAAGGAATTTCCTATCCTTGTGCATAATTCTGTTAGTCATAGTCTTATCGAAACCAGACCAAAGATTTCTTGTGATGACACAAATGTCTAGAGAGATCCAACTGCTATTACCCTCTCCACGTTCCTTGATCCCTGCTTCCAGCTTCAGTGCGCAAGACGTATCGTCCTGTTCTGATTTAGATTTCGAACTTCTTCTTTACAGTTCGCTTGCCTTCTGGTTACCAGGTATATTTTCGTATCGAGGGAACCTTGTGCTTCGCTCCAAGAACCTTAAGTTCTTTACGACCCACGACCGACAAGCTTGGATTTCATTTCAGTAGCAAAAATCGCCTTTATTCCTACCTAGTCGTCGATCAAAAAGGTGATACCTTCTTGTGGTATTGCCTTCAACGCAGTCTCGTAACATAAACAAACAGTAGATCAGCACAGAGTACCTACTCGAATCAATGACATCTACATACATAAACTTCTAATGTTACTTCGTTTTAGGATTTCTTATTTCAAATTCTAACTAAATCTAGTATGTACACTAACTGCTGAATGAAAATAGAGAAATTTAATACTTTTGCTGACTCTACTGCTTCCACAAATTTAATTACACTGTAAGTAACCACTTAATACAGTCCGCTCGATGGTTACAATCTACCTTCTTGTAAAAAGTATATCCATTGCAAAATACCACCAGTTTCAATCCTACAGATACAACATTTTAATCCGCAGTTGTTTTCTATAAGCCAATGATATATGTATCTATAGCTATTGGCTGAGCTTTATAGTATACATGCAGACAAGATGGAATGGCATACGAAACATGGACAAAAATATCGAATACCTCGACTACCGAATACATTATGTATCTGAATGCAGAAACAAAAACTGAGAAGTGAAGCGCCAGCGTACTTAAATATTGATACTTCATGCATTCAAGTAACTTTATCTGTTTGCTTGGTTAAAGTTTATTTTTTTTTTTTGTTTAATTCAGTATTCAAAACCAAAGAAGTATCAGCCACAACCAACAGATACACAAAGTATAGGTAGGTATAGGTAGCCTTAAAAAGTAGGTTCGGGCACTAGCGCATACCAATGGCAAAGGCCTAAAGTCCGACTTGGGTATACCTATGTGCACATACATAGCATGATTATTGCGCACATCGCACTCGTACACGCTTGACAGACGTTAAATAATTTTTAGTTTTTATTATACTTACGATTTTAAATTGTCGTATGGATATGCAAATGCAATTATAGATTTGATTTCACTCACGCCCGCCGTTCGTATCTTTTTGTGGCATGTTACGAAAAAACAAAAAACAGAAGAGGACAAAATTAATTTAATAATATTTTTTGTTTTGGATTTTTCGCCGGTTTCTGTGGCTGGTTATTTATTTTTTTGTTGTTGTTGTTAAACTTTGGATTACGTGTTCGTCTGTTGTGTTGAGGGGCAGGTGTACCAGTTTTTATTTTTGTGTTAACTGCTTTGGTTTGGGTTTTCGCTTTTGTTCGGCAATGACCTTAGTTTGGATTTTATTTATAAACTATAAGCATGGGAGAGGAGTTGATATGCGTTTTTTGAGGTTCCTTTGCGATTCATATGTATCTACAAAGGGAAATGTAGAGTCATGTGGATTTACGCTGATTTTTGATTATTACTATTAATATGGATTTTTTGCTGCAGATTTTGATAATTATTTTTAATGATGCACGTTTATTCAATTTGGCTAGGTTGAGCTTTGTTTGGTCTTTTTTTGACATGGTCATCTATCTGGTTTGTGGTATAAATTGCAATCTTAGGTGGAAATAGCTACTCATCATGTCAAGATCACCTTTATAGACATGACACTGGAAATGTTTTATTGATTTTTGGGGACCCTCTGCACGTGTGTTGTGCTATGTTTGGCAACAGATATCGTGGAACTATTAATTGCTGGACGTATCTGTACTTAGTCTCTCGGTGGAATTGCATGAGAACCATAATCTGTTTGTTTTTCATTTACCAGTATAGTACAGGGCTGATTAAATTGTTTGGCTTATGGCGACAATAAAATGATAAAACTGCAATTATTCTACATGTACGAGAACGAGTATACATATGTATATACTTATGAATATATCTCTAGGAGAGAGTGGTAAACATCAAGAAGGGTCAACTGTGACATTGTCGCTGTATTTCTCCTAAAGGAGTACGAAACTTATGGTAACGCAAAAATATTGCTAGTCTGATGTTATTGTTCTGCTGTTTGTTATTGGTCTGACTTCGTGTTTTTTATCGATTAGACCTGGCTTTAATAAGTTGCTATGACTGCTGATATTCCTAAAGAAAAGTAGTGTCGACGAGGTTTAAGCCAACTAGCTAACTATTTAGTCAAAAACAGGAGATGACGTGGAACTATTTTTAGACAAATACGTCAAATGCAAACAAAGAGTGAAACTCACAACAAGATTCAAGACATAGCCGCTTTGTAAGTCAATCACTTTAATTGGTCTAAATAGTGCTTTTTCTCATGATTTACTATAGTGACAGCCAACTCATTTGACCAATATGTCTGTCCTCTGAGCGCAGCTTAGGAAACAGAAGACAGTCATTTGGGGCTAGATCTGGTGAATATGGTCAAGCAGCTCAAATCGTAGTTGTTTGTTCCGGCATCAAACATCCCTTCGGTGAGCTATTTAAGCTCGCCTTTACGCAGCCATACGATAGGAGGAAGATTTTCAATGTAATATCCATTCTTCAACAGCTACAAACCAGCCTTGAGTCCACATTCGATAAAACATGGATTCAAGGCGAAGACGACTAGGCATATATGAGTCTGATTTTCTACAGAAAATTACTATGGACGATGATTGTACCCATCCCTTGATTAGGAGCTCGACACACGACTTAAAGCAAAGCCTCCTTTGTTTCTACAGCCTGCTAATGAAACATAAATTCAAGGAAGAATCGTGCAAGAGGAGATTTTCGAAGACCCAAGTCCCAAGAGGAGCTCTTAAAATATACGAATAAAACAGGGAAGAACGTCGGCTTCTCGGGAGGAAGAAGAAAGAGCTTGAGAAGCAAGTAATTGAGGAAGTAGATCGGTGCTACTCCAGTAACAATGTTTGGAAGTTTTACTGACAGGTAAAAAGAACGTGTGAAGGCAATAATACCCGAAGTGAAACCTCTAGAGATGAACAAGGATATCAAGTAGTTGAGTCACAGTCGTTGGTGTCAAGGAAATGGAAAAACTACTTCAGCAGAGTGTTATGAGTGACGATGAAGCAAATTCTGCTGTTAGGCAGAACGAACCATTGAACCCGGATGGTGAAAACTCAGACTTCCATCCACCTAACCAGAATGAAGTGATAGCAATACCTATGCAAACTTAAGCCTAACAAGGCTGCTGAGCCGAACTATTTGAAGAAATCGGGGATGACTTGGTGGAAAGCTTACACCAACTCATATCCAAGATTTGATTGGAGGAAAGTATTGCCTGATCCACAAAACAGAGACCATTTGTCTCAACATTGCACGTACGAGTAAATCCTGTCCTTCGTATTCTTTGAACGCTTAAAACCCTTTGTTAAAGAATTGATTGGCTTCTTTCAGTGCGGTTTTAGACCAGGTAAGTCCACAATCGACCAATTAAACCCAAAAAGTGAAAATCACGTGAAGATCAAAAGAGATACTCACCATCTATTATTGATTTTAGGGCCGCATATGACAGCATTTATGGGGACGAGCTATGCAGAGTCTGGCTGACTATGGAGAACGCTCGCTGTTCCTTTGATGTCAAAAAAGGATTCAGACAAGTTGATGCGCTGTCATGTGACTTATTTAATACCATACATATGATAAAATTGTGCGAAACTCGCAAGCCATCACCAAAGATACAATTTTCCCTAAGTCTGTCCAAGTACTTGCATACGCTGATGACATTGATATCATCGGCAGGACACAGCGCGCTGTCATTTGTGATTTTGCAAATAATGGAACAGAAGTGCATAAAATGGGTTTAATTGTGAATGAGACCAAAACCAAGTATATGCTGTCAACAAGAAGGGACACACAACATTGCCGAATCGGACAGAACGTAGCAATAAACAGCTGCATCTTTGAGGTAGCCTAGGGACTTCGTTTATCTTCGCTATCCGCTATAAACTCTGACAATAATAAATGTAACTTCAGAGATCTTACCAATCCCTGCTTCTTTGGCCTAAGGAGGGAATTGATTAGCACGGCCTTGTCAAGTAACACCAGAGGGATTCTATATAAGACAGTCATCCTCATCATCTTTCAAGTCTGACGGAGGAGGAGATTTAACAGCCAACTCTATTAGTTGTATACCTACATCAACTTGCTCAGAAAAGTACGCATCAGTTGCCTAAGATGGGTAAGACATGTGGACACGAATGCTCTAGTCAGAAGAGTTTTCGAAACCAACCCGCCTTCAGTGGCGCGTACAAGTTGGAGTTGGTTAGCTAAAGACCACGCTAACTGAAAAGGATTGTTGTTTAAGGCCCAGATACACTCCGAAATGTAAGTAAGTGGACCATAAGTGGGACGCATTTTAAGATATATTCTATAGAGAGGTAGGAAGTACCTGAATAACTATATAATTTCCCCAAAATCCAGTAGATTGCCTAGAGAACTACATTCAGGTATTTTTAGAAGATAACCTACAGCCCTAGAAGAACCATTCGGTTTGCTATAATGAAATACTTTTTGACCAAAGACCCAAAGACCCAGTCTACATCCAGTTGATTTTCATCGTATGGAGTCTTGGATCTGTAATAGCTTCAAATAATAAGCTTTAACCTGATTTTACTTTGTAGTCACCACCATACTGATATATCACGTGGAATTCGAATGTAAGTATATGCCATTAGTGTTAAATGCTTCTCGCTTGAGTTCCTATAATTGGTATGAGTAAGTTGGACTCCAGAAATAATTGCAACTAGCAGGTGCTTGCTCATGTAAGTACGAATCCAAATCGATTAAAAAAATTCCACCTTTCGCTATCCCCCTCATTGGTAATCTTATCATACATATCTGCCGAAACAGTCTTCAAACATTTTAACAACGATAACTAAACTCTGACAAGCAAAAACAAATTAAACTTTGAACACAGCCGGTACTTTGAAATTTAAAAGTCAAGGAGCTCAAGTTCTAAAGGTTAACCCTGACAGACACTTTCTTCAAAAATTATTACTCCTCGTCTAAAAGCTTAGCACACGATAAGGTTGTCAAAAATAGCTAATAGACGTGATATAAGCATGATACGACATTTTCTATTTGATGTTTGACCACAAATTTAGAAGCTTTTTGTAATCAACGTGCAAACACTGATAGTATTTACAATCGCTTGAGAACTATTTGTAAACAATTGAACGTATTTTATCGTAACACAATAGAGTAGGTGAACTCTGCCATTGATCTCATCAAAAAATAATTATTTCAGACGTTGACAGCAGCTATAGAAACAATAGCTATTCATCTGGCGGTGATCGTTCGAGTTATGTATCTGCAAAACCGAGTGAAATAGAAATTTATGGGTAAACACATCTCAATAAGTATCTGCTTACAGTCGTGACAATTACACACATGTATATGTAGGGATTAGGTGCATTCGCCTAACGATAACTTATTGGTTATATTATTTATTTTAATTTATTTGCAGTCACTCTCATAGAAATTCCATACAGCACATCAGTCGTAAAGTTACAAAGTGTAAACAAAACAAGCTGTGGCTACAAGTCTTGTGAAAAATTCAGCTTGTTTGCGATGGAAAATTTTAGAATACTAAATCAGCTTGTGGCATGGTCGGTCATTAATGAGCAGACCCCCAACTCCAGTGAATATTTTGGATTATGTAAATGAGAGACTGAAGTGGAGTTGAGACTCACGTTTTAAATTTGCTATCTGACACAATGGCGGGCAATGTTTTGCATTAAACTTAATCCCTTGCACCTACCATGCATGATCAGATATTTATTTGTTTCTAGGTTTAGTGGAGTTTGAAGGGAGTTCATGCTGTCATCATGGAAATACGATAATTCCAACAAAGTATGGTGCTGAATGATTCTCGGGAAAAATGCGGTGTTGTGATGCAAATGTATTCCCAATTTTTCATAATAGAGATGAACTCCTAGATATAATAAGCAAGTGGCGACCTATAGTATCATGAATAATAAAGACTAAGTAAAATCTATTTAGTATTAGACCAGTCTATAGTACATTGAAACGTTCCCGTTTAAGCAAGTCAGACACTGAAGTAATAGTTAAGAGTTTGCGCAATAGACTATTGAACGAAGGGTTCGAGGTTCGATTTGCACTTCACCGCGAGGATTGCGTGCTTCAGCTGACAACCCTCTACTTGAATGCAAGCATCAGCTGCCACTCCGAGTTTCCATAGATGATTCTTGCATTGCTTGCACTCCGCATCGTGATCATCGCCAGCATTCCCTATGCATATTGTCAGGGCAGAAGCAGTAGCTTCTCTGTAGGAAGCTCTTGTTTTTCTTTCCTTGGATACAGCTGAAATCTTACCGAATTCCGACAGTATCGATGATGTCCGGCTTTTGGACGCGATCAATGCTATTAGTAGCCATTTTATTTCGTCAGGCTTTGCACCGGTTTTCTCTGCTTCCAAAAATCCCTGTCCTCTGGTGCCACTTTTGAGGACATTGGACTGACTTGATCCAAATTTTTTACACAGGAGTGATCTCCAGGAGAAGGATGCTCGTTCGTTGAGCAAATGCTTAATACGTTTCATGCCTGATACTGAGCCCGTCTCCTTTACTTTGATTTGTTTGAATCTAAGGAGCAGGAGTCAGAGTCGAGTTCAAGAAGTTGATCGTTTCCGGTTGGAGATCAGCATTCGCCCCTTCAGCTGGTTGAGCATCTTTGTGCAGCGCAAAGTAGCCTTATTTCTTCTCCTCTTAGTTTGGCTCTTAGTCGGCATTCGTGACTACCAGCTGAAGTTATAAAGTGTGTAGGTTTGTCTGACATACTCTTGTCAAGTTTTTTTTCATAGTGAACGTGGCAGGCATGCCTACATCGGGTATATTCTAATCCCTGCCCGAAGAGGCTAGAACTTACAACACTCACGGCAAACTCACTCAGTCCTTTGGGGTCTAAGAAACATCGGCATTCAAGGAAACGAACTGGTGAAGGCATTAGTAAAAAAGTGGTCGACGCCTGTGTTCTATCGCCTCAAGTTCTTGTTTAATACAGCCTTCGTGAGGCAAGCTAATGAGAAATGGTGCTCACTCCCATCCTGTCGTGTGTCCCAAAAACTCTTGAGATGATAACGCACTTAGCACTTTTCACGGTGATTATTAGCTGCCACAACCTCAAGGAGACCCACTGTAGTCGAATGGTATTAGAAACTGATGACCTCTGCTGAAGCTGTGGTGGCTATCGCCAGAGAAGAGAGTACATTTGACTTCCTGTCTTTTGGCAGGAGGTTGCAATAAAGAATTCATCGAAATATTTTGAGGTCATCAGCAAACAAAATACAGTCAGAATCACTTAAACATTCATAAAAACAGTAAAGGGCCAAAGTGTCTACCTTTTGGGACACCTTAAGTTACACTACAACTGAATCCGATTGAATAAGTAAGATTCAACTCAAATGAGAAGATTCGAATGAATCCTAAATCAGTGCAATCAGTGAAAATCACATTGGTCTGCAAAGATGTCTCAAAATTTATTGACTTTTTGTCAAAGTGGATTTTCGGAAAATGTTTGTTTTTGACAAAATCTACAGAACAGATCCAAACAAATTGAAAATTCTCCAAAACTTCACCTCACTGATAGTCTACTGGATTACAATGCATTTCATCCTACTTTTCGATTCTCATCTTCCATGGTACCTTCATGGTATTTATTAAACATTCATATGTGCAGGTTCGAAGAGTCCTTAAACTGAAACATCAGGTTGGATACATTTTTATGTTCTCGCTGTCCTTAAAAAAAAAAAATCGATTAATGGTAACCCAACAGGCCTTCAACAGTCGCAGATACGTTACCCTCACATGTGTATGGATTCATTTGTTGGCTCGGTTAATAAAATATTAATGCAATGTAATAACATTTTTATCACTATTGTTATCGTAAAGTTTACAACTTAATCAACCCTTTATGACAGCGGCAAATGTAGAAAAAAAAAGGATAAATTGTTTACGTTATGCCAGACAACACAACTAAGCGATAAGGAGCGATGAATCGAACTATAAATAATTTGTCGCTGTCTGCACTTGTACGCATGAAACTACTGCAGAGCATGTGTAGAAATGACTGCATCAGCGATATTTTACGTAATTAAATTGATAATTTTATTAAGATTCTGGCTGAACCAGTCAAAGCATCTGCGACTAGGTATAGAATCATGTACAGGATTTGTTAAGCATTAGCTGGTATCAGCGCCCGATGAAGAGGTAGGTGTTTGTGAATAGAGATTATTAACTAATGAAATTAAACGAGTTCCGCTCTTGGAAAATGTGTCCAGCAGATCTGATTAGAATCGACATAATTTATATTTAATTGGTTGAGTTATTTATTGAATGAAATTCAATGATAATTTATGAAAATTATTTTTCCAAAAAATACCATAGATACTATAAAGCCTTATTACTAATATACATATTTGAATTCAATTGTTTTTTAATGAACAAATTCAGAGATTGCTTTTAAAGTGCTGCTAGTTGGGTACTAAAATAAAATACAAAACATTTAACAACACATTTCCTAGATTTGTTGTAAAATTTAATTTAACGTAACTATTCAAATTAGCCTATCATTGCTGTGGAAAATTTAGGGTAAAATTAAATTAAAGTGTTAATATACATGTCTGCTGTTCATCAGCCAGTAAATTGAAATTTGTTTTATGTTCCACAAAATAAATATAATTACACGATTTATTATATTATGGAGAAGGGAGTTCCTTGACTAGAATTCAAGTAGGGACTGTTAAGGAAGGAAATATTAACAAGATGTGATGGCATTTTAATAAAACAATCAAACGAAACCACATCAAGATGTATGGTATACAAAAAATGGGTCAAGGCCATAGTCACTGCCAATGAAAGGCCAGATTAAAATCAAAGAAAAGAATTGGTAAACAGAAAAATTAAATTTTTTTTATTTAATGGCTGTAAAAAATTGATTCGTTGCTGACAATTTTACCCTATGACAAGTAGCCTAAAAGTGGAATTAGTGAAAACCGCTGATAGTGTTCTAAAAGTCTGAAATTATCTTTGGATATAAGTTTCGAAAATCTTAGAGTCAGGTCAAGAAAATTGTGGTGTGTAAGCCTTCAACCAAAGTAGTTGATGAATTATGGTTTGGTATGTGGATATAAGCGGCAAAACAAGTAGTTCACTAGAATTTTACAAAGTGCATGACTTGCATATGTACCTGCACCTTCATGCTGAACGATTATAAATAAATTATTCAGGATTGAAATTTAGGTAAAATACTTAAAGCCAGTGGTCTGAAGTGGTAGTTATGAAATCCAAGCTTTTTTCGTATACGTGAGGCTTAGTAAAGTGGAAAGCCTTTGTCACATACAGACTGGCCGATAGGTAGATAGAATTGGTGAACCAATCCCTAATTGTAATGGTTAGTTTGATTTAAATTTTGAGTTCCGAATTTTTCAGGAAACTAATATGCGCAACAGATCTATGGGATACAGGGCCTAGCTTCTCACAACTATTCGTCTTATATTCTTTTCACGACTGGAACTGTTTAATGCCGTATCCGCAAGGCAATTTGTTATTTGAGAAGCTTTTTCATGACAGTTTATTTTTGGATGTTTGTCAGACGCTCGCTGTGAAAAATTGTAGGTGTTTTGACTAAAGTTCGAACCTTGAACCCTTTGCTCGCAATTCAATGCACTAATCATCTGAGCCACGGAATAAGCACGAGAAAAAAATAAAAGGAGCAATGAGAAGCGTTCACGGAACTCTGCAAATGTACTGTCTTCTGTTGATACGGGAATGCTGTCCTTTTTTAAGGAACCTGGTACAGGTATGGTTTGTTAAAAAAATATAATGAATTCATTTCTATTCAATTTGCAACCAAGAAAATGGTTGAGGCACCAACGAATCACCTGGAAATATTGGAATAGCATGCTATGAAGTTTAGCTCAATCTTGAACAAGATATAGGTGATCCTTACTGAAGTTGGTACGTATAACTGGAGTATTTTTAAAAATGTAAGTTATAACGTCGGGCTTCTGCTTGGTAGTTCAAATGTTGGTTCTCAGACTATTTTTTTCATTTTATTTCACGAAGCAGCAACTAGCGATCTCCTGGCAAACATCGGAGTGTACGAGTGTTAAGACAGCTTTACCCTTAGATGTTGCTGTGTCCGGAAATTTTAGTTTACCAGCATTGAGAACACTTAGCCGTTGCAACAGAATTGGAGTAGAAGTAGGAGAAAAATGCAAAAGACACCTCTAGCTTTAAGGTAAGGAGGAAATTTTTGATTTCGTCTCGAGTTGTATCCTAATTCAAGGGGAGACACAGGTGAAACAGACAGATAGGAGAAGAACAAGTTTGTTGAACATGTTTTTAAAATAAAATATTTGGCTCAAGCTATATACAATTCCTTGGCTTAAACCTGGGACTAAATGGAAGACAACTTATAAATGACGAGTGTTTTTCGTGGAGTGATAGATTTTTCGGTTGGGACAAATTGTCAAATTAGCTGTCGACTGTTAAATGATAATTGATACTGTATTCAGTGTAGTTTGGCATTTTATCATTTTTACTGGATTTTGTTTAAAGTTTACAGAGCAGAGAGGTGACATGATACATATTCAGATTTTTTTTGACATTTGGAAATACAAATCCATGTCACTCGACAAAAAAGTGGAACAAAAAAAATTAAAAACTGAGAAATTCACGAAGTAAGCAATAGAAATGTGAAAGTAAACGAATTTACATAATTGCTGTGTAAAGCAATTGCTTTTTTGTAAAACGAATTTGTTGTTGAAAAGCTAACCAAATTTATTGGCGACAACTATTAAAAGTGTTCGGACAGGACTATCAATCTGAATATTTTAATGTCAAAAAAATCCAGTTCTGTAAACAGGCTCAGCAAAGCTTTGAAATGATTCAAAATTTACTTCGAAAGAAATCGTTAATTTTGTGCAACGCACAGCAAATTAAGGAGTGCCATCGTAAAAGTTACACAATCTCATATTTAATGTACTTTTCAAAAACTACGAATAAATCAACGAAGTGCATATATTTTTAATTATTTATATTTTACTGATGGATAGTTAAGGCAGTCAATTTAATTGGATGTAAGAAAAAATATTGTGAAATCCTACCACACCCAGGGTCAACGTATCTAAAAATTGCAAGAAATCTAAAAGTTAACAAAAACATAGATGCTCTGCTATCAAAACTTATAAGGAGGATCTATCAGTTGAAAGAAAATAGGGAAGAAAGGTCACCGGAAGGTTGAACTTTCTTGAAAAAATCCGAACATTTCTGAACGGAATTTGGCACAAAAGGGAGGTTGTTCTGATTTTTTTGTCCACAAAGTAAAAATAAAATAAAAAATTGGATTCGAAAAAAAGGGGAAAACTTTTGGAAAACAAATGTTTGACCAAATTTCCATGCACCATGTTGGACGACGAAACATATGTTTTTGCTGAATTTAATCAGCATCCGGGCAGGCATTTTGTATTGCCGAAGGTAGGGAAAAAGTTGCAGCAAAGTTTTGAATCCACCCATAAGCAAAATTTCCACAGACAAACTCCTGGTTTGGCAAGAAATTGGTTCTTGTGGGTTTAGAAGCCAAACATTCAGTACTACTGGCTCAATAAATGAAGAAATTTATCTGAATGAGTGCCTGCAAAAGGCCTTTTTATAACAGGCATGAAGAACGCCCCCAATGTTGGCCTAATCTAGCATCATGTCAGTATGGAAACAAGGCGATGGATTGGTATGAGCCAAACAACGTTTCGGTGTTGTCAGAGAGGCCAATCTTTCGAATTCGCCAGATCTTAGGCCAATATTAAGCACTGGTCAAAAGAGCCACTAAAAAAGCTCTCAACACCGTGAAGGAATTCAAAAAAATTCTGGACAAACAGCTCCAAAAAAATGACGGATGAGACTGGAAGAGACAGTAAAAACAATGATAGAAGCTGTTCAGGTAAAAGTTCGGAAAATTAATTAGAAATAAAAACAAATTTTTTTTCGTAATTTTTACAAATTTGAATACAAAAGCTTAATATTTTTGATTATTTAAAAATGTTTGAAATGATCTTTCTATTAAAGTTTTTGTTCATTTTCTGTGGGTTCGATGGCACTCCTTAAATGCAAAAGAAGAGCAAAATTAATATAATAAATAAAAGCAGACGTTTTCCTGTAGACCATTGGCCTAACACTACATTTTCAAAAAAGCATTTGTTACACTTGGAACTGTTGAGATTGTTTAAAAGTAAAGTCAGTAGCTAATGCCATTGGTCTTGTTTACAACGTCTGTTAAAACAAGTCCCCACCAGAAGCCCACTTTTTAATTAAAGGCCAACTTTTTTTTTCCGGTTCTTTTGTTGAAAAATAAACATTCAGACTTAAGCCACACCCTTAACTTAGAAAGATGAAAACAATTTTTTTTTTAAAAAAACACAATAATCCATTTTAAACTAGATCTCAACGATGATCATTAATTCTGCAAGAAACTCCCCTCCCAGCAGTCACAACTACGCTTTAGGAATCCCAAAATAGAATTTAAGCGATGAGTAACTTTGGTATACATTATATTAGAATTTGTTTTCATTTTTGTACTCCCGATTGGAAAAATAACAAAAAAATATCCGGTTTGATACGCCAGTACCCTATCCCACACCATGACTCTGAAAAATGATGATGGCACTAACCTTTGAGTAAGTTTACCGGAATAGCTTCGTAGGGAATCTTTGCCGCCTCCAAGAGAATGTACAAAGCCCTGCAGGGCTGTGACAAGACGTCAAAATAAAACTTAACGGGCTGCATTTTTCGAAATTAATTTAAATTTTCCACACTTTTCCTCAAATGCGAGTAGAGAAATACAAACAAGCGAAAACCAAGAAAAAAAGCCTACTAACTGCGTGAGACTTGCAACGTACAAGACACTCTCGACTTGACCCCGGCTAAAGTTTGAGACAAACTAAACAGAATTTGTTATCGTCCGCCGCTTAAAACCCCACTCGACGAAGACTGCGACAACAACTGTTGGTCGCGGCGGCTATGTAGTAATCAGTGTCAAAGTAAAACCCAGCGAAGTAGCGAAATAGAAACGAAGATGAAAACAAAACAAAATACGAATCAAAACAAGTCAATAAATCGTTGGGGGTGTGGGGGTAAACGTTTGCTCAACAAACCCACATATGAGGTCATACAAGCCTCAAGTGCCCCTCTGTGTTGGCCCCCCGCTACCGGCTAGTTTACTTCAAAGAACTTTCGCTGATATGACTGGAGGTTCATTGTATCTATACCTGTGTGGCTGTGAACAAACAACATATCGCTTACGATAACTTGAATGATTTTACACTTAAGCCGCCCCAAGGTATTCGCACCGGTCATACCGCCTCTGTGCCACAAGACAGAGGTGCATCAAGGAGAAGTATGTACTCGTCAGAGGCAGAATAATAAATAAAATGGTGGTGCACAGTGGCGGCGCCGTTCATATTGTTGAAACTTGTTAGTGCTTTAGCCAAACTGCCCGCCAGTTTATTGGCGATCAACAGCCTGAGATAACATAATTATTAAAATTGTTGTGCTACGTGAAAACACTCAGATCTGGAACTGGGTGTTGTTTTGGTCCAAAGTCCAACGAAAGAGCGGTGTAAACAATTCTATGAATAGCAAATGAATTGAAATTTACATTTCCAAGGGGGCGGCGTTTAGAGCGATCCTAAAAGTAGGTAAGTATTTGCTTAGCTTGTAACTGGGCCTAAGAATATGCATTATGATTTGGTGCACCGAATTTGGTATTGGGACAATCCGTCCAAGGTGTAGATAGTCATATCTTTTAAATCCATAAGTGCATACATATGTGTTCCCATCTTAGGACTTCTTTCTTTGACAATTTAGGCTAACTGGAGTCATTAGGGGTCACGAGCCTCCTTTGTTTAACTAAAGACTTGGGTGGATTGAATTAGGCCCTAGAAAACAATAAATAAATTTGAAAAGTTCCAATTTCCTTTCCAATTTTTGATGACTCTGTCTGATATGTGCGGCGTTATTCCGACAATAGCATCTCGAATGTTGGCCTCGAGCTTATCCAAACTGGTTGGTTGTTAGCGTAGACTAAGGACTTGACGTAGGACCAGAGAAAATAATGATGATAAAGTCGCCAAATTTTGTCTTCACAACTTTAACCGTTGCGCTGCTTGTATGGCATGTACCGCTGTCTTGTTGGAATCACAGTTCGGATAAATTGATGCTGTCAAGCTCTGCCTATAGAAAGTCGATTAATATTGCTCTCTACCTGAGAGCCTGAGACCATTGACGGTAAGAATATCCCCTTCCTGATTTTGAAAGAAATACGATCTGATGATGCCGCCATGCCATAAACTGTCAATCTTTGTGGATGGAATGATTCTTGGTCGAACACTTGTGGATTGTGTTCGGTCCAATAAGGCCAATTCAGCTTGTTGAGACTGCCGCTGTGTCGAAAATGGACCTCGTCCGAAAAGATGATATTTTGACCAAAATTTGGATCTCCGACCAACACTTCCAGCGCCCAATTAGTGAACTCGCGATATTGTCTATGGTCTTCTGGTTTCAATTCTTTCGTCAGCACAATCTTATACGGATGCAGGCCCAATTCCAACTGCAAAATAAGTCGGGTTGACTCTCTGGGCATACCCGATTCAGCTGATTGGCGTCGAATCGCCATTTTTGGATCTTCCTGGAAAATGACTACTTTTTCTTCATTTTGCCCCAATCTCTGTCTGGTTGGTGGCTTAAAGACCAAAAGAGTATACTCACGTTAAAATTTTTCTACAGTCCTACGAATGGCTTCCACACTGAAGCCATGATGACGACTAACCTCATGACCAAATTCACGTTGCGTATTCAAAACTGGAATGTTGAAACGGCAAATCTTAATAAATATTCTGACAGCTGGATGTTATTGGTAACTTTGACAGCTGCTAAAACATAATAATTGAAAAAAGTATCATTGCTATCTGGTCACCCTTTATAATCTAAATCAAAAATATACAAAGTCCTACAGAACCCGAGTCGATTAGATTTATATACTTACCCTACTCCTTTACTCAGCTTCGGATGGATAGTTTTATTGCTTTGGTTTGGCTGAAAGCTAGCACAAGGCTTATACTTTAAAAAGATCGAGAACGATCTGTAAAATTGAAGCAAACTATGAATCTCACTTCTGAAGATTATGTAGACGGAAGAGACTATTTATCAAAGAGACTGCAGCTCTAAACTCCAACCTATGACCAAAGGAGAAATGCCTATACTGCTTTGCTATTAATACTGTACGAATTGATGAAATTATCATAAGAGTGATGTACTCAATGCTTAAGAACAAGACGATTACCTTACTTACTTAATTAGGTGGTGCTACTGCCCGGGATATAAATGAGGCTCAACCAACAAGCCTCTCCAGTTAGTATGATGTTTGGTTTACTGCCTGCAGTTGGACACTCCAAGTTGGTGAATGTCCTCTTCCACTTGTGCCCGCCACCTAAGGTGAGGTCTTTCTCTACTGGGTTGTCCCTTCGCAAGACCATTAATATGGTCAGAAAAGGTTGTTCAAAGTTTCACCACCAATGAAGGAAGAGCATAGGCTTAGAGCCAATTAGCAGGTTCGACGGGCGATCCAAAGAGAAAAATAATGATGTTAAGAATGTAGTGTCATTCAGGAAAGTAAATTTAGATAAAACTAGGTCGTTATACCCATGCTTTGTAATTTCAAAGGTTACCCGGGTTTACGATTCTTCTTTATTGAAATGGTGGACCGACTGCCTTCTTCACAATTCGAAGGTAATTCGAAATAGTGTCACGATGATGAATGATTTTGCCAAACTCAGTATACCACCTTCACAATTAGAATTCAGAAAGATCAACCTTTTTCCCATGTTAAGCATTCTATAGCCAACCCTTGACGATCTCGCGAATACTGAAGTCTAGATCATGTTCAGCTTTATAAAGACCTATGTATGATTCGTTTTGGACCGATTAGATTTCGACCATAATATAGTGATAGTCAATACGAAGCACGTACTGGTACATATTGGTGTTTTGGACTTCAATTACCGCTTCGTTTCCTTTGATGTTTTGCTTTTTCGTGTTAGTATAGCGAATGGATGATATTATCTAATGTTGAGATAACACGCACATAATATGAAATCTATAGACTGGAACACTGATCACAAAAACAAGACAAGGATGCTCCTCCTACCGAAATCAATAAAACCAAACCGCCTTAGTTCTCCTACCATAATAAAGTATCTAACCGCCACAAATTCGTGTACTAGTACGTGGCGGTAAAATGTATCCGATTATCATTTTATTCAGCTTAATCCCAATGGGATTTTCGCAGAGAGGAGTTCTGGTTTGATTGTATCTGAACATATTCATGATCAGGTTTAGGAAAACTTTCATTCTTTTTCCAGGACCTTCCTCAGTCATACATGAAAACAACGCAATTGGATTGCAAATTTGCTCCAGAATGGATAACGAATGTTTCCTGCAAGTTAAAGCCAGTTAGCTGGGAGAAAACTCTGGCCAATGTGACATTTGATATAGTAAAGCCTTTAACCAATATTACGGTATGTATCCGATCTACCAAAACTTCATCAACTTAAGTGCTATCACTTTGTGTATCATTTTGAAGGTAAATGTTGAAATTTTTCGCCGTGAAACTCGATTTGTTCCATTTCTGGTAAACGTTACGAAAAATGTCTGCGATATCCTGTCCAGAAAGGGATTGGACTTTTATGCACGAGTTGGGTTGGAATTGGTTAAGAAGTTTATCCCTACCAAGTTGCCGACTTGTCCAGTAACAGTAAGTATGGCTCTTACACGTTAGTTACAATTATAAACAAGAACATGCTTGCAGGGTCACATAGAGGCGATAAATGGCTTTTTCGACGCTGGGTATTTTAACTTGAGGCTGGTAACTGGACTCTATCTAGTGGTGATAAAGGCATTCGAAGGATATCCACCACAATCGCTTGGCTATTTTAAAGTAATCTGTCTTATAGCTGAGAGGAATCGGAAGTCTAAACAAAAATAGCAGCAAAATATTAGAAGCTAAACTGATAGAGCAAAGCATTTGCAAATAAATCAAGAGATTTCAACAAAAAATATATTAAGTTCTTACAAATATCCTCTACGGTATTGTCTAGATACTCTAAGAGGAAAAATTGGGCCTATGAGAGTACAAATATTGCAATCTTTAAAGACAGTACATTAGATTGCAAAATGTTGTGGTGAGTGTCCTTTCATAGATCAAGTTCACGTAAAGTTCGTTCCTATTTTTGTTTTCATTTTACGTCGCGACGCCCCAGTCAAGCTCGTGTGTGCCTGGAATATCCGGCTTTAGCAGTGCCACGAGAAGGTATACACAGAATGTCATCTGTGTGGGTGGCGTACGCGTAACCCATTTTTAAACAGATTTTTGGGTTGAAAATTTTTTTCTTTTTATTGTGCGTGGCGAGCCCTCAGTCAAGCTCGATTGTGTCTGGGATGCACAGAATCAGGATATCTGGCTTCAACTGTGCCATGGGAACGTATACTCAGAATGTGCGTATCTTGGTGGGAGGCGTACACGTAACCCATTTTTCCACAGATTTTTGGGTTGAAAACTTTTTTAATTTTATTTTGCGTGGCGAGCCCTCAGTCAAGCTCGTGTGTGCCTGGGATGCACTGAATCAGAATACCTGGCTTCAACTGTGCCACGAGAAGATATACTCAGAATGTGCGTATCTGGGTGGGTGGCGTATGCGTAACCCACATGAAAATGAAAATTTTTTAACTTTTATTTTGCGTGGCGAGCCCTTAGTCAAGGTCGTGTGTGCCTGGGATGCACGGAATCAGAATATCTGGCTTCAACTGTTACACGAGAAGGTATACTCAGAATATGCGTATCTGGGTGGGTGGCGTATGAGTAACCCATTTTTCCACAGATTTTTGGGTTGAAAATTTTTTTATTTTTATTTTACGTGGCGAGGCCTGAGTCGAGCTCGAGTGTGTCTGGGATGCACAGAATCAGGATATCTGGCTTCAACTGTGCCACGAGGAGGTATACTCAGAATGTGCGTATTTGGGTGGGTGGCGTCCGCGTAACCCATTTTTCCACAGATTTTTGGGTTGAAATTTTTTTTATTTTTATTTTACGTGGCGAGGCCTGAGTCGAGCTCGAGTGTGTCTGGGATGCACAGAATCAGGATATCTGGCTTCAACTGTGCCACGAGGAGGTATACTCAGAATATGCGTATCTGGGTGGGTGGCGCCGCGTTACCCATTTTTCCACAGATTTTTGGGTTGAAAATTTTTTTATTTTTATTTTACGTGGCAAGTCCTCAGTCAAGCTTGTGTGTGCCTGGGATGCACGGAATCAGAGTATCTGGCTTCAGCAGTGCCACGAGAAGGTATACTCAGAATATGCGTATCTGGGTGGGTGGCGCCGCGTTACCAATTTTTCCACAGATTTTTGGGCTGAAAATTTTTTATTTTGATTTTGCGTGGCGAGCCCTCAGTCAAGCTTGAGTGTGTCTGGGATGCATAGAATCAGGATATCTGGCTTCAACTGTGCCAAGGGAACGTATACTCAGAATGTGCGTATCTGGGTGGGTGGCGTATGCGTAACCCATTTTTCCACAGATTTTTGGGTTGAAAATTTTTTTATTTTTATTTTACGTGGCGAGGCCTGAGTCGAGCTCGAGTGTGTCTCGGGTGCACAGAATCAGGATATCTGGCTTCAACTGTGCCAGGGGAACGTATACTCGGAATGTGCGTATCTTGGTGGGAGGCGTACACGTAACCCATTTTTCCACAGATTTTTGGGTTGAAAATTTTTTTATTTTTATTTTACGTGGCGAGGCCTGAGTCGAGCTCGAGTGTGTCTGGGATGCACAGAATCAGGATATCTGGCTTCAACTGTGCCAGGGGAACGTATACTCGGAATGTGCGTATCTTGGTGGGAGGCGTACACGTAACACATTTTTCCACAGATTTTTGGTTGAAAATTTTTTTATTTTGATTTTGCGTGGCGAGCCCTTAGTCAAGCTCGTGTGTGCCTGGGATGCACGGAATCAGGATATCTGGCTTCAACAGTGCCACGAGGAGGTATACTCAGAATGTGCGTATCTGGGTGGGTGGCGTCCGCGTAACCCATTTTTCCACAGATTTTTGGTTGAAAAAAAAATATCTCTAGATCTTCGAAGTTTCTACAATTCGGTTATTCATTGGTGATCTTTGCCAAAGAACCTATTTTGTTGGAATTCAGCATAAAACACCAAAAAACATATTTACACGCTGTGCACCTTTTCTATATATTTTTACCTCAAGTACAAAGAGGACTTATAGGTACATATACATATGCATGTACATAGGTGCAAGTTCGTATGACCCGGTCGTGCATTTTATTTTTTTTTTTTGTAGTATTAATATATGTATCTCATGGATGAAATTATTGTTTAAATGACACGCACGTAAAATTAAAATCAAATCTATAGACTGGAACACAGATCAGAAAAACTAGACAAGAATGCTCCTCCTACCTACTGAAAATCAATAAAACCAATGCACCTCAGTTCACTTAATAGAGTTTCTAAGCGCAACAACTTTGTGTAGTCGTACGTCGTGAAATAATGTATCTCATTGTCATTTTATTCAGCGTAATCCCATTGGGATTTCCAGAGAGAAGGGTTCTGGTTTGTTTGTGTCCCCATGTATCCTCAATCAGTTTAGGGATAATCTCATTATTTCTCTAGGATCTGCCTCAATCTTACATCAAAACTACTCAATTGGAGTGTAAGTTTGATCCGGAGTGGGTGACGAATGTTTCCTGCAAATTAAAGCCAGTTACCTGGGAGAAAACCCTGGCGAATGTGACTTTTGATATAGTCAAGCCTTTAACAAATATTACGGTAGGTATCGATTCTATCAAATCTTCATCAACTTAAATGTTCCGATATTTCATTGCAAAGGCGAATGTTGAAATTTTTCGTCGTGAAACTCGATTCATTCCATTTCTGGTAAATATTACTAGAAATGTCTGCGATATCCTTTCTAGAAAGGGACTGGACTTTTATGCACGAGTTGGGCTAGAATTGGGTAGGAAATTTGTGCCCACCAAGCTGCCAAGATGTCCGGTGACAGTAATTACGACTCTTACTCGTTAGTTACAATTACAAGTATAACAAGTATCTACCTGCAGGGTCACATAGAGGCGATAAATGGCTTTTTCGACGCTGGGTATTTTAACTTGAGGCTGGTAACTGGACTCTATCTAGTGGTGATAAAGGCATTCGAGGGATATCCACCTAAATCGCTTGGCTATTTTAAAGTAACCTGTGTTATAGCTGAGAGGAATCGGAAGTCTGGACAATGAAAGAAGATGGAAATTATAAGCTAAAGGGAAGGAGCTTGGCATGTGTAAATAAATTAAGAACTAAAAGTTAAAACTATTGCAGACTTCCTAAGTATTGTAATATGTGACTACTTTGAACCTTGCGAGAGGTTCAAGGAAGATTTGACTAATATTGAAATCTTTGAAACGGAGTTCCTTGCGTTTCGAACCTGGGGGTTATGACTCGAAGATCCTCTTTGCTGGAGCATTGTTGTCTGTTCGTTCAATGTAGCCGAACCAGTGCAGTCGACTTAATTTGGCTTTTAGGGCTACATCCACAAATTATATCATAAAGTTCGAAACTTTATTTTTTTCTTCATGCGTTCTCCTCGAGTATGGAACGATAAACAATTTTTTTTCCGAATGTACTCAATATTTACTCAGCTTTTTTTTCCCATCGTCCAACACCCGGCTCCATATAGTCCAACTGGAAGGATCGATGTTTAGTACCGCATGGATTTCGTACTCTGAGTTTAAGTTTTTTATTTCGTCCAACCAAAGTAGCAGCTTTGATGTCATCTGCTAACTTGAAGTCGATTAAGAGGTGATGAGCCCCGACTTCAGATTCGTTGAAGGATTCATTTCGATGTAAAAACTTAGTCGTTAATCTGAGGGTGTCTTGCAGAAAGGCTTCATAGGGTCAGAGGATAGGATAGAATGGATCTTGAGTCCCTGTACAGTACGATGAAGAAAAAATGTTAATTTACTGAAAACAACATGAACGTACAAACCCCGATTCTTAAACCGCTTTTACACCGACGATATTCAAATTTGCAAAAGTTGTAGCCATGTCCTAATCTCGAAAACTGCGCTAATGATTTGGATGAAGATCTTTAAAGGATTTTGAACTGGTTATTGGAAAATACTCAGTCAACACAATAGTCACGAACCATCATACAACCATAAAATTGTTCTTGGATTTCCCAGTTTCGAGCACGAATTCGCTGTTACGATACACAAATGTATGACATTTTTTTTAGTTTTGTAATGATCTTTAACTACTTTAAAATGATTTTCTAAATCTTTCTACGTCAACTCTGAGTGATATACGGGTGAGTTCTTGCTTTCTTGTTGTAATCAAATGTTTAGCTATTCGAATTATCTACAATTCACCCATCCTACGTGGCCACGCCTATTTTTTTGAGTCGTTTTCATCAAAAAATTGATTTTGATGAAATTATACATAAAAAATCAAGAGGTATTCGAAAATATCGTTGTAATTTGACAAAAAATGTCATGCAGCCACGCCCACTTCACAAGGGCTGCCTACGAAAGAGGATAGGGTATCATACGATCTTATTGAGCAAATAATAAAAATAAATAAATAAATACTTGGCGCTACAGGTCGATGGGACCCAGGGCCTAGCTTCTCACAACCATTCGTGTTGTGCGTGTTACATTCTTTACACGAATGGAAGGGGCCTACTGTTTAATGCCGTGTCCGAAGGGCAATTTGTTATTTGAGAAGCTTTCTCAAGACAGTTGTACTCTCGGATGTTTGTCAGACGCTCGCGAGAGGTGGGGCCGTGAAAAACTTTTAGGTGTTCCCCGACTGGGATTCGATCTCGAACCCCTTGCTCCGTAGTCCAACGCACTAACCACTGAGCCACGGCGCCCACATTGAGCAAATAATACCCACATAAAAAAAATATAGCTGAAAGTGCTTCGGAAATACTTCCTCAAGGTTTACCAATTCATTCCAGATTCACTGGTAGGTATTTGGTGTCAAGTATTTAAATTTGTCAAGTTTCTCTATTAAAAAGAATTCTTTGTAACTTTGGCAGTCAGGTGCATGAAAATAAGCACAGAAAAGTTAGTTTTAGTTTTCGTGCTTATATCTTTCGGTCATGGGAAGTAGACTTGACACTATTAATAACTCCATTGTGGTGGTTAAAAATACAAAATAATTGAAACATTTAAAAATGTTTGATGTTCGTTTCAAATTGGAAATAATTTGAAAGAGTTATTGGGAAGGCTGTAGACCGAAACGGAGAATGGCTTTGACACGAATGGCTCTATAATTTGTCGTGGTTCTGCAATCAGTTTAAAAACATTTAATTTTTTGCAGGATTTTCCTCAATTTAATATCAAAACAACGCAACTGGAGTGTAAATTTGATTCAAAATGGGCAGCGAATGTTTCCTCTAGCGAATGTGCCTTAATATAGAGCCTGATAAAAGACTGGGATAAACTGACAAGGATGACATAGTTATAATAGGAAGAGGGAATGTTTCTGGCCTTTGGTTTTTGGTTTTGTACTTGTAGCCAGGTAGACGATTCCAGGAATGCGTCTACATGCCTTCTACTCCATGACCTACACGCTACTACCACTCTTTCTGGCGCAAGTTCTGGTAGGCTTTATATTGCGAGATGGTTATCCTCTTAGGCTATCCTGCTCTTCATGGTTTTCTATTATTTGAAGCCGAAGTCTCTTTCGACTGTAACCTATGTACCTCTAGAAAGCTGTGTGAGAACAACGATGGCGATGACTACTACCGACACTACCTGCCATAACGCATTCAAACTAATGGACTTCCTTGTGGTGCCAAACATTTATTATCAACCAATGCTGAAGGATAACAATATTAATAAAATAAATATGTTTAAACATTGCAAAGTGAATCTGGATAAATGCATTTATTTCCTTGGAACGACTGGATTCTGCTTTAACTTTCGCCTTTTATCTGCCACAATACAGATCACTTCAAGGGAGCCTATTACCTCTCCTTCGGTCAATGTCAAGTTCACTTTATAAATTCCAGGAATTAAGATAAATTTAAAGGGGCCTGGGTCTATGAAAATATTTTTCGCTTCTACATGGCCCTGTAAATATTTTATTTAGTGCACCAGTTGATTTTAAAGTGGAAAACTCAGAGCTACTGTTATCGGGCAGGTAGGGTCCTTGAGGTTTGAAAATTTCTTAAGTAAGTCCAGTATAACCTTAGCGTAAAAATCCACTCCTTTATGATTGAAGACATCGCAGGCGTTTCTGGTCACATTTACTAGATACGGAATGTAACGCGTTTCACGACGAAAGATTTGGCCGTTTATCTTGTGAAATGAAACATACAGAAGGAGTAAACGTGATGAAGTAGCTCCAAGTCTTACCGTAATATTTCGCAAAGGCTTAATCAAATCAAAAGATCCAGAGAAGTTTTTAAGTTGGAAAATGGTTAAGTTGCATGTTCTGGTTGTAATCATAATTAAACCATCTGCAGGTTGATCTATTATACCATTATAATGTAATTACCTAACCAAAGCCGGTTCATTTAATTTTTGTTTGTCTATTGGTTTTTAATTGTTTAATTCATTTGGTCTAACGTGATCGACAACACTGGCTTTAAAAACTTAATTATGTAGTTCTAGGTGAATTACTGACACCATGGGGCTGTTCTAATCCAGCTGTCAGCCTTAATACTATGTCTTTCGACGTAAGTTTGTTAGAATTTATTTTAATTATTAACAAGTGATTTTTAAATTTTTATAGTTTTTCTATTCAAACTGCTGTAACTAGAATAACAGAAGATACTACAAAAGACGATCTGAAAACTAAGTAAGCTGGCCAGGCTATAAAAATAAAAAGTAAGGGCTGAGAAAGTTAAGTCTTTCTTTCAGTCAAAAAAGTCAACAGAATTTCTTGTTGTTAGTTGCTAGAAGTAGCCCATCAACAAGAATTAGGAATGGGATTATGTACTATCAAAAGCTCCAAATATATTGTCAAAGCTATCCGATAAAATGCAGATTTTGACTGGATGTTGCCAATGAAAGGATTCGTAGAAGGTTTGGTATTTGATTCTGCTGAAACTTGGACATTCGCGAAGGAAGTGCGTTGTATCTTTCTTCACTCGAGTGTTGTCATAGCCTCCGCATTGGTTTGAGCTGTTGTTTCCCAGTCTATTGAGGTAGGCCGCCATTGGGTTGTGGCCTTTGAGAACACCGATGAGGAGGGTCAGGTGTGGTCTGTTGATTGATAAGAATTCTGTCCATTTCGTCTTTTTTTTTTTTTTTTTGTTATATTGGGGCCACGAGGAGAGTCCATTATACCTAATGTTGAGTGTACTAGTATTGCAGAAGTTCGATGAAATTTCGTTAAAGAGGAAGCTAATTAGGGGTCAGACCCTGAGATGTCGTTTGATGCCGAAGCTGTTCTAGTGCCTCATCTGCCATTTTATCTTCTCATCTCTTCACTAGTTTTGAGCTGGTTTGATGGTTGCTTGACTCTTGATGTAGATGTCAATATGCTTTTTATTTTCCAGAGTAGATACGGGCTCTGTGATAGCCATAGCTGGGCTCTGTGATACCATATATTTCCGCTTTGAATACACCCGTTTAGTTGTGAAGTTGAACTGATTGAATTATGGTACTTCTGAAAATTCTGTTTCTGTGCATTATAAGCACAAACGAGCTGAAGTATCTCCTCCGTATGAGTATTGGAAGCAGAAAATTTTTCAGTCCAAAAATGTGTGAATAAATGGCTTACCTATAGCCATATTCTGAGATTGGATGACACCATTTGTCTACGTCTCTCTGGAGAGAACCTTGGAGTCGAGAATGAGATTCAAGTCTGAGGTAGTCGTAGGACGAGTTCATGTTGGTGATGGTGCTATGGCCGATGTGGGAGTCTCTCCACATCCCGGTTTGCTGTAAGCGAAGAGGCCTTTTTCCTGTATTTCTTTTGTAAAAGTGTCCAGTGGGTAAAGCCCGATCACAGAGTGATAGTCCACATTTCCCGAAAGGAATCTTTGTTGCCTTTTTTCAATGTGACATGTGGCCAAAGAATTCAATTTGCGAAGGATCGCTTGGACTGGCCAGCAAAGAAATGCAGAAATATTTTATGGTCAGAGGAATGTTAATTTGTTTTGTAAAGCGAAAAAGCATCTCGTCTTTATGTCAGAAGGATTCTAAAAGCAAAGCTCAATCCTTAGTATACAGGAAGACAATAAAAAATGGAATATCCAGCATTATGGCATTATCAGCATTCTAAAAATTTTTAATTACGTTTGAGTTTTTGTTATAGAAGATGTCCCAGTTAATTATAATTAAGTAGAGATTCTTGTAGTCCTTGTCATATGACAGGAGGAATCTATTCTTACTCAAGTAAAAGTCTGCTTCAGTTCTTGAGCTAAATTGACCTGGTGGCCACAATGTGGTCCGATGGATTGATTTCCAATTCCTATAAACAGTGTGGAATCAACTGATTTGGTTCAACTGAACTGAAGCACTTACGCCTTCGATATTTTCGGTACTTCCACCGGTGAGTTGTCTCACTGGCACAGGAACTTTGTAACAATCAAACATCAACCAGAAAACTGAAACCTATGTACTTATAAGCTTCGACTGGACATTGTTCGACTTTGTTAGAAATTTGATTATGGGGTCCGTGTTAAAGGTTGAATCATGTAAAAAGAAAGACCTAAGTTCGGGACGATTTATGGAAAACTCATTCTTGGTGCAGCAACAATATATCGTGTTCGGAAAGATTGCAACATCAATCATTTATTTGTGAACATATGAAGGCCAACAGCTTTTTTCGTGTGAAAAGTAATATTTACCAAATTTTTAGCTTAACTATCGTTCATCAATCTAGAGAAATACCCCAGAAATAACTATTTTTAATTTTGGGAGCAACTCGTAATTGATACGACGCAGCATGACTATTAACCTCCCTTTGCTGGTTCTTGCTAGAGCTACCACATTCTGGCCCCAATCAATATTGTCTAAACTGAATTCAATTGTTGCCTACGCCTTTGTAGTAGAAATATGTATATTATTTTTGATCTAAAAAATGTGTGAAAAAAAAATTACGTATACGCCACCGAGCTACCAATTTTCTTGAAACGATGAATTTCGTCGTCCATTCTGGGCAAACTGGGCAAATACTGCGACCTTTTGGCCACTCACTTCAAAGAGACTGTATTAACACGAAATAATAGCAATCGTGGGCGTGTCCAGAACACCCATTGGCTGCAGATATCCAAGAGGAACATCAAACATCAACCAGACGTTAATATGGTATAAACAAATTCCAATTCCAAAGTGGAAATAATTTGCTCTGGTTAGAGCTATTACGACGGCTATAGACCGAATCGAAGATAAGACAACTACTGTCACGAATGGTCATACTCGTATAATTCCACTTTAAATAGTTTCTAAGCTACAAGTTCGTGTACTAGTACGTGACGGTAAAATGTATTCCATAGTCATTTTATTCAGCATAATCCCATTGGCGTTTTCTCAGAGAGGAGTTCTGGTTTGATTGTGCCCCATAGATCCATAATCAGTTTAGGCATAACCTCATTCTTTTTCCAGGATCGTGCTCAAATGTACATCAAAACGACGCAGTTTGAGTGCAAATTTGATCCAAAATGGATAACGAACGTCTCCTGCAAAGTAAAGCCAGTTAGTTGGGAAAAAACTTTAACAAACTTGTCCTTCGACATAGTGAAGCCTTTAACAAATATTTCGGTAGGTATCGACTACATCAGAACTTCACCAACTTAAGCAGTAGTGTGTTTCATTTCGAAGGTAAATGTTGAAATTTTTCGCCGTGAAACTCGATTTGTTCCATTTCTGGTAAACGTTACGAGAAATGTCTGCGATATCCTGTCTAAGAAGGGATTGGACTTTTATGCACGATTTGGGTATGAATTGGTTAAGAGGTTTATCCCTACCGAGCTCCCGACTTGTCCAATAACAGTAATTATAACACTTATACATTTGTTGGGAATATATGTAAAAGAAGAATCTATTTGCAGGGTCACGTAGAGGCTTTGAATTGTTTTTTCGAAGCTGGCCACTTTCATTTCATGCTGATAAACGGAGTCTATCTTGTGGTGATAAAGTCTTTCGAAGGGTATCCCCCCCAACCGCTGGGTTATATCAAAGTAACATGTGTTGTTGGTGAGAAGAATCGAAAATCTTAAGAATGCTAGTGGCGGGACATTATAGCTAGAGTTCCTAGACCGATGTCATTGTTAATCTAAGGAGTGATGGACTAACTAAAGTTAACTCTTTGTTGTTATAATGGAAAATACATAAAAATATTTGGTTTACCCATAAAGTTGTATAGTTCTCGACTAGTTAAAGAGGTTTACTAAATGCTTCTTTTCGGACATCAAAGGACCCTTCGACAATAGCTCCCATGAAGAGATCTTGAAAGGTTAGTATTAAAACCCGCGACAATAGATTGGAAGTGTGAGCTGCTGAAAACTTAAATTCTTGAGACACAGGTGGGACAGAAAATCCTGACTGTCCATGGAAGGAGTTCTCTGACCATTGAAAAGGAATCTAGTAGCAAATGGTTTCCTACAAAATATATGGGATAAAAGCATAAACTATCAACGAAATGCGGATGACATAGTTATCATTGCAACCACATTGCAGACACATTGGTCTAACTCAGCTCAAGAAAATTGAGAGTGACTGACGAGGAAGCTTCCTCTCACTTAAAAATCACAAGAGTTTTTGACTGCTGGTTGCTACAGACCCTTTATAAACGCAGAAACTACCTTAGTTCTTGCAAGAGCAAAATCTTTATGTTTGTCGAACTATTCCTATGTAGATACAGATCTAGCCAGATACACTTTGCCAGTTCTGGGTCCACAGCACAGAATTTGGCCGATTCTTTCTAATGGACCTTGATGCTACAGATAACGACGCTCGACTAAGATTGTTTCCAAATCCAAGAATTTGAAGATTAAACACCTTTGCTCTCGTAGCTCACGGATTGCTTGGATCGTTTCCGGATTGTTGGCATAACATTGGTCCTTCACGGTTCGCCACAAAAAAAAAAGTCCAAATCCAAAAAAGTCGAATCGCAGCTCCGAGGCGGGCAATTGACATTGCCAAGACTAGCCGTCTTAACACGACTTGGGCATTTGGTGCGCAAAAGATCGATTGTGGCATGGCGCGCCATCCGGTATGAACCAAAGGACGTCCAAATTCATGTCTTCAATTTCAGTAAAAAAAAGTCTCTGTTAACTTGGCTCTGTAACGCCCACCGTTGACTGAAACGTTGTTTTCAGTCTAATTTTCGAAGAAAACTGGTCCAATGATACTCGACAATCCGCACCAAACTGTCACTCTCTCTGGATCCACCGGCTTCTCGACAATAACGTGCTGGTTTCCGGGCCCCAGATGCGGCAATTTTGTTTGTTGACGTAGCCTCGTCAGAAAAGATGGTTTTTCGCCTAAAATCGTTGTCCAATTCAAGCCGGTCCAAGGCCTAAACTGCGAAGCAATAACGAAGCGGATGGTCGAGGTCCTTCAACTGCTGAGTCAATTGGACCTTGTAAACGAATAATCCGAGATCTTTGTGCAGAATTCTCCTCAGGCTAGTGCGTGAAATGTTCAGCCGTTGCGATCGATGGCGAGTTGATGTTCATGAATTGAGTCTCACACTCTCGGCTGCAGTAGCCACATTCTCGTCTGCGCAGTATGACGACGAGGACCATGAGTGTTGTCGACTAGCATACCAGTCTCACGAACTTTTTCCACAATCTTGCGTACAGCAAGCGCGGTGGGTGCTTCATTTAGGCCAAAACTTATTTTCAAATAACGATCTGTTTGGGCTACACAGCACTCACTTTGGAAATAAGTTTTCAATACTTCCCAACGTTGGTCAAGCGTAAAGTGGCTCATTTCGTTCCACGGAGATATGATTCTGACTTTTTGTCAAGATTTCGAGCGGAAAACAGCTGCCAGTGTCCAAATAACCTATGATTTAAAAAGAAACCACTAGATGGCCCACCCTTTACATTATTCCTTGCACTGTATGTACTACAGATGACTACAATGTACAGTGAAAGTCGCTTATACCGACCTCGCTTCTTACGACCAATCCCTTTAAAAATTCCCTTTTCCTTTATTTGGTTGGTTTTATTCAACACGTACGATGTCACACATATCGACCACCGGTTATAACGACCTTATTTTCTTGGTCTCCTTACGGTCGTTATAAGCGACTACTGTAATTCATTTGGTTTGGTTGAAAGAGCTCAGGTTGTGGATGTTGCGGTACCACATGATGTAATTCTAGAAAAACTCCAAACCAAAAGTTGTTTCTTCTGCAATTTATTCTACATCCTTCGAGCTTTTTCCCCAATATTCACAGTCATTTCAACGAAACCAACGTACTGTGGTGGATATCCTTCGGTTGTGTTAACTGCAAGTTTATAAACTCCCGATGGTAGTGGTATCGAAAAGGACTTCATATCCAAGTAAACATTTTTCAACGCTATATGACCCTGTAAGTACTCAATCCAATTACGTATTTATTATTATTACATGCAGCAATGCAATTACCATTAAAGGACAAGTCGGATGTGCGATGTTGGAAAACTTTTTAATCAGGTTTAGAGCGATCCTTGTATAGAAGGTTACTCCCTTATTGCTGAGTATCTCGCAAGCATTTCTCGTCATATTTACTAGGAAAGGAACATAACGAGTTTCACGACGATATATTTGGGCACTTGCCTGTCAATTATATATAGAATCAGTATGTAGGTTTGATGGAATAAATCAAAAAGTCTTACTGTGATATTTCTCAAAGGCTTAACTATATCAATTGATGCATTCAAAAGAGTTCTCTCCCAGTTGATTGGTTTCAAATTGCAAGAAACATTCACCACCCATTCGGGGTTAAAATCGTACTTCACTTGTGCTATCTTAATGTAGTAACGAGGAAAGTACTGCAAAGTAAGTAATTGAAATAAATTCTGTTTTTTCAAAAACTACAAATCTAACCAGAATGTCCTTTTGGGCAAATACCAATTGACAGGAGCTGAGTAAAAATAAAAGCAGGTATCCCGACATGCTGATGTTATTCACTTTGAATGCTAGATATGTATGAAACACTATCAAAAATAAAATTGACTAATATTCTATTATACAGTGGCATGCTCGAAATGATATCTTAAATCCGTTGGTCATATAATTGATTTGCAATTATTGCAAACAATGAATATTTAGTTGAAGCATTTAAATGAACATACTATCCGAAACCGGCCAACCGATTTCAATAAAATTTTGTGAATGTTTATGGCTGGTTCCAGCTTGACAGATAGTATGGTTTTGAATCCGATCTAGATTATTGAGGGATCGAAATAAACAAAAAGTCAGTTCGATGTACTGCTACGCATACCGATTGATGATTAGATTTAATCAGAGCAGCAACCATATCCTTCCTATGCACGCTAAGATCGAAAGCGAACGTTTTGCGATACATTCCATTCAATCAAAGGAATACATCCACTTACGAGATGGTATTATAAATATGAAAGACATTTATTTTACCTGCAAGGTATGTACATCGGTATTCCGGAATGAATGCAGGAATACGTACCAGGTGCGATGGCTTACGTACGTCATTCTTGGATTTGGCTGTGAAATATTCGATTTTCGATAACACAAGTTGGTGCATATATTCGGTTGATTGGCAGAAGCGACGCTTGTCTCATGTACACATTTTAATTTGGTTGGAAGAAGTTGATCAAGTAGTTTTTCCAGATCCATCAGTTGACCAAGAATTCTTTGATATTTTTACCACAAACATGACCCATGGTCCGCGCGGTGCTTTTAACATGACATCGCCATGCATGGATCTCGAAAAATGTACAAAACAGTTCCTAAAGCAATGCATCAATGATACTATTACGGATATCAACGGTCATCCATTATATTGTCACAGAAATGGTAATAATGGCGGCCACACATTCACAATGCAAATGTCAAACAATATGTCACATTCTTTTGGAACTTTCAGGTTATCCTCACCAAAATGTTGCTTCGGGTTCACGTTGAAGAATCATAGTGCAATCTTGTCCCTGGCCCTGAACAATAATCACTATCCTTTCCATTTAAAATTGATTTAAACAAAATTTCTTTACAATTTTCCAAAGTTTTTTAAAGAACGATTAGGACGAGGATATTGAGTGAATTCTTGCACCCCCCATCCAATGCATTTGGCTTCCATTTCGTTAGAGCTGAACTTCATGGGCTATGTCCGCGAACAGTGAGACAGTTTAACTTTTTATATAAATTACCTGGTGGTTGCGGGGTAGTACATTAAATAGAATTTGGTGGGATGGTAACCAATAATCAAAATGATACTGAACACTGAACCATACAAACAATGATAAACAAATTACAGCAGCACTGCAGCAAGTTAGACTTAAATGTCGCTATCAGGAAGTCGAAATCGACGTTGGAAGGTGAGGAATCATTATCATACCTTATTCTTCACTAAAAAACTCTTTCAGTGCAAACTCCAGATACCCAGAACTGCTATAAACTCCAACTGAAAAGGATTCCTGGTCAAACGGAATATAACAGGAAGAGTGACGTATTTCTTTTGTTTTGAATCGGATGTAAGGGCTTTAATGTGGTATCAAAGACAGGTCTGGAGAATCTTTCAGGATGATGATGTGTATAAACTGATGAGATACTTCTTAAAGAAAATGTTCTGAAAGTGTGAAAAGACACCAACATGAATGCTGCGCTTTGAAACAGTGCTACCTTACCTCTTAAATTCGATTTTCCCTACATAAGGACATTTATGGAGTACCATGTCGGATCTTTGCCATTTAAAAGAAAAATGTCTCAATTTTAGAGTATCAGTGGTCTCCCAATCCTTCTCAGAATTCTCACTAGGATCCTAGTTTTTTCCATCGAAATTTGCTGCTTAGATGGAATGATCCTCAAGCCCTCCCATGACAATTATTACTATGTCACAAGTTGTCAAGCTTGTCAAGAAGTTTAGATATAACCAGGCTCCACATAAGAGGAGATACAACTCCAATGTGCGAATATTCCATTGGCTTGATTGTACGTAAAAGGGGTTCAAGTTTCCATCGATTTCGTGCTCAGAACCTCAAACATCTGATTTAGACATTTTTCTGTTAAGAACTTTTCGTCTAGAATGGCTAGGGTAACACACTTTCCTACACAGTAGTGTAGCCCCATTCCAATGGATCTGCTGGCTCTATAAGTAGAAATAAATAAGTAGAACTTATTCGAAGTCAGGTACCTGCTGTTATTTTGAAGTCTCTCTTAGGAGGTTTTAGTAATTTGATCCTGCATGCATTATAAAAGCTCTCCATTGAATTATACATGTTTTAAAAGGAGGTTCACTTTGCTGGAAACTTTTACGAAATTTGTGTATACAACATGGACTTGGTTACAGTTTTTGAGAGACCTTAGTCAATACCTTGTATATTGTAGCAATTTGGAGTAGGAACGACCCCACTGGAGCCCATGTTGTGAATCACATATGTGATGGTAAAATTTAACCTGTTTTTGGAACAACAAAGGAAGGCCAAACTTTTGCAATTGGATGATTTCCCATCAAAATGCTTTGTAGAAGGGTAACCAACTTGTACTTGGACTTCGTGAGTGTCGTGTACGAATGGATTGAATATGTCTTGATCGGATTCTCTGTAAAACAGAAATCAACCATTCCTTCGAGAGTTTTTGGCGTGGACTCTCTATTTCCCAAATATAAACCAGAAAACATTATCCTTTTCGATGCTTTTTCACTCAACAATATTAAACAAAATAATAGTAGGAACAGATGCATGTGCTTATACTTAAAACTTTATTTAAAACCAGAGTCTATGTGATCCTACCAAATTTTTCTGCTATAATAAATATCACTTGAACTAAGCAGACTATCTGTGGCGGGTATCCTTCCGTCATTGTGACATTGATTTTATAGACTCCAGTAGGAAATGGTATTTTTAAATACTTTACATCCAAGTATGCATTTTTCGCCTGAATGTGACCCTGTAAATAGTTAATTCTATTATTTTGTTCACAATACCCAAAACTCCATAATTACTTTCAGTGGACATGTCGGGGTGTCGAGTGTACAAAACTTTTTGATCAGACCAACCGCGATTCTCGCATAAAAATCCAATCCTTTGTTATTAAAAAGTTCACAGGCATTTTTGGTTACATCTATGAGGAAGGGAATATAACGAGTTTCTCGTCGAAGGATTTGCGCACGTACCTTTCGAACAAATAAACAAACAAATGAATGTAGAATCAAGATTGTTTATTTGGTTTTACAAGTCTAACCGACAAATTTCTCAAAGGTTTGACTACATCCAAGGATATGTTCACAAGAGTTCTCTCCCAATTTATTGGCTTCAGTTTGCAGGAACCATTTGTTAGCCATTCCGGGTTAAAATGGCAATTTATCGATGCTATTTTGATGTTAGACTGAGGAGCTCCCTGTAGGAAGAAAGGAACTTGATATTTGTAATATGATACACTATGCAGTTGATCCTGTCGAAGAACACTTAACCACGGCTTGCCTCTGTGAAACTGCCATTGAACAGGATGAAATTAAAAATAAGACAAACAACATGTTCCCAGTACTCACTTTGAATGGAAACTATGAACCACGGTTCAAAAAAAAAACCAAAACAAGGCAATTAGCATTTTTGAGTTGCGTGCTGAGAGTGCTATCTTGATTAATAAATCCAGTCCTCACATAAATGATTTGCAATTATTTTAATCTGTAGGTATTCTATTTGGTTATCAAAGATTTCGATAGGAAACTCGATCAGAGGTGAAGGATAAACTTGAAAAAAAGTAAGTAAGATATATTTCTGTTCAAATCCGAGCAGTTGCGACTTTTTTCTTTTGAGTGATGTGCTCAAAATTCCTCCTTTTAATGAGCGTTTCAGTAAGGGCATAACAATTTTGTATTTAAAAAAAGAAAGAGAATAATTAAGATGTTGGACTGAAATTTATTCTGAATATAGTACACCTATTGAATTTAAGTATACAACTCGATATTGTTCATATGACTACCGTAACACCTTTGCAGCTACCCTACATGCCGCGTCTAAACTGGTGTCGGACGTCCAATGGAATAAAAGCAAGAATCAATACACGGGTGCCTGCCTGGTTGACTTGAAGAAAGCCTTCGATACCGTATGGTTGGAGGGGCTCTTCTACAAGTTGAGCAGGTTGGGTATCAGCAAACCAATTCTGTACATTATCTGCAATATGCTCACCAGTAGACAGTTCGTTGTGAAAAATGGCAACGTGACTTCTGTTGGTACGTTTCAAATTAAAAACGGTCTGCAACAGGGTGCGGTTAATTCGCCTATCCTGTTCAACATTTACACAAGTGATTTGATAGGTTCTCATCACCATGCTATTGCGTACGCAGACGACTTGATTGCGTACAGGTCAGGTCCTAAGGTCGAGGTCATTGCAACTCTCTTGCAACGTGACTTCGACAATATCCAGCGATATTGCGATGACTGGAAGTTAAAGATCAACTTCCAGAAATCGGAAACCATCCTGTTCAGAACGCCGTTATATGGGGCCTCAAGCGACACCAGAAAGAATTGGCGAAAGTTCTCTATCGTGGGACCTAACGGACGTCCATTGGCGAGTAGAAGTGTAGTCAGGTACCTTGGCATCTGGCTAGACCAGTATCTGTATTTTAACAAACATATAGATGCTGCTTTGGCCAGAGCCCGAGCTGCTTTTGCCCTCACAAAGAGACTGTTTTATAGCAGCCAACTCGATGCGAGGGTGAAGGTAATTTGCTACACGGCCCTCATACGGCCAATGCTCACCTATGGCTGTCCGGTGTGGTTCAACGTGGGAGCAAGCTTGATGGAAAGGATTCGGGTGTTTGAGAGGGCTTGTCTTCGGGCTTGCCTTCACTTATACAGAACACCAGAGTCAGAGTACAAAAAATTCTACTCCTATGAGGTCCTTTATAACAGGGCAAATCTGATCAGAGTGGACAATTTCCTGGTGAAGTTGATTCGCGCTCATATTGCAAGAGCAATGAACTCGACCAATAGCCTGATCTTTGGGGCTTACTAACCCAATGATAGGTACCACGAGAGAGTGCGCCTTAACGGCTTTGTCCCCCCAGAGGCGTTCCTCTATTTCGATAGACAAGGTCTGATACAAGGAAGAACGGGTACGCCGTTAATCTACCACGTCGCCAGAAAAGCTGTGGATAGGCGACTCAACTACGACCGAGGCGTAGCACAGCAACTGAGGATCGTTGTCCGATTCAGTAGGTCGGTATCGAGGCGAGATATGAAAGACGTAGAACGGCAGCACCATAAGTTTTGGTGGCTTTACGAAGAGGGAACTCCCTCGTCGATCCCTCTTAATCCTGGCTAGCTCTTGTAGGGCAAAAAAAAAAATTTTTTTTTAAAAAAATAGCAGCAGTCGGCTAAAAAAAAAAAAAAAATTTTTAAAAAAAAAAAAGAAAAAGAACGTACATAATTACGTTTTTAGCTTAAGTAGGTTAAGTAATTTAAGATTTATTTTAAGGTAGAATTAAGTTTTACATAAAATCACAAAAAATTGTTCAGTTGCAAAGTTTTTCGAAAAAATCATTTGTTAATTACTTAATAAATAAATAAATAAAATAAGAAACAATTAATTGTTTTAGCTAGGTTACGTCGAAAGACATAGATTAAGCATTAAGTTTAGCTTAGAGCGCCCGCATAGGGCCAGTAAGTTAGTCATAACATAGTTAAGTTAGTTAAGGCAGTTTTAACCACTTTGTCTAGCATCTAAGATTTTCTGAATTAATAAACAAATATGAATTTAAAAAAAAAAAAAAAAACACCTTTGTAGCTATCGAATCTTTGGAGCAAATTTTTCACCACTCCTCCACACAAAATCCAACTCTCTCTTGTCTTTGAAGTTTCAGAAATTTAGAGATCTTTTTGAAAATCGTCGTTTCTAGTATATCGCGGTGCTTGAACATTTTTTCTCAATTTTATAGTTTTAAAAAATTTTGCTATTTGTTTTCTTGGGAGAGTCCTAAAGTTGTATACCGCAGGTCCACACCAAGTTTAGCACATCGGCCTGGCAAGTCATTCATTTTCTTATTGAAAAAATTCACGTGAACAGATTTAGTTTCGTTGAGGGCGATCCGATAGTCCTTCCTCCATTTGTTTACTGCAGTTTTGCAGTTTTTGTTTTACTTGTAGGGATGTCGTTGGCATATTTAACAAGAATAGTGCCAGTTTCTTTCGGTATATGCATCACTGGGAAGAAGTGGCCCAAGATCACTTCCTTGTGGTACGTCGCCCGAAACTTCTCTGAGGTCTGAGTATTTGTTTCCATGTTTAGCTTGGAAGAGTCTTTTCTCGAAATGTGATTCCAGAACATCATATATGCGTACGAAGAAAACTTGTCATAGTATGCATTTTAACAGATGTCGTGCCACACTTTATGCCGCACAACGTCAAGAAATACGTTTGAGGATGACTTTTTTCTTTTAAATGCTTTCTCGAGTACGTCAGTAATTCTATGAACCTATCCTGTCACGCATAAGATTATATTTTCTATAATTGGATGTAGGTGCATCGGAAACATCCTTACGAAAGAAGAAACTTCAAAGACATATTATTTGAGATAAGGATCCAGCTATCGCGGATGTCAGCGCACTTGATCTGTATACATATGCAGCTGGAATAGAATGCCGAATGTTTCACGGATCGGATGCCTTTAAGTTCCTAAGCAAGAATACGCCTGGTGGATATACAAGATGAGTAAAATGAAGTCATATGACTAGTACGAAAGAAGGTGGCTCTTAAGAAAAGTGTCAACATCTATCTAAAATCCATCTATCTCTTAATTGATTCAGGTGAAGAGGAAAGAACTACATCAGATGAAATATGCCCATTCGTGTGAAACGTATATAAATATTTTTATTATCTCATGTGAATCGCTAAATAAATAGCAATTACATAAAAAATTTGGAATTTGTTCAAATAGCTCTTTGAAATGACATGGAACAGTGAATCGAGTATCCATTCCTAAGCTATTCATTGAATCACAAATTGTCAGCAATAATGGTCCTAAACAGTGTGCTACTTCTTGTGTCACTTATACTGCTGAGTTTATTATTTTTAGAAAATGTAAGTTGGCTTTCGGAAATCATATACTACTTAGAAATCTTTTCGTTCTAGAAGGGCTTCCAATATTCAGTAAAAACAAAAAAATTGGAGTGCATATCGAACCCTCGAATGGTTTATAACTACAGCTGCAAACTGAAGCCAGTGAACTGGTACAAATCAGAAGCGAATATCGAGATCTATCCCATCAATCCGTTGGAAAATATTTCTGTGATGAATTTTATTTTCGGACCATAGTTATGGTTTTTAACAATTCCAATCCAATAGGTGCGCTTGGAGCTCTACAAGTACACCAACCAGTTTAGGCCTTTTTTCATGAACTTCACACTAAACATTTGCAAATGGTTCGACAAAAAAGAGCAGGGAAACGCGTATGCTAGGACTTTCAGCAATGTGATGACCAAGTTTTCGAATGTTAATCATAGTTGTCCATATAAGGTAAGAGAGGACGAATTACATTTTAAGATGAAATGTGATTTTGCATATTTGAATCGTTTAGGGATTACTGAAGTCAAGGGGTTTGTATTTTGATTCAAAACTCGCAACGTTTATCATGCCTCCAGGTACGTATATGGTGGTCGCTACTGGTTTTGAGGGATATCCTTACATTCATATTGGAACAATAAAATATGTCCTAGCTGTGACAGAAGAGGAGCATATACGAAATTCATCCAGAAGAAGATTGTACGTAGTTTAGATATTTAAAATAAGTCCCCGCGGAGTTCGCATAAGTAAAGCAAATAAATAAAAACTCTTGCGTCTTCATTTTAAATTTTATGGTATCAGTATGGTCCTGAGAGAAAACTGCCTGTAAATGTCACACTTATGAACTCAGTGATGGAGTGAAGGAAGGTGGGTTTGGAGGTGACTGCAACTGCTGGGGTACTGTCTCACTTGGGTCTCAATGGGTCCATTGTGTTCCCGGGTGTGTTATACTTGCAGCAAAAGTGTACGGTGGGAGCGGGCAATCTGGGCAAACGTTTTCATAATAAATTTTAGACTGGTTTTAGGTGGAGTGTTAGTCAGATCACTGAGGTCGTTGAAAGATACTTTTCCGAGAGCTGTCTAGTTCTGTTGAGGGATAGGAATGCGGATGCAAAGGAAATGCGTTCTGTCTTCTTTGGTGGGTCTTTGAGAATGCCGATAGGGAGTGGATATAGATGTTCTCAAAAATCAAGAAATAGATACGGATAGGGGTTAAGACTTTATAATCTGTTAGTTCGTCTTCTGAATCTATGCCTGTTTTAGCTAGCTTATAGCTGCGTCTTGAGCTCGTCTCCTTTCCTTCATCGTTATGCGTCAAATGGATGAAATTAAACAAAAAACTTAACCAAAAAAGCTATTAGGATGACTTAGACTTTGGTGTACTCAGTTTCCCGATATTTTGAGTTCGGGAAAAATGAGGGACAGTCTCGGTCAAGGACGGAGAAAAACTCGTCAACCAATGCAAATGCAATTTCACACAAATCTCCTCTCCTTCATCGCTATGGGTCAAGTGGATGAAATTAAACAAAAAACTTAACAAAAAAATGTTATTAGGATGACTTAGACTTTGGTGTACTCAGTTTCTGGATATTTTGAGTTCGGGAAAAATGAGGGACAGTCTCGGTCAAGGACGGAGAAAAACTCGTCAACCAATGCAAATGCAATTTCACACAAATCTCCTCTCCTTCATCGCTATGGGTCAAGTGGATGAAATTAAACAAAAAACTTAACTAAAAAATGTTATTAGGATGACTTAGACCTTGGTGTACTCAGTTTCCCGATATTTTGAGTTCGGGAAGAATGAGGGACAGTCTCGGTCAAGGACGGAGAAAAACTCGTCATCCAATGCAAATGCAATATATACACATATCTCCTCTCCTTCATCGTTTTGGGTCAAGTGGATGAAATTAAACAAAAAAATTAACCAAAAAATGTTATTAGGATGACTTAGACCTTGGTGTACTCAGTTGCCCGATATTTTGAGCTTGAGTATACGCCTAGAGCATACCACAGATAATTTGACTGAAGTCATACCATTAGTACAAGAGATAAATGCTAGATGATAGTGTCAAAGCTTCAAAGTATTGGCTATAGGGATGAAAGCTTTTAACGCACATTTTTTACTAGTTTCAACTGTTACAATTGTTGGAATAACAAAAGAAAACGAGAATCGAAGAGAGAATAGGAGCATAGTTATCACAAAGAGAGGATTGTTGGTTAGGTCGGAAGAACGAAGAAATCACAACTATTTGGAACAGAACGACAATAGAATGTGCTTCGGGGTCTTTTAACTTGAAATGCTGTATCTTTGAACTGATCCAGGTGAAGAGGAAAGAGCTACATCAGATGAAATATGCCCATTCGTGTGAAACGTATATAAATATTTTTATTATCTCATGTGAATCGCTAAATGAATAGCAATTACATAAAAAATTTGATAGTTTTTTAAATATCTCTTTGAAATGACATCGAACACCACATTTCCGGAATGGTTCAGTAAATCCAGTATCCATTCCTAAGCTATTCATTGAATCACAAATTGTCGGAAATAATGGTCCTAAATAGTGTGCTACTTCTTGTGTTACTTATACTTCTGAGTTTATTATTTTTAGAAAATGTAAGTTGGCTTTCGGAAATCATATACTATTTATGAATCTCATCCTTTTCTTTCTAGAAGGGCTTTCAATATTCGGTTAAAACGAAAAAGTTGGAGTGCACATGTAATCCTCGAATGATTTATAACTACAGCTGCAAACTGAAGCCAGTGAACTGGTACAAATCAGAAGCGAATATCGAGGCCTATCCCATCAATCCGTTGGAAAATATTTCCGTGATGAATTTTATTTTTGGACCATAGTAGTGGTTTTTAACAATTCCAATCCAATAGGTGCGCTTGGAGCTCTTCAAGTACACCAACCAGTTTAGACCTTTCTTCATGAACTTCACAGTAAACCTTTGCAAATGGTTCGACAAAAAAGAGCAGGGAAACGCTTATGCTAGGACTTTCAGCAATCTGATGACCAAGTTTTCGAATGTTAATCATAGTTGTCCATATAAGGTAAGAGAGGACGAATTACATTTTAAGATGAAATGTGATTTTGCATATTTGAATCGTTTAGGGATTACTGAAGTCAAGGGGTTTGTATTTTGATTCACATGTTGCAACGTTTATCATGCCTCCAGGTACGTATATGGTGGTCGCTACTGGTTTTGAGGGATATCCTTACATTCATATTGGAACAATAAAATATGTCCTAGCTGTGACAGAAGAGGAGCATATACGAAATTCGTCCAGAAGAAGATTGTACGTAGTTTAAATATTTAAAACCAGTCCCCGCGGAGTCTGCACAACTAAAGCAAATAAATAAAAACTCTTGCGTCTTAATTTTAAATTTTATGGTATTAGTATGGTCCTGAGAAAAAAAAAAAAGTAAATACTTGGCGCTACAAGGTCGATGGGACCCAGGGCCTAGCTTCTCACAATCATTCGAGAGGTGGGGCCGTGAAAAACTTTTTAGGTGTTCCCCGACTGGGATTCGATCTCGAACCCCTTGCTCCATAGTCCAACGCACTAACCACTGAGCCACGGCGCCCACGGTCCTGAGAGAAAACTGCCTGTAAATGTCACACTTAGCACTAAAGTCCTTTACAGTTATGAACTCAGTTATGGAGTTCTCAAGGGGTCTCAACGGGTCCATTGTGTACCCGGGTGTGGGATACCTGAAGTAAAGGTCCATGGTGGGAGCGGGCCTTCTGGGCAAACGTTTTCATAATAAATTTTAGACTGGTTTTAGGTGGAGTGTTAGTCAGGTCACTTAGGTCGTTGAAAGATACTTTTTCGAGAGCTGTCTAGTTCTGTTGAGGGATAGGAATGCGGATGCAAAGGAAATGCGTTCTGTCTTCTTTGGTGGGTCTTTCAGAACGCCAAAAGTGAGTGGATATAGAAGTTCTCAAAAATCAAGAAATAGATACTGATAGGGGTTAAGACTTAATAATCTGTTAGTTCGTCTTCTGAATGTATGCCTGTTTTAGCTAGCTTATAGGGTAGAGCGTGATGCTGCGTCTTGAGCTCATCTTCTTTCCTTCATCGTTATGCATCAAATGGATGAAATTAAACAAAAAACTTAACCAAAAAAGCTATTAGGATGACTTAGACTTTGGTGTACTCAGTTTCCCGATATTTTGGGTTTGGGAAAAATGGGGGACTCTCTCGATCAAGGATGGAGAAAAACTCGAAACGAACTCAGTTGGACAAGTGGTGCAAATGAAAAGTATTATATATCAGAAGGTATTCTTTTGGCTGAGAACTTCCGTTCAAACGATTTTACAGTATAATGGAGTGATAAATAGCACAAGGTTTCCATGTCAACAAATTCGCACAGCAATCTAGTGCACATGCTAACTGATGCGAGTCGTGAATCTACCATTCTTTGCGAGGAGCAAACGTTCAGTCTGACCACTCTCTTATTGGAGTTGAATTCATGGCTTGAGTATTTAGCGAGAAAAATCTGAAAGCCTGTGTATAAAGCCTAGTGTATCCATGGTCTTCAGCGGCTTAGTAAGATACTCGTAAGTAAGGTATGTTCACCAATAATCTGTAGAACATATATCGGGACAAAGGTCCTGTATGCGAAGGATTTGTTTCGCCCACATTGAGCTAATGGACAATCATGCGCTAGCTAAATAGATATTCAAATCGCGATCCTTAGGTTCGAAATGATAAGGAAGACCAAAGCAACGTTTTAAGAACCAAGCAAGTGGATGCCCGCGTACTTGGCCTGTATAACTGAAATGGAATGCTGATGTATCTCAGTGCTCACAAGTCGAAAGCCCAAGAAGTATATAGAGAAGTTAGTATACGCCTAGAGGATACTACAGATGATTTGACTTGAAGTCATAGCATTAGTACAAGAGATAAATGCTAGATGATAGTGTCATAGCTTCATAGTATTGGCTATAGTTTCAACTGTTACAATTGTAGGAATAACAAAAGAAAACGAGAATAGGTGAAATAAGAGAGAATAGGTGCATAATTATCACAAAGAGAGGATTGCCGGTTAGGTCAGAAGAAACTTGAAATGCTATATCTCTGAATTGATCCAGGTGAAGAGGAAAGAACTACATCAGATGAAATATGCCCATTCGTGTGAAACGCATATAAATATTTTTATTATCTCATGTGAATCGCTAAATGAATAGCAATTACATAAAAAATTTGGAATTTGTTCAAATATCTCTTTGAAATGACATGGAACAGTGAATCGAGTATCCATTCCACAGCTATTCATTGAATCACAAATTGTCGGAAATAATGGTCCTAAATAGTGTGCTACTTCTTGTGTTACTTATACTTCTGAGTTTATTATTTTTAGAAAATGTAAGTTGGCTTTCGGAAATCATATACTACTTAGAAATCTTTTCGTTCTAGAAGGGCTTCCAATATTCAGTAAAAACAAAAAAATTGGAGTGCATATCGAACCCTCGAATGATTTATAACTACAGCTGCAAACTGAAGGCAGTGAACTGGTACAAATCCGAAGCAAATATCGAGGTCTACCCCATTAATCAGTTGGAAAATATTTCTGTGATGAATTTTATTTTCGGACCATAGTTGTGGTTTTTAACAATTCCAATCCAATAGGTGCGCTTGGAGCTCTACAAGTACACCAACCAGTTTAGGCCTTTTTTCATGAACTTCACACTAAACATTTGCAAATGGTTCGACAAAAAAGAGCACAGCAACGCCTATGCTAGGACTTTTAGCAATGTGATGACCAAGTTTACGAATATTAATCATAGTTGTCCATATAAGGTAAGAGAGGACGAATTACATTTCGAGATGAAATTTCATTTTGCATATTTGAATCGTTTAGGGATTACTGAAGTCGAAAGGTTTGTTTTTTGATTCAAAACTTGCAACGTTTATCGTGCCTCCAGGTACGTATATGGTGGTCCTAACTTGTTTCGAGGGATATCCTTACATTCATATTGGAACAATAAAATATGTCATAGCTGTCACAGAAGAGGAGCATATACGAAATTCGTCCAGAAGAAGATTGTACGTAGTTTAGATATTTAAAACCAGTCCCCGCGGAGTCTGCATAATTAAAGCAAATAAATAAAAACTGTTGCGTGTTAGTTTCAGATTTTAGGTCATCAGTATATGGTACGAGGAAAAACTGTCTGTAAATGTCATCAGAATGTTTTTGCACATAGAATTAAGATCCTTGAAAGTTATAAGCCCAGTGGTGAAGTTAAAGGAAGAGGTATGCGGAGGGCAGGTAGGTTAGCAGGTAACTGCTGAAGTGCAGCCTTACTTGGATAGCAACGGGTCCATTGTGCTTTCGAGTGTGGGATTCCTGAAATAAGACTTTATGGTGGGAGCGGCCCTCTTGAACCAACCCGTTTTAATGACGAATTCCATTTTTTAAAGTGAAACATGGTCGACGGAAACTGATGGTTATTTGGAATACGGTTTCCCTCAAGATATCTCATGAGATAGAAATTTTCAATGCTTTCTACCAACTTGGAGAGCACTGACTTTAGGCCTATGGGTCGGTAGCTTGAAGGGAACACTTTGTCGCTCTTTTTAGAGATCAGTTGGACTGATACCTCTATAGAGTGATAGATGACAGAGCTTACGTGCAGGTTTAGCCAAGGTAGACGAATATCTGTTTAAAACAAGTGGAGGGATATTTGCTGAAGCTCATTGTAACAAAGTGTAGCTGCTAGCAAATTGGATTTTTCTTGGGAGTCAGTGATTTTTTGATAGTTGTTAGCAAGAGTTGGGATGAACAATGAGTTGGAACAACGCCAGCTATTGTTGGTACCAATTTGGGGCAACAAATAGTGAGTAAAGCATCATGGCGCGACACCGGGCGCCATTAATAGTTACGATCTGGGTGACCTCGTTTTGGAAGAAATATCGAACGATGGTTCCACCAGCCCATAGCCCACACCAAACCATTGTTTTGTCTAAATGTAATGGGACCTCTTCAATTTCATCGGGAAGCTCTTCAGGCCAAATATGGCAATTTTGCTAAAGGTACCCATTAGGAAAGATGTAAGTCATCGCTGAAAGATACTGTGGATTTTCTTCAAACTTTTCAAGAACATAAGGATCCTCAGCCTATTTCAGTTTTTGCACGAGTTTTATATTGTATACTTTTCAACGAAGATATGTACGTAAAATACACCAAGTTGTTGTATATGACAAGCCAAGCTGTTGAGAATAGTGATGAATCGATCATTGCGTAACTCTCAGCTAACATTCCAATAGTTTCTTCTCTACGTGCTGAATGCAGTCTATTTGGTCACGTTTTTGTCTAATACTGAAAATGGGATCTCTTAGCAGTTCGGCCTTTAGTGTAGACTTAAGGCTTAGTGTGAAGAGAATGTGTCGGTCTATTAATCTTTCAAATATCTGGAGTATGAACTAGGTAAGCCGAACCTACCTAAAGTTCTTTGGGCTAGTATCTGATTGGCTATAAAAACCACTTTAAAATCTATCGACGCTCGAGGGATATAGGAATGTATGAGCAATAAAGACACCCGTGGACTGATAAACTCCTTGTGGCTTTTGTAGTATCATGGGTAAGATATCGTCTGGGCCGGCGCAAGAGGTTTCCAACTTTTCGATGGTATAGCGAATCGAGCGTTCGGCAGCCCGATCATGTAGACCATAAGTTACTCTCAGTCTACAAAACACATTCCTCGTAGAACGGTTTCGTAATACAGCTGAGTAATTTATAGACACTGAGGCGAGCTACATAAGTCTTTCCATTTTGAAATGTGGAACAATACTATACAAAGCACGAGTCAAAAAATCCATAGACAAAAAAGTACTTCTAAGTGAATCACCCTTTGGTCTAACCCTCATGAAAAGATTGATGCCCTAGCATGTAAGATGTTCGAATTCATGTGGATTAACCCACTCAATCTCCCTTACCTTGATGAAGTCGTAAGCGTTTAAGTTTAAGTAAGTTTTTAAACCTTAGTTTTAGCTTATATTTAGCCATATAAATGGAGACTTATGTCCTAAACCTAGTTCAAAGGTATGCATATCGTTGTATCAATTTTTCATTACTGGGGACAAGGTGTCCAGGAACATCGTTCCATTGCTTAAGAATTTTTATTTTTCCTCGAAACCTTGGGCTTTTCTATTAAATTTAAATAAAGCACCACAGTCCCCACAGATTGTGTTGGATGCACTTCAAATAAATGAAGGACTGCTTTATATGATCCAGTTGGCATTGTCAAGGGAAAAGATTTCGGCGATATGTATATATCTCTCACTTCCAGGTAACCCTTTAAGTAGATCATTTCAATCAAACTCATGTAACTAAGTACAACTTACCGCAACCGGACATTTCGGTTCCAAATTGCAAAACCGCTTCCACGCTTCCAGAAGTACTCTGGAATAAAAATCCAATCGCAAATGCTTGAAAATATCGCAAAAATTTCTCGTTATGTTCACCAGAAACGGCAAGTAACGTGTTTCACGGCGAAAAATTTGCAAATGCACCTAAGCAGGCAAATGAAAAGCAGGCATTAGCTCAGGAAGGACTTCCATATTCATACCTACTGAAGGATTTCTTAGAGGTGTCAGCAAATCACCCGACATATTGGCCAGAGTTGTTTCCCAATTGATTGGCTTTAGTGTGCAAGTGACATTCTCTGTGAATTTGGGATTAAAGTCGCATTCAACTTTTGTGGTTTTCACGTAAAATTCTGGCACATAGTCCTGCTAAGGAACAAATTACTTGTCGACCATTACTTTGTTTAAAAAAAAATTAAACCTACCAGGAGGAGCTTGTACGAAAGCACCAGCGATACGTAAACACTTAAAAAATACGCAGGGTAAAGCATTCTGTTGGCACGCACTGTGAAACGTTAATGATGTAAATTCTGTAGATACATCCAGAAATTGAGGGATGCGTGCTAACTGCAATTTTGTGCGTATGATGGTATTATTGGTCGTACAATTAGTAATTACTATGTAAAACTGTTTCCAATCGTTTTCGTGACTACACATTATTTGTAACAATTTGGTTACGGGTTTTGATGGTCAACAAGGTTCTACTGTACCTCTCCATGTTCGAAGCTAGTGGGGGCCAGCTAACTAGAATGGAGGTTGGGTAACCCATCTTTTAGAAGGTTCGCCAACGTCTGCAGTTCCAGTCAGTTTGCGCCTGACTGTTTCACCTAATGTCTCTTCACATTTTTGGTAGCCAAGTGGCTGTTAGTATGCCTCGATCAAGGATGGAGAAAAACTCGGCATCCAATGCAAATGCAATATCGAACCGTATCTTCTCTGCTTCATCGTTTTGGGTCAAATGGATGAAATTAAACAAAAAACTTAACAAAAAAATGTTATTAGGATGATTTAGACTTTCGTGTATTCAGTAGCCCGATACTTTGAGTTCCGGAAAAATGGGGGTATGTCCCGATCAAGGATGGAGAAAAACTCCGGATCCAATACATATCGCCTTTCCATCATTATTTTGGGTCAAATGGGTGAAATAGTACTTTAGTACGGAGAAGACTCTGCATCTGGATACATGTCATGGTTGCCACCCTCACTGGTTGAACGCGGTCTCAAGTCATGCGGAAAGTTTAGAAAAAAGGAAAAAAAAATGAGTAAGATTTTTAATTGATTTTGCATTTTGCGCATTCGTCCACATCGGCGAGCGTGATGTCAAAATTGTTCAACAGAATTCTAAATGGAACGATTGCTATCTTGTGGACAATCAGAGTTCATATAATTTCAAAAAATTAGAATTATACACGACAGTGTGTTTCGGCTAGTTGAATGCGCAAGTAGTGCAGACATGCCGTTCAAAAGTAATAAGCTCCAAACAGGGGCAATCTTCGTGTCGCTCATATACACAACCTTTCTAGTGGCTTCCGATGGAGCAAACAACGTAAGAATAAACCACAAGAATGTATTCCCTTCGAATGACATTTGTTTTAAAAATAAGTTTGCCAGGTACTCCATCAAAACGACAAAGCTTGAATGCTCCACGAATCCCTTGAGAATAACAAACTGCACCTGCAGACTCAAGCCGCTGAGCTGGAACAAATCGGTTGCTCATTTGGAAGGCACTCTAGTTCAGCCAGTACGTAATGCAACAGTAAGTGAATGCAACTTTAGTTAACATAGTGATATACTCACTCCAGCCTGAAGTTTCGTATAGAATTGTACAAGTACACGAATCAGTTTAGGCCGTATGTGATTAACGAGACGGTGAACATTTGCAGATGGCTTGAGAACAGAGAACGCCATAACTATGCAGGATGGTTTCTGGAAATGATGATGAAGTTTTCGAATACTAACCACACTTGTCCGTATGCGGTGAGTTCTGGAAGACATTTTTGTTTTAAAAAAAAATTTTGTTAAATTATGTTCCATTAGGGCGTGGTTAAAGGGGTTGACATGTATTTCGATACGAAGCTTGGTTCCTTTATCATTCCACCTGGGACCTACAGGTTTGTGTTTACGTTCTTCGAAGGATATCCGTATATTCATTTAGGGACAATTGCAGCAGTTGGAGTTGTGAGTGAAATCGACAGCTTTCAGTCCTCTTCCTCGAGAGACAGGTTGTATTGAGAGCTGTACGCCAGATATCGTGTTTTATTAAAAAAAAAAAACAAGCAAGTTTCTGTTTTGTTTCTTTGTTTTTGTTGCAAATCTTAGGTGGAAGTTCTCGAATACTCAAAAAATCAAAAAAATGTCCTTTCTGGAACTAAAAGACATTGAATTGAATCAGATTGACGCCGACTCTGCCGGGACTTTATTAGCTTAGTATGTGCAAGCAAAAAGATTTAAGCAATCTAAATTTAAAGCTAAGTGGCGTAAGAATTAGGGATGGAAGAGAAAGGTTAAGGCAAGGCGGCATAGGGTTAGAAATTACGAAAATGACGATATTAGCGGAGCTATATTCTGCTGAGTCTAGTTAGTTGGCTTAAAGCGAGCTTCAGTGAGGATGCACTTAGACCGAAGAAAATCCATTGCACTGTAAACCATTTGTTCCTTCGCATAAAAGAGCTAATCTTAGCCGTGCTGGCGGTGCTGAGATTGTTAAGATTATTCGTCACTTAGCAGCCCAGGTGAGTGCTGGGCATGTGCCTGGGAAGTGACTAATAGTCTTCTCTTCCTCTTCGTCAATACAGCTTCTGCAGAAGTCCGTTGTAGTGAATGCCCAGTCTTTAAGCACGTCTTCCTATACCACAGTGAGTAGTTGGGGTGTTGACTATCTGAGAGAGGGTTCCATTCTTGTATTTTAGGAGTCCGATGGACGTGAACAGCCTAATTGTGTTGCATTGCTCAAGTTGACGCCAAGTGCAACAGCTAAGCTCTTTTATTATTGGTATTCACAGAACCAGAAAATCTGAAAGTCCCAGAAAGTACAACTCCAACGTACGAATTTAGTTCGGTCGCGTATACGTAATTTTTTTTTTTTTTTATATTTTTGGTTCCAGAATTTACTGTCTTTACTACACAGACCGAAGCAGCAGCTATGCTTGCTTGTGTTTGGGATACATAGTACCAGAATACCCGACTTAAATTGTATATTCATTCGATGTATGCATCTATATAGCTCGGTGGCGTATACGTAACCTATTTTTTTTAAACATTTTTCGATTAGAAATTTTCTGTTTCCACTATACAGACCAAGGCTGGAGCTATGTTTGTTCGCATTTGGATTTTTTTAAAGAATAATTGGGGTCATGGCATTTGTAGCCTAAAAAAGAACTGCGATCTCATGAAGTTCTTTTGTGATATCCCTTATAGATGCTGAGTGGATTTGCCTACTAGCTGAAATCAAGTTCATTAATAAGGCTTAGAATTGAGTTGAGGAGGAGGATATATCAAAAGGCTAGGTAAAGTATAGAGCCTTTTTGAAGTAACCGCGGTTTCAATGTCCTCGAGGCATAATCGGCACGTGTCCGATTGGCGAATACCAATTTTTTTGAAGTGATAGTTGAAAGAGCAATGATCAGAGCGAAGGTCTGTCACGATCTTATGTCTTATGCAGATTAGGTACCTACTAGATACCTACATATATGTCCTTGGACCTATATTAGACTGATTTTATAATGTAGAGCTAGCTCTAGGAGGGTTTGAAGGCAACTCCAAACCAGTATACAACGAGGACCTCTGTTTGGAAGATAGACGTAAAGTGTCCTAATGATGCATACTGTTTGTAGCAGGGACCGAAAATTCAGACTCTTATTCCATTGAACATTTTAGAACCGTCAGTGTATCAATTAGCATGAGAAATCAGTTGAAGGATATATGGATTATACCAATAACTGCGGTTCGGTATGACAACTTTAAAGCGGTGATAGAGATTGATTGTCTTCGGCATGGAGTCGGGGAGATAAACTGATGGAGAGGATAGCAGCAACATTCTATCAGGATAATAGGTGGAGCTTAAGGCCCTTGTCGTAGCAGTCCTCATAACACTTATGTACATATATAGATACAAAGAGGTGAAAGCTCTGGAAGGGCTTCCAGCAGTCGGACATGTACGCATTGCATCTGTAACACCGTGACACTGGTGTCTGACACACTTTACTGTCTGCTTTAGGTATCAACACTTCATTAACCTTCCCCCAGTTCAATGGAATGTAGTTGAGTTCATAGCTAGATCTGAATACAGGCACTAGGGGTTCGATGAGAGTGTATATTCCGAGCTGTATCAGTGCAGGACAAATTCCGTCGCTTCTGTTGGCATCGTGGAAGAAGATTCTCTTTGAAATGCTCCTTGTGTGCCTATTTAGGATTCACAGAACCAGAATACCTGACTTGAATTGTAACTTTAGAAGGTAATGAATTTAGTTCGGTGGCGTATACGTAACATTTTTTTTTTACACATTTTTTGATGAAAAATTTTTTCCAGAGCAACCAGACCAGTTTGAAACGATTTTTCTGTTGGATTTGTATTAACTTTTTATCGTTTTAACCGTGATCTCTACACATTCGACCGAACTGGTAGTGTAGTTCGTTGATACAAAGCTCCCGTCGGTTTGAAGTAATCATGGTAAAGAGATATTAATCATCGTTCAGTATTTCATTAGTCAAAACTGTTCAAATGGAACGATCTGTTTACATCTCTTTAGTGAGCTTATTGAAATAATACTCCAATTATCTTCAATTCGCCTGACAGTGCCTTCGTATTATAATTTCCATTCAGTCAGTATCACGATACAATCAAGTCTAGACAAATCAAAATGCGTTTTGCCTTTTATCCAAAAGAGGATTACTTCGCCTTTGCAGTACTCCTGTGTATGACATTTCTAAGTATATCAAGGTTCTCTGAAGGATCTCAAAATGTAAGTTCCTTTTCTGGGAAACCAAATTAATTACATTTTCTTCTGCATCTCGAATTAGGTGGACTCTACGTACACAGTTAAAACAACAAAACTAGAATGCGAATTCAACAGAATACACGTTGCAAACTGGTCGTGTAAGCTCAAGCCCCTTAGTTGGAACAAGACGATTGCAAACATAAAGCTTAACTTGGCCAAGGAAATACGAAAATTATCGGTAACAGACCTTGGGCTTATTGCATTCCATCTGTTTCAATACAGAGTCCTGTCAACTCTCAGATCCGCATGGAGCTCTTCAAGTACACCAACCAGTACAGACCCTTTCTCATCAACATAACCATTAATCTCTGCAAATGGCTTGACACCAAGGAATACCAGCATCCCTATTCGTTTGTTTTTATGAAAATGTTAAAGGATTTCACGAACATCAATCACCCGTGTCCTTTAAGTGTAAGCACGTATACATCAAATGGATTAGTTGACATTTTATGCTTTTAGGGAACCCTGATTGCTGATGAAATATACTGCGATTCGAAATCCTTGAACTATATCTTTCCTGCTGGTAAGTTTCTGTTTAGGTTTATATTCCTCGAGGGATTTCCGTTCGAAAATATGGGAACTGTCGATGTGGGTGCAACTATAATTCAAAGAGGCTGGTTCGAACGATAGAACATGTCTCAAAGATGTTATATTTTGCTGTTAAGCTGTGTACATCATTGAGCAATAAAATTAACTGGAGGATTGAATCTGATAAATACCTGTTTAAATAACTCCCAATCCACAGAAAAGAGATGTATTCACGACATACTTGGGCTCCAGGATGAGACATAGGAGGGCCAAGATTTCACGGTACTTAACTGACAATACCTCATATAAACCAGTAAGCTAAGCTGGACTAGTAAAGTCACTAGAAACATTCATTTTGTGAAATGGAGCTTCTTTAACTCGAGAATCATATCAACTAGAGCGAGATCTACAAAGATCTATAGGTTCATCCACCAAGAGGTGTCATCTAATGTACAAACCTTGAGGCTAGTAACAGAACACAATATTTGCATAATATTTGGATCAACTCTGCCTACTACTTAGTATTCATTCTTTTGATGAAGTTTTTCGAACATTTTATTTTCGTTCAAGACACGTTGGTTGATCATTTAAATACGACTATATCTTTAACATAGCAACAAAGGAAAGAGTCTAAGGATGTTTAATCCCATGATCTCGAGAAATCATAGAACCATTTTGTTACCAGTTTTGTAGTATATAGCGCTGTCCTGCTGAAAATTAAAGTCATCCATGTCCACAGGATCAATTCTTGAAAAAAAATCCGAAGTAACATCTATCCGTAACGCAATCTTTTTCCTAGAAACGTACTTAACACGAGTACAAATTTAGAACAGTACCACAATGGACCTGAAGCCTTCATAAGACTACCCTACGAGCCAGTAAAAGCTTTATATAAAGCGAGGAAGGTTACTGAAACTAGTGTTCATCAGTTTGGTTAAAAGGTCGAGTTCCAATCGCGTCTTCATCGTCCATCCCGCTTTTATAGAAGTCATTAGCGAAAAGGCCCAGGAGCAGCGTATGATGACATCTACTATGATTGCTTTGAGCGAGCTTTTCTGTCCGTTCAGAAAGTAAAAGAGTCTTTCATTCACTTTGGATCAGATCTGTATAGTTATAAATTCAAAATGTTCATCTTAAATAACAGTCTAACTCAAGCAAACTGAAGCTGATAAGATAGTACACTGCCTTTCGTTGGCCATGCAATTTCCTGGAACTTCTCCGATCTGTTTAGTGTTTATTTTCATTTTGTGAAAATTTTGATATCCCAATCAAAAAAGCATGGTTTCCGCCTTGAAGACCCTACAATGATTAGGAAGTCAAAAAGGGTCAAATCACTACTTATAAGGTCTTTTTGGAAAGTACTTGAGAAAGTCGACCATAAGGAAATACGTTTAGAAAAATTTTAAAAGGATGAAGCAAGTATCACTTCCAAGCAGATAGTAGCCACACTAATAGTAGCCATACTCCTGGCTTCGGCTTACAAGAGTATCGCTATTGTGGAGGAAGATGTTGACCTTCTTCAATTAACACGCGTTTAATACTTTCAAATGAAGTTGTTATTCGAGAACCTTTCTCAGGACAGTTGTACTCTCGGATGTTTGTCAGACGCTCGCGACAAACGATGCAGGTGTGTGGTTCCTATTCCCACATTGAAATGGCCAACTCCCGAAAGGCTTTTACAGTATTAACGACACTGTGGATATACATATAAGGACGGCGACCTGAACGAGCCTCTCGCAGTACCATTACCTAAGGCAGTTGGAACGCATTTCACTCATTACTTGTCTAATATACATTTCCTCTGAAAGTAATTATTCTGAAAGTTCATTTTTAGCTTTATTTTCAGTGTGATGTATCTAATATGTTGTAAATTTAATTTGTTAATGTTTGGCAAAGATTGGAAAAAACCATCCATTTATCGAAAGTATAGCGCCAGTGATAAGTGGGCGCAGAAGGCATTTCTCGTAATTTTCGTTCTCCTGCCGCCGGCTTACGAAAAAATTAAACGTCCTGCTTCAGATGTCCCTTTTCGAAAATTTAATGTACTTTCACACGGTATAAGGATTTTTTGTTGATATCATTTGTAGGGGAATGGAAGCGACTTTTTAGTAGAAGTGACAAAAAATCCCTTTTCAGCGCCCTCTAGCCCCACCACCTTTTGTTAGAAAATTAAAGTGGAAAACCGAAATAAGTGGGAACAATTCAGCATCTCAATAAATATGAAGAACTTTGAAACAAACTTCCCTAATTTTCTTTCGAAAGGGAAAGTTTTGAACAACGATTGACTGGACTATCAATTGTATGTATTGTATAGCTTGTAACTAGATAATATCACGCCGCTACACTCAGGTCAATACAGACCCATTGTGATACCCAAAGGGGAAAAAGTCCCTTGCCCTTGGTAAACCCTAGTACTGAATTGTATCTTGTGGATCACCAAACCATCCCGTTGATTTGATGAACCTAAAAATTTCATTTATTGGTCTGGATATATATTTGAATCTAAGGTGGATAAGCCCAGGGCAGTGACAGAGAAAGTGGGTTGTATCCTCATTAGCTCTCCACATCCCCGACATTAATCTTCATCCCTGAGTCTTAACTTTCTCATGTGGTACCGAAGAGAGTTACGCCCCGTAATAATTCCTATAAGGACAGAAAGATACTTCCTATCCTTTAGCATAATTCGGTCGGTCCTACTCTTCTCAAAGCAAGACCATAGGCTTCTGGTGATCACACATGTGTCCAGGGAGGTTAATCTACTATTGGCCTTACTTCTGGCCAAGATCCATGCCTTTTACTTCAATGTGCAAGGCGGAGCACCGAAGTGTCTACCTGTGGCGATGTAGATTCAGAGCCTCTTCTTGCCAGTTCGTCTGCCTTCTCATTGCCTCTAGAACTTACTTACTCGTATACCCACTCCTTTATCTTTTCCAAATCATTTACCTTTTTAAGAAACATCCACCAAAACAGACAAATCAAACAAAAGTGTTTAAATAAAACCAAAACTTATTTAAATACTAGTTGACTTATTATTAAAGATATACCACTGTATAAAAATAATGACATGATTTGATATTTTATAATATCGTTGAGTTTTTTTCTAACATCAGTTGTACACTAAGTTTAGAAAATTTCAATAATATAGTCTCACATATTGTTCACATCAGAATAGAGTTTCTTTTTTTATCTTAACTATTGTATAATAAAAAAGAAGAGATAAATAAATAACTAAAGACTATAACTAAGTATTATTAGCTTGGATTAAATCCATACACTGCATCTGAGTATCTAAAATAAATTAATAGGGATTATCCTCACCCCATTCAAAGTAAACACGAATTGTTTTGCAAAGCCTTTGTAAAAATAACAATTTTAGTGTAACCACTACAAATTCGAATTTGAAACGACTATGTTTACTTTGTGCATTCTTGTACTTGGACTAGATGAATTAAAGACAATACTTAATAACTCTGTTTGAAGAGCTCTTCAATCCAAAGTCGCATTGGGGTTTGTGTAGGAGAATCCCTGAAATTGTTCCTGGTCCATTGATTGAAGGATCTCCTTGTCGATGGGTGTCAGGCGCACACGTTCCCGGGTGAATGCTCTATCGAAATATTGTGTATCTAGAGGATGTTTCTGCAAAAGAAAATCCAAGTGGAACAATTAGTTATGGAAATAATTCGTTTCTTATTACATGATATACCACTTGAGGTTTGAACGGTGGTGGAAGTTGCCGCTTTTCCAGCAATCCCCAGTCAATGTCCTTAAAGAATATATGATCACAAATATCACCAGCTGGACTGTATTGAGAACCTACACGTCTTGTGTAGTCCTTCTCCAAAAGCTTCAAAAGAGATGACGTTTAGTACTTGAAAGAGTCTTAAATGAATCATACTTACGCCCTTCAGTATACTAGTAGCCTCTTGTGTGATATACACTGGAAACCATGGTATTTCATTACATATTGACCAAAATAGTTCATCCTCGTCACATCCGCTAAACGGTGACTGTCCAATTAACATTTCGTACAGTAAAACTCCAAAGGACCACCAGTCCACATTTTGATTATATTTATCGCCCTAAAATATTATACACCTCTATTTAGGGACACACCTTGAGGTAATATAGGATATCTGAAGTTACCTTAATGATTTCAGGCGCCATGTAATCTGGTGTGCCACAAAAACTATCTGCTGTCTTATCTAAGTATATTTGAAGTTTGCACATTCCGAAATCGGCTATGCGTACATGTCCGTCAAAGTCCAACAGGACATTGTCCAATTTAAGATCTCTGTAAATGTTATGAATATATAATAAAGAGATTTTATTTTGGTTTAAATTTTGGGCAGACCTGTAAATAATGCCCTTTTTATGTAGAAACTTAAGCCCCGATATAATTTCTGCTCCATAAAATCGAGCTCTGTCTTCAGGAAATCTACCACTCTCCTGTATGTGGAACATGAGATCACCACCATTCAGGTACTCCATCACAAAGAATAAATGACTCTGGAAATTAAACAAAAAAATGACATCAAGGACATTTTTGGGATTTCAAGTTTTGAGGCTCTTTTTGGGTTCTGTGAATGCAGATTCTAAGAATGTAAAAGGACAGGGTAAGGAAGCGTTACTCCATTAGTTACAAAAAGACTTTGGCACCATCTTATAAGAAATTACAAGGACAAGGATTAAGTTTACAATTTGTTACCAATCTGCGGACCATTCCTATTGAAGTGATTTAAAAATAAAGTGCTCTTCTGGGTTGTACGAATAAATTAACAATCTTATGATGTGGGCGTGGCATTTCGTTATATTAAGGAACTGAGTCGGTAACATTATACTGAGAGATCTCAAAATTGCAGGTAAAATAGTTTTTGATGAGCTGCACTGAGAGTAAGACACCAACTATTAGTACACGACTTCCATAGTGTGTTGAGGTCATAATCGTTGAAGTACCTATTACAGTTTCCTTTCTGACAAGATCCTTTCCGAGCTTCACTCCAGTTACAGAATACACTACTCGGAATACCAAGTCAACTGAATTAGTGAGTGTTTCGTAGCATATGGGAGAATCAAAGATCAGTGATACTTCCCTTGGGGGGAAACCACAGAAGTCCACTAAACGCTGTCATTATGTTGAATGTCAAAAATATCATACTTAGTGTCATACTGACAGAACAACAAATCAGTTAAATGGGTTTTACGATGAATTCAGAGAATTATGCCTCGGAGGGTCGAGAATTGGGTGGTCTTAGAAGAGGTCTCTTCTTATTTGTTATAGATAGATAGTCAGTCTTGGTCACATCTATTAAGGTAACACAATACAGATAAGAGAAACTCCGAATAATTTCCCTGACCCGATGGCCTCTACAATCCTGAAAAACTGTTCAGCTCAATCTATTATTACTATTTTCTGAGTCTGTATGTCGCAAGGAATTATCTCTATGCTTTGGAAGAGCTCTTACATAATACATAATCCGCTTTCACGAGAAAGACCCTAAGAACCAAATCTTCAATTACCGTCCAATTACTAAAATTACTTGTGTACCGATTTTCTTTGAAATCATCGTTTATGATACGATGAACCTCCGTTGTAGACTCCTAACTAATATGTATTTCTTAAGGAAATTTCTAACCTTTACACATTAGAGGTTGGCAAAGAATTCGGTAGAATTGCCACTGACTTTTGTGAAGTCTTCGATAAAATCTCGCATGAAATCATTCTTCTAAACTCAAAATAGTAGGGCTTCAATGGAGTTTGATTGCGTTCAAAGGATCAAAAGGATCAAATCCTTTCTCTTAGAAAGGCAACAGAAAGTCTTCTTAGGGCTCTCTGTATCCCACCTCTTTATAACAACATCCGGAGTACCACAAGGTACCTATATTGGTCTTCTGATCTTCATTTTGCCTATCAATGACGTTCGTTGACTGTAAAATATTTCTTAAATTTCCTCCGAATTGAGGATGCTCCACGTGATCGTCCTTGGGTCAACCGATATCCTCTTCAAACATCAGCTACTAGCAGCTAATATTGATAGCCCCTGCTGCAAATGGTGTCCTTCAACCCCAACCCTCGAAATTTAACATCAGTAGGTACTCCTCTTCCGCTTCAATTTTCACCGCCCAATTATAGCTACAACAAGGCAATGACCAGAATGCTGCACATAGCTTAGTTTACGTTGGTTTTAAGGATGTAATGGGATGTCTTACTCTTCAGAAAACTCTCATTTCATTTCTTGGAACTTAAGTTCATAACTTGGTTCATTGACAAACCCCTCATCTTCACGGGAAGAAAAATCATTTACAAAAATATACTTCAAGGAGATCCAAGAGAGTAAAGAACAAATGACAGGAGGGAAGAAGGTCAAAAGCCCATAGATGCCTTCCTAAAATATTACCTTTTTTTAAATACTGATAGTTTTTGTTTTAATACTTACCTCAGTTTGAAATGTACAAAACAAGTGACATAAATATGGATGTTTTGTGCCCAAAGCCAAGACCTTACGTTCTATAAGAGTGCATTCAACATCATCGTCCTCGAGGACAACGTCTTTTTTTAAGCACTTTACTGCGTAATAAAAGTCCGTATTTCGAAGTTCAGCTAAAAGAACCTATTCCAATGAAAATTTATTTAAATTTTTCATTTGAAGCCGAAATGAAAGTCTGTCCTTACCTTTCCAAAACTGCCTTTACCAAGCACTGCAAGGAAGTGAAAATCTTCAACTGAATATTTCTTAAACCTAGGAATTGTTGTCGCCGGAGCTGTTATACGTCCCGATTTTTGGAATTGTAAATAAGTGTACGAAGTTTCTAAATTAAATTAAAAAAAAAAATAAATTAAAATTAATAAAACTATGTAAGAGAAATATTTTGTATCTATGGACTGTGTGCAGCCCTTTTGAGTTCCCATTTGCAAACATTTTCTAGTTACATAGCCTGATGTAGTTTTCAAGTCAAGGCAGATTTTCAACACATCATTTGGTAATAAGGACATTTAAATATACATATATATATATAAAAAAAAGTATAAATACCATCGTCGTTCGCTTCAATTTTGTAGGCGGGATTCAGACTGAGCGGTGAGCACGGTGAGTCTCTTGCTTCTTGTGTTCCTATTATGTTTACAAGTATTGTTCAAAAAAGAATGTTTAAAAATAAATACAAGTAGTAAAAATAGTGCATTCTGATTTTGTTTGAGTTTTTTTGCGCGTGATCTTAATTTCAGAATCTAAGTAATGTGTATAAATAGGAATTATGTATCTGTGAAGTTGTCAGAAATGTCCGAAATAATGAGACGGTTTTGACATATGACCAATTGCTTGAAATGAAAAACTGGACATTGGTTGATAGCTATCAATAAATGGCTAGAATTTTGTAGACAATTGAGTTGTACGCAGTATACTTATTAGGACAAATGGAAGCGACATATGAACACACACTTGTATGTCCTTCTGAAGTACATACATTCGGGCGAGATGGACTGGCTTACGGGAGTAACCTCGTAGAAATGTAGAAATGTAGAAATGCAGCCAACAAAAGTGGATTGCCGAGAAATGGTCCTATATGTGAAAAAATTTCTTAACTGGGAATCAAGGTAAATCCTAGCTATACTCATAACTTTCGATAACTTTCAGAATAGGAAACTGAAAAACCGAAAAAGTATCTTACAAGTTTTGAATTCAATCACTTGAATGCTTTGAGCTACGGAGAGCGGGGTTTCAGGTCCAATCGCTAGAACTAAATTTCCTTTCATGGTCGCACCTCTCGCGAACGTCTGACAAACGTCCGAGTGTAAAAATGTTATGACGAACCTTCTCACGTAAAACTAGCTTCTCATCAAACAGTAGGTCCCTCCATTCGTGTAAAGAATATAACATTTACAAGACAAAAGATCTTGTCAAGCTAGCTAGTTACTCTAGAGCGAGTATAACGAAGATATATATGTATACATAGGACAGTCTAAAAGTCGAAGAACAAGATATCTGTTGAATATTTTAGAGCTAAATCCTTTTCAATGGTTTCAAAATCAATATCGACAGAAATTACTTGTTAGTATCTGCAAAGTCTTAGCAGGACTTAGCAAGTCTTCAGACGTAATCCAAGTGCTAACTAGCAGGGTAAATTGATATTGAACAGAAATTTGCAAAAAAAGGTTCCACAGAAGGCATTTTTATCGGTTCCTCAACCTTTTCAATTTACTGCTTATAGCTCAAAAAAGAAGGGGACCTAGATAACTCTCTTATGGGACACCAGCGGTGGATAAAAAAGGATCGAAGATATCCATAGGTTCAAAGCCTAGGACAGGCAGATATCTAGTCGAAAGCTGTACTGGGATTGGCTTTAGTTAACATTGGATGCCATTTTCTTAAGTTGAAGGGCAACGGACACAAATTCGACGAGGTTTGTAGTGGCTGATCCACCTTTCAGGAAGCCATGGTAAAAAAAATAAATACTTGGCGCAACAGGTCGATGGGACCCAAGGCCTAGCTTCTCACAACCATTCGTGTTGTGCGTGTTATGTTCTTTACACGAATGGAAGGGGCCTACTGTTTAATGCCGTGTCCGAAGGGCAATTTTGTGATTTGAGAAGCTTTCTCGAGACAGTTGTACTCTCGGATGTTTGTCAAACGCTCGAGAGAGGTGGGGCAGTGAAAAAACTTTTTAGGTCTGGGATTTGAAACTCGAAGCCCTTGTTCCATAGTCGTCCAACGCACTAACCACTGAGCCACGGCGCCCATGTTAGCAGGGGGAAATAAAAAGATTGCTTTAAAAAGGTGGCAATGGTACGCAGTGCGACTAATGAGTTGTTCTTGAAAAACAGAGAGGAAATGGGAAGAGAAAGCAACTGAGTAGTAGGACCCTATCTAGAATGGATCCGTTTGAGATCCGAGTGATACTGCTCGCACTTGATGGTTGTTGCAGTCAATCGGTCAACCTAGAGCCGTATTCCAAAAAAACTAAGATGATGGTGAAGCGTGGACTCTATCTAAAGTGGATAGAGATATACTCAGTCGCGTCGAGGGAAAGATTCTTCTTTGGCGGAAGAGATTCTAGTCAAAAAACTGTGCATTAGTCGTTTGAGCTGGGTGGGACATGTAGAGCGAATGGACGCCAATACTGTCGGCCATAGAATTTTCGAATCAAACCGGGAGAGATAGCGCAGTAGAGAAAGACCTCGCCTTTGGTGGCGCGCAAAAGTAGAAGGAGACCTCAACCGACTTGGAGTGCGCAACTGGAAGCAGGATCGGGATAGATGGAGATGCTAAGTAAATAAATTGGAAGAACGACTTTCGGTCCATTAAAAGCTTCTCTTGGCATCAGAAAGCCAACCAAAAGCTAGAACTATCATTTGGTACCTAGAAGAAGACTAGAAAAATATTTCAATTGCATTGTGGCCTCTGAGTGAATTGTTAATGCATCGATCAACTTTGCTGGATGTCTGAAGTTGAGTCCCAGACAATAATAGAGTATCCATGAGTGAGACTGTCATATAAGGATACACTGTAGGGGTAGATACTTTAAAGGGAATATTGCTCTAATTAGTGACAATCAATTAGTCACTTTTCCTCAGAAAGTGTGAGGAGGTCTGTATATATTCGTCAACTGCTTTACATATTATAAGAAATCCAATTATGGTCAATTAATCAAAATAAGGAAGCACGCCAACTGGGAAGAGTTGGGGAGAACTGAGGCATAGAAATCGCACACGACGGTGCGTAGGCATTGTCGAGGCCTTAGGACCCACAAGGGGATACAAGACATAAGTAAGTAAGTAATAAATTTTTCGACTATGGTTCAAAACCCCTAATACTGTTAATTATTCAGGTTTAAAGATACATTTTCTGTTATATGATTTTGTGGGTTGATGCATTTTATGACTGTCATCACAGTAGACTCAACCCTCTCTACAAATTAAATCTCTGTAAGTTTTCTAGATGACATACCACAGACAAACTATTTATAGTTCTATGACAACTCTTTTAATACCATAAATATACACACTACATAAAGGACAACAAAAAAAAAAAAGGTCCTTCATTATTCAAAAATTCCGTCATCAGAACACAACAGAATCTCAAGCAATTTAGCCGAACAAACAGAATGACATCTAATTAATTTCATAATAGAAAAACATATAAGGTTGGCATACCTCTTTTAACACATGCTAGAGCTTCCACGATTAATTTTTGTTTCACACCGCATAAATTAGCCGTTAATTTTTCACATTTCTTATGACAATTAACGTCACAGTCTATAAAAGATTTATTTTTATTTTTTTTTTGTAAAAGAAAAACTTTAGTTAAGTACACTACATGTAGGTGTTTTTTTTTTTTTTTTTGTTTTGTTTTATATAATTACTCAATATAAAGAGGTACACGATGTTGGCCAAGATTTCTGGTTAAGAATTTTATCTTTCAAACAAAAAACAAAATATACACCAAAATGTATATAAGCACCGAGTTATATACAAGCCCGTAGCGATACACCTATCTATGTATCAGGAAAATGTTTAAAAATAAAACATTTTGTTTACATTTTTTTGTTTATTTTGTGCCAGAGAGGAAAAAAAAATATTTATTTTGCTATTGTGGCTGCTTACATTCGACATGTGAGATACAATTTAATTTTTTTTTTAAATACTAAGTATGTACATATGTATATATAGATTTGTGTGATCTGATGGAGATTGATAAAATTTGACTTTGTGTAGGTTAGTGGTGAGATAAATTGTCTGCTGATTTCGAAACGATTTGTTAAAAACAAAATTTGAAATTAAACAAAAGAAAGAGGTGTTTGGCTTTATTAATTGATGAAAAATAAAATGCAGTTTAATATCGTATTGATATTGATTCTGTTTTGCGGAAAATACCTTTGTTATTTACGAGATAATAAAAGTACTACGCGCTGTACAAGTAGTTACACGCGAATCTAGTCGAAGTGTAAACAATTTTAATACCATTCCTCCTAGGATTATTTATTTATTCCCAATGGCTTTTTTGTTTACTAGCAGTTTTCGAGATACAGTTTATGAAAAAACAAACTTTTTGTATTGTTGTTCGAAAGGCTGTTTTCATTTAAATTTAGGACTCAAAGCAGAGTAGAAAAATTAATTATATCTCTGAACGAAAAATGTAAGTAAAGGGGTTTTCAAAAGGGACAAAACAATTTAGTATTTGAATGCAAAGATACCTTTCAATTTTTTCAATCAATGTCAAAACGTCAGTCAAAGTTTAGGTTTTTATCATGGAGAAAGTTATGAACGAGCAATGTTTAGAAGTTTGTAAAACTTACTACCAAAATTCTTAATCGGTGGTCGGAACTTTAAAGATTCATTCATAGCTCAGTAACCTGAAAATACGCGAACTGCGAACAAACCGTCTAAAGCATATTAATAACAGAACCATTGGCAATGTCAATACATCAATAGAACAGAACTAAATATATCTATCGATTGATTTAAGAAAGACTGAATTTCAATTAGTTTTAGTGAAGAAATTAACAATTGGCTTATTTTTCTGCGAATAGGCGAATGCTTTCTGCGAACTGTCAAAGTTTATTCGCATTCCACACAATGTAGGACACAATCCATATTCCCGCGACCAAAACATTCTCCAGAGTTCAACCTCACAATTCTTTGCTTTGTGGTTCATGGTCGGTAATGACAAGTAAAATTCCCAGACTGTTGCGACCAGAAGAAAAGTGGCTGTAAATAAAATGTCAAAATTTGCAAATATTCGCTCATTCGCATGTCACTGAACTGTGACCCTTAAGAGGACATAACCCAATTTTTGGTCGTAATAGTCGTCCACCAGACAGACTGTGTGTGTCATAGTGGATAAATTCGAGTCAAAATATTTACTGTTGAATGTTCCTGTGCCAGTAAGACCGAAGTATCAAAAATATCGCACTGCTTCGAAATTAGGAATCCCACACCTTGGTGAACTTCAAATGCAATATCTTCTCATATCTCCTCTCCCTTAGCGTTTTGGATTAAATGGACGAAATTGAACAAAAAACTTAACCAAAAAACGTTTAAGGTATGACTTAGACGATGGGGCAGCCAGTTGGTCGCTATGTCGCAGTTTGGAAGAAGTTGGGTACACAGGGTCAAGAGTCAAAAAAACCCCTTGGTGCACTTCAAATGCAATATCTTCTCATATCTCCTCTCCCTTAGCGTTTTGGATTAAATGGACGAAATTGAACAAAAAACTTAACAAAAAAACGTTTAAGGTATGATTTAGACGATGGGGCAGCCAGTTGGTCGCTATGTCGCAGTTTGGAAGAAGTTGGGTACACAGGGTCAAGAGTCAAAAAAACCCCTTGGTGCACTTCAAATGCAACATCTTCTCATATCTCCTCTCCCTTAGCGTTTTGGATTAAATGGACGAAATTGAACAAAAAACTTAACAAAAAAACGTTTAAGGTATGATTTAGACGATGGGGCAGCCAGTTGGTCGCTATGTCGCAGTTTGGAAGAAGTTGGGTACACAGGGCCAAGAGTCAAAAAAACCACTTGGTGCACTTCAAATGCAATATCTTCTCATATCTCCTCTCCCTTAGCGTTTTGGATTAAATGGAGGAAATTGAACAAAAAACTTAACCAAAAAACGTTTAAGGTATGACTTAGACGATGGGGCAGCCAGTTGGTCGCTATGTCGCATTTTGGAAGAAGTTAGGTATACAGGGTCAAGAGTCAAAAAAACCCCTTGGTGCACTTCAAATGCAATATCGTCTCATATCTCCTCTCCCTTAGCGTTTTGGATTAAATGGACGAAATTGAACAAAAAACTTAACCAAAAAACGTTTAAGGTATGACTTAGACGATGGGGCAGCCAGTTGGTCGGTATGTCGCAGTTTGGAAGAAGTTGGGTACACAGGATCAAGAGTCAAAAAAACCCCTTGGTGCACTTCAAATGCAATATCATCTCATATCTCCTCTCCCTTAGCGTTTTGGATTAAATGGACGAAATTGAACAAAAAACTTAACCAAAAAACGTTTAAGGTATGATTTAGACGATGGGGCAGCCAGTTGGTCGCTATGTCGCATTTTGGAAGAAGTTAGGTATACAGGGTCAAGAGTCAAAAAAACCCCTTGGTGCACTTCAAATGGAATATCGTCTCATATCTCCTCTCCCTTAGCGTTTTGGATTAAATGGACGAAATTGAACAAAAAACTTAACCAAAAAACGTTTAAGGTATGACTTAGACGATGGGGCAGCCAGTTGGTCGCTATGTCGCAGTTTGGAAGAAGTTGGGTACACAGGGTCAAGAGTCAAAAAAACCCCTTGGTGCACTTCAAATGCAATATCTTCTCATATCTCCTCTCCCTTGACGTTTTGGATTAAATGGACGAAATTGAACAAAAAACTTAACCAAAAAACGTTTAAGGTATGATTTAGACGATGGGGCAACCAGTTGGTCGCTATGTCGCATTTTGGAAGAAGTTAGGTATACAGGGTCAAGAGTCAAAAAAACCCCTTGGTGCACTTCAAATGCAATATCGTCTCATATCTCCTCTCCCTTAGCGTTTTGGATTAAATGGACGAAATTGAACAAAAAACTTAACCAAAAAACGTTTAAGGTATGACTTAGACGATGGGGCAGCCAGTTGGTCGCTATGTCGCATTTTGGAAGAAGTTAGGTATACAGGGTCAAGAGTCAAAAAAACCCCTTGGTGCACTTCAAATGCAATATCGTCTCATATCTCCTCTCCCTTAGCGTTTTGGATTAAATGGACGAAATTGAACAAAAAACTTAACCAAAAAACGTTTAAGGTATGATTTAGACGATGGGTTAGCCAGTTGGTCGCTATGTCGCAGTTTGGAAGAAGTTGGGTACACAGGGCCAAGAGTCAAAAAAACCACTTGGTGCACTTCAAATGCAATATCTTCTCATATCTCCTCTCCCTTAGCGTTTTGGATTAAATGGAGGAAATTGAACAAAAAACTTAACCGAAAAACGTTTAAGGTATGACTTAGACGATGGGGCAGCCAGTTGGTCGCTATGTCGCATTTTGGAAGAAGTTAGGTATACAGGGTCAAGAGTCAAAAAAACCCCTTGGTGCACTTCAAATGCAATATCGTCTCATATCTCCTCTCCCTTAGCGTTTTGGATTAAATGGACGAAATTGAACAAAAAACTTAACCAAAAAACGTTTAAGGTATGATTTAGACGATGGGGCAGCCAGTTGGTCGCTATGTCGCATTTTGGAAGAAGTTAGGTATACAGGGTCAAGAGTCAAAAAAACCCCTTGGTGCACTTCAAATGGAATATCGTCTCATATCTCCTCTCCCTTAGCGTTTTGGATTAAATGGACGAAATTGAACAAAAAACTTAACCAAAAAACGTTTAAGGTATGACTTAGACGATGGGGCAGCCAGTTGGTCGCTATGTCGCAGTTTGGAAGAAGTTGGGTACACAGGGTCAAGAGTCAAAAAAACCCCTTGGTGCACTTCAAATGCAATATCTTCTCATATCTCCTCTCCCTTGACGTTTTGGATTAAATGGACGAAATTGAACAAAAAACTTAACCAAAAAACGTTTAAGGTATGATTTAGACGATGGGGCAGCCAGTTGGTCGCTATGTCGCAGTTTGGAAGAAGTTGGATATACAGGGTCAAGAGTCAAAAAAACCCCTTGGTGCCAAAATTCCGCCAAAATTTTGGCTTTCAGCCTTACAAGATCAAACTAACTCCAGAACTGAACCATCTTGATCACTTGATCCGGAAAAACCGGAACTTCTCCGATTGAGGTCTGCAAAAGTTTGAAGAAAAATTCTGAATTTCATTGAAAAATCGTTCTCGTTCGCAAGAGATGGGGCCGTGAAAAACTATTTGAGTGTTCCGACTGGGATTCGAACCTCGAACCCCTTGCTCCATAGTCCAACGCACTAACCACAGAGCCACCAATAGCAAGGCTTAAACCACACGAAATAGTCCTAAACCGTTATGCATCTCCTCATTCCTTAAAGCCATAATTGTCGCTATTAATATAAACTAATTGATGTCAACAGTATACATTTCTAGAACACAAATATACACATGTGTGCTAATTATTTTCATTAAAGCAATTAATTTTTATCTAAAAAATAATCTTGGCGACAGTTTTGCACTTGGTCTTCATACCGGCATGTGCATTACCATAAATTGAGTCAAAATTCTCAAATAAATTTATATATACGTAGGAAGGATATGAATTTAAAATTAGTCCTTATTAAGTAGTGCAGATCGCTATGAGAAATCTTTTGCTAATTTTCTTACCGAAGCATTTATCCATGTTAAAGCATTGCAACATTTCCCATTAGCCCTAGGGTCCCTGCCAATTTTCAGCTCTCGATAAAAGCATTTAATTTATGGCGAAATTATTAGATTTACATATACGCGTTTATTCTAGTGAATCGAATTCTAAATTACGTGAAGATTTCCGTAAATTTGTACCTGACTTTTAGACTAGAAAACGTACAAAATTTATTTTAAAATAAAACCAAAAATAATTTGCAAACAAATATAGTACGATCACATGTTCAGGCTTTTTGTTAAGATATAAATAGATGAATTCTGTCGATGTTTTAAGTATTAAAAGAATGTTTTTTAAGAAAAGACAACTCATTAAGGGATATAAGCGACACGGAGATACATAATTACATCGAAGAAGTATTTTTTTTCCAATTAGAAATATGTCTCTTGGGACAACGTTGGGTCTTTGTGGTTTTGAATGGCCTGCCAAATGAACGTTGTCAAATGTTTGAGACGAACAATTATGAGAAGTGAAATTCTATTTAGACATATTAATTTACAGTCAAAAATGTAATCATAAGCGACCAAGGTACCATCCAAACTAATGTACGCTCATAGATTTTCAAAATTCATTTAAGGTCGTTCAGACGTCCACGGAATAGGTGGATTAATTTAGCCCAAACCTAAAATAGAGTACACTCTGGGAGGCCTGAACTGAATGCCAATTAACTGCAAAATGAAAGAATCGCCGTAAAACTATAAAATTTTTGAATTTGGGTATCTAAGTACCAAATTTGGGCATCGAACTGGGCAATCCGAAAAATTTTATGGTTTTATGGTGGTTTTTGACTCTTGGAATCGTTGCAGTCAATTAGCATTCAGTTCAGACCTGATAGTGTGTACTCTACTTTAATCTGAAAGACTTGTAAATTAGTCGAGTCTCACGCAACGACTGGGAAGAGGAAGATTCATTGAATATTGCCTTAAATGACTCAAAGAAGTTCATGGTAATCCTACACGATTCAGCTCTGTTTCCAACTACCTAAAGGTTAAGTGAGTACAGCTTCCACATTGTGGACTCTTCTTTTGCTAAAGGCTATGCAAGTAAAGACTGAGATTGTATTCTGTTTCCATTGAACAGAAGCACAAAATTTTGATGTCAAGAACCATCTGAATTTGATTTTGGTCTGGAAATCGAACCTCAAACTCAGACTTTGAAGTCTGATGGAATAACCTCTAATCTGATATAGTAAACTGCTCGTCTGATATAGTAAACAGTTCAAAAACGCTAGATAAATACCGAAAATCGAACGAGGCACCAGCAAATTGTCAGCAATTGTCGCGAGAAAAGGCTTAGTTTTGATACTAGGTGACTTAGTTCAAAATGTTTCAACTTGTGTTACGTACTTGTTTAAGAAACTACTGGTCATATAGTACATGATGTACATGTTGGCTGGATAATAATTGCGGAGTTCATAGAATTTAGATAGTATTGGGGAAGCCCTTCTTTCTCCTGTTCTGATCTCCCCAGGTCAGTCGAAAATATCGCCCCCATGAGTGCCAAGGTTTCTAAGCAATTAAACACCTTCATTCTCTTGAATCAGTCTGTACTGAAAATTGGATGAAATGTACTTGAATGTAATGTAGTTGCATAGTGTGGCACGAAATTTTGAGTATTTTTCTCACAAAGTTACCAGATTATGTCATCTCTCTTGGTAAGAACCAATACTGACAGCTTTCGAATTGACAAGTTTTTAGGACTTGTTCCTCAGAAAATTTCAGAAAGCCGCATGTATTTGAGCCACCTTGAGGCATGTCAATGAATATAATCATCGAAATAATCATCAGAATGATTTCTCAAAGAATTCCCCCCGAAATAAAATTAGTTGATTAACATTATCAATTGAAGTCGATATACAAAAACAATTTGGCACACAGTTTTGCCGGATCGTTATGCTTCAAAAACTACCAGCAATGCTTGTCTAATAAAATAAACATTTCATTGATAATGTTTACCGGCAAAGAATTCTGCCAGTTTACAAAAAAAACACAATTTAGCAACACCGAGCTATTGTACAGAACACACTAGTTGGAAGAATAGAAAATTCAAAATGTTTGGTTTTTATTTTGATTTCTTTGAATTGAACAAAAGAAAACCAGATGAGCTGACAACCGCTGCGAGTCTTAATGTTGACCCACGGAGCGCTGATGATTTCGTTTGCTATTGTTTAGTTAATTGCAGGAGAGGTGGTAATGAAGTCCAGATCTAAGAGTTCATGAGATTTTATTTGTTATGAATCTCCCAAGAGCTCGCCACAGGTTTCATAGTTTGCAGCCCACCATGAGGTAAGTGGATATATCATTTTTTTGATGGGGCAAATATTTTTATACTTTGTGTGATATATTGTCCCGCGTTCGTTAAGGCCTTTTTAATAAAATGGGCGTGGTTCTGAATTTTTAATTTGATCGAGCCGTGTTGTGAAAGAAAACATGATGTGTGTTTGGTTTGAAAAGATTTTATCAAAAAAATCTTGTTTTAAACTTTCTTTAAAAAAAAGTAGGCGTGGTTATGATCTTGTTAGGAAATGACTGTTATTTAACACTTTATAAAAAAATGGATGTAATGCAGAAATTTCCTAGGCAATCTCCCAGTGAAGTAGGCGTGGCAGTAGGCAGTAGTGAAACTTGAGCGAAATTTGGCTTAAAGTAGAAGTTTTTAACACCCAAACTTGTTGCATAGTCATATAACCCTATTAAAACCACCGTTTTTCACAACAAATCATAAGCTGTGAGCAGTTTACCCCTAGAATTGAATCATTCATTAAAAAGAAGGGCAAGACCTATAAGAAATGGAAAAGAATTACTTAATCATTTCATGTAAACAAGAAACCTTGTCAAGCAAGGAATCAGATGATAAAAGTTGCAAGTTTTTGCCTTTATATTCAAGTCAGGGCTAAGGCAAGAATCTAACTTCAAGCGATTGATGTTTTCTGCTGGATTAACCATCGCATACTATCGGCAAGTTGGTGAAAATGCCATAAACTCTGTTTTAACTCTTAATATGCCTTTTAGTTTTAGGTTCAGTACAGTACATAAATCGAATGTCTTTGGATTGCATGCATCCACAATTATGTTTTCATTCAATGCCCGGCCTTACTCAACTTATTCGAATTCTTGCAAAACTTCGAAAATCAATCCTACTTTTTACAGCACGGCAGCCAAAGGAAAAAAACAAGATGCTAGTGAGCCTTGATTTCACCATTTCAATCAGGTTTCAGACAAAACAACATAGTTGTACCTCTGTACTGTTGAGCCTGGTTGGCATAATGCTCCCCGATGTGTCTAGATGACATAACTTCCATGGTTCCTCGCCTTCCCGATGGCTTCCGACACTGTTTCATATGAAATTATTTTATTTAAACTCAAACACTAATGCTTAATGCTTAAACAGTAGTATGTCGGATTTTTTTGAAACTAGGGCTGGTATACCTCAGGGATCTATTACATGACCATTACTGTTTTCTACCTAACATTAGTTCTAGGAGAGTTCAGATGTATGCCGACGGTGTTTAAGTATATCTCTACTACCCTCTCGGAACGATTGAAAATGGTAATCACTGGTCCCCAGGAATAATTTTATACTCAATTCTGATAAGAACCAAGCTACTGCAATAACTGATATAAATTTAGCCACGTTCTATCTTCCGCATATTGAAGTAAATGATATTCGCATTCAGTACTTTACGAGGGTGAAAAGAGAAAAGAGTCTTGAGAGTCTTAGCCAGATACTGTACTTAAACCAAAATCTAACCTGATAAGATCTTACTAAGGTAAGGTTCATAGTAGCCCTGTACCAATTGGGATACTGTCTCCCAACCAAAGCGACTCTGATGTGAGTAGCTCCAGCTTAAAGAGAATAAAACGTCGAGTTCACAGAGTTCAATTTGCAACCTCTGATGAAAGAAATCGAGCCTGCATTTTGCCTACCTTTAAATAAAACGTCATCGGAAAAAAATGTTTCTTATAGACGTCACTTGAAACCCGCCTAAAGCCCATATACCTAAAAAGATGTCAAGGAATTGCTGACTTCGGGAGGAAGATCAGACTACAATTGAGTATAGAACCTCGAAGGCTAGGGCACTAGGGACTATATTTTATTTTCTTTTACTTAAGTAACTATAGTTGAGTACATTCAAAATTTGGACTTTAAAATGTTAAGTAATTTTAATTAACTATTATTTAATCTCTGCACAATTATGAATTTCTATTTATAATATTTGAAATAACTAAATATGATGAAATGTACCCCTGAACTTGACTAATTTTGCTCCACTCGTGATACTTGTATTTAGATTTATATTTATATTCATTTAGAAAGTAAATAAATTTGGAACCCAGACTAATGAAAAGAAATAAATAATGGTACCATTAAAAAGTCGTCAATGCAAAATTTTTAACTACCGTTGAATTAATGCGTGTTTCTATATAAAACCCATAAAAACAGTCAGCACATTTCTCAAAGGAATCCACTACAAAACTATGCGAGTTCAAAAACTTGTTGTTTACACGACCAAGAATTTTAATTTGCCTAAAAACCATTAAATCATTTTATTTTGCTTTCCAATTAAGAACATCAAATTGTTGTGTATTCACAAAACTCAAACCAAAACGAAATTCACAAATCCATTTCGAAAACTTCACTCTGAAATATAGTGTAAGCATGTTCTTTATTTAGTCTTATTAAATAACATTTTAAGTAAGGTCGCAATCGATGAGCTAAAATTAGACATGTACTGCATCCGCTTTGGCAGAGAAGACAAATCACCTTGATAAGCAGACAAGCGATTCTATCTGTGATTGTATAACTAACACGATTTACAATAATATCTAAGCGTTCATATAACATGATAAAGAAAATAAAAATAAAAATAATAATAATTTCTGTGTGAAAAGTGCTACAGCATCACCTGCAAGGCTTGTTTGTAGCACTTGCATCCAATTAGGTGATGTTTCGAATTGAATTAAGTACACAATGACCTAGGCCGTGACCTGTACTTAAATTTAGTCTCAGAATTGGTGTTCTTTTGTTTACATCGAATGGGACGAGAAGAATGATTGACGTCATAGCTTGCCTTGATTCGAAGAACCATTATTTATACCGCGTTTACGTATGTATTTCCTATGTATCGCACGCGTACACAACAGTCTGAAGATCAGGGAAAAAATATCAAAATTTTGTTTCCGGACTTAATTTGAGCGGATAGTCGAATTATACCGGCATTAAATGGTATTCTGTTCAAAAAACAAAGGAGTTCGTTGAATGCTGTGTGCTTAAGTACACGTAATCGACGGTGAGACTGCCCCTGCTGTCAGATTTAATTCGGGTAGTTTATGACGTGCTGACAGGGGCAGGGAAAATGCGTGTTCTTACTCAGGAAATGCAAGGCGTAATGTTTGTCTGCTGTCAAAAGATACCAAGGGTGATGACACTACCTAGTCAAGACAATGTTCTTTGTGCATACCAAATTGTGCATGGCTAGACGGCTGTGGAAATGGCTTCATTGGAATAATGTACTCAAGAAGTTGAGTTCCCTAAAATCGAGCCTTACACGTGTGTATCTACAAGTTTGCAGGTTCAGGCAACTGAGCACAGTTTTTATAAGGAGCACTCGAAACAGAGACTGAAGGATTCTATGGTTATTGGTCTAACACCAGAGGGTAGTGATTCAGGAAAGATACTATTCCCTGCGTTCATACATCTGTCCGGTAGATTCTAGCCATTAAGTGGCTTTAACTAAACAACTTATATGGCTTGGAGAAACTCTTTTACACTCCACAATAAATTGAAATGATCGAATTGAGTAATCTAAGAAAAATCTTGGTCAAGACTTAAGCTTTGAGATTTTTCTATCAAAGGAGTGTCGAGGGTCTAGATTTTGGATTTAGGTTATTAGCTTCCTCATAACGTATCTATCGTTGAAAGTTCATATACATTTGAATCATACAATGATTGAGATCAGTCATCCAATCATCGAGTTTCAGTAGTCAGATACACTTAGTACATATATCACGGCTTAGATACAACAAGAATGGACAATAAGCTCCACTTGGTGGAGTACTACCAAGTTTTTTTTTTAATTGCAAAATGATTTTGAGTTAGAATTCATTTTTGAAGTGGATATCATTCGGTCTCTCAAATCAGATGCCGGAAGACGGAATTCATATTCGGTTTGTCGACATGATTTTAACTTACATTAATAGTGTTGAAGTCATTTCTGTTTCTAAAAAACATTTATCTTTATGGCTGTAGGCTTTAGACCCATAAGTGTTTTATCTTGCCTACCAAAACCTTTGGAAAAAGTCCTCGATAAGCAGATTTCAAGACATCCTTCTGTTCTATCTTCACTGCAGCCTGATTTCGAGCCAAATGAACTTAGTCCACGGCTATAGGTGAAATTCTCGATGACATAAGGATCATTATGACTTGAAACTTCTTCAGAGTACTCTGCCTTATAGACTTTTCAAATCTTTGATCTATGCAATTACTCCTAATTCGAGGAGTGTCTCCACAGGAGTGCATCAGGGGGCTATATTTTGTCCTATTAGATTTTGCATGTTTATTAAGGACCTCTCTCAAGTTTGCTTCTATGTTAGACATATTATTTCTATCCAAACGATGCACTTTTAGATTTATCTTGGATCTTGTTTGCTGTCTGAATGAGGCTGACACTTAACCCAGCACAATTCCAACTAATCACAATATCCAGCAAGAGTTACAATACCGAACTGGTCCTGCTAATTTATTTTCATAAAACACATTGGCAGTTCATTGAAACTGCAACCAACCTGGTTGAGATTTTGAGATTAAATCCTCTCTCTTGCCAGTAAGCTTATTGTGGGATGAATACGAGACTGAAGCTATGTTCAGGCGATTGCCAGATCAGTAAATATTACCAAATTTGCTAATAAAAAAAACGATCCCAAATCTCTGACAAGATTCGCACGGTTGAACAACCAAATTTTTTCTGACAATTTTGACCTAAAGCCAGACCGCCATCTGACAATAAATTTGCAGGAATTGGGACAAAATTCAACAACCTTGTGAACTAACAGATCTGGCAATCGTCTGAACATAGCTAGAGACTAGTTAAAACTTTACTTGTTCCCTACATCGTGTATGCATCAGCTGTGTCCTGTATACTTGACTCCCTATCCCAGCAATTTACTATGTGTTGTATAGGCTTCGGCGATAAGACCAAATATCCAATCCACAAATATGTCAGTCGTTATACCTTTCATCAGTTTTTGAACGTTTGGTACTCTGTTTTCTTCGACAACCTCATTCGGAACAGATTACCACCCTACTTGATTGGAAAAATGTATATTTGCTCATTTGGTTAGAACGTTTAGTCTAATAACTCCCTTCTCTACCCACCTGATCTTCTCACGTCATTTCTTTGGAGATTCTGGAACTCTCTGGACTGAGAAGTATTCTCTACAGGCATCTAGAATCTCTATAGACCACAGTATATACTGGCCTCGGTGGCTTAAAAAAGAAGACTTTTACAATAAAACAGCTAATGAACACAACCTAAGCTTCAAGTAAAGCTCCAGCAGGGTAAAGAACGCTAAGAACTCCCTGAACTAAGCTGATAAAACACTATATGAAATGTTCGTTGAGGAGTATCTAACTATCAGCATAAATAGGCAAAGGTAAAGTTTTCTACCTTGGAGTCTAGGAGTTATCAGACAAAAAGTCTAAATTCCCTTCGTATAGTCCCTATATTTCTTGCCTGTTCGTCCTATTGATTGTTCCACTTAGTATCTTTAAAAAACCACGCAGATCTGTTCAAGTTTTAAGAAAGAACATTTAGTGCATGGCATCAATGAAATCAAAATTTATCGAGAAGTGGTATTAAGAACATTATGCCAAGTGACCAAAGGACCAGGCCACCTCTCATTGATTGACAAACCCAAAGCATTTCAAGTGATCGGCAAATGTAACAACTATGTATATTGGCAAGTGCTTTTCCCAAAATTTTTGAAATACATGACCCAAGTCTTATCGCCTCACATTGGCAAACACAACCGAGTAGTTGGCATAGGTGCCCAGGAGTTAGAATCGTGCCAACGAAAAATGATCGTAACCAGACCGGATAAACGTTTCGTTTTCGAAAATATCTATGTAGGTCAGCGAGTAAAGTTAGCATTTTAATCAAATATTCACACTTCTCATGGCTGCCAAGGCGTGCAGTTTCCTAGGAAACTGCAAGTATAAGACAACCACAACTAGAAGCCATGCCAACCTATGTCAACCTATGCAATGAGAGGTAGTTTCACTTTCTTTCTTTATTTTTTGTTTTTGTCTTCAACATAAATATTCCTCAGACGTGGGCGTTGAACTACATAAATAGCTACAGGAGTGCATTCAAAATTACTAGCTGAAAATAATTTACCTATCGTTTATGTATCCACCAGATTGCCATCGTAAATTAAAGATATTAATGGTTCATAACCAACAAAATATTAAATTAAATTTTTTTTTATGTTATGCAAATACAACATCAAAGAAAAATAAATTCTAAATTGTGATACAGTAGGATGTGTTTTTTTTTGGAGACATTGTACTATGCATGTACATATGTTTGTTAGCCAAGGCGCTGAGCGTCACAAATTTACAAAGGCAATTTCGAAGGATATTTTTAGAGTTTGTATTTTCCACGTGCTGTAGGAAAACAAAAATAGATTTTTTTTTTTGGTATTTGAAAAGCTCAACTCAATTGAGACAGAGAGACAATAATTTGTTTTCTGTTACTAAATGTTTTCGAAATACTAAATCAAATCTAATTTAAATGGAATGTTTTTTTTTCTGCTTTTTTTAACTCAGACTGGTAAGTTATGAGTGATTCAAAACATGCAAATGTTTGTTTTAAAAATAATATAGACATATAAACTAAAAAAACAATTTTTCAAACTAAACTAATTGCTTCCGTACAGAACGAGAGACACTACTCGTAGATGGAAAGATTTAAAAAATAATCGTTTACAGAACATTTGAGATACCAGGAAGGCAAACCCCTTGTATTTGGCTTGGAGGACCGAGGGTGTCTGATGTGACTGATGCATGGACAACTGATGTTTCCTTATTTTAATGTATTTGATTCTCCAATATCGTCTTTTTTAAAACCGGGCTCATTACACGTTATCTTCTCCACGTAGTTTCCACTGCAGACATATAAAATAATGGTGATTGCGATCGGCGGAAATAGGACATTAGACCACAAATAAAGCTCAAAGTGTCTGTTTAAATTTTAACGACGCTCGTTAAGGAGGATAACGAAGCGATGCGGAGCGGAAGCGGAACGATGAAGTCATTGTTATTTAGACTTTAATTCATGGTCAAATTTTTGTTTAATAATGTCAAAATCATCATTTCCGATTCGGTGCGTCTGTCATAAGAAGTTGGACAATAATTCACTTTTGAAAGAGCTAAAAGTATTTTTTCTATTCTCCCCAGGTCCTAGTAGCTTACGCAACTTCGTTGCTCCATTAAGATGTATGTAGGTTAGGTGGAACATAACTTATTAAATATTTTGCCTTTTAAATTGGATTTGATTGCAAATCTACAAGAATACCCAAAAACGAAATGAGGCCTGGAAGCCTTTTTTCGCAGCAGTCATTGGAATAATGTCACATGAGGTCTTATTTCCACTTAAAAACGGAAGTAATGCAAATTAACTGAGCAATTTGAAAAGGTACTCCCATAAGGCAAGTATCTTATCGTAAGAGTTTGCAAAAATGAAACCAAACCTAGGAAAAGCATGTTGGAGCTATCATATCAAAGTCGGCTTACCATCGAATGGTAAAGGTTGAATATTAGACATATTTCATGAAATTTGAAATATGATGAGACTTCAAAAGCAGTACCTACTCAAAATATTAAGTGGAGGATACACTATCATCGTATGGATTCGAATGCGATGAATTTGGTGGTTTCAACTCCGTCTAAATTTGTGTCTGGTATTTTGGCCGTTAACCCAGACTAAATTACCCTTGCCTGTTGTGACTACATGCATTAATATTGGTTCCACATGTGAACCACATCGCTCGCAAAGGATAATTTTCTTTTCCCCATGGTTCAGTTGCATTGAAGTTAATAGCTTCCAGATTTTGCGCCAGATAAAACCTCGGCAGCTATAAGTGCCCTAAGAATAAGTCAGTCTGATAGCTGGAATCATAATGCAACAGGTCATTCCATGATCCTGGAGAAATACCTAGGAAAAGTCTATACTACGGATTACCTAACTCCGTCCCTAGATTTTCATAGACCGTTTACTAGCTCGTTCCCAAGCAGGGAAGAATGGAAGGATGGCCAGCCTGCCAACACACGTTCCATCTCTATCTATACAGATGGATCTAAGATGGATGTAGGCGTGGGGTCTGGCATTTTTTCTGAACCGCTGGGGATATCTAGATCAGTCCGCCTCCCGAACCATAGCAGTGTTTTCCAAGCGGAGGTCCTGGCAGTGACAATAGCTGCCCGTGAGACTGCGATGAGGGCAATACCACCTTAAGGTATCACCTTTTTCATCGACAGCCAGGCGGCAATAAAAGCGATTACTGCTACTGAAATAAAATCCAAGCTTGTGAATTGCTGTCGCGAAAAACTCAAGGTTCTTGGAACACAGCACAAGGTTACACTCTGCTGGGTCCTTGGACACAAAGGTATTCCAGGCAATGAGAAAGCAGACAAACTAGCAAGAAGAGGCTCTGAATCTACGTCACAACAGGTAGACACCTCGGTGTTCATCCCGCCTTGCACATTGAAGCAAAAGGCATGGATCTTGGCCAGAAGTGGGGCCAATAGTAGATGGTCCTCCCTGGACGCCTGTTTGGTCAGCAGAAGCCTATGGCCTTGCTTTGACAAGAGTAGGACCGAACGAATTATGCTAAAGGATAGGAAGTCTCTTTCCGTCCTAATAGAAATTATTACGGGCATAACTCTCTTCAGTACCACATGAGAAAGTTAAGACTCACGGATGGAGATCTATGTCTAATGAGGATACAACCCACTTTCTTTGTCACTGCCCTGGGCTTATCCACCTTAGATTCAAATTTCTAAGGCGACACTTTTTCCGTGACCTCGAAGAATTATCGAACAGACCAATAAATGAAATTTTTAGGTTCATCAAATCAACGGGATGGTTTGGTGATCCACAAGATTCTAATCAGTACTAGGGTTTACCAATGGGCAAGGGACTTTTTCCCCTTTGGGTATCACAATGGGTCTGTATTGACCTGAGTGTGGCGACGTGTTCTAGTCGCCGACCCACTTACCTAACCTTTTGCGCCAGATTTAATAAAGAATTACGTCAATTATGGAAACCTAGATGCTAGATGGGATTGGTCAAGACCGCTAACTAGTACCTTATCCTGCCAGCACTTATTAACATGTGAGTGTGAAAACATTTCATCAGAAAAGTGAACAACTATTTTTGGCGTAGAACATGCAATATCTAGCGTGTGTATCATAAGTTTTCATACTGGGTCCATTGCCTTGTAGGATGTCCTACTTCTCTGAATAACAAAACAAATAGTTATCACAGTTTAATATAGAAAAGAAGGTGACTTCCACTATTTAAAATTTTGTTGCGAAAATATGTACTTTCAAGTAAAAAAGTTGGAAAATAGATATTTTTTTAATACGCTGGATCTCAGTGAGTACAATCTTCAATATCCTTAAAACCAAAGGCACTAACCAATACACAAGGTTATAGTCGATTGTAATTTTAAAACTTTTATGGTTTTTGAGGCCATGGTTTCCGTCTTTCGAAAATATGTAGGTTTCGGGTAAACTCAAAGAAAACGGTACTGATCCTGTCTTAAGCGGCTTGAAGACTAACATTCTTTCATATTGCCATGTTGTCAATAGTAGATCAGAATGAAACACAAATAAAGATAGAATCACTGACTTACATAGTTAGAGAGTGAGTAAGAGACCTGAAAGTGGACCAAAATATGTATTTACTTGTAAGACCGTTTATTGCATTAGTAAGAAGCTGCAGGAAATCTGAGCGATTCAGTACTGACTACATATGAGGTTCATTATAGGAAGTGGAGACCGGAGTTCTAATACATTTTGACCATAGAGTCGTTACCCTTTATCTTAGACAGCTATCTGCGGAGACAATTAATGAAACTCACTTCTGTATTCAGCTGCATTCAAAGCTCTCAAGAAACATACACCTCAAGTTAGGTACATGGTACCCGAAAGGAACATAATTTTTAAGATATTCGGTTTTGTATTCGAAAAAAGAGAAAAATCACGATCAATACTCTATTATGTCATCTACGAACCATTGTTTGGCTCACTGAAAGAGATCTGAGACTAAGCCAGTCTCATAATGAAATAACGTCCAACTAGTACAGATCCGTTCAACGTTTCACTCAAATAGAGTTGACTTGGTGTGCAAATCTTTCTGAAAGATCACTTGACTTTATAGAAGGGTTACTGACCTTCGAAATAGACCTAGACCGGGTCAACCAACAAGCATCGCCAGTTATTAGTTGCCTTCAATTGCGGACACTCAGTTGGTTAGCGCGCCACTTAAGCTGAAATCTTTTGGTACTGTGTTGCTTCTCTGGGCTAGATTTAAAGACTCTCCTGGTGAGAACGCTGATGTCTATTCGCTATCAATCTATTCGCTCCTCTAAACCCCCTAACGTAAGCTGAATTTTGAGGTTTTTCCATCGTTCATGTCCATGTTTTTGACCCAAACAGTAGAACTCAAATGGTAAAGGTCTTATATAGACTCTCTCTAGTGTTTCTTGACAAGGGCTTGTTACTTAATTGCGTAACTCTTTCCGATGTGAGACAAATAGTCCCTGAATACCTTAAAAGATGATCAGTATCGATCTGGAAGTCTAGGGTTATCACTATCTGCCGGAATGTGAATATTTGATCGGTTGGGCCAGGTCCAAGATCGCATAGGAGTGAATTACCTCGTTCATGAATGCTTTTTGTGGTTTCACGGAGAATGGACCACCGAATCTTGTATCCAATGTTACGGAGACTTAAAGTCTCTATAGCTGGCGCAGTTTAGAGAGTTTCCTTTGGTAATAAATCGAGCATAGTTTGCTGAGATTCCGAAAAAATATTGGAAATTGGTTTATGTTGGTACTCTTCATGAGTTGAGTTGAGTTCCATGACATGTCTTCACAATACGACATTTTTTCATTAGCCTAGCACATGGTGCAAATCATTCGCAGCCACAATGTAGCCGAAAATTGATTGGCCAACTAATTGATTTTCTTAATGAGATCTTTAACTTCTCAAGGATATCATCACCTGTCACCTTCACAGGGCGCCCACTCCGATCATCGCCGTTCACAGTTGAGAGCATTGGTCCCGTAAAAACGATCAACCAGTGCCCGCTGATTTCCTCTTTGTCGAAAGTTCCATCATTCCAAAATACACAAAAACAAAAATTCGAAACACGCTTGTTTTTAAAAAGCCATAAACAATATTTCCATCTTCGTGCAAACTCATGTTAAAATATATTTTGAAATTACATTTTTTTTTTTTGGTTTATGAAGAAAACGTGCACAATTTAATGCAAGAAATCTTATTTTAATACGCAAATGAAGCGTTTTATTGGTTTTAAAAATCGAAACCAATTAAATTAAATGTTTTCGAAAAAAATTGGTAAGGCTACACGACTGAAAGTCGTATTTTAAAGTTCTACACCTATGAGCGAACACGTTCCACTTTCATCTTATTAAGGAAAATCGTTGCCAAAAATCTAATTATCTATTCTGCATTGAATTCTCAGTATAGAATCATTCGGATATACAAATACTTGTCTACCTAGCAGAGGGGCATTCGCAAACAACTTGATGGTTTTAAAATAAACCAATTTATACAACGCAATGCAGGCAAATACGCTACAAGAAGAGCAATTTTTTTTAATGTCAATGGCGCCAATTATTTCCTCGGATTGTCCACTTATTATGGGCGAACTTTGGATAAAGCATCTTTTAAAAAAATTCAAATATATTTCACCGAACAGCATCCATAGGTGAGAGACAAAAATTTATATTGCATCTTAATTATAAATTAAAAATAAAATCTTGTATCTACCGGACAATTCTGTATACGAATGATTTGCAACGCGTGATCATCTGTGAAATCATAACGTAGAATGTATCTAAATATAAGTATAGACGTACTGTTAGGTATAGGTCGCTCACCGATGACGCATTTGCAGTTTTGCACGCATGTGTAGTGTTGATTTGCATCAGTGAAGTATGGCAAGCATGTAAGTTTAAATACTATGCACCATGCAATGGGCATTGCTTCGTGAAGTTTGTCCTGAACAGTGGCTTGAAGCGAGAAAATTTTTGGAACACTTCCAACATTTTATTCACAAAAACACCTGAAATGTGTGAAATCAAATTGTATGTATCTAAATATTTTGTGCAAAGATATATTATGGGAGTCATAACATTTAGAAAGAATTCGCCAACACTTTGTGTGTTTAGTTTATCTGGGTCTGATTTAATGGATTAAAGATTCTTGGTAGTCGTATATTCTTGACAGAGAAACAAAGAAACCGCGACGTTAGAAAAAGTTATTTTTGTTTTCTCCAGGAATACGTAAAAGCAGATTGATGTTTGTGCTTGAGTTAAGAGAAAGTGTTGTTATTGTTAACTATGTACGCACTTGTATGTTTCGTTCTCTCTTTCTTAAGAGAACACAAGCTGATCGTGAACTTGACTGACCTCGAACGTAGATCGTATTTCTTTTGCCTAAGGAGCTTCAAATTCAATTGAATTACGATTATCATGATCGTTTATATTCTATTTTCGATTGCGATACTCTTGAACTAAGAGAATCTCAATTTGTGACGAAAGATAGCGAAAACTTATTTTCCTACATCCGACTTTGCAATGTATAAACTATTGGCAATGTGTGCGAACATATTTGCATGTAGAAGAGTTGTTTAAGACCATACCTTTCCTTAAGAAAAAGGGCCGGATAAATGCTCAACACAATTATATATACACATATAACACAAACACAGTATAACAGAAAGATATGACTTCGCCCAAAAGGTTTGAAGTTAGAGAACCACAAAGCTAAAGCCAAATATAAGGACACACTATCCAGTCAAAGTCCTTCATAGAGTATCTAGGAGTGGTGCTTGACCATATACTCAAGTTTAAATAGCACCTAACCAACAGAAGAGTAAAGAAAAATCAGGGATTGCCTCCATATCCAGACTACTGCCAAATATTAGAGAAACCAGATAGACAATATGAAGCTTACTTGTTAATTCTCATGTACGCAACCAAGTACAACTTTTTTTTCTGGACACAAAAGTATCGACTAGAAAATGCTGCGCATATGATTATTTGGAACGCTATCAAGGAATGCAGCAAGTGTGATAGCTCTGCGAATACCTATCAAGCATCAGAATGGCGAAAACCCGCAGAGAAGAGTTGTCAAAGCCGCTGGCGTGGTAACGGCAGAAACCACGATGAAATAAACTTTTACTTTACTTAATTCTTATTTCTTAGCAAACATAATGCAGGAACTCCAACACCGGGGAAACATAAGAAGGAAAAGACATGAAGTCGGAAAGGCTTTACTTGTGATACCTTAGGGGGAATCACGACAGAGTTGGGCAGGATCACCTGGTTAAGAATAGTTAAAGAAACTAACTTTTTTGGTTGATCTAAGAAAATATTTGTATTTGTCAAAAGTTGAGTTTATACTCCCAACTGATGGTCACATAAACATCCAAGAGCTTAGGACTAATAAACAAACTTCTCAAATAGAAAATTGTTTTTCCGCCGTGGCATTAAACAGTCATGTCCAAAGGGTTTGTAAGAAGCCAGGTCGAGCTAAGAATGTTGAATTTTTTTATTCGGACAAGTTTAGGCTTTATTCTTCACGATTTAGTGCCTATCGGTTCCTCTTTTGGGTTTATGACCAGTAAGGCTTGGAATTCAAAACTTTTTGCCTCGTAGCTATGAAAATGGCAAACAAGTTCCATAAGACCACAGAGATATTCCGAGAAACACCAAAACTGAAAAACTCGTAAGAAAGTGTGCTACTCTTAGGGTTCTGTCAAAACAGCTCTGTAAACATTTGTCATACCTTGACGCTGCTATCAAATCTAAGGACGAAAGAATCTGTATGGGCTTTGATAAAGTGATAAGGAATCATATAAGTTGGGCCACCACTTTAACAGGGTAGGTATTTTCTTTTATTACTTCTTTCACCACGCTTGAGTCCATCCTATCTTATCCTAAAATGTGTCAACGTCTGGAACTTCATCTGTTTTTTAAAAATTCCGATCGGTGGAGTTTTATTTTTTATTCCAATATATTTAGCTATTTGAACTAACCAAGGATATCCTTAAAATATTGAAATATTTACTATGGTATTCGGCCCATACTCTTTTGAAAAACTTTTACAGAAAAAGATTTCTTCCAAATCTTGTTTAACTCTGAACTCCGTTTCCAATTATGACTACCCGTGGGTGAAGAGCATTATTTCTTATCTTAAGTGGGATTCAAGTCCATAACCTTTATTGCCTTTCAGTTTTAATTTTCGTATAATCGCTCAGAGAATGAACAGTCCATTAAGGACCAAATTCAGTAGAACATAAGCCCGCATTCTGATTAAAGACTTCTTTTCCACCGTAAAGGGCTTTTGTCCACAACGAAAAAAGGGTATCTCCTACTTATTTCTTTCAACGATCGTTAAGGAGCAATGCTTCTATGCTTTTTCTCAAAAATTGTCAACTTATATCCCATCTTCAACGAACAAATATTCTGGAAGACGAAGATGGAACATAGTCTACGATTCTTGGGAAAATAATGAAGCAAATTTAGTTCAATCCTCGCTTCACTTCGTTACTCATTACCAATCTTCATTTGATCAGACATGGACTTATCCTTGCGTCATTTGGACTCATACAGTAGAGGGCTTTTGGCCCTAAGTGAAGGTGCTCATGGCACCTCTCTTATTGTTTAAAAATTAATTGAATGGCTTACCATCGTTAAAAATGGTAAAATATTGTGATCTTTCAATTGAGAATTATTTAAAATCAATGTACTCACGAGTGGGATTTAAAGCCTATTTCGAAAGGTAAAAACAAAAGTGGGCTGTAGTTATTATTTTTCTATGTTGGGTTTCTGAATGCAATAAGTTCAATGTGGATTCGTCAGTACTATTCAAAAACTGTAACTACATTGGAAATCTTTTATGTCCCATTCGTACAAAGGACCTATTTAGGACCCAAGAATGTGTTACAATGAAAAGTATCTCAATTGAAGGAGTACACTTATATGTAGAAATCGATTAACAAAATTAAAAAAAAGTCAGCCGTTCAAAAACATTTTCTTAGAAATGAAATAAGGGGCATAACTGGTTCGTACATACTTCCACCTTGAGGCTTGAGTTCTTTTTACACATAAGTCCTACTGAAGAGGGCGTGGCATTTTTGAATCAATAAAATAATATTATACTGTCTGAGATTCACTTTTTTTTATGTGCCCAAGTGCATTATAGACAACTTCCAGACCTCAAAATTTTGCTTTTTGAAAATTTTCAATTTCTCGTTAAAATTATGAAAAGAATTACATTTTTTTAAAAGGAGTGGCATCTGCTAAACTTGCGACACCATTACTTTGCTTTTGTTTCATAACCCTCTGGTTATATCTTTCAGTCGTTATATGGACTTGTCAAGTAAAATTTGAATGGCCCTGTGATAGCATTGGTCTAAGTCATATCATATACAAATCGTTTAACTCAATCGTTGAAGCAATGATTAAGAAACTCCACATTTACTAAAATCAGTCTTCAGTGAAGTACCTATAATTTTGCGATTAGAAAATTTAAAAATGTTGTCCCATATACTTCAGATATGAATCTTAAACCAAATCCATTCAGCAGTTTGGGCTACAGTCTATGAGGCAGACAGACCGACACAGGGACTGATTTAGTGAACTCAAAGTTCAACATTTTTCAAGAGACCTATACTTGTTTTATACTCAGAAACCGATTCAGTCCATTGTACTTCCAAGTAGACTTCCTTTTTTTGGTGGACTGGCTCGAGAAACTTTACTTCTGTTCCTTTCTCTTCGCATGGTTTTGTGCTTCCGTTTGATGTTCCCGGCTAGAACTCGAAAACTCATATTTCTGGTTACAAGCAAACACACTATCTACATAGCACCCAAGCCTTATTGTTATAGGTGAAGTGTTCCATCAAACATGTTGTCCCTTTAAGCTACTGTCTTTATGTTTCCGAAATTGTTAGAAATATAAGAAAATCACTTAAAACAGACTTAGTATTTGGTGTCCTTTAGCGTCTCTAGCTTAGAAGACTAAAGACGTCTGCTTTGAATACAGGGAACGTTGGGTCAATTCTAGAGCTACTTTTATCAAAAATAGTCTTAATGCAGCAGCTACATACCACCAGTTAATAAGAAAATATGACGAGAACCAAACGAAAATCTCTTACTCCTTCGAACAAAAAAGAGAAAAGACTGTTTTGGGCGAGAACATCAATTAAGCTTTCAAAACTTAATACATTTTATAGCGAAATTTTTACGACAAACTAAATTCATTCCATCATCAAATTTGCTTAATAACACAATTTAGCAAATCACTATCGAGTGGGTAGATATGAGGCAGTACACGCCACCGAAACGTGCATTTTATTTGACTTTCTAATTCCAAGTGCTGCCACTTAATCTTGCAGTCGTAGACAGTATTTTTGAAATTTTGAAAAATATGGAGATTTTGCCAAAAACATTTTTGAGTAAAGACCTTCTGTCAGCATAAGTTATCGCCAATTAACAACTGCTGTAATCATTTACTGCAAACAAAATAAATATTTGGCGCAATTCGCAAATTAGTCGAAAACTTTCAAATCACCTGTTCCTGCCGATTATACAAGTGCATGAGTGCATATCAAGGCGATACGTAATTTTGCGATATTTACTTAAAACTCATTGGCGAATGAAAATTCTTCCAATTCGCCTTGTCTCGCCATCAATTGCTTTTCGCTTTCGCCTCTAGCGGTTGTTTATAAATATATCTTGCATTGCCTCGACATTGAAGTTCTGATTAAATAATACAGAGACGTTCAATGCGAATCGATAGTGCGTAAAGGACTTGGTTTGATCAATTCCTGTATAGGGTCTGCAGTTTGCAAATGGGGATCAATGGGAGGAGTCTTAGTGTGTAGTGCTTACCTAGTGCCTTCTTGGAGCTGGAAGGTGCTGTGCCGCCATCGAATCCCGAGTCATTGCTACATGTGCTCATGCGAATGATCGTATCCTTTGGACTCAACTCATCCTCGTACTCGTCCGAAGTAGTGCACTCACTGTCGCTGTCTGTCTCTTCGCTGCTGCTGTTCGATGACTCCTCGTAGACGACTTTTTCGCGTTTCCATAGTGGTCTGGGCGTAGCGACCAGAGGATACCTCGGGGCTTCCTCCTTCACATAACACTTTTTTTTTGTATCGATTTTAATCTTTTTATTTGGGTCGAACGCTTGCTGTTCTTCCTTTGCTTTTTTCCTCAGTTGCTTGTTTTTTTTCTTCATGCTTGCACTTAAACTACCGTCCTCGCTATACGAATCGCTAGAACTGTCGGTCTCCTCGGCCGAGGAGGGTATATAGTCCGCTACTTCAGCATCAACGTCTAGTAGATACTGTGCCAAATTCGAAACTGTCGCGAACTTTGTTAGATTATTGTTGCCGCTACCGAGGACATCGTGGTGCTGTTGCTCGGTTTTGGTTGGCGGCGACGAAGATGCAGTAGTAGTAGAAGATACCTGTACATCTGCTGTTGGCTTAGACAGCGGCAGCGACGACAACGACGACGTAACGCTTTGGGTTTCTGGTGTGGCCGTTGTGGCCGGTGACGGTGCCGATGACAGTTCAAGTGCTGGTGACGTTGCATTGGTTTTGATTGGCTCGCTGGCTGTCTTTGCCGGTTTGTAGTCGCTCTTGGCGGCAGATGTGCTAGCATCTGTAATGGGGCTAGTGGGTGTTAATGGCTTTTGCAGTTCCTGCTTGGGTGATTCTTTTTTGTTGCTCGGTGCTGAAATAGCCTCTGGAGTTTCAGTGGATTTTTTGTCTTCTGGTTTCGAGGTGATTTCGACTAGATTTGCATTCTTGGTATTGGTAATGGCTTGCTTGTCGTTTTTGACAATTTTCTTTTTCTCAGGTGACTTGGCGCCGCTGCCAGAATCTATTTTCGGCGAGGCGATACTTTCTTCGTTTGTTGTTGTCGGCGTGGATGCACTTGGTTTTGCTTTCGGTTTAGAATTCGAGTCTAAGTTGGACGTGGTCGTCGTTTCCTCCTTGGCATCAATCTTGGGACTGGATTTCTTTTTTGCCGCAAGCTTCGGCACATTTTTGCTTTTCGGTGAGTCTTGAGATTTGGTTGTTGTTGTTTTCTTTGGTGTGGACGGTTCAGTTGTTGGTATCTTATCCTTGACTGCGGTCTTCTTGGGAGTAGTTGGTTGTTCAGCATCCTTCTTGGGCACTTCCTTGTCTGGCGATGTGAGTTTAGTCTTATCTAAGGCGGGCGGCTTGTTGAGGGGTTTCTTAAGTTCAGTTTCGGATGGAATTGCAGGAGTCTTAGTCTTGGGCGATGCTGGGGGTTGGTCGTCTAATACCGATTGAGGTTTGTTTGTTGATTTCAGATCAGATGGTGGTCCAGTTTTTGGAGGTTGAAGGTCTAATACAGTTGGAGGCTTCGTTGCTGGTTTCTTGGACTCCGTATCGGTCGGAGACAGTGGAGTCTTCGGTGAAGTTGGCGGTTCGTCGAACAACGCTTTTGGACTGAGTGGAGTATTTGGCGTTTGAGGAGTTTCATCCTTCTCTGCATCAGTCTCAGATTGAGCTTTCTCCAGATTCTTCTTGCGTTTATTCATGTACAGGGTTTCCCTGGTGCCGATCTGAGACCAAAAGTCTTCACTGCTCTCTGATTTCTCGATCTTTCTGATTGGCTTTGGTGTGGCAACCTTAGGTTGAGGTTCTTCGGTTGCTTCCTTGTCGGGCGGAGCAGGTTTGATTGTAGCCTTTTCAGTTGTTGACTTAACACTTTCACCGGCTTTCTTTGACTTAACACTCTTTACTCTCTTTTTTGGAAGTTTGAACACCTTATGCTCTTCGATGTCCTCAATGTTGAACGAGAATTTTGGCACAGTTGGACTGGCCGTAGTAGAAGCTTCCTCGTCAATAGTCTGCTGGATAACAGGCGTTAATGGGGAGTTTTCGATTTCCACATTGGCTGTGATCTTGTGACGGATTTTCTTGGTCTTTTTTGACTTGCGACTCTTGCGGCAATCATCTTGACTAGTATTGCGTTCTAAGTGGATCACCTGGATCGAACCGGATTGGGATTTTTGCAGTTCGTTTAGAATTTCGATTTCCTGCTCCTGGATAAGTGAGGCACGACGGCGAAGCACGCCGGCATTCAAGTCGTCATCGATTTTGTCCGAGGATATGTCTTCGCAGATATCGTGGAAGCTGGGAACTTGTGGGATACTCAAACGTCGGACGGTGTGCGTAATAGGGTCAACTTCGATTATCAATTCGTTTTGAGACGTCTCACTGCTTTGCGACTGTATCATGTCAGTTACAGTGACTTGAAGTCCATCCTCCTTTGCTTTGTCATGAATGTAAAATCGCTCAAGTGGATCGGTCTTTTCAACAGGGACGGCCTCAGGCTGCACAGGCTCGGATTCAGGTTCTTTCTTTTCACTGTCTTCTGGCTTTGAGTCCTTCTTACTTCGTGATCGCATCATAGACAGTCGGACTACAGCACGATTTCGCTTGATAGTCGATCGCGCATGGTGTCCTGTATCGGTTCCGTCAACGCGCGGCATGAAGGGCGAATTCGGGTCCACAATGCTACTGCTGGCATCACTGTCAGTGTTGGCAGCCGATTGCACCTCTTCGATCACCTCCGTTTTGTCTTCCTCCTTTTGCCTCTCATCCATGTGATGGTGTCGCCCATAGCGAGAGGAAGCCGACACATCTATGTCGGCGGTGTTTATAGTCTTTGGCCGCGCAGGACGACTGGAAATATATTTCGAAGATAGGACCGGCGTGTACGTGGATATTTTCGGAGATTGGATGCGTGTTAAGGGAATAAAATTCGCACGAGATGTCAACGGCGATTCAGTGATCGTTGACAGCTTAGGCTGATATCTAGATACCAGAGCCGTATACTGAGCTGATCTCGACGTAGATGGAAGCGTATAGGTTCCATTGTACGATCGATTGTAGGTCGACGAATAAGGAGCATAAGGACTCGAAGAAGATGACGACGAACTGTAGATCGAATTGCTATAGTAGGGTGAGTACATACCACCCCCACTACTGCTGTAATAAGAATATCCCGGATCCGTGTACAAAGGCATTTTACTACGGACGGATGCACTTAAAAAATATTCGCACTTAACTGGCACTTGTTCGATTTTCGAGGCGTATCTGTGAAATGTTTTTTTCTATTTCTGACAAAACAAACTGATTACTACTTGTCAGCAGCACACATATTTTCCAAATACACATAAATAGCTCGAACACTGCATATATTTAGCGAACCGAATTTATTTTCAGAGACTTGACTGCTTGTTGAAATTATGTAATCTAATTTTCGACTTTTTCTTTTGCTGTGTTTTTTGTGTTCTGCGCTCTGAACTCACAAAGAATGCCCATACACTTGTGTTTGATTTAAATACATTTAGAGCACTTCCCTTCCATGAATTTTTTTCTATTTTTCAAGTACTTTTCCAATCGCAAGTTCTCTTCGGTAAGTTTTATTTACTTTTTCTTTCGAACTCGAACTCGAAATCGAATTTATTTTTATCCCGATGCACTTCCAGTTCAGAAATTAAATTAGATAAATCTCAAGACTTTAGAGGAGATCTCCAAATTAAAAAAAAAATATGTATGCAACCGTTTTCGGGGAAATTACAGACAGTACTGAAAATTTATTCCTTTATGCTGTGTGTTCCGAAAGACTGTGAGTCTTTATTGCTGGCAAGACGACGACGCTCACCAGAAGGAAAAAAAAAATTGATGAACAAAATTTCAAAAATTCTCGCCAACTCGAAGGCCTTTGAGCAAAATTTTCAAATCTTCTGCACAGACTATCATGGTGAGATCATGGTTTTTAAATGAAATCCCTCTCTTTTGAGGAAAAATAAAAACATCGAACTCACCAGACACGGCCAGAATGATATCTTTTTTTGTTTGCTTTTCAGTTTGCGGCTAAAGAGAACCCGGTACATAGTATAGATACTACATACGTAGAGGGCATCACATTTTAGGCAGAGGCTTTTCTCTCTTCCTATACCTGTTGTGTGCCGAAATGTGTATTTCTGTAGAATCGAAAATAAATCCCCCAAATAGAATAGCGCGCGGACGAAATAAAACAATTTTGACGTCAGTAAGAGATGTTGCAACCTGGACGAATTAATTTGTGAATATTATGATTATTTCGAAATAAATTTCAGGCATTTGTCATTCATGAAAGTGACGTTTGTTGTTATTTTCGAAGAACTTCCTATAATTGTAGTAATTTTTATTGTTGTTTGAATTTTTGTGTGTATTTGGCCTAGTTTATCCCGTGACCGTACCACAGAATGTAGCGCGTAGAGGCGAATTGAAAGAAAGAAATCCTACGTCGCAATTTGAGTCAAACATTGAAATGATCTATTGTTCCTAGTGTACGTCATCGAAACGTCAAATGACAACAACAGTAATGGGTGCTCTTTGTTATGACATTTCACCCACCATCTGGCGAGAATCAACGAAAACTCGAGATCATTTGTCATAGGTGCGCAACATGACAGATGGGATATCGAAATGTAGGTTAGGTCACCCAAATTAGAAAGTGTTTTGTGTGTAGAGCATAGGTCGTGAGCCAGTTTCGTGTAAACTCGGCCAAGAGCATGTTTTTTTTTAGATGAAACATTTCTTTTTTTTTTAGAGTAGATATAGTCGGTGCATTTTATTATTTACTACAAGCAATTTTAGCTCAATGAAAACAAATAACGCATCAACATGTTTCTATATCAATGTCGTTTGAAAAACAACAAAAAAAACTTGTTAAGATTACACCTAATTTCGATGCCTGTTTTCCCATTATAAAGGCAAATAGGTAAAACATCATTTTGCGTGGCACTTCTGTACAGAAGTCGTTTTGGCGAAGGTCACCATATCGATTGCCAGGAATGAAGAAGAATTGTTGTTGTGTCTGAATTTTTTGTTAACCTAGATTTAGCTGGATATCTACACACATAGTTTTAAGAATTAGTGAATTGTATGTCATTCGTCGCTAAAATATTTAAGAGAATTCGAATGAGATACTTTTTGAGACTTTTATACTTTACGTTGTTTTTTTCTGTAATCATTTGACGATCATGATGCTCTATACTCTCAGCCCCTATTAAAGGGGCACGTCGTTCTGGTATCAAGACGTAAAAGACATAAAATCTATAATTGAAAAATGTCGAATGCAAATATGTATCTCGACCGAAACAAAATTTAGAAAACACATTAATCTCGTAACTTCGTAAATAAGGATTAAGGCTCTTAAATGTTAACTATCGCGATTCTGACAGTTTGACACTGTTAATTGACTGTGGAATCACAATGTGTATAGTAAGAGTGAAAACATTTGAGACCATGTGTCCAGATTTATGTCCATGTAATGGGTGTGCCATCCATTGGTTACTTTTTTAATCAAATTGAATCGACCTGCGCCTAATCAAAATTGGGAATTATTTCAAAGTTACTTCCGAAGTAGATGCTATATTGTTGAAACAGTGCGACATTGGAAAATAAATTTTGGTCAAAATAATGAACCAACTTCATTTGGTGTACGAAAGTTTGAGAAGAAACTTCGTGAGACAGATTTGAGATCTTTGCAGTTGTTACTTGCACTTATACCTATAGGGTAAGTATTGGTTTCCATGAAAAATCTTCCACTCGAGAATTTAATCAAATTTGAAATTACTAGGATGGAGAAATTTATAACAGTGGGTCCACCAATTCGGTCTGTCGGTCTGTCTGTCTGTACGCTTGACTTTAGCCTAAAATGTTGAAGGGATTTGCTTCAAACTTCATATTTGGAGTTTGCTGAGTCACAATTCGAAGCAAAATCGAGGTAAATTTTCATTGTAATTAAGGGTAGTTTACTTAAGAACAATTCTAGTCAAAATTTGGAATGGAACTGCCACGCGAGCATTGAAAATCTTTAACTTATCTCAAAAAAATAAGACATCGAAAAAATTGATTAAAGCAGAATTTGTAGGTCTGAAAATTCTTTATAGTCTACTAGAGCGTTATACATATATGGTCACGCCCATTTTTTGAAGCGTTTTTATAAAAAAATTGGAAAAGCTTGTACAATATTATCTTTATGATGTTTCAAAAGAGCAAGACTGTATAATATGTCCTTATAGCATTAGGGTTCAAGTGCACTTTTTTTATGGGGTGTCAATAAAAGTCGATGCTATGCAAACATTCCAGGCGCGATTCGGGAACTAAAGATCAAAATTTCAAAAATTGGGGCTGAAACTGTCGAATATATATTGAAAAATTGGGTTGATAGAACATTTGCTTACAGGCTGTGAGCACCTGCAGGTTAGGCTCAATCCCGTCCTCTATATAATTCGAATATATGTTCATAGTATGTGAACCTGCGAAGCAAGCTAATTTTGTTAAGATATAAGCACCTGCCAAACAAATGCAGTTTGTAAAAGCTGTCTGCCTCCAGCATAGTTTTCGCAGTAGCAGGGCTGTTTATACTTTGCAAGCCTCTGTCAACGTAAAATTTTGTAATGCGTCCCAGAAGAAAATACTAAAAATCTACCAATAATATGAAATAACACAAAAATTAAGAAGATTTGAACTTTTTTTTGTTATAATTTTTTTATAAAATTCCTTTCATTTGAGCCCCAGTACCTCTCAACCATAAATACTGCATGCATAGTTTTGCGGAGTTATAATTCCTTTACATGAGTTGTGTAAGAGCCAAAGGATCAAGTTTAGCAAAATAGATTTCTCGATTGTACTGTTTCTTAAACAGAACAGAAGAAGATCTCGAGCAAACGCTAGTTGGATACCACTTAACACTGAATGAACAGTTCTGTCTATTTCCTTATTTTAGTAAAAATTCTTAGCACAAACTGTAACATGAAATGACATACATACATATATAGTCTTGAGTCTTGAGTCAACTGTCAAAGCCAAAATCATAATAGAGTAGAACCTACATCCCACAGCCTGAAGGCATTATTTCTTATGCATCTTGAAAACTTCTTATTTAGTTAAACATTTAAGGATCTCAAACTATGATATGTTTACTAAAAGAATGCATGTTCGATCTGGCAATTTAGAGTCCTAACTTCCAATCTACTATACCAGCTGAATGCATTACAACAATCTTTCATATGCTGTAGTACCCAGCACTCCTACTACGTTATAAAACATCACTGACAACATCATTGTTGATTAAATAGTCAGATCTGGTGCTCTACTTGCTTTTAAGGGCCAAGATCTATTCGACGACATTCCCACAAGTCATTGAAAAATAGAGTTAAATCAATAGAAATCGTTTGAAAATTTCGCGTACTGAAACTCGAACTAAACTCAAATAATAACAAATTCATTTATATTTCTAGCATACGATTAAAGACATTTTAGTAATAAACCAAAGTAACCAAAGATTGGCTTCTTAAGGGCACCACCAACTGATCCACAAGTAGTCATATATTTTTAGAAAAAATTTACTATTTCTTTCTACTTTAATCTCATCCTTAGCCTAAAACAAAATTCAGAGAGAAAAACCCGATTGTACTGCAGCTCCTCAAATCTTAAACTTTTGGAAAATATGAAGGCCATAATCCTCTCTATCTATCGATCTATTTCAACTGACAAAAATTGAAAACACAGTGATGCGTTCGCGTACTTTCTGCACCAAAATTCGTAGATTGTGAAATTTCAAGGAGTGGGGGTAAAATTCTCCCAGAGAGCGGTAAAATCACAAAAAAGTAAACGAACGCAAAAGCTACGAAATTTGCCTACTTTTTAAACGTCAAATGCAAGTGTATACAAATATCTGACAGCAAAGACATTTCCTGCACTAAAATTCGTTGCATGGGGAAATTGTTCACTCTCTCGTGAGCGCTCTCTTCTACGAAAAACTATGAAACTTTTGCGTACTCGAACAGGAATTGGTGACTTTTCATAGATTTTCGTGAAAATTCGTTGTTTTGGGAGAGTACGCGAACAGGCCTAGTGTGTCCCTTTACTGTCCCTCTTTCAAACCTTAACTTATCTTTTCAGTGAAACTTGAAAAAAAAATATATTCTTAAAATATTACATACGCACTATTTTCAATTCTGACCTGTAGCATATATTTCTATAGCAATTTTTCCTTATGAAGCCTATGAGCTTAAATTATATTCTCTCAGGGAATCGTTTAGAGTTTGAGGATACTCTCTACGAATGGCTTGATTTAGAGTACACATATGTATAACCTGCTCATAATTCTATGTTTTCGAAACTCTTTCAATTTTCCGAAAACAAAAAAAACCACTGTAATACCATACTTAATTATCCTTCTGGTTTTGAAAATTTTGACTTATCCTTAAAAGTTGAGTTGAGGTTAATGTTGAACGAACGAATTGGAATCAAATACTAAAGACTAAAGAAATGAGAACATGAGGATTTTTGTGTGGGACGAATGTCAAATAAAAATCTGCTGCCGATGCAGGCGTTGACTTACTAACTATGCGACTTATTATAGACTTTATATTAAAAAAAAACTTGATTCGTAAAAATGTGTATTTACTATTTTTATTGAAGTTTTCTTGTTGTCTTCACTGTAATACTTTACATACTAGAATGCACGGGTTATACAAAAGCCCACACCTAAGTATTCCACACTTTCACATGTCAAATGTTAGCTAAGCAGTTGAATAGCAAAATATTTCCAACATCATGTCCTCAGTTGAATTATAAAAAATGTACATTACTGATTTTTGAAAGAACAAGTAACTTACCTTCACATTTTAGACCTTGTCGAAAGAATCCACAAAGTAGCGATCCACAATGATCGCAGAAAGTTGGTGACATAAACGTGTACGATTTGAACCGATGAGGCACATCAATTTTGAATCTCTCACGTAAGAACTGAAATGGAAATGTATATAGTATGTATAAAATTATAAATAAAATTAATTAAATAGAGATTGAAAATTTCGTTTGAAAAAAAATGTATCTACATATGCGTTTTGAGATAACTCGTGCAGTGCCACGATATCATTTGTTTTTTGTTGGACAATATATTTAACTTTTATTTTTCATCATACGGGTGATGATATTTAAATTAAATTATGTCTGGGGTTTGACGTCACAAGGTGAGATAAAAAGTCAAATAAAAAAAAAAACTGCGTCCTGTCATTATTTTGATAAATTTTATTTTTCAGTATTCTTTTTTTGACAGCAAATGGTGAGCGTAAATGCAGAATTCAATTTGGGATTGTAAGTGATGCCACAATATTTTCTTTTTGCATAAAATTATCCTTACGGAAGGTAAAAGACACCTGAAATGTGACTTATTTGGTTGTGCATAATTCAGAACTAAAAATGAATAGTTGTGACTGTTGTTCTCAACTAAAGTAAGTGAGATATTTCTATCGTTAACCTATTCACTGTCACGTCAGACGGTGTAGACTGACAAGTGTCATGCTGCAACTGGGAAGCATTCTAACGACAAGTGGGTGTATTTTACCAGACTAATATAATGCATCTGTTTTTATGAATACAATTCTTTTATAGTGATATTGGCTTATACTAGGTAGACAATATTTGTGTAATAAATAAATATTTGGTGCGACAGGTCTATGGAATCCAGGGCCTATCATCTCACAACCACTCGTGTTGAGCGTGTTTAATTCTTTACATGAGTGGAAGGGGCCTACTGTTTCATGGCGAATCCGAAGGGCAATTTGTTAGTTGAGAAGCTTTCTCAAGGCAGTAGTATTCCCGTATATCTGTCAGATGCTGGCGAGAGGTTAGACCGTCAAAAATATTTTAGGTGTTCTCTAGGGATAGGCTCTGTATTCCAACGTACTAATCACTTAAGCCACTCTGTATTACATTTGTACTACTAGGTATTTATTGTCAGTTCCTGGGGCCCAACCAATATTTTTTGGTATTTAATAAAAAAAAATCTTGTCGTCATTCTATAAGAACTGACAAAAAAATTCTAAAATCATTTTAAAAGTTTATTTTACAAAATGTATGTTTGCAATTCAACCTTTACAACAATTTTAAACGTTTGAGGATGTTACCTGAAGATTGCATCGAAATAGGTGTTTCGTCTTTAAAAATTGAGTATGGCGTGTATATTAAGTGTGATATACTTATTTTGTGAGCTGAACCCTACATATGTATGTACATATTTAACCACTTTACCGCATGTCCTTTGTAAGTTTCTCTATGTGTTTCTACTTTTTAGGTCTTAAATTTTACGATACATACGAAGCATTATGGAATTTCCAAGTACATCCATATGAACTTTTGAGAAAAAATGCAGTATAGGTTTGAAAATTTTTTAAAGTCATTCTATGCCACGCCCACTTAATAAAAATTTTATATATTTAAGAAAATATGGAGAAAGTTTTCAAATCATCACTTAATATCGACATACGAACATTTGAAGTTATCATTATATTTGAATTCACTTTACAAAGACTGCATGAGAAGGAAGTATGCAGGTGGTACTTGGAAATTTGGTGAAAAAAAGGAAACCAACAACTAGTACATTAGTTTATGAATTCATAGCACTTATGATATTTAAAGAAGAACGTTAGTTCATATAGGAGGAGATTTTATGTCAGGTCATATGATCTGACATGGTACGTTTGGCTAGAATATTCATCTTCTTTATATATTAGTTCTAAGTTTTTGTTTCATATGCAGGACCCATGATAAGCAGGACTTGATGATAGATTAAATCAGGTACTTGAATGCAATATTTACATTGAGTGGCAAATTGGTTAACATTCTAAATACTGTTTTTTTGTACATCACTTGATACTTATACTTACTATTGTACTTGCTGAATTAAAACTGGACCCGGAGCATTTACCAAGCAATTTTTCGTGACATCTTTTATGCACTGCAGTCTGGCAAGCTGGGGATAGAGAAATAGTAAAATGGAGGATAGTGAAATGTAAAGGAAGGAAATTAAGTTATTCTTTAAACCTAAAACATCTTTGCGAGTTCAGAGTACAGAGTCTCGGATAGAAGTGATTGCCAGCACACTTAGACCAATAGAAGGTCCGTTGTGATACCACATGGATGGAAGGTATACATACTCTTTAAAACAAGTTGGAACAAGGTGGGGAATGGTTTCCTCCCTCCACTGACAACTCTTAATCCATGGACCTTTTTCAAATATTATTGGTGAAAAGGTCTACCGGTTAGGACACCTATTATAGTACACCCATGTGTACTCTACTGAGACAGATCAAATTCTTAGATCCAGCTTAGGCCAAATTTTGTTTCGTGGCTATACAAGTTCATTCATTTATCAACCTAAGGTTTGTTCTCTCTGTAGCATCAATTTTAAGTTTTAATGTGCGTATAATGATTGGTATTCCTAGGTAGACTTGTCAGCTGAGATGGAAAGAGTCGTTTCTAATCTGACAATGCGCCTTAAAGTTTCCTGGAATATCACTATGACCAGGCGCGGTTCAAAATGTAGGAAATGCTTTGTGGTGAAACTAATCCTCAATCAGTAATTCTTTCCAGGTAGCTTGGTCTTTAAGTAACTGCCTCCAGTTCTGGACTTAGGGTTCCCTTCTTATTGTGTGCAAAACCTAAAGCAAGTTTCTCCTCTATTACTTTAGATTCCAAGACTCTGCGAGTTTACTTCAAACGATTAGTGGCATTTAATCTAATTTGATCCTTTCCTTGTTTTTGATTTTTTGTTTTTATTTTAACGCACATGTCAGTCCATCTCCTAGTCCCACTTTGACATTAAAGGTATCTGTGAGGTCATTTCCGTTGTTATTCTATATAGAAGGACGAATTTGGAATGAACCGAAGAACTAGGAATAACTAAGTGAAGTACGTCTTTATAAATGCTGCTATAGGCGGTTTTTTTTGGAGACATCAAGATTAAGTGAAGACCCCGATTACCAACGAATATTTAGAAAGCGGTATAGGAAGAAAGGCAGGAAATCAAAATGAGCCCACAAGGTGTAAAGCCACCCAACCACTTAATTTAATCTAAGCTGCCCTCAATTGGTAAAGAGATGGTACGTTTGAACGAGTATGATATGCGTACCTACTACAAAAATAGCAGAGTGACAGTGGCTCATTCTCGAGTACTGAAAATAAAGTGGCAGATATGGTATATCATCCAGTAAAAGAAAATACATTAAGTAGGGTGTGATCCTTCCTTAAAGCAGCTATAATTTCGACCTTCATAAAAATGTTGTCAATAAGATTCAAAGACTATTGTTTGACCTAAGGATCGTGTACTCCGTCGGAGCTTAAAAAATAAATATTATCTATCGTATCTACTCAAAGCTTATGTAGTCAATACAATGGTGGCTTCTTTTGAGTATTATTCCAAATTTCAAATAAAACTTTCCGACTGTGGATTACACTTTCCTTTTTATAGTTAGAAGAACTTCAATGTGTTGCCTAATTAAGTCCAAGTCTTACGTGAGATTCTTCGGTACTAGTTATTCAAAAACTTTGTATTCCAAACATAGAAAATAGAAATATCTTCCAACTCTATGCATACTCTACAAACGGAATTTTTCTGAAAATTTTCTGCTCACCGATCCACCTATAGGTACATGTCTGGCTTTAAAGACTGTCAGTCAGGTGAGTTGTATATAAGTATAATCTTTGAAAAAGCAAACGCTTCTACCCGTCACTTTTAAGTTTCAGATATCTGCTGAATCCAGCGAAGGGATAAGCCAATTTCTTAATATTCTCCGTGTTGACTCCAGCCCTACCTCTCGCTAGTGCCTGACAAGCATCCGAGAGTATAAGTATCAATAATTAAGGTTTTCGACTAAAAGATTGTCCTTAAGACACTTCACTGAACTGTAGGCCCTTTGGATTCGTGTAAAGAATATACCGCATACAAGCGATTGATTTCGAGAAGCTAGGACCTGTGCCGCCAAATATTTTTTTAAACTCTTTCCATTTTGATTTTGACTACGTTAATAACTCACTTCAGAGACGGGAGGCATTTCTGCGTTTTTGAAAGTACGGATGACTGCTGCTGGGTTTAAGTTCTGTTTGGTTGGGTTACGCTAAGCAGGAACGTACTTAGGCAAGAAGAAAGTCCATTGCGACAAAACTATGGAAACTATCGAAACTCTCTATTGGGATAGGTGGCAGGATAAGCTGTTTAGGTATGAACCCATGCCTAGGATGTAGGATTCGCCGTTTAGGCATTTAAACAGTGTGACCCCGTGAAGAAGCATTTAATTCTGCTTAAGTCTAGTCTAGATCGTTGAAATCTGTGAAAAAGTACTCGCCTGGGGTTTTCCTTGACAGAACCGGGCAGAACAAGTGCATGGAAGATGTGTCATTGTTTCCTTCTCTTCCTCGTCTTTACATTTCCTACAGAAATCATTGAAGGGATCACCAAGCCTTTTGGCAAGTTGCAAGTGACCAAGGTAAGGTCGTTTATAAATGTTGGAATCATGGGTATGAATATGGAAAGAATATGGATATGCTACAACTGAAGAGAGCAGCCATTCAAAGATTTTCATATATTAAGGACGACTACAAGGCATTCATCGTGATGACATTTTGATGCCATATTTTCCATAGGTTCACCATGCGACATAATACTCGTATGCGGCTTAAATTTATATTTTAGCAGCTAAGTGATTGTCTATTAAAGACTCATGTGTCCTTCCACCTTTATGTATTTTGACTGAAGTACACTTTGAGGTATTTGAAATAGTCTAGTACGAGCATCTATCATCCATTAACAGTCCACAAACATACTCACTTATGCACTGGTATCCTTGTTTTCCAAAACCCCAAAGGAATAAATTGCAAAAAGCACAAAACGTTGGCTGACGAAAGAATTTCGCAACAAAACGATGGCCGTTTATATCATGAGTTCTGAAATATTAATTTTTTTTTAGTTAAATTCGAAAACGATACTTCAATACATACTTCTGATGTTTAATGGCACCTCGCCGGTTGGTTATACTTCGAGGGTTTGTTCTTCTGTCCACAAATGGTTGCTGATGCTGAGAGTATGAATCTTCTTTTGAGCCTTGTCGAGGTAAGTTAAAGGAATGCGCTGAGGATGAACTGTAATTGTCGCTATAGTAACCGCTTGAGACGGTACTATCTCGGACGGTACGTCCCGATGAATTGCTTGTTTTATGTCTTGGCTGGAAAATCAAAAAAGGTCTGTAAGTACAGATATTGAAAACTACTAGAGTCTTACATCAAATCCATATTGGGCACTCCGACTACTTCGAGGTTTCTGACTATTTGTGTTTCCATTTGCTCTCTTGCGCCCATGGGCGCCTGTGAACATCATAATGAAACCTTGTTGATCCAAAGGTCAGTTATTGTCAGCTTTTTGGTTGGCCATTATCAGTGTCTGATTGAAATGTAAAAGAAATTAACTGAAAACAATGTATTAATATAAGAGTATGGAAGACATTAATAGAATCTAAAAGAATTGTACTAAAATCGAAGACCTAGTTATGGGCCAAAAGTCTGTCGAAAGAGATAAAATAGACGAAAAGTAAGTCTCAAATCAAAAAATGGTAGATCCTACATGACATCACCTTTGATTTTTTTCTTTAAACCTGACTTTAAAGACCCAAGAAAGACTAAAAAGACAACCAAGAGTTGCTTACAATTAGACCCATTTATTTGTAGTTGGATAGTCTCAGTAGATAAAATATCTATTCCGAAATAAAATCCCCTGATATCACTGAATATTGGACAAACTCCTAAGAAGTGTTCTACGTTTTCTCTTGGAGATAGGTTACACATCGAACATAGAATTAGAAGATCATCTGGTACACACTCATGTAAAGGGTTTTCAATAAGGACATAACAATTTGGTACTTCAATAAAATACAGAATAATTCAGAAATCGAGCTGAAATCTATTTTGCGTATAGTAAACATATTAAATTTAAGTATAAATTTAATTTTGCTTATGTGACCACCACCAGCACGTTTTCAGCGATATCTTTTTTGTGTAGACTTAGAGATTTTCAATTCCAGTGAATTGCTACGTGGAATCGATTGACTCATTGTGAACTGAAGCACTTACGGGTGCGATATCTTAGGTTCATTGTCACACTAGCACTGTAATATTCAAAAGTGAATATCTTGACTCGAATTTGTCACGTATAGTACGAACAGTTTGTCTGGTGGAATAATTAGTACGAGCGAAAATTGGAGTAAGCTCGATTAATGTTGCCACCGCCGACTTAGAATTTTGGAAGCAAATTTTAATAAGTTTTAAAAGTAGCTGATTCGTGAGCTTGAACATAACAAAAATATAAATTTTGTTTAACATTTTGACATTAATAAATTATAAAAAAAAGTTAACGAGTGTATTCGAATTTAAATATAAAATTGTTATGTCAATGTGTTATTGTTAAAAGAATACGATCATCAGCTAAGACTTTGTTTTTTTTTTTGCAAGTTTCTGCAGTTCAGTGGTAGTAGAATAAGATGTCCAGATACTGGTCAATTAACAAAGCGCGTTGCATATTGGAATGCCGGTGATGTAAGACGGATATTGACAATGTTTTTGAAATATTCTCCAAGTTGAAGAGATACATAACATTTCGTTCGTTTTAAACTTTTAAACTTCATGTTAACAGGAGCATGAAGAGTTTTGAAATTAGAAGTTTTGAATCCGTCTTAAAAAAGAAAATCCTTTTAACCCTTGTGTCAACACCCAAAAAATTATACATCAACATACAGCCAACACACCCGGGTGTGTCATACGTTTTTGTATGCCCACGGGCATCGGAAAGAGTTGGAAGGAGTCGGTTGGAGTTGGACGCTTTTATTATTGATGCAACGCATTTGAGAAACATATTTCAAGAAGTAAGCATACAGACTATCAGTCGTTTTATCAGATTTGATCATGGAAATAGGTACCAGCAACGTAAACAAACTGATAAAGCAGCAGCCATATCTGACATTTTCCTTATGTTGAATAGCAACATCCAGGATAACTATAAAGCAGGCAACGTCACTGTTGATGAACAACTTTATCCTTATCGTGGTGGCACCGGATTCACTCAATATATACCTTCAAAATCGGCCAAATGTGGAATTAATATTTGGTGGGTATGTGATGCTATTACTTCCTATCCAGTCAAAGGACAAATTTATACTGATATGGCACCTTCTGGAGAAAGAAAAAAAAATCAAGGTGAACGTGTGGTCAAAGATTTGTGCAGCAATCTGTTCCGTGGAAGTGCTTGACACATGGTATGTGGCAACATTTTTACAAGCTTTAATTTGGCTTCTACTTTGATGTTAGACTACAAGTTGTCTATATGGGGAACTGTAAACAAAAGACGTACATTTATACCAGCCAAAAGGAAGAGCAGTAGAATCATCAATCTTTGGATTCACCAGCTACATAAGTATGTGCTCATATGTTCCAAAAAAGGACAAATCGGTTGTGGTTCTTTCCACTTCCCATTATAGTATCGAAATTGAAGGTCCTACAAGGAAGACAAAAATTATACTCGATTACAACAAAAGCAAAGGAGGTGTTGACCTTGATGAATACACTACGAAGAGGAGAACAAAGCGATGGCTTTTGGCCTTCGTGATATACATGGAACATAATCCACACTTGAAGACCTCAACAAACCGTAGAAGGTTGTTCCTAAAACAGTTGAGTGAACAATAAGCCATTACAAAAATCCTGGATCTTCCAGAAAATGCCCAAGTCATGCGAAATTTTCCATCACGTAGTGGAATTGAAAGTATGTTGGGCCACCCAGTAACACCGACTGTTCCACTAAGGGCTCAAGAAGGACGTGACAATTCTGGCAGGATCAAGCAGACAGGAAATCGTTACCTACTTATGTCCCAGAAGAAGACTAACACGAAAAGTCTGCAAAGAATGCAAAAAGCCCGTTTGTGCTGAACATTCAGTGGATATAACTCAATGTGATAGATGTCCATTATAAAATAACAAATTTTGTTATAAAATGTAATATTTTCCTTTTTTTCCAAACAAAATGAAAAAATAATGTCAAATGAAAAAAAAATATGAATTTATAATAAAAGAAAAGTTCTTTTCTGCATTTCTAGCCAGCAACTTACATACATTTTTTAATGCACACCCGGGTGTGTTGGGTGTTGATAGAAGAGGTAAAAGGCAAAAACTGCTTGTAAATTTTGACCCAAAAAGAAAATTTTATAATAAATATGATAAAAAACAATATTTTAGGAGGGTATTGAAAATCCTAAGTCGGTACGGCACAAAGACCTCAAAATATATCAATTTGAAAATGAAAAACACACCCGGGTATGCGAGTGTTGACACAATGGTTAACCTTTCTTCTATGCATTCGCTGTGAAGGCACTTTCCTTCAATTTGCCGATCGTTTGTACCAAGGTAGGCATTTATTTTTCGACTACGTACTGCTTGCATGTTCATATATTTACGAACACAAAATTTTATTGTTAAACATGTTGTACGTATAGATACATGAATAATCTGAAAACAATTAATAACAATCCGTGAATAATAATTTAGTTTCCAGATCGGAACATTACAATTTTGAGTTGTAAATGGAAGTCGAACATTTTTTTCTAAATTTATTCTTGTTCATATTTGTAGTGTTCTGAAAATGATGCTTGTAAAACATATTGTGTTTTCATTCAATTATTGAACTACATATGTTGTTTCCAGTTTTTCATTTTATAAACTGTAAGCTTATGTGTAAGTATGACTATCAGTCATTCAAAAACGTGGCATTCAATATTCAAAATGTATGTTAAGAATTAGTTTGAGTCATTATTCGAGTAACGATTTATGAAAAGATAAACCGGAAAATGTCCGATGAGGGCCGAAGTCCAAATACGTCCTATAGTGTGCTAAATATCTAAAAGATACTAAATTCAACAACTTACAGATTAAGACCAGAAATAATGAAGTGAAATGCTTCCTGAAAGACGATCGACAAGGTACATCCATATAGGATCCCTTATTCGTGGACTTAAATGAGAGAAAAGTATCCACACTAAGCTATGTACTATCAAAGATCCATCTTTCTATATACCAGTAGTTGTGCAGCCTAAGAGACGTACCACGACCTTAATGGAGTATGTCCTTAGGAGTAAAGTTTTTCAGTTACCCTGGCGAACATATATTTCTCCTTAATCAGTGTTACCTTGACAGTGAGCTTTCATAGGAAATATGCTAAGATAGTCTATCAGGTGATACACTAGCCCCCTTAATACCTAGGCAGATCTCAACGTAGGGCAGATCTCAAAGGCATGGAATTTACCCTTGAATACCGTGTTTCACATTCCCTTAGGTATCGAGGTTTCTTTGGTATTGGGTCCGAAGATTCCAAATTCTATCCTCGATTAGTCTATGAGCTAGACTAGACCAATATTTCTTTCACAAGTAACCTACCGAAACAGAACATGCTAACCATGATGTCGAGGATACTGGAAAACATGTCCCATTTAGAATTGAGTCAAAATTTGAGAATTTCCCATAAGGCCACCTGATTTATATTTTTATTGTAGCTGCAGCTTAATAGAGGTGAAAGTATGCATTGCACCCGTGATACAGTGAAAGGAAATTCTTTGGAGCTTCTGGAGATTAGTTGGTTTTGTCCGGCCACCCTAAGTAATAATCGGTCTCACCATCATTTTTGGATTAAGACCCCAAGTTTTACGTAAACACTTCTACTGCCCCATACTAGGGGCACCTAGTGGCACTCTTGATGGCTAACTTAACATAAGAATTCCAACTAAGTCGTTTGCCAAAGATAAAGCCAAGATATTTAACATCACTGGAGAAAACTAAAGTCTTCTTTTGGAAAGAGCCTTGGAATGGTTTGGCAAGGATTGAATAACAGTCCTTCTTTCCAGTATTTATTGTGATGTAGCCTGATCTCTGTAGGTCGACTAGACAGTTGTCCATGACTATGACCACAAAAGCGGAGGAAGGACTCATTTTAGGAGACCACACTTAACCTATGTATATAAGCCAGTTGCTGTAAGTTGTTAGATATCCAGGATGGAGTAGAATCGTTAGGACTACTTTGGTACTTAAATCGGTCACGACGAAATGTCAAAAAGATGTTTAAGCGATATGAGCTAATGGCTGATTCTAGCCAGGAGTTTATAATGTAGAACTTGGGGGTTATGAATTCAAAATGATACAAGTTCGCTTTGAAGAATATTAAAAAAAAACTAAATTTGTGGTGCATGTCCATGAACCCCAGGGCCTAGCTTCTGACAGCCAGTCGTATTGTGCGTGTAATATTCTACACACGAATGGAAGGAGCCTTCTGTTTAATACCGTGTCAGAGGCCACCATAATAGAAATTTTAAGTGTTGTCTAGAGATTAAACCTGGAACCTGTCGTTCCGTGGTCGAACGCACTAACTATGGCGTTCACTTAAAGAATATGCATATACAAGGTTGGAAGTACATTGGAATTGGAAGTACATTGGAGACCATAGTTGGCTAGGATATTCAAGCATGTCAATGTCATTATCTGGCAAAATAAAGATCAATGGACCTATGTAGGTGACTACATTGAGAAACTCTGGAATTAGCTGTAATGGGGTCAGATACAGAAGATGCCTTGTATTGCCGGGCTTCGGTTCAAGCTTGAAATGAGTAGGTTAGGTTAAAAGTGACTGCCAGTACACTTAGAGCATTAATATAATACATAGGACCGTTGTGGTACCACTTGGATCATATGATACTCCATGCCTACTAGTGATCAGATCACCAAGATCATCACTTCTGCGCACCAAGTCTAGTTGCGTGCTTTCTTTTTAGACAATGTCCAGTAATGAGAGATCAAAGTTTCGGAGTGGTTCAGATCCAGCTTTGGCTAGATCTGTTTTGTCGCTATACACGTTATGCCATTCATCCATCGAAAGCTTCCAACTTTAATTTAAGTTTGCATGTTGCTTTTGGAATACCTAAGGTACCTGATAAGAAAGGCACCGTAATTACATGTCTGACGAGTTCTTCGGGCCTACAATTTCCTGGAATATCCTCATCCCCCAGGTCCGAACAAAGGTGAATTTTGTACTTCTCTGCCATCTTTAATAGAGACGAGCGGTAGTCTAGAGCAACTTTCGAATTATCAGGGAAAGATTCCAAATATTTAGTAGCTGCTTGGCTATCTAAAACGATCCCGATATCAATACTTGGATATCACGTCATTCTTGAACCAAAATAGGACTTCTTTAATCATCATTACTTAATCTTAATCTTAAGAAGACGGATGGAGAGACTAAGATTAGGTCTATCAGAGAAAACACGTCAAGCTACTCCGTGGTTAGTTTTTGAGTCGTCGTTGGTATAAAAATAGAACGATTTGTCTTCTAGAAACATCACCTCCTTCCAGAATGTCCCAGAAGGAATAGATGTGCCTGGCAGTTTATGTCAATACGCACCGGCTTGTCAAACAAATTCTGTTAAGTTTGTGGTTGTTGACCTTTATTTTAGAAAGTCATGCTAATAAGGAGAAAAATGGACTTACAGTCAAAGAACATAATATCGTAAATAATACTTTCAAAGAGTTTCTGTGTGCAGGAGAGTTAACTGATGGGTCGAAGGACCAATTTTTCATTATTGGGGGCTCTTTTGAGCCCTTTCTACAAAGACTGATCGTTATTAAAAAGTTATTTATAAGATTTTTCAAAGTCGTTTCTTGGATATTTGAGAACATTTCGGTGGTTCTTCTCTCATCATAGTCATAATCAATGAAACATCCTTCTCAATGCAAAATAAGATCTGTCAATCATGGCATTGGGCGCAATAGAATATACACTTTCACGTAATATTTATCTATTAGTCAAGACACTGTTTGCTACAGTTTTTACAGATGGATTTGTTCGCTCGTTTTTTCAAAATTTTCCCCGTATTTATGCACAGATTTGTAAAATATCAAGTAAGGCTTGATTCCAACTCGTAGTAAGTGCAATAGTATGGATATACTTGTTTAAATGCGTTCAATTTTTTCAAATAATATTTAGTTCTGAACAGCTTGAAGAGTTGTACCTAAAACGTGTAGTGTAAGCCCCTTTTCTACATCAATCTACCCAACCAAATTAATATAAAATAGGTCTACAACGGATTTTCAAAAATTTAATACTTAATCCATATATCCTAAAGCAATAAATACAAAAAAAACCCAATCGCCCCGCAGATACAAACAACTTCAAATAAAAAAATTTGTCCCATCATCACAAAATATCTTAGTTTTTTGTAAGTCATAAATTTTATTTAATCACACTGACACCTAACAACAAAGCGACATCCCACAGATGTCACTACCAGTCAAAATAAAATCATTTATATTCTTCTGCATAGGTACGTATAATACATAAATAAATAAATTTCATCGAACTTATCAATAATTTATAAATAAAATCTATTTTTAGCGACTATTATAGTTTTGTGTATTTATTTGTTTAATACTTAAAAAATTCTTAAAAAACACTTAAAATTCAGGTGAGGTGCAATAAAATCAAGAGCAGATTGCTTGAATGGGTTTTTTTCGGTTTTTTTTTCGAGTCATTATTCTATAAACACATTCAGTGTTTTTTTTTTTTTTTTGTTTTTAATAAAGTTTTTCCAAAAAGTCTGTGTAAATAATTTTGAAAAAAAAGAACGTCTGACTCATCAAAAAGACTCTCAACAAAATAATAATAATAATTTACCGAAAATAAAACAATTTAATACAAAAATTAAGAAGGAAAAACATAGAAAATCGAAATAAAGACTGGTGGAGGGAAAAGATACGAATACTGTTGAATTAAATCGATTTAGATAAATTACCCACCTCCATCTATCGATAATCCGATTTAAATTGTATCATTCGCCCCAAAGATTCTGCACGTACGTACGTATGAATGTATGGAGGTATCTAGGTAATCCAAATTTGTTGCTGAATATCAATATCCAAAACGAATGATCGGCAAGTATCATCCATTCCTCTGATGGACAGACATCTCTCAGGTTCAGGTAGTACACACACTTAATTGTTTTAGCCGAGTGTTCAGTATTAAATACACACCACCACCTTTTGGCTTTAAGCTATTACACAATTAGGTGGTTTACACATACGAGCAGGCGCGTTATGCACAAAATCAGATACTTATTCCTATTGTCGCGATACATTCACACTCTGGCTATTTATCTGTACATAGTTCCAGTAGGTAACTTTTTATGGAAACCATGGAAATGTATATAATTTTCTTTTATTTTTTTTTTCAAATTTAATTGACATGTGGAAACCACGTACAGTATATGTATATATTCCAAAATGAAATTCTTTTACTCGTACACTGGAGTTTGTTTTTTATTTATTTATTTATTTTTTTGGGGAATTTCCTTTAGTCACACAGACGAGGAGGGGACGAGAAAACAGAACAAAGTGATTTATTTTCGAATTATTTACGAACACATTTACACATCCATCGATCGCATTCAAAATGTAACCATTATACTATGTATGTATGTATATTTTGTATAACAAATCAATATTCTACATCACGGACTGCATCACATTCCAAAGAATGGCAGCGTAGGTATGAATTTTTCATTTAGTTTTGGTAACAAAAATAAATCCATGACGCGTTGCGCGGTTTTTGAAAAACCAAAAAAAACATTTCACCAAATATTCCAATCAAAAGAGAATAATAATAATTTAATTAAAACCAAGGAAGATATACATAAATGTGTATAAGAAGAAAGGCTGCCTCGCCCCAGGGAAATACCTGAGCGCAAGTAAATCTTTATTATTTTCAAATGTTGCTCTAGAGACGTGCACTTTCAGACTGAAAAAAAGCACTCATTCCCACGATCTCCGCCATGGAATGAGTCGAAATTGTAATATTTACACAATTTCTGAATAAAAACACATAATTTTTGAGATGAAAATATGCGATGCTGCGCAGGAGCTAGCTTGGCCAAGTGGCAGTTGCACTGCGCACAAGCGATCAGCGCTTTTCTTTATTAGCTGAGTTATTCCTGGTATTTTCCGTTTCTCTTTGGATTTTGATTTTGGTTTTTGAGTGGTGTACACGGTGGGAAAATAAAATTCAAAACTCACTACTTAGTTGAATGATTAAGCAAAGCCATATGCTGATATTTGTTTATATCGCGCAGCTCAAGGAAGCCTTCCGGAATGCTCACTTAAGATAGAATGCAGGAAGTGTATTCGAATGTAAACGGAAAATTCTCTTTTCGTGGGAAAAAGAGATACATTTTCTAGTCAAAACGTTTTTCAAAGCACATTCAGTGGGGAACTGTTTTGTTTTTGGGGGATTTACGTAGCCAAGTGTTTTTGGGACAGGTAGCGAGTTTTATATTTCCGGCGAGAAATGACAGATGTCTCACCTTGTGGAAAAACAAATGTTTTTGAGGGCCTCACCGAGTAGTACTGAGGATTGCAAATTGGTGTGACTAGTGCGGTTGTAGTTCTACTCATTCGAATAAAGCTCGCTACACATTCCAAAAGCTCTTGGTCGGCCATCTTTTACAATATGGTCCCCATGTGTTCACCCAGTTATTGTAATTTAAAATCTTTTGCAAACTTTAAAACTTTACATATGTCACGGTACAACATGCCTTAGCATCTTATAATGGGGAAAGGACTACTTTTAACAGTCCTTTCATCGGCTGTAGGTATACTGCAAGCTAGCTCCGATGCAAAAATTGAAGCCAAAAGACCATTTGAAATGTGAAATTTTAATAAAGTCTTTGATTTCGTAGACCTTCAGTTGGAGTATGAATACTGGAAAGGCTTACGATTGCAGGAGAATCAATCTCGACATAAATAATCCTTCTTCCATTTACCACAGCAATGCATCAGTAAAGCTTAAAATTTATGAAACCAAAAAAAAATAACTTGAATTGAGTCCCCAGGTGGGAGATTCAGGATGCATGGGTCGTGGTCGGTGGCGTATACGTAACATTTTTCACAATTTTTTTTTTTTTTAATTTTAAGGATCTTTGATAGTTTTCAATTTTGTTAAAATTTTTTCACATTTATGTTTTGTGTTAATAAAATTCCAGAATCAGTTGTAGCTTATAGTCACACTTTTTATAGTCAAATTTGATGATTGCACTTCCACGCTGATGGTCAACTTGGAAATATTTGTCAAGACAGGGTATTAAAATTCTAAACCCGAAGCTATTGTCACTGTTGTTGAAAAAAATTATGTGATTGGAATCTCAGGAATTAATTTAGTTCAATATTTCTTAGATTGACTGTCAACATAAATAAATACTTTGCAAGAAATATTTCCCTCGATAATTATGTCCGTAGTTTGTTCTAACCTTGACTTGAAATACACTGCAATCAATCTAAAGTTGATTACAGCCTATCAGTTCTTGGCCATCAGTTTTGGTGGATTGATGCGAAAACTGATAGTGTCTAGCTTTAAATGATGAACGATGAGTAGACTGACGCCACGTGGGCTTCGCTGAAATGATGGAAACTGATCCGTGAGTAATGCAAATGTACAGGAAAATCTCGTTAATCCGCAGGCACCAGTGATTTGTGTATCGCAATATAGAAAAATTTCAGGAAAACTGTTTGGTTTGGCTGTATAGTAGAGACAAATAAACTGTCAGTCTCTGACGGAACAGACAGTGTGTAGATCAGAACCACTGATTTCAATATCAACGCTTGCAGTAGAAATCTGCGAAAATATCTGTATAGATAGGCATCTAATTTCAGTACAGTCTATACACATATATACATATACAGCACTAATTTTTTCTGGAAATTTCGACTACAATTTGACTGTCAGTCCTCTCATGGTTTCCAGTGGAAATTATCAGAGACATGCTACGAACCGGGATGCTATGTAATACTACACTACGGCTACCCGCGAGACATTTTGTGCATAATATTCTGTCCGGGATTTAGAAATATCTGCTCGAAAATAAATGCCACAACGATACCATGGGGTGTAACTATTTCAGAACGAATACCATGCTAGGGCTGGTTTTTACTTTGTGCAATTTTGTAGGACAATATCACCCTTTTATTATTTTGTTTTTTTTAAGGCACGCTGAAAGGAAAAACGTTCGAAAACCATTGCAGGGTTATGTACGCAAAAAACGTTCTGCAATAGTTAGAGACTTTAACCCCCTAAAAGCTTCCTCAAGACTAACTAAGGTCAGTCTTCAAGGAATCGCACCTAGTCGTCGGACTAATCAGCAACTTACTTTTGATTTCGAATTATAAAATTAAGAGAAAGCAACATGATATACTATTTAGTTTTGGTTTGTTTTATAACCAGAACCTAGTATAAGTTAAAAGGTTTTAGTTTTCTAATTTCTTGATTACATCTCTGCATTTAAAGAGAATCCTCTTTCAATAATATTTCTAAAAAGATTCTAGAGAATACATCCTTATATGGCAGTCTTTCTCCGCATTAAAGCAAAACCTACATATTTGAGGACTTCAAATTGATAGAGCTTAGTGTTGTTCAAAAACCATCAAAACAGAGCAAAACACATTCTACACCCTGTGTAGTGTTTGAAATGTTTTGACATCCCTGAAAACCTTCCTCTAAGCCGCTTCTGCAACAAGGACACTTCCTCAATCCATATAGAAATGTTCTAATTTTTATTTGAAAAGGTGGAACATTTTTAAACAAATTGTTTAAAAAAAAAAATCTTTTTCCATTTCTTTGATCACTTGTTCGTCTGTTTTCCTTTGTTATAGTTGCTCTGGAAGAAGCAACTTGCTGTGTTAGCGTTGTTATGTTCCTGAATTATTGAAGGAAAAATACTTCATTTAGGTACATATTTATGCATGTACAAGGTGGCATAAAAGTACTCAATTTTGCAAATGGCGTCAAATGTCCGCAATTATTCCGCATTCTTTACGAGTATAGCTACTTATGTCTGGTTGACGTGTATTTGTATCTATGTACTTCACAAATGTCAAAGAAGAATTAACATTTGCCACCATTTGCAAAAATTATACTAGGTCTGTGCCCGTACTCTCCTAAAACAACGAATTTTCACGAAAATCTACGAAAATTCATGAAATCTGGTTCGAGAACCCAAAAGTTTCGTAGTTTCCGTAAAAGAGAGCTCTGCACTGATTTATGACATCTGTCAAATCTGTCAGATACCAGTACGATTTTTGTTGTTTGTGTATTTGTACACATTTGCATTTGACGTTTAAATGGTAGGAAAATTTCGTTGCTTTCGAGTTCGTTTACTTATTTGTGATTTTCTGAGAGAATTTTACACCCACTCCTTAAAATAACATAATCTCCGAATTTTGGTGCAGAAAGTATCCGAAGAGACCTACTTGGTTCCGATAGGATGATAACTTTTGCGCCAGCTTGCACGAGTATATAAATCAAATAAAAAGGACTTCAGCTTGCCATATATACTATGAAGACAGATACAACTGGCCGATAACTCTAGGTCCCTTGTCATTAAAAACACTACTCCAACCTTGTTGAAAATATTTATTCACTTTTTTGGTTTTTCTTATTTTTTCCTTGATAAATTTAGTTCAGTGTAAAGTTAAACAAATTCTTTTTAATTTTTTTTTACTTCTGTGATTAAAATTTGTTTCCTTCATGTACGAATACATTTACACATTTCGTTTTCGTTTATTTTCTTGTTCTTTGTATTTTTTGTTTTTCTAAATTTTCAAACGTAACATCCACAATATAGATAACACTTATTATAACAAATTAGTAAAAAATATTAGTTTTTTTTTTCGATTTTTTCTTTATTATTTATTTTTATATATATTTTTGTTTAATTGAGGAAATTTCTTTAAATATATATGAAACCAAAGAAAGTCGTTGGATTTGAACAACAATATGCTGAGTATTTAAGAAAATTTTTTGTTTTTTGTGGTTATGAGCTCGGCCATTGTGGTTGGTTATAAATATAATAAAAATATGGAAGTTGTGGTTTATGGTACTTATTGCAAAATTAAATAAATGTTTGTTTTTTATTTTTCTAAATATATTTACAAAACTAATCGTAAAGCTTTATTATAAAATTTTGAAAATTTATTAAAATTACCTAGTATATGTATGCTGCTTTTTTGTGTAAGAAATTTCCCCTTAAGTTTTGTATGTTTTAGATTTTGAAATTAGATTTTCTAGGACCGCATTCATGTACGTAGATTTTCCGAATTTGAATGTTGAATGTGACAATGTTTTTTTTTTTGAAATGGGAAACTACAATTGTTTAACATGTAGTTAGGACTCTCTAGATATGTTTTAAGTATAGTGTCAAGTATTTGCCAAAGTGTCTAAGCCAAGTGTCACTGAATGCGGCCTGAAAATACATTTAAAATTGCATTATGTTTACTTTGTTTTTTTTAACAAAAATGCCGTTGTACATTTAAAGCTTTGTATTACAACACAATTACTATATTTAGGTAATGAAAATTTTCTTTAAAATTTGATTTTGTTTCACAAACTATGAAAAAAAAACTGTGACATTGCTATTAGAATTGTACATAGTATGTATATCGAAGCTGCCATTTAAAGTAACATTTACAAAATTAAATGTCTTATACGGAAATGTGTGTTTACAATTATACATACATACAGTAATTTTATTAACTTAAATTTGTTTATACTTTGTTTTAAAATTAGGCACAATTATGTTTACTTATACTTTAAATTATTTCTTTGTCGTTTACAATATTCTTTTACTGTTGCATTGTTTTCTTTTTGTTTTTTTTTTTTTGAAAAATACTTATTCTACTTATTTTACTACTCTATCGACTGATGACAAAAAAAAACGAAAAAAAAAATTCTCACTACTTCATAGATACAGGGTGTCTTGTGTCTTGTGTTTTCTTGCGCTAAATATGTATGCTTGTCCGTTTAATTGAGAAAGTTACGTTAAATCTTTTCGGAAAAGTTTCGTCGACAAGCAGCTTCGTTTAGACACACCGTATTTGTTTAACTATATCCACATACATAAACACACACACTTATACATACATATTTGTTTTATTTTTTATTTTTTTAAATACATACATATATGTAGATCCACATAAAGGCATTATTTTGTTATAATACATCAAATATTCAGTCATTTACAATAACTATCTTTTTATATTTAGTTTTCTGTTTAATTTTATTTTTTAAGTAAAACAAAATGTTTGTTTTTTGTTTTTTGTTTTACCGATGTAACATCAATAGACTAATTTAATAATGAACAATGAGGGGATGAGTACATTTTATCAGTCAAAATTCTTTTGTTTTTCTCTTAAAATCACACATAATGTACTTTTAGTGGCTATTTGTGTATGTTAAAGCCAAAGTTTTGTTTTGTTTTTTTTTTTGTTTTGAAATTATATTATAATGGTAATGAAATTAAATGGACGACATTTCTCGTTTGTGAGGAGAACACTTTCATTTTTAATAGAACTTTAAAGGGAAGAACCCTTATTGTTTAAACACGAACAGCCCCGTAGGGTCCCACTCGTTTTCGTCCAAGGGCCCAAAGCATTCATCGAAGTACCACTCCATGGTTTTGTAGACATGATACAACGATTTGGAAAGATGGTGATCCTCATCGGTATATACCTAAAATTTAAATGCAACAGCACTTAGTTTAGTAAATGGAATCAAATAAAGGTTAAGAATGGATGGATTCAGGCTGGTAGACAGCAAACGCATCCAGAATCTATCTACGAATGTACATATGTAGCTCTGTTCACTGGTGAGGGTCCTAGAAATACACTATCCTGCCCACTAAATTTTAATGGGTATGTTTCCAAGAATAGAGGGAGAGAAAAACAGGAACTTATTACGAGTAACAACAAGCTATTCGATGTCCTTCTCAATGACAAACATAGAAAAACAATGCTACCATTCTTCAGGGTGACTAGATACGAAGGATAATTTTCTTCATTTCAGACCAAACCTTATCTGGTTTATGACTTAAGGTCTAAAGAAGTGTACTTATGCTCACATTTCTCCCCGGTATGACGAATTGCCTGCACACTGAAGCCATGATGACGACCGATCTCACGATATTTTTAAATAATTTTCACACCTTGGCCAAGCTTGAAACGATAGGTAATAGAATGACAAACCTTACTGAACATTTTGACAGCCGGATGTGATTGGTAACTATAACAATTGGAAAATGTATCATTGGCATCCGGTCACCCTATATTAAGTTTATGAAACTACGATCTATTTTTTCATAAATTTTTTTGTTGAAAATTTTTCTGTTTGCAATCTGCATTTCGAGGCAGCAGCTAAGTTAGTTTGTGCTTTAAATGCACAGAAAGAGAACAGCTGGCTCGAGATGCGTGATTGGAGGATAGACGGACTTAGATTTAGACCGACAGCACAGCATTTTCATTCCAACTTACTATAAGTCCTTAGACACCCTGGACGTTAGGCGAAAATCATCGTCCAGGAACTCGTGCCTGCAACTAAATGATACCAAAACTTCTACCTCAATCACAGAGAGGCTTGATGAGAGCTATTCCTATAACACTTACCTTAGCTCAAACTCTGACATATAAGTCGTATCTAACCAAATTCCCACCAAAAATAAACCCAAGGGAGGTCTCAAGTCCAGGTGCAAGTTACATAGGCAGCTCTGATTCAGCAGTAGAACAAGATGACTAGCTAGTCGTCAACAATATCGACTAAAGAACGCCGTATACCTGGTGACTTTTACTACGTTTCGCCTCGACCTATCTCCCCCATGGACTCTATCTTTGGGGACAAGTTGGTGGGATTGATTCCGTACGCAGGGAGGCAGAAAACAGGCCTTATTATAGGCTCTGATCGAATATTCCCTTTTTTTAAAAGGAATACACAATGGTTACCTTCCTGGACATAGAAGATGGATTTAACAATGTCAATACATGAGGGATGGCAGATGCAGTATCAGTTCTAAAGGTCGGTAGCTCACTTTGCGAATTGATCAAACTACTGCTCACCGGCCGGGTTAGTAATTCCAAGCTAGGTGGGATGTCCACTCGAAGGTCTGTCAGTAGAGGCAATTCGCAAGGTGGTGTTCTATCCTCTCTTCTGTGGAATTTAGTATTGATAATTGGGTAGGCCTGATAGACCTAAATAATCTGCAAGAGCTTCTGCAAAACCAGCTAAATAAACTAACTAAATGGGCGGTTCGGTGTGGTTTGGGTGTAAACCCTCACAAAACAGATTAGTCTTCTTTGAAAGATAGTAGTATCTGGGTCTTGGATAGAAAGCTAAGCAGTAGTATTTCCTGCATAATTTTGAAATTTGTACTCACCTGATGCCTAAATTTAACCTGTTGATCCACCAGCGCTCGCACCAACATCAAGGAATGTTCCTGGTGAACAAACGTATCAGCTGTGCCATGCATAATCATGAGATTGCGGCCCTTGATATTGCCGGCCTTCATTGTCAGATCGGCCTCCTGCAGGGCCCTCAAATAGTCGCCCTTCAATGGAATGTAGCGTTCAGTGAAAAATGAATCTAAAACAACAAAGAAGCCCACGTAAGCTTTACAATTTCCATTTTCCTGGGGATGGCACTTACAATGGTATCCGAATGACACAATGGGATTTATCGCAACGCCACATTGTACGACCTGCTGCGAATCTTCGATTAGTGTCATTGCAGTTGCATATCCTCCATAGCCCAGGCCATAGGCACATATACGTGATGGATCTATGAATTTGAGATTGTCGCGCAGATACCTGGAAAAACGCAAACGATTAGTTTTCAATAAACAGAAAGAACCAGCAGCTCACGTCAAGACACCCAGTTGATCCTCAATTTCCACGGTACCTAGCTTGCCATGTACCTGAGTTCGCAACAATTCTCCTTGGAAGCCACTACCACGACCATCGATTTGTGCCACAATTATCGAGCGTTGACTGCATAGATACCAGTTCCAGTCGACATGGAACTTTTCCGAAACCAGCTGCGATCCGGGCGATGAATCTCTGAAATATTTCGAGTGATACTCAAGACAGATACTCATTTGCAGATACTCGACAGAACTTACATTTGCAGGATGAGGGGGAACGCTACCTCCTCCTCTTCTCGCATACCGGGTGGAAGGAACAGCCGCACCTGAGCATGGAAACCGTGACGGATCTCTACACTGAATGTTCGAATCTGTGGCAGAGCCAGTTGAGCCATCTTTTGTCGCAGTTCAGTGCCTGAGTTAAGAACATATATCTTATTGTTTGATTGCGTTTCAACGAGATACACCGAGGGTGATTCGGGGCCCAGGCATTCCTGAATGTAGTACGAGAAGTCCTTGCTGAAGTACACCCTATTGTAGAGGCAGTTCTTTGGGATCTCAAACGCGCAACCGTCCTCAGACCCACTGGTTTGATTGTCGACCACTGGATTGATGAGCTTAAACGTCGATGGCGTATTGTCGCACGTGAGGCAAGTTGGCTGTGTCGATGTTATGTACGTGCGATTCGGTTTGGTTATATTCAGTTTAAGGCTAATTTTGTAGAGATGCCGCTCGCCGGGTCTCTTCTCAGGTGCGGCCATGAAGTATACAATTTCGTTGACTTCATCCCAGCCGACAATTTCGGTCACTTCGAAGCGACCCATTGTCAGTGGCACCCACCGGCGGTCGAGAGTTGATATGAAGACCACGTGTCGGAAGTGTCCATGTTCACCGTCTCGAACTGACAACCGCTTCAGGAGGTAGCCACCATTTGAGATCTCGTATGTGGTCTGGCCTTCGGTGACATTTGCCAGTGGATCGGATCCGTTCTTTGTACTATGTACGTTGTGGTGTGCAGTAATTTGTGCGCTTATTCGAGATGAGAATATGGGCTTCTCTGCTGGGAGCACCCACCCATCGCTGACAGTCACCTCTGTGTGAATGGATTGGCAAGCAAATGTCGGAGCCCGGCACAGGACCGTGGTGGCTTTTGTCTGATCTCGATTGGTTACTGTCAGTGATAGATCGATAGTGGAAGCCCACGTTAAGCCGCCAATGTAACTACCATTTGTCAGTTCGAGAGGTAGTTTCACTTGGTTCGGGAAGATGTACTTCAACACAGTGAGGTTCACTATATTCACAGTCACATTGGAGTTCGTAGTGCCGGCCTTGGGATACCTCTCCGACAGAATTTCTGGGTATTTGAGTTCGTCTCCCATCCAGGTGTACCTACAGATATGGGTCCACAACTGAAATTTTTTGAGTATTTTTGAAGGAGCTTACTTGTATTCGTGTACTTCACTGTCGTTGAATGTTAGAAACGCTAGGTACTGTACATCGGGAGAGAACATCATTGTACTGCTTTTGAGCTCTGGAACATTCTCATACATCCAGTCCGGGATGCCATTTGTGATTACACCAGCTTTCCCTGTAAAATTTAAACATTAATTGTAATGAAACGAGTCTGGGAGTGTCACGCCTAGTACCTGTAGTTGTAATGCGGCACACCAGGTCACCCTGTACCTTTGGCTTGTAGTACAAGTCGTTCTGGTAGACAAATGCTATACCCTGGTTCAACGAAGATTTGGCATTTGGTGCCAATTGTGAACTCGGTGCCCATTCCACGTGTTGGAGTCGTGGCGCTTCGGCACTGTTCTCTGTTGGTCCCAGAGGGAACGTGTTTCGTGTTAGAACCTCATAGACATGGTGCCTAGGGAAGATTTTGAATTCAAATATGTTACAAGTTAGTAGTTTGTAGTTAAGAGAGAGAGAGAGCGTCGAAGGGATGACATCGATAATAGTTGAAGCTGTCAGTCCTACTGATTCTTTTAGATACAAGCAATATCGTCTCCTATCTCCTCTTCCTTAGCGTTTTGACTCAAATGGACGCAATTGAACAAAAAACTTAACCAAAAAGCGTTTAGCGTATGATTAACACGATGGCGTACTCAGTTTGCCGATATCTGCCATTCGAAAACCAATGCGGATACCACGGTCAAAGATGGAAAAAGGCCCTCGATCCAACTCATAACCAATGTGGGGGACCACAGTGATAGATGGCCAAAGTCTCTCGACCCAATCCATAAGCAATGTGGGGGACCACAGTGAAAGATGGTCAAAGTCGATAGGACCACTTCAAATGCAATATCGTCTCCTATCTCCTCTTCCTTAGCGTTTTGAGTCAAATGGACGCAATTGAACAAAAAACTTAACAAAAAAACGTTTAGCGTATGATTAACACGATGGCGTACTCAGTTTGCCGATATCTGCCATTCGAAAATCGGTGCGGAGTACCACGGTCAAAGATGGAAAAAGGCCCTCGATCCAACCCATTAGCAATGTGGGCGATCACATTGAAAAATGGCCAAATTCTCTCGATCCAACTCATAACCAATGTGGGGGACCACAGTGATAGATGGCCAAAGTCTCTCGACCCAATCCATAAGCAATGTGGGGGACCACAGTGAAAGATGGTCAAAGTCGATAGGACCACTTCAAATGCAATATCGTCTCCTATCTCCTCTTCCTTAGTGTTTTGACTCAAATGGACGCAATTGAACAAAAAACTTAACAAAAAAACGTTAAGCGTATGATTAACACGATGGCGTACTCAGTTTGCCGATATCTGCCATTCGAAAACTAATGCGGAGTACCACGGTCAAAGATGGAAAAAGGCCCTCGATCCAACCCATAAGCAATGTGGGGGACCACAGTGATAGATGGCCAAATTCTCTCGATCCAACTCATAAGCAATGTGGGGGACCACAGTGATAGATGGCCAAAGTTTCTCGACCCAATTCATAAGCAATGTGGGGGACCACAGTGAAAGATGGTCAAAGTCGATAGGTCCACTTCAAATGCAATATCGTCTCCTATCTCCTCTTCCTTAGCGTTTTGAGTCAAATGGACGCAATTGAACAAAAAACTTAACAAAAAAACGTTAAGCGTATGATTAACACGATGGCGTACTCAGTTTGCCGATATCTGCCATTCGAAAACTAATGCGGAGTACCACGGTCAAAGATGGAAAAAGGCCCTCGATCCGACCCATAAGCAATGTGGGGGACCACAGTGATAGATGGCCAAATTCTCTCGATCCAACTCATAAGCAATGTGGGGGACCACAGTGATAGATGGCCAAAGTTTCTCGACCCAATTCATAAGCAATGTGGGGGACCACAGTGAAAGATGGTCAAAGTCGATAGGTCCACTTCAAATGCAATATCGTCTCCTATCTCCTCTTCCTTAGTGTTTTGACTCAAATGGACGCAATTGAACAAAAAACTTAACAAAAAAACGTTAAGCGTATGATTAACACGATGGCGTACTCAGTTTGCCGATATCTGCCATTCGAAAACTAATGCGGAGTACCACTGTCAAAGATGGAAAAAGGCCCTCGATCCGACCCATAAGCAATGTGGGGGACCACAGTGATAGATGGCCAAATTCTCTCGATCCAACTCATAAGCAATGTGGGGGACCACAGTGATAGATGGCCAAAGTCTCTCGACCCAATCCATAAGCAATGTGGGGGACCACAGTGAAAGATGGTCAAAGTCGATAGGACCACTTCAAATGCAATATCGTCTCCTATCTCCTCTTCCTTAGTGTTTTGACTCAAATGGACGCAATTGAACAAAAAACTTAACAAAAAAACGTTAAGCGTATGATTAACACGATGGCGTACTCAGTTTGCCGATATCTGCCATTCGAAAACTAATGCGGAGTACCACGGTCAAAGATGGAAAAAGGCCCTCGATCCGACCCATAAGCAATGTGGGGGACCACAGTGATAGATGGCCAAATTCTCTCGATCCAACTCATAAGCAATGTGGGGGACCACAGTGATAGATGGCCAAAGTCTCTCGACCCAATCCATAAGCAATGTGGGGGACCACAGTGAAAGATGGTCAAAGTCGATAGGACCACTTCAAATGCAATATCGTCTCCTATCTCCTCTTCCTTAGTGTTTTGACTCAAATGGACGCAATTGAACAAAAAACTTAACAAAAAAACGTTAAGCGTATGATTAACACGATGGCGTACTCAGTTTTCCGATATCTGCCATTCGAAAACTAATGCGGAGTACCACGGTCAAAGATGGAAAAAGGCCCTCGATCCGACCCATAAGCAATGTGGGGGACCACAGTGATAGATGGCCAAATTCTCTCGATCTAACTCATAACCAATGTGGGGGACCACAGTGATAGATGGCCAAAGTCTCTCGACCCAATCCATAAGCAATGTGGGGGACCACAGTGAAAGATGGTCAAAGTCGATAGGTCCACTTCAAATGCAATATCGTCTCCTATCTCCTCTTCCTTAGCGTTTTGAGTCAAATGGACGCAATTGAACAAAAAACTTAACAAAAAAACGTTAAGCGTATGATTAACACGATGGCGTACTCAGTTTGCCGATATCTGCCATTCGAAAACTAATGCGGAGTACCACGGTCAAAGATGGAAAAAGGCCCTCGATCCGACCCATAAGCAATGTGGGGGACCACAGTGATAGATGGCCAAATTCTCTCGATCCAACTCATAAGCAATGTGGGGGACCACAGTGATAGATGGCCAAAGTTTCTCGACCCAATTCATAAGCAATGTGGGGGACCACAGTGAAAGATGGTCAAAGTCGATAGGTCCACTTCAAATGCAATATTGTCTCCTATCTCCTCTTCCTTAGCGTTTTGAGTCAAATGGACGCAATTGAACAAAAAACTTAACCAAAAAACGTTTAGCGTATGACTAAAACGATGGCGTACTTAGTTTGCCGATATCTGCCATTCGAAAATCGGTGCGGAGTACCACGGTCAAAGATGGAAAAAGGCCCTCGATCCAACCCATAAGCAATGTGGGGGACCACAGTGATAGATGGCCAAAGTCTCTCGACCCAATCCATAAGCAATGTGGGGGACCACAGTGAAAGATGGTCAAAGTCGATAGGACCACTTCAAATGCAATATCGTCTCCTATCTCCTCTTCCTTAGCGTTTTGAGTCAAATGGACGCAATTGAACAAAAAACTTAACCAAGAAACGTTTAGCGTATGATTAACACGATGGCGTACTCAGTTTGCCGATATCTGCCATTCGAAAATCGGTGCGGAGTACCACGGTCAAAGATGGAAAAAGGCCCTCGATCCAACCCATAAGCAATGTGGGGGACCACAGTGATAGATGGCCAAATTCTCTCGATCCAACTCATAAGCAATGTGGGGGACCACAGTGATAGATGGCCAAAGTTTCTCGACCCAATTCATAAGCAATGTGGGGGACCACAGTGAAAGATGGTCAAAGTCGATAGGTCCACTTCAAATGCAATATTGTCTCCTATCTCCTCTTCCTTAGCGTTTTGAGTCAAATGGACGCAATTGAACAAAAAACTTAACCAAAAAACGTTTAGCGTATGATTAACACGATGGCGTACTCAGTTTGCCGATATCTGCCATTCGAAAATCGGTGCGGAGTACCACGGTCAAAGATGGAAAAAGGCCCTCGATCCAACCCATAAGCAATGTGGGGGACCACAGTGATAGATGGCCAAAGTTTCTCGACCCAATTCATAAGCAATGTGGGGGACCACAGTGAAAGATGGTCAAAGTCGATAGGTCCACTTCAAATGCAATATCGTCTCCTATCTCCTCTTCCTTAGCGTTTTGAGTCAAATGGACGCAATTGAACAAAAAACTTAACCAAAAAACGTTTAGCGTATGATTAACATGATGGCGTACTCAGTTTGCCGATATCTGCCATTCGAAAATCGGTGCGGAGTACCACGGTCAAAGATGGAAAAAGGCCCTCGATCCAACCCATAAGCAATGTAGGGGACCACAGTGATAGATGGCCAAATTCTCTCGATCCAACTCATAAGCAATGTGGGGGACCACAGTGAAAGATGGTCAAAGTCGATAGGTCCACTTCAAATGCAATATCGTCTCCTATCTCCTCTTCCTTAGCGTTTTGAGTCAAATGGACGCAATTGAACAAAAAACTTAACCAAAAAACGTTTAGCGTATGACTAAAACGATGGCGTACTTAGTTTGCCGATATCTGCCATTCGAAAATCGGTGCGGAGTACCACGGTCAAAGATGGAAAAAGGCCCTCGATCCAACCCATAAGCAATGTGGGGGACCACAGTGATAGATGGCCAAAGTCTCTCGACCCAATCCATAAGCAATGTGGGGGACCACAGTGAAAGATGGTCAAAGTCGATAGGACCACTTCAAATGCAATATCGTCTCCTATCTCCTCTTCCTTAGCGTTTTGACTCAAATGGACGCAATTGAACAAAAAACTTAACAAAAAAACGTTTAGCGTATGATTAACACGATGGCGTACTCAGTTTGCCGATATCTGCCATTCGAAAACCAATGCGGATACCACGGTCAAAGATGGAAAAAGGCCCTCGATCCGACCCATAAGCAATGTGGGGGACCACAGTGATAGATGGCCAAATTCTCTCGATCTAACTCATAACCAATGTGGGGGACCACAGTGATAGATGGCCAAAGTCTCTCGACCCAATCCATAAGCAATGTGGGGGACCACAGTGAAAGATGGTCAAAGTCGATAGGACCACTTCAAATGCAATATCGTCTCCTATCTCCTCTTCCTTAGCGTTTTGAGTCAAATGGACGCAATTGAACAAAAAACTTAACAAAAAAACGTTTAGCGTATGATTAACACGATGGCGTACTCAGTTTGCCGATATCTGCCATTCGAAAATCGGTGCGGAGTACCACGGTCAAAGATGGAAAAAGGCCCTCGATCCAACCCATTAGCAATGTGGGCGATCACATTGAAAAATGGCCAAATTCTCTCGATCCAACTCATAACCAATGTGGGGGACCACAGTGATAGATGGCCAAAGTTTCTCGACCCAATTCATAAGCAATGTGGGGGACCACAGTGATAGATGGCCAAAGTTTCTCGACCCAATTCATAAGCAATGTGGGGGACCACAGTGAAAGATGGTCAAAGTCGATAGGTCCACTTCAAATGCAATATCGTCTCCTATCTCCTCTTCCTTAGCGTTTTGAGTCAAATGGACGCAATTGAACAAAAAACTTAACCAAAAAACGTTTAGCGTATGACTAAAACGATGGCGTACTTAGTTTGCCGATATCTGCCATTCGAAAATCGGTGCGGAGTACCACGGTCAAAGATGGAAAAAGGCCCTCGATCCAACCCATAAGCAATGTGGGGGACCACAGTGATAGATGGCCAAAGTTTCTCGACCCAATTCATAAGCAATGTGGGGGACCACAGTGAAAGATGGTCAAAGTCGATAGGTCCACTTCAAATGCAATATCGTCTCCTATCTCCTCTTCCTTAGCGTTTTGAGTCAAATGGACGCAATTGAACAAAAAACTTAACCAAAAAACGTTTAGCGTATGATTAACATGATGGCGTACTCAGTTTGCCGATATCTGCCATTCGAAAATCGGTGCGGAGTACCACGGTCAAAGATGGAAAAAGGCCCTCGATCCAACCCATAAGCAATGTAGGGGACCACAGTGATAGATGGCCAAATTCTCTCGATCCAACTCATAAGCAATGTGGGGGACCACAGTGAAAGATGGTCAAAGTCGATAGGTCCACTTCAAATGCAATATCGTCTCCTATCTCCTCTTCCTTAGCGTTTTGAGTCAAATGGACGCAATTGAACAAAAAACTTAACCAAAAAACGTTTAGCGTATGATTAACACGATGGCGTACTCAGTTTGCCGATATCTGCCATTCGAAAACCAATGCGGATACCACGGTCAAAGATGGAAAAAGGCCCTCGATCCAACTCATAACCAATGTGGGGGACCACAGTGATAGATGGCCAAAGTCTCTCGACCCAATCCATAAGCAATGTGGGGGACCACAGTGAAAGATGGTCAAAGTCGATAGGACCACTTCAAATGCAATATCGTCTCCTATCTCCTCTTCCTTAGCGTTTTGACTCAAATGGACGCAATTGAACAAAAAACTTAACAAAAAAACGTTTAGCGTATGATTAACACGATGGCGTACTCAGTTTGCCGATATCTGCCATTCGAAAATCGGTGCGGATACCACGGTCAAAGATGGAAAAAGGCCCTCGATCCAACTCATAACCAATGTGGGGGACCACAGTGATAGATGGCCAAAGTCTCTCGACCCAATCCATAAGCAATGTGGGGGACCACAGTGAAAGATGGTCAAAGTCGATAGGACCACTTCAAATGCAATATCGTCTCCTATCTCCTCTTCCTTAGCGTTTTGAGTCAAATGGACGCAATTGAACAAAAAACTTAACAAAAAAACGTTTAGCGTATGATTAACACGATGGCGTACTCAGTTTGCCGATATCTGCCATTCGAAAATCGGTGCGGAGTACCACGGTCAAAGATGGAAAAAGGCCCTCGATCCAACCCATTAGCAATGTGGGCGATCACATTGAAAAATGGCCAAATTCTCTCGATCCAACTCATAACCAATGTGGGGGACCACAGTGATAGATGGCCAAAGTTTCTCGACCCAATTCATAAGCAATGTGGGGGACCACAGTGATAGATGGCCAAAGTTTCTCGACCCAATTCATAAGCAATGTGGGGGACCACAGTGAAAGATGGTCAAAGTCGATAGGTCCACTTCAAATGCAATATCGTCTCCTATCTCCTCTTCCTTAGCGTTTTGAGTCAAATGGACGCAATTGAACAAAAAACTTAACCAAAAAACGTTTAGCGTATGATTAACACGATGGCGTACTCAGTTTGCCGATATCTGCCATTCGAAAACCAATGCGGATACCACGGTCAAAGATGGAAAAAGGCCCTCGATCCAACTCATAAGCAATGTGGGGGCCACATTGAAAAATGGCCAAATGTGGTCTATTAAAAAAGAAGCCACGGATGTCTTACGGAGGTCCACGGGGAGTGACAGTTTGATGTGGATTGTGGAGTGGTGGCATCATTGGACCAGTTTTATTCGAAAATGAGGCTGGGAACAACGTTTCGGTCAACGGTGGGCGTTACAGAGCCATTTTAACCGCCTTTTTTTTTACTGAAATTGGAGACAGAAATTTGGACGATCTTCTTGAAAATTCCCAAATCGTGTTATCAACATTATTGGCGATCTCAATTGGCCGCCTCGGAGCTGCGATTTGACCCCTTTTTTGTGGGGAACGGTGAAGGACCGAATGCCAACAATCCGGAAACGATTCAAGCACTTAAGGCCAATATCATTCAAGCAGTCCGTGAGGAGCTCCTATAAAAAGGAATCACAAAATAGACAACAGCAAAGAAATCAGAGAAAAGGTGCTCTGTGTAGAAGTAAACTTCATAGAACCGATGTCCTATTGGACTACAACCAACAGCCCATGTCATTTTCAAATAAATTAAAAAAGGATAGAAACAAATTCAAATGCAAATTTCCAAAATTAGGACCTGTGTAGTGAACTCACTGAACTACATGAATTACGCCCACTAAAGGTGATTTTGAACTTTATTTTCAGTCGACAACAGTTCGCCTCCGCATATTATAATTAGCATTGGACCTTGGCAGCTAAGAAACACCGTGACCAGGCCCGGTCTCCTTCTTCCTGATTACATCAACAGAGCGAATATTAATAACCCCTTGAGGTTGTCGTGAATATGAAATGATGGATTTGAAGGTTATCCATTCAATCAATATGTTTACTTTCATGGAATAGATACTTTCTCAAATCCCATGACCATTCTTCCTAAAGTACAAGCCATTCGACGGTTCTCCCCCTAATTTTCATTTCGTTTACCTTGATCCTTCGATACTGCTATCCGACTGAAGCAAGACATACTTCTGGTCAGGTGAGACTAAAAACGATTCAGCATTGAGTTGCCTCTGAAATGGAAATTAAAAAGAAAAAGTTAAACCAGCCATGGCAATGCACTTTGGTTTCTTTGAACTACTGCCGGACTACTTACAAACGTTGAATTCGTCATCAGAACTCGAGTGGTGTAATTGTCTAAATTTAGAATCGATAGACCACCGGTAGCATCTCGAAACACCAGCTCTACATCTGAATATAATTGATTAGCATGTGATGCACTTTTAATAGAATATGGAATGTAAATTTGTATACCATTTAGCCACGTGCCATTAAATGTCTTCCACTCCAGGCTATTGCCAATGACATCGCTAAGAACCATTCGTCGTCCGCGTATTCGTGTTCCCTCATCCTCTGTTGGGTAATAAACATACAAATGTATGGAGGTACATTTTATGATCGATTTTAACCTCAACTTACCTGGTGACAAAAGAAAAATGGAAAAAATAATAAGGCTGAATACAGCTGCTATCACTAAGAGCGCAATAAAAATGCCACGCCAGTTTCGTCGTTCTGGCGATATTGCAACAAGCTCCTGTGGAAAAAGAAGGATATAAGTTAGTAAGGCTTTCAGTATTTAGTTGTAGGTAAATGTGGGTATTCAAGGGCAGTGGCATAGTGTGAATTATATCTATTTAAGTCTCAAATCGATCAAACATTCAGAGTGACTTGGACGCAGAGCTCCTATGGAAAAGTGGAAGTGCCTGTTTTGACAAATTGCATGTAGTTCACTGAACAACAGTGATTTTGTTAAATGAGCACTGACAGGTAAGTCTTATGTAGTTTTGGGTGCTGATTACAAAACTGCAAGTACTTTGATTCCATTACACAGAGATTTTAGATTTTTCTACTTCTTATGTAATGCATATGTTAACTGAATGCATAAACAGCCCCTTAACAAGAAAGTAGCATGGTATGGTTTCAAAAATGACCAAATAGTCATTGGTTTAGCCTGGCACTGTGCCCCCTCTGGTCTTGCTGCAATATATAAGGCATACATCCGTCCCAAGCTCGACTGTAATACTTATGTCAGGTCCGGTGCACCCAAAACAAAATCCTGTCTTAAAAGTAACAATAAACAGAACCATACATTATTCTCTCTAACATTGGAGATTTTTCTTTCAAAACAGTCCTCCAGCTATTTTAGCCAGTTGCATTCCGCCTTTTTACCAATTTTCTCGCAACACCCGTCATTTTTTGAATGCTCATCAGTTTACACATAAGCCTTTCTTTTGATATATCGTCAAGGACACGAAGGTGGAATGCAAAGCTCTATATTCCCCTCACATTATAATCCACAAACATTTAAAACCAACGTGCGTCGGTGTCTCCTATTTTCACTCCCTAATTTCTCTAATGCCTGTTTTATGTCTTAACATTATAAGGGCGGGGCGGGACACACTTTCGTCATTCTTTGTGGTAATCATTACAATAGTCACCTATTTTTACAGCTCTCTTACTTAGCTAAAACATTTAGAAGGGTTCTTTCTCTACAAAGCTCTGAATGGGTTGTTTTCTTTGCCATGTTGTTTCAACCAGCCCAAAGAAAAAGGAGAACACCATTAGTTACTAGAATCTGTGAACCAAACTTTAGGTACAAAATGTACAGGAAAATTCAAAATCTATCTAGAACGGATCGTATGATACTCTATCCACTTTCCTATGCAGCCCTCATAAAGAGGTAGAAACCTTATTGCATTTATTTTTCAAGTTTCTGCGATAATTTCGACCAAATCGGTTTTTTAATCAAAACGCCTCCAAAAAGAGGGCGGACGTGGCTAAGGAAAATGTATAGACGAAGCTCTACACTTTGAATGCCTAAACATTTGATCTTAATGATTCTCGATTTCATATAAAATAGTGGCGGTGGACAGATGTTAAAAAGTCCTTTCTTCTCAAAAGGATGAAACATCCTTCGAACTGAAAATTTAAGACTCAAAAACTGGTGAAATACAGACGGACGAACTGACATACCTCATTCGTTTTGGCTAATGATGATCATGAATATACTTCATAGTTTCTAGCTCGATTATTTTTTTACGTTACAAACTATATACCTTACCAAAACTACCTTAGGATAGAATATAAAAACGACATCAGGATAACCTTCAGAGCCTTCATATCTTCTGGGTTATTGCGTCACCTTCCTTTCTAAGTTGGCTGATAGGAACACCTTCGCCGAACTAAGGGTATTTGGGGTCCAAATAAAGTTTAGAAACTCCAACCTCCCCTCCAAAATCCGACTAGTCTATCACAGAGATCAGATCCATAAATCAGTACCTTCGTGTTTTTGAAGTCTGGATATGTAGGTCTAGGATGAAACCGATGCACCGAGTATGGTATTTTTTAAGTTGAAGAAGAACCTCATAAACTGAATTAGAGAGAACTTAATGACTTGGTTTGTGCCTCCTACTAAGATTTTTGGCGAGCTACATACATGTCCTCATTAGAGTTCCCCTCGCATAAGGCTCTAGTATTTCCTCGTCTGATAATTGATACTTGCCCAATCTATTGTGGGTTAGTGTCTCACAAGATCCCAGAACATGTTTCGGGATTTCACTGCAGAAACCTTTTTCAAAAATATCTAGTTTCAGAGTTTACAACGCTCTGTTACGAGGCCGGTGAAGATACGACAGTTGATCTTTCTCATCGGGATACATGCTTCGAGACTTATCCGGTTGTCTTGTTGAGCGTTATTCTAGGGTCGTACCTTGTTTTTCCTCTCTAGTTTTCTGAATTCTTTCTTGAGGGAATGATCCCCAATTTTGCAGACTGGTTCAAGACCTACATATGTATGAAGTTTTTTAGTTGCTAGGAAGTCATTCATTTCATTACCCTCTATGCCCACATGGCAAGGAATCCAACAGAGGGTCACTTTGTTCCTCCTACCAACTTTATCAAGTTTCTGCAGGTATTCCCACAAGAGTTTAGACTCAATGGCCATGATAGCAACTTGGCTATCTGACGGTATAACTATGTCATATGGTTGATATAAAGATTGATTTGGACCGGATGATACTCAAAATCCTTACGTGATGGTAAAATTTCGAATACAGCTTTGGAATCAGCAGAAAATACAATAACCCTGTTGTAACATTCTAATCGATGGCTTCATCAACATCGTTGCTTCTTGATTTTAGAAACTAATGATGCTGCTCCAAACAAACTGTTCACGACGTTATGTTATATCTTAGCTACGAACTGCTGTTCCTGCCTGCAGGTATCACAAATGCGACTCTATTTTCTGGACTAGAAGATGACATGGCACATCGAGAACAGTCGTGGAGTTGTTGCCATTTTTTCAAATGTCGTATGAGTCAGACTGTTCTTGAATGAAATAGATATCTCGATAGCATTGTATCTTTTCCACAGACTGGTTAAATTAACTGAACGGGTTCTCTAAACACACATCACATCAGAAATAATCAAGTTGGCACATCTAAACAATTTGTTCAAACTCGTTCGCACGAGAAGAGTCATTAATTCTTAGGCGTTTGATAAATGGATTGTCGATTAGGCTGTCACCAAATCTGTCCCTCGGTCCAGTAAAAGATCATTAGTCACTCTTGGTAATGACAATACTTAATTCCATTGCATCGTATCGACAATGTTTGAAGTTCATTCCTTTTCGTTTTAAGTGATACTCATCTGAAGCAAGCGGATTTCATTTTTACTCATAAATATTTCATCTTCTCATGGCTTTGAGATCTAAGACTGCCTTTACCTCTCATGTGAGTGTCTGGAATAAAAATCCTGGTTCCCTTATCCATTCTGTCCATCAGTCGAAGTATTAATATGAATGCAGTGGTTTGACTTGTCAAACAGTCCTTCCCTTGATCGACCATTACCTGAGCCTTTCATCTCTTAATTACATATTTTATGAATGTCATCTATGAGATACGTAAGTAGTTTATCCTCTGTTTGCATTGAATCCTACAAAAACAAACAGAATCACTCAGCTGGATAGTTTTGCTGCTTCGTATTGTCCATCTAATTGCGAAAACTTCCCAATTCGTTGCGGTGTATCACAAACTGTGGTGCAATGCAGCAAACTTTAAGCAATAATTGTGTACACAAGTTTGTCACACGTGACACAATTACTTTCCCGAATTCAGAAATTAAGTACTTTGCGGATACATTTTTTGGGATCGTCCTTGTGCATTGGATTTTTGGCTACTTGCCTGTCCTTCATGAAGGAGGAATCTCACCGGAGTAAGACGATACACATGTACATGTACCCCTTGCGAGTCTTAGGACTAACATTTTGCCTGCACCTCAGGGGCTGTTCTGGGCCATAACAAGTCTCAGCATAGCAAGTAATGGACGTGTAGTACTATCAAAATCTATCCCAAGAATACCACGTTCGAAATGCTAATCCAAGATACTAATCCCATGGTACAGAAAGTACTATACTCTCTCTACTAGTCGTCTTGCAAAGTTTACTTGTAACAATGAGTTAGTTCCAAGGCTGTTTGACTCCGATCCGATGTCGCTTACTTCATCCTCCATGACGACTGTCATTTGATGGAGGATTATTGGTTGTCTGACAAAAAGCAGAACTCCTTCAGTTCCAGCTTTACTTCAACAAATTCTTTACAGCGAAGCGAGTTGTTCTTTACACTGTTCCACCAGCTTAGAAGCTGTCGTAATCAAAGCTAATGTCTTTGAAGCAACCTGACGGGCAATAAGGATACATGCTTGTCTTTCAAACCGCGACAGGCAACGAGTAAGTCTGAAAGACGCTACATGAATCAAGAAGCCGGTATGGCTCGGATATCTGGAGCATTCCCTCGAAAATTTCAGCACCTACTCCATACTAATTTTTTTGAATCATATGTTTAAATTGTTGTGATCGAGGTTCAGGTTCAATCCCTAGACAGACGCCTAAAATGTCTTTCACGGTCCCACCTCTCACGAACGTCTGGCAAACATTCGAGAGTATAACTAATACGTAAAAGCTTTTGAAATAAAAAAATCTGATGCGGGATTAAACAGTAGGCCTCATCCATTCGCGAAAAGAATATAACACGCGCAACACAAACGGATGTAAAAAGTTAGGCTCTGGGTTTCATGGTCCTGATGCGCCAAAAAGTTGTATTTTTTTTTTTGTGTAAATTGTTGCCTAATGTTACTACCTCAGTTCTTTCCCAGTTCACCTTGGATAGTAAGGCTAACTTCCAATGCGAATATTGCTACATCGCCTCCTTACGAGTACGTGACTACCTTGACTTATGTGTCCAAAACGGAGTTTTTTTTTGAAAGAATTCTCACAACTTATAGGTATATCCTTGGATGTTTGTCAGACGTTCGATAGACGCCTGGGATATATTGTATGTTTTGTTTTAGAACCTTTTACATAGACCTACGGACTTGGTTTCAGCAAATGAATCAAAAATGTTTTTAGTGACATACCTTCACGGCGGAACATTGGCATTGAAATGGGCTTCAAGAAGTATAGAGACCTTTTGTACTATAGTCATAGATAGAGAACATCGAGGCCTAGCTTTGTTCAGAGGGCTTTAACTCACAAAACAGTATTAGAAATATTACTGGGCACGCTGCACTGGATATCACTGTAGTTAGGTTAGGTTAAGCTCGTGGGTAGGCTAGTAGAAAAATATCACATCGCCACATTCAGTTCAGTACAGACACAAACCTATTGTGATACCCATAAGGGAAGGATGTCTCTTGCCCATTGGTAAGCCCTAGTCTTAATTTTTTTCCTGTGAATCAGGAAGACATCTAGTAGATTTGATGAAGTTCAGAATGTCACTGATTGGTCTATTGGATATCAAGATTTTAGAAGAAGTGTCACCCAATATATTTAAATCTAAGGTGGATAAGCCCAGGGAAGTCTTAGTTTTTTTCATGTGGTACCGAAGAGAGTTATGCCCCGTGATTACTGCTATCAGGGTAGAAAGAGATTTCCAATCCTTTTGCATAAGTCAGTCTGTCCTTTTCTTGTCAAAGTAAGGCCATAAGCTTCTTCTAATCACACAGGTGTCTAGGAAGGACCATCTACTATTGGCCTATCTACTAGCCTTGATCCGTACCTCTTGCTTCAGTGCGCTATTGTCACTGCTAGGTCCTCCGCTTGGAAAATCATCACTGTTGTTACTGTTGTATGGACTTGGTGAACGTCTAACTCCATAGCTTTGAGATTTGTCCCCTATTCTGGATGTCTTTTGCATTTTTTTAATCAAACGCCTTCCAGCTTTCTATTAAGTTTAAGTGGTTCCTCGTTTAAGGAGCAAATCGTTATTATTTCGTTCTCCTTTGATGATGTGTTTCAGGTTGTTGCGCCTTCCATAATAGCCATTGGATCTTCTGTCTATCACTGTCCAATCTACTATGTAACCTAATATTTAGGTTACCATTTATAGTTCATGTTTCATAAAGATTACACAAAAAAAGAACACACACGGTGTGTTTGTTTGGCGGGAGGGTATCGGCCCCCCTCAGCGGGAGTCCATCAATCAATCTATCTATCAGTTTCGCCGCCAACAAGTTTGCTAGAACGGAGTGACAGTTACAAACAACAGCATTACTTTTCGAGGTGTTTATTCGAATAGTGTGCGTCAGCAGCTACAACATTGTCGATTTTTTGAACTTGATTCTGGGGAGATTGTATCAAACTTTAGTGTTTCCTAGTTTTGATTTATTTGATTCTGTTGTGTGAATGACCTAATCAATTATTTTTGTTTAATATAATGGAAATCGATAAGATCTGAGTTGAAGGTCATGGTCAAGGCTAGTGTACATTTCATTTATCTTCATCTTCTCAATCCTTAATCGCAATAAGTGGAAACAGAGTCTCCATGTTAAGAATAAAAGGTCAATGGTTCTTCTTAATAAGATGATACTATTATGAAGGCTCGAATAGAGACAGTATATGGTTGAATCAACTAAATTGAAACCATGTTTTATAAAAGCATTAGTTCCCATATCTGTAAGACCTACCATTAGAATGAAAAAATGCTTCAAAGCAGTTTGGTCCTTAACTTTATTGTAAAAGAGAAGGAAGAGAGTTTACAGTCTATTCCCTCTTAAGGTCTGAATCAGTATATCAACATTCACCTCTCCAGATTAGAAAAAAGGCCAAAACCTCAAACTTTATGTTACAAAAAAAAAATTAGTCGTTTGCTAGTCTTTTCCAGCTAAATGGTAGATGAAGCGACCCCTCCATGCTGACTATCTGTGTATATAATATAGAATTTGCTGGAGACAGGCATAAGCTAGTCCATTTGGCCAGCATTTCCTTTATAACAGTTCTTGCACAGAAACTTGGAACTCCGTCTTCTTACCACTAAAAGTTGTTGAGCCTTCTGATGCCGCCATTGAGGTTCTTGACGATTATACTTGCTGTTTGTTTGGATGGAAAGTATAATTGTCTACTGCCTTTCCGCCGGTTTATTCGTACTACACTCTTCCGCACACTCTTATATTTTAAAACCTATTTTCTGTCTAAGAAGCCCATGACCCTCAATATCTCCAGCAAATTCAAATTAGCAAAAGATTTCAAGTCAACACGCATAGTCTCAATCCTTTTACTTCCAACTTCTAGCTTCCCTACACCCATTCTTCTCAATTACTGGGTTTATTACTTTAAAGGACTTTAGTCCTTTGTGATGAAGTTAATTTAAAAGAAATATGCAGTTTCTGCATGGACATTAATTCCACTTGGAGAGAAGATAGAAATCTTGATATTCAGCGTCTTGGAGAGTAGGACTCACTCCAACCCAATGAATAGGAATGTCGGGTATCTGGTAGTCATAAATATCTACACAAAAGGATAATAGGGTAAGGAGCATTCGGTGTTTTGTAGAATAAAGTGTGGGTTATAGAAAATTATGGAGTAGCCAGTACGTATACCTGCCCATCGGCTTTGATTGAAATGGCAGCCCTATCTGACATATTGCAAAGTTGCAGACCCCACTTCTTTAAACTTTTTTTTTGTAGGAAAGGAGGTTTTGTTTGGTTTTTTTTAAATGAGACCCAAATATTGTTTGGGGAATATACCCTTATTTCATATAATCTATGAAAGAAGGGCCTGTGTGGAGGAGGAGTATTCAGATTAATTCTACAAGCAATAGCCTCTTTGAAAGGAAAAGAAGCTTTAAAAGTGGAGCTTAAAACTGGAGGGAGTCCTAGAACCCTACTGTCGAATGATTTTATACCAACTAAAGTGGGACAATAATTAGTTTTGAGTTAGCATGTTTTAACTAAAATCTGGCAGCCCATCGCCAATCATATCGCTCCGACTAAGTTCCATGAGATCTGCTGTAGCACATGAATGTGGTAGATACCATTGCCTGTTTGTCGCCTCGTTCCCTTGTCTATTTGTCTATTTTTCTGTTCAGAGTGCTGAATTGTGTATTGGTTTCAGAAATTATGTGACCCAGCCCTCATTGCTGCTTAACTCTCAGCATAGATTGATGTTGATGATCACACTTTATTAGCTCTCCGTCAGACGGTCGTGCTATCATAGCAAAAATGTGATGATCACATTGATGGTCACCTTAGAGAGAGCAAGGGAGATCATAGTGATCGAGTGTGACAACAATTTGAGAGGATCTTACTCCTAATTATCTTGCCAGAAATATTTCTTTCCATAATCATGACAGGACCTTGTTTGATTGCAGTGACATCCGCTTGAAAAACACTGCACTCGTCCTTATGTCTGTAGGATCGATTTGTATTTCGAGACTTACAGTAGACCTCAGCACCAGTACCTATTAAATTAAAGCTTTTAACTTTGAGCTCAAGCTGAAATGCGATTTTGAATTTCAAGCGCATGTTTTGGAAAACATTTCTCTGTAGGGGGCACGCCCACTTTTCAAAAAATTTAGTGAGCAACGAAGCTGCAGAGAAGCTGCTATTCGAAAATGTCTTTTTGTACGAAAACTCCTACTTCGAGTGGGCGTGGCATGTAACAAGCATGTTTGTTTTCTTTACATTCTAAGGCAACTTTAAATAAATATATTAAACTTATTCGTATATGCAACGTTTTTCTCGTTTTTCAACGAATATATATTAAACGTTTCCTGGTCCTTTGGTTTCCAGAAAACTTACTCACGTGACTAGGTAAACATTTAAGAAGCAAAAACGCTAATCATTTCTAATTGGACCTCTTCTATAGACAACTTGTCTGGCAGTGATAAGAACTCTAAAGTGGACTAACCCTAACGTCAAGAAGGATAGTCTATACTACGACTTAAAGGTGCTCTAACCAATTCTTTAATGAGTTTGTTCACCAGGATATTTAATGCTTACTTATTTCTTCTTCTAATTTTATATACTACTGCCACTACTAAAGGGGTAGACATTTTTCTCGGGGTACGGAAGCAGTATTTCTCATTGCACAACTATTTTCATAAAAATATTACTTCATGTAACTATAATAGCATTTTGCACTTACATGCGTACTCAGAGAGATGCCATTACTCTGAACAAGTTCTAAGTGATGTTTTAATTTGTGTCTTCAGCACCCACTTCAAATTTAATGGTATCTAATGGTCTTTTTTTCAAACTCAGTTCTCAAAAAAATGTACCCACACCATCACTATATTTATAATAAACATAAGAAAAATAGAAAGACTTGAAGCAATAGACCTACATACAGTGTTCCGCAAAAGCCTACGTACAGTGATGGAACCCTGAGGTACTACAACAGATATATTTACAAAAAGAAAACATGACATCCTTGACAATGCATCCATTTGAAAGAAAGTTTGAATAATTTTATTCATTGTTTGAGAAAACATTAACAAAAATTAGAAATAGTCATCGAATTCGCTCCATAAATCTGCGCGCATCCGCAGGAGTTGCGCGATTATTCGATTAAAATGACAGCAAATACTCTTCTTTGACATTAGACCAAGATCAATGCATAAAATGGTAAAAAAAAAAGCAACTAACGTGGCTGAAACGTAGTTGGCACTTAATTTGAACATAAAATACCAGAAGTCTTACACCTAAATATCAGAATTAACTTCAAGAACTCCGGGGGGATATTAAAAGGACAATTGATCACTTTGGGGTTGAAGATCACATAAAAAAAAGCGCAAATCTGGGTGACCCCTAAAGCCCACTCTGACCAAGCGGAGCCATTCAATAGCGCTAAACTATAATTTCTCATCTGGGAAAGAAAAATAACACCATAGACCATCCAGAAATGGTAAAAAGGATCATGGAATCATGCACAACTAGCAAAATCGTTTATCACCAAAATAAGTAGACGAAAACGTCTGACCAAATCTTCATACTTGAGGTTCTGGCGGCGTCGAAACAACATACTAAATCCCATGTGTACCACCAAGAGAGTGAAACATGGTGATGGAGGTCTGATGATGATATGGGGCTGTATGTCTGCATTTGAAGTCGGAAAGTTGGGAATAATCATGGAATCATGGATCTGTGGGTGATACTTACTTTTAGATTGATAATCTGGGTATTCAGCTTTAGTTCAACGCTTCCCGCATGTTATGTATATCCCGCATGCCTCACAGAATCCATTTTTCAACCTTATTGAGCATCTGTGTGGTGATTTGGAATGTGAGATGCGAATTCATGAAATCCGGAACCAAGCTCAACTTGTGGAAGCCATACTATCAGAATGGAAAAATGTTAGAAGTTCATATGCAGAGAAACTAGCAGCTTCAATACCAAATCCTTTAAATAAAGTTCATGGCCTGCCCTTCGAATGCAATACCACATCGAAAGAAATCGTTTTCAATTGTAGTTTCTTTTGAAATCCTTTTGGAGGATGATTGCAAGAATATATCTTGGTAGGGTTTCTGGACATAGAGGCAGTATTAGTACACCTAAACCATCTTTGGAATCGAGACATTCAGTGGATTGGTACACTTGGGAACTTGTTGCTTACTAAGAGGTTCATTAACTCGTAGCTGTATTGGGTCTCGGGTCGGAAACTCATTAGCAGAAGCATACCACAAGGAGGTTTCTCCTCATTGAAACCTGGAGGAAAATACAAGGTGATTGCCTTGCTCATGATATTGGTATTTGTGTTTCAAAGAAATACCTTCACGCGATAGGGATTATCTGCAGAATCTCTATATTCGAGCTTTGCCTCTGGGAGCCAATATACAAAATGTTCAGTCTTATTCCGCCAAATCTTAACACCACCTCCCTGTTGCTTACAGTCAAGTACTTAGGCCTAATCCTAGACAGTAAATCAACCTGGAGTGTTAACATCCTCTGCAACTCTAGAAAGTAAATGGGGACTTAAGTCTGCAAATCGACAGTTACACCCTTTTCCAGCTCCCGTACAACAAACATTTCGAAACATTCATACCCTTCATGATTGACTGAAAGGTTGATATAGGCTTTCGCCGTGGATCCAACACTGTACTTGCTGTTCACCATCCTTACGCTACACATGAATGATTTTTTTTTATATTTTTACAACAATAAAAGGACCAACAGCTTAATGCCGACTTCGATAGCATTTCATTTCTCAGATAAAAGGCTTGGAGGACCGGTTAAATTCGAATGAAAAAGACAATAAAGATGTCTTAGACTGATTCAGTCTAACCCACCAGTACTCACATCCTTTAAAACAAGGAAACAAAATAACGCGCAGTGAAAATGAATAAATACCCGTATATCTGTTTTCCAGATTGAAAAAAACATAAACTTTAAACAGCAGACAATAAGTAGTTATTTTTAGCTAAGAATGTGCGAACGTTCTCGTGCTCCAGGTCGTTAAAATCAAATTGTATGATTAATGGACATAAAACTGATTTCGCGTGGAGTCGATTGGACTTGTTTCTTCCTCAACTTTGTTATGATACTAAAATTATTCAAATGCACATGGACTATCTCATCAGATCAATAAGGAACATAAAAATAATTTAAGTTGATAGAGTTTTCGAAAAACTGTTTCAGCTGTTGTATAGAGTTACGAACATTCATCTTTATGATTAAAAAATTAAGATTTTGAATGGCCGGAGACTATGGACTTTACGCCAAAACAGATCTTGTACTCTTTAGTAGAGAATACAAGATTCCAGACATCGAAATGCCGAAACTAGATAGAGTGGAGACAAACCTTTCTGACCGCGCAAAATGTGTTAGCATTATACTGGACAAGAGATAGGAAGCTTAACATACAGGAAACAGTTTCCAAGGCTTATAACTCTAACTTTGTCTACAAGAGAACAACCAGCAATGATTCACTGGACAGTCAGACAGTCAGTGTAAGGCCACTATAAAGGATAATACCATGGGATACGTTGATCAAGTCTGTACTGCCATTGCTTTTGCGCACTAAGCCCACGGTTGGACTTGGGATGTTTCTGAATGTCTTACCAATTGACATAAAAATACAACAATAGTGTGTTTCAACTAACTAATGTAGCACTCTTTAAGTCTAACAATCACGGCCATTGCTCCATTGTAAGAGGATCACATCCCGAGATCCCGAAATGGGACGACATCCTCCTTCCAATCCTAAATGTTGGTATATCGTACGAAGTAATATGCTCGGAAAGGAAGGATTAGCAGAGAAAAGTCTGCTCTCTACAAAACGAGATCGCACAAGGACGGTTTAAAAATCAGTATGGACACGGAATCAGGTTAAGACATAGACCTCTAAGTGACCCTGAGACTGCCCACAAAGCAATACACTTAGAGTAGTAAAAGAATTATTTTCGGGTGGATCATCAATATGGCAATATTTGCGGATATAATAAAACTAAGCTGATCGCGATTAAGAATAGTGATTGAGATTCTTTACGTCTTGGTTGCGGTTTTGCAAGAAGTTTTTGCAAATATTTTCGCATAATATACCTCTCGGCGTGAGAATCAAAAAGTAGTAACACTGATTTACATTGGCGATCGTTTGACTTCTGCATGATTGCGGTGTCAATTTTTACAACAAATCATTGGGCAATAAATGAAAATGAAGAATCCTTACAAAAGAATTGTGGCTCAATCTAAATGAGATATCGCTCGAATCGCACATCTACTCTGGAGGTGAATCTGTGTGGTTCAAACGAAAATTGTAGAAAACAAGTGCAGGTATGAACTCGTTAACAAGTTCAGAGTCTTTCAAGCTATTTCGGAATCAATTCTCTTACATACTGAGCAAGCCGAGGGCGGCAAGAAATACGACCTAAATTGGGAGCAGTGTAGTCTATGTTTTCGGAAGTTAATTCGAAATTATTCAGAATGGGAATATCACCAAAACCTTCACTGGACCACGGTTATTTTCTGCAGTCATTTGGTGATCAAAAATGTCACAGGGTACCAAGTGAAATAAAATGTTGAGTACTGCAAGGTGTACATATACTTCTGTCGAAACAAGACCTTCCTTAGATATGTAATTTCGGTTTATGGCTTAATCTAAAGCAGTCCACCAGACAACAACCCCGTTTTTAAGTATCAGTTTTTTGACCGTGGTGTAAAGCCAGTAAGTTATACTAGGTTCCAAGCCCCACTTCCTATCAATAACCTTTTTGCAAACGCAAAGGGGAAGACTAGCCTTTCTGACTGTCACTTGAATGTTAGCTTTTTAGCTTAATTTCCGATTCAAGAAAAGACCTAAATATCTTGCTTCATTAGAGAAAGTTTAGTTTATACTTTTACGCATTTCCTAGTGAAGAGTACCAGTCCAGTTTTTTGCTTGGGGTCTCACAGCTAAACCATACCGTTCTGTCCATTCCAGGATTATCAGTAGAATATGAGTATTGAATATAAAATTCCAAAGAACAGAGGATATGATGCCACCTTGTGGGATGCCTCTACTCACATGTCTTTTTGCTCGGCCAGCTTTGAGTTCATAATCCGACTGTTTGGTAGTGTCACAGTCAAATCGCAAAGTGAGCCATCTATCTAGACTTGACAGTGCATCTCGGGTAGCTGATGTGTTGACATTGTTTAAAGGATCTACAATATCTAAGAATTTTTGATTTTCTATACAAGTGTATGTTATGTCGTTTGCATTGATTTGGTCTACTTGGTTCTTCAAAGTCAATTGACAAATAAACATTGACGCATTGGAAAGAAGAAGTAGGGATAGTTTGAAGAAAAACCTCGTTTTATCTGTGGTTAAAGTCAAGGCAGTACCCTGAAGGTAGATCTTATACAAGGGGCTCCATCAATGTGGTTCTGCCTCCATCTAAAGCAAAGTCAGTATCTTCATTTCTGTTTCCTTTAGTGAAACGTTGTTATCATCATACCATTGGTAGAGTCCTTCAGAGTCTATTCCTTGGGGTATTGTATGTAAATGCTAGTTTGTCTTGATTTATAGACACAAATCTTTCCTCTCCTATACGTAAAATGGCTAAGAATGAGTCCTACAATTCATTACTGAACTTGAGTTGGTTAGGACACTATAGCTTGACAGGCCCCATCAATTCAAGTCCCAGAGGTTTTGTAATGGTTGGCTTGCAATATCTAATATAACATTTACCAGGGACCTTACTGTGGTTTTCTTTAAATAGAAAAACATATTTTTTTAAATGAAAAAAAGCAAATTTGTCGTTTTTCCTTTCAGGATTCTTGAATAACAAGACTTCTTATGTTATTCACTTTGCATGCTATTTACTTTCCACTTTTTTTTTTATTTTGCTCCACCCGGACAGTACCTTACCTCCGCGTAGGATGGAAGCAATTTCCTTGGTAAGAAGCACTATCCTCCACAATGGAACATACCCAAGGAAGCAATTTACTATCTGTGAGTAGAGAAAAATAGCCTACAGCAAGTATATCGTGGGGAATACAACGTGTCCACTGGAGGCTTAAGTGGCAAGAGTTATTCTCACCCACTTTAGCCAGCCAACCAACCAACCAACCACTTACATACGCTATCAACGTCACCTGTGAAAGGGCAACAAAATTAAGATGGCTATATGTAGATACATATGTGAATATTGTCAGTCATCTTAAATTACTTGAGGTTTTGTAATGAATTCAACAACACACATGCACGTTTCAGCCGTAATGATCCTCGTAATCACTGCAAACCACAAACAGCCGAAAGGATCCAAATAAATCCATTAGCTCATGTCGCAAATACCCATTTTGCATTTGACTTTCTAATGCAATCCTTTAATTAACCCACCACAGCCCTTGTAATAAACATCAGTTTTTAATTTACCTCACTAATTAACCCCTTTTTGAGTGAAAATTTTGCATACATTATTCCATGCACACCAAGTGTGTAGGTACACCTTAGCCCGTGGAACATATCAAAGCTGAACAGCTCTCTCATATTTAAAGGAGTGGCAGTTGCGAGACATGTAGGTCATATTTTTTTCGTTTTCGCATAACAAATTACGCAGGTAATTAGTTTAGTCAATAAGTGAAATGAAAAAAATATTAAATTTTATAGCCCGAGGCTAGTAATCTTTTATTAGTCACTTTCGTACCACCCACCCCATCCGAAGAGTCAACTGAGGCATGGGAAAGTCAATAAATATTTATTTTTCAAAACCCGATCCGAAAGTAGTCAAAATAACACGTAGTTACCGAAAGTTTTGTTTTCATAACCCAAATCGATACACACATACAATAATTGAGCGCGTTACGCGCTCCCTAGAAAGGACTACAACAACAACAACAACAGAGCTTAGTCTTAGAAAAGTATCTCTCCTCGCTTACCTCGTCATTTGGCACCAAAGTAACTTTTTTCATTGGCGCATTCACAACAACTGTTTCCCTCTTCAGCGACGATGGTAGTTTTATGACGGAGGACCCCTTCTGTACCTCAACCATTTTCCCAATCGAATATCGAAATTTACACTGAGATGTTACAAGTCCTAGGGCCCAGGAGGGCTTCAGAAATTGCTCATAGCACTTTGGTCTATGCATACAAATCAATCACTTTCGGCAAAGGTAAAGGCCATTTTCGCTGCAGTAAAATGAATAATGTTTTGTATTTAGATACACTACTGGCACGGTTACACTAATCAATGTTGCCAACGTTAATGTGGGGGAGATCGTCGAGAAAAAATTGCACTTTAACTGCGTATTTGATGAATACTGCAATAAAACAAAAAGGAAGTTAGTCCTTGCGACGGGATTTTACGAGGCACAACTACCTATGTCCGGATAGTTGGTAGTATGTGTACATTTTATGGAAAATAACTCAGCCATATGCTAATGAATCCAGATGCTGTTTTCGAACATTGATTTTTATTTTTTTTTTTGGTTCTCTTTATACAGTGCGTGAGGGTACACAGATTCTGATACACTTTTTGTTAAATTTATTGAATAAAACTTAGTGAACTGCGCTGAGTTAGTACATCGCAATGTGTTGTAATTGAGAGGAAAATTATTTATGTGTGCCAGTTTTGGATGTTAAACAGAGCGCGGAAACGCATCGTTTCGTGGGGAAAGAATATTTTCATTACAAAGTATCTAACACAACTGAATGGAAGGCATTTGTGTATTTGAAAAATAAACATCGGGGTGTAATTTCGAAATTGGAAAGCGAAAGCCGTGCTAAAGTTTACGAAAGTTGTGGAAGGTGTATTCTATTTCGAATAAGCTTTGCTGACAGGTGGCCAAGGACTTTGAAGGGGCTTGTGGAACGCTGGCAAGGGAACTTTTTATAGACGACGAGCTTTCTTCTGAAAGTTTTGATGTGGTTTCGACACAAGGTAAGGTGTTTTATCTTAATTCTGTTCTGTCAATAAATTGACGGCGAAATGAATGTCAAAAGTGTTGGGTAAAATATACCGAATTGACTGTAAACTAATCGAGGAATTTATAGGTCTGAATAGGTCTGACTACGTATAGAGTGACCACATAAGAACGATCGGAATAAAGACTGAATGACAAACTTTACTGAATATTTTGACAGCTAGATGTCATTGCTAATTTTGACAGCTGCTCAAACATAACAATCGGAAAATATATCATTGCTTTCTGGTCACCCTTTACTTGTAATGATCTACTGCTTGTACAGCACCATAATGGGGCAAGTTTTGTTCGCAATGTAAAAAGGACATACTTTTGCATATGTCTATCAAAATGGGCGATGAGATAGCGTTACATGCATTCAATGTCATGACTTTCTTGACATAGAAGAAGCTTAAACTAGTTCGATTACGAGTGTTCCTTGATGTTGGAATATTTGAGAACCTTTCATCATGACATTCAAGCTAGGAGCTGGGTTATGCTTGGAAAATACCTCTTTCAGGCGACAGCAAGTTGTTGAACTTCTTTAATGTGAAACTCTTCTGAAAATTGAAAGGACCGGATGCGATGGTGTATCTTACACCGATGAGGTTTATCAAGCAAATACTCGAAGATACGTGCTAAATAACGCAGGTACTTTCAAATATTCAATAGGATAAGAGGTTTAGGACCAGTGCTCGACATTGAATATATTCGAACGAAAAATGTTGTTGAATTCAAAGAAACTATTTGGTCGCAGTATATGTACCTATACTTCCAAATCGATGGAATGAAATTCAATGAAATCCCTTAACGTCAACGACGTGTTAGCAAATGAAATGTATACCAGCTCAGCATTGCCATTGAAAGACACCAAACGATGAAGATATGATATGGCATTGCTGTCTTAAAGAATCACCTTAACAAGCTTCGAAATTTTCGGCAGAATGGTCTCACCAAGGTGGCCTGGGGTCAGTTCTTAGAAAAGTAAACTGGTCCTCTTCATAAAGAAATTAAAAATTTCCAGCCTTACTCCACCTATTCTTGGTCCTTATAAACATGACCGAGTACGTAGGCCACCTACTAGACAGTAAATTAAGGTGAAATTCGAACACCCTGGAGGGAGTTAAGAAAGTGGCAACGGCTCTGTACTAATATAAAAAAAAAAATCTGATCTTTAGCCTCAAGACCTTAGATTTATGTATCTGTTGTCAGGACCATATTTGGGGACAGTCGTATGCAAAAATCGGCATACGTCTGCATAATTCGAGCACTGAGGACCATTTCAACTGTGAATATGGGCAGATTATTCAACAAGCAATCCTTGTGCAGGTCAGTCTGCAGAAAAGTAAGATTAAAGAGATGCCTCATCAGCACAACAGTAGGTGTCATTATCGCACACTGTTTCATCTGAAGGCAGCCCCTTAGGTTTGGTTTCCTGGCAAACGATTTTTACAGAAACAGTGAGAGTAAGGAATTCAGGAATTCAGAGGAAACTAGATTTTTCGTCAGGGCTTTATAGTAAACTACTGTTGGTTCAACAAGAAGATTGAGGACACTAGGTCCTATTGCATTACAATGTGGTATACCCAACTCTAAGTAATAACCTGAATAGAACGTAGGTCATACTAGAAATAATTCTGCAGTCATCTTTACAAAATCACGGACAAATATCTAAAGCATGCTCCAGGAAGTCGTTGCAAAAAAAAAATTATGACAAACCAAGGATAATTTCCAAACTCTTTGAATCTGTAACAACAGATCTGTTGGACTCCTGAGACAGTCACTGACCATAACAATGGTTGATACTTTTGAATACCATTTGCTGGTATGTAGGTAGGTAGGTAGTTAGGGTTATGACTTTATCAGAAGGCACTAGACACCATAGCGGCCCATCTGGATCCCTAGAAAACTACTACGGTAGCAAACCTAAACCATCCCTTCCATGTATTTGACATCCCTACGAGAAATTTTTTTATTTATTTCTAAATTGTCAAAGTAATACTTTTCCAGGTGCTTAAGTCTACTCCGAGCTATGCCCTGGTATGTACAGAGTAAATGTGCAATGTCCACATATATCTTCATTTGATAATCCAAATCTTTGAAGGCTATGTCCAGAAAGACTCCCTACCCCTTTTTTTACCTAGACCTGTCTAGTTTCAATGCTGTCCCAGTTTTTCTTTGATTTAACGTATGCCGCAATCCCTTAGACACTCTCTGTCCTACTAAGTTGGATTATTAGATAGCAGACCGTACCTACTACTTTCAACTATTATGGAAAAGCTCTGACTTATACTTTTAGGGAAAGGTGAAGAAAACCACACTTTCCAAGGACGTCACCGAACCCTGTGTAACAGCCGAAAACCAAGTATGCATTCGTCATACTCATAAACCAACTCTAGGCGACTTTCTCCTTCGAGAGAGCTACAAAGTCTAACCTAGGTGAACTCCTCTTTAACGATGTATTTAACAGTGCTAGTAGTTTCAAAATGAACCCCTTTCTGGTTCTTAGAAGCTAGGTTCAGTTTTTCTGAAATGCTCGGTCCTGTCCTACACGAATCGGTAAGTAGTATGATATGGGAGAGCTAGTGTAACCCTTCACTTAATGCGGCTGTAGCAGAGGCTTTGGTTACCCGACCGATATATTTTTTTGTAAAATATTCAGTTTTTCGATTGTTCGAAGGCGTATACGTAACATTTAAGACCACTTGAGTCTGTGGAGCGAATGACACCAAAGGACCTCTTGGCAATATCCTCGATTCCTTTAAAGCAATACGGCATTATAAAAGAGATGCAGAAAAGTATATCGACGACCTTCCATAAACCATATTCAACGTCAAAGTCCAAGTTTCTTTCGCACAGGACATCGGATAGCAGAGGAGTAAAAGTTATTTCTGTATGAAATTATTCCATTATAGGTAGAACTTATTAGTAAAGGAGATACAATATAACATAGTTGCAGTACGAGGAAATAAAGAATTCGCAGAAAGAAAAAACGACGTGCCAAGGTACGAGTATCTATGCCGGCATGGGTGCACACAGACTGCATTCCGAATAAATTTCTTTGTTTATCGCATAGCAACAGAGTCGATGAAGCACGTTTTTAATCAGCTTCAAACGGGATAATACACAAAGGAAATATTAAAAGGCGTTAAATTCGATTGTTGCACACAAAGAGAAAAGCAAATGCAAACTTTTTCCATCCTGACAAGAAGGAATCAAGTGGCCTAAGGCTAAATGCTTTTGTTAAGAAAAAAAGGATCACTTTGAGTGCTAAAAAGGTTGCTTTTAACTGCTCTTGGCTGTTGAAATAATTTCTTTTTCCAAAACAAAAAGAAACTTTTAGAATGGTACCTATCTACCTACCTTAGTTGAGTAAGACTATTCCTGTATCTATCATGAATAAAGCCACCTACCTTACTGAGGAAAAATATTACCATGAATGGCCAGATTTAACATACGAAGTCCACAAGGTCTTGTGAGACAATATTCGATAAAACTTGAGATCTCAGTCCCGAAATGAGGGCAATATTCTGGTGTCCAAGGTTTTTGGACTGACAACGGCAATTAAGCTACAAAAGCTCCAAAAGATGGCTTATGCGAATTTCTTATAGCAACATCATCTAGGAGTACTCTTCACTTACGTTGAATTGTGGAGAGGCCTCTATATCAGCCATAGTACCATTACCAGGTGGTCTAATGTGAACTCGTCGTCGGACTCAATCCCCTTGTTCAGACTTTAACCTCATCTTCGACTACAAGTTTTCCTCCACGAAAGAACATGACAGGAATCAATAGCTTGAGTGTATATGCGGAAATATATGGTATCACCGGGGCCTGTAGGAGCCTATCCACTCTAAACAATAATATTACATGTACATGTCAAGCAGCTATCAAATCCTTCCTCCACGACCAAACCAAAACTGGTCAAAACTGGATGTAAAGTGGAACTCACATCACGCTATAGAAAATAGGATTAGAGAGTTCCTATCCCTCAATAGAATATAGCTAACTCCCCTCATCATTGTGCTTACAGGCCACAGCCCAATGACTGCCCACTTCAGAAGAATTAGAATCAACAACTCAGACCAATGCAGTGGCTACAGCGCCTTGAGTTGGAGGAAGACACAACTTACTTCCTCTGCGAAAGCCCAAGTCCCTACAGAACAAGATACTAAACCTTTCGAAGAGTATCTTTCGACAAATTTCAAGAACTGGGTACCGCGACTGCTAAAACCACCGTAAATTTCATAACAAAACGGGCTGGGTTAGGAGGGCCGCTTCTACTATGGATTAACCAGTTTTCATAATTCTTGTTTTATATTTCTCAGGTATTCCAGACCGTTTAACACAATGGAGGTCCGAGTGAGACTCCACACCCTCTCGGTTGCAGACACCCCTTTATCCTACCAAGTTAACTATACATTAGTCCCCGGAGATAGGCAGGACATGTACACCAACATCCGGAGGGACAAAGCAGAAGACCAAAACTGTCCTCTTGAGTGGCCCACACAAGAAAAAAAACAGCGCACCCGGCTTGTTTTCTTAAAAAAATAATTTTGATCCACGATTCATCCCACTTTACAGTCCCAAACACTCATCATGGTCTACTGGACAATCCATGACAAACTTCAAAAGAACAGATGAAAAGATCCTGGGACTAAACGGACACAACGATTGTGTTTCCATTAGGTTAAATGTCCTGTTCCTTGTAAACTTGCACACATTCTTACTTATGCTTTGCAATAACATAAAAGCTTTGCAGGAAACTTACAGAGCTTTTAACCTGCTGAAGTTGGCAGCTATTGTTAGAGGTGCCGCAGATAATAACAAGGATATGTCATCCTGGTGTTTATTACGTGTTTTACAAAGTTAGCGTAGACAATGGCAGTGTCACCACCGTTAAGCATTTTATTATTATTTCCACAAGTTTTCAGATAAAGTATCTCCTCTCAATTACAATCGTTTGCTTGGTCTTACGAACAAATAAGTAATTGAAACTTTTTCAAAACACTTGAGTGTATAATGGAGTCTCTAAGGATAGTGCTGTTTTAAAACCAACATTTTTAACTGACGGAATTTAATTTGACACATAAAACCGCAGCAACTTTGTCTACGGCGGAAATGAATAATTATTTTAGCTTTTAATTCCTGGAAATTGGTATAATTTTATGCATAATTCAAGTTTATCCAAGTTCATGATGAGGCTTAAATAAATTGCAGATTTCCAGACATAAATTTTTTTATATTTATACAAGGTGCGCCATCTTTTATGTCGGTGTGTAAACATTGAATTACTTTGACATTTATCAACCGATTGACTTGAGTGGACATGTTTTTAAAACGACAATTCAATACAGTTTTAACCATTTAATTCAATTTAGTATAATTCCGCTTTAAATGGAAACAATAAGCCGAAAGTGCCGCTCTGCGTTGAAAATAGTCTTTCAGTTGGGTTAACTCAACACCGTCTGACAACACTATTCCTAGTTTGGTGTCCAATTTTGTTGATCACGATACAGTGGGAGATTGTCGAAATGCCGTGTGTCAAACCTAAGGAAGAGTGCTGCCAAGAACCCACATAAATATGTCGTATTGTCAACGCGCTCAGCATTTTGGTGTCAGTGGAGAGATTTTGCGCCGTATTTTGAAGGATGATATTCATTTTTCCGTATAAAGTGCAATTGAGTCAAAGAAACGACAGAACCTCCACGTCGTTTGGAATACGGCCAAACAGACGCTCATATGGTTGACACGGAACTTGATTTTTGACAGCAAATTTCGATGACCGACGAGGCCCATTTCGCATTCTCTGTCGCTGTTAGCAAGCGACTTTGGAGAGCGGAAAATCCTCACAAGATTAGTGAAACACCACCTTATGGTGTCAGTTTGGGACGGCGTTCGCGCCAAAACCATCATTGGGCCATTTTACTTCAGAGAAGGCGAAACAGTCGATGGGAATCGATATCGGTGGCCACACTCCAAATCAAACAATCCAGTGTGATGGACGTGTACTGTCAAAAAAGGCAACATTTACTAGCCAGTTAGGTCTCCAGATTTGACCCCTCCGGACTTTGTGGGTTTATTTGAACAGCAAAGTGTACCAGCCGAGAGAGTGAGGAAAAACGCAGCAAAAATGACACATTGTGCTTTGGTCACTAGAGGCGGTCACTTGATTAATGTTCTATTCAAAAACTAGTCCAAATAAATTGCTAAGGACCAAGTTAAATAGAAAATACTTCACATATGCAAATCGATTATTTTTTTAAAAAGTTATTCAATATTCACATATTGATATAAAAGATGGTGCACCCTGTACATACCTATTACGATGGCGGACACTTGCATAAAGGAATAAGGAAGCGTCCTCTCCCTTGCGAGATGTAATCCATCTATAAATTTTTAACGAAGCTGCATATATAAAGCCATTTGAGTTACTACATCTTGGAGGAGGGTCCACATAACTCATAAAGGATAACACTCCGTAGAATAATGACTACATTTCGAACCACCACGTAGAGAATAGGAAAATTAAGAACTCCTTTATATACATATGTATGTAGGTACAAGTGCATGCACGTTTTCCTTGATAGCACTCGAATCCGAAGTGGGATCAAATACACTGAAGGACATAACGATTCTATTCACTCTGAATGGCGGCGCCTTACCACTTGTTGTTGACTCCTTTTCAATCGAGAGATCTATTTTCCTGCAGCATGTCAGAAATACATTTTGCAAATAAATCTAAATAAAATTAAGTAACACTCAGCAGTTAAAGTACCAACACTTGGGACAAAGGCTCTTCGACTATCCTAACTATCAACACAATTCAAAATATCGATTTCCTCGTTTGTCTGCGGAGAGGATTTTTTTGGTTTTTTCTGAACCAAGGACGATGTATGGTGATTCGTTTATTTAATGAGACGAAAGGAAGTTCATATCTTACTGTGGACTGTAGTTGGACAAAGCGTTAAGCCCAATAAAAGGAGAGTCTTTTCAACAGTTCTTTGGGTCAACAAAATAAAATGGAAAACGACGAATGAGCTGCAAAAAGAAAGCAGTGAGTTGGTCCTGGAGTGTACTAAAAAGTCTGAAGGAAGAGACCCTATAAAACCCAAAAAAACATACATACGTCGAAAACTATAAGTCATGGATCCAACTAAACTGTGTATTTTCGAATGAAGCCCTCAAAATTACTAAATATTTCGTTAACACGACTTAACAGTGGTAATAAGCACATATTTCTATAAAATTGTTTCGAGACATGAAACGTACTGTCATTCTAGAGTGTAACAAGTATGTAGCTATTTCAAGGGTTAGGATCTTTCAACACTTTTTATCGGAATCGCAATGAAACCTGTTCTCAGGTCTGCGTAAATGTTCATCAAAGAATCAAAGATCCAACTTAGTATTCCGTAAATAAAACTAGTTCTACGTACCTGCCCTGCTCTCCTTTTACCTCTTAACGCTCTCCTTGAAAATAGAGAAAATAATGCTAGAAAGTGCAGAGTCATCAATGGTCTGAGCCAACATGCTGACTGATCTATGTAGGAAGAACAACCCAAGTAAAATGTATCTGTAAAGTGGATTCGGCATAGACCTACACGTATTCTTAAATCTTTGCCATACTGAAAAGGATGTTCGAAATTCATGTCCCAAGTCTGCCAGGAGCATCACCACGAGGAGACAATCATAAGCGTGGCAGATCCTTCAAGACTGAGCTTTAAAATGTATATCCTAGAATTGAATGCACGATTCAAACTATGAAAAGAAGACGTATGTGATTATGGTAGGCAATACGGGAGATGTCAGACATTGACGTTTTGAATCAGAGACTGTCTATACTAACACCAAGTATAGTGTAGTAGCTATCTGAATTCGATCGTATTAGTAGGATCTTTGGTTTTTTTTTAGTCCCAGGTCTTGATATTTGCGATTGGAGGATATACCCAGATTGTGGGTATCAAGCATTGTGGGCTCACTGCCCTTTTTTTCATACATTTCTTGGTTTAAAAATTTTCTGTCTCCTACCTGCATTTCTAGGCATCAGCTGAGCTAATTTGTGCCCCGAATACACCAAAACGGAATACCTGGCTTGGGGTGTGCGATTGGAGGATATACCCAGATTGTGGGTATCAAGCATTGTGGGCTATACATTGCCCTTTTTTCATACATTTTTTGGTTGAAAATTCTTTTGTCTCCTACTTGCAGTTCGAGGCATCAGCTGAGCTAGTTTGTGCCTCGAATACACCAAAACAGAATACCTGGCTTGGGGTGTGCGATTGGAGGATATACCCAGATTGTGGGTATCAAGCATTGTGGGATCACTGCACTTTTTTTCATACATTTTTTGGTTGAAAAATATTCTGTCTCCTACCTGCATTTCTAGGCATCAGCTGAGCTAGTTTGTGCCTCGAATACACAGAAACGGAATATCTGCCTTGGGATGTGCGATCGGAGGATATACCCAGAATGTGGGTATCAAGAATTGCGGGCTATACACTGCCCTTTTTTTCATACATTTTTTGGTTGCAAAATTTTCTGTCTCCTACTTGCACTTCGAGGCATCAGCTAAGCCAGGTTGTGCCTCGAATACACAGAAACGGAATATCTGCCTTGGGATGTGCGATTGGAGGATATACCCAGAATGTGGGTATCAAGAATTGCGGGCTATACACTGCCCTTTTTTTCATACATTTTTTGGTTGCAAAATTTTCTGTCTCCTACTTGCACTTCGAGGCATCAGCTAAGCCAGGTTGTGCCTCGAATACACGGAAACAGAATATCTGGCTTGGGATGTGCGATTGGAGGATATACCCAGATTGTGGGTATCAAGACTTGTGGGCTATACACTGCCCTTTTTTCATACATTTTTTGGTTGAACAATTTTCTGTCTCCTACCTGCATTTCTAGGCATCAGCTGAGCTAGTTTGTGCCTCGAATACACAGAAACGGAATATCTGCCTTGGGATGTGCGATCGGAGGATATACCCAGATTGTGGGTATCAAGCATTGTGGGATCACTGCACTTTTTATCATACATTTTTTGGTTGAAAAATATTCTGTCTCCTACCTGCAGTTCGAGGCATCAGCTGAGCTAGTTTGTGCCTCGAATACACCAAAACAGAATACCTGGCTTGGGGTGTGCGATTGGAGGATATACCCAGATTGTGGGTATCAAGCATTGTGGGATCACTGCACTTTTTTTCATACATTTTTTGGTTGAAAAATTTTCTGTCTCCTACCTGCATTTCTAGGCATCAGCTGAGCTAGTTTGTGCCTCGAATACACAGAAACGGAATATCTGCCTCGGGATGTGCGATCGGAGGATATACCCAGATTGTGGGTATCAAGCATTGTGGGCTATACACTGCCCTTTTTTTCATACATTTTTTGGTTGAAAAATTTTCTGTCTCCTACTTGCACTTCGAGGCATCAGCTAAGCCAGGTTGTGCCTCGAATACACGGAAACAGAATATCTGGCTTGGGATGTGCGATTGGAGGATATACCCAGATTGTGGGTATCAAGCATTGTGGGCTATACACTGCCCTTTTTTCATACATTTTTTGGTTGAAAAATTTTCTGTCTCCTACTTGCACTTCGAGGCATCAGCTGAGCTAGTTTGTGCCTCGAATACACAGAAACGGAATATCTGCCTTGGGATGTGCGATCGGAGGATATACCCAGATTGTGGGTATCAAGAATTGCGGGCTATACACTGCCCTTTTTTTCATACATTTTTTGGTTGAAAAATTTTCTGTCTCCTACTTGCACTTCGAGGCATCAGCTAAGCAAGGTTGTGCCTCGAATACACGAAAACAGAATATATGGCTTGGAATGTGCGATTGGAGGATATACCCAGATTGTGGGTATCAAGACTTGTGGGCTATACACTGCCCTTTTTTCATACATTTTTTGGTTGAAAAATTTTCTGTCTCCTACCTGCATTTCTAGGCATCAGCTGAGCTAGTTTGTGCCTCGAATACACAGAAACGGAATATCTGCCTTGGGATGTGCGATCGGAGGATATACCCAGATTGTGGGTATCAAGAATTGCGGGCTATACACTGCCCTTTTTTTCATACATTTTTTGGTTGAAAAATTTTCTGTCTCCTACTTGCACTTCGAGGCATCAGCTAAGCAAGGTTGTGCCTCGAATACACGAAAACAGAATATATGGCTTGGAATGTGCGATTGGAGGATATACCCAGATTGTGGGTATCAAGACTTGTGGGCTATACACTGCCCTTTTTTCATACATTTTTTGGTTGAAAAATTTTCTGTCTCCTACCTGCATTTCTAGGCATCAGCTGAGCTAGTTTGTGCCTCGAATACACAGAAACGGAATATCTGCCTTGGGATGTGCGATCGGAGGATATACCCAGATTGTGGGTATCAAGCATTGTGGGCTATACACTGCCCTTTTTTCATACATTTTTTGGTTGAAAAATTTTCTGTCTCCTACCTGCATTTCGAGGCATCAGCTGAGCTAGTTTGTGCCTCGAATACACAGAAAAAGAATATCTGGCTTGGGATGTGCGATTGGAGGATATACCCAGATTGTGGGTATCAAGAAGTGTGGGCTATACACTGCCCTTTTTTTCATACATTTTTTGGTTCAAAAATTTTCTGTCTCCTACTTGCACTTCGAGGCATCAGCTAAGCCAGGTTGTGCCTCGAATACACGGAAACAGAATATCTGGCTTGGGATGTGCGATTGGAGGATATACCCAGATTGTGGGTATCAAGCATTGTGGGCTATACACTGCCCTTTTTTCATACATTTTTTGGTTGAAAAATTTTCTGTCTCCTACCTGCATTTCGAGGCATCAGCTGAGCTAGTTTGTGCCTCGAATACACAGAAAAAGAATATCTGGCTTGGGATGTGCGATTGGAGGATATACCCAGATTGTGGGTATCAAGAAGTGTGGGCTATACACTGCCCTTTTTTTCATACATTTTTTGGTTCAAAAATTTTCTGTCTCCTACTTGCACTTCGAGGCATCAGCTAAGCCAGGTTGTGCCTCGAATACACGGAAACAGAATATCTGGCTTGGGATGTGCGATTGGAGGATATACCCAGATTGTGGGTATCAAGCATTGTGGGCTATACACTGCCCTTTTTTCATACATTTTTTGGTTGAAAAATTTTCTGTCTCCTACCTGCATTTCGAGGCATCAGCTGAGCTAGTTTGTGCCTCGAATACACAGAAACGGAATATCTGCCTTGGGATGTGCGATCGGAGGATATACCCAGATTGTGGGTATCAAGAATTGCGGGCTATACACTGCCCTTTTTTTCATACATTTTTTGGTTGAAAAATTTTCTGTCTCCTACTTGCACTTCGAGGCATCAGCTAAGCCAGGTTGTGCCTCGAATACACGGAAACAGAATATCTGGCTTGGGATGTGCGATTGGAGGATATACCCAGATTGTGGGTATCAAGAATTGTGGGCTATACACTGCCCTTTTTTTCATACATTTTTTGGTTCAAAAATTTTCTGTCTCCTACTTGCACTTCGAGGCATCAGCTGAGCTAGTTTGTGCCTCGAATACACAGAAAGAGAATATCTGGCTTGGGATGTGCGATTGGAGGATATACCCAGATTGTGGGTATCAAGACTTGTGGGCTATACACTGCCCTTTTTTCATACATTTTTTGGTTGAAAAATTTTCTGTCTCCTACCTGCATTTCGAGGCATCAGCTGAGCTAGTTTGTGCCTCGAATACACAGAAAAAGAATATCTGGCTTGGGATGTGCGATTGGAGGATATACCCAGATTGTGGGTATCAAGAAGTGTGGGCTATACACTGCCCTTTTTTTCATACATTTTTTGGTTCAAAAATTTTCTGTCTCCTACTTGCACTTCGTGGCATCAGCTGAGCTAGTTTGTGCCTCGAATACACAGAAAGAGAATATCTGGCTTGGTATGTGTGATTGGAGGATATACCCAGATTGTGGGTATCAAGACTTGTGGGCTATACACTGCCCTTTTTTCATACATTTTTTGGTTGAAAAATTTTCTGTCTCCTACCTGCATTTCTAGGCATCAGCTGAGCTAGTTTGTGCCTCGAATACACAGAAACGGAATATCTGCCTTGGGATGTGCGATCGGAGGATATACCCAGATTGTGGGTATCAAGCATTGTGGGCTATACACTGCCCTTTTTTTCATACATTTTTTGGTTGAAAAATTTTTTGTCTCCTACTTGCACTTCGTGGCATCCTCTAAGTGGACTAGGCGGAGATATAGTGTAGCTCCCCAGAATCCAGGCATTTTAATGAAACATTTAGCTTTTGCTAAGTTTTTTTTTTTTTTTAGGCTTTTTCTAAGCATGACAAAATCTAAGCCGAACCTTGACTTGTGTAAGCTATTCATTGATGAGTGATTCTAGACTGCCGATCGTCTCTCTAAAAGATGATTCAGCAATTCAATAATCACCCTTGTTGGGTTCCGACGCACAGGGACATTTCAGGGAATTGCGAGGCTGATGAACTCGCCGGAATTCACCTATAACAACTCAGTCAAATGTGAGTACCTACCTGTGAGGGTTGTAAAAATATGCATCGGATATTTAGTCTCTAAATAATTGGGCTCATAGCCATGATTCCTTGACATGGCTCCCAAACACAAGGTGAGTATTGCTCCGAATAACAGAAAGAGTACTATTGCCCAAGCTGGAAAGTCAAATGCAAATTGAAGTCACATTCACTAAGTCTCTTAGCTTCACTGTTCTACTATTCTACTCTCTATGTGGTAAGTATGTTGTTGTTTTTGAACTGACAGCCACTTCAAACAAACCCATTGAATTGGAGTTTTTTATGAAGTCATACTTGAACAAGAGCGCCTACTTCAAAATCTCCTTCTTCTCATTTTTTCTTTTACTATTTCTTGGCTTATTTCAGTCAGGGTTGGCCACTTTATTCTGTTCGAACCTTATTTTAATTTGTCTGCATTTATCGCACGCTTGTTCCAGCCTATATTCTAATTTAGCTCGTTAAATCTAAAGCCTGTTTCAATTACTACAATACGGTCACCTAAAACGTTCTTGAAAATCAACGTACAAGCATGTCCCAGCTTCTGTTGAAGTTTTGTACCCATTAACTCAACTACATATAGTGTCAAGTTCTGTAAGGACAGTGAAGAAGGGACTGCCTGCTCATTGGTCTGGCTTCTTACAGTCAACAAAATCCTAAGAATCTGCACAGGAAAATGAATTAAAATAAAAGCTTATGGAGATGACTAATAATAATACTAATTCTTGCCAACAATCAGCGATTTAATGGAATCTCTTCCTAAAGAGCGCTTTGTATGGCCAAAAGCAAGCTGAACTTGCCCTGTTCAATAGTAGAAATGTACCCGGCTTTACTCTACCGAAGCTAGATGACATCACATTAGATCTCTCAACCGAGACGAAATATCTCGGTGTTATTCTAGGGTCCAAATTGTCTTAGAAAAGAAATATTGGAAAAGGGATAAAGAAAGGATTGAATACTTTTTATGACACCAAGAAGGGCTTTGAGGATTGGAAAGTAACTATCACACCTATCACTTGGCTGCTTAATCTGGTAGATACCAACTGCTATAAGCTATATGAAGGAACACTACAAAGTCCAAAGGCTGGCAGCACTTTGTTCCACGGAAGCTATTAAGAAGCAAGCTTAGAGTCGGGTTGGATAAGGTTCTTCATATACTTCCTCTGAACGTGTTTATTAAAGGCTCTGCCACGAAAGGGCCTTTCAGATTAACGGAAACCAATCTATGGAAAGAGATGACCTATGGACATGTGCTCATAGTAAACACATTTACGTCAGACTCTAATGTCTCCCACCTCGTCTTTAATTTTTCAATAACTCAGCAATCACAGTTTCCACAAATGACTCGAAAATGGAGATGGAAACGGGTGCAGATTTCTGAACACTGGGAAACAAAAAAATGTTCAGATTACCTGAATCGCATCATCAATTCCAAGCTGAAATCTTTGTCTATTGAAGGACGGATGCTCTGGCAAGAAAGTAGTAGAAACTGAACATCAGTGAAGCGTACATATCCCCACTGCCACCGATTGGGAAACGGACAGAGAAAAAAGTTACCTTTTCCCGATTAATTAGGGAGGACTAGGGCACTCCTCTTTCGCTAAATTTTAAGATCATTTCTGTACATTTCCATCTAATCCAGGAGCTTAAATATTTCCCTTGTTTATGCATGTCTTACTCCAGTACTATTTGTTGGCTTCCAGACCTCTTTAAGCCCCTACAGCCTTTATTAGATTTACATATCCTTGCCTGAATCACTTTATACTTTCTGTTAGAAAATGAATATAGACCCCACACAAGCCATTTATCCTTCAACTTCCTGCACTTTTATTTCAACCATTCAACTGCAAAATGTCCTCTATCTACAAGGACGTTTCCGTACACTTTATTTCAATATCCTGCTAAAATTGTGAACGACAACTGAGACTGTGTTGAAAATTGAATGTGTTTCAGGATAAATGGTGGTTTATTGATCCTAGTTGAACCAGAAACACAGATACATTACACATACGAAAAAAAAGCCGATCTATCAGCCTCTTTAGCTGTCAGGGCAAGTGTTTTACAGCTTTTTTTGTTTGTAGCTCGTAGAGTCGAATATGCAAATAATTGGATGATATCAACGCAAACAAATTGCAATTCAAACAGACCGGATGTAGAGATAACACGAGCCAGGGTTGTCACATGGACTGGAAGGAACAATATTCTCATTCGCTGAAACGTGTAACGCCCTCAAATATTGCATTACCTTGGTTTTTATTTCACAAAAAATCTGTGTGACACTTTATACCTTGTTAGCTGGAATTTTTTTTTTTAAATACTCTGCTGTACCTGGTTTTAAACCATTGGATTGTTTCATACTGTTTTCGAAATGATTAAAGCAGAACTGGAACAGAGTTTAATTTTTAATTTTTTTCTTTACTTTAAGGTTGTGACAACGTTTTCGAAATAAGAACAGAATCACTTTGCAGGGACTAAAAGGATTAAAAGTTGTCATTTTTCAAATTAAGGAATCTCCTCGTTATTATTTCGGATGCACAGCCAAACCTTCTACCTGCCATGGCTATGGTGATGTCACCCCTTTAGTAGGATGCATTTGAAGCAGAAAGTAGAACAAGGAAGTAACGCAAGGACCACGTTGGTCATCATCCTGGCTGAGGTACATACATGTACAGGGTGACCAGATACCAATAGGAAAAAAATTAAATAAAACAGCGACGATGTGAGGTATAAAATTGATTATGCCTTCATTTTGAAGCTAGCATCCATGCCATTACGTGCGGGATAGCACATCATTCAAATGGCGGCCTCAGATTCGAAAGCAGTGCTTCAACCAGTCGGTCGGTCCAATTTTTGAGGAATCGGTCCAATATGTGCGGCGTTATTTCGGCAAATAGTGTCTTAAATGTTCGCCTAGAAGTCATCTCATCTTGACGTAATTCCAGACAAAAAATAATCGAGTAGTGACAAGTCACAGGATCCCGGCGGCCCATTGATGAAAGCTCGCCGTGATATGACCCAGTCGCCAATTTTCCCTCAGAACTTCGAGCGTTGCGTCGCTTGTATGGCATGTAACGCCATCTTAATGGACCCACAGCTTGGATATATAGATGTTGTCGAGTTCTGGGTACAGAAAGTCGGTTAACATCGCTTGATACATTAGGCTCTTGACGGTAACGATGGTCAATTCAGTTGATGGGAACCGAATCGACATTTCTGGGTCTTCTTCGATACTGGTCGTTACGCCGAGTATGTTTACTGCATTTCACATCAATCTCTGTCTGGTTGATGGCTTAAGGTCCAAAAGAGTGTACTCACGGTCAAACTATTCCACGGTGGAATGAATCGCCTGAACACTGTCGTCATGATGACAACCGACCTCACGACGAAATTCACGTTGCGCGTTCACAACTGAGCCGGAATTTCGAGAATTTTTTTTAATAATTTTTCAAGGCCCGATAAGCGTGAAACAATGTACGATAGAATGGCAAAATTTACTGAATATTTTGACAGCTATATGTCATTGATAACTTTAACAACTGTTGAAACATTATAACGGAAAAAGGTATCATTGCTATCTGGTCACCCTGGTCACACGAACAAATTTTAATATTCGACATCAAACGTGTAAAGCCCTCTTTAACCGATATCTCACGATTGAAATACATCGAGATAAGATACGTTAAATAAAAATAAATATCCACATAAAACGTAAGTTCTCTTGTTTGCTGTCTGTATGCCTGGTACCGGCTCGTACAATGCCTTAAATTTACGACATTATTTGCGGATGTACCCACATGTAAATGCATTTAGAGGCTTTAAACGTTATCGCTTTATATTTGCATTTTCAATGCTCCTTCAGAGTGCCAGTCCTTTGCAAAAAGGAGAATGTGATGTATGCGCGTTGTAAGAGGCTTACTTTGAACGTAAGTGGGGTGTGAATAAGCAAATACGTCATGCATCCTTACATTCTGAAACATTTACACATGCACAGACGGCGAATTAATTGCTCGACCGTGACATGGAATACCCCACTCATGACAGCATGTCTAGCGGTGGAGGATGATTTGCATGCGCTCTATAAAGTCTCAGGCAAGTTTTTGCGTTTCACACTTTATAAACTCTTTAAGTGCGGGCTCTTAATTCAAATGGCCGAGATGGTATGAGGATCGAGAAAGACGTATAGTCTCGTATTGCTATTAGCTGTTAAAGGCAACCAACTGTGGCAACCTGGTTTGTCCCACCAAACGGTGGAACTGAGTTCGGTGGCGTATACGTAACATTTCAAGTTACGTATACGCACAGAAGTTACATTTTGAGATTTTCAAAAACTGTCAGAGGATTTCGAAATCTGGAGATGAGTTCAGTTGGCGAGTTCACAGCCCATGTAAACTTTAGTACTAGTTCTTGACTTAATTGTAAATTAATCCAACTAGGAAGAAAGAACGAAGCAGACTTGATTTGCAGTTCTTTAGAAAGTACGTCTGGATGACCACACTATAGGTTAGAGTGAAGGTCTGCACAGATGTGCAGGTATACTTAGGCCAACAAACGTTTATTGTGATGACATGGATCGCAACATCCATCAACTCGCGACGTCTAATGACGCCAGTCCGCCAAGCTTGTGCCTTGACAGACGCTCCTACTCGGAGCAGCCTTTTGTGGAACGGAGCTGGGCAAGTGCCTTCTTATCCCTACAGTTTCTGCAAGACTCATGTTAGGCTATCAGACAGAGTCCAATAAGAACATCGATAATGTGGCTGATCTGTGATCGCTGTAATATAACTAAATTTGAATTATGTTCCAGAGCAAGCCTGGTCTCTTTTCAAATGCTGCAAGTAGGCAAAACTAAAACCAGCCAGCCTAACCCAGGGCCCGCCATTTCGGGATTTTCCTGTGGATCGTACCCAGTCTGGCGAGCTGGTTAGTCTTACGATTTCGTCCTATGCCTCTGTAGCTTGGCATCCATCAAAAGAGTATTTTGAATTGGTGAGAAGTCTCCAAAAAAGGCAAGCGATTTTGGAAGTGAATGAACACCATTCCATGGATTTGATTGACGCTTTACTATCAGTGAAAATGCATTACGTTTCAGTGCGGACAAGGGCTTCTTGAACGCCAAGATTTTCGTCTGAAAAGTGTAACAATACTCTAGCACGCCGAAGGAGATGCTCAGTTTGAGCTTGTTGGAGAAAACACCGCAACCCACCTCTTTTTCAGTCTTGGAATCGTTTGTGCAAAAGTGAACAGAACTGTCCTCAGGAGAGGCAACATTGATCCATTCAAGGATGCTCGTGCGGAAGTTTTGGTCAAACAAAATGGCCAGCGGGTGTGGTCGGTGTCTTCTAGGATGAAATTGAGGTGATCTATGATCGAGGAGTGCCTTCATGATACTTAGTCCACTGCTGCTCTGAGTCGATGTTAGCAGCAAAATGGCTGCGAAGAATATTTTTAGTGCACCGTTGATGTACCAATAATCAGATATTTCCAGCGCAGAAAGAAGATAGAGATAAGTAGCTCTATCTAGAGCTGGCCACCAGACGATCACCGCACACAGTTGTATAGGTCTAATATTGAGCAGCAGGCGAATAATATTAGGTTGAAAACCCCACCTCTTTTCTATGGCCTTTTTGTATCTTGGAACACAATCATGGTAAATTCCTTGATAATCAATGAATTTTCAAGGATTCGCACTGATTTGCCTTTGTAGGACGCATGTTGGGACGCAGAAAGCAGAAATGGGCTAGTGCCGTATCGATCAGTCTTTCTAATGTTTTCAGTAGAAAAGACGACGATCTTATAGGTCGAAGATCCGTACCTAAGTTATGGAAACAACTTCAACCTCGGTCCAGACAAGTGGCCTTTGAATCATGGCGCACTATGTCTTCTGAAGCTCAGCATTCGGCCATGAGGTCTCAAATGGTTTGGTGTACCACAGGAATGTATTTTGTGCAGGATTCGGCTCAATTTTTAATGATTTTTCGAAAAAATGATTAATGATTCATGATTCGAAAAAGTTAAAAAAAAAATCTTCCAGATCCTTGAAGAAGTATTTCTATAGAATCCGCTATCTTGCTGAGGATAATCCATGGACGCTGTAGAGAAGGTGAAATGGTGATTCTTTCTCTTTTTCATTCAGAGAGGAAGTACGACGGAAGTCTTTGACCCGTCAGTAATCCGACTAGAGTACCTATGCATAGTATGCTGATAAGTAGCAGACTCGTTGTCCTGTGTCTGCTTAACTGTGAGCTCGTCTGACTTACATGTTCTTTTGACATCCGAGTCCGATCAGAAACCTAGCACAGAGTTAAATTACAATTCAAGTGATTCAAGTGTTTTGATTGCCGATTGACTATGGGTATGACCCGATACCAAACTCATCAACAACTAGTCAAAGACTTCACGAATAGCCATACCCTGTTGGTAGTCTAAAAGACATGCCCAATTCTGTCGGATGGGACAACAAGCGCTGTTTTCAGTGAAGTCCAGGAAGCGTAGAGTTAACATAGTCTATGGTTTCTTGTCGAGCAGACTAGGTTTCATTGGGAATAAAATGCTTTAAGTGAGAAGAAATATTTATACCTAAACTGTTTTATTTTTCGGTTTGAAAGAAAAAATATCAATAAATATCTATCGACTCGGAACCAACAGAAATGAAAAGTTCCACCTCCTACCACTGTATAACGAGGGTACACACTAGCAATTGGTTGGCCATAATGCATGCTTAGGTTTATAGTCAATCACTTAGCAATCAGAAAATTGTAAAAAAAATATTGATTTTGGACTTTCTGCCATCGATATCCTCTCCATATAGCTGCCCCACTCCGCGCCGTGTGGCTGAGTGAATAGTGCATTGAACTACATGAAGTTTGAGGTTTAAATCGGATGCAGCAGCCAAAAGTTTTTCCAACAAAATTGGTCCTTCGAACCGCGCATTACACAGTGTGCTCTTTTCATTCGTGTGTACGAACCTGTGGCGCCAAAAATGTATGTTTTTATCCATAAGAACACCTAATCCAGTCTGCGCAGTAATTTTCCAAGGATTTGGACTTACTTTTCTGGTCTTCTTAGTGCACTGGCAGTTTGCCAATATTGATGAGTGATAATATTCTCCAAATCCTTACATCGAACGCAGTTCATCTAACATTAAAGGCCATAAACCTAATTCACCTGCCACTGGTGAATAGTTTCTATCTGCCACCGAATAGCTCGAAACTACTGATAAAATCTAAAAAGTTTTCCAATCATATTTTCTGTTCAATAAGACTTTTAAAAAATGATGCGTGAGGGGTGAAGTCAATACATTTTGCATGGCAAACAAAATACCAAATGAAGATAAGTTTCCAACAAGGAAAGCGCTGATCCCATGAAACCGACCCGATTCGCTTAATACCAATATTTTGTTACAATGAAACGCTCAAGTTGATTGAATTTGAAGGCTAAAGTGTAAATCATTCGCATGGATTACAACGTTAATATTTGAAATCAATATCCCAGTCATGGTGATTGAATATTTCCATATAATCGTTGGTATCCAATTGCTCCCACGGAGCCCAGGTACTCATGGAACACTGCTACAGATATGATTGATTCGGTGGTATCTTCATGCGGAAAATAAACACCTTTCCAGGTGATAGACAAACCTTCTATTCGCCGGATGAATTTGTGCTTACATTGCAGGATGCTTCAACGAGTTTAAGACTTGAAAGAAGTTTCACTGGTTTCTTGTTTGAAGATAGCATACACCTTCGAAAAATTGTACAAAATGTATGATTACTTCACACTCGGTGGTGACCAACGAACAAGGACAGAGTCCTTGCAGTTCATTCTCAAACTCCCAGAAAATGTGACAATAAACAGAAAGCTTAAGAAGTGTAATTGGAACAGACTACCAAGCACCACAAGACGTAAAAAACTTTTCGAACAATAACCACCCAAGTGGCAAACATCAAAGACAAAAACTACAAGACAAGAGCGCAAAAAAAAACGCCCAACGAGCTTTGAAATATAAAGAACAAAACCAAGGATTAAGAGGATGATACAGCACCGGGTAATGGCAAAGTCATTCTCAGATAGCACCAACCTTGAAAATGAGAAACACACCATCCACAGAAAAACGCCATTGTAGACAAAATATTTCAACACAAACCACTGACAAAAATTACACAAACAAATGTCTCGAAGGACGAAGTCCAACAGTGATGCGAATCAGCCAGACAAGGTTTCACCGTCAATAGCATTTGTCTAGACCCGACCAACATATTGCGCAATATCACAGAGCGCTCGGTTAAGTGGTGAATCCCTCTCCACATAACGATTCCTTGAATTGGGAAAAGCTCTTGAACCCATCAACTGGGTTGTGTCCTACGAAAAAGCAATTAGAGGAAAAGGATTGCGCAGGGAAGAATAAAAAGTCCATCCAAGAGCACTGGACCGTGAAAATATGAAATTATAAAAATGATTTGGATCGGAGTCCAATTAGAGGGCGGTCGTCAAAGGAAATTGCCGCCAGCTATGGCCATGGCAACGACTGCCACTGGAACGCAGTTTTAATTGATTGGCCATCGACAAGGAAGACCAAGGCCATGGTCTTGAGAGGAGATATGGAAATGCCAAGGAAAATAATTAAATAAAGGCCGGGATACGAGAAATAGAAAAGTAAATAAGATCCACTTAGATCTGGAATCTCGAGAAGCTGAGAGGTTGGATGGAGGGTTTAGGTGGTTGGGTTGATGGGATGGAGTGACTATAGTTTGCAGTTGTGATATGTCAAAGCGGGGGAATAGTACACGTCGTCCTTAATGTCGAAACGATATTGTTGGTCCTCTTAGATTTAGCTGGGTCAGACCCCGACTATGGTAGTCTAGCAGAGGAGCTTTTCAAACATGCTATGGTGGATGCCCAATGACTAGACTTCAGCCGTATATGGCCCATCTTTAAGAAGGGCAATCCTATGATTTGTAAGAACTATCGAGGCATACCCTTGCTTAACGTCGCATAGACATGCATATCCGATCCAACGTACTGTGTGAACGTCTGCAACACACAAATGGGCACGTGCCAGTGTGGCTTCCAGTACTGTGGATCGATAACTGACCAAATTTTCACACTAAGCCAAATCCTGGAAAAAACCAATGAATTTCAAGTCGAGACTCACTATCTCTTCATCGCTGAGTTCGGGATCCAACTGTGCGCCGTGACTCTGTCCAATGTGCAATTCGGAAACAATTCCTCTGAAGTATTTCAAACATTCTTCGGATTTCGGCAAGGAAATGCGGTGGTTCTGGAACAGATAGTGCGCACAGCAGGTGTTAACACCAAAGGCACTATCTTCAACAAATCTGTCCAACTGCTAGGATACGCAGACGATATCAATATCATTGGTCGCTCCGAGCGCGACTTGAAAAATTGAAGGCAATGAGGACAAAACCGAGTTCCTGTTGCCAACAAATAAAGAAGAAAAGGTCCACCGCCTAGGACAAACCGTCCTTATTGGCAATAGTAACTTCGAGGTTCTTAAGGAGTTTACCTCGAAGTAAATATCGATTTCACGAATGGCACTGTAGTGGAGATTCTAGGAAACCGAGGCTATCTCGGAAAGGCGAAATGTATACTATACAAGGCATTGATCCTGCCAGTTCAACTATATGGAACTGAGTGCTGGACAATAAGCTGAAAAGTAAAGCAGATTAAAAAAAAAAATTATTCGTGGAATTTTCGGTTCCATATGTGAGGAGGTCGAATGGAAAAGATGATACAATCCCGAGCTCTATGAGATGAATCAAGATGTGGACGAAGGCACATTGGGCGAATGGATAACAATGCTCCAGCAAAGAGGATCTTCGAATGACGAAGAAGGAAAGACCGAACCTCCGTTTTAAATACTAACCTATTGCGGATGCCACAGCGCTTGATCTAGACAACTGGAAGCAGCGTGCTCGGGATCAAAGGGAGTGGATGGGAGCTGTGCCTCAGGCAGGGACTCTTCACGGCTCGGAAGCCCGTTAGGTATGTAAGTACGTATAGCATATATACCGTCATCAGTTTTTAAGAACTTCCGTGAAGCTGTCTCGTATTTCAGTGTACCAGTCTACCTGTCTACCTTTAAACAAAAAAGTACGATTTACGGCTCACAGAAAACGTAAACTTTAAAGACTGGCATGCGAAGGTGGTAAACTGTAGATTTAGTGGTTTTTGATCCAAAAAGGATGGACACTGTACCAGCTGTTACTGACCGAGACTGGAGGTCCGTACCCGACCCTTGTAGGATACCTATTCCTTAGTCTAAAACTAGCCTTCCTCAGGAAGTGAAGTTTCGAGGATCCACGTATGGCGAAATGAAGATTTTTAGGTATTAGTTGATAACACAGCGGAAGAAACTGGACAAAACGTCCCGCATGACGGAGCAAAAAAAAGGGGGATCCTTTTGTGATGGAGTCCTCAAGTCCAAAGGGTGGATAAAGCACTTGATTTAGGCTATATGATTGAGGAAAAAAAATTCTGGAGAAACTTGTGTAAAACCTTCTCATTTAGAGTTTTCCTCAAGACACCAAGAACAGGATTCACCTTCAAGAAGGGCCATAGCATAGAACATGGACAGGTTCTAATGATACACTTGACATTCTCATGAGTTAATCGAAAATGTTAAAGGAAAATAGCTTCAACAAAAGACGGTCTGTCATCTATCTAGTACCAGGTAAACACCCTCCTAAGCAAAGGATCCGATCTTGTGCTACTACTGAATGGTTTTTCAGTAAGGACATAACAATTCCGTATTTAAATGCAAACGAATTCTTAACCTTCTTTTACAATCCGTCGAAATCAGAACGTTAGCCAAAGTTTATATTTTAGTTTATGTGTAGTTTAAGAATGAAAAACCTTTGCAAATTGTTTAAAATTACTTCCGAAATTCTAAGTCGGTGGTTGCAATTTTAAGAGCATTATCTTCTATTATGGGCTCTAATAATCGCCCCACCAAACAAACTTGCGTTGTATAGAGGATAAATAGGACTCAAAATATTCACTGTTGAATGTTCTTGTTCTAAACAGATAACTCATCGGTTAAAGTTTCGAAAATATTGCAGCCATAAGTGCCTCTGTGCAAAATGACCCAAATCAGTCCATGCCACGCCACCGTTCACAGGAATAGGGAACCTTCCATTCCACATTGCGACGAATTTATCGTAGTGATCTTGGCCTACAAACTTAATAAATCAAATTAAATTAAATGCTGGAGCCTTTCGATCACTTCTCCGAATCTACTCAGCAAAAGCTTTGAGGAAAATCCTGAATCATTTTTGGTTTATTGAATTTTTTGTCGACGAAAATGATCGCCATGTTACGCTATCGTCCAATGTTGGAACACTATTTTTGACCAGAATTGGATGGACCTGACATCAGTGATATGTGGTTCCAAAAAGATGGTGCCACATGGCACAGCTGTGCTCAAACAATTCACCGATTAGAGCTCGGTAATCGTGGTAGAAGAAATTAACTCCGAAGAATCGATAGCTGGAAAAGTGATACAAATGAACATCCTTCCGTCGCATTTGGCAAGGACATAACTTTTAATTAACAATTTTAGTCACCGACAGGTGAACGCTGTCACCGAATGTTACAGGAAATAAAAACAGTGTTTATCCTGGCAGACACAATTAAAACACGCAGTTGAGCCGAATCGTACCATCCTGTTAGAGGCCCCCATTCAACGAAACGGTTGAATGCGCCTCAACTCTATGTTCCTCGCGGCCGTTTGTCATTTCAGTTTTAAACAAATGGTTTCTGTTTTTTCTCCTCCAGAAACGATTCCTTGATGTAGACGGATATAAATGTTACCATAAATTATTGTGTGGAATTTCATCTCATTATCTTTTAGGAAATAAACCTAAAGAGCAGTACTACCCGTCAAATAAATCTTTTTAATGCTGTTATGGATCTAAACGGCCCTGACCTATTTTTTTCCTTTCTGTTGAAGTGTTAATGGATTTCATGGCCGTACTTGAAATATAAAAGGAAAAAGAAACACACTTATCGAGTATCCTGGTAGATGTTTCCAACATTTTATGCGGGCTGTGGCTTAGAGACATAAACTCTAATTGGCCCACAACTGAAGTGAAAGTGGCAAAAAGTCTCTGAGAATATATTCTACGTTACGACAATTCTACCAGAAGTTTGTAAAAACATGTGCCCTGTATGAATAAATGTCATAACTTAGTCCTTGGGCGAAGTTTATGTAGACATGGTTCTTCTCCCACCCATCCTGGTCCGAATAAGTTTGTCCTTGTACCATAGACACATCAATATTAAGCAGATTATCGGTCAAATGTGTGTGACACCTGTTTGCACATTATATATACCTAAGTCAACACCCTGCTCTGCTTGTTAAGCTTTGGAGAACTCTTCGAAAGGATAATTGGGGTAATGAGTTTTGAAATAGCCCAAAGGAGCACCACGGCCTCAAAGAGACCTTTTGGGCGCCCCTTGACCCAAAACGCTAAGGGAGAGGAGATAGGAGGCGATATTGCATTTGAAGTCGATCAACAGATTTTTTCAATCCTTGACCCTGTATACCCAACTTCTTCCCAAGTGCGAGCTAGCTGGCAACAGAGTGCACCAAAGTCTAAATCATGCGATTTGGGTTTTTTGGTTAAATTTTTTGTTAAATTTCGTCCCCTTGACCCAAAACGCTAAGGGAGAGGAGATAGGAGGCGATATTGCATTTGAAGTCGATCAACAGATTTTTTCAATCCTTGATCCTGTACACCCACTCTTCTTCCCAAATGCCAGCTAGCTGGCAACTGAGTGCACCAAAGTCTAAATCATGCGATTTGGGTTTTTCGGTTAAATTTTTTTGTTAAATTTCGTCCCCTTAACCCAAAACGCTAAGGGAGAGGAGATAGGAGGCGATATTGCATTTGAAGTCGATCAACAGATTTTTTCAATCCTTGATCCTGTATACCCACTCTTCTTCCCAAATGCCAGCTAGCTGGCAACTGAGTGCACCAAAGTCTAAATCATGCGATTTGGGTTTTTCGGTTAAATTTTTTGTTAAATTTCGTCCCCTTGACCCAAAACGCTAAGGGAGAGGAGATAGGAGGCGATATTGCGTTTGAAGTCAATCAAGAGATTTTTTTCACTGTAAGTCATGCATCTGAGTCATGCATCTGAGTCATGCAAATACCAACTTTGGGAAAACAATGTGATGGCCTTCTCATTTTCTAAATTAGCAAAGCAATCCAATTAACAGGAGTTTGTTTCGGATATAAAAGCTGAGCACCTTCGACTCCTAATTACAATTTAAACGGTTGGCCACCATTTGAACTAAAGTGGATATCTTACCACTGCCTACAGCGAAACAGCCTTTAAAGCTCGTTAAGTCAATAGGATTACCACAAGAATTAAAACTTTTCTCGATATTCCAGGCCGCACCGTTCTAAGACACCACCAGTACGCTCTCCCAATCGCAAGGGAAATGATATCGCTTGAGGAAAGGACCACAGTTTATAGCTCCATTTCGCTTAATAAGGGTCAAACATAAATACTCCTGTTCTGTTGAAATAATTAATTTTTAATATTAACATCAAACGATTTACATAACACTTAGACGCACTTACAGCACAAAAAGGTACAACACACAACTTTCGACGGACAGTAGAAGTTTTCCGAGAGGTTAACGTTGTCAAAAGCGTTAAAAGAATCCGTCTCCGCAAGGCTTCCCAACAAAAAAGTAAACCATAAACAAACTTGAATTAATTTTGTCCTCAGTTTATGGTCCTCCCTTTCAGTACCTACCTACCGACCATGATGATGACACCTTCCCTGTGTATGGGGGGGGACTACTGTCCTTCCACGCTTATGGCAACGAAGAAGGAGATGATGAATATTAAGGTATTTATGCCAAACTTCAGGAGCAGTGGCATGCCTTAATGACTCTTTTTCAAAACGATTCCACAGACCTAACTGACCATGACCTGGTTTCTTTGACTTTGGTAGTGTTTTCGGTATTAAATGCAATTCAAATCTATATTTCGATTAAATGGAACGTTAAGTGCACTAAAATTCTATTTGCTTACGTTTAGGGAAATTATTTTCGAATAGCAAACTGGTAATAGTGTCTACTGGTCCAATAAAAGTTAACTGGGAATTTGGGTACGCGGAAGCACCAACCAAATTGTGTCACGTACTACTTGTGAGTAAATGGAGGATAAGATTCCTCCAATCTATTGATAGACCAGATATGGAGTTCAGAAAGTCAATAACACCGAAGGACTACTTGTGTGGTTCGCTGGAGATGATGATGATGCCTACCAACCTACGGGTTTTTGAACAATTGAGTCCTTGAGTGTATCAGGTTGAATGAGGTCCTGGGATATGTACATCTGTAGTCAAGTGGATCATTTCGGAAATAATATCCTTGTTGTAGTTTGGTGATAAATGTAAGAGGGTATGTTTAAGTTTAGTAAGTCTAATGAAGCGAGGCATAGATTCGAAATGAAAAGTTAAATCACTTCAAAGGTTAACGATGTAGTCACAGCGCCTATATTGTACACAGGAGACGGATGCTTATTTAGTGAACAACAGATTCCGAAGCCCTAAACCCATTCTGATATAATATTGTAGATACAATGGCAGGCACTAGCACAATTGTTCCAAAAATGGATGATGGAGTATGCAGGGTGCGCCATCTTTCATGTCAGTATGAAAACATTTGACATTTGTCAACCGAATGACTTGAGCAGACAGGTTTATGAAACGTCACTTCAAGACAATTTTAACCATTTTAACCAAGTGACGCTTTATATTGAAAATAGTCGCTTAGTTGTGTGCATATCTTCGAAAATATCTTGGCCAGCAAGCACCGTCTGACAACACTATTCATCGGACCCCTGCAGACTTCTATTTATGGGGTTATTTGGAAAGCAAAGTGTATGCCAGCAAGCTTCAATCCATTTATGAGCTTAAGGCATATATTCTGGTCGAAATCATTGGAATATCGCCCGAGATGCTCGAAAAACTGATGGAAAACTCAGCAGAAAAAGGCATATTTTCCTTTGGTCAATAGAGGTAGTTCTGACGGTTCTACCACTTCAATTGAACCCATTACTATTTTCTACTATTACAAGTTAGGTAGTTAGGCTGTACCATCTGATCTCCCTACTGGTACGTACACATTACGTCGAATTGAGTCCATGCTTCCGTTCAACGCTATCTGAGGACAGTATCTGCATCAAAAATAAATCGCTTTCTGCATTTGCTCTAACTGCAATATGCAATTTGCTCCATTGAACTTATGGCAAACAAGACCAAGTATAACCCATTTTGCTGGGATTTCAGCAATTTCCAGAGACAACTGAAAATTATGTTGCAGTACCAGCACTCACCACATTAAAGCCGAAGAACTATCACCTAATTCAAGGAATGGCAAGACAAGATAAAGGAAGATCCGAAGTATCGTTGGTCGTCCTTTCCAAAAGTCTCGTCGCTAAGAATAGTATTTCGTAAGAATGCCAATAGGTTGTCTATACTCGTTTCTGCTGAGAGACAGCCAGAATGGCGCTGATTTCTTATAGACGGTCGGGAGTATGCAATTAGTCTGCCCGCAACCTGGAGAGTGCTGCCATTTCCTTTTTCTTTTGTCGTTGGTAGGAGTGAACATTTTGTACGGATTCTTGTAACTCGAATTATGCAAGCTCCCTACATCTTCCATGTCTACGTTCCAAAAAACTTATCCCATTTTGCTCTCCTGCGGCACTGGCAGTCAATTGATCCCTTCGTAGGAAAAGGCTTGACATTTCGTCGCTTCTTTCATTGCTGACAAAACCAGCAGATTTTTTGTTTCTCGATGCTCGTTCGTCTGCATCATAGTCGTCATGTGCAGCTTCCCAGTCTTCTCTTGTCGCACATAAATGTGGGGTCACTTGGCCGCCAATTTCTGTTAGCATTCCATAGGTCAAGGCTCTGCGTTTCGGATTACTCATTGATAGTGTTGACAGAATGGGTCATCTGCGTGTCTATATTTGTGGAGATAGCCTTGGAAACAAACATGCCCCAATAGAAATTGGGTTAGGTAATCCTTAAGAGGTCCCAGTCCTTTCTGCCAGTCCATTCATTAACGTTCCACCTATGCTCTCATTAAGTTTTCAGAGCTTCCATGGTTGTTCTTCTATTCTCGTGCTCGTATCCGCATCGTACCACAGACTTCTTTGCTTCTAGATCGATAGGCATTTGGCTAGAGATGACACTTATCGTATCCGCTGATGCCGAACTGTACGCCGAGTTCATTCTTCTAATGTACGACTCACGGTACATCATTGACTTGACCACAGTTGTAAGAAGGTCTCTTATTGGCTGCCTTGGTCCTTTTATATTTGGCATTAGTTTATATTGCGCATTGTAGGCACAATGCAGGCTTGCTGAGTCTGAGAAAAATAGAAAATATTTGCGCCGAAAAATGTATGGAAAAATACGTTCCACATACGCCACCGATACAGATACTGACATCTTGAATGTATCATTTCGTGGCTCAATTGAAGCCAAAAGTTCTGTCTCTGCGCATCGTAAGCATGCTGAGTCTGTGCTCCAGCAGTACTTGATGTATGGCTTCGACTAACCTACCTGTATGGTTACAAATTCCATTTTTTTTAAGCCTCCTTATGCCAACAGCTTCAGTTTCGTGGTCGGCTAGGTACTAGCCTGACGTCTGTAGCAATAGCTTCACGTTCACGATTGTTTGGCTGTAGTTTTGCATCACTTCCACTTCACTACAACCGCAATATCATAAGCCTATCCAATGATGATCTTAGTGTGCCATCGTACATTATGTTCCAAAGAATTGGTCTCATGACCGTCCCTAGAAGGACCTGCCATACATTATTATGTTCGTAGAAAACCCAATAGAGGCTTTGACCGAGGACGCCAAAAGACTAAAACTCCATCGATTCAAGTCCTGAGGAATCATCCTACGAGTCTCATCGGAGAACTCATTTCCAGGGTAACTTGCGATCAAGACAAGAGGTAGAGGTCTTAGAAATACCTAACTATTTTGGAACGAACTACACGGTTAACCGGATACTACGTCCCCGCCACCTATTCTTAACATTATAGTTAGCAGCCATTTGGATAACATAGATCTTCACTTAAAAAGCAGAGGTATGCTTCTATAATGAGCAGTGAAGTCTAGAATTGTCGAACTCTACAAAGGCACCTTGTAGCTCTCCGTGAAAACTAACCCTGTTCAGTCTCAGACTCTGCTCGAACCCGGTCCTGACCGCAAGGAAACTCAACTCTACATTTCCACAGAAAATTTCGTCACTTAGACGAGACGTTCTCGACGATCTCGAATCTCAATTAGTTTTCACATGGAGAAGACTATTCAGTCACCAAAGATCTTTTCAGAGGAGCCATCACTTGAGGACCTCCTCGTGGAACATTCGTACTCTCCTCATACTCTGTTTGTGCACCTAACTTAGGTTTTTTTATAAGCAGAGCTCCTTGAATGCTATAAGGTGCATTGGAAGGGCAAAGGGATAGATCAAAAGAAAGAAATCTTTTATTCGATCACTAAAAGATATTGCGTTCATGACAAGAGCTCCAGGCAAGTTTAGCACCATACTTGTGTCCTGTGTGTGATGAATTCCTATCCGAAGAATATGGCAATGTTGCATCACCCTACAATTTGAAGTAGAAAATATCCACTATTCATAAGCTTTACACTCCGATGAGAACATTGGAAAGGCATTCATAAAAATTATTCAAAGTATCTACTGAATACCTATTTCCGTCCTTTGTTACATCTATTAGCCAGATGAATGCCAAAGTGCGTCTAGTTTCCGCGAATAGAATGTAAATGCAGCGACATCCGCCATAAGCTCATGAAGATACATTTTAATATGAGAGGAGGTGGATAAACGTTCAGGGGTTTTAAGAGCAACGCTGACAATACCTAAATCTTTTCGAAATGGAATGCATTTGCATTTGTTTCCACGTTGGAACACAGAAAAGGGGATATGACTGAGAGATTATTGTTTTTCTATTCAAAGGAAAAGAAAAGTCGGAACGTTTTGTCCTCCATTCGTTATTTTCCATTAAATATTTATAAAAGCTGGTAATCGACTTGAGCACACCTTGTACGGGGACAAATTAGGAATTGCAGAGGAAAGTGTTAGTGCTGCTATGTAGGAGAGGAGGCCAATGGGTCCATTGTGCCCCCTTGTCATAAAGTAGCCCTAATCGAGGTCAAAAACTTGGTTGTGGATCTAGTAGAACTGAACGGCCTCCAATCCAAAACCAATCCAAAAATGTTATTGTGGATCTACACAGGCTTGGACATTAGCATAGAAAATATCTTCTGTGGCTGTATCCCTACATCTTCTGCAGAGATCGTAGTGGGATTTATCTTCAAGATATTATGCCCGGTATTAATCCTCATGTAGAACGGGTGGTCCTTCGGTGGAGTAATGTGATTTTCACTGGTTTCACCAAGGGATTAAACATTACATTTAAAATAATGCCAAAATCTTTTCTTTTTTTATGAAAACGCCCCCAAAAAGTGGGCGTAGACACATAGAATGAGTAGACTCTTCCAAAAACCAGCTAACTGAAAGTGGATGAGACCAGGGCAGTGACAGAGTAGTCCTTTTTGACCTCCTTATCTCAACGTCCCTGACATATGGCTTCTTCCGTGAGTCTTAGAGTCTTATGCCCCGTGATTACTCCTATCAGGGTAGAAAGGGATTTGTTATTCTTTTGTATAGTTCTGTCGGTCTGACTCTTTTCAAAACAAGGCCATAAACTTCTTGTCATTAAACAAGGTGTCCAGGGAGAACCATGTGCTGTTGGCCTTTCTACGGGCTTTGATCCCTGCTTCGTGTCCGGGGTCCCACATAGATCAACCTTGTACTGTGTTCCAAGAATCTCAAGCGTTTCAGTACCAGTAATTGCTCTTATTGCCACCTGGTTATACCTACCAAAACAAAAAATATGCCTAATCCTGAGTCTACGCCTACATCCCGTCTTTGACTTATTTGTGAAGATAGCGATGACTCGTGTCCTGGTAGACTGGATTCGTCCTCTGATTAATGAAAATAAAATAAAATCGTCCTCCTTCCTAGTCTGACATTTCGTTAATTAAGTACACAGGAGTTATGTAGGTAAAAGTATCCCTCCCTCCGATGTCATGGCGTTCCTCAAAGGCATTCCGTCAATCAACTTTCTTAATTTGATCCTTACCATCCATCAACACCGACTTATACACACATAAATACGAGTACCTCCATATAGAACGAAAATTATAGAACCCTATCCCGAGCCCTAATGCCGATATAACCGATAACGATTGGACCCTCTTCGAATTCCCCATCAAAGAGTTTTCATATAATTCCAAGTCATAAAGGGAAACCGAAACATTCCTCAACAAGAGAAGAAAATTTACTGCATAGTCGAAGGATTTTATAGCAAATGCCTATTTTCCTGATGATACACATGATATACACAACTATAGAACGAGTACCTGTACAGAAGGACGAAGGAATTTTTGGCTCCGCACATTCAAAAGCCCTCACCATAACGCTCTGATGAATGAGCCTATGGTACAATGCCTCTTAAAACAATACTTTCAAGCGAAAGCACCCAACCACAACACGAAGCAAGTGGATTTACATAAAAGTCCTTTTCTGGTTTACTGTAACGTCATTTCAAAAAGTCACACCCAGTCCTTTAAAATGTGTGTGTATGCGTGCATTTTTTATTAAATATTTGCGCTCCTTGATACTTTCTTCATTAAAAGGTTTTTTTCCCTCTATCGCATCGGAACGTATCCTGTGGAAGAGGATGTGCACATAGTTTCTCTATATATGAAATTGTACAAAGCTTTGTGAAAGGATTTTAGGAAATATACATCCCTCCACCACATGCCAAGGTATGAAGTACTTAAGAAAGATACACACATAGCATAGGACCTTCGAGATGTAGACAAGCACTTGAGGAGAATATTTTGCAAATGATTGGCAGGATTCCTTCCAAATGAGTGTGTGTGTGGGTCTGGGGAAAAAAAGCAACCATAACCTCTATGAATTTGAAGAAATTGTGAAAGGTCACGCCTAGTACCTACCTAGGAGTATGTACTCGTATACTTCCTCCTATTAAAGGAAAAATTTCTATGGAATGAGGTTGCCGCAGATCGTTTACGTAATTTTTTTTTAATTGCTCCTGCTATAATCCCATAAAGGAAGTGGGACTTAAGTGTAAATAATTATCACCTAACTGTTGATTGTTTGAATAGCGAATAGACGTTAATTAGTCCTCATGTGTTGGCGTTCCTTCGCTCCGCTAATGGAAATTTACACTTCACGGTTGGGTTTAAAGTAATTACTTCGTCCTTTCGGTCTTAATGGCTTCGTGTTTATTTCAACTGAAAATTTGCATCCTGCACCACTAATTATCAATTATGCGCATATTTCTTGAAGGAGTTTTCCTCTACTCGCCAGGACCTAGATTTTGCATCTGCTGCCCTGTCAAGGAGAGCTCTCAACCTGATTTAATGCTGCCTAATGAATAATTGTCGCAAATATACATTTTCCGTGACCGTATCTGATTGCATGCCAGCAAAATTTACAGGATCATTAAACATTCCATTTGTCATAGCTTATGGTTAACACGATACCCAAGGAAAGCCACTAATGGCAGTGCTCCAAGCCATTTAAAAAAAAAAACAGACAGCAAGTGGTACGAGTGCAAATACTCATATTTTTAAATGAACAACAGGAAGTGTATTCGTAAGCTGTACATCCTTTTGTACAGAAACAACGTAGGACTTACTTGGTTGGATGGGGTTACTCGGAATTTATAATTGATATGGCATTCCGCCAATTGTGCGGCGAGAAACTTGGGTCAATGGCAAGAAGATCCTAGACTAGGACTGAGTGGTGTACACCCAGAGAGTATAGAACTCCATTGGGTTGTTGTGCCAAAGATATTATGTTCGATTCCAGCAGGAAGCAACAATTTTGCTGCACATAATACCGTGGCTATCACCTGTAGGACGTTAAGGAAAGCTCGATGAACAAAATATCCCAAGATGGTGTGAAGGACTACATGAATGAGTCTAGAAGAAAACTCCATTCAGGCAACCAGGCTCCAGTAGTTAGTTGGTTGGTTAAGACCGGTCCTCGGTGAGGACGCACGAAGACAGAAGGTCCATTGTACTGCCATTGTGTAAGATGTGTGGATCACCCTCATACTCTGGGAACCATCCGTTCCTTTGCATGAAGGAACTAATCTTAGCCGTGCAGGCGGTGCTCGTTAAAATCGTTGAAAAGGTATTCACCTAGTGTAGCCTAGATAGGCGACTAATGGTCTCCACTTTCCCTTCGTTCCTACAGCTTCTGCAAAAGTCGTTGTACGGGATGCCCCATCTTTCAGCCTGTTTTCATATAGCACAGTGGCCGGGCAGGGTGTTAACTATCTGTGTGCCTCTCTGTGTTTTAGACACCTAGCGGTGTTGCATTTATCAAGCCTATGCCATCGAAGGCTGGTCACTCTTACCGGGACGTCGTTGATAAGGTGTTTAGCATAAGACGTTGGCACTTCGAAGTCAGAGCAGTCCTTACCCGCAGAGTATGTATCAATGTAAAGCTGAGCATCCACAAGAATGAGCTGACTCGTCCTCTTCAAAGCAGAGCCTATGCACCTATTCTACGAATATCTGGGCACAGATCAAGTTCAGCTTCCTAATGCTATCCTTGTCTAAGTTAAGGATTTCCTTGTAGAAAAAAAGGTTTGATTAATCGTTTGGATTGTGTTAACCCCGAGACATTTTCCCAGTGGGCTAGATGAAGTTTGTATTCCAATCGTTAATCAGCGTTGTGGTAACAGCCCATTTGCCACCACAATAAGGTTCAAGTTCTATGAAAAAGCTACCTCATCCGAGTATCTTTCTATTGTGTCTGCCAAAAGATTTTAGCACTTCCACTGAATTGGACGAATGCTCTTCAAGTGCTGTGTGACTATCTGAAACGATATATATCCCATTGGCCTTTATACCTTTACTCAGAACTGACTCCAATTAGATTCACTATAATTGGAGGTAATATTAACTCCTACACGACGTCCCTCCTATGACGCTGCAGAATCCACTTATGTGACAATCCGATTGTCTGCACGATTAAGTCTTCTTGGAATCTACATATGTGCATGACAGACTCAGGATTCTTGCGAAAAATGATGACAGAGAAACTAGTGGGCGTATGTGGAATATACAAAGGTTAAGCTAGCTGAACAGGGGTGACTCGGAAAGAGCGTCATCATACTACGAACACATTCTTTCAACTTTCTGTGGAATTGAGTTTTCCGAGTATGCAAAGAGCTACCACGGGACTAGTCACGGTTTTTATGAAACATGTTCCTACGACATCTCTCTTATGAACACGTAGAATTGAGTCAACCTTCAAATCAAAACGCATGACAGCAATAAAGTTGATTGTATAGCTATGGAAGATCCTGCTAGAGACATGTACAAACCAGAACCTTATTTCCTTACTCAGGCGGTGCTACAGTTCAAAGTGAACCTGAGCCTCAACCAACAAGCCTCTTCAGTGTTAGTCCAGTCCTTAGCTAACTGCCTCCAATTGTGCACTTCAAGTCCCTTCGATTTGTGAGTCCATTCTAAGACGAGGTCTTCCTCTACTACGTTGTCCCTTCTGGTTTGATTCAAAGGCTCTGCGAGCCTGAGAATTGGTTTCTATTTGCTCTACATGCCCCAGCTATTTCAAGCGACTAATACGCAGTTTTTAACCACGTTGATGCAGCTGTATAGTTCTTTTATGTTGAATCTCCTTCTCCAAAGCCCTCGCTCTCGAAGCCACTCAGGATATCTTAATCTCTTTCAGGTAGAGTCCACGTTACAGCGCCATAAGGCAAGATTGGGATGACCAAGCTCTTATATAGAGTATCCTTAGTTCTTCAAGATATTGCTCTGCTACTCAATTGCCTTCTCAGCGATTGGTCATTTCTTTCATTTATGCTGAGCTGTTGTTTTCAGTATTGATTGCGAGGCCGAGGTAGATAAAGATCCAATATCTAGCTATTAGCGTAACCGAGGTATTAGAGGAATTCCATCTGCTCTGCCACTCGTTTATGGATATCCTAAGACTAGGCGCACTGCTTAGTAACGTACATACTTAGCCATCTGCATGAGGCATTTGAGTTCCAATGTCCATAAGTTTTCTTGATTTCTTGGAATGAACAGTGAAGGGATGGATGCGCTTTAAGGCTTGTACTGACTTTTGTACAAAGAGTTTCTCTATTGGCAACAGAGCTACGAAGGTGAAGTACAGTCTAGAGACTACTTACTTGCTCAGGATGACACTATAGTTTGTACCTCAAACAGCAACCATTTGTAGGAAGCAGAATGTCCAACCAGCTGCCTACAGTTCTATACCGGAAAACTTCATGTCTGGTTTGGAACATCCTAAGTATACTCCAAACAACGAAAGTATAATCTTTCTTGTCAGAGACGTCACATCAGTCCCTTTTATTGGTACATAACCTTCCATATGGTGCTGCTCATGATTGAAAACATACAAACCTATACTGTCTAAAATGCTGCGTCTTCAGGAATGCGAAGGCAGGACTTAGTGTCTCCTCGAATTGCACAGACGTGACTTGAGAATCTCAGTGGGTTTCGTCACTTGTTTCAGTGCCTTGAAGGAGCATCTTAAAAGTCGACACATTTGTATGAGTATGTACTCCATTGACCGAGTTGAAATGATTTAACATGTCCTTGCATGTTCTCGCTGGAACTAGAATTACTATCTTCGACGACATTGTCAACCGTCCAGTGTCCTTCTCTTTACATAGAAACCTTGCAGGCTTCAGGTTGATGCTTAACCGCTGACAACCAGTGATCGACCAGAAATGGCTGAAATGCAAGACGTCCCTACATACTTGTCACCTTGAGATGCACCCCTGACAAATCCATCCACACCCTAGAACCGCCCTTTTTCTTTCCTGTTTTCCTCCCTTAATACCAACCCTTCCACCAAATTCTACCCCCATGCATACATATCACCATTTATGTTAATCCATTTCGTTTCCAATCGAAATAAATTGTCTCCAAGCCAAAACAAAAATTGAGTTCCAAACAAACAACAGCGCAGATTTCATTTCGAAAAACTAAATTCGAAAATTTGTCATTTAATCCGGCTCCTGTTCAATTTATTCAATTCAATTTTATTCCTGTCCTATAAGCGGGATAGTTAGAATTTAGAGTACGTGTATCCTTTGTCATTAAAATAAATAGCTTTCGAGCTAACAGCCAAATGGATGCGAAAAATTAAATTGCAATATTCGTTTATAATCAAATTTCTATTAATGCAATCCGTATGGCATGCAAGCTAGTTCGACTCATTACCATTTTTTTTCCTTTTTTCGGATAATAATTATTAAAACTTAATACGAAACGAAATTAGCGAGTTTAAATGGAATTTTAACGAGCAATTCAAGTGGGGTTTACGGCTCTTTCAAGCAAATACTGGAGGTGTTTCCATAGAGTGTCGGAACTTCACTGAATTGGATGACGGAAACGGATCGAAATTCTGACTTGCATGCTCCTGTCAAAGAGAAGCTATTTACTTCGAAATAGTTTGGAATAATACGTTGTAGCGGTTGGTTTCTTTACGAAAAGGAGGACCAACTCACTATTAAGATTCCCGATGCACTGAGATACATATCCAGGAGTAAGCCTAGACCAAAAGAAATGTTTTGTCAAAGAATTCCAAGTGGAGATGTAGATGAGCCTCTTAAGCAGAGTACATCGTACCAGTTCGTGCTTACGTTTAACTTTATTGTCTAACGATGCCACGAGTAAAGACCCATAAAATCATACAACTTTTCATGGATTTCCCTGCTTGGATATCCAAATTCGCTATTCTGACATTAAAATTCACTCTTGTGATACCCAAACCTACGAAAATTTGTATCGTTTTAGGGTTTTTGACTTTTGGGATCGGTTTACTTTATTGCCATTCAGTTCAGAACGTGAGGACGAACTGATAGTGCGTACTTTAGTTTGCCAATGTAAGCGTGCCTTGGGGCTTCATTGCTGTCTGACAATCTACATGTGTCGGTGAATGATTATGACATTTAATTAGCCCTTACATCCGATATTGATATTGCTGAAGGTGCCGTAACAATCTGGGAAGAAAATAATAATTAATTCTTTGTTCTCTAAGGACCTTTCGAAAGTTCCCCCTAAGTTCTTGCGAACCTAACCTAACCGTGAATACAGGGTGATAGCTTTGAAATCTTTCGGTTTACAAGTCTCTACGGAACTGAGCAAGTCAATTAAAGCCTTGTTGTAGGGTCCTTCACATAAGGAATGAACACTTTCAGGGAGTGAGTATCTCTCCCTGACTCGAAAGGACCCAGTTTCCGTCTAATTTCTGGATATAGCTTAGCATGGATTGTGGTTATAAATACGTTCCCATCCTTATCCTTATCTTGATTGTATTCTAGTTCCTTGCACACAAATAATTTTTGAAGAAACTTTCGGGTAAACCATATGATTATCTTTTTTTTAAAGAAGCCTTCGAAACCTACTTTATATGGTCTGGTAGATCCACCTTCTCCCGATATATACATCTTTGTTTTTCTATAGCTGGTTCCTATGGGGCTTCGATGACATTTCTTACGTTCAGACGTGGCCTTGGTCTTGATTTGAACTTTCGAAAATTCACGTCAGTGTTCTTAGCGGAGACCTACTCTTTGCTAATGGCTACTGACTATATTATGAAAAACATAGGTGGAGGGGTAGGAGCATATGCGTCTGTAGTGAGGTTCTTGTTTCGAAATAGTTCTTAGAGGGTACCAGGCCCCAGTTGGATCTCTAAGAATGAGATAAACGCTGGGACAGGGCTTAGATCTTGAGACTTCCACTGATGATTGGACTTCGAATAAACAAGATCGAAGAGTATGTAAACCAAAGGTTCCTGGTAGTATTTGGAATATTATCTGCCCACGAAGGGAAGGGGCATACTCTTTAATATCGTGTCCGAAAGACAATGTGTTATTTGAGAAGCTTTCTCATGACAGTTGTACTCTCGGATATTTGTCAGACGCTATGACTAGTCTCTCTAGGACATAGTTATGCCCTTTGATGGTCAGTGCAACTGGGAAGGGATATCACATAACTTTTAAAGCTAAGCTCTTTTCTTAGGTGGTGGTACTGTTTATGACGAATCTATCCTCTTCCACTAGGTTAGATTTTAAGACTCTACTAATTCAAGCAATGAGTGCCAGAGCCCTATCCCGAAGAATTAAGAAGACTCTATATAAGCCCCTGATCATCCCAGTCCGCACTCTGTCTAAAGCGGATGAAGAGATCCTCAGTCACTTCGACAGAAAGACTCTTCGTCTAATTTTTCTTCGTTTGCGTTGACGGCCTTTGGAAGGGGAGATTCAGCAACGAACTATACGAGCTATACAGCGACATAGACCTAGTCAGAAAAATACACATCAGTCGTTTAAGATGGCTAGGACATGTTAAATGAATGGACGGACACCAAAGCCCCGGCTCGCAGAGTCTTCGAATCAAACCCGCAGGGACAACGCAGTAGAGGAAGACCTTATCTTAGGTGGAGTGCTCAGCTGGAGGCAGTTAGCTAAGGATCGGGCTAACTGGAGAGGCTTGTAGGTTGAGGCCCGTGTTCACCCCGAACTGTAGCGCAACCTAAGTCAAGTAAGTAAGTCCCATATTTCCTAACCTTGACGTTCGTCAATAGGTGCTTACGTTATATCTTTACGATTTTCTAGCCAAACAGTATCTCAACCAACAACTCTATCAGAGAACGGGCCATGAACCTATAGGCGCAACAATACGACGACAAAAGTGGCAGTGGATTGGACATACTCTCCGAAATGGTGACAGGTCCATAATTAACCACGTGATGCAATGTAACCCGCTTACTGAGGATGGCAGGATACGCGGCGGTCCTAGGAGTACGTGGCTCAGAACAGTTGAGAAGGAAGAACGGCAACTGGGAAAGAGTTGGGGGAGAACTGAAACACCTTTCCAGAAACCGCACACGATGGCGCGTAGGTATTGTCGAGGCCCTAGGACCCACAAGGGGATACAGGACTTACGTAAGTAGGTATGTTTCTGGCTTCTAAATTGGAAAAGGTCTGATTAAGGTTTAAAAAGAATGCCGTCAGTTATTCAGGACAGAGTGTAGATAAGTCGTTACTACTTCATTTTTTTTCTCATTCCAAACAACAAAACACTGCTCGCTTGATCTCTGTTTAGGCTTCGTTTGTAAAATTAAATTTTGAAGCATAACTAATCCCAGAACAGAGTGCCTAGCTTACTTTATATTTTAAATTGGTTTTTGTTTATATTGTCATGAGCAACAATCTTAATTCAAAAACATGATACATTTCGAATAAATTTGAATAAAAATGTATGGTTTACGAATGCAACTAAACTCCTCGTCTTTTAGTGAAGCAAATGAAAGGAAGAAAGCGTCTTTCACTTAAAAAAAAAAGCCATTCTATGCAGTTCCTTGGGCATCGTGCCAGATTCAAGTTGAATTTTCATGATTTTACATTTCCCACATACTTTCTTCTTTATTTCTCAGTCAGTTTGCATTCACAGAGAGTATCCTCCCATTAACAGAGTAGGTATTCCACACCAAAAGGACGAGGACGACCCCAACAATTTACTATGAAGGTTCTGACGTTTTAAGGAAAACCACGCTGCTCATGACAGTGTCAGGATTACAAATTATAAGAATTGGCTCACAATTGGCTTTACTTCGTTAAGGCATCCATATCCTCTCAATTTTCGAAAATTTGCAATGAATATCAGACGATTTTCGTGCAAAAGCGGATGGTTAGAGGACTATTTATCATACAAAGCATTCCTCGTTGTCCTCAGATGTAGGATGTGTATTTCGTGGCCTACTCCAGATGCATATCATCGATGTAAAGGCATGATTTAGTTAATACTTATGTCGGTAGGTATTATTAATAGCAACTCCTGGTCAACAGAATTGTAATTAAGGACGTGATTGCCATTCTTGTTCTCCCCAAATCATGAAGGTAAGACTGGGGCATATCTATCAGAGTAAATTTGGTTTAGTCCTAGGTAATCTCTGCACTGAGATTAATAAAAGCTTTCAGAGGCCAGCAATCACACGTATCACATAAATCGTATTACCCAGTTCAATCAGAGTCCAGGACTAGTGGTAGACTTCTGAGTGTCTACTCATTTATAACGACAGCTGTGTAGGTTTTCAATTGATTAGATTGGTATTCAGGAAGGAGTTCCCCCCTTGACTGTTTTGTAGTCAGATTTGGAAAGATGACAGGCTAATAAATCTTTTTATTGTTTGAATTGAATTCAAGGAACTTATACCTTAGGTTTTTGTTTGAAAAGGAGAGCTAGAACACTAGAAACTTCTTAAATTAACACTAAGTCACGACAAATTACCGAAAGGTACCTTGCGGGCATCGTGCACTGCTCTGGATTGAAAAATTTTCTGTTTCCTTTTTCCATTTCGAGGCTGCAGGTAAGCTATTTTGCGCCTCGAATACACAGAAACAGAATATATAGATCGAGATGTGTGATTGTAGTATTTCACAAGATTGTGGGTGTCTAGGTTTGTGGGCTATACACTACCCTTTTTCTCCCACAATTTTTGGTTGAAAAATTTTCTGTTTCCTTTTTCCATTTCGAGGCTGCAGCTAAGCTATTTTGCGCCTCGAATACACAGAAACAGAATATCTAGATCGAGATGTGTGATTGTAGTATTTCACAAGATTGTGGGTGTCTAGGTTTGTGGGCTATACACTACCCTTTTTCTCCCACAATATTTGGCTGAAAAATTTTCTGATTCCTTTTTCCATTTCGAGGCTGCAGCTAAGCTATTTTGCGCCTCGAATACACAGAAACAGAATATATAGATCGAGATGTGTGATTGTAGTATTTCACAAGATTGTGGGTGTCTAGGTTTGTGGGCTATACACTACCCTTTTTCTCCCACAATTTTTGGTTGAAAAATTTTCTGTTTCCTTTCTCCATTTCGAGGCTGCAGCTAAGCTATTTTGCGCCTCGCATACACAGAAACAGAATATCTAGATCGAGATGTGTGATTGTAGTATTTCACAAGATTGTGGGTGTCTAGGTTTGTGGGCTATACACTACCCTTTTCTCCCACAATTTTTGGTTGAAAAATTTTCTGTTTCCTTTTTCCATTTCGAGGCTGCAGCTAAGCTATTTTGCGCCTCGAATACACAGAAACAGAATATCTAGATCGAGATGTGTGATTGTAGTATTTCACAAGATTGTGGGTGTCTAGGTTTGTGGGCTATACACTACCTTTTTTCTCCCACATTTTTTGGTTGAAAAATTTTTTGTTTCCTTTTTCCATTTCGAGGCTGCAGCTAAGCTATTTTGCGCCTCGAATACACAGAAACAGAATATCTAGATCAAGACGTGTGATTGTAGTATTTCACAAGATTGTGGGTGTCTAGGTTTGTGGGCTATACACTACCCTTTTTCTCCCACAATATTTGGCTGAAAAATTTTCTGTTTCCTTTTTCCATTTCGAGGCTGCAGCTAAGCTATTTTGCGCCTCGAATACACAGAAACAGAATATCTAGATCGAGATGTGTGATTGTAGTATTTCAAAAGATTGTGGGTTGTTAGGTTTGTGGGCTATACACTACCCTTTTTCTCCCACAATTTTTGGTTGAATAATTTTCTGTTTCCTTTCTCCATTTCGAGGCTGCAGCTAAGCTATTTTGCGCCTCGCATACACAGAAACAGAATATCTAGATCGAGATGTGTGATTGTAGTATTTCACAAGATTGTGGGTGTCTAGGTTTGTGGGCTATACACTACCCTTTTTCTCCCACATTTTTTGGTTGAAAAAATGTCTGTTTCCTTTTTCCATTTCGAGGCTGCAGGTAAGCTGTTTTGCCCCTCGAATATACAAAAAGAGTGCGTCTGGCTCGAAATGTGTGATTAAAATATTTCACAAGATTGTGGGTGTCTAGGTTTGTGGGCTATACACTACCCTTTTTCTCCCACAATTTTTGGTCGAAAAATTTTCTGTTTCCTATTTCCATTTCGAGGCTGCAGGTAAGCTATTTTGCGCCTCGAATACACAGAAACAGAATACCTAGATCGAGATGTGTGATTGTAGTATTTCACAAGATTGTGGGTGTCTAGGTTTGTGGGCTATACACTACCATTTTTCTCCCACAATTTTTGGTCGAAAAATTTTCTGTTTCCTATTTCCATTTCGAGGCTGCAGGTAAGCTATTTTGCGCCTCGAATACACAGAAACAGAATATCTAGATCGAGATGTGTGATTGTAGTATTTCACAAGATTGTGGGTGTCTAGGTTTGTGGGCTATACACTACCCTTTTTCTCCCACAATTTTTGGTCGAAAAATTTTCTGTTTCCTATTTCCATTTCGAGGCTGCAGGTAAGCTATTTTGCGCCTCGAATACACAGAAACAGAATATCTAGATCGAGATGTGTGATTGTAGTATTTCACAAGATTGTGGGTGTCTAGGTTTGTGGGCTATACACTACCCTTTTTCTCCCACAATTTTTGGTCGAAAAATTTTCTGTTTCCTATTTCCATTTCGAGGCTGCAGGTAAGCTATTTTGCGCCTCGAATACACAGAAACAGAATATCTAGATCGAGATGTGTGATTGTAGTATTTCACAAGATTGTGGGTGTCTAGGTTTGTGGGCTATACACTACCCTTTTTCTCCCACAATTTTTGGTCGAAAAATTTTCTGTTTCCTATTTCCATTTCGAGGCTGCAGGTAAGCTATTTTGCGCCTCGAATACACAGAAACAGAATATCTAGATCGAGATGTGTGATTGTAGTATTTCACAAGATTGTGGGTGTCTAGGTTTGTGGGCTATACACTACCTTTTTTCTCCCACATTTTTTGGTTGAAAAATTTTCTGTTTCCTTTTTCCATTTCGAGGCTGCAGCTAAGCTATTTTGCGCCTCGAATACACAGAAACAGAATATCTAGATCGAGATGTGTGATTGTACTATTTCACAAGATTGTGGGTGTCTAGGTTTGTGGGCTATACACTACCCTTTTTCTCCCACATTTTTTGGTTGAAAAATTTTCTGTTTCCTTTTTCCATTTCGAGGCTGCAGCTAAGCTATTTTGCGCCTCGAATACACAGAAACAGAATATCTAGATCGAGGTGTGTGATTGTAGTATTTCACAAGATTGTGGGTGTCTAGGTTTGTGGGCTATACACTACCCTTTTTCTCCCACATTTTTTGGTTGAAACATTTTCTGTTTCCTTTTTCTATTTCGAGGCTGCAGCTAAGCTATTTTGCGCCTCGAATACACAGAAACAGAATATCTAGATCGAGATGTGTGATTGTAGTATTTCACAAGATTGTGGGTGTCTAGGTTTGTGGGCTATACACTACCCTTTTTCTCCCACAATTTTTGGTCGAAAAATTTTCTGTTCCCTATTTCCATTTCGAGGCGGCAGCTAAGCTATTTTGCGCCTCGAATACACAGAAACAGAATATCTAGATCGAGATGTGTGATTGTAGTATTTCACAAGATTGTGGGTGCCTAGGTTTGTGGGCTATACACTACCCTTTTTCTCCCACAATTTTTGGTTGAAAAATTTTCTGTTTCCTATTTCCATTTCGAGGCTGCAGCTAAGCTATTTTGCGCCTCGAATACACAGAAACAGAATATCTAGATCGAGATGTGTGATTGTAGTATTTCACAAGATTGTGGGTGCCTAGGTTTGTGGGCTATACACTACCCTTTTTCCCCACAATTTTTGGTTGAAAAATTTTCTGTTTCCTTTTTCCATTTCGAGGCTGCAGCTAAGCTATTTTGCGCCTCGAATATACAGAAACAGAATATCTAGATCGAGATGTGTGATTGTAGTATTTCACAAGATTGTGGGTGTCTAGGTTTGTGGGCTATACACTACCCTTTTTCTCCCACAATTTTTGGTCGAAAAATTTTCTGTTTCCTATTTCCATTTCGAGGCTGCAGCTAAGCTATTTTGCGCCTCGAATACACAGAAACAGAATATCTAGATCGAGATGTGTGGTTGTAGTATTTCACAAGATTGTGGGTGTCTAGGTTTGTGGGCTATACACTACCCTTTTTCTCCCACAATTTTTGGTCGAAAAATTTTCTGTTTCCTATTTCCATTTCGAGGCTGCAGGTAAGCTATTTTGCGCCTCGAATACACAGAAACAGAATATCTAGATCGAGATGTGTGATTGTAGTATTTCACAAGATTGTGGGTGTCTAGGTTTGTGGGCTATACACTACCCTTTTTCTCCCACAATTTTTGGTCGAAAAATTTTCTGTTTCCTATTTCCATTTCGAGGCTGCAGGTAAGCTATTTTGCGCCTCGAATACACAGAAACAGAATATCTAGATCGAGATGTGTGATTGTAGTATTTCACAAGATTGTGGGTGTCTAGGTTTGTGGGCTATACACTACCCTTTTTCTCCCACAATTTTTGGTCGAAAAATTTTCTGTTTCCTATTTCCATTTCGAGGCTGCAGGTAAGCTATTTTGCGCCTCGAATACACAGAAACAGAATATCTAGATCGAGATGTGTGATTGTAGTATTTCACAAGATTGTGGGTGTCTAGGTTTGTGGGCTATACACTACCTTTTTTCTCCCACATTTTTTGGTTGAAAAATTTTCTGTTTCCTTTTTCCATTTCGAGGCTGCAGCTAAGCTATTTTGCGCCTCGAATACACAGAAACAGAATATCTAGATCGAGATGTGTGATTGTACTATTTCACAAGATTGTGGGTGTCTAGGTTTGTGGGCTATACACTACCCTTTTTCTCCCACATTTTTTGGTTGAAAAATTTTCTGTTTCCTTTTTCCATTTCGAGGCTGCAGCTAAGCTATTTTGCGCCTCGAATACACAGAAACAGAATATCTAGATCGAGGTGTGTGATTGTAGTATTTCACAAGATTGTGGGTGTCTAGGTTTGTGGGCTATACACTACCCTTTTTCTCCCACATTTTTTGGTTGAAACATTTTCTGTTTCCTTTTTCTATTTCGAGGCTGCAGCTAAGCTATTTTGCGCCTCGAATACACAGAAACAGAATATCTAGATCGAGATGTGTGATTGTAGTATTTCACAAGATTGTGGGTGTCTAGGTTTGTGGGCTATACACTACCCTTTTTCTCCCACAATTTTTGGTCGAAAAATTTTCTGTTCCCTATTTCCATTTCGAGGCGGCAGCTAAGCTATTTTGCGCCTCGAATACACAGAAACAGAATATCTAGATCGAGATGTGTGATTGTAGTATTTCACAAGATTGTGGGTGCCTAGGTTTGTGGGCTATACACTACCCTTTTTCTCCCACAATTTTTGGTTGAAAAATTTTCTGTTTCCTATTTCCATTTCGAGGCTGCAGCTAAGCTATTTTGCGCCTCGAATACACAGAAACAGAATATCTAGATCGAGATGTGTGATTGTAGTATTTCACAAGATTGTGGGTGCCTAGGTTTGTGGGCTATACACTACCCTTTTTCCCCACAATTTTTGGTTGAAAAATTTTCTGTTTCCTTTTTCCATTTCGAGGCTGCAGCTAAGCTATTTTGCGCCTCGAATATACAGAAACAGAATATCTAGATCGAGATGTGTGATTGTAGTATTTCACAAGATTGTGGGTGTCTAGGTTTGTGGGCTATACACTACCCTTTTTCTCCCACAATTTTTGGTCGAAAAATTTTCTGTTTCCTATTTCCATTTCGAGGCTGCAGCTAAGCTATTTTGCGCCTCGAATACACAGAAACAGAATATCTAGATCGAGATGTGTGGTTGTAGTATTTCACAAGATTGTGGGTGTCTAGGTTTGTGGGCTATACACTACCCTTTTTCTCCCACAATTTTTGGTCGAAAAATTTTCTGTTTCCTATTTCCATTTCGAGGCTGCAGGTAAGCTATTTTGCGCCTCGAATACACAGAAACAGAATATCTAGATCGAGATGTGTGGTTGTAGTATTTCACAAGATTGTGGGTGTCTAGGTTTGTGGGCTATACACTACCCTTTTTCTCCCACAATTTTTGGTCGAAAAATTTTCTGTTTCCTATTTCCATTTCGAGGCTGCAGGTAAGCTATTTTGCGCCTCGAATACACAGAAACAGAATATCTAGATCGAGATGTGTGATTGTAGTATTTCACAAGATTGTGGGTGTCTAGGTTTGTGGGCTATACACTACCTTTTTTCTCCCACATTTTTTGGTTGAAAAATTTTTTGTTTCCTTTTTCCATTTCGAGGCTGCAGCTAAGCTATTTTGCGCCTCGAATACACAGAAACAGAATATCTAGATCGAGATGTGTGATTGTAGTATTTCACAAGATTGTGGGTGTCTAGGTTTGTGGGCTATACACTACCCTTTTTCTCCCACAATTTTTGGTTGAAAAATTTTCTGTTTCCTTTTTCCATTTCGAGGCTGCAGCTAAGCTATTTTGCGCCTCGAATACACAGAAAGGGTGCATCTGGCTCGAAATGTGTGATTGTACTATTTCACAAGATTGTGGGTGTCTAGGTTTGTGGGCTATACACTACCCTTTTTCTCCCACAATTTTTGGTCGAAAAATTTTCTGTTTCCTATTTCCATTTCGAGGCTGCAGGTAAGCTATTTTGCGCCTCGAATACACAGAAACAGAATATCTAGATCGAGATGTGTGATTGTAGTATTTCACAAGATTGTGGGTATCTAGGTTTGTGGGCTATACACTACCCTTTTTCTCCCACAATTTTTGGTTGAAAAATTTTCTGTTTCCTTTTTCCATTTCGAGGCTGCAGCTAAGCTATTTTGCGCCTCGAATACACAGAAACAGAATATCTAGATCGAGATGTGTGATTGTAGTATTTCACAAGATTGTGGGTGTCTAGGTTTGTGGGCTATACACTACCCTTTTTCTCCCACAATTTTTGGTCGAAAAATTTTCTGTTTCCTATTTCCATTTCGAGGCTGCAGCTAAGCTATTTTGCGCCTCGAATACACAGAAAGAGAATATCTAGATCGAGGTGTGTGATTGTAGTATTTCACAAGATTGTGGGTGTCTAGGTTTGTGGGCTATACACTACCCTTTTTCTCCCACAATTTTTGGTTGAAAAATTTTCTGTTTCCTTTTTCCATTTCGAGGCTGCAGCTAAGCTATTTTGCGCTTCGAATACACAGAAACAGAATATCTAGATCAAGACGTGTGATTGTAGTATTTCACAAGATTGTGGGTGTCTAGGTTTGTGGGCTATACACTACCCTTTTTCCCCACAATTTTTGGTTGAAAAATTTTCTGTTTCCTTTTTCCATTTCGAGGCTGCAGCTAAGCTATTTTGCGCCTCGAATACACAGAAACAGAATATCTAGACCGAGATGTGTGACTGTAGTACTTCACAAGATTGTGGGTGCCTAGGTTTGTGGGCTATACACTACCCTTTTTCTCCCACAATTTTTGGTTGAAAAATTTTCTGTTTCCTATTTCCATTTCGAGGCTGCAGCTAAGCTATTTTGCGTCTTGAATACACAGAAAGGGTGCATCTGGCTCGAAATGTGTGATTGTACTATTTCACAAGATTGTGGGTGTCTAGGTTTGTGGGCTATACACTACCCTTTTTCTCCCACATTTTTTGGTTGAAAAATTTTCTGTTTCCTTTTTCCATTTCGAGGCTGCAGCTAAGCTATTTTGCGCCTCGAATACACAGAAACAGAATATCTAGATCGAGGTGTGTGATTGTAGTATTTCACAAGATTGTGGGTGTCTAGGTTTGTGGGCTATACACTACCCTTTTTCTCCCACATTTTTTGGTTGAAACATTTTCTGTTTCCTTTTTCTATTTCGAGGCTGCAGCTAAGCTATTTTGCGCCTCGAATACACAGAAACAGAATATCTAGATCGAGATGTGTGATTGTAGTATTTCACAAGATTGTGGGTGTCTAGGTTTGTGGGCTATACACTACCCTTTTTCTCCCACAATTTTTGGTCGAAAAATTTTCTGTTCCCTATTTCCATTTCGAGGCGGCAGCTAAGCTATTTTGCGCCTCGAATACACAGAAACAGAATATCTAGATCGAGATGTGTGATTGTAGTATTTCACAAGATTGTGGGTGCCTAGGTTTGTGGGCTATACACTACCCTTTTTCTCCCACAATTTTTGGTTGAAAAATTTTCTGTTTCCTATTTCCATTTCGAGGCTGCAGCTAAGCTATTTTGCGCCTCGAATACACAGAAACAGAATATCTAGATCGAGATGTGTGATTGTAGTATTTCACAAGATTGTGGGTGCCTAGGTTTGTGGGCTATACACTACCCTTTTTCCCCACAATTTTTGGTTGAAAAATTTTCTGTTTCCTTTTTCCATTTCGAGGCTGCAGCTAAGCTATTTTGCGCCTCGAATATACAGAAACAGAATATCTAGATCGAGATGTGTGATTGTAGTATTTCACAAGATTGTGGGTGTCTAGGTTTGTGGGCTATACACTACCCTTTTTCTCCCACAATTTTTGGTCGAAAAATTTTCTGTTTCCTATTTCCATTTCGAGGCTGCAGCTAAGCTATTTTGCGCCTCGAATACACAGAAACAGAATATCTAGATCGAGATGTGTGGTTGTAGTATTTCACAAGATTGTGGGTGTCTAGGTTTGTGGGCTATACACTACCCTTTTTCTCCCACAATTTTTGGTTGAAAAATTTTCTGTTTCCTTTTTCCATTTCGAGGCTGCAGCTAAGCTATTTCGCGCCTCGAATACACAGAAACAGAATATCTAGATCGAGGTATGTAATTGTAGTATTTCACAAGATTGTGGGTGTCTAGGTTTGTGGGCTATACACTACCCTTTTTCTCCCACATTTTTTGGAAAAAATTGGAGAAGGTAATGCGCACAAGAAGTACAATTTTCTACAAGTCTGTGCAACAACCTGTAAACTCTGATGACATAAATATCAACGACGGGATTCAGCGAGGCTTTAGCTGGGTTTTGCTGAGAATGAGGGCAAAACCAAGTATGTTGTATCAGCAAGAGAAGACAACATAAACAAATCGATCAGAACATCACAAAAGACATCTACAACTTTGAGATAGTTAGGGACTTCGGCTACCTTGGCTCTGTTCCACTCGAAAACTCTGACAACAACACAACTTAAGAGATCAAACGAAGAGATACCCTTGCCAATCGCTGCCCAGGATTCACAAACACAGAATATCTGGCTTAAACTGTGCCACCTGCACCCAGATTCAATATATCACTATTTGGTTCGGTGACGTATGCGTAACCTATTTTTCACTCATTTTTTGTGCAAAATTTTCTACTTTTTCCTGACCACAGCGAGCTAGCAGCTATGTTCATTTGTACCTAGGAATCACAAAACCAGAATATCTTAGTGTAGTCATGCCACTAGGAGGCAGATTCAAGATATTAGTACCTGCTACGTTAGCGTATGCGTAACCTATTTTTTGGTTCGAAAATTTTCTATTTTCCCGACCACAGCGAGGTAGCAGCAATGCTCGTTTGTGCCAAATATTCAGAGAAACAGAAAATCTGTCTTTAATCACCAGGAGCCAGATTCAGGATATCAGTATCTGGTTCGGCGGCGTATACATAATAACCTATTCTTTCTTTCATTTTTTGATGCAAAAAGTCTGTATTTTTCCTCATCACAGCGAGGTAGGAGCTACGCTAGGATTCAAAGGACCAGAATATCTGAGTGGAATCATGCCACTAGGAGCCAGATTCAAGATATCAGTGGCGTATGTGGTGTAATTCTTTCATGCAAACATTTTCTATTTTTTCTGACCGCAACGAGGTAGGAGCTACCACAATAGTGGAGTGACATCTAGAAATTCAGTTACGATACCTTAATTTGAATCAGTCTGCAGTCTCAAATACCACTCAGGGTGATTTTGTCACCAACGTCGTCGGGGCTTATGGTCACATAAAGGCATCCTCAACTCTCAAAAATTTTCCAAATATTCCTGTGCTCAACTTTTTGTCAAACACAAATCCCACACTATACCTGCATAAGTAAGTACATTTTTCATTCATAACCGAAAATACAAAGAAGAGGGTTATATCCCAAGTGTATCCTTGCTCAGGCAAGCTTTCCTCATATTAATGGCTTTTTTTCGGATTTTTCAAACCTTTCACGTGAGGTCGCTGCTGAAAACTCCTCTAACTTCTAAGAATGCGCCACGGGAATACTTATTATCTTTCAACAATTTTTGTTGTAGAATCGATAACATTATAATCCTCTCCTTCGATAGATCCACATGTCGCATTGGCATTTTGTAGTGAAGATAATCCTTCGAGGATTAGTTTGCTATGAACGTGTATTTTCCTTTAGAAGATGTTATGATAGAGGAATTGAATTTTAAGCTCTTTTGCGATAGTCTGGACAGATCCATCTGGATTTGTCTCATATGGAGTCCTTCTGTTGTACAACCGTCATATCTACTCATAATAAAGGCAAGGATTCGTTCTTTCAACTGAAAAGTAATTGGAGTCTTTGAGTTTCGTGACATTCTTGTAGACTTGAAGGGTGTTAAGGAGCAGGGTGGACTCACTTTCGAAAATCATTTCCACTGTAAGAATTGATTTTATAGAGGGTGACCAGATAGCAATGATAATTTTTTCAGTGGCTATATTTCAGCAACTGTTAAAGTTAGCAATGACATCTAGCTGTCGATATATTCAGTGAGGTTTGCCATTTAATCATCAATAGTTTTATGATTCTCGAACGTGCGAAATTATTTAAAAATATCGAAATTCCAACTCAGTTGGAAATACGCCACGTAAATTTCGTTGTGAAATAGGTCGTTATCATGGCTTCAGTGTGCAGGCAATCCGTCGCATTGTGGAAAAGTTTGAACGTGGTTACACTCTTTAAGCCACCAACCAGATAGAGATTGGTGCGAAATGAAAGAAATATAGCCGGAGTAGCGGCCAGTATGGAAGAAGACCCAGAAATGTCGATTCAGCGACGATCAGCTGAATTGGGCTTTGTTACGGTCTATTGTATCAGGTATAGAGCTTTGATACCTGACTTTCTGTAGCCAGAGCTCAAAAATATTGAAATATCCGAGCTGTGGTTCCAACAAGATGACGCTACATGCCATATAAGCGACGAAACGCTCGAAGCTCTGAAGGAAATATTTAGCGAATGGGTCATCTCGTAGCAAGCGTTCTTCAACTGGCCGCCGCTATCGTGGGACTTGTCAGCACTCGACTCTTTTCTATGGGCCTACGTCAAGTCGATAGTATACGCTAACAAGCCAACCACTTTCAAGACGCTATTGTTGGAATAACGCCGCACATATTGTACAGAGTCATCAACACCAACCGGACCGACCGCTTAAAGCACTGTCAGCAAAGTGAAGGCTGTCTTTTGAAGCATGTGCTATATTATAAAAAATGGCATGAATGTAGTTTCAAGATAAAGCCAAAATCAATTTTATATCTCGCACCGTCGTTATTTTATTTAAATTTTTTTTCTTATCATTCTTATCTGGTCACCCTACAGAAGTTCAACATTTTTGATTCATCCTCTCCTCAAAGAATACCATTTTGCGGTTCATTTCTTGGCTTATCAGGTAGGACTTTAAAAGGGAGAATCCTTCCATCTTCCTGTCAATAACTAAGGCCTTCTGACCATCGTTCTTCAGAAGGCTTAGGTGGGAGATAATTTTTAGATGACTTCCCGTATTTTTTCGTGCAAAACACTTCTTTTCTTCGAGGACTGTTTCGATCTCGAGCATTGTAGGATAAATCCCTTTCCAGACTGATTCCAATTAGACCTTTCACATCGATTACGACAAAGAAAAAGGGGAATCACAAAGCACCTACTTAACCAGAGAAGGGATTTCCTTTAAATCTCATTTACCACATGAATCAATCTAATCGAATGTGTACCTAAAGCCACGTTGAAATCCTTTAGATACATTGATTCCCTTATGTATTTGATTTCGACTCCACCGAGAGTCAATTGTGTGAATCATATTCTCAGAAGTCAAATGGTATCATTAGTCCTTGTTCACCTTCTTACATCCCCAGGATGGCAAGGACTTTTCAAATTCTGTCAACTTCCTCCCTTCCCACCATTTGTTCAACCCCCATGTGCTGTGTCGGATCTCCCACATCCCTGCTTAACTAGCCATCCATCCAACAACTTCATATCGTTTTGATGAATTGCGATAGTAACAAATTGCATTCATGATCCGCTCCCTCGACACTGACTCATTTCAAATGAATTATTTACCAAGCTGTCCCCAGGAACCCCAGCAAGGAAACTTATTCAAAAAGTTTAACATTTGGTTAATTTAAAATTAAAACACGTTTCGAGTAAAAAAAAAGAAACATCATCTGTCCCCTGGGGGCAGAAGAAAAGGACGAGAAATTTTTATCTAGATACGAGGACTCGCCAAAACCAACTGAATGTCAACAGCAGCTTGCAACTTGACATGTACTCATTCGGAAAAAACAAGGAGGCAGTGGACAAAAAAATGTATAATTACTTCCCAAACCCACTGTAGTTGTAAATGTTAATTCAAATGAAATATTTACCTCCATTTGGGAGCCCTTCTTCCCCATGGACGATCCTGTGTGCCCTCCACTTTGTGCAGCGTTCATTTTAATTATTTGTAAATATACTTTCTAAATATTTACTATATACTCGTACACGTAGTGTCGTTGTCGAAATATCCTTATCATATAATTTTCGTTGTGCGTGTGTGTGTGGGAGTGTGCATCCAATTTCACACTCGGAGGACACTGTCTATCTAATTTTGTTAACCTGAGCTGAACATCATCAACTTAGCGCCCACCGATGTTCCTGTTCCTGTTTTCGTTTTTTTTTTTGTGTTTGAAATGCAAAAAACAGAAGCAGTTTCCCGCGCGCCAAAAGTCCAAAAGCTTTTGGGATTATTTTATTTTTTTTTTTTTGAGGGAAGGACGGTTTCCGGTGTTGGGTGTGGGTTAAGGAGAAAACCAGAGAAAACTCCTCGAAAGATATCTCAGGATGTAGCACAGCAATGCCTACGGAACACGTACATCTGTGCCAATTAACTTTTATTCCTTCTTTGGCACACAATCCTGTTTTCCTTTCACATTTATTCGTATTTAAGTTTCATCACCACGCGCTGTGTACACACAAAAGAGGAATGTACCACAAAAATCAAAAAAAAAACGTAGAGGAAAGCAAACTGAAATCAAGAAAGATTATTCAAACAAAAAGCAAGGATAACAATTAAAACGAACGAAAAAAACTGTTCCCTAGAGACCACCACTGTGTTCTGAGTGTCCTTTCGACTCACTAATTATACAATTCCCTCTGTTTACACTCTACACCTTCTTTCCCGCACGCATAGGCTGTAGTTTCAACTTCTAGCTTCTGCTAGGAATCACGTCATTTTCGAAATACCACCAGTTCCTGGTAATTAAGGCTCCCGTACGTCCTTGAATTCTTAACAAAAAAAAAATCCGCACGCGTTCGCGTGGTTAAAGGATAAGGAACGATATCGGCTACCACAGGTGTAATTACCACCGACAGGTGACAAGTTGCGGATTTACTACGTATCCTTCCAAGAAGTTAAAAAATAGAAAAAAAAAAGGACGACAGGACGAGGTGACCAATTAGAACAACACCCACATAAATATAGATATTTTGCGTACACAACACAACAGTCTCTCTATTCTACAGGACGATGGAGGACGACAAAACACTGAACACACAGCAACAGAAAAAAAAAAAACAAAAAAACAGAACGAAACACGGGATTTTATCTGCAGAGGAATGCTGCATTGCGTGTATCCACTTCGCGACGCAGGGGGTGGAAATGAAAGGTGTTTGTGTTGAGAAATTTATCCATACCCAGGATATCTGTATTTTGGGGATTCAGGGGGGAGGATAGGACGACCACTCCAAGCTACATCGCCAAGTGACACATAAGACTTCAGAAAAAATTATTAAAAATTTCAAATGCACAAGGTAGGCATTTTTTTTTTTTTTTTTTTTGTGATAGAAACCGGGTCTAAAAAATTGTTAGCCGCGCCCGATGAACGAACAAAAATACCGCAAAAAGGACGACCAGATTTGAAGAAAGCTCCTAACGAACTGAATCGTTAGACCGTTGTGAACCGAATTAATACTTCCCAACATAGTACAAGGTAGAGAGCTTTCAGTAGATACAACTTGGTTCGGTACGAAATATCCTTTCTGTTGGAAGATGCAGCATTTGTGTGATGCTCTCAACCACCTTCTCTTCCCTTCCCATACACACACACAGATACTCCTCACAAAAGCACAAAGTGTTGGTCGTGAAGGAAACACGATGATAATGTTTTGCCTGATAAAAACCGACTTCAGTGTCACATTTGGAATTTAACTGCTTTTTACTTTATATCATTCGGCGGATTGCTGTTCAATAAATTTGCATATTTATTGGCCCATCAATCGGGCGTACGGAGGGTGAAAAACATATTCATTATTAGATGGGAAATTGATAAGCAACAAGTTGTTCGCTGTTGTTCCACACTAAACCGTCAAGAGGACAAAGTACAACACTGTATGTGTGTACACGGTACGGCTTAGGATAATTGGCAATAAAATGAATATTCACGAAGCTTTTCGGTCGAGTGTTATCGTTTTACACTAGTCAGCAGTCGGGAGTATATTTCAGCAGAAAATTGATTACAGTATCCGATGAATGGGGGAGGCGCGCTCATATTTGGGTATCCGATGGTGTTTTCCTATAAATTGGGTCATTTCATCGGAATGATGCCAGCACGGCCACAAGAGGACGAAACTTTCTGTACAAGTTTCTTGGGTAATTCAGAAACAGCTTTAAGTTTTTGTGGAAATTTATTTAGTTTAACGTTAATTCTATGGGGTGTACCACAATCTCTACGCTTCTGGAGTCAGATGACAGATGGTTGGAGGACAGACATTCTCTATACACACGTTGACATGGAATTATGCCAAAAAAAAAAAAAAAAAAATTGAAAAAACTTCCACGCATAAATCAGCAAAAGCGAAAAGTTTTATTTTGAAATTAGGTGCCCGGCAGCGCTTGTGGTAAGAACTTCAGATACGCACATTGCAGAACGCTTCTGTCATACATAGTAGGCATTACGTATGCGAGCATACCTAGGAAAAGTTGGTTTTTTTTCTTTTTTTGAGATTTTTCAGCCCAAAAAGTGATATCATACCATCGGAGCACGTTTTGGTGGCTCAAATTAGCTTCAGCCGTTCTTAAGTTACAGGAAAATGCCGATTTAAGAGTCACGTAACCAGGCGTCGAAGTCGCAAAGTTTATACAAGCGACAGGTCACGCACTGGGTGGTTTAGTACAAGTGGGTGGTGGGAAGGATTTTGTTGGTTTCAGTGGATTTCAGTTGATGCCCGGAGTCAGTGGCATTTGGATTCTCTAATTAATAGCAGCACATCGATGAAGAAATGATGGGCTTAATCGCAGTCTGGCTAAAGATCACATTAATCAAATGAGTTCTTAAAGAAGAAAGCCGCACATATATGGGTGTAAGTATGTACCAACGCTGAATCGAAGCAATGGACATAAAGTTAATTGCGGGGATTGATAGATAGATTACATACAAGTTACGAGATTCAGTATGATAAAGTAGTTGCTCGCATCGTTGCCCGCATCAGTCAGTAAAAACTTAGTGGCTACGCAAGGAGTAGACAGTAAAACAAAAGATTTTTCAAAGAACAATATTCGGCAGTTAATGTAAATGTGTGGAAATCGTTTTTTTCAAGAAAGACATAACAATTTTGTATTTAAATCAAAAAATATCAAAATTAAGATATCAAGCTGAAATTTATTCTAGGTACAGTACACATCCAGGATTTAAGCACAAAATATTCCATCTCGTCCATATGACCACCGTGAGCAAGTTACCTGCGGTCGATTTTTCCAGCCACCTTTTACCACTCTTCCACACATATCGGCCGGAACTTTGGCAATTTCGCGTTCGAAATTATTCCTAAATCGTTCCCGTTTTGCCCTAAACGTACGATGAACCAAGAAAACCCATAAAAAGAAATTCAAATAGCATTGAACTTACCGCTTTAATAGATCAATTCTTAGACCAGTTGTGTGGCATGTGGAACCATTTTGTTGGAACCACATACCAAGTCCATCAAATTCTGGCTAAAACTTGTCCTCGAACATGGAACCATAGAGAACTCTATTGACCGTAACATGAAAATCATTTCCATCGACGAAAAAATAAAGTCCAAGCTCATCTCCAGCAGGGAAACCACATCAAATGGTCACTTTTTGTGGACACAATGGAGCCTAATCGGAGAATCTTCAGAGCTTCAAATGACCAACAGGCTTTAGTCCTTGAGTTGATTTGATTTTGAAAGGGTGTCGGCCTAGGCTCTTGCATAAAAAAAATTCGACTGAAATTCAGACGTAAAATAGACTGACTTGACTTATTTTGAACTGAAACACGTCTGCGATATTTTCTGCACTTCGACCATTGCTTTGGCTTACTGGCACAGGAACATTCAATAAAAAATATGTTGACTCAAATTTATCTACTTTAGCAAGCACAGTCTATCTGATGGGACAGTTATTACGACCGAAAAATTGGAAAGCGCTCTTAAATTTCGGTTGTAATTTTCAATATTTTTCAATTTTGGCTCGTTCCTAAACTTCATTGAGATAAAAATGTAGACTTTGGTTAATGTTCTGCCACTAAAAGGGTTTAAAAGAAATTTAAGAGTACATTTTTATTAAAATTTAAAATTGTTATGTCCCTATTGAAAAACCGATCGTTACAAGTGATCGCATATTGACTGATTGCGTGGGCAAAATGAACCAATTTGGCCAGAAAGAGAGAGAGTACTTAATAAAGACTGACATGCCTTTATGTTACTGGGATCAAGAGAAATTCCCCGACTCCAGGAGTACTATTGAAACTGAATGTTTTGCAGCTTGTGGTCGAGGAATGTCCAACGAAACGGTTCTAAAAATGGCCACAGGCGGAATAGGAAACAATTCGATGAACTACAAACAATATTCTCAGACAATTTATCTGTAAACTGAAATTTCTTATGAATTTCACCAATAAATGAGTTTAAGCACTGAATCTACAATCTGAAAACTGAGCAAACAAACAACAAAGTGGTGCAAGGATGTGGCAAGGATGTGGCAAGAACTGCTGAATTCTAATTCCTTTTAGTTCAGAAGCAGGGATAAACATTTGGTATTTATGGGCGCAAGCACCAGCATCTTTTGGGCTGTGTACATGCCTTAGAGAGTTGCACCCAAGTCAAACTCAGCCGAAACCTCAATGAGGTCTGAACCTATCATAAATAAGAAGAAGAGTCTACGTACTGAGCTTCCTAGCGAGGCATTGTAGACTTAGGAAGCACTTGCTTGGTTAGTTGACAAAGCATTCTACAAGGAAGGAAGGCTTTATTCCAAGACAAGATGTCTGGTTATATCTACATTTTACGATTGTTGGCCATGGCTTTCTTAAGTACAACAGACATGGTCCGTCCGTATGACCTCAATGAAGTGAAGATAGCGATATCTAGGCCAAAATCCAACAAAGCTACTGGAGCTGATGATTTGACTGCCGAGGTATTCAAAGCAGCGGGGAATCTCCGACTCATTTGTAGAATATTGTTGAACGAAAGTATGCCCAACGAATGAAACTTTAGCATTGCTTGCCCGACTATTCAGATAGGGGACCCTATAAACTGAGAATAAGCTTCATCAACTTCGCCTGCAAAATCTTATCTATAACCTATTCTGCATGAATGCTTTTGCCAACAATCTGATTGTGCCACAGCAGTGTGATTTTAGGCCAGAAAAGTCCACCGCATTGACCAAATTTTCACAATAAAGCAAATCTTGAAAAACCCCATGAATTTCAAATCGACACCTATCATCATTTTACTGATTTTGAGGCCACCTATGACAGGTTATGACAGATAATGCATGCTACTCCATCAGGTCCGAGAAAGACCTCAACGCGATCTTTGTTGTCAAAAAGGGATTTTTTCAACATCGTTCTTGAAAGAATTATACAGATGTCTGTAGGGCTTTCGTAAACATGGATATATGTACAATACCGACATATCGGACAAAACGTGACACTCCATGGGTATAACTTTGCTAAAGTTACAGACTTTTCTTCTTCCAAGGATCCGCTATAAGCCCAGTCAATAAGATTAGGGAAAGGGATAGGGATTGTGCCTGCTTGGCACAATTGTGTACCAAAGCCCTCTCTGGAACTGAAGTAATCCTACAAAAGACCATGATCATCCCAGTTCCGATCTATAGTGCACAGGCATGCACTATGTCAAGAATGGATGAGGGCGCTCCCGGAGAAAAATACTTCGAGTGACTTTTGGTAGAGGAGAGTGGAAGGAGGATACAATCATGAGTCAAACCATTTAGTAGAGGTGCAGTAGAGGACGACCTCGCCTTAGTGAAAAGGCGCTCAAGTGAAAAGGGACCTCAACCAACTTGGTGTGCGAAGCTGGAAGCAGGTTGAGACTATGGTCCACGTCGAACTGTAGCGCCACATAAGGCAACGAACTGGTAACACTTGTCCGAGGCTTCTCAACATCGGCTACTCCAGTCGTTAACTTTAAGGATCAGAATATCACTAACTCCCATGAGACTGGCGAACTATTAAAACAATGATTTTACAAATTCTGTCTGTCTGTGCTTTCCTGCGACTTTAAGGTATGAGAGTTGGCTCCAATGAGAATAACTTACTTGAGCAGATATTTCAGTATTTCTTCTCCTACCATCTTCTGGGATTTCAGGCGACTCATCTGAACCTACTCATAGTTCGAGCTGTAGGAGATTTCTATCATAACTTAGCACTGGCTAGTCGAAATCCTTGTCTTAAATGAATTTAACTGAATAGGTGGAGTCTACGAATAGAATGAACGTCCTTTCTCCGAAACAGCTCCTAATATTCAGTTGTATGCTGGTGTTCTTGGTTTCACTTCAGTATATGCATATAGACTCATACGAAGTCCATTGACCTTAGGGTTTCCCATACGATTTAAAGGTGTTTTTTAATAGCTACCGACGAAGGTAATTTAAACTTAAAATTTACCATTTTTCACTCAAAACCACAGCTAACACCCCTAAATGTCCTAACACCGCCTGTAGCACGTCAATTTTAAAACCTTTCACCAGCGGACTCATCTCTCAGGAAGATATTACCAAATAAACACTCTGGGGTTGAGGACAGAACCATAATTGCTATTCCGACTAGTCGGCTTCGCCTTGACCTTTTCGCCCCCCCACACCTCATAATAGCCATAATAACGTCCCATCTCCTGTACACATATTCATAGTCAACAAAAACACACTCACATGGGACCGAATTAAGTTTCCTCAAACAACACAACTGTAACGAAAGCAGTTTTTTTTTTAATTAAAGTCCCTGATGCCGACCCATTTTTCCATACATTTAGAAATCTGGCTAACACTGCACAGAAAGCCTAATTAGAAATTTGAATTGTAAAACTGAAAAAAGGACCCCGATCTACATGCATACTTATGAGTAGCTAAACGTATTTTTTGTACTGGAAAACGAACACAATGTACCAATGGATTTAAGCCAAGTGCATACAAAGGTCCTTATAATGAATCATCAACCTACACTCTCCTCCTCATCATACAAACAGAATGGTCTACCTTCGTTTGCACTACAAAGCGGTTATCTAGTAGCAAAGTAGTTTCGAAGAATCCTTTTGACTTTCTGACACCACCTAGGGTGAAAGCCATTTGACTTTGTACTTTTAGGGGATGCTGAGGTAAAGAGGACTTGTTCTCCTATCAGGAGGTAGGTATCCTTAATTTTTTTGTTTCGTTTAAGGAAAAAAATAAACACATTGTGATGCGTGTCTACTTGCTTGAATTATTAATCAACTTCTGGTGAAATTTGCTTCGTAAGTTGGATGTGTGAAATGACGGTGTTAGGGTTGGGAGGGCCTTGTCATAACCTCCAGTCTGATTTTGGCACGTTGAACTTGGAGAACATTCTTGTGAGTTGTTCTTTGCCAGTTTATGGTATCGCCTGCAATTTATGGAGATAGAGTTTGAAGGGAATTCCTCTTGCATGTGTGAGTTCAGCAATTTCAAATTCTCCAAACTTTGGTCTACTTGTCCTTCATTTAAACATTTTTAAAGTACGAGGTTGTGTAAGCGGTTCCATTCATGGTCATGGACCACAAGTTCATAATCCGTAGATGAGCTGACTTAAATTCTTTTTGCCTTAAATTTGCAGTGAAGAAGGCCCACACTTACAAGGAAATACATGATTGTTTGTCGACACGGTAGCTCTACAACCATCCCGTGGGCTTTAGGAAACTGACTGGTTTGTAAAACTTTCTCCGCTTAGGTTGTCAAGGAAACTTTTGCTAAGTACTCGACGTCTGACTCTACCAAAAGCCGGGCACCCGTGGAGTAGATGAAAGACAGGGTTCTTCCCAGTCTCATTGTTGCAGAAGCGATGAAATACACAATCGGGTCACTGACTCGAACGAATCACCATAATCCTTCTAATGTCTGTACGAGGCCAGTTTTATAGACATTTTGTTCTGGCCCGGTTGTACTTTGGCTGCGTTTACCTTGATATGATACTACAACTCGCCCCACCAAGTGTCTGGCTTTAATAGAAAGTGTGAGAGGATTCTTCCCTTGACTGCTCCCAGCGGGCTGTGGAAACACTTTGCGAAGACCCTGTCGAGAGCTGAACACCGCTTCATCAGTTCATCAACCCTTCCATGATGTTACTATGTTACTGTGCGCCGAGGAGAAAGATCTTAAAGCTATGGCTTGGTGAAGCCCAATTCCTCTTTGTTCTGTTCCACCAGCTTGTCATATTCGATACTAGGGGCTTAAAAGCAGCCTGACTGTCCATAAGGATGGAAATGTTACAGACTTATAATTCAAAACGCGAGTGGCTTCGAGTACTGCCAATACCTTTAACTGAAAGATACTGGCTGACAGGGAGCTTGTATGACTCAGATTCATTTTTAAACCTCTTTTCTACTCCACTCTATGTGAGAAGCTTACTTTGAAATCTTTATTTAAGTTCAGCTTGGGGATGGAGTAGTCGGTTAGAGTAGTTTCGAAATACATAAGCAACAGATTCAGAATGTTGCTATGCCCCTAGAGTTTCGCATACCCAGATCCTGCTTCTCGTAGACTAACCGCAGTACATTGTGATATGCTTTCAATATAAAGTTCGATTGGTAAAAGATGAAGAAGTATTACCTATAGCCTGCATTGAGGCCACGAAACAAGTGGCCCTTATGAGAGGATAGGGCATACCACCGTAGTAAACATCCATAAGCCTCTATTCGATCGAACTCCTCACTTCTTAATGCATGCTCTACTGCAAGCACAAGTTCTACTCGCTGCCCCACATTAAGCTTCCAACTAAGTTTTGAATCAAGTACAACCCCAGGGTACTTCGCCCTGGAGCCTAAGGGTTCTTTAACTGTGGAGAGGTGAAGGTCGGTATTTTAGTCTTCGTGGTAAGAACCGTGAGTTCAGTTTTGCTTGAATTGACGCTGAATCTACAACTAAGTAACTCATATGCAAACTTTGCGAAAGAATGACGGAAACGTTCCCAATACTAAAATTACCACATAGTCACCATACCTCAACTCTAGCTCTGACGAGTCTTGACAGGATTACATTGGTAACCATAGTAGAGCAGAAATAACCCGGTCTGAGGTCTTTCTCTAAGGACGGACTTGGTTGAAATGCTGTTGCCAACTTTCGGAATAAACATCACACGAGCGCGTTTTAAGCTCAGGAGGCTATAGTAAGCAACTTCTGAAAATCGATACAAGCTACGAAACAGCATGAGGAGCAGTATGCCGTCAGGATCGACCTATTTTTACGGAGCTATGCTGGCATTATGTCATGCGCTTTCACTTCATTCCAAGTTGACAGTTTTCCATCCTGATGGACATCAGCGTAACTGAGTTTCCATGAGCCTTTCCAAATTGCTCAAGTCCCCAGGCTGGAGTGTTCCTTAGATAGAAACCTTCTGAATCCAGCGAGAGTTCTTGATTGTTTCAATGGATTGACAGTTTTCCCCTGTCCCCTAGCATATTTTAAGAATTCTGTGTCAGAACTCTGCAGGTAAGTCCTACGAATATTGACCGAATATTCTTTGACGGATGTATCAATATATTGTCATAATGTCCAGTCTAGTTCAGTCACTGTGAGGGAAGTCAACAATTAAATACAGATACCAACCTTTGTGAACATGGGGCACTAAGGCACTTGTCATACAGATGATTCAAAAAACTAAGTGAATCCGGCCATTTTAATCTTTTAACTAAAACTTTTCAAGGTATGAGACCATTGTGTGAGTTCAGAGCTAGAAGAAACAGCGAGTCCTCTGATAAACTTGCCAGATCCAATGCCCACTCTCCACATATTGGTCCTAAACTCTTTTCAAGTCTACTTGTCAGCCAGATAAAGGTAGAGACAAATCTGGCCTAAAACATTCATTTATGACCAAATTAAAACGCAAAGATCCTTATGGACTGCCTATTTGGCTATTCCTCTCTCATCCTATCACCTCAACATTATTGGTATCAGCCAATCGGACACGTGCCGATAGTGTGTCGAGGACACTGAAACCGCCGAACATAGTTAATGTGAATGTTCCGTCATTGCTCAGACTAGACTCAAACACAAAGGATTTAGCTCGCCTTTTGATATCACCTCCTCCTCAGTATAAACAATCCTAAGATTCTACTAGGACTTTCCTGACCATTTTCCCGAACAGAGTAAGACTCTGTTGGGCTCTTGTACTTAGTCTGGCTTGTACCGCATATACTTCAAATCTTATTAACTGGCACTTGACGGTGAACTGGATTATTGGAGTACTAACTTTAGCCAGTTTTAGGTAAGTAAAAGTTTTCTGATCAATTGAAGCCCAAGTAGCCCGAAGGATTAAGACCAAAGTACTTCGTGAGGGTAATATTGTCAGGCAGTCAGTCAAGGATTTCGATTATGTTGCTACATTCTAACTCATGGTGGAGTATTTGCTTGTCAGAACTATTATAGGTCTGAAATCGTGACTTGAATAAGGGACCGTACTCTAAAAGAAACAAATACCACAGAATGGAGAAAAAAAACTCTAACCTAGAACGTTGGGAGGTAAGCTAAGAAAGTTCTAGAGAAGCCCAATGAGCCATCATTATAAAATAAAACTCACAACGTGATCTGCATCTTAAGGAAATAACAAACTCCCACTCATGTGATAGTCTACTGAATCTCTAGAACCACGAAACTCATAAACCACGATACACTATACCTACACCGATTTTTGCTGCTCGAAAATGTTCAACATCTAACCTAACACGAATCTTATTATGAAAACAATTCACCAAGTACCTAACAAAGCAGCTGTTGGCCATGCTTTGATATTGTAAACTCTAAAAGGACACAATTCGACAAAAGCGGAACAGTAACGACCCTTGTAATATTCGAAAGCCATTGTTACAAGAATCGTTTGAACTTGCCCATTGATGTGTCCAACAAAAGAAGTCGCATAAAAAAGGTAGTTCAAGAAATTCTATGCCCCTGAACAGCGCAAACGTTCCAAACAACGCTGTGTACCGAAATACAAACAAAACTTTAACAAGAACCCCTCTCCGAGGATTTAATTCGTTTTAGGTGCCTACTCCGGTGGACAAATTCACTGGTGCTGGCCATTTGTAGTGCATGTTAGGAATAGAAAAACAAAGAAATCCCGGAAAAGTTTCTGTTCTGTGAACCATTAAAATTCACGTCCAAGGAATGTGATGTAATTAATTTTGCTAAGGATTTCGGCTTGAAGTACGAGGAATGGATCAATAAACTATTGGTAGGGACGCTCCTTCAACGGACAAACCTCTCTACATGCCAGCAGCTACTTTAAATAACTTTCAACATTGAATCGGTAATCCTGTCTAATACTCGCATAAAGCATTCCACATTAAACTAAGAATTAATTTAAAAAGTCGATTATTTAATATATTCAGTGAAATTTAATTCAAAATACGCACAATCCATTAATCACCAGGAAAATCCGCTTTTGCATTCAAACGTAAAATGTGTCCCCTTTTCGTATACAAAAGACGCCGCGCAGAGTTGCTTTTGAATGGGATTTGTTTAAATTTGAATTCTCCCGGGTATCCCATTTAAACTCCTCGCCAAGATTGTCCGATTTATGCGTTTTGACGCACACTATACCAGCAAGTTGGGCTATTACTTCTAGGATAACATTTTCGTTTAGAACCTCCCACGTCCTTAAAATTAAACTCTCGGAATTGGGTAAATTTGCATAGACATTAACGAAAGGTTGCTTATTGGGACAAGCTTTTAGCGACGACACACACCGGAAATGTCACAAAAGTCAACAAGTCGGCTTATTCGTTGCCACATCCAGATACGTGTTGAATAAGGAATTAATTTTGAAATTAAGCTTTTCAACTTGTACATGTTTCCCTCTCTTAGGAGAGCAAGCATTAGGGCTTTCAAAGCTCTTGAACAACTTCTGTTAACTTGTGATAAAGGGTTGTCCATCAGATGCACATCAAGTTATCTGCATTTATATACCAGGAAATGAGAAGACAGACGAACTGGTAAAAAGAGATGCATAATCAACATCTGAACAGGTAGTTTATCCTGCCTTGCGCACTGAAACAAAAGGCAGCGATCAAGAGTGGTCAACTGTCGATGTCCCTAGACACCTGCGTGATTGCAAGAAGTTTATGGCTTTCCTTTCACAAGAGTGAGATCGAAAAGAATAGGAAATCTCTTTTTACTTTGATAGGAATAATCACTTGAAAAAACTAAGACTTACGGAAGAAGACATATAGTATGTCAGGGATGTGACGATGAGGAAGTCAATGAAGATCCGACCACTTTCTTTGTCACTGCATTGGTCTTCCACGTAAAATTTAAATTTCCATGACGACACTTCTTCTGTGACCTGGAAGACAGACCATTTAATGACATCTTGAACTTCATCAAGTCTACTAGTGAGTTGGTGGTTCATACGGAACACATCTGTAAGAATAGGGTTAACCAATGGATAAGGGACATCTTTCCCCTATCAGTATCACAATAGGTCCGTATTGAACTAAGTGAGGCAATGTGAATTTTTCCACTCGTCTTCTCACGAACCTGACCTAACCTATTTCAATTTATTGGCCTTGGACCTCAATAGAGCAACACAAAAAGGGCCAGACTTGCATACGAACATAGACGCATTTCAATTATCCTGGTAAATCAAAAAACCAACAAAAAACCTCGAGTGGAAGTCGAAAAGCATCGCTTTGGCAGTGGATTGTGAATACCAATAGACTTTCAGTTAGGTTCTCGAGAAGCAAGAAGCAGCCTGAGCAAGGGGCTATTTGATTTATCTTACATTTCGAAAATAACGCTGGAACGGCAGTGACATTGAATGACTTTCCTTTATGCAGTATAGCAATTATTTGTTGTGATCCGCCTTCATACTGTTTTGGGTTAAATATCAGCTTGGCATCAGAAACTTCGAATTTTCTACAATATGGCCGATTTTCCACTACACTTAGCAATGATAGATTCAATAAAAAAAATTATTCTTTTTAGAAATAACACAACTCGTAATGAGTCACCCTTTACATGATTCCATTCCTAAGCTTCCAAAAGTTCGTTGGGCAAAAAGCTAATTCCTTGTTGTCAATAGCTTAAGTTTTCAAATGTTACGCCAAGTAAATACCAGAGGGACTTGGGAAAAAAATTTGAAAGCCCATTCAGTAAAATAAACTTATTCTGCTCCCTGTTATGGCAGCACAATAGCTTTTTAAAAGTTAAAAGGAATCCTCTTAACACTGAGAAAAGATAGGAGAGTTGCCACTGTAGAATGCTTAGGTTTGAAGAAAAATGGTAACATTTAGAAAATAACCCTTTAAATCGATAAAAAGGTGGTAATGGCTATCGATTTGAAATTCCTTCCATCTTTTTCAAGATTCAGACCTAACACTGTACTTCGTTAAACCATTTAGATTGCTGATAAAAGATAAAAGGTTTTGACGAGTGTTATGCGTCTATAGTTGGCTTAGTTTAATGGATCTTCTTTCGTAAGGATCAGGCATATTCTGCTGAGGATCCAGTCATCAGTCGTTCTTCTGTTCGGATATATTTTAGATATACCATCAGCTTCAGCAATTAGTTCAGTTTCGATATCGCTTTCTTAAATCCTTTTAATTGTCTGAAAGAAAAGTCTGGCAACGAAGACCATTGTAGTGCTGATAGACAGAATGAACATAGATAAAGACTGCAGTATCCAAGTTTAAAACCAAAACTGGCCCCTGATGGCCTACAGACCACAATGTTCAAAAGAAATGAACAAGAGGATATGTACATCAACACATCTCTAAAATTTGGTCAGAAGACCGTATCCCTATGAATGGAACCTCAGCACCAGTTGCCCAATCAACAGGAAATAAGACCTTCTCCATTGCACATTAGTCTACTGATGCAATGCTGTGTGAACTTCTAAAGCCCTTCATCCACAATCTGATCGGCTTCAAACCCGAAAAGGCCAGAGCCGATCAGATTTATTGGTCGACCCTGTAGAAAACTTTAGAACTTCAAATCCATCAAGGTCGGCAACGATTCCACCGAGACCTTTGATGTCAAAAAGAGGGTTTAGGCAAAGTGATGCGCTGCAGGGTGATTTCTTTCTATCGGTGCTCTGGGATGTTTGTCAGACGCTCGCGACAGGAAGGTGTTATCTAGGGTACCTGGTACCCCTTGCATTGTATTCCAATGCACAAACCACTTAACCCAAGGCACCCATCACCAAGTCTATGCTGTCAACAAAACATCGTCAACTTTAAAAGAACGTCACAGTCGACAACTATAACTTTGAGGCAGTGAAGGCTTTTGTCGACCTTGACTCTGCCACAACTTCTGAAAACAACTTCTCAGCAGAATGAAAAATAACACTTCCCAATCGCTGTTTCTTCGTTGTGAGAAGCCTATTGAGTAGTTAGGTCATATCCCAAACAGCTACGGAGACTCTAGCCTTACTTTATGACGCTTATGCATGGATCGAGGGGGGATATCTTTATCTTCGTTAACCTCGAGTGACAAATCGGAGGAAGAAATTAAACGATGAACATCGCTGAAGAGTGATATCTGAGACTAACTATAAATCAGTCATCTGAGATAGCTAGAACTTTATAGCGAACCAGCGGATCACCAGTAGAACCCTAGTGCTCCACCCTGCAGAGGATTCCAATTCAATCCAAAGCGACAACGCAGTGAGGGAAGACCTCATCTCAGTTGGTAGCTACAAGTGAAAGGAACCTCAATCAAATTAGAGTGGACTACCGGGTTACCTGGAAGGGTTTGTTGGTAAGGGCCAGATCTACCCCGAACTACACAGCCACCTAAATAACTAAGTTAGCATCAATACCAGCCATGAAATATAATAAAATAAATTGAACATCCTGTGGTCGGCTGATTCTCACACAAAAACATTTTATAACCACAAATGGGATTATTCTAAAGGTATAAACTTGCACCTATGTCCATGTTATGGTAAAGAGAAACCGCACTGGAATCGTATCATGACTTAACCACAAAACTGTCAGGTTAAAATTATGTGAGGTTACATTTCCTGATTAGTAGCATTCGAATGTAACTTTCAATTCAACAACATTTTTGCTTGTTCCAAGTACTTATCAACTTACAAACTTGAAAGCCAACTCTTCACACTTTAGCCCTTAATTACCGTGGAAGCCATTTTTCACAGTACCATCCATTTTCACAGAACTCCTGCTCCACACTTTGAGTCTTCAAAAACCGCCTGCGAACACCAAAGTAAACCAAGCCAAACCTAAGGAAACCTTTTACAGATCATAAATACCTAAGCAAACTCAAAAGAGCTGCAGTCAACACTGAAGGTGTGCGCTTTACACAAAAACTTTTTCAATTCAAAATTGCACCAGAAACCGAGTAATAAGTAGGTGCACGCCACCCAAGAAGCATTATTAGAAAATTCTTGTTTACTCTGATATACACTTCGTAGTGTTTGTAATTACAAAATAGGTCTCCTGCTTCGCTACAATGCCTTGCCCAGTAAAACTTAATGCAGTTCAGTACTCATCTTGCTCCAAGTCCTGTTCATAATAGCAAGCCCTCTGCAGTGGCAAGAGTTATCCGCACTCTCTGGTCGACCAAGACTTTGGTTAAACAGAAGCAATCAGAGCTACAATCAACTTAACAAACTGCAAGGAAACTTTTTCAATTAATTCAACGGAATTTTAAAACTTATTAAAGTATCTTTTTACTAGTTCAGGCACATTTGTTTGGTGTACTTGTACAGTGTGGTCGGGAAAAAAATGTCTCAACTTCAGTGAGATTTTTAAAGGAAATGTACAAGGTGCGCCATCTTTCATGTCGGTATGTGAATATTGAATAACTTTTGAAAACCACTACTGATTTTCATAAATGGAACATTTTTATTTACTCTGACTCATTATAATTTAGTTAGACTCATTTTTAGATAGAACATAAATGAAGTGGCGGCCTCTATTGACCAAAACAAAAAGTGCCATTTTTACAACGTTTTCCATCACTTTTTCGAGTGTACAGCGATGATTTTCGCACAAAAGTGTGCCTTGAACTCGTCAATGGTCTGAGACTTGTCGGTGTATACTTTACTTTCAAGAAAGTAAATTGGACCAGAGGGGTCCAATGAAAACTGTTCTCAGACGGTCCATGCTGACCACAATATTTTCGACGATGTGGACGTTGAGTTAACACAACTGAACGGCTATCTTCAATCTACAGCACCACAGTTGTTATTTACGTAAATTGTACGAAATTGACGTTTCAAACACACCTCTACACAAGTCAATGGGCTCATCAATGTCAAAGTTATTCAATGTTTACACACCGATATAAAAGATGGCGTAACCAGCTAAGATATTCTTTCTCTATTCTCGGGTTCCAAAACCTATCATTTCTATAAAAAAAGGGTTGAAAGGGTATGTTTAAATGAAAGAATTTTCTATACAAATGCAGAGGATTGCCAGGAATAAACAAATCGCCCCCCTCAACCAACTACATAACCTCGTAATATGTATCCTAACCTCAAACTTTCTTGCCCACCAATCGTTTGGACCATTGAAATCACAGAAAAGTTACAATCCTTCCATCTGAACGTTCTTCCACTTGAAAGTTCCATGTGACTGAACAAATTTCAGCAAAAACCGGATAAAAATATAAAAAAACCGCCACAAGACGTTTATTTTTGTTCAACACTGTGATGCCTAAAAAACATTTGGTTTCAAGTACATGCAGATTGCATAAAAATTCCTTCAAGCAAATGGATTCATACTCAACCTAAGTGGTACTCATCGATGTCAATGAACACGTTTACCCCCAAGTGTTAGTGCATTGTGAGTGCAGGATGTTCCAACATTTTAATAATCCCTTTGTCGCAGAACTAATGGCAAATTATCACGCGAAAATGACTTTACGTTCCATTCACCTTTAACGTCGTTACACTCCCTCCTCCATGGTGTTTAAATTTAAAACGGGCCAACAGCAATTTGCGGTAAGGACACATTTGCCAAATGTTCCAAATAATGGCTCAGCGGTTCGGTGAGTTATTGAAATTCTCTGAATTTTTGCAAACCACTCGGCAATGTTGGAATTATTTATATTTATGGAGAACTATCTGTGAGATACAGTATAGCTAATCGTATCGAAACCCCTTTCATCAATATGCTACAAGTTCCACTTGAATGGGAAATAAAAATGCGTAATTGCATGCGCTATCGAGTCCTTTGAAGACATATCTGCTTCATGGTAGTATGCAAGCAAATGATATTGACTTTTTAATAACCACTTTGCCAATCCTTCCAATTGAGTAGATACCAATATTGCAGTGAAGGTTGTAATATAAATTCATGACGATTCCTTTGAACCGATGGGGCTATCCTGAAATCAACCAGCTTTTGCAAGAGAAAAACCATACAAACTTAAAAAAAAGGATCTAAGGATGTGAAAGCTGTTAGCATTCAGACCGGTTTAACTGCAATATGCGCATGCACAAGCAAAGCATATGGTTTGGCTTATTGTGGTGACAGCTTTTATCTGAGAAACTTTCCTAAGGATTACACTGGCGAAAGGAAGTAAAAGGAAGAATGGACCATTATCGGTTATGGGTCGATAGTTATTTTTGGAAGCAGGTAACTTTAGATCCAATTTTCTAAACTGGTTAAGCTGTCCAAGTAGAGTGATCCAAGAGTGTTATGGAATTCTCGTTTAGCAGCAAATTTCAGTGCAGGATACCGACCTTCTCTTTACTTTTCAAAAAGTTTGAAATATTGCGAGGTGCACTTGTACTACAATCCATATTTTATAATTTCATGTACTGTAGTCACACAGGACTACACTGTACCACTACATCGAGATCTGGATTCTATATTAAGTATATGAAGTACGACTCCAAATATCAGACAAGGCTAGATATCTTCGGTGCATACTAGATCACAAGTTAAACTTAGAACGCTCGAAGAAGGCTTCTATAGCTTTTTACGCTTGCAGCAGAATATTCGGTTGGAAATAGGACCCGAAACCAGCCACCATCCATTGGATGTATACTGCCATAGTCAGACCAATTCTTACTTACGTATGCCTGGTCTGCTTGCCTGCCTCCGCAAAACCAACAAACCTGAATATCCTTACAGGAATCCAACGACTGGCGTGTGTAGGGATTACTAGGACTACTCCCACTGCCGCCCTTCAAACCATGCTCGGGCTATGCCCAGTGGATGCAATAGCGGAAAAAAGCGCCCTCAGTCTACGACAAACTGGGATGTGGAGAGGCTACCAGATAGGACGTAGTACCATCGCCGACTACACTCTCCCCGCGCAGATTTTAAATTCATCCTTAATCTCCAAATTTCCTGCAAGAGAGTACTATCCATCTTCACGGATTGGTTAAACACGGATGAAGGTACAGGCTCAGGAATCTTCTCAGAGATACCCCAGACTGCCCGGTCCGTAAAACTCTCCAACCAGGCGAGTATTTTGCAGGCAGAAATATATGGTATCACTGGGGCCTGGAGGAGCTTATCCACCCTGGAAAGCAGTGAACATATTGACATATACATCGACAGCCAGGCAGCTATTACAGCCGTCACTTCCATGACAACAAGCTCTGGATCCCGGGACATATGGGCTTCTAAGGGAACGAAAGGGCCCGACTAACCACTCTGTCCAACCGCCCATTAGCCACCTTTCCTCCTGTATCTCTATGGACTTCCGTAACATGGCAAACGCTTGGTGGAGCACACTCTCGTCCTGCCATGTTTCTAGGCTTCTTTGCGCCCAATTCAACGAGAAAAGGATCAAAGAGCTTCTGCCTCTCAATAGAACCCAGCTAACACTTCTTATCGGCTACAATCCTACGGCGGCCCACCTCAGTAGAATGCGTTTCAAAGGCTTAGACCTATGCCCAAGTCTCAGCAGAATCAGTCATCAAACCTTCGAGAAGTCATTTTTTCGACAAGCTCTCCGAACTGGTGAATATGCCTCCTGAAGCCGCCTTAAAACTCATAACGAAAACGGGTTGGTCCAGGAAAGCCGCACCCGAGTAAATTTTTCTGTTTTTTCTCTGTATCCCACACAGGGGAACACAATGGATCCGTTGAGATCCGAGTGAGGCTGCTTCCTCCTGATGGTTGTTGCAGTCATACCCTTAACCTAACCTAACCTAGGTATTTGGCTTACGCGTAATGTCACTTAATGTCTTCTTAGATATCATCATCTGTTATTTCTCTGCCTGGTGTCTGGTTCTTAGAAGAATTGAACCTGATCCACACATTCGACTTCAAGGCTCACAATTTCAACAAAACTCTAAGAGTACTGGTCTTCCTGGAATATTTCCAAACCAGCATTAGAAAGTGTTTGACTTTTTGGCCTATTTGTGTTGACAAAAGTATGACCTTTACCGCTGTTTTTTGAAAATTGGAAACTTGACTATATTACACTTCAACTAGGAAAGGACTAATTTGCTCCCTTTAATTCTTTGAAGTTAAGGATCCATAAATACAAGCTAAACTTGAACTATTTTGATGGTTTTGAAGAGTCTGGTTACTAGAACAATTGCCTTGTTTTCAGGAAAGTCAATCATTTATGTTGACCTAGGTAACCTTTAAACAAAATCTTCAATCTTCAATCCTCGAGAAGTGGGGCCACAATACGATCGCTTCGAGAAAAAGGGCTCAACGGGAGAAACGTTTTTGAATCAAGATGCTTAAATTTTGATGCTGCATTCGCCACTCAAAAACACTATTAGTATTGACAGTGGAGAACCATTTGAAAGGTTCAGATGAAATCGCTTTATTGCCTGGATACTGACAGCTGTACTCCAGTAGAGTAGAGTAACAAAATTCACATAAAAAAGTTCTCAAAGAATTATACTCACAAGACAACACCATCGTCATATAGAATTACTGGATGAAAGCTAATTAAATCCGAGACATTTGGTAGCTTTCTGGCTAAGTAGTCAGCAATATTATTACCCTCATGAGCCGGACTATGCCAGAGCACGCAACGAAATTCAATTTTATCCACCATCACCCAAGTTCCACAAGCCTCACATATCTAAAACAAAAAAAAACCTCCATAATCCTTATTTTAAATTCCTGCCATAAATCAGGTGGAATAATGCTGATTCACATGCCAGCGCTATCCTTTCGAAGGGTGACTCCTGATAACTACATTACTGCCGCCATGTAATAATTCATTCGATTAGTAGTTATCACATTCCTTTGGGCACCTTTGGTCCTACTCAAGGCCTCCCTTCGAAGGAGGTGGTGATGGTTCTGCCACCAAAATCTGCGAGTTTATCACCCTTCCGTGCAGCATCTCCAATGGGTGAACCATCACTACCCGGAAACTAGCTCTTGACAGCACCCATGTCTAAACCAAACCCTCCTCTAATCCCTCATTTTAGCCATCCAATATGCATAATGTACATTGTCGTCCTACGTGCTCAGCATGTCCTCTATTTGCCCTCAATTTCACATCTGCCAGCACAGCAAAACCTGCACTCGCTGTGCAACCCAAGAATGTGCAAAAAATGATTCCTTAAAGGAATCGCCCAGCCCCGAAGAAAGTGCAGAAAGAACAAAGTGAAAATGGGGGAGGTATGCACTTCCACTTCCGCCCACACACTGAGACGTCGTACCCACAATTATGCAAGAGCGTACGAAATAGCAAGGCATTACGACTTCACATCCTTAAGACACCGACGAGGTGTAATAATTAAAACTACACACAAGTAGTTCCAGCATAGTACGGACCTACAGAAGCAGAAGGACTTCTGCAGATAGATATACATGAATACATTACCAGCGAGGGGCAATTACATTAAAAATCAAATTATACTTATACACGTCTGTATGTATTGCCTTTAAAACGGCATCGTTAAATTATTATTACTATCATCAAGAGCGCTGACGGTAAATCCTGCTCGCCACAGTATTGCCATAAAAGCTTATGGCATTATCATAATTCCATAAAAAATTCGTCCTCGCGCAGATACGGTTTATCTTCTAAATAGAAAATTATAAAAGCCAAAACACTTACCGAATGCTGTTTGTGTTAGGAAATAAGAAAAATAAAAAATAAATTAATTTTTATTTTGTATCAACAAATTCCAAATGGAATGTATTTTGCTGTCTATAGGTATACTACTATGGAGCTACTTCGTATCTAAAGGAAAGCGGCTAAAAAGATGACAGTGGTTTGCATGAAGAAGATTTCTTGATTTCTATATCCTTGTACAGGATACTAAATTAAAAAACAAAAAAAAAAAAAAATTAAAATTCGGTTAGTTTCGCAAGAAAAAAGAACTACCAATAGAGAAACAGATGCCTTGCACAAGCGAAGTAAATAAATGTTTAGCTTTAAATATTTATTGAGAAAGAAATGTTCATATTTATGTACAGAAGAACAAACGTGATACGTTACCTTTGGCAGTACCTCTCATGCAGGTAAGTAGATTAGATTTTGAGACCAGAACCTGGCTGTAGACAAGCAAAAGATGAAAGAAAATGTTTTAAATTCATGCAAGTTTCACCATCATCACATTCTTTTTGGCAAAATTCGGATGCTTTAGTATTTTGATGTTTAAATATGGTTTTTTATATCAGTATATCCTTACAAAGGATACTCATTATTAAAGATCAACTATCCGTATAATGAGATACACATTCAGGTTGTTGTTATGACAGTGTTTGTGACAGTTCATTGCATTTGGTGTCACTGGCGGTGAATCATTATGACAGCTCTTTTGAAATTCCAATGCAAGGAGCAAAGGATGCACAACAACTTGCAAATGGCGTGGGTGTGACTTGCTTATTTGCAAATTCAGTTTTTCAACTTCAGATGGTAGATGGTAGATGGTGGAGTGGAATGAGTTCACTGTCACATAATGTTTACAGCTGTATCCTTGTGGTTTATGCTGGTAATACAAAAACTAAACTGCAACCATGAATCTTGGTGTACTCGTACAAAGTATTTTGTGCGCCCCCGAGAATATGCCTGATTTAGATGTACACTTCCTTTGGTTTTTCGTTTGTTGCTACTTGGTGGAGGATGAAGCTCAAAAATGAGTAATGTATGCAGTTTAAGTTGAATGTTAAGTAAAAAGAATAAAGGATTGGAGGGTGGTGTCCTGTAACATATGAATTTTGAGGCAATTCTCAAGTGGTCTCTTAGCTACAAACGTATGTATGCATGTTAAGTATGAAAACAGAACAGGTGGACAGACCTAGGACAGTGTCCTTTTAACATAAAAACTGAGTGTAAGAATGAAATGAAAACGATGGAAGCTGTTCTTGATCTCATACATCAGAGAACTGCACAATACCTCGGAGTGATATTGAATCCCAATCGAAAGACAACAGAGACAATCGAATTAAGAGGGCTTATATGACACTATAGTCATGGAGACGAGAGTTCTAGAAAACTGACTACACATTGAGGTGGTAAGATCCATCTCAATCTACGATTCGATTGTTTGGTGGAAGACGCTCGAGTGAAAAATCATCTTGATTCTATATGAGGACAAGCGGAAAAGATACAACGAGGTCTGAAATGATCATTTCTAACTACTGCAACTCCTCTAATTCTCAGTGAAGCTGGTTAAACTTGTTACCAGACCAAGAGCTTCATAATTCTAAGCATAATTGTGTGTCTGGGCTTTCTTATTGATTTGTCTAACAGTAGAAAAAGAACTATGTTCTCTAAATAAGATCACAGACTGATGCATACCTATGCTCATAAGGCTCGAAGACCTAGGGTCTGAGAGTCACGTCAGTATTTCTGAATAATTGATGCTAATTATTCACCTTCACACAGACGATCCTTAAAATCAAAAAATCGAGTATTAGTCAGGAAAATTGACAGTAACAGCCTTGCATCGTCTTAGTAGTTATGTCACTACTATGTGTCTTACTGTACAGAATCAATTCTGTCAAAGTTTGGACTCAATTTTCGATTTCCAATAGCACTACAAAATGTTGTCCTTAAGGTGGTCTATTATAGGGAACACACTCCCTATACAATCTCAGCTAGTCAACTCAAGGTTGTGCTGATGTCACAAGAGTCAGAGTTAACCCAACTAAAATAATCATCACATCATTCACCAGGAGAAGAATTTTAAACCTCTAGCTGCTCACACTAAATGGTACACAACTTGAACTCGAACGGAATAGCTTGTTTGTGCACTACCGGAGCACGACACTCCCTACTCTTGAATCTGACATCTCTCAGCATTTTCAAGAAAAAAATGTCACCTAGTTCCAGGAACCCGACGGAAGATAATACCTAGGGTGCATACTGTTTGGACTGAATTGTTCCTATTTTTGAGGAATACTGTGTTGAACCATGGCAGGACATGCCTTTACTGCAAACGTTTAGTCATAACGCTGAGTTCCACACAAAATTAAATTCAAGATTCAATAACTCTGCAGTGCACTGCAACCAAACTTCGAGGTCATGGAGTCTGAAATTTAATTTGACCTACTTTGCGCCGGTGATGTGCTGTTTTGGTGGTTTAATTGCATTTTTGGTGTTTTTCTTACCTTCCACCGCTGGATAATGCCCTAAGCAGAGCAACTAATTTCCATGCAAGCCCGAAGCCTGCGCCTGGCCACAGTAATGTGGAGCCATGAATCCTGAAGTGAATAGAACCAAATTTGCTTAGATCCACCCGTGTGGAAACCGGTGGTTGCTTTCTACTAGGATACTGCAAATCACTGGGTTCCAGTACATATGTGTGTCTGTACGTGGGAGGTTATATATACATTTTGATTTACGACCGACTTTAATGAATCCGATGCCTAGTGGAATAAATCTCTATCATCGCGCTTGTTCTGTCTCATCTGTTTCTCATGCCCCAGGCTTATCAGCAGGCGCACTTGTCATGGCAAGCAGGATGCTCATGTGGTTTTGGTTCCTTTTGTCATGTGTTGTTCTGCCATCACGTGTGTCAACTTGGACGCTAACGATGTACAGAGATACAATATACGGCTGGCAATAAAACAGTGGTCCTATTAGTGTGCTTATTCGCAAGACAATGCCTTACACTTACTACTCCGGAGGGCTCTTCGCAAGAACAGATACTTTAAGAGCTTAAAATCTTTTCAACTTAAATTTAATTCTCCAATTAAGGCGGTGGCAGCGAATTGCTCAATTGGAAAATTTGGCTTTAATGTCTTTACTTTGTAATTACTTTGACGTGTGTTTCGGTGTCTTCCAGGCTCCGCCCGATGAGATAGATTTTAAAGAGAATTAAGTTTGCCCCACATGTTGTGTGTTTTGCACAGAAATATTTTTCCAATTACATACCAACTTGATAACATGGCTGAATCATTTAAGAGGGAACATTAAATTCCATGCCTGGCATACAATTGGAAACAGCGCTCGTTTCGTTGGCTCATGTCCCCAAGGGACCCATGTATTTGGTTTTTACGACCCGGTGAAGTTTTAAAGGTTTAAGTTGTTATATGGCTTGCCGTGCCGTGTTTACTTGAAATAATTTACACTAGCTGCGAATAATGTGTGTATACGGTCGGGTTTTAACTGGTATTGCACCCAATTGTTTGGATGTATTTATTAGTTTGTAGAGGATATCATTCACATTCACAGCAGATGGAGCGACTTGCTGTCACACTAAATGTTTCCTGTGTGCGAAGTTTATTTTACAAATGGCTGTCAGCAGTGTGAAGTTGGACACTGTGGGTAAGTTTCAGTAAATCATTCTTACTCATGGATTTAGTGCTGAATGAAAGAGATGGGTTGAGGTATCGCTTGTCAGTTCGTTTTCTGCTGTGCAATGTTGCGTGACATAAGGTCAAGCCACGTACGACTGAAACTATGCCTTGACCGTGCAGGCTTCAAGATTTGGACTTATTTTTTCTTTTTTGAGCGACATAAGTTAAAATTTTATTATGAAGGCATATGTCACGGCATTCATTTGGAACTTCAATCATCTTTTACATTCCTGATGATGCTTCTAACAGGCTTAGCTTATGTTAGATGATTGGTAAGCCTTGCACTAAGGAAGTACATTCCCAGTACAAGTCTCACTACCATCAATCTCAGAAGGAACACTCTACAATAATTTGGAAGACGAAAAGAGAGACTAAAATTGAGTCTATCAGAGAAAACATCTTCAATTGCCCCGAGGTAAATTTTTGAGTTGCTACGTAGTGGTATGAATGCGAATCAATCGACTTTTCGGGACATCCACTCTGCTGAGCTGGGACTTATTGCTTACCAAAATTTAGCCAGGAAGCCATTAAGGCATTAGTAAGTAGGTACGTTGGACATCTGTATACTCACAGATTTTGCATAGTTCTGAGATACTGATTCTTATTCTATCAAGTTTCCCTATATTGCGTTTTTGAGACGCGATGAGTGTATGCCACCTTTCCTTGCCTAGGTTGTGAAGACTAATAGGCGTTAGGATAGAGTGGTTTACTAGAAGTACTTCTGATTTTGAACCTTTTCTAGCCAACTCATCAGCCTTTTTCGTTACAGTGGAAATCCATATGTCCCGAAATCCAGAAGAGCAGTATGGTGTGCTTCGAGTTATACTTCAAGTTGTGATGGAAGTTGTGACTTTAATTGCTGCTTGGTTCATAGAACTCGGCGATTTTCAATACGTCCGCTCGGGACATACATAATTGGATGATTGGAAGTTTCATATACCGGCCAATTGATAGTGCCTCTAGGTGCATATATTCCTGAATCAATATCTTCATCCTTTTTTGAATTATCATTGAAGATGAATAGTGAATAACGTCACAGAGTGGCTAGTTCTTTCTTTAGATACATTTGAAATAGAGGCTACTGCTGAACTCCATGTAGGGGGTAAGGTAGTCCCCAATCGGGTCATTTTTCTACAACAAGGTTTGCCAGTGATGCAGGAAACTTTTTCCCGCTCCTTCTTTCGTGAAAATGTTAAGAAAACATAGGTTGAGCATGTTTTCGAGAATGGATGTTGGTGTTATTTTGTTAACGCTGGTAGTACCTTACTTATACACACTAGACGATGCATCTTTTTTAGTTAGATTTGTCACATTTTTTGGCACAATGTACATCTAGTGGATGGTTTTGATTCCAAAAAACTCTGGTTTGGGTATTAAAAGGTAGCTAGGGACCTTGTCTTTGTCTCCATCTATCTATGGTTGTTTAGTAAGGGCATAACAATTTTGTACTTAAATGAAATACAGAATAATACAGACATTGGGCTGACATTCAATCCAGATATAATATTTTTGCACTTCAAATAGGCTTCAGTACTTCAATTAGTGGATTGTCTCACTAGCACTGGAACATTCAGTAGTGAATATGTTGACTCAAATTATTTATTGCGGTCCTAAAGTTGCGACTACTAACTCTGGTAGTAGCTTTAAATAAATTTCATTTTCTTTCGTAAAAATAGAAACTTTGACCGACGTTTCGACATTAACTGATCTAAAAAAGTACTAAAATACGAAATTGTTATGTCCCTATAGGAATACCCTTTATAAGAACATTACGTTTCGAATTTGTTTCTTAATTTCAAAACTAATTTTTCATATTACACATTTTGGACATGGTACACGGAAAGTTCTGTTTCCTAATTGACATCTGCATAAAAAATTCTTTAAAAAAATTGCTTTTACGAGTATACGGACGAGATATCACCAAATTTTTCAAAATCTTTGAGGTTTTCCCACACAATTTCAAGCTTCTCCTGATTTCGACGAAACTGAGTTGAAATCGTTTAGAGTTCATTCATCCGTGAGCGACTGTTGAACCGAACAAACCTAAATCATGCTTTCTATGTTATTTTAGGGTTTATTGGATTTATCATTTGGAATTTCATTATAATTCGAACAAAGAGGAGAGATTTTGAAAAGAAATATAATTTTCTTCAGCAAATGGAAAAATTGTGAACAATTATTGGGACAGGTCCCTACAAAATTGACACTCAAATGCAATGGTGGGATCTATCCAAGTTTCAGTTTGGTAGAAAAATAGTTTGAGGAAAAATTCCTTTGATCCTTAATACCTCTGTCCTAGAGAACCAATTAAATCGGATTTCAAAAGTGCACGCCATGACGGTGTCAGACTTGAATGCACCCGAAATGTGAATAACCAGAATGCCATCACCAAAAGGGGAATTTTTTTTTCGAAAATATATTCCAGTGCACATTGCCTCATAACTTTATTCAAACATTCTGTTCATTTCATTCAAATGAAAGTCACAAAGAAAAAAAAAGTACACGAATATAGAACCACCACTCTCTTGGTTCAACGAGCATACATTTTACTTGAAGTATCCTCCACAAAACATGAATTCCATGAATTCTTCAACAACCTAGAGTATCATAATATCCATGCAAGGACGAGAGCAGCCATTTGCTATTACTCTCGGAACCCTTTGGGACTCACAATCGAATTCCGTCGCAGTAGGCAGCTTACGTTTTGTCTTTTATTTTTTAATATTCCTGCCTGTGCACACAGCTTCGTACATATGTTAGGCTGTACAAATAGTTAAATTGATTGAGTAAAGTTTATTTCAGTGCAATTGACATCAATCAGATGAATATTTAAAAATAACTCTGCGAACTCAGTGGGACAGATTTCCATTAAATATTGAAGGGCTTGTTATGTAAATGTTAAACACATCGAAGGGTACCTCTGTCAATCGGGAGCTTACGGGAGCACATACCCTTTTCGGTGCTGCAGCAGGATATTCAGAAAATTGTTGTCGGTAGGCTTAGGATCATTTTATTCCATTGTTATGAATAATGCTAATGCTTCCGTACATTATTCGAGTGTTCAAGGCTGGTAGGGAGCACAGTGAATTGAGAATCAAAAAAGAGTTTGTAGGCTAGTATTGCCAGTATTGAAACCGCCAAGTGTTTTTTTTATGGTTTTTAGAGAGACGGAATTACATGGTTAGACGGTGATTCTAGGAACATTTATACTCCTCCCTGAAAGACTTTCGTTATATAGTCTACCAAACATGAGGCATGGTGAGCAATTTCTCAAAAATAATGTAATATTGCTCATTAGGTTGGGAGAACGGGGTGGCTACGTGAATCCTTTGTGAGCCCCTGTCGTGGGTTTGCCTTTAAAACAAATACAAGGTTGCTTGTAGGCTTTGGGATCGCTACATGGCCTCCCTGAGCTACCCCGAGGTTGTTATAAATTTCAGTTGATGATTTATGGTGACTTTCCTGACGGACGGGTCGCCCAGTTCTCCGAATCGGTATTCACCTAGGACCGCTTTTCTAGTTCTGCATAGGCTTGGCATTCGCATAGGAAGTGAAAAGTACAATCTACTGCATCCATGTCGTCCGCCACAGTCTCAGAAGAGGTCATCACCCCATCTATCATTAGTCAGTCTCATGGTGTTTAACAAAAGCTAGAGGCGGTAGAACACAGGCTCCAACCATTGACAGTTCCTGTTTGGACCTCTTTCTTACCATTCCGTCCGATAGTTCATTCCCTTGAATGCCGCTGTGTCCTAGAAGGAGTTCATGGTTAGCCGTGAGTGCTGTGAGTTTACGGCATCGTTTCACTAATTTTGAATTGACGACTGTAGATGAGTTGGACTTCGTCGCGCCTTGACTGTCAATATACAAGTCGATCGTCTTAACCGAGTGCAGTTTCGCGGATAGCTCTCTTGCCGCTTCTTTAACTACTAGTACATCCGCTTGAAACACACTTCTGCGGCTTGGAAGTCTCAGAACATTCAGATTAGTATATACCAGTTTACCTTCGTCAGTTTCTGAATCTTCTGTCATACCCTCCTGGTTTGACATTTGTTAAAGCTACTCTGACTCCATGCGTGTTTTCAATTTCTTCGGTAGTGACATTCTTTCGAAAACAAACCTTTATGTGGCACAGGTGCTTCAAAAGTGGTCGTAAGTCAAGGACAACACACCCAGTGTTAAGCAATCGATATAAGAAAATAACGAAAACATCAACAAAATCTAGAAAATGTTGGCCAAAAAATCAGAAAGTGGCCATAAGGGAGCTGACAGAAGACTTGAATATGGCTTATGGATCCATTGAGACATTTTGGTTAACAATTTGGTCTTCAAGCGTATCGCTGCAAAACTGGTGCCAAAGGACCTGCATTGCTTGTCAAAATGGAATCGCATTGACGTAGTCAAACACACAATTATTACAGGCATTGGGCAAGTTAATAGCACGTCACTTTCAGTTGAAAAAGAAACTCACGGTTTGTCGTGAATTCTTGTACACAAGATCAGTCAGTCAACAAGGTTTATTCTTGACAGGATTTGTTGGTAAACAATTGGTAAATTTTTCACCACGATAAGGCACCGTCCCATAGCCCCATCCTTGATCGTGAGTTTTTGACGAAGAACAGTACAAGAATTCACCTCATTTGGCCATTGCGGTTCGGTCAAATCAATGAATCGGTCCAGAAAATACCTTTCCGCAGTCGGGATGAGATGAAGGAAAAATCGAAGGTGGTTCTGAAGGCTATACTAAAAGCGGATTATAAAAAAGGTTCGAGGGTTGGATTTGGTGGAAAAAGTTATCAAAGCATCAACGGAAAGTATTGATCGATTGCACACTCAACGAGAACACAGACGACATTCAATCAGGACGTCTATAGGTAAGAGCACTGAACTATGTATATCTATATCACATGGAAAACATTTTGCATAAAGACCATGGAGGTACGACAGAGTCCCTAGTCGATGAACTGAAACAAGCGTCGAAACCTTATTCCCATCCAATCAAAACATACACAGCTCTTACTTCTAACGAGTCCATATGGGACCTCGATAAAGTAATGCATGTACATATCAAAATCGTGTCCCTAAGAAGCAATGTGTGCAAGATAAAGTTTTTTGCTGAAAGGATAAACTTGCGAAACTTCATAAGAAATTTCAAAAAATGTTCAATCATATAGTGTTGACAGAAGGTGTGATGAATTCTAAGAAAGAGTTCAAGGATCATTCAAAACATGCAACAATCAATAGTGACTGAGAATTTTAGCCATGTTGGAGGAAGTCCTTAATTCTAGAATTGGCTCCTATTCGAACCAGTGGACATTTGGTAGACATAAACACTGTTATGCTGTAAGCAGATATGTATATAGTCCTGGAGTCTGGGATAAGAAAATATTTCAAGATATCACGCGAAGATATCAACTACGTGCACATGGAGATCAAGACGTTCCAAAGCAAGAGTCTATAGTGGACTCAAATTTTTAGTACGTTGGACTACAGAGCAGGAGGTTCCAGGTTCAATCTCTAGACAACACCAAAAATTTCTTTCGCGGCCCCAATATGCAGCAATATCCTGCGTTCATTTGGCGACTGAAAGTTCTTAAAGGAACTATGACAACTAACCTGCAGAAGTTGCAGAGAATTACCGCCCTCCGTATCTCAGGTGCTATGCGTGCCTGCCTTACAAATCTTTATTAGGAAGATGGTTGCTAGGTACACTGTTAAGATGCAGCAATTACCATGTGGGAGAGTTTGTAACTTAATGTGCATGTAATGTTTTGCACTATCCTCGACATCACTGTCGGGCAGCACTGTTCCAGTATAACTAAACCCTAGAACTCTGGTCTGGTTCATAAATGGATTGGAGATGGAATCTAGAATTGGAACTGGTGTTTTTGGACCAAACAACAAAGTCTCGATACCTATGGGAATGTGTCTCACTGCATTTGAGGCTAAACTCAATGCCACTGAAATCAGTGTAAATTTGATCAGATAAGAACGATAGCAATTCTGGCTTCATTCTGAAGCTACATTTATGCCATTATGTGTGAACTGACACACCAGTCAAATGGCAGCCTCAGCTTTGCGGGCAGTGCTTCAAGCCGTCGGTTCAATATATGCGGCGATATTCCGGCAATAGTGTCTCGAATGTTAGCCTCGAACTCGTCTAAAGTAATTGACTTTCTAACGTAGACTAAGGATTGACGAAACCCCAGAAAGTTGCATGATCGCGGCGACCAATTGATGAAGGCTCGCCTTGAGGTGATACAGTCGCCAAATTTCTCCTTTACTACTTCTACTTCGAGCGTTGCTTCGCTTGTATGGTATGTAGCGCCGATTTGCTCTAACCACAGCTCGATTATATCGATGTTGTCGAGCTCTGGGCACAGAAAGTCGGTTAACATCGCTCTTTATCTGAGACCATTGACAGTTACCACACCAAACAGCCAATCTTTGCATTGTTGCTTGGTCCAACACTTGTGGATTATTGGCAACTGTGCTTGTTGACAAACCCACTGAGTCAGAAATAGGTCTCGTCCGAGAAGATGATTTTTTAACCAAAATTCCGATCTCTGGCCAATATTCCCAGCAACCAATAAGCGAACTGGGCGAAAAGCGCCTGCTTTCAATTCTTGCAAAATAACCCTGGTTGGCTCTCTGGCGAAACCAAATACAATTGCAAACCTTATTGAATATTTTGACAGCTGGATGTCATTGGTAGCTTTGACAGCTTCTAAAGTATCATTGCTATCTGGTCACCCTATAGATGACTATACAAACCCCAAGTAGAATATTTTTGCATGTATTCTCATCTCGTCCTACCCAATGTTAACCAGGTTACCAGATGAAGTAAGAAATGTATTACTGTGTGCCAAGAAAATTTGTGTACGACTCTCAAAAGAGTTTTCAAAATCCATAAAGATTAGTTATTTGCCTCCATTCACCACTTCAATCCTGACATTCGCAAATGGTTAGGGTTAATGTCAAGGATCTCCAGCAAGATCTAACCTATTCTTCAGCCAAAGCAAAACAAGGATTCTAAAATAAAAGAATTTGTCTCCCTCCATCTGCCAAGGACACATTTGTTTAGCGATACGAATACATCGCTTTTCCTTTCAACTGCGATGCCCACAAAGTATCCACTACTCGTTAATTGTGACGTTAAAATAATTATTCTTTCATAATTAACTTAACGCTTAAGGGATTATGTTCCTGTCGTATAATGAGCACTCATAGTCGCACAGTAAATTGCCAAATGTACACACATCTATAGTTTTTCTGTATCTATACAGAGAAACAGATACAACATGGCCTGTTTGTTCTTTATTATCCCCCGTTGATAGTACAATGGACTGTAGGTATAGATACATTTTTTTGTATTTTTTATGGAATGAAAAAGCACCTCTGCTACCTATGTACCATGGCGTTCAGGGGAGATACATATTGCCATACATCTGCGAATTAAAACTTGCAGCCCGTCGATGAGTGTGTCACTCATCCATGCATCATCATCACGTTCACATGTTATTCAATTTTATTACTCACCCCTTTTCCGTTTCGTTCCTTGTTTTTTTACTCAATGACATAAAATTACATTTCATCGATTAATAAAAACGTACATAGATACAACTCACAAATAAAAAAATGCCAAAGGATTTTATTACAAACAAATGATAGGTCTTGCATTATTGATTTTGGTTGGCTTTCATAGGTCGTTTAATACAATTTCGGCTTCTCGAAGCCGCATTCAACTCAAAAACAATAATTTTGAACATCCTGCAAGGATCTATCGACGTACTTCATCATTTAAACATTAAACTCGTGATAACCTAACCCAGAATCCAGTTGATCATAACATCCCTGAACATTCACTTCGAAAACAATGCTATAATTCGACTGAAAATAATAACTTTGTCTGAAAAACTTATGCGTGTGACAGATGTATTCGTATCACACACGCATAAGGACGAAGTTTTGGAGGCAAAAAAAAGTTCAAAGAACTCTGAATACTTAACGAACACCAAACAAAAAGTTGTTGACAGTTCTAAAAGTTCCCGGAATGCATCGAATGGGAGGAGGTATCTTCTGCTTTTCTATGTACTTACAACTACATAAATTAATTAAGGAGTGAACATCGAAAAATTAGTGCAAAGCTCTTAATAAAAACAATTCAGTAGATCCTTGATTCTGTAGGTCTATTCATTGACAAGAGGATGGCAGAGAAAATTTCAAAGGATTACGAGGATATTATCCATCTCAAATGCTATCGTTCTATCGAAGGCGTCCTACTGACCAAAATTCAAGTTTTTAATCAGCTACCAACCAAAGAGCATCCTTAACTCTCGTAGGATGCGATAGAAACAACAAATATTCATGAACTCGCACACTGATGGGGATGTAGCGCACAAATTGGTTGGCATGAATAATGAAGGCTCGCACACACTTCCTCGTAAGCGTTTCCTGTCGCACATTCCTTAGTAATAAAATTTAGGCAAATCGAGTCCTGTAAGTGGTAAGGGAAGGAAATAGAGGCCATCATTCAGAAGCAATCAATCAATTAGTTTTAGGAGAAATATCTGTGGATAGCTCAAGAACGTATGAGGGTTATATTTGCTACACAAATGCATGACGTACATATCTGATAATACTTTAGATAAGTAGATAGGTATATCTAAAGCTGGGAATATGCAGAAAGCTAATATTTGTTTGATGCAAGAGAGATAGAGAGAACTGGTTTTCTAGGAGCAAACACTCTTCGACATTGTTTCCGGCAGCTTTCAGTACTTATTTGACTTTAAATACAAATATCGTAGAATACTGCGAATTGCATTTATCCTCCTTGACTTTCGAGATATAAATGTACTTGTTCGCCGTCCTTACTTTCTCGAAAGGTTGACCTAAAAAAAAATGTATAAAACAGATAAAACCAAAGGAATTTAAACTACGATTAAGGTCCTGCAATCACTGTTCGAGAATATTTATGAACTCTTTCACCCATTTTTACCTCATTTGCGAATAGAAACTATAATAAAGGGGAAAAAATTATTTTTGAAAGCCCCGGCTCTTCAGGACATACTAACATTCACTATAAGCTTAGCTTCTTTCGTTTTGAAACGTTATACGGTTTGAGTTGCTACCTCAGCCATAAGGTCTGAGACTTAAACCGTATAACGTATCAAAAGAATGAGGTTCAACTAATAGACTTACCACCGAGCCGAGGTTTTTAGCTCCACTGACATGTAGCTCGATTTTTCTTTGGGCAGTTAATAAGCAGAGGAAGGACCTCGCCTTAGGTGGCGCGCACAAGTAGAGGTGGACCTCAACCGGCTTAGAGTGAGCAACTGGAGGCAGTTACCGAAGGACCGAGCTAACTGGAAAGGCTTGTTGGTTGAGGCCCAGGTTCACCACGATCTGTAGCACCACCTAAGGTAGTAAGGGAATTAACAAAGAATTTGTTGATGATAATAGTGTTGTCCTTGCAAGCACAACCTACATTTGATCGCTGTCCCTAGATTTCATTTATAAAGATGGTACCCCAGGCAACAGTGACCTGTGTTATGGACGCAATTTCTCAGGCAGTCTTAGCTTGTTTTTCTACAGTTGCCTGCAATTCCCTGCTGATCAAGGATCCAACCAAGTTTTATCCTGACATATCCAGCAAGAGTTTCCCTGCTCATACTCTAAGACGGACTATCAATGGGTTTTTTTCGGATATGCCTAGTTTTAGATGTGGGTTTGTGGTCAAGGAAAAGTACACGATGAACATTTCTGGTTCAACAGATTCGTTAATATTCCAAATAATATCATTCACTGAACAACCCGACACCATTCACAAAATGACATTATATCCACAAAAACTGGCTGTTTGGTGTGGATTTCATCTTGGAAGTGTCATTGACCCATGCTTTCTCTTCACGGATTTTGGCAGCATAGTCCAAATAAATGGAAATAACTGCCGGACCATGGTGTCCGAGTTTTTGGGATGAATTGGAAACGGATGACTCGAAGCATATGTGGTTTCAGCAAGACAATGCCACAGCCATACAATTAACCAAATTATGGAAGTACTCAACCGAAAGAGCGTCTTATATTCGGAAATGAATCAGATATTTGACCATTTTAAGGGAAAGCAAGCCCATAATCTGACAGTTAAAATCATGAAAAATTGAGTTCAGAGCATTCACTTCTGCAGACACCATCATGTCATAAAGCCAAAAGTATAACATAATTTTTGAGGGGAAAAAATCCTGATTTTCCCGACATTATTCTTATGGGGAAAGTTTGGTAGCTCCTAAAACGGACCGAGGCCAAAAGTGGTACTACCACTTAGGAGGAGTTCATAGAAAAAACTGGTCAAAAAATTAGATAGTTTAGGTTTAGATTTGCTACTGCAAAGGTTCTCTAGGAATCGCGATGATCCCACTGCGGTACTCATAACCCTTCACTACCTTTCTGTTTATCAAACTACTTGTTTATCAATAAGAAAATACTTAATCCAGCAGCGTAGCCAGCATTTTATGTGCCAAAACTTAATCCATAATTCCATTAAAACAAACTTTTCCTCCTGGGGATTCTGAAAGACTTTTTCGAGCATTACCACCTCTAACGAGCTATGTAAGCCTAAAAACTAATGGGTTTTGGATACTTCGGGTTACAAAGATGTGGACAGAAATAACGAATTTCAAATTAAAACAAATACTTAAAAAATTCTGAGACTCTTATGAAATAGCAAAAAAATAAAACCCAAGTTCAAAATTTTTGAATACACGCACAATAACAAAACTTTACCAGTCTACACCCATAGTTCAGGGAAAGAAATGATTGGGATTGTAGCCTTGACCTATGGACTCCAGCCTTTAGAAGAACATCGCAAAGACCTTTAAGCGTATTCCTACGCACATCTAGTATAGGTATAGCAAGCAAAAACTCGAGTCAAGTTGTACTTTCCACGAGGTTTAAACAGTTTCAGATTGCAATGACACATGACATGACGTAATACACGTTGTACCGTGTGTTGAACCAGAATTTAGAACTCTCTTCCAAAATCCCAAAGAAATTCATCGATTCGTAGACTATTTGCTCGCGTGCGTGAAGAGTTCATAACCCATGGCACGCATATTCAAGCTCATGCGCGAGGAGGAATTTTTTGGGCCTGAGGAGCCATGAGGACAAGCGATATGTGCGAAACCCTATGACTAGTATTTTGACGATGAGAAGACTGATTTTAAATCATTCATTCAAAGGAATATCAAAGGAAACATATAAAGCTGTTATACAAATAAATTACATAAGTAACTGAAAGTTTGTAGTTTAGTTTTCATTTTTAAATATTTAGTTACCCGGTTTGAAGCATCAGATATGTTAAAATGATTATTGAATACTGAATTGAACCATTCAATGGCTATAGCAACTAGTAGGAACGTGAATATTATCCTTTCCTAAGGTAGACACCTAAAGGCTTAATTCTTTAACCTTCACGTGGACAGTGTCTACTGTCACTGTTTCTATTGCACAAAATGTTAAGCTAAGCGGACTCAGTGATCAAATTTTAGTTTTAATTCAGAAAATTGAAGAAAAAATATTTTAATTTGAGGGCATTTTTTGAAAGATTGTTTTTGGCCGATAGTCGACAGTATCTACACGGAGACGCATCCTTTTTTCGTATATTTTGCATGAACATTTGTGAAATTTAATCAGGTTTATAGATTTATAAGAATTTTTAAAATGATTGGAAGAATTAAGATATTTAGATCAATGATTTTAGTTTCATTTTTCAGAAAGAGAAACATAAAGGATTTTCCATTCAAATAAACTGAAGAAAAAGTTCAAACTGACTTTTCTGAATTTCAAAGAGGAACCATTTAGGAACTCATTAGGGACCTCACTCGAAATACTTATTTTCTTTATTTCTACATAGTTTGATTTTATATTTAGTCGACTTGGATACCATATATCGAGTAAATTTCACATCTCCTCTATAACAAAGCAGTAAGTAGTCTACAGTAGTTGAGTCTGATCTAAACATTTGCCTTAGAACAGTGTTGATCGTGCCAAAAATCTCCTTAAAGGCTTGCGCCTGTTCAGTAACTATTCAGGTTGCACGAAGGATATTTTGTTAAAGCCTTCAGCCAGCGAGCCAATATTATACTTAAAGTTTCATGATTTAACCTATGGCAACCAGCCATAATCAGCAACTTGCAAGGACTTCTGTTAAGGCAATCCGTATTCTATTTGGTACATTGGAATTTGGGCATCGGATCATTTCGTTTGTGAAGGAACAGACAGAAGATAATGAAAAACAAAGTCGGGTAAGTTACACTTTGATTTGTTGGACTTGTCTCCGCCCCGAATAACTATTAAAACATCAAAAAACTTCACGAAAAAAAATTATATAGAATTTTCTTTTCATTTTCTCATAAATTTTGTATATAAATTGACGATATCTCGAAAAAGAATTGTCTCGGCCTCGAGAAGTTTCCTCGTGCATTGGAAATGTAAGAAAATCAAAACAAAATTAAATCTCTAATACATGACAGATACAAAAATGAAGATGGCGTTGTATGCTGCTTCCGTTAATGCCAGTAGATGACGTTGTGTGCATTATCCTTTGACAGCTGATTCAATAGCATACCATTGGCTAGATGTGCAGACCTGTGCCGGAATTTATCAGCTTTTTTTCTCGAGTTTACACTAATTCTCATTCAGATTTCGACGATTATTACATTTGAATGCGATTCAATTAATTCTTCTGCTGACGGCAAACATGCGTGTTGCTAAACGATCCATCTGTCAAGCAATTGCTGATTATCGGTAATGGACGAATCGGACAGATTTATTTCGTTTTTACCAAATTTTGGGAATTGTGTCTTAAAGAAGGACTAACTGATCAACAAAGTGTTTTCGAAAATTATTGCTAACCACAAAAACCAGAATCCTACTGAAAAACTCAATAGATCTGCCTGGCTAGCCACCGCATAACTCACAACCGAGGATTATCTCCGTAGTCATCATGCTTCAAAATCTGAAAAATAAATAAAAATAAATACCTGACGCTACAGGTCGATAGGACCCAAGGCCTAGCTTCTCACAACTATTCGTGTTGTGCGTGTTATATTCTTTACACGAATGGAAGGGGCCTACTGTTTAATGTTGTTTGAGAAGTTTTCTCAGGACAGTTGTACTCTCGGATGTTTGTCAGACGCTCGCGAGAGGTGTGGCCGTGAAAATCTTTTAGATGTTCCGACTGGGATTCGGACCTCGAACCATTTGCTCCATAGTCCAACGCACTAACCACTGAGCCACGGCGCCCAAAAAATCCTAGTGGATCACAAAAATACAAGGTTGCTTCTTAGTTACATGGCCTCCCTGGACCACCCCGAAGTAATTATAAATTTAAGGATCGTTGATAGTGGCTTTCCTTAATAGTCGCCTAGTTCTCCGAATCGGTATTCACCGAAGGCCCCTTTTCTAGTTCTGCATAGGCTTGGGCATTCGCAAAGGAAATGAAAAGAACATTCTACTGCATCCGTCATCATTTTCTAGCCGCAATTGACAACGGTGGGCCGCCACGAGGTTATGGCCGATGATGATCCCCGTGAATAGAGCTAAGTTGGATTTGTTAAGTGCCAGGATCTGTTTGGTTTTAGCGACATCATACTTTTTTGCAGAGTTCTTTGGAATCACGACCAGATCGGAGTGCGTTCCATCACTCGTTAGCCAGCCTCGCGAAGGTTTTCTCTATATCGTGCTTAACAAGAACTAGGGGTGGTCTCCACTATTCCATTCGACCAGTCCCTAATTTGTCCGCCAGTTTGTTCCCTTGAATGCCACTGGGTTCTGGAACCCAAAGGTGTGCGATGTCATGGTTTGCCGTAAGTGCTGTTCTTCACGGCAAAATTTAACCAGTTTTGATGTGACGACTGTTGTTGAGATGGCCTTCATGGCGACTTGAACATTAATATATTTACATAGATGTCGATCCTCTTACCGGAGTGCAATTCGGCGGATAGTTCCCTTGCCGTTTCTGCATTTGTTAGTATTCCGCTTGGAATGCACTGCCGTGCTTTGGAAGTCTCAGAGAATGACCAATTTCAGGTTCAGATGAATATATCCCAGAGCCTACGCCCTCGTCAGTTCTTGACCCGTCTGTGAAAATCGAGATAATGTTTGGGTTACTGGCCATGCGATAGAAGTTTGTTTCAACGGTTAGGCTGAAGTCGTGGGAGGGTAATATATAATCTGTCCCGGTGCCCCAGAGGTGCCCAAATCGTTACGCAAACAAAGACATTCATTTGTGAGGGTTTAGTCTATTTAGCTTTCAGGTTTTCTTAAAGTGCATATAGTATGTAAACCTTTGACGGGAAAATTAAAGGCGTCAGTGAAAGGTTGATGCCTTACAAGATACATGAAACTTGGTTATATCTAGTCGGGTAGATACTATGAATTTAAAAAGGCGTTCAAGTGAAGATTATGATCGTAAACTACTTGTAAGTATGACCTTGTAGTAGAAATAAAAACAATTTTTAAAAAATGCTGAAGTTTCAGTATGTATATCCCCCTAGAATCATACTCTTTGGTTTAAAGTGGTTTAAAGATACTTATCAACTACTAATTACGGGATTAAGGCGCAGATTATAAATTTTAAGTCCTTCAAAGTGCAGAAAAATAAGGTTATGGGAAATATGATTTTATTTACAACAAACTGATGCTGATGTTCATTTGAATTACCTTTGACAAGAAACGACCTCACAGAAAACCGAAACCGAAACTTCACTTCAAGTATGAAAATTTAATTAATTCTCCGTGAAATGACGAGTTTAAGTAGTTTAGTTAAGTTTAGTTTATTTAAAGTTTTCAAAACATTACAAATCTAATTATTATATACTTGAATACCATGCAAACAGCTACAATACACACATGACTGAATATGTAATCTAATTAATTAAACAGACTGATGTGAGAATATAAATAAAAAAAAGGAAAAATAGAAAAACTTACCCCAATGCGTCCCAGGAGCAAGGCATCCATTTCGCCCCCATTCTGCGCTACTGTCGGAACTGTTGTCACTATGGAGATAGTTGGTTCTGGTTGGTTGCTCAAATCCACTGACATTTTTCCTCTTTTTTTTTTATTTTATTAGTTTCACTTTGTATGTTTTTTTTAATTTAAACTTTGTTTTGTTGAGCACGTTTTATGCGCGTGCATGTGTCTACTTGGTGGGTTGGGAGCAGTGTGTATACAAATATTGAGGAGTAAATGACCTTTTTAGACAGAAATGCGTAAATGATGTGCAGTCGGATATGTTTGAAACAAGTTAAAGCTTTCTATTGACTTAGAGTTTTGTTTTTTATTTGATTTTCTGTCTCTTCTTTGTCTAATTAATTGGTCCATGAGATACATAAGGGTTATCGTCTTCGGTTGTTCCAGTCAAAATGATGCTTATCCTTTGGGTTTGTTTTAGTTGTCTTTTTCGAATGAGTCTCTTGTAGTATTAGTGTGATTTAAATTCGATTTTCCTACATATGTTGTCTTGAGCTATTTTTATCCTTTTTTCTATGAAATTTTTAACATGGTCAAGTTCATAGCTATAGGAGGACACTTTAGAAGTTTCGAAACTTTTATGTGCGTCCCCCAAAACCATTTACAGAACAATGAATGAGTAAAATTCTGTGTTGACCCCAGCATCCTTTTTAATTACGTCCCTTCTTCCCCAACAAGATGAATCAATTTTAATCAAAATTTATAACATTCACTATGCAGAGGCGCAGAGCCAAACCCATCAAACTATGGCCCACATTGTGAAGTATTACTCGCAGTCTGAGGGACTTTCAGTAGAAATGTAAGCAAACATGAATAGGGCTTCCGAAGGGAAAATATCAAAGACATTGTACTCGAAGGTTTTTTGGTTAAACAGGAAGGGGTGGTGTTGGAAGGAGCAATTACAAATGCAAAACATGGGTATAAGGAAGATTTTCCAAGGAAATTGATTGCGGTATTTACTTTGCCAATTCTATTCATCACTTTGATTCAGACCGCAACGACGCTGAAATGGTGAGAAAATACTGCGTAATTAGGTAATAAATAAGTTCCATTGTGGGGAATTGTGGGCTGCAGATTGCCCGTTCAAGTAACTGGGAACTATGTACACAATGGGGAAGTGCGAATGGTTAATTAGGAGATACTTGGGAACACATTTGCATTTTTGAATAAGTGTCTGATGCCCAACAAGTGGTAGGGGCTGGGAACAGACTGAGAAACTCCTGATAAGAGAAATGACTTGGGAATTATGCCAGTTTGGGGGCAACCCACATTAATCTAACAACGACTCTAATTTCCGTCCGAAAGTTAAAGGAATCTTTTACTCAAAAGAGAATAAGGGAAATGGCAGAACCTATAATCAAAATCTTGATCTTCACGAACTAGTCCAAATCCAATGTAGTAGTCAGCTGTAGTACCTCACTTACAACACATTAAGGTGAGTTCTACGACACATCAAGGTGGGTTCCACAACACACCAGTATCCAAGGAAACAACCTACCAAACGAATTTGCAAGAAAGGGCTCTGAACAGGGCTTGATATTGGTCATTCATCTTGTCCATCCCTAGCACTTATTCAATTCATCATAGCACGAGATGTCCTGAGACTACCCAATGAGAGATGAAGAGCACTCCTATCTTATCGGGGCTCTAGAGAACTCTTGACAATCCGCGCAAATACTTGCGCTTAAAAGAATGCATTTAACACACTTCATAGGGACTAATACCAGTCAGAATCTATTGACGAAGTATACAACTTCGTACAGATGCCTTCCGCAGAGGCTGTGATGACACAGAAGCAAAAGAAAGCACAATTCAGAACCAGAAGAGAAAATTGGCTTAGACGATATACCAGAAACGTCATCATAAATCACCCTAAAATTTATAACAATATAAGGATGGTTCAGGGATGCACAGTCAAAGTCTACTCAAACGGTTTAAAAAAATTTCTTCTTTTCCCCTTGTTTCCTCCCAACAAGCGTACGCCTTTTATCCACCTACACCTCGTTAATTTAAACTTTTCCAAAACTGAGCATAAAACTGTAGCTGATTATAGAACTAAGTCAGCTACAAAACAAATAAAAATCATAAAAATCCATGCGACATGACCGGTGATCTAAAATAAAGTTCGACTCTGAAAATATGAGAATCAAAAAGAAAGCCGCCTAGGTGGTGAAATTTGATATTTCTTTCAAAGAGCGCTAAGATTCTTCTAAGGGAAACGACTCATTTAATGAAAGAAAATATGGTAATTGAAGAGGTATGAAAGGTCAGTACATGATCCTGGAAGGATACATCCTTTTGAGAGAATAAGCAACATATGATCGAAAAGGTTTTTCCTAGTTTTTACAGATGTAGCCGTTCGGTGATATTGCTAACTAACCAGCTAAGTAGTAAATAAAACGGCTATCCTGGCAAATGCAACTAACGCTATCCCTAGCAAAGCCAGATATCCAATATATAGGCCTATACAAGCAGTAGAAACACGGGCAAACACGGGGACCAAATCGCACAGAGTTATCCAATATATGGCTACAGTAAAACTCATTTGACTTATGTTTGTTTTGAATTGTCGAATACCGCCTGTAAAACCACCAACTTAATGGTTCTCACGAAGATACAGAGATTGGCATGTATTGGCACCACAGGCATCGAGAGAACCACGGCTACTTCGGGGCTGGAGGCGCTATCCGCAATTTGCTCTCGCTGAATTTCTCGTTCAACCCTCGGCAGCTACTAGTGCTCTAAAACTATGTAAGTCAGCAAGACAGTTGGAAACAAAATACAACAGGTAATTCTATGATCTTGGAAAAAATATTTGAATCGTACCTACCGCGGATTGCTTGATTCCAATCTAAAGGATTTCATGGACGGTACGAGCTCTTTCCTGAGGAGAGAAGAATAGAGAAGGGGCCAGCTCACGAAATTATTTTCATTTCTGTGATGGAACCAATAAAAACGATTTCTAGTATCGAAATAAAGTCCAAACTAGTGAAGTGCTGCCCTGAAGGCAGTATGCTGGTTCTCTGGACATAACGATATCCCAGCTAATGAGAGAGTCGACGTATCGCGTAATAGAGGTGCGGAAACTACATCAGAATAAGCAGATAAGTCCGACACTCATCCTGTCTTGTACATAGAGGCTTGCACCACCGGTTGAGGCCCTAACAGTCGAATAAATCCGACAAATCTGATAGTTTTGTGCTCCCAAGACTATGCAAAAGGACAGAAAATCTCTTGCTATCCCTCATGGAGTACAATAATAAGCAATAAAGCAGAAATGAAGGTCCAAATAAAGAAATATCAGATGATCCTTTGACAATTCTGTGATCACATCAAGTGTATGACCTTAGTTTCACAATAGAATCCCTTGCTACCCATCACAAGTCATAACACTATCATTCTGCTTCAAAAACTGGGCCTCAAAGTAGATGTGAATGGTCTAAGAGAAACAAACATCAGATCCCTTGACAAATGAAGAAAGAAAAGTAAAGACTAACAGAAGAAGACTTATGTCGTGTATCTGGAAGTTAGGAAGCCAATGAGGATACTACCCACTTTCACTGCTCAGGTCTTACACATCTTTGATTTGACTTTTGCAAACAGTCCTTCCGTGACATAGAAGAAGTATCCTCCAGTTAATGACATCAAATCCTCTGAATGGAGAGCAGGAACGAAACTTGGTTTAACCAATGGGCAAGAGACGTATGGGTATCCCAATATGGGTATCACGATTGGTCTGAATTGACCTGAGTGTGACGTTGGTCTCCCGTACCCACGTGCCTAACCTTATAATTGAATTAAACTGGAAATATTTTTGAACAAATAAAATCCATTTTCATTCCATTTTTACTGGGTTACCGCCTCTAATTCCGTCTCAAGCTGTACTGCAAGTACAGTGCTCACACTTCATCTCGGTGTTCAACAGTGAGTCTTAAGTTTCATATTAAGTTCACAGAAATTTGAATACATTAATGAATTTGAATAAATTTGGCCATCTGCACGAGGAATAATTTATTCACTTACTAAACCATGACAGACAAAGCCACCTTACATAATTAAATTAAATTAAACTACTGGGTATGGGCCGCAGGACCCTCACTAGCACTATACAAACAGACAATCGAACCGCAACAAGAGTTCGAAATCTCATTTCATTTCACCTATTGGAACAAATGCAACACGATTGAGTGAAGTACTTAACAATATTTCAAGAAATCCAGCAGTGTGTAGGGCGTATACGTAACTTTTTTTTCTTCAGTTCTCGAACAGAAAGGATAAGATGTACGGACGCACAGGTGCGCATTATTATTCCTATCTATTTCGACTGTGGATCCAGCTGCAACTTCCCTTCGCCTCTTGGGTATAACTTAATTGCATGCAAATACTGTTAGCACGAGTACATCTCGCCCTTCGCATTGTCTTCCTGGAATGCTAGAAAATTTAATGAAACTTCAAAGCAGGAATCAAGATACATGCAAACAGCAACCCACTCGAGGTGCAACTGCAAACATATGCATATTCCTTTCCAAGTGGTCGGTCCTTGGAACCTTGAAAACTTGTACCCTCCATCATCCCCTAAACAAACCAGTAGTAGTATTGTGTTTGATTTCAAATTGAATATAATTCATTCCGAATGTGCTGGCACCCAAAGGATAATACGCTATCCGTAAGGATTTCTCTGCCAGCTGTCGGTTAAATTGTGTTAATAATCCATGCTTGGTTTAGCAGAATCCAATCGTAAAAAAAAAGTAAACGAAATCATCCAAGCACAGTCAGTTTTTGCGCAATGAAAAGCTCGTTTCATTCCCATACAGGATGTTGAATCACCCTGGCGAGGATTGCACAATCCAAAAAGGACCTAGTCGCACAAAACTTTGATCGTAAAATCGTAAAACCAAGGGTAATCAAAGTCACTCAACCATGTTTGTAATATTTTTTCCCCAAAAAAAGGTCCTTTAAAATAATTTAAAACGGTTTTTGCCTTAACTGAATTCGACTACATAAGCCGGTAGTAAATGCGTTGCGATAACATGGCCATTATTAGTCAACGTTCAGTTTTACGAGGAGTGGTCTGGTCGAGCTCATTTTTGTTTTTTTTTTTTTTTTATTGCGGTTTGTCAAAGTGGTTTCGTAAGGTACTTCCTTGAGAATATATTTGGCCTGGCATGGTTGTGTCTCCATGAATGCGTAATATGTTAATTTTATTACTTCATTGTTGCCATTATAAGGTGAGGTGATAAATTGCGTAAGAGCGGCACATAACAATTCTATTTGTTTTTTCGTCCTGTGCTAGATCTATCATAGTGGTACATTCGTCCTTATTTATTGGCGTACCTACTTTCACTTAGTTTGTATCGATTTTTTGCTACTCGCTTTGATGTGGTTTTATGTTCATTAATTTGGGAGTCTTGTGCGTTGACATTAAGTCCCATATTGTGGCTTTAATGCTATTCTGCTTAACTCTTGGCATATTCGGTTGTTATTTACTGTCTGAAGTGGGTACTGGAGCACCTTTCATTGATTTGCAATGGCAGTGCTGTGACGACAAACGTGTAATAGAATAAGCCAATTCAAAGGGGACAAATAATTCTGAAAGAGGATATAAGTAGGTACGCTGTCATGAATCGCACTTCGGGATAGGATTTCCTGAGGGGAGGTGGGATTCCCTTTTCAAATTAGGGAGGCGTTCGGTTGAACTTTGATTTGTGCCTTAAAATTTTCTGGTTTCCAGTTATGAAGGCAAATTTACTTTTGGGGATTATTTAGAAGAAATATGACTTGGAACGGCCTACAGACGGTTATCGAAGTTAGAGAGTTTTCATAAAATGCCCTCCGGGGTGGTTTCATCAATCTTCGTTAAATTTTGTGATAAAATACCCAATTGGAGGGATTTTTTTTTTTATTTTGATAAGATACACACTGTCCCTTCCTTAAGGACGGTTAATGGATACAAAAGGGGAGTTTGAAGCGGGAAAAATATTTTTGAACAAATTCATTAATGTGATTTGAATATTACAATAACAATAACAACTTGACGGATAAGTGAACTAATAACGCGATTCATGAGGCACCGGCTAGAGATTCAATCCAAGTCATGCGTCGTCATTACTTGTCGACCAAAGAAGGAAACGTTTTTATGGACAGAAGCAGCAGGTACCTCATGCGAAAGAGCTTATTGAATCATTGGCAATGCGAGCATTCGTATAAAGGACAACAATGTAAGGATCAGTATCTTAACCATACCCACTCTGAACAGCTACCAAATAGAGATCTCTAAACGAAATAAAGCTGACTTAAACGCATTTTCGGAAATAGGATGAGTTTAAGCGAATGCGGGCTCGGTGTCAGGGCTATCTTGGGCTTTCGTAACATAACTAAATTGAAAAAGTTTCGGAATGAAATTGGATGAATCACCAGAAATCGCTCGGAACACTTTCAGATGTGGCTACGAACATCTAGTAGCACAGCGATCAGAAACACCACTGTTAATGTCGAACCAATCGCAAGAGTTCATCGATCCGATCGAGTATTCCTGAAGCTAGAAATCCTTAAGCAGAAAAACAAACACAGGAAATCATGCCGGGAACAGATCGGCAACGTTAGAACCCTTCGTTCGTAAGAAACCGCTGGAAAACACAGGAAAAATAAAGCTGGGATGCCAAAAAGGAACACAGAAATGTAACGATCAGCAATTTGCAAAAAATTGTAAAGAGGACTACCATATCTATCGCTGTCCTAGTAGGAACCTACAAGGACAAGAACGATGATACTAATGAATAGATGAAGAGATTATTTCTGCGGATAGTTAAACAGTTTAAAATACAGCCAAGAACTGAACTGTAGCAACTGCTTAGAAATATACATGTAAACCGAATTCGAATGAAAAACGCCTATGATTATATTAAGGACATTACAGAAGAGAGTGTCCTCATTTCCGAGGGAGTACACAAATCGAGGGTGACCTGAACCAAGTGAGCATTACAAAAGGAATCCCGCAAAAGGCTAAGAAATGAAAACAACTAGAACAATGAATCTCACAAATGCCAATTTCAACAGCACACAATCGAATGGTGTTGAGAAACGGAGCATGTGTGTAAGAACCAAGGATAAGAAAAGCGCAGTTTCTGTGTACGTCTCCATCATTTGAAATTGAAAAATGTCCAGACATTTGTCAGATCTACAAATACTGATACCTAGGTTTACAAAGAAAAATGTTTCCCAAATATCTGACAATCATTTGTATGAACTACCAATTTTTGCCTGACAATATTGTAAGCGCCTTCTGTCAATGAATTTCCAGCTACCTGTCAATTGTGTAAACACTCTTTTGCATCATTGTCAGTCATTTATGACATTTGCAATCAAAATGCAGATTGTCAGATATGCGAAGCTAATGACCCTGTTACACAGCATTGACGGGCATTTTGATATTTTTGACAATCGCGTGTTCAGATTGTTAGTCCAACTATCTGAACACTTTCTCATACTTTTTTTTGACGTATTAGTGCTTCCGCCAAACAAATTTGATTAGGTTTGAAGAAAAAAGCATTTTTACAAAAAACTAAATGCTTTTCAGACCAAGTAAATTGTTTTCTGCGAGAATTTTTTACTTTTAAGTTATGTTTTCACCCTTTTGTCGATTGACAGAGATTTACATTTCCAAACGTCAAAAATCCAGATTGCCGTAACACGTAAACGTCAAAAAAATTCAGTCTGTCAATCCTGTGTGAATAGAGTGAAAAAACCGTGCGAACTGACACTTAAACGTTGCAACATAGTTTGTCATTGTCAGTTCATTGGTAGCTTCTTTGCCGCTTTTGCAAACCTGACACTATTTGTGGATCTGACAATTGTCTGCACATAGTTTAAGGAAACTATATTTAGCGGGACAGAATCCTAGCGGAATGGACGGGATCTGCTGATTAATGCCTTGTCCGAAGGGTTATTTGTTATTTGCAAAGCTTTTTCAAAACAATTATACTTTCGAATATTAATCGTATACTCCTGAGAGGTAGAACAATGAAGATCGGTGTTTGGTGGATCCGACCACGCGCCCCTAGTTCCGCAGTCCATCACAATAACCAATAGCCAGGCGCTTGCTACTGAGAATAACCCCTGAAAAAAACACTCGTACACTTTTTCATCGAATGTGAAGGACTACATCACAAAGGGAGAAAGGGATCGACTTCAGATACTCTGATTCATCAAAGGTTTTGAACTAGAGGAGAATGCTTTAACTCGCGCACTGAATCGAGTAGAACTATAGTTCAGAAGGCAATCTGGATTTTCCAGGGCCGCAATGCTCTTCCTTCTATTTGAATCTGCCACCTCTTTACCAGAATCACCAAAGATTTATACGTTATTGGAAACTATCACTATGGAACCAGGGCTCCAATCACGTATCCTTTAGACGATAGTCGTTTAAACGAAGTCTTGAGCAGGAAGTTTGAAAATCGATTCTCATCGATGACATCATGGTCCTTTCAATTAAGGAGTTTAGAAGAGAATGTTGTGATATCCATATTCCATATGGGTCGGCATATACTGTCCTTAAACTTTAACAGCAATATATCCAAATCAGTTCTCGAAATTTAGATGCAAAAGGATAATTCGCCGTAAAACTCTTAAAATCATTAAAGCAACACCAGTGGCCGATGAGACTTTCGTTAGACACTGTCTGGCATATTAGACGTCAACAGGTACCTTCACGCTTATTCTCCATTCAACCATATGGTAGACAATATTCTCCTTGAATTCAGGACTTTTACCACACATAGACCACTGTTCACAGTTGGGTAGACGAAAGTTCAAAAAGTAAACTTTACCAAGCACATAACTTCCTCATTTATTTACTTTTTTGGTTCGTGTGCTCGCCACGTTTTTATCCCACTAAATGCAGTGGATAATGAAAAACAGCGACAATAATCCTCGCAATATGAGATGTGGCACGTTTGGGTCTATTTATAGACGAAGGTCATTAGTAATCCTGAGAGATTAAGTTACACACAACGCCATCTTACTCGTTGCTAAGGTAGTGCTTGCTAACAGGAACTTCCGCTTGGAGAATAAAATTCCAAGAAAAGGTTCTGAATGATGTTGTGTACTCGATGTCATTAAAAGTAGTAAACGAATGTACAAACGTACTATATACGAGTATCTGTAAATGTGTCTGAAAGTTCATTGGATGTGGAGTATATTAGGCAGTGAATTACGGATCGGAGGTATACGCTTCTTGGTTTTCCTAATCTGCTCATGGAAAAGGGAAATCTCTAATAATTGGTCACACAAAGGAAGGAAAGATGGGAAACATATCATAGCTTAGATAAACGTTTATTCAATTCCTGGGTTAACTGGTATTTAACTTGGTTGGAGAACGCATAAAGGCTGACCAGATATCAATGATACCTTTTGCAATAGTTAGGTCTCTACAGTTTTCAAAGACACCAATGACATCCAGATGTAAAAAAACATAGAACCCGAAGCCATCGTAAATGTTCCCAGAAAACTGGGATTCAATGTTAGGATAAGTCACTGTATCAACCAGATCCTAGTCAATTATTTCGAACTTAGCCAATGCAAATCTAGAAGATTAACTTCGCGTGGTACAACACAAGAAGTTGGATTGTAGTCACTCCTCACGGTGAACGAATTACTCCAAAAGGTTTCAAAGTCATAGCTTATGCGAAAGACATTGCTTTAGCACTACAGGACACTAGGGAAACAGCCCTGGCGAGGCTGGTCAAGTGGACAGATAGCTGCGAACTTAGTGGCAATCCGACGAACACGAAGCTGATTCCTTTTACTCTTAGAGACATAGAGTCACGGAATCCACTCGTACATGGCGGTAGTAAGACCAATACCAATGGAATCCTAGTCCAGTGGAGAGTATTAAATAAAACCAAGGAGTCGTCGCTATGGTGGTCCAGCGAGACAAAGAACACCACCATCCTTAACCCTGTGCATATAAATTGAATTGATGGTCTAAGACAGGCGAGGAAGTAGAAGTTGGGCTGAACTGGCTTCAAGTACTCATGTGATTAGCCAGCACAAACAGAATTCATTTCATTTGGGTGCCAGAACACAGCAGAAATATAGGAAAAGGATCTGTATCGACCTTCATGATACCAAGACCATTCTGTGAACTAATCAGCTTTGCGAAATGCTGTATTAAAAATTGGCTGAAAACCAAAGCTCATCATTACTGGACGGATACTGCAGGTCTAATCAAACGTTAGAGTATTATAGTCACACGATTCCTTACTGGACACTGTCAAGGCAAAAAACACCTCAAGACTATGCCAATCTTGGTTTCTTGAGCCACCTGCAAAATGTGTACCAAGGAAGAAGAATCAGCAGAATATAGTTTATGCCACCGCAACTGTCTAATCAGAACACGTCATCGTCACTTAGGTTAATTGTACCTTGAAGGAGAGGATATATCTGTAAGCTCACTCAAAGATCTACTTGGATTCATCATGAACTGGAGTCGCATGAGGGAGCTCTAATTTTGGGGGAAATAGGTCCTTCTCTGACCGCAGTGATATGTTGACAAGCTCCCACCTTACACCAAAAATCTAATCTCTCCCGCTGTGAGCATATGTATCTTTTGGTCTTCCAAACTTTTGTAGTCTGTTCCAAACGGAGATTATGGCCATTCATCAACCAGCTGACTGACTGTCGATGGGACCGATATCGACTACGGACATTGTCCAGCAGCATCTCTGATTGAGATCTCAAACAATTACAGTGTGCCGGAAGGTTCTGTCTTCCGTCCCATTTTGTTTAGCCAACCCTTTAAAGGTAAATACATCACCATTTGATGATAATACTCCTCTTTTCTACTGCAATAGGAGTTTTTTTAATGTTTTTTGAATATTGAATATGAATATTGAAGATATATTTTCAGAAGATACTTCATTCAGCCTAGATTAGTAGTCAGTGAAATATAATATCAAAGGTTCAATATGCAATGACTTTCCTTCACATCACCATTCAACGAGTTGCTTGAGATTTCGTTTAGACTGCCATGATCCTATTACCTTTAAGAGTAGTGTGACGTTAGTTTCAGAATTGATCTCGTCTATAATTTTAAGTACTTGGGTGTCTCAAGTTCAGTTGTCGAGACCATACTTTCTACTTAAAGTAGTATTTGAATAGAGTCATCAGGCTACTCTATCACGTTGGCCTCTACTGTAGCCTGCCCATTTCAACATTAGTCTACAATTTTTTATTGAAATCAAGGCTTGAATATGGATTAACTTGTTTCCTGAACGTTGAGCATTTAGTCAAGAAACAAAAGCATGCAATTGTAACTATGTCCAAACTCAATGGTAGAACTCATTGTTAGATGGTTAGAATGGTAGAACTTAGTTCTACTGAGGAGGCTTGTGTTTCTGCCTTTTGAACTTTGATTTTTGCTGCTACAAAGTGTTAAAACTATTTTCTTGAAAATTCTGGTTACTTTCTCATTAGAGTTAGACTTCACCAATTCATGAGCCAATACCAGAAATTTCGTAGTCCACCAGACACATTTTTCACGGGCTTTCACTCCCTGGAAATCTCAGACGCGATTTTATAGTAACAGATACATTCGCCTCTTGTCTTAAGCGTGACGAAAACACTCGAATATGGTGCGAGTAAACTTGGTACGCAAACCATGTTCGAGTTCATTTTCCATGTCTGCGGGCTTGTTCAAGTACCAATTTCGTGGTTCGAGTCAACCAAAAATTTGGCCTCAACAAAATCAAAAGTACTTTGATAATTTTCAATGTTCGAGGGAGGAGCTACGTGTTCGTCGAACCAAGTTTACTCGCACCATGTTCGAGTGTCTACGGCCGACTTTAGACAACAAATTGTATTTCATACAAAACTTAAAAATGAGATTTTTTTATTAAAATTTTAAGATGCGTTAGGGACAAACCTGAACCTTAAATCCTTGATGACGATAATTTCCGACCGAAATTTATAAAATGACACTCAACCGTCAACAATGTCTTTATTTTGGAACGTATCGCGCGTATCAGAAACTATATGTGCATATGCATATAATTTAAACAAAAAAATGCGAATAAACTATCTATATACCCGGCTTTGAGGACAAAACGGAAGAGCGGAGCTACCCTCTTCATATAATAAAACAATCAATACCAAAGTGATGACCGACACATATGCATATCGATTTATGTATTTTTATTAAAATCCTTTGGGACAGGATGTACTGATGCTCACAATATACGCAGATAGTTGGTATCATTATCCTTGCATCCTGACCAGCATTTCATCTGAGCAATAAATTGCAAGGTTTTCCAATAATGGGGAGTAGTGGCAAATAAATTGAGAAGAACTCATAAATTCAAAATGATTTTCCAAATTAATCCGTGAGGTATAAAATATTAGTAAAACCAATCATTTGTTGCCTTCTGCCCATATGTCAGTATCATTCCGTGGAAAATGGGAATTTATTTCTTTTTAATTTGAATTCGTAAGCACTGCACGTGTGTTTCATTAATATTCGTCCTTTTCTCTATTTTTCATTCCGATTGTCGTGGATATGTAAATATTTATTGCTGGTTCCTCTCTTTTACGAGATTGTTAAGTTTTTAAATTTGAATAGATGTGCAAATAAATAATTCATTTGTTTATAGATATGCCTTTACAATTCATGGGACATCAATTTATTTATAATTAAGAGGAAGTCATTTACCATGAATATTTTTTTAGGACTTGGAGGATTCAGTGGGTTCTTTGATGGACTCTTGGCTTACATCCAATCCAAATGGAAGAAAGCGTTGTTCCCACCTTGATTAGGCATCCAAAAGCAACCAATTCAGATAAAAGAACTCTCGAATGACTAACAGTTGATCTTACAATTTCGAAAAGTCATTAAACCAACTTTTAAAGAATAGAACATCAGAGCTCTGAGTCAAGCTTGGGTTGAGGCCGTCAAAACCGTACATCGGAAAGCCCAACCACAAAGTTAGACTAGAGTACGTCTGCAACATCTCTACGTGTCTCAAGTGAATTCACATTGCTGAAGCTAAGACGGTCTTGATAGAGAGGCAGGATAAGTGGGTCGTACTAAGGAAAACCTCCAGGGGCAAATCGAAGAAAATGACGTTAAACTCCAATGGCTGATAGGAGAACCTGTCACTATAGATTAGACAAGTAGGAAACGAAGACGGATCTAGTCAAGTAAGGGTCAGATAAAACCATCGTTTCACAAAGCCAAGACATGGGTTAGCTGTCAGAATTATCTCACCAAAAAAACGGTCTAGACTTGTTGAAGGAGACAGTAGTCTTGAAGTGAAGAGATGGTTTTGAAAAGACTTGACATCGTCAGCATAGAGAGAAAGGGAGGAGTGTTTTATAACCCTGTCGACATAGTGTATGGTTAGAATAAAAAAAAGAGGACCAAGAGGGCTGCCTTGTGGAACACCAGAGGTTACCGAACAAGGAGCCCATAGGACGGATCTGGAGCAAACATTATAAAACCGGACTTTAAGGTAAGGATATATCCATTTCAACAATATGAGTTCAAAACCAAGGGCAGCCATTTGAAAAGGATCAGTTTATGAAATATCTCATCAAAAGCTTTACTGAAATCAGTGGTAATAGGGTGCCATTATCTAAGGCTGAAAGGGCAAGTGACACGAATTTTGTCATAGTTTTGTCGACGAGGTTTGTCATAGTTGATCTACCTTTCAGAAAGCCAAGTTGGTTAGAGGAAATAAGAGACTTGCACTGAAAGCTTAAGACTTCATATGAAATACTATCAAGGAGTTTTGGTATATGGATATAGCAATGTGACGATAATTTGTTACTTCGTCACTTGACACCTTTTTTTGTATCAAGATTATGGAAAGGTGCTCCAAATTTCAGAAAATTTTCATTAAAAAGAGATTTGCGAAACAGGTGAGAGATCGGGAGAGCATTTCTTGAAAAAAATAGCAAAGACACCATCCGGACCGGTCGTGACTTCACTATTAAGATTCAGTAACTTCTTTTCGATAATAGAGGGATTAAAGTATTGAGACAAATCGAAGGAGTTTTCGGCAAGAGATTGTTTAAAAAGTTGGCAATGGTATGAAGGATAATCATCAGATTTTCTTTCATAGTTAACGAATTGGAAAAAAAAGATTTAGGGTCATTTACCAGACTTTTTGGCGCATTATTGGCTAAATTGCGGATAAGAACCAAGGTAGTTGGAAGAGTCAGAAACGAAATTGGTACGAAGGAAACCTGCCCATAACTTATATCTTTTGTTGTGTAATGCGCGAAGTTTGGGATTGTACCAAGGGAAAGATGTGGATACAGTTTTATGGCGAAACAAGGGGACATAAAGAGAAATTGCGTTGAAAACATTAAAAAACACCAAAAGCTGAAATGAATACCGAAAATCTTACTTCGATTGTGAACCATGAAGACGGAGGTATCATGGTCTAAGGATAAGTGGTGTCTTTTATCGGAGATAATCTCGTTTTCATGGCATGAAAAAGGAACAAATTTGAGCATCTAACCGCATGAGGAATCTTAGTTCGAGCGCAGATTTGTTGTGTTTGGCCAACATTTTTTCGATCCTACAAGACTGACTGTTTTATAATGGTCCAAGATAAAGGAAACATCCTGCTTAGTCACCTGAAAGAAATCCTATTGGATATTTATTGGATTGTCTGTACAAAAAATACTCAGCAACCATTGCCAAAATCAACTCAAATTCATCGTGAAATATTGATACAGGAAGTACTAGTTACTTTTGAAAGATTGTCCCTCTGATGTTGGAGTGTAAGTTCTGCACAATTCTCTCAAAAACGATGCTTGTTGATGGAGCTGTATAATTAAGGACCTATATTTGTTCCTTCGAAAACCAAGCACTCACAAGACGCAAAGAATCCCTTGAGTCGTGATCATGCATGAAGGACCATGATACCTGCGTGGATGCTTTGGTATTTTCCATGGTCTTATATTTATACTGACTCAGAATGCCATTCATTTTAACTACGTAGGAGTCCAAGGTATACCATCACACCGCGATTATGATTCTACCCCATGTTTCATGGTTTTAATGGTGTACTTAAGATTGTATTCTTGGTTCCCTGGCCTCTTTTATACTTTTTGTCATGTGATCCCTGTATATCAATCTTACATACAAAAACAACAAAAACATGTCCTCGGGAGTCTTTGCATCAAAAAGTCTCTCAAGCTACTTTTTTTTTTTTTTCTTTGACCTCAGAGGTTTTTTTCCTGCCAGTTCTTCCATTGATCTGATGTCTTAGTGTAACGTTAATAATCCCTGCTTCAAAGCGTAGGACTTTAATATTCACTTGCCTGGGTGTCAAGTCTCAGAAATATTATGAAAAACTGGCTGGCAGCCGAGATGTTCAGTGAGGCCACTTCTCTCAAGGTTCTGCCAAAATAGGAAGTTTTGTCATACATGTTGGACAAAGTTGGATGCTATCAACTAGACAAATTGCGGGCTACCACAATCATGCAGCTCTTCTTTATCTCTGCAGCCTCCATGGTCTGTGCCTCAGTTATAACATGACACATAGTTTGTGTAATACGATTGGTAATATGATTCATAACCATTATACCCACAAAACACAGCCTATTGCATTATGCCGTCCTTCTTAAAATCTTTCTACTGAATCTGCAGAACAGAATCAGAGTCTACAGAACTAGTTCGTTGCATGGAAAATAGGCTTATAAAAGTTGTAAGCAATAAGGTAGAGTCAATCAACTGTTGAACACGATTGTGTTTTCGAAGTTTGAATTCTAATACTCTTACTTGAGTTTATTACCGTAAAAAACATCTTTATTCTGTTCACTGACTAGTTTTTCAAAATTTTTGGGTGATTTTGCTTTTTTTCCAGCAGAATATTACGAAATTTTCAAAGTTCCTACTAAAATCTGTGTATGGAGACATTTTGGCTTTTGTAGATATCAACAATTCAATAAAACGATTTGACACTCATGTCCCGAATGACAGTCGCAAACCGTCTTTTTGAAGTTTTGTTCCATTTCTGATTCATGCCATAGATTTTCGAGATTTTTTGTGTTATTTAGACTTAAGTGGTTCTAGTCACTGCCATAATCTTTATATCTCGCAATAAATTGTTCAAAAACTGTTTGACTTTAAAAGAACAGCATCACAGTGATGACCTTATTTTTGGGAATCATTTTGAAACCTGCGGGATCTCATCTTGAACAGACCATTTGAAACATTTGAAACATCGATCTTTAATAGAAAAGCATTGAGACAAAAGGATAAGTTTCTATTGAGTTCAGTGTCAGCGAATGTCGGATCGCATGGAGTCTGCGATCAATGTTTAGAACTATGAGTGGACATTATCCATCCATATTTTTAAGCAGCGATCATGCTATTCATAACAAGAAGGAACTGCCACAAGTGAGGTGAGCTGACGTTTTTTGGACTCAGCTAAACTTTTTGCAACAAAATTAAGTACTCGGGCATATTTTTGGAGAGGAAGCCATCACACAAGACAAGAACTTCCATGACTAAAGCTACCGGAAGTATATAATGTAAATATACGCACATTTTTGTCATTCGTGTATCGATCTAGCTTTAAGTCCCCCAATGCAGTATTCAGTACATTCTGTAGTAGATTCTACTTCAATGATTCCGTCAATAGCAAACGTAGCAAGTGGGCAATTGGACAAGATTGACATGACACTTCCTTGGACAAGACTGCTTTTCAGATTAAATTGGTGTCTCCTTGTTTGTCCTGAAAATATGTATCAGTGTCCTCAGACTCTAGAAGAGTTTCGTATTCTAGAAATAATTTGTTCGATTAACCACAAAACAAGTTCTTATACTCTCGTCCTATCGAAATAGTGTACACCTAGTGTAAGCCCACATGCGCTCCATGAAATGAAATTTGAATGCACCGAGCAAATGGTATGGCGTATACGTAATATTTTTTTTTTTTTTGTCCTGGAGACTAAGAATATACATATGCTTCCATGGTTGGGGGTACATCCATGTATGTACATACGTATGAGTGTCCTTATTACCCTCTGCTTGAATGGAAAACATGGTGATGCCTCCGACGAACATCAATGAAATTCCATTACCTCTCTGATGGAATTTAATTAAGAGCACCGAATACGGAGCGCAGCCATGTTACAAAATTCATTGATTATATTAAAACAAAGATAATTTTCTTTTTTAATCAGATATGTACATATTGATACAACTTTTGTTTCCTTAAGTAATTTTTTGGATAATAGAATTAGTATCTATAGTGACAGTGTTTCACTAAGACCAGGCATTCAACTGAGGTGTACACTGGAACATGTTTAGGTTTCTTGTTTAGTTTTAACGATTAAGTTTGCATGGCAACCCTTGACGTAAAAAGGAGGGAAATTATAATTGAAATGGAAAAATCCAGAAAATAATCAAAACTCCCAAGGAATGAAACAAGACTCAAAAATTTAATAAGTTACGAATAACAAAAGAAAGGACAGGAATGCTGTGTACTCGCAACAAAGAAAATGAGAATGCCAACAGCACGTAGTCCATCTGTTAAAGACAATAATGATGACTGGATGGAAACCAGAAAAAATAAACCAAATTTATTGCCAGAGTATCTCAAGAAAGACCCATTCAACCGATAACCTCTGATTGCAAAACCACGCTACACACAGTTTGCTTGTGACGCCTATGATGAGGCATAGTTGGATTTGGTTGGTTTTGGGATACCGAATCCCGAGGTTGGTAAAAGGATGGTCTGTCGCAAATGAAATTTGGTGGTCTTTAGCAGGATTTGCCTGGAACATTTTGTCTATGTGCGATTTGCTGGACAGGAAGTCACATGCTACAAGCCACCCGTATGGTAACAAGTATCTGCCTCGAAAGTTGAAATGCGTCTTAATGTCGTCCTTTGTCAATGCGACGCAGAGAGATAATACACCAGTCAGTCAGGCGTGAAGAATCCTGGATAAGATATTCTTTTTTAAAAGATAATTTAGGTGACGGGCTGGCCTCAAGAAACACCACCTTGGAGATGCTATAATCTCGACTGTAATATGAAATTCATTGAAATGCACGGGAATTCCTACAGAAAAGACAATTGTTGCGTCCTTGGCCGAGAAATTCGATGGCTCTATGGATCCCATAACAATATTAGATTTTTTCTCATCCTAGCCTCATTCTACAGGACCACTATATGAACTTAGAAAAGGAATGTGTCCCTACTGGTAGTGATTGGCAATGGCCTGCCTAGAGCACTACCTGATACAACTTGTAAAATAATTCTTTTCTTCAGCTAGCTAGCTTGGTCAAATCCTCGTTCAAAAATCTCTCAAAAATACCAGCCATGTTATGTTTAGCTAAACTGAATATTAGAGAGTTCGGGAACTGATTTGGATCTAATGATATGATATATCGTTTAAACACGGTTTCTTCTCCTTTTTTGCAAAATATCTACATATGTACATATATTCTCTTGGAAGTCCCTACATGTATTGACCATTTCCTGAACTTCTTGGTGCTCACTGGCACACACTAACCTTCCACTCTCTTCGGTCCTGGGCATGCTATTTTTCAGATGTTTGGATCAAGTGCTCTAGCATCAGCGATAGTTTCATCCTCCTTCTTCCTTGTCGTCCCATGGGCCGTGATTGCAAGCATCTTTTTGCTGGAACATCACTGTCCATTAGCTCGATGTCGGGGAGCCAATCCAATCGACGTGTTTTGGCGAATCTTTGACAAAGAACTTGCCTCTCAAAAGTGTCGAACATGTGCTCTATTCTTCTTTCTATCGGTTTAGTTCCTGCAGAACTAGCAGGATCAATATTTTGAACCCACCACTCCAAAGTTCGGACGTTAAGCTTTCGCCGAATCTCCGAAGAAGGTAAACATCTTAACCAGCTCGAAGTTGCTGTTCAGAATATCTCATTTGGTCCTAAGCGATGGACACTTCGTTCCTTTTTTATTAGCAATACGTACCTACATGGTTTCCCCTCATTTACTCCAAGGCCAACTCTTGTTCGTCTTGGCGAGCTGGGAGGCACCAATGATGAAAATGTCATTTACGTATCATAGAAGCTGAACAGCTTTGTTAAGGATCTATCTGTCTAGCACGAGGCTGAAGACGTCACACAATGGAGAATTTCCTTGTCCAAGACCGATACATGTTTGGAACAGTTCGGAGGAAGTGTTTCCGAATTGAATCACGTTCTACAAGGATGCCGAATACTACAATGTACGAGTTTGAAATCACTGAAACTCTGCGGCAGTAACCAGAGTCCCTTTTTCGATGTAATAAGGAACTTTGCCTACGTCGGTTCTACTACAAACTCAGATAGTGACATCTCAATAGAAATTAAACGAAGAATAACTCTTGTCAATCGCTGTTTCTTTGGACTAAGAAGTCAATTGAGCAGTCTATCTGGAACAACTAATAGGATTATGTACAGGACCCTGATCATCCCAGTCCTACTTTATGGGCCTGAATCTTGGACTCTATCTAAAACCGATGAAGCTTCGAGAGAAAAGTGTTGACGAGTTTTAGTACGAGAGATTCCATTATTCGAAAAAATGTACATTAGTCGATCAAGATCGCTAGGACATATAGAGCCCATGGATCCAAATGCTTTCATGCGTAGAGTCTTCGAAAGTAATCCGAACGGACACTGCAGGAGAGAAAAATCCCGTCTTATGCGGTCCGCACAAGCAGAAGTGGATGTGAATCGACTTGAAGGCGAGACTGAAGGCAGTTAGTTAAGGACCGGGCTAAGTGGAGAAGCTTATTGATGGTGGCTTCGAACTGTAGAAGAGATATGCCTTGATAGTTCTTATAAGACAAAGAACAGCATTTTTTTAGATGAGGCATACAGAGCCGTGAGTTCATTCGTTGGTCTTAGTTCAAGTTCCTGTACTAACTCTTGCAGTTTCCTCTTTTTCATGTGAGCTATCTTAGGGACTGATAAGTTCAGCCCTGCAACAACGTGGGATCTCAAACTCTCCCCATATTTAATAATGTATGACTGATATGGCCAGAGGTACCTAAATAAAGAACAAGAACGTTGGCTAAGTAATTTTAAACAACTTTTAAAGAATGAAATGAAGCTGATAGTGATTAAGACCAGTGTGTCATCAGAAACCTTATAAAAACCTCTGAAATATGAGTTCCAGCCAACATTTCCAATCCCACTCAAGGACTTTACTTTTAAGCGATGTTTTGTACATGTATCCCCAACCTTGTTGATGATTTTTTTGAATTCCTTTTATTTTCAGTGCAGAAACAAACAAATAACAAGTCATACTCGTCATAGGAAATATGTTTACTCATAGTAAACAGAGTATTCGTATGGGCAGTTCCAATCCACCTCAAGTATCGCTCATACATACGTCTGTCCTCCTGTTTGCTGGCCAGAAGCGATTAGACAGAAATATTTGTAAGTGAGGAATATCTCTCCTTGAGCGAATGTTAAGTAAACTCCCTCAAAGAATTCCTGCTGTTCACCCAACCACCTTGGGCGGAAATGCCTCCAAGGACATACACTTGTCGATTTATTCTTGCAGATAAAGTAATTAGTGAGGAGAGTCCTTTTTTCCACTTTTGTTTGGTAATAGTGAGCAGCAGACAGTTTGCTGTTTGTGGCTGGAAGAACTTTATAATTTCCGTCCAACTTAGGGGATGCATTGCAATGTATCTTTTTATGGTGGCATTCATTTAATTGAAGTGCATCTTCCAATGAGTGTTACCGACGTACTCGAGATATGTGTACCTTTCCTTAAAGCCCAAAGGTATTGATATGACCAAAATCCCATTTAAGGGACATACTACAGGTACTTCTTTCAAAGGCAAACAAACTAAAGTAGAAAAGTGATTTACAAGCACAATTTCAGTTCAGAAGATGGACAATTCATGCACCCACGTTCTCGGGGAATGTCTAGTTAAGGTATGTGTAAATACTTTAGAAGTGTTCAACATAATGTATGACACAAGAATGAACGTACCTGGCACAGAGGACCACATCTGCCCTCCCCTACTATTCCAATTAATTTTCTAACCTGCAGATGCAGGTAGGTACTCATATATTTGCCCTTAATTAAATTCCAGCCCAAAAGGTAATGGAATACCATCGATGCTTGACGGAAATACTACTACGAGTATGGTGATGCACAGTACACTTTTCAGCTCACCATTCGTTTGGAAAAAAAACAAAAAAAATGTTACGTATACGCCCTACATACTCCCTAAGGCATTTCGAAGTATTTTTTTGAATTCTGATGACGCTACTCCAAATCTGTACAAATCGTTTGGAAATTAAAAAACTGGACGACGTTTTGCAGACGCTGCAGTGCGGTTTTAAGCCGGGAATACCTACCCCTACTCGTTCGCTTTTTGTGGGATGATGCTCCCTACTCCATCAATGTCGGCTACGACCTCACCGAGACCCTTGATGTCACAAGAAGTCTTAAACAAGAAGACGTGCTGTCATGTTATTTTTCGATTTTTACAAGCCAACAACACAATCTTTCAAAAGTTTTTGAAGGGAAAGTCAAGCTATGCAAGGAAAGACATCTACATCGACATCCTCTACACAAAATGGATCGATATTTGGGAGGTAGGCAGTTAGGATGGTAAGTGATCAGACAATCAGACGTTATGGCGAGAGCTGGCCAATACATACAATCGAAGTAGTCGAAGATACTCTTAAAGAGATATTTTTGCAGTTCTGACAGTAGGTACGTCCAGTCCTGCGGGCTTGTGCGGAAGGCTGTTAGAATATGTTATGTACAACATATAGTTATGGAGCTCATGTAGCTATTTAGTCTGAATAGCCCTAATTTTTTTTGTAGTTCGCCTTCGATAGATCAGAGTAGTATTTTGAAAATCGGGACAGAGTTTGCGAGTTTCTTCAATATTGCCGGATAGATGGTCGAGGAAATGAACGACTTTCTATATCTAGGACCGCAAATCGCTGTGGAATCGAACTAGAGGTGCGCAGTAGAATTGGGAAAAATTGGGAATGCTATTCTAGGTCAGAAGAAGCAATGCTATCAGCTTAAGGACTAAGCTGCGGCTGTTCAGATCCAACGTAGACTCAGACCTGCTTTATGGCTGCAGTACTTGAAATATGGACAACACTACCACGCGCAAGTTGCAAATCTTCGTAAATAGATGTCTAAGGACCATTTTGAGGATATTTTTACCTAATCGCATCTTGAACGACTACCTCTATCGGAGGCAAGGCGAAAGTGCTACAGGATCGATACAGCCTATGGCGCGAAGACAACTTCATTGCGTAGTACGCCATGTAGTGCAAGTCGTTTGCTCAAAGAGGTAGAACAAAATGAATTTCCCTAGGTAAATGTGGCTCACAACAGTCGAGGAGGAATTGAGCTGGAGGGAATTCAAACATGTTTCAGAACTCCGAACAAGATAGTGCCCAGGCGTTGTTGGCGCCCTATGCCTTCCGGGGGTTAAAGGACTTAACTATTTCCTTTAGTGAGTGTCTGATGGTTTAGGACTCACTTTAAAGTTTCAATTGTACAGGAAAATAAGCCATTTGGCCATCAAAGATGGGCAAGCTATCTTCATTTAGTAGAGTAGACACTATTAGGCCTTGCCCACCAGACCTAAAGTAAAGAACCGTCATAAAACTATAAAACTTGTCGTAGATTTCCCAGTCTCTATATTCGAATTCCCTGTTTCGATACCCAAACTGGATCCGAAACTGAGAAATCCATGAAATTTTTTATAGTTTTACGATTGTTCTTAGCTTTTGTGATCGGCATTTGGCATTGATTTTGGCATTAAGTTCAGAACGTGGGCACAGCCTGAAAGTGTGTCCTCTTCTTTAGTACGTTCCATATTATTTCACACCCAAATCTGCCAAATAGGCTTCATAGCCACTGTAATCACCACGTCTGTTCCACAATTACTGTCTTCTTTGGGAACCCAAATTCGTTGCAGTCAAACGGGTTGGGAATGGTGGCCCTTGTAAAAGACGTCGTACTTCCCAGTTTTGGTGGACCCAGGATGTGACAAAGGAGTCAAGGTAGATCTGCTGATCCCACATTGACGGGTACCCACATTTTAGCTGACATTTTGTTGGCAGACTTAATCAGATCCGATGAAACCAAATAACTTGAAATCTAGCTCCGGTAAAACCACATCGAGTAAGGCCTTCTATCTAGCCTAGCATCGTCAAGTACCAAATTAGAGAGTTTTGTTAGTTAGTGAATTACCATTTAATTCCGGGAATAGCAACAGAAAACCCCGTGCAAGAACCGTCCATAGAGATGACGGACAGTATATTGCAGGAAAAAATTAGTGTCCTGCTCCGTTTTAAGCTATTGAAAGTGCGACTTCAAAAGACAAATCCCTAAGCAAATGCACCGACGAATACTTAGTCCTGGAATCATGAGCTTAGTTCACATAACAAGCTGCGAGTGGTTTCCGATGCTTCAACTAGAACTAAAGTGGAATACCCTTTCGCAGGATTTGGAGCCCCAAAATGGAAACGTTTCTTCTCTTTGTTTTGAATATATAGAAACACCCATCGGTTGAAGACTTGAAATCGGATTTTCCAATCAATTTGAGGTAACCTCCACGTAACCCATTAGTTTACTCTTTTCATTCCTGCTTTGCATTTATTTTGAAATTCAGTTGACTGGTTCTATGTGGATTTTCAATGATTTAAGAGAATCGCTTCTCAGATGCGTCCTTTGAATGACAAAGTAGGAATCTCTATCTGTGTAATGCAAGCAGTCCATGGTCTCAGTATACGACTTCAGTCAAGTATGATGCTTGTGATACATTTTATACACAACATAGAACCTTGCACAGGTAAGACAGTCGCAGTGCAGAGATCACGTAGAAGCCCAACACTCTCTGCCGTAAACCATTTCATTTTTATCATAAAATAAATGCCATCCTTCATTATGAATCCTTTAAAAAGTTCCCCACTGCCACCATACATGACAGTACAGAGTGATGTTCGCATTTGGAACAAATTCACTTAACACTTTGTTGGACTGGTACTAATCCTACATTTTACCTTTAAGTACACGTAGCAGCTATACCGAGTCCTTATGGAAACTTTAATGCAGAGGAGAAGTTTAGTCCTGAAATGGCACCCCATATGTCTGTTTTCATCTAAAAAAGTTTCTGCTATGATTGAACGGCGTCTGCAAGGACAATTCCAACCCAACTTAGGGTGACAAAAACTACATTGAAGTAGAATTGAAGGAACTGTTCCAAGGTGGAAGTACATGTGGTTGACTTGAAGAGTGCCAAGTCTTTTTTTTTGCCACTTGCTCTGGTAAAATAAATTTGAAATTACATGGTTCACCCGGAAATTGATTTTCAGTACGTGCGGCACCAGTTGCTAGCCGTGGTTTATGGTGAAAGTTAAATCTTGAAAACTTGTTTAAATTCATGGTGCACTTCGATCTAAAGGGGAACTCAAGCTAAGAACCCAAAAGACACTATATGTAGCCAAACGTGACATCATTGAACCTACAAGCTGGAAGGGCTTAAATGCAGACGTCCAGTGGTGAACCAAAGGCAAAACATTTGAACACCAATTGCTTACTTTATGAGAGGACGACTAATGGATGGGAAAACACAGTCCACAGTCAAAAAAGTCTTTGACTCGCAAACTGCAAACCAAAATATAGGAAAAAAAACACTAAACTGTTACAACAACATTGACTAGGACACACGAGACAAGGGAAAGTAGCCTCATAGTAAACGAGACTTAGTGTCCTGACCAGTGGATACAGAACAGAACAAACACCGCTGTTGGCATACTGCCAAAATGTCAAAATGGATCTAAAAAACAAGCATAAACAAACACATCCAGTTCCAGACTGTTGAAAAGAAAAACTTTTCATGGAGAGGCAATTAACCAAAAGTGAAAGGACACTACCAGCGGTCACAGTGGCATAGGAAGTCGTTGCTCCATGGACATGTTTGTATAGAAAGGAGTAATCGGTGGCATTGTTCCAATGGAATCAAACTCGAAATTGGAAATGAAATCAATTATTCAATACTATCGCTCCAAACGTAGCTGCATGCGAAACGTGACTCTGCTACAAATTCAATCCCTTCAGACAATACTGAGTTGGGTAAACTTATGAAATATGGAAACCAATTCAAGTCTAGGTCCAGAAACCGCCACTCAACACCGCCAATAGTACACTTTTGAGAAATCTAAAGGACATCATGCTCCATAAGCTACCCAAATGAAATCCTTGACAACCGTTGCCCAAAGGATGTAGCGGCCATGGGAGGTGAGTTTATTTGGTAAGAGTCCCAAACTGTTGCCCAACGTGCAGAGCCACCAACCAGACAGAGAATGATGTGAAATGAAGGATACATAGTCGACGTAGCGGCCAGTATCGAAGAAGACCCAGATTCGGCGACGATGAGCTGAGTCGGGCATTGCCAGAGAGTCAACCTGTCTAACTTTGCGGTTGGATTTGGGCCTTCCTCCGTATAAGATGGTGGCAACAACGCCGTGAATGCGCTAGAAATTTTGGCCCCATTTTGGCAAAAAAAATTTCTTCTCGGAAGAGGCCCATTTTTGGCTTAACGGCTATGTCAATAAGCAGAATAACCATTATTGGAGCCAACACAATCCACAAGTTCCACTTAGCATCAATGCATCCACTAAGATTGACTGTTTGGTGCGGTTTATGGCATGAGGTCATCATCGGACCTTGTTTCTTTCGAAATGAAGGAGGAGACACCGTTACCGTCAATGGTCTCAGGTATAGAGCGATGTTAACCGACTTTCTGTGACCAGAGCTCGACTTATCTGAGCTGTGATTCCAACAAGATGGTGCTATATGCCACACGAGCATCGGAACGTTCGAAAGCTGCGAAAGAGAAATTTGACAACTGGGCGGGCAATCACGGTGAGCGTTCTTCAATTGTCCGCCGCGATCTTTCTTTTTTTTATATCCTCTGGAGCTACGTACGTCCTCGCTAACAAGTTCACTTCGGATAAGCTCCATATTGGACCGAGTCATGAATTGGATCGACTGCTTGAAGCACTTACAATGAAGCTATTTTAATGATGTTCTACTCCACACATAATGGCACGAATGTAACTTCAAAATAAAGTCAAAATCAATTTCATATCTCAAACTCTTGTCGTTGAATTAAAATTTTCTTTTCTATCGTTCTTATCTGGTCACCTTATATATCCCAACGACTGGAGACTGGAGTATGCAGCCTCTGTGACTTGAAAAACCAAGAGGATGTGTTTCATTTATTTAGATATCCACTGTGGATCGTACACACTCGGGATGAGGCAGACACTGAGCAACTTAAATGATGCACTAGACTCAGGCCTGCAGCTACACTAAAACTGCGCTCGAAGTCAAAGAACAGTCAAATTTTCGACGAGCTTCTAACAGTTTCCAAAGAAGAAATGTCTCAAGGCACTTGTGGAAACTTAATTTCATTGTTTGTATTCCAAAAAGTCAAAGATTCTCCGATTCTCTAAACATCTATCAGTACAGTTCCAGTTCAGTAATTTGAGTTGTAATCCCGAATCCCTAGCAAGACTCTACGAACTTTTAGCTCAAATGGCACTGCCAGATGGACTCTATCTAAAGGAGATTGTTCGTTAAAAAAATATTCGAAATACTCGTACATCCACTCCAATTTGTATTGACAATAGCTCGAGGTAAGATTCAATAATTTAACTCCCAATGGTCATGAACCCTGAGTCCTTGACTGCACTGCAAAGTCAAAGAGAAAATTGAAAAACCCAGCAAATGAAATGGAAAATGTGGGAGAACTCTTGATGAGATTTCGATAAAGCTTTGCACAAAGGATTTGAAAACAAAACAACATACGGCACACCAGTCGGTGTTGCCCCAATCATATTTAATAGAAGGACAACAATACATATGAAAGGATCCTGCAGTGGATTTCTCTCAATGAGTGAAGCATATGTCGGACATAAATAGTGGTTTTGTGATTCGTTTCAGGTCACAGATAGTGGGTTTCATTGAAAATAGGAAGAAAGGACCTCTCTAATATGATTACTAAGGCTCCATACAGATATTGTACTCGCAGGAATTGCAGACAGAAGAGAAATACATAAAGACCGTCTCAAACCATTCGTCTGATAATAAAGTCCGAGGAACAAAGTACTGTGACGTGGGTTCTTGTACACATGTCCTGCTTTAAGAATGACGAAATATGGGGAGTGTTTCAATAAGGACATAACAATTTTGAATTTATAGAAAATACAGAAAAAATGAGACATCGGGCTGAAATCTATTCGAATATTATAGCACACATGCTAAATTTAAGTATGGAATTCATCTTCGGTCATATGAACACCGCGAGTATGTTTGCAGCCATCTTTTCTTTGAAGCCTGTTCTCCACTACTCTTTCACACATATGGCAGTCGATATTGCTCCTCAGCGCATCTTACATTGTTGGCTTGTTGGCATAAACCAAAGACTTGACGTAATTAAGTAAATGAAGTCGAACGCATGAGCGAAGTGACCATTCAACGTGACCATTACTCGAGAATACACGATTACCGAACTTCCCCTTCAATAGATCAATTGTGCTACCAACTGCGAATCATGTGGAACCATCTTATTGGAACCACATACCACCAATATCATTTCCATGCAATTCAGTACTGAACTCTATTGACCGTAACATGGCGATCATTTTCATCGACGAAATCAGATGGTCCAATCAGACCTCGACATGATATCCACACCGCATGGTCACTTATTGGAGATGCAATGGAGTCTCTTGAAGCACATGTGGATTTATTGCTTACTGACAAACCCATTAAGCCAAAAAGGAGATTCCTCGCTGAAAACGATGTTTTGATGAAATTCAGAACTTTCTTCAAACCTTTCCAGAGCCCAATCGGAGAAGTTTCAGGCCTTCAACTGATCAAGAGGCTTCGATTCTTAAGCTAATTGATCTTGTAAGGGTGTAAGCCGAAATCTTTACCCAAAATTAGCTACAATGTGGACTGAGAGATTCGCAATTCCTGTGAACGGTGTGGAATCGACTCATTTTGAACTAAAGGACTCACACCTGCGATATTTTCGACGGGTGTGGAACGGGTCTATTGTCCCAAAAGAGCGGAAATATTCAATAGTGGATCTGTTGATTCGAATTTATCCACTAGAAGCACGCACATCTGGCAGGATGGTGATGACCAAAAAGTGGAGTAAGCGCTCTTAAAGTACCAACTCAGAATTTCGGTAGAAATTTTTAATAATTTCCAATCGTTGCTTGATCATGGACTTAACCATGATAAAAATGTAAGTCTAGCCTGACGTTTCGACATTGACAGATCATAAAAAGAGTTCAAGGATGCGTCCAGTACAAAATTGCTATGTCCCTATTGAAAACCCTTTACATGGCCCAATCAATAGCAAAAAGTCGTAAGAAAACCTGATGTTCCAAGCTATTCCAATGCTTCTCTTTGGACTGATCAATCTGGCAGTAGAAACCAGCTAAGCAAGACTCTCTAAATACAACTCAACCCATTGATAGACCAAAGTACAGCTTAGAAAATGAATTACCTTCAGAAAAACTGTTTCAAAGTCAACACTCCTTCTCATGTTTACATTGCAACAATCACCTACAACTCCCAAATGCCAGAGCTCTCGTCTAACCTCGTCTTAAGTGTAACCTTCCATAGCTCCGCCTCATACTTGAATCAATTATGCAGAATCCTAGAGCAAACTCTTCGGAAAATTGCATGAAAAATTCCTGAAAGTTATAAAGCCGGTTTACCAGGAAAGAAATAACATTACTTACACTCTCCCCTCTCGCAAGGATGCACTCTCTCACGCATCGCCAATTGCAAAAGTTTTTGACCTTGCCTTGAAGCCATCACACCACCCAGTCACTTGTTACAAACAGCAGGACCCTCTCCCACCGCCCAACAGTATGAAAAGTTATTGACCGAGATGAAAGTTTCTCTGTACGAAAAGTTTATCACTCCGATGTGCGATGAGTTTTGGAAACCCATCAGGATATTGAAAAATAAAATTGCTTTCCCCGATAATCCATTCTTTTATGAGAAACTATAAAGTTTTTATATCTCTTAGATAAACTTGAAAATTACTCTCTCCCTCTCTGAATCAGTCTATTACGAGACTACAGGAGTGTATCCTGAAGGACTTTCTACCCAGCTGTCAAATGCATAAATAATTGTGTCAATATGTTAATGTTTTCACCCGATTTGGGCTTGTTGTTGTCAGGACTCAGGACTATGAGTGAAAATTGAAACTAATCACTTGTCCTACATCATGTAGTCGAAGCACAAACGCCCGGCTACCTCTATCGAATATCAATCAGCTCAAGTTCGATTGTTTTATATATCATATCCTTCCCGAACAGATACGAGTGTGTACATCTATTCCACACTCAGGTGGACCGAGTGGGAGTGGAGGGTTAACGTTGTCAATCACATGAACGAGATTACAGAAGTTCTAGTTTCAAAATGAAAACAACAAACAATTTATCCACACATACTTGTACGAGTACGTATAGTAGACCAACAGCTGATATGTCCTTACCGGCTTTCACTTCTGTGTATAGAGGACTCATCTACGAATGGATTCCTCTTTTGTTGTTCTCCCATGTGACGCAAGGATGCCCATCAAAAGTTGTCTCATTTCCGGTAGCACTTAAGGCCAATTCAATTCCATTTAACATCAACAATACAAATGTGATTACCGATTATCCTTGGAGAATATTAAATCACTTTTTCTAGTTGTGTTGTTGAGTAAAATCTATATACGCATTATTTATGTTTTTTTTTTTTTTTTATTTACACTTCACACTCCAACTTGGTAATTTAAATATTTGAAGAGAACCAAAAATGTCCTTTTTTTTTGTACGAGTATTCGATTGGATTCGAAGGCAGCACAGAACAGGCAGAAAAAAAAGGTTGATCCTTTCGGGAATTTCACACAGGGTCTGCGGAAGGTTGCAAGATTGTTGATTAATCGTGGAGTAGGATGTTAAAATTTAAATGAAAGCACAAAGGATGCTGTGTACCTACACACACCCAACAACGACACAACGACGACAATAATGAAGTTATAAAAATAGCTCAAGTGGAACCAACATACTTTGTTTTGATTACTTTGGCATGACTTAATCCAGAATATCAACAAAAATACAAAAACAACAAAAACTAACTAAACTCATATACGATTGAAACGTCAAACAGAACAATGTCCGGTTATTTGTTTTATTTTTCTGTTTGCAGAGTAATTATTCGCGAAATTAAACAAAACGTCATCGGTCGTCCTGCCGCACTCGGTGGAGAGTTGTAAATTTTTGTAAATTTTGTTTGTTTATACGAACCGCGAAGTGTGCCCGTCACAACAACAATAATATCTAACGAAACACAAGGCGAAAACCGAAAACCGAAAATCGAAACAAAAAAAAATAACTAAAGCACAACAATACAACCGAAACCAAGATAAAAAAGTAAACAAAAAAGCCGTAAAGAAGCAAAGATAGAAGAAATGAAAGGATTCGATTGAGAACAGCGTTAAAAAGCAAAATGGCGTGTCAACACGCTCGAGAATATAACTTTCGACTGAAAAGTCCTTTCAATCATCAGCAGGATACTGAACATGAACTTCGTCGTATTGGCATTTTTTGTGCTTGGCGTTCATCATACACACTCACACACGAATGGCGGATAAATGGATGGAAAAAAGCCCCAACCCAACCCAAACCCAATCCATTGGTGGGTCCTGCGAATGAACAACATTCAAAGCATCCACCCAAGGTGACTTAATATAGCGTTAGGTACAAGGATGTCTTACTTTTGAGGTGGTCGTGGTGCATGAATGTGAAGATGATTGTCACACTGAGCTGAACAGCTGATTGGGCGAGCTTTCACCGAATGCGCTATCTCTGAGAGGATTCCTCTCTACAAGAGAGAGAGAGAGAGAGTGAAAGGACTTTCTGCACACTTTTGCAGGATTGTATAAGAGAGCAGGGAAAGTTTGCAGTTTGCAGTTTGCAGGAACGAGAACAAATACAATTCGACGGTTTATGGATGCAGCGATTTGTTTGGAATATCAGCTCGTTCAGGTTTATGGCTGCATATTAAATTGACGGATTGTTCAATTGGGACATTTCTATGTTGTGCAGGTACAGGAGGATCCCTTGAAAACGATGGCGATGGCACTGGAATTTGCCATGAGATAGGAAACCGATGAAAAATACTATAAATTGGAGAATAAGTCCCTGTGCTTTGCGACTGAAAGGTAATTTAAAAGAAGTCATCTGGTACAATTGGTGCTCTAACACTCCAGGAAAGAAGATGTAAGGTATTTTGAAAATAATAGCTGTTGGATCGAAAAGTAATTCACGGATAAAAAATGTTTGTGTCCAATCGTTTTGGATGAAGGAATGTTCATACATACATACTCTTGTACATATGTGGATCATCTACTTAGAAGCTATTTGCTTTTCGATGTAAACGAATTGTGTACATCTACTATCTCTATTGGGCAATTGATTGGATTGCGTTCCTAAGCGTCCAGTTTAAGGGGAAGATTTTTACGAACACACTTGGAAGGTCATTGTACTCAAAGATATCCCCCAAGGCCAGGAAATTGCCATCTCTCTGAAGGCAAACTAGTCCAACCTAGGTAGCAGCACTATCAACAGTTGCTAGATTGACATAGTATGCAGGGAGTGATAGGCCAATGAGCTAGCCTCCAGTCATAGAAAAAGTTACCAACACCGGCACTAATGTTTTGGTAGGACACATACACCGAATCATCAACTGCATATGGGTGGTCAATTGAATGGCTGATATCGGGAATATGTGGCTCATCTACCACAAAGGCAATCCTATGTATGCAGGGCGGGCCAAATACAAGTTTCCAAGACCTTGTTGATAGTTTCGGGCTGTAGCTCACAGACTGCTTGGATGATATTGGCCTTAAGTGCTTGAATTATTTCCAGATTGTTGGCGTAACATCGCTCCTTCACCGTTTCCCACAAAAAAGGGGTCAAATCGCAGAGACGGTTGATAACACGATTTGGGAATTTGGTGCGCAAAAGATCGTCCAAATTCATGTCTTCAATTTCAGTACAAAAAGGCGGTTAAAATGGCTCAGTAACGCCCACCGTTGACCGAAAGGTTGTTCCCAGCCTCATTTTCGAAGAAAAATGGTCCAATGAGGCCACCAGTCCACTATCCGCAACAAACTGTCACTCTCTGTGGATACATCGGCTTTTCGACAACAACGTGCGGGTTTTTCGAGCCCCAGATGCGACAATTTTGTTTGTTTACGTAGCTGTCGCCCAAAATCGTTATCAAATTCAAGCTGCTCCAAGTAAATTGGACCTTGTAAGCGAATAATCCGACATCTTTGTGCAGAATTCTCCTCAGGCAAGCGCGTGAGATCGATGGCGAGTTAATGCTCGTGAAGTGAGTCTCACGCTCTCGGCTACAGCAGTCACATTCTCGTCTGTGCGCACCGTACAATGACGGGGACTATGAGTGTTGTCCACTAGCATCTCAAATAATTCACTGTTTGACGCTGAGGTATGAGACTGATTTTCTGTCAAGATTTCGAGCGAGAAACAGCTGTCAGTGTCAAAGTAACCTATGAGCACTAGATGGCCCACCCTTTATAACTAAGTACTCCAAGATCATTAAAGAAGAAACCTTCCAAGTGAAGTGAGAGATAGCAGGGTAGTTGCGGATAAAGTGCAGAACAGCTTGCTCCTTCTCCTCATTTTCTTCTATCAAACAAGATCCAGTGATGGTACTGACACCAAATATGGTGCTGATATCCAATCTAGTAAGAGAGATCGGAATCTTAGACCATTTCGGAATCAACTTGTCCAGTAGTACCAATATGTGAACATAGCTCATCTGAGCCATGTAATGAGCCATATAATGCCCCAGCCAATCTTCGAGTATCTTCGAGTCCTAATTTCTAGATTAAAGGCGACAAACCTCCACCGGTTTATAAGTTTTAGATGGGGAGTTTGTGAGGTTTACAGATCCTTTTCAAGGATTGTGTTGGTTTTGAATCCTCTTCTACCTCTGTTCGCCAGGACAGCTGTGTCGAATAAAACTTCGGGCTGATTTTTATTTATATAAGGTGAGTCGTCATTGAAATGTCGTCTATGAGGGTACCTATGAGAAGAGCTGTGGTCTATTCAGCGAAAGAAGTTCTGTGGACATAAAGTTTCTTGGGCACGCAAAATGAGCTCTGTGTACTTCATCTACTATTAGTAATCTAGTAAAGGTTCCAATTGATTTTGCACATGTCAAGATCGATGGGCGTTAGAACCGAATAGTGCATTCCTAACTAGCTGATCGGCCATTTCATTCCATGGAAACCCATATGTTCTGAAATAGCCTTATTCTATCCACCGAATCGAGGAATTTGAGTTCAGTATTACAGCTCTTGACCAATTTCGATTTGGTTGTTATGTAGATAATGGCTTTGTTGGATGCTAGGCTCTCTATATAGATGCAGATGTTTATATATTTATTGCTGTTCAGAGTGGATAGGTCCCGGCAGGTCTCGCTAAAACATACTACGACTTGAAACGCCCTTGTAAGTAGGGTAAGTAACCCTAATATTAAAATAATTATTAGGTGAGAAGTAGGAGAATTGTAATCGATTTCGGAATTGTTTCTTCGCCAGATCGATCGATTAGTTTACTGACAGTCAGATTCCACAGAAAATGGAACAAGTCGCTACCCTAAGGTTTTCAGTAACTTTCAGCAAATCCTGCTGGCCGATGTACCGTCCAGTTGTATGTTAATAGTCCTGTCAGTGAATGTAAATGACATTGACCCTGAATTTCAATTACACCTTTCCTAGATTTACGTATCAATTAAACTGACAGATAGAAAATCATTTGTCAAATAAAAAACAGTTCCCATGCTAAATTTGTGGTCATTATGAACCCCCTTTTGACAGCCTTTTTGCATCTATGACACAGCATTTGAATGTTATCACTGCGCTCCTCATTCTAAAAAGAACAGGGATGTTATATTAGTCCAAACGATGTCCACATTATCGAACATTATACTTATTTCTATGTGTTCTGTCACATTTTCTTAAATTTAAATGAAAAAATTCACCCTAAACTCAACCCCAAGGAGCGATATATTTTCAGTGATTTATGGAAGTTTTCAATTACCAGTTTCACAGAAAATCAATGATTTCTTAGTTAAAATGTCTTTTTTCCTAAAAAATTATCTCAAAGCAAGCTAATCATCTCATTCGCATCATCAATCTCCCATCAGTGACTACAAGTGGAATCAACGTAATCAATCAATACGTCATGTCTTGCTTCCATTAATAAATAACGAGCTGTTTATAAAAAAAAAACCTTCCCTCTCATCTAAAAACAATAAATAATAATGACAACACCTCAGTGCCATCATAAACCATCAACAAAAGCATTATACTCTTCATAACATGAAGGCCTATTCCGTGCGAAAGAAAATGATTCCCATTTAATAGGATACTTAGCTTTTGACAGCACAAAGTGACAATTCAGCTTAACTATTCCCTGAACTGACAGATATGCCTTTTTTAAATGAATATTTCGTATGAACTGCAATGTAATGGAGAAGAAGAGTTAGTCTATCACAAGAATTCATTCGGAAGGCAATTTATTGCACTGGGGATACGTTCCCGTGACATTGGGGTACAAGACGCATGACATCGATCTAGCAAAGCAAGATGCTGACTGAAATCAATTTCCTGAATCTCGAACGCAAACAACATAATGAATAAGGTGCACGACTTAACCCGACTTGCACCTTGATGCTCAAATTTTGTTCGAATACAGTAGGCGTGGCATTCTTCCTATTTTTTTAAATGCTCTAAAAAGTGGGCGTGAGCATGCATAGCCTTCTGACGAATTAGAGAAAACTTCAAACCCTTTAAATTTTGTGTTAAAATTTTGAAAAAAATACTTGCATTTATTTTGCATTCGTCTTATAACCATCAAATATTAATTTTAAGCCTAATTGGTGGAGAAACAAGAGAAAAGGCCGAGTTCGCCTCGAATTGTGACCCCATTTATGAACTCCAGATATGAAGTATGAAGCAAATCCGTCCTGCCGATTAGTCTGCAGTCGAGCGTATAGATAGACAGACAGAATGTGCGGAGCTCAATCATATCTACCAATGCTTGCACTCTAGGTAGAGGTGAAAAAAGTGGGTCTGCAAATTCCGTGTGTCTGTCCTTCTATTTCAAACTTCATATCTAAAGTCTGCGAAACCAAAAATTCGAGGCGAAATCGAATTGTCTCCCAAACGGGACCAAAAATTAGACGAAGAATCTTTCTCTCGAAGCGATTGAGGATCTCTTCATCCGCTTTAGACAGAGTCCATGCTTCAGGGCCATAAAGCAGGACTGAAATGATCAGGGTCTAGCTTCTCACAACCATTCGTGTTTTTACACGAATGGAAGGGGCCTACTGTTTAATGCCGTGTCCGAAGGGCAGTTTGTTATTTGAGAAGCCTTCTCAGGACAGTTGTACTCTCGAATGTTTGTCAGACCCTCGTGAGAGGTGGGGCCATGAAAAACTTTTTAGGTGTTTGCTCCATAGTCCAGTGTGATTAGTGCAACCACTGAGCTACGGCGCCAACTTATTGGTGCAAAATTTCCAGGAATTGTTTTATAAAAATTAGAATATACCCCCCTGAAGCATTCAGACACAACTGATCCGTTAAAATACCAGTTAGTAAGTACTAGAATTTTTTTGACTCCAGGAACAAGTTAAAACGATATATAGCTTACTTTTCGATTCTCACTTCTGCGCATACCCCATTAGCAACACTGATCTACCACCAGATATCATCAAAGATAGGACAATTTGAAGGAATATACGGAGCCTCGTCCCTCTCTCCACACAAGAAATTGCCACTTAAATCTAGTCTGTAGACTGATTTCTTTTAAAAAGGTTCGAAACCAATAACTTAGTCTGCTCACAATTCTCTTCGCAGAAAAACCAATCATTGCAGGAGATCCTAACAAAGGACGCTGTACGATCCAATGCGAGATTCAAGATAAAGAATCAAAGAATCAATGATTTCATTTCCTTTGATCCCAATGTGATCAGAAAGTCAGAGAAGAGAAAAAAACTAATTCAGGCTTGTGACCAAATTCAAATAGATCTTCTATTTCCAAACTGTTTTTGTGTGAGTCAAAGGGCTAAGCATGGTTTAGTACAGCCTGTCTTTCACGAAAAGATGCCCCAAGTAGTCTCCGATGCTGGTGTTACCAAGAAAATGTCCTTTAGCTTCTGGTTATTGTAAGAGTATGGCTCGTCAATTGGAAATTATTTGATTCCACATCGGTCTTGCCTTCGCTTGTAGAATGGTTTCCCCATAAAGAATGACATAGTCATGCTGCGATCGACTTCTAAAACTTTATTGGGTGCAATCCTCATCGTGGGCCACGAAACAATGGAATCACTATCAAAAATTACGCGAACTAGTTACTTACACTAGAAGTAATCGCTCCTGACCAAGCCTGGAATAATAGTAGAATACTGATGCATCTCTGTGATTCTCTGTACTTTAGCCACACACAATGGATGTTCTTTTCATGTCATTGACGTTTAGAGTGAAGGTCTTGATCTCGATACTATTCTTAAATGTGCCTTTAACTTGTATGTAAAGGTCTTCCCATATTTGAGTGTCAATTGGCCAGTTTAGTAGCTTGATGCTTAAAGCCTGTTTAGATCGACTAGTATCTTCTTGCTACAGTACGCATTTACAAGCGAAGGACCAAGGTTTGTATCTCGTCCTACATTTTCTAAAAGAGACACACACTGTGTGTCATGTATCTAAGAAAATATTCATATTAAAGAAGAATCACGTCCTTTTTGATGGAAATGGCTCACCCGGAACATCCAGAGGACCCAAAATACTCCTCCAAGTGTTTATAAAATTAGTACGAGCAATAGAATTCATTAAAAATCTTAGTATCGACAAGTGACCCATGCTTCCCAGTAGAATAGACGTGACAAATACTATTCGTGTTTGTGTTCCTTTTTGAAACTTTTCACATTAGCATAATGATTGCCCCATTTGACGACTCCTCGCAGGAAATCCCTTAACAGCTTGAGTCCAGATTTTCGCCGATTTCCTCTGCCAACAACGGCGCCTTACTTATATGCCATCACTGTGCGTCTAATACTGACACCATAAAGTGTAGGACATTATTGTGTTTTGAGTGCCAAAAGATACATCTAAAACAAAATTGGATTTAGGTATTACCCCACTTTTTGCTTCTCAGTATCCCTCGTGTCTTGACTTTGTTTCCACTCCAAACAAGGCAAAGGCATAAACATTTAAAATAAGTCTCACATTAAACTAAATGAAACTATTAGATGCCCTTGTCACATACAGCATACAGCAGCAGAGCGAGAGACTGTTTTAAAATTGGTGGCGATCCATAGGATGGCTACGCTTTCAAGTGCCGACAGTCTTTAGAAATGAAATGTTTTTTTTCTCTTCGATTGAATAGTAGGTCCTGAAAACCCATTAGTACTACATAATGCGTAGCTACCACTACTGCTTTGCGGTGAATACCTAGAACTACTCTGCTTGTTTGTGGGAAAACCATTTAAAACCACGTCCTTGCTTAAAGGATTATTATGCGTCAGTTGCAGGACTCTGTGCGGTCACATTTCTTATAAATAGTTAATACGACGCTAGTGTTCCACTCATTTGGTTTGCTTTCCTTGGTGCATATGTATATATTTTCTGTGCCTTCGTCGCATAGAGTATATGTGCTCGTGTTCCTAACCAATTCATCCTCTGTGGCTTAACGAAGTGCTGTGAAACTGCCATCCATTGCAGACCACTTGTTGCTTTTATAGCATTTTGTGGTAATTGCAAGTGGTGGCTGTTTATCTTGGGCGTTTACTGGGGTGATTCGTCGTTATTTAGTGCTGCCGTTGTTGTTTTTCCTCCCCAGAAAGAGATCGAAACTTTGACGCAGCACGTCTTCTAGATGAATGTTGGAGTATTTTGCATTATACTTGCATCCTGACGGTACACAAGAATCTTCCATCCTTGTGCAGGTACACATTTTAGCCGCCCAGTTACTCTAAAGACTTGTACGTTTAGCTCAAAATATCAGGACTAATTTTTAATGAGCTGTGCTCTCGAAGCTAATACAAACATGTAAATAATTTACTTTGGAATCAGGTGGGTCCTCGACATCCTTACAATGTCTGGCAGAGAACATCTCATGACTGCGAAACATATTTTCATTTTTCGCCAGCGGTGTAGTTATTTTAAGCAGCTTTACTTCGTGAAGGATTCAATGGATTCATTTGGTTTTAAAAAAATATTCGCTGAGCAAACAAAAAATCCATCCATCCGAATCCATTAGTATCACCCTTAACTCCATCCTGTGCGAAATAAAAAGAGAGATTTGAAATTTTGTATTCAAATCCAGAGATATGCATATGCACTGACGGTTTCTTTCTCGTTTTATGAGACTTTATCACCCAAAACCGCTGTCAAACTTTTCTGAGAAAAAATCCTGGATGACTGCCATAATTTATGCATAACCAGACGTTTACGGGGTTTCTTTAAAATCTGTGAATAACCCTTAAACATTTGAACTAAATGGATGCTTTACCAATGTTTGTAAATGAGATTTCCTTTCACATTACAATCAAACAGAAACCCTAAGGAAACTATTGCAGATACTGGCGATAGTAAGGCAATACGAGTATGTTAAGGGCAGCTAGTGCTTGGAACTCCATCCAAAACACCTTAAAGTTTTTTCACGACCCTATCTCTCGTGAGCGTCTGACAAACATCCGAAAGTATAACTGTCATCAAAAAGCTTCTCAAAAAATAAATTGCCCTTCGCACACAACATTACATAGTTGGCCCCTTCCATTGGGAGAAGCTCCTTATTAGGTCAAAAATGTTTATTTTTGTATACGCTACTGGAATGTCCAAGATAAAGACTGAGCAAAAGACGACTTTTGCAAAACTATGAACGAAACGGGAAATGTCTTCTGTCCACTGTAGGATACACAGAACTAAATTACTTCCATTCCTCCTGGAACCTTTGAATCACGCTCCTCGAATCTACTTTCTTGATGAAGATCTCCGCAAGAAGATATAAAAGGGTGATCCTTCGTGTTTCACTCGGCAATAATAGAATTGTTGGGTGATTCTACGTTGTACCTACGACGTCGTTTTGCTATCAAGAACTCCTGTGCAGGTCGTCTGCCTCCCAATTCTCTGGGACTTCTAAGTGGCTACCGATTACAATTATTCAGAAATGAGGGAATAGCGATCCGACTGCTATACCTATCCAATTGCCAAAGCTAACAGGGTTTAAGTTGTTCCTTCCGAGTCGTGCGAGATATCTTTTAAAACTGAAAATTGAACAGAAAAGAATTTGTAAGGCCTATAATGCTCTCATTATTTGAACGAGGCCAGCGGAAAAGACTATATTCCCAGAATCATCCTTATATACGAGTATGGGGCTATTGGTGAGAAGCTACGATAAAAAAGAACGAAAAACAGCCAGTATTACGATCAGAGATGCTCTGTCCATTCATCCACTGCTGCATCACTTCAAAAGTAGGTAACGCAGGTCTTTTTAAAACCATCAAGGTGGGGCATAGCGTCTTTAAGTGCCTTTCTTAGGGAAACATTTTCTCATATCTCTGATCGAGGGTAGTCTCCTTCCAAAGTAAGAATGCAGGTTAAATACTTGCGACATATAAACCAAGAGATTTCAAGCAGGAGTTATAGTTGTCCTAAAGGTGAAGGACTACACGAAATGGGATCAATATACAACAGGGATATCGACATCTACATTGACAGTCAGACTTTCCTACATCACTAAATTTAAACTAGTCAGAAGTTTTCGTACAATGCTCAGCGCATGTTCGCAGAATAGTGTCAGACTATGCTAGATACTTGGACACTAAAAGGGAACGTAAGGACCGACGTACTAGTCACAAAACGGAAGAGAGCTTCCACAAAGTGACACACTACCAATCGTCGTGGTCAAAATTATTATCCTTTTAGGATCATCTGCATTACTTAACGGCTTTGTTGCCAGTGTTACATAAAAGTTTGGGGAAATTATAAAACTAAGCAGATCACGGTTAAGAGCAGGAAAAGAGACCCTCTCTGCTATGAAATTAGAATTATCAAATGTAATGGATACTGTAATAGTCTACACGAATGTAAAGGAATAATGACTCAAAGAGGTTTAAGGTCTGAATTATTCCGAAGTTCATACATGAGTCCCAGCTGTGAACATCTGACAAACACTTGGGCATAATATCTCCTAAACTCAGAGCTCAGAGTCTAATGAAAACTCCTTAGCCTTTCCAATTAAGTAAAAGTGAAAACAAGGATATGTGCTACAGAATAGGCTTTTTTTGTATGTATGCTTTTTAAATTACCAATTAAAACCAATAGTCAGTTTGAGTTGTAGTTTTACGATCCATAAAAACGTAGACTTTACACAGAATTCCATACCCTATGGTCGATAGAAAACTAATTATAGAAATAATTTTACCAATCCAATTCATTCAACAAATTTTACATCCAATTGTTTTTTTTTAATTTTAATTGCATCGGTAATTTAATAAACATTTCAATGTCAGTACATCTTCCTGGAAATTCGAAATATTTGCAATTCAATATATTAGTGGTTGTAGGGAGGTAACAACAATATTTATGAATAGTTTAAGGTTAATCAATGCATACAGGTTGCAGTGCATCTTGATACCATGGATGGAATTGAGCAATGAAGTTCTTTTGGACTTCAGCGGAGAAACTTTCGACTGCAAACGAACCATAGTTGTTTTTTAATTGAGTGAGCCCTGCCTAAAACCCTTACTTAAACAATTTTAAAAGCATGATCCTTGAATGCAAGATGTTTCAGAATAATATTCAGGCTCTAGGCTAAACGGCTCTTACGTGAATATAGAAACTAGCCTGTATTGGTACCACGAGTGTCATTAGACCAACTGCTACTGTAGCACTATAGGCTATTCTTAACCTGCTCCCGCTGGACATCTTCGTTCAAGCTTCGGCAGCAATAACTGCCCCAAGAATAAGTCAATCAGATAGTGGGTGGTAGATATAGTTCAACGGGTCATTCTATGATCCTGGAGAGATATTTAGGATAGGTTCATACCACGGAGTATATCACTCTATACCTAGATTTTAAGAGACCCTTCACAAACTCCTTCCCGAGCAGAGACGAATTGAAAATGGTCAGGCTACCAGTATCATCTCTATCTCCACATATGGGTCAAAGATAGATCAGGCATATTCTCCGAACCGCTGAGTATATCGAGATCAGTCCGCCTTCCGAAAAGTAGCAGTGTTTTCCAAGCGGAGGTCCTAGCAGTCACAATAGCTGCCCGTGAGACAGCTTTGAAGGCAATACCACAGGATGGTACCCCTTTTATCATCGACAGCCAGGCGGCCACAGAAATAGAATCCAAGTTTATAAGAAGCCAAGAAGTTTACGGCCTTGTTCTGGCATGAGTAGAATCGACAGAATTATGCAAAAGGATTGGAAATCCCTTTAAGCCCTGGTAGGAGTAATTAGGAGGCAGAACACTCTTTGGTTCCAGTATACGATCTATGGAGTCAAATGTGCTTCAAACTGCTTCAAACTTTATATCTGGACTCTGGGGGGCCACAATTTGGGACAAACTCGACTTTTTCTCTTGTTTTTACACCAATTGGACTTAAAATGAATATTTTGTTTGTGTTGGGATTGCCACGCCTACTTTTAACAAATTTTTAATAGAAACCAAACAAAATTTTAAGACAAAACTTTGAAAAGGCTTTGAAGTTCTCTATTAAACAAAACACTCGAAGTAAAATGACTCTGTAACCAGCACATACCGATTTAGGGAAATCCCTTAAAGCAAACGGGTATACATATTTAATTCTACTGAAGGCCACTTGTTAGAGGATTTTTCAAAAACAAGAAAATTTACAATCTCCCAGATAGCATCCTCACAATGTTAAAAGAATTCCTCCAAATACAAAGAATGCCACGCCCACTTTATTAGAACAAGATTTGACTATTAAGATGGAAGTAAGTAGGACCTAGTCCTGCGCTTTATTGGTTTGCGTTATTGTGAGATAAAAGGAACAATAAATCGAGGAAGGTATTCTGAAAGATTTATAATACCCGATTTAACTAGGAAATTTGAGGTTATGTATTCACTTTTGCTCGCCACTGTATAAATGTACTTTTTATGATAAAATCAATCTTTTAACTCAAAGGCTACACTTAATGAGTTTAATACTGTGTCGTACTATGAACCATCTGACCCTCCTGTTGTCCTTCTGTTTGAACTTAATATTCTACTCTAGGACTTACCTCTATGGTGACATGATGTCCTCTACTCCGGTAGTTTTCGTTATTCCCTGATCGCAGGTTTTTCGAGTCGATTTGAACGTTGGTCTGCATGATTTTTCCTTTTTTTTACTCTGAAAAACGAAAACAAAGTAAAAACACGTTATTCACTCAAGGATAAGCGAAAAAATCGAATCAATCACCAAAGAAATTCCAAAAAAAAAACAAGAACATGAATGCTTAACCTATTGACTGCATAAAGCCGACTGTTCCCTCACAATACAGACACTAAAAGCTTTGCCGTCTCTAAACTCAAATCCATAAAACCCATTTGACGCATTCGAAATCATTTTTTCAAGAACAAAGTAAAAGATTTTAATACCCACTCTCGCGTTCGGAAATATCCATCATCAGTGACGGAAATAAATCTCATTTATCGTCAAATTATAATTTTAAGTTCGAAAAAGTAAATATTGAAAATGTCACCACAAAAACACGAATCGAGGACAAGCTGAAAATGTATCGAAATCGCCCATGAAAGGATACGGAAAACCACTTCCCTTTGCAGTCGAAAACACCATGAGAATGCAGTAAGGATACATTTTTCTGCAGACCGCAATTCGTTAGCAGTTAGCGATTGTAAAGTTAGGGGTTAGACCTTCCCTTGCGGCGAATGTATTCGGATCAAACCGGCTATTCATGTTGATTAATGACCCAACACGTTAGTTAGACTTTATCCCTTTGAGTGATTTATTAGATTTTTTGTAAACTCTAATCTAAGATCTCCTTTCTTTTTTTGTTTCCTTAAATGAACCTGAATGCAGCGGTATTGAGGGAAACTTTGTTTAGAATACCTTTTCGGTCTAACGTGGGTGGGTTTTCGGGTTACCGAACAAAGTAAATACAAAAGTTTATGAAGCAAAGTTTTTAATTATCCTCACACTTCAAATTGGATTCTTTTTTAATGTATTGGCTATAAAGAGATGTCGAACGCGTTGATGTTTTTATAGGACGGAGAGTGGTATTTTGCGGGGCATTCTTAGGAACAAAAGGAAAATTGGCGGAAACCAAGCAGAAAAAGGCCTATTCCGATGAAACATCAGTGGGTTTACTTCTTTTTTACTGAAGTTTACAATAGGCAGACAGCTCTTTTAATATTCTGACAATAAAAACCCATTGGGACTTCTAGCAGAAATATGCTTGACAAACCATCAGGAAACCCGATTTATTTTTAGATCTAAACAAAATCTTGATTTACCACTTCTGGTTCATATTCCTACCGCGTCCTACCAGTGAGTAGGCTCGTTTTTTGTTTTAAGATGTTAGTATCGGGCTCGGTGGCGTATGCGTAACCCATCTTCTCATACATTTTTCAGTGACATTTTTTTTTCATTTTTCCCAGACCTAGTGAGCCAGTAGCTTGGCTCGTTTGTGTTCTTGATGCACAGAAACAGAATACCTGACTTGAATTTAGCCTCGAGAAGGAAGATTCAGGATGTCAGTGTAGGGCTCGGTGGCGTATGCGAAACCCATTTTCTCATACATTTTTCGGTGGAAAATTTTGTTCATTTTTCATAGACATAGTGAGCCAGGACCTAGGCTCGTTTGTGTTGAACCTCGAGATTGTTGTTTCAAGATGACAGTATCGGGCTCGATGGCGTATGGGTAACTCATCTTCTCACACATTTTTCGGCGAATTTTTTTTTTCATTTTTCCCAGACCTAGTGAGAGAGTAGCTAGGCTCGTATGTGTCCATGATGCACAGAAACAGAATACCTGACTTAAATTCAGCCTCAGAGAGGTAGATTCAGGATGTCCGTATTGGGACCGGTGGCGTATGGGAAACCCATTTTTTCATACTTTTCCGGTGGACATTTTTTTTTCTTTTTTTAAATCTTGCTGCTTTATTAGCATGGACCAATAAATTAACCTCATTCTTACCATGCTTCGATGTCCAATTGTCGTTATTTCGTCCTCAGTCACTGTCTACGACTGCAGTTAAAGTCTGTCCTCAAAGAAGTGTCCTTTCTTTCCTCCTGTAGTCACTAGTCATTGACAATCTTATTGTCGATCTACAGAGATTAGGCTACAACACGACCTTTCTAGTGGATTATCCATTCATTTTGCGAAAACCTTCAAGTGCTAGTATCACCATCAAAGGCAGGACTTTATATTATTCCAGTGAGCTTGGTCAAACATCTTGTTTGTCATCCCTGACAAACGGCTTGTCTCGAGTTGCCACATGAGGTCATGTAGAGGTCTATAAGACCGAACTTAAGTTCTAAACATTGCACGTTTGGATGGTTTAAGCTGCAGTTGGAATACAAGCAAAAATCAAGTGACCTCGTGGGAAGCCTGAAAATTCTTGACTCAATTCCAAAAAAGACATGTTTTGCAGCCTCGTCTAATGGTCTTCTGCCACTGGATCGTGTAGGTCTGGTCTGGTTCATAGACTGATCGACTATAGAATTTGCAGTTGAAGGTGATATCTTTGGACGGAACACAAAGTCTTGATACTTATGGAATTGTGTCCCATGGTATTCCAAGCAAAACTTCATCCTATTGAAATCTACTCTAGATGTAACCTTTGTAAAGGTTTTAAGAGCTTGAGTACTGGACACTCTGTACTCTGTAGTTAGGCTCTGTTTAAAAGATGATGCAAACGATCTTTATAAGGCGCAGTCATACACGCAACGTTGCCCATATTTGGAAAAAAATTGTCATGCTCTAGTAACCAGTATACTGAGTAGACCCGCTATGGCTCCCAAGTCATGTCTATTCAGTCCGAGGGTATCGATGACCTTAACATCTCTACATCTAGAGATACTCCAATCCTTATACATATACGTAATTAGTTTAGGTGGGACCACAATCTGAAGTGAATTTTGGCCTCAACCAACAAGCATCTTCAGCCAGCTTGATCTGTAGCGAATTGCCTCTAGTTTCGCACACCAAGTTGGTTGAGGTCCCTTTTCACTTAAGTACCCCACCTTCAGCGAGATTTTCCTCTACTAGCCTACACAGTACGTATACATAGCAGATGAGATGAGGAGAATTATTCCTCTATAGTTGCCGCAGTTTAGAGGGTCTTCTTGGTTAAGGATCGCAACAGCACCAACAGCTTTGCTGGATTTTACTTTAGACATCGCTATCTCAGCTTCGTCCTTTTCATATCCTTAGCATCCTTAACCGATTCTAGTACTAGTTTCTTTGGAACTGTAGCCATTGGTCTTTAGAACATGATGCCCATAATGCATCCGATGTTCAACTTGCTCACAGTATTTCCTTGTCCTTGCAACACTTTGGATATCCTCATCCATACCTTGGTGAAACAAGGCTGTGAAATAGGAGATCTCCATGTTCATTTGTAAATATTGAGTTATGGAAACCACGTGCCTAATAACTCAGTCGATTATGGGGGGCGGTGTCGCGCAGAGTATACTTTTCGACAGTAGTACCAAGGATTCTCCTCTTTTTAGTTTTGGAAAAATTTTACCTGATCGACATAGCTCGTAGGACTTGTCTAGGAACTCGCAGAAGCTCTTTGCCTATCGTCACCTTTCTCCTCTGTGGTGGCATGGGAGCATATCATGCGAATATAGTCTTGAGGCGAATTTGTAACGAAATGCTTGTTCACATGCCTGACTCTTAAGAATTTTGGCCCAAGTATCCCTTTAGAGGAGATATAGGTATTTCCCCTCTCTCTTCCGCTACAAGCAACGACCTTCCAAAGGTGTTTGTGACCCAAGCTCCAGTTAAGGTACTAGGCACTCAGCAACCACCAATGTGGAAGTCTAGGGTAGGAGTTGACAGTGAGAAACTATACTATACATTTTGACATACTAATCCCTTCACGTACATTGGCTTGGCTTGACATTATCTAGGTATAGTAACAAGGCTGTCAATAGCTTGGACTTGGAAACCTAATTTTCCATTCAACAGTGGAGTGTTTTAACAGCATACCGTGGTGCACCTTCGCACCTACCTAACCAGGTACTTGATTCCTTTACTCGTTGTTGCCTGTTTTCAAATTGCAGAGCTAGACAGGTAATAGATTACTTGGATGACTTATGTAGCTCAGCGTAATTTAAAAATATGTCATCCTAGTTCTACTTTATTGTTCTACGGTTGAGTGAAGCCGATGTCCTTATGAACGTTACCTCCTGGTAATTTAATCTGCCAACGAAAAAATTCCCACTATACACTCTGATGAGTTTCGACCCGCTGCCAGGTGGCATAGGCTGTAAAATTGCGAAATGAAATATGACTTCAGGTGTCCCAATGTCTGCATTCCATCTTCTTGGTCCTTCTAATGATTTCGATAGCATTTCCACAGGTATGATCTGCAAATCTCCTCCCTTATAAGGAATACCTCGCATAATTTCACCTGTGGTGACCCATATCCCCGCCTACTTCACCACGAATCCTGAATTCATTCCCCAAGGGATCTGGTATCATAAAAATAACCACAAAGGAGCTCGTAAAGACGGAAAATTAATACGCATTTTAAAATAATTTAATAAAAATAAAAAACCAACGACTTTCTGCGGCTAGATACGCCCAATCTGTAACGCATTCGGGCCTGTACACCCATAAAAGGAACAATAGAGTGCTGCTTCCATTAAAGACCCAGTCCTGCAGTCCTGAGCAACCACTAACTTGTTGACTTTAAACCCTACATCCTGATGCCCATGCCACGGCATGGAGTTACGTTAATGAACCGAAGCAAAAAAATCCTTGATGGTAATCAGTGCTACGAAGAGCTAAAAGGCAATTCCCTTCCCAGTAATCGATTTGTTTGGAGCAAACGCGTTGCAAAATATCCTGTATACGTACATAATATGCAAATTTTATTCTGTAGTGGTCTTGGGGCCGTGTAGCTCCAAGGGAAAATATATGTATTTCATTCCAGTGCTTTAATTTTTTAGCTTATAAGTGCAAACATACTCCGTCGTTGGTATCTATGAGAAATCAGGACCAGAAAAGGATGCTCGATTGAAATCACATTATGCCATGTCGTGCTAGCTGTGTACAAAGGCTTGGTTCTTTACTTGGTCCTTCATAATCCAATATTTTTTCCATTCACTCAATTTTTTTCATGATTGCTGAAGTCATCAACAGCTACTCGTTCCAATCCTGCACTCATTTGCTCTGTGATTCGAAGGACTTCTTCCTTCGAAAGTTCGCTCCTAATGAGATTAGGGGAGGCGAAATAGTTTCGAAAAGTCCTTTTCCCCACAACTAGATGGCGATGAAGATATTCTTCAGATCATCCTTCCAAAATGTCGTCAAGGTTTGCTGTCTATATTTTGATAGATGAATCCTGTTTTTCTTTTTTTGGAAAACTCTATTACCCTCTCTCGTGCGCTCGACTGTCTATCTGTCAGCATCTTGTAGCTATTGAGTTGTAAATTCCATGAACACTATGCAAATTACGTGGCATGGATGGAGACGGTTTGGGAAGCCAACAGAGCTGGGGAAAGGTTGTCAAGTATCCTGAGAAAATTGAAGAGGATTCGTGTGGAAAAATAATTTTATATCTAATAAAGGAGAACCCTCCGATGGTATCTAAATCAACACCTTGCTGATGAAACAATGAGGAAGCAGAGGAGGAATTCGAGGAAATGGACCGAAATATCACGTTTTCCAGTGGCTATGATTATTGAGGAGATTTGAGATTAAAAGTGGGTTCGCGATGGGAATACCACGAAATGAGATGAATCTGGTCTCCCAAATCACTTCCCAAGAAGCAGATTTTGTTGGTTATCCGTACTTTGGTGAACTTTAAGAGATTTTATCTGAAAAAAAACATTTTTTTTGTAAAATAAAATGGGCGTGACTTTCAACACTTATACAATAGTTTTCGGCCTAACAATAGGGTGTATGGACATGGCACCTTCAGTTCTAATTTTCAGATTCTGGGATACCAATTCCAGCACCACAGATGATTACTAGAAGTCGATCCTTATAGTAGATGCCCTCTGAAGTTGCAGTTCTCAGCGATCTAAACATATCAGCCTAAGATGTATTGTAATTACAGAGGCCCAAGTGCAACCATGAAGGTTCTACTAGAACTGATTCCTCTGCAGCTTATGGTTGAGGAATTTGGAAGTAAAAGGGTTCTAAAAATGGTCAGAGGAAGAATAGGAAAAGGTAAGTCCATTCGATGCAGTACTAAAGAAAACTACCACTTCTAGCCTTTCCTAGAGACGATATTATTAGAAGACTCAACTTTGCTTAGCTATTTACAAAGAGGTTTGGAGCCATGAATTCACAAATCTACAAACTGAGCTCAAGAACTGAAAAAGAAACTAGAACAGGAGTACTCGGACCTAAAACTAAGTACTCTGAATCTATGGGCAAAAGTTCCAGCATCTTACAGTCTGGAATCTATGTCAGTAATGGGTAGAAATGAGTAGAAGAAACAAGCTGATCCTCTCTTGGATACCTGGTCAAGTAAAATGAAATCACCCAAATCAGCAAAAAGGGAAACATCAGAAACCTCATAGATCCTACACCATTCTGTGGAATAGAAATTCCTTTAAAGTGGAATTCAAGAAACTAGAGAGGGAAAACAGGGCAAAGCATTGAAAAATCCTTAATCCTTGCCTGGGGTAAGTCCAGAAACTTCTAGGGTAACACGATCGGAAAAGATGCGAAGCCTCTCACACATATTCTAACGAGCTTCCTAATAAGGCATTGAAAATTCAAGAAGCACCTAAGGAAACTAGGTGCAGATGAGTCTAGTGGAATCCCGGAACATATAAAGCGATCTTTTGGGTCACTAACCGACAAAAGACTCAAATACTTGGTCAAGTACTAAGTAGATAAGGAAATACAGTCGTTAGAGCCAACTCTCTTCCTTGAATTCATAAAGGAAACTTAATTAGAGGCAATGCTCGAGGAGAAATTTTTTCCTTCAAGGCATAGGAGTACATGACACTGTAAATAACTCCGAAACGAGTTCAACTTGTGACAGGTAAGTGGCAGAGAAGTATCCCGGATTTTGCATGAAAAATTTAACATTTGATGTGGGTTCCCAGAATCCTGATAGTTACAGGTAAATGCCAACGACTAGCGGTTGCGATTGAATCTCTCGGCATTTTTCTGGAGTTAGACTTTAATGGACTACTAAAAACCCAAAACAAACCCATGATCATGCAATGCAACGGTCAGGAAATCATTTCCCAATAAGTTCAAAATTCAACGCTCTTTGCGATGACATAAGGCTAAGTGACACATGACTGAATATTAAAATTTGACACTAGAATGACACTTTTGACTTAGATCAAAGGAATTTGTGACACTAGACTAAATGTGGAACGTGAATAGAGTAGTGAGGAGAAGCAGATCGGGCCTGTCCAACTGTAACCAAGCCAGATTTGCCGTCTGTCACACCAAATGATAGAATTTGCAATTAAGTCGCTTTCTAAAAATGTCAAAAGACCAAACTCCAATATTTGGTTTAATGTCGTTTGACCTTAAGTCACGGCGCTTATTGACTTATTATTGATCACACAGTTCCAAAACTACGGTCGCTAACAAAACTAATGCAAGACATGTTGATCTTTGCATTTTTTACTTGTTTTTTAAGTATTTCAATGTAAAACCAATAAATAATTCAGTACCGGAAGGTACATCCAATCTAAGTTACGATTGTACGTGGTATCTCGACTATTAAGGTCATATAGGTCTGTTTCCTTATGTGGCTGCTTATACAACCGATTACGATGATTTTTACTTGCACCTATACCTATAGGGCAAGTATTGTATTCGTGCAAAATTTGGAACTCGAGATTTTAATCAAACTTGACATTACTATAATGGAGAAGTCCAAAAAAGTAGGTCCGCCAATGCCGTCTGTCTGTCTGTCTGTCTGTCTGTCTGTGCACGAGGCTACAGCCTAAACGAGTGGATGGATTTAGATCAAACTTCATATATAGGGTCTGCGTGATAATCCCTAGAGGGGAAATCGGAATTTTCATTCTAACCTCAAAATTAAGGGTAGTTTACTTAAGGCCGATTTCAGTTAAAATGGATTTTCTCGAAAACGGCTCTAACGATTTTGATTAAACTTCATATTTCAATTAGTCTAGTCAATTGCAACCAGATGGTGTATCGTGCTGCTTACCAAAATTGGCAGCAATGGTACTTTACTTATAGCCAATTTCGCGAAAAGTCAATTTGCGAGAAAACGGCTTCTATTATTTAGCTCAAATTTTATATTCGGACTAGTACGAGGTAGTGCAACACAATGGCGTACTACGTTTTGGTCTGAGTATGATATAACGGTACTTACGACCAAGGTGACTAAAAGCCGATTTGCTTAAAAGTGCCTTCAACTATTTTATTTACATTTTGACATACATATGATTAAACATCTCAAATTCTATCTGGAACTGTATCACATTTTTGGCCAAAAGTTAGTATAACGGTATTTTTCGCGAAATCGAGCAGTTGGAGCCAATTTATTCGAAAACGGCTCCAACGATTTTTATTAAATTTTATATTAGAATACGCCTTTTTAAACCCTATAAGATGGCATACCACGTTTTTGGTTAAAACTGCCTAAAATTCCACTTTTCCTACAACCAGCTTAACAAAAACACGATTTTCATATCATTATTAGCCAAACATGAATTTTATCCCTACTTCTTCCTACTAACCGATTTTCAAAATTATATACCAAAAAATGTTCCTAGAACACAGCTGTTGTCATGGAAACGTTTTTTTCCTTACGATACAGGTTAAGGCAATGAATTTGAGTGAAATTGAAGAAAAATTAACGACGATGCTTAGTTTTCAAGAGCTTTATCAAATCCTACAGATGATATATGACGTTTTTGGCCAATCTGTTTAGAACGATGGTTTACTTATAGTCAACTTACATATGCTTACCTACTTATGTATATACTCGTTTCTTTATTTTTACCTCAAATACACACAAGAATTTGAGAGATATGTGCAAGTTTGTACGGCCCAGTCGTGCACTTTATTTTTTTTTGAGAAATGATCCCAGGCCTGACTTAACAACTTACTTCCTTCTACTGAAACCAAAGAATAAGGTGTATCTCTTGCACTATCTCACTATAATTCTGTTTAACTTCCAAGTCACGCCTTATATTCAGTAAAACTTTTAAAAGTAAGCTAACAAGAGATGAACTTCACTCTTAGGTAGGTATTCGTGACAGCTCCATTGCAACGTCAAACTTAGATATATCAATGAAGGTCTGTTATGGGAGAACATACATAGAAGCATATAGTTCCCCATGGACTAAGCCTAGGAAAAACTTATTGCAAAGCGCAGGAGACAACAGTTTTGGCAGTAGTCGATTTGGTTAAATTAAAGTAGGCACCCAAAGGGAATCATCTGCGAAAGGAGAGCGTTTCTCCTTCTTCGTCCTTGCAGTTTATACAAAAGTTATTAGCAAGCAGACACAACCTAATGGCATGCCTCCTGATAATGCAGTGCCCTGTAATAGTTCCCACATACTATGATCGTTATAAATGACTTTTCTGTGTGATTAGTCATTGGATCTAGGGTAGGCCAGATCTGATTAAATTCACAACTTGATCGTTAAAGTGGTATTTTGCTAGGCGAGTTCGGTGGCCATTCCCTGGAATGTCTCTGAAATCCGACATTCAAATTAGGTGAAAACTAGTAGCCATCTCATTAAGAGAAAAGCGAGAATTTATGGAAGTTTTTGAAGAGTCAAAGTGATTTTCGTGAAGATTGTGATATCGGCCACGACAGAGCCATCTTTATCGCCTTTATCTCCGCGTACAAGACGCTACAGTCGATAGAAAGCCCAAAAGACACTTTCTTCTACATCCGATTTTGTTTTTGATCCGTCGGCGGAGAAATTTCAGCCCTCAGTGTTTTCTAGCTACAAATCCTCCTCCCAATCATCGGAGTGCAACTTCAAGGACCCTTAGAGAAAAAAAAGGGAACACTGGCGTGGTTACATTTGGAAAACCGTATTGTTGTCTTGGGAAAAGTACAGATTTAAGGTTATGTGGACTCGCGTTAACCAATTGGAGCAGCTTGGAGATATCGATATTTCCTGTAAGAACCTGAAGGACATATATTTTGCCCGCTACTACTTGAGGTTCTTCGAGTATTGTTTTGAATAAGTTTTGAACGACCCTTATATGGGGATAAACCGTATCTGTCGTTACATTGTAGGCCCTTAAGCTACATCATTCAGGGGAACCTGGAGTCTGCTTGAAATGATTTTTGTCCGAAGATTTACGAGTCATCAGCTTAAATGGAAATATGCAGTCAATATAAAAATCACCGGGCCTAGGTGGCTGCCTTGAGGAACCCCAAACGTGGCTGTAATAGATTCAGAAACAGATGATCTAAATAGCACGTTCTATTGACGTACATCGTACATAATATCGTAAACCACGATTGAAATTTAAGACCGAAGGCTTTGTTAAAACCGATGGCAATTATGTGACCTTCTTTGCCATTCTCCAATGCAAACGAATTCTGTTTGGTTTGTGATTGTTGGCTTTCCCTTGAGAAGGTCTAAACAGAAAAAATGGGCTTACAATGGAAAAATATACATGAAGAGCTTGTATATGCAGGAGAGTTTAGGCATCGGTCGATAGGTCAAGATATCATTGCTGGGGCCTTACCTGTAAAGGTGGATTATTTAAGTGTTTCTCCAGAGCATTGGATAGACAACCTGTGATACAGAGAGTTGACAGAGGTTGGTAAGCGGTTGAGCCAAATGCTTTACACAATTTGCTCAAAATAATATCGCGTAGACCATACTAAGGAAGTTTGGGGACAGATTCGCATTTCGAAGAAGTAATCGTAGCCGGGTTCCAGGACTTAGTTGGTGAACGATGGAATGAAGTAAGGACCAAAGAGATTTGCGATCATTTTAGGATCACTCGCAGAAACTACCTTTCCAGCTCTCCAAAAGTCAAAGCATGACGAAGTCTCAGAGTACAGAGGTTTAAGCTGTTATCGCAGAAAACAAGAGATGAGTTCACATCGCCTTAAGGTCCATAAACAACAAACATTGCTGTGTAACATGACGTGAAACATTCCGCCATATAGGTTGGTTGGAAACTTTCTCAAAAACTCCACTGAAAGTGGAACATCGTATCCAAGGTGTGTCTGGTTACAACCAACTGATTGAGTTTGCCTATTTGTCTGCTTGTTATCCTGGCAAATAAAGGATGCCATAGAATGCACACAGTATACCTAACGTATCACTACACGCTGTGAATGAAATATGAAGGTCTGCCTTCTAAGTAGCAAGGTCCGCAATAATTTACTTACAAAGTTACAACCACACATTGTATCCTTCTGTGAATACTCCTCGACAGGATCGTAGGTGAAGGGAAAAATATGCAAATTTTGTTCAATTCAATTATTTCCTTTGCCTGGACAAGCATAAATCTTGTGTTCATAACTCTTACACTCATAGACGACAATCCTGAGTTGACGTTCATTGCATTTACCATCCACGTTATCCTTTAAATATGGAAATGCTTTGGAATACATTTTTGCATAGAAGGACTAGTCGGTCCTTTATTTGATAATTGATGGTGATGGTGTATTTTTTGTCGATGCTCGCCTTACACTTTTTGCTCGTCTGATGACTTTCTGGCGGAAGGATTTGTGTTTCATCCTTTTTTTGTTAAAAGGATATATTTATGGTAAGCAAGTACAAATTGTGTCAGTTCGTTTCGGTTTTATTTTCGATGTGCACACAGTGCAACGGCGATTGGAGGCGACAACAAGTCGCTGGCTAATGTATGGAAGTTCTGTGTCCCTAAAGTTGTCTTCTGTAATCGTTGTTACTACAAAAAAGGACATCACTTGTAGGGTTATTTGAATTTGAAAGAGAGACGTGAATGTTGGAGAAGGACTAACGTAAACTGGTTCATTCTTTGGTAACACAGCTCGAGGTTGTGTGGGGGAAATAAAGGACTCCATTGGTTAAGCTTATGAACATCTGCAAGGTCGACCATATCAAACTATATAGGGGACATTGAAGTGATGATGATGATGGCATGCGAGAGGGTAATATCCGTGATCTTTGGATGGTAAACCTACTGAGATCTATCTTTGCAGTAACTGTCTTCTGTTTGGCATGTTCCTATTCATGCAAGTTATGGACACCAGCTTTCTAGTGGCGGCATTTTAAAGCACTTTTTCGCAAGGTTACAACATTTTAGAGAAAGCACCGTTCTCCGTAAGTCGACTTTCTCCGCGTTCAGGACTGCCTTTAAGCATATTCTGTGACTAGACTCGGCTCTAGTCTAATCTCTACCGATGGGTTAGAAACTACTTGAGGGCCGGTACTGGTGTCTCGGGGACCGACAACAGTAGATATCACTACTGGTTAGTCAAGCAGCGATCTATGCTTTCTTCATGGCTCCCTTCTACATTGCTAGGGTCAGTAAGAAAGGTCAGACTGAGCCCTTGCTCAGTCTTGCAAGCCTTTTCAAAAAAGACTGAACTCTTTGACTCTTGTCTAGACCCAGGTCACACTGAGATTTCGGGAAATGAGATCTCTAATGAGATTCCCAAGCAAGGCTCGGTGGATGATTTCTTATGACCTTAACCTGCGTTGGGCCTTCTTCCCTCGTCCTCATCGATGGTTGGATCTCTTACCAACACAGTAGTGTTTGGCACAATGCAGCGAATGCTCTCGAATGTCTGCAAGAAATCAGAGGCAGAAACGACTAAACACAACTTATTGGAGTGCTTACAGGACACTTTTCTTTTTCTGAGCATTTTAGTGTCCTAGACTTAGGAGACACCCCATGACTGTGACCTTTGTGTAGAAGGCAAGGATACTCCGAATCATTTTCTTTGTCAATGTCCAACCTTTGTTCGGATAATGTCGCAGATTTACATTGCTAATGTAATGACTGCTGGTACGGTAAGCTTCTGAAGCTTCAGAGTTGTGGAGGCCTCTAAATATACGTCAAGTCTGAGAATAAATTTTCAACCTGCATAGAACAGTTTAACCGACCTACTCCCTCTACAAATAGTGCCAGTGAGTCATTCATATGGACGATGTACCCTTTAGTGCCTTTTTTGGCTTCTCGACAACCATCGCGTCATAGTGTTCTGAACGGATCACCTTCCCTAGGATCCGATGTCCATCTCCTCTAAAGAAACTGCTTGCAGTTGCATTCCATGAACAAAGTCCTACGATAACTGATTCTTGCAATTCACTTCAATGATAAAAAGTGGGAGGACTTGAGCATCTGGCCAAAGCCAAATATGTTCTGGTTGAGCGCACATACTCATAGAAATACTGAAAACTTGACTTTCTAAAGCTTTAAGGTCCAGACTATCTACGACCATTCTGGGGAACACTTTTGGCTCCTGGCCTTGACTACTTTGCTATCCTTAAGGTTTTTCATTTCTGGATGTCTACCAGTCCGTTCCGCCTTACTGCATTAGATTTCTACAAGGACCGGCCTTTTGTCCAGCCATTAGCCTTAAAACACGTCATAATAGCTTTTGAATCTAATGTCGACTTTGGTTCTCCCCTTTCCATTCAGACTCGCCATAGTTTAGCGGCCACGATAGGGTTGGTGCCTCCAGTCGCAGACCACTCTAATTTTTCCGAAAGAGAGAAGGGATCCTTCCCTATCAGGATGTCTTTAGAATGCGATACCTTGATGTATTCATATAACTTTATTCAATAACTGCTGGCATAACAGTAGTAACCTGTCAGATGGTTGACACAAAAACCTCAAAATCTATGCTTTAGTGCATTACGACCTTAAAATGGTTGCCATGTGTGAATTTTTCCTTAACAGAGACGTTTAAGTCCTGCTAAAATAGAAAGTAGAGTTATAAAGGGTGACCAGATAGCAATGGTACTTTTTCCAATAGTTGTGTTTCAGCAACTGTCAAGATTACCAATGTCATCCAGCTGTCAGACTATTGAGTTTGGCTTGCCAATTCATGGCACATCGTTTTCCGATGCCAACATCTATCAAAAATGTGATGTTTAGCTTGTTCTACAAACGTATTACGCAGCCAAAACGAAATTGGGCTTCGAGATTATTTAAGTTGGGTTAGATGGCTGTCCCTGCTCAGACAGAGACACTCTTGAACTAATGGCAAGGAGTATCAGCACCAAGAAAGTTAATGAAGATTTTTTCATGGGAGAATTGGAATCCATTTGATTCTCACTGTGCTAGATCAGTCAAATCTCTGGAGGAGTACTTACCAAGGGTTTCTTTCCCCAAAGTCTAAAGAGCAGGACATGTGCACAGAAGATGGATCATCAATCAGTTTCTACAGAAATTCTTGAAGAGGGCTTTAAAGCTAGTGTTGCATTCATTTACCAAAAATTGACAACTAAAGTCGAGACTTCTTTCTGGTAACAAGGCACCCTTTCTCTAAACATTTTCTCAGTATGGCAAGGCATACTTCATTTTTCCTTTTAACTTGTAGAGGGCATGTTTAGCTTGTTTCATGGACTTTCGATATCAGTATCCTTACTGAAACACCAATCCAATAGAATCCCCAAACCATGGACCACTCACAATATTATCACCACCACTGGAGCCAATTATGATGAGTCTAAGTGGTTCCGAATCCATATCAAAATGAATACCGAATCAAAGACAGACGCGTCCGACGAAGGACGACACCAAGGATCTCAGTTTGTTCAAACAATGAATGTGTTAATTAAAAACTCATTATCCCGCAGAAGAGTGTATTTTTAGACAACGACACAAATCTAATTAAATTCTACTAAATGTTCATTTTTATTTCCAATTAATGTGGATTTAATTTAATTCAAAATGATCCTGTTTTAATTAATTCACATTATCGCGACACTGTGCGTTACCAACAATTTTGCACCCAAAGTAGACATTGGCGGTTTCCATGCTCCTCCTCGGCAATTGTGTACATACCGCCGGAGCTTTGGAGCGCCGGAGCACCGCGTCATTGCGGTTTACTTTTGTAATATATTGCATTTCGAGGGTATTCGTGCTTTGTGGTATTACATACTTAGTATTCTCCTTTGGTGCTTCCTTCTTCTATCGCTGAGGGATTTAGAAAAGTCCTTTGTTGAACTGCTTCCATCCTATTTGATTCGACTCCTTTTTTTTTGTGTTTATACAATTCAAGAGTATCGTCCTTGACAGTAAGGCATTTTTTATTTACATGCAAAGGATTTTGCTTTATGTACATACAAGGGATAGAAGTAAATGCAATGGAAATGATTTGATTTAAAGTACAGAGGAATAAAATTTGTAATTCCTCGAGGAAGTGAGTGAAATTTAATTGAAGAGGAAAAGGGATCAAAGTGTCTGTTATGTGTCTTAAAATCTTATAGTAGATGGCATGCTGGCGAGGATTACATTGCTCATATAGCCAAGGAAGTCAATGAACTCATGAAAAATACATTCGGAGAAGAAGAGCCTTAAATTAAGGAATTTCCTGGATTCAAGAGAATGTATTCATACTGACGGAGTGACAGACTAGCTGACTGTCTGTATAGAAACTGCTGCTGACCAAGTCTTTGGAGTGACCATTGCAGAGTATAGCCTGCACTCAGGTTAACTGCAAACGCTGGAAGACGAAATGGTGCAGTATGGCAATCGCCCACTGAAGTCTGTCTGTGGTCGGCTTGTGTACAAAGACTTGACCCATTACTTTGTTCCAAGTTTAAAACCAATGAGCAGAAGTCGAATCATAGTCTATGGTCGAAGTATCATAAAAGGAGACAACACAGTGCAAGGCAACTTCTTCTTTGTATGACCAATCGAAGGATCCTAGTCTTTTTTCAACAGATCCAGACAGTAACAAAGGACGACACCTCCAAAGCATGATTCTATGAACTCCTCGACAAAATTTACGAGCAACGTTCTAAGCATGACATTTACATCATGCCACGCGATTTTAATGCCGAGATAGGAAAGATGGTAAGCATAGGCTACACGACACAACAACTAGCTTAGGCTTTTGTCTATGCAGCCAGGGAGAATCGTGAAGGACTTGGTTTATATCTCAATATAGCCAATGAAACATAGGCCTATCCTGGTCATAAAACAATTAACCAAATTGACCATTGTAAGGTATTATTGTGGATCTCCAAACCCACAAGACGAAGGGACTAAGGGACCACCAAGAAACCTCAGGTTTGACCACGAATATCGAAGAGTAAATGCAGCTAACCAAGAACTATACAAAGCGGTTTAGCAAGAAAGCTTTTTCAGTGCTATGTATAGGAGCAGACAGGGCCATGTTAACCGCGCGTTTGAAAATATTGAGAGATTATACTTCAGGAGCAATGTAGGGAAGTTTTACCAAAAGCAAATTGTTTAGCCAGTTAAACTCCTTAAGTACCTCGAAGTTACTGTTGCCAACAGTGACGTTTTGTCCTAGACGATGCTGTAATATGCGGCTTCAGACTCGATAAAGAGATGATGAGTCTTTACTTGAAAGTCGTTGGTTTTTTCCAGGATTTGCCTCGATGTTCAACTCCACGAACGACACCTTAGCAAAGACTTAACTTAAGAAACAGCTGCTACTTCGGTTTGGCGAAACAAATGGGTTCAATACTCCCAACTCGGAAGACGAAATGTATGCTCTAGAAAGCATTGATCCTGCTAGTTCTGCTATATAGAGCGGAGTGCTGGACGATAACAGGAGTCCCGACCCGTGAACAGTCCCTGCCTGTGACACTGTAGCCTTCCATTCCCTAAAGTAAAAATAACGTGTCAGGATAATATTCATAAAACGGTCGATTAAGTCAATCTGTAGACTGAATAGATCATTTAACCAAGACGATAGATAAATGAGCACACAGCAATATCTAAGCTTGCCTTGTTAGCTTAAACTAAGGACTTGAAGTAGCCCCAGAGAAAATAATCGAGTAACGTCAAGTCGCATGATCGCGGCGACCCATTGATGAATTCTCGCCGTGAGATAATCCAGTCACCAAGTTTTTCCTTAACAGCTTCGAGCGTTGTGTCGCTTATATGACATGTAACCTTGTCTTGTTGGAACCACATCTGAGACCGATACCTAGATGCCGCCATTCCATAAACCGCACTAAACAGTCAATCTTTGTGGATCCATTGATACTTGGTCGAACACTTGTGGATTGTGTTCGCTCCAATAATGGAAATCCTCCTTGTTGACATAGCCATTGAGCTAAAAATGGGTCTCGTCCGAGAAGATGCTTTTTTGGCCAAAATCCGGTTCTGTCAATGAAGATTATAATATCCAACGGGTGAAGGTGACTGTTTTACATGCATCTAACAGCTAGGAATGCGCTGCACTGAAGGATTCCAGTTTTTGCAGTGCTTCCGAGTAAGAGCGAAGTTGGATATCTTTCTTCTCCTAGTGAACAACATAAGTTCAGTTCTCTGAGGATTAACCCCAAAATCGTCGTGTTCTGCATACAAAAAGAGATTCCATTTGTTCGTTGACTGTTGACAAGAACTACCAAGTCGTCTGCAAAACCCAGCTTACTGCTATGGATATCTACCACACTATGTCCTGCGAGGTCTCTAACTAAATGCCATAAACTTCTCCGACTGAAATATGTCCTCTCGTGTCCTTTCAATCTCGGTTAGGGTAGATTGGTTTAGATGAGTTAGAAGTACTTAAACTTGTAATTAATTGATTAAAGGATGAAGGATGGTTCTAAGGATGGTATTTAAATGTCTCCCGTTGGTTCTCATGTCTCAATATTTTTCGTATCACTCCTGAACTTCAAAAACTAAAAACAACATCCAGAAGAAAGTGTTCATTCATTCACAATAAATTAAAGCAAACGGATTCTTTATAACAAATCGATTTCAAGAACGGAATACGCTTGCAATTTATGGCCAATGTCCTGTCCTTTCAGTGTGTGGTACCCAGTCGATTCCATGTGAAAAGATTCCATCTTAAGATAAAGCTCTACCTTTAAAAATGACCTCTTAAACTTCTCTCTAGATCTCCAGTCTGTTCAAAAGCAATTTCCTCAATACCCCTTGGAAATATCCAAAGGACATCGATGTACCAAATGGAAATACCAAGTGAAATACACTCCATTGAAACCACACCCAGAGAAAACCCTGATAAATTTGAAATAAACCAAAATCTTGGCTCCACAATAAAATTCGATCAAAATGAAACTCTTCCCAAGGAATACCCAAATTGATGGTCTGTCTACATACCGTCCTACGAGCTACAGCAACAGCAGCATGTCTGCATATCCTGGATTTGATGGAATTGGAAATCTGTTCATCCCATAAAGTGAAGGAAGAAAATCTAATACCTTGTCTAACCGAATGTCCTGCAATATAAGGGATTAGCACACAATATACGGATTACACTGAATAACAGTGTTATACGTTGGATATCTACATATGCATAGGTATATCCTGGATTTTATCCAACAAATTGGGGTTGCTTCCACCTCACTCCACCACCCCTTTGTCTTTGTATTCGCAAACTCTATTGCCTCCTTTATTGCAGGTTTACATGACGACGACGACGACGACGGGAGTCCTGCTCGTACATTAAACGCTCCTAACTCAACCTCCACCAACCAAGTGGGCCTGCAGCAATTTAAGCAAACAAAACTACAGCACCCTCCTCGATACTTACCGACATTTCCACGGATTTTGACATGAAAACATCTTGACTTGTGTATTCTGACTCCTTCCGCTAAGTGACCTTTAAGTGGCAGAAATGCGAAACGAGTGCTGGGGCAAAGGAGGTTTTAATGTCTCACTTAAAAGGACACATAATCCTCTTAAGACGAATTATTTTCTACCACCAAATCCGTCTGCAGAGGTTGAAGTGTCAGATATACCAAAGGCATCCTTGAATTGTACTCAAATGAGCAGAAATGTAATATTTTTTTTTTTTTTTTCGGGGGATGTGTGTATCCTTTGACACCCTCACAGAAAATAAGAAATGTCAGCTGCCCCTTATAATGATGGCTCCATTGGTCCAGTGCTCTTGTGGAAGCAAGGAGCAGTGGGTTGAACGACTAGATGGCCTCAAAACAATAATGAAGAGCTGCATGAAATCAACAACCGTAAGGGAAATTCATTTGAACCGGAAGTGTGTGGTGTGTGGTGTGTGTGCGTATAGATTTTACATTGGAGCCCGATGGGTGGGTGGACAAATGCTCTGCCTGCTGTTCTGGCACTTTTCGGAGTGGGTCATTAATGGAACGACATTATAGCGAATCGATGGGATAAATAGATATAAAAATGGGCGCCCACACTGGGCGGAGAGACATTTCTCTTAAAGTGGATCGGTTGACCACTTCTGCGTTCTATACTAAATTTTTGAAGGACACTCTGGGTCGGAGGCCGCACCCGACTGCTGGCAAGTTGAAGATGAATTCAAATTAAACGTTGAGTCTCAAGTGAGTAATCTAAACGTTGGGACGGTACTCTCAGTCATTTATAGTCCTCGTAGTCCTGCGCTGTGGTTTATGAATGTTATTATTTGGTACCGAGCTTGGGGAATGCCTGAAAGTAGAGCCAGGGCCATAAAGTTGCTTTGTAAATGTACTCGGAACCAGTAATGTTACAGACTATTGGTTCGTAGACAACCACTCGTGCCTCGAGAAAATAGATTCAAGATTTCAGTATCGGGCTCGGTGGCGTATGCGTAACCCATTTTCTGATACATTTTTCGGTGAAATTTTTTTATTTTTCCCCGACCTAGTGAGCCAGTAGCTAGGCTCGTTTGTGTCTATGATGCACAGGAACAGAATATCTGACTTGAATTTAGCCTCGAGAAGGAAGATTCAGGATGTCAGTGTTGGGCTCGGTGCCGTATGCGTAACCCATTTTCTCACACATTTTTCGGTGAAATTTTTTTTCATTTTTCTCAGACCTGGTGAGCCAGTAGCTAGGCTCGTTTGTGTCTATGATGCACAGGAACAGAATATCTGACTTGAATTTAGCCTCGAGAAGAAAGATTCAGGATGTCAGTATCGGGCTCGGTGGAAAATGTAGTCCTTATTCGTCTTTGGTTTTTGTGGTAAGAAGAATGCTAAAGGAGATCGTTTATAAGACGATGGCTGTTGTGGTTGAAGTTGAAAATGAAAGATTTGAGTTACCTTTCCTTAGCATACAGGAAATTGCTTCATGAAAACCATAAGAGGTATGGTACGGTGGTAGTTAGAAAAGTCCTGAGCTTCGTAAGTTAAGACGAATGAATTGTGGTTTCAAAATGAAACATTTTACTGAGAATACGACCGTCTTAAACTACCACTTCAATCTTTGTCTCTCCACATCCACCATAATGGAACTGTCTACTTAAAAATGAAAGATTCAACGAACCCAGATGTAGGTGCACCTCCATTTCGGTCTGTCAAAAATGTTTAACAAGCTTCAGCTACAAAAGCAATCATGAAGACATAAAGGTGTTTACTTAGAAACACTTCCTATCACATCCATTTACTTCAGCTATTAACGATGGATGTTCGTTACAGATGTTACTCTACTCCCCCGTTCTGAACGGCTACATGTTTTATTATCACGTTCTGATTTTTATGTTTCACAAGTCTTCAAAAGTTAATGCCTGACCGTCTTCATTCCGAAATTATCCCTTTTCCTTCACAACCTCCTGGCTATACAGCTCCATACATACATCATTACAAAAGTTGAGGATTGTTCGGTAATTCCGAGAATATCGGTCTGTTTGGCACAAGGCAAACGTGATAATATCCTCGTAAATAAAGGAAGAAACAATTCCATTTTATTGTGAGAAAATCAACTGAAATCGAATGGTCCTGCCAATTGATTGTTTTTACAGCACCCAATGGAATTTGTCATGCTTTGATCCGTCCAAGTGTCTGGCCAACACATAAGGAAAAAGAATGTGTGTATCTCAACTTAAGGAGAGAACCCATCAAGGCCAATTGTTACCAATTCCTAATATTAATCCAAACGCCATACCAGGACATATCTCACCCAATAAACGATATCGAAACCTATCCGACACATTGTCAACATTGAAATGACAGAGAGTGACTTTAATATTTTCCACTGAAGCCAGATGTCAATGTCAGTCAAAAGATTTGAGGCATGCTACGGCAAATTATCCCCACACACGTGTGGTAACCCAATTTTGCTCATCAAAATGTCATCCTGTTGGCACTGCAATTTGTAACGTACTCGTACCTTGGGATGAGTTCCTTTGAGAGTATTAAATTAGATTCATGCATCTCATCTCAAGGACTCACTTGGCTGCATCTCATCTTATTTAGTTGAACGACTTGTGCAACTGACATACCTAGACCAATTTTAATTACCAACAAAACATAAACCCTTCAATGATACTCGTTTCGGCTTTTGTTTTTTGTTGAAATTGATTTAAGAGTTTTTGGTCTACATGATACAAAACACAAGTAACAGTTGCCTCCCGCAGTCAAGTGAAAAAGGCTGGTGGAATCAAATCAACGGCAATGGAACCCTTGTCAGGATATGTCATGGTAGAACCATTCGACTCAATGTCGTTGTTTCAGTTGGAAACATTTGACTTTTCTTTTTTTTGCCATCAACACACACATTAGCCTTGCTTTCCACTCCAATTTGGCATTCGGTTGACTGTTTTGTGAGATCAACGGAGCATAAATTCTATTTGTACTCATTGTGCGGATTCATCCGAACTATGGCGCACATGTACTCTTAACTCGGATGGGATGGAGTGACATGGAAACTCAGTGGATGGATTCGAGGCAATTATTTCTATTCATGGTTCGGTGTTTGTGTGCGAACGTCTCTCAATGGCCAAATAAATCAAACAGTTTGCATATAATAAAGAGTAGCCATAAAACGGAGTTATTAGGTACTAATTTGGTATACTTTGTGTTCATAAGGAACGTAGGAGGGGGCTTCACATGTAAACGGGATTAAACTTGAAGGAACATGATGATTAAATTTTTATAAGACCAAGTGCTCTCACTGAAATTATTTCTACTCATCTGGAGTCCTTAATACCACTTAGTATCTCGACAGAAGATTGAGTTCACATACTTACTCGTGGAAGGCAACGATAAAGGATCCATTTAAGCTTAGTACATATCTAAACACTAAATACATATGTATGTATCTTCACAGATATGCTATGAATATTAGAATTTCAATAGAAATCAATGGACAAGAATGAAATGTGATTCTTTCCGTCAAGAGTCCTTCTACACTCAGGAACAGATTTCCCATAACAGATTCAAAGTTCGACTATTATCCTTTTATGGCTTTTTTTTATACAAAAGTTTTGTTTTACATTGAAACCCGGACACGGTGGTTCAGTGGTTAGTTGGTTGGTTTGCTGAACGTAAGACCAACTGAATGCGAACTCTTTCCTAGCAATTGGGACACTTGGAAAGCGGTTTGTAAAAGTATTGCATACTTTTGGACGTATTGCATACTTTTATGGATACTTTTTCATTCGCTTTTCAAACACAAAATAAATACAGCTTGGACCATGAATTGAGCAAGCCCTGAGGCGGAGAATGACTGACTACTTTTACCAACTATGCTTATACGAGTAGATCCGCGCTTGAAAAACAGAGGCATTGTGGCCAAATGAGTTCATACTTCTTTGACAACTTTGGTAAACATCAAAAAGCGGCATTGTTCTACATCGTGTCAAAAAGAAACCATTTTTACAAGTGGATCAAAATCTAGTACGGATTGTTGTCATTTTGACTAGGTTTGTGTTCAACTAGTTCAAAAAAGAGCTCTACCAAGTGAGCTAAGTGAACTAGTTACCAATGTCAGTTTATTTCAGTTCATTTAGTAGTTGAATACGCTCAGGTGTACTTTGCATACATTTAGTTCAGAAAGAGAACTAAACTGAGCCTTTGGGTAGATCTGATGAGGTTCGTTTTTGTTTAACCCGTAGCACAGCTGTAAGAGTACATCAAGAGTACAAGACTGAATTTCTTAAGTAGTGAACTAAATTGAATTAAAAAAGTTCAGAAAACAGATTTGAACTGAGCGCTCTCTGAACGGAGCTAAAATCCACAAGCCTCATTTTGACACATGCATCATCGCGCGATAGAGCAATAAAGTGCAACCTGCCCCAATCTATCCTGACAGTCTTCGATGTACTTATGTTGATATCACTTTTTTGGGGTGAAATTTGAAATACATTAGTTTTCTAGTTCTGTACCTTTCTGGTCACTGTCATTACGACTAGGCGGTGTAGAGCGTTGTATATTTTTATACCAAGCTAAGAAGGCAGGAGAACATCTATTCCGATACCTTAATAGCTATTCTTTATACCAGGTGGCGCAAGAGACATCACCCTATCGAAAGATGCTATAATTTGCAGTTGCAGTCGGGACGGTGATATTTGAGAAAGTACTGACCAGGGCTCTATTTCACCAAGTTCGTCAGGATCCGAACGTTAGTTTCTAGCATAGAACTGATGAATTTTGTATCTTAGGGTGTATTTTACTCTAAGAGACGTACCACCTCCCTAATGAAGGAAAGCACGTTCTTAGTCGCAGAGTTTCTAATATCTGTCGGCGAGCATACCTTGCGGAAAATGCGCCACCTCAACCAATGCAGAGCCGGGCATTCACAGAGAATGTGCACAGATGATTCGACATCTTCCGAGCAGAACCTACATTCTATGTCTGGGCATAGATTGAATTTGTTAAGGCGATACCTCAGGCCACAGTGACCTGTTAGAAAACTCACCAGCTTCCTAATGTTTTCTTTGTCTAAACTCAGAAATTCCTTGTAGGAATATAGCTTGATTAACCTTTTGGATTGTCGTAATCCCGGGACATTTTCCCAATGGGTTAGACGAAGTTTATGCTTCCATGCGTTAATCAGCGCTGTGGCAGCAGCCCAGACACCACAGTAAGGCTCAGGTCCAATAAACGAAGATACTGAGCCAGCCCTGGCTGGTTCACCTGCACCCTGATTACCTAGAACCCATCCGAGTACCACACTATTATTTCTGGCAAGAGATTGTAGTGCATCGTAACAGCATTTAACTGCTATGGAGTCCACTATGTTGGACGACAGCGCTCTGAGAGCTGTCTGGCTATCTTTTCTTTTTTGCGCCCTTGATTCCCTTTCAAGTGTCCCACGTGGTTGCATAGAACTGATGTATAGTTCGGGTATCAACGATATTGAATTTCTCCAGTTCCTGATTGAATATACAAAATCAAACTTTCCCTGCGTAAAAGTAAAGAAACGAAACTAATGAGTTTCAAGAAGATCCCCTAATGAGTTTTTCTTCATTCGAACACAAACTTTATCTAGTAAAAGTTCGCCATGGCATTTAATTTCAAAACTTAAAAAAAATTGATTTAGGAACTCAGCTGGAAGGCCAGATCACTCCGGCCAAGTGCGCCATTCATTTGGGCATTCAGTGGTTCAGAATAACTATGTTTACCTCACAACCACTGCCTACTACTAGTTTTCAATGCAATGTACATACTACACACTAGTTTGCGGTTATGTATCTCTATTTCAAATATTTTGGTTAAAAGACATTTTTCGGATTCAAATGAAATGTTGAAGTCGTTCCCCCGCCAGCCATTTGTTTCACTTCAAGTTTCTTTTTCGATATTTCTTCTACAACAACATCGAGGGTATATTTTGTTACATCGTCTATAGGAAACGGAAATAAAAACATGTCTTTATTATTCCAAGGGATGTTGTGCTTATGAATAATTGATTTATCCAAAGGTATGATGGAGGGTGACCACTGGAACGTTGTGAACAATGTTTTTGCAGCTCTGGCACATGCCTATCGGCAAGGACGATGTATGCTGTACTCAAGGATACTATTGCAACAGTGTTAGATGTAAGGAAATCCGAGTTTAAAATTTGTCATCTTTTGAAAAAAAAAAAGGATTATTAGCGTTATAAAGTGAGTTAAACTCTATTCAGTTGTAAAGCCATATCCCCAAGAGTCTAAGGAGACCTTATATAGGACATCCAGTTTTCATGAAGCTGAAGTTTATAATATTCGGTCCGATTTGGCTTGAAGGACTTTGAAGGAGGAGTTTCAACGATGAGAACTCTACCAGCAACATCATGTAGTAGCACACATGATGGCAAATATGGAGATATTTTGATACCGTTTTTTGAGATATGAAATAAAAATCAAGATTTGAGAAAAGGTCGTCAAATAAGTACACCAGAATAGGAAAACAATGGTTCCGTTCTAAGCTTGAAGCAGTAGCTACCTCTGGGTTTAAGGGAGATCAGAATGCGTTCTAAGAAAATATAGTACTTCTCCAATATTTGAAAATGATTCTGACGGAAATTGTCAATCTTCCACTACTGAACTTAACCACTCAGATCCGTCCATGAATCTCAATAGTTCCTAAGAGTTTCCTTTCTTTGGGTGGGAATGGTTGTGGCCCTGGGTTCCGTAGACCTGTTGCGCCAAAAAAGGGTGACCAGATGTGAATAATCCTTTTTCTGTTAAAGTTACCAATCACATCCAGCTGTCAAAATATTCAGTTTGTTTGCCATGGCATTGGCGAAAGTACGGAAATTATTTAAAAATATCGAAATTCCGGCTCAGTTGTATGTACCTATCGGTTGTCATCATAGTTTCAATGGGCAGGCAATTCGTCGCAACGTGAAAAAGTTTGACCGTGAGTACACTCTTTTGGACATTTAACCACCAACCATACAAGCGATATTAGCATTCGAAGTTTTAAAGGAGAAAATTGGCGACTGTGTCAACTGGGCCACCGCGATCATGCGACTTAACACCACTCGATTATTTTCTCTGGAGTGACGTAATCCTTAGTCTGCTCTAACTCTACCTCACACTCTTGTCCTATCGTTCCTATCTGGTCACCCTATATTCATTTGTTTTGTTTTGTACGTCAAGATGGCGCCCATAAGATCTACACCTTGTCACATTTGTACATTCTGAACAGTCCTGCACTTCTGGCCCGAATCCCAGACCTATCAGTAGCCTTGGCATATTCATTCCAACAGTAAAGTAAAATTTTCCAATCATAAACTTCCTCTAATTCGATTAATAGCTTCTCCCAACAAAAGCCACACGTATCGTCATAATATTAGATTACCTTGCCATGGAGGGAAATGTTTTCAACTTTTGATGGCTAAAGTTCACTATTGTTGAAAACGCTACATGGCTCTTTCATTACACCAATTAACAAAGTAGTTATACCCCTCGGTCGTGATGAGTTTTACGTCCGCGATAATCTCCTTATCGAAATTCATAGGACATTGTCGTTCAGATTAAACGTGCTGAGCGATACTTAAGTTGATGTGTTCTCAGCCTGGCAGGAGACTGCAACTCACGTGCGTTTACTACCTACTTCAAGAGGCTCTATGGAACGATTTAATTTTTTCTTTTACAACGCAATTTAACATCATAATACTACGCAGTGGTTGTTAAGGAATTTGCATAAATTTTTTTTTTTAATATTTCATAACCAGTATAACGTGTCCTCTCCAGCCACGTCGAAGATACTTCCTTTTATAATTTAATTACGCGATACACCCTTACAACAAGAAAAAGGACACAAAAATGGGCACGTTTTCCAATTAACTTGCACATACTTGAGACTCGCTTTTTTTCTTGTTGTTTTTGTTGTAAGTAAGGACTATATACGTACAGTGAATACTAAGTACAGTTTCGGAGAAACTTATCACAAAATTTATATGCATCACGTACGCAGTATGCCATTACGGTCCCTAATCTATTAACTATTCATGAATCATGCTCTCTCTTGAAAGTGTACTTTAGGGGTAAGCCTCTGCAGGAACACTTCTAAGACAATGCGCAAAGCTGGGACAATAGTTTTGTAAAGGATTCAGGAATCAATAAAAACACAAAGCTGTAGTACGGTCTTTTCATTTTTTTTTTTTATTACAACGAGTAGTGTAGTTCTGTGTGGCTGCCATGTACATATTCACATGTACGTACATGCCATGGGGCTGTTCCAGTACATCGTATCTAGGGCAGGACATTTTCTCCTTTTTTTTAAATTTTTCACTTCTTTTTAACGCCTCAACGAATTGCACCTATCATCGTGTGTGGGGGAGGGTATTCACTGTCACTTAGACTTATAGTCAGAGATGACCAGATTTTTGAAAAAAAAAGCAACCAAATTAATTAGCTTCTTACCACTTTAAGGATATTTCTACAAATACAACGAAACAGCTGCTTAAACTGCACTTAAAGTGCATTCGTTGCACTCGAGGGATAATTCTCTGAACACGCACTTACTGATTCGAATAACTACTACTACAAACGAACACTGTACACCGTTAGAGAAAACAAAAAATAAAAATCCACATAATTTTTTTTTTTTGTATTTTTTAACAATCAACTACACTAAGGATCAAACACACACAGAGGCATAAACAGGATGCAAGAAAATATCTTCTACTCAACCGACACGATATGACACGACGACGACGACGACGTTAAATTTTCGTAAAAATCACGTTAAAAAGGACTCGTCTCAGTCCTCGCCCGCTGCCGTAACACTGTAACGATAGTAAGGACCAAATCATACTACTACAACTTGTTGGCATGATGACATTTCCAATGTTTTGTTTTCATCCTTTGGATGGTAGCAGCCGCAGCGTCTGCTGCGTAAGTTTCAGCCCCAAAAAAAAAAAACAGGACAGACCATGGAAATCTGTTTGGAGTCATTACCACCACGTTCGACGAATAGAATTGTGGAACGAAGATACAAAAAAGCTCTCACAAAAGCCTTCAGTATCCGCACACATCCATGGCGTCTCCAGCAGCATCCTCCTGGTTTACTGCGGTTCGGATGGATATTGCAGAGTTGGACGGAGTATAAGAGAGCTGTTGGAAAAGGACACTTTTACAGCGCGCCCAACAAATAAACAAAGTAGGAGCGGACCCGCAATGGCAAACCAAGTAATGAATTCGGTGTCGAGTGTACACATCATTATTTTTATTTTATAAAAGCTCTCGGGGATGCTCCTCGGAATCAGATTTCTTGTTCCAAGGAAACACTTCTTCTCGTTGACATAGTGTCCGTATGTGTGAGATCGGGGGGGGGCAGGAAAAAATCTGTTTATTATACATGAGAGTGTGTTTTTCTTTTTTCCTTTTCTTGTTTGCCATAGTCAAGGATTGGCAGTAGTATTGAGAAGGATTCAACAAGTTTTTTTTTTGTTTTTATGTACAAGATGATAGAAATACCAAAGTAAATGAAAACGTGCAGATACGAGGTTGTCACAGAGTCCTGTTCCTGTGGATATTGAATATGTACATATGGTAACGCCTTGGTGCGGTGCTTTATCGTTGAATCTCTTTCTCTCGGTATGCCGGAGTGGAGTTTTACTTATTCATTTGCTTGGTCGTTTGAAGCGTTGTCCTTCGTATTAAAGGGCAGTAAAATGTCTTTAAAGGGTCCTTAGCCAGTGTGGGAGATGGCCCTTCATATCTTCTTAGTGCGATGATTGATTAATCAACTCAAAAGCTCAAAGGATACAATGGAGAAGGTGTCCCTTTTTTTGTATTGTGCGATTAGGGGCAAGAGGACACTAAGTTGGAATCGTTTTAATTTCTTTGGTCAGTTGATGGGATGATTAGGTCACTTTATTCGATCGATTGAGATCGGATGGTCAGTTATTGGTCGTGAATTTTGCCTTCTCGAATGGGATTCTGTTGGAGAAGGACATATTGTGGGACATCTAGAGTTATTTGGTTTTTGGTCTCGTGTACGTGATCTATTTATGTTCTTTTATATGTTTTTCGCAGAAATAGACTGGAATGGCGGCACGTTCGAAACGTATTTATATATTTTTCAGCAATAACAGCAGCAGATGCTTCCAGGATTTATGCGTCCTTTTCCTTTCACTTACTGGAGAAGTGATAAAACCGTTTTTTTTTTTACTTCCGAGTTAAAGGAATCAGCTGGTGTCCTCGACATTGTGTCGCCTACATGTCGTAACGCACTGTTGTGTTGTCTTAAAGGTCGCGAGGTGACCTTTAAAATTGCAGAAGCTTCTTGGTGAAACTATTGTCCATTAGGTTGAACTACCTTCTTCAAAACAACGACGTATGTACGTCCAGGTCAGGTGCTTAAAGCATTTGCCACATTCAGTCATCAGAAGCAGGGATTTTACTGAGTACAGGACTCTTATCAAACTCTGAGCTAGATTCTGGAAATACTGTTTGGAAGAATGCGACCATGGAACGCCTTCCAAAGAAGGCACCTCATGTAGGTATACATTGCTGGACAAACGGTTGAAAGAGTAGAGAGTTTCAAATACCTTGGAAATATTGTCTCAACCGATGGAGGAACCTAACTGCCAGCCGAATAGACAAATCAAAATCTGCGTTTGGGATGCTATCCACAGTTTGAAGTAGCAATGCGATCAGCTTAACCACCAAACTACGACTTTTCCATTCCAACGTTGAATCCGTGCTGCTATATGGCTGTAGTACCTGGAGGGTGACCGCCACTATCATGAGGGAGCTACAAACTTTCGTCAACAGGTGCCTACGATATATCTTTAGGTTTTTCTGGCCAAACCGTATCTCTAACGAACAACTCTATCAGAGAACAGACCATGAACCTATAGTCACAACAATACGACGGCGAAAGTGGCAGTGGTTGGACATACTCTCCAAAAGGGTGACATGTTCATAGCTAACCACGCGATGTAATGGAACCCGCTTACTCTGGATGGTAAGATATGCGGCGGTCCTAGAAGTACGTGGCGCAGAACAGTTGAGAAGGTAGCACGGCAACTGGGAAAGAGTTTGGGAGAACTGAGACATATTCTAGAAATCACACACGATGGCGCGTAGGCATGCTCACAAATGCACTACGGACATCACGCTTTGTCCAATTCCAATATTTGTGAATGAGTTGGCGCATACCCTTTACCAAGTCATCAATAGCTCGGCAGTCAAGCCAAAAGTTGTTGGTTGGTCATCATCGTCCAATTCGAATGGTTTACTCTCCCTGGCAGTAGGATTTTGGTCGTCATCACCGCTATGCAGACTGCATAATTGATCTTTCCATATCCTCTTCATCAAATGTAAGCTTTCCTTCTTCATTCCTGCATGAATGCTATTAACAATTGTCATGTGAACCTGACGACCTTATGTACTTCAAAAAACGAACTCCTCCTAGTACGGTTGCCGTCTAGCCTTACCTCGTTCCTACTCAAGACATTTGAAACGTTAATAGATTTACGCATCCTGCAACCTTGCATTAGATGCCAACGAAAGAATTCCCGCTAGCGACCTTCCTGATATAGAAGGAGCTTTTAACAATAAAAATCCCAATCTGTAAGAATAGAATTCATCTGACAAAATATAGATCCAACAATCAGACCTGGGTGACAACCAAATACATGCACTGAGCTCTGGTTCCTATCCCCATCATCTACTTAATGTATACAGCCATCGTCAGACCCAAAAACGAGGATACAAAAATAAGCCCTGTATAGCGACTACCAGACCTTGAAACCATAGTGGCATTAATCCTATTAGACCTTCACATTAAGAAACAGCTACTAAGAGTGCCTCACGCTTGAAACAATTCAAACTTTGGATCGAGGCCGATACGAGATGCCGAACGATAGCGAAATGCGGATACCTGGCTAATGCGACGAACCTTAAATGAGAATTAGATCAACGGTAGAGAAGAACCGAAATAATATTTCCATTTTCATAGACAGGTCAAAAACTGATGAAAAAGTGGGCTATGGTGTATACTCACTTGAACGTGCTCACTCAGAGTTCCAAACCACATCATTGGTGACTAGAAGCCTATCTCATCCACAGTCACAGTAAAGAACTCACAGAATTTCAAGGTATCTAAGACACACAGCATTCAGGGAACGACTTAGCAAAAAAGGGGTCCGAACAGGACCTGACAATGGTTGTCACCTCTGTTCTACAGCCCCTAGTACTTGCTAAATCTAACATAGTATGTATAAACCTTCCTGAGATTAACCAATGGCAGATGGACTGCTTTCTTATAATTTCGTCGTGTCTCCAGAAAACTCTGAACAAAGCACAACGAATTGGAAACCAAGGAAATTCTAGCGCTTAGTAGAAAGAACTTAGCGTTCTTCTTGTGGATTTTTACCAGATACATATAATCTCTTGACGGCCCACCTAAGACTGACGACCGCTGGAGAGCCTGTAGCGTTACCGACGCAGGAAAGTTCATGTCCCACTTTTTATGCTAACATTTCTTCCGAAACCTGGGTAACGATCAACCATTCCAGAATTTTTAACAATTTGGGATTGATTCAGGGTGGTCATCATAACCACACTTTAGTCTCCACAATGTCGGTACACAATGGATCCATCGGCGATTCGAAATACTAGATGCAAATGCATTCCGGTCCTACCTACCTCCGTAAAGGCCAAACTGCCATCATCTTGTAAGATTCATGACTTTTGAGTCGCAAATCCTTCGTTGGCGTGTATATGTCTTCACATCTAAAAGCTCAAATGGACTAAGGCGACACGGTTAAGGTCTGGGGGGTTCACCACGAGAAATGAATAAAACAACTAAGTTCCCCAACCACTTCTGTCTGGAAAGTAATGTAATGACCATGACATTGCCATCGAATCACAGAACCCTAGTACCAAGTCGCCCCAGGAAAGGTAAAAAGGGATCGAACTTAATTAATACGAGGGTAATGGAGCTTTTGCCTCCGGCCATTGTCTAAACATTTTTATTAATACTCCGAGCATACACAGAAAATATTTTATTCATTTTACTATCTCCATGCGTTATTCATTATTCATGATAATTTGTGATCCCAAAGTGTTAACGTGTTGGAACCTTTTCCACCCGCCACGTACCCCCAACTAGGGATACAATGATCCTAGAACCTCAAACACACCTTTTACTGTCCATGGTATCGTAGTTTATTATGCACGAAGTAAGCTACATGGAGGACAATGCCACTTCATGTACATATGCACGTACATAGGTGTGTAATGCGCAATGCAGAGCACATACGAGAATCATTTGTTTATGTCCTTTGAAGACTTGAAGTAAAGAATTTTCGGGGAAAGTGTATCTCATTGTTTCACGGACAAAGTACCTTCGACTATTGTTCATCTTTCTTTTCATTTGGACATATACCAGCACATACATACACATGTATGTACCTCTGGTTATTAATATCCTTTTATCCTTTCGCCAACTAAAGTAGCTAACCATAATCCTGCCATAAACTGAAATGGTAGACACTTGTTTAGGGATTTAGGTCGGCATGTGTTGTTTGTCATTTATTTCCTTGAACCCTTGTCCCAAATGATAATTCGACTACAAATTTAGGTTCACCTTTTGATCAGTAGGAGTAATAATTGTGGAAAGAATTCGTTTCTTTGGTTGGTTGACTCGGTTTTATTATGCAAAAGTGGGCACAGAAAAGGATTGTTTTACGAATGTTGATTTTTGCTTCATGTACATGCATATACCAACAAGCTCTTGGGAAATTTAATAATCACAGGACCCTAAGGATAGAATAATCTTGTTTCTTCTCCTGCTTCTTGAGTATTCATGAAAGAGAAGCCGTAATTTGAAGGAAGAAGCCGATTGACACAGACAAAATGACATCAGTTTGGAAGAAGTAAAGGATATATCATGGTTTTGTTGTCGACTCATGACCAATATACACATGAAGGTGGGAAAAAAGGCAAGAATCGGATTGGGATTGAATACAAACTAGGTCAAGGTTTCCTGCAAAAGAATCACCCTATTATGGGACCCGTTTCGGTAACGAATTCGCGTCGTCAATAATTTGGTTATCTAAAGCTAGGTAGGTAGCTTTAGGATGTCAAGATCGGTTTCGGTGGCGTAAGCGTAACCAATTTTTTCGTACATTTTTCGGTGGAAATTTTTTTTCATTTTTCCCGGACCTGTCTGGCTTGTTTGTGCTCGTGATGCGCAGGGACAGAATATCTGTTTTGAATGGAGCCACGGGAAGGTGGATTTAGGATGTCAAGATCGGTTTCGGTGGGGTAAGCGTAACCAATTTTTTCGTACATTTTTCGGTGGAATTTTTTTTTCATTTTTCGCAGAGCAGCTAGGTTTGTTTGTGCTCGTGATGCGCACGGACAAAATAACTGACTTGAATGGAGCCACGGGACGGTGGATTTAGGATGTCAAGATCGGTTTCGGTGGGGTAAGCGTAACCAATTTTTTCGTACATTTTTCGGTGGAAATTTTTTTTCATTTTTCCCGGACCAGTCTGGCTCGTTTGTGCTCGTGATGCGCAGGGACAGAATATCTGACTTGAATGGAGCCACGGGACGGTGGATTTAGGATGTCAAGATCGGTTTCGGTGGGGTAAGCGTAACCAATTTTTTCGTACATTTTTCGGTGGAATTTTTTTTTCATTTTTCGCAGAGCAGCTAGGTTTGTTTGTGCTCGTGATGCGCACGGACAAAATAACTGACTTGAATGGAGCCACGGGACGGTGGATTTAGGATGTCAAGATCGGTTTCGGTGGGGTAAGCGTAACCAATTTTTTCGTACATTTTCGGTGGAAATTTTTTTTCATTTTTCCCGGACCTGTCTGGCTTGTTTGTGCTCGTGATGCGCAGGGACAGAATATCTGTTTTGAATGGAGCCACGGGAAGGTGGATTTAGGATGTCAAGATCGGTTTCGGTGGGGTAAGCGTAACCAATTTTTTCGTACATTTTTCGGTGGAATTTTTTTTTCATTTTTCGCAGAGCAGCTAGGTTTGTTTGTGCTCGTGATGCACAGGGATTGAATATCTGACTTGAATGGAGCCACGGGACGGTGGATTTAGGATGTCAAGATCTGTTTCGGTGGCGTAAGCGTAACCAATTTTTTCGTACATTTTCGGTGGAAATTTTTTTTTCATTTTTCGCAGAGCAGCTAGGTTTATTTGTGCTCGTGATGCGCAGGGACACAATATCTGACTTGAATTGAGCCACGGGAAGGCGGATTTAGGATGTCAAAATTGGTTTCGGTGGCGTAAGCGTAACCAATTTTTTCGTACATTTTCGGTGGAAATTTTTTTTTCATTTTTCGCAGAGCAGCTAGGTTTATTTGTGCTCGTGATGCGCAGGGACACAATATCTGACTTGAATTGAGCCACGGGAAGGCGGATTTAGGATGTCAAGATCGGTTTCGGTGGCGTAAGCGTAACCAATTTTTTCGTACATTTTCGGTGGAAATTTTTTTTCATTTTTCCCGGACCTGTCTGGCTTGTTTGTGCTCGTGATGCGCAGGGACAGAATATCTGTTTTGAATGGAGCCACGGGAAGGTGGATTTAGGATGTCAAGATCGGTTTCGGTGGGGTAAGCGTAACCAATTTTTTCGTACATTTTTCGGTGGAAATTTTTTTTCATTTTTCCCGGACCTGTCTGGCTTGTTTGTGCTCGTGATGCGCAGGGACAGAATATCTGTTTTGAATGGAGCCACGGGAAGGTGGATTTAGGATGTCAAGATCGGTTTCGGTGGGGTAAGCGTAACCAATTTTTTCGTACATTTTTCGGTGGAATTTTTTTTTCATTTTTCGCAGAGCAGCTAGGTTTGTTTGTGCTCGTGATGCGCACGGACAAAATAACTGACTTGAATGGAGCCACGGGACGGTGGATTTAGGATGTCAAGATCGGTTTCGGTGGGGTAAGCGTAACCAATTTTTTCGTACATTTTTCGGTGGAAATTTTTTTTCATTTTTCCCGGACCAGTCTGGCTCGTTTGTGCTCGTGATGCGCAGGGACAGAATATCTGACTTGAATGGAGCCACGGGACGGTGGATTTAGGATGTCAAGATCGGTTTCGGTGGGGTAAGCGTAACCAATTTTTTCGTACATTTTTCGGTGGAATTTTTTTTTCATTTTTCGCAGAGCAGCTAGGTTTGTTTGTGCTCGTGATGCGCACGGACAAAATAACTGACTTGAATGGAGCCACGGGACGGTGGATTTAGGATGTCAAGATCGGTTTCGGTGGGGTAAGCGTAACCAATTTTTTCGTACATTTTCGGTGGAAATTTTTTTTCATTTTTCCCGGACCTGTCTGGCTTGTTTGTGCTCGTGATGCGCAGGGACAGAATATCTGTTTTGAATGGAGCCACGGGAAGGTGGATTTAGGATGTCAAGATCGGTTTCGGTGGGGTAAGCGTAACCAATTTTTTCGTACATTTTTCGGTGGAATTTTTTTTTCATTTTTCGCAGAGCAGCTAGGTTTGTTTGTGCTCGTGATGCACAGGGATTGAATATCTGACTTGAATGGAGCCACGGGACGGTGGATTTAGGATGTCAAGATCTGTTTCGGTGGCGTAAGCGTAACCAATTTTTTCGTACATTTTTCGGTGGAAATTTTTTTTCATTTTTCCCGGACCTGTCTGGCTTGTTTGTGCTCGTGATGCGCAGGGACAGAATATCTGTTTTGAATGGAGCCACGGGAAGGTGGATTTAGGATGTCAAGATCGGTTTCGGTGGGGTAAGCGTAACCAATTTTTTCGTACATTTTTCGGTGGAATTTTTTTTTCATTTTTCGCAGAGCAGCTAGGTTTGTTTGTGCTCGTGATGCGCACGGACAAAATAACTGACTTGAATGGAGCCACGGGACGGTGGATTTAGGATGTCAAGATCGGTTTCGGTGGGGTAAGCGTAACCAATTTTTTCGTACATTTTTCGGTGGAATTTTTCTTTCATTTTTCGCAGAGCAGCTAGGTTTGTTTGTGCTCGTGATGCGCACGGACAAAAGAACTGACTTGAATGGAGCCACGGGACGGTGGATTTAGGATGTCAAGATCGGTTTCGGTGGCGTAAGCGTAACCAATTTTTTCGTACATTTTTCGGTGGAATTTTTTTTTCATTTTTCCCAGAGCAGCTAGGCTTGTTTGTGCTCGTGATGCGCAGGGATAGAATATCTGACTTGAATTGAGCCACGGGAAGGCGGATTTAGGATGTCAAAATTGGTTTCGGTGGCGTAAGCGTAACCAATTTTTTCGTACATTTTCGGTGGAAATTTTTTTTTCATTTTTCGCAGAGCAGCTAGGTTTATTTGTGCTCGTGATGCGCAGGGACACAATATCTGACTTGAATTTAACGGGAAGGCGGATTTAGGATGTCAAGATCGGTTTCGGTGGCGTAAGCGTAACCAATTTTTTCGTACATTTTTCGGTGGAAAATTTTTTTTTCATTTTTCCCAGAGCAGCTAGGTATGTTTGTGCTCGTGATGCGCAGGGACACAATATCTGACTTGAATTGAGCCACGGGAAGGTGGATTTAGGATGTCAAGATCGGTTTCGGTGGCGTAAGCGTAACCAATTTTTTCGTACATTTTCGGTGGAAAATTTTTTTTAATTTTTCCCGGACCAGTCTGTCTTGTTTGTGCTCGTGATGCGCAGGGACAGAATATCTGTTTTGAATGGAGCCACGAGAAGGTGGATTTAGGATGTCAAGATCGGTTTCGGTGGCGTAAGCGTAACCAATTTTTTCGTACATTTTCGGTGGAAAATTTTTTTTAATTTTTCCCGGACCAGTCTGGCTCGTTTGTGCTCGTGATGCGCAGGGACAGAATATCTGACTTGAATGGAGTCACGGGAAGGCGGATTTAGGATGTCAAGATCGGTTTCGGTGACACATGCGTAACCAATTTTTTCGTACATTTTCGGTGGAAATTTTTTTTTAATTTTTCCCGGACCAGTCTGGCTCGTTTGTGCTCGTGATGCGCAGGGACACAATATCTGACTTGAATTGAGCCACGGGAAGGTGGATTTAGGATGTCAAGATCGGTTTCGGTGGCGTAAGCGTAACCAATTTTTTCGTACATTTTCGGTGGAAAATTTTTTTTAATTTTTCCCGGACCAGTCTGTCTTGTTTGTGCTCGTGATGCGCAGGGACAGAATATCTGTTTTGAATGGAGCCACGAGAAGGTGGATTTAGGATGTCAAGATCGGTTTCGGTGGCGTAAGCGTAACCAATTTTTTCGTACATTTTCGGTGGAAAATTTTTTTTAATTTTTCCCGGACCAGTCTGGCTCGTTTGTGCTCGTGATGCGCAGGGACAGAATATCTGACTTGAATTGAGCCACGGGAAGGCGGATTTACGATGTCAAGATCGGTTTCGGTGGCGTAAGCGTAACCAATGTTTTCGTACATTTTTCGATGGAAAATTTTTTTCATTTTTCCCAGAGCAGCTAGGTATGTTTGTGCTCGTGATGCGCAGGGACACAATATCTGACTTGAATTGAGCCACGGGAAGGTGGATTTAGGATGTCAAGATCGGTTTCGGTGGGGTAAGCGTAACCAATGTTTTCGTACATTTTTCGGTGGAAAATTTTTTTCATTTTTCCCAGAGCAGCTAAGTTTGTTTGTGCTCGTGATGCGCAGGGACAGACTATCTGACTTGAATGGAGCCACGGGACGGTGGATTTAGGATGTCAAGATCGGTTTCGGTGGCGTAAGCGTAACCAATTTTTTCGTACATTTTTCGGTGGAAAATTTTTTTTTCATTTTTCCCAGAGCAGCTAGGCTTGTTTGTGCTCGTGATGCGCAGGGACACAATATCTGACTTGAATTGAGCCACGGGAAGGCGGATTTAGGATGTCAAGATCGGTTTCGGTGGCGTAAGCGTAACCAATTTTTTCGTACATTTTTCGGTGGAAAATTTTTTTTTCATTTTTCCCAGAGCAGCTAGGTATGTTTGTGCTCGTGATGCGCAGGGACTCAATATCTGACTTGAATTGAGCCACGGGAAGGTGGATTTAGGATGTCAAGATCGGTTTCGGTGGCGTAAGCGTAACCAATTTTTTCGTACATTTTCGGTGGAAAATTTTTTTTAATTTTTCCCGGACCAGTCTGGCTTGTTTGTGCTCATGATGCGCAGGGACAGAATATCTGACTTGAATGGAGCCACGGGAAGGTGGATTTAGGATGTCACGATCGGTTTCGGTGGCGTAAGCGTAACCAATGTTTTCGTACATTTTTCGGTGGAAATTTTTTTTCATTTTTCCAGGACCAGTCTGGCTCGTTTGCGCTCGTGATGCGCAGGAACAGAATATCTGACTTGAATGGAGCCACGGGAAGGTGGATTTAGGATGTCAAGATCGGGTTCGGTGGCGTAAGCGTAACCAATTTTTTCGTACATTTTTCGGTGGAAATTTTTTTTCATCTTTCCCGGGCCACTTTTGCTCGTTTGTGCTCGTGATGCGCAGGGACAGAATATCTGACTTGAATGGAGCCACGGGAAGGTGGATTTAGGATGTCAAGATCGGTTTCGGTGGGGTAAGCGTAACCAATGTTTTCGTACATTTTTCGGTAGAAATTTTTTTTCATTTTTCCCGGACCAGTCTGGCTTGTTTGTGCTCGTGATGCGCAGGGACAGAATATCTGACTTGAATGGAGCCACGGGAAGGTGGATTTAGAATGTCACGATCGGTTTCGGTGGGGTAAGCGTAATCAATTTTTTCGTACATTTTTCGGTGGAAATTTTTTTTCATCTTTCCCGGGCCACTTTTGCTCGTTTGTGCTCGTGATGCGCAGGGACAGAATATCTGACTTGAATGGAGCCACGGGAAGGTGGATTTAGGATGTCAAGATCGGGTTCGGTGGGGTAAGCGTAACCAATGTTTTCGTACATTTTTCGGTGGAAATTTTTTTTCATTTTTCCCGGACCAGTCTGTCTTGTTTGTGCTCGTGATGCGCAGGGACAGAATATCTGACTTGAATGGAGCCACGGGAAGGTGGATTTAAGATGTCAAGATCGGTTTCGGTGGGGTAAGCGTAACCAATGTTTTCGTACATTTTTCGGTGGAAATTTTTTTTAATCTTTCCCGGGCCACTTTTGCTCGTTTGTGCTCGTGATGCGCAGGGACAGAATATCTGACTTGAATGGAGCCACGGGAAGGTGGATTTAGGATGTCAAGATCGGGTTCGGTGGCGTAAGCGTAACCAATTTTTTCGTTCATTTTCGGTGGAAAATTTTTTTTAATTTTTCCCGGACCAGTCTGTCTTGTTTGTGCTCGTGATGCGCAGGGATAGAATATCTGACTTGAATGGAGCCACGGGAAGGCGGATTTACGATGTCAAGATCGGTTTCGGTGGCGTAAGCGTAACCAATTTTTTCGTACATTTTCGGTTTAATTTTTTTTCCGGGAAGGTGGATTTAGGAAGGTGGATTTAGGATGTGAAATTCGGTTTCGGTTGTTGGAGATCATGCACCATCACAAATCATTCACAAATCAAAATATCCTCTTGATTGACCCAATTCGTACTTATTAGTCTCCTCAAGATCCTAATTACTATATTATGTGAACATGTAAAACCCTCCATCAAAAATCTGCTTCGTCCAGATCAATGTGGTTTTAGACTAGATATGTAAGTCCGCAATCGAACAAATTTGTACACCTCATCAGATTTTAGAAAGAATTCGACAAGTCCAAGTCGATACCCACCATGCTTGTACATATCCATTTTAAGGCCACATATGACAAGTTTTATAGACGAGATCTACGAAGCCATATCTAGTTTGGGAAATTGAACTTTAATTCAGTTTGCAATAAAATAAAACCACTATACATCGATACTTTATCAAAGTTATCGACTATACCAAATAGAAGTACGTTTATTTTTATTACTGTTTTATATATATGTGCATGTACCAGTAATTCAAAATATTAAAACTAGGCAATTCTATTTTTCAATTACAACTGCCGGTATAACACAAAATCGAAACTCATTGCACAAACCTTTGCGACTCGTCGCCTGAACTACAAGAAAATGATGAACTGTCAAAAATAAATGTCTAAACTGAATAAAATGAAATAAATAATTAAAATTGTGCAAATGCAATACAAGTGTGACTGTACAGTGTTTTTCAAAACAAAACTACTTCAACTAGTGGAAATCGCATATCCCTACGTTGAGACAAGTTTTCCCATGTTTTTGTGGCGAAATTCGATTTGTTTACTCATTTGACAGATCCACAACAGCATCGCCTGGCACTGGTTACGATTCTAAGTACAGCATTTGTTTATGTTTTACAACGCATCCACTCCTAAAATAGTTCCACATCGGACCACTTCGTAGTTATGATATACTCCTGCTGAATATACCAAAATGGATCATGGCATTGGACCAATACCAAAGGAGGAACTTAAACACCAAAAGGAATGGCAAGAGAGCGTCCTTATCAGAGAAAGGGGTGTTCGACCAAACGAGACCACCGACGCAAAGTATTCGATTAAATACTATGAAATCTTTTCTACAAGCGTTTCGATATTAATGCGAGCAATCGCTGTGATAATTAACATTAAATTGGCCTTTAGCTACTACCAAAGTGGTAGCATCAACTATTTTATATGGACCAGTGCTTGCATAGTTATTCCAATGATCATTACCAGTCTTATTTATTCCAACATGTAAGTAGCAACGATGTGATTTTGTTTACAATTCAAGTAATGTTCTGAAAAACTGTGTGCAACAGGTGCTTTCAAGATGGCAAGCTGAATAAGGGAAGCTACAAAGTTACATGGCTTACGTTTGTGTTGTCGTTCCTATTTCGGTGAGTTATTTGTGGATTTTAAAAAATCAGAGTGTTTTTCTCATGCACTATTCATTAGGTATTGGAACGCGCTTTGTTATGCGGTATCTTGTAAAAAAGCTGAGAGGAGAGGTGATGTGGAAACGCAGAAGAAGTAAGTTCAAATGAAAAATGTAAAAATTTTCCCCTACAGGCTGACCAGATAAGAACGATAGGAAAAAAAAAATAAATAAAACAGCAAAGATGCAAAATATAAGATTGATTCTGGCTTTATTTTGAAGCTACATTCATGCCATTATGTACAGACTGGCACATCATTCAAATAGCCGTCTCTGCTTCCCTGGCAGTGCTTCAAGAGTTCGGTCCAATTTTTGATGACTCGGTCTGATATGTGCGAGTTTATTCCGGCAATGACGTCATGTTGGCCTAGAGCTCATCGAATGTGATTAGCGTTGACGAGGGATGACGCTACAGAGAAAATAATCTAGTAGTGTCAAGTCGTATGATACCGACGCCAATTGATGAACGCTCGCCGTGTGATAATCACGTCGCCAATTTACTCCTTGAGAACTTCAAGCGTTGCGTCGCTTGTATGGCATGTAGCGCCGTCTTGCTAGAACACAGCTCGGATATACATATAGATATTCTCGAGCTCTGGCCACAGAAAGTCGGTTAACATCGCTATATACCTGAGACCATTGACGGTAACGGTGTCTCACTGCTCATTTTGAAAGAAATAAGGTTCGATGATGCCCCAAAGATAATTTTTTTTCTAAGTTAGCCTTGGAGCAGCATGCTTGGATCATAGAATAAGCGAGAGCAAGCTGCGTAAAACATAGTGAAAATATCTTCAAAGTATGGTAGTAAACCTTTAGGCGTTACCTGCAAGACATCCACAGGAGAAAGTCGTCTCTGTTTCGCCTGGGCCTGAATAAATTTAAGCTCATCACTCATTCTACAAGTCGGGTCTTCGAAAAGGACTTTTGTTCTTCAGAATTAAATTTAAAATGATACATTTCTATTCTACAGACATCCGACAAACATCCCTGCAAAGAGAATACGGCCCTAGAGCTAAGGAAGCCCCTTCCAAACGTCTCTTTGTTTGGAATTCCTTTCAATCTTCAATTTCTAATAAATCTTAGGCCTAAGATATGTTTTCAGCATAAAATTTGCTTATAACATTGCAGTCCGCATAATAATAGCAACAAGGATTCTAAAGCGAATAAAAGTCCATTTTGAAGACCTATCGAGGAAGTAGGTCTGGACTCCGATTGGATTTGATACAATGCTGGCCCTACCAGCACTTTATTAAGCTCAATACAAGCTATGCTTAGGCAATCTAAACTTAATCTAAATTTAAATACTCAAGACAAAGGTAGAGAGAAGGTGGAAAAAAAGTAAAATAAGAAGATGAGAGGTAGGGGACAGTGGCTAGGTGGAAATGGACCAATCCTGAAGGAAGTTACGTATGTTTTGCTGCAGTGAAACTCAAACGGCTGAAAGACTCGACTACATCATCAAGCTGTGCGTCGATTTCGAGAAGTCGTTTGAAAGTATCAGACATAACTTGCCTTCCGCAGTAGGGACAAACTTTGGCTTCTTTACAAATTGAAGCAAAATGAGCATTGTGACGACACCTACTATAGGTGATCATGACATTTTGGAATGCTGCACGATGCTTATAAGTTCTTGTTTCCAAATAGTTTCCGAAAAAAGTTCAACAATCTTCTCAGCCGAGAACGGACCCAAACAGGATATACTCAAACGAATAAACAAAACGGAATCTCTGTTTGGTATGCCGGATGTCCAAAATATGGAGAAACAATGCTATTAGCTTAAAGAACAAGTGACGGCTCTTCCAATCCAATGTTGGAACGTTTTGCTTTGGCTTCTATAAAAATTCTTGCGAATTGTCTAGGCTTATCGCAATTCCAACGCAAAAATCAACCTGAGAGAACGGTTCAGACTCTTAAAGACTGGAAATGCAGCTTACACCAACATTTCGAAAAAGCGACATCCATTGTCATCCGATGCAATGGAACACAGTAACCCAAGACGGAAGATAAACGGTTCGCTCGAGGAAGAGTTAGTGTAGTGTAGTGTAACAGTAGAAGAGGAGTTACCGCAGCTAGGAATTAAGCAGGACTGCGATATATTTTCGGAAGCCACACACAAGGGGATAAAGTACCAAAGTCAATGTAATTCCCTCTGTTTCAGCTTAATTAATTGTTGTGTTAAGCTGTCATCTGATATAAATCTACGTTGGCTTGAGTTACAGTAAGGGCTTTACCTGTGAAACAACCAGAGACTTCCACTCGAGTCTTAATTGAGACATAACTTGACCAAGAATTAGATTTCTATTCTACTTGCTGGACTCTAACAACTATGTAGTGAATTTAAACTATAATTGGACTCAAGTTTCTATCTCTATATCGAGAGCGTGTACTAACATTGGTAAGCGTTGCATATGCATTCCCTCGCATTCCCTCATCAAGATTATGCTCCTATTCGCCCGAACCAAGGATGGTTTCGTTGCAACGATCGTATGGTAGATTCAAAGAAACTTATCATAGCAGAGCTTAGAAGAAATTAAACAGCCCTCCTGAATCAACCTGTTTTCGTTATGAATTTTAAGATGGTTTTAGGGTGCATGTTAGCTAGTTCGTAGTACTGGTCGAAAAATGTTTTTCCGAAGGTTTGGTGTCTGATTCTGCTGAGACTTGGGCATTCGCAGGTTAAGTCCGTCGTATCTGCACCTCAGTGTCGCCGCAGTCTACTGAGGTGGGCCGCCATTGGGTTGTCGCCTGACCTGTATCTTTACAGCATCTTTTCAACTTCATCGAAATCTTGGAACATGAATCTTGAGTCAAGCTAATTATATTTTGTAATCCCATGTCTCTATGCCATCAAACTGGCTTTGAATTGCTTTACTAATGAGTGACATTATTTTTCATCTTTTCTTCCAGGTTTTATAAACTAATGGTACGCGAGGAGAGTGATGTAGCATTTATACGAATCTTTGAGTGCTTTTTAGAGGCAGCACCGCAGAAAATTCTCCAAATTTCCATTGTACTATCGCTATCCGAAGAGATGTCGGGTAAATCAATGAGCTCCGATAAAATTTCACAGAATAATGCAAAATCCATTTTTAGATATACAAATTGTGGCCATTTGCTCGTATTTCGGAAGCATGGCCTGGTGCCTATCATCGTACCACCGATGCAATCGGTACGCTCAAATAGACAAACACAACATGGAGACGAATAGTTTTATCCTACAGCTGTGCTGGCACTTTTGTGTTTCTGGTAAGTAAGAAACGTTCAATCTTTCACGGTTTTTCAAAATACCTCACAACTTTAGTTGTTTTCTTAAGTTTGTGGCATAATTTTTGTTTAATTTCCATTTCATTGCAGTATCACGCACACTGTGCATATCATTCGTGGCTAGTCTGTTTCCATTGTGGACACTCCTTGGCTGCATCAGTCGTGGTGCGCTCTTTGGCGTTTTAACATTCATTATAGATCGACCGCAATTCTGTGAGCTTTCACTTGGGAACTTTTTATTTTGCATGATTTTGGGTAATGTCTATTTGTTTACATACATAATGCCAAAGGATGGACGTACCAGAAATAAATACATAGTTTATTACACTTTGAACTCAGTGGAGAATATCGCGTGTGTTGCGTTGTTCATTTTATATTCGCCAGAAACTATGCGATCGGTTGCATTGTTTTATCCAATGTGTGTGTTATCCGTTGCATTCTATTACATAGGCATTTGTTGTATGGTCATATACTATATACGCTTCCATCCAAAGATCACTGCGAGAACTTCGAAACTTAATTTAAATTACAATTAAAGCTATACACATGAATATATAGAATAATGTATGTACCTCCTCATATTTATTGTACTATAATGTATATTTTTATTTTCTTTTAGATGATAAATATATTTACACACAGTTTTGTTGAATCATCTGTTTCTTTTAAGTTATTCCATAGCTTTTATGGTTTATATTGTTTGTAAATCGGTAGCAGATAGGTTGAGGCAGGAGATCTAGGAAATATCAATTCAAACATCACATCCCGAATAAAGCTTCAAACGAAGTAGGTTTTATTTATTTCAAGTTCAACTGGTCAATCAATTCCTTCTGAGCCTATATAGCCCGCTATTATCCTACTACTAGATCCTCACTTGATCAATAAGGCCAACCTTAGATGGCCTTATATTCATCTAGTAGGCATTTCATTGACTGATCACATGATCATGGATCTTATCTATATAAGTTGAGCGTAGATGTTCCAATTTAGAATGTAAATTTAGGCAATAAACCTCCAGCCTACTTCGGAGAAGGACAAATGTCATTGTGGCTCTTGAGTCTACCTACCTTATGCTCTAGACTACCTACCTTATGCTCTAGACTACCTACCTTATGCTCTAGACTACCTACCTTATGCTCTAGACTACCTACCTTATGCTCTAGACTACCTACCTTATGCTCTAGACTTCCTACCTTATGCTCTAGACTACCAACTTCATGCTCTAGACTACCAACTTTATGCTCTAGACTACCAACTTTATGTTCTAGACTACTAGACTACCTACCTTAAGTTCTAGATACTTGAAACTTTTAATCCCAAGAAAAATTAGAGAAAACTCGACGGTAGATAGTCTACACGACAGCTTACCTTGGAACAGTCACAGAATAATCGAAATCACGTGAAGGGAATCACCAGAGCAACAAGTCTTACAAAACAAAAAAAACTAGACAAATATCAAGGTACATATGTCTCCGAATGTCCATTAAAGAGAGAACTTCGGTTCAGTAACAATAATTTTTCTATTACACTTCAGACGTTCGTAGGATCTTCTTTAATCTGATTCTAACCATAGTACCCTTAGCCTACTCGGTTGGTCTAAATGCTTCAAACAACGACTCGACTAGTCTACCTCGTCAGCGTGGATTAGACAGTAGACGACATTGACGCCTCAACATGGATTATGATGACGCTTTGCGATTCGCTACAACGCAGGACAGTAGCATCCAACTATATCGTTAAGGCTTACATATTTGTGCAGACATCTATCAGAGACGATATTTTTATTGATGTTACAGCGGGAGTTAAGGTTTTTACATCATCCTCTTCATTTCGATCACCAATTGTTTGGTTCTACTAAAGACAAAATTGCCACTAGACTTACATACTTACTTAGGTGGCGCTACAGTCTGGGTTTAACGCGATTTTTAGCTACATAACTGCCTCCAGTTTCCCACTCCAAGTTGGTTGAGGACCTATTCCACTTATGTGCACCACCTAAGGCGAGATTTTCCTCGACTGCGTCGGCTCCGATTGGAAGACTCTTCGGGGAGGAGCGTTGATGTCCATACGCTCTGCATGTCGTAGCCATCTTAGGCGACTGATGCGTTCTTTTCTAATCAGATCGATGTCGCTGTGCTGCTTCTTCAAAGCCCATCAACACATTCGAAAAATTTTGCGTTCAAAACAACTAAGGAGTTGCTTAAGTCTTTCTTAACGTCTATGCTTCTGCGCCGTAAATCAGGATTGAGATGACAAGGGGCTTATATAAGATTTCCTTGATGTTTCTCGACAAGGCCTTGCTACTCAATTGCCTTCTTAGAGAAAAGAAACAGCGAGTGGCAAGAGTAAATTTTTGTTTGATCTCTGAAGTTATGTATGTATGTGCATATGTTGTTGTCAGAGTTTATAACGAAGCCGAGGTAGACGAAGCCCTAAACTGCCACAAAGTTATAGCTGTCTTTTGGGTCATTTTGTCCGATTTTTCGACGTTGTGTGCCAGCATATACGCGGTTTTCCCCTCATTTACTGCATAAGCCCCTGTTCCAGCTCGCCCACTGTGTCCTGTCGATGATATCAATGTCATCACTATATGGACGTAAATGAACAGACTTCTGGAAAATTGTGTCTCTGGTATTGGCTTGTAAGTTTCGCACGATTTCCTCAAGGTCATCACCTTGTGTAGATCCTTTTATGGAGCCGCTAGTGTTCTCTATCGTCATCCTCCGCAATCTGACAAGTTTGACAGGTATCCCAAAACTAGACATGGCACTGGTAGAGCAAGGACTAAGCTTCTGCGTAAATACAAAGAGTATAAGGAAGCAACCATCTCGGAAATGGTTCTATTTTTGACCCCAGATGCAAAAGGCTGATGACATCGAGGCAAATTATGAGATTAAGTTATTTATGTATAAATCCGTGACATCGGAACGCATCTCCTTCGGCCCAAGTACGTCTACTTTCAAGTACCTATGGACACGATCAACTATACTACCTAATCCGCACATTATCCTCAAAAACTCTCTTGTTTAGCTAAATGCACCATCACCTCCATTCAGGATCAACAGATTGGGCCGAAACTTATAGAATTCTTTTGAAACACATGACCAAATTCATTTAACCAACTAATTTAATGAAAAAAAAGAAATTATCCAAACTAAAACCAACTGATTGCGCTATCGAAAACCGATAATATAATTCCTCCTCCAAGCCGATATCGATAACTCAAGCGCGAATTGACAAACATCTGACATTCTCCGCTCTCATCAACGGGCTCCTCTTTTTGCCAATTTGAAGAAAACGAAATGAAAGCAAAACGCAAAAATAATACACACGCACACACACTATGCCAAATAAACATATTTGACATTTCTTATAGTCGCTTCTTCGTTACAGACGAAATACGAACGGTTTGAAACGAGTTCTCTCGAATCGCGGAATCTACGGAATGTTGTTTTGTAAAATGTAAGCCCTGGCTTCCATGTTAAAAAGTCCAACTAACTGAATCCTTGCTACATTAGTCCGGTGTCCGCAAATTAAGTGAGAAAATTTTGCAAATTTCTAATTCTGATCGGGATTCGGAAAATTAAACGTGCTTTGTTCGTTTTCCCCCCCGCGAAACTAGTGTGACCCACCTATAGGAAAGGTAAGCTCAGTTTCAATTTACTTTAATTAACTTTAGTTCAAGGTTAGTAGTGTTAGTTGATTTAGTTATATTAAGAACGCATTTGCTAAATTAAGAAAAGTCTAGCTCGGGCTTCGCTTAAGCGGAGCGCTTGCCTCGTCAGCTCATTTTTTTGGTTTTTGTTTTATGGTCACCATCAAGTGGTAAGCCAAACCTGTGCGACAAAGTTGATAGTCATCTTTGTGAGCTGACTGGGATATGTAAGTACATTATGTGGTTGACTTGGCAGAAAAACCATAAAAATGTGTGGCTGCTATGTGCGAAAGAGCCTGGCTAAAGCAGAAACACTGTGTTCGCCTGATGCTGGGAGTGTTGAAGTGGAATTGATTCAAATGGAGTTTTATTCGTCTTGTTTCATGCTACCAATATCGGTTTCCAATGGAATTACTCTTCGTTATGTGTGGAGGGAGAGTACTGTGGATCGGGATAGAAACCGCAAAACCTGAATCGTTATGTTGTTCCTTTGTTTAAAATAAAGTTTATTTAAAAGCGAACTGTTTATGCGCTGACCTACGTATGAAGTCAGCAAATTTAGGGCAGGCGTGTGTTTACATTCGGGTTCTGACCAGTAATTCTCTCCAATAAGTGTCGTATTTCAGACGGTCAGTGATACTGACACCACACGAACTAACAACACACCACGTTCGGAGCTAGAATCCGAATTCAAGTGTTTATTTTTCGTCGCTACGCCTCTGCTCATTTGAGTTCAGTTCATGTATACGAACTGACTGCATCGAATCGAGTAGGTTGACGTAACCCTGAATAGTCGGCGTGCGGCATCTCAATCGCATTTAAATGTACTGCTAATGAGTATTCCAAAATAGTGTTTTTTTTTTCACTTTAATTGGGTAAAGGTTGGGGTGTAGCGAGATAATCCAAGCTTCATTGCAACGTCATGGTACTACATACAGTCCCAAGTTCATAGCTATACATAATCCATATAGAAAGTCCCATGATTCATGACATACATATGTACGTACCTGCTGTTCAAAATTAATCAGAAACATGACTTGGAAATTCCTTACCAACTCATGGTCATTGGTTGTTCACGTTTACTTGGGCTTCATTCATTAGATGTCAGGAACTCTTGGCTTACCTTATGATACGAAACAAAGCCGGTGTCGATGGTATACCGCATTTCTCTCACCAGACACCGATTTAATTGCAGTCACACGCAACATAAGCTGAAGAGATTATCTATGCAGATATCCACCTAAATTGTGATTGGAAACAGTGCCATTTGAGCTGTTAGATGCTTATATTTCCATCAAAATCAAAGCATTCTAACGATCATTGATTCTAGAGACAGGTGGTTTCCAAATGCAAAGATTCTCTGAACTCTGTCTCAAGGCTGAGCTCTGTGAATAGTGAAGGGTACTTGACGAAACGCATTTTTAATGAAAATAAATCCAAATCTCAAAAACCTTGACAAAATGTTTGCAGTAATCATCCCTTCTAGGACGTTCTGGGTGAAAAAGGTGCTCCTGCAAGACAACTACATACACTTTCATACCGACTGTGGAAAAACTAACAATGTGGTAGGTAGAGGTGTTTGCTCTGATAGACTTAATCTCAGTCCCTCCTTCCGTCTTTCTTATCATCGTAACGTTTTCCAGGCGGAATTAATGGCGATTGAAGAAACCCCATCTTGGTTCAGGAAAAACGTGTTATCTACTACAGATATCCGCATCCAACTTGTTCGACTGTCGTTCATCTCTCTTAGCGATGGCAGAGCAGTTTAATATTCCCGTTTTGTTGTGTGCCGGGGCGTAGGGATATTCCAGTAATTGTAAGACCGATGAACTCCCCAGACAAGGAACTACTTGTACCTATTTTGTTAGGCAAAGATGCGTTAGGTATTCCAATCAAGGACAAGTGCCATAACGTGTCTGCCGACGAAAAGATATTTATCTCTCTTAGCAGATTGCATATTAGCAGTGCAATATGTGCCATCCCTGGACATTGTCTAGACAAGACTAGACGAGAGCAAACGACTTGGCAAAATTTGCAGAAATAAGGAGGAAGAGGAATCTATTCTCCATGTTCTCTGCATTTTCCCTGTTCTCTCTCACAATCTCATTTGGGAGCTTTCTTCTTTAATGATCTTGGTGATCTTTTAAACATCGACTACGCTTCATTAGAAGCTCAAATTGGCTTCACTAGTAGATATAAAGGATCATATGATCCAGGTGGTATCAGACCGGCTGGCGATAGCTGGCAACCACTTTAAATCTAAATACCACAACCACACAGTTGTCCAGTGGTTGGAGAAACTTTTATTTTATTCCTTTCTCGCATAAGATTGGGTAGATGTGTTGGCTATTCCCCTTTCGAGTTCAAACCTCCCCATTTCGGCTCACAAGCAAGTACTACACTACAGCATGTCATGCTTACAAAACATTTATATTTCTTCAAGTAATTAAACAAATAATAACATTCCTACTTCCGTACGAGACGTTTGAAAGATTTTATCTTTAAATCAACGAAAACGTTTTCACAACACATTGTCTGATAAAGATGCCAACAATCTTTGATAAGACGCCAGTAAAGGGTAATCAAATTCACTCAATGTGTACCTGCTTCAGTAAAGAAGCAAACATTGTACCTTTTTTTATGAATAAACAGTTAAAATTACTCGCAATCTTGTAAACTGAATTATACTGGAAAAATATGCCAATCACCGGGATGCTTATCGCAATTTGTGTCATTTTGATTTTACGTGGTTAACAACAATATCACAGAGGCATCAGTTTCACCTACATCGCTTGCCAGATCTAATCTGGAATTATGCATCAGAAACTCAATCAACAATGTGATTGGTATCCTATCATCGATAGCTCGACAAGTTTAAAGTCGATGAAATTGGTTAGGAAGTCCAATTTGATATTTTTATTGATTTGTGGAGCTCCTATGATAGCACTATGCACATAGAGTCTAGTCAGTATATGCAACTGTCCTGTACTACAAATCCTCTTAAGAGTTGGTGATGAGATAGAGCAAACAAATTTTATATAAAATTCTATAGAAGGTAAATGTGCTTGGAGATTCGTTTCATTTTGTTTACTTCGTACAAGGTTTTGCATAAAATCGTGCTTAGCCGGAATGCATTAATGACGTGTTAACCCAGTATTACCTGTATTTGAAAGTTGATTATCCGACATTACACAAGTTCTCAGAAATATTTGTCCGATTTGTATACGAGACATTCATTTTCATTCAGATTGTGTAATAAGAATCTGATTGAACCCACAACTGAAGACTCAAGTCATAGTTACACATTTTTAGGAAGGAATGTCGCTTACTTCATATCGTCATCCATTTAGTCAGCCGAGGCTTGTCTGCGTCAGCAAAAGTACTTGGAAATCCACTCCGTCCTTTTTCTCGGTCCACTAAGAACAGGTTTTGCTTTTGAAGTGAATTTCTTTCTATTTACTTCCGTCTTCTGTACATACGACCGAATTTCTCTTTCTGCCGGTTTCCATCTGATCAATATTAATGTTCCAACTTGTCCCAGTCATACTTCATTTATTCGCACACGCATTTATGCCTTAAGGTTAAAATAATTGAAGCCCGATTCCGCACTACTATGTATCTCGCTCATGAAATGTAAATCTGTATGTTCGTGCCTTCATTAATTATTGTTTATGGCAACGGAATAACAAATTGTATAAAACGCTAAGTGAAATTAAATGTAGATAACACAATAAATCAGTTAATGTGCAAATTTTCGCATGTTCTCATTGAGTTCCACTGAAATCGGAAGCACTTCATTATTATAGAGATTCATTCCTCGTTTTTTTATTTATGTTTCACATTGTTTCTAAAGGCAGGGGTAATTGTCGGCAGAACTTTAATTGCTGATAATTACTACAGATATAGTTTAAGCTATGTTAATGCTGTTTTTCTAGGGACTCGAAGGTATTACTTGAAAATAGAGCAATTACACCATTTACGTGAGAGATTCCATCAGCGGTTGAGTTTGCATTGAGGCGCAGAGCAATATTTGAAATATTTTTCTCTGATTTGTCCTACCAATATTTACCCAAGAAAAATATTATTATCACAAGTTAATAACTGACGTCCGAGGCAGAGAGTTTACTATAGTCGCGGCGGCTGTTGACGTCTTCTGAGTTCAATATATTAAAAATACAAGGCAATGTACTCGTATAACCAGACGATTTCGGTATTACTTAACCGAAACGATGGGCTTACCTTACGCGGGAGAGACACACGTTTTCGGATTTTAATTTTTCGTTTCTCGGTCTTCGTTGTACTGATTTTGTTGATAAGAAATTAAATGTACTGCTGGCAGTTTGTTCATTAATCCTGAACTGATTCTTAAAGCTGGTACCCGTAAGTGTACACTGTGAACATTGCCTTGATGGGGTCATACTATGGCATTTGGCTAACCCGAGCTTCATTGGAGTTTGTTGGCAGCTTGAGTTTCTATTTTTAGTTTGTCCTGGTTTGCTCCTCGGACACGGCAGAACAGCCCTAGCCCCATGGACCTGTTGTCCCAATAATTTATATAAAGTACTGTGTAGTTCAATTTAAGCTACAGCTGAGCCTATAACGCGGGACTTACTATAACTTACTGTTAGTTGTCTTTAAAATTTGCTGGATATTGAAACCTTCAGGAAAAATGTCTTCTAAAAACGAGTTTTAGAGCTTCTGTGTTCCATAATTGAATATATTTAGTATAAAGAGGTTTTCACGATTGCTGATTCAACTTAAAGGTAGTGTGACCTAATCGACTTTTTAGTGGAACGACGAAGATCGCTAGGATTCTTTGCATTGTGTTCTCAAGAGTATTTAGTAATCGAATGGATCTGCACTACACCTCCTGCTAAGTGATTTTCCACACATTGCATCAACCAAATAGAGAGACTGCTTCCACTTCCACTAAAGAAAAGCACTCGACTAGTCAAACGACTTGCCTTCATACAATACAATTCAACTGAGTTGATATACTTCTCAGTCAACTTGCAAAAATCAAGATTTATGGATTTTTCATCAGCCAACTCGTCAACCGTCAAATCGGTCAATTGACAAGCCCCAACACGGTTTCATTTGGGCGAGAACTGAGCAATAACTGACTGAGTTGACAGCCAAGTTGAATCGTGTATGGAGTGCATAAGACGCATCGGGTTATTGCGGTTGCCGAACATTGCATTCACATTTTATTTTATGTCAACACAAAAAAAAAGAGAAACCACGGCACTGCTTTTTAGATGGCTATACTGACTATGTAACTGAGGGCAGACTCCAAAAAAAATGACAGCATACCCGCATCTCTATGTTATGTACTATGATGCTTTAGTATCAGATTTCACGTTATCCATTTCTGCCAATAGTTTCGATGGCTCACTACTTTACGTGTCGTAATTTCATTTTGTGGAAAGATCATGCTGTTCGGTAGCTCAATGCACTTATGCTTGGTTGTTCCAGCTTAAAATTTACGCAACACAGTATTTTTTCTCCCTCCATAGGGAGTCCATCTTGACATCACTATGAAGTCCGCAAAAGTAAGTCTGCCAATTCTATCCGTTTGTCCTGTCTATATGTTTAACTGCAGTCTAACCGACCGATTTCTTTCCAATTTCATTTCAGAAATCTGTAGGGTTTCTCAGGTTTTTCTTCTGCAATAAGACACCAAATTTTGAAATTGATCCAAATTCGTACTACCTATCTAGTAGAAGCAGGGGATCTCTTCCAGACTGGTGTGACCCCGAATTTGTCAGTTTTTCCTTTTCAACTTCAGCTTACTTAGTTTCCAACTAATAGAGGATCAATCATCGATCGTCTTTGTGCTCTTTGAACAGGCCCTATCTGGTGAACGACTAGGTATTCGGACTCTCAACCACAGTTTTCAATATCTTTACTGACCACGATGCAGTGCTGCTGTTCAGTTATTTAAAATTTATTACCAATTCCACGAATTCTAACCTTAGTCGGTGGCTTATATCAATCATAAGACTGAGTTCACGGTCAAGCGAATCCGAGTCGCGCGACGCGACGCGATTAATTACGTGGGTACATATGGAATTGTTTATGGTGATTTGACGGAAAACGACTTCAAGTAGCGACACTGTAAACGACGAGAACGACTGTTAAAACAGAACACCACTTCGCTGGTGCAAATATCGCTTAAAATCATGTAAAAAGCCATCGCTTAACCATGAACATGATGCCTAAATGCCCAAGAAAACATGATCTGAAAAACCTTTTGCATACGGATTAGTGTTGTGGAGTTTGATTACTGGAGCCTCTAAGGTGATAGTTGATTGATGACGATCACGATCATCTCTTTGATCATCACATTTGTAGGAACGTTTTTGTGTGACAGCTACATATTTAGCTCGGTAGGTAGGAAGCTTGCAGTATGATCACACATTGTTAGCTATCCGTAAAACGATTACGTTGTTGAACAAAAATGATCGCAAAAATATGATGATCACGCTTATAGTCACCTTAGTGAGAGCAAAAGAGATCATTGTGATTGTCAGCAGACAACTATCATCTTAGAGGATTCCACTTCAATATCAAGCACTTTTTTTCCCGTAGTACTCTGTAGCGATACTCATTTTGATTATCGAATACTAAATACCGCATAATACAAAGTTGTCAATCGTAAACATTGTGTTTTACAGTGCCATAAAAAATTGGGACACGTTAGTTGTAAAAATGACTCCAAGCAGTGTCAAAAGTTCTATCGCGAACAGGGAGAGTTGTTAGTATGTATAAACCTATGATTATTAATTAATAAACAGTCATTATGCATGCATATGTATCTGCACCATAAAATAAAATCACTGTGTTTTCAGTTGATAATAAACTAAGTATTTCACACAAACTGTCTGTTCTATTAATTCGTTCTATAAATCTTAATTGCTTTACTTATATGGCTTGTTATGGTTGTGTTATTAAAAGTTATCAGATTCCTTCCGAGCTAACAAGCGATTAATTGATTTATGAATGCTGGAACATTTTTATTATGTAAAGTACTCAAAACTATTCATGTACGTATGAGAACTACGGTGTAATTAAAAGTATATGCTACCCACAGGCTGCGGTACAGTGTAGCGTAAAATTGAGGTTTCCTTTACACTTTTTTAATGTGTGATGTTGTGGTTTCAAGTTAAAAATCACAACGATTTGATGTATCCCATTTAATGGCATGATAACCTCAGAAGCTATGTATATTCATATAAAAAGAAGCTGCAGCTAAGGGTGTTTCTCCCGACCCTGATGGCCCAGCGAATAAGACCAGGGAATAGAAGTCAAATACATCCAAGAAACTTTGAGTTTTCTGACATTACTGAGCTAAAAAAGGATTGTAGTCCAAGTTGCATGTAAGAATCCAAAACTAGTCAAGGTTGCGGTACTAACATGTAAATGTCTTGTACTTCCTTCCAGAAAAATCTGTGTTTCATTACGGTCCGTTGATTAAAACAACGTAGAGTCCTGAGTCTGTGAGCAACGAACCCAAAACAAATCAAATATTCGTCGGAACAAGTTCATAGGTCCCAGCTTCTCAGAACCACACTTGTGGTTTTTAATGCCGTGTCCTCAGATTAATTTTGTTATTTGAGAGTGTTTTTCATGACAGTTATTCTCTAGGATGTTTATCAAACGTTCGCAAGCGGAGGAGCCGTGAAAAAACTTTTTCAGATGTTGTCTGGTGATCGAAGCAGAAACTTCTCGCTTCGTAATTCACCAAACTGCATTTTATTTGTAAAACTCAGTTGCTGCTAAACATAAAAGCCCCAGCACCTATATCTATTTCCAATCAGCAGTTACTATCATCTTGCTCAGCATACTATATACATATTTCCTAGTTTTAACATTGTTAAATGCCCCTTCTATGTCCAGAAAGACCCTGAGAGTCGCTATTTAAGGGCGAACTACGTCGTAGAGGGTTGTTTCCACAGCCTTCACATTGGTATAAGAGTGTTGGTTTATGCTCAAAAAGGAAGTTAAAAAGTTAATCTGTTCATCACAAATCCTTCACAGGAAACCATTGTCTTGACTTTGCTCTTAACGTGTGAATGATTTTCAGTTCATTTCCCCCCAACGAATGGACCGGCAAATTGTATGGAAGAACTCGTTCTAAAAAAAGGCGCTCACTTAGGGTGCAATAGCTTACTTTGGATTATTATTACTCATCCGCCACCGACACATATTGAAGAAGTCCAATTTATCAAGGCTTTTCATAAGCTATATGCGGTCGACAGCATTAGGCTTCGTCGAATGAACCCTGTGAACTGAGAAAACAATTCTTCTACGAAAATTCGATGGACAAAATTAAAAATTAAACCAAACAATATTTTAATTTTAAACAAACAAATCGTAAAAATGGCAAAGGGAGAGTACATGGGTGTGGTTTGTACAAGTTCTTGGCTTTTCTGCAATTACCGACACGCTTACCTTCCTCAGCGAATACCGCAATCTTTTCCAAACAGTTGTATAATAGTTATATATAAGTTACAGTCCTAAAAAGATAACGTAAATTTTTCTTGCATACTCACAGTAAATTGCTAGTATACAGATGGCATCCTCCCGTAACAGCAGTAAGTCAGGTGGACTACGTTATCTTTGGATACCTGGACGGAAACGATCCCACCCCAAGGGGCGTTTCGATTCGACGCACAAACGTGTAAATTACCAATTCGGTCAGAAAAGAAGTGAACCATGGTCCCTTGGTGGCAGTAAGGGTCAAAAAGATTTGTTAAAAGCGTAAGTTCTTAACTTTTGCATTAAGATAGAGTCTTTTGGGAATGGAAAGGTTGTAATGGGGTTTCATAAATAATATGCATATGTATAAATTTTATTCATTACTGATGTCGTCGTCTAATACATACATATATTGATTCGGTAACAAGGATTTCACACACACTACACATAGTAGATTGAATATTAAACTTAAATTAATTATTTAAACATTGCAGAGGTACATATTAATTATTGCATTTTTATTCTAGAAGGAAGAAAGTTCTGCATGCCTCTTCTTTGTTCTGGGTCATTAGCTGCTTAAATGGAGACCTAAACTCAGTGCATTATTGTGCAGTGCAAGCTGATCCTTGATATCGAAGCTTAAGAGAAGTCATTTTTATTCTCTTCTTTATTATTTAAGTTTGGAGATACCAGGCATCTTGGTGATCATCCCTTTTTGGGCAGAATACTAAACATTATGCAGAGAATCTTTTTTTTGGTACTTACCAGCTTTAAGTTCCTTGGTGATATGATAGGCACGAGGACGTTAATGCGATAGCAGTCAACATTACCGAGTACTGATACTTTTTTGTTGCATTTAAACAAATGAATTGAAAAGGCTGTCTCTACAAGAACTTTAATTTAAAATCGACCGCCATTTCCATTTAGTCGGTCTTCCTTAGTAGCTGATATGTATCTGGAAATATAGACATTTAAGACAATTCGGCGTTATACTTCGGCTGCATAATCTTGTTCCGCAGAACACATCTCAACAGCTACGTCAACAAGCAAAACTGTCGCATATCATCCAAAAAACTTCCAAAGTGTCCTCAAGGAGTGGCGGTTTGGAAGAGGAATTATCTGATGGTGATTCTGTGAATGTTTGTAGTGCGGTCTGACAAATCTGACTACTTACAAGCTGCTTATTTAGCGTATTGAACGACAACCACTATTTATTCAAACATTTCATGTTTAATGCCAATTCTTACTCTTATTAAACCAATAAATATTTCATTTTAACATTCAGGTTGTTATTGAGACTTGTATCCTTGCTTGCCTGCTTGCTTGCTTCTTATTGAGACACTTTTCAGTTTCAGCTCGTTTGTTGATGCACAACAAGATCTAAGAACATATTAGTCTAAAGACGATGGTCCAGGTGGTTATGAAATGGTCAAACTACACATTTCGCTGCCCACAAGTTCAAATTATGTCATGTTATACAAAATGCACAACAATCGTTTTCAAAGTAAATTATGAAGAAGTACATACCTGAACTCATATTGCTGAGGAAGACTACGAATGCATTAGGTATCAGCTGCTTTGTTTTAGGGAAACGCAGGCTGTAGATAGATAAAAGGATTTCCAGATTTTGCGATAAACTTATGTAGTTAGTCTTGTCAGTGCCACAAATCGAGGATGCACGTCCAAGTTTGTTGCCTTTTTTAAGTGCTCACGGAATTGTGTGATAATATTTTTTCTCTTAAATTGAACCAGCAATTTCCCAGTGACTAGCATAAGTCCACGATTTAAAATTATTTCCATGCATCATGAGTTCCACATGAATTCGCAGTTTAATTCCAGTGAAATTGAAGGCATCACTGTTATATTTTAACCACAATTCGGCTGACCGCAATTTCAATTCTTCAGTAGAAGGCAATTCGGCGAAGTTTATTGAGTCATTAAATGTTGTACTTCTTGAGAGATGGGTGTTGTTGGCTCATCGTCCATAAATCCAGCAGCCTATTTAAGGACACCATTGTAGCTTTAAAAACACTAATATCTCAACAAATTACCTCCTTTTCGAGTGATATACGATAGTTATTTCCTCGAATTTGTATTGCGTCCAATTTTTCGTAGGATAGCGCTTAACGTACAGCACTCTATAGAACAAATTTCGGCAATTATACTTTGAATTCAGTTCGCTGATGACTGAATTGGATATTTATTTGTTTTGCTTATAAAATTACCAAATGGAATTGCTTATCGGGGTTTTTATTTCAGTTGTAACCTGCAATGCAGTATAACTTCGAGCGTGCATAACCAGCGACATGGTTACACCAATAAAATTATTTAGAAATCTAATATTCTCACGAAATCCGGTAGGCGGAGACATCCAGGAAAAATAGATACGTACATATGTATATTATTTCTAGACTTACAGCTTTTTCGCACTCTTCTATCCTGTGCAACCTAACTCACAGACTAAATTATGCATATTCACTACACTCTTCAGACCCAAAGGAGAACGTTACATATTTGCTTTCATTCTTACATCTATCTTTATAGGATAAAGGCCAGGAAATCAGTTTTCTCTTTTGTTTGTTTGTAAACAATTTAACTGAGATTAACTTGAGTGTCGTCGTCTTGAACTTGCGCTTTTGTGTGTTCGAATTACGCTGAATAATTCTTCTTCAAACAAAAAAAAACTATACTTCGAGTCACTTTGAGGACCACCGTCAGTCAAACTAGCACGAAAAATGCAATCGGTCGTGACTCGTTTTTACAATTGGCTTTGGTATGGTAATTGTTAGTTTTATCACGATTTTTCTATGCGCATACCTTCCATTCCACTCCTCGTTAATTTCTATTTTATTATTATCTACACGGAGAGGTGTAGGTTTTTTTTTTAATGCCCAAGTTCACCAAACTGTTGAGAACTGTATTCGATTAATTAGTACTCACTCGCTGATAATCTAGAATATCGGCTTCTGCCTCCTCATTTCATTTTTATTTTTTCCACATTGCTGTAGTTTTAGTTATCGTTCAACGTGCATGTTTTATTTTTATTATTTTGTACATATTTTTTGAACTTAGGTGCGCGACCACAAATTCAGTACACTTAAAGCCAAACGGGGATAATAAATCTTTAAAATTATAGAACACTTGGATACACTAAATAAAATATACATACTACGTACGTATACTGATATACCTGGTGGTTGGATTTATTTACAGGGAAGCTGACGGATCTGAAAGCCCATCGATATCTGGGTTGGTACCAATTTCATGTGCTGCTGGCGTACCAACGATAGCTGTTGCACAAAACATGCCTGCACTAGCGGTATGCTAAAATATCCATTGAATTGCAATAAGCCTGATGTTAATGTTTTGTTTGTTTTTTTTTTCTTTTATTTTTATAGGAAAATAAGTTTGCCATATTAAACAAACTTGATGACAATGATCAGCTTCCGTCACCGCCAAAGGCTGGCGATGATAATGGAAAGATTAACAACCACATTTCTGCTAGTGATCTAATCAGTAATACAATATCGAATCACAATTTAAAGAAAATTGATGAGGATCTCGAAGATGACTTGCCGTCGCCACCATGTTGTGATGAACACAGCGGTGATATCGCTAATGAGCACAGTCCTCATAAGAAACATTTGAGTACAAATAATAAGAAGCCGAACAGTAATAACCGTCCAGAGGTATGTTCACTAAATTGCACTATAATTTGTAATAGGAGAAGTAAGCCGTGTGTATTTTTATGACTTGTATGTGCATTGTGTTTTTAAAAGCGTAAATGTAAACACCACGTGTTGTAGGAAAGTCGTAGTCATTACCCCGGTCCTCATCACGTACAACGACAATCGTCTGATGATATCGTTTTGATATAGTTTTGCTTCACGTATCATTAAAAATCACTACAGTTTGGAGAATATCGTTTTGACGAATCTACTTTTTCATCATGTAACGCCTAAAACTGTCGAAAGCCATCGATGGAACACACTACAGACAGCAGTGTTCGTTACTATCATTTAAACGACAATCGTCTGAAAAGTTACGTGATGAGGACCCAGGCAGTAGTTAAAACAACGTGAGATATAGTGTTTATAGTGAGCCATAATGGTTAATTTTTATTGCCTGAAAATAAGGCATTCACCCAGACTTCAGGGTGGCATGAGGTTATGAGTTATTCCAAATAGAATTTCGAAAATTTATTCTGTTTTTACTGCATTATTATATACAGATCGGACAACGTGTGTAATTAAAGCCGTCTCGAAGTTGACTGTGGAATATTGTTGTACTTGAAAGCAATATTAACGATCGTACAGTAAAAATAAACAGCTTTTTTGGTAGTTGCTTGGATTCATTGTGTTTTGCACTGAATTACTGCAGATGGATGTAAGTTGAAAGGTTGTTTTTACTTGCGTTCACTGGGAGATCGGAATCTGCACATCGAGCAGGTATTAGTTGATTTACGATTGGGCATCAATCAGATCAAATCGACACCTCAGTGTTCATCCCATCCCGCCTTGCTCACTGAAGCTAGAAGCAGCGATTAAGGCCCGTAGAGAGGTTAATAACAGATGATCTTCTCCAGACAGTTGTGTTTGCCTTGTTTCGATATGAGTAGAATCGACAAAATTATGCAGAAGGACAGGAAATCCCTTTCTACTCTGATAGGAGTAATCATGGGGCATAACACTGTGAGGAACCGCATGAAAAAAACTAAGCCAAACGGTAGAAGACGAATGTATGTATGTCGTGTATATGGAAATGGAGAAGTCAACGAGGATAGAACTTACTTTCTTCGGCACTTTCAAAGTCTTATTCACCTAAGAGATCGGGTGAAACTTCTTCCGTGACCTAGAAGAGAAATTATGCAGCAGACTGGGTTATGGGCATCACAATTTTTCCACTCGCCTTACCACATAACTTAACCTATAGTGGCGAGCAAATTTTCTAGTTTTTTGCAGATACAACGAATGTCCATCAACCGATTTTCATGAAATTTTGCATATTAATTTGTCGTTTTATTATGCAATATATGAAATATCAACAAATGTCTGAAACAGAAAGAAATGATATACTTTCCACCAGGTTCTGAATGGTTTCACTTGAAATTCTTTACCATTAAGCCTATGGTCTGAGCCACAACTCATCTAAATTCGCGGGTGCACTTTTAAACTCCCCAATTTTCCTGTCAACAATAGCCCCCAAGTTTTTAATTGAATTCAAATTTGGGGTTTATGCTGGCTACTCCATAGTCTCAAAAGGCTGATCTTTAAGCCAACTTTTGACGATTTTAGATGTATGATTGGGTTCGCCGTCCTGTTCAAAAATCATTTCCTCCGTTGGATAAGCACACTCCTCGAAATCGGCCAAATTCCTTTTTCATAATGCCCTCAATTTTCACCAACGGACCACAATGCCACAAAAAAAAAAGACCGAAAACAAACCGGTGAACCAGTGAACCACATATTCCAAACCGAAACCATCAGACTTTCTCCAACGTATGTCACGGTTTATTTAAAGTGGTATCTTTGAAGGGTCTCGTTTGGTTGGTGAAATAATATGCATTACCGTCGGACTGAAAACTATTGATTTTGGTTTCTTTTGACCAAATACCTCGTTTCCAGTCACCCACCGTCCAATTTTTATGTACTTTCCATAGCTTAAGCTTGGCCTTTTGATTTTTTTTTTAAAGTGCTGGTTTTTCTTTCTTAAAGCGGATACCAAACTCAATTCTGCGAAGAGCCCTTCCAGCTGTCTACTCGCTTATATTTTTGTGGATTATTTTTTCACCCGCTTTAGCCGTTTTAGTTTCTAACGTGTTTTTTTTATAAGATACCCCATAAGGCGAGCATCTCCATCTGTTAGAAGTTTTGGGCGCCCGTTTTTATTGTGTATCCTCTCAATATTCCTTCTTTTTCATACCATACAGGGTGGAGAAACGTTGTGCTGCATTTTTTTTTCCGTTAAAGAACTACTTATGGGAAATCACTCGTTTTTGGGAATAATTTAACAAACTAATCTTTAAAATTTCACAAAAATCGGTTGAATTGCTTTCATTTTATCCTCATGAAACTAGAAAATTCGAAAATATGTATCCAGTTTTGCTCGCCACTATATATGCAAGTGAGAGACGACTTATTTTATTTTCGAATTGATTCATAAGTGGGATCAATGCCTTTATCTTTAGCATGGCATAGAAAGATGATTGCTTTGAAAACTTTCCCTGCTGTCCCTACTGTTGTTCCTGTGCATTGTTTTTTGGAAACGAACTGCTCTTTTCTCAAACCAATACATATTTTAGCATTTAAATAACGGTAATGTTCTTGTGTTCTGAATAATCAATATAAAGCAATTTTAATTTTTCAGGTTGACATCAACTCCATCGAAAGTGTTAGTGATTGTAAGTTGGGTTACTCTGAGTTAGACTTACCCGATGGCATTTACGATACATCACTTAACAACTCTTGTACGAAGAAGAACAAAAAAAAGAAGAAGAAAAATAAAAACAAAAAAAGAGACTCACCCAACAGTAGCACAAGTGATGAAGAAGACGACAAGGTAGTAAAGTGCTTATACTACACTCTAATGTGTTGTGAATGTACAATATCATAAAAACAAAACAAAACAAAAACGAACAAAACGCACAGTAAACATATATTTTTTTACAAACCTAGATTTAACTCAATTTCCATGGCAGCAAAATAAAAAAAAAAAAAGCAAAAAAAAAACTCGAAACCTTGAATAAAAGATATCTCCTAGAAATGCCAAAATAAGATTCTTAATCTATGTATTACTTACACTAATTGAAAATTAAAAACAAACGCAATTATGCGTTTTAAAGTTTAATTAGACATTAAAGTTATTTAATTTAAAAAAAAAAAAACATCAAACAACCTTTTTTATTTAAACCAAAACAAGAAATAAAAACATTTATTTTATGTACAAACAAGTTTACTGTGTTAGAGAGTATAATAAAAACTAATTCTATCCAGGTATACGGCAGTTCCAATCCAAAGTAGAGTGGTCCACAAAGATTTCAAAAGAAGAACGAAATGTGTGTTCATTGCTCCGATAGCCCAGGTCCATGGCAACATTTTGTGAAACACTGTGTGCCCAACGTACAAGATAATTGCATTCATTCCGGACTCGGCAAGGGGATAACCTGTCCACATCTCTCGTACGTCTATTGTGTAGTAGAAAATACTGAGCAATAGAAATGCCATGGAACAGGTCACTAATACGAATGAAAGGGACCTAGAATTGAAGAAGAAAAGTATACATTGCATTGCAGACTACATGGAAAATGTTTTAAAAATCTTGTCTTCGAAATTAATTCTGTTTTTAAATTTCTTGCCACACTAATCCAATGAACCTAATGCCGAAAGAAGCCTATATCTGGGAACAAACTCAAACTTATCCTCATTTTTCGGGTTTTCATTGAAATTTCTAAATAAAACTAGATCATCTCCCCCAGCACTATCATGAGGAACACTCGTGAACAGGGATAATCATTTCCATTACTTGGTGGACAGAATGTTAATCAGGGGACATGAGAAAACCCAATTTTCTAGATCTAAGATCACTCGGTCTTTTTCGTCGATGCCGTAGTTTTCTATGCATTCGATGGCTCTGACCCAAATAGTCGACAGTATTTTGCTTTCAATTTATAAACTTTATTCTTTCGATTTCGATAACTAGACCGAATATGAGCGTAGTGGAAAAAAGCAAAACGAAATCATGTGGATGGTTACTTTCTTTAAGCAGTTTGCCGATACATCCGCCAATATAGAACCAGAAGATCACCTGCAGCGTTACAAGTGTGTTCAACCATCCCTCACGAACAGTAACATATTTCCATGCTCCAGTATGACCTCCTTTTACAAGGTGTGCAAGGATAACTGGAATATCAGCAGGAGTTGGTAGAGTTAATTCTACTTTGAAGAATATACCCAATTGTGGTTGGCTTTGAACAATAAGTCTGTTGGCTAAACCTGATTCTTTAGCTACAATGCTGGCAATAATGACTGCTGGTCTTTCTTAACACAAAACTTCACCACTTCGCAGTGAACCACATATTCGACGATGTACTTTCGGTGAAGAACTTTAGGTTTATTGTCCAGCATAACTGGCAGAAGTAGTACAGAGCATACATGTCTAGCGATTAGGAGCTCCTCTAAGGGGACATTCATACAGTTGATGTTTACTCCTAATGTATGTATGTAAACTCCTTAACTACCGCGTAAGTACATTGCAGAGGAGAAAGTTTATTCTTCGTGATTGCTTTGCTAAATCATCCTGATCACATGAGAATTTATTCTATCCAACGCAAAGTTCATTCAATAGTCTGTAAAATAAAATCAAATAGTATTTCCTTACCACAAATTTTTGTTCACTGGAATCCATCCCCCTTCTTCCGAAAACAAACACAAAATTCCTCCCAAAAGACCAAGACTAACGCCCCACACTATCCACCGTTTAATTCGAGCCGTCCACTCCGTGTATGTTATTAAAATTGTACCACAAATGACGCCGAAAAACACATGAACGATCGTTAAAAGACATCCTACAAATGGATTAATTATTATAAACATAAGCCAAGTTCGTGCACAATAAATACTCACCAAAAAGTCCCTCAGGATCAAATACTTTGGAGTTGTATAAATGCATTGCTCTTGCATGTTGAAAAACATGAGATTCTCCGAAAAGGACTCGGTCAATAAATCCAGCAATTCCTCCAATACAGTCTGGATAAGCAGCATTAGCATCCATGCCCCCAGGTCCAATATATCCTCTGAAAAGAGTTCATTTGTTAATTCAAACTATTTTTTCATGCAAATAGGTACTACATACCTAGGACAACCTGGTGCATTTACTCCAAACATGATTCCTAAGCTAAGAGCGATCGAACCGAGCATGAATATAAGTTGTTCCTTGAGCAATACCAGATCAAATATCGATCGCTGACAGCCAGACTACATATAACATAGCATTTTCTAGACTAAAGCAATATTACATAATAAATTCGAACTCACTTGAGGCAACACATATTCACTTCTGGCAAAGATGGTATGAACAATACCAACAACCAGAAAGGCTATTCCGAATCTTTGTAAAACTCCCATAATTCGTAGATCTACCATGTTGGGGCCGTGTGTGGAATTAAGGCAGAGACCAATTAGAAACATTTTTATAGATCTCTGAAAAGGTTTCGATATTTGAAATCATTTTGTTTAGTTTTTATTTGAATGCATTTTTTACCGAAATTATCTTTTTGTAGATCGATTTTTTGGTTACACCTCGTGAGAGCTGGGATTTTGTTGAGATAGGTATGCATACTCCCATTATCCATAAAAACGATGGGAACACAACATCAGCTATATGTAAACCATTCCAGGGGGCATGATTTATCCACCAGTAACCGCCACCACTGGTGTTCACAAAGATCATTAAAATGATCACTAACCTGTAATACAGATAAACAAACAAATTTTACTCAAATTTTTATTAATCCCTGAGCGTCGACAATGAGTAAAGAGTAGATGTCGCAATTCACGATCCTATGTCGAAATTGTTTGCATGTCCAAGGAGTTTATGGTATTGTGCCACAGAAGCAATACTCCTGATGGACTAACCAGACGTGGTAATCCATCCTGGCCTAAATGTGAGCCAAAAGCGAACAGTAAGGATATATTCTTAAAAGGACAAGTACTTGACGGACATCTTAAATGGTTATTGTCACCTCCTCATTCGTTTAAGCAGTCCTAGGTCTTATTTTTGAAGCTGTCTCCACAAGACCATAAACGACTATATTTAGCCAAAATTGCATTTTTCTACCTCGGCTCTGCTATCAATTTTGAAAACAACACCTCAGCAGTAATAAATATTTGGAGCAACAGGTCGATGGGGGCCTAGCTTCAAACAACTATTTGCGTTGTGCGTGTTATATTCTTCACACGAATGGAAGGGGAATAGTCCGAAGGCAATTTATTATTTGAGAAACTTTCTCATGACAAGCTATACTCTCGGATGTTTGTCAGACGATCGCGAGAGGTGGGCCGTGAAGAAAAAAACTTTTAGCTGTTTTAACTGTGATTCGAACCTCGAACCCCTTGCTCTATTATCCAAGGCGATACTGACCCACGGCGCCCAGCAGAAATGAAACTCTTGTCAATCGCTGTTTCTTTGGGCTGAGAAGGCACTTGAGAAGAACTAAGGAGATCATTCCAGTCCTACTTTATGGCGCTTGGACTAGCTTGGACTCTATCTAAAGCGAATGAAGATATCCTCAGTTGCTTCGGGAGAACATTTTTTAATTCCCGGGCTTTAGAGTAGAAACGACGAACTATACGAGCTGTACAACGACATTGACTTAGTTGAAGAAAAAAAAAACTGCGCATTAGTCGTTTGAGATGGGTAGGACATGTAGAGCGAACTGCCCCAATGCTCCGCCCAGGGCAACAACAGAGTAGAGGATCTACGCCAGTTTAAACCTTAGTAAGGGAATCAAGGGCGCAAAAATCTATATCTTCTCAGATACCCAGGCAGCTTTCAGAGCGCTGTCGACCAACTTAGTGGACTCCATTTGCAGTTAAATGCTGTTACAATGGACTACAATCTCTTGCTAGACATAATAGTGTGGTGCTCGGTTGGGTTCCAGGTAATCAGGGTGCAGGTGAACCAGCCAGGGCTGGCTCAGTATCAGCGTTTATTGGACCTGAGCCTTACTGTGGTGTCTGGGCTGCTGCCACAGCGCTGATTAACGCATGGGAGCATAAACTTCGTCTAACCCATTGGGAAAATGTCCCGGGATTACGACAATCCAAAAGGTTAATCAAGCTATATTCCTACAAGGAAATTCTGAGTTTAGACAAAGAAAACATTAGGAAGCTGGTGAGTTTTCTAACAGGTCACTGTGGCCTGAGGTATCGCCTTAACAAACTCAATCTATGCCCAGACATAGAATGTAGGTTCTGCTCGAAAGATGTCGAATCATCTGTGCACATTCTCTGTGAATGCCCGGCTCTGCATTGGTTGAGGTGGCTCATTTTCCGCAAAGTAACATGCTCGCCGGCAGATATTAGGACTTCTGCAACTAAGGACGTGCTTTCCTTCATTAGGGAGGTGGTACGTCTCTTAGAGTAAAATACACCCTAAGATACAATAGATCCTTTAGGTCGCAATATCAGCCATATGGGCTAGGAACTAGGGAAAAAAAACTAGTTCACCCCGAACTGTAGCCCCACCTAAGTAAGTAAGTAAGTAAGAGGAATTACTTTAGTGACAATTACTTACCCTCTGAAAGCATCTAAGCTTCTCAATCGCTTCTTCTGCACAGGTTTGTCAGGCATTTCTTGTTCTCCCGCATTACTGACAATTTCAGTAGTTGATGGTGATCTGAACTTTCTCAACGCGTACGACAACAATTTTGTTGCGATCGTCACCAACGCGATCAACAATATCACCGACAATATCGCTACAAAAAAATAAATCAATTTGTTTCCTTAAATCGAATTCAAACGCTCGTACTTACATAGGTTCACATTAACACCTGGATTGTCCGTAATCATTTCGCAAGTTCCATTGGAATGGATAGTTAAGTTGTAAACCCCAAATTCTCGCATAGGCGATTGTAGAGTACAAAGCGCAGAGCTACATAAAATGTTTAATTAGCGAAATGATTGTTAGATTAATTTACATTATTACACATTATTCGGTGCATATCTTCCAACGTCATGTTCAAAAACTTTAAAACTTATCGCATGCGCAACATTCCGTTTAATCGCCTCCTCTGTCTGATTTGCAAAGACCGCTTTCTCTCTCTCATAAGGGCACTAGTGGGTGATATTTTTATAAATAAAATATGTTTTCGCAAAAGGAGGTCATGGTCACCGTATAACACTCATCGGAGAGCGTATAAATGTAGGCTGGGTCTTCAAAACTTGATATGGGGACTATATACGCCTGGTCTACGTCTAGTGCTCGCATTCTTAGATTGCGCCATTTGGGTGGGGTGTACTCTATCCAGCTAGACATGTTTTACTAAAATGAACATTTACAATAAATAAATATATTCAAATAAAATTTTGTGTGGGTGTATACTTAAATAATGGGGAAACTCCACTGTTTCACTGTAATCGACAACAACAAGCAGCAGAGTAAGCATGCAAACTGAATAAATTGAATTTCGTTTAACTTATCTTGGTTTTAGTGGGTCAAGTATTCGGACGCTATTGGTGGGGGCAGTGATTTTAATCGTTGTTTTGATTAAATGCAGTTGAAGTTTTGTTTAGATTGATTTATCGAATCTATTCGTATTGTATGTGTAATTTCAATTCAAACAAATGGTCAATCAGTGTGAATTCTCGAACACTATCGCCTTAGGGTATCGGAATTATACTGCAAAATTTGTTCCTTAGAGACATAATGGATCTAAATATGCATTTGTATATACCTATGCCTGCGAAGGAATGCCTTGGGTGTTAGTTTTAGCCACGTAAACATGCGGATCATGGAGTCATAACTCATAGCACGGGCTACTGAGTATCCATAAAGAATTTCACCCCTCCAGAGCATCAATAAAAAAAACAAATACCTATGTAAAGAGTGGCCCATCTAGTGGTTTCTTTTTAAATCATAGGTTATTTTGACAACACTAGCAGCTTAACATTTCACGCACTAGCCTGAGGAGAATTCTGCACAAAGATCTTAGATTATTCGCTTACAAAGACCAACTGAATGAGCACTTGAAGGCGCACGACCATCCGCTTCGTAATCGTTTCGCAGTTTGGGCCTTAGAGCAGCTTAGATTGGACAACGATTTTGGCCGAAAATCATCTTTTCTAACGAGGCGCATTTTCATCTCGGCGGCTACGTTAACAAACAAAAGTGCCGCACGTTATTTTTTAAAAGAAACTTGTATTTGGCCCACCCTGTACATACTATGTACTAGAAATGTTGCGAATATTCGCAACCGCATCCGCAGTTGAAAAGTCTCTGCACGGATTTTAACATCTGCATTTGCAATCGCATCCGCAATAATCAATGCGAATGTTCATGTAGATATAAAGCTTAAAAAATGCGAGTCCGCATCCGCAAAAAATCTGCATCCGTAGCAGAATTGGGTATCGCCAGAAAGCCAACAACGGAAAATCATCTTCTCTGACGAGGCTCATATTTGGCTCAGTGCCTATGTCAACAAGCAGATTGGCCATTATGTAGTTTCAAAATAAAGTCAAAATTTTATATTTTACACCGATGTTGTTTTATTCATTTTTTTTGTTCCTATCGTTCTTATCTGAACACCCTGTACATCTTCGCTGTCGCCAACTTGCCAATCACGGGTGAAAAAGTCTGACTTGTTGTGCCAAATCAAAAAACACTTGGCCTTTTTACAACAAACCTATGTACATATGTACGTCCAACGAACTACATGGTAAATCAAGACCAGAAGTGTAGCCATTATCAGTGGCTACTGGCCAATAGGGAATCATATGACCAAACTTGGCATTCCTCACAATAGTTTTTGCAAAAGTTGTAAGAATGCTGAAGAAAAAGAATCTCTACATCCCTTCCTTTACAGATGCCTGGCGAGGACCAGGCAGCACACCCTAGGAAACCCCTTCTTTGTGATAGCTGAAAAAAGAATTCGAGTCCGCTATCTGAACTCCTCGGGTTGGATCTTTTGGAGTTTTTGTATTAAGAAAAAGCCGCAACGTACCACTAATTCGGTTCTTTCTCCAAAGAACCAGCTCTCTACCTACCAACCTACCCAGAACGTAAAAATTCAGAACCAGCCATTCGGAAGTTGCATTTTTTTGTGAATAGGGGTGCTCACACACATCAAATCTTCAACAAAATCTGCATGATCGGCGGCATGACCATCCAAACCATCCAGCCAAAGTCAGTTGAGTTCACATTATGAAAATGTTCGTCAAACCAGCGCTCGGCACGGCAGAAAATCGACAAAAAACCCATGCCATGGACGTACTTGTCCTGAAATCACTGGTGGTAGGTACAATTTTAGAAGAAAAAAATGGGTTCGCAGTCATAAAACGTCTCCGACCTTCCAAAAATCAAAACAAGGTTGCGTGCAGTCGATGACCTCTTGAGTGTTCCAATTACGAACACTTTCAATAGCAAAAATACAAGAAAATAGGATTCGCGTTTAAATCATAAAAGGATCATAAAACTCTATCATTCGATTCCATTAGGTGGCGCTACAGTTCGGGGTGATCGTGGGCCTCAACCAACAAGCCTCTCCAGTTAGCCCGGTCCTTAGCCAACTGCTTCCAGCTGCGCACTCCAAGTCGGTTGAGCTCCCCTTCTACTTGTGCGCGCCACCTAAGCCGAGGTCTTCCTTTACTACAATGTCCCTCCGGGTTTGATTCGAAGACTCTACGAACCGGAGCATTGGTGTCCATTCGCTCTACATGTCCTAGCCAACCTAAACGACTGATGCGAATTTTTCTGACTAGGTCGATGTCGCTGTACAGCTCGTATAGTTTGTCATTGAATCTCCTCCTCCAAAGCCCGTCAATGCAAACGGAACCGAAAATTATACGAAGAATCTTTCTCTCTAAGCGACTGAGGATCTGTTCATCCGCTTTAGAGAGAGAGACCCTGGGATGATCAGGGTCTTATATAGAGTCTCCTTAGTTCTTCGGAATAGTGCTCTTAGCCCAAAGAAACAGCGCTTGGCAAGAGTTATTCTTCGTCTTATTTCTGCTAAGGTATTGTTTTCCGAGGTTATATCAGAACCGAGGTAGATGTAGTCCCTTATTACCTCAAAAAATTTGGAAATTCATGAGAACAGCTTGCGGAACAGCAATTTTTTGAATTCACGCAATTGATGTGTGTGAGCCCCGCTAATAGATCTCCAGATATCTGGCAGAATAGCATCTTAATTCAGCAGCTTCATATGAGAACGCCCTACGAACCTATTGGAATCTCTACCCGCTGATCATAAATCTTCACACAGATACAGAAATTTCCACGATTCTTGAGCAAGGGCACTGAGCTGAGGTCAGCAATTTGTATGATACGATCCAGGAATTTCTCTCCCGTTTTTATCCAGAGATATTGACCAAAAATTGCAGAAATAGTTTTTTTCTTCGAAAAAGGTTTACCATTTTAGGCTTCCAAAAGCACGCGATTTTGTTGTTGTTCTCATATTCTATCAAGCATCCGTAAACAACATTTACTTGCAAAACAAGAGCTAAATGATTGCAGCCGGTGAATTTGACTGATAGGTATCATGGATGCATGACATCCGTTCCGCTCGGACGGTAAGCTTTCACAGTCCATAGTTCTAAATCACCACCACATTGCCACCCAAAAGATATTAACTGAACTAAAAGCTTTTACGTACACAAATAAACAGAATTCAACAGCGCATGCCTTAGCGTACTTCCAGTGCTATCTTGTAAGATGTCAACAAAGAGTGTGTTTTGGAGAAAAATAAAAACAAAACGTCTTTTGCGATACTCACTCTGGATGCAATTAAAAGCGACACAACTATTAATTTATAGCAATTTAAACGTATTTAAAGCGATTACGAAGCTGCTTATTAGTTATTTATTTAAAACTATATACCATTGACATCATTGACATACTTTACATGAATTACTAGTGAATTTCAAGGTGGCGGTTTGGCAGTTCTGCTTCTTATCCGCACTCCGACCGCTAGTTAGTACGTTGGGGACGCTTTTCCCGCGGCGATATTACACTACTAATCCAGTACAGCAAGTCAATGATAAATATATGTACATACAACAGAAATGTACCTAAAAACTCCCTCTGTACTGCAGATACTATAAATAATTCACAAGAGCACGTATCACTGAACAAAGAACGCAGTTCTTGTTAAACATTAAATGAATTTACATGGAAAACGGTTGGTTTTTTTTTAATAAAAGTAAACAATCTTTCAATTACAAGATGCAATCAGAATCAATTTGTTTATCTGCGAATCTGGCCGCACGAACAATTGGTTTATATCGCTTTACTTGTCGTTCGCTATCGCTATATTGCCATCATCGGTTCAACTGCCAGACTGGTTCGTCAACTTCAAACACATGCTTCTTCAAACTGTATATCCATATAGGTACACATGTACATTCCTCTGTGTGCGTTCAGTCTTGAATTGTGGGGAATTTATCATTCATCCCCAAGAGGTGTTGGCATTGGTACACTTCTGATAGCAGCAGGAGAGGGGAAATTCAGTGCAACAATTGAACTGAGCGAGAATTTCTCCAGTCTATGTGACGTCAAACATTGTTGCCGTATGGTGGAGCTTTTGAAAAGACGGTGTGAAATTTAAATGTTTTTTAAAATAATAGGTCTGTTCGCATACTTTCTGCACCAAAATTCGTAGGTAAAATTCTCTCAAAGAAAGGTAAAATCATGAAAAAGTAAACGAACGCGAAAGCTACGAAATTTGCCCACTTTTTAAACGTCAAATGCAAGTGTATACAAATATCTGACAGAATGGACAGATTTCATAAATTAGTGCAAAGAAATTTCTTGCACTAAAATTCGTAGCATGGGGAAGTTTCTTACTTTCTAGTGAGAGGTCTCTTCTACGAAAAACTACGAAACTTTTGGGTATTCGAACAGGATCTCGTGAATTTTTGTAGATTTCCGAGAAAATTCGTTGTTTAGGGAGAGTACTCGAACAGACCTAGTTATCGATCTGCAATCGGAATGGTTGGTAACGTATGGAGGATAAGAAATGTTGTGTTGATCCCGGGCTACATAATGTAGAGGTGAATGATGAGAAAAACAAAGTTGCTGGTAGGTTAATGATTGCATAGAGATTAGTGTGTTAGATTCATAACAAAATGTTATAGGTTGTTGTACCGGTAGTGCCAAATGACTCTGCTCAGAGACATACATATATGTATACTGGTATTTCGGCATATTTTAATACTTAGCCCAGAATCCACTAATTTAGTTGTAATGAATCATCAAACTTCTTGAGATGGGTAAACAACTGAGAGCGTGCAGAAACTAAGGAGGAGATCCTGTAGAGATCCTGGAGGAAAGGAGGCTAATGGGCGTTAAGACAGAGTGGTCCATCGGGATGTCACTTGATTCTGAGGGCGCTCTCGCTAGCTCATCGGGCCCCTCGTTCGTTTGGAAGCCCATATGTCCCAGCATAGCGAAATGTTATCCGCAGAGCTTAGGGATTTGAGCTCTTCTTTATATTGTTTGACCAATTTTGACTTGGTTCTTATGGAAGTGATGGCTTTAATGGCTGCCTGGCTGCCGATGTGTAGGTCAATATGCTTGTGGTTTTCCAGAGTGGATAAGCTCCTATAGGCCTCGGTGATATCATATATTTTCGCCTGCAAAACACTCGCGTGGTTGGGGAGTTTTAAGGACCGGGCAATCTGAGAAGATTCCTGAGCTGTCTTTGACCCGTCCATGAAGATGAATATACAGGCAGGGTTGATGACCCCACCATTCGTCCAGTTCTCTCTGGAGGGAAATTTGGAGTCAAGGATTAGTTCAAAATCTGCGTGACAGGGGATGTAGTCGGACGACGCGAACACATTAGACCACTTGGTGATGGTACTATGTATATCCGGTATGATAGTCCCTATACATGCCAGTCGTTGGATTCTTGTAAGGATGTTCAGGTTTGTGGCTTTTGCTGCGGCAGGCCACCAGACTAGGAATCCGTACGTAAGAATTGGTCTGACTATGGCAGTATACATCCATTGGATGGTGGCAGGTTTGGGGCACCATTTCCTACCGAAAATTCATGCAAGCGTAAAAAACGTGCATTCAATTACGAGTATATTGTCCTTCCAATTCAACTTAAGATTACGTTTTAGGTGACAAGGTCGTGGTCGCTGATGTCGTTAAAAGATACTTTTCCAAGGGTTAAGTAAGGTTGAAACTTAGGCAATCGCAGAGGAAGTGTGTTGTGTCTTTCCCTATCTTCTCTGAGGATACCAATGAAAAGGGTCAGTTGCGGCATATTGAGTAATAGGAGTTCTCTAGTCCTTTTTCTGTATTTGTGCCAAATTGCAAAATCTGCATCCGTAGCAGAATTGGGTATCGCCAGAAAGCCAACAACGGAAAATCATCTTCTCTGACGAGGCTCATATTTGGCTCAGTGCCTATGTCAACAAGCAGATTGGCCATTATGTAGTTTCAAAATAAAGTCAAAATTTTATATTTTACACCGATGTTGTTTTATTCATTTTTTTTGTTCCTATCGTTCTTATCTGAACACCCTGTACATCTTCGCTGTCGCCAACTTGCCAATCACGGGTGAAAAAGTCTGACTTGTTGTGCCAAATCAAAAAACACTTGGCCTTTTTACAACAAACCTATGTACATATGTACGTCCAACGAACTACATGGTAAATCAAGACCAGAAGTGTAGCCATTATCAGTGGCTACTGGCCAATAGGGAATCATATGACCAAACTTGGCATTCCTCACAATAGTTTTTGCAAAAGTTGTAAGAATGCTGAAGAAAAAGAATCTCTACATCCCTTCCTTTACAGATGCCTGGCGAGGACCAGGCAGCACACCCTAGGAAACCCCTTCTTTGTGATAGCTGAAAAAAGAATTCGAGTCCGCTATCTGAACTCCTCGGGTTGGATCTTTTGGAGTTTTTGTATTAAGAAAAAGCCGCAACGTACCACTAATTCGGTTCTTTCTCCAAAGAACCAGCTCTCTACCTACCAACCTACCCAGAACGTAAAAATTCAGAACCAGCCATTCGGAAGTTGCATTTTTTTGTGAATAGGGGTGCTCACACACATCAAATCTTCAACAAAATCTGCATGATCGGCGGCATGACCATCCAAACCATCCAGCCAAAGTCAGTTGAGTTCACATTATGAAAATGTTCGTCAAACCAGCGCTCGGCACGGCAGAAAATCGACAAAAAACCCATGCCATGGACGTACTTGTCCTGAAATCACTGGTGGTAGGTACAATTTTAGAAGAAAAAAATGGGTTCGCAGTCATAAAACGTCTCCGACCTTCCAAAAATCAAAACAAGGTTGCGTGCAGTCGATGACCTCTTGAGTGTTCCAATTACGAACACTTTCAATAGCAAAAATACAAGAAAATAGGATTCGCGTTTAAATCATAAAAGGATCATAAAACTCTATCATTCGATTCCATTAGGTGGCGCTACAGTTCGGGGTGATCGTGGGCCTCAACCAACAAGCCTCTCCAGTTAGCCCGGTCCTTAGCCAACTGCTTCCAGCTGCGCACTCCAAGTCGGTTGAGCTCCCCTTCTACTTGTGCGCGCCACCTAAGCCGAGGTCTTCCTTTACTACAATGTCCCTCCGGGTTTGATTCGAAGACTCTACGAACCGGAGCATTGGTGTCCATTCGCTCTACATGTCCTAGCCAACCTAAACGACTGATGCGAATTTTTCTGACTAGGTCGATGTCGCTGTACAGCTCGTATAGTTTGTCATTGAATCTCCTCCTCCAAAGCCCGTCAATGCAAACGGAACCGAAAATTATACGAAGAATCTTTCTCTCTAAGCGACTGAGGATCTGTTCATCCGCTTTAGAGAGAGAGACCCTGGGATGATCAGGGTCTTATATAGAGTCTCCTTAGTTCTTCGGAATAGTGCTCTTAGCCCAAAGAAACAGCGCTTGGCAAGAGTTATTCTTCGTCTTATTTCTGCTAAGGTATTGTTTTCCGAGGTTATATCAGAACCGAGGTAGATGTAGTCCCTTATTACCTCAAAAAATTTGGAAATTCATGAGAACAGCTTGCGGAACAGCAATTTTTTGAATTCACGCAATTGATGTGTGTGAGCCCCGCTAATAGATCTCCAGATATCTGGCAGAATAGCATCTTAATTCAGCAGCTTCATATGAGAACGCCCTACGAACCTATTGGAATCTCTACCCGCTGATCATAAATCTTCACACAGATACAGAAATTTCCACGATTCTTGAGCAAGGGCACTGAGCTGAGGTCAGCAATTTGTATGATACGATCCAGGAATTTCTCTCCCGTTTTTATCCAGAGATATTGACCAAAAATTGCAGAAATAGTTTTTTTCTTCGAAAAAGGTTTACCATTTTAGGCTTCCAAAAGCACGCGATTTTGTTGTTGTTCTCATATTCTATCAAGCATCCGTAAACAACATTTACTTGCAAAACAAGAGCTAAATGATTGCAGCCGGTGAATTTGACTGATAGGTATCATGGATGCATGACATCCGTTCCGCTCGGACGGTAAGCTTTCACAGTCCATAGTTCTAAATCACCACCACATTGCCACCCAAAAGATATTAACTGAACTAAAAGCTTTTACGTACACAAATAAACAGAATTCAACAGCGCATGCCTTAGCGTACTTCCAGTGCTATCTTGTAAGATGTCAACAAAGAGTGTGTTTTGGAGAAAAATAAAAACAAAACGTCTTTTGCGATACTCACTCTGGATGCAATTAAAAGCGACACAACTATTAATTTATAGCAATTTAAACGTATTTAAAGCGATTACGAAGCTGCTTATTAGTTATTTATTTAAAACTATATACCATTGACATCATTGACATACTTTACATGAATTACTAGTGAATTTCAAGGTGGCGGTTTGGCAGTTCTGCTTCTTATCCGCACTCCGACCGCTAGTTAGTACGTTGGGGACGCTTTTCCCGCGGCGATATTACACTACTAATCCAGTACAGCAAGTCAATGATAAATATATGTACATACAACAGAAATGTACCTAAAAACTCCCTCTGTACTGCAGATACTATAAATAATTCACAAGAGCACGTATCACTGAACAAAGAACGCAGTTCTTGTTAAACATTAAATGAATTTACATGGAAAACGGTTGGTTTTTTTTTAATAAAAGTAAACAATCTTTCAATTACAAGATGCAATCAGAATCAATTTGTTTATCTGCGAATCTGGCCGCACGAACAATTGGTTTATATCGCTTTACTTGTCGTTCGCTATCGCTATATTGCCATCATCGGTTCAACTGCCAGACTGGTTCGTCAACTTCAAACACATGCTTCTTCAAACTGTATATCCATATAGGTACACATGTACATTCCTCTGTGTGCGTTCAGTCTTGAATTGTGGGGAATTTATCATTCATCCCCAAGAGGTGTTGGCATTGGTACACTTCTGATAGCAGCAGGAGAGGGGAAATTCAGTGCAACAATTGAACTGAGCGAGAATTTCTCCAGTCTATGTGACGTCAAACATTGTTGCCGTATGGTGGAGCTTTTGAAAAGACGGTGTGAAATTTAAATGTTTTTTAAAATAATAGGTCTGTTCGCATACTTTCTGCACCAAAATTCGTAGGTAAAATTCTCTCAAAGAAAGGTAAAATCATGAAAAAGTAAACGAACGCGAAAGCTACGAAATTTGCCCACTTTTTAAACGTCAAATGCAAGTGTATACAAATATCTGACAGAATGGACAGATTTCATAAATTAGTGCAAAGAAATTTCTTGCACTAAAATTCGTAGCATGGGGAAGTTTCTTACTTTCTAGTGAGAGGTCTCTTCTACGAAAAACTACGAAACTTTTGGGTATTCGAACAGGATCTCGTGAATTTTTGTAGATTTCCGAGAAAATTCGTTGTTTAGGGAGAGTACTCGAACAGACCTAGTTATCGATCTGCAATCGGAATGGTTGGTAACGTATGGAGGATAAGAAATGTTGTGTTGATCCCGGGCTACATAATGTAGAGGTGAATGATGAGAAAAACAAAGTTGCTGGTAGGTTAATGATTGCATAGAGATTAGTGTGTTAGATTCATAACAAAATGTTATAGGTTGTTGTACCGGTAGTGCCAAATGACTCTGCTCAGAGACATACATATATGTATACTGGTATTTCGGCATATTTTAATACTTAGCCCAGAATCCACTAATTTAGTTGTAATGAATCATCAAACTTCTTGAGATGGGTAAACAACTGAGAGCGTGCAGAAACTAAGGAGGAGATCCTGTAGAGATCCTGGAGGAAAGGAGGCTAATGGGCGTTAAGACAGAGTGGTCCATCGGGATGTCACTTGATTCTGAGGGCGCTCTCGCTAGCTCATCGGGCCCCTCGTTCGTTTGGAAGCCCATATGTCCCAGCATAGCGAAATGTTATCCGCAGAGCTTAGGGATTTGAGCTCTTCTTTATATTGTTTGACCAATTTTGACTTGGTTCTTATGGAAGTGATGGCTTTAATGGCTGCCTGGCTGCCGATGTGTAGGTCAATATGCTTGTGGTTTTCCAGAGTGGATAAGCTCCTATAGGCCTCGGTGATATCATATATTTTCGCCTGCAAAACACTCGCGTGGTTGGGGAGTTTTAAGGACCGGGCAATCTGAGAAGATTCCTGAGCTGTCTTTGACCCGTCCATGAAGATGAATATACAGGCAGGGTTGATGACCCCACCATTCGTCCAGTTCTCTCTGGAGGGAAATTTGGAGTCAAGGATTAGTTCAAAATCTGCGTGACAGGGGATGTAGTCGGACGACGCGAACACATTAGACCACTTGGTGATGGTACTATGTATATCCGGTATGATAGTCCCTATACATGCCAGTCGTTGGATTCTTGTAAGGATGTTCAGGTTTGTGGCTTTTGCTGCGGCAGGCCACCAGACTAGGAATCCGTACGTAAGAATTGGTCTGACTATGGCAGTATACATCCATTGGATGGTGGCAGGTTTGGGGCACCATTTCCTACCGAAAATTCATGCAAGCGTAAAAAACGTGCATTCAATTACGAGTATATTGTCCTTCCAATTCAACTTAAGATTACGTTTTAGGTGACAAGGTCGTGGTCGCTGATGTCGTTAAAAGATACTTTTCCAAGGGTTAAGTAAGGTTGAAACTTAGGCAATCGCAGAGGAAGTGTGTTGTGTCTTTCCCTATCTTCTCTGAGGATACCAATGAAAAGGGTCAGTTGCGGCATATTGAGTAATAGGAGTTCTCTAGTCCTTTTTCTGTATTTGTGCCAAATTGGTGTTGAGACGGGCACGAGGAGCACTTCACCAACACAAGAGCCATGTTGTTCTGTTGGTATGTCATTTAACTTCCAGCCTATTTCAACTAGCTCAGCTGTATTTTCTTTCTCTTGGAAGCCCATGTGTCCAGTTTTCGCAGTCGCGGTTAAAGTTGAAGTCTGTGTAAGGGGTGAGGTAGCCGAAAGACGTATTGATGGTGGACCTTCTTATGATTGTACTGTCCGATATAACTTTCCATATCCCGGCTTGTCGTTGTCCAAGGGTGCTTTTTCCCACTTCTTCCTTTGTGAACAAACTCGGAGATCTGTGTTACTGAAATTTTTCAGATTTTTCCTTGACTTATTATGAAGTATAACTTTACTGACTCGATTGTGCCCTAAATGTTAGTCGCACTATTGTCGAACTAAATACCCTCCTTCTATTTGAGAAACTATTCCTGAGGTGAATCTAAAGAATAGAATAAAGGGTAAGTAGCAGTCAATACTCAGTTTCTTAGTTTTTGTACAGCAACTGTGCGACTTGTTCTAATAGAGTTCCATTTAGTTCATGAATAGGTACGCGTGTTGTGATGGATCATGAATTGTTAAATAAAAAACACATTTCACAAATTTCATATATTTAAATATAATATATATTGTACAATATTAATACTATACATTGAATAAATAATACAAATTATTAACACAGTTTTAATTTAAGTTATTCATTCGAGTTAGTAAGAGACAGAAGCACAAACAAATACCACAGATTTTCGATGCTTCTAAGCAGTCCGCCCAAAGAGGCCAAACTGTAGGACTCAAAGTATAAATATAAAAACGTACTCTACACCATAAAGCTATCTGTATGTTGTGAAATAGAAGGCTCCTAGCAAAGGTAAAGCTAAAAATCTGCATATTTGTTTGCGTCAGAAGTTAATCAGAAGAGAGAGATCGTTAGTCACAATTGAAATCAAAAATTTTGGAATGATTAAGTTTACTTAAAATATGGAACATTGACGAACTGAACATTGTTTACACATACATTTATAAAAATAAAATTGAACTACCGCATTAGACCGCTAAAATAATACATTTATTTGTTTACTTATACAAATCATTGTATGATTACTATGTTGTTGTGCTGTTGTTAAGATTTTCTAGGGAAGTTAAAAGCTTTTGTTTGATTCGTTTATTGCCAGAACACACGCACATAATCAAGTTGATTAATTGTTTTTTCGAATAGATTCCGAGATTTTTTTGTGTTTCAACCCATTCCTCGAACTGTTCCACGGGGTAGTAGTACGCTTTTAAGTATACATCAACGTAAGAACGATGCTGGAAGAACTTAAGGCCAGAGATGAGTTCTATTATTGACATGAAATTTGTAAAATCTAACTGCATGAGTGCCCTACCACCAGCCGAACACTTTTTCGCATTTGAAAAGCTGTAGGAGGATACAATTTTTAAAAGGAAATTGTATACGAATTTGTGATAACTACTCACCCTTCGACTAATAAGTGAGTTGCAATGCGTGCCATTGTATTCCAGATAGCCTCAGATGGAACTGGAACTTCTTTAGCAATTTCCTCCAGTCGCATTGCAAAAGTTTGTACGTTCTTGAAAATAATAACAAAATGACTACAAATTCTCTATAGAGATCTTGGTCACACATACCCGATTCATAATGTCAATATAGTTGCTATGCTGAAAGCTCACATGATTGATATCCCACTTAACTTTGGCCATTGCTGCCAGAATACTGGGTAGATCGATTATTTTTGATGTAACACAGGTGTATACGGGATTTGCAATATTGGTCATGAAATCAGTATACTCGAAGTATGACGCAAGAATACTTCTTTCGTTTGCAGGCAACAGGTGATTCAAATAGTGTTTAAGCTGTTGGAACTGTTGGGTCATGCAGGAACCACTCTCGATTGCGACTATTCTCAGCGATAATCCATAAAGAGTATCTGGATTAGCCAATTCGTTATTTATCTAAAAACAAAAATAGTTGTTTTGTTAAATACTTTGAAGAAACCGCTGACTAATAATGTGTTACCAGGGAAGAAAAATTCAAAGGCCAGATTTTAATGTTAGGAACAATCTTTTCCTCTATCATCTTCAGCTTGCCCTCTATTTTGCTTGTGTAGAACTTTTCCATCTGCACGTTCTGGAAAATATAATAAAAGAAATCGAGTTTTAAATAAAGAAATAAAGATATTCAACAAGAAAACCATGAAGCCACGGCAGTGAAACATGGAGAAGCACAGGAAAGATGCCAAAAACTCATGTCAAAGATTCGAAGGCAGTTAAATGATTCAATGAATAACTTTATTTAAGGACTATACGTGATTCCAGATTGGAACGATCAATTGAAAATATTGCCATAATGAATGAAGGTGTCGGTTAGAGATCCGGAACAAAAATTAGCCATTACGAGGGGCTCTCTCTACCGATTTCATTAGCTGGGCTCTGTAGTACGAAACGATGTTACACCCTCCTGATGAAATAAAAATTCCCACATTCGAGACTTAGAGAATATTTGGTGAACCATTGTTTGGTGGATTTTTTTTTGAGGAACTGTTTAACCTTGCAAAGTTCCAACATCATTTGGTCAAATGACAAGATCGTGTGTTTTGACCCTATGGACACTTAAAACATCAATGCTGAGGTAGCGTTTTACAAAACATCATAAGCATTGAGCAGTGGTAGCGCTTCTGATTACATTATCAAAGACTCCTATCTCTCCATCTATTCTCCAAGACGACCTAAACAAATTTTTTATCTCATTCCAAAAAAAAACCATCTCGAACTTAATACCAGCAAATGTCAATACATGACGTATTCCCGTAAACGCCTTCCACCACACCATAGGAATAACTTTCGCTGCAACGAACCTGTCCCTTCACTCTCATCGTGCGATAGGGAGCTTAGCTTCCGTTCGTATATTGACATTATAGGTAGAGGCAACTCTGCGCTTGGCTTTGTGAAACGTTGGTCTAAGGAATTTTCAGACCCCTACGTTACCAAAGCACCCTATATCACCTTCGTCAGACCCATGCTCGAATATGCCAGCCAAGTTTGGTCCCCTCACTATGCTGTCCACATCCGACGTATTCAAGCTGTCCAACACAGGTTTATACTTTTCGCTCTCCGCCGTCTTCCTTGGATTGATAGTTTCAATTTGCCTCCCTACTCTGAACGCCTGAAACTGATCAATCTACAGTCTGGATGGTAGACCCGGCATCAATAATATTCTTCAGAGTTTCTCATCGAGAACTATGTACATATGTATGTAGTATATATCTACATACATACCATAAGAAACACCTGATAAACATGACAGCAATATTGCTGAATATTTCGAAGCGTATAGATGGTGAAAGGCATGCCAACTGATATAAAACTGTCGTCCAGTAGGTCTACTCTACGTTCTCATGTATTCAGATTTGCTGATCCTTGAAACCTTCTTGCAGATTTGAACTCATCTGCTTCAGTTTGATAGCAAGTCGATGTAGTTGACTGCGCAATAGTAGCACATTAACCACTCCACAGGCAACCACATCATTGCATTCAAGGTTGTTTGCAAGCACAACAAAATGGATTGATTTCACTTTTCAAGTGAACGTGTTAACTTCTAATAAACCTCGAATAAGCGATCATTTTTCAGACTTACTCACAGAAGTACATGAAATACGAGCTTAACCCACTTTTCTTTTACTTCGAAAACAACGTCTCACTTTGCTCTTGGAGCAGATATCAACAGATTCAACAAATTCTTAGTAAAATTGTAAAATAAAACAGAAAAGAACTTACAGAATCTTTTGCAAATATTTCATGAACTGCATAGCAGTAAAAATCAATAAGCTCCAACATGCTACTGACTATTTTCGGTGAAATGCAATGCAATAGTTTGCACATTTGCAAATATCTCCCAATGCATCGCAACACATTCAGCGATGTATTATTCACAATGACTTGCCTGCAAAGAAATGAGCAATTGGTATACCATGATCAAGAATGTTAAATGTACCACTTACTGTGAACCACCATTGCCATCGTCGTCATCTTTGCTCTGTGTACTCTTGTCATCATCACTCTCCTCGGAAAAGTAACAAGACGCTTCGTCTACAATACCCGATAGAATGTCTTCCTCAAGCATAGCTGCATCAAGACCACCGTCAAATGGTGAACTTTTCTCCGAGAATCGTAGAAAATACCCACATGATCCATATATCGAACTGCCACCGTCATGGGAATGCGCCGAAACTAATTCATCACAGTTATTATTGCTGACAGGACTATTATTAGGATCCGTGGGTAGAAGTGCTATATTAGGAGACTTGTGCCGTCGTAGAGTATTACGAACTGAACGAAATTCCTACCAAAAACATCGAAAATTTTAATTATGAAATCAATCATGGAAATATATATGTACTGACCTGTAACTGAAGAATGTTGCTAAAAGAATCGACAATTGTCCAGGATTCATTGTCCAGAAAAAGACAAACTTCTTCCAAACACGACACATGGTACCTATTGAAGAACTCTTCACTCTGCGATTGCATAGTTGCAATCAACTTTTCCGAATGCTCGCCACAGAATTCGATGCCAACTTTCTGCAGTCTCTGAATTACCGACAGAACTTGTATAAATTGTTCGTGTTTTAATGTTCTCAGCTTAGTGCTGGACAAGTAGACACACATCTTGGATTGTATATCATTCCATATGCGGGATTGACCTTTTTTCAGCTTCTCCTGTATGTAATTGTCTGGTGAGTCTTGTGCGTCTTCGGGATATAGTTTGTAGTTTTGATGCCACATGACTATTTGATAGTACGATGCTAAAATGGTCCAACATGTTTTGCATAAACTTATCAAGCAGGGAATGTATTTGTCGGCAGCAACTTGCTCGCACAGTTGTTCAAATAAATACTTGAGGTTGTCGTCAATGTTTGGATCGATGTAAGCACGTAATACTGAGTTTACAGATGAATGAATTGATGAAATGAAATTTATATGGAGCTGATGCAACGAAACAGAAGGTTATAAGCTGTAAAGTCAACGACCAAGGAGTATGTTCTTACCTGATCCATAGCAAAAAGAGATTTGTTTAGTAGCTTATAAGATTCTTGGAGTTTTCCATACTTTTTTATATCAAAATTAAGTATAATCTACAAGAAGAGAGTTCCTCAATACAGGTACCTTTGATTTAATGTATGTGAACCTACCTCATTCAAAACCGTGTCCAACTGGAACTCTGTCAACATCAAGGTTTCTTGCAATTTCTTTGTGAGTGATTGTACACTATCGTATTGAGTATACTCGGCTGCTGAATCTTTGCATTTCAATAGTAAACCTATTGCTCCAGAATAGTTGCCTTCCGCGAGCAAAGTTTGTACTTCCACATCCGTTGATCTCTATGATAAAGAAAAACAGATTAATGAACAATTTTTTCAATCTGTACTAGTTGGGCCCTCAAAAAACATTTAAACAATCTCGAGATGAGCTCCTTTTAACGCGTACAATCATTAACAAGACCAGGGAGTTATTTATAAGGTTCAAGCCAAGCCAAATGGTTGCAATAATCGTCGTGAAACTCAAAGTAAAATGAGAGAAGAGTTAGTGGATGAAATATTTTTACTACTTAATAATTTCCATTGTACCAGCAACTGAACTACAAAGCCAAAAAGAAGCGATACCTGAACCCAGCACCGATATGAATGAGCGGAATTTGCGTCACTGAAACCAAGATAATCTACGTTGGAGTGACCATGTTTGTATTTGTCGTTATGGGCGCAGCAAAATGTAGAAAATTTCTTGAAAGATATACCTTTCTCCTTTGATCAGGAGGAACGATATACACACATAAGAGCCTAACGTGTGTCCCAAACTAGAGCATAACAAACTAATTCTGCACCCATTAGTCATGAAACACATTGGATCGTCTACTCAACAGTCAGAACTGTGCAATAAGACTCAGAAAAAGTGCACAGTCAACTAACTCGGTTGATCATTGCATAAATGTTGGACCAATAGTCCTCCTTGCTTCCAATACGCGTCACAGTTTGAATGCTCAGTGTATCCATTAGCTAATCTTTTAACGTTTTTTGAGTAGAAATCCTTTCCTAAGCCCTCCCGCTATAAACCACAAATATACAAAGCAATTGTGCATCGTCATCTTATGTTATCTATTCCTAGGCCACGCCCACACTTTTAAGTGCACTCGTACTATAAGGATGTGAAAGTACGAAGTAAAAGGGTCTGATTTGCCTCACGAAACCAGGACCTCATTGAGATATTTTGTGTGCGATTTATAAGGCAAACGTAAAAGTGATGATTTAAAAGATTTCCGACAAAGATTGACCTCAAATACCCCTCCCTGTACCTTCTAGAAGGTAAACTTCTGTATAAGCAAATCTGCGAGCTGAGGACTGCTGTTCACTCAGACTTATAAACGATCAAACCTTTGATCACACAACTTGGTAGAGGGTATCTCTACCATATGGTGGATTTTGTTGCTTTTTGGTGGGAGAGGCGTGTAAGAAACAATTTCGAGTCCCAAATTCATCCTTCCCACACAATAACTAATCAGACATCAGAACTATTCCAAAGAAACTCTTAATAATGGCTAGCATTGGAAATTACTTCACTTCGATTTGTCGCATCGTGGTATTCATGATTCCATTGCCAGAATACAAGCTTACTGAACAAGGAACACCAACTGCTTACCACCAGTTGTTAAATTTTCATCTACAGACTTCCCTATTCTTCTTATCTTCCCTAGCCTTGTAAATTTTGTTCATTTTAAGTGTCTTTTTCTGAAAATTCGCATAAACAAAGTATACTTACGAGCTTCTTGATCGCATTTAATGACTTCAGTAATTCATTTAATACTTCTCGCTTACGATACGCAGCCAATATCTCAAGACTTGTTGTCGTTAGATTGGTTTTTGCATAATTTAAGTACGAACGAGCCTTCCTACACGTCCATAGAGATTCTTCCAATTCCTTTTGTACATCATTGATAGCAGCTAGCTCAACATTACAGGCACTTCGTTGTTCGAGAATATTTTGCAAAACTTGTTTCGATAGAACTTTATGTTGCATTTTTAAAGTGGTCATGGTCTCGTCGATTTTCTCCAAATTAACTCCATCGCTGAGAACTTTCTACAGGTGTTTCAATAAGAATTAATTATAAATGATAATTCAAACTGGTTTCGTGCATAGCTAATAAAATAATTGTATTACTCACTTCCAGTTCATATAAACTGGGATTGCTCTCTGGGTCAAAGTAGATACTTTCTGTGCTCTCAAGAATTTCTTGGTCAGATTTTTGTTGGCTGTCTTCTTCGGATGTTGATGCAGTCTGCTGCACTTTTGATGCAACTTCTGGTTCTGTGGTAACATTTTGGATGAAATAATCAGAAAATCCCATTGCTGGGATTTTTAACTGTCTGTTCTGTGGAGGAGGAGGGTTTTACATACATTCCATGATATTGAAAATCTTGTGAATACCTGTTTGCTAAGCAAATCCAAAAACTTTGTTTTTATTTCATCCATTTCTGTTCTGTGTTATTTCCATCGGGAACCTTTTGTGCACAGACTATACAGACAGACCACTCCATGGGGGTCTCTCTATCGCACCCACAAGCTATGGCCGTTGGTGAGCAAGAATGTATGCGAAATTTGCATGTAAACTCACTAATACATCTTTATTCACCAACGGCCACAGAACTGTCACATGGGCGCAGCCATTTTGCAGAAAATAGTGTCAAAAATCGACGAATTGTGAAGGGGACGCTGTGTCCAATAAACCACTACCAAAAATTTTCTTCGTTTCGTGGTGAGCCCTATAAAAGTACGTTACATTCAAAATAGTTAAATTTCAAATGTAACGTATTTCTTAAATTATTTGTACTAAATAACAAACATACGTATGTATTCGTATATCAACAAAACAATTAAAATTCTTTCGCCTTGTGCTTTGAAAAAGTAACTAGTTCGCTGAAAATATATTTTAAATAAAATAAAAAAGGATGATCTTGTAAAATTGGTGTATCCATATTTTTTAGAAATGGGATCGCTTTTATTCAAACAGATAATGATTTTAAAATATTGTGTTCAATTTGCTTGAACATTTTAAAGATAAAAGCCGAATGGTTATTATTTTCCAAACATCGTATGTAAGTAGAAAAACCTTAGCTAAACCCTAAAACATTTGTTAACAATAAACTAGAACAAAACAAAATATTCCGACTCATGTTGCTTTTATATATGTTTTTGAAAACTATCACTCCTTCTTACTGTGGAAAACTGATATACATACATATGTATGCATTTTTTGAATAACACAAAGATCAAAAATCAAACTCAACAAATTAAAGAAACAATACGTCAATCCAGTACGAAACAATAAAACATCATATATGTATAAGTGCACCACGAAATAATAATTACATTAATAAAATAACAACAAAAAATTCAATCTCAAAAATTTCATAGTTACATAATACCAGTTAATTTATTTGTTTAAAACACATTACATTTTTTTTAAAAGAAATATCTTGTTTTAATCTTTTAACTCCCCAAACTCCCCACTGCACTTCCAAACGCACCCGCGCTGGCCAATTTGCTTTGTTTACATTGTGGCGTGAGAATTTCAGACTGCTATATCTCTAAAAAGAGAAAAGTGCGACAATATCTAAGTACAGTTTCGAATTCAGTGCAATAAATCGAGTTGAATGGCATAAACAAAAAATTAAATAGGTGTCTAGTATCAAAAATATTTTTATCCATTTTCGACCGAAAAAGTAAACAAGCGGGGAAAATCCACAACAAATGCCATCAAAAGGAAATTCAACTCCATTTGCGACAGGTACGTGCTAAGCTTATACAAAGCCAACATCGATTTATGTCATTCTTTGTTAAAACCATAAGCATAGACTTCCTCCACCCTAAAAAATTATACATGAGCTATTTTTTTTGAGACTGCAGATGAGCTAATTAAACTTCAAATTCTCAATTTCACGTATTCACCGATAGGAACAAAAGAGAGGATTAGGCCCCGCCTATTTGAGGGTGTTTTCGGGCAGGGGATCGGGAAGCTGACTATCTATGTAATAGGTTATCAGTGCTTTTGTGCGAGACACTCAGGAATGACAGTGACAGGTAGAAAGGTTTTTTTTTTTTTCTTAAATCGTCGAAAAAAGTTGTACTAGGGAATACCTCTTTAGCAGATGTTCACATCGGGAAATGGGTGACTGAATTCAACTTCAAATTGCTTTGTCATGCGAATGCGAATGGAAAGACAATCGACTTTCATAAAAGTGAACGTTTCCCTTATGAAAAAAATGAAAAGATGTCAGTTGAAATGATCCTGGAAGTTGGCTATCATTTATCGCCAATTTAATCTAGGACGAGCAAATCCTTTTGACATATTTTGCCGTTTTGGACTACACTTGATTCCAGTTGATTCTTTCACCTAAAGAACGAAGAAATAGCAATATTTTCCTAAAGTTTGTGTACACCGAAAGCCGCATATGACAGCATTTTTAGAGACGAGTTGTGCAGAGCCAGGTCTAGTTGTGCCATCCCTGCCAAACTCTTCGGATTGTGAAGAATGACGATGGAGAACTGCCGCTGTTCCATCAAGGCCGGTAACGATCTCACCGAGACCTTTGATGTGCAAAAAAGATTTAGACAAGGTGACACGCTGTCATGTGATTTCTTCAATATTCTACTTGAAAGAATTGTGGGAAACTCAAAGCCAACACCAGAGGCACATTCTTACAAAATCCGTGCAACTTCTAGAGTTAGAACTCAGCGGGCTGTCACTGAAGTGTTTACTAGTCTTGAAACGGAGACTGCCAAAGTGGGTTTAGCGGTAAACGAGGGCAAAACGAAGCTCATGCTGTCAACAAGAATGGAGGGACACCCAACATCGACGAATTGGACAGAACGTCACAATCGACGGCTATAACTTTGAGGTAATAAGAGATTTTATCTACCTCGGCTCTTGCCAATCGCTGTTTCTTTAGGCTAAGAAGGCAATTGAGTAGCAAAGTCCTATTCCGAAGAACTAAGGAGATCATTTCAGTTCAACTTTACGTTGCTGAAGCATGGAGTCTGTCTAAAGTGGAAGAAGAGATCCTCAATCGCTTCGAGAGAAAGATTCAATGCAAAATTTTCGGTCCAGTTTGCTTTAAAGGAGAAGATTCAACGACGAACTATACGAGCTGTACAGCGACATTGATCTAGTCAGAAAAATGCGAATCAGTCGTTTAAGATGACTAGGACATGTAGAGCGAATGAAGACCAATGCTCCGGCTCGCAGAGACTTCGAATCAAACTCGGAGACACAACGCAGTAGAGGGAGACCTCGCCTTTGGTGATGCCCACAAGTAGAAGAAGACCACAACCGACTTGGAATGCACAGCTGGAGGCAGTTAGCTAAGGACCAGGGTCAGTGGATAGGCTTGTTGGTTGAGGCCCTGGTTCACCCCGAACTGTAGAGCCATCTTAGTAAGTAAGTAAGTTGTGTACACCGAATCTCCAAATGGATATTGTGAGTTTAGTTCTATGATAGCCAATGATTTGCCCACCTTCACACCGTGTCACAGCTCCCTTCACTTTTGCATCTACAGACCCTACAACAGGAGCAAAGTCTCTAAGAGAATAGTACAAATTATTCCGCGCAACAGGTCTATGGAAACCAGGGCCTAGCTTCTCACAACATTTCGTGTATTTACTCGAATGGAAGGGGCCTATAGCTTAACACCGTATCCGAAGGGTAATTTGTTATTTGAGAAACTTTTTCTACTCTCGGAGGTTTGTCAGACGCTCGCGAGAGACGGAGTTGTTAAAGAAATTTTGGGATTCCTTGTTCCATAGTCTGAGCCATGTTGCTCACATTGTACAGCGCTTCCTCTGCAAAATATGCCACTCCTACCTAGAACACATGAACGCCATCCGCCACTGTGAAATAAAATGGCGTCATTTGCCGATAAGGTAGTCCACCAATTTTGTTTGACATAAAAACGTACTGCTGCAACTTAAACTATTTCCATATTTTTCCTATTGATTGTGTGAAATTCCTTAAATATTGAAGTTTTATAAACTATTTAAAGACAAACTAAACAAAACTACCTTTGTTTAATTGCATAATTGAGTATCTCCACGCGCTGAGTGGCGAATAATAAAAGAATTTCATATATTTTTTCTTTGCTAGTGAATTGTGGTACAGTAAAAAAATTTTTTTCTTTTCCCAAGTTAAACATTAAACCGCGAAGAAGAAAGATATGGCCACATCGCAGCAATATTCCCTTCGTTGGAATAACTATCTTCGCCATATAACTTATGCGTTCGATACGCTTAGATTGAATGATGAATTTGTTGATGTTACACTCTGTTGTGATGGACAGAAAATCAAGGCGCACAAGGTGCTCCTTTCGGCGTGTAGTGGTTACTTTAAGGAGATTTTTAAAGAAAATCCCCACCCACATCCTGTTATTATATTTAAATTCATTAAATTCGATGATTTGAACTCAATAATTGAGTTTATGTATCAGGTAAGCAAATTGAAACTTTTTTTTTTGTTTTGAAATATCATCTAAGGTGTATGTGTGTACGTGTAGTAGCACTACTTGAGTAAGCGGGAAAAGTACATATGTAGGTACTCATGTGTGTATAGCTCGGCCTCGGACCAAAGGCATTTTATATAACTCATTCCAAGTTAGTGGTATCCTGGGGAGCCTATGTGGTCAGCTTTCGCTGATGAGATTATCAACAGCGCTCCTGGTGTGGACTGAAGTAAGGGAAAATGAATAAACAGTTCGCATGTGCGTGTGCGTGGAGGTAATTGGATTTAACATTGACACTGGCTACGAATTTAGAAGAACAGCAGTATTGTATCCCTGATCCACAATCGATTCATTCGCATGAATCACTGGAAATCTATCTTTCTTGCTACGAAACACAATGAGTTACATTAGACGTACCTATGTAGACTAGATTATTGTATGCGAATACTAAGCAAGTATCAAACTTCTCTCGAGGTTCAGGCAGGGCCCAGTTTCCCACACCCATTAGAAAAAAAAGCCTACTGGTTAGTGCCTTGAGAAGCCTTTTCATGACAGTCATCCTGTGATGGGTCCACATGTCACGTTTTGCACAGAGGACGGCTGTCTAAGGAATTCGAAGTCCAATGTAGTGTTCGGCAAGGCTGCATACTTTCTCCCATACTATTTTTATTGGTTATAAGCGATATGCTAAATACGGCCTTATGAACTCAAACACCTCGACTACGCCAACGATGTACGTATGCCTACTGTCTCACAGAATAATGGACCTTCACCAAATGACAGCAAATGTAGAGAGGGAAGTAGGCGTCGTTGGGCTGAAAATTAACTCGGCAAAAACAGAAATGATTAGGAACGAACTCATGAACTCATATATGCATTGCTGGACAGATGGTTGAGAGCGTAGAGAGTTTCCAATACCTTGGGAGTATTGTCTCAACCGATGGGGGAACCGAACTGGATATAGCCAGCCGAATAGACACAGTAAAATCTGCGTTTGGACATATGTACATATATACACAGTTTGCGATTTGATTAACCACCAAGCTACGACTGTTCCGTTCCAACGTTGAATCCGCGCTGCTATGTGGTACCGGGAGGGTGACTATCACTATCACGAGGAATCTGCAAGGTGCGTGCGCTATATCTTAAGGATTTTCTGGCCAAACCGTATTGCCATTTGCTACAGGAAGACATGCTCATGCTGGGTATCTTCTACAACAACGAAGAGGCAGAGGAGACCACCAGTCACCCCCTATTCACATGCCCCGCATGTGCCAACATCAGGAAGGCTACAATAGGTGCATAGCTTTTTAACGATCTTAACGATCTAAGCAGTGAAGGCGGTGCAGGGTTATCCACTTTCAGTTTCATCGCCTTTTCAATACTCATATTGGAATGCAGACAGCATAATCGGATTAATGCTCTGGCGCCGATACCTATTCTTAAATAAATATTTGCTCCAGAAAGATGGAGAGGAAGTAGTCAAAATTCCTTGGATTTCCATGTGAAACCACACTTAGTGACTGGGGATATGATTTAGGAAACCCAACATGCTTTAATCCCAAAAAAACAAAATTTCAACAAATCAGACTCGATTAGGTCTTTGGGTCTTGAAGCTTTGTTGTAGTTACAATATATTTAAGCAGTTGCTGGACGATAGGCATAAAGTAGCGTTCGTAGTTTGACCCACTGGAGCACTGTAGCTACTAGGAAGGTCAAAATGCAATATGAGACTAATGGAATCTTTACGAAAGGTTTGGAGGGCTTCTCTATGGTGCTCAAACAGAGTCTTCAGGATCGGCATAGCTCTTTTCTTCGTCATATCAGTTCTACTAGTTGTTGGACAGTTATCCCGACGCAGGACTGCTAAATATAAAAAACCTAGAGAGTACTGGCTTTGGCATTTACTTGCATACACATATAGGAAACATACATTTGTCTGTCTGTCCTACGCTGTCTCGTGGTTGACAAAGCGGATATGATGATTACGAAGGGCAAGTTGTAGAGTGATAGTGAAATTGTTTTGTGGGTGTCACTTTGCACAGTGGTTATGGAACAGGGACACAGGGACACGCTCCATTTCTCCTTTGCAACATTTCATTTTTTAACAACACCTTAAGGGTCTCATGTTCGGGATATCATCTTCAGAGAAATATCTACCAATAGTGAAACTCTTTCTTACTTCCAGCTCTTATGTGATTTTTTTTTCTTTGCTTACTTAGGGCGAAGTTAACGTACATCAAGAAGCCTTGCAGTCATTTTTACAAACAGCTGAATTACTTGCAGTGCAAGGATTAACATCCGAGGAGAAGGAAAAGCCGAAAACCCCTCGTACTCAGACCGATGAGCAAATAATTAAAACCATACCCAGTACAATACGAACGGTCACAGAAAATGTCACTCAATCATCTCAAACAATTGAAATTCCAACAACAGCCATTGTCACCCAACATACCACCCAACAGACCCAACAGCATCATATCTCACAACAGCAAACGCAGCAACAGCAAGTTACGCAACAAACCAGTCCGCCTGCGTTGAAAAAACGTAAGATAACGTTCTCCGATGATGATGATAATATCTTCACCACAGAGACTGTTGACTACACTAGCAAGGAGGAGCCAACGATTGTTAAAAGTATTGTATTTTAAATTTGATTCTCCTATGAAACAAATCCAATAATCAATGTTTCCATTATTAGCCACTGAAATAAACTACCTACCAGCAACAGTAAAAATGGATATCCCTGAGTACATAGACGTCTCCGATGCGAATCAACTAAATGACTCGGTCACACAATCTCATCAGACGTCCCAAGAAGCTGGACAAACTGTCACACAGTACACATCAGAATATGAAATACTAACTGAATCAGAAATCGAAGATAAATTCCACACTGAATCGGGAGATAATACGGAAATCACTACAATCGAAATGGGTATACGTATTTTGTTTCGGGTTTCTGGTAAATAAAATAATTTTTAACTTTCGTGCAGGACGCTTGATATCGCAGCCAGGCAGTACAGACAGTGGTGGGAAGGATGAGAAAGGAAATTCCTCAATACAAGGTTAGTTTTGGTTTTTTTTTTTCAAATTAGTATCTTGAAGACCTTACGCACTAGATATTTATTTGTGGGTACAGGGCATAGAAGCATTTTTGAAACATTGCCATAGGGGTGTCAATATTTCTTGGAATGCATGGTTTCTCTTTGCATGATACTAAGCTTTAAGACAGTCAAACTTTGACGGGGGTTTGTGTACGAGTTATTCCGGATTCTATGTGCGATTGACATCGTTATTTGATCTTTCCTGAATATTCAATGTTTTAGAACTCAAAAACTGGAAATGTGTTCACATATTGTGAGGAATTTTACAAGAATATCAATGCAAGTATGAAACGTGGCAACGTTCGAGCTTGTTGTTCATTATCCATTCTTTAGATTTTATTATAGTTGAACTGAATTAGAAATAAGTATCGGAGATTAAACGCTGCTTAGGTAATCGTAGGTTCTGAATAATCCATTCTTGCTTTGATGGGGTTAACATGGAGTACTCAGAACGGAATCTTATTCACTGTACATTATATTTTCTCCATAATTTTTAATGCAGGGTACCATACTTCAGGGTAAGTTTTGGTGTTCCAAACATTCAATAAGAACGCGGCAAACGCAAAACACTTTACCCTCTCTCCTCGAAGTAAGCTCAGATAAAACAACAATGCCTTCTCTGGTACACCAAATCGTTTTCTTAAACTAATGGAACGCCGGACAAATGTTTTTTTGTTTCATCTTGTAAGATAGCCAATTACATTCTGCTTCTCTTCTCGAATGATCATCTGTTTACCCTTAATTCAAAATTTGAACGCGGCGTCCAAATTAAATATTCATTCCTCAACCGCTCCTTTGCCTCTCATTGTAATCCAAAAGCGTTAACAAACCTTTAAAACCAATGTGATTCGGTGTCTTCTATTTCTTCCACTTAATTTCCCTACCTACTGGATTGTGTCAGAGTCAAATTTATGTCATAAAACACCCGAACGTCTAATATCCATTTTCTTAACCGATGTCGCCATGCAGTTCACATGATTCTCTGTTGAGTCGGCTCCTTCAAAGCCCGTTTATGAAAACAAGGTCACACACCTTGCGTATAATTTTAGAGCCAATGTGACCAAGGATATTTCTAAACGCTTTCGATGGGGACCTCGCATCAGCGACATAAATTACGACTGCGATTATTGGAGCCATATATAGAGTCAAGTTGCTTATTTACGACAGTCTCTCGCTATCTTATTACCTTGCTCGTAAATCAGCCCTTAAGTTGGACAGACCTATCACTTACTGTCACATATTTCAGATGAAAAGATTTGAATTTGAATTTTGAATTGCCGTATGGCCACATAACTATATCCAGGAATCCAACATCAATGTTGTATTCAAGTTTTTTACATCCATCCTCACTTCATTCAAGATTGAATAGTTTTTTCTCGAACTACTAAAGTGTTCCTTTCAAATTAACACCATCGACGTTGACTTTAAATAGATTTCCAGGTTACAAACAAGACTCTATTCTGCTGGGTGTAGATTTGCACCTTATACTTTTTACGATTGCACGGATCTTGCAAAGCCTAGGAACTTCATTACTTTTCGCAATTGATTCAATCGTTTTCAAAAAGTACGAATTACTATCTTTTTTCCAACATGTATACCCCTATTAAGGCTAATTTTTTTATAGTTTTGCTTTAGAAGAAATATTTAGAAATAAAATGTCTCCGAAGGGCAATTTTTTATTTGAGAAGCTTTCTCAGGACAGTTGTACTCTCGGATGTTTGTCAGACGCTTGCAAGAGGTGGGGCCTTGAAAAACTTTTAGGTGTTCCGACTGGAATTCGAACCTCGAACCCCTTGCTCCATAGTCCAATGCACTAACCACAGAGCCACGGCGCCCGACCGACCGACTAGTAGCATTTTTTTTAGGTCTGTTCGCGTACTTTCTGCATCAAAATTCGTAGATTGGAAAACGCGAAAGCTACGAAATGTGGTCACTTTTTAAACGTCAATCGCAAATGTATATGAATACACAAACAATAGGGATTTGACAGATTTGACACATTTCATCAATCAGTGCGAAGAAATTTCTTGCACTTAAGTTCGTAGTGTGGGGGAATTTTTTACTCTCTCGTTAGCCCTCCTCTACGAAAAACTTCAAAAGTTTTGCCCACTCACTCGAACAGGATGTCGTGAGTATTCGTTGTTTTGGAAGCGTACGCGAACAGACCTCACCCCGAACACCATTTACATTTCAGGCACATACTCCTTTTTAGAATAATTAAGATCAGGGTTCCAATTTTCCTGCACAAAAGAAACAATTTAAGGAAACATGAGCTTAAGTCTATTATATATGTATTTATGTACACATTCATGTAGTATATAATAAAACACATAAAACTCTATTGCTATTTACAGTGAAGTCTTGAAAAGAAAAAAACAAAACAAATTCCTATAAGAATATGTCTCCAAATGATTAATTTATGAAGAAACAAAATTTATATTTAAGTATATACAAAATCGACTCTGTCAATTGTCAAACCAAAAAAAAAACAAAAAAAAAAAAATAATGAATGAAAATACCGTTACTAACAAAATATATTTTGTTATACTTTTAGATTTGCCAAATAATAAATGGACTGAATGTCAATTTTGCAAAATGGTTATAACAACCGTAAATCTTTGGAGACATATTCGAACTCAGCACACTCCGCAACCACCCCGCAAGTGTGAAATGTGTCAAAAGAACTTCAAAAATAAATACAGTTTACGTGAGCATATAAGAATATCCCACGAACAAAAGATCACAATCCGAAACGAAAACTCATAAGTACCAAACGAGCAATCACAACCAGCCACCTGCGTCCAAAAACAAAGAAAACAACAAACAAACTCCCGTCATATATTTTAAGAAACTTGAACATACTACATATACGAAAAGTTTTTTTTTTTTTTCTTTTTTCTAAATAAAAAGTATAAAAATCATACATTAATATTGTATTGTACGGTCTAGGATAAGTCATTAAGAAGAGAGAAGTTATCGCTGAAGCCTTGCTTGTAAGCAATAACATTTTTTCCAATAATGTTCATAGATTTTAGATTATCTTCTCTTTTAAACAAAAAAATTGAAAAAAAAGAAACTCAAAATAGTTGTAAGGTTCATTTGCTAAAAAAAAAAAAAAACAGAAAAAAAAAACGTATTTTACCTTAGCATGTAAAAAATAAATAATTTTCAAACTTAAAATACAATTGAAATGTAGTTACTAAGACACCATTTCCCCGGATTATTTATTTTTAAACATTAGAACAAAAGAAAAAAAATAAAATTATACAAAGTACATAGTATCCGTTGGTTTTTTCATGGTTTTAACTATCTCCCCACAGAGCAATCACTCCAATGTAAGGTGTGTAATCGGAAACTGCAATCGGTGTCGGCGCTACGAAGACACAGTGCGTCGAAACACTCGATCGCATCGAAGAAACACGACTGTTCCATGTGTAATAAGAGCTTCAAAACAAAATGGTCCTTGTCGACACACAATTCGCGTTTCCATAGAATGACACGGCCGGTCAAGGAGTGTATAAAAATGGAGCTGTCGTAAACTCATCCTCTTTCACCACATTTGCAAAAGTAGTATAGAAATGATAATTTTAAATATAATTTTAAGATTTTTATTGATACCAATTCAGTGAATCACATTTTAATGTTGAATGTATAATAAAAAAAAAAAGAACAGTAATAAATACTTTTCGAGGTGTAATATCTATGTATTTTAGTTTTTCTTTTTACAAATCATCCAAGCCAGGCAGAGGGAATTTTCCACTGAACTCTGAAACTTCTGCAGACAGGGACTTAACTTGGCGAGCTATATCTGCGTTTTCGTGTAAAACTTTGTAAAAATCGGCAATTTTCGGTCCAGCCGCCTCAGTAGCTTGTTTTGCGATCTTCAGTCCACGATCAATGAAGTCGACCACCCTATCGATGTCACTTTCAACCAGACCTCTTGTAGTGAGAGCAGGTGTACCTAGGCGAATACCAGACGGAAACAGCGCTGACTTGTCTCCAGGAACCGTGTTCTTGTTACAAGCGATGGCGACCTCTTCGAGAACAAATTCAGCACGAGCGCCAGTCAGTCCAACGTTGCGAAGATCGACCAGAATCAAATGCACATCAGTGCCGCCAGTCACAACATTGTAGCCCTTGGCCATCATGCCTTTGGCCAGACGGGTGGCATTCAACAGCACTTGCTTTTGGTAATCAACAAATTCTGGGGTTTTCGCCTGCTTCATAGCTGTGGCGATAGCCGCAATAGTGTTGTTATGGGGGCCCCCCTGAAGACCAGGAAATACGGCGGAGTTAATACGTTCTTCCAGGTCGTACATAATCTTGTCTCCGTTTGGTTTGACCTGACGCACACCCTTACGGAAGAATATCACACCTGCACGAGGCCCACGCAATGTTTTATGCGTGGTTGTGGTGACAATGTCGGAATATACGAACGGACTTGGTATTTGTTTAGCTGCCACCAAGCCGGCTACATGCGCCATGTCGGACATCAAATAGGATCCGGTCATGTCGGTGATTTTCCTAAAACGTTCATAGTCTAAACAGCGTGAATAGCACGACATGCCCGCAATAATAACTTTAGGCTTGAATAGCTTCGCGGTCCTTTCCAGCTCATCGTAGTCGATGAGTCCGGTTGCAGGGTTAACTTTATACGGCATGCTCTCAAAGAATATCGATGTGGCAGATACCTTTTTCGTTTGTGTAAAAAAGCCATGTGTTAAATGGCCACCATCAGGCAAATCCAGACCCATAATTCTATCATGAGGTTGACACACTCCAGTGTAAACTGCCATGTTGGCCGGAGATCCCGAATAAGGCTGCACATTAACACCCCATTCCTCGGGATTCAGATCGAAAGCCTCCAAAGCACGTTTCTGAGCGAGCACCTCGATCTTATCAATGAATTGGTTGCCACCATAATATCTTTACAAAATAAATAATCAAAATTAGTTTCAACCTAGTTTTCTGCGTTGTTTTGAAACTCACCTTTTACCAGGAAGTCCTTCGGAGTATTTATTATGTGCGCATGAGCTAAGGCATTGCAAAACCGACACCGAGGTGAAGTTCTCACTTGCGATCATTTCCAAGCCGCATAGCTGGCGTTTTTTCTCTTCTTTAATCAATTTGATGAGCTCAGGATCACCTTCCTCGAGTGTTTCGGAAAGTAGTTTTGAATTTCCAGACATTTTCTATAATACAAACGAAAAATTGTATTAAAATCAGTGATGTACAGCTATTTTAAAATTATGTACATTGAGGGAACGTTTCATCTTGTAGGTGTGTATGCAACGATTTACAGTTTCCAATGGAATGAAGCAGTAGGAAATAAATTGATTGGGGAATCAGCTCCCTTTATAATTGACTCTCAATAACTGATAAAGCAGGGGTTAAGAGTTATATGTGATAGGAGAATGCACGCAATCACGTTAACGTATACCCGTCGTCATCTAGCAATCAAATTACATTGTTGACAACACCAGCAGAGATAGATAAGGAGTTGTGTTCAAGCGCTGTAAACAAACAAGGTCGAAAAATAGATCCAAACCAATTGCAAAATCATAGTCTGAGACCCTTTAAAGCAACTGCAGTGTCCAAAACAACATAAGGTCACGGACATTCATTCTAAAACAAATAACAAATAAGTGGTCAAGTGATAGTAGAACGAAATAGTTTAAATTCGTGTCGTACCGCCACTACGTATACTTATGATCAGTGGCTAGGCTATATGCAGGAAAATCATAGTTATATTCGTCTAGCCTAGTCATTTCCCCACCCGCGATACAGATTAAAAGACGTTCTTTACTGATTTCAGATAAGGGACAGGTAAGGTCACGAGTGGGCGAGCCACGGCGCCGTTAGTGCCTTGGACAATGGAGCAAGGGGTTCAGGTTCAAATCACAGGCAAAACAGCTAACAGTTTTTGTTCACGGCCCCACCTCTCGCGAGCGTCTGACAAAGATCCGAGGGTACAACTGTCCTGAGAAAGCTTCTCAAATAACAAATTGCCCTTCGGACCCGGCATTAAACAGTAGGCTCCCCTTCCATTCGTGTAAATAATATAACACGTACAACACCAATGGTTGGGAGAATCTAGGCCCTGGGTCCCATCGATCTGTTGTGCCAAGTATTTTTGTTTTTAAGGTATTTCAATGCCGTTACAATACTTATTCGCATTTTATTTTCCAATAAAGAATTGTACGTTAAGCGCAGTTTAAGTATGAAGTTCTCTACAAGCCACGTATCAAACGCTTTGGAATCCACTCTCCTATTTAGTCTGGATATCGTAGACATCCCACGTCTAAAATTTCGTTAGAATAACTAGGCAAACATTTACATAGCAGTGAATAGGTAGGTGTAGCAGACACTCTAAATCCCACATGGGCGTATGTACAAGCGACACGAAAACAAACCAAAGTACATATGAAGAAGAATTAAACAACCATGGAAAACCAACTAGAGTGAGCAATGCATATGGACTTCGAATAAACATTGCTGGACTATCTGGGACATGTGATTAAAAATGATAAGTATCAGTTGCTACAACAGCAAGCGGACAGAGGACATCATGGATGAAGAATTTACAAGTCTGGCTCGGTCTATCAACAAGCCAAGATCAGCAATATCACGAGAGGAGACCAGAAGGATGATAAACAACCTCCTAAGACGAGAGATACCACAACAAGGTGGTACATACCTACTTCCACTTTTTTTTAAGTTCGAAGTATCTACTACATGTACATACTACTTACTTATGCGTATTAACTAATCTCCATGGTAACAAGATATTTTAATTACTAACAAGTTAATGAATAAAATAATCTGATAATGATCATGCTTTCAGTTTTAATTTCTTTTTTTTTTTTTGTTTAAAGCAGACCATGTTCATTTGTTTGCCTTTGAACCTTAAACTAGACTAGTACGCGAGAAACTAGAACTTATCAGCTACGAAAATTCATGGCACATGAACGGAGCGGAAGTAAAGGTTAACAAATAAAATGCAGAAGTTTTATTCATTCATAACATTTACGAAAAAGATAATATTTAGTTGGTTTAGCAGAAAGAAAACAACAGACATGAATACTTTCTAAAAGTTATGCTTTGCTTGATCAGGCAAGATACGAGAAAAACACCACCATTTTCGATAAATGAGTAATTGATTCTATCAGTACGTGGCCCGATATTGATATACATATGTAACTTTTAATAGATAGCGATAAATTGAGGGGAATTCCCAGAAAAATGCACTCAATAAACCCACATGTTTTTCGCCATTGCCATTTGCATATTGGATAAAACAAAAGCCGGTGATGCCATTAAACAGCAGATGTGTAGGACAAGCAGGGCTTTCCACAATACGTGAAACCAAACATGAAACACCAAAATTTAACCATTATTTGATTTTTAATAAAACTATAAATATGAATATGAAGGGTACAGAGACTTACCGACAAGCACGTTGTAGTTGAAAAATTCAAAGAACTTGTTTTGCACGCTTTTCTCCAGCTAGTTAAGTTCTGATCGCCCAGCAGCAATGGATTGTGAATTGATGATATTAAAAATATGCTTTTCGATTGTTGCAAGGGGCTGGTTCTTAATGTGAGACTATAGATGGCACGTTTGGCAGCCATGGTGTGAGCTTTTATTTAAGAAACAAGCTTCCTTCCTACTCGTGCTGCTTGTACGAATGAATTTCAACTGAACCCTATAAGAAAAAAAAGGAAAAAATCTTTAAAATTTGTCTCTAGGGGGTCCACACAAAGATGGGAAATATACGGATCGTCTTTTATCAGGATTGGACGTTCCAACAATGATAACCTTTTTGGCAGAATTGATAACACTGAACTGTTGAATGTTATTTAAATAGAAACGGAGGCACTCCACCGAGTGATTACTACTGCAAATGATGAGATTTATTGTTAAACTTTATCGCGTGAAAATACGTTTTATGTATTTTTATTTTACAACACACTGTACCGGATGGTGTCCTACATGAATTCATATTTTGTTATGTGTATGATGGAGCCCAACACCGGCTAGGAATGATTATGTGACTGTGACTAGGAAAGAGTTATTTTTCTCCGCTTCCTGGGCAGCTGGAGTAATCAATCGCTCACGTTAGATAAACTTATAAAATGTATTCTCACCTACTTCCACCGTGGTCAACACATAGTTCCTGATATTTTATTAATAAAGTAAAATTGCAAACAAGTTTACTACGCTATTTTGGTAAACAGAAATTTCAGACATTTCACAGCTGTTCTTTAATTAATCGAATAGGGTATGTTACTGGAAGTTTATACATTTGTACGCATTTGTGCACATGCTCGTACAAAGTTTTAGGAGAAATATTTTCGGAATAACTTTCACGTTTCGTTGAAGTTCGACTTGGCATAGAATCTATGTGTCTAGGCGACTAGAATAAATTACCACATCGCCACACTCAGGTCAGTACACACCCATTGTGATACCCATAGGGTAAAAGTCCCTTGCCCATTGGTAAGCCCTAGTACTGATTTGTATCTTGTGAATAGGCTTCTAGTGATCACACAGGTGTCCAGAGAGGTCCATCTACTATTGGCCTCTCTACTGGCCCTAATCCATGCCTCTTGTGCAAGGCGGGATGAACACCGAGGTGTCTACCTGTTTCGATGTAGATTCAGAGCCTCTTCTTGCCAATTCGTCTGCCTTCTCATTTCCTGGTATACCTTCGTGTCCAGGGACCCAGCAGAGAGCAACCTTGTGCTGTGTTCCAAGAATCTTGAGTTCCTGTGATATTGCCTTCATCGCAGTCTCACGTAGTCTGCTCCTATTATCATATTGATTGAACCAGGGAGATTGTAGGTAGGATCAGCTAGTTCGAGTTCATTAAACTGACCAACTTTAAGATGTTTTGTTGGTTCAGATGGTAATTGCCTTGTTAACCTTGGTAGAACAAGGGCTTCTAGTTGGAGCTTTAACTCTAATGAGAACCGTAAGGTTATTGTTACGTCTACTTTGTACCGGGGTGTTCTTGCATCCGTGCCACCCAATCCACTAACTTCAACTCAAATCTTTTCCCTTAGTAATTGGACAACCGATTCTGCTATGAAAAAAGCCTGAGAGTCTGTCCAAGCTGCGACCAAGTCTGAAGGAGTATAAGCAAGCTCAAGATCAACTAGTGAAATAATTAAAAGATGGTGGTTTTCATCTTCGAAAATGGGCAGCAAATCATGGATCTTTCCTCAAAACAGTTCTGGATCCAAGTGACCAGACAAATATAAATTTCAATAAGAAAGAGACGATCAAAACTTTGGGAATGCATTGGAATCCCTCAGCTGACACATTTCAGTTTAATGTATGCATCACCAAATCATCGAAAGAAGATCATAAATCTACCAAATGTCCCACACTTTCGAAAATAGCACGGATTTATGATCCATTAGGTTGGTTGACGCGGGTTACAATTACTGCCAAGATACTGATGCAACGGGTATGGAAGGCAGAACTTAACTGGAATGAGGCATTAACAGATGAACTACAACAGTGTTGGGATCGATTCAGGCATGAACATTCAAATGCTGAATCTATAAAAATGCCACGATGGATCGGTACCAAAAAAGGGCAAGAAATCAAATTAAATACATGGATTCTGTGACGTTTTTGATGGCGTTGTATATGCAAGAATCGCAGAAGATACTAAGTATAGATCGCCATTGCTAAAGTCTTAGACAAAGGTTGCACCCATCACCCATCACCCATCACGACATCCAAGCTGGAACTATGCGGATCGCACTTACTATCAAAACTTCTCAAATAAGTGAAGCAGATATTTGGAAAGCAAATCGTAGAAGTGTTTGCAATGTGGTACCATTCTTGCTACGTTTAGCGGTGATGTCTCTATTTTAGGAATTATTAAAACAATTGAAGAAGCGAGTGAAAAACTGCAGAACGCACTGAACAAAGTTAATGAATGAACAAAACAAATTCAGTTCACGCGAATTTCACTTAAACGAACCCTTTGGTATTCACATTTTCTTTCTTTTCGTGCAAAGAATATACATTACATGCACATCACGAATAGTTGTGAAAAGCTAGGCGTTAGGCTCTCTATGAGCGTTTTACACGATATATTGGTACTTTTATTTTGAAGCTGGGAAACAATGATATATTTGTTAGCATCGGACGACCCCTCGCCAACACACAACACATTCAATGCACGGTTTATAAATTACCTTCGGAAAGATCTTAACAATATCCTGTAGCTGCTAGGATCAACTGCTTGTTTCGTACCTTTGTATAACGAACAATTCAATTGAGTCGTTTATCTGACTAGATATCCCCGCCGGTCGGAGTCTTACTGACTGTGTGCAAGGCAGAGCTCCCTCGCCACTGTAAATAAGACTTGGGTTTCTATAATTGTCTATAATATTTCAATCGTTTCTAATGAATAACATAGTAATAGACCTGCAAGATGGTCGGTTTAAGTTTCTTTTATTGAGAAATACAACCATTACGTGATGTTCGCATTCGTCTTCACTTTCTGAATACTTTTGCGTATTGCTTGCAGTGAAGTTCTCTTATGGAACCAATGATTGTTTACTGAAGATAATCAGAAATTAAGAATCTGTTCCCACCGAGCTTAAACCTACTTTAAGTTGACTGGTAGAAACCCCACAAAATTGTTCTGGCTATGTAAGACCTAAAGTTGTATAAACTTAAATCGAAGGCTCCGCAAATATCTTCACATCTTTCAATTATGTGGAAGTCTTCTAAAAAACTCATAACTTTGTATTTACTTTCACTTTATTTCTAAAATCTTTTCAAATTGCTTGTTCAAGAGTTCATACTGTAGTCTTTCGGGGCCTTTCCTACTTTGGTCAATAACATAGTCCGGAGGAGAATATTCTCCAAGTAATTCCGGGTGTTCCTTCCAGAATTTCTCCTTGATCATGTCCTCATGCAAGGGTACAATCAATTGTCTTCTCTTGGCAGTTTCTGGTACTTCCATATACTTCCGCAATAGTATTGTTCCTTTCCGGAATATCGCTGGCAGATGATTATAATTTATATCGAACTTCGTAAAAAGAAGCTCGTTCTTTTCCGCAGATAGTGTACCCCGGAGTATTTTTTCAGCTTCCTGATTGGATACGCCGCTCTTGTTAACCAGACTCCAGAATGCAGTGTTGTACAAATTATTCACATGAACATCAGCTTGACGCCAGCTCAAATAGTCTTTTAGATTCTGATCCGAGGGATAGAGAACTACTCGCCCATCGAAGCAAGGTGGACATTTGAGTTCCTTGTCGGGAAACCAAGTTTTCCAATTAAATACATAAGCAGAACTAAATAAACTTGTCACATACGATAAAAGCTTTGCTGAACGTCGTTTGTACACATCTGTGTCCTTGCGAAAAACGAACGAGTACTCATCACTTTGACCATAACTGATGACTATATCTCGGAATTCCTCCATAACAGCAATCGCTGCACTGTTCATCACGGTAAGAGCTGGAAATGTAGTTGAACAAATGGAAATTAGAGGTAAACAGACGCGTATTTAACGTATATTTACCATTCTTGTCATTGGGCTTTTCAAACTCATGGAGTTTTGTAAACTTAGTAAATCCCTTGCCGTCCACACGTATAACAATCCAGACATTTGGTAATATTCGGTCTTCCAGTTCGTAGTTTTTCACATATTCATATCGACTGCATGCCATCGCTGATGTGTGTAAATTACACTTTATTACATGAAATAAACTTTTACGAATACGTGTGATAAATCTCATCACATTTCATCTTTTAGCGTCAATTTCCACTAGTTAGGGATTTGACAGCCTTGAAAAGTCGAACCTATGTCGAGATGTCAACTTGAGTAGTTGGGCACATGGTAGAGCTTATCTGTCAGTTCAACTTTTCATAACAACTTCGAATCTGAGTGCGGAACTACTCATGTTGACTTGAAATTCTACATGTATACGGGATAAGGTAAACAAATTTCCGACTCCGACTCAACTCAAAAAAAAGGTGGACACGACTCATGCGTTTGATCGGTTTTTATCGTAAATATCGTAAATGTCGCTCGTTTGACAGTTCCTCACAGCTGCTTTGGATTGATATTGTTCTTTGACTTGTTCGATTTTAGTATCAGGGTAAGTCCTTGGGGCTTTCCTTTTTAGTTCAGAACAGAAGAAAGACTTGCAACCTAATCGAAGATTCTTGCTGTGGGTCTCTTTAAAGTTACACAATTTAAAAAACTTTCTCATGACAGTTGTACTCTCGGATGTTTATCGGACGCTTGTGAGAGATGGGGCCGTGAACAAAATTTAAGGTAGTTGTATAGGGATTGAACTTGGACCCCCTGGGGTAGTCCAACGCAATGACCACTAATTAACCAAGCCTCGAGCGCTACTTCAATTATTTTCGAGTTTGTTTTTTTCACTGACAGATTGACAGTTGAAAAAATCCAAAAATGGTTCCACATCACTTGCGAGCGTCGATCACATTGGCTAGGCCACATAGAGCGAGTGGACAACAATGCCCCAGGTTCGACACGACAAGAAGGACCGACCCTCCGGTTTAAAGAATAAGCTATCGCGGATGCCAGAGTGCTTAGTCTGGACAACTGGAAGCTGCCATGTCTGAGGTAGAGACTGTTTATTAAAAACAGGTCGGGAGCCCTTTAAGTAGTACATCACTTGCGATGTGGAACAAGATGCAAGTTTGAATGTATTTCTGGAAAAAAAAATTAATTCAATTGAACTGGATGGCTGTAATTATTACTTCCACGATCTAAGAAAAGAGCATCATGGCAGAGAAGTAGAAGTAATGGTCTAGGCTCCAATATCTTATTACGGAACCATCGATTATGTGGTAGGTATCATCCTTTCCAATTATCCACAATTTATGGAAACAACTTTTATGGATATTACTAGTTACCAGTTAGAATGTTCAACTACTTGACTACTACATTTCTAACATATTCGCTAGATCTTAACGTTAACATCATATAAATTGTCTGCAGGTGCCACACATGTTAAGTATACGAAGGTGGGAAGTAATAAGATGATAAGCAAACGCTGATGTTTGGCATCAAACTTGCATAGAATGAGACTTCATTCAAATACTTAGCCTCACTGTACAACCCTCTCAAAGCATCTACCCACTTTTAACATAAACTTCTCTCACCCTAACTTTCAATTCATTTTCTTTCTCTTCCCTGGCATTGACTTGAGGACTAGCAATGTATTATATGGCGAGAGGTCAATTAGATTTGAATCTGAGAAATCAGAATTCTCGCCATCCTGTGTGTGACCCGTTGCCAAACAGTTGGATTATATTTAGAGTCGTGAAAGTACGCAGCAAAGAAACAACTAATGTTGCTTCCGCGCACTCTAAGCCTTCATAACACTGCGAAAACAAAAACCAAACATAAACAATGCCGAACAGCAAAGCAGAGCTGTGAAGTGAACATCGAAAGTTAACTGGTCCCTGTACAGCAATAACTTGGTCCAAAACAAAATATCACTAACAATCCGCTATCATTCAGTTACCAGCATGAAAAAAAACATATTGAAAAGCTATAATCCTTCTGGAACGGATCTTATGATATCCTATCCTCCATCTTGTGTATGTAGCTATGGGAGTTGAATTATGGCGAGGATATCAAACGTTTGTGGATGTTACATTCAAAATTGCATCAAGATTTGTTTTTGTCGATCAAAACGCCTCCTAAAGGTGGCCTTGGCCACATATGATATGTAAATGAATTGTGGCAACAAAAATTAGAATTTTTTGATTTTATCTAAAATAGTGAGAAGTGGACTTGAGCTTATATAAAATACGCTAACACTTGTACTACTTTTCTTTCTCAAAAGAGCAGATATGAAATTTTATGCTCCTAGTTCAAAATTAACGCACTGAACATACGTATATACTCTGTGTTACAAGCTACGTACTAAACTCAATATACCCTTAGGGTAGAAATAAGGAAAGAAAACGGATGACCCCCACTGGACCATTCAAACTTGCTTTACTTCCTTTTTCATACATTGCACTCGTACAGTGCAGAGTTGTGTTACGATCGCGAATACCGATTTTTTGTGTTTTTCTTATTGTATTGCGTGGAAGTCGTTTCTTTTTTAAATTATTGAATTTGTATTGTTTGCATTTGTCCTTGTTTTATCTATTTTTTTGTCATTTTTCTTATCGAACGCGTAACTGGGGGTGGGAAACGGATAAGAGCGTGGACGCAAAACACAAGGGAATCGACTTCGAATCTGAAACGGCTTTCCAAATTATTCTATCAGTCTGAAATGATCGAGCTCCTAATCCGAAGTTCATAGATAAAACCTGGACACCAAGGTAATTTTCCTTCTGCGTGGTTAGGACCCTAAATAACTTCTTATTGCCCGCAAAGAACAGCGATTGACGACAATGATTATTCCCTTAGTAGTGAGTTTAATGGATGTATTTCCTATATCCTCCTTTTGGACAGCAAGTTTTCTATTATGTCCATCGTACACCAAATTTGTATTTTGATACAGCCTTCAAGGTGACAGAGATCAAGAAATGACCAAGATAAGTCCATGATTTGCTCATATTATGCAAACATAGATCTGAAAACTACAACGTCTGACTTAAGTCCTCGTTTCCTCGCTCTAACGTCGAAGATTTTGTTCGAAAAAGAATGAAAAAATCAACTTATCTCTCTGCCCGTCGTGCACAGTTTCCTTCCGATAATAAATAATAAGAAAATAATAATTTTAAATAAAAACTTAAAATCGTATCTTACTGAAGTTTAATCTCGTTTCATTTGACATAAATATACAATAGAAAGTTATCATAATTGGATTATTTTAACAATTTCTCATTTGTTTATTATAATAAAAATTAATAAGTTAATTATTTTTAAGCTGAAACTATATCTGCGCAGGCGCTGAGAACTGCCTCTTAATAAAACAATTGGGATTACATTTTTTTTTTGTTTTTGTTTTTAAGTTGGATTTTGTGAATATTTCTACATTAACCTCCGCAATTAGTGGTTCTGTTGCTGTGTGTTGGTCTCTTTTTCTCTAACAATCGGTTTGCGTAAAGTCCATTTCCTTTTTCACACTTCTAGCCAATCTATCGAGTTCGGCAGCTGCATCGGTGCGTACGGAAAATTTATCGGGCGTAATTGAGGCATCTGTCCCATTAGCTGTGCGAGGTGAACTAAGCGAGCCAGGCGGTGTAGCCGGTGATCCGGATTTTTTGTGCAATAGAGAATTAAAGAAGTTCGCCAAAACTCCCTCACCACCTGGTGTCGAGGGGTTAAGTTTAACATCCATCTGCAATAAAACAAAAAAAAAATATTATTTTTCTGAAAAATTATTGAGTTTTTTCTGTTGGTTGTACCTTTTTAGGGGAACTTTGTCCAGTAGAGCCTGGTGTACGTGGAACATTTTTACCACCACCTTGCGAACGTAGTGGTGATTCACCCCTTATTTGTCCTTGACCCTGTTGAAGAATTTGCTGTTGTCTTTGCAGGAAAGTTTGTTCGTCCTCCGTCTGAACTTCGGCTTCCCGGTTCGAAACAGTCTAAAAAAAAAACAGTTTGGTTAGTCTACAATCACATACGTTCTGTTTAGTCATATTTCTGCACCGAACCAAATTTATTTGGAGTACATTCCGTAGAAGGTTTATACGAGTTTAGTCAAGTAGCTCATCGGGCTTTAAAAAACCCTTTCTTGACAGACGATTGGAGGTTTAAATGTGTGAGGCGAAGGGAAAAGGCTTAAAAGAAAAACCACCTCCAGCGAACAGCTAAATGTAAACTTGCAAGTTGTTTGATTCAGAGAATAACATTACGTTGAGGCTGGGCAAACGTATATCAAGACGACTCAGCTCCACCCTGTCGTTCTAAAATTTCTTTCTTTGTAATCACAATCACCCGGTGAAACAAAACAAACAAAGGAAAGGGTGCTACCAAGGACTAATACCTCATATTATTCCTAAAATATACAAGTTCCATGGACAAACTTCTTTTTTTTTACAGGATTGATTGAAGTCATTCGAAAAAGATTGCTATTCCCACTGATCCCAAGAAAAATTGACTACGCGTACAGCAGCTTAAAGAAGAATCGTCTCAGGAAAACATTCTAAAAGCAACCAGGTAAATAGTAAAATCTCCCTACTCTACATTCCCAATCAGATCAGAAAAGTAAAACACACACTGTTTGCAGAGAAATTTAGTAAATCTAACGTTGTAGAGATCAGTAAGGGATGTAGCGATAAAATTATGGTTAATCTCCACTACTAACGACCCCAATTCTATTCCTTCATACTTCTACTTCTACTTACTTATTATTTTCTAATTGCAGCGCCACTACTATTAATTCACTACAAGATCAGCGAGAACTGTGAGTTTTAAAGGCACAAGTCGGAGCAGTAACTGCTAGTCTTCAACAAACTAGCATCAGACCCTCAACAGCATTCGTTCAATTACAGCAGCAAGCACTGCCACTGATTAGTTCAATACAAGAAAGGTTTTAATATTGAATACGAAGGAAAAATTCGCAAAACTATTAATTTTTTTACCTCAAAGACGGTACAGGCAAATAGTTTTATAACCAAAGACTCTACAAAACACCCTACAGTCACTCCATCCGCAGTTCATAGTTAAGTTTTAATAAACAGCAACGTAATGGAAGCGTTAAACAAATTGATGCAACCCCTTAACGACTCGCTTGAGAAGATTGAAAAATTAAAAGCGGCCACTACGCCGGACACCTTATTAGGCACCGACTTAAGTAAAACACTTGAGGAGGTGGAGAACGAACTGAAAGGATTCATCTTAAAAGTAGTCGTTAGCCAAAAACAACCCTCAGGCAAAGTTCTCGAAAAGTCTTATGATTATGAACTAAAAGACGATGGGAAGCGTAAATTCAAATCGGCGAATTGCCTAACGGACGTGGAAGGGATTAAAAAATTACTCGATCATGTTGAGTGGATTCAAAAACAAAACGCTGATATCCTTAACAAAGCTATTGCCAAAGTCGAGTATATAAAAAAAAAGTACGAGGACCAAGAATATACAATCACTATATTAACTGGGAAAAAACTTCCAGATGGCATTCCGATGGCGAAAAAAGAGAAAAGAAAAATCAGCTTAAGTAGTGATTCCGAGTTGGAGGAGGAAAACCAGCGTTATGTATTGTATCCGATATATTCAGATGATTCTGAAATGCTGACCATTGGACCGAATGGAACACAAATTCACCAAAAAGATTATCAATGTGAGGAATGGAAAGATGGAGAAGAAGCTACAAAAGCACTGTGTAATGTCATTTTCGGTCAGAATATTTTGGCTACACATACATTGAGTGGAAATCAATCACCAGCATTCCGTGAACGTAACCTACCAGATAAGAAGCAACTGGATCCGAATAAGATAAACGATATTATATTTATAGTGTGTTGTTTGTTCAACATATCTCATCAGATGGTACGTAAAACAATTACCAACAAATGTGCTTCTGCTTCTCAGACAACTAAACGGATTGCGGCAAAGAAGCTTTCCATTTAAATTTCGTTCATTTCTTTTTGAATTTAATATATACATATATATATAGATATATGTACGAGCATACAGTAAAAAGTTGTAATTTTTGATTATTTGATTAAATAAAGCAAAAGTTACAACCGAAGGTCTAAGCTTAATATCTCCTTTTGTCTTCCAAATCACTGTAGCGTGTTCCAGGCGGAGATCATAGTGATCAAGGAGGCCCTGTCGTAGCTAAAGAATAATGTGATATCGAATGGGAATGTTAGCATTTATATGGATAGTCAAGTCGAGGTCAAATCCCTGGAAACTTTTGGGTTTAACTCAAAAACGGCCTTAAATTGCGGCCTGTCTGTTAACGAGAGTGCTGAACAATTTGGGTACCGGGGCCATCGTGATATTCCAGGGACTATATGGGCGACTAAACCTACTAATCTCATCAGATAAGGTAAGTATTGACATGCCTCTCCATTGTCAAGCTGCTACTTAAGATCAACGCCGTAGATTAAACCAATCTTGGACAAATGGCACAAAGTGCCTAATCTCCAGACAAATCTAACCCAAGTTGGCTTAGAGTTCCACTAATTGTCTGATTAGACAGAAAAGGACACTCATAGCAATTGTAATAGGTGTCATAACAGGGCACTCCATTATTGGTAGGCGTGCCACTAGGCTGGACAAATGACTTCTGTAGAAGCTGCAGAAGAAATCATTTTTGAACTCATTTGTATGTGCCAGGTTCTCTCTCCTCGAAGAAGAAGATTGCGTACTTCTTTGATAATTTAGGTGAACTAGCTTACACGAACATATGTAATGTAAGCTCTTGTCGGTTTCAAGGGTAGTTTCCAGAGAAATTTCTTAGGTCCATGCGGCATCACAATGGAGCTTACATGGTCCAAGTGAGATCTCTGGTGCGGCCTGCCACAGTGACCTAATCTAACGTTTAACGAACAATCCAATATCTTTGTTGTCTAGATGGTGAGGGCATTTCGGATTCACTTCTAATTACAAATTATTCTAAGCGGAGAGTCTAACGCATGAAACCAGCGGAAAAATCGAATCCAAAACAGACCTTTCCACCCCTTAGATGAACGAATGCATTCTTCAACTCCAACTGACAGAAATCATATCGTGAAATTGAGGAGAATTCTTCGTTGCATTGGTTTCGGTACCCTTTTACAACAAAAAGGATTCCCTGATCTAACAATTTCCATAATTTAAGACAAAATAATCAGATTAAATATTGCTTACCTTTCTAGATGGAGGAGCAACAATAATATCCGTGTAGTAATCCTCGGCTTTGCACGAATTCATATTCTCGTACAAAATACTTATTTTCTTAAGATTGTCCCATCCTGCAGGACTGTAATGACCCAACAATAGATTCACAGCTTCAAAACAAATCGTATTTGAGTTTAACTTACATAAGAACAGCATCTTTTTCAACGACCAGAGCAGGTGTTCGGAATGGTAGGCTGTAAATCCGATGTGTCAGATATTTATACAGGAGATCACAGTTTTTGTCTTCCTTAACGCTGGTATAGAACAGAGATGTGCCATGCTGTAGACAAAATCTACGTATCCACTGTTGTATGAAATCGAAATGTTCATCCCTATAATCGTATTCCTTTTCTAATGTCGTCATATAGTCGGTCTGTTGGAAACATGGTTTAAATTAGAATTTGTCTATGCTGGGAATTCTTTGATTTTGAATATACTTTTGTGACAACTACAACCATATCCAGCCCGAGATTTGTGGTAAGCGCACCTTCTGTCAGCGGCAGCAAGTCATCATCATCCACTGAGTTATTACGAACGGTACGCTTTATAGGAGATCCGGGATCCATATCATCGCCAACTTCACAATAACTTTGCCATGAAGTTATTAGACGTTGGCGGGCATCTCTACTCTCTTCTGGGTCGAGTTTAAGACTTTCAATATGTTCTGCAAGCACTTTTATCCAATGATTAAGTTGCTCCAGCCATGCCCATGGTGCCGTCATAGACACTGTGAGTATCACTAAGGTGTGTGCATAATTTGTTTCGTTTAAGGCATATTTTAAAAGGTTCACATGACCTGGATCACCATCAAGAACCCACACACCTAATCGTGTCATATCTAATAAAAGTATTACATTTAATAAATGCTTGGAAATTTAAAATAAGAATAATTGCTTACCGTCTCTGTATTCATCCTTGACATCAATGTAAGCGTATTCGAGACCTGATCCCTTTTTTGGGTCCTCAACACCTTGCAACTTGGCAATGAGTGTTGTCTTACCTGTGGCATTGTCACCTAATACTATAACGTTTTTGTTCGATGGAAGTTTTGTGCTGCCCTGCTTCTGTACCTCACCTAAAATTGCCGACCTAGAAAACACACAGTTTCAAATATTTAGAAATTGTCAATGTAGCTGTGGCTAAAGTATTAGAAGGCCACCAAGAGGTGGAAAGGAAGATAAGGAGTGAAAGGCAAAAGTTTCAACTGAAACAACGTTCGTTTCCTATGGTCGCAACTCATGGTTTAGTCTTGTCATCATTTCAAAGAGTTCAATCATTAGGCCATTTCGCGTCTGAGTTACACAATTATCGGAGCTTGACATGGAGTACTGAATCGCATAAAGCAAGAAAATTTAAGACTTCTTCATACAGGACAATAGGTGTCCCTTTTATAACTCTTGGAGTCGGTGGACAGAACTCATACTAAGCCCCCAAGGGTGGATTTACTGGTGAAAATGTTTCAGCTAAGCTAGATGCCGCCGATTGCATCATCTTGGGGACAGTCGGACCTTATTATCCCGAACATATTGTACTTCTCAATCACACAGATCAGATTTTGTTTTACATAACATTTCATCTCTCTCAGTTCGTTGCTATATTTCTTTTAAGGAAATCGAAGGAAGGCTATTCTAATTTCAGGTCTACCACGCAGTTGTAGTTCCACCGATTTGCTTGAGATTTTTATTCATAAAAGCGATGAGTATGGTAAAGGACTGAGTAAAACAAAGAAAAAAAACGAAGTACTATGTATAGACGAGCGTATTTGCTTCAGTTTAGAGTGATGATTCACTTAAAACCATCGTCATAGAGCGAACAGGTACAGTGTATTGGTTTATTTAAAAAAAAAATTACACAATCGACAGCGAAGCTTTTATCTACCTATTTTTATGATAATTATTTATTTATAATATTCAGGTGAAGTGCATAGAATAATAAACATTTGGCAAATAGTTGCAAAGTGTTGCCGCTTTGTTTTGTACGTTCGCTTGGAACACGATACCAATCGTCATGGTGTCATAGCAAACATGGCTTTCAGCTGAAAGACAACCAATTTCTTGTGTGCTTTTTTGCTTACCTGCCTATGTAGAATGGAGAGCGATCGCTGGTGAGAAAAGACACAATCAATACCATTAGAGTTATGCAGATTCTTTAACCTGAAACTGGAAATAATAGTAAGCAATTCCTACCTTAACACTTCAGCCAAGTACTTGGTTACGCAAACGACAGTGACATCATCAATTGAAAATAACTACCCGTCAAGTCACTGACACTTTCGCTAATATCGAATCAGAAGATGGTCAAATGAATCTTCAGCACAAAACAGAACGTTAAGATGGGTAGCTTTGAGGGTAGTGGAAGAATCTGTCTACCTAAGCTTTGTTATTAATTATGTCAATGACCTAGATAAGGGTGGAGATTCAATGCAGAATAACACCAATGGTCAGAACGAAATATGAGTCATTCAAACGATCGGGCGTTAATGGTTTCTTTAGCGCGATCTGTGTGGACTAGTTTGTTGACAGCAGCCAACACCTCAAGTGCTATCGGCGATTTTTTTAAAACAGCATCCGAGATGGCTTGCAACGGCAATTACCGAAGAAAACATCGACTTTGTGAAGAAAATGGTGCTCGAGAATCGTTACTATAGTTTGGAGAAATCTTTCACAGGAACTACCCATCCCTCATGTATCTGTTCGCTACATTTTTGATGATGTTCACGGCTTGTCCTAATCTCACAAATACACCCTTCTAAGCGACTTTTTAACCAAAAGCGTTACTAATATGATCAAATAAGCACCTTATTCTCCAGGTATAGTACCCTTTCACCCTTTTTCCTGTTGCGGAAACTCAAATTACCATCGTGTGATCCGAATTGAGTTGATGAACAGATAAAGGAAAATTCGCTTAAAGAATTGAAGGCGATCCGGGAATGACTGGATTATTCGTTGGAAAAGCTCGGAATTCCATTTTTTCGTCATTATCAGAATTTTCTTCAAACTTTTGCAGAACCCAATCGGAGAAGTTTCAGAGCTCAAACCGATCAAAATCATCTCATAAATCTGCAGGCCAAGATCTTTACGCAAACTGCGCGACAATTGGGACTGAGAGATTCCCAATTCCTGTGAACGCCGTGGAATCAACTGATTTGGCTGATTTTGAACTAAAACACTTACGGCTGCGATATTTTCGGTACTTCAATCAATGGGTTGTCTCACGAGCACAGGAATAACGAATATGTTGACTCGGATTTATATTTTATCCTAATATGGTGAAATGCGTACCGTTGTGGTTTTGAATCTGAATCATTGAAGAATGAGAATGCTTCCTGCATGAGTACTGAATAACGAAAAACCATGTTTTGTTTCTGTAATAAGGACAGCGGGGATTTAGGGGTAACTTTTTTGGCCTCTGCACCGACCAAACTTATAGTTGCAGAACTACACTTACAAAGTTTACAAAGAAAAGAATTTTGAACGCTGTCCACTACATAGGATTATAGGAAGATTCTGCAACTTCGCCACAAAACAAGAATACTAAATTTGAAAAACAGATAATCTCCGATTGATCCGTCAGAGGTCGATGCATCGCCTTTGGTAGCCCTTTTTGACCACCAAGAGGCAGTTTAACAACCATCCGAGAGCTTAGCTTTAAAAAATTGGTCTTCGGGTGTGGGACTCCAAACTTTTTAAACACCAAGACCCAGTGGTAAGTGAGTGAGTTTCCGATAACGTCAGAGATTTCTTTTTTTTTTCTTTCTACGTCTTTCGAGCGTCTGACAACCATCCGAGAGCATAGCGTGTTGACCAAAAAGTGGTCTGCCGATGCGGCACTTAAAAGGAACCAGCTTCCATTGGTGTAGATTTAAGAATTTAAGACACATAAAACAAATTGTTGTGAGAATTTAAGCCCTGAGATGGTTTTGCATTACTTTCGAGTTCTTGTGGCCTCAACTGATCAGAATGGATTCTAATAAAATAGTTGATTTGTGTTGCACATAATCGTCATCTATTAGGCTAAAAATATTTTTCGATTAAAATCTTAAAAAAAAAAATATTTGGCGGGACAGGTCTATGGGACCCAGGGCTTAGCTTCTCACTACCATTCGTCTTATAATTCTTTACACAAATTGAAGCTTCCTCAGGGGAATTGCAAGCTCGGGTGTTTGTCAGACGCTCGCGAGATGGAAAGACACTTTTAGGTGTTCCCTGGGTATTGAACCTGGAAACCCTCGCTCCGTAGTCCACAACCACTTGAGCCAAGGCGCACACAATCAACTTTCTACAACTTATGTTATGAGATCTCAGCAATTTAAGCATTACTCGTCTGCTGGTGCATCAATATTTTTCAGAATAATTTCTCTAGGTGCCCAAATGCCAAGATATACGCTTATGGTAAACTTTATTTCAAAAAATAGGTTTCTCCCTTATATGGTGACTGGGGTATCCAGTACAAACGTTTCACCATTTTCGATTGTGAAACCTGCTGCAGGGCAATACACATAGACTTCTATTTGGAAGTTTCAACCCACGACGCGTAGAAGGCTATAATTCACATCTTCTTCTTGCAGCAAGAATTCACATCGAGCGAAAACAATGCGTCTAGACAAGATATAGGTGGTCGTCTACAGACAACCATGTAAGCCACCATATAAGAGCGAAATGCTTATTTGGAGTGCATACCAATGTTTTATTCAATAATCAGTTGCACTCCCATTAGCTTCATTGTAGTAACCAGCGATACTTAATACGATTCACCATTTTCAGTTAAGTTAAGCTTAAGACCGAACCTGAAATCTCCCAATCATTTTAAGCGATAAAGTTGTCTCATGCTAATTCATTCATATACTACCGGTTTCCAGCATGTTCAACGTAGTAAGAGCCATCAGGCAAAATCAATACTATTTTCATCTGATGAGCTAAGTTTGGGTATTCGAAATTGATACCAACAATCGTAGACGATAAATCAATCAAACTCGTTTCCAACAACCTGCGTCGATACTATGTACAGTGCCATGCAAGCTATACCTGCGTTTAAGTTTCTCAAAATCTTCGAACGCAATGTTATTATTTACAAAATGTCGCCTGACAATTGAAGGCTTAATTTTAACATACTTTTCCTTATCGTAAAAAGTCATCCATACCCGAGGTGTAGGTAACGACAATGAGTCAATTTTTCAGCCAAAGTATTGAACTAAGTGGCAACACCTCTTCACCTTTCCGAACCGAGGTGTGGTGTCACACTAAAATTGACAGTTAACCACTCTCTTCCTCCTCCATTTAGGGAGAGAATTATGAAGTCATGCAAATTTATTCGAATGCAAATATAAAAGAAAAAATCTACGAACTCGAAGAAACAATTTCAAGGGCGTCTTCATGTCTGTTTCTTTACAAAAAAAAAAAACGCACACACAAAATTCCTTTGTTTAGATAACTCACCATAGATTTTCCTTTTCCGCAGCATCCTTTTTCTTCGAACCCAACGTAAGACCATTCATCTGAGTGCCAATTTCCATCGCCATCTTCTCGCCGAGTTCGAGAGTTGTCGGCCAATGCAGCACACTTGGATAATTTAGGAAAGGAACTCTCTTTTGGTATTTACACGATGTGTATTAAATATTTGTTTATAACAAAATACACAATTAATACTGAAACACTTCTGCTTGTCGCGAGAACAAAAAGAAGTGAGAAACTTTTTTTCGTTGATGACTAACGACGAGGCAGCAGGCCGAGAAGTAGCAGACGTTCATACGAATGTTCTGCTCTTTGAATTAATTTGAAGCACGGAATATACTTTGCGAGGAGTTAGTTTTGACAACAATATGCCTGGTTGTTTAGGATTCGGGTGAACAGTGGGAAAATTCCTTTAAAATCGCAAAAGAAAATCTACTCGGATTTTCTTTTGGACTTTTACCACAAAAATAAAGAAAAGCGATGTGTGATTTGGTGTCAACTCTTTCGCACACTTGTTTCTAATAGGAATCGCCTCCCACTTTGTCTTTTGTCTCATGTATTTCCATCGAGATTTTCAGTGTGAAGTTGCCAACACCGCAAAATTATCATTTTTGACAGTCGGTTGAGGAAGTACCAATTTCGATATCGTAAGAAATAAAAGAATAGTAGGAGGTACGTTCAAGGGGTGAGTAAACATTTTTGGCGTGCTTCTTTCTGCCCAAATCACAAGACAAGGCCGGAAAATTTGGAAAACGAAATGTGGATCTTTTACTGCTGTGCGTTTAGACGTTAAGTAGTTGTACTTTCTGCACCAAAATTTGTATATTATGAAATTTCAAGGAGTGGGAGTAAAATTCTCTCAGAGAAGTAAACGAACGCGAAAGTTACAAAATTTGCAAACATTTTAGACGTCAAAAGCAAATGTATGCAAAGAAATTTTTTCCACTAAAATTCGTTGCATGGGAAGCGCTCTCTTCTACGAAAAACTACGAAACTTTTGCATACTCGAACAGGATTTGGTAATTTTTCGTAGATTTTCGTGAAAATTCGTATGTATACCCGACACAAGATCCAAGAAGTCAGTTCTTGCTTATTGCAACCTTTCGTACTTAGAGAATCAAAATCAAGTGACATCCCGACGGACCACTCCGTTGTACCGCCCATTAGCCTTCTTACCTTCAAGATCAAGATCAGTACGGTCAACGCTAGGTGTATCGCACTCTTCTCCTGCTGTGTTTCGAGGCACCTTTGGGCCTAAGGAAAAAAGGACCAGAGAGCTGCTGTTTCTCAATAGAACCCAGCCAACCCTTCTCATTGGCGTCCTCACGCGCTACTTTTTGAATTATTTCTCATTGTTTAAAATTTTCAAACTCCCATCACAAACACTGAGACTAATACTCTTGTTGGAGACGTTCTCCGAAAGGAGATGATGGATATGTTCTCCAGAAATGAGACTTTTCATTCACTATTCAGCAGTAACTGCAATGTACGAGGAAACCATCTACTATCGTCTGACATGGTCATTCACAACGACGATTCCCAGCCGACCTTTAGGTTTGTACCCGTACTGCCCAAAATTGTGAAAAACTACGAAATTTGACGAAACATGAAATAAATGCTCTTCCCGTACGACAAAATTTCGTACTTTTTATTTTCTCCCCCACCTGCAACTTTCAGCTCAAGAAGTTTCTTTAGACAAATTTATGAAATCTGTCTAAGTCGACCGAGCACATTGCCGTTCAAATCAAATGCGAATCCATTACTTTGCAGGAAAATCTCAAAAACCCAAATGGATACGCTTTTGAGAAGAGCTAGACAAGTTTGTCAAAACTTGTATCATCATGTATCATCACCAGATGTTTCGAACTAACGTGCCCGTAAGTCTACTTTCTGTAGATCGCCGGTTACCTGGTAGAACCCAGAACTGAAGATACTAGGAAAGGATCCCAGAAGACTTCTAAATCGAAACTTTAACATTTTCCAATCCAAAAAAAAAAAAAAACAATATATGAAGTTAATTTGCCTGTCGAAAAGTACTTCCCATAAAGAGTTTTGTTAAAAGATCAAGGCTCTAGGTGAAACCAGTAGGCGTAGTGTTCTCAAGAACCAGACCAGTCAAACCAGAGCCACTTAGAAAGCTGACGCTACCTACACTGAGACAAACATGGAGTAAACAGATAACGATTGTGTCTAAGACGCAAACTTGGGGTCACTGGTATACAGCCTGGTACCAATGGTACCCAGCCTTGCTGAAACAGAGTCTAAACCAGTTGCTATCAACTCTGAAAAGAATCTTCATTGCGTTTCAGGCACTGGCATATATTCCTATAACTTGGCGTATCGTTCGAGTGGAATTTGTACCAAAAATTGGTAGAGATGACTACTCTCTCGCTAAAAGTTGCAGACAAGCTCGAAGAGATTAGTCGAAATTCACATGCGCAGGCTTACACTGAGGGTGCACCCTATGTCTAAGATGGAACATGCATTCCAGCGTGTAAAATTCTGTGAGACTGCGATTAAAAATCTATTTACTAGAATTGAACGCTCAATAGGAAATAATGCAACTTTAATAGCTTATGTGACTCTCCTAGTCAGCAAAAAGTAGATGAGGCATTGGTATTGTAGATTAGAGAAATGCTGATGAATAGAACTTCAGTTGTAGATGGGGACTGTGGCCCGATGCATAGACGACCGTGCGTCGCGTCACTCAGAATATGCTGCGCACGGTAGCGGAGGATGGAACAAATATGATAGTTTAAAGTAGCAGCATCAATACAAAGGTATAACGATGAAAACCCAGAGAGAAGAGCCATTAAAGCAGCTGTTAAAGAGAATGGCAACAGCGATGGGACATATCTGAAAACAGTTGGTGGACATATTGCTACATATGTATTGCTATCGAACGTAGAAGAGTGGACGAGATGAAAACATTCTCCCTTCTCATGAAACCGCATGGAATCTGGGATAATTCATAGCACGGGCTACCGAGTATCCATAAAAGATTCCATTGCTCCAGTGTATCAAAAAAAAAAAAAAAAGGCATACGCGGAAGATGTTGCCATACTTTCTGTCGGGTCATAGAAGGCTTCCAGCTTGGGCTCTAATTTGTTCTTAGAATTTTGCTTTCTCTTTTAGTAAACATGTAAGCGAACGCATACTTCAATTAAGAGGCTGTCCCCACAGTGCAAAGTGACAAAATGAATCCCTTTTCGCTTCCGTTCTCTTCATTTGTCCCAGTTAAGCAGCCACCAATCCAATCCATACCAATCACACCGCATTTGAAATTACACAAACTCGAAACATACAATTAAGTATAATACACTGATTTATTTAATATTTCGTATTTAAATGTTTATACAGTAATGTTTTGTATAATAAATGAATGTAAGTATTTTATACAAGATGGTTCATCCAAACGTAAATTTCTCTGCAAAAGAACATTTAATACTTCCAACATAAACCTGTTTTTTGTTTTTTGTATTTTTATTTCAAGAACACCAAGAGGACTAAGAAACAAAACACTTGTTGGGCTTAACTTGTTAATTATAACATGTTTTAGATATCCGTCTTTATGGTTACATGGTTGTATATATGAATATTCTAAAATATTTACAATGAGAACAGAAAAAAAAAATAAAATAAAATAGAAAACATTGTAAAACAAACAATAACAAAACATTTTTTATATTTTAATCTGTGTATATGCTGGTATATGATCTCTCAAATAATACTATCAATTTATTTATTATAACGAAAAGTAATTTCGCTCCTTCCAAGTCAATTACTTTAACAATTTCTTTGTGTGTAATTCCAATCCCGGTTGGTGGTAGAGCAAGGAATGTCGGGAATGATGGAACAAGTGTTTGTATAGTTTTGTAATGTAATTGTTTTGAAATTCACACGATAAAAGACAACAAATTCCAATAAGTTTTTTCTGTATATTTTGTTTGCGTAGAGGTATTAGATTTAATTGTGTTCGGTTGCTTAGAAGATCGGAATATAGTTGTCGATCTTCGCGCGATGTTTTTGTGCAACACACTCGGCAATCCAAACGATGTTTCGGCATTCCTGTTCTTTTAGTTTCAAGTAGGCGTAGAAGACGCCAAAGTGGAATTGTTGCAAGAAAGCGTAGACATTTAATTTGACTTCATGTTCGAAGAATTTATCCTCGAGGGTCTTATCGCCAGGATTGGTGCCGGAACCGTCGAAAAGCGCAGCATATTCAGCGTAGTACTCGGCAACGGCTTTGACTTGCTCGTAATCGTCAGCTCGGGCCAGGGCGGCCAAACCATCGGGATTCATTTTGCCACAACGTGGGTACAACTTGGCACGATCGTCCTTGGAGAGCTCAGTTCCAAAGGAATTGATGGTGATAATAATGGCGCGACGATCAGCTTCGAACTAAGGGGACAATATTTTTAGATTTAATACACGTTGGGAGTTTTAAACTTACGGCCAAGATCTCGCACATAACATCGGCAGTGGAACCACCAATATTTTTGCAGAACTCGTAGAAAGCCTCCAGGTAGGCCTTGTACAAGGTGTTACGAATGATTTCAATGTTCATTTCGTCCAAATCCTGCTCGGAAATGCAATCGACAAAGAATGGAGCAAGTGGGGTGTCCACCAGTACGGCGTTGTACAATTCAGCTGGGGTAGCAGCCACATGAATCGCTTCCATTTGCTCGAAACTACCCAAGGGGTGACACTTGGGGATAAGCTCGGAAATGGGTCTTTGATGCAAGGTGCCAGTGATCAGGAGAATAATGTTGTCGATCATGTAACCGTAGGTGATGAAATCCAGGAAACTGGCCAAGGGCTCAACTGCATGATTGCGCAAGTGCTGAAACTCAATAACGAGCTTTTCACGGAGTTTATCATCGATCACGGACACCGACAGGGGCGATGGCTCATTGGCAAGGAAGGATCCGTAATCAGTTCCTTGCAAGTGGAGTTTCAAATCTGTGAAAACAAAACAAAGACAAATTTGTCAATTGTAACGTAATTTATCGGTTTGCTACAAAAAATATGATAAGAAAGCAAGAGCAAGCCAAGATTTTAGTTAGTAATTGGATTAGTACAAAAGTCTTGGCAACATCTTCAAGTCTTCAGACCTGCAGGTTCGCCAACGATGACATAAAACCTTTGTGTTTATCACTTTGCGATAGGAGCGTATATCTACCATAGATAGTTGGGGCACAGACTTGGGAGTAGGCTCAAGTAAAAGGAAGCGCGGGAAGCTGCCTTAGATCGCTTGCTGCATGCAAGAAATCTAGAAAAGATTAGGATTTGAGAGGAGGTGGGGTATATCTCGATCAAGAATGGAGAAAACTCTGCATCCAATGAAAACGCAATATCGCCACCTATCTCCTTTTCCTCCGGTTTTTGGGTCGAATGGGCGAAACTCAACAAAAAATTAAAAACAAAAGAACGCAAATCGGATGATTTAGACTTTGGGAAACTCAGTTACCCACCATTTAGCATTTGAGAGGAGGTGGGGTACATCTCGATCAAGAATGGATAAAACTTTGCATCCAATGAAAACGCAATGTCGCCACCTATCTCCTTTTCTACGGTTCTGATCCAAAGGTGTCATAGCACTGAAGTTTTTTCTTGGAATTGAGGGAGCATACCAGGCCATTGGTGTTTATTGAATTGCCAGCAACTAAGGTTTCACTTTCTTAAGAGCAGACCTCATCTACGAAGCTCCTGGTTAACGATGGGAAGCACCTTCATATTCAATGAAAATTACTCCTTCTTTTTATGTTCCACTCCATTCCTGAGGTTTGAAATCATCGATGCAAGCACTTGTTTGTTGGTCACTCCTCTGTTCATTGGTCACTCTTCTGTTTGTTGGTAACTCTTCTGTTTACTGATCACAAACATGATTGAGTCATTCTCTCAAGTCTGATAACCAAGTTGACCTCTGCCCTCCAACGCTTCTTCTCCCTTCAATCCATCCTTGTAGGATCGATTGGAGGAGTTGATATTTTCTGTTCCTCATTATGTGTCCGAGGTACTGAAGTTTTCTTTCCCTTTTTTCCTTCACCCGTCCTAAAACTTCCTCGTTTGTGATTCTGTCTACCCATGCACAACCACCTCTCAATAGCTTCTATTTTTCTATCTGTTGCCCTTTGTTGTGTCCATGTTTCTGCTCCATAAAGTACAACCGACCAGGAATAACATTTCACAAATCTCAGCTTGAGGTTTAGCCTGTGCTTAGGAACACTTTCCTTCTCTTACACAACGCAGCTCTCCCTTGTTCGATCTTACATTGAAAGCCCTTGGCATTAGCTAAATCAATCTCACAAGATAAGGGCACTAATCCATACATGTGATCCGTTTTAGAAAATACACTTCAAAGCCATCATCCTCACTTAAAAGTAAATCAAAAATACATTTAATAAGTTTTTACTCGATGACAACAGCTAACGTCAAAAATTTGCATCTCAAGTCGACTCACTACTTGCAATTACGATAAAAGTCATTAGATAACGAACTATTTAACTACTTTTTTACTTAACTTTACGTTTTAACTATCAAATTCTCTGTAAAAACTGTTAATTTGTTGCTAACCATTGTAGTTAAAACTTTTATTTGGTTTTCTTTTTTTTTTTTTGAAAAGCAGTCACAAGATGTACGCTCATGACAATTTATCAGAACTTTTTTTTCAATTGGTGTTGGTAACTTTTCATGGCACTTGCCCTGTCACATGACCAACCTGAATGCGAGTGAAAAATTGTTTTTTGCTTACAATTTCTGGGCCTGGCTTTGGGGCGAGCCCTTTTGGTTATGGAGGTTTGAGGAATTTCACTATTGGGTTAATGACTTACCTTCCAAAGTCTCGCACTGCACCAGATTGAGGTAATCCGATTGTTTAAGGATTCCGCACTTGAAACCACGGCAGAGGCCCTCAAGGTAGCCACCGTCGATATTGAACATGAAACCAGTCATCTTTACGTTCGGATGTTGTTGGCGAAAGTGGGTGGATTTGGTTTTTAGTTACGGGTTTTCAGCTTACGGAGAAGGAAAAACTGCGTAGAAATTCCACAAAAGTGATGTTGAAGAAATTTTTCACTTCTTATCGACCAACCACCACACAAATGTCATATGACTACAATTATTTTTTCACAAGGGAGTTTGACGTTTAGGATTTTCGTTAAGTTAACGCACTTCAGGTGGGGAGAGCCATCTGGGGGAGAATAGAAAAATGCTGTAACAGTACATTTATAAAGGAAAATGCTGTGATTTGCGAATAAAAATAGAAGCACTTAACCGCCACTTTATAGCCAATAACTTGTAGTTAAGTACATATATACTTTATGACTCTTCACTTCTTCCTCAATTGACGTGCTTTGATCTCGTAAGGCTCTGATTGCTTCGGCTCGTTACAAAGGCGGTCAACTTAGGGATTATTTTGACTTTCGATGTGTAGCCTGGACATTCTTGTGTTGTTCTGGGCTCTTTCTGCAGCAGTCCGTAGTTTTTTTCGTACCATCCCCACACTTAATTGAATTTATGTCTGGGCTGTGCTTAAATAGGACCCCAACTATCACCAGATGACTGACATTGGAAAAATTTAGTGTTGCGCTATAGGTATCCTCCAATTCAATGTAGAATTATTCCTCTCAGATGAGCGACATCTACCCATAACAATTGGAGCAGATACCAGCACAAGCCGATCAGAACTCTAGTGGTGTTAGCAGCAGTATCACTCGATCCTTCTGCCCGCTACTCACTTGACCCTGTCATCCTATTTTCATTATAGCTTGTCCAACGTATGTATATTATATGAACCCTGGCTCGAGGTCCGTCCTCTCTGCTCCTTCTTAAGGTACCTCCGGTGTCTGTTCATTCTAGCGATTACGATAGAATCATGTCACCTCTACGCTGATGATACAAAATCGATATTTTTTCAATCTGGTGTCTTAAAAAATAGTTCTGCTCTCAACTCATCGCTTGGTTTTGTCAAACGATGGTCAACAGTGTTCTCCAACCCTTACGTGACCAAATCACTTTACACTGTCTTGTTCCGCCCATTCCTTGAGTACGCTAGCCGAGCTTGGTCCCCCTTCATATGGCCTGAATTGGTTTGTCCTTTGCTGTCTACCCTGGATCGACCCTCTCATCATGCCTCCCTATCAAGGCGGCCTCAATCACACTCTTGGAGATCACCGAAACGTACCTGGCATTCTCTTAATCCATCCATCATCACTCCAATAATATCCTATGCATCGCTCGTATGGTGGGGAAAAGGCCACTCAAACCTTCTCTCGCTCCGCCCTACAAGAGATGTAAAGACTGGCCTGTATAGGTATTACTGGTCCAATACGTACCTGTCCGAAGTCCGACTGCTGCGCTCGAAGTCCCTCTAGACCTTTCACCCCTGTTATGAAAACTGCTGCTTCACTATTATATGTATCAGTCTTCATAACTATTACTAAGCTTCACCTATTATATCGTGCAACTTCGGTATCACCAACCTAGCTGGACATATGAAGATCTTTGAAAGAATCCCGGTGCTATTCTCTCCAGCAGTATGCCTCTCCGACTTTATGCTTAAACGAGGCAATCTCTATCGCCCCTTTAAAGTTGTCATTTCAAACCGCAGTTAATAGAATAATCCTGATATCCCTAAAATAATTTCACATGCTAGTTGGTACACTGACGGTTCTAAAATGTCGAATTGAGTAGAAGTCGGAATTTTCAGTCCCAACTACAACCTGCCTGCTTCGTTATGGCAGAGAGTGTGTTAGAAGAAACGTCCGATTTATTGAAGATAGTGCCTTCCATGTAAACACCTGCCCTGCGCACTATCTGTTCCAGCACTAGATTGAAGAAGTCACACGACAACGCATCCGGTGCAAGTTTGGAATAGTTCAGAGGAGCTATTCCCAAATAGCACATTGCACCGCGTGTTTTCCAGCGTCACGCGGCACAGCTGGATCAGTTTTGTCGGGATCCCGAATTCGAACATCGCCTTGTAGAGCTCAAGACGATGAATGCTGTTGTATGCGGCTTTGAAGTCGATGAAGAGGTGGTGGGTCTCGACTTGAAATTCGTTGGTCTTTTCCATTGATCAGTCGATCAGTTTGTCGATCAGTGTGTTGCAGAAAGGTTTCAGACGTTCACACAGTACATTGGATATGGTCTTATACGCGACATTTAACAGGGATATGCCTCAGTAGTTCTTGCAAGACATAGAGCATATAGAGCTGATAGTCCAGTCATCGGGTATGGCTTCATCTACCCAAGAAATTCATTGATTTCTCAAAAAAAGAAGAAAGAAAGAACGAAACAGATTCTTACAGTGACCAAATGTAGCTCTAAGGTCTTGACGACTTCCTATTATTTACCTCAAGAAAATTGGTATGAGCCGACTATGCCTCGAGGACACTGAAATCCCCGAACATATTCAATTCGAATGTTCCCGCTCAAAGACTTCCACAAAGGCTTTACTTCGCTTTTTGATATCACCTCCTCCTCAGCTCAAACAATCCTAGGCTTCATTAATGAGCTCGTTTTCAGCTAGAAGGTAAATCCATCAGGTCGCGGTGCTTCTTAAGGGCTACCATGATCCAAAAAAAGATGGAACCCGCATTGAATTCCCGTCTAAACAAGACAAAACAATCTCTACAATATGTATGTATGTTTTTAAAAGTGTTCAGTTTTATTTAGTTCATTCAACTTTACAGCATTGGATCATTCACAATTCGGTTGTGTTTTCCTTAAATTTACGCACTCGAAAGCCCTCATCATTATTATTCCACTTGAACTCTTACATTTTGTTTAATATTTATTTATATATGCATCCTGTTCAACACATTCCTGTTATTTATTGACAAAAAAACATATTTTAGTGTTTTTATTTCTAATCCTAATTGTAAAATGAAATAGACATTGTACAGTATACGTGTATAAACATTGTGTATAATTTATAATTCAAGCAGAAAGTGTAAATTGTTTACATACATGTACATACATATTATTTGTTGTTAAACATTTGTTTAGATAATTATACAGGACATTTATTTGTTTTATGGTTCTACATATTTTGTTTATCTCTTTGCTATGTATGTATAATGAAAACCCATATTTTATTTTGAATTGAAAACATATTTAATTTTTTGTTTCACTTGTTAAAGATTGAATTGAATTTGTGAAATAGTTTATAACATATTTGGCTCTCGTCGTTAGGAATTAGTAAGTGATTGCGCGGACATTTGTTTTTTAAACTTAAGACTTAGGGGCGTGTCCCTTACAAATATATTTATTTTTGTTTATATTCCAAAAGAGAGGAATACGGCAGTGAAAGTTTTTTTTTTTATTTTGGGTTCTTAACGTATTTAAGTATAAATATTCTTTTCAAATTTGGCAAAGTTATCATTATTGTTTTAAAAGATGCCAATGATCAACTTTCGAAAAAAACTTTTCAAACAAAAGCCTTAAACCCAGCAGTTTTGCGTTTTCCTTTAAAAGAAGCACTTTCAACAGCAGTAAACATTTTTCTTGTAATTGCGGTCTTTGAGATTTAATTGAAATACATACATAGGTCATAGCCATTGCGAGATGCCCAGAAAGCTTGCCATTGAATAGCTATAGTATCAATCCGTTCAGTTGAAACATCACCGGAAAATGCGACTCAACTCATCACGATGGATAGAAGAATTGTCCAACCATTACGTTACCATATTACTCTACACTGTCTTCGTTCGCTCACACTTTGAGTACGCTAGCAAAGCCCTGACCTCCTTTCAACGAGATCATATGGTATACCCTGGAAGGACACTCTCATCTCATTTTGATGCCCTGGAAGTTTGCCATTGAATAGCTACAGTATCAATCCATTCAGTTGAAACATCACCGGAAAATGCGACTCAACTCATCACGATGGATGAGAATTGTCCAACCCTTACGTTACCATATTACTCTACACTGTCTTCGTTCGCTCACGCTTTGAGTACGCTAGCAAAGCCCTGCCCCCCTTTCAATGAGATCATATGGTCAAAAATGTGCCCTGGACCGACCCTCTCATCATACCTCCCTATCGAGACCGGCTCAATATAAATAACTAAACAACTCTTGCAGACCCGTAGCTGACATTCTCTTTATCCATTGGCTAGTCTTAGGTTCTCTACAATCTTCCTTACGATACTATTTTATTTTACACTCAACTTTGTAATTTACGATTCTCTCGGCTTTTCTATCTACCGAATGAGAATTACGATGTATGCAGATGAGGGTTTAGATACAATTTATTCGGCACTAAGAGGCAGTTGGGCTGGAGAAGTAGGAAACCTTAGCCAACTTGTTTGATTATAATGTGTTGAAGTCGAGGACAGTCAAAATGCAGTAAGTGTTCGCTAGGGAAGGTCTTATTACCTAAAAAAAATCCCCCTCCATTTGAGGAGATCCTATCGCACGTACTCTATCAACGTCTACCAACACACTAATCGCCACGAGCCAATGTGGCATCTGATGGACTACAGAGTACGTTTTTACAAAAATTTCATAACATTTTAGTTATGGCATTATTTAACTCAAGACATTAAAACCTAGTATGACTGTATCTTACTGCTCAGCAATCAGGCTGATAAATTCTAAGCATCGTCGTCTACTACAGGTCACAGACCACCAGCCTACCGAACACAATTTCAACAGGGGCCACAAAATTTCGATACCGAACAGAAACGAATTGGCCCAACGTGAAATCCTGTACCACGAATCGCTGTTAATTTAACGGACGGGTTTAAAACTGAGGACGGAATCGGCTCCGGAGATTTCTCAGAGGACTTAGGCGTCCACCTCTCCTTCAACCTCCCACAATATTGCAGCCGAAATCAACGCCATTTGTCAAGCACCTGATTGTCTGGCGTTAAAGTAGTATCAGAAACGAATTTTGTCATCTACATCGACAGTCAAGCAAACCATCAAATCTCTAGCATTCATTATTACGAGATCGATCTAAGGCAGTGAAAGGCTGCTGCATATCTCTCAACAAGACCAGTCACTACAACCTCACCCCTTGCTGGGTACCAGGTCACTGTGGCATACCGGAAAATTGTGAACCAGACGCATTGGCTGGCAATATTAGAAAGGCTACACTAGGTAAATAGCTATTCAACGATCTGAGTACTGCTTACACAGCTAATTTTAGCTCCTTCATAAAAACGAGCAGAGTAAGAGGGTGATCCACTAACCGTACACAACGGCAGCACAATGAACCTTCTCTGGTCTAAGTGCATCGTTATCGAAGGCCGCTCTTAACCAACCAACTGCTTTTAATATTGAAAGTAAGTATTTCATTTACAATGTACGTACCTAAACCGGACCTAGTAGTGTTTAATTTTCAAAATGACCGCAATTCTGTACCCTGCTGCATGTGACTACACAAAAACTCCATTCCTTACTGATATTGTGCAGGCTTTAGCGCCTATTGTAGTCGCGTCTTAAATCATTCATTACACCAAAATACGTACTCCCTTCCTGTTCCAATCTTTACATAGTAGAGCTCTCTTTTCCTTGTTTTTTAATATTATTTGCATTTTAAACTCCAAAATAAATTTTAACCAAATTACTTTCAAAAAGACATAGGCAAACACATAAAATACATAAATACAAACCCCGAAATAGTTTACATAACGTTTAAACAAGTATAGTCAAACAAAATAGTCACTTAAAGCGTTTTTTTTTCACATATTTTCAATTTCATTATCATCCTTACAAAGTACCACCACACCATGGATGCGCACCTTCTATACATAATTCGTACAATAATAAGCAAGCACTTTTCTTATAATACATTGTTCCTTTAAATAGATGACTTATTTCCTTCCTTTTTTGTTTTTTTTTTTAAATTAAATTAGTTAGGTGAGAGTTTGTTTTTTTGTTTTTTGTATAGACTACTACATTACATATAGATACATAAATATAATTTAATCTTTGTTTTGTTTTAGTTTATTTTTAAATAAATTTTACTAAACGACCCTGTAATTGCGTGTGAAATATGGAATGGCTTAACTATAGTTAGCAAATAATTTTTTATATTTTATTTTTCTTTTAATGAACACAAAGCATTTTTATCCTTAGCAATACGTTTTTTTGTTTTTGTTATAAGCAAATAATTGGACTTTTTAGATACATAAATACATAATAATTGCATGTACACCATTATAGTGCGGAAGATACATAAATTACATTTTACATTCATAATACATAATGTTGTGCTTAGAGAGAAATAAAATGCAATATTGGGTTAGAACTACGGTTAGCTGTTTTTTGGGATTTTTGTTTATACTATATATAAAAATAGCATTAACTTATATTTTAAGTTTTCTGATTTCTTTGTTTATCAAATTTCGTATTATTCTAATGTAAACTGCTCAAGTTTCATTATTATACAACACGAAACGTTATACATTTACTCGTAAAAATACATCACATAAAATTCGCTGTGAAATTGTATACACCTTTGGATAGTGGATAGCAAAATTATAGAAATGGCAAACAATAAAAAATTATAATGTGGCATTTAATGGGAGCGCAGATGCGGATAGATTTACAAGTAATTTAAGTTGTGGTGGATCTTGTACTTCGTGTAGGATGCGATTGAGTGTCCTAAAGTCATGTATTCATTTTAGCTTGGTTTCAGAGAGACGCCTAGCAATTTCCTAAACTAGTCCTGCTTCGTTTCTTGTCTGATCTTTCGCACAACAGGGAGGTGGTACGAGTGAGGCAGTACATTACTTAGTTAATCCTAATCGAACTATTTCTAAATAGCAACAGGCCATGGACTCTTCAGACGAGAAGTTACTAGTCAATCCCACACACACTATTAGCCTTTGTTAGGTCTTCGCTATATGGACGAGTTAAACCTATTAACAGAGAAGATTGATTCGCAACTTAATGGAAATGTAATATACTAAATAGAAATAAGTCAGTTCTAAAAAAAGAAACGATTGATGCGCAACATCGAGGGGAGAATTCGTTGAGAAAGTCCATTATGAGTTTCCATAACGTTTTCTCTACTAAAAAGCGATAGATCCGTTTCACGAATATCCAGAATCGAATATATGACGTCGGATGTTTTTATGGGTCAACTGTTAATAGGAAAAAATCAAAGTACATTCTGCCCACAGACAACTATTTAATCAGGCTCAATAGAGAGCGACCAACTAGATACTCGCAACAATGGAAGGGCGTTGATAACGGGTTATGGCGATACCGACATGGTCAAAAAGATTAAGAAATATTAAGTTCATGTAGAGTGAATGACTGTACAGGAAATAACCACCTCGTACTTTGTGCCGTGCTTAAGTGAAGGTAAACCTCAATCAATTCGGCGTAGGTAACTTCAGACTGCACGGAAACGTATAAACAAGAGTAGACACACATAGATAAAGTGTCCTTTCAAGACATTCGTTGAGAATCTTTTCTTTTGTAGTCTCTTCATAGTGCGTTATTTGAAAAAAATTGCGTTATTTGAAATCGAAAACCGGTGTGCGATTGGTCGCTTTTTGATGCACTTTCGTAAGAAATTTCTCCAAACAGATCATAATCACTACATAGTATAAGACTACACTACATCATTAAAACGTGGGTGTCTAGATGATTTCGAAAACCATCGAATGGATTTGAATGTGATTTGTTCAAGAAAGCCGAGTATTCGAGGCTTAATTAGCAGAAAAATGTTATTACACATCTCTAACTCAACAATGGCTCGTTGGATTTAACTAAACACGAACAAAAATCCATTCTATTAAATTCGTTTCCAATTTATTTGAGCTTTAAATTATCTCTCTGCGTTGTCCTGAAGCTGAGCAATGCTCAAAGCAACTCATGAAATCATTACATGGTAGAATTTTTTGATTTTCACTGTGATATCATGTAGAGTTGGTTTCTTGCCTCGAGTGCTTAGTTAATAGCAGAGAAGTATTCCTGAGACTTCAATAGATCAGCGACTATTGATTTGCTGCCTGGCTTCCAGTTGGCTGTGCAAACCTCCCCGTGTTCATCAGTAAATTTGAAAGCCTGCACTAGACGTAGAGTTTCATGACAGTGATTTGGCGTAAGTTTTGCTTGCCATCAATGATGGAAAGTCCGTCCACGGAATGGTGCACCACCTTCATTGATTTATCAGCGAGCAATGGAATGTCCAAGTTACCAAGACCTCCTTGCTTGCGAGCAGTGTTGATCCATTGGTGAAATGTGAGTCTGTCGAGCAGGCAATCACTTCAGCGTCAATGGAACGGAATTCCTTTGCGCGATCCGATCGGAGAAAGAAATAATCTCGGTTGGGCAGACAAAGGTAAAGTCCGGTACATCTCATGTTCGGACCATATATTAAGCAGTTGAGTTACGACGAAGAACTTAAACGAATTATACGACGCTGACATGACCCTTGACTCGGTCACTTTTTCGTTAATTTTCTGAGAAAATTTAAACAGCAAATACTACAATATGTATCCTCACGCTCGCTTCTTAAGGCGTTTTTCTTAATCAACGTTTCATCGATTTTCTCAAAAGGATTTCAGGTTTATATCTACTTATTCACACTAAGCACTTTCAAACAAATGACCTAACGCGGGAAGATCTGTTTTCATATTTTTCTCTGTTAAACGCCTTTCCACTGATCTAGGAATATCTTCTCTTCTCTGATTTTTGGATTCATTTCTGTTATCTCAAAGGAACTCCACGGAACTATTATTTCGCTAAATGGTGTCTTAATATCTTTCGACGCAACAGACCCTAGATACGTATGCTCTTCCAAATTTCTACAGAAGCCCCACGACATTGTTACAGCCTGCCCCCTTTAATAACAAAATATAAAAAAATAAAATCTATATGAATGTACAAAACAAAAGAAAACGAAAAACAAAATATATGATTTAATGGTTGTTTTGTTTTTTATTATTTAAACTTATAACATTTCATTTAGAAAATAATATTCGAAATATTTCTACGTACAAGTTAAAAAGCTGATCGACAAAAAAAAAAAAAAGAAAACTAATTAAATTAAATCTAATAAACAGGAAAAAAGATAATCATAAGCAAACGCTATTGAAGCTGCACGGTCGTTTATGTTTGCTAAAACAAAAAAAAATTCATGATTTTCTTATTAGTATTTTAAATAAACTATGAAAACTGAATTTACTTTAACAGAATACTTTTTATGGACGTTTTTTTTTTTAATTTATATTCATGTTCTTTCTTTTTATTGTTTGTATTCAAAGTTGACCTGTAAATTTACGCAGTAGAAAAAGACTCAAGTTAAGGTTACTAAAATATATCTTATACAAGTAATGGATCTTAGAACTTAAGTGTATTACAATTGTTCATTCGTTTTTTATTTTATTTTTTTTTTAGTCTAAGTAAACTGGATAAGAGTGAGAATAGAACAATAAAAAAAAAATATTACATTGGTTTTATGCTCTTTGAACACATTTATATCTTGTCGTTGTTTCCATTTGATTGGAAACCATTTAATTGTAATTCAATTGTGTGTTTTGTATTGTAGTTCTCTTAAGTCAAAACAAAAATCAGAAAGTTAACTACATTTATATAATTTGCTCATATAGTACATACAAAGAAAATCGAATATATTACTATGTACCCTTTAACTTCTGCGTGAAACATATTTCAATGTATTTCATACATTTAATCTACACAAAATAATAATAATTAAACAAAAAATAGTACATTACGTTTACAGTTACACATATTTGCAAATTATTTCGACATAAAAACATAGAAAAACCAATTTAAAACTTCAATTTTTTTACCTTAACGCTGCCAAATTTTATTTTAAATAAAATCAAAACAAATACGTATATCAAAAAATAAAAAATGAGATTCTTGTATAGTTTTGTTTGTTGTAGAAAAATTGAAGTAAAAAATTCCACTGAATCTTGCAAAAAAAAGGCTACTTTCATATTTATGCTATAATATATATTAATATTAATTGTTTAGTTTTCTTATATTTCTTCTTTTTGTTTTTAAATAATTATATAGAAAAAAATGGTTGTTTGTTTTTTTTGTTTTATGGAAATATTTTAAAAATATTTCTGCTCTACTTTTGTGTGTGTGGGAGGAGGGGGAGAGGGGGAAACTTAAACATAAGTAGCTACAGCATTGGAACCTTGTGTGGATGGCGCTTGCTGATGTGGGGTGGGCTGAGGACTTACTGGTGGTTGAAGATTTCCTGGAACGTACTGACCTATAAACGAGCCGTCTTCGGTAAATTGTCCTATGAAAGATAAGAGAACAAATTCGTTTATTATATTGAATTAAAAAAGTGAATCGTTTTTTTTCCGCTGTTAGTGGAGGCTACTTCCACACCATTTTGTTAGTTTTTTTTTTTGTAAAGGTTTACTTGGTTAGAATGGAAGGAAGTTAAGTAACTTAAAAATGCTGCGTTGATGTAAATAAAATATACAAACAGTAAAAGGATACGTTTTGATTAGAGGATACAACACCACCCGTTTGGAATATTATGCGTCTTTTGAATGCCTATTTTACAATGACAATGTAGTAAAGTTAGAAAAGCAAGTCACAATATTTACATAGTATACTAGGATCTATCGCCCATCTAATATAGTTAAATCATGGTTTCGTTTCTGTTATTTCTGAGGGTTTTATTGAATTTAGTTAGTCGGCAGAGTTATCATTAACTAATATTATAAAGCAGCGAAACTCTACCGTCAAAGCATATCATTATGTCTAATATTTCCAATCCGAACTACATTATTGTATTTGAAGGTAAAGCCAAGAACTCTCAATTTGTATACAGTGTGGAATTGTGAGTTTTGTAGACAAATTATAAAGTGCGTTTCGAATGGGATAATCCAGTGAAGATATCAATGTATGAACGTTTATATGGTATTATTCACGATAAAACGCTGGAATAGCATAAAGCATTAAAAGTTATCAACAAAGAAGCAATTACTCGGCCTGAGGAGCTGGCCAAATTTTTTCAAATTAGTTGGCAAACTATGTGAGTTGATTAGAGGGAAATTGTAATCATAAACGCGAATCTATTTCATTAACAAGACCACGTCATTTGGTTTGGCTTCGTTGCGGCCAGTTTTTAAAAGCTGTGGTACCACGTGGATTAAAGGTGAAAGTTCTTCTCTACGTGGTCGTTTAAACCCAGTCGAAGTTCTAATGAAGCGTGAAAGATTATGTTTTCCACATCACTTAAGTCGTTGAAGAGGAATGCTCGTGGAGCTTTTTAATGCGGAAGAGAGCTGGGCAGACACAAAGAAGGCGGGGAAAAGTTACCTTCTCTTCTTCATCCATGCAACGTCTGCAAAACCCATTCGTAAAGAGGCCTAGCCTTGTGGCATGGTTGCCTATAAGACAGTGTCCCGGGAGGACATCTATTGTAAGTCAAGTTAGTAACTCCACTCGGTATGGTCTTCAAAATAGACTTTGAAAATAATCAAGTCTTTTCAAGTATGGCGAAAATGGAATGCTTTGTTCGTGTTTATGAAAAATCGTAAATATTATATTATGAAATATAATGATAAAGTTTTACTTCTCTTTTCTGAGTTTAACATAAAACCGATTGTATGAATGACAAAACAGATCTTTAAAACGATTTGATGCAGCTAAGATAGCAAAATTATCTGTGATGAATAAATTAAGTTCAAAAATTGATGCATTCAACATTCAGTTAAACCCTATTTTTGGTGAAACCTTGCCGTTACCAGCGACATTGTAGAAAAGGCAGATTATGTATGGTATAATATAGATTTCCTAGGAAAATTGCATGAAATTAGTTCAAGTTAAAGGTATATGTATGTATTTATATAATATATTTGAGTAAATATAAACCCATAACCAAAATGTTATAAACACCATAACCAAATCACAATATTGGGATGATTAAGACTATGTATATGTAGCATATTTTGATGAGTAAATAAAAACAAAGACTCTACCTCTAAGATGAAACGGAAAAATTGCCGATATCAAGAGAAGAGACATCCAATGTCGGAATGTAGTAAACAGAAGGCAACAATGTAGAAGCATTATGTATAAAAAATACATTTTTTTCTTTTTTAAATTCTTATTACTACTGTTCAATTGTTTTGTTTGAATTTATTTGTTTTGTTTTAGAAAAAGACAAATATTTATATGAAGTACAGGAATAACAAGAGGAATCATAGTCCTTTCCGTCCGTATTGGCCAATAAATGAGCCATCTTCGTTCATGCCTACTAGAAAAAGTGATGATTAATAAAAATGAACAAAGCAAAATAAAAATAAAGTATAATTATGTGCAAACAATTTTATAATTTACATCTCGTTCATATTTATAAGAAAATAGAAAAAAATTATCTGAAAAAATTTGATTTATTTTTGTTTTTTTGTTTCGGATGCTAAGTTGAAAGTAGTCATACTTGTAAGAGTTTAATATGTTTTGGTTGTGTTAATGGAAATGAGTGCGGTGAATGCAGTATAAACTATAAACTCATTATTAGTTTGAATTGATATTTATTAAAACATATGTAGTATGTTTCCGCGAACTCTATGAGCTGATGTGGATGTGGTCCAAAAAGCCAAAATACGTCGACTACACTGGCTCGGCCACATCGAGCGAATGGACAATAATGCTCCAGCAAAGAGGTTCTTCGACTCACAGCCCCCAGGTTCGAGACGACAAGGAAGACTGAACCTCCGTTTTAAAGACCAAGCTATCGCGGATGCTAGAGCGCTTGGTCTGGACAACTGGAAGCAGCGTGCCCGGGATCGAAGGCAATGGAAGGCTACCGTGTCTCAGGCAGGGACTCTTCACGGGTCGGGAGCCCATTAAGTAAGTAAGTAAGTAGTATGTTTCCAGAGATGAGATCTTCAAAATTTTTGTGGGTCAATAAACCATTGTTTAAAACTTAGCTTAAACTATTTACCCCATCGACAACGTTTTATCTGATTGTCTGTCTTAGAAACAAAGAGTCGTTCCCCATGACGTCATACAAGCAAGTCTTTCGATATAGAGACAACGTGGATAAGGATCATAACAAGTTGATGGCTCATGATAGCAAGGAACTATGACTTTATACAGTTTGCTCTGAAAGCGACACCTCAAAGCAGTAATCAAACCAAGTTTTGTCTGTCGAAAACTGTGAGTTATCCGTTTGAGATGCACAAGACATGTAAAGGAAATGGACACTCATGCTCAGACCTGCAGTCTTTGAATTAACCCCAGAATAACAATGGAATAGCGAAAGATCCCGACTTAGGTGACGCGTACAAGTAGAAGGGAATCACAACCGATTTGAGGCAGTTACCTAAGGATCAAACTAACTTCAGTGACTTGTTGATCGAGAACCAGCTTCAACACGAACTTTAGCGGAACCAATAGGAGGGTATTACTATCATCATCGAAAAGTCAGCTGTCCGTGGATTAGTGGACAGAGGATGTCTAGAAAATATACAACTTTCTAACATCTCTTCGTGAAAACCGAAAGTCAAACGTACAAGAGCATTATAACGTTGTAAGGAATGTTTTTATGGCTGCATATTCAAAAGAATAGATGAAATGAATAACCTTTAGTAATCACTTTTTGGAAAATATGTATTATAAAACTGGAAGGTCCTTCAATTTGTGTGAAAATGCGCCGAAAGCAAGTGTTGGTAAGTCAGAAAGTTACTTGTTTTAGTTCTGAATTGGATATGGATTGGCTGCACTTTATAAAGACTGCATGACAGAGATAAAAGATTCTATAAATATACTCAATAATAGTCAATTGCATTGATGAGGCTTCCACAGAAGTGACCTTGTTCTCCTTAGTCGGACATAAATTAATCCTCATAAACAAAGATCTTCGCAGATCTTCTACAGAACAAGGTATAACCGTGGGTCTACTTGAATTTATAGTAAAACATTGTTCTTATGAGGATCTCTTTAAACTCTTCTAAATTAACTTAATATTTTTCGCCGATTCCATGGAACTTAAACGTCGAATCGTGGAGATTTCTTACCATTTTCTCTGTAAAATAAATTTACTCGTTAATGAAACTGAAGTTACAAGAGTAATGGTGGATGGAGAAGATATTGAGCAGGTGCAGAGATATAAGTTATCGGGGAAAGTTATACACAGCAGAGGTATTTCGGAAGACGAGCTGATGGCAAGCATCGAAGCGGCAAATAGAGATCACGCAAGGGACAAACATATCAATTTACAGAGGTGAAAACTGGATATCCACAGAAAAACAAATTCAAACTATAGAGACGAAATACCTCAGGAGAGTTAAAGGATCAAGGAGAATAGACAAGAAAGGAAATGTAAATATATTAGAAAGGAACTACATGTCCAATTGGCTGAACTAATTCTTGAGGAAAATAAACTAAGATGGTCTGGAAACTTTGTGCGCACGGAAGTGGATAGACAAGTGAAAAAAATCTGGGAAACAAGACCGTCACACATACAACACTACCGTCGAGAAAATTCTGAAAAAAGCTGGAGAAAAGTCGAATTCGACTAAACATATAGCAAGAGGCAGGATCCAGTGGAGACATTTCACGAGGAAATAAAAAAAATGAGGGAATCACTGATGCCACCTCGAAGTCTGGATTATGTACGTACATATGTATGTACTCTCTAAATAATACTAAACATCAAAACGGTGTAAAGATCGTAAGAGTTGGGTCTTTGTCTGATCCCTACTACAAGAAAATAAAATTAAACTACGATTTCTCCGCTGATGGCATCACCAAGCTGTATTTCTTAAGACAATTTAATAATAAATTGACGTCGAAGATGAATTAATGCACCTGGCTAACTATAGAAGGAAAAAGGGTATGGTGTCTCATATATCCGAATCAATCTGACCTAAACCAGATCTTAAAACGTTCCAATTCGTTGTAGAAGATTGTGTGAGCGAAGAGATGAAAATGACTTGAATGAATTGAAATTAAATGAGAGGTCTGATCTTATTATGTAGTCCCTAATGTGCGGGCACTACGAATGTAAGAAACACAACGACAACGCATGACCATATGCAGCCTCAGCAAAGAAATGTATGTAGCTCCCGAACATCGAATATAGAACGACAAAAATGGTTTGGAAAACTCATTCGTTTATAAGTAGCTTAGAGTGCATTCATATATCTGCCGATAAAAATAAATAAATATTTTGATGCACCAGGTCAAAAGGACCCAGGACCTAGCCATTCGTGTTGGGTATGTTGTATTCTTTACACGAATGGAATGGCGTGTCCCAGAAGCAATTTGTTATTCGAGAAGCTTTTTGATGAAAGTCATACTCTCGGATGTTTGTTAGACGCTCGCCGATGCCCAATGAAAATAGTCGGATACGTTGAAATGAAATGAGTAATTGTAATTTTTAATATAAAGTAATTCTATCGTTATAGGATTTTTGTTCTCTTTTGAGCGTGCAGATGTATGAAAGCCTAAAAGAAAATGATTACGACTTCAGATTCGATCCAGTTTTATCACAAAAGTACCCCAATCCCCAAACACATAATATGTACACTTAGGAGGACATTTCTGAATACGAAAATATAGTAAGGAAGCTCCCATAGACGGGGAAGGTGAAACTCTGCGCAGACCTCTAAAGCTAAATTACAAAGCAAAAACATGAAAACGAAACCCTTTATTCAGAACATCCTACAATTTGTGTGAGGAATTCTTCGCAAATTGTATCCATTCTGAGGAGAATTTTCTCAAAAATTATTCACTCATTGTCAAACATTAAAATTTAGATAGTTGTTAGTTAAAACGCAGTTATTAGAAACAAAAACACAAAAAACAAATTCGTTTAATTCATTGCGCAAAAGTTTGCTGCGAAACGGCTTCCAAAAAGGCTTATTTTCTGTATCAAACGATGGCCATTCTTTTTCATTTTAAGCTTTGGATTAATTCAATCTCTCTTGCGTAGCTAAATAGCGGTCAAGTTATACCATTTACCTGTTCCGTTATGTGTTATATTTTGACTTCCCTTGCAATTTTCCGACCTCATTTCCATAACATAACCAAAAAATATTTTATTTTTTTTTTTTTATTTTTGGGACAAGTACACAAAACGATGAAAAATAAAAGAAAAAAAAAATTCACAAGTCAATATACAATGTCAGGTTATCCTTATCACTCACCTGTATCACCATCACCGTACTCAGCCATTGAATCGGTATCGCTCTCGACACCTGGTTTATTCGCAGAACTTACTGATTGTCGGCCCGCACTCTTGTTATCCAAGCTGCTTGAGAGAAAATAATGAAATCAATTTATATTGCTTGGAGACTTCAAAATAACATACGGCTGCGAGTATTCATGGAAGCCACCTTCATCGGGATAATCGCGACGTCCATTGGCCAATTCACGGTCATGAACATCGTATTTTCCACCACGATTTCTTCGTATGATACAGATGATGATGAAGAGAATGATTATGATGGCTAGTGCCAACATCATTCCAATGAACCATCCAGCATTGGCGACATTTTCATTTGGTACCATAATTGGTCCATCGATGCCATTGGTGTCGATCTCTTGGGATGCACTTTCCTTAAAGTAGTGTCCATCTACCGAAACAACACGGAATTCATAGACTGTCTCGGGATCTAAACCACGAATGATCTGGTGATCTTCGTTCATCTCTTCCTTGGTTTGTTGCCATTCAGTTTCTCCCTTGACCCTAAAAAGTCGAAAAATGTGAAGGTCAATCCTAGACGGAGAATCTAATTCAAGTGTAGTCCTTACCGGTACTTTGTGAAGAAATGTGTTCCTGGGTGACCGCCATCGATGGTTGGCTGCCAGTTCACCTTAAATTGTGCGTATCCGTTATCAGATGGCAGTTGTTCCCAGCTAAAATCTGGTACGGCTGGTTCTTGGAAGGCTCCTCCTAGTGTTTTCTTCTCAATAAAGTTTCTGCAAGTAGTCACAAATTAATACACAAAATCAACAGAAAACAATAAATTGCAAAAACTCACTCAGTTCCTTCTCCCATTTTGGTAGTGGCAGTAATGGAAATCCTGTATTTCGTATTTGGCTTGAGTCCAGCCAGCTTCGCTCTTGTAATTCGTGGATCCTCTATATGTGGATCTCGTTCGCGTCGTTCACCCACATAGCTGCCCTTAACATCTTCGTAGTAGATTTTATAACCAGTCAGCTTACCATTTGGATTCAATGGCTTTTTCCATGACAGTAAGAATGCTGATGAACCCAGAGGGTATGCCTCCAGACTCTCTATGGGCGATGGAACACCTTCGGGTGTGTCAAAATCGATTACTGCACTCGGTGGACCATTGAAACGCAAGTTATATGCAAGCACTCGTGCAAAGTTCTTGGAATCAGGTTTAAACTGTGTAACCAAAGCTTGATTGGAGTCGCCTTTGACATGGATTTCACGAAGTGATTCTTCTCCTTCTTCATCGGTCCATGTTTGGATTTTGTAACCCTTGAAGTGACCGCGCACCGATTCGGGACTTACTGGATTCCAGCCGAGAATAGCCGATGTACTACTGGTCACTTGAATCATTGAGAAATTCGTTGGCGCTTCCAAAGGCCGATCTTCCCCAGAGTAGCCGACTACTTCTACTGCAGCAACATTCGATTCACCCTTTTGATTGATAGCAATCACCTTGATGAGGTACTTGACAAAAGTTGGCTGGTCGTAGACGACTAAGCTGTTCTGATGCCAATCGAAAATGTCCTTGTTCTCCCAGCTGGCGGCTGGAATGTCTCTCTTCCATGATACACGGTATTGGAAGTTTGGCGCGTTGTGTTCGATTTCAGGCATCGGAGTCCAAGTGATCACCAAGTTGTTTGGTTCGGTTCCTTGACCTTCCACATTATCAGGATTCTTGTATGGTACATCTGGCTGTGTGCTACAGGCGTCACTGTGCTCTGAAGGTGTTGAGGGACCAATTTTGTTGAAAGCAATAACACGGAACGTGTAGTTAGCCCATGGAGTCATACCGATGCTGTAACTAAAATCGGTTGAGGGAACCTTTTCAAAAGCTACATCCCACGTTTGTGGTGTAAAGGACGTGTTGTACTGGATTGTGTAGTGAAGAATGGGCGAACGATTGTCACCCTGTGGTGTCCAACTGATTTCAGCTTCGCTTGCCTTACATACGATTCCCGCTAGGCTGGGTGGATTTGGCACATCCTGGACGATTAAATTCGCTCTGGCAGTGGCTTCGTCAAGTTCTGTGCGTGCTACACAAGTGTATTCTCCAGAATCCAGTTCCATCGTCTTGGATATGGTCAGTGAGTTGTCGTTTGTTTTCACGAATCGAACTTGATTGTCAAAGTCGATTGGCTCGCCATCCTTCCACCATTCAATATTCAGCGTTAGCGTGTCGTCATGCGCTTCATTGCATCTAAATGTTGCCGATTGCCCAGCAGCTACCTCATAATTCTGCGGCTCCTGCGTGATGCGGGTGTGCTCCTTCACAATAAGACTTCCATTGGCTGACTTACTTCCAAATTTATTCGCCGCGTAACACATATACTGACCAGCATCACCGAAGCCTACTTGAGAGATCTCCAGATCACCCTCCGGTAGGATTGAATAGCGTCCGCCAGTAAGCTCCAGACCATTGCGCATCCACTTGACTTTGGGTTTAGGTGCGCCGAATACACGACATGTCATGGTGACATTCTTTCCATCAACTGTAGCGCTATCCTTTGGTGCTTGCTGGATCTCTGGCGGCAAAGCAAGTACATTTAGATAGACATCCTTGTATACATAGCCCAGGGAATTGGTTGCGTTACAACCGTAGTTTCCAGTATCACCCTTGACTAGATCGCGAATTATAATGCGGTTATTTTGTACAGTCCTTCGGGGATTTGTTGTAGCTTCAGCAATCGGTTTACCATTGTGGATCCATTGAATAGTTGGCTCTGGATTACCTGCCGCCTCGCAACGGAATTCCACAGTCTCATCCTCTGCAGCATTCTGAATCTCTGGCTCCTTTGTAAAGTAAGGAGTAGCGTACACCATTAAATAAATCGAGTATGATTGTGCGTTTCCAACTCCGTTCGAGGTGTCACAAGTGTATGAGCCCGCATCTTCAAACGTTGCATGTCGAATAACCAGAGATTTACCATAGTGTCCCTGGGTTATTCGATCGCTCCAATGTATAGGCTGACCGTTTTTCATCCACACCGTTTGCGGGAGGGGCGTCCCGCCATATATACAGTACATCTCCACCCTTTTGCCACGCAGCGCCACCTCATTCTTACGAGTTGTATATTGACGCACGGGTTCATGCTTATTCTGTGCTGAGCTAATTCCTGTCTGCTTCACGTCCAGTAGAACTCGATTACCGATCTTGTACTCATTACGGAATACCGATGTGGCCGAGCAAGAATAAAAGAAGTCATCGGACGCATCATCACGTGTCACATTCGAGAACCACAGTGTTCCTTCGGGGTCTAGGGTCATGCGGGAGTTGTTTATACTCTTAATAGCACCATCAGACTGTTGAATCAACCAGTTGACAGTTGGTTTTGGCCAACCATCTGGAGGTTCACACTGCAACGAGAAGGGTTCACCCTCATTGGCTTCCACTGTTTTCGGCGATTCGTCCTTAAATGCATTCAACTCTGCTTTGCGTACAAATACCGAGTTCGATGTGGCAACACCAAATTCGTTCTCAGCAAAGCACTGATATTGACCCAGATCCTCATCCTTGGGCGATGTGATGACCAATGTACCACGGCCGGGTTGCTGCAGCATTCGATTATCGTATGCCTGCCAGTCGAACTTTTTGCCGTTCTTTACCCATCGATACCTGAAACGAACAAACAAAAGGAAAACTGATTAAATTTTCGTCTAGACACGGCAATGATTCGTTGAGTGGCTAATTGACTTGGCTGAAACCATGCATCATCATTGATTTAAGTTCTAATAACTACGACATAATACTAATTGTGACTCACTTCCAGAGACGTTCGCAATCGGCGGATAGATTGTTTCTAATTGCCCTGTTGTTGTTGTAAGGGAGTGGTCAAGCTGAGTCAAGTAGGTATGCTAAATTGCTTTACCCGCCAGAATTTGCATTTAGGAACAATGAACTATAAATGACCTGAATCGCATTCCATGGGATTTATGCTCATTTAGGAATTAAGAGTAATTATTGTGCTGTGTGTGTCCGCGGATATTTGCAATCAAGAAATGAAGATGTTAAGGAACACAGTTTGAGTGAAAAAACGAAAACTGAATTCAATTATTACTTGCGCTAGCGCTGTGAGAACTGGAGGGTCTGGGAAATTAGCATGAATCTGGGGAATGGGGCTGCTGCGAAACGATGTTATTTTAATTGTCAGCCTGTTAAGTTGTTGTTATAAGCAAAGCGTTTTGGGTTTCCCTCGATTTGATTGCATTTGCATTGAGGGAACTGTTTAGGAACTTTTAAGGATTTTACAGTAACAGCAGATTTGAAAAGGTGGGGGTAACAGATTACATTCGATTGAACTTAAAGGATTTCCAGGAAGAAGTTAATACATCACTCGATGTCATTCGGTCATAATTTTGCTTCGAAAATGATGCTGGTGCAACCATAGCAGTGGATGGATTGCATCACTGAATGAGATTGACTGATGTTTTTTTTTCATCCGAGTTGTTGTAGACTGTTGTGTCTACGAAGAGATTGTAGTGCATCGTAACAGAATTTAACTGATATGGAGTTCACTAAATTGGACGACAGCGTTCTATGAGCTGCCTGACTATCTGAAAAGATATAGATCTTAGCGCCCTTGATACCCTTACTATAGTTTAACCTAGCGCAAATCTCAATGGCATGGAGCTCAGCCTGGAATACCGTGGGACACATTCCCATAGGTATCGAGACTTTGATGTTGGGTCCACACCCATTCCATTCAGTGCCGGAACACCATTTTATCCTCAAATAACGTACCGAAACAGTATTCCCTGACCATAAAGTCGGAGACAGTGCAGAACATGTCTCCTTGTGGGATTGAGTCAAGAATTTTCAGGTGTCTCACATGGTCACCTGCTTTAAATTTCTATTCTAGTTGCAACTTGATAGCGCATCTAGCAACCGTCTTCCTTACGAAGATTTGTAACGGTGTGAGGCCAACGATGACTTTTAAAGCTGCCGTTGTCCGTTCAAGTACGATGGCCGCATGCGTTTTTAAGATAGTCTGACTCCTTAGGTTTGAGCACAGGCAGAACCTCTACTTGTAAAACCGTACTCTCACTGGTTTAAGAATCATTGAGCATACTCAAATGATGACACATTTCGTCAACACTTTCCAGGGTGGAGCACTTTACTTTAATCTACATATTTGGTCCTAGTTCATGGCTTTCATAAAAAATGTTTGCTCCTCCATGCCAGGAATCCCACAACGAAAGCACAATCCGAGTGAGACTGACTCTACAACCTAATTTGGCACAATGCCAGGGCGAAAGTTCTCCATTCTGCTTTTATGCAATTCAACTTCAAGTTGCAACTTTTGCATATTGCCCTTAACCTTGAATTGAAAGGACAGGACCTTTTTCGAAATGTTTTTAGCCAACTAATGTCCCAGGGAATAATTTGTCTTCCAATAGTTTGAGTTCTCGTCACACCGTGAAGGTTCAAAGTCTAGATAGAGTTGGATATCAAGCGGCATGAAGGCACTCCTTGATTAGTCATACAGAACACTAATTAAGGCATAGCATTGTTTAAGAGGACCTCCTACCTTTACCAGATTAGTCAGTAGATCGACCTACGTAATGAAATTGAATAACCAAATACCAACCAGAAACAACACCCCTCAGGTAAACAACGACGAAATGCCCTTTCATGACGATTCTCCTCCTCCATCAGGTGTTGAAAGGATACTAAGGTCAATTATTTCTTCCTTCTTTTTTTCTGCAAAAAAATAATACCACCAACCATCCAAAAGGAAGTTTGAATGTATGAATAAGTCCCTGGCTGAACATTTGGAACCTACACCTTGAGCAGTGGAAAAACAAAATACATATTCATTGCCACTTTGCATCCTTTTATTTGAATAAATTATACATTTGAATGTGTGCATGTAGCTATGTCCTTTGGGGCAAACAGACAGAGTCTTGGTTGAACATCCGCTAGCGCTCCCAACTTTATTTCAATTTCATAGGGATACTTGTAGTAGATGTACGAGATAGTAGTCCTCGCCGCATTTATCGATTCTACATTCGTTTTGCTCCTTTCTTTCTCATTTGAAGAGAGAACATCAAGGATGAACTGCTGTTGCAGTATGTACGTGTATGGGGAACTTTTCACTGCCGACTACAGAAGCACCGCAGTCATCGTCCTTTTTTTTTTTTTTTTTCTGTATATAAACATGAATAGTTCGAATCCTCCAAGGCATAGCACATGGAAATGTACGTGTCTGTGGAGCCTCGTGTCAGTGATTTCATGCCCCCAAAACAATGCTTACAGAAAGGAGAAACAAAAACCCTTGTTTTATGTTGATGATGACTCACTACGCGACAGCTGATGGGGAGGGGGAGTCTTCCCCTACTCCTTCCTAATGTTGAGTTGGCATGCTGCGGAGGGAATGTCGGCTTTCGTCAAAAACTGTTTCAATAACACAAAGCCCGACCGGGTTTAATGGCTTTACTGTCATCGATCCAACGTTAGTAAAGCAAACTGACTCTGTTACCAACTCGGAAAATCCTTTTGTTAACAAAAAAAAAACGACATTCCATTCCTGCCTGGTGTGTATGCTGGGGGACACATTTTCCTTTAAGCCGCACATGTTTAAATACCGTAAATCGCAGTCATTTGTCCACATTTGAATTGGTAAATAGTACAAGGTTGACTTAATAGGATGTAGGCTCATTAGTTGGTAAGAAGTTGGATGATTGTATTACGTGTACGCAGCAGAGGATAAAGTATTACCTGCGTGTTGGTTAATTTTGCACCAGCAATATGTTTGCCACGTTTATCCACCTGGCACACTTAAAGAGGATGGTGTTGCTGTAACTTTAGGGGAACTTGTGCAAACTTCCGAAGTTCCTTGATTTCTATATTACAAAAGTGTATTAGCTTTCGTGTTATTTATAGCTTTTGATATAAAGGGCGTGTGACGTCAGGGAAAGCACTTCCTTTAATGAGAGTGTCTAGAGTTTCGAGGATATTATTGGCTTATTGATATTATCCGTGCGATGATACGATACAAAGTAAAGTGTATATTCGCTGGAGGAAACTGTATGATACCTTAAAAGTTTAAGAGCGTTGTAGTCTTTAAATTTGACTCTGGATTTCATTAGGTAGAAGCGCTTGGAATGTGTTGTTTACCAGATGCTCTCTATCAACTGTCAGTACCGAGTACTGGCAGTTAATTTGACACAAAAGGTCTGTTCGCGTACTTTCTGCATCAAAATTCGTAGATTGTGAAATTCCTTTCAGAGAGAGGCAAAATCACAAAAAAACGAACGGCTAAACTATGAAATTTGCCCACTTTTCAGAAGTCAAAAGCAATACACAAACAAAAAACTATGTACAGGTATCTGACAGATTTGACAGATTTCATATCTCAGTGCATAGAAAATTTCTGCACTAAAATTCAAAGCAAGGGAAATTTCTTACTCTCTCGTGAGTGCTCTGTTTTACGAAAAACTACGAAACTTTTGCGTACTGGAACAGGATTTCGTGAATTTTTGGTTTTGGGAGAGTACGCGAACAGACCTAGAGAAGGTCGAACTGTCATTGCTTCGATGAGAGATGGCAACATGTCAGATGAAATGTCGCTAGTCGTTTGTATCTGTCAATTTACAAAGTCTAAGACTGTCCACTGCATCAAGGTCTTTAGGCTTTTTTTAGGTGGATAAATTATAGTATTAATTAAATACTTAATCGAACTTGGTGAACTTAGTAAATTGATTATTTGGCATACAATTAGGGACGCATACTCGATTGACAAGTTGTCAACAACCTTCAGAACGTGACCTTGTCTGCGAAGTTGGGTGTACCTGGGTCAAAAATGGAAAAAATCTCGTGATGCACTTCAAGTGCAATATCGTCTCATATCTCCTCTCCCTCAGCGTTTTGGGTCAAATGGACGAAATTGAACAAAAAACTTAACCAAAAAACGTTTAGAGGATGACTTAGACTTTAGTGCGCTCAGTTGCCAGCTGCCTAGCATTTCGGAAGAATTCGGGTGTAGCTGGGTCAAGAATGGAAAAAATCTCGTGATGCACTTCAAGTGCAATAGCGTCTCATATCTCCTCTCCCTCAGCGTTTTAGGTCAAATGGACGAAATTGAACAAAAAACTTGACCAAAAAACGTTTAGAGGATGACTTAGACTTTGGTGCACTCAGTTGCCAGCTGCCTGGCATTTCGGAAGAAGTTGGGTGTACCTGGGTCAAGAATGGAAAAAATCTCGTGATGCACTTCAAGTGCAATATCGTCTCATATCTCCTCTCCCTCAGCGTTTTAGGTCAAATAGACGAAACTGAACAAAAAACTTGACCAAAAAACGTTTAGAGGATGACTTAGACTTTGGTGCACTCAGTTACCAGCTACCTGGCATTTCGGAAGAAGTTGGGTGTACCTGGGTCAAGAATGGAAAAAATCTCGTGATGCACTTCAAGTGCAATATCGTCTCATATCTCCTCTCCCTCAGCGTTTTGGGTCAAATGGACGAAATTCAACAAAAAACTTAACCAAAAAACGTTTATTGGATGACTTAGACTTTGGTGCGCTCAGTTGCCAGCTGCCTGGCATTTCGGAAGAAGTTGGGTGTACCTGGGTCAAGAATGGTAAAAATCTCGTGATGCACTTCAAGTGCAATATCGTCGCATATCTCCTCTCCCTCAGCGTTTTGGGTCAAATGGACGAAATTGAACAAAAAACTTAACCAAAAAACGTTTAGAGGATGACTTAGACTTTGGTGCGCTCAGTTGCCAGCTGCCTGGCATTTCGGAAAAAGTTGGGTGTACCTGGGTCAAGAATGGAAAAAATCTCGTGGTGCACTTCAAGTGCAATATCGTCTCATATCTCCTCTCCCTCACCGTTTTGGGTCAAATGGACGAAATTCAACAAAAAACTGAACCAAAAAACGTTTAGAGGATGACTTAGACTTTGGTGCGCTCAGTTGCCAGCTGCCTGGCATTTCGGAAGAAGTTGGGTGTACCTGGGTCAAGAATGGAAAAAATCTCGTGATGCACTTCAAGTGCAATATCGTCGCATATCTCCTCTCCCTCAGCGTTTTGGGTCAAATGGACGAAATTGAACAAAAAACTTAACCAATAAACGTTTAGAGGATGACTTAGACTTTGGTGCGCTCAGTTGCCAGCTGCCTGACATTTCGGAAAAAGTTGGGTGTACCTGGGTCAAGAATGGAAAAAATCTCGTGGTGCACTTCAAGTGCAATATCGTCTCATATCTCCTCTCCCTCACCGTTTTGGGTCAAATGGACGAAATTCAACAAAAAACTGAACCAAAAAACGTTTAGAGGATGACTTAGACTTTGGTGCGCTCAGTTGCCAGCTGCCTGGCATTTCGGAAGAAGTTGGGTGTACCTGGGTCAAGAATGGAAAAAATCTCGTGATGCACTTCAAGTGCAATATCGTCTCATATCTCCTCTCCCTCAGCGTTTTGGGTCAAATGGACGAAATTGAACAAAAAACTTAACCAAAAAACTTTTAGAGGATGACTTAGACTTTGGTGCGCTCAGTTGCCAGCTGCCTGGCATTTCGGAAAAAGTTGGGTGTACCTGGGTCAAGAATGGAAAAAATCTCGTGGTGCACTTCAAGTGCAATATCGTCTCATATCTCCTCTCCCTCACCGTTTTGGGTCAAATGGACGAAATTCAACAAAAAACTTAACCAAAAAACGTTTAGAGGATGACTTAGACTTTGGTGCACTCAGTTGCCAGCTGCCTAGCATTTCGGAAGAATTCGGGTGTAGCTGGGTCAAGAATGGAAAAAATCTCGTGATGCACTTCAAGTGCAATATCGTCTCATATCTCCTCTCCCTCAGCGTTTTAGGTCAAATGGACGAAATTGAACAAAAAACTTGACCAAAAAACGTTTAGAGGATGACTTAGACTTTGGTGCACTCAGTTGCCAGCTGCCTGGCATTTCGGAAGAAGTTGGGTGTACCTGGGTCAAGAATGGAAAAAATCTCGTGATGCACTTCAAGTGCAATATCGTCTCATATCTCCTCTCCCTCAGCGTTTTAGGTCAAATAGACGAAACTGAACAAAAAACTTGACCAAAAAACGTTTAGAGGATGACTTAGACTTTGGTGCACTCAGTTACCAGCTACCTGGCATTTCGGAAGAAGTTGGGTGTACCTGGGTCAAGAATGGAAAAAATCTCGTGATGCACTTCAAGTGCAATATCGTCTCATATCTCCTCTCCCTCAGCGTTTTGGGTCAAATGGACGAAATTCAACAAAAAACTTAACCAAAAAACGTTTATTGGATGACTTAGACTTTGGTGCGCTCAGTTGCCAGCTGCCTGGCATTTCGGAAGAAGTTGGGTGTACCTGGGTCAAGAATGGAAAAAATCTCGTGATGCACTTCAAGTGCAATATCGTCGCATATCTCCTCTCCCTCAGCGTTTTGGGTCAAATGGACGAAATTGAACAAAAAACTTAACCAATAAACGTTTAGAGGATGACTTAGACTTTGGTGCACTCAGTTGCCAGCTGCCTGACATTTCGGAAAAAGTTGGGTGTACCTGGGTCAAGAATGGAAAAAATCTCGTGGTGCACTTCAAGTGCAATATCGTCTCATATCTCCTCTCCCTCACCGTTTTGGGTCAAATGGACGAAATTCAACAAAAAACTGAACCAAAAAACGTTTAGAGGATGACTTAGACTTTGGTGCGCTCAGTTGCCAGCTGCCTGGCATTTCGGAAGAAGTTGGGTGTACCTGGGTCAAGAATGGAAAAAATCTCGTGATGCACTTCAAGTGCAATATCGTCTCATATCTCCTCTCCCTCAGCGTTTTGGGTCAAATGGACGAAATTGAACAAAAAACTTAACCAAAAAACGTTTAGAGGATGACTTAGACTTTGGTGCGCTCAGTTGCCAGCTGCCTGGCATTTCGGAAGAAGTTGGGTGTACCTGGGTCAAGAATGGAAAAAATCTCGTGATGCACTTCAAGTGCAATATCGTCTCATATCTCCTCTCCCTCAGCGTTTTGGGTCAAATGGACGAAATTGAACAAAAAACTTAACCAAAAAACGTTTAGAGGATGACTTAGACTTTGGTGCGCTCAGTTGCCAGCTGCCTGGCATTTCGGAAAAAGTTGGGTGTACCTGGGTCAAGAATGGAAAAAATCTCGTGGTGCACTTCAAGTGCAATATCGTCTCATATCTCCTCTCCCTCACCGTTTTGGGTCAAATGGACGAAATTCAACAAAAAACTTAACCAAAAAACGTTTAGAGGATGACTTAGACTTTGGTGCACTCAGTTGCCAGCTGCCTGGCATTTCGGAAGAAGTTGGGTGTACCTGGGTCAAGAATGGAAAAAATCTCGTGATGCACTTCAAGTGCAATATCGTCTCATATCTCCTCTCCCTCAGCGTTTTAGGTCAAATAGACGAAACTGAACAAAAAACTTGACCAAACAACGTTTAGAGGATGACTTAGACTTTGGTGCACTCAGTTACCAGCTACCTGGCATTTCGGAAGAAGTTGGGTGTACCTGGGTCAAGAATGGAAAAAATCTCGTGATGCACTTCAAGTGCAATATCGTCTCATATCTCCTCTCCCTCAGCGTTTTGGGTCAAATGGACGAAATTCAACAAAAAACTTGACAAAAAAACGTTTAGAGGATGACTTAGACTTTGGTGCACTCAGTTGCCAGCTGCCTGGCATTTCGGAAGAAGTTGGGTGTACCTGGGTCAAGAATGGAAAAAATCTCGTGATGCACTTCAAGTGCAATATCGTCTCATATCTCCTCTCCCTCAGCGTTTTGGGTCAAATGGACGAAATTGAACAAAAAACTTAACCAAAAAACGTTTAGAGGATGACTTAGACTTTGGTGCGCTCAGTTGCCAGCTGCCTGGCATTTCGGAAAAAGTTGGGTGTACCTGGGTCAAGAATGGAAAAAATCTCGTGGTGCACTTCAAGTGCAATATCGTCTCATATCTCCTCTCCCTCACCGTTTTGGGTCAAATGGACGAAATTCAACAAAAAACTTAACCAAAAAACGTTTAGAGGATGACTTAGACTTTGGTGCACTCAGTTGCCAGCTGCCTGGCATTTCGGAAGAAGTTGGGTGTACCTGGGTCAAGAATGGAAAAAATCTCGTGATGCACTTCAAGTGCAATATCGTCGCATATCTCCTCTCCCTCAGCGTTTTGGGTCAAATGGACGAAATTGAACAAAAAACTTAACCAAAAAACGTTTAGAGGATGACTTAGACTTTGGTGCGCTCAGTTGCCAGCTGCCTGGCATTTCGGAAAAAGTTGGGTGTACCTGGGTCAAGAATGGAAAAAATCTCGTGGTGCACTTCAAGTGCAATATCGTCTCATATCTCCTCTCCCTCACCGTTTTGGGTCAAATGGACGAAATTCAACAAAAAACTGAACCAAAAAACGTTTAGAGGATGACTTAGACTTTGGTGCGCTCAGTTGCCAGCTGCCTGGCATTTCGGAAGAAGTTGGGTGTACCTGGGTCAAGAATGGAAAAAATCTCGTGATGCACTTCAAGTGCAATATCGTCGCATATCTCCTCTCCCTCAGCGTTTTGGGTCAAATGGACGAAATTGAACAAAAAACTTAACCAATAAACGTTTAGAGGATGACTTAGACTTTGGTGCGCTCAGTTGCCAGCTGCCTGACATTTCGGAAAAAGTTGGGTGTACCTGGGTCAAGAATGGAAAAAATCTCGTGGTGCACTTCAAGTGCAATATCGTCTCATATCTCCTCTCCCTCACCGTTTTGGGTCAAATGGACGAAATTCAACAAAAAACTGAACCAAAAAACGTTTAGAGGATGACTTAGACTTTGGTGCGCTCAGTTGCCAGCTGCCTGGCATTTCGGAAGAAGTTGGGTGTACCTGGGTCAAGAATGGAAAAAATCTCGTGATGCACTTCAAGTGCAATATCGTCTCATATCTCCTCTCCCTCAGCGTTTTGGGTCAAATGGACGAAATTGAACAAAAAACTTAACCAAAAAACTTTTAGAGGATGACTTAGACTTTGGTGCGCTCAGTTGCCAGCTGCCTGGCATTTCGGAAAAAGTTGGGTGTACCTGGGTCAAGAATGGAAAAAATCTCGTGGTGCACTTCAAGTGCAATATCGTCTCATATCTCCTCTCCCTCACCGTTTTGGGTCAAATGGACGAAATTCAACAAAAAACTTAACCAAAAAACGTTTAGAGGATGACTTAGACTTTGGTGCACTCAGTTGCCAGCTGCCTAGCATTTCGGAAGAATTCGGGTGTAGCTGGGTCAAGAATGGAAAAAATCTCGTGATGCACTTCAAGTGCAATATCGTCTCATATCTCCTCTCCCTCAGCGTTTTAGGTCAAATGGACGAAATTGAACAAAAAACTTGACCAAAAAACGTTTAGAGGATGACTTAGACTTTGGTGCACTCAGTTGCCAGCTGCCTGGCATTTCGGAAGAAGTTGGGTGTACCTGGGTCAAGAATGGAAAAAATCTCGTGATGCACTTCAAGTGCAATATCGTCTCATATCTCCTCTCCCTCAGCGTTTTAGGTCAAATAGACGAAACTGAACAAAAAACTTGACCAAAAAACGTTTAGAGGATGACTTAGACTTTGGTGCACTCAGTTACCAGCTACCTGGCATTTCGGAAGAAGTTGGGTGTACCTGGGTCAAGAATGGAAAAAATCTCGTGATGCACTTCAAGTGCAATATCGTCTCATATCTCCTCTCCCTCAGCGTTTTGGGTCAAATGGACGAAATTCAACAAAAAACTTAACCAAAAAACGTTTATTGGATGACTTAGACTTTGGTGCGCTCAGTTGCCAGCTGCCTGGCATTTCGGAAGAAGTTGGGTGTACCTGGGTCAAGAATGGAAAAAATCTCGTGATGCACTTCAAGTGCAATATCGTCGCATATCTCCTCTCCCTCAGCGTTTTGGGTCAAATGGACGAAATTGAACAAAAAACTTAACCAATAAACGTTTAGAGGATGACTTAGACTTTGGTGCACTCAGTTGCCAGCTGCCTGACATTTCGGAAAAAGTTGGGTGTACCTGGGTCAAGAATGGAAAAAATCTCGTGGTGCACTTCAAGTGCAATATCGTCTCATATCTCCTCTCCCTCACCGTTTTGGGTCAAATGGACGAAATTCAACAAAAAACTGAACCAAAAAACGTTTAGAGGATGACTTAGACTTTGGTGCGCTCAGTTGCCAGCTGCCTGGCATTTCGGAAGAAGTTGGGTGTACCTGGGTCAAGAATGGAAAAAATCTCGTGATGCACTTCAAGTGCAATATCGTCTCATATCTCCTCTCCCTCAGCGTTTTGGGTCAAATGGACGAAATTGAACAAAAAACTTAACCAAAAAACGTTTAGAGGATGACTTAGACTTTGGTGCGCTCAGTTGCCAGCTGCCTGGCATTTCGGAAGAAGTTGGGTGTACCTGGGTCAAGAATGGAAAAAATCTCGTGATGCACTTCAAGTGCAATATCGTCTCATATCTCCTCTCCCTCAGCGTTTTGGGTCAAATGGACGAAATTGAACAAAAAACTTAACCAAAAAACGTTTAGAGGATGACTTAGACTTTGGTGCGCTCAGTTGCCAGCTGCCTGGCATTTCGGAAAAAGTTGGGTGTACCTGGGTCAAGAATGGAAAAAATCTCGTGGTGCACTTCAAGTGCAATATCGTCTCATATCTCCTCTCCCTCACCGTTTTGGGTCAAATGGACGAAATTCAACAAAAAACTTAACCAAAAAACGTTTAGAGGATGACTTAGACTTTGGTGCACTCAGTTGCCAGCTGCCTGGCATTTCGGAAGAAGTTGGGTGTACCTGGGTCAAGAATGGAAAAAATCTCGTGATGCACTTCAAGTGCAATATCGTCTCATATCTCCTCTCCCTCAGCGTTTTAGGTCAAATAGACGAAACTGAACAAAAAACTTGACCAAACAACGTTTAGAGGATGACTTAGACTTTGGTGCACTCAGTTACCAGCTACCTGGCATTTCGGAAGAAGTTGGGTGTACCTGGGTCAAGAATGGAAAAAATCTCGTGATGCACTTCAAGTGCAATATCGTCTCATATCTCCTCTCCCTCAGCGTTTTAGGTCAAATAGACGAAACTGAACAAAAAACTTGACCAAAAAACGTTTAGAGGATGACTTAGACTTTGGTGCACTCAGTTACCAGCTACCTGGCATTTCGGAAGAAGTTGGGTGTACCTGGGTCAAGAATGGAAAAAATCTCGTGATGCACTTCAAGTGCAATATCGTCTCATATCTCCTCTCCCTCAGCGTTTTGGGTCAAATGGACGAAATTCAACAAAAAACTTGACAAAAAAACGTTTAGAGGATGACTTAGACTTTGGTGCACTCAGTTGCCAGCTGCCTGGCATTTCGGAAGAAGTTGGGTGTACCTGGGTCAAGAATGGAAAAAATCTCGTGATGCACTTCAAGTGCAATATCGTCTCATATCTCCTCTCCCTCAGCGTTTTGGGTCAAATGGACGAAATTGAACAAAAAACTTAACCAAAAAACGTTTAGAGGATGACTTAGACTTTGGTGCGCTCAGTTGCCAGCTGCCTGGCATTTCGGAAAAAGTTGGGTGTACCTGGGTCAAGAATGGAAAAAATCTCGTGGTGCACTTCAAGTGCAATATCGTCTCATATCTCCTCTCCCTCACCGTTTTGGGTCAAATGGACGAAATTCAACAAAAAACTTAACCAAAAAACGTTTAGAGGATGACTTAGACTTTGGTGCACTCAGTTGCCAGCTGCCTGGCATTTCGGAAGAAGTTGGGTGTACCTGGGTCAAGAATGGAAAAAATCTCGTGATGCACTTCAAGTGCAATATCGTCTCATATCTCCTCTCCCTCAGCGTTTTGGGTCAAATGGACGAAATTGAACAAAAAACTTAACCAAAAAACGTTTATTGGATGACTTAGACTTTGGTGCACTCAGTTGCCAGCTGCCTGGCATTTCGGAAGAAGTTGGGTGTACCTGGGTCAAGAATGGAAAAAATCTCGTGATGCACTTCAAGTGCAATATCGTCTCATATCTCCTCTCCCTCAGCGTTTTAGGTCAAATAGACGAAACTGAACAAAAAACTTGACCAAAAAACGTTTAGAGGATGACTTAGACTTTGGTGCACTCAGTTACCAGCTACCTGGCATTTCGGAAGAAGTTGGGTGTACCTGGGTCAAGAATGGAAAAAATCTCGTGATGCACTTCAAGTGCAATATCGTCTCATATCTCCTCTCCCTCAGCGTTTTAGGTCAAATAGACGAAACTGAACAAAAAACTTGACCAAAAAACGTTTAGAGGATGACTTAGACTTTGGTGCACTCAGTTACCAGCTACCTGGCATTTCGGAAGAAGTTGGGTGTACCTGGGTCAAGAATGGAAAAAATCTCGTGATGCACTTCAAGTGCAATATCGTCTCATATCTCCTCTCCCTCAGCGTTTTAGGTCAAATAGACGAAACTGAACAAAAAACTTGACCAAAAAACGTTTAGAGGATGACTTAGACTTTGGTGCGCTCAGTTGCCAGCTGCCTGGCATTTCGGAAGAAGTTGGGTGTACCTGGGTCAAGAATGGAAAAAATCTCGTGATGCACTTCAAGTGCAATATCGTCTCATATCTCCTCTCCCTCAGCGTTTTAGGTCAAATAGACGAAACTGAACAAAAAACTTGACCAAAAAACGTTTAGAGGATGACTTAGACTTTGGTGCACTCAGTTACCAGCTACCTGGCATTTCGGAAGAAGTTGGGTGTACCTGGGTCAAGAATGGAAAAAATCTCGTGATGCACTTCAAGTGCAATATCGTCTCATATCTCCTCTCCCTCAGCGTTTTGGGTCAAATGGACGAAATTCAACAAAAAACTTGAGCAAAAAACGTTTAGAGGATGACTTAGACTTTGGTGCACTCAGTTGCCAGCTGCCTGGCATTTCGGAAGAAGTTGGGTGTACCTGGGTCAAGAATGGAAAAAATCTCGTGATGCACTTCAAGTGCAATATCGTCTCATATCTCCTCTCCCTCAGCGTTTTAGGTCAAATAGACGAAACTGAACAAAAAACTTGACCAAAAAACGTTTAGAGGATGACTTAGACTTTGGTGCGCTCAGTTGCCAGCTGCCTGGCATTTCGGAAGAAGTTGGGTGTACCTGGGTCAAGAATGGAAAAAATCTCGTGATGCACTTCAAGTGCAATATCGTCTCATATCTCCTCTCCCTCAGCGTTTTGGGTCAAATGGACGAAATTGAACAAAAAACTTAACCAAAAAACGTTTAGAGGATGACTTAGACTTTGGTGCGCTCAGTTGCCAGCTGCCTGGCATTTCGGAAAAAGTTGGGTGTACCTGGGTCAAGAATGGAAAAAATCTCGTGGTGCACTTCAAGTGCAATATCGTCTCATATCTCCTCTCCCTCACCGTTTTGGGTCAAATGGACGAAATTCAACAAAAAACTTAACCAAAAAACGTTTAGAGGATGACTTAGACTTTGGTGCACTCTGTTGAGAACTACCTTGCATTTCGGAAGATGATCATAAAATGATGACTTTACAAGTCGCAGCTACCACAGGGGGTGTTGAGTGGGCCACCACTCACTTAGGGAACGAGTGGCTGATGGGGGACATATGAGGATAAAGTGACGTTTAGACTGAAGAAAGTTCGAAATTTGAAGTTTTGTTGCTGATCTTTCGAAGGTCCTAGTTTAAAACTACGCAAAGCAAAGTGACATAAATTCGAGGATACAAGGATACACTTTGCGAAACCCCCAGCAAAAGGATTACTGATTCGTTCGCCCATAAAGTTGGAAATCGCCAAGGGGGCTTTTAACAATATCCAAATATTTTTTTCTATCCCATTGTCTCCTTATACTCGTAGGCATGCCATTTTTCTTCCATTCATATTAGCTATGCAAAATAAAATTTATTACGCGTGAATCCACCCCTTATTAGAAACAAAGAACTCGCAACGAAAGACGGAAAAGGCGACAAAAGACATGAAAAACCAATAAAAAACGGAAAACCATTATGCGTTCTTGTCCTTAGATATGACCTTAGGAGGTGAGGTTGTCAGACAGACATGCAATGAACCTTATACTCCACCCTATTCTACTAATGATCATATATTACGTCAGAGCACTATCCTTTCCCCCATCCAACCCCCCCAGAGAGAGGGGGAAAAAAAGGAGTTCAAAGCACCCAATAAAGAAAGTTTTTACATGTTTCCTCCTCTCTTTTCATCTTATCTACAAAAGACAGAAAGAAAATTCTGTAAAGTAAATAAGATTTCGTTTCCTGCAGACAGTCGTTACGTTGGGGAGCACCAGATTGCAATGTTTACTTTTAAGAGTTTTGTTTGAATTCACTAAAAGGACGAAGGAGTAGTATCATATTTTGCTTGCCTTTCATCTGCCTTTACTGGCCGGCCATCATGATAGTTCAAAAAGTATCATTCGATAGCTGCAACTTTTGGGTTCATCAATGATTTTGTATCTTCAGGCAGCCAACAACCACCATTTACTCGTTTAAGTTTGAAAAATGAGTACAACTCCTGGGATGAGTAGGCAATAAAGGAGTAGAAACGGTTGAAGTATGACGTTGGCTGCTTGGATGGATAGGATGTGAATAAGCCTTTGGACAAAGGCGCTTCTTTGTGAAATTTATGATCCAATCTGTGCAGGAAATGGAAGGGAATACACAATCCAATTATACCGACGACTGGATGCAGGGCTGTTGATGGGTCGCCAGTGCATGTAAGGATTTTCACATTGGAAGGGAAGATGTCAAAGGAAAAGGCACAGGTTTGTGCCTGTGTTTATGCAAGCCCGTTAAAACGCCAGAAAATATATCAGAAATAGTCTGTCAAACCTACAGTCAGTCAAATCACTTAAGTTAATTATTAGACACAACACAGTGTGTGTACCTACAAAGGATAAAGGATGGTGTTGGGTAATTATCCCCTGACAATTCGTTCTTATGTCCTAGACAAAGGGTAGTTTTAATTACCATCTAAAATTTTCAAACGTGTCTAACCAAACCCTGCTGAGGGTATGATATCCTTGCGATGTTGCTCGGCGGGGTTTAAAAATAAATTACTGTTTCATTATAAAGAGGGTTGATGAACACACCCCGTTGTCGACAGAAAGGAATGTGTTCTTTGCGTAATTGATTCAATCAAGTTATAAAAACATCTGAAACAAAATCAGAGGTTAGATATCAGAAGCAATAACAAATTGAAGAGTTTGATGACTGTTGGTGATGTCCTTGTACCAAGATGAGTGACTACATATGGAGAAAAACTTGACTTAAACACTCCAGCCCGATCTAATGAGGCAGCACTTGGAGAAATGTTAACTTAAGCCGGAAACTGACATACTCTTCTTTCAAATTAGTATAGGAGGACTTGCATGACAGATCTCTGGACCAAGTAATCATCGAAAGAGTCTGTCTAAGAGTAATTTATTAATCAGTAGCCAAGATAAAACAATATGCTATCAAACCGATCACCGAATCACCTTAAGGGGCCAGTAATGCTATCTCTTCTCCTTAACTTGTACAGGGTCATCCAATTCGTGATCCGGATTTGACATCCCTGTTTCAATCACAAGCGTCAAACCGAACTGTCATCTGAGTTCGTTTAGTGTAAGGTTTGCCATTTTACAAAGTGGATTGTTTAACAATCTGTTAGAGATGTCTGGAGGCCTATCCATCATCGAAATACGAAAATATGGTTGCAATTGGTGAAAGTGTTGAAGAATATCCAAGTTTACCGATTTCGCGGTGACCACAGCATTTGGACTTGCCTTACGGCCTTATGATGCATCTACATCCTTATGAAGTCCAACTCACTCAAGAATTGAAGGTAGTTGGCCACGGAATGCGTAGAACATACCCCGATCCTTGCACCAATTTTCATACAACGTTTCCTACAACGATGAGGTTTTGTCGGTGCCGTGGCATTGTGCATAATGTCACATAGGTAAAGTGTCATATGCGTATGTCAACAACTGTCAGGCAGGCACATATAAGCGAGCTTGTCAAAAGAGTGAAGTGTGTACAGTCTCTAGCACTCTTCTTAGTGCATTTGGCCTAATGTCACAAACTAGTTGGGCCTTATGACGCTCTACCTAGCCACATCGCTTGGCACAATGTCACGGCACTGGTTTTGTCACTGTCGATTCTCATCGCTATAGCTAAACGTCAACCGAATTTTTTTGGCCTCAAATCGAAGATACGGATGTGGAAGACATGTGGTTTCAACAAGACGGTTCCACATCTCACACAACACGACCCGTTTTGGCTTTGTTGCAAGACACAATTCCTGGACGACTTTCGGTGATGTAAACTGACTACCAAGATCGTTTGGTTTGTCGTCGATGGATGTCTTTTTGTGGGGCTACGCAGTCATTCAAATTATTGCAGTCAATCCGTATTTTATTGAGGGATATTCGTCAAGTTATGGCCGAGTTATTGCCCGACGTGTGTTGAAAAGTCCTCGAAATCTACTTTGTCAGGATCAAGTCCTGCGAAAACATTCCGTGGAGGATATTTGAAGGACGTTATGAGTACATTTCATTCATAATGGCAAGATCCAAACAGTATGTTGTACCACAAAAATGGGGCTATACAACATTTCTTTGATTTGGTGCGAGTCAGTCAATGGGAGTCAGGACCAAGATTCTTCCACACGAATGTGGAAGCCCACTGTTTAATGTTCGTGGACGAAAGGCAGTTTGTCAGACATCTGTATCTATTCAGTAAATGAAAAGGTATTTTGTAAAAACATTGAGACAATCAGTCTCTCCCACCGAAGATATCCTTCTTCAAGTAGAGAAACGCTTTGGAAACCTAAAACCACCAAACACAAGGACATTAGTTTTGTCATAACACTTAAAAGCACTTATGCGCACAAAACCCAACCGAATATGTACAGATGTATGAATGTTCCAAAATAAACAACAAAAAAGGATATTTTTCGGAGAAAATACACTTCGTACCACCATACACACATTGTGTAGTCTATTCAAACACACTCAGAGAAAAGAACACCCAGTTTAATGTCATTAGTTCAATGCTCCCATCGTTCAACGATCCATGAAATTTAAATCCTTGTGTCCCTTTTTCTTCCTTCTTTTTTTTTCTCCTCCTCCTCCTACTATCCTTACTATCCTTCGATGTGGTGGGTAAATGAATTGAAATGGCGTTGAATTACCACCGTAGGCAGTCATCATCATCGTCATGCTTTATATCACGTCAGTCGGTGTAGTGAAATATACCAGCACGGCGCAGTATATAACTCGTATGTAACACACCATCATGCTCAGGATGCGGAAAGTTCTATTTGGGGAACGATTTTCAGCAAGAGAGCGTTTCCAATGAATCATAGGCATTTCGATGCGACACAGGACAGACGAGTTTTAGAGTTCAGCATTAATTAAGCTCGCAAACAGTCCTCGACCAGGACTTATGCAAATATGGTTTATCGATTTGGTGTTTTTGGTTTATGCAAATTTTAATCTATTTATTAAGAGGCTTCAAAATATTTGCTTAGGGAAGTTTGAAAGTAATGGACGAGTTGTTTTATTTTTGGGTGAGTGACCTGAATAAGTCAAGGTTTTAAGGGACTGAGTATCGTGATCGTGTTTGAAAAATATCGTGCGAATACTTTGACTGGAGACACTAGTGGCTACGTAGGGAGGATCCTGCGTCTAGCTTCAGTGCACAAAGCGGGATGAACACCGAGGTGATAATTTGTAAAAGATCAAACCTTTTGCAAGTAGAAACTGGTAGACTCTCACTGTAATTTGGACCGTAGCTTCCCTCTACCAGAATTGTGATTCGTATCACGTGACGTGATTTCCCGAAAATTTTCCATTTCAAGGAGCCGTTTCCGTTTAAAGTGATTTGTCCTTCATTTCCATGAACATTTTGCTTGTGGTTAGGGTTATCTATGTATATCGCGAAAATCCAGCCTCATGAACCTATATTCACGACAAAATGAGGACAAAAGAGGCAGAGGGTTGTACATACTCTCCGAAAAGGGTGACAGGTCCATGGACAATGGAACCCGCTTACTCAGGATGCGAGAATACGCGGCGGTCCTAGCAGTACGTGCCGCAGAATAGTTGAGAAGAATGCACGGCAACTGGGAAAGAGTTGGGGAGAGCTAAGGCACATTTCCAGAATTCGCACGCGATGGCGCATAGGCATTGTCAAAGCCCTAGGACCCACAAGGGGATACAGGACATGAGTAACTATACAACTGAAGTGCTGCTTTGCTTGTAGGGTAGTTCATGAGCTAATACCTAAAGTTAGGACTTGCTTGCCAAAATGAGCTTGCTTGAGTGTGTAGCTGCTTCTTAACCTAGCTACGCCTTCGATGACATATTTGTGTATCTTCCTAGGTACGGTTTACATACTATTCGTGATATCAATGGGATAAAATGCACTTTTGCAAATGGCGGCAACTGTCAGTTTACGCCAAACCTCAAGATCGCGGAATACTCGAATTGACTATTTCTTGACGGAATAATTTGACAGTGATTTTGGTCCAGATACCCTGGCCTGGAATTTTGGTCCAGATATCCTGGCCGTCCTACGCGAACTCGTCAAACACTAAGGCCGCTCTTAACAGTAACAGACGAAGCACCAAAAAATACCCCCGCTGTGGTTGGACGTTCGTAGGTAACATGGTTAACTGTGACTGGTGAGCGATACAGAATCATGATCAACGAGTTTTCATTCCAACAAATTGATGAATCGGGTCTGAAGGACCTGTCGTTGGAATCGCACACACAGTTCGCGCAACAATTGTCATTTTGAAGGATGCGTTTCCGCGTCGCTTATGTCTCGTTTTCGCGATTTCCACTTGCCAGTAAGATCGTCCGATTTGTCTGTTCCAGACTTCTTTCTTTGGGGTTTCTCGAAGTCAAGGGTCTAAGTCACAAGCTTTAAAACTCTCAAGATTGTGAGAACTTATCGCCGGAAGTTTACACCAAAAACGATAGAAAAGGTGTGAGTGGTCTTGGGCCACCCTGTACAATTTGTCGGTTTAATTAACAATTTTAGATTACTTTGAATGCAGTTCAAGTAGAGTACTAAAACAGCGGATTTAGTACGAACTCTTTGACACTTTTTTTTTGACAAATGTCTTTCAATCGCTTTACTTAGAGTATTCAAGTTCTTGCTGCTTAGTCCTCCAAAATGACTATTTCTTGGTTCAACAGTATTCTACGAATCCAAGAAGTGTTCGCTTTGTGGTTTTTTCTTTTGTTTGATCTGATCTAGAGCTCTTAGATTTAAGCTCGTCGAGTAACCTACTCTAATCTAAAGACCAAGCAGGAATGATATACGCATTCATTTACCTTTTGTCGAACGTTTCTCACGTACGTTTGTAATAGGAGGACCACGGCTTAAACGAGTCTTAAATATGACTTCATCTTAGTTTTCGTTTATGATCAGATATTTTTGGACAGAATGTGAAATAAGAATCTCCTGCGATCTTACTCAATGCCTATTCTACTAAAAATATAATTGTCGTGGAACTCTTTTTTATCAATACGAGACGCTGAACTTTATAGTTCAGGCTTTGGGTCACTTGTGAGTGAGAAAGAATGAAGAGCAGGCGCTGAAGAAGTGTGATTTCAGTAAGTTGACGGTACAACGTCCAAAAGTCGTATTTTTAACGTTTGAATGACGCTATGGTACCCCAATCAAAGAACATACAGAAAACAAACTTAGATCCTTCTCCGAGGGATCGGAAAAGGTTCAAATAGATTTGTAGACTCTTAAAGTAGGCTCGTGTCCTGAACTTTTCAGCGAATTACACCTGCATTCAATAAAAAGTTGTTATAATGTCGACATCATGAAAGGAAATGACACAAATCGCTCCATCTTTAGATTCTTAAGATACAGTATACCTACATTGGGTAAGTATAGCATTGGTCATGGGAAAATGTAATTCAATTAGAATAAGGCTGCACGAATTAACAAATGCTGATAATCAAAGTGTCATTAAAATGCAATCAAGCAGACATTTTGTGGCAGAAAGAATATGACAGTAGCTGTCAAATGAAAATTTTGAAAACCGCCTGCGATTAGATCTAGTGATCGTACTTCAATTGCCAAAGGAAAAATGGCCGGCAATGCGCGTATCTTTCGAACAGCCAACAGCCCAGATATGTGTCAAACTTTTAATTTAAAATGCATTACAGTATTTCCCAGACACATTGCCACTTCGCCGAGTGATTTAATTGGTGAGAAACAAGTAAAAACAAATTAAACATCGAAACAATTACTATCATGCGAACAAAACAAAAAAAGTTCTGAAATTGCTGACAGTTAATGCGAATTCGAATACAATGAGAGTGCACATACCTAATGCAAAGTTATTTTTACGTTCCTCATTTTATGGGTTGCGGGAAACACTAGGCTAGGATGTACACGAGGGTGTAACACTGCTGTCGTCACTGACCCTCGCTTGGTATTACATTTCAATGAAAACAATAGACCTGGACAGACGACGTACACATATAATAAACGCCAGCTTAATGTTCCCATTTAAGGGGGATGCTGACACAATACTTGTGCAACGTATATCCCATAAGCTGTGCAGTCAAAAGAACGCATAGAACCGAACAGGGTGGATAGGAATTACTACACCGTGCACAAGTGACACGCGACAATTCTCCCTTCCATGGCTGCTGCTACTGCTGCTGCTGCATCAAAGCCCAGACCTTAGACTCGAAATCGTTTGTATAAAAAAAAAAAAAAAAACAATGGTTTAAGTCTCACAACGAGAACGAGACAAAGCGTCCATTTGAGCCTAATTTCGCTATTTCAAGGGTAAGGGCGGCGGCCACTGGCAACTCTTCAGTTCAGTTCAGTTCACCAGACATGCGAATTAAATGATTTATTAGGAAACTGGCTCAGGACTGGGCGTAGATAACACGTGCAGTCACTTTAAAGTTGAGTTCTTGTTTTGTGTGCGAACGCATTGAACAACTGGCAGGTCGTTAACGACAACTGAAGGAGGAAAATAAACTTGAAATGAGTGCCTTCGAGGAATGTTTTCGGCTCGCCACCTTTTTGTTTAAACATCAAAAAGTTGACACTTGGCAAGTTCTTAGTTGATGAGTAGTTGTGTGATTAGAAGGATAAACTTTGATGCCGAAAGGAATTTTAAAGTATACTACGGTAATTGGACAAAAAAAAAAAAAAACTACTAGAAACCCATCAACTAAATAATGTAAGACAGTTCTTTGAACTCACACGCTCTGTCAGACTGGCTAATTAATTATGTATCACGTCAGTTGAATAACTGCGCGCTCCCATGTAGCAGAATTCAGGACAATGACTGCTCTGAAAATTTAATAAGCTTCACCTACAAACAGGAGACACAGCACAGTGAGTTCTACCTACCAAGCCAAGTCAAGCAAAATAAAAACACAGAGTGACTCATTCGAGTTTGAAAATAGAAGAGAAATACCAACAGGAAACCACACAAACAAACAGAAATATTTCAACCATATAATCCTGGCCCCGCATTGGAGCCAGGTGCTGTACGTCTGTATGCACAAAACAACAAATGCTGTGTTGCGGAAACTTCGGGTAATGCCATTAAAGTTCAGCTCTGTGGTGCTGCGCAGGACATTCCCAGTACCAGGTGGAAAACAAAACAAAAAACAAGAGAAACGTCTGCAAGGAGTAGCAAAAATTCTTAAACATAAATTACTGCAACTGCAACTGCAACTGTCGGTCCGTAGGTCGTCCTGGCTGCAACGATGGTGCATTTTTGAATTTGCGAATCCTTTTGGGGATCGCACGAGTAGTGGAGCATGAAATGTGAGGAACAGTTCAAGGAGTGATTATGAGTTTAACGGGTTCAACCATCTACATTTCAATGCATATTTGTATCGCCGGGGGAAGGCTATAAAAACTCGGCTAGGGAAATTGAGAGGAAGAACAACTTTAATAGTAAATGGAACGATAGGAAGGGGAAAAACTTTGAAACACATTTTTTCTTTGATTAAAAATGCCAAACGAAAAATAACTTGCAACAAAAGGAAAATAATACAATCACTTCGGGCTTGGAGGAAAGTTTAACGCTACAGCGTCGTTGCGTGCAGGAGTGGAAAGGTTTTAACTGATATTTGACTTGGTTATGGCACTGAAATGTGGACGTAGATGGTAACATTGTAAAAGTTTACTTTTTTTCCATAAATAAGAAGGAAAATCTAAACAAAGGAAGGATTGTTCTATGGCTGTTTTGTGTTGGAAGGAAAAATTGAAAACCTCTAAACTGATTTTAATGCAGTTTCGTGGTTGGATAAGTGGTTGGTATAGCGTCACGAAGGTTCATGTTTTGTTTGCGAACATTTTTATTTTTTTTCTAAGAATTTACATAAATTAATGTACGTACAACCATACACACATAAACGGGTACTGACATTTTGTATTATTTTGTTGGAGAAGTGAAAACTCGTTTTAGAATACAGAAGAGTTTGACACGCTGAAAGCAACTTGGCGAGAATGACACGCATTTACACTTCAACTTTGACAGTTGAATCAGTGTGATTTCAATAAATTGACAATTAGTCTTGAATTCTAGTTTTTTTTTGTGTTAACCTTTGGGCTCTTGTAGAAGCCAATATGTCTGACGTCGTAATTGTTTTGACATTTTAGATCATACAGGACGATAGAAAAATTCGATTTCTGTATTTCTTAAGGTAACTGCCTTACATTAGGAATTATTTTCAGTTACATGGCGTAAAAGTTATCACTCTATCGGAAGATGATATAATTTTTGCAAATGGCAGCAAATGTCAATTCTCCTTTGACATGTGTGAAGTAAACAGATACAAAATACATGTCAACAAGACATGAATCGCTAAACTCCTAAAGTATGCAGAATTGTTACGAACCAATGTTCTTTATCCATAAAAACAAAGAACATCGAGTGACAACTTTGGCGCCTCCCTGTATTTTCGCCAATTTCAAAGTTGATGTAACAGTCGTCACAGAAATGTGTGGAGGTAGATTGTGTCTAACAAAAAACATACAAAACTTCGAAGGAAACTGTCAATTCGATGGAAAATGGCGTTTGTTTGTTTGCAGTTTTGCTGTCAGCGAAAAACTTTTACTCAGCGTTTCCACAGGCAATACTTGTGGCAATTAAAATGTCAAACAAATTTGCATGGTCATTTCAATGTCAGTATGTCGTTGAACAATAAATATAAGAATTTAGAAAATGTGTAAAAAGAAGAAAGAAAACGCAGTTTTTGTGTCAATCCGTTCCTGCTTTGTTTGACAGCTTTATAACATTTGCTTTGGATAATTTTGACCCGCTCATATTGACGCGTGCTTCACTGAATCAATTTAGTTCAAATTCAGTCATTTTGAAAAAAAAAAGTGAAATGTCGAATGTATTGCCTTTGCCATGAGACGGAATCTTTGCTAGCCATCTGGTAGTCCATAATACCAAGAAGAAGTTGGACAATGACGATGAAACTAGCAATAAATTGCCGCAAACACTGCCTGTGCAGACGCTGGGTTAGGGAAAGAATCTTGAATGTTTGTGAAGGCCACATCTATCATGTGGAAGGCCCCTACCCACGACAGGTTCCAGGAGTTCATGAAGTCAAATGTAGTGACACATTCCATTTACAAATATTTATCGAAACTCTTAGACTATCAACATGGGACGGCTTCAGTCGGAAGTGACCGCCGAGTGCGTGTTCCTTCGACCAATGATATCAATATCTACAAGCCATTAGAAATCCTAAATTAAAAGGGTAAGGCGTCTCACAACCACTTCTAGACAAGCAAATAAAAACGGAGATCTACAGGTTGTGGCTCCAGAAGACAGCTAGAGTGAACACCGGCTCTCTGTTCACCGAAAGACAGATGAGAAAAGCATGCTCAGGAGAAGATGCAGAGATGCTTCAGCAGAAAAGACGTGCCTATGAAGCTTTTACATAAAAGTCGAAGGAGCATCTGGAGAGACTACATTAACCAGAGTAATGCTAGTCAAGACTCTGCCACCGATCGGTTGGTACCAATCAATTTGGAAAATAAGTCATCGTGAGGATAAAGATGAACCAAGAATCTCGCGGTGGTCTGGCTACAAGCAGAGCTGTTTAAACACGCATGTAAAGACCATACACCAACTCATCTCTAAGAAATGGTCGGAGGAAGGTATACCCGCTGATTGGACCCTCAGTACTGTTCGATCCTCAAAAAACGAGATCATCTAACCTGCACCATCTACAGAGGCATTAGGCTTTTACATTTCGCCCATAAAATTGTTTTCAGCGTTTTATGTGAACTTCTCAAGTCGTTTGCTGATGATCTGATCGGTGCGGTCTCCTATAGCCCTAATTTTTAAATTGGCTTAGATCTTGGAGAAGGTCCACGAATTCGAATTCGGAGTATGACAATGTGAATAGAGAAGAACTATAGCCTGTGCACATTCTCAGCTTTACATCAACGTGATAGGACGAACAAAGCGACCAATTGCTAGTACTTTCACTATGGAACTGAGTATCAACAGTGCTTTCATCAACAAGAGTCGATTCCCAGCACAGACTTGGTCGAAGTAATCAAACGCACTACTCTAAACATAACTAAGTTAGTAAAGACGTGCTTTCTACTGACTTTTTGAAAATCAAGGAAAGGTGTTCCACAAAGTTCAGCACTCGGTCCTGTACTGTTTGCAGTACAACCACGTTTCAAATGTGAAACGTGCGTATGATACGTAAGCAATGCTCTTAGCCTGCATTATGGTCCAAACTATAATATCTATTGATGTTGGAGTTATAGTCAATAAAATGCTCCTATTTGTTTCGGAGATTAACAATCGAGCACTCTAAGAGCACACAATCAAGTCTGGCCGTTGGCTGCTTCGGTTGCAATCCAGCTAGAGGCGAAAAATTTTTTTCCTTTTCCCTAAGAAGTAGGTAAGGCCCTAATCGGTTTAAGCCTATCCTCACTGATGATACAGTTTTTCTCTCAATTAACTGGTTCATGTAGAAATACGGAAATCTATCAGATTCTCCTAAGTCTTATGTAGAAGGCAGTTCCCCTAACTTTAGTGAGTTCAAACTATAAAACCATTCACCATTACGGGTTCCCCGTAAACTTTATGACTTTCACTATCCAGTCAGTCATTACTGCCAATTAACTGCATTCCACTTCAATAAAAGAAACAAATGAAATGATAAATGTTTACTAACTTCCTCTGCACCTGCAAAGTTTGCGCACTCAGTATCAAACTTAAAACCACGTGTTCCTAGCCATCTTCGGTAAGAACAAGACAAGAAGACCAAATTTGGATCACCAAAGGTTATCTTATTGTTATTCATCAAGCATTTGAATTTTCATTCACATGAAACAATGTGACGTGTTTCAGTTCGCTGATTTATTAACCCAGGCACGTTCTGGTAATTGTATTTTAAAAGACGGCATACTGATGTTTTACCACCGGCTAACAAAAATTTTATTTTGCCAACATACTGACCACGAATGCAAGAGCACAAGGGATACCATAACCGATGTTTCTGGAAAAGGGAACAAATTTAAAATTCATTTCAGTTAACAATGTCATGGTCAGTCGCTGGATTTGGCTTAATGTACGCAAATAGTTTCTATTTCGTAAGCGTATCCACATATGCTATGGGTTAACGTTTAAACTGTTTGGTACCAGTTCTAGCTTTGGGATTCCAGTAACTTCTTATACTGCGACATATGTATATAAACTCAGTTGCCCGATAAGTAGCATTTGGGAGGAAGTGGGGTACATCTCGATCAAGGATGGAGGAAAACTCTTGAAACGCAATGTCGCCAGATATCTCCTCCCCCTTAGCTTTTTGGGTCAAACGGGCGAAGCTGCATACAAGATTAGAAACAAAAGAACGCAAATCGGATGGTTCTTGGGAAACTCAGTTGCCCGATATTTAGCATTTGGTAGGAAGTGGGGTACATCTCGATCAAGGAGGGGTAAAAACTCTGGATCCAATGAAAAGACATTGTCGCCACGCATCTCCTTCTTTTTAGCTGTTTGGGTCAAACGGGCGAAACTGAATAAAAGATTAGAAGCAAAAGAACGCAAATCGGGTGGTTCAGACTTTGGGAAACTCAGTTGCCTGATATTTAGCATTTGGGAGGAAGTGGGGTCCATCTCGATCAAGGATGGGGAAAAACTCTGGATCCAATGAAAAGGCATTGTCGCCACGCATCTCCTTCACTTTAGCTTTTTGGGTCAAACGGGCGAAACTGCATACAAGATTAGAAGCAAAAGAACGCAACTCGGATGACTTAGACTTTGGGAGACTCAGTTGCCTGATATTTAGCATTTGGGAGGAAGTGGGGTCCATCTCGATCAAGGATGGGGAAAAACTCTGGATCCAATGAAAAGGCATTGTCGCCACGCATCTCCTTCACTTTAGCTTTTTGGGTCAAACGGGCGAAACTGCATACAAGATTAGAAGCAAAAGAACGCAAATCGGATGGTCTAGACTTTGGGAAACTCAGTTGCCCGATATTTAGCATTTGGGAGGAAGTGGGGTACATCTCGATCAAGGAGGGGGAAAAATTCTGGATCTAATGAAAAGGCACTGTCGCCACGTATCTCCTCTCCCCTAACTTTTTGGGTGAAATAGGCGGAACTACAATTCGCTTGTAAAGTACGTAAAAGTATAAAATGTCCTTAAACTCAAAGTAAAGTTACTTGCATAACTATTTATACGAGTAGCTTAGACAACGTGTCTCCTCACGTTTTTTTCTAATTTTTTGGCTTACGATCTACACTGTGAAGCCAATCTAACAATTTTCAATTGCGAATTAAAAATAGTTACAGCGACCATTTCTATATTAAAGACAATTGAATACAAATCGAAGAATTAAACGACAGCATTCCTCAACGTAGGACGTAAATAAGTTTTTCAAAACAAATTTGTACTTACTAACCAGCGGCTGTCATGTTATCACGCACGGATTTTGCTTGATAGTAAATCAATAGCTTTATTAATAAAATTGATTGTTTTGTTTATTTAGTGAACAATACTTGGTGACACTAAAAAACATTTGTATACATAGTTGTGTCTATCCCTACTTAGTTTGCTGACCATAATTGGTTTTGTTGGTTAGATCATGTCCAAAATATGGGAGGCCGTCTATGTCACGCATTTAGACACCAATGTGGACCGTTGAAAACTATTCTCAAAGACCAAGGTACCGATACTCACCTCCCAAAAACGATCTCATAATTTCAAGGTACATACTCTGGGAGCATTTCTAGACGTTAAAGGAGCCTTCAACAATGAGAACGCCGATGTAATCTTGGACAGGTTAAGCTAGACAAACGTGGACATCGGGCTGAACACTGGGAGACACAATTATAAACCCCCAAGGCGGGGTCCTCTCTCATCTAATATGGCTTCTCGTGGTTGATGAGATCTTGGTAAGACCGAAGAAAAATGGCTTCAACGTGTCGGCCTATACTCATCTACTCATCCTGGCTCAACCTCGCAATAACTAGTGAATAAATGGTCTGACTGTGAACCGGTCGAAAACGGAGTACTCTAGGAAGAGATCTATCCCGATCTTAGTCCCGCCCTAGTGGAGTTAAACTGAGACCTTCGAGGTCAACGCCTCGTCTAGGCCTAATTCTGGATTCCGAATTAGCTTGAAAGGACAACTGCGATAAACGAATTCAGTAATTCGTGAAGCTTCAAACCAGTCGTGACGTACTGACTGTACACGGCGATTCTAAGATCCTTTCGTACTTATGATTCTCACTAGCATGGTGAAAGCAGAAGCAATGTCAGCAACTTTACAAAAATACAGACGGCAGCTTGCATCGGTATTATGGGATCACTGGACGTGGACTGCAGCAGTCTGGCGGTTAAAACTACTGTAAGACTGAAGAAAGTACGATCATGATCATCGACTACTTACGGCCATGCATCGATACCCTCTCGATAAGAGGCCACCAACGGATCGATGGCAACTGATGACATGAGCCTGATCCTTGTATTTGAAAGATTTGCCATACGAATTGCGGACAAAGCCTACTAGAAGCGCCGACAAAAGGAACTGACATTCTACACCGACGATTCTAAGATGGAGATCGGCACAATAGCGGCGGTCTTAATGACGATTTAGTGTCTTTCAACCCGAACGGCCAGGCTGCTGAAATTATACCTCGAAGTCGTTAAGGGTCTGGGCCCTGCGACTATTAGAGTGAAACTTGAGAGCACCTGGAAAAATTTTTGGACACTAGGGTTATAGATGTCGAAGGTAACAAAAGGGCTGATGAGCTTGCACGAAAAGTCGTGGCACTGCATGTATCGCTGGTTCTTCCCTTAGATAAGATCTGTTTCTCTGGTGAAACTCAATCGTCACAATCCATCGACCCTCTGGCATAATTCCTGGGCACTTTGCCATTAATATTTCTGCGGAGCGCCTCGGTGTACTGCACAGGGCGAGGAAAATGTGGAATCTGTCCGACACATGTACATATGCAGTGTGAAGAATGAGAACTCTTTGGTGGTTACTTCTTCACTACTTTGGTGGACATAGGTAATATTGAGCTTAAGGACCTCCTACGATTCATATCATTATCGGGGCGGTTCCAGTTACAGCGGTTTCTCTTTTTAGCACTTACTGGGTTTAATAAGTGGGCACAATGGACCCGATCCCACTGGTCTAATCGTAATCGACGACAGAGACCCTAAAATTTTTGTATGAAGTTGGAACCAGACCACAAGACGCCAACCATAAGACCAGAAGAGTCCTTGCACCTAATTAGTAAAGCTGGTGCAGCTGGTTCGTAGTATAAATTGTAGCTTACAGTTTGAAGGCTTTAAGATTCGAAAGGTTTGACATTTGAGCTCTTACACTGTTGACAGATATTAACCTGATTTTAGTATTCTTGTATTATTCACAGATCTTATGATCTGCTTCCATCCAAAAAGGTTACTATTGGACATTCCTTGTACTCTAGAAGGTTGACATCTAATTCAATAGGAATAGTACCCATGGCCTCTCTGTGTCCTTCAAGATTTGTTTGACATGACTTGATGACTTGTCAGAAATGACTGTAGATCTTACTATTGGGTTTCGAATCTGTTAAGAGAGGCTGTCCCTAAGTCATATCATTGCCTCATCGCACAATGGTCTCAGTTGATATGAAACAATTGACTGGCACCATTTGACATGTGCATGCACCTCGTGACATCCCTGACCGAGATGTGTTTTTTGCATTCAAGTGCATACTGGAGGGCTCATTGCCAAGATCTGATAGTTGCAAGTTCCTCCACTCAGTTTTTGTTTAAAGCCTTTTCTCTTCCACTTAACTCGTTTCCAAAGAGTTGATTAATTTCCACGATAGACACTAAACGTGTTTGGTAAAAAAAACTTGTGCGTCCTTCAAATTTCATTAAGAATCTCACGTCACACTTCCACAAGAACTAATCGACATTTCCAAGGTTCTACACTACACAACTGCAAGGATAAATCGATAATTCCCCATAATTTTTCAACTTTCATTTTCTTTTCTTCCTTTTTGTCCCGGACGTGTCTAGGGTGGCGATTGGGTGGCCCGATAAAAATTTTCTGAGTCACTTTCTACAATCACAAGGGTTAAAAACTCCTTGTCACCTACTAGTTTCCTTGTTTTCCTTTCTGTCTCTCTATGTGCATGGGGAGCAGTAGCAAAAAATAGTGGTTGGCGGTAATCGATGACAAACAAACAAAAAAAAAAAGGGAAAGAAGCTAAATTCGGAAATGACTGCAAAGATGAGGGTCTGAAAGATGAGTCATCAAGTTTACAGCAAATTGCATTTGCTGCTTGAGCTGTCACAGTCATTGGTTTAGAGCTAAGTTTTTGAACAAGCTAATGTTTGTGTGTGTGTGTGTCTGTGGGAGTAATAAAGTATTACGACATGATTGACATCCAATTGAGTGCTGTCATCATATTTTATTTAAAGAACTTTCTAAACTTGCATACATTTAGGACATTCCATCACGTCCTACGACGTTTTGCTTTTAAGAAATTTATGACAGAAACATGTACCACATACAGAGATACTAATTGAATTGGAATGCAATCAGACAGAGCCGCTGAAGTTTGCCAATGACAGCATCCACACATTAAAATAATAATGCCACTTGCAATTGCTTAAGTCAACAAGCATCTGACGTTTGACGTTGTATCGCCAACAACTACTATTATTATGGTGTTTTGCGGTGACAGTCGGTTGTATTCATTTGGAAATAAAATGGAAACCACTATATTTTCTATAAACAACCGTCAAATAGGCAAAACCACGTTATTTAATCACTTTGCTTTACTTTATCCGTGACACGATTCTTTCATTCAATATTATACCTACAAAGGTGGCATGTATCTGGTCTCCCAGTTTCTTTTTACTTTTTTGTTTGAATTAACATCTATCGAGTCAAGTTTAATCAGTAGCAAAAAAAAAATGAAGGGGGATAGAGGAATATAAATGACCTCTGTGTATCGGTGGTAGCCGCAGCTGTTAAGGGGGAAAATAAAAAACCACAGAAAAGCATTTCGATATCAGATTGAACGCGTTCCCTCCCGAATGACGACCGACAACCGACAACGACTCCTCCTTAAATCTCATACAAAGGGTACGTGTGGCTGGTTTGTGGTTTATTTATGGAGGATTCATTACACGTTCAAATGGTTTAAAACAAAATAAAGAAATGGGCGAGTAGAGACTAATTAGAAGTTTTACGAGCTACAAATTTTTTAATGCTTTGTGTTATGATATTAGAAGATTTATTACAAATCAGAATGGAAAAGACTGCTTAGGGATTTTAAAGGTCACAAACGAAACAAGTGGCACGTTCTATTTACTTCAGAGAGAAAGATTTATTTCGAAAGAAAGAATTCGGTGTTTCAGGTCAGAAGAGATCGGTCGATCGGTCGGTCTTGTTGGGTGTTTTCAACAAAACAGGAACACGTTTCGTGAAACATGAACATCATGACTATTTGGTTACAATACCTATCTATTGGAGAGAATGATTTTCTTTGGCATTAGGATCAACGCAAGAAGATAGTTGAGATACGCTCAAGAAGCCCGACGAAGATCCAAAGACCAATTAATCAGTTTAGGGATGACATCTGGGAGACCCTCGAAGCCCACTCTAAAGTATAAGCGTCAGTAAGAAGAGGCTTACATTCACAAGGGAGTACGTGAACAAATTTCTAGACATTTAGCACAAGGGTGTCTTCTGGGATAAGTCGAATTATAACATTTTTGACTCGGAAGGTCATGTGAGGGCGGAGTCGAAACAATGCACTAGATCCCATATGCGGGGTGACCAGACAAGAACGATAGGAAACAAACATTAAAAAAAAACAACAACGGTGTGAGTTATAAAGTTGATTCTGGCTTTATTTTGAAGCTATATTCATGCCATTATGTGTGGAGTAACACATTATTCAAATGGGCGGCGCGGCTTCGCTGGCAGTTCTTAAAGTGGTCGGTTTTTCATGACTCGATCCAATATCAGCGGCGTTATTCCGACAGCAAGCGTAGACTAAGGACTTGACGTAATCCCAGAGAAAATAATCGAGTGGTGTCAAGTCGCATGATCGCCGCCGTGAGATGAGCGGTTCGACAAATTTCTACTTCGAGCATTGCGTCCCTTGTATGGCATAGAGCGTCGTCTTGTTAGAACCACAGCGCGGATATATCGATGTTGTGCAGCTCTAGCCATAGGAAGCCGGTTAAAGGTATCTTCTTCCTCATTTCTGATGTCATTATGCCATAAACCGCAGCAATGGCACTCCTGCTGAACCAAAAATGGGGCTCGTCCGAGGAGATGATTTTTTGGCCAACATTTCCAAAAGCACGCATGGTGATATCTACGATCGTTCTTCAGCACAATCTTATACTGATTTGGTTCGAGTGTACCCGCAAAATAAGCCGGGTCGCCTGTCTGGCGGTACGTTAAAGCTGATCGGCTCCTAATCCACATTTCTGGGTCTTCTTCGATAATGGCCGCTACGGTGGCTGTCTTTTCTTCGTTTCGCACCAATCTCCGTCTGGTTGGTGGCTTAAGGTCCAGAACAGTGTAATCACGCTCAAACTTTTCCATGGTGCGACGACTTGCTTGAAGACTGAAGCCATGATGAAGTTCACGTTGCGTATTCGATTTTAAGTTGGACGTTTAACAAGCGCGAAACGATGCATGAATATTTTGACAGCTGCGTGTCATGTTTATTGATAACTTTGACAGCTGCTGAAACATTACAATTGGAAAACGTATCTTTCCTATCTGGTCACCCAAAAGTAACTGCCATCCAAAGGTGACTTTCGTTTCATACTAATTGCAGACAGCAAAGAGTTTGCCGAATACAGCAACTTTTAGCCTAGACTACTAAGTTTCAAAAGATAGGATGGCTCCGGTGATCCATTTAGTTCTATTGATTGAAACAGTAGATCAATCTACGCTCAACGGAGTTTGCACTGTTTCAGTATCTAAAAGTATGGTGACAGTCAAAGCTTTAGAGTCAAACTCGATAAAATGTGAACCGAAAGACTGGATGATATCTCAGTGGCGAACAAGATCACCCTTTGTTGGGCACCGGATGAATTAGCCAAGACAGGGTCACACCTAAGCTCTTCCCAAGTCCTTCCTGAGAGCAATAAACCGCTTAGCACTCTGCGTTCGAAAATAGATATCAAATCCAAGGAGGAGGCTAACAAACGATGGTATCTACTCAATCATTATGGCCAGTCTATGATAAAAAGAGATCTGTAGATCTCATGAAACTTAGTCTCAGAGACATTAGGACAGCTGTTGGTGTCGTTAAAGGACAATGTATGATAGGCGATCACAAAGCACAGATAGGACTACCCCACAACGACTTCTGGTCAAATTGGATGGTCGAATAGGAAATAAAATTTATTTGATCGAAGCCGATCGTTTCTGGAATCTTTAGAGAAATAAACAATGTTTTTGGGTGACCTCTAAAAGTTAGGGGAGTCTTGGGTCCCTGTCGGTTTTGTGTCTTGTTGAAGGAGCGCTACAATTCCAATTCTAAACTAAATTTGTTGTGATTACTTCTTTACTTAAGAACATGAATGAGTAATACAACTCGTGATAGCTACCATTACATGATGCAATGAAGTATACAGTCAATCCAATTCCATAAGACAACTCTGTCTACCTATTTCCACGTAAATCTACATAAACATCCATTTGACTTGCAAATTATCTATCCTTGAGGAGTATTTCTATCGCAGGTATCTACAACTCTTCAGCCTATTCAGCAAAAACGGGTCTAACTTCGTTTTGGATGATTTCATCGTACCACCAGGCATAGTAGTAGACTCGCCATGACAACGTGTTGTGCTTCAACAAAAGTAAGTTTTTTTTAATGGTTTTGTGAGCTGACACATAATGATAAATTATTTACTACGCTAAGCGATTGGATTATTCTACATTTGCACTCGAATTATGTCATCCTACAGGCAGTCGAAGCAAATAGATTCGTTGGATGCCGTCTCTAGGAAGACTATCCAAATCTTTCCACAATCCATTCGTGAAATCGCCGCATTCTCACAGTCTAACGCGTAACAACAATCATTTATGAAATGCCTGTGGTTGAATCCCAGAGCAGAAGCAATCTGTATCCTATAATCATCGGATGTCATGCCATATAGCATATGGCGTGCCGGCAATAATCTGTTCTGTCGGATGTAATTTCAGACTAGTTGACCGACTGAATCCGATTCATTTGAGCACGTTCCTTTAAACTTATTAAAGAAATGTATACACCATTCCATGTACTTTATGTAGGCTAGCACGTGTCACAACAATTGAAATGAGCACAACTCTAAATCATTTCAGACGTCATCAACCTCTTCGTTTCCACCCTCTATCCAGTCATCCACGTGCACTATCTCACTTTATAAGGACTCTCAGTGCCTTTGCACTTTACACGTTTATTTTGTAGAATAAACCAGGAGGGTGACATACCCTTTTTCTGGCACACTAAACAGCAACGACATTTATTTTCTCGAAATTAATCCATTTACCAAAGCAATACCGGTTTTAAATTCACGGTACCTCGCCCCCAAAGTGTCTGACAGTCTAATGCATACCTTGAATAGATAAATCATACTAATGACATCATGTGTTCTACATTCCTATGAATAAAAACAAAACTTGAACTACCAGTACTCGAGGTACTCTCGTGAATAAATTAACAGAAATAACTTGAATTTTTAAAATGACCCTCATTTCGATGACATAACCTGCTAAAATGTCTCATCACTACCTAACGAAAGCTAGGGGTGTGTTCGATTAGAGTCGAAATTGATTTTAATTTCCTGTTTGTTTGACAACGAATTCCCCTATTCAAAATGTCAGAAATTCAATATCCTTACAGTAACTCCAATTTCATGACATCCTTGAGTTTGCAAGGGAAGCATATGTTTTCGAATTAGTCATCGCGACAAGTCACAGTTTGGAATACGAAAAAAAACAAAATACTGGAAGTCTTCATTGAGGAAAGTGTCGTTATTAAAAATTGACAAGTCAAATAAACAAGATTGCCGCCATTCACGAAGCGCAAAACGTCAAGCATTACGTAATTGAAGAAAATTAAGTCAAATTTTATCCGCCCGCCATTACCACCAACACCAAAACACACAGCAGTTTGCTGCTCCATGCCGGTGAACTTGAAAACGCGTTTCGAACTAAAAAACGGGTTTTTCTCCTCTCGTCTTCTACACACATACTGACAGAAAGAGAGAATGTAATAAAATTAAGAAAAATAGGTAAATGTCGTCACCGACTTTGAACAACATGATGGAGTTATCGAACACAGCCAGAACAGCGATTTTTATGAGATCTGCCTGCAAGAGTCATGCAGATTATTAATTGATTGGTCATAGGATTGGTGTTCATTTAAAAATACCTATTATCTAATTAGGGAGTGGCACAGGGGACAGTATTTAAAGGCGGCCGGCGGTGGCTTTTAAAAGCCAAACACCAGCAATGGAATAAGGAAGCCGTAAACAATGATTTAGAAGCGCTAATTTAATTCGAGCAATATTCATTTGTGCCACAGCTAGTAAAGTCTATTTAAGAAATTAATTCGCATGTCCGATGCTGGATGGGAATGTACATGGACGGCAGAGAATGAGATTAATTTTTTGCAATTTTTATTTTTTCGTAAAAGCAAGAAAGATATGAGTTCTTCCGGTAAGACATGATCATTCCTAAACTGTGTGGCGGAAATGGGGAAATATTAAATACTTTAGTGGCTTGTTCAGACGACGACGGGCGGACGGTAGTACTTGTAACGATGTCTCAGACAGTTGAACGGAATGGGTTAGATATGGAAATTTCAAGCAAATAATAACTTAGAACTGCTGGAGGGATTTTCTCATCGACTGGCTGACCATTAAGCCGGCCGCCGGGGGTGAGTGGGTGTTGGAATTTAAGTTCTCGAGAGTAAGACACATAATTTGTCAAGTCATCGCAATTATTGCCTGGACGCGAAAATGCGGGAATGACTTTTTTCAAGTAAACAGCAAATAACACAAGTTAAAGGGTTTGAAGTCAAAATGATCAGCCGGCTTCTCAATTGTGGGAATTAATTGTGCGTCTGAATCAATGAAAGAAAATTGTTCATCGGAGTTTGAAGATATCGTCAATTAAAAGAACATTTGTCGACGTTCAGCCATTCTGACTACATATCCACATAAAGTTTGTAACCATCTTAGGAGTTGCCTTAAACATGTTTTCAAGAGAAATGGCTGTTCCTCAAAAATATCAGGCATCTCCTGTCAACGCCATTAATGATTGTTTTGCTATGTTGGTACAACTGTCGTCTTGTCATCTGAGAAAAACCTCGGCGATTTGTACTAGAGTTTGAAATGTTACAAACAGAATTTAAAATGTTAGACGAAGTCTAAGGGGATTCTGTAATATCAAAAGCATTTGAGTGCTATAAAACGTTCAAAGCCGAGATGGCCTGGAAAGACAATTACTAGAGACAACATCGACTTAATGAAGAAAATGGTGCTCGAGAAAGCTGTCATACATTCTGTCAAATGCATAGTTTTTTTTTCAAAAAAATGCCTTTTCTAGGTTGGTACACCTGTCTTCACTTTGACACTAAATTTGAGGGCGATTTGTCGACTGGTGTGTTATGGCAGGATGGGTTGCTCCAAAAGAGCTGTATTTTGATCTCACAAATCTATCCCTGTGAGCGAATTTTGACCAAAAACGCTACCAAAATGATCGAGCAAGCACCGTATTCTCCAGACATGTATGGCATCCTGATATCTAGGTTTTGTGTAGCCAATGAAAGGCATTGAAAGTAATAGGGCGTACTTTATCTTGTTTAGATATTTTGTGTAGTTTGTAGGCGGTATTGGACAACATTACATAGACACTGTTTCAATGGCAGGAAACTGTTTGATGAGTAAAGTTCTGATTTTATTTTATGTGTCAGTAAAAAGATCAGGACATATTTCATAGGAGTTAATAGCGTTATGTGGAATAGCAAATTACTGAAGAGAAAGGAGGCATACATGTTAAAATAGCTAGAAGAGCAGTCCATGCCTTAAGTTAGAATAGCTACGCTAACGAGTGGGAATCGACTTATATCGCCCATAAGGATCCATAATACATGGTTTTTCTCTAAGGACATCCCAATTCTGTATTTAAATAAAACACAAAACAATTGAGACATCGGGCTGAAATGTATTCCAGCTGTAGTATACATGTTAAGTATGGAATTCCATCTCGTTCATATGACCACTGCGAGCACGTTTTCTAGCGATCGATTATTGGAGTCAATTTTCCACCACTCATCCATACATCATGGCCGGAATGCTGGCAGTTTCATGTTTGTGTTAACTCCTCTGATTTTGTTGGCTTGTTGGGATAAACCAATGATCTTACGTAATCTCATGAAAAGAAATCGAACGAAACACGATTACCGAACTTCCCTTCCAATAGATCAATTGTTTGATCCGCTGTGTGACATGTGGCACCATCCAGTTGGAACCACATGTCAAGTCCTCTTCACCGAACATTTTCATTGTTAAAAAGATATGGTCAATCACACCTCTGATCACTTTTTGTGGAGGCAAAGGACTATCTTGAAGCACATGTGGGTGGGTTTGTTGCTGTTCAATAATAGGAGGCCAAAACTGAGCTTCATCAGTAAAGATGACTTTTCGATGAAGTTTAGAATTTTTTTTTCCAAACTCCTGCAAAGCCTAATTAGACAAAAGCTTCAGTTCTGCAAGTAATTTGATCTTGTAAGGGTGTAGGCCATGATCTATAAGTAAAATTCGCCACAATGTGGACTGAGAAATTCCCAATTCCTGTGAACGGCGTGGAAGCACTTACGACTGCGATATTTTTAGTACTTCGACCGGTGTGTTGCCTCACTGGCACAGAAACATTCAATAGTGAATATCTTGACTCGAATTTATCCACTTTAGCACGCACAGCCTCTTCGGTGGGACGATTGTTTCGACCGGAAATTGGAGCAAGCGCTCGTAAAGTTCCGACCACTGACTCAATATTTTGCTAGTAGTTCTTAATAATTTCTGAACGTTGCTCGTTTGTGAACTTTGCCATGACAAAGATGTAACCCTTGACTAACGTTTTGACAGTGACGGATCACAAAAAAGGTTTAAGGATGCGATTGTATAAAAATACTAAATTGTTATGTCCCTATTGAAAAATACACTTTATTGGCAATATTTGGTAGGTTACCAAAGTTGTCCCAACAAATAAACTCGTAGTTTTCGGCCAAAGAAAGTCTGCATTCTTTTAAAGCAGTTTCTGGTCATGGAGTCCCCTACAATGTCCAGTGCCCGGTGCCCAGATAACTCAGAGCTAAACAGTGCACTTCAACCACTATATGGCATCTTTAATAAAAGTAGTGATTGGCAAGGTGGAAGCATACATTACATTTACTTTAAAGTCTTTGGAGAGAATACCTTTACCTTTTCCCCTTCATATTGAAGAGTAAGAGGTCCAAGTTTACTCAGTATGTGCTTTGAATGCCGAGAGGTGTTTACGAAGGACAGCTCTACCCATGTTTGCCGAGTGAAAAACAACTTTTTTACAATAAAGTTGTAAGGACCAAGTGTGCATGAAAATAAAAGGGCTTTTTACAGTTGTACCGCTCTTAAGAAGGAATGCAACTATTCCGCTTATGGCAGTATTCACTTGAACCAGAGACTCTCCATTGACTACTACTGGAACTATTCTTATGGACTTATGGACGAATTTCCAAATTTTATTCATATCCGAGTCGGCGAAGTACTTATTCCTACAGAATCTGCTTTCTTACCAAAGATTATGCAGGACAGCTGCAGAGAAGGTGAAGGGATTGATGAATGCTCCCAAGAAAACAGTCAGATATCGAAAATGTCCCCGAGACCTACCAACAAAATGCACATAAGTACCAGGAACCCGCAATGACACAGTCTTTATGTTATTTAGTCTAAAAAGCTTGAAAGTGTCTCAGAATTAGTCATTCCACAAAGGCGCTGCGGTTACGTTTATTACGAGGATTTGGTTTATATTTTTAGATTTATCATTTTCAGCATTCCATTCGCCGCAGTGTGATGTCCAACACATTTTATAGCTCCACGCATTCCCAAAATAACCATTTAACGTCTGAAAGCATCTGCCCACGACATTAAAATCTTTTTCTGAATGGAAACGGCTAATCTATTTTATGCTTCTGCCGAAAATGACCTATTACACCAAATCGCCAAGTGTTGAAACTGACCTTTTTCTTTCAAAATATTGATCTAAACATTATTTTTAGAAGACATAAAACCGCCCACAACCTCACCTAAGAATACCAGATTCCAGGCACTCAATCGCATTGCATTTTAATTATCCACAACGCAATGTTTAGCTCTTAAACTTCTTCCAAGATAAATCAATAGACACCAACGGTATTCCCTAAAAGCAACAAAACAAGCAACACTAAGCAGATTCGTGTTTTAAAATAAATATGTTTACAAAGAACAAATACCTCCAAAACGACGCAAAAAAAAACCAGAAAACAGTGCTCACATGCCACTGAGAAAAAATTCCAAAAGCATAAAAGTCAATATTTCAAAAGTATACACTTGAGATCCGTCGTGTGTAGCACGCCTCTCCATTTAGGAATCTCTGTAATGCAGAGCAAAGATTCGAGCTAAGAATCCGATCTGCGCTAACGACGACATCGACACAGTTCGAAAATAGCCAGATGTAATTTTAGAAATAGCTGAGTGTGTTCCCAATAGACCTGTCCACAGGTTCCGAATTGTGTCACTTCGCGCCGCCTCGGTTGTTGTAACACACTCAACACGAGAGCGGGCAGCATCTAACAGTTGGTTGAGCGAATAGCGGGTGGTCTCAAAGGAGCTCTAAAATTACACTCATCACCATCAGCCAGCCAGCCAGCTAGCAGTGGCGGCATGACGTGCGTCTCTAACACAAGTGACGACAGTGGCAACACCAGTCTCCTCTTGATTTGGGAAACATCAATTTCCTGACGTTCTGAGCACTTAATCGTACAATTAAAGTCTCTACTAAATGTCATCCATTTAAATGAAATTTAATGCTCGATTTTATGTTTAGACGAGAGTTTGTCGTCTTTGCTGTTCAGAGAGATTAGGAAAATTAGGGCACTTACGTTGGATCGGGTTGTCCTTCGGCTTCGCACTCAATGATGAATGGCTTGTCGCTTTCTTTTGATTGTTGGGCAACTTTGAAGAGAAGTTCATCCGTAGGAGGTTGCTTAACAATATGTGGCGGTGAATTTACTGAAACAAATAATAAAAAACAATTAAATTAACGATTAATTAAAAGATGTATGCTTTGCATAACAATATATGAATTAAAAGAAAAGTAGCCGCCTAATAAAAACATGCGGGAAACTTGAGTTCTTCTTCGGCCATCAGTTGTGTTCTTTTTTAATTGATGGCATTAAACTAAATAATGGCTGACTTCTTGTCTTTCACTGGCAGGATGACTGTGTCCAAGGTAGTGGTAACAAGAATGGCGGCATTATAAAGGGTCTGTCAAAAGTCAGCTGTCAGTGGTGAATAATTTCTGAACGCTGCCTTTTTTCAATGTCATCGTTGACATTTGTGAGGTAAAATTTTAACCATGGATAGTTAGTTAATTGAAAAAAACAAACTTGTCGCATTTGCACAGAAAAAATATCTGAAAAAACATTACATTCACAAAATCCATTTTTCTTCGTAGATACAAATGACAGTGACAGTCATGAAGAGGATTATAGACAAATGATTGAACATTTTTTCAGGCCTCAAATTGAAGAAATGAACACAGACGGTCTTTATTTTCAATAAGATGGAGATACGAGTCACAATATATGTGAAAACATTCAGCCTTAAATAGACTAAGTTTCCAGGTCGACTAATGTCATATAATTGGTGAAATAAGCTAGCCACCTAGATCATGCCTGACTCTTGGAAAACCCTTTGCTAATGGGATAACTACAACATAAGAACAACTAAAAGAGATTGCTTCGTTTGCTTGTAAGCATGGGAAATAGGCGTGGCATAGTATTTTCTTGAAATCCTTTATCATTGAATGCATACAGGCTGCAGTTTAGTTGATGGCATGTAACTACACCTTGTAGGTCGAATGGGAGACTCCCTAAAATTAACTTTCCTACTTCACTCAGTAAGGCTTATACGGTTTTGAACGTATGGTGTTCTTGTAGAAGACTGTCGCCTCTCTCAATTCTTAAGTGCGTTCAAATCCTTATATTATGAAAAGAGCCTAATTAGTGTCAGGTGCATACGGAATTTAAGGCCTAGATTCTCGCATCCATTCGTATTGTGCGTGTTATATACTCCCGAATGTTTGTCAGACGTTCGCGATGAAAGGAATCATGAAAAATGAAAAGGAATGTTTATTGTCATGGAGGAATTGAGTATCAATCTGCCATTCAATAGTCCCTCTGGAGCGTAGACGTCCAAAATTAGAAGGTAGGCTGCAAAGGCAAATACATGGAAATACGTATCTACTAAGTTGAGGACTTTTTAATATCTACTATCGCCTCTAGAGCGCCATGGATCCAGTGGTAAGTGCGTTGGACTACGGAGCAAGGGATTCCAGGTCCAAATTCTAGCTTTCGCGAGTGTCTGACAAACATTCGAGGGTACTGTCATGAGAAAGCTTCTCAAATAACGACATTCGGATACGACATTAAACAGAAGCCTTCTTCCACTCTTGTACAGAATATAACAGGCACAACACGAATGGTTGTGAGACCCGGGCCCCAATATTTATGTTAATCCCCTCTAGACCAGTAATTTTAAACTGATTTAGCAAATATCCGACGACAACTCTGTTGCTTAGGACTGGTTTTGATAAAAATCTGGGATTGGACTAGATTGCTATTAAATTTTCACTACTGGCTGTAAAACCAGTCAACGAGATTCTTATGGTGTCTTCGCAGGGCCGATAGATGAAACGATTTTACTTTTTGGTGACTTCAGATGGAGACCTATGCTATTCTAATGGAGACACGCCATATGTATTGCAAGGGATTGGTGGAAAGGTCCACTTAAGATCGTGCACAGTCCATTAACAAGTTCCAAAACTATTCAAGAAGTCTAGACCTCTCTAAGTCTTGCCAGTGTTCCAAGTTTCATTGGGATTGTTGGGAATGAAAAATTGTTTCAGCTACTGAAACAACGATGAGACATTCCAGGTCTCGTCAGGACGATTGGGTTTCTTGACATCGCCTTTACAGCATAGTCATTAGCAATGCTCTGATGCACGCTTGTCTCGCAACAGCAAAAGCATCCTGAATAAGGTTGTGAAACTGGTTACAACTTAAACAGAGCCTCGAAAAGTCACTAAAGGATTCAACTCAATTGTTGTCCCCGAAACGATTCAATATTCCAGACTTGCTCCTAGATCGCTTATTCAACAGAAGACAGACATTTCTACGTGATTTCTGAATTGTAGCCCAGTAATCCTTTGTTTGAGTACTTTTTTGAGTGATTGTCATTGAATACATGGTACACTTCTTGTAAAGAAAAATTAAAGGACCACTGGAACTTCCTAATCCAAATTCGATCATCCAAACGTTTTGATTTGCTGACAATATTCTGAGAGAGGAACCTACAGTTCATGGGTCGATTATTTTTATCTTGAAGTCTACCGAAACAAGCCAAAAGTCGCCGCAGGAATCAAGATGATCCTTCTAGCTTCACTGTCAAAAACTGCATACAATTGACAGTTAAATATATATAGCATACATTTGGAATACTCTACGTGCTGCAAGGATAAAAATTTGGGGCTCTCACTTACAGAAGGATATACTGCATAGCCTACTAAACCACAGCTAGATCTAGGCCATTCCAAATTGACTTTCTGTCTAGTTTTCCTTTTTTTTCAATCCCTGTTCCTTTCCTTTCATTTGGTCAAGTGAACTATTCCCACGATAGTTAATGAGCTATACCCCCTAGAATAGGGATTAACTCTGGCTAACAACTCGCACACATGTCTTAAGGCCCTCGACTGTTTCTATGCTTTCATTTGCAATTGATTCATCAGATGGCCTCTTCCTCCTTTTGTACTATCAAGTCGAATTAAACTATGAAAGTCAACTAGCTTCAATCATTCTTGATTGCTTTGCATATTCAGAGTTCATACTCTTAAGAGTGTTTGCGCGATTGTGTAACACTGACTGGAGGCACATAGCTGCGAGGTAAAACTGATTGTACTCGCACTTTTCGAATAAATTTTCTATTAAACTAATCACGGCATGACTTGTAATCAGTCATACTAGTACCTATGTATATACTTACGTACATATGTATAAAAACAAAAACCTGATGAAAGAAAGGAAGGAAAGCTGATGGAATGGCAAAAATATTTCATTTACCATTAGTTTTGCAGCCTTCAAGAGGATGACTCACACGTTGGCGTCATGGCAATGTTTAACATTCTTGGCAATGATGACAGCATCGTTGCAGTCACCACGGTTAGATATATCTACTCTATACCAACCATTCTCTTTCTGAGGAACGACCATTCATCTTATTGTAGTTGGTACCAGGAAAGGAATTCGTAAGTCGTTTGCTTAAATGCCAAACGTCTAACGAAGGTGGTGTAGCGGGAGATGTTATCCCAAAAGATGTTGCTTTGCTTAATGATCGGACAGAGTAATCTTGCGGGTTAGGCTTTAGAGAGGATTTTGAAAGTGACTTCAATGACATTTTTGTATTTCAAAACTATGCCACAAGAGTCTAGTGTGACAAAGAACAAACGACAGTTTGGCTCGAAGCACAGCGCAAAGCCAATGTCACCTTGGATAGCCAAAAACTTCAAACACACTACGGCAAACAACTGTCCAATATACGGCCTTTAAAAGTATCGAATCTCGTCAGGTAGTCGGAGTTTTATACAGAGCCAAAGAGTGGAAGAAAGTAGGGAGGGCTAGAGCTAAGTGCTACCAAAGAAAGAAGGCTTTATGTCTGATTTCTGTGAGAGGCCTTTGATTCGCACTGGGATTCATTCTAGAAGTCCTGGATAGATCTGGATTTTCTTGATAGTTTGTAGTAGTCACGGATGGGAAGGGTGGCCTTAAGGTAGCTAACGAACGAACTAGTTCAAAAAAGAGCTCTAATGAGTGAACTAATTCAAAAAAGAGCTCCAATAAGCGAACTAGTTTCCAATGTCATTTAACTCAGTAGTTCAACAGTTCACTTAGATCACTAGTTGAATAAGAGAAAATATCAAAATCACTAGTTAAACAAGAGCAACTGAACTGAACTGATATTCTAAGAGTGAATTTTGTTTAATCCATATCACAGCAGCATGAGCAGTTCATTGTGTCGGGAAGTGAACTTTACAAATATATGTGCCCGTACCGTACGCCACCGAATTTTCTAAACAGTGAACTATGCTTTATAAATGAACTAGAAGAACGAACTAGTTCAGCAAAAGAACTGCAATGAGCGTTCTCTGAACTAAATTAAAACGCACATATGGAGCCAAGACAGCTCTTTTTTTAGAACTACTAGGTGTTGGATCTTAAGGCCACCTGCCTGAGCCTTAATAAAAACGAGTGAAGATGTCTGCATTTCTGGAATCAATAAAATTCTAATATCTCTCGTCTCAACAGACTTGGACAAACCTGGATTGAAGGAGGATTAGAGTCACTACGACTGACTAGGATGTTTGTTGGCGGGCATACACATCGATGCAATGGAAAACGATGACGATGACCTATCAAGTGACCAGAGTGATGTTAGACTCGTCCGTCTAGGGAATTCGAAGCTATGAGCCCATCATCAGGGTTTAGGATTAGGCTTAGGTTAGAGCTATACGCCATACGTTTCTGATCAAGCCTAGGTCGAAGAAACATACTAGTGACCCATTCACTATGGTCAGGTATGCCTGTGCGGAGGTTTCGATCAAATAACACCGTCGACTGTGACTTCTAGGGTGAAATTAAGAATATCAATGATCGAGAAGCGGTCTTCATGATATCTAGACGATTGTAAGGAAGGTTTGAGTCCAATAGCCGCGCTAGCAGCCAATTGCTTGTGAAGAATGTGTAAGGGGAGCTGGTGTAGCATGATGTCCAGCCTAACTGAAGGAGGAATTGTCACTGCTCAACTGAAGATGTTTCCACATAAGGAAGTATATTGAGGAGAGTAGCCTTATTTAGAGTTGGCCATCAGACGAACACGCCATACTGTAGTGTAGTATTGGATTTTTCCTCGTAAAGAGGACAATTTCTGTTTTGAGGAGATTCAGTCCTACTCCGGAATTCGAACCTCATCTAGTGAGCCGACAAACAAGACCTCATTAGAGGACTCCTTTGAGAGTATCAAATTGTTTTTAAATTGTGCATCAGGTCGTCACAAAATCCAAGTTCTCCAAAAAAAAGCTTTGCAAACACCGCAGAAGGTCGAAGATCTGATTAGGATTCAAATAGAGACATGAACAGCCGCTTCGTTTCAGATTCTAAAAAATTGATTGAAGGTAACGAATCTTAGAATCCATTTCGAACAGGTTTAATCAATTTATTACAACTTACCCACCTAATCTAAGTTTCAATCAAACAATTCGCTAAAAACCAAGCTTAAACGGTCTCTAAAGTGAAAAACTAACGAACTATTCTTGTATGAACTTTATTTCAAGTTGGCTTCACCTAAAATTACAAATTTCTGCATGACATCATCTAATTTATGTACATTCACGTACGGCATATGCAATTATACTTACTCAGTGCTTGTGTGGTGCAAAAAAACGCGACCATAAGGACGGCAAACGTACATGACTGCCGCCCCATTTTAGTGTAGTGGGCTGCTTCCTAGGTCCTGTTAAACGTTTTCAGCAAATTATTCCACTTTTTTCCTTGGGAGACGAAGGTATTTCAAAAAAAAAACTATCCCCCTTGAAGCGTCTAGGGTTGACGCGCGTTTACAAATATCTTATCCTAGTGCAGTCAAAATCCTTTTCCTGTAAACGAGATAAAAAAAAATTCTAGTAAGTATCACATTTCATGGAAAGGAACAAAAAAGGAGGAAAAAAATCATAAAAAAAACTCGAAGATTATCCTTAAGAAAGTATTAACAGGTAAAGAAGGATGCAAACAACGTCTGTGTTCGAAGTGCGGAAGTGTTTGCCTGATACGGACGCCTTTTATCCTGCTCTTCATTATTTCAAAGAGAAATATCCATACAAATACGAAGGAACGAAGGAGAGGAAGACTTTAAAGTTTAAAATATGAACTCTGCCAAGGAGGTGTGTGCAACCTAAATATGCAAAATATGAGTCTGTGGATCAAAAAATTAATGATTCCACTGTGTTGGACTTTTAATGGTTCATCTTGTGAAGTCATATCTTTTGGGTCAACGGCGATGGGAGAGAGTTTTAAATTAATTGGACAACAAACTCTTCACAGAAATAATGACAGTTGATGTGACAAGAAAAGTTGACAAAGGTTGTAACAACCCTGGTGCACACGAAGTTTTTCAGTTTGTAATGAACGTCTAGGTATCACCCTTCCTTGGCATACTCGTAAGATCGGCGATGGGTTTTTTGAAGTTTCTCTTTGACGAATTATCCTTTAAGTTTTTTAATTAAAAACTTTGTTAACAAAGAAGTTATGCAAACAAAAATCCATGTAAACGAATGGGATGAACAGCTACAAAAGAATTTTTCATCGTGTTAAAGCGGTAATTGGCGTCACATCAGGGATGTCCTTCAAGATATGACTGATTGTTACTTTACTGAAAGAAGCGATAAGAAGCTGTGAAAAAGTAGTGCAAAGTTGTTTTTAAATATACTTGACACTACCTATCTATCTATCTAAGATAGTAAGAGGCGGTTTAAGGACTTTAACTTGTCATCTAATAAATACGTCAATAACTTCGGTTAGATCCAGAGCGCACTTCTGGAGACTGTGGATCCGCTCTAGATACTTCTTTATCTGGAGACTATGCGTACTGGTAGAAGGCTAGTCGGTGAAGCAGGAAATTAGGCAAATGAAAAACGACTCGAAGAAAAGAAGGCTTTCTAGATTTGTTTTCTATATTTGATCGATAAAAATGGAATTAGTATCGTAGGAGCAACTAAACTAGACAATATTCTTAGGTTACAGAAAATCTGTAACCGACTGAGAACCAGCAAGAGCAATCGTGGAATATACGCACGCCTCACAGACGATTAAGGAAGACAAAAACGAGTGTGAAGTCAGAAATGCTCCCTTTTTACGGAACCAAGAGAGAGACCACCACTGTGAAGGAAGGGGGAATTTGGAAAAATATCACCACCCGTGCAGAGCCACTTAATAAACCACTTCTCTTCTCAGAATCTTAAAAATTTTCTTTAACTTGGTAGATGGTTGGTGCTAGAACAAAGTGGAAGACAAAAAAATAGGCTCGAATCTGATTTTGAATACGACTCGCGAGGAAAGAAGTGACTAGAACGCGTGTGGAAACTACGATAGTGTGTATCGAGACATGTATTGACCTTCTTCATCGGCGGAGGCCTTTCTGAGCCATCTATGGAGCTTGAACATCTAGGTTAGGAATAAGTAAACAAGAGACTGACAATGTTCGTTGATAAATTCAATATGAAGGTGTGAAGAAAGACGATCCGTAATATTCATGGCCGGTTCGGTAACATCATTAAATAGGCTCTACCAAACTGCATGTTATAAGCCAAGATTTGGATATGCACGAGTTTCATTTGAATAGGAAACTTACTGGTAACTAAGCCACATAGAAAAACGCATCAAAAAGCCTTGACCAACTTCAGACTTATTCCAAAAGGATGACTGTGGAAAATCCTCAACTATTTATGAGTGCTTAGGCAAAGTGTCAAGATTAGGTTTTCCAAGCTTTTGTACAGTCTCAACAGGCTTCTCCATATTTCCCAAGGATAACACAAGCTTACAGAAAATGTACACTCCGCCTGGAACGGATCGTGTAATACCCTATCCTTCTTCTCATATAACTTGTGTTTAGTGGGCGTGGTGGAATTTTTTTTTTGTTGAATTACAGCGATATTTTTGAACTTTTATGGATGTTACACGCAAAAATTTAATCAAAGTCAGTTTTATTATGAAAACGCCCCTAAAAAGTAGGCGTGACAACAAATGATGTTTGGATGAAGTGAAGAGAATTTGAATATCTACAAATTTTGTCTCGATAAAATTTTTCGATTTCATACAAAATAGTGAAGTTATGACAAAGTGAGCGGGCAGTAGGGGATTTCAAAATTGTTTACACTTGTACTGCTTCTTCATCTCAAAATCCAAACAGACGAATGGAAATCCAGATCGACCTTAGGTAAAACGACGTGACCACAGCAGCCAATCCATTTGACCCCCTGTCGTGGGTTTACCTAAAAGAATCCAAAGATTGGTCATTAGCCTCCCTGAACCACCCTAAAGTATTTATAAATTTCAGAATGGATGATGGTGGCTTTCCAGACAGGTTGCCCAGGTCTTCGAACTAATATTCACCAAGGGCCGTCTTTCTAGTTTTGCATAGGCTTGGATATTCGCAGAGGAACTGATAAGTACACTCTACTGCATCTGTGTCACCATAGCCTCTCAGTTTCTATTCGCATTCGACTATGTTGGGCCGCCATGAGGATGTGGCCAGTGATGATCCCCGTGAAGAGTGCTAAGTTTGGTCTGTTAAGCGTCAGGATCTGTCTGGTTTTGGCGACACCATACTTTGTTTTCTTGAGTTTTCTGGAAACACAACAAGTTCTCACAACAGGTTCTCTTTATATTGTGTTTAACAAGAGCTACGGGCGGTAAAACACAGGTGTCGACCATTATCAGGTCCTTTTCCAGCCCTTTCTTGCTAATTTGTCCGCCAGTTCGTTCTCTTGAAAGCCGCTGTGTCCTGCGACCCAAAGGGGTGAAACGTTCGGCTTGCCAACAGTGCTGTGAGTTCTTCACGACATCGCTTAACCAGTTTTGACTTAACGACTGTGCATGAGATAGCCTTTATGGCAGCTTGACTGTCGATATACGTAGATCGACCTTAGTAGTTGTCTCCGTTGGGTCTACAATGAATATTACTTAAAAGAGCAGGTCTAGTTTCAAAAATAAACTATACAAGGCTTAGGTGTACTTGTTCTTCTATGCTATATGCCTACAATCTCTTCAGGATTCTGAAAAAGGTAAGTAAACGGTAAGTAGTCAAAAGGTACCTTTTCAAAAAGGGGCGTGTCTGTTTTAAGCCATATTCTTGCGTATGTCCTACGATTGCAGGCTTGAGTTAGAAGAAAATGTGTCGAACCGTATAAGTCGAGCCTACAGACGTACATAGATTAAAATCTATATGCAGGTACATTCGTCAAGTAAAAACGGCGTAGATGTTCATTTTTAAAGGCGCAATATGAATCGTTTCCGCCAGGTTTCATGCATTATCCCTTCAAGGTGTTGAAAGCCAATGGAGCGTAATTCTTTCCTACCCATGTCTATTTCAAGACAGAATATGAAAATACCACGGGTAGAACATTGCCAGCAAAATGCCTCTGAATGTATCTTTAAGTCGATCCTACTTAATCGCGGCAAAAATGTCTTCATTTTCATTTAAAAGTGGAATTTTTCATTTTCATTCGGTTTTTTCTTTTAAACAAAAAAACATCACTACTGTGTAATCCACCAGTCGTTTATGGATGTTTTAGGTCACATTCCATAAATGGTGTTATTACGACAAATAAGAGAATAACAACATTCACCCATTCATTGCCCTGGCATACATAGTTCTACGAACGCGACAGCAATTTCGTTTCGAGACACCACAATAGTGAGACACCTCACTGAGTTCGGCTTACTGCAGGCAAAGGCTTACTGCAAAGGCTAAAAAAACGAACGAATGAATCCACTTCTGTCCCACAGATTAGGCCGACACAATGCACTCATAAGCGTGAATATATATAGAAATACAAAAAACCTTATAATAAGTTCACCTATCGTGCATTTGTGAAAGAGAAATTTTTCGTGGATATTACAATGCGCATGATTGTCATTCACGTTGTTCCCAATGCATCAACCTGTAACTTATTTTTTTTACAACTGGCATCCGAGCAATTCATGCGAACCACGACCCAAAAGAAAATACAGAATAAATTTAGAATAGTGAAACTTGAAAGGAAAATCGTGTGTTTTCACTGCCACTGACAGCATTGGGAAAATCATTTCCAATAAAAAAAAAAAAGAAGAGAAAAAGCTAAATAAAAGCATCGCGGTGATGGTTGAAAGCATATTTTAAAAATAATTATTTTCCGCTTTATAGCAAAAAATATTAAATTAATTATTTTTTAGTTGAAAACAACATTAGAAGTCAGACGGGGGGTTAAGGATTTTACAATAAAAGTTTGAAAGGCAGTTCATCTAGTTTGTACTAACTTTTCCATTGGTGCTCAAACTGTAGCTCATAGAGGGCGTGGTCGATTTTAGGTCAGGTTTTGGGTTAACGTGGAATACCGAGCGAGCGGATGCACAATTTTCAGGAACGACGACGATCATATGTCTTGTAAGGACTATCGAGTCATATCCCTGCTTAGTATCCAAAACTTTTCCTCACTAGTCGGCACGTACCAGTGTGGATACCGGCCTGGTAGATCGACGATCGTTTGCCCAATTAATAAAAAAGGAAACCCCCTCAACAGCGCCAATTACAGGGGTATCAGTCGCGTATAAGATCTTATCTGTCATTCTGTGTGAACGTCTGAAACCCTTCTTCAACAATCTGATTGGTCCCTATCAGTTCGGTTTCAGACCAGGAAAGTCCACAATTGACCAAATCTTCACACTTAGGCAGATCTTGGAGAAAACCCAAGAAGTCCAAGCCGACACCCACCATCTTTTTATCGACTTTAAGGCAGCACATGACATCATCTATAGAGACGAGCTGTACAGAGCCATGTCTACTTTTGGCATCCCTGCCAAACTCGTCAGATTGTGCAGAATGACGATGGAGAATTCTCGCCTCTCCATCAAGGTCGGTAACGATCTCACCAAGACCTTTGATGTCAAAAAAGGATTTAGACAAGGTGACACGTTGTCATGTGATTTCTTCAACATTCTTCTTAAAAGAATTGTGCGAAACTCACAAGCCAACGCCAGAGGCACAATCTTTCAAAAGTCCGTGCAACTTCTAGCGTACGCCGATGACATTGACATTATTGGAAGAACTCAGCGGACTGTCACTGGAGCGTTCACTAGTATTGAAACGGAAGAACTGCCAAAATGGGTTTAGCGGTAAACGAGGGCAAAACAAAGTATATGCTGTCAACGAGAAAGGACACACAACATCGACGAATTGAGCAGAACGTCACAATCGACGGCTACAACTTTGAGGTAGTAAGGGACTGCGTCTACCTCGGCTCTGCTATAACATCTGAAAGAAATAAGACGAAAAATAACTCTTACCAACCGCTGTTTCTTTAGGCTAAAAAGGCAATTGAGTAGCAAAACTCTTTATAAGTCCCTGATCATCCCAGTCCTACTTTAAGGTGCTGAAGCATGGATTCTGTCTAAAGCGGATGAAGAGATCCTCAGTCGCTTCGAGAGAAAGATTCTTCGTCTAATGTTCGGTCCCGTTTGCGTTGACGGGCTTTGGAGGAGAAGATTCAACGACGAACTACGAGCTGTACAGCGACACCGCCATGATCAGAAAAATGCGCATCAGTCGTTTAAGATGGCTAGGACATGTAGAGGGAATGAAAACCAATGCTCCGGCCCGTAGAGTCTTCGAATCAAACCCGGAGGGATAACGCAGTAGAGGAAGACCTCGCCTTAGGTGGCGCGTACAAGTAGAAAGGGACCTCAACCGACTTGGAGTGCGCAGCTGGAGGCAGTTAGCTAAGGACGGGGCTAACTAGAGAGGCTTGTTGGTTGAGGCCCAGGTTCACCCCGAACTGTAGCGCCACCTATGTAAGAAAGTAAGTTAGGTCGACGATCGACGATCGATAAAAATTTCACTAAAACAAATCTAACGAATTTTAAGTCGAGACTCACGATTGCTTCATCGACTTCAAAACTACTTATGACAGGATTCATCGTCTTGACCTGTACAAGACGATGATCGAATTTGGGATCCCGGCAAAACTGATTCAGCTGTCCGGCGTGATGCTGGGAAACACGCGCTGCAATGTGCAAGAGAGAGGGGGAGACAGTTCCTCTGAAGCATTTCGGAAACTATTGATTGTCATGTGATTTCTTCAATCTTGTGCTGGAAGGCACTATCTTAAACAAATCTGTCTAGTTGTTGGGATACACAGACGACATCAACATCATGGATAGTATCCAGTACACCGTTATAGAAGCTTTCCCGACAATTGAAAAGCATGTGAAACAATTTAGTCTTGAAGTAAAGGCGGGCAAAACCAACAAAATTTTGGCAACAAGGTCATCTGCTGTCCTAGGCAACGTCACTGTTGGCAGCAGTAACTTGAAAGTGGTTAAGGATTTTACCTACCGCGGAGATAGCAACTTCAAAACTGACGACTCAGTGAAGATTCGCCGAAGAAATACTCTAGGAAACCGTTGCCAAACCGAAGTGGTTTACAAAACAAATGGTTTCAAAACTTTTAATTCGGGCAAACTAAGTACATGCTCCTCAAAACATTGATCTTGTCAGTTCTACTATATGGAACCGAGTGCTGGACATTTTCGAGAGAAAAATTCGAAGTCAAATTTTCGGTCCCATATGCGAAGAGAAGATTCAACGACGAACTCTATGTGATGCACCAAGACGTGGATGTAAGCTAAAAGCCAAAAACACTTCGACACAACTTAGCTCGAAAACATCAAGCGGTTCGAGACGTAAAGAAAGACCGAAGCTCGGTTTCAAGGATCAACTTATCGCGTATAGCAGGGGACTTGGTCTGGACAATTGGAAGAGGCGTGCCTGGCATCGAAGGGAGTGAAAAGCGGCCGTGTCGCAGGCAGAGTGTCTTAAGTAAGTATACTCTCGGATGTTTGTCAGATGCTCGCGACAAGTGGGGACGTAAAAGAAGCTTGAATTTCTCACTCAGTAGTGAGTAATGGACTAACCCATGAGGCACAGCGCCAGCAGAAATAAAATCTCTATAAGAAGAAATACCCTTAGAACCAGCAGAGTGTATTATTAGCGCTGGATGCTCTTCTTGGGCATTAGCGAGGAGACGCAGTCTACTAGGGTACCGATGATGCAGTGACCTGTAATGGCATCTCTTCGTTCATAGACCCTCGTAACTCACTGAATGTTAAGCAAAATTAACTTAAATCTTTCCATTTTCGACTGCAACCGCAGCGTCTTTTCGATAGAAAATAACTGAAAACTTCCATAAGAAGTGAGTAAATTTATCATCTCGGACTTCGGGAAGGTTCTTCGATAATTGGCGCCCAACGCTAAGGACCAATTACTTGTTGAATCGTTTTGAATGGCGAAGGATACGTCTACCTTCTTACGTTTAGCAGCATACAGTGAAAGTTGCTTATAGCGACAGTGAAGGGACCCAGGAAATAAGGTCATTATAACCGGTGGTCGTTACATCTAATAACGCCAGGTATGCAAGCGAAGTCGTTATAAGCGAGTTCCACTGTATTTCAAACCACATATGCTTCAGGTCATCCTCTTCTGATTTATTCTGGATTTGCTGAATATACATCACGTTCGTCAAGGCGATTTGAAGAGACCTCTGATCGGTGTCCCGCTTATGTCACTCTCGATGTGTGCACTGGAATTGAAAAATGCTGCACATTTCCCTGCCTCGTCATAATCAATTTTCCAGTTAAAGCCAATACATTTCCTCGCCATCGGAATGTGTGAAAAAAGCCAACGAAGAAAACAAAACAGTTCACAAAAGCCCTGAAAAATGCCCACTAATTCAATTAGCACCAGGTAATGGGTTCAACAAATCAGCCACTAGTCTAGCTGCACCCCAGAAGAGCACTTGTATCTACCCATACTAGATGTAAACAATTTAGTTTCCAATTAAAACTTTCAATTTTCAATACAACACAAGGATTCGTTCCTTTTTTTTTGACCACTTAAACCCCTTGGCCAACGCGGAAGACATTTCGAAAGGCTGCCCCGCAGGCAATTAATTTTCATTACGAGTCCCAAATGAAAATTCGATTCAGTGAATGAGCGAGTGTGCGAGGTGAAAAATCATGGATTTGAAGAGCTTCTACAAGAAAATCGATGTGGACAGCATAAAGAGTAAGTACGGGACGGCCATTTTGTTTGCCAATTAATCCCAGTCGTGAAATTTTCCAATTGATTCGCAGACAGACTCCCACCCCTGCCGCAGATTAAGATTCCAAAAATAAAATCGAGAAAGATTTTCAAGAGCTCACGCGAGGATTTGTCACAGCAACAACCGCCGACGGGTATGGTGGGAGGACCTCCGTTGACGCCACAATCTCTGCCGCCACCGTCTGCGTTTATTGATCGGACACCAACAAGGATTTCCACAGTGTCATCCTTGATGAATATAAATTATGGCTTTAGGGACAAGAACCGGAGTGAGTTCGCCTCGACGACGACTACCTACAGGACAGCGAATAACTATGAAGCGGAGAACTGTCCGGATGGACCGGAGGAGAATGGAGAAACGGCCAGTGGTGGAGGTAATGCAGCGACGAGGTTTGGTGATAGATGCAAGAAAACCTACAAGGACATCTCGGAGTTCAGGATTAAGAACATTTTCGCAAGGAAAACCGTCGTGAAGAAGACGGAGATTGAAGTGGACATGTATGCGCGGCAGTATGAGCAGGAATTGCAAGAGGAGCTGGAGCTTGAGAGCGAATTGGAGGACAGAGGTTATGAGTTTGAATTCAAGGAAGCACGGCGTCGTCTGTCGCACTCATCGGGCAGCATAAGCCCGCCTGATTCGATGGCGTCTGGTGTGCCAAGTCCTATACGTTCTGAGCTTGGCCGGTTACAGAGAAGCATTACACCTCCAATGTTGGCGAGAAGAAGGAATGCTATTGATGAGCCAGGTCCATCCAGAGCTTACTTGCAGCGATCCATGTCGGAGGAGAGTGGTGGTAATGAGCCTCCGAAGAAGCCACTTCGAAGCAGCTTGTGGGGCATTAATGAGCGGGAGAACGCCGAAGATTCCGGCGCAAACCAAGGCCTCTCTTATAAAACAGGAATATCCAAACTGGGCGCATTCCGCAAGTCCAGGAAAGAAGTAGCATCCAGTGAAGCAGGAACAGCTCCTACTGAAAGCGTCTGGAAGTTGAAGAGTATTCGCGCTAGATTCGCTTCAGACGACAACGGCGCTGAGGAGAAACCTCCCAAGAAGGGACTGCATCCACAGGAAACAATTGATGAAGCATCTGACCACGAGAAGAAGGGATGGAAACTTAGTAACATGCACTTACGCCGTACAGATCGACACGCAGAAGGCTCAGAGAAACACACCGAGCAGCAGGTATCGAGTCCAGAAGGCAAGTTCAGTTCTATAAAGCAGAGCATCAAACGCCTGAATCAACGCAAATCACGTCAAGAAACCTCTGAAGAGTCCGACCACGAACAAACTGAAGAGCCGACCACCAAGGCAAATGTTTCCGACCAACTTAAGGCCGGCTTGCGTCGCCTCCGGCTAAAAGACCGATCATTCTCGTTCGATGAAGAGGAAACCAAGACTCCGCAGAGGGAAAGCGAAAAGAAAGCCACCGCCTCCGATAAGCTCCGCAACTGGAAGAAGAGCTTTAAGGTCAAACGACCCAGTGAGTCGGCGACGGACGATGAAGCTCCAACCAAACCAGTACCACCTCCTCCCGGACGCTCACTGACCCTCATGAGAAAGCTGAATCATATTCGAAGCCGAAAGGTCGGCTCCGAAGAAGGAGAGGAACCTGGCGAAGCGGCGCAAAGTGATGATCAACAAAAGCCAAAGTCCACCAATCTCGAGAAACTCGAACAGGCTCGAGACAAAGCACTGCGGAAGGTGAACGCCCAGGTGCAAAAAATGAAAATGTTCCATGGAAAGTCACGCGATTCCCCTGGAGAATCGAGTCCAGAAAAACCTCGTCGTACCAACAAAAAGAAGGCCGATTCCAATGCCCAAGCCATTGCAAAACTTCCCAAGAGCACACCAGCTGTATGGACAGAGAGCAAATCCATGTCGGAATCTCTCGAGTCTGATGAAGATGATGAGGAAGTTCCACGAGTTTTGATTCACCAAGACAACACCGACCAGTACGAGTCCACCCTGATCATCGCTGTAACTAGGCCGGCTCCACCAGCTCCTAGTCCAGTCATCAAGGAGATCCCATCGAAACCCAAATCCAAACCAAAATCCGAGTGGATTCCCAACAAGAACGCCATCTCAAGCTTCCTGGAGATGACTCCATCACCACCATCCTCGTCCCAACACCAACATCTTGATGTGAATCGTGGACATTTCCGCAAACGTTCGATGGACTCCAACGATTCGGACTCATGGATACCAGATAACTTCCGCAACAAAGCATGCGCTTCATCCACAGTCGCCTTGAATAAGATCCATGAAAACTCGGAGCCATGGAAGGTGCACACTGTCTTCACTGAGGAGAAGCTCTACAAGACCAAGAGCATCGACATTTTCTCAAATCGCGAAAGTAGCGCCTTCGTAGACTTTGACGATGAAATGAAAAACGTCCCGGTAAGGCGCATTGCAGCCACCAGTGCCGATAGCATCAACAAAAGCATCGGCGAAAGCACCGACGATGACGATGACTATGACAACGCTTCACGAATCACCCGTGTGAAGCGTCCATCACCGATGGTCAGCACCAAGGTTTCCATTGAGAACATTCGCAGTGAATCGGTCAACACCAAAGGAAGCATCGACAGTAACAAGGCGTGCCACGGAAGCCCACTCACAGCCAAGAAGGGCCAAATCGGCAACAGCCAGGAGAGTTTGGACGCAAACTACGACGAAAACGAGGAAATGTCCAGTGACGACGACGACGACGACGACGGACCACCAACGATGGCACCATCTCCACCGCCATCATTCTCGCCGCCGCCACCACCACTTCCCCTGCGAAAGCCTCCACGTAACATCCCCGAACGAAACGACTCAATGGTGCGTCTAGCCAAGCCGCTCGTCAAGCAAGCATCCTTGCGTCGCCACTTCAGCGAAGAAATCGAGCCCAGTGACTTGGGCAAGGTCAACAAGTTGATATGCCGCTTCGAGAAAAATCCATCTCAAGAAAGCGTGCAGAGGATCCAAACGATTCCAAGTGACAACGAAGCCGATGTCGAAGTTGAGTTGAAAAAGCCGACGCCCGATCCAAAGGACGATCCCGGTAAGAATGGTAACAAAAAGCGACCAGCACCGGTTCCAAAACAACCCGAGGCAACTCCAAACCTAGAGGATTCAAACAATAACAATGCTACACCTCAAAACCCAGTGACAGTAGCTCCTGAAATCGTTTACAGCAAAGCCCTGGACAATGTATCCGCGCACAGTCCTAGGTCCGAATACGGATCGCCAATTGGATCAGTGTGTCTATCTGAAAGGACCATATCTGAGTATGGATCACCAATTGGGATGGCGGCATATCCCACCAAAACCATGGAGCAACTGCATGCGACCAGGCGCCTCTCGAATCGGTCATCGCTGAGGGATGACGACACGTTCTATTCTTTTGAAAGTGACGAAGGTAAGGCCGCAGCTACATGTGCTCCTTCAAAAACTGATTCCATTTTGTCTGCCATTTCAGAGAATAATTTTTACTCCTTTGGCGAGACGTCCTCCACGAGATACACAATCGAAATCTAAGGACGGTGGGCGGTTTTTAGTTTTTAAAGTATAAAACAAAATAGTTAACCTAATTATGTAAAGTATCTGTTACTAGTCGTGTATATTAAATATTTTATCTGGACCTAATTGTTTGTATCTTGTATCTCTTAAACGAGATGAGGTGGGTGCAAGTGGGAAGTTGAGAAGTGTAGGTGGATGTTTATCACTCGATGATGAGGCCGTAGGTAAACAACGTCTAAGGCCCACGCAGATGAACAAGAAGTAAATACGCCCACTCTCGTCTATCGATGAATAAATAATGATTGAGGATTTAATTCGATAGGAACACTCTCTGTTATTGAAAGTAAGTTCAAGAGAAACAGCCCGTCTGTGGATGCAGGATACTTCTCTTGTTTAGAAGTCTACTTCATTTGTTTAAAGTTTTTGAAGAACACTTTTGAGCAGTCTTCGTTGTTCCCTGTTTTCTGTGAATAAACTCAGCCATAGACATGTTCGAGTCATTTCTGACCTCATTACCAGGAAGGGCGTCAGATCCCTATTGAAAACCAAAGCTGTAGAAACTTAGAAAGCTAGAACGGTTTTGAATCACATTCATTGTCTCAGAAAGGTCAAAGCGAAATCATTCAAACAATCCTTGAGACAAAGGCGGGCTCTGTCAGTCTATTGCTGATAACGACTGGGTCACAGCTTGACTCGCTTTCACAAATTTCAAATCCCTTAGTATCGAGTCCTGCTGCTACAGGTTTTAAACGAGTTGCCATATAGTGAGTTGCCGTATTTTTTGTCAAACCAGTACTAACTTCAGACAGTTTTATCTGTCAAAGGAACTGTCAGCTTGTCATTTTTATTCAGTAAATGCAATCCCTCTGACATACACTCTTCAATAACGTTAACAAGTTTTAGAAATTTGGTTTTAAAATGATGGTTCTGTGCGTTAAGCTTATAGAGCACTTGAACTATGTTACACCCGACATAATCGACCATCTGACACCTCTAAGTGACGTATTGTTAGACATTTTTGACAAGATTTCCTTAAAAGTGCCACCGAGACGCATTAGGTGAAGTACGTACTGAAAAGAATACTGCATCCGTTCAGGAGGAGAATTTTTCGATTCGACGTCGTTAGCAACAGTCTGGTCTTTCTCCACTTCAAGGAAAATTGTAGGCGAAGATCTTGGTTTGAAGGCTTACAAGATCCAGTTCGTTCAAGAATTGAAGCCGAATGGCTATCGTTTCGGTTAATGGGCTCAGAATCAACTGGCATTGGATCGGCTGTTGTAATTTTTGGCTCATTGGGTATCTCAATAAGCAAAATCCTGTCAGTCAGTCAGTCTGTGACTTGGTGGAGTCATTGGAGGAACATTTTTTGAAAAATGGGACTAATCAGCGTTTTATGGTCATCGGTATTCGCTATAGAGCCATAAATATCGTTCCCGGATTGAATGGCATGAATGTGGAAGAGATGTGGTTTCACCAGGATGACGCTACATGCCATACAGCAAACGAAACTATCTGCTTATTGAAGGAACCATTCCATGGCTCACAAGATCTTGTAATTTAACGTCTCTTGATTATTTTCTTTGGGAACACGTATGTAAGTCCCTAATATGGATGCCAGAGCGCTTGGTCTGGACAACTGGAAGCAGCGTGCCCGGGATCGAAGGGAATTAAAGGCTACCGTGTCTCAGGCAGGGACTCTTCACGGGTCGGGAGCCCGTTAAGTAAGTAAGTAAGTCTCTAATCTACGCTGAGAAGCCAATCCATTGGAAGGCAAAATTATTTCTGTTTTAAGGACATACCGCCGCATATGGTTGAAAAGGTGGTCGAAAACTTTGTCTCTCGGATGACATTTATCAGATTCAGCTGTGGCATATGCCAGAAGCTGTTTTTAAAAATTAAGGACAATGCGGCATTTGCATGGGTGTACTAGACGGAAAATGAGACATTTAGAGGCGGATAGTGCACTGTGGTACTCCGTACTCTCAATAGTTCTAACGTCTACTCTAAAGTGTATGCCGACAATGTTGGCTCAAGCCTAGGGAATATGTTCAACAGTGAGTTTAAGGACGATTCTCAAAAAACGGTGGTCATTATCTTTGGTTGGTTGGTAAGGTACTTACCAGTATAGAACGCCAGCACACTAAAACCAACAACAGGCCTAATGTGACGCCGCGTCATAAATACTGAACTTCTAATGAAGTGTGAGAGATTTTTAATATCCATATTTGTTGGATCAATTAAGTCGTTACTGTTCCTAAGTGAAGATTCCGGAAGGGAGCTGGGCAAAAACATAGAGCTTCTGCAAAAGTCATGCGCAAAGGACCAGCCTCTTGTGATATGCTTGCCTAGAAGACGGTGCTCCGTAATGACACCTATTTTAATCCCGATGTGCAGTCTATTGAGAGAGATCAAGTTCTTAGAGCGTTTTAAATCGAGCTTTGTTTTGTCGCTAGACATGTTGGTTCACTTGTTTACCTTAGATTAGGGCTCTCGATACCATCAAGTTTAAGTTGTAGTTTGCGTGTAGCTAGTGGTATCCCTAATAAGGTATCGGATAAGGCAATCCGGAAAAATGGGTGCAGTTGTTCCTATTCCGACGAGTTCATTCCCTGGATTGTCACTATGCCCCGGTACCCAACAAAGGTGAACCTTAAACCTCAGTCATCTACCTGAGAGACGATCGGTAGCTTAGACTTAATACAGAATTAAAAGAGGTCAATTCCAGCTGGTTTTGACAGCTGCTTGACTGTTCGAAAAGAAGCAGATATCACGTTTTCCTTAACCCAAGACAAGACTTCTTTAATATAATAATAATTTCCGCTTGAAACACGCGACAGTGATTTGAAAGATGGAAGGAGACCTACCAATTTGTCTGAGCCGTCTTTGTAAAAGTGAATCGACTTATCTTCTAAAGGTGCAACCTCCTTCAAGAGTAATCTGGTAGGTATGGTGACGGCAAAGTTTTCGAGAGTTCGGCAGAGTTGAGTTTATTCGGAATAGAGGGAATGAACAAATTCTTTTCTTGGCCACAGCAGGGTAGCTTCAAGGCGAACGACATTTGTTTGCTGGTATCAACTGCAGCAAAATGTCCAGAGCCGCATAGGGAGTTATTTACAGAGCTCGACCTATGCACAGATATGCAGTACGCTGAACTTCACTTAGATAATCGCAATGCATAGCTTTTTTAAGGCTGTTTACCAGACAATCACACCGTGTATGAGTATCGGTTTAATGACTGAGATGTACGGTCAGTGAATCATTCAAGATTGTAGGCCCTACCTATGGCTTTCTCGACTCTTTCTTGAATGTTAGATTGTAATAAGGCCCCCCTTGCCTTCAACTTTACGAAAAGGGGAACTGTTACCGTTTTAACTTGGCAAGTGCTAAGGGTCGACCCTATCCAGATCTTCGATGAAAACTTCTGTTCTGAAACAATGTCAAGTCAGAGACTGTGTTGGTCTTCATTTTTACGACATACGCTGGCACTTTAAAGTGACATCACTTCAGTAAATGTAAAAGTTGCTCCCCTGTTTTTGATGTGGTCCAACCTTCCCCTTCCAATAGCGTGAGGTAATCCTAATGAATCAGACTTGATGATATCATTTAGCTCAGATAAGAAATTTATTTTAAATGAGGTTTTGTCGTCGTTGAATTGGCCCTAGGTAGTCGTATACTTTTTAATGACATAGTCATCTCGTTAAATGCATTTTTTTATTCATCTTGCGAGGAATGTCATAATGCTGACATTCGAGGTCGAATTTGAGTGGAAACTTGAAAGGAATGTCAAAATCTTAACATTCGAAGTCGAATTTCTCCGCACTTGACAGGAATGACATTTTTATGACAAATCGAGTAGGGTACACCTACTTTGTTTGTTCTTATCACATTGTCCTAGAAGAAAAGTCATAATCATTTGAATATACATACCACCTTGCATCTTTCAAAGTCCCCCTCATTTCGGAGAAATTTATGATCGAACAAGATGTGAGCTTTAAAAACGTGTCTTAAAAAAAAAAATCAAACATTCTGTACATACATACTAGTGGCCCTTAATCAGGCGATAAGCATTCGATGATTCTGCAATACGAGAGTGTCGCAAGCGGTGTTTTACATCGAACACTCTAATCTGTCAACCGGTCTGGTCTGTTTTCCAAAAATGCCGCCAATGAGATTTCCTTTGCCCAACATAGGTTCAGACTGAACCATGGGCGTGACGCGATAACCTTTAGCTTCGAGTCATAAATAAATCCACTTAAGCACTAATATCGATGAAATTGCAATCGGTAAGGGTTAAAGAACAAGTTCAGACCGAGGTTAAGACTGGAATAAATCACGAGCCACTTTTCCACTGCACACACAGTGCTGCGGCGTACGGCTTACAAGTTCTTTGACCTAAAACCTAGTGACGTAAAAATTAATAACACTCAGTTCCTATTCATTTCATCGAACCTTTCTACCTCTCATAGATACGCACATACAAGCATAGCATAAGTAGATGTGATAAATAGAAAACGCGCCGGATAGACACACACCAATCAAGAAGAACTCAACCGAAAGTAATTCCACATATAGATGCAGATTTCTATCCGATTCTATCCTCCTCGCATTCTATACACAGATGGCTGGTGTGCACTCCCCTTTAATTTCCCCGACAAGCGCATCACAGCCGGCAGACGGGAATGCCATTAGAGAGTAGGAAAACTAGTTTTCCCTTCAAGAGTTCACTCGCAGGTTGGCATGACGCTTTTCCTACAGGCGCATACATGGGTTCACCTAGGACTCTGCCTGCCAGGAATTGAATTTTTACGATTTCGCCGCAAATTTTTATACAAAATGCATTACGTAAATGTGTGTGTGCGCGGTTGCAGAAAACGAAAATGGCTGCTGGCACCACCTGGTGCTCGCATAATCGTTCCCTGTAGCATCTTTAGAAATGAGACAACCGAATTTATATCCTCTTCAGAGGGACTCGGTGCAACGGAAAAACTAATCCGTCTGGTGAAATTCATTGCAACCTTATTATTTTAATGTTTTTTTTTTTCTTTTTGCGGCGCTGGAATCGTGGAAGCATTGCCCTTTGTAGAGGAGGTTGGCTTGGGATAATGATTTGTAATTATGTATGTTGCCTCTTCCTGCCTGGCTGGCTGGCTGGATGGCTGACTGGTTGGCTGGTCATTGTGTATTGTGTGGTGGTTGTGTCTTGTGTTTTTTAAGATTGTTTGTTTAAGTGCATCGAAAAATAATGTTTATTCCAATCAAGGAGATGTAAACATTGTCGTAATATGCGGAATATGGCCAGACGGGAGGGAGGTTCCTCCCTATTTGTACAATTACTCGGGAAGAAATGTTAGGGATTCTTCTGTTTCTATTGGAATCGTCTTATGCAGCTGGCTATGATCTCTTGTTTATTGAGGGTGTACCTTGGGAATTCTTGTTATGCTCTTGAATGGCATTCTTTTGTGGTATTTTATTTGTTAGACAGAGGTCGTGGTATTTCTTTGTTTCTGATTTCCTTTTTTTTATAGGTTTTGCAGTAAAAAAATCAGCGGTAGTTGAAATTTTATTTTCTTTCGGAGTTCAAGCAGTTTAATGACCCTAATCATTCAGTTTGACAGTTCAAGTGAAGTATAAAACGAGTTAGTTGACATAATGAAGAACGTCGGAGTGATTTAAACCCTCATTGACGTCTACCCAACTGTTGGCACCACTTGTTTTATCTGTCAAATATTTTGTGCTTTTTTTTGACGAATCATATGCACGTCAAGAATTATTGGCTATAAAATTTCAGTCAAAACCTGAACAGCAGAAATGAGTACCTAATTTGACAATTAATATTTGACAAATGTCATTATTACAAATATATGTATGTATGTACCTTTTGTTTTGACCGGAGAACAAAAACACATTAGAAACAACTTACTCTTCTGTCAAAAAAAACAACCATCCTTTGTAATGCACGTCATAACTGACAGATTATGCGAGAGACAACTACTTCACCAAAAGTCGATTGCATTTTCAGTCAAATCGAGATTTCTCTGTCAATCTGAGACGGTAGACATACTAGGACTAATCCACTAGGAAAATGGTAAATCTCCGATGGCCGTGCTGCAAATTTAGTGTCGGAATTCAACAGAAATCATCGCTCAACTGACGGTTGTATTGGCAATTCGATTAAAAAATGTTTAGACATTGGTACTCGTGGTGTTTTGAATCGCTTCGTTCATGAACGCACACACAAAACCATTCCTGTCGTATGCCGAAATTGACATTGTTAAGAAGATCTCAATAACTTGACTTTTGTACGCCATTATGGCGGATATAGGGTGAGTTCGAAAATGCGTCTTAAATGAAAAGTCATTCATTCCATGAGTCCAACGAGAAAATGTTGACAAAGTTGCAGGTTTAATTTTGACAAATGCCCACTTTGTATCAAATACGAACCGAAACTTAGGTTCCTTATGCAAAGGAAAATCATCAGAGTTGCACCGCAGACACAACCGTATTAAAATAACTTTACTACCGCCTCGGAACCAATTTTTGACATTTTGAAACTTCGTCCAAGAACTAAAGCCTACATCGCTGATTGGGCCTTTTTACAGCAAGAAATCGATGATAATTTTTCAAGGAGAGAACAAGTCGTTCCAAAACTTCCTATTTGGTTTGGCTTTTGGACTGTAGGTGTCACCTCTTAGAAAATGTTGATACGACCCTTAGGCTTGAATTGGAAGGTTTTGATATGAATAGGTGAAACAAAGTGTATTGGTATAGTTTCAAGATCAAACCAAAATCATGCAAGTTGGTTGCAAGGGTACGTATGACAAAATTCAAATCAATCGAATCAATGATCTTCTGCTAAGAATATTGACAGATAGGTACTTAGTGTCGAAATTCCGCTTAAACAATGCTGCCAAATATTGAGAAATTCTTCTTTCACGAACGGGCTTTAGATCTAGCCGGTCCCGTCAAACAATCGGTTTTTTGCACGAAGTTCGATATATGAGTGTGCATATGTGTGTTCATTCATTCGATTACAGTTTACAGATGAATTGGTTTATGTTGCTTTACATAAATAAATCCTCACCTAACCTGCGGGGGAACTGCAATGGCGTCTATCGACTTCAATTTGATTTCGATTTTTTGGTTAGAATGATTCATTCTGCCTGACCGCGGTAAATCCCAAAAAAAAAATGATTAATCCATGAAATTACAAGCCTCTACGGGGTACACGGATGAATACTCCCATATATGTGCAAACAAATGTGGGTTCAGCATTCTTTTATGTTCTCCCGATGACGTTTTACCAAGGACTACCCCTATGGAAGCATAAAAAACACACGATTCCGAATTAGTCATGCGGCAAAAAAAGGTACACACCAATTAACTTCGGTCATCCCCCGAATTTCGTTCGAATTGGTTTCGAAGTAGCGACTCTGTTCACCAGCACCACTCGAAACATACTTTCTGTTTAGTCAAATCCTATTGGTTACACTGCCACATGCCAGAATCCCGCCGTGATATACTTAAATTTGACATATCCCCACGAGTATAAGTCAAATAAAAGTTTTCGAGTATAATTTCGAATTAATGCAGGCAGCATGTGAAGGTCCTAATTAAACACTTGAACCGGAGATTATGTTTTTCCGTTGACACACGAGATAAACCCCGTAATGATCGATTTCATTGTTAATTGTCGGCAAATATAAATTCATCATCAATAAAACGACGGATTTTATTGCCTCTATAGACTACTGTGCCAGTTGCAGCAGCTGTGGCAATGGGTCTTCCTTTTGCGTCAGAGTTTACAAAATTCCATAGTCATGCGACGTATTTTTAGAGAGGAGGGGATTTCAAAATGACAGCTCGTGTCAAAGGGAACATCTGTAAGCGGGACAGCTGTGCAGTTAGAGGCTGTAACAATAGTTAGAATGCTGCTGCTACTACTTTCCCTTACAATGCAGGTAGGTAGCTCTTTGTGTTTTTTAAGGCATTTGTCTGCAATGCAGCGATTGTTGGGCAACGTTCTTGAACTGTCATTCATAAATTCAAAGACAAATCAGAGTTAAAAGGGATTCGCAAGGATACACCTAAATGCATGCGAGTGTCACACATGATGAGCGTGAAATAATTGGAAGATATTTAAAGAGAAGGAAAGAAAATTGTCTGTTTGTAGACAATTAATCCTCTTGTTGGCCTTAATCAACGAAGGCTCGTGATAAGATTAATAGGGTTCCAGAGCAAGCTTTCGTGGATGGTTATTCAGACATGTTGTAGAGCTAAGCTGCACAGCTATGCGGGACACATAGTTTAGCAATGACATCCAGTGTGCAGATGAACTTAAACAGAACAGAAATTTGAACCGACTTGCTTCGATGCATCCTCGATGAGCCCTGCTTAGTGAGATTTGTAAATAGAAAGAGTGGTTGACCTTACTTTGTGGCGATGTTACTTCTCTACTACATGCAAAAACTCAAGTTACGAGGCAACAAGAAACCAGGACCCTACAGTTGAAGACACCAGAAAACGAAACAAGGACTACTACCTTCGGTTCCAAACCCTTAATACTAAAGAGTTTTGCAATAGGGACATAACAATTGTGTATTTTAATACGAATGCAAACTTAAACTTTTTTGTACGATCTGTCAATGTGAAAACGTCAGTCAAGGCTTATATTTTAACCATGGTAAAGTTCACAAACGAACAAGGCTTGGAAATGATCAAAAGTTGCTACCGAATTTCCGAGTCGATAGCCGGAACTTTAAGAGCGCTTCGACCGTAAAAATCGTCCTACCAGACTATCTGTGTGTGCGTGTGGGAATAAATTCGAGTCAACATATTCACTGTTGAATGTTCTGGTACCAGTTAGACAAGGCACCGGTCGAAGTACCAAAAAGCTCGCAGCCGTAAGTGCTTCAGTTCGAAATAAGCCAAATCAGTCGGGCCCACCACGTTCACAGGAATTGGGAATCTCTCAGTCCGCATTGTGGTGAATTTTGCCTAAAGATCTTGACCTTCACCCTAACAAGATCGAATCAACTCAAGAACTGAATCCTTTTGATCAGAAAAAGTGCCAAAAACGTTTCCAATTGGGTTCTGCACAAGTTTGAAGAAAGTCCTGAAGAGCAACAAACCAACATGTGCTTCAAGTGACTCCATTGATTCCACAAAGGGTGACCGTGTGAATCCGTGTTGAAGGGTAGGTTCGGTAATCTTGTAATCTCGAAAAATAGTTCATTGTTGGATTTACTTTTGTAGGATTACGCTAGGACGTTGATTTATGCCAATAAGCCAATAACCCTACAGAAGCTCAGGAACAATATCGAACGCGAATTAGCCGTCGTTCTGGCTGATATGTGTGCAAGAATGGTGGAAAATTGCCTCCAAGGAATCGATCGGTGCAAACGTGCTCGCGGTAGTCATATGAACGAGATCGAATTCTGTACATGTGTACTACGCCTGGATTAAATTTCAGCCCGGAATGTCAATTATTCTGTGTTTTGTTTGAATACGAAATTGTTATGTACTTATTGAAAAGTAGTTTACAAAAACAAAAAAGATGGTAGGATGGGTCAGCAAAAGAAAACTGTGTCGAGGGGAGTAGAACTATGACTAATTCGAATGCGGGTTTGTCTTGTAATCTTGCGACACATGAACGAAAGTATTATTACAACTCGCATGGACCCTAAATTCAGCAACATAAGCCTAATAAGCGCTCATGACCTAACGAAAGTCAATGACGATCCCACCGAAAATAGTTTCTACCAGTTCCTTGATTGATTGAATGATGCTCTGCGATTTTAATGTCAAGAAAGTAGAGAAGACCATCTCTAGCAGGAAGGTAGGCAAGCTCAGCCTACACGTAACCACGTATGGAAAGAGACTTAGGCTTATTGCCTATGGTGTGCGACTGCGCGTCACTATAGTATAGAACAACGTTTCCTCATAAACCAAACTGCTAGTATTACAATCAACACAAGGCACACCTACAGTATTCTGGATGTCCAAACCTGCTTCTTGCTGCAACTGCTAGAGCCAGTCAGAATCTTCATCGAACGCGTATCCCAAAAGCTGTTCCTATGCCCCAAACAATAGGTACCTAGTAATGTGCTCGGTTCCATCCGGCCGTCATTGAGAAATAGGACAAAACTAGCTCCGGTTAAGACCGCAGTAAAATCCTAAGATACCAAAGTGCCATCTAAGCCTATCACCGGCTAAGTACCTTTGTGTGTCTATATCATGGGATAAAGGATATTCAACGATACGCAACAAACGCCATAACTTGCATCGTTGTACGTAGCCTTCTGTAGTCAAAAGCCTTCTCAAAGGCAGTAAATGACCCTTGACTCATGCTTGACGCATTATTGTTCAAAGAATAAGGGTATGTTGCAATGCAACCATTTGACCTACTAGCACCTTCGACAGGTAAGTGTTCTTTTCAGAATCGTTTTGAGGGTCGTATACTCTTACCACGCCTTGCCGGAGGAAACCTGTCCTAGAGCACTCTCTCTAATCTAGTTTTCTCTTAGAATCTGAGGATGAGAGTTGGCTCTAATGACTGTATTTCATCCATGATTGCTACCTGCCCAAATAGTTCATTTCTATTGCCATGCTCCGGAGCATGTAAACGTGATCAACCCAACAGAATCCCGAACTGGGCATCGATTAAAAAAGAAATTCCTCTGAGCATTCAGTTAAGAATCCAATAAAACAGGACAAGCCTTGGGAAGCAAGTGGCACAGCTGCCCCATAAGACTTTCTCAAACCAGCTCCCCAGATTGTTAATTACTATTCCTGCTCGTTTTAGAGCTCCAAGCAAACGCATGTATGTTATAATTCTCTTCAGCTAATAAAAAACGAATATTAATTCCCACCAAACCATACTTGGCTTTTAATTCATTAGAACGGAGGGCCTTTGATACTCCCGTACGCTATAATTGTGTTGACTCATGCAGGCCTACAATAGACCACATCAATTGTGTCATTGCTCTAAGCCAGCAAACACAAGTAAAGAACAAACAAAAAAAAGAAACAGAAATGCTGGACACATAAAAATGGCTCAGCACATGCGGGTACAATTTAATTTCGACTAATTTCGTTTTACATGCCACTGAACTCGCCACTTGGCCAATGTCTGCCAGAACACGAAAGCCTCAACGCAGCAGCCGCCACGCGGTACAAACGGGTACAGGGAGTTCACGAAAAGATGGCAGTGAAACTAAATTTCTGATGAAACTTCTTTTGGAAGAAAATGTGTGCACAGACTGTCGGAGGCAATGCTGTTTGCCTATGAAATTAATTTCTTTGAACTAGATATGATGTAATTAACTGTGAAAATGTTAATACCTTGGACGAATGCGTCGAGTTTCTTAATGACGTTTATCCGCCATGTTGGATTCTCGATAAAGCCAACCAATTAATGTCAAATTCGTGATCTTCACATTTCTGGTTGTTATATACGGTTCATGGTACAGATACCGACTGCCTACCTTAAATAATGACATCTCATAAATAAATTGATTTACTTTGTCCAATGACACATGTATTCAGACGCATGTTGTAAGCCAGTGGGTGCTATTTTTATACGAAACAAATTGCTTTAAGTAATCATCCAGAGGCACTCCCTGGCGTAAGCGTTCACCAGTCTTTTGTTATTTCTATTAGATGATTGCGTAGGATATTAGAGACAATTTGATTTTGGCAGTTTTTGCCAATAGAATAGGTTCACGTTTTTGAATGAATAATTTAAAACGTTTTCAAGAGGCCGCGGCCGGCACGTTTGGAGTCGTTTCACGTTCCTTCGAAACATAATTTCTAGGTACGACTGTTAGTCAAGCATGCCTTTAGTGAATTCCTCGAAAGCATGGAGCATTTCTGACATTTGATTGATGACTAATTACTTATGATTGTCTTAGCCACGCAAGGCGTAGGAAATATGAAGGTTTTTTCTAAGAAATTTATTTTCTAAAAAATCATTCCCCAAAGGAAGACTGACACATCATCCGGATGGAATACAAGGAATACATTAACAAATTAGAATTCCACTGTTTTCGTGATATTGCACGGCATGAAGATAAGAAATGAATCAGTTTGGGCGTGAAATTATTGCACACAGGATACTCATTATTATTTTAGCCCTCTGTTACACTTCAAGAAATAAAAACGTGAAATTATAATGCAATTTGCTTAAAAGAACGCATGAACGCATTTGTAACACAAGCTGGGCCAAATGTGTCACCCTATCGAGTATTGCTAGAACTTTTACAAATGACGGCAACTGTCAGTTTTGTTTTGACATTTTTAAAGTGACAGAATGCGCATTGACAAGCCATGGAACATTATACTCTATCTGACTATTTTTTTAGGGAATAATTTGTCAGTGATTTTGGCGCAGACTTCGCAGATTGGTCAAATAGTAAGGGGTACAGCCGCTCACCTCGAAGAAACTTCAACAAAAAGTTACGGAAAATGCGCCGGAAAGTCACGTTCCTTGGGACGAGAATATCGGCGCTGTTTTGTGACCCCACAAGGGGAAAACCTATAACTCAGTGAGACAAGTTCTTCTTTGTATTCTGCTACGTGTTTCAAGGAACTAGTGACCGGACACAATAGCTTTGATAGCTGCTTGGTTGTCACTGAGAATGGCTATGGTGTTGAGACTTTCTGGAACACGTTGCATGACTCAGGAAGATTCCAGTCCCCTAAACCAAAGTCCATTTTTGCACAGTATCTGACCGTGACGTGTTTTTTTAAAAATTTACTGTCCCATTTGCAAATCTTGTCCAAGCGCTTTCCAGAATCTCACTGATTATTGAAGGAAACATTCCTAAGACCAGTAGAAGTGCATCAATCGCATACGCGACAACCTTGACTTCATCTCAGACTAGTCTGGACAGGATCTTGTTGATTGTCGTAAGCCAATCTAAGATTCGAGAGATTTTCCCAATATGCTAACCGAAGTTGATGCTGTCAATCATTTATCAGTGCTGAGGCAGCAGCAGAATGTCCTTCGAGCCCGGAATCTTAACTCGCCCTAGATTGTCCAATTACACATTCGTTACCAGGGTCCATTCAATCAGGGTCCCAACAAAGTTCTATCTTGCTGTGTCTGACAATGCGTTCTAAGGTATCGTAGACTTTGCGTTCACTGAGTTGCACCTTAGTACTTTGAGGGCTGTCTGAGAAATTTTTCAAGACATGATCTTCAGACCGCTTGGTATTATCTATTTAAAGACACTAGATCAAACCCCAGAACCTATCTTTAAGTTGTGATGAAGTGATCCTCAGTCGCTTCGACAGAAAGATCCTTCGTCCCCTTCGTTGGTCCCGTTTGCGTTGGCGGGCTTTGGAGGAGAAGATTCAACTACGAACTACACGAGCTGTACAGCGACATCGACCTAGTCAGAAAAATGCGCATCCGTCGTTTAAGATGGCTAGGACATGTAGAGCAAATGGACACCAATGCTCCGGCCCGTAGAGTCTTCTAATCAAATCCGGAGGGACAACGCAGTAGAGGAAGACCTCGCCTTAGGTGGCGCGCACAAGTAGAAGGGGACGTCAACCGACTTAGAGTGCGCAGCTGAAAGCAGTTAGCTAAGGACCGGGCTACCTGGGGAGGCTTGTTGGTTGAGGCCCAGGTTCACCCCGAACTGTAGCGCCACTTAAGAAGATAAAGAAGAACTGGATCAAACTTCTAGGGGCTAGAGCCAGTTCCAGCTCAATGTTGCAAAAAACCTTTCAAAAGACTGTTCTCTGGCCATAGTATGTCGACGATAGTACAAAACATGAACCTATTTAGTATTGAGTCAAGTATTTACTTGTGTCCTATACAATTGTGTTGTTTGACCTGCATTCAAGCTGCAATTTAATAGCACTTACAGCACCAGTCTTTCTAACGAAAATTTGAAGGCGTAAGGATCCAATTCAGGCCTTTCGAAAGATATATTAAATGAGCTACTCTGTGCTTCTTTCTTAGCCTAAACAAGTATTCTCCTACCATTCCTTCTCGACATAGTCGTTCGAAGATTTTATAAAAAATTTGACAAGATTGGGACCCTGTTTCACTCCCTCTTACCATCCGAAAACAATTTTCGATTGATTTGAGTGTCACCCTCTTCACTTACTGGAAAAGCTGCTTTAGTTTCACTTAACTGACCAGCAACTCACACCTTGTACAGATTTAATTTAAAATTTCAATTTACACGCAACTAATCGCATCAAGCTAAAAACTCATCAAATTATTTATCAAATTAGAATTTTTTTTTCAAAATCAGCAGTTGCTGATCGTAAACTCCAAGCAAGGGCAAAGATAGATGTGGTTGACGTAATTTTCATCACGATAATCACAAAGAGTTTTCATTGAATTACTTATGTAAGTCCACTGACGCATCGACAGGTTCGGCAACAGTCTACAGCTAGTAGACACAAACAGACCGCTCGCGGTATGTATTCTAATAGCATTCGGTTTTATTTTTTAAGTTCATACAAAAATAAATGAAAGAAAAAACTTTAAAAGAAAACACATTGCAACTTGAAACCCCTTGGAGTAATCCCAATTCCTGTGTACTGTCCCATTGATCAGTTCAATGATCGGTAAGTGGTCAATAGCATTAGTCACCCACGATATCCACTCGCGGTCTGAAGCTATTTAAAGCGAATATGAAAAAAACTTCGTCGAAATTTGCCGGCTAAGCTGAAAAAGATGATTGCCGCGCCAAAAAAAAACAAAAATATCAACAAAAGCATCTCGGTACGAGTAAGAAATATGAGTTGTGTGATGGAACTTGCGTCAAACTGAGTTTATTCCTAAAGAGAATTACGACTTACGAGTACACATACATAAATGGTTTGACTGATGCGCAGGTAGAAAACAAAAAAACAAATCTTGAAAAAGTAAAAATTTCACGAAAGTTTAAAACCGGAACAAGAACTTCCATTGAGTGTGTACTTCAAGTATAAGAAGAACCAAAAAACAACAGCAAAAGTGAGTGACAGATTCGTTCAGGTTTTTCAACAACTTCTACTTCTTCTTCTTCTTCTTGAAATCTAGATCAAAGTAATGGGGTTTTTAGAAAATTACTGATAATTCTTTGGAACTTTGCCATGTCAAATCAGTTTCAGTACTCACAAACCCAATTGTTTTTAGGTCAAAACACTGTTTGACAACCTCTTTCTCTGGTCTTAGGTGTGGGGAAACCTAGTTTTGTAATAAGGCATACCTGTAAGAAAAGAAAGAACTCGATTAGAATTTTTGTATAAATTAATTTAAATATTATAAATAGAAGAACAAATAGGATTAAGTAAGATACAGTAATGGCGAATAGTTAAAGCCACTGACGTATAGATATCATCTGACATAAGACAAACCAATTGACATTTTAGACTACCAAGTGACAGATGTAGATAAAACGATCGGGAAAGGAAGACACTGGAACTATATTTAAGGTGGACCATTGTGCTTTGTAAGTACTGTACCATAGGATTCGAATGGAAAGCATAGCTACGATATTGCCTACATACACTCCTGCTCGAAAGTCTTACGTCAAGCACACATGTTGACTCATATGTCCTACACTGTCAAGAATAGTACAGTAGACAATTGAACTATTTATTGCGTTAACAGGGAAATATGGATATTTTAAACAAAAACCTGAGAGTCACTACGTTAGTTGGTTGGTTGGTTGGTTTAGACCGGCCCTACGGGACTACATTGTCTAAGCAAAATATTTCTATCAAACTTTTTACTGATTTACCTTCCTGTGCAAGATTTTAGGCAGACTGTTACTTTTTGAGTGAACACGCTCAAAGGCATGAGCAAAAGAAACAAAATAAAGAGAAAACCTTCACATATTTGGGGTCTACTTGCGGAATCCGAAGTGAATAAAAGCCGATGACACTGACGTTAGTTCTGTCAAAAATTGTTTAAAAATTATTTTAAAAATTCTTTTCTTCTTCACCGAAAAGATAAAAGTTCAACTTTCTTGCCGAAAAGGTGGCAGCAAATCGCTAAAAAGGGGATAAAACCTACCCTTTAAGGTACAGACCTATGGCCCTTACGTCAGTACTATGGAAAGTACCATTTAAGAAGGTGTCTTGTTCGTACAAAAACTTTTCGGAGAATTTTGTGGTGTTCTTGTCCGAAAAATGGAATGAAAGTATTTACCATTACTGTCAAAAGTTCTTGACATACAAGATGGAAGCTGTTGGCGGTAACATCTGCTCTACATGGTTTGCGAGGATTTTTGTTACATAATTGGTGCACTCCAGGGCTCAGCCGTTTCTGACCCTGTTTCGAGTATTCGCATGTAGTGCGATCTTTAACCATTTTTTAATCAATTTCAAGTTCGTATTTGACAGCAATTACAGAGACTGCTAAACTTGTCAGATTATGCAGAAGGCTCGTTTCTCCATAAAGGTCGGAAACAATCTTACCGAGACGCCAAAAGTACGATTTTCTTATAGTCTTTGAAATTACTTGCGGTGGCTGGTGACGTTAATATAGTCAGCAGGACATATCGAGCTGTCAGTGATGCGTTTACAAATAATGGACGCTGGAAAAAAATTTATTTGTATGGAATTAGGGCAAAAGAGAGTATAGGCTGTCAACAAGAAGATACTCACAACGTTGAAAAAACATCACAATAGACTTTTGAGATAGTTATAGGAACGACTTCGTCTACCTCGGCTCGGCTATAAGTACATATACTCTGACAACAATGTAACTTCTGACTAAACGAAGAGTTACTCTTGTCATTCGCTGTCTCTTTGGCATAAGCAAATTTCTTTGTCAAGAAATACCAAGGAGACTCTGAATACGACCCTCATTATCCCAGTCCTGCTTTATAGCGCAGGAACATGGACATAAACGAGGTCTGATGGAGATATCCTTGATCGTTTTTTCCAATGATTTTCGGTCCCTTTTGCGTTGACGGGCCTAGCCGTATAAGATGACTAGAACATGTAAGCTCGAGCCCGAAGTTTACGATTCCAACCCCGACAAACGCAGTAGAGGAAGACCAACTATAAGTGCATAACTGGAGCCAATTAGCCAAAGACCACGCGAACTGGGGAAGCTTGTTGGTTGAGGTCCAGGTTCGCCTGAACGTTTCTACCGAGCTTAACTCCGATAGTAATGCGATCGGAAATTGGAATCCGAACTATTTAATTGGATTCAATTCGTCAGAAACTCAGTGTCGCCTTCTGTTTCTAAAGGAGAATATCAACGTACCCAAACTTAAAAGGAATGGACTCGATATTGGAAAATATATGGGTTTGCCTGGTTCACGAGAAGATTTAAAGATTTTCATTCCTATTGACATGACTGCAGTATTCGTTCAATACTTGAATACAACTTTCAAGTTTTAGTAGGCGCTCCCGCGTATAATAGATCGTTTCATTCGGTCAATTGCCAGTCGAACCACTGGGACATCGTTGGGATATCAGTTTCTTAGCTACTGTCCTTCTGCAGAATTCTAACAGATACTCTGAAAGGATCAAGGGCTGGGCTTTTTTACATTGAAAAGTGACCGAGAAGGGCTTATTATACTCGGTTTCACTGGAAGTTATGAGTACATTGCTTACATTGAACTGAACGATACGGAAACCAAAGAATGCTTCATCGAACCCCACTGTCGATTCGATGATGTTGCACGGCAATCTTCTACATCCTTGCTGCCAGCCTTTACCCAAACTCGTGTATATAAATAATCTTCGACAAAACTCACGTTGTTCTTGTCACTTAAACAGCCGCAAAAAAAGTCGACACAATTATTCCACGTTCTTGAGGAATATTGCGTTCTATTGTTCATCGTTGTGTTTCCCGCATCTGTTTACTACACAAGTGTCAAAATAACGATGACAGGAGACATCATTTGCAGAATTTATTTCGGTTCATTACTCAAGCGCCACCTTTGTATTACGTCACTTTTGAAACATGATTAATGGCTACGTAACAACTAAGAGTCATTCAACTGGCTTTAGAGTTTAAACTTAAACAAAATGCGAAACATTCCAAATAAATTCCAGTCCCTTAAATCCACAATCTGTCACAATGACAGATCGAATAATGTAAGGCACGGTTATAGTGTCTCTCATTATATCCAAATTTTAGCCTTCACTTCATCTGTTCCGAATTGTTTGTTGGCCTGTGCTCAAGTTTTAATTATAACAAAAATCCAACATACACGCAAGACGAGATGATGTCATTATACTCGCCGGGGTTATGAACTTGTCATGGCGTTTTGTTGTTTCGAAACAAAAAAATAAACTCAGTTACCATACCGAATGTGTTTGACATTATTTCATTCACTCGCGAGTTAGAAGGAGCATTCTTTGGTAAGCTTTTGAGCTTTTCAACAAACCATCACCGTCATCAGAGTGTTATCCTGTTTGTTTTCCCTTCAAGGAGAAACAGTGCTTTCGGTGCTTTGGATACAAAAATCGATATCCTCCTTCGAGCCATGATATGTGCGAGTACTTTGTCTACGGGAATTATAATGATATAAAAATAAATATTGATTTTTTTTTCGGTTTCCACCGAGACCGGAAAATACATAATTAACTTTCCGAAAACAAATTTATTTTCTCGTATTTTTTTACTGAACTATTTCGCATCTAGAATGCAGGGCCGTTCGGTGCAGGAAATTGCGTCATAATGAGTCTACAACTGAATCGAAAAGTAATGGCCCAGTCAGGCCGGACATGGTATTGGCATTAGAAAAGTCATAACAAAAGTGGAAGTGAGTCAGAGAAAAAACTAAGAGGAATCTTAATTCGTTTTGTTCAAGTGTTTAACGAGAGATTCACTCGTTTTCGATTTTTAAGAAACGGATGGATGGATGGCATTTGTTGTGCGCACACCGGCCTTGGTTTTCCTAACCTCCCTGATTTTTTTTTATCTCAGCCACAATAGAGAGATGCTTTGAGCCCACAATCTCTTAGAAAAGATGACGTTTTTGTTTTTTTTTGATTTATTGTAGATTCTGCAGAGTTTCTATTCAAACCCCTACCACTGGCACAACTCGAACACAATAATTGAGGTTAGATTGCGGTTGTGTGGACTGAAAATTTATGACCCCATTCCAGGTCCAAGGTAATGAGATGTCATAGCGTAGTTCTATTCAATTTCAGGGCACCTATGTGTGTATTAGTTGTGGATATGCATCGAATAAATTGGTTTCTGGACTGGTAGACATAATAGCACACCGCACACACAAACTGTTCCGGTGTCTGCGCAACGACTGTTGCTTTACAGATTACATTTGACCCAGAAAGGGGTTGGAGAGAATAATACAACAAAAAAAAATAAATATCAGACGTCTACATATATTTTAGAGGACATTTTCGATTCGTAGCACTCTATCCCAGTCATGACCCAATTCTTTTCAATGTCCTGCTGTTCCATTGCCTGTGTGGATGGTGTGCACAATGTTCGCCCTCAGCTAATTGAAAAAAATTTACTTTTGTGCACGGATTGGAACTGTGAGGATAATCCCGGAACTGCCCGGGGTGAGAGAGTATAATTCTAGCTATGATTCCGGAAGTGAGAGTAATTTAATAGTGAAGTGATTAAAGAAATCCAAATACCCGGTTTAGCCAGGGCTGACGGACTGGATTTTGTGACAGCTTTCAGATTGAACACTCTCTGAACACTTCCGCAAATTTTTTTTTTGACGTATTCGTGTCATTGGTTAGGTTTTTAACAACAATTTGCCCTTTGTCGAGTGACAGCGATTGACGATTGATTTCTAAACGTCAAAAGAAATCCAAGCATCTAAATTGCCGTAACATGTCACTTCTCTACTTTCTATATCGCCTGCAAACGTCAGAAAGTGCACTCAGAACAGAGTCTAAAACAGCTGATAGTTTATTTCGATGATGTCTGACGGGGCACACAGTAGAATGGGGTGTATCGCGCAAAAAATGGTCAAAAGTCAAAAACATAATTACGTTCACTGAATATGGATTTGTTTTTACTAATTTATACATACGACATACGAAAAAGATGATGGATGAGTGTGGAATAATTTGAATGTTAAATGCTCTCCATGAGCCACATTTTTGTAAGGAAATTGTCAGTTTTCTTCTAAAGATCTTCAAAGGATCAGACAGGCGATTTCATTTTGCATAACTTATGCATTTACAATTCAATTTAATCAAGAAATCGACTGTTATTTCACAAAAAGACTGGTAAAAGTGAATAAAATGAAGAATTGGCCAATTTTTGCATCAAATACTCCACTGTTTTAGAGAATACCAAGCATTCATTTGCAGCCAATTGCCAGAAGTCTTGTTAAATTTATTCAACCATTGCATTCCTTGGCCAAAACATGTCAAATATTTGTCAGTTTACCTCAAAACAGACCTGGCACTCAAGATTGTATTTTGGGATCTGGATTAAATAAAAACAAAAACGACTTTTCCTCCCGGTTAAGCACCTCAAAATTTGGAATGCAAATGTGTAGGGAAAGCATCTTAAGTTCTTCATCTAAAAGTAGACATCTCTGCATTCTATGAAAGCGCTTATGGTCAAGTGCTGCATAAAAGTTGGATGTGTTTGGTTGAGAGTCCGACAAGTGTGCTTCAACCACTCATTTCCTTCATACTAGTGAGCGAGGTAATGTAGAATTTAACGTACAAGGAAAGTAGTTTGAAAATTTCATCTACATTGAACGAGGAACTTAAGGATTAAATTTAGTGTAACCTCGTCTTTAACTTTGATATCCTTCCAAACCGGTTAACACGAACTTGTGAACCGTAAATAAGGAATTCTTTAAAATTTTGAACACAAGACGGTGATCGGTGGAAATGAGGGACATGAACAAGACCACTAGCCACGCAAGTTGGAGTTTCTTGCTAGTGTTGTTATAGTTGTCTGTGGTCTCAACGAAATTGGCAGAACTAGGAACCCACAAAGGACACATGAAAGGCCTTCGCATCTCTAAGTTTCCGTAGACAAGGCCACCATCGTCTCCTAAAAGAGTTACAGAAAAATGTTAAAGAACACCTAAAGACCCCTACAGGAAGGCAAGTCCTGGAGAATATGTGATTTGGCAAGATGGCGCTACATCATGCACAGACTGTAAATCAATCGCTACTTTGAAGTGTAACCAGCGATATCGCGCACTTTGATAGCAGTTGACTTCTTTCGTGATCGCTAGAGTAAGGTTTTTGACGGCAAACCTTAGAACTTTAGGCAGACCTGTAAAATTAATTTGGCGCCATCTAGAGGTTATTCTTCTTTACTTATGATTAGCCTTGAACAAATATAGCTACCTATCTCTCTATAAGTTTTCAGCGTAACCGAAACCGATTATTATCAGGCTTCGTGTTCGATCTTTTCAAACACCAAACCGGTGTCATTACTTCTGGTCAATTAACGGCAGAATTTGCTTTCGACTTGTTAATTTCTTTGTCATTTTCACATACCAACAAAGGAATTTAGATACCTAGATACTTTTCGACAAACAAGTGAATCGGTGACAACCGAAACACCATAAGTGCATGTCTTGCTAAAATGGTGTGTAGATTGTCTTTACACGTAGGCGCACCCTATGTGCAGTCACATTGATCCATTGACTTCGATGAAAATATAACCCCGACGATTTATAAGTTTTTAGGTGGTTGTTTCGCACTTGTATCCACATAAAGGATTAGTGGCATTCAATTCGTTAGACGAATGTTTTAATCCAGTTGACGTTCGCAGCCGATAGAACAGTGAATGGAATGGACAGAAAAAAAGGGAGAAAGTGGGACAATGAGTCATTAGATGTTGTCAGGAGGTTTCGCAGTGAAAAAAGGTGGATTTTGTGGTTTTCTTATTGAATCGTATGAGGGAATTAAAATTGTTACACTTCTTGGTCATCTATTCTTTAGGTTCACTTAATTTCGACTTCTTCTCATCACACTATCCACTAGAGCATTGGAATTGAACCAGAAGCAACCAACACAGAATCATGTCAAAACGAGCCTAAGAACTTCAGAATCAATGACTGCGTTGGAATACCATGAAGACTTAGTACTAAACTTGAAGTTAGCAACCAGGAGTAATTAAAGCTCGGCTATATCAAATAGTCTATCAACAACGAAGCCAACGAAGCTATCAACAAAAGCCTAGAGCGACTAGAAGTCATTGATAGACCTATGACAAAGGTGAAACCTTTTTCTGATTAAGCTTAGACGCAGTCAGGCGAAGACAGTCCGGCTTTCTGAGCGGCTCTATCCATGTTGAATCTGTACATCATCTGCGTGGAATGGTTCTGGCCTTACCAACTTCGTTACAGAGTTTGAAAACCCACACAAAATTGATCTTAAAAGAGGAGATCTTAGATGGTTTAAATCAGCAAGGATCGTAACTACATATATGCCTAACCTAACCTAATAAAACCATTCATACTTCGATTCTGTCAGGGGTTCGAGAAACTTTGATTTTTTTAGGTTGCTCCTCCCATGGTTTCGTGGATGGAGTTGCTGTTCGTCGCCCTGACTTTAACCTGCCCAGTTCGGGTCACAAGAAAGCACACTATCCACTTCACCATTGCCACTCCATATACAAATTTTGTAAGAAATTCAGTGAAATAGAAATACTGCTGCTCATGGTTCCTATTATTCCAACTTGGAATGCGTTACTGTCTTATCAGCTATATTCAGGAGATATGGTTAAAAAAATTGGATTTAGTAAAATTGTATGAACTACACCAAAACGTTGACATCCTAAATCCACCACTCCCTGAAAGAAACGGGTAAGGGCCTACTGACTGCATCAATTTTCCTACAAACATTGCTTATACTAGAGTTTGTCCAACAAACCTTATCCAAGAAACATACCATCCAGTCACAAAGCATTAGCGCTCTAATCGAAATTTTGAAGTTTAAGACGGTGTCCATCAAGTTTACGTCCTGAGTCCACTTCTGTTTAACGCCAAAATGGATTTGGTGATACACGTTATGAAAAATGACATAACCTGGACCGTATTCTATTCTCTCTTCTTTCCAAGGCACTACGGAATTCAATCAAAAAATCATTCAACTCAAGCCGTCATATGAAAGGTAATTCTGTGACTTTAAATGGCACGAATGGTACTCAAGGGGTTCAGTGCTTTAAACTGCAACCACAAACTTCAAACAGTTTAATAATCTAATTAAGTACCTACTCATTGAACTATGACCGTCATTCTGTGCAACAGAATCAAAGAAATTTATCCACACAGTAAGAGGATGGTGAAACGCTGTGTGGATTGTACAAAACGTCACATCGCAAAAAATTGTGCGATGCTAAGGTTATTTCCATTTCAAAGGACGTGAGTACAGATTGTTTTTTGCACAAAAGCTTGTGTATGGATAAATTCATCCAACAAATCTCTTTTCGAACACATGACAGGTTATGAGTGACAGTTTATACGAACGCTATAGCTAACATCCCTGTTTTATTTGAAAGAAAAAACTGTCAAATAGTAATATCTGGTCAATGTATCGTTAAGCATTATGTATTTACTTAAATAATATTTTATTTATAATCAAATAAAAGAAAACAAAAACGAAAAGAAAATTATTTCCCCATCCCTGAGCATGAGCATGAATTCCGAAATTTTTGGCGGTGGCTGACGGCTCATTAGCATTTCTGTGTTTCTGACTGTTTTTCTACGCGCGTTCTCTCGAGCTAGGTTACACATACATATATATGTATGTATGTATTATTAACCAATTTGCTGAACGAAATAAAGTAGAATGACAAACTACAAGTCATGACGTAAGCAATCAAAATCTTGTTATATAGGAACAAACTAAACCGACTCGAGCATAATAAACAGATGAATAAAAAATACTTCTATTGAAAGTGTGTGAATGCGATGGATATAAATATCTAAATGTTCTCGCTGATCGGTGTACAACAACAACATTTGCTATATTAAATTGAAGAGAAATAGACAATGTGCGTGAGCGTACTGGTTGGTACTGCTGTGCTGTGTGTGCTTCTTTTCTTTTCGTGGATTCGGATTGGAATTGGAGAGAGAGGACCTTGCCACATGATGATATCATTCTCATTTTTTTAAGAATGTAAGAATTTATTTTTGCAATTTTATGTTCCAAATACACTTGGTATCCATCGAACTAGAAATATAGTGTGAATAAGATTTTTTTTTTAACAACTTTTGGTTTGCTTTTCCCGAGGCAAGTTTTGGGCATATCTGGCGGAGAATGTGAAAGTTTTTAATTGAAACAGAAGAACAACGATTTATGGGCGTGGTCCGTGCACATAAAACTTTTCTCGTGACAATCTTACGTGGCTTTGGAGGACGATTCCGATTGTTCATTTGATAGTCCTACTTTTAGCATGGCTACGGCCACATCTGTAGGCTCGGCTGCACAACGCCCTACATCTATGTCATTCACAGTCATTAATTGAGTAGGAGGATAGGCAAACGATATCGGCACTGTTCAGACGGTTTGAAGAGCCAGTTGATTCATGGCAATAGTCATGAATTATAATTGCATTATCTGAGTCACGGTTGGTTACAGCGAATCTATTAATTCTGTCGGTTGGAGTTCATTCTATAATTGACTGTACCACTCAAGAGATTGTTGCTTCCACAGCGGTTGAGGAATTTATTATATGAAGAGAGGTTGAAACAGTATTTCTGAACAATCCTACAGTTCATAGAATACGAGTTAAGATTTTCTTTTCTAAAAACAGGACTGAATCAAACCGAGTAAAACGCGTTGAAAGTCATGTAAGGGTTGTGAGTTACCTTACTCAACACAGACCTAATATCAAAGCAAACTTGGTCCAAAATGTTCCCGAAAATTGGACAGAAAAACTTAGGCCTTTCCACCAACTGGAGAAATTTCTTCAAATATTCCTTTCGGTCAAGTGGGCGTAGGTATATCGAACAATCTCTGTTATTCCAAGGAATTGTAGGCCTTGCGCTCTAAACAAACTAAAAACTTATAGAAAAGCTTATAAAGCTCAAAAAACACAATTTTTCTTATGCATCCCTAGTAAAGTGGGCGTGGCTTACTGCATATTTCAATTAACTTCGAAGGTATTAAGATTTTCCATGCAAAATCGATTATTTAGTGATATCTCCAACAATATAATGACAATTACAACGTATAGGGGAATCGTAGATCATTTGAAAACATAAATATTTGGTCTTCATGATTTTTTTCGAATTTCATTAAAAATACGAGGAAGTGGGCGTGTCTTAAAAAATGTTTACAGATGTACTACTTCTTTTCCTTACATCCATTAGGGATGTTTAGTTGAAAACAAATTTTGAGACATTAAATCGAAACCTATCGAGGTCTTGTTGAAGGAGTTAGGAGTCTTGTCGTGAAGTGATGTTTTCGATAAATTTGCCATCGTCAGCATGGAGATAGACTAAAGGCTTGTGGAACATCAAGGAACGAGTCGATGGGACTCAAAGCCGAGAACGTATAAGTTGCAAAAAATTGACTGATGAGATACAAAAAATGATACTTGCACAAGCTATTGAAGAATTTGGACGCATGAAAAAGTTTAGGAACGATAATTACTTCATTCTTTAGAAATACTTTCTAAACACTTTCTCTAGTCGTACTCACTTCACAGGGATACAGCAACCACTATCCTTTTATAAAACTAAGTTTCTGAATAATTCAATTCAATTCCAAAGAAGTTATTTCTACTGTAACTGCTACAGTTTGCTTTAATTTTTCTTTACCTAAACGACCAGAGCTCTGAAACGAAGGGAGGTCTCTCAATGGAGATGTGTAAGTTTAAAAGTACTGACGAAAGAAAGTTTCTGGCAAAAGTGATTGGCAAACGAAAGTAAAGTTGGATTGGGAATATTTATTGGGAACAGAATGCAATAGTTAAACAAAGAGCTTTCACGAAAGGCGCACATAATCCAATACGAAACGCTGATGGATCTACATAGTTGTGACGTATGGATACGAAAGAAGGACCAACTTTTCCTGAAAGCAAAATCCCCAAGAAATTATTGCTTCGATTGGTTTAAATGATGGAAATGAAAGCAATAAGCTTAGGAAGTCTTTATATTGCGCTCAGTGTAGCTTCTTAAATCCTTGAGCAGCTGACCTATGAAAAACAATGCCAATGCTTGGGGATTACAGCTGATGAGGTGTTGAAGTACAAGTATCAACACCAATAGGAGTCCCGGAGATAATTCTAAAGATACTACCAGTGCATCTCGAAGCAAGAAGTTGTAAGAGCCACAGGACACCATGCAAATATACACAGGTCAAACATAACCTTACGATCGTAATTGCCATCCATTTGGAACCAGGTGTCACAAATCTTTCAGAGCAGAGCTCAAAGTGATCCATAAGGGTGCGTAAAATTTGAACTCAAAATCATCAAAAAAGTATCAACAAGATGCGAGGCACAATTGAGACTAGTGAACTCTACTAGCACTGACAATAGGACACACAAATCTTAATAACCATAACGCATCCAGGTAATACTGACAGACACCACAATCTGTAGTAATTGTTCGGAACAGGAAGAACATAAGGAACGAGAAAAACATGAACATTAGAAGCATAAAAAACGAGTGGAAGCTTATTTATCTTTCATCCACCAACTAATAGTGAAAAACCCGTGAACTCAAAATATGACAATCCCGCAAGATGAAACAGCTTCGAAAATCTTCCTGTCACAGTTCAGTTCTTTCGTCTGCAGAGTGACAGATCTCCAGAAATAAAAACCAGACACTACTTAGTACGCTTGGAACTGCGGCTTCTAGGTCTTTTATAAGCATTTACAGCAAAAGATTTTAAATATGTTTAATTGTCATAGATGGCGCTTAATCGGGATGGCGGCCATTTTGTCGATTGAGTGGACAATCAATTTTTTCAAGTTCCTAACAATCTTTTAAATGTTTTTCCAATTTGATAAATTTTCTTCTAATAACAACGAGAGGTGACAAATGTCACAGGTGAAACTCCATTAACCTTAAAAAATGATGCCAGCGCCCAGTTTTGACGTTTATACACAACAATGACGTGCGACGTGCTTTAACTATAAGGGTGTTGAATTACTAGGCAAGACGTTCGATTCCCAGAATACACGACCAGTGGGGGACCTATGACAAACACTCGAAAGTCAAACTGCCATCACGAAGTTTCGCACTAATTCGCCCTTTGATTATGTCATACTCGTACCACGAACTAAGCCTGCTTTCTAAATGGACTGGTGATTCCTCAAATCTTATTTAGATTTTAGCCATCCATGGGTGATTTGATATTTCCAAATCTAAATGTTCTCTGTGTATGTAAACGTCACTATCAATGCCATGCTGGTAGTGCAAAACAATGCTGGTACTGGAAGTGTCAATTTCTCACCAAAGTTCACCAGACTGCACATAAACTCCTTACAGTACACAAATAATGAGTTCTCACTGTGGAATTTCAAAATATCAATGATCGCTCAATTGAACACGTAAATATATACAAGAGCTGCTGTGTACTAGGTTAATATGTCACGTTTCCCTAGTGTTCAAGCATGACTGTTAAAGACGTCGCGTCGTAATAACATTGATATGAGACACTCGTTTGTTTATTCTCACATAAGTGTGTACAAGTGTATGTTGATATAAGACGTGCAGTCTTGCTGACAGAAGTCACCTTATACCGCAGATGACGTAGCGATATTTTTAGTACAACTATTGGGCAACGTGGTGCGTCACTGGGAGTGTCACATGCATTAGGCAGTTATTTACTATATGGTCGTTAACATTTGACAGAAGGGCTAATTAAGATTTTTTTTTTTTAATTTTAATAAATATTCCATCTAGACTACAGATAGTATTTTCTCAAATAAAGGTTTCATTATTTATTCTGATTCCTCATGTGGGCGGTAGTCGGTTTGTTTGTTAGCGCTGTCAAGCTTGCTATTAATGTCAGAAAATTTGTTTGGCTGGAGACGCCCTCTGTTATAAATGATAGTCATTCTTAGAACAATGCGATTTGAGTAAATGCCAAAGAAAAGCAATTGGAATTCTCCTTTTTATAGAAATAATTCTATTCGAATTGTTGATGCAGTGCAGAAGAACGAATTCAATTGACCATATCAATCTTCTCATTCATGGCAATAGGTATCCGTTAAAAGAACGCTGAACAATGCGGTTGGTTTAGAATGGTTACTCTTTGGTATGCAGTTGACCCAATTCAATGGATCAATACTGTGAAAGGAGAAGTAGATGCATTTACTTGGGAAGGTGTCGTTGTTGCTTTTGTTTTAAAGAGATGGGTGTTCTAAGTTCATGGAGAAAGGAATTTGCTTTCGAGGACACCGTCATAATGTGACGTTTAGCTGATACCCAGGATTGAGTACTTAAATGTGCATACGTATGTATGTATGTAGAGTGAGGATATTTTCGAAAATGGCATCCTATATCATCGCGACTTTGACATTTGTGAAATAAACAGAAAGAGAATACACGTAGACAAGCCAAGAACGAGTAATAATTGCGTCAATGTTTTTGACAGCTTCAATTATATCGTTGATTCCCTTGTAGTTTGGCATTTCGGCTATATGCCCTTCGTGTCGAGGAGACTAGTCCAACACCGGACTGTAATCGGCCACCCGATATCTTGAAGATATTTCTGTTCAATGGGCAAACTGCTAATGACGTATAAATTGCAGAAGAACCGACTGGAAACCTTTTTTCTGAAGAATCAGCCTTCAACCTCAACCACAACTTGGTTTCCAACTAGAGTTTGAGTTCTTATTGCCTGGAAACTCCATTTCTTTTGAAAATCTAAAACTCTACCCTTTTTCGTCTCCCAAAAGAGGAGAACGTATTACGCAGAGAAACCGCCCAGAAATGACTGCATAAGGTTGTAGATTCTGCTTTTGAATGTCTTCTGGGACTGGTTGGTTTGGGATGGTTTCCAGTTGGATATAGAAGTACCACGGTTGGAAATTGCTTATAAACAAAGAATTTATCCACACGTCAAACATATTTCAAGTTGATACCCACACAGTCGAAGCCGTAGTTTTGTGTCTAGTGGTTTGGATCTCCTAATGGATCGAGGTTTCATGATCTCATACCAGAAAATATAATACCTAACAGCAACCTAACTGTCGGAGAGTATAAAGGTCTTGTAAAAGTTTCTTTAAACAAAAAATATTGCCCTTCGTAGGAAAAAAAAAGGAATGGCTGTGAGAAGATAAGCCCCTTCCTTACCTGCAGAACTTAAGGACAAAGGATTGTAAAACCCTCACTCACTCACTCTGGACAATTCGAAGGTGAAATTTCGAATTCAAAATACTGGGGGATAAATCTGATCATTAGCCAACAAGGTTTCCATTTTTTTTCAATTTTTCCTCTCTTTTTAGAGTCCATTTAGTTTACATGTTCAAGCGATCTCATGGCAGGTCTATGTCGTTGAAAAGATGGTATTACGCGAGAATTTTCTCTCGAAAAGTATCCTACATATCGCTTAGGAACACCTAGACTTTGAAAATGTGAGCATTCGATCGAAAATGAAAAGTTTTTCAATTCCGGAGATGGAAATCGCATTCAATGACATTTCCAATGGTCTGGAAACGAATATGAAAAGCTGAGAGTCCTGTCATTGGTGAAGAAGTATGTTGGACAGGAAAGAGACCATTAAAACAAAAATAAGAAAGAGAATCGGAGAATCGCCTAATCTGTGTATTACGAAGTACATATACGATGCAGTGATCTGACAGATCTAGAGGCAATGATCATGTAAAGTGTAATTATCTGGGTAAAAGCTAAGAATCAACTCAGTTCCCAATCAGACAATCTGAAAGGGAATCCTCTAAGATGATCCCTTTTGTATTCTCTAACATATTTGCTATCGTTTTTGTTTGACAGCGCGATCGTGATCTTCGAAGTACTAAACTCGCAGAGTAGCAAGGCTTATACAGCAATCGCAAGGAATGGATTGTTCGCACACACTGAACCCTTTTGCTCTCTTTCTCTTTAAGGTCAAGAGATCATCACATTTTTGCCATCGTTTTTGTTTGACAGTGCGATCGTTTCACAGAGAGCTAACCAAATAGGATCATCAACTTTGACTATCAGAACTGGACCTTAGGAGACTTTTTTCCGAATCTCCGAGGGACTCAGACGTCGATTCGATCCATTGTACTTTCGAGCAGTGGTTCGAGAAACCTTGATTTTATTCATTATCCTCTCATGGTTTGGTGGCTGTGTTTGCTGTTCCCCGCTTTGTCTTGAACCTGCAAAGTTTGGGTCACAGCCAAACACACTATCCCCCACAGCATTGCCAGAATCTGGTCATGATATAGCCTTTGGATCAATACTATGCGTTTTGAAAAGCAAAGATAAAAGTATACCTCTGGGATAAGGTGTAAAAACAAACATACCTACCTAAGTTCAAAATCTTAAAACTTAGAAGATTTCGAAACGAACATACCTTCATACCTGCACTTCGAAATCAAACAGACTATAGCACGATCCCTTGATCGATTGGCAATGTTGGAATATTGATCCGACAACGATTTCTGACCTTTTCCGACGTTATATGTACAAGCTTGCTGTCCCTAGAGAAATAACCCTCCTACGCAAGTTCAGAAATAACCAAATGTATACCAGCTATGCAATAAATTCGAAAAATACTACTATTTTCATTCGAAAATACACAAATGATCTCGAATTTCGAAAAGTGAATTCCTAATCCAACTTCTTCCGAGTTTCGTCTACTTTAACGGTTTTTCCTCTTTCTTTCTATTCTTCCACTTATCGGGTTATTGAATAGATCAAATGCCAACAACTGCCGACCCCACAAACGAGGTCAATAGTAAATTTAAACTAAAAGTCAAAACCAGATATAAGACTACAGCCAAACGTCTAATCTTTCGCACTTAGGCATTAGTGCCAACACTTTCTTCGCAATCAACAGAGAAATATATTATTTCTGACAAATTTTCCAATTGCCCCAATAAATTATATGTGCGTAGCTATGTATGTACATATGTATGGGAAGAAAGCATATTTTCTTGAAGCGAAACACTCCCATTGCCATGCCACTAGTACACAACAACGAACATTCAGACGTGTTGCCTAATTTTAATAATGACGTCAGCTCTGGTCGCGTTCTCCCAGAAAAATACATTCGGTCACCGTCACCGCCACCGCTCACAGCGACCATACCAAACCAAACCTATATCCAAAGACTTTGTCAAGACTTTATTCACCTGTCACATAGCGGTTTCACAGATCAGATTCATCTGTTAAAAGCAGTTTAGTGTTTGTGGCTCACCTTTGTCGGTTTCCCAGTTCGTTATCCTCGAGAACAACTTCGAATCCTGAGTAAAGGAATGCGGCAAAGCTTTTCTTTAAATTAAAGATGTATGCGATGGTAATTTCAAATAAAAACGAGAAAAAAAAATTGCACTTAATTAACACAAACACACCCAAAAGGAACACGTTTCACATTACTTGTGCATATGTATGGTGCACGACTCGTCGTATTTGGTGTATGTACACACGGGTCTGGCCAAGAGACCACGAGATAAAGCGAGAAGGAGAACCAATTCGGAATTAATTATACAGAAAAAACTCTCCTTATTCCTGGATTGTCGTTTCTGGTAGAATTGAGGGGAAAACAAAAAACAAAAAAAAAATAAAAATTAAATTTATTAAATGGAAAAATTTAAGATATTTTTTTTTTTATTCAGATTATGAGGCACAAACTCGCGCGACACAGAGTGTAATTAAATATATATGGGCGCGGCGATGCACACACACACTATGTTTTCGCTCTGCTATGCTGTTTTCCTTTTGGCCATAGTCGCAGCACAATTGGGAAAGACACACAGAGAGGCAGCGGTAATGAGAAACAAAAAAGACCACAAAAACAAGAAACAAACCGAGAACTGCTCTATACTCCGACGCCGACGTCCACTCAGTGCTCTCGCTCGCTTTCGTTTACTTTGCCAGTTCTGTTTGGCATCGACGATTACCTCATTTTCGTCGTTTCGTTGTTCGTTTGTTGTTTCTCGTTTCTTGTTTGTCGGTATCGTTTTCGGAGTGTGGTTTTGTGTGGCTGAATTACGACCACCTGCGAGTTCAATTCAGCCGTTTGATTCGAATGCGCGAGTTGACTGCATATTCAGCTGGAGCGGATGCTCGAACCTCGGCTAATTGATTGGAAGAAGAAGGTAATAATGTGATAAAAGTGATGCCAGGCTCATGACATGAAATGGAACTTTCTTCATTTCCGTTCGATGCGGATTGCATTTTAGAAGAATTGTCCTTGAATACTGAAAAACAGAAAATGTCGATTTATAAAGACCTTAGGCCTAAAAAAGATGTCGACAAGTGACAAAGAACTAATAATTCAAATACTTACCATGCAGTCAATACATTTGTTTCAATTGTTGGTCCTCAGAACTTAGTTTCCTTTCACTGTACAACATCAACTTGATTTATGTGCATTGAGTCATTCTCTAGCTTTGATCTTGAGCAGGATTATTCGGTTTGGGAATAGAGACAAATCACTGAGACCAAGTCTGGAGAATACAGTGGAAGAACACTTGAAAAGCAAATAGTAGAAGCCTGTAGAAATGTTTTGTTTTGCAAATAATCCGGAAAACAGGAATCAAATCCTTGACCAGAATGAAATGGTACACATACGCCGTCATTTCACACGTTTTTATAGTGGTGGATCAGGTCGATGGGACTCAGAGACTCAGGGACTAGCTTCTCACAACCATTCGTTTATATTCTTTACACGAATGGAAGAAGCCTACTGTTTAATGCCGTGTTTGAAGGGCAATTGGTTATTTGAGAAGCTTTCTCAGTTTCTCAGGACAGTTGTACTCTCGAATGTTTGTCAGACGCTCGCAAGAGGGCCGTGAAAAGGTGTTCCGACTGGGATTCAAACCTCGAACCCCTTGCTCTATGGCCCAACGCACTAACCACTGAGCCACGGCGCCCACTCACTTATTCATTGCCTGGTTTTAAACGAAAAACGCTTTACCTTCAGCGTTCGATTCAGGAATAAAAGCTAATCACCAAGACTGAGTCTGGAAACTACTTTCGGTTGAAGAACACTTGATAAGACAAACTATGGAACCTGAACCAAGTAGTAGGCGCCGATAAGAAGATTTTGTTTGTCAACCAAAGTCTCATAAAACAAAATCCAGAATCTTGATGGCTGTGGTTTGTTACGGATATGACGTATTTCATCCGTCACATGTCAGAATGCGATGCAAAATTTAAGGTGGAACAGTCTTGTATATCTCGATGAATTCATTTGAACATACAACACCAACTGACCTTATTTAAGTCGAATCTGTTAAGCAAGGTCTGGTTGAATAATTTGGTTAAAACTTCTGCTTTTTTGTTGATAATTCCTTCACTGTAGAGTTCAGAGAAACTTGATAAAATAACACTCTAACACAGTGTTTATGTAGTTTGTCCTTAGTGGACATGAACGCAGTCACTTCATAAGTTACTGCTGGAGCTATCAGTTTCTTGATTTTCTGAAGAAATTTTCATTTTATCCAAACTTCACTTTTGTTTTGAAGAAAATGAAGGTTGCATGCTTTTACTTTAATTCTAGAGTGGAATCATGTTAGGTAATAGTTAATAGTCAGACATTTGATAGCCAAAAGTGATGATCACACTTTGTCAGCTCTTCGTGAAACGCGAAAGGGATTAGTGTGATCTTAAACAATTAGCTATAATCGTAAAGGATTATAGTCCTATATCTCCTTAGCGATTATAGAACATCAACCACTTAACAACAGTTCATGTTGAAGCTTCAACTCAATCCAGTTCTTTCCCAGTTAGCTGGCGCGAGATATACGCGGATGCAGGTATAGCGAAAACTAACCGAATAACTCAAAGGCCTATCCAGTTCAAATATTTTATTGATTTGCCTTTCTTTGGGAGTTTGATTCATTTGTTGTTGAAGAAAAGTTACACTGTTTCAAGCCTGCTCAACTATTGACAACAGTAGGTCTACAGTTACTGCGAGCATAGTCCTACAGAGCTCTGCGGTAAACCCGATTTTATCTGTATTCAAGTTCTTAGTAGAACAAGAGAGTGTACATACTAGGGTTCTCCTAGGCCATAGTCTGTGGAAGTGCAAATTCTTCTTACCATATGAGGAATCCAGTGTTCGATGCTTCCTCACGTCGGATAACGACTCCTAGTTTGAACCTTTAACGTGAAAAATTCATTCCAACTATGAACGAAACTTCACTCTTTGCTGCAACTCGAATTTAGAGTCGCTGCCCAATATTTCAAGGCAGTCTCAACAGGGTTACGATGCGTACGTATCAAATTGCTGCTTAACGTTCCTATTATTAGTTATTCTAAAAAAAAAAGTTCCATTTTGACGACTATTTTCACCAAATCTACATTTATTTCCTTTGCCATAACGAAAACCTAAGTCCAACAGCTTTGTTTGCTATTTTTTTGATCCTATTCTCCTGCCTTCATCAGATATGTTGGATTTCCCAATGTTCCTCTCCAGTGTTCATCTCTCATATTGCCGCTAACACTTTTTAAAAGGAATCTGATTTTTCCACCAGTAAGAGCCCAAGATGACCAGATAGTCTAGAAGCCAATACGAACATTCCACATTTTCTAGCCACAGCGTGCTCTCGAATTTTTAATTATCGAGTTTACGGGCACCACAACCGATATATAAGAAGCTTTTCGTCTCCAGTTAGCCTTCAAAATGAGATTTGTCCCAAACACTCAGCCTGTACATAGACCTGAGTGACGTCACGCTCACGAAGTCAAGTATTCGTAGGTCCCTGTTAGAAACAATCTACCATCGATAACTGCGCATTTCGATAACACCATTCGACCAGTGCTATCGACAATTCGGTTATAAATAGAGCATTCCCGCCGCTTTTCCATAAGTCACTTTTTTTATTCCAGTCACCCTGCACGCGGTTGGTTTTGTTTTCATCCGACTGCCGATACAAATTTGCTGGTTTTATCGCAATTTGTCGTTAATTTATTTGTTTAACTAATTATATTTTTACCTAACATTTAAACATAATGTCGAAGCCACAATACAAAGTTGGTAAGTTGGTAAAATCATTTTTTATTCGCCAAATCTCATGGTACTTTGCCGAATTTGAGGTTAAATTCAACAAATTCTGTTGGCGAAATTCTAATCATTGATTTTTCTAATTTCTAGCTGATATCAGCTTGGCTGAGTGGGGGCGTAAGGCTATCATCATTGCCGAAAATGAAATGCCCGGTCTGATGGCTTGCCGCAAGAAGTACGGCCCAGCAAAGGTCCTGAAAGGTGCTCGCATTGCTGGGTGTCTTCATATGACCGTGCAGACAGCAGTTCTTATTGAAACCCTAGTCGAACTAGGTGCTGAGGTAAGGAGTGATTTGAATTTCAAAAGAATTGTTAATCGGTTGAGTCGTTGTGTGATGTGCGATGTGCGTTTGGGCAAATAGACAACATGGTCAAGAGGTCAAAGCCGGATGATAATAGCCAGAGCTACTTTGAATAACAAGCATCACGCTGATCAAGATAGTGAGTGGCTTAGAGATATTCTTAGCTGTTCGCTTTGTTGGGGGCATAGAATTTTTTTGTGTTCTTTTGAAATGTGTCTGTCTACACGTTTTCTTGTCTTCCAGCAAGGAGTGCTAAGAGAGATATCAGTAATTGTTTTTTTTTCTGTGCAAACAAGCAGTAATTGTGAAGTTGTCGGCAACCAGGGAACTCGTATAAATAGATTTTTGTCAACTCGTAGTGATTAGGATTTACGATATTTCTTTATTGCGTGTTTTCTTGTTGATTCAGTAGAGACGTACTTGTTTTAAAAACGTAGCAAGTGCTGCACATTGGTGTCTACTATGTGTTAGGTATTGACTCGAGATTGAGAATTTCTGGATTTTTCTAAACTGAGAATGATACAGGTTCTGACAAAAGAACGATTGAGGGCACATAAGTTTCCATTACCTGCTGATTCTACAATTTGTCTTTCCTCTTCGATTGGCAACTATTAGTGGATGAATAGGTTTTCTCGGCGCTACTCCACATAAGCCTGTCGTAGAGTCATCAATCATTAGATCAAAATTAGTAGGTGGGTTGGCTAAGAGGAGAGAATTCTCCCGTTACCGCACATAGGTCAGTATAAACCCATCGTGTGGCCCTTAGTTCGTAGAGCATTACCTAACCAATCCCAGCTAAAGATGGAATGTGTGCTGCTTACTTCTTTTGGTATACAAGCCATGATGTCGATTTGATATAGCTGCAGATGTCATTTATCAGTTTCTTGAACAATTTCTCGATGTCCTGGATGAAGGAATTCCTTTCTTTGTTGGCAGAGGTTTTTCGTTTCTGTAGCAGATATCGCTTTTATCGCAATCTGGCTGTCGATGAAAAAGGTAATATTCTCACGTGCCCTCATCGCAGAGTCACGGGCTGCTATTGTAACCGCTAGGACCACTGTGTGGAAAACGCTACTGTAATTCGAGAGTCAGACTGATTTAGATGTGCCGAGCGCGTCAGAGGATATACCTGCTCCTACACCGATGTGTAGGCTCAGTGGTTAATGCGTTGGACTATGGAGCAAGGGGCTCAGGTTCGAATTCCAGTCGGAACACCTAAAAGTTTTTTCACGGCCCCACATCTCGGGAGCGTCTGACAAACATCCTACAACTGTCCTGAGTGTAAACTTCTGCGAATTTCATGTTTGTTATTTTTTTGTTTTTCAATTCTTTTCCAATTGGGTAGATGGTTGTAATAAGTCTTACGAAGTCAAGATGGGGCGTCATGTAGTCTTTTGTTGATAGATTCCATTCTCCGAAAGGTGTGTTCGACCTCCAGCTGCCGGTTGGTTTCTTCTGGGTGCCTGTGGCTGCCGATTTATGTATGAAAAGGTCTAGCGTAAGTAGATTGAGAATGACCTCGAGTCCTTCCGTTGGTGTTATTCTCATTACACTGGTAGTACCGATGTACGCTAGTCTTTGTATCTTCGTGATGGCTTTAGTTCTTAGTCGGAGCTATATATATTTCGATCCGATATGTGTCTATTGAGTGACAGGAACTCTCTTGTTTCTTTTTTCCTTATATTGGGCCCAAGGAAGCCTCGCGCACTATCGTTGGCCATGTTGTCGAAGTCCGTCGAGATCTTGGAGGAGCCTAATGGGCTATAGGACCGAGCGGTTCGTTGGGATTTCGCTTGATTCTGAGGTTGTTTTCGCTAGCTCAATGTTTCGCTATGTAAGTCTAAAAATCTTAACTCTATTTCGTCTATTTCGACCCGCAAAGACGTTTACGAATTGAATAAGTCAAGAACTAATCTCTGAGGAAACCTGAAGCGTCTAACAGGGTTTCTCTTCTTATTTGAACTATGACTCACTAGAACATCAAGAAGTTGCATAGGCATTTGCAGCAGTCACTGTCGTTTCTCGCCACAAACTACAAAACATAAGCTCACAGCAGTTCGACAGATAGACAGGAGATTGGTTGCAAATCCCTTGAAGAACTTGAATGCCTTACAGATGTAGGCGTGGTAGACTTCAATTCAAAATGTGCCTTCTTTGAAACGTATTGGTTTTTTCCTGCACCTTGGCCAACGATTACTCCAAAGATTTCTTAGAAAGTTTCTAGATTTAGTTTCCCTTGTTTCTTGCTTTGAGTTCACACGGTATATCCAGGTAGAGGTACATATGTACGTACCATGTAAGTGGGTTCCTTCGATCTAATAATTTTCGCAAAAATACGACCGATGTTATTAAGGCATTAAGTTGTTTGGATGTGTTTTCGTTGCACTTTGCGTGAGTCACAGTAACTTTAAAAATTGATTTTTCTATTTCCAGGTACAATGGTCGAGTTGTAACATTTTCAGCACCCAAGACAATGCTGCCGCTGCCATCGCTGCAACTGGAGTTCCAGTCTATGCATGGAAGGGGGAAACTGATGAGGAATATTCATGGTATGACTAAAAATTGGAATCTTTTCCCTAAAGACTGTCATGAGTATGTACATACTTTCTAGGTGCATTGAGCAAACGTTGGTATTCAAGGATGGCCAACCGCTCAACATGATTCTTGATGATGGTGGCGATCTCACTAATCTAGTTCACGAAAAGTACCCACAGTACTTGAAGGGAATCCGTGGACTTAGCGAAGAAACCACCACTGGAGTGCACAACTTGTACAAAATGTTCAAAGAAAATCGCCTTGGAATGCCAGCGATCAACGTAAATGACTCTGTTACAAAGGTAAGACCATCAGCGATCTGCGTGTTGCATTAAACGTTGATATTCATATGTGATTTTGTTTTAGAGCAAATTCGACAACTTATACGGCTGCCGTGAATCTCTCATCGATGGCATTAAGCGGGCCACAGATGTCATGATCGCCGGTAAGGTGTGTTGTGTCGCCGGATACGGTGATGTCGGCAAAGGTTGTGCTCAAGCTCTTCGCAGTTTCGGTGGTCGTGTTATTATCACCGAAATTGATCCCATTATTGCCTTACAAGCTGCAATGGAAGGTTATGAAGTTACTACGATGGATGAGGCCAGCAAGGAGGCTTCTATTTTCGTCACTACCACCGGCTGTGAGAGCATCATCTTGAGTCAGCATTTCCTAAACATGAAAGATGATTCGATTGTCTGTAATATCGGTCATTTCGATTGTGAAATTGATGTTGACTGGTTGAACAAGAACGCTAAGGAGAAAATCAATATTAAGCCACAGGTCGACCGCTACACCCTGGCCAATGGCAAGCATATTATCCTCTTGGCAGAGGGCCGTCTGGTCAATCTGGGCTGTGCCCATGGACATCCAAGTTTCGTTATGTCGAACTCATTCACCAACCAAGTGCTCGCTCAAATCGAATTATGGACCAAAGCAGACAAGTACGCCATTGGAGTGCATATGTTGCCGAAAGTTCTGGACGAGGAAGTCGCCAGTTTGCATTTGGAGAAGTTAGGTGTTAAGCTGACCCAGCTGACGGACAAACAATCGAAGTACTTAGGCGTGCCCAAGGCCGGGCCATTCAAGCCAGATCATTATAGGTACTAGATGTGTGCTATTGCTGCCTCTGTAGTTTGAATTTATTTTGTTTTTGACTGTTTTGAACAAGCGTACGGATTGAGTATTTCTATTAAAAGTTTTTCAAGGAAAAGTTGAGGTTTTTTCTTTCCTCTTTAGAACTGGAGATGTTTTCTTCCGCTTCGATGTCTGCCATGTCAAAGCTGGGTGTACCCTGTTGTCAAGAAGTGTCTGCTACTTAAAAAATCAATACCTTCCCCAAACACAGCTTTGTGCCTCGGTTTTTTTTTTGAGTTCGAGACTTGCAGGATTGTTCTGGATTCAAGAATTAGACGCTCGTTTGGAAACTCACTTTGAAAACGCACTCATTGCACAAATTGTAACACATTTGTCTCCACGATTACCAAAACTTTAATACACTTAAAGCAAAGCACTTAGGTTTATAAAAAATTTTGAGAATTCTAATTCAACTATTGAGCACCATTCTCGGATAAAAAGATCCTGGAACTGCACTCAGTCTAAATAATTGCGTCTCATGAATACACGAGGCTTATGACTACAGTTATGCATCTACGGAATATATGTAGTTTAGTACATTAAATGATATGCTGAGATTCGGCAGATTCTGAGGGAGAACACCGCTCACTGATCCGTTTGTATAAATATACCGCTAGCAGGGGGAACGGTGTCATTATTGCCACAGACACTGGTATCACTGTGGTCAGATCGGCTTGTGGCTGCGGAAGGCTGAATCGTAGAAGAAATATCGCTATACCCGTGTTTTGTATTCCCGTTTCTATTGCAATGGTTAGTGCGTCTGGTGAACTTTGCTTCATAAGCTTGGCAACAATCCAGCTCAGGGAATATCCCAACCATGGGAGACCAAGACCAGCAACGATTATCTAAAAGAAAAGAACAACAAATTGTAACTCTCCAATGACACCCTAACAACCACAATACTCACCTTCCATGAGAACAGCTTAAACAGGTACAAGTTGGTCACAATTGCGAATATAATGATAAACAGTATCAACATCGTGGATATCGGCTTCAGGAGGCGCACCAAAATGCGAGTCAATCTCGGGGAATACTTTTGAATAGCCACTCCGATGGATAAAGGCACTATGAGTGACACGGCAAACATGGCAATCTTCCCATATGGTACTCCCAACTGGCCACGAGCAAAGATCACATGGCCCAATGTGAAAATCCACAATGGCATCATGCCAAACGCGGCTAGGTTACTTATTGTGGTCATTAGAACGGAAAGGTTGATATTGCCGCCCAATAAGACGGTCCAAATATTCGATGCACCACCGCTGGGCGAAACTCCCGTAAAGAAAAGTCCCAATTGCATCTCCACTGAGTCTGGGAAGAGCAAGCATCCAAGACCAAAGCTTAGCACAGGCATAATGATGAATTGGGAGAGGAATCCAATCGTTGGCCCCACAGGACGTCGCAGGAGACCACTAAGGACACTTAGATCCAAGGCTGCACCGAAGTTTATGTATAACAGGGACACCAGCAATGCCACGGAACCGGTGAATACATGGTCTATCACACGCACCGCGCGAATTATTGTCACAGTCAGTTCGTTGGGAGAAACTTGTTTCTCATTCTCCTTGGTTATTAGCTCTACAAATAGCCGTGTCTGTCCGAGGAATATAGCTTTGATGGTGATGTTGCCAATCCAGTAACCTTGGACGATGTCCGTGCTCTCTATCACGGTTTCGCTTAGAGCTAGGTTAGGATTTTCACTTTGTACCCTGATGCTGACAGTGTCTTTGGTGTGAATATCTGCAATGAAAAATACCAAAAATAGTTAATTGGTGGTTTGGGTTCAATGGTCATTCAATGGGTTTGAATCAATTGAGATATTTATCTTTACATACATGTGGGCGCTTAGAGGTGTGAGGAATTGCCTGCCATAAGCCTACTAATATTGAAAACAGCTGCTACATCGGTTTAGCGAAACAAATGGGTTCAAAGCTCCTAACTCGGAAGAACATTGATCTTGCAAGTTCTACTTTACAGGGCGGACGACTGGACGATACGGAGGAAAGCAGATGTAGAACAAAAAAACTACACTACACATCGAGCGAAAGGACACTAATGCTCCAGCAAGGAGGATCTTCGAATCACAGTCCCAAGGTTCAAGACGAAAAGAAAGACCGAACCTCAATTTTAACGATTAAGCTTTCGCGGATGCCAGAGCGCTTGGTCTGCACAACTGAAAGCACCGTGCCCGGGATCGTAGAGAGTGGAAGTAAGTAAGTAAGTAATACAGACTAACAGACACAGACTCACGTAGTAAGGTAGTAAGGTCTCTAAGAACAAGGAACAGTCGTTGCTCAATTGCCTATTTGGTTTCTGCTATGCTTTAAAATGCTAGATGAGCTCGGAACAGTTTCCAAACACGTTGGCCTAGATATCAACTTTGAGAAAACAAAATTCATGACCAACGTGGTCACAAGTGGGAATCTGGAAACACCAGACCGAATGAAGATCGAGCAGTTGTTCGAACATAAATATCTCGGTCATGAGCTGAGATTAACGAGAGACAGCCAAACCAGGGAAATTCAACGTCGTATCGGTCTAATCTGTACAGACTTTGGAAGAATTAAAAACATTCTGAAGAGCGACATAGCTATGCGATTGAAAGGAAGAATATTTGACCAATGTATGCTGCCAGTAATCGCCTACAGAGCCGGAACGCTAACTCTAACAAGACATGCAATTAACAAGCTTGAAATAGAACAAATAGCAAAAGAAGAACTGGTGTCTTCGATATTAACATTCAAATCGCGAAGCCAAAGTGGAGGTGTGCAGGACACGTGGCAAGAATATCAGACAACAAGTGGACAAAGAAACTGACAGAATGGAGCTCAAGGAAAGACTATAGAAACAGAGAACCCCCTTCGCGTTGGAGTGACGAGATACAGAGAGTAGTAGCAGAAAACTGAAACTGCACAACATAAAATCGAGTGGAAATATTTAGAAGAGTCCAACGTCCAACTTTGGACAAGACAGGCTACATGATGATGACGGTATAAATTGGACAGTTCATTGCAAAGGCTGGGCTACAAAATACTCTTAGCTGGAGCGAGTTCTCTATTCATACAAATCCGTCTGCTTTTCGACTTAAACAACACTTAGCTGGATATGACCGAGGTTTCAGTCCCATAGATTTTTCACGTCCAGGTTCGCATTAGGAGTTTTGAACGGATTTGCTTACGATTTAGGGGATCTCCTTAGCTAGCTTAATACAGGAAACTGTAGGTGGATTTTCTTTCGTAGTCAGACATCAAGTGCGTATCATGCCTCTTGGATTTTAAGCGCACTGCCGAGTTTAATCCTCATTACTTATATTTCGCTGAGGCATTGGAAAAACATGTGCGAGACCAACTGCCTTCAAACTAGAGGAGAGAACTACTTCTTAGCCTTGGTGTATAGGAAACGCTCATTTCCAGCAGCTGCTACCGATGTAATCTATGTAAAGTTTCTGATGAGTGAAGACAGTTTCATTAACTCAAAGCTGAGTGTATTCTTCGTAATCCGAGAAATGAAGATATGTAAAGAAATATGTCGCTGGGTTTGTCCCAGTGACAGTTCCTGTTTCACATGTTGCCGATTTGCACAGCTTATGTTCTCTCTGATCAATCACTGGCCTCTATGTTACAAAATTCATACTATTTGCTTACTCTATGTGGTCCATAGGATGTTTTCCACATTTTGTAGCCTTCTAATGCAAGTGGGAATCGCTACTGTATCGATCTGCTACTAGTTGAAGTAAGAACTCATTCTCTGAGTCAATTCCTGACCATTTGTAGTTTTATACGCCATGTACTGTTTTGGAGACACACTCCTTATCCGATCAGAAGACTGAAGCGGTTTAGTGACTAAAACTGAAACCAGACACCTATTCGCCTTCTATTCCGCTATGGGTAGCAATTAATATTTATTATCGATTAGTTTTCATGATTTGAAGTAGTTATCCACATCTCCATACGCAAGGTAAACGATTTGTTTGGATATGGGTGCCACAGCGATTTAAGTGAAACATCACCGGAGCATGCTAAACGAACAACTATACTCACTTTCATTCCTCCGAATCATAGATTCAATTACTCTGCGTGTTCTTCCCCCGAAGAGTGCTACAACAAACACTAATCAAGAGAATTGCGACTTTAACTCGCCTGTTGCTTCATCATCATCATCATACAAGCACGTATGGATGTACACATCTGTTAGTTGCATTCCCCTCTGGCCAGCTAATCTAGTGACTTATATAAGTATTTTCTTTTCTGCTTGCAGTAGACACCAAGTTGATCCTAGAAAACACCTTAGAAACGCAATACTTACCGAAAATCTCCAGCAGCACTTGGGTCTCTGTATTCATGTGCACTTCTAGGCTTTCTGGTGTGAATTTTGCTTTCCATACTATTGGCGTCGACACCGATTCAATGAAAACCAAATATTGCACGAAAAATAAAACTAAAAACAAACTACTGCACCTCCCCATGCTAACTAACTTTCACCACACCGGCGCGGACTTGCTTAAGAAACGATTTAACTTTATTATTTGGATGAATGCTATCCAGTCGAGTGGCGATAGCATTTATCTTATCGCGTTTAGCGGTTTTATTGTGTAAATAAAACTTGCGAATGTAAATAAAAGGAAACGAGAAGGTTACATGTCGAATGAGGTCGAATAGGAATTGCCACGCAGCCGAAATATGTATATCTCTAGTCGGTAAGAAGCGCAATGTATCTATTAATCCATTGGATGGATGCAATTAACAAAATAATACAAAACGAATGGAAAAAAACGAAACTGCGAAGCGAACTAAAACTGCACCCCCACCCTAAGCTGGTATCTGTCAAAGTACCAGCCGTCAACACCGGACATTCTTCTTACACAACAGGTGGTTGTGGGCATTCACAATGGAAATTTCGATTATATTGGTTTTTATGTGACCACGAACCGATGTGAAATTTGTATGACAGATTGACACAGATCTTTAAATTTTAAAATAAACGTGTTATGTACCAAAAGTAGCTATTTAAGGGGTGACGAGATATCAATGGTACTTTTTCCAGTTGTTATGTTTCAGCAGCTGTCAAAGTTAGTAGTGTTATCTAGGTGGTCATTTGAATAAAGTGCTATTTCACACGTAATGGCATGAATGTAGTTCCAAAATAAAACTAGAAGCAATTCTATATCTCACGCCGCTGTTGTTTTATCTGGTCACCGTGTGACATTTTTCTTTGACAGCTTAAATATTACAATTAAGACATCACAACCGTGATTATTCAGAATTGGTGTCGATTTTTCTATCTGTCATGTCGATGCACTGCACTTTCAGTTAATAAAAAGTAAAAAGTAAAATAGTGGATCTAGTATGACGGAATTCCCATTAAGTTTAGTTCTGCAATTGTGTGTGCACCCTCAGTTATGTAGCAAGTCACAATGACAAACAGCCACTGGGCAGTGCTTTTCAAAGTTACTTTCCTGACATTTGTCAACGACTCTTGCATTTTGTTTTGCTTGTTATAATCGTTTTCGAGATATTTCCTCAATAAAATATAAATAATTCTCAAAAGAAATGATTGAAATTACCTGCAACGACAGATTGGGCAAAAAGGTAAATTGTTTTCTCAAATTTTTACACTGTGTCATTGAAAAAATGCAAATTCCCTTGCAGGTCCGAGTGAAATGCAACCCGGATGACACCATTGGCGACCTGAAGAAGTTAATTGCAGCACAAACCGGAACAAAATACGATAAAATCGTCCTCAAGAAATGGTACACAATATACAAGGATCCAATTAAACTATCAGATTGTAAGTTAAACACTATAGGCTTCGTTGTATTAGGAAAGTAATTCCCGTGTTTTGCAGATGAAATCCACGACGGCATGAACCTGGAACTCTACTATCAATAAAATGCTTGCTTTTACTGAAGATCCTTCCTTGTTTCCTTTAAATTGTAAAGTTTTGATAAAGTAATACAATCGTAGCGTATGTATACATGTTGGAAGTCGGTGTTTCAGTTTGGTTTACCGGGATGTTGACGGAATCAGTCTTCCGTCCGATGGATTCCGGTCTTCGATAAAGGAATATTCCTGGATATAAGTCTAAAAGTCTTGCACGCATGAGAATGATAACTAGCTGTAGACATTCATGGGAGCTCTTCCATTTCAGATTCTAGCTTCTCGCCATAGTTTGCGAGTCCACCAACAACTGCGGACCAACAGTGTAGCAATCGATCGACTTTAAAAACCAGCTTCATTCTGGTAGGCGGGTAAGACAAGCACGATGTTGTCCTTGGCTTGAATATTCTCAACAAGACCCTGCTCGACTCAGCCTAAGTACTTCCTTGTGTCCACCAGTTTGGTACATTTGTACCAATACTTGCAGGTGGTCTACGGATGGTTTCATGCGATTCTTAATATGTCACAGGTCCAAGCAGCCGGATTCCCAATATTGCAGACGGCAGTAATTCGGAGAAGAAAAAGAAAAAAAATGGGAGAGGAAGCTCCTTCTCAAGAAACCTTGATTTGAGTCGAACATTCTCTTGTCCAACTTTGAAAAATTCAAGCGCGATTCCAACGAAAAGGAGACAAAGTCTATCTACTTCTGGAAAGCCACTTCCTCTTACTCAGTAAGACGTTTCTACGTCCAGTACTTATTTACTTTATTCAAAGGGCTCCGTGAAAAGTCTCTGCCTGAGACACCGCAACCTTCTATTCCCTTTTATCCGGGGCACGATACTTCCAGTTGTCCAGACAAAGCGCTCTGGCATCCGCGAAAGCTTGGTCCTTCGCCCAGTACAACAGCTGAATAATCATGGAATACTTGTGGTGTTGAAAGGAAGTGCTTATCCTTGAATTCTTCGACTGGTAAATCAATTGCTCAGACCAATGGGACACACTTTATCTCAGGATCTTCAACAATAACCTCAAGATGAAATAAGTGTATTTTACGTGAAGATCTATACATTGACTAGCAGAGACCTGCATAACATAGATTTAGAAGCTAAGCACGTACCTTAACAGGACCTATACAGCTTATTCCATCTCAAAAACATCCTCTGAAGGCAAAACCATATCCCCGATGACTATATCCTCCTAGGAACTCAAATCTCCATAACTAATCATTGAATTCAGGATATTATAACCGACACGGGTGCAGATTTTTGACAAGATCACTGTACATCTTGTCGAGTTCTTGTCCAAAATCCATCAACGCAAGCCGGACCGAATACCTTACGAAGGTTTTGTATTTCATAACGATCGAGGAGATCTTCATCGACCTTTGATAGAGTTTTCGCTGTAGCGCCATCAAGTAAGGCAGAGCTGGATACGGTCTTACAGAGAATCGCCTTTTACTACTCAAATTGCTTACGAACCAAATGAAACAGGGATTAGAAAGAGTTGATGCGAACGTTCCGGAATTCAGGGCGAAGAAAGGAATTTTGAAGAAAGGCTTAGGGTCTACCCATTGAACTCAACAGTCTCAAGAAAATGTGTATTAGGTTTCACGAGACTTTCAATATGTCCCCCCAAAAAGTTGAGGCTGACCTTGCTGCCTTTGGTAGCTACGTACACTCTAAAAGGATAACACATCTACAACGGAGCCGAAGTGACCACAATCAATTTTTTCGTCCATAAGTTGCCACCACTATCTGAAACTCTACCACCCTCGCATACCCATCCTCACAAAAATCTTCCTCTCACTTTTTACTACCAAAATGTAAGTGGCCTGCGCTTTAAAGCCCATACTCTCCGTTTCGATATCTATGTCCTGACTGAAACGAACTTGATTCCCGACATAAAGAGCAGAGTTATTTCAACCCACTTTCATCGTTTTTCGATATGACGACAACACCCCCACTTAAGATCCCATTAACTCCTCAGTTCAAAACCATCTCTTCAAATCAGGACTACTGTCTCCTTCAACAAGAGTTGGACAGTTTTTCCTACTGGTGATCCAAATCTTGCCTCCCATTCGAGACCGCCTCAAACTCCTTAATCTGAATTCCCTCGAGAAATGTAGAGACGTTGCAGATATTCTTTTCGTTCATCGACTGTTCTCAGGCTCCATGGATTGCGCATCTCTCTACAACTTAATCTTCCTCAACACAAACCCACGTAACCTACGATGCCCCCGTCTGTTCAACCTTATACGGCTCAAATGAACTTATCTCCCGTATGCTGTGCGTAAAGTTAACTCAAACTCCACCCAGTTCGATTTTAACCGCACCATTCCCAGCCTCAGATCCGAACTCCTTCACTTCTCTTCTTAGTTCTAAGCAAAAGTTTTGAGTTAGTCGTCTTAGTTTTAGTTTTAGCTTGTATTAAGCCGATATACATGGGGACTGACAATTTATTTATGTGGGGGAGAAATCTTTAAAGAAAGCTTCGCCCGATCAGAAACATCTGACTACCTAGTGCCTAGAATACGTAATGCGCCCAAGGTTTGCTTGATTTGCTTTGAAAGCCCCTCTCTTCTCTCTCTTAACACTAATCCGCGTAATCTCAGACCTATACCCCTTTTTCGTGTTACCACTCAAAGGAGCCAATGTCTGGAATGCTACTTGAACGATTTCTACCTCCTCTGTGACTTTCACCCTAACAAACCGTTTCCTTAGAAAACTTTCATCGCCTAAACATCTCATCCCATTCCTCAGTTCATTATTTTCTGTACATTTGCACAGGATTTAGTCCATCTCGGCACACCAGGTGCGATTGCGGCGCTCATTTGATAAACGATCATCGTGAGATGACCCTGTTGCCGAATTTCTCCTTCACAACTTCGAGTATTGCGTCGCTTCTATGGCTTCTATGGTGACACTATCTTGTTGGAACCACAGCTGGGATATATCAATGTTGTCGAGTTCTGGCCACAGAAAGTCGGTTAACATCGCTCTATACATGAGACCATTGACGGTAATGGTGTCTCCTTCCTCATTTTGAAAGAAATCAGGTCCGATAATGCCGCCATCCCATAAACTGGATCAAACACTTAATCTTTGTGTGTTCGCTCCAATAATGGTAGTTCTGCTTGTCAACATAACCACTGAGCTAAAAATGGGCCTCGTCCGAGAAGATGATTTGTTGACAAAAATCCGGATCTCCCGCCCAAATAGCGAACTCACGGCGTTGTCTATGGTCGTCCGGCTTCAATTCTTTAATTACTGTGTCTTCTTAAACGGATAAAGGCCCAAATCTGACATTGAAATAAGGCGGGTTGACTCACTCCCGGTGTCCAATTCAGCTGATCGGGTCTTATCGACATTTCTGGGTCTTCTTCGATACGGCGGCTATTTTTTCTTCATTACCCAGCGATCTCCGTCTGATTGGTGGCTTTAGATCCAAGAGATGTACTCACGCCCAAACATCTCCACGATGTGACGAATTTTGCCTGCACACTGAAGCCATGATGACGACCGACCTCATGACGAAATTCACGTACCGTATTTACTACTGACCCGGAATTTCGATAAAATTTTCAATGATTTCCGCACGTTTGACAAGCGTGAAACGATGCTTGATAAATTGGCAAACCCTTTCTGAATATTTTGACAGCTAGATATCAATGGTAACTTTGACAGCTGCGTACCATTGCTATCTGGTCACCCTTTACTAACCGATATGACACCATTCGGAACATTTTTTTTATACCAAATAAAGTTGATCCTTCGTATAACATCCTTAACTTAGGAAATCTCTTTTCTTGTCCAAAGGATATATTCCATTCGAAATACACACCCAACTTTGGTCCCATTTGAAACTGTGATACGCAGTATACCTACCCGAACCAGTCGAGGGACTACCGCGTCAATCTTTCGTTACACAGAACATAATAATTTGTATTCCAGAGAACTTGCCTTTCTGAACTTCATCAGATGACCTGTGAAATCAAAAGACATTAAAATGTTGATGAGTGTTGATTTGCAACTCCATTCCACCAAAAAGGGAATCCCATTGCCCAAAATATACATATAAAGGTACAACCATAGCCTGATCCAAGTCCTGCCCCAAAAGCAATAAATTGGATTTTGCAAATCCGTTTTTTGCTCAAAACAACAGAAGCAATTTTTGAAATTTATATGCCAACAATGTACCAACAGTCTCCTTGCACACATAACACCCCAGTCGTGTTAAAATCCTTGTAAACAGGACCAGCTACCATGGAGCTGCTAAACAAATCGTACATTCATAGAAATCCCAGCCCATGAATAATAATTACCAGTGGGAGTGTGTTCTGCTTACATGTGATCTAATATTACATTTGTCGGATACTGATGTACATACCAGTCCTGTGTCGTAGATGAGATGTCCTTACTTAGTTTAAAACAAATCACAAAATCAACTTATAGCTGAGCAAGAAGATCCTCCCATTTATGGAGTTAAAAGCGGAAGCAGATGAGTCGTGTCTTGAGGATTTTTTCGTTGTTGCCATGTTCATTTGCGAGTCCATTAAATCAAGAGATGTGAAGACGAAGAAAAAGTGCTCGGAAATTGGATTTACACTGCACACGTAGCCGGGGATTGCGAGCACTGATAGTGTAAGGATAATGTGATTATAAAAACGTTAAGAATCCGCGAGAAAAGTTACAGAACGCGGCGCGCGGACCAAAAGGAAGCTGCGGCATGATTCAATACTCATGTCGCTACTGTGCACCGCCTTTTGATATGTGAATCGAAGGATTTTTGTTTTTTTTCTTTATTTTTGTTTTGTAAAGTGAAGCAAATTATATTCTTCATTTCAGACGCGATGAAATGAGATTACTCTCGTGCAAAGCAAGGGAACGTAATTTATACCTCTCTACGATGCCAGAAAATCCAATTTGTTCAATTTGCAGAGAATTTACTTACATATTGAGATTTTTGTTAGCGAAATGTATATATTCATGCTTCAGTGCACAAACTATGAAGCTTTGAGCTCTAACAGTCACTCATAATAAAAATCTTGTCAAACGAGGGCAACACAAGGAGCTCAAGGGAAGCCTAAGTGAAAAGCGCAAGCCCACCCTCCAACCACTACCAACCATCTAGCGTTCGTAGTATCACGTTGTGGGACGGAGCTTGACTTAAGGCGGTCAACGAAGACAATACTCCTGGTGTCCAAATTCTAGTGGAACATGCTCCCGTGAACATATAATTAGGACCCGAAATGATCCTTAGTACAATTCGTGGCCAAAGCTTAGATCTCCTTGTTTCCCAGTGTCAAGACTAACTTCGAACCATGTATTGATCCTCTTCAGGGGTAAAAAGTCTAAAACAATTTCAATAAGCTTAAAGAAGACTTTGCGCCTCTAACGCACATCACACTATCTGAGAAGATGCAACATCAACAAAAGAAGTAAGCCCTTTTAAAATTCACTAACGTATACCGAATTCTGGAATTCTCAGAAGGGTTATGAGCCCAAGAAGTGCTAGATTCCTAGATATCTAATGAAACCCTCTCTGATTCAATCTCAATAAGATGTCTAAGAGCAGCAACTCCAACCTCACACAAAGGTGGGAGCTCCTTGATAGATAGATACTCTCCACACATACTCGGTGTAGGAGGCTCTAATTTCTTAAATCTCCACTGCATACGAGTATGAATAAATCCTGAAGAAAATGGATCAATTACGTCGAAAACCTAAACAAACAGGCTAGGAAGCTATTTAATAAACCCATTCAAGATGTCCCATCAGCTAAAAGCCCTCTAAAAAGTCTCAGTATCAATGTTCTCAAGGTGATGTCCACTGGAAAATTCCAGATTTCTAGCTCCGAGCTATACAGATGGCTTACCCAGTAGGGGACAAAGAAGACTTCTGGAGAAATGCAAAATGCCCTTAACAAATTTAACTAGTGGCCCTTAAAAAAGTTTAAACCTCCAGAGATGTTTAAAACTGAGTAAAGGTATTCAGATACTCAGGCAACACTTAAAGGACTGGCATCCGGTTTAACGGACTCTGGATTAAGACAGACGAAACAATTAATCAAGACTTACAAGGAAATTCTTAGCTTATACAAGCTGATAAGCTTCCTAAAAGGTCAAATTGGTTAAGGTGGGACATTATCCATAGGAAAGGGAGCCATAAGACAGGGATAACGTACCACCTTAACTAATGTAAAGCTTGGCTTGACCGTGACTTATTTGGAAACTTATCAGCCCGTCAGGAGAAATTAAAAACTCTGCGACTAAGAACGAAAACTTCTTTATACGGGAGCTGTTACAACACTCCATAATGCCCAACTCGATTTCTCAAAATATCTTGCGATAAATCTAGTTCACAAATTCAATTGAAAACCTCATCAGGACTTACCATTAAAGCCACCTAGGCAGACTCTACATTTTTTGGAAAAAATGTGGTTAAAACTATTATCACTTCAACAGTAACCTATGCATCGATCGAATGGTGGAAGAAAGCTTAATCAAGTCGTTGCGGTCTATAAAAGGTGCCGACACTGTCCTGTGAAGTTATTAAGGCTCTAATGCGTACTTGTGTCACTGCTGCAGCCCTAGTAGAATCGCTACCCCTAGGTGTTATAAAACTGCAGCTCCAGGGGCCCTAAAGCTTAATTTCCTTTGGAATAACAAAACCAGAAACCTAGTTGGGCCAATCCTTGAACCAATTTTGCTGCTATTTTCACCGACAGTATGCATCTCGGACTTCACGCTGAAACCAATCAATATCCCTATTCCTACCTTAAAGTTGTTATTCAAAACCTTAAATTCCCCACTTTGACAGTTCAAAAATGTTAAATGAGGTAGAAATCGAAGTTTTCGAATCTTCCTACAAATTATTTGCGTCTTCTTCTATGTTACATTCAACACACGATACGTCTAAAGAACTTTCGTTAACATTTTATCCAATAGTCAAGCAGTTCCGAAAGTTCTTATGGCTTTTGACTTCACTTCTAAGCTGGTTTGAAACGTCCATTCTTGGAATATTTTAAGTCAATTTGAAGACAGTTTCAAACCAGCTTAGAAGTAAAGTAAAAAAAAAAATGGAAAGAACGAATGAAATTCAAACAATGAGCGAATATAACGCTAAGATCTTGACAGATGCCCTAGCACTCCACTACTCTATCAAACACCGCCTCAATTGTCATCAGGTCTATTCCCGTAAACTGCAAAAAAACTTCCCACTTTTTAAACGTCAGAAACGTATGTGAGACAAAAACAAAAACTGTCTGTAAACGAATGCATTTTTCACTCAATTTTCTTTTTAAAATCAAATAATAGGCATCTGGCATTCTACACACATTTGTACATCTTTTTTCCATCGTTTTGTTTGAATTTACTTTTGATATTCAACAAAAAAAAAAAAAGCAAACGTCAACTTTGACAGATTTCATAAATTTGTCCAAAGAAATTTCTTAGGCTGAAATCCACAGATAGGGGAAATTGCTTAGTCTCTCGTCAGAAACTACCAAATTTTGGTGTACGGGAACAAGATTTGATAATTTTTCGTAGTTTTTCACAGTTTTGGACAGTACCGGAACAGACCAATATATACATATGTATGTATGTATTAGCTAAACAGACGCCTGTCAACTATGCCTTGCGGACACTGAAACTGTCAAATATATTTGATGTGACTTTACCGCCATTGCTTGAACTAGGTTTAGACATCTTCGTCAAGTGACGTGCCCTCGTTCTAAGTTCAGACTTAAAGGACATGCAATCTCAGTTGGGAGGCACATCTTTCAATCCGCCTCTCAAGTCGAAAGTACTAAGATCTCAATGAGTTCGAAGGGCTATTAGAAAGCCCATCACTTCAATTATCTTTAAAAAAAGTGCTTTGTCCTAGACTTCCTTCATCCATCCAGTCCGATAGATTGCATATATGCATCCACTAATATCGTTTGAAGAAGGGATAATAACTGACTTCCTAGTCCCCTGTACTGCCTTCAACAACAGACCACATTTTGACAGGGTCGATGGCAAGGTCATTACGGACCATATCGTGTCATAGGATAAAACGTTCCAAATGATTACTTTCCAACAATTACGAAAATTAGAAAAAAAAAAACTTAAATGGTTAGTCGTGATACCAAAAAAACAAAAAAACACCAACCGTAGCAGATCTGAATAAATTACACGAGCTCCCATTTCCAAAAATCTGTCCACAGATAAGTGCCTTAGTTTCGCACTCGAACATGCGTAAGGTTTCCACGCCAATCACGATAAGCCTTTGGTTTCAAAAAAAAAAAAAAACCAAAAAACAAAATGCAAGCGCTAATTACCATGCTCGTAAAAATTACTAAAATAAATGGGGAAACTCAGGTAACTCCAAGCGCCTTGCCACTCCGTTTCAGATATGCAAATTGCCCGAAACCCCTTTTAGTTTCGAAAGTGAACAAGTTTTCACATTCAAAATGAAACGTTTGTGTGCATAGCTAACAATGAAACTATGAAATTAATTCTGAAACATTCTGCTAAAGGCCTCCTCGTCAGGTTGGAGTACCTACTCCTCCTAATCCTTATTGCGTGTGGAAAAATGTTAATCAGGAGAAATTTTATGAATGCCTTTTTAGCGTTACTCCGATAGCGCCTAATGGATACAAATTGCCTTTTTTATACAGAGCCACCCTTGGTGCACGAGCGGGCTTCTAAGGACTTCTAAGGGAGTGCGAAAGGGTTGTTTATGCGCATATGATCGCGTCATTACGGGAGCGAATATTTCCGTTTGCCCTTTATGGCTTTCGAAGGAATTTATTGTTTTACTTTAGTTTTTATGGAGAACTTTTAAGGAAGTCGTTTGGCGAATTAAGCAATAGTTTCGAATGGGGGTTTCTTTTGTTTGGAGAGGTTAGACTCTTATTGTAGGTCTATTTGAAATGAATCAATTTGGGTTAAGGGTAAGTCAACACATGTGAGAGTAGCGTGGGCCAGTTGGGAAGAATTTTAACGAAAGAATGTTAGTGGCAATGGCAATGGAGGAGGACTTGAAGGAATTCGTTTAGTGGAGCAAAACATAGTGATGACATGAGTTGAATTCATTCTTTGACTGAAATATTTCTCAGAAAGGACAATCAAGGAGACATTTGAGTGATTATTGTTAGTTAGTCGTAGAGAAAGATAATAAGATTAGTCCAATGGAAAGCGCGAGATTTTAGAAGACAATGAAGGAGGCGAAGACTCTACCTTAAGACCTTCATGGCCCACTGTGATGCGCATTAGAAAGTACTGGTTAGTAGGGTCTTTAAAGTCCTAAGACAACTAAGGAATTTGTGATATTGTGACAAAGCAGACAGTTTTTCTTAGTCCTGGAAGTAAGGTTTTTTAGGGATAGACATAAATTTGGGGACTAACTGAGGTCGTGAAATGTATCCTCAGGAACCTTTTTGTCGCAGGAGAGTCTTTACACTATCATCGCTGAGTTTAAAGTCTTCCGCATGAGAGTTGTTTGTTGTTCAGCTGTCGGCGTTGTTCTCATCGCGCTGGTTATGCGAGTACATGCTAACCTTTGTAACTCGATATACCAACGTTATGGTATCCAGAGCCTAGCTGTGACTAGCTTAGTGTCAATGAAAGGGGCCTACTGTTTAATGCTGTGTCCGAAGGGCAATTTGTTATTCAAAAAGCTTTCTCTGATACTCGGATGTTTGTCAGACGCTCGTGGGATGTGGGGCCAAAAAAAAACTTTTAGGTGTTTCGATTGGGATTGAAACGCATTGCTCCTTAGTCCAACGCTTTTTTTTTTAAATAAAACAACAACGGTGTGAGTAAATACAAAACTGATTCTGATTTCATTTTGAAGTAACATTCATGCCATTATTTGTGGAACAGCACATCTTTGAAATGGCCGCCTCGGCTTCGATGGGTGACCTACAAGCGGTCCGTTCAATTTTGGTTTCGAATGTTGGCCTCGAGTTCGTTCAAAGTGGTTGGCTTGTTAGCGTAGACTAAGGACTTGACAGAGCAAATAAATAATCCAGTTGTGTCAAGTCGCATGACTGCGGAGGGCTATTGATGAACACTTGCCGTAAGATGACTCAGTCGCCAAGTTTCTCCCTAACTACTTTAACCGTTGCGTTGCTTGTGAGGCATGTATCGTCTTGGATACCGTCTTGTTGGAACTAAGCTCGGGTATATCGATGTTGTCGAGCTCTGGCCACAGAAGGTCGGTTAACATCGCTCTATACTTTAGAACGTTGACGTTAGCGGTGTCTCCTTGCTCATTTCGAAGTAAATAAGGTCCGATGATACCGCCGTGCCGCAAACCGCACTAAACAGTCAATCTATGTGAATCCATTGATGCTTGATCGAGCACTTCTGGACTTCTGCTTGTTGCCACTTAAGGTAGTCCTAAATGACGAATATGCTCACCGAACTTGCTCGTGCTCGCTATGTTTTTCTCGTGTAGGGGCTGGTTCGCGAGCCGCTCGCTGTTGGCGAAAAATTTCGATTTTTTCGTGTTCATTGGCTTCGGTGTTCGCCGTGTAGGGCCATGTTCGCGAGCAAACCTCATTTTTGGTGTGAACGCCGCCGAGTTCATTCCGTGGATATGACCACTTGCGCTTCTTTGCCGCACATGTTCACGGTATGAAGAATCAACACGAAATGAGTGCTCGCCAAATGTGTTCGTCGTGTAGGGGATAACGAGCAAACGAGCAAGTTCGGCGCGCATGTTCGTCGTTTAGGGCTATCTTTAGTCAAAAAATGGGCATCGTCCGAGAGGATGATTTTTTGGCCAAAATCCGGATCTACGGCCAACATTTCCAGCACCCAATTAGGGAACACACGGCCTTGTCTATGGTCGTCCGACTTCAATTCGTGCGACAGCACAATCTTATTTGGATGTAGGCCCAAATCCAACTGCAAAATATGCCGGTTTGACTTTGCTCTGATTGATCGGCGCCGAATCATTGGGCATACCGAAGGTGTGTGTGCTTCAAAGTAAATAAATAAATTTCTATTCCCCCACTACTACCTTATATTGTAATGCTAAAGCCAGTATTTAGCATAAATTTAACTAAACGTCAAATAAATTCAGAATACAGTGAGCATTTTAGTCTTATTTCATTTTTGTTAAGAATTTTGATTACTCTGGGTTATAATCGGCACTCAAGCATTACAAATTCCACCTACTTCTGGAAACATGCACATTATTACCAGCTGCGACTATCTGTTTGACAGCAAACGTCAATACCAGTCCTATACTTATATTTTTTTTTAGCTTTTGGTGGTGACATGTCATAATTTACTTAAACAACAATGGTACTTCAGGTGTCTTACAATCAGAAATTATTTGTTTCATGATTCGATTATTTCCAAGTGGCGTGGTATAGATCTGTCATCAACATGTTGTATTGCTGATTCTTCTCTTGTCTGTAAACGTCAAAAAAATCCAGTCCTACATGGAGAGTATTTCATTCTAGTCGAAGACTGTAAAATACGTTTCGGTCGGATCGGTATAAATCAAAGTTGATCCAAAAAAAATAACCAATTTTTTTTTATTATAATTCGAACCAGCAAAACGATTTGACACTTTAAGTTTTGCCGATACTATGATGTATAGCGTTAGTTCAAACAAACTCAACCTAACTTTCGCAGATTATGAGACAACACTCAGAGTGTCGTCTGTCCAGCTTGAGACCGATCTCGCGCAGAGCCTCTAATGAAACACATTTAATGCGACGAGATTTATGACCCATCCGAAAAAGGTGCACGCCGCCGCCGCCGCTGTGCCGCTCCACCAAGAGCAAAGTGTCGACGACTGCGGTCACAAAGGTGTTGTTAGCAACGATGGGAACAGGTGAGAGAATGCATCATCGGTCTATCGTTAAATGTGGCGCTTGATGGTGCATCGTATGGAAATGTACCTTCCATCCAGAGTTTCTCATTTTATGCGGCTGGTATTGTCGTGCGCTCTTTCAATACGATTTACGACTCTGGCCTTTATCGTGGAACTAGGAAAATTACAATTTCGAGAATCAAATTATTATCACTATTTTAGTTTTTAATGGGATTTTAATCGAATGCACGAGGATATTTTAATGTGATTTACTACTTCAGTAGATGATTGGTCCGGGGCTATGTGGATAAAATTTAGGACTGCACGGGAATTTCTCTTTAATTGGTTTGATACCTAATTGAGAAAGAAGGGAGACTATCAATTCCGGAGCAGTATCGATTATGGTCAACTAGGTGATTAGGGTAAAATGTTTTACGAGAATAAAGACAAAAGAGCATTTTAATTAGTCTGCTAATCTTTCAAAGCCAAACAGGAACATTACCGGTGAAGAATTTATAAAATAATAGAAGTTGTTGCATTTTTCTGCTTGATGTCAAAAAAAATTGAGTGAAAGTGACGTTTTGTAACATAATTTTGATTCAAAGTGAAGTCAGACGCGTTTTATTGGTTCTCTGGAATGTGGCCTTATAAAACAAATTTCCTATTAGTTATTTTTCTTTTTATGGTTTTGACATAATATTCATCGAAAATCGTAAAAAAAACATAGTAATTTGACTTTTTATGTGTGTGAACCTTTTAAAATTACCTGCATATGTATGTTTGTAGAAAAATACTTAAAATGTCTTCGATTGTCGATATCCGGGTTGTAGTGGCTTGTCTACATATGCCGTACATAACCTATATGCCGTGCAAGGGTAAGTAAGCAGAAGCAACGTCAAAATTTAGGATGAGATTCAGGATTTGTTAGGACGAATTGAACGAGCCTTCAATAGGTTGAATGTAATTAAATTGTTCGAAGGTTTTGAGATTGGTTTGGTCTGATGCCAAGATCGCGAATTCTTCGCTCAAGGTGAGGAGCAAAAAATCGTCTCACAGGGGTCTTTCGTTTACCTCTAATGTGGTTCTTACTAGTGAATGAGATTTTGAAAATTTTAGGGTCAATGGCTTAAGCTTTATGGCCTACGTGGATGATGTTGCCATCCTGGTATTACGTAAAGAAGACCCTACAAGGTAGCGCAAAAGTCACCTGCCTATCGGAAGATGCTATAACTTTTGCGAATTTCAGTTCTACTTTGACATTTGTGAAGTAAACAGATACGAAATACACGTCAACAAGACATGAATCCGTGTACTCCTAAAGCGAAATAATTGTGCAGGACCAACATAAAAGAAATGACAGCCAAAGAACATCGGTTGACAACATTGGCCCACCTAAAACTAGCTAACAAATGGGTTGGTCTGGGAGTTAACTTGACAATGACAGAAATTGTTATTTTTCACATTGGACATCTTAAGATCAGGATAATCTTTGATTTCAAACAAGATTGGAAGGACAACATCAACTTAAGTACCAAGCCAGCGTTTCTAGCCTTAAAATTTTGCAAAAAAACATTCAGTAACATTTAGGACCTAAGAGCACTTTTGAGACCCGTTCATAGTTGGGTTTATAGAAAGAGGTGAAGAGAACTTCAAAAGAAATACTATCTTTCAAGGATCCTTAAATGCTTGTACATGAATACGAAACCTTAAGCTAGGATGTTCTAATGATCTTATGCTGCGAAAACAGTGCATAGACGAAGCTGGCGCCATGATCCTTGTACTGAAACTGAACAGGGGGTTCACATTGAAGGCTCTAAAATACACGTCGCGTCGGTATGGGAGTTGGGGCTTAACTACTGCAAAACCTTAAAGGTCGACTATTCTTTCAGTTAGTTATGAATTTCAACTACGAGTGCAACGAAAATGATAAATTAATCCGGACTAATGGAATCTGTAGATGCTGGCTTGTTGAGACATTTGAAGCCAACATGGTGACGTTATGCAGTTAAATATGGCAACTTTTAAGACCCCACTAATCGGGGGATCATTAGCACCCGTAAAGACTGCATCATATTGACGTCTAGAATATAACTCAAAGCTGTCATCCACTTATGGTAAAAACCATGGCTCTGTGGTATACAGGAAAGTACTTCTTATTCTCGAGTTTTTGACTACCTAAGTGGGCATATGAGTGCTTTGTAACGTTACTCACTTCCAGTACAGTGATCCTCTTTTGACGATTGCAGCTCACGGAAAATACGAATTAGAACTACCCAGTCTTTAGTTCATAAGAATTGCAATTGCTACTCCGAGCACTTGTTTTACATTCTTAATTTCATGACATTAGTTGTCAACAAAATAGGTCTGTTCGCGTACTCTCTCAAAACAACGAAATTTCACGAAATTCTACGAAAAGTCACCAAATCCTGTTCGAGTACCCAAAAGTTTCGTAGTTTTTCGTAGAAGAGAGCCCTTACGAGAGAGTAAAAAAATTTCCCAATGCAACGAATTTTAGTGCAGGAAATTTCTTTGCGCTGACTTACGTAATCTGTCAAATCTGTCAGATACCTGTAATACATTTTTTGTTGTTCGTGTATCTGCATACATTTGCTTTTGACGTCTAAAATGTGGGCAAATTTCTTAGCTTTAGCGTTCGTTTACTTTGTTGTGATTTTACCACTCTCTGAGAGAATTTTACCCCCAGTCCTTGAAATTTGACAATCTACCAATTTTGGTGCAGAAAGTACGCGAAAAGACCTAATATTCGGCCTTCAAACAATCATATATTACGTCTAGAAAAAGAGAGAGGTTATGTATGGGTTATAATACTTTTTATGTTTTATATTTCGATTCTCTTTTTACCTTTAGATTACTCAAATATTCACAGAAAGGAATGTATGGTTTTCTAATCAATTTATTTTTAGCTTTAGCATCTATTTTAGTAAAAGCCTACGACGGCGATGTGAAAAATGGATACGTAAAGCTTGTCTTTTCGATTAAAGACTGAACTATATATAATAGTCGGAACCAATCGAAAGCTAATGTCATCAATTTACGTCAAGTTTCCTTCAGTACTGTCAGTTACTCAGTAGCCCATAATATACGTTTCTCTTCCGAAGCAACTGTCAGATTGCTTGGTCTGTCATTTGAGGTGTATTGTATTGTTATATAAATATAAAAGAAGCTACGTTTTGTATTAAATTAGTGCCACAAAATGAAGCGAAATTAATTAGCTTAATTTCGGCCAATCAGGAGTATTATACAAGATGACTCATAATTGGGCCATCAGAGACTTGTTCCCGCATACCTTTCTAAAAGAAAGTCTTCTTTTCCGATATCGTTGGGTTACGAGTGACGTTTATCATGAGTGTGATCCTGTCAGTACTTTCTCAGGTTTTTCGTTCTTTATTTTTTTCTAAAATATTTTTTAGACAAGCACCTTGTAGAACCTTTTTTTTTTGTAAAACTAATTGCGTCTCATTTATGAACACTTACTTTGCAATGTGAGTCTACTTCAACGGTCGTACAACAGGGATGTTATATGTTTCTAGGTTTACTCAGCCTCGTACTGATGTGCACTTAATAGCAAAAGAAAAGTTCAAAAATAGTAATATTTCGGATGTCGAACTTTTCTATTTTTCGCTATCAATTCATCATGCATTTCAGTGTGAACATACGAATCTGTGTGTGCTGTTTATGCGTATATCTGGTACAACAATATAAATTTCACAGATCCTGTCAAAAAGCCATGAGTACATCCTGCAAGTAAAAAACTCCAAAGTGTTCCTCTCGTATTGAACAAATTCACCTCGCACCTCTGCCGCAGTTTACGTGATATATTGAAATCACACAAGATACGATCCAGGTTATTGAATTTTTCCTTGTTCTTGTTGTTTGTTTCACCGTCGGTCGCGTCCGCCACAGCATCATCGCACGCATCATCACCACCAAAGACACAGATAACAAATTTAGAAACAAGCAAATTAAAAGGTTTGTTCATTTAGAACGATCATTAAGTGGGGGATCGAACACCGGCACCATCACACCGTCATACCAAGCATCGCAGCGAAAAGAGAGAGAGAGAGAGACCGGTTGGCCCCATCGCTAACCTCTTGTGGCATATAACCTGAAATTATTTAGTAGAGGCCGTTGTCGGATCGTTTAGTCACTCATTTGAAGAAGATTTACACCGATGGCCAGCTTCCTTCGGGGACCCAAACCGTATGCCACATGCTCTTCGGTCTTCGGTCTTCGGTCTTCGTTGGAGCCCACAGTTCGGACCAAAGCAAAAGCCAAAGAATGAGCACTTAAGCGACCCTCGTTGGCTAGGTGTTTTCGGTTTTCCTCTTCGTTTTTGTTACAAATTTAATTGCCCTCAACACACACTCGAGAGCCATTCACAGAGTTTAATCACTTCGCAACGCATTCAATAAACCAGAGGAAGTGTCCCGGGCCATATCTGACATAATTGAGCAATAGAATGAGAATTTAGTTAAATGCTGCACATAAATAAGCCGAGAGTGGGAAGATGAACGATTGGAGCGCGAGATGATGTCCGCGCACACGACCCATGTGATCGGTGTCGTCTTTGGTTAGCCGTACCGGCCCGGCCATCCACGGGACCTGGGGTTTTTTTTTTATTTAAATTTTAAATTCATTTTACATGTAAGTCTGATATGAATTGGGGTAATAATTTTCGTCCTGATCGTTTGGTCGGCTAATTTGATAAAAGGTGATACACAGTGAGGCATGTGTTTCGAGATATATGGATGTGGACTTTATCTTGTTTAATCAAAGTATCTTGGGATGGATGTAGCGCACGAGAGGGATACGAGTACCAGTACATAATGGAAAATCGCTCGTTTTAAGATATTTGATAAATATACGAATGGATGTATAAATTCTACTCTAAATGTGTAGGCAGGTATCGCGTTGAAAGGGGAACCAATTAACGCCTGGCGTTTTGTTCGTTATCACCGGAGAGGATCTCGAATTAGTGTGTGCATAGGAGTATGTGTGCGTGTGCTAGACGGGCTAAGAGCCGAGTGAGGCGTTCTTCTTTCTGGAGATGGAACCTAGAAATTATATCAATTGCTATGGGTAGTGTGGTTGTATGGCTAATTAGGTACCAGCGGTTTTTAAGATAAGCTTATAGCGTTTAAGATAGAAAGGGAATTATAGGCGAGAGGTAGTCGTAAACGGGCGAGGGTTTTAAGTGAAACATTCTTTTGGTCTTATGGAGAAAGTAGGGAACATACATTTGAGAAATGGTTGACATTATTCTACTTAGACCGTATCGTACATAGTATGTATCTATCTATAGGATAGGCTCGATTTTTTTGGCATAGCCTCTGGTTTGTAAAGAGGATTTTGGTAGTCAAATTCTGTGAGAATCTGTTCAGGGATAGAGCTCTTCTTTGACGTTAAGTTGAGTAAAGATTTTGCGAAAAAGCAGAGTTTTGGTGACTGTGTACCGGTTAGGCTCGTCCAATATTAGAGTCGAAATTCTCTGCATTACGGGTACGTAGTGAGATAGTCAGCGTTAGGCATCTCCACATTCATGTAGCTTTAGTACATTTATTTGATTTCAGAGGTTAGGAAGTAGCTAATTTGACAGTACCCACAGACATTTACTAGTTTTTTTTCATGATTCTAAAGTGTCAACCGGAATGGACCCTGAGCTGTCAAAAAAATGTTCGTGTTTCTTTTGCAGTTCAGAGCACTCCGAACTCTCTGCGCGTGTTTCTTTTTTTTGCTTGTTTTGTGCTGAGGGCGCTCTCTATGAGCAAAAACCGAGCGTTTGGCGAACATTCTTTACAGAGCACACCCAGTGTGTTCAGGGCATGCTCGGAGTTCTGCTCGAAACTAAAAAAGAAAAACATAGTATGGAAACCGAGATATTTAACGAAAAGTAGAAAGGTGAGTCTGTAAGATATTTCAAATAACAATGTCCTTGAAATTAGTGACATCGTTAGGGCTAGGACTGTAAATGTATTTTTTTGGTTGACAGAATTAAGTCTGTTGTTCCGAATTTATGGAGAATTGTTTCTCAGTCGTCCAAGCAATATTCCTCGTGTGGTTCATTTTGAGCTACTTTCTGAAGGTTCTTCATAGATCGTCTGTATTCAAGGCTGTTAAGTCTAGACTTGACTGTTTAAAATGTTTTAAGATTTTGTTCAGACAGTTGACAGATCTGCAAATATTGTCAGGTCGGCAAATGAAAAATGTTGTCCCTAATACCTACCTAACAAGCGTGTTAACCAGCATTTTTTTTCCGACAATTTTGTAGCAAAACAATTGTCGCACAATTGCCAGACCGCTATATGACAATAAATTTCCAGGTATCTGTCAACCGTCTGAACTCTCTTTTGAATCGTTGTCAAGTCATTGTCAGATTTTAAACGCATTGCAGACGCATTGGAAATTTGCAAAGTTTATGACATTTGACAATGAAATTGTTTTTGTTGCTTTTAACGATATATTTCGGATGCGTGATATATATTTTTCTTGCTGGGGCTTTGAGTTTTTCCGTTTTAAGTTTAATTTTGTGATCCGATAAAATAATGATAGGGGAGGGGATGAAGGAGAATATGATTATCTGGTGGCGGACAAGCTAATCTTCCATCCACACAATGCGGCAATTGCGTGATATTCGTACCAATTTTGGCATATGGACATAAAAATGGTGGGCCATCTAGTGGTTTCTTTTTAAATCATAGGTTATTGTGACTCTAACAGCTGTTTCCTGCTCGAAATCTTGACCAAAAGTCAGTTTCATACCTCCGCGGAACGAAATGAGTCGCTTTGCGCTTGAACAACGTTGGGAAATATTGAAATTGACTTGGACAACGATTTTGGGCGAAAAATCATCTTTTCTGTTGAGGCGCATTTTCATCTCGGCGGCTACGTTAGCAAACAAAATTTGCTGCATCTGGTGCTCGGAAAATCCACACGTTATTGTCGAGAAGCCAATTCATCCACAGAGAGTGACTTAATTGGACCATTTTTCTTCGAAAATTAGGCTGGAAACAACGTTTCGGTCAACGGTGGGCGTTACAAAGCCATGTAAACCGACTTATTTTTATTGAAATTGAAGACATGAATTTGGCCTACCTCTGGCTCATGCTGGATGGCGCGCCATGCCACACAGCCCATGCCACCATCGATCTACATATTTGCACCAAATTCCCAAATCATGTTATCAGCCGTTTTGGCGATGTCAATTGCCCGCCTCGGAGTTGCGATTTGACTCCTTTGGACTTTTTTTTTGTGGGGAACCCTAAAGGACCGATATTACCCAACAATCCAAAAACGATTCAAGCACTTAAGGCCAATATCATCCAAGCAATCCGTGAGCTACAACCCGAAACCATCAACAAGGTCTTGGAAAATTGGAATGACAGACATGCGGTACTACGATGTCAGCCGAGGCAGCCACTTGAACGAAGTTGTGTTCCATGAATAATCTCAATGTTTGCTCTTACTAATAAAGCCATTATACATGGAAACAAATTAATTTTGTTCATTTAACTACATTTTTAAAAAGAAACTTGTATTTGGTCCACCCTGCATTTCAATGTATTTTGAACCGAAGTTTGCATGCCGCCGGCACTGCAGGTCTTGGATTGTTGACTAGTGAAGTTATCATATTCTTAGACGAAGTAAAGTAGGACGCTAAGGTGCAGCTCTATGTGTCTCATAAGTTCTGACGGTATCGATGGTGATATTGTAAATATAACAAACGCTGGCTCGATGACGTACCGAAGGCTTACCGGAATAGGCTGAAAGTCAAAGACAAGAAGAGAAACGATCTTTCAGCAGAGACAACCCAGGATAGAAAATCTTGGCACCTTCGACGTTTCTTATAACATATTTCTTATGTTGACACATTTGTCATCTATTTTAATGCCGAGTTTGAGCGCCATCTGTCGACAAGTTTGTTGATAGCGACCAAGGCTATGTTTCCGGTCAAGCGAATACGATTCGCTACTAGCGACCAATCACACAAGTATGTACATATGGAGGTGTTCATGTAGTAGCGATTTCGTGAAACGCGAATTGAGCGACTACCAGCGACTTCAAGCGGACAGCGAGCGACGAGAACAACTGTCAAAACACCAGTAAAAGTAAGCGGAACCGCGCCATCATAAATACTTCATCGCTTGCGTGCTTCACTGGCAGCGATAGTGCTTGAAACCGCGCGAGAAACAATCGCGTCGCGCGACTTGAATTCGCTTGACCGTGAACACAGCCTAAGCACTATCGGCAAGGGCCGTGAATTAGTTGAAAACTTTCGTCAACCGAGGCGGCCTTAAACGAGCGACTTAGAGAAAAAAATGATCGTCGGAAACCGTCCCTATAGTTGGAGAGAGCTTTCACAAGAACTACCTATCTCTCACGAATCAGTTTAAGTGATGTTTTGTACATTAGACGCGTCGCAGCACGCCTTGTTCCAAAAGCGCTGAATTTTCTTCAGATGGAGCATCACAAAAGGGTCGTTGCAGACATGTTAGAATGAGCCAATTCAGACTTCACATTCATAACTCGGGTCTAAGATGCTGTAACAGGCATCGCTTTAGTGTCACTCAAATGAGCCAAAACCGAAAAAACACGTTAAAGTAGCTCAAAAGTCAAGGTGTTGCTTACTGTTTTCGTCGATATTCGTGATGTTTTTCAGTGTTTCTTGTGTTTTTATTGACTCAGTCCCGCTTTTGATATTCTAACTTTGACTGGATTATGCATTATATATACGCTGAACTTCTATGTCCAACACAAAGCTCTATCAATACCTTTTTTTTCAAGCTTCCAAACCAAAATTCAATTAAAGCCATTCAACAGCCCATTATCGTATCTGTCGACCGAAACAAGAGCGTGCAATTCGAAAATTGTCCAACACTTTGTTTGGCAATTTTCCTTATATAACCTCCGTGCCCAGCAATCTAACAAACTAACTACCTTACCAGAAAAATGTGTCCCCCTATCAGCCGCCACCCTAGCTCGCGAAATTATTTCTTTACATGTCATGCACTCCAACTTCGGCCGACTACGACCGCCACGCCGCCAAAAGGGGGGCGGAGCGCCTAACGTCGCTATCCAAAACGGCCTTTCATGTCAACAACAGAAATTTTGTTGGTCAAGACTTTGAAATGTTAATCTGATATTTTTTGGCATGTCCACCACATTTGCATGCGCGGGCATTCGGAGGGATGTGCGGTATGTTACCGGTCGCAAGGAATTTCGGCTCCGTAGGCGTCATGTTCCGATTTAATGTGTTTGCTTAATTCCTCATAAAGTAATAAATTGCTTGCGTTTTATAATTTTGTTTTTTTTTTTATTATTCTGGTCATGCAAATGCGTTGGGCATACATTGAACTTTAGTTGGATCGTAAATAATGCATTCGAGACTATTCTCTGCTAGCATCAATGTCAAATCGAAACGATCTGTCAGATTCGGATGACAAATCGGATCTAGTTCAGCCTGTGGTGACTCTGTCGCCGCGTGAGACTAATCATTAAAAAGCACTTTATGTACAAAAAGCCATTATGACCGCCTTCTGATGTTTTATTAAAACAAAACCGCCTTTACGTGCTCGTAACTGCTTATTACAGAAATCTCGTATACCATGTACATATGTAAAAATCAATGAACTAACCATCGGCATGTGTGCCATTTAAACATTTTAATTGTGTTGTGTGCTAAACTCGGCTCATTGTAATTTTTCCCATAAAATGGGAAACAAATATCAAATTACCCCCATGCCTCTGTTGGCTATATAACGACATCGCATGCTAGAAGGACATTTCAAGGCTAAAACTCACCGCACAACGCAGTTGGATTTACCATGAAAGCGCTTAGCATTATTAACAAAAATTAACGTTCGCTTGTATAATTACCACAATTATACAACGAATGCAATTATTTTATAAAACAAACGTTCAGCGAAAAAAATTGAAAAACAAAATAAAATGAAATAGCCAGCGGCGACTATGGGTTTCAAAATTACAAAAAAAAAAAAGAAAAAACCAAAAAGGACTCCTCACACGAATCCCTGGCAAATGGCCGGTGTCGCACAAGGCCGGCCGATCCGTGCGAACACACTAGGTGAGCACATGACATACCGTGCGTTTAAGGATACCAGCAGCGCTTACCTATGTGAAAAATAACGAACGTAGTTGGAGCAACAACACGGATGTCATGTTGTTGATTCGAGTGGAAAGTTTAGCGAATATGATTCTTATCCGTCGTTTAAGTGTGAGATGGGGGTGACGAACATTTTACTGGATTTTCTAACTTGTCGCTTAGTGTTGCCAATGTGGATAGGCGGCTACTTTGGTATGGTGTTAGAGTTCGAATTCGAATGTGAAAAATTCGAATGACAACTGACAGGAGAGTTTCGGAAATTGACGTTGTAAAGGGTGATACATTGAGGGATAGTTTTTTTTGTCTATTTTTTGACAGAGTTGTGTTAACCTGTCATAGTAGGTCTGTTCGCGTACTTTCGCCATCAAAGTTCGTAGATTATGAAATTTTAAGAAGTGGGGGTAAAATTCTCTCAGAGAGTGGGAAGAGTAAACGAACGCGAAAGCTATGAAATTTGCGCACTTTTCGGACATCAAAAGCAAATGTATGCAAAAACAACAAAACTTATATATAGGAATCTGACAGATTTGACAGCTTTCATAAATCAGTGCAAAGAAATTTCCTGAACTAAAATTAATTGCATGGGGAAAATTTTTACTCTCTCGTGAGCGTTCTCTTCTTTAAAAAAACTACGAAACTTTTGCGTACTCGAACAGGATTTGGTGACTTTTCGTAGAATTTCCTGAAATTTCTATTATTTTGGTTTGTTCAGTATTTTTGACATTTCATCATGGAAAGACTTAGCCCGGCACATTGTCTACAAGTTATTGAGTTGTATTACGAAAATCAGCGTTCTACGAGGAATGTGTGCACATATGTACATAGGTGCTTCGCCCGAACGCCCGATTCGCTGTATCTCTAAAAAGTTTGAAGTTCAATTATCATTATAAGACAATAAGCGACCAAATAGACCTCATTCAGCACGTAGCGGAGAAAATATTTGAGCCGAAGCTGAGACTGCGCGATAAATCGATTCGGAGGAGTTCTCATCAGCTTGGTTTAAAAGCATACAACATTCAATACGAGCAAGAATGGAAGGACGTTGGCTTAACGCATTGTCACCGTTTCAGTACTTGGGTTCTTGAAAGACATGAAGTTGACTGTTTTCAACAAAAATGTTGTTAACCGTTGAGGCATGGTTCTGGCTTAATGAGTACGTCAATAAGCAAAATTGCTATATTTTGGCTGAAGAGATCGAAGAGCTCCCATTACATCCAGTTCAGATGCGCCATCGAAAATTGGAATTCTGAACGGACCGCAGTTAGACCCAACATTTGAAAGAAATAGAATCTAGAAAATAAATGTCAAGAATGGTTCTTTTGTTTAATAAGAAGGATACTTTTAGGGAAAGTACCTTTAAATGATTTGCCCCTTAGTATGGAGCAACTATTAAGGGCCATGCACAGCTCAGGGACCTGCGAATGCGAATGAGCGAATATTCGCAAAATTTTGACATTTCATTCACAGATTGCAAAGCTCCAAAATTACAAACGTATTGTGAGGTTAAAATCGCGCGAATGTTTCCGACGCGTGAATGTGGATTGCGTCCTACATTGTGTGGAATGCGAATAAATTTTAACAGTTCGCAAAAATCATTCTTCTATTTGCGGAAAAATAAGCGAATTGTTAATTTTCTTCAGTAAAACTGATTGGAATTCAACTTCAGTCGATAGATACTTAAATTAAGATCTGTTCCTTTGGGGTACTAAAATTGCCAATGGCGTACTTATTAATGCGCTAAAAAGGATTGCTTGCAGTTCACGCATTTGCAGGTCGCTGAGCTGTCACATCATGCAACATTGAAAGTCTTTCTCTTATGGATGCTGTTTGGAAAATAGTTGATGAGCATAAGCATTCTATTGAAACTACGTTTCCTTACAGTGAGGCGACAAGTGACAACTCAGTTGTAAAGCATATCAATGGTTGCACTTGAAATAAATCGACATCTCCCTTGGGTCGAATGTCTCAAAACAAGTTATTAACCAATTTGAAACGAGCTATTACTATTCTCGAATATAAAGACCTGGATCATAAATATTCACAAACGAAGTGATTGTCAGGTTGGGCTCAATAGGCAGCGGTTCAAGTACTCGTAGATTCAAATGACCACCGATAGACATCTTAAACTGAACTAAAACCGATTGACATTTTGCTTGGAAAAAAAAAACATTCATCCAAAATAAATAACTCTTTTGACTAACGGGATCATACTAAAAGTGTCATCCAACGAGAGGTGTCATTAAAAATTTCCCTCGATTCTTGAACTTATAAATATTCAACTATCATTGCGATGACTTTTAATAAGTCAAGACTAGGAGGTAATACGGATATAACACAGAAATAGTGAAAATCTGGTTCAAAAACAGTGGAAATATCGAAGAAATATTTCATAAAATTTGTACTGAATCGGATTATTTTTTCATAAAATAAATCGTTAGCGTGTTTGGCGTAAGATTCTGTTCAAAGTTGATGGACTGATAGACAAATGCGATCCAGATTTTCCTAAATTTCCTGAAATTTTTTTGACGTTTCGAAAAGTCAATTTAAAAACAGAAAATTAACAAAGCAAAGAAAAGAAATGTGAACATAATGTAAATAAAAGAGTTCGCGGAAGTACTTTTACGCTTAGACGGCTGGAAGACACTGAAACAACACGTGGTTCTGCCACGGGCAGTGCTCGTTCTGACGTAAATATCGCCGCTGTGGTTGATATATCGCAGTGAATAATAGGATTATTGTTACTAGTGAGATTTATAGAACCTTTCAAAGAGCGGTGCAATCTCACACACTGCTCGCGCGATAGTTGACATTTCGAAGGATACATTTCCGGGAACCTAACATGTCGTTTTGGTGATTTGCACTATCGACGTTTGACTTAACCGCTTTAGACTTCTTTCTTTTGGTTTTTATTTTTGAAGTATGAGTGACAAGCCAAAGTGAATATCTGACAAAATTGCCAAGTTTTCGTCAAAATGATTGAAAATATGGTAAGAAATGGTCGTCTTTAAAAAATAATGTAATGTTCGAAAATAATGACGTTTCATTTTAAAGATATAACACTGAGTGATTTTGCCCTACCTGGTATAATTCCTTGGTGTGGTATTTTTCTTTACCAGTCAACTGCAGATGTCAGACGTTCGGGAAATATGTCAAGAAATTTGGTATTTGAGCCTCTCTCTCAAATTTTCGGCACATTGCCTACTAACGACGAAGTAGAAATGGAATCGAATGAAACAATTCGATTGAACGAACGATTTAACGAAAAAAGACTTAGATTTACGTACGGTTTCTCTACCGAAATTTTGCTGTAAAGCAGACTGTCACAGCTAATAATATTAGGGACGTGCGCGGTATTCTACAGGGGCTAACTAGGTGGTCAAAGGTTTCTGATTGATTTAAGAGATTAAAATTTGACAGATACGTAAGTTCTTTTTTGAGAGGTAGCGGACTACATTTGTACGTAAGAAAATGAAGTCAGTCAGAATCTGACATTTGATGACATAAAAGAGGTTTGTTCGATTTGCGCAGGATGAGAATTTGAGCGGGATTTTTTTTATACATATGTCAGACTTAATTGGGATCTGTAGTTGGCAAATTGTATGTTGAATTCTCGGTACTAACGTGACGTAACTAATCGGCGCCATTTCCAAATTTAATTTAAAACAGACTCAAGTAAACTGCCTTTATGACTGTGATACGCCCATCTGCGTGAACTTGAGTGTCAAAATTGAAAGTATTTAGTTGGTCTGTTATAATCGAAGAACTTGCTATTGATGAACGGTCTGATAAAGCCAGACTGACTGACAGATCTACATATGTACATATCTGGTTCGATAATGGTTGTACGTAAGTGCATACTTTCATAAGTTTAGATACTTTAGGAGTTCACATGCAGTAAGGTTATGTGAAAGGTCGTAATAACACCTAACCTCATTTTTTAGCGACAGCAACACTACACCAACTCTCCTTGAAGTTATTAAGAACTGTTTTACACGAATTCCTGGAAAACTGTTTTAACCAACTAGAAAGCAAAAAAAAGGAAAGAAAATAGGGTGAGATGGAATTGCTGGTAGTTCACTCTTCCCAACAAAAAAAAAAAAACAAAAATCCACTCCGTATGTCACATCCCGCATGCGAATATGATTGAAGCAGTGTTGGTGTTATGCAAGGACTATTATACCATTTGTGGTGTGTTGAACGCACGCAAAGTCAATTACTTGCATTGTATGTTTAAAAAACGCCCGCTCAAATGATTACGACACGAAAGTATTTATTAGATTCCGTTTTTCCGTTTTGCAGTTATGAAATGCCCGTTAGCCGTTACCTATACGCCGTCATTGTAGTCATTGTCGTCTCACCAAGGCTCGAATGAACCACCTTTGTCGTTGGACTTTCAATGTTCTTCCAAGCACCTTTCATGCACACATGAGGCGGGAAAAAAAAAACCAAGGAAAAGGCTTTCATGTAGAGGCAACATAAAATATTCCTGGTTGAATTCGCGTTTTGTTATCGACGGTTTTAGAGTACAATTTTGTAATTGCACCTCTTAGAATCATAGCCGGTATAACGGTGTAATTGATTGCCCTATTTTGAGCTGATTTGCACAGTTGACATGCCATTTAGGGAAAACAAGTTGCATATACGATACGTATGGAGACAGGGAATGTGGTTGTGAGGGAACTTGTGGTCGGAGATTTATGTAGAATTAATAAACTACGCACGGGGAGTGGGAAATGTGTGCATGGAGGTCAAAGTAAAGACTTCGTTCCATGTTGTATAATTTGCGATCCAGCCCTACACAGAATAGAGTATTGACAGGTATCTGTTTAGTTTCTTTCAGTTTCTTAAAACTTGATGACAGTGGATTGAGTAATGGACAGTTTTAATGACCTGCTTGTAAAAACGATGTGCTGGAATGACTTCTAAGCGATGGAGGAAAGAATTCAAAAGGAAAATACGAGAAACCTCTGCCAAATCCAGACTTATGGACACTTTTACATGCAAACAACCCGAGAATTACTTGCATGTGAAACCTTAAACCAATTCATTGAAAGAACGCCTACATATATGAGTGATCCGAACTAAAGGAAAATACGTTGCCACTTAAAAGATATTCAATATTTCTTTTACCACAAAATTTTGAACAGAAGTGTAAATGAGACTAAGGCTAACATGAACGGTGGCCTTCCCCCTACAGCCCGTAGGGGAGAAATAAGCCTAGCTAACTAAACTACCAAACTATCTAAAGAATTTAATTTAATCGCGGGTATCTGGTTCGCCACGGTGGCCTTCCCCCTACAGCCCGCAGGGGGGAAATAAGCCTAGCTGACTGAACTACCTAACTATCTAAAGAATCTAACCTAATCGCGGGTATCTGGTTCGCCGCGGTGGCCTTAAATAAAATAAGCCTCACTAACTAAACTAGCTGAACTACCTGGCGAGCAGAACTAAGCCCTGCACTATCCTGCAAGTGATAATCTCCATCAGTCAGTATGGGGAAGAACCTGAAGGGCCCACCCTCTTACAACCGGTCGTCAGGAGAAAATCACACCTACTCCTACCTAATACCTAACTGGCTAATATCTCACTCAAGATCTATAAAAGCAGTTCCTATCTACGAAGTACGTAAAAAAATTAGCTGGCTAAGCTATCTAACGAGCAAAACTAAGCCCTGCACTATCCTGCAAGTGATAATCTCCATCAGTCAGTATGGGGAAGAACCTGAAGGGCCCACCCTCTTACAACCGGTCGCCAGGAGAAAATCACACCTACTCCTACCTAATACCTAACTGGCTAATATCTCACTCAAGATCTATAAAAGCAGTTCCTATCTACGAAGTACGTAAAAAAATTAGCTGGCTAAGCTATCTAACGAGCAAAACTAAGCCCTGCACTATCCTGCAAGTGATAATCTCCATCAGTCAGTATGGGGAAGAACCTGAAGGGCCCACCCTCTTACAACCGGTCGCCAGGAGAAAATCACACCTACTCCTACCTAATACCTAACTGCCTAACACCTCACTCGATAAACCTATCTAACTAACTACACCTACCTACAGCCCGTAGGGGGACATAAGCCTAGCTAACTAAACTACCAAACTATCTAAAGAATCTAACCTAATCGCAGGTATCTGGTTCGCACCGGTGGCCTTCCGCCTACAGCCCGTAGGGGGGAAATAAGCCTAGCTAACTAAACTACCTAACTATCTAAAGAATCTAACCTAATCGCGTGTATCTGGTTCGCCACGGTGACCTTCCGCCCACAGCCCGTAGGGGGGAAATAAGCCTAGCTAATTAAACTACCTAACTATCTAAAGAATCTAACCTAATCGCGGGAATTAAATAAAAACTCAAGTGATTCCGTTTAGTGTCTATCGCTGACTGACTTTTATTATTATTTATTCGAGAATTAATACGTAGGTATCAAATATCAAATGCATTAAATTTTAGGAAAGTGCATTTCATGCAAATGGAAATGCTTTTATGTTAATGAACTTAATATGATATGTAGGTACAATTATGCTGATCTAAATGGAGCAACGACTTAAGGTTGTTGCTATACATGTTTACTGGTGGAGGTCACCATACAAATATGTAACTTCTCCACCCTTTGTTTTAAGATTCTCCTGAATCGTTGGAATCTCAATTTTTTGAATTTTTGGTTCTGACTTGGTAACATTATTAATTTTTATTTTTAGTTCACGATTTGTCTTAGCTATGCAAATAATTACAGTTATTATTACTATGAGTATTACGAACATTGTTATGTTACTAGCATAATTAATTATTCTATGGTAATTCAATTCTTCAATATGTTTTAAGTTTTCAATTTGCTGTATTGATTCAATTTCTTTAAAGTTTAATTTTTCCGTTATGTTAATTTTTTCTTCATCTTCATAATGAAATTTTTGAATAAATTCTAATTGGTAATTTACAATAGTTACATTTAGTATGTTAATAGAGCAATTGTTGATATTTATTATAAAGTTTCCAGTAAGGTTTAATTGTCTATCGTCGCATTGATTAATTACATATTCCTTTTCTAAGTTTATACATATAATGGTATTATCATCAATCTTAGTTATTCTTTTTACTGCGTTATAGCGATAAGTACATGCATTTTGTGTTATACATGAATGGCTTAGATTTAGTTCTTTTAAATAAATATTATTAATATTGTATTCATATTGTAGGTTATTTATTTCTATAAGTTGAAACGCTTCGATGTCTATTTCTTTTTTCTTGTCATTTGGAATGGGTATAATCATTTTAAGTTGGGTCGTAATGTAGTCTTTCGGTAATTTTACAGCTATGATAACTCTATCTTGGTCGAATCTCAAAAGCCCTATTCTAGCATATTCAAGTTTATAAAAGTCTATATGTGCTATTTTTAATTCCATCCCGGTCAATATACTTGGATGTAGTATGCCTTGCTTAGCAGAAGCTATATTGTCTAGTATGCTATCTATTTTACTTTCTAATATTTGCAATTTTAGTAGTTGCTCGGTAATCAATTGTTTCCTTACAATGTCTTTTTGGTTAGATGCGATACTTTGGTAGGTATACGATAATGTTTCCCTATCTGTTTCTATTGTTTTTTTAAATTTATTTAATGAATCCATGAACTGCCCATTAATTTTAATTTGTTGATTAAGATTTGTTATTGCTGCATGATTATTAGTATCTACAACTTTCATATGTTCGAGGATGTCTTGTCTGTCATTGTCGTCCATTGTCCCAAACAACCATTTTTGTGTTGTTCCTATAAAGTTTAGAAGTCCTCTTTTCTGTCTTCTGAGTGGTATAATTGCATGAAGTTTTGCTTTGATGTTAAATATTTCGTTCTGTATTTCCGAATTATTTGTTAACTGTAGAGTTTGTAAATTTAGTTCAATTAATGCAATTGTTGAAAGTATTTCCTTAGTGTCGATTATATGCAAAATTGTCTGGCTATTATTTATTACTTGGACTGGCCCTAGGTTCAGAGTGGTGTAGCCTTTACCTGTTTGTATTGGTGTTATTATAAGAGTTGCTTCCGCTGTCGTTATCGTTAGTATTGCCATTATGACCGTCGGCCAATAGATTATCTGCAAATTGATTTGGTCTTTTAGTATTTGAGGCGTGTACATTTCTTAGATTATGTTTTCTGTAATATGTTTCATTCTTATGTCTTAGGTGTTTGTAATTTCTTATATAACCTTCACTACGTTTTTCTACATAATTTTCCCTTGGAATATTTCTTTTATTTATTATTTTTTTCTTTTTCTCTTCTAGTTTGTTCTTTAAGTTTACCGGCTTTGCGTTCTCAGCCTGATTTGGAGTCATGCCTAATGTCGAATGAAATCTATTGTTGTATATTTGAATAGCCTTATATATTTTCCTATTGGTTGAAATGTCTGTGTCTTTTATGGTTAGTAAAATTTCAAGTAACGTTGAGTGAAATCTCTCTATATCTGAATTACCTGTATGAGAGTTGGCCTTTGTCATATGCATTTCTATTCCTTCCTTCCTGAAGTGTTCTTTTATGTTTTCTGAATTGAATTCATTGTCACAAACTATTTTTCTTGGTTTTCCGAATTTTGTCAATTGTTCATCTATGCATTCTAACTTACTTGTCCAATTTTTACTTGTCAAACTATATCCGTAAGCTTTTTTAGTAAATTTGTCTATAAATGTCAAATATATTAATTTATTAAAATGATAGATATCCATGTGTAATATTTCATTTCCTTTGTTCGGAGTTTCGGTCAGCTTGAATTTAGGCCTTATTGGTTTTCTGTCATATTTCCCTTCCTGACAAGTCTGGCAATTTCCTATTACCCTTGATATTTCTGTTATCAGTTTTGGAAAATATATTTTGTATTTTAATTGATAGTATGTTTCTACTACTCCTGAGTGGTTACTTTCTTCGGTGTGATAAAGAGATATTTGTCTATGAACATCTTCAGCTTTTTCTAAATCTCTTGCTCTCTGTGTAAGCTTATAAAATATAACTTCTTTATTATGTCCATACATTTCGATTAATACTTTCTGCACTTTATTATATTCCCTATCTTCTACTTCAGAATAAATACCGATCTTCCCTGCTATAATTGTTCTATTGAATAGATCCCTCCAGTATTTGTCATCTTTTGTCATGTCAACCTGAATAATTCTTTTACCATGCAGTGTTTTTATTTCATTTTGAACGGAGTAAGTTAGTATTAACTGAGTCTGATATGTATTTATAATTCCCTCTTTTATTGGTATATGATCTAACAATTGTTCATCTACTGAGTGTGCAGTTTCCGAGGTTTCGTTTATTTCGTTTGGAATTCTGCTTAGGAAATCTGCAATTTTATTCTCCTTGCCTTTTATATACTCAATGTCAAACTCGAATTCTTGTAATTTAAGAAGTCCTCTTTGAACTCGTTGACTGAATTCTTTTCCATTATATTTTTTTGTTAAATATTTTATGGGCATATGATCAGTGATTATTTTGAATTTTTGTCCCCAAAGATATGGTCTAAAATATGAGGTAGCCCAAACTACTGCTAAGAATTCTTTATCGGTTACTGAGTAATCTTTCTCATGGTCATTTAAAGTTCGAGAAGCATAACATACTGGTTGTCCTTCTTGAGTAAGTACAGCTCCCAAAGCAAAATTACTTGCATCAGTGAAAAGTGAAAATTGTTTATTAAAGTTTGGAAATTTAAGTATTGGATGCTTAACCAGAGTTTCTTTTAATCTTTCAAAGGCTTGAATATATTCAGGGTCATTGCTATTGATTTTCATATTCTTTTTTAAGTATTTTACCATCGGGTATGCTATTCTAGCGTAATCCCTAATAAATTTTCTATAATAACCAGTGCTACCTAGAAATCCTTTCAATTGAGTTATTGTCAAAGGTAAAGAATATTTCTGAATTACTTCTACTTTATTCGGATTTGGTTTCATTCCTTCCGAAGTTAGTATGTGACCTAGGTATTCCGTGTTGTTCTTAAGAAAAGAGCATTTATTTAGTTGTATTTTTAGATTATGATCTGCTAATCTTTGAAATATTTTATTTAATGATGATATATGTTCTTCTAAGGAAGTGGAAAAGATTAGTATATCGTCAAGATATACTGTACAAATTTGTCCTATGTACTCTCTGAGAATATCATTCATTAGACGTTGAAACGTCGCTGGGGCATTTTTCAGTCCGAAGGGCATTCTGGTATATTCATAAAGACCATTTGGCGTAACAAATGCAGTCTTATGTATATCTTCAGGATGTACCTTTATTTGATGATATCCCTTGGCTAAATCAAGGGTAGAGAAATACTGTGACCTTCCTAACTTATCAAGAATACTCTCGATATTTGGTAGTGGGTATTTATCATCCACAGTTATATCATTAAGTGCTCTATAATCAACACATACTCTATACTTAGTTTTTCCTTCGCTATCAGGTTTCTTGGCCACAACTACTATTGGTGAGGCATATCGACTATTTGATTTTCGAACTATGCCCTGCCTTTCCATATCGTTAATTTGTTTCCTGACTTCTTCTTCATGTTTTTGAGGAAGACGGTACAGTCTGGCATTTATTTGTTGATCCGTGGTTAGAATTATTTTATGCACTGTGCTGTCAGAATTTGTGAGTTCATCTCCATCTTTGTATAGGAGGCTTTCATATTTTTGCAACAGTTCTTGAATTTTCTGTTTTTCAAAAGTTTTTAAATGGTCTAACTCTACTTCATCGTTTCCCCCTAATTCGTAACATTCTATATACGGTTCAACTTCAAAAATCATTGGAATTATGGTTTTATTTTGTAACAACACTTCTCTTTTTTTTATGTTTATGCTTTCTACCATATTACCTATGACGTCCATACCTAATAAAAGACTGTATGATTTTTCCCCCAATGACTTGCCGTATGCTTGGATAAATACATTAGATCTATATCCAAATTCTTTAGGCACTGGGACTTGATAGATCTTTAATCTTTCGGCAGTCTGATTATTTACTGTCGAAAGTTTTATCGTTACTTCGTTAAGAATATTGTATGTACTACAATCTATTCTACTTGTGTTAACGATTGTCATAGTAGATCCTGTATCTATTAGGCATATATGTTTTTGATTTCCAATCGTAAATGCTATTTGTGTCTTTCTACCAGTGAGGCTGGATTCAGAAAAACCGGAGCTTCTATTGAATGGGCTTCTTCTGGAATGTTAATGTTATCGATATCCATTTTCTCGTTATTTTGCCTATAGTGTAATTGCCTGGAGTTACTATAGCTATCAGTACCTCGTTGCTGCTGGTTGGTTGCAGAGTTATTATAATTAATTTGTTGCCTTTCTCGATTGAATTGTAATTGTCCCGAGTTATTGACATAAGTATTTCGTCGCTGTCCAGGGTTATTAAGATTATTGTTTTGCCTTTCTTGTCCAGAACTAATAAGATTTGGATTTCGTCGTAGTTGGTTGGTCTGTCGTGGGTTATTGTAGTAATTGTATTGTCTATCGTCATGGACCTGTTCAGAATTATTGAAGGACGTATTTTGTCGTAGTTGGTTACTAGGTACATCTCTTCTTTCTTTATATTTGTAACTAGTATATGCCCGATTACTACTTCGTTCCGTTATTAAGTTACCTTCATCAAACCCTACATATGAATACAATATCATTTTTATTTTATGTAAATCATATTCATCCCTAATTTCTCTAGCTAAGTTCCCTCTTGCTAGTTCCCTAATCTTATTAACTACCAAATTATACAATAGCGATTTTAGACTATGCTGCTTATTTTCATACATTATTATTGTATGAATATCGGTTAATAAGAACTCAATTTTATTGTTTAAATCTAAAACTGAACTTACCCTTAAATTATTTATTTTCCTTGTGATTTCTCCCTGGTCGATTATTGGTCTAAACGTCAATCCAAGCAGGTTCCTCGCTTCATCCCACGTTGTTATTGCATTAGTCAGCAGTAGCTCCTTTGCTCTTCCAGTCACCTTGCATTGTGCTATTGCTGTCCATGTAGTGGGTCTTCTGTCCTCCGGTGTTAGGCTAATGTGGTTGTCCACCACATTTATGAACTGCGTTAGCTCTTCTCTATTTCCAGAGAATTCTTTTATGTATGAAATCTCTCTCATTAGAACTAGGGCTCGGCTATCAGGTTGTTGAGTATTGGCCTCTAGTCTAGCGAGAATTTGCGCCATTGTGGCCAGTATGGTATTTGGGTCAGCTGCCATTTCGGTTTCTTCCTCTTCCGCTTGTAAATTTCTTCTGGAATCGTGGAGTATTTGTCGCGAAATGTTGGTGTCTTCGGATATCACTATTAACGGCACTTATATCTTTCTTTTCTGTGTGCTGCGACTGATTTTTAGTCCGCAACAATCACTTGAATTCTATTTTTATTTTATGTCTTTGTTACGACTGATTTATAGTACGTAATAATCACTGCACTTTTTCTAATTAATTGTTTTCATTAAAGACTGATTTGTAGTTCTTTAATGTTCAATGTGGTTCGTTTTTTTTTCTTTTTCTTTCAAAAACAACAAAAAAAAAAAAAAAAAAAAAAAAAAAAAAAAAATCCGTACGACTGCGCCAATTAAATAAAAACTCAAGTGATTCCGTTTAGTGTCTATCGCTGACTGACTTTTATTATTATTTATTCGAGAATTAATACGTAGGTATCAAATATCAAATGCATTAAATTTTAGGAAAGTGCATTTCATGCAAATGGAAATGCTTTTATGTTAATGAACTTAATATGATATGTAGGTACAATTATGCTGATCTAAATGGAGCAACGACTTAAGGTTGTTGCTATACATGTTTACTGGTGGAGGTCACCATACAAATATGTAACTCGGGTATCTGGTTCGCCACGGTGGCCTTCCCCCTACAGCCCGCAGGGCAGGGGGGAAATAAACCTAGCTAACTAAACTACCTAACTATCTAAAGAATCTAACCTAATCGCGGGTATCTGGTTCGCCACGGTGGCCTTCCCCATACAGCCCGTAGGGGGGAAATAAGCCTAGCTAACTAAACTACCTTACTATCTAAAGAATCTAACCTAATCGCGGGTATCTGGTTAGCCACGGTGGCCTTCCCCCTACAGCCCGCAGGGCAGGGGGGAAATAAACCTAGCTAACTAAACTACCTTACTATCTTAAGAATCTAACCTAATCGCTGGTATCTGGTTCGCCACGGTGGCCTTCCCCCTACAGCCCGCAGGGGGGAAATAAACCTAGCTAACTAAACTACCTAACTATCTAAAGAATCTAACCTAATCGCGGGTATCTGGTTCGCCACGGTGGCCTTCCGCCTACAGCCCGTAGGGGGGAAATAAGCCTAGCTAACTAAACTACCAAACTATCTAAAGAATCTAACCTAATCGCAGGTATCTGGTTCGCACCGGTGGCCTTCCGCCTACAGCCCGTAGGGGGGAAATAAGCCTAGCTAACTAAACTACCTAACTATCTAAAGAATCTAACCTAATCGCGTGTATCTGGTTCGCCACGGTGACCTTCCGCCCACAGCCCGTAGGGGGGAAATAAGCCTAGCTAATTAAACTACCTAACTATCTAAAGAATCTAACCTAATCGCGGGTATCTGGTTCGCCACGGTGGCCTTCCCCCTACAGCCCGCAGGGCAGGGGGGAAATAAACCTAGCTAACTAAACTACCTAACTATCTAAAGAATCTAACCTAATCGCGGGTATCTGGTTCGCCACGGTGGCCTTCCCCATACAGCCCGTAGGGGGGAAATAAGCCTAGCTAACTAAACTACCTTACTATCTAAAGAATCTAACCTAATCGCGGGTATCTGGTTAGCCACGGTGGCCTTCCCCCTACAGCCCGCAGGGCAGGGGGGAAATAAACCTAGCTAACTAAACTACCTTACTATCTTAAGAATCTAACCTAATCGCTGGTATCTGGTTCGCCACGGTGGCCTTCCCCCTACAGCCCGCAGGGGGGAAATAAACCTAGCTAACTAAACTACCTAACTATCTAAAGAATCTAACCTAATCGCGGGTATCTGGTTCGCCACGGTGGCCTTCCCCCTACAGCCCGTAGGGGGGAAATAAGCCTAGCTAACTAAACTACCTAACTATCTAAAGAATCTAACCTAATCGCGGGTATCTGGTTCGCCACGGTGGCCTTCCCCCTACAGCCCGTAGGGGAGAAATAAGCCTAGCTAACTAAACTACCTAACTATCTAAAGAATCTAACCTAATCGCGGGTATCTGGTTCGCCACGGTGGCCTTCCCCCTACAGCCCGTAGGGGGGAAATAAGCCTAGCTAACTAAACTACCTAACTATCTAAAGAATCTAACCTAATCGCGGGTATCTGGTTCGCCACGGTGGCCTTCCCCCTACAGCCCGTAGGGGAGAAATAAGCCTAGCTAACTAAACTACCTAACTATCTAAAGAATCTAACCTAATCGCGGGTATCTGGTTCGCCACGGTGGCCTTCCCCCTACAGCCCGTAGGGGGGAAATAAGCCTAGCTAACCAAACTACCTAACTATCTAAAGAATCTAACCTAATCGCGGGTATCTGGTTCGCCACGGTGGCCTTCCCCCTACAGCCCGTAGGGGGGAAATAAGCCTAGCTAACTAAACTACCTAACTATCTAAAGAATCTAACCTAATCGTGGGTATTTGGTTCGCCACGGTGGCCTTGCCCCTACAGCCCGTAGGGGGGAAATAAGCCTAGCTAACTAAACTACCTAACTATCTAAAGAATCTAACCTAATCGCGGGTATTTGGTTCGCCACGGTGGCCTTCCCCCTACAGCCCGTAGGGGGGAAAGAAGCCTAGCTAACTAAACTACCTAACTATCTAAAGAATCTAACCTAATCGCGGGTATCTGGTTCGCCACGGTGGCCTTCCCCCTACAGCCCGTAGGGGGGAAATAATCCTAGCTAACTAAACTACCTAACTATCTAAAGAATCTAACCTAATCGCGGGTATTTGGTTCGCCACGGTGGCCTTCCCCCTACAGCCCGTAGGGGGGAAATAATCCTAGCTAACTAAACTACCTAACTATCTAAAGAATCTAACCTAATCGCGGGTATCTGGTTCGCCACGGTGGCCTTCCCCCTACAGCCCGTAGGGGGGAAATAAGCCTAGCTAACTAAACTACCTAACTATCTAAAGAATCTAACCTAATCGCGGGTATCTGGTTCGCCACGGTGGCCTTCCCCCTACAGCCCGTAGGGGGGAAATAAGCCTAGCTAACTAAACTACCTAACTATCTAAAGAATCTAACCTAATCGCGGGTATCTGGTTCGCCACGGTGGCCTTCCCCCTACAGCCCGTAGGGGGGAAATAAGCCTAGCTAACTGAACTACCTAACTATCTAAAGAATCTAACCTAATCGCGGGTATTTGGTTCGCCACGGTGGCCTTCCCCCTACAGCCCGTAGGGGGGAAATAAGCCTAGCTAACTAAACTAACTAACTATCTAAAGAATCTAACCTAATCGCGGGTATCTGGTTCGCCACGGTGGCATTCCCCCTACAGCCCGTAGGGGGGAAATAAGCCTAACTAACTAAACTACCTAACTATCTAAAGAATCTAACCTAATCGCGGGTATTTGGTTCGCCACGGTGGCCTTCCCCCTACATCCCGTAGGGGGGAAAGAAGCCTAGCTAACTAAACTACCTAACTATCTAAAGAATCTAACCTAATCGCGGGTATCTGGTTCGCCACGGTGGCCTTCCCCCTACAGCCCGTAGGGGGGAAATAAGTCTACCTAACTAAACTACCTAACTATCTAAAGAATCTAACCTAATCGCGGGTATCTGGTTCACCACGGTGGCCTTCCCCCTACAGCCCGTAGGGGGGAAATAAGCCTAGCTAACTAAACTACCTAACTATCTAAAGAATCTAAAATAATCGCGGGTATCTGTTTCGCCACGGTGCCTTCCCCCTACAGCCCGTAGGGGGGAAAAAATCCTAGCTAACTAAACTACCTAACTATCTAAAGAATCTAACCTAATCGCGGGTATCTGGTTCGCCACGGTGGCCTTCCCCCTACAGCCCGTAGGGGGGAAATAAGCCTAGCTAACTAAACTACCTAACTATCTAAAGAATCTAACCTAATCGCGGGTATCTGGTTTGCCACGGTGGCCTTCCCCCTACAGCCCGTAGGGGGGAAATAAGCCTAGCTAACTAAACTACCTAACTATCTAGAGAATCTAACCTAATCGCGGGTATCTGGTTCGCCACGGCGGCCTTCCCCCTACAGCCCGTAGGGGGGAAATAATCCTAGCTAATTAAAACTACCTAACTATCTAAAGAATCTAACCTAATCGCGGGTATCTGGTTCGCACCGGTGGCCTTCCGCCTACAGCCCGTAGGGGGGAAATAAGCCTAGCTAACTAAACTACCAAACTATCTAAAGAATCTAACCTAATCGCAGGTATCTGGTTCGCACCGGTGGCCTTCCGCCTACAGCCCGTAGGGGGGAAATAAGCCTAGCTAACTAAACTACCTAACCATCTTAAGAATCTAACCTAATCGCTGGTATCTGGTTCGCCACGGTGGCCTTCCCCCTACAGCCCGCAGGGGGGAAATAAGCCTAGCTAACTAAACTACCTAACTATCTAAAGAATCTAACCTAATCGCGGGTATCTGGTTCGCACCGGTGGCCTTCCGCCTACAGCCCGTAGGGGGGAAATAAGCCTAGCTAATTAAACTACCTAACTATCTAAAGAATCTAACCTAATCGCGTGTATCTGGTTCGCCACGGTGACCTTCCGCCCACAGCCCGTAGGGGGGAAATAAGCCTAGCTAATTAAACTACCTAACTATCTAAAGAATCTAACCTAATCGCGGGTATCTGGTTCGCCACGGTGGCCTTCCCCCTACAGCCCGCAGGGCAGGGGGGAAATAAACCTAGCTAACTAAACTACCTAACTATCTAAAGAATCTAACCTAATCGCGGGTATCTGGTTCGCCACGGTGGCCTTCCCCATACAGCCCGTAGGGGGGAAATAAGCCTAGCTAACTAAACTACCTTACTATCTAAAGAATCTAACCTAATCGCGGGTATCTGGTTAGCCACGGTGGCCTTCCCCCTACAGCCCGCAGGGCAGGGGGGAAATAAACCTAGCTAACTAAACTACCTTACTATCTTAAGAATCTAACCTAATCGCTGGTATCTGGTTCGCCACGGTGGCCTTCCCCCTACAGCCCGCAGGGGGGAAATAAACCTAGCTAACTAAACTACCTAACTATCTAAAGAATCTAACCTAATCGCGGGTATCTGGTTCGCCACGGTGGCCTTCCCCCTACAGCCCGTAGGGGGGAAATAAGCCTAGCTAACTAAACTACCTAACTATCTAAAGAATCTAACCTAATCGCGGGTATCTGGTTCGCCACGGTGGCCTTCCCCCTACAGCCCGTAGGGGGGAAATAAGCCTAGCTAACTAAACTACCTAACTATCTAAAGAATCTAACCTAATCGCGGGTATCTGGTTCGCCACGGTGGCCTTCCCCCTACAGCCCGTAGGGGAGAAATAAGCCTAGCTAACTAAACTACCTAACTATCTAAAGAATCTAACCTAATCGCGGGTATCTGGTTCGCCACGGTGGCCTTCCCCCTACAGCCCGTAGGGGGGAAATAAGCCTAGCTAACTAAACTACCTAACTATCTAAAGAATCTAACCTAATCGCGGGTATCTGGTTCGCCACGGTGGCCTTCCCCCTACAGCCCGTAGGGGGGAAATAAGCCTAGCTAACCAAACTACCTAACTATCTAAAGAATCTAACCTAATCGTGGGTATTTGGTTCGCCACGGTGGCCTTGCCCCTACAGCCCGTAGGGGGGAAATAAGCCTAGCTAACTAAACTACCTAACTATCTAAAGAATCTAACCTAATCGCGGGTATTTGGTTCGCCACGGTGGCCTTCCCCCTACAGCCCGTAGGGGGGAAAGAAGCCTAGCTAACTAAACTACCTAACTATCTAAAGAATCTAACCTAATCGCGGGTATCTGGTTCGCCACGGTGGCCTTCCCCCTACAGCCCGTAGGGGGGAAATAATCCTAGCTAACTAAACTACCTAACTATCTAAAGAATCTAACCTAATCGCGGGTATTTGGTTCGCCACGGTGGCCTTCCCCCTACAGCCCGTAGGGGGGAAATAATCCTAGCTAACTAAACTACCTAACTATCTAAAGAATCTAACCTAATCGCGGGTATCTGGTTCGCCACGGTGGCCTTCCCCCTACAGCCCGTAGGGGGGAAATAAGCCTAGCTAACTAAACTACCTAACTATCTAAAGAATCTAACCTAATCGCGGGTATCTGGTTCGCCACGGTGGCCTTCCCCCTACAGCCCGTAGGGGGAAATAAGCCTAGCTAACTAAACTACCTAACTATCTAAAGAATCTAACCTAATCGCGGGTATCTGGTTCGCCACGGTGGCCTTCCCCCTACAGCCCGTAGGGGGGAAATAAGCCTAGCTAACTAAACTACCTAACTATCTAAAGAATCTAACCTAATCGCGGGTATCTGGTTCGCCACGGTGGCCTTCCCCCTACAGCCCGTAGGGGGGAAATAAGCCTAGCTAACTGAACTACCTAACTATCTAAAGAATCTAACCTAATCGCGGGTATTTGGTTCGCCACGGTGGCCTTCCCCCTACAGCCCGTAGGGGGGAAATAAGCCTAGCTAACTAAACTACCTAACTATCTAAAGAATCTAACCTAATCGCGGGTATCTGGTTCGCCACGGTGGCATTCCCCCTACAGCCCGTAGGGGGGAAATAAGCCTAACTAACTAAACTACCTAACTATCTAAAGAATCTAACCTAATCGCGGGTATTTGGTTCGCCACGGTGGCCTTCCCCCTACATCCCGTAGGGGGGAAAGAAGCCTAGCTAACTAAACTACCTAACTATCTAAAGAATCTAACCTAATCGCGGGTATCTGGTTCGCCACGGTGGCCTTCCCCCTACAGCCCGTAGGGGGGAAATAAGTCTACCTAACTAAACTACCTAACTATCTAAAGAATCTAACCTAATCGCGGGTATCTGGTTCACCACGGTGGCCTTCCCCCTACAGCCCGTAGGGGGGAAATAAGCCTAGCTAACTAAACTACCTAACTATCTAAAGAATCTAAAATAATCGCGGGTATCTGGTTCGCCACGGTGCCTTCCCCCTACAGCCCGTAGGGGGGAAAAAATCCTAGCTAACTAAACTACCTAACTATCTAAAGAATCTAACCTAATCGCGGGTATCTGGTTCGCCACGGTGGCCTTCCCCCTACAGCCCGTAGGGGGGAAATAAGCCTAGCTAACTAAACTACCTAACTATCTAAAGAATCTAACCTAATCGCGGGTATCTGGTTTGCCACGGTGGCCTTCCCCCTACAGCCCGTAGGGGGGAAATAAGCCTAGCTAACTAAACTACCTAACTATCTAGAGAATCTAACCTAATCGGGGGATCTGGTTTCCACGGTGGCCTTCCCCCTACAGCCCGTAGGGGGGAAATAAGCCTAGCTAACTAAACTACCTAACTATCTAAAGAATCTAACCTAATCGCGGGTATCTGGTTCGCCACGGTGGCCCTCCCCCTACAGCCCGTAGGGGGGAAATAAGCCTAGCTAACCAAACTACCTAACTATCTAAAGAATCTAACCTAATCGCGGGTATCTGGTTCGCCACGGTGGCCTTCCCCCTACAGCCCGTAGGGGGGAAATAAGCCTAGCTAACTAAACTACCTAACTATCTAAAGAATCTAACCTAATCGCGGGTATTTGGTTCGCCACGGTGGCCTTGCCCCTACAGCCCGTAGGGGGGAAATAAGCCTAGCTAACTAAACTACCTAACTATCTAAAGAATCTAACCTAATCGCGGGTATTTGGTTCGCCACGGTGGCCTTCCCCCTACAGCCCGTAGGGGGGAAAGAAGCCTAGCTAATTAAACTACCTAACTATCTAAAGAATCTAACCTAATCGCGGGTATCTGGTTCGCCACGGTGGCCTTCCCCCTACAGACCGTAGGGGGGAAATAATCCTAGCTAACTAAACTACCTAACTATCTAAAGAATCTAACCTAATCGCGGGTATTTGGTTCGCCACGGTCGTCTTCCCCCTACAGCCCGTAGGGGGGAAATAAGCCTAGCTAACTAAACTACCTAACTATCTAAAGAATCTAACCTAATCGCGGGTATCTGGTTCGCCACGGTGGCCTTCCCCCTACAGCCCGTAGGGGGGAAATAAGCCTAGCTAACTAAACTACCTAACTATCTAAAGAATCTAACCTAATCGCGGGTATCTGGTTCGCCACGGTGGCCTTCCCCCTACAATACGTAGGGGGGAAATAAGCCTAGCTAACTAAACTACCTAACTATCTAAAGAATCTAACCTAATCGCGGGTATCTGGTTCGCCACGGTGGCCTTCCCCCTACAGCCCGTAGGGGGGAAATAAGCCTAGCTAACTAAACTACCTAACTATCTAAAGAATCTAACCTAATCGCGGGTATCTGGTTCGCCACGGTGGCCTTCCCCCTACAGCCCGTAGGGGGGAAATAAGCCTAGCTAACTAAACTACCTAACTATCTAAAGAATCTAACCTAATCGCGGGTATTTGGTTCGCCACGGTGGCCTTCCCCCTACAGCCCGTAGGGGGGAAATAAGCCTAGCTAACTAAACTACCTAACTATCTAAAGAATCTAACCTAATCGCGGGTATCTGGTTCGCCACGGTGGCCTTCCCCCTACAGCCCGTAGGGGGGAATTAAGCCTAGCTAACTAAACTACCTAACTATCTAAAGAATCTAACCTAATCGCGGGTATCTGGTTCGCCAAGGTGGCCTTCCCCCTACAGCCCGTAGGGGGGAAATAAGCCTAGCTAACTAAACTACCTAACTATCTAAAGAATCTAACCTAATCGCGGGTATCTGGTTCGCCACGGTGGCCTTCCCCCTACAGCCCGTAGGGGGGAAATAAGCCTAGCTAACTAAACTACCTAACTATCTAAAGAATCTAACCTAATCGCGGGTATCTGGTTCGCCACGGTGGCCTTCCCCCTACAGCCCGTAGGGGGGAAATAAGCCTAGCTAACTAAACTACCTAACTATCTAAAGAATCTAACCTAATCGCGGGTATCTGGTTCGCCACGGTGGCCTTCCCCCTACAGCCCGTAGGGGGAAATAAGCCTAGCTAACTAAACTACCTAACTATCTAAAGAATCTAACCTAATCGCGGGTATCTGGTTCGCCACGGTGGCCTTCCCCCTACAGCCCGTAGGGGGGAAATAAGTCTACCTAACTAAACTACCTAACTATCTAAAGAATCTAACCTAATCGCGGGTATTTGGTTCGCCACGGTGGCCTTCCCCCTACAGCCCGTAGGGGGGAAATAAGCCTAGCTAACTAAACTACCTAACTATCTAAAGAATCTAACCTAATCGCGGGTATCTGGTTCGCCACGGTGGCCTTCCCCCTACAGCCCGTAGGGGGGAAATAAGCCTAGCTAACTAAACTACCTAACTATTTAAAGAATCTAACCTAATCGCGGGTATCTGGTTCGCCACGGTGGCCTTCCCCCTACAGCCCGTAGGGGGGAAATAAGCCTAGCTAACTAAACTACCTAACTATCTAAAGAATCTAACCTAATCGCGGGTATCTGGTTCGCCACGGTGGCCTTCCCCCTACAGCCCGTAGGGGGGAAATAAGCCTAGCTAACTAAACTACCTAACTATCTAAAGAATCTAACCTAATCGCGGGTATTTGGTTCGCCACGGTGGCCTTCCCCCTACAGCCCGTAGGGGGGAAATAAGCCTAGCTAACTAAACTACCTAACTATCTAAAGAATCTAACCTAATCGCGGGTATTTGGTTCGCCACGGTGGCCTTCCCCCTACAGCCCGTAGGGGGGAAATAAGCCTAGCTAACTAAACTACCTAACTATCTAAAGAATCTAACCTAATCGCGGGTATCTGGTTCGCCACGGTGGCCTTCCCCCTACAATACGTAGGGGGGAAATAAGCCTAGCTAACTAAACTACCTAACTATCTAAAGAATCTAACCTAATCGCGGGTATCTGGTTCGCCACGGTGGCCTTCCCCCTACAGCCCGTAGGGGGGAAATAAGCCTAGCTAACTAAACTACCTAACTATCTAAAGAATCTAACCTAATCGCGGGTATCTGGTTCGCCACGGTGGCCTTCCCCCTACAGCCCGTAGGGGGGAAATAAGCCTAGCTAACTAAACTACCTAACTATCTAAAGAATCTAACCTAATCGCGGGTATCTGGTTCGCCACGGTGGCCTTCCCCCTACAGCCCGTAGGGGGAAATAAGCCTTGCTAACTAAACTACCTAACTATCTAAAGAATCTAACCTAATCGCGGGTATCTGGTTCGCCACGGTGGCCTTCCCCCTACAGCCCGTAGGGGGGAAATAAGCCTAGCTAACTAAACTACCTAACTATCTAAAGAATCTAACCTAATCGCGGGTATCTGGTTCGCCACGGTGGCCTTCCCCCTACAGCCCGTACAGGGGAAATAAGCCTAGCTAACTAAACTACCTAACTATCTAAAGAATCTAACCTAATCGCGGGTATTTGGTTCGCCACGGTGGCCTTCCCCCTACAGCCCGTAGGGGGGAAATAAGCCTAGCTAACTAAACTACCTAACTATCTAAAGAATCTAACCTAATCGCGGGTATTTGGTTCGCCACGGTGGCCTTCCCCCTACAGCCCGTAGGGGGGAAAGAAGCCTAGCTAACTAAACTACCTAACTATCTAAAGAATCTAACCTAATCGCGGGTATCTGGTTCGCCACGGTGGCCTTCCCCCTACAGCCCGTAGGGGGGAAATAAGCCTAGCTAACTAAACTACCTAACTATCTAAAGAATCTAACCTAATCGCGGGTATCTGGTTCGCCACGGTGGCCTTCCCCCTACAGCCCGTAGGGGGGAAATAAGCCTAGCTAACTAAACTACCTAACTATCTAAAGAATCTAACCTAATCGCGGGTATCTGGTTCGCCACGGTGGCCTTCCCCCTACAGCCCGTAGGGGGGAAATAAGCCTAGCTAACTAAACTACCTAACTGTCTAAAGAATCTAACCTAATCGCGGGTATCTGGTTCGCCACGGTGGCCTTCCCCCTACAGCCCGTAGGGGGAAATAAGCCTAGCTTACTAAACTACCTAACTATCTAAAGAATCTAACCTAATCGCGGGTATCTGGTTCGCCACGGTGGCCTTCCGCCTACAGCCCGTAGGGGGAAATAAGCCTAGCTAACTGAACTACCTAACTATCTAAAGAATCTAACCTAATCGCGGGTATCTGGTTCGCCACGGTGGCCTTCCCCCTACAGACCGTAGGGGGGAAATAAGCCTAGCTAACTAAACTACCTAACTATCTAAAGAATCTAACCTAATCACGGGTATCTGGTTCGCCACGGTGGCCTTCCCCCTACAACCCGTAGGGGGAAATAAGCCTAGCTAACTAAACTACCTAACTATCTAAAGAATCTAACCTAATCGCGGGTATCTGGTTCGCCACGGTGGCCTTCCCCCTACAGCCCGTAGGGGGGAAATAAGCCTAGCTAACTAAACTACCTAACTATCTAAAGAATCTAACCTAATCGCGGGTATTTGGTTCGCCACGGTGGATTTCCCCCTACAGCCCGTAGGGGGGAAATAAGCCTAGCTAACTGAACTACCTAACTATCTAAAGAATCTAACCTAATCGCGGGTATCTGGTTCGCCACGGTGGCCTTCCCCCTACAGCCCGTAGGGGGAAATAAGCCTAGCTAACTAAACTACCTAACTATCTAAAGAATCTAACTTAATCGCGGGTATCTGGTTCGCCACGGTGGCCTTCCCCCTACAGCCCGTAGGGGGGAAATAAGCCTAGCTAACTAAACTACCTAACTATCTAAAGAATCTAACCTAATCGCGGGTATCTAGTTCGCCACGGTGGCCTTCCCCCTACAGTCCGTAGGGGGAAATAAGCCTAGCTAACTAAACTACCTAACTATCTAAAGAATCTAACCTAATCGCGGGTATCTGGTTCGCCACGGTGGCCTTCCCCCTACAGCCCGTAGGGGGGAAATAAGCCTAGCTAACTAAACTACCTAACTATCTAAAGAATCTAACCTAATCGCGGGTATCTGGTTCGCCACGGTGGCCTTCCCCCTACAGCCCGTAGGGGGGAAATAAGCCTAGCTAACTAAACTACCTAACTATCTACAGAATCTAAACTAATCGCGGGTATCTGGTTCGCCACGGTGGCCTTCCCCCTATAGCCCGTAGGGAAGAAATAAGCCTAGCTAACTAAACTACCTAACTATCTAAAGAATCTAACCTAATCGCGGGTATCTAGTTCGCCACGGTGGCCTTCCCCCTACAGCCCGTAGGGGGAAATAAGCCTAGCTAACTAAACTACCTAACTATCTAAAGAATCTAACCTAATCGCTGGTATCTGGTTCGCCACGGTGGCCTTCCCCCTACAGCCCGTAGGGATGAAATAAGCCTAGCTAACTAAACTACCTAACTATCTAAAGAATCTAACCTAATCGCGGGTATTTGGTTCGCCACGGTGGCCTTCCCCCTACATCCCGTAGGGGGAAATAATCCTAGCTAACTAAACTACCTAACTATCTAAAGAATCTAACCTAATCGCGGGTATCTGGTTCGCCACGGTGGCCTTCCCCCTACAGCCCGTAAGGGGGAAATAAGCCTAGCTAACTAAACTACCTAACTATCTAAAGAATCTAACCTAATCGCGGGTATCTGGTTCGCCACGGTGGCCTTCCCCCTACAGCCCGTAGGGGGGAAATAAGCCTAGCTAACTAAACTACCTAACTATCTAAAGAATCTAACCTAATCGCGGGTATCTAGTTCGCCACGGTGGCGAAATAAGCCTAGCTAACTAAACTACCTAACTATCTAAAGAATCTAACCTAATCGCGGGTATCTGGTTCGCCACGGTGGCCTTCCCCCTACAATACGTAGGGGGGAAATAAGCCTAGCTAACTAAACTACCTAACTATCTAAAGAATCTAACCTAATCGCGGGTATCTGGTTCGCCACGGTGGCCTTCCCCCTACAGCCCGTAGGGGGGAAATAAGCCTAGCTAACTAAACTACCTAACTATCTAAAGTATCTAACCTAATCGCTGGTATCTGGTTCGCCACGGTGGCCTTCCCCCTACAGCCCGTAGGGGGGAAATAAGCCTAGCTAACTAAACTACCTAACTATCTAAAGAATCTAACCTAATCGCGGGTATCTAGTTCGCCACGGTGGCCTTCCCCCTACAGCCCGTAGGGGGAAATAAGCCTAGCTAACTAAACTACCTAACTATCTAAAGAATCTAACCTAATCGCTGGTATCTGGTTCGCCACGGTGGCCTTCCCCCTACAGCCCGTAGGGGAGAAATAAGCCTAGCTAACTAAACTACCTAACTATCTAAAGAATCTAACCTAATCGCGGGTATCTGGTTCGCCACGGTGGCCTTCCCCCTACAGCCCGTAGGGGGGAAATAAGCCTAGCTAACTAAACTACCTAACTATCTAAAGAATCTAACCTTATCGCGGGTATCTGGTTCGCCACGGTGGCCTTCCCCCTACAGCCCGTAGGGGGGAAATAAGCCTAGCTAACTAAACTACCTAACTATCTAAAGAATCTAACCTAATCGCGGGTATCTGGTTCGCCACGGTGGCCTTCCCCCTACAGCCCGTAGGGGGGAAATAAGCCTAGCTAACTAAACTACCTAACTATCTAAAGAATCTAACCTAATCGCGGGTATCTAGTTCGCCACGGTGGCGAAATAAGCCTAGCTAACTAAACTACCTAACTATCTAAAGAATCTAACCTAATCGCGGGTATCTGGTTCGCCACGGTGGCCTTCCCCCTACAATACGTAGGGGGGAAATAAGCCTAGCTAACTAAACTACCTAACTATCTAAAGAATCTAACCTAATCGCGAGTATCTGGTTCGCCACGGTGGCCTTCCCCCTACAGCCCGTAGGGGGGAAATAAGCCTAGCTAACTAAACTACCTAACTATCTAAAGAATCTAACCTAATCGCTGGTATCTGGTTCGCCACGGTGGCCTTCCCCCTACAGCCCGTAGGGGGGAAATAAGCCTAGCTAACTAAACTACCTAACTATCTAAAGAATCTAACCTAATCGCTGGTATCTGGTTCGCCACGGTGGCCTTCCCCCTACAGCCCGTAGGGGGGAAATAAGCCTAGCTAACTAAACTACCTAACTATCTAAAGAATCTAACCTAATCGCGGGTATCTGGTTCGCCACGGTGGCCTTCCCCCTACAGCCCGTAGGGGGGAAATAAGCCTAGCTAACTAAACTACCTAACTATCTAAAGAATCTAACCTAATCGCGGGTATCTGGTTCGCCACGGTGGCCTTCCCCCTACAGCCCGTAGGGGGGAAATAAGCCTAGCTAACTAAACTACCTAACTATCTAAAGAATCTAACCTAATCGCGAGTATCTGGTTCGCCACGGTGGCCTTCCCCCTACAGCCCGTAGGGGGGAAATAAGCCTAGCTAACTAAACTACCTAACTATCTAAAGAATCTAACCTAATCGCTGGTATCTGGTTCGCCACGGTGGCCTTCCCCCTACAGCCCGTAGGGGGGAAATAAGCCTAGCTAACTAAACTACCTAACTATCTAAAGAATCTAACCTAATCGCGCGTATTTGGTTCGCCGCGGTGGCCTTAAATAAAATAAGCCTCACTAACTTAACTAGCTGAACTACCTGGTCAGCAGAACTAAGCCCTGCAATATCCTGCAAGTGATAATCTCCATCAGTCAGTATGGGGAAGAACCTGAAGGGCCCACCCTCTTACAACCGGTCGTCAGGAGAAAATCACACCTACTCCTACCTAATACCTAACTGGCTAATATCTCACTCAAGATCTATAAAAGCAGTTCCTATCTACGAAGTACGTAAAAAAATTAGCTAGCTAAGCTATCTAACGAGCAAAACTAAGCCCTGCACTATCCTGCAAGTGATAATCTCCATCAGTCAGTATGGGGAAGAACCTGAAGGGCCCACCCTCTTACAACCGGTCGTCAGGAGAAAATCACACCTACTCCTACCTAATACCTAACTGGCTAATATCTCACTCAAGATCTATAAAAGCAGTTCCTATCTACGAAGTACGTAAAAAAATTAGCTAGCTAAGCTATCTAACGAGCAAAACTAAGCCCTGCACTATCCTGCAAGTGATAATCTCCATCAGTCAGTATGGGGAAGAACCTGAAGGGCCCACCCTCTTACAACCGGTCGTCAGGAGAAAATCACACCTACTCCTACCTAATACCTAACTGGCTAATATCTCACTCAAGATCTATAAAAGCAGTTCCTATCTACGAAGTACGTAAAAAAATTAGCTAGCTAAGCTATCTAACGAGCAAAACTAAGCCCTGCACTATCCTGCAAGTGATAATCTCCATCAGTCAGTATGGGAAAGAACCTGAAGGGCCCACCCTCTTACAACCGGTCGTCAGGAGAAAATCACACCTACTCCTACCTAATACCTAACTGCCTAACACCTCACTCGATAAACCTATCTAACTAACTACACCTACCTACAGCCCGTAGGGGGACATAAGCCTAGCTAACTAAACTACCTAACTATCTAAAGAATCTAACCTAATCGCGGGTATCTGGTTCGCCACGGTGGCCTTCCCCCTACAGCCCGTAGGGGGGAAATAAGCCTAGCTAACTAAACTACCTAACTATCTAAAGAATCTAACCTAATCGCGGGTATCTGGTTCGCCACGGTGGCCTTCCCCCTACAGCCCGTAGGGGGGAAATAAGCCTAGCTAACTAAACTACCTAACTATCTAAAGAATCTAACCTAATCGCGGGTATCTGGTTCGCCACGGTGGCCTTCCCCCTACAGCCCGTAGGGGGGAAATAAGCCTAGCTAACTAAACTACCTAACTATCTAAAGAATCTAACCTAATCGCGGGTATCTGGTTCGCCACGGTGGCCTTCCCCCTACAGCCCGTAGGGGGGAAATAAGCCTAGCTAACTAAACTACCTAACTATCTAAAGAATCTAACCTAATCGCGGGTATTTGGTTCGCCACGGTGGCCTTCCCCCTACAGCCCGTAGGGGGGAAATAAGCCTAGCTAACTAAACTACCTAACTATCTAAAGAATCTAACCTAATCGCGGGTATCTGGTTCGCCACGGTGGCCTTCCCCCTACAGCCCGTAGGGGGGAAATAAGCCTAGCTAACTAAACTACCTAACTATCTAAAGAATCTAACCTAATCGTGGGTATCTGGTTCGCCACGGTGGCCTTCCCCCTACAGCCCGTAGGGGGGAAATAAGAATAGCTAACTAAACTACCTAACTATCTAAAGAATCTAACCTAATCGCGGGTATCTGGTTCGCCACGGTGGCCTTCCCCCTACAGCCCGTAGGGGGGAAATAAGCCTAGCTAACTAAACTACCTAACTATCTAAAGAATCTAACCTAATCGCGGGAATCTGGTTCGCCACTGTGGCCTTCCCCCTACAGCCCGTAGGGGGGAAATAAGCCTAGCTAACTAAACTACCTAACTATCTAAAGAATCTAACCTAATCGCGGGTATCTGGTTCGCCACGGTGGCCTTCCCCCTACAGCCCGTAGGGGGGAAATAAGCCTAGCTAACTAAACTACCTAACTATCTAAAGAATCTAACCTAATCGCGGGTATTTGGTTCGCCACGGTGGCCTTCCCCCTACAGCCCGTAGGGGGGAAATAAGCCTAGCTAACTAAACTACCTAACTATCTAAAGAATCTAACCTAATCGCGGGTATCTGGTTCGCCACGGTGGCCTTCCCCCTACAGCCCGTAGGGGGGAAATAAGCCTAGCTAACTAAACTACCTAACTATCTAAAGAATCTAACCTAATCGCGGGAATCTGGTTCGCCACTGTGGCCTTCCCCCTACAGCCCGTAGGGGGGAAATAAGTCTAGCTAACTAAACTACCTAACTATCTAAAGAATCTAACCTAATCGCGGGTATCTGGTTCGCCACGGTGGCCTTCCCCCTACAGCCCGTAGGGGGGAAATAAGCCTAGCTAACTAAACTACCTAACTATCTAAAGAATCTAACCTAATCGCGCGTATTTGGTTCGCCGCGGTGGCCTTCCCCCTACAGCCCGTAGGGGGGAAATAAGCCTAGCTAACTAAACTACCTAACTACCTAAAGAATCTAACCTAATCGCGGGTATCTGGTTCGCCACGGTGGCCTTCCCCCTACAGCCCGTAGGGGGGAAATAAGCCTAGCTAACTAAACTACCTAACTATCCAAAGAATCTAACCTAATCGCGGGTATCTGGTTCGCCACGGTGGCCTTCCCCCTACAGCCCGTAGGGGGGAAAGAAGCCTAGCTAACTAAACTACCTAACTATCTAAAGAATCTAACCTAATCGCGGGTATCTGGTTCGCCACGGTGGCCTTCCCCCTACAGCCCGTAGGGGGGAAATAAGCCTAGCTAACTAAACTACCTAACTATCTAAAGAATCTAACCTAATCGCGGGTATCTGGTTCGCCACGGTGGCCTTCCCCCTACAGCCCGTAGGGGGGAAATAAGCCTAGCTAACTAAACTACCTAACTATCTAAAGAATCTAACCTAATCGCGGGTATCTGGTTCGCCACGGTGGCCTTCCCCCTACAGCCCGTAGGGGGGAAATAAGCCTAGCTAACTGAACTACCTAACTATCTAAAGAATCTAACCTAATCGCGGGTATCTGGTTCGCCACGGTGGCCTTCCCCCTACAGCCCGTAGGGGGGAAATAAGCCTAGCTAACTAAACTACCTAACTATCTAAAGAATCTAACCTAATCGCGGGAATCTGGTTCGCCACTGTGGCCTTCCCCCTACAGCCCGTAGGGGGGAAATAAGCCTAGCTAACTAAACTACCTAACTATCTAAAGAATCTAACCTAATCGCGGGTATTTGGTTCGCCACGGTGGCCTTCCCCCTACAGCCCGTAGGGGGGAAATAAGCCTAGCTAACTAAACTACCTAACTATCTAAAGAATCTAACCTAATCGCGGGTATCTGGTTCGCCACGGTGGCCTTCCCCCTACAGCCCGTAGGGGGGAAATAAGCCTAGCTAACTAAACTACCTAACTATCTAAAGAATCTAACCTAATCGCGGGAATCTGGTTCGCCACTGTGGCCTTCCCCCTACAGCCCGTAGGGGGGAAATAAGCCTAGCTAACTAAACTACCTAACTATCTAAAGAATCTAACCTAATCGCGGGTATCTGGTTCGCCACGGTGGCCTTCCCCCTACAGCCCGTAGGGGGGAAATAAGCCTAGCTAACTAAACTACCTAACTATCTAAAGAATCTAACCTAATCGCGGGAATCTGGTTCGCCACTGTGGCCTTCCCCCTACAGCCCGTAGGGGGGAAATAAGCCTAGCTAACTAAACTACCTAACTATCTAAAGAATCTAACCTAATCGCGGGTATCTGGTTCGCCACGGTGGCCTTCCCCCTACAGCCCGTAGGGGGGAAATAAGCCTAGCTAACTAAACTACCTAACTATCTAAAGAATCTAACCTAATCGCGCGTATTTGGTTCGCCGCGGTGGCCTTAAATAAAATAAGCCTCACTAACTAAACTAGCTGAACTACCTGGCGAGCAGAACTAAGCCCTGCACTATCCTGCAAGTGATAATCTCCATCAGTCAGTATGGGGAAGAACCTGAAGGGCCCACCCTCTTACAACCGGTCGTCAGGAGAAAATCACACCTACTCCTACCTAATACCTAACTGGCTAATATCTCACTCAAGATCTATAAAAGCAGTTCCTATCTACGAAGTACGTAAAAAAATTAGCTAGCTAAGCTATCTAACGAACAAAACTAAGCCCTGCACTATCCTGCAAGTGACAATCTCCATCAGTCAGTATGGGGAAGAACCTGAAGGGCCCACCCTCTTACAACCGGTCGTCAGGAGAAAATCACACCTACTCCTACCTAATACCTAACTGGCTAATATCTCACTCAAGATCTATAAAAGCAGTTCCTATCTACGAAGTACGTAAAAAAATTAGCTAGCTAAGCTATCTAACGAGGCAAAACTAAGCCCTGCACTATCCTGCAAGTGATAATCTCCATCAGTCAGTATGGGGAAGAACCTGAAGGGCCCACCCTCTTACAACCGGTCGTCAGGAGAAAATCACACCTACTCCTACCTAATACCTAACTGGCTAATATCTCACTCAAGATCTATAAAAGCAGTTCCTATCTACGAAGTACGTAAAAAAATTAGCTAGCTAAGCTATCTAACGAGCAAAACTAAGCCCTGCACTATCCTGCAAGTGATAATCTCCATCAGTCAGTATGGGGAAGAACCTGAAGGGCCCACCCTCTTACAACCGGTCGTCAGGAGAAAATCACACCTACTCCTACCTAATACCTAACTGGCTAATATCTCACTCAAGATCTATAAAAGCAGTTCCTATCTACGAAGTACGTAAAAAAATTAGCTGGCTAAGCTATCTAACGAGCAAAACTAAGCCCTGCACTATCCTGCAAGTGATAATCTCCATCAGTCAGTATGGGGAAGAACCTGAAGGGCCCACCCTCTTACAACCGGTCGTCAGGAGAAAATCACACCTACTCCTACCTAATACCTAACTGGCTAATATCTCACTCAAGATCTATAAAAGCAGTTCCTATCTACGAAGTACGTAAAAAAATTAGCTAGCTAAGCTATCTAACGAGCAAAACTAAGCCCTGCACTATCCTGCAAGTGATAATCTCCATCAGTCAGTATGGGGAAGAACCTGAAGGGCCCACCCTCTTACAACCGGTCGTCAGGAGAAAATCACACCTACTCCTACCTAATACCTAACTGGCTAATATCTCACTCAAGATCTATAAAAGCAGTTCCTATCTACGAAGTACGTAAAAAAATTAGCTGGCTAAGCTATCTAACGAGCAAAACTAAGCCCTGCACTATCCTGCAAGTGATAATCTCCATCAGTCAGTATGGGGAAGAACCTGAAGGGCCCACCCTCTTACAACCGGTCGTCAGGAGAAAATCACACCTACTCCTACCTAATACCTAACTGGCTAATATCTCACTCAAGATCTATAAAAGCAGTTCCTATCTACGAAGTACGTAAAAAAATTAGCTAGCTAAGCTATCTAACGAGCAAAACTAAGCCCTGCACTATCCTGCAAGTGATAATCTCCATCAGTCAGTATGGGGAAGAACCTGAAGGGCCCACCCTCTTACAACCGGTCGTCAGGAGAAAATCACACCTACTCCTACCTAATACCTAACTGGCTAATATCTCACTCAAGATCTATAAAAGCAGTTCCTATCTACGAAGTACGTAAAAAAATTAGCTGGCTAAGCTATCTAACGAGCAAAACTAAGCCCTGCACTATCCTGCAAGTGATAATCTCCATCAGTCAGTATGGGGAAGAACCTGAAGGGCCCACCCTCTTACAACCGGTCGTCAGGAGAAAATCACACCTACTCCTACCTAATACCTAACTGGCTAATATCTCACTCAAGATCTATAAAAGCAGTTCCTATCTACGAAGTACGTAAAAAAATTAGCTAGCTAAGCTATCTAACGAGGCAAAACTAAGCCCTGCACTATCCTGCAAGTGATAATCTCCATCAGTCAGTATGGGGAAGAACCTGAAGGGCCCACCCTCTTACAACCGGTCGTCAGGAGAAAATCACACCTACTCCTACCTAATACCTAACTGGCTAATATCTCACTCAAGATCTATAAAAGCAGTTCCTATCTACGAAGTACGTAAAAAAATTAGCTAGCTAAGCTATCTAACGAGCAAAACTAAGCCCTGCACTATCCTGCAAGTGATAATCTCCATCAGTCAGTATGGGGAAGAACCTGAAGGGCCCACCCTCTTACAACCGGTCGTCAGGAGAAAATCACACCTACTCCTACCTAATACCTAACTGCCTAACACCTCACTCGATAAACCTATCTAACTAACTACACCTACCTACAGCCCGTAGGGGGACATAAGCCTAGCTAACTAAACTACCTAACTATCTAAAGAATCTAACCTAATCGCGGGTATCTGGTTCGCCACGGTGGCCTTCCCCCTACAGCCCGTAGGGGGGAAATAAGCCTAGCTAACTAAACTACCTAACTATCTAAAGAATCTAACCTAATCGCGGGTATCTGGTTCGCCACGGTGGCCTTCCCCCTACAGCCCGTAGGGGGGAAATAAGCCTAGCTAACTAAACTACCTAACTATCTAAAGAATCTAACCTAATCGCGGGTATCTGGTTCGCCACGGTGGCCTTCCCCCTACAGCCCGTAGGGGGGAAATAAGCCTAGCTAACTAAACTACCTAACTATCTAAAGAATCTAACCTAATCGCGGGTATCTGGTTCGCCACGGTGGCCTTCCCCCTACAGCCCGTAGGGGGGAAATAAGCCTAGCTAACTAAACTACCTAACTATCTAAAGAATCTAACCTAATCGCGGGTATCTGGTTCGCCACGGTGGCCTTCCCCTTACAGCCCGTAGGGGGGAAATAAGCCTAGCTAACTAAACTACCTAACTATCTAAAGAATCTAACCTAATCGCGGGTATCTGGTTCGCCACGGTGGCCTTCCCCCTACAGCCCGTAGGGGGGAAATAAGCCTAGCTAACTAAACTACCTAACTATCTAAAGAATCTAACCTAATCGCGGGTATTTGGTTCGCCGCGGTGGCCTTAAATAAAATAAGCCTCACTAACTAAACTAGCTGAACTACCTGGTGAGCAGAACTAAGCCCTGCACTATCCTGCAAGTGATAATCTCCATCAGTCAGTATGGGGAAGAACCTGAAGGGCCCACCCTCTTACAACCGGTCGTCAGGAGAAAATCACACCTACTCCTACCTAATACCTAACTGGCTAATATCTCACTCAAGATCTATAAAAACAGTTCCTATCTACGAAGTACGTAAAAAAATTAGCTAGCTAAGCTATCTAACGAGGCAAAACTAAGCCCTGCACTATCCTGCAAGTGATAATCTCCATCAGTCAGTATGGGGAAGAACCTGAAGGGCCCACCCTCTTACAACCGGTCGTCAGGAGAAAATCACACCTACTCCTACCTAATACCTAACTGGCTAATATCTCACTCAAGATCTATAAAAGCAGTTCCTATCTACGAAGTACGTAAAAAAATTAGCTAGCTAAGCTATCTAACGAGCAAAACTAAGCCCTGCACTATCCTGCAAGTGATAATCTCCATCAGTCAGTATGGGGAAGAACCTGAAGGGCCCACCCTCTTACAACCGGTCGTCAGGAGAAAATCACACCTACTCCTACCTAATACCTAACTGGCTAATATCTCACTCAAGATCTATAAAAGCAGTTCCTATCTACGAAGTACGTAAAAAAATTAGCTGGCTAAGCTATCTAACGAGCAAAACTAAGCCCTGCACTATCCTGCAAGTGATAATCTCCATCAGTCAGTATGGGGAAGAACCTGAAGGGCCCACCCTCTTACAACCGGTCGTCAGGAGAAAATCACACCTACTCCTACCTAATACCTAACTGGCTAATATCTCACTCAAGATCTATAAAAGCAGTTCCTATCTACGAAGTACGTAAAAAAATTAGCTAGCTAAGCTATCTAACGAGCAAAACTAAGCCCTGCACTATCCTGCAAGTGATAATCTCCATCAGTCAGTATGGGGAAGAACCTGAAGGGCCCACCCTCTTACAACCGGTCGTCAGGAGAAAATCACACCTACTCCTACCTAATACCTAACTGGCTAATATCTCACTCAAGATCTATAAAAGCAGTTCCTATCTACGAAGTACGTAAAAAAATTAGCTGGCTAAGCTATCTAACGAGCAAAACTAAGCCCTGCACTATCCTGCAAGTGATAATCTCCATCAGTCAGTATGGGGAAGAACCTGAAGGGCCCACCCTCTTACAACCGGTCGTCAGGAGAAAATCACACCTACTCCTACCTAATACCTAACTGGCTAATATCTCACTCAAGATCTATAAAAGCAGTTCCTATCTACGAAGTACGTAAAAAAATTAGCTAGCTAAGCTATCTAACGAGCAAAACTAAGCCCTGCACTATCCTGCAAGTGATAATCTCCATCAGTCAGTATGGGGAAGAACCTGAAGGGCCCACCCTCTTACAACCGGTCGTCAGGAGAAAATCACACCTACTCCTACCTAATACCTAACTGCCTAACACCTCACTCGATAAACCTATCTAACTAACTACACCTACCTACAGCCCGTAGGGGGACATAAGCCTAGCTAACTAAACTACCTAACTATCTAAAGAATCTAACCTAATCGCGGGTATCTGGTTCGCCGCGGTGGCCTTAAATAAAATAAGCCTCACTAACTAAACTAGCTGAACTACCTGGTGAGCAGAACTAAGCCCTGCACTATCCTGCAAGTGATAATCTCCATCAGTCAGTATGGGGAAGAACCTGAAGGGCCCACCCTCTTACAACCGGTCGTCAGGAGAAAATCACACCTACTCCTACCTAATACCTAACTGCCTAACACCTCACTCGATAAACCTATCTAACTAACTACACCTACCTACAGCCCGTAGGGGGACATAAGCCTAGCTAACTAAACTACCTAACTATCTAAAGAATCTAACCTAATCGCGGGTATCTGGTTCGCCACGGTGGCCTTCCCCCTACAGCCCGTAGGGGGGAAATAAGCCTAGCTAACTAAACTACCTAACTATCTAAAGAATCTAACCTAATCGCGGGTATCTGGTTCGCCACGGTGGCCTTCCCCCTACAGCCCGTAGGGGGGAAATAAGCCTAGCTAACTAAACTACCTAACTATCTAAAGAATCTAACCTAATCGCGGGTATCTGGTTCGCCACGGTGGCCTTCCCCCTACAGCCCGTAGGGGGGAAATAAGCCTAGCTAACTAAACTACCTAACTATCTAAAGAATCTAACCTAATCGCGGGTATCTGGTTCGCCACGGTGGCCTTCCCCCTACAGCCCGTAGGGGGGAAATAAGCCTAGCTAACTAAACTACCTAACTATCTAAAGAATCTAACCTAATCGCGGGCATCTGGTTCGCCACGGTGGCCTTCCCCCTACAGCCCGTAGGGGGGAAATAAGCCTAGCTAACTAAACTACCTAACTATCTAAAGAATCTAACCTAATCGCGGGTATCTGGTTCGCCACGGTGGCCTTCCCCCTACAGCCCGTAGGGGGGAAATAAGCCTAGCTAACTAAACTACCTAACTATCTAAAGAATCTAACCTAATCGCGGGTATCTGGTTCGCCACGGTGGCCTTCCCCTTACAGCCCGTAGGGGGGAAATAAGCCTAGCTAACTAAACTACCTAACTATCTAAAGAATCTAACCTAATCGCGGGTATCTGGTTCGCCACGGTGGCCTTCCCCCTACAGCCCGTAGGGGGGAAATAAGCCTAGCTAACTAAACTACCTAACTATCTAAAGAATCTAACCTAATCGCGGGTATCTGGTTCGCCACGGTGGCCTTCCCCCTACAGCCCGTAGGGGGGAAATAAGCCTAGCTAACTAAACTACCTAACTATCTAAAGAATCTAACCTAATCGCGGGTATCTGGTTCGCCGCGGTGGCCTTAAATAAAATAAGCCTCACTAACTAAACTAGCTGAACTACCTGGTGAGCAGAACTAAGCCCTGCACTATCCTGCAAGTGATAATCTCCATCAGTCAGTATGGGGAAGAACCTGAAGGGCCCACCCTCTTACAACCGGTCGTCAGGAGAAAATCACACCTACTCCTACCTAATACCTAACTGCCTAACACCTCACTCGATAAACCTATCTAACTAACTACACCTACCTACAGCCCGTAGGGGGACATAAGCCTAGCTAACTAAACTACCTAACTATCTAAAGAATCTAACCTAATCGCGGGTATCTGGTTCGCCACGGTGGCCTTCCCCCTACAGCCCGTAGGGGGGAAATAAGCCTAGCTAACTAAACTACCTAACTATCTAAAGAATCTAACCTAATCGCGGGTATCTGGTTCGCCACGGTGGCCTTCCCCCTACAGCCCGTAGGGGGGAAATAAGCCTAGCTAACTAAACTACCTAACTATCTAAAGAATCTAACCTAATCGCGGGTATCTGGTTCGCCACGGTGGCCTTCCCCCTACAGCCCGTAGGGGGGAAATAAGCCTAGCTAACTAAACTACCTAACTATCTAAAGAATCTAACCTAATCGCGGGTATCTGGTTCGCCACGGTGGCCTTCCCCCTACAGCCCGTAGGGGGGAAATAAGCCTAGCTAACTAAACTACCTAACTATCTAAAGAATCTAACCTAATCGCGGGCATCTGGTTCGCCACGGTGGCCTTCCCCCTACAGCCCGTAGGGGGGAAATAAGCCTAGCTAACTAAACTACCTAACTATCTAAAGAATCTAACCTAATCGCGGGTATCTGGTTCGCCACGGTGGCCTTCCCCCTACAGCCCGTAGGGGGGAAATAAGCCTAGCTAACTAAACTACCTAACTATCTAAAGAATCTAACCTAATCGCGGGTATCTGGTTCGCCACGGTGGCCTTCCCCTTACAGCCCGTAGGGGGGAAATAAGCCTAGCTAACTAAACTACCTAACTATCTAAAGAATCTAACCTAATCGCGGGTATCTGGTTCGCCACGGTGGCCTTCCCCCTACAGCCCGTAGGGGGGAAATAAGCCTAGCTAACTAAACTACCTAACTATCTAAAGAATCTAACCTAATCGCGGGTATCTGGTTCGCCACGGTGGCCTTCCCCCTACAGCCCGTAGGGGGGAAATAAGCCTAGCTAACTAAACTACCTAACTATCCAAAGAATCTAACCTAATCGCGGGTATCTGGTTCGCCACGGTGGCCTTCCCCCTGCAGCCCGTAGGGGGGAAATAAGAATAGCTAACTAAACTACCTAACTATCTAAAGAATCTAACCTAATCGCGGGTATCTGGTTCGCCACGGTGGCCTTCCCCCTACAGCCCGTAGGGGGGAAATAAGCCTAGCTGACTAAACTACCTAACTATCTAAAGAATCTAACCTAATCGCGGGTATCTGGTTCGCCACGGTGGCCTTCCCCCTACAGCCCGTAGGGGGGAAATAAGCCTAGCTAACTAAACTACCTAACTATCTAAAGAATCTAACCTAATCGCGGGTATCTGGTTCGCCACGGTGGTCTTCCCCCTACAGCCCGTAGGGGGGAAATAAGCCTAGCTAACTAAACTACCTAACTATCTAAAGAATCTAACCTAATCGCGGGTATCTGGTTCGCCACGGTGGCCTTCCCCCTACAGCCCGTAGGGGGGAAATAAGCCTAGCTAACTAAACTACCTAACTATCTAAAGAATCTAACCTAATCGCGGGTATTTGGTTCGCCACGGTGGCCTTCCCCCTACAGCCCGTAGGGGGGAAATAAGCCTAGCTAACTAAACTACCTAACTATCTAAAGAATCTAACCTAATCGCGGGTATCTGGTTCGCCACGGTGGCCTTCCCCCTACAGCCCGTAGGGGGGAAATAAGCCTAGCTAACTAAACTACCTAACTATCTAAAGAATCTAACCTAATCGCGGGTATCTGGTTCGCCACGGTGGCCTTCCCCCTACAGCCCGTAGGGGGGAAATAAGCCTAGCTAACTAAACTACCTAACTATCTAAAGAATCTAACCTAATCGCGGGTATCTGGTTCGCCGCGGTGGCCTTAAATAAAATAAGCCTCACTAACTAAACTAGCTGAACTACCTGGTGAGCAGAACTAAGCCCTGCACTATCCTGCAAGTGATAATCTCCATCAGTCAGTATGGGGAAGAACCTGAAGGGCCCACCCTCTTACAACCGGTCGTCAGGAGAAAATCACACCTACTCCTACCTAATACCTAACTGGCTAATATCTCACTCAAGATCTATAAAAGCAGTTCCTATCTACGAAGTACGTAAAAAAATTAGCTAGCTAAGCTATCTAACGAGCAAAACTAAGCCCTGCACTATCCTGCAAGTGATAATCTCCATCAGTCAGTATGGGGAAGAACCTGAAGGGCCCACCCTCTTACAACCGGTCGTCAGGAGAAAATCACACCTACTCCTACCTAATACCTAACTGGCTAATATCTCACTCAAGATCTATAAAAGCAGTTCCTATCTACGAAGTACGTAAAAAAATTAGCTAGCTAAGCTATCTAACGAACAAAACTAAGCCCTGCACTATCCTGCAAGTGACAATCTCCATCAGTCAGTATGGGGAAGAACCTGAAGGGCCCACCCTCTTACAACCGGTCGTCAGGAGAAAATCACACCTACTCCTACCTAATACCTAACTGGCTAATATCTCACTCAAGATCTATAAAAGCAGTTCCTATCTACGAAGTACGTAAAAAAATTAGCTAGCTAAGCTATCTAACGAGCAAAACTAAGCCCTGCACTATCCTGCAAGTGATAATCTCCATCAGTCAGTATGGGGAAGAACCTGAAGGGCCCACCCTCTTACAACCGGTCGTCAGGAGAAAATCACACCTACTCCTACCTAATACCTAACTGGCTAATATCTCACTCAAGATCTATAAAAACAGTTCCTATCTACGAAGTACGTAAAAAAATTAGCTAGCTAAGCTATCTAACGAGGCAAAACTAAGCCCTGCACTATCCTGCAAGTGATAATCTCCATTAGTCAGTATGGGGAAGAACCTGAAGGGCCCACCCTCTTACAACCGGTCGTCAGGAGAAAATCACACCTACTCCTACCTAATACCTAACTGGCTAATATCTCACTCAAGATCTATAAAAGCAGTTCCTATCTACGAAGTACGTAAAAAAATTAGCTAGCTAAGCTATCTAACGAGCAAAACTAAGCCCTGCACTATCCTGCAAGTGATAATCTCCATCAGTCAGTATGGGGAAGAACCTGAAGGGCCCACCCTCTTACAACCGGTCGTCAGGAGAAAATCACACCTACTCCTACCTAATACCTAACTGCCTAACACCTCACTCGATAAACCTATCTAACTAACTACACCTACCTACAGCCCGTAGGGGGACATAAGCCTAGCTAACTAAACTACCTAACTATCTAAAGAATCTAACCTAATCGCGGGTATCTGGTTCGCCACGGTGGCCTTCCCCCTACAGCCCGTAGGGGGGAAATAAGCCTAGCTAACTAAACTACCTAACTATCTAAAGAATCTAACCTAATCGCGGGTATCTGGTTCGCCACGGTGGCCTTCCCCCTACAGCCCGTAGGGGGGAAATAAGTCTACCTAACTAAACTACCTAACTATCTAAAGAATCTAACCTAATCGCGGGTATCTGGTTCGCCACGGTGGCCTTCCCCCTACAGCCCGTAGGGGGGAAATAAGCCTAGCTAACTAAACTACCTAACTATCTAAAGAATCTAACCTAATCGCGGGTATCTGGTTCGCCACGGTGGCCTTCCCCCTACAGCCCGTAGGGGGGAAATAAGCCTAGCTAACTAAACTACCTAACTATCTAAAGAATCTAACCTAATCGCGGGTATCTGGTTCGCCACGGTGGCCTTCCCCCTACAGCCCGTAGGGGGGAAATAAGCCTAGCTAACTAAACTACCTAACTACCTAAAGAATCTAACCTAATCGCGGGTATCTGGTTCGCCACGGTGGCCTTCCCCCTACAGCCCGTAGGGGGGAAATAAGCCTAGCTAACTAAACTACCTAACTATCTAAAGAATCTAACCTAATCGCGGGTATCTGGTTCGCCACGGTGGCCTTCCCGCTACAGCCCGTAGGGGGGAAATAAGCCTAGCTAACTAAACTACCTAACTATCTAAAGAATCTAACCTAATCGCGGGTATCTGGTTCGCCACGGTGGCCTTCCCCCTACAGCCCGTAGGGGGGAAATAAGCCTAGCTAACTAAACTACCTAACTATCTAAAGAATCTAACCTAATCGCGGGTATCTGGTTCGCCACGGTGGCCTTCCCCCTACAGCCCGTAGGGGGGAAATAAGCCTAGCTAACTAAACTACCTAACTATCTAAAGAATCTAACCTAATCGCGGGTATCTGGTTCGCCACGGTGGCCTTCCCCCTACAGCCCGTAGGGGGGAAATAAGCCTAGCTAACTAAACTACCTAACTATCTAAAGAATCTAACCTAATCGCGGGTATCTGGTTCGCCACGGTGGCCTTCCCCCTACAGCCCGTAGGGGGGAAATAAGCCTAGCTAACTAAACTACCTAACTATCTAAAGAATCTAACCTAATCGCGGGTATCTGGTTCGCCACGGTGGCCTTCCCCCTACAGCCCGTAGGGGGGAAATAAGCCTAGCTAACTAAACTACCTAACTACCTAAAGAATCTAACCTAATCGCGGGTATCTGGTTCGCCACGGTGGCCTTCCCCCTACAGCCCGTAGGGGGGAAATAAGCCTAGCTAACTAAACTACCTAACTATCTAAAGAATCTAACCTAATCGCGGGTATCTGGTTCGCCACGGTGGCCTTCCCCCTACAGCCCGTAGGGGGGAAATAAGCCTAGCTAACTAAACTACCTAACTATCTAAAGAATCTAACCTAATCGCGGGTATCTGGTTCGCCACGGTGGCCTTCCCCCTACAGCCCGTAGGGGGGAAATAAGCCTAGCTAACTAAACTACCTAACTATCTAAAGAATCTAACCTAATCGCGGGTATCTGGTTCGCCACGGTGGCCTTCCCCCTACAGCCCGTAGGGGGGAAATAAGCCTAGCTAACTAAACTACCTAACTATCTAAAGAATCTAACCTAATCGCGGGTATCTGGTTCGCCACGGTGGCCTTCCCCCTACAGCCCGTAGGGGGGAAATAAGCCTAGCTAACTAAACTACCTAACTATCTAAAGAATCTAACCTAATCGCGGGTATCTGGTTCGCCACGGTGGCCTTCCCCCTACAGCCCGTAGGGGGGAAATAAGCCTAGCTAACTAAACTACCTAACTATCTAAAGAATCTAACCTAATCGCGGGTATCTGGTTCGCCACGGTGGCCTTCCCCCTACAGCCCGTAGGGGGGAAATAAGCCTAGCTAACTAAACTACCTAACTATCTAAAGAATCTAACCTAATCGCGGGTATCTGGTTCGCCACGGTGGTCTTCCCCCTACAGCCCGTAGGGGGGAAATAAGCCTAGCTAACTAAACTACCTAACTATCTAAAGAGTCTAACCTAATCGCGGGTATCTGGTTCGCCACGGTGGCCTTCCCCCTACAGCCCGTAGGGGGGAAATAAGCCTAGCTAACTAAACTACCTAACTATCTAAAGAATCTAACCTAATCGCGGGTATCTGGTTCGCCACGGTGGTCTTCCCCCTACAGCCCGTAGGGGGGAAATAAGCCTAGCTAACTAAACTACCTAACTATCTAAAGAATCTAACCTAATCGCGGGTATCTGGTTCGCCACGGTGGCCTTCCCCCTACAGCCCGTAGGGGGGAAATAAGCCTAGCTAACTAAACTACCTAACTATCTAAAGAATCTAACCTAATCGCGGGTATCTGGTTCGCCACGGTGGCCTTCCCCCTACAGCCCGTAGGGGGGAAATAAGCCTAGCTAACTAAACTACCTAACTATCTAAAGAATCTAACCTAATCGCGGGTATCTGGTTCGCCACGGTGGCCTTCCCCCTACAGCCCGTAGGGGGGGAATAAGCCTAGCTAACTAAACTACCTAACTATCTAAAGAATCTAACCTAATCGCGGGTATCTGGTTCGCCACGGTGGCCTTCCCCCTACAGCCCGTAGGGGGGAAATAAGCCTAGCTAACTAAACTACCTAACTATCTAAAGAATCTAACCTAATCGCGGGTATCTGGTTCGCCACGGTGGCCTTCCCCCTACAGCCCGTAGGGGGGAAATAAGCCTAGCTAACTAAACTACCTAACTATCTAAAGAATCTAACCTAATCGAGGGTATCTGGTTCGCCACGGTGGTCTTCCCCCTACAGCCCGTAGGGGGGAAATAAGCCTAGCTAACTAAACTACCTAACTATCTAAAGAATCTAACCTAATCGCGGGTATCTGGTTCGCCACGGTGGCCTTCCCCCTACAGCCCGTAGGGGGGAAATAAGCCTAGCTAACTAAACTACCTAACTATCTAAAGAATCTAACCTAATCGCGGGTATCTGGTTCGCCACGGTGGCCTTCCCCCTACAGCCCGTAGGGGGGAAATAAGCCTAGCTAACTAAACTACCTAACTATCTAAAGAATCTAACCTAATCGCGGGTATCTGGTTCGCCACGGTGGCCTTCCCCCTACAGCCCGTAGGGGGGAAATAAGCCTAGCTAACTAAACTACCTAACTATCTAAAGAATCTAACCTAATCGCGGGTATCTGGTTCGCCACGGTGGCCTTCCCCCTACAGCCCGTAGGGGGGAAATAAGCCTAGCTAACTAAACTACCTAACTATCTAAAGAATCTAACCTAATCGCGGGTATCTGGTTCGCCACGGTGGCCTTCCCCCTACAGCCCGTAGGGGGGAAATAAGCCTAGCTAACTAAACTACCTAACTATCTAAAGAATCTAACCTAATCGCGGGTATCTGGTTCGCCACGGTGGTCTTCCCCCTACAGCCCGTAGGGGGGAAATAAGCCTAGCTAACTAAACTACCTAACTATCTAAAGAATCTAACCTAATCGCAGGTATCTGGTTCGCCACGGTGGCCTTCCCCCTACAGCCCGTAGGGGGGAAATAAGCCTAGCTAACTAAACTACCTAACTATCTAAAGAATCTAACCTAATCGCGGGTATCTGGTTCGCCACGGTGGCCTTCCCCCTACAGCCCGTAGGGGGGAAATAAGCCTAGCTAACTAAACTACCTAACTATCTAAAGAATCTAACCTAATCGCGGGTATCTGGTTCGCCACGGTGGCCTTCCCCCTACAGCCCGTAGGGGGGAAATAAGCCTAGCTAATTAAACTACCTAACTATCTAAAGAATCTAACCTAATCGCGGGTATCTGGTTCGCCACGGTGGCCTTCCCCCTACAGCCCGTAGGGGGGAAATAAGCCTAGCTAACTAAACTACCTAACTATCTAAAGAATCTAACCTAATCGCGGGTATCTGGTTCGCCACGGTGGCCTTCCCCCTACAGCCCGTAGGGGGGAAATAAGCCTAGCTAACTAAACTACCTAACTATCTAAAGAATCTAACCTAATCGCGGGTATCTGGTTCGCCACGGTGGCCTTCCCCCTACAGCCCGTAGGGGGGAAATAAGCCTAGCTAACTAAACTACCTAACTATCTAAAGAATCTAACCTAATCGCGGGTATCTGGTTCGCCACGGTGGCCTTCCCCCTACAGCCCGTAGGGGGGAAATAAGCCTAGCTAACTAAACTACCTAACTATCTAAAGAATCTAACCTAATCGCGGGTATCTGGTTCGCCACGGTGGCCTTCCCCCTACAGCCCGTAGGGGGGAAATAAGCCTAGCTAACTAAACTACCTAACTATCTAAAGAATCTGACCTAATCGCGGGTATCTGGTTCGCCACGGTGGCCTTCCCCCTACAGCCCGTAGGGGGGAAATAAGCCTAGCTAACTAAACTACCTAACTATCTAAAGAATCTAACCTAATCGCGGGTATCTGGTTCGCCACGGTGGTCTTCCCCCTACAGCCCGTAGGGGGGAAATAAGCCTAGCTAACTAAACTACCTAACTATCTAAAGAATCTAACCTAATCGCGGGTATCTGGTTCGCCACGGTGGCCTTCCCCCTACAGCCCGTAGGGGGGAAATAAGCCTAGCTAACTAAACTACCTAACTATCTAAAGAATCTAACCTAATCGCGGGTATCTGGTTCGCCACGGTGGCCTTCCCCCTACAGCCCGTAGGGGGGAAATAAGCCTAGCTAACTAAACTACCTAACTATCTAAAGAATCTAACCTAATCGCGGGTATCTGGTTCGCCGCGGTGGCCTTAAATAAAATAAGCCTCACTAACTAAACTAGCTGAACTACCTGGTGAGCAGAACTAAGCCCTGCACTATCCTGCAAGTGATAATCTCCATCAGTCAGTATGGGGAAGAACCTGAAGGGCCCACCCTCTTACAACCGGTCGTCAGGAGAAAATCACACCTACTCCTACCTAATACCTAACTGGCTAATATCTCACTCAAGATCTATAAAAGCAGTTCCTATCTACGAAGTACGTAAAAAAATTAGCTAGCTAAGCTATCTAACGAGGCAAAACTAAGCCCTGCACTATCCTGCAAGTGATAATCTCCATCAGTCAGTATGGGGAAGAACCTGAAGGGCCCACCCTCTTACAACCGGTCGTCAGGAGAAAATCACACCTACTCCTACCTAATACCTAACTGGCTAATATCTCACTCAAGATCTATAAAAGCAGTTCCTATCTACGAAGTACGTAAAAAAATTAGCTAGCTAAGCTATCTAACGAGCAAAACTAAGCCCTGCACTATCCTGCAAGTGATAATCTCCATCAGTCAGTATGGGGAAGAACCTGAAGGGCCCACCCTCTTACAACCGGTCGTCAGGAGAAAATCACACCTACTCCTACCTAATACCTAACTGGCTAATATCTCACTCAAGATCTATAAAAACAGTTCCTATCTACGAAGTACGTAAAAAAATTAGCTAGCTAAGCTATCTAACGAGGCAAAACTAAGCCCTGCACTATCCTGCAAGTGATAATCTCCATCAGTCAGTATGGGGAAGAACCTGAAGGGCCCACCCTCTTACAACCGGTCGTCAGGAGAAAATCACACCTACTCCTACCTAATACCTAACTGGCTAATATCTCACTCAAGATCTATAAAAGCAGTTCCTATCTACGAAGTACGTAAAAAAATTAGCTAGCTAAGCTATCTAACGAGCAAAACTAAGCCCTGCACTATCCTGCAAGTGATAATCTCCATCAGTCAGTATGGGGAAGAACCTGAAGGGCCCACCCTCTTACAACCGGTCGTCAGGAGAAAATCACACCTACTCCTACCTAATACCTAACTGGCTAATATCTCACTCAAGATCTATAAAAGCAGTTCCTATCTACGAAGTACGTAAAAAAATTAGCTAGCTAAGCTATCTAACGAACAAAACTAAGCCCTGCACTATCCTGCAAGTGACAATCTCCATCAGTCAGTATGGGGAAGAACCTGAAGGGCCCACCCTCTTACAACCGGTCGTCAGGAGAAAATCACACCTACTCCTACCTAATACCTAACTGCCTAACACCTCACTCGATAAACCTATCTAACTAACTACACCTACCTACAGCCCGTAGGGGGACATAAGCTTAGCTAACTAAACTACCTAACTATCTAAAGAATCTAACCTAATCGCGGGTATCTGGTTCGCCACGGTGGCCTTCCCCCTACAGCCCGTAGGGGGGAAATAAGCCTAGCTAACTAAACTACCTAACTATCTAAAGAATCTAACCTAATCGCGGGTATCTGGTTCGCCACGGTGGCCTTCCCCCTACAGCCCGTAGGGGGGAAATAAGCCTAGCTAACTAAACTACCTAACTATCTAAAGAATCTAACCTAATCGCGGGTATCTGGTTCGCCACGGTGGCCTTCCCCCTACAGCCCGTAGGGGGGAAATAAGCCTAGCTAACTAAACTACCTAACTATCTAAAGAATCTAACCTAATCGCGGGTATCTGGTTCGCCACGGTGGCCTTCCCCCTACAGCCCGTAGGGGGGAAATAAGCCTAGCTAACTAAACTACCTAACTATCTAAAGAATCTAACCTAATCGCGGGTATCTGGTTCGCCACGGTGGCCTTCCCCCTACAGCCCGTAGGGGGGAAATAAGCCTAGCTAACTAAACTACCTAACTATCTAAAGAATCTAACCTAATCGCGGGTATCTGGTTCGCCACGGTGGCCTTCCCCCTACAGCCCGTAGGGGGGAAATAAGCCTAGCTAACTAAACTACCTAACTACCTAAAGAATCTAACCTAATCGCGGGTATCTGGTTCGCCACGGTGGCCTTCCCCCTACAGCCCGTAGGGGGGAAATAAACCTAGCTAACTAAACTACCTAACTATCTAAAGAATCTAACCTAATCGCGGGTATCTGGTTCGCCACGGTGGCCTTCCCCCTACAGCCCGTAGGGGGGAAATAAGCCTAGCTAACTAAACTACCTAACTATCTAAAGAATCTAACCTAATCGCGGGTATCTGGTTCGCCACGGTGGCCTTCCCCCTACAGCCCGTAGGGGGGAAATAAGCCTAGCTAACTAAACTACCTAACTATCTAAAGAATCTAACCTAATCGCGGGTATCTGGTTCGCCACGGTGGCCTTCCCCCTACAGCCCGTAGGGGGGAAATAAGCCTAGCTAACTAAACTACCTAACTATCTAAAGAATCTAACCTAATCGCGGGTATCTGGTTCGCCACGGTGGCCTTCCCCCTACAGCCCGTAGGGGGGAAATAAGCCTAGCTAACTAAACTACCTAACTACCTAAAGAATCTAACCTAATCGCGGGTATCTGGTTCGCCACGGTGGCCTTCCCCCTACAGCCCGTAGGGGGGAAGTAAGCCTAGCTAACTAAACTACCTAACTATCTAAAGAATCTAACCTAATCGCGGGTATCTGGTTCGCCACGGTGGCCTTCCCCCTACAGCCCGTAGGGGGGAAATAAGCCTAGCTAACTAAACTACCTAACTATCTAAAGAATCTAACCTAATCGCGGGTATCTGGTTCGCCACGGTGGCCTTCCCCCTACAGCCCGTAGGGGGGAAATAAGCCTAGCTAACTAAACTACCTAACTATCTAAAGAATCTAACCTAATCGCGGGTATCTGGTTCGCCACGGTGGCCTTCCCCCTACAGCCCGTAGGGGGGAAATAAGCCTAGCTAACTAAACTACCTAACTATCTAAAGAATCTAACCTAATCGCGGGTATTGGGTTCGCCACGGTGGCCTTCCCCCTACAGCCCGTAGGGGGGAAATAAGCCTAGCTAACTAAACTACCTAACTATCTAAAGAATCTAACCTAATCGCGGGTATCTGGTTCGCCACGGTGGCCTTCCCCCTACAGCCCGTAGGGGGGAAATAAGCCTAGCTAACTAAACTACCTAACTATCTAAAGAATCTAACCTAATCGCGGGTATCTGGTTCGCCACGGTGGCCTTCCCCCTACAGCCCGTAGGGGGGAAATAAGCCTAGCTAACTAAACTACCTAACTATCTAAAGAATCTAACCTAATCGCGGGTATCTGGTTCGCCACGGTGGCCTTCCCCCTACAATACGTAGGGGGGAAATAAGCCTAGCTAACTAAACTACCTAACTATCTAAAGAATCTAACCTAATCGCGGGTATCTGGTTCGCCACGGTGGCCTTCCCCCTACAGCCCGTAGGGGGGAAATAAGCCTAGCTAACTAAACTACCTAACTATCTAAAGAATCTAACCTAATCGCGGGTATCTGGTTCGCCACGGTGGCCTTCCCCTTACAGCCCGTAGGGGGAAATAAGCCTAGCTAACTAAACTACCTAACTATCTAAAGAATCTAACCTAATCGCGCGTATTTGGTTCGCCGCGGTGGCCTTAAATAAAATAAGCTTCACTAACTAAACTAGCTGAACTACCTGGTGAGCAGAACTAAGCCCTGCACTATCCTGCAAGTGATAATCTCCATCAGTCAGTATGGGGAAGAACCTGAAGGGCCCACCCTCTTACAACCGGTCGTCAGGAGAAAATCACACCTACTCCTACCTAATACCTAACTGGCTAATATCTCACTCAAGATCTATAAAAGCAGTTCCTATCTACGAAGTACGTAAAAAAATTAGCTAGCTAAGCTATCTAACGAGCAAAACTAAGCCCTGCACTATCCTGCAAGTGATAATCTCCATCAGTCAGTATGGGGAAGAACCTGAAGGGCCCACCCTCTTACAACCGGTCGTCAGGAGAAAATCACACCTACTCCTACCTAATACCTAACTGGCTAATATCTCACTCAAGATCTATAAAAGCAGTTCCTATCTACGAAGTACGTAAAAAAATTAGCTAGCTAAGCTTTCTAACGAGGCAAAACTAAGCCCTGCACTATCCTGCAAGTGATAATCTCCATCAGTCAGTATGGGGAAGAACCTGAAGGGCCCACCCTCTTACAACCGGTCGTCAGGAGAAAATCACACCTACTCCTACCTAATACCTAACTGCCTAACACCTCACTCGATAAACCTATCTAACTAACTACACCTACCTACATCCCGTAGGGGGACATAAGCCTAGCTAACTAAACTACCTAACTATCTAAAGAATCTAACCTAATCGCGGGTATCTGGTTCGCCACGGTGGCCTTCCCCCTACAGCCCGTAGGGGGGAAATAAGCCTAGCTAACTAAACTACCTAACTATCTAAAGAATCTAACCTAATCGCGGGTATCTGGTTCGCCACGGTGGCCTTCCCCCTACAGCCCGTAGGGGGGAAATAAGCCTAGCTAACTAAACTACCTAACTATCTAAAGAATCTAACCTAATCGCGGGTATCTGGTTCGCCACGGTGGCCTTCCCCCTACAGCCCGTAGGGGGGAAATAAGCCTAGCTAACTAAACTACCTAACTATCTAAAGAATCTAACCTAATCGCGGGTATCTGGTTCGCCACGGTGGCCTTCCCCCTACAGCCCGTAGGGGGGAAATAAGCCTAGCTAACTAAACTACCTAACTATCTAAAGAATCTAACCTAATCGCGGGTATCTGGTTCGCCACGGTGGCCTTCCCCCTACAGCCCGTAGGGGGGAAATAAGCCTAGCTAACTAAACTACCTAACTATCTAAAGAATCTAACCTAATCGCGGGTATCTGGTTCGCCACGGTGGCCTTCCCCCTACAGCCCGTAGGGGGGAAATAAGCCTAGCTAACTAAACTACCTAACTATCTAAAGAATCTAACCTAATCGCGGGTATCTGGTTCGCCACGGTGGCCTTCCCCCTACAGCCCGTAGGGGGGAAAGAAGCCTAGCTAACTAAACTACCTAACTATCTAAAGAATCTAACCTAATCGCGGGTATTTGGTTCGCCACGGTGGCCTTCCCCCTACAGTCCGTAGGGGGGAAAGAAGCCTAGCTAACTAAACTACCTAACTATCTAAAGAATCTAACCTAATCGCGGGTATCTGGTTCGCCACGGTGGCCTTCCCCCTACAGCCCGTAGGAGGGAAATAAACCTAGCTAACTAAACTACCTAACTATCTAAAGAATCTAACCTAATCGCGGGTATCTGGTTCGCCACGGTGGCCTTCCCCCTACAGCCCGTAGGGGGGAAATAAGCCTAGCTAACTAAACTACCTAACTATCTAAAGAATCTAACCTAATCGCGCGTATTTGGTTCGCCGCGGTGGCCTTAAATAAAATAAGCCTCACTAACTAAACTAGCTGAACTACCTGGTGAGCAGAACTAAGCCCTGCACTATCCTGCAAGTGATAATCTCCATCAGTCAGTATGGGGAAGAACCTGAAGGGCCCACCCTCTTACAACCGGTCGTCAGGAGAAAATCACACCTACTCCTACCTAATACCTAACTGCCTAACACCTCACTCGATAAACCTATCTAACTAACTACACCTACCTACAGCCCGTAGGGGGACATAAGCCTAGCTAACTAAACTACCTAACTGTCTAAAGAATCTAACCTAATCGCGGGTATCTGGTTCGCCACGGTGGCCTTCCCCCTACAGCCCGTAGGAGGGAAATAAGCCTAGCTAACTAAACTACCTAACTATCTAAAGAATCTAACCTAATCGCGGGTATCTGGTTCGCCACGGTGGCCTTCCCCCTACAGCCCGTAGGGGGGAAATAAGCCTAGCTAACTAAACTACCTAACTGTCTAAAGAATCTAACCTAATCGCGGGTATCTGGTTCGCCACGGTGGCCTTCCCCCTACAGCCCGTAGGAGGGAAATAAGCCTAGCTAACTAAACTACCTAACTATCTAAAGAATCTAACCTAATCGCGGGTATCTGGTTCGCCACGGTGGCCTTCCCCCTACAGCCCGTAGGGGGGAAATAAGCCTAGCTAACTAAACTACCTAACTATCTAAGGAATCTAACCTAATCGCGGGTATCTGGTTCGCCACGGTGGCCTTCCCCCTACAGCCCGTAGGGGGGAAAGAAGCCTAGCTAACTAAACTACCTAACTATCTAAAGAATCTAACCTAATCGCGGGTATCTGGTTCGCCACGGTGGCCTTCCCCCTACAGCCCGTAGGGGGGAAATAAGCCTAGCTAACTAAACTACCTAACTATCTAAAGAATCTAACCTAATCGCGGGTATCTGGTTCGCCACGGTGGCCTTCCCCCTACAGCCCGTAGGGGGGAAATAAGCCTAGCTAACTAAACTACCTAACTATCTAAAGAATCTAACCTAATCGCGGGTATCTGGTTCGCCACGGTGGCCTTCCCCCTACAGCCCGTAGGGGGGAAATAAGCCTAGCTAACTAAACTACCTAACTATCTAAAGAATCTAACCTAATCGCGGGTATCTGGTTCGCCACGGTGGCCTTCCCCCTACAGCCCGTAGGGGGGAAATAAGCCTAGCTAACTAAACTACCTAACTATCTAAAGAATCTAACCTAATCGCGGGTATCTGGTTCGCCACGGTGGCCTTCCCCCTACAATACGTAGGGGGGAAATAAGCCTAGCTAACTAAACTACCTAACTATCTAAAGAATCTAACCTAATCGCGGGTATCTGGTTCGCCACGGTGGCCTTCCCCCTACAGCCCGTAGGGGGGAAATAAGCCTAGCTAACTAAACTACCTAACTATCTAAAGAATCTAACCTAATCGCGGGTATCTGGTTCGCCACGGTGGCCTTCCCCTTACAGCCCGTAGGGGGAAATAAGCCTAGCTAACTAAACTACCTAACTATCTAAAGAATCTAACCTAATCGCGCGTATTTGGTTCGCCGCGGTGGCCTTAAATAAAATAAGCCTCACTAACTAAACTAGCTGAACTACCTGGTGAGCAGAACTAAGCCCTGCACTATCCTGCAAGTGATAATCTCCATCAGTCAGTATGGGGAAGAACCTGAAGGGCCCACCCTCTTACAACCGGTCGTCAGGAGAAAATCACACCTACTCCTACCTAATACCTAACTGGCTAATATCTCACTCAAGATCTATAAAAGCAGTTCCTATCTACGAAGTACGTAAAAAAATTAGCTAGCTAAGCTATCTAACGAGGCAAAACTAAGCCCTGCACTATCCTGCAAGTGATAATCTCCATCAGTCAGTATGGGGAAGAACCTGAAGGGCCCACCCTCTTACAACCGGTCGTCAGGAGAAAATCACACCTACTCCTACCTAATACCTAACTGGCTAATATCTCACTCAAGATCTATAAAAGCAGTTCCTATCTACGAAGTACGTAAAAAAATTAGCTAGCTAAGCTTTCTAACGAGGCAAAACTAAGCCCTGCACTATCCTGCAAGTGATAATCTCCATCAGTCAGTATGGGGAAGAACCTGAAGGGCCCACCCTCTTACAACCGGTCGTCAGGAGAAAATCACACCTACTCCTACCTAATACCTAACTGCCTAACACCTCACTCGATAAACCTATCTAACTAACTACACCTACCTACAGCCCGTAGGGGGACATAAGCCTAGCTAACTAAACTACCTAACTATCTAAAGAATCTAACCTAATCGCGGGTATCTGGTTCGCCACGGTGGCCTTCCCCCTACAGCCCGTAGGGGGGAAATAAGCCTAGCTAACTAAACTACCTAACTATCTAAAGAATCTAACCTAATCGCGGGTATCTGGTTCGCCACGGTGGCCTTCCCCCTACAGCCCGTAGGGGGGAAATAAGCCTAGCTAACTAAACTACCTAACTATCTAAAGAATCTAACCTAATCGCGGGTATCTGGTTCGCCACGGTGGCCTTCCCCCTACAGCCCGTAGGGGGGAAATAAGCCTAGCTAACTAAACTACCTAACTATCTAAAGAATCTAACCTAATCGCGGGTATCTGGTTCGCCACGGTGGCCTTCCCCCTACAGCCCGTAGGGGGGAAATAAGCCTAGCTAACTAAACTACCTAACTATCTAAAGAATCTAACCTAATCGCGGGTATCTGGTTCGCCACGGTGGCCTTCCCCCTACAGCCCGTAGGGGGGAAATAAGCCTAGCTAACTAAACTACCTAACTATCTAAAGAATCTAACCTAATCGCGGGTATCTGGTTCGCCACGGTGGCCTTCCCCCTACAGCCCGTAGGGGGGAAATAAGCCTAGCTAACTAAACTACCTAACTATCTAAAGAATCTAACCTAATCGCGGGTATCTGGTTCGCCACGGTGGCCTTCCCCCTACAGCCCGTAGGGGGGAAATAAGCCTAGCTAACTAAACTACCTAACTATCTAAAGAATCTAACCTAATCGCGGGTATCTGGTTCGCCACGGTGGCCTTCCCCCTACAGCCCGTAGGGGGGAAATAAGCCTAGCTAACTAAACTACCTAACTATCTAAAGAATCTAACCTAATCGCGGGTATCTGGTTCGCCACGGTGGCCTTCCCCCTACAGCCCGTAGGGGGGAAATAAGCCTAGCTAACTAAACTACCTAACTATCTAAAGAATCTAACCTAATCGCGGGTATCTGGTTCGCCACGGTGGCCTTCCCCCTACAGCCCGTAGGGGGGAAATAAGCCTAGCTAACTAAACTACCTAACTATCTAAAGAATCTAACCTAATCGCGGGTATCTGGTTCGCCACGGTGGCCTTCCCCCTACAGCCCGTAGGGGGGAAAGAAGCCTAGCTAACTAAACTACCTAACTATCTAAAGAATCTAACCTAATCGCGGGTATTTGGTTCGCCACGGTGGCCTTCCCCCTACAGTCCGTAGGGGGGAAAGAAGCCTAGCTAACTAAACTACCTAACTATCTAAAGAATCTAACCTAATCGCGGGTATCTGGTTCGCCACGGTGGCCTTCCCCCTACAGCCCGTAGGAGGGAAATAAGCCTAGCTAACTAAACTACCTAACTATCTAAAGAATCTAACCTAATCGCGGGTATCTGGTTCGCCACGGTGGCCTTCCCCCTACAGCCCGTAGGGGGGAAATAAGCCTAGCTAACTAAACTACCTAACTATCTAAAGAATCTAACCTAATCGCGCGTATTTGGTTCGCCGCGGTGGCCTTAAATAAAATAAGCCTCACTAACTAAACTAGCTGAACTACCTGGTGAGCAGAACTAAGCCCTGCACTATCCTGCAAGTGATAATCTCCATCAGTCAGTATGGGGAAGAACCTGAAGGGCCCACCCTCTTACAACCGGTCGTCAGGAGAAAATCACACCTACTCCTACCTAATACCTAACTGCCTAACACCTCACTCGATAAACCTATCTAACTAACTACACCTACCTACAGCCCGTAGGGGGACATAAGCCTAGCTAACTAAACTACCTAACTATCTAAAGAATCTAACCTAATCGCGGGTATCTGGTTCGCCACGGTGGCCTTCCCCCTACAGCCCGTAGGGGGGAAATAAGCCCAGCTAACTAAACTACCTAACTGTCTAAAGAATCTAACCTAATCGCGGGTATCTGGTTCGCCACGGTGGCCTTCCCCCTACAGCCCGTAGGAGGGAAATAAGCCTAGCTAACTAAACTACCTAACTATCTAAAGAATCTAACCTAATCGCTGGTATCTGGTTCGCCACGGTGGCCTTCCCCCTACAGCCCGTAGGGGGGAAATAAGCCTAGCTAACTAAACTACCTAACTGTCTAAAGAATCTAACCTAATCGCGGGTATCTGGTTCGCCACGGTGGCCTTCCCCCTACAGCCCGTAGGAGGGAAATAAGCCTAGCTAACTAAACTACCTAACTATCTAAAGAATCTAACCTAATCGCGGGTATCTGGTTCGCCACGGTGGCCTTCCCCCTACAGCCCGTAGGGGGGAAATAAGCCTAGCTAACTAAACTACCTAACTATCTAAAGAATCTAACCTAATCGCGGGTATCTGGTTCGCCACGGTGGCCTTCCCCCTACAGCCCGTAGGGGGGAAATAAGCCTAGCTAACTAAACTACCTAACTATCTAAAGAATCTAACCTAATCGCGGGTATCTGGTTCGCCACGGTGGCCTTCCCCCTACAGCCCGTAGGGGGGAAATAAGCCTAGCTAACTAAACTACCTAACTATCTAAAGAATCTAACCTAATCGCGCGTATTTGGTTCGCCGCGGTGGCCTTCCCCCTACAGCCCGTAGGGGGGAAATAAGCCTAGCTAACTAAACTACCTAACTACCTAAAGAATCTAACCTAATCGCGGGTATCTGGTTCGCCACGGTGGCCTTCCCCCTACAGCCCGTAGGGGGGAAATAAGCCTAGCTAACTAAACTACCTAACTATCCAAAGAATCTAACCTAATCGCGGGAATCTGGTTCGCCACGGTGGCCTTCCCCCTACAGCCCGTAGGGGGGAAAGAAGCCTAGCTAACTAAACTACCTAACTATCTAAAGAATCTAACCTAATCGCGGGTATCTGGTTCGCCACGGTGGCCTTAACCCCTACAGCCCGTAGGGGGGAAATAAGCCTAGCTAACTAAACTACCTAACTATCTAAAGAATCTAACCTAATCGCGGGTATCTGGTTCGCCACGGTGGCCTTCCCCCTACAGCCCGTAGGGGGGAAATAAGCCTAGCTAACTAAACTACCTAACTATCTAAAGAATCTAACCTAATCGCGGGTATCTGGTTCGCCACGGTGGCCTTCCCCCTACAGCCCGTAGGGGGGAAATAAGCCTAGCTAACTAAACTACCTAACTATCTAAAGAATCTAACCTAATCGCGGGTATCTGGTTCGCCACGGTGGCCTTCCCCCTACAGCCCGTAGGGGGGAAATAAGCCTAGCTAACTAAACTACCTAACTATCTAAAGAATCTAACCTAATCGCGGGTATCTGGTTCGCCACGGTGGCCTTCCCCCTACAGCCCGTAGGGGGGAAATAAGCCTAGCTAACTAAACTACCTAACTATCTAAAGAATCTAACCTAATCGCGCGTATTTGGTTCGCCGCGGTGGCCTTCCCCCTACAGCCCGTAGGGGGGAAATAAGCCTAGCTAACTAAACTACCTAACTACCTAAAGAATCTAACCTAATCGCGGGTATCTGGTTCGCCACGGTGGCCTTCCCCCTACAGCCCGTAGGGGGGAAATAAGCCTAGCTAACTAAACTACCTAACTATCCAAAGAATCTAACCTAATCGCGGGAATCTGGTTCGCCACGGTGGCCTTCCCCCTACAGCCCGTAGGGGGGAAAGAAGCCTAGCTAACTAAACTACCTAACTATCTAAAGAATCTAACCTAATCGCGGGTATCTGGTTCGCCACGGTGGCCTTCCCCCTACAGCCCGTAGGGGGGAAAGAAGCCTAGCTAACTAAACTACCTAACTATCTAAAGAATCTAACCTAATCGCGGGTATCTGGTTCGCCACGGTGGCCTTCCCCCTACAGCCCGTAGGGGGGAAATAAGCCTAGTTAACTAAACTACCTAACTATCTAAAGAATCTAACCTAATCGCGGGTATCTGGTTCGCCGCGGTGGCCTTAAATAAAATAAGCCTCACTAACTAAACTAGCTGAACTACCTGGTGAGCAGAACTAAGCCCTGCACTATCCTGCAAGTGATAATCTCCATCAGTCAGTATGGGGAAGAACCTGAAGGGCCCACCCTCTTACAACCGGTCGTCAGGAGAAAATCACACCTACTCCTACCTAATACCTAACTGGCTAATATCTCACTCAAGATCTATAAAAGCAGTTCCTATCTACGAAGTACGTAAAAAAATTAGCTAGCTAAGCTATCTAACGAGCAAAACTAAGCCCTGCACTATCCTGCAAGTGATAATCTCCATCAGTCAGTATGGGGAAGAACCTGAAGGGCCCACCCTCTTACAACCGGTCGTCAGGAGAAAATCACACCTACTCCTACCTAATACCTAACTGGCTAATATCTCACTCAAGATCTATAAAAGCAGTTCCTATCTACGAAGTACGTAAAAAAATTAGCTAGCTAAGCTATCTAACGAGCGAAACTAAGCCCTGCACTATCCTGCAAGTGATAATCTCCATCAGTCAGTATGGGGAAGAACCTGAAGGGCCCACCCTCTTACAACCGGTCGTCAGGAGAAAATCACACCTACTCCTACCTAATACCTAACTGGCTAATATCTCACTCAAGATCTATAAAAGCAGTTCCTATCTACGAAGTACGTAAAAAAATTAGCTAGCTAAGCTATCTAACGAGCGAAACTAAGCCCTGCACTATCCTGCAAGTGATAATCTCCATCAGTCAGTATGGGGAAGAACCTGAAGGGCCCACCCTCTTACAACCGGTCGTCAGGAGAAAATCACACCTACTCCTACCTAATACCTAACTGCCTAACACCTCACTCGATAAACCTATCTAACTAACTACACCTACCTACAGCCCGTAGGGGGACATAAGCCTAGCTAACTGAACTACCTAACTATCTAAAGAATCTAACCTAATCGCGGGTATCTGGTTCGCCACGGTGGCCTTCCCCCTACAGCCCGTAGGGAGGAAATAAGCCTAGCTAACTAAACTACCTAACTATCTAAAGAATCTAACCTAATCGCGGGTATCTGGTTCGCCACGGTGGCCTTCCCCCTACAGCCCGTAGGGGGGAAATAAGGCTAGCTAACTAAACTACCTAACTATCTAAAGAATCTAACCTAATCGCGGGTATCTGGTTCGCCACGGTGGCCTTCCCCCTACAGCCCGTAGGGGGGAAATAAACCTAGCTAACTAAACTACCTAACTATCTAAAGAATCTAACCTAATCGCGGGTATCTGGTTCGCCACGGTGGCCTTCCCCCTACAGCCCGTAGGGGGGAAATAAGCCTAGCTAACTAAACTACCTAACTATCTAAAGAATCTAACCTAATCGCGGGTATCTGGTTCGCCACGGTGGCCTTCCCCCTACAGCCCGTAGGGGGGAAATAAGCCTAGCTAACTAAACTACCTAACTATCCAAAGAATCTAACCTAATCGCGGGTATCTGGTTCGCCACGGTGGCCTTCCCCCTACAGCCCGTAGGGGGGAAATAAGCCTAGCTAACTAAACTACCTAACTATCTAAAGAATCTAACCTAATCGCGGGTATCTGGTTCGCCACGGTGGCCTTCCCCCTACAGCTCGTAGGGGGGAAATAAGCCTAGCTAACTAAACTACCTAACTATCTAAAGAATCTAACCTAATCGCGGGTATCTGGTTCGCCACGGTGGCCTTCCCCCTACAGCCCGTAGGGGGGAAATAAGCCTAGCTAACTAAACTACCTAACTATCTAAAGAATCTAACCTAATCGCGGGTATCTGGTTCGCCACGGTGGCCTTCCCCCTACAGCCCGTAGGGGGGAAATAAGCCTAGCTAACTAAACTACCTAACTATCTAAAGAATCTAACCTAATCGCGGGTATCTGGTTCGCCACGGTGGCCTTCCCCCTACAGCCCGTAGGGGGGAAATAAGCCTAGCTAACTAAACTACCTAACTATCTAAAGAATCTAACCTAATCGCGGGTATCTGGTTCGCCACGGTGGCCTTCCCCCTACAGCCCGTAGGGGGGAAATAAGCCTAGCTAACTAAACTACCTAACTATCTAAAGAATCTAACCTAATCGCGGGTATCTGGTTCGCCACGGTGGCCTTCCCCCTACAGCCCGTAGGGGGGAAATAAGCCTAGCTAACTAAACTACCTAACTATCTAAAGAATCTAACCTAATCGCGGGTATCTGGTTCGCCACGGTGGCCTTCCCCATACAGCCCGTAGGGGGGGAAATAAGCCTAGCTAAGGGTATCTGGTTCGCCACGGTGGCCTTCTCCCTACAGCCCGTAGGGGGGAAATAAGCCTAACTAACTAAACTACCTAACTATCTCAAGAATCTAACCTAATCGCGCGTATTTGGTTCGCCGCGGTGGCCTTAAATAAAATAAGCCTCACTAACTAAACTAGCTGAACTACCTGGCGAGCAGAACTAAGCCCTGCACTATCCTGCAAGTGATAATCTCCATCAGTCAGTATGGGGAAGAACCTAAAGGGCCGACCCTCTTACAACCGGTCGTCAGGAGAAAATCACACCTAATCCTACCTACCTAATCCTACCCTACAGCCCGTAGGGGGGAAATAAGCCTAGCTAACTAAACTACCTAACTATCCAAAGAATCTAACCTAATCGCGGGTATCTGGTTCGCCACGGTGGCCTTCCCCCTACAGCCCGTAGGGGGGAAATAAGCCTAGCTAACTAAACTACCTAACTATCTAAAGAATCTAACCTAATCGCGGGTATCTGGTTCGCCACGGTGGCCTTCCCCCTACAGCCCGTAGGGGGGAAATAAGCCTAGCTAACTAAACTACCTAACTATCTAAAGAATCTAACCTAATCGCGCGTATTTGGTTCGCCGCGGTGGCCTTCCCCCTACAGCCCGTAGGGGGGAAATAAGCCTAGCTAACTAAACTACCTAACTATCTAAAGAATCTAACCTAATCGCGGGTATCTGGTTCGCCACGGTGGCCTTCCCCCTACAGCCCGTAGGGGGGAAATAAGCCTAGCTAACTAAACTACCTAACTATCTAAAGAATCTAACCTAATCGCGGGTATCTGGTTCGCCACGGTGGCCTTCCCCCTACAGCCCGTAGGGGGGAAATAAGCCTAGCTAACTAAACTACCTAACTATCTAAAGAATCTAACCTAATCGCGGGTATTTGGTTCGCCGCGGTGGCCTTAAATAAAATAAGCCTCACTAACTAAACTAGCTGAACTACCTGGTGAGCAGAACTAAGCCCTGCACTATCCTGCAAGTGATAATCTCCATCAGTCAGTATGGGGAAGAACCTGAAGGGCCCACCCTCTTACAACCGGTCGTCAGGAGAAAATCACACCTACTCCTACCTAATACCTAACTGGCTAATATCTCACTCAAGATCTATAAAAGCAGTTCCTATCTACGAAGTACGTAAAAAAATTAGCTAGCTAAGCTATCTAACGAGCAAAACTAAGCCCTGCACTATCCTGCAAGTGATAATCTCCATCAGTCAGTATGGGGAAGAACCTGAAGGGCCCACCCTCTTACAACCGGTCGTCAGGAGAAAATCACACCTACTCCTACCTAATACCTAACTGGCTAATATCTCACTCAAGATCTATAAAAGCAGTTCCTATCTACGAAGTACGTAAAAAAATTAGCTAGCTAAGCTATCTAACGAGCGAAACTAAGCCCTGCACTATCCTGCAAGTGATAATCTCCATCAGTCAGTATGGGGAAGAACCTGAAGGGCCCACCCTCTTACAACCGGTCGTCAGGAGAAAATCACACCTACTCCTACCTAATACCTAACTGGCTAATATCTCACTCAAGATCTATAAAAGCAGTTCCTATCTACGAAGTACGTAAAAAAATTAGCTAGCTAAGCTATCTAACGAGCGAAACTAAGCCCTGCACTATCCTGCAAGTGATAATCTCCATCAGTCAGTATGGGGAAGAACCTGAAGGGCCCACCCTCTTACAACCGGTCGTCAGGAGAAAATCAAACCTACTCCTACCTAATACCTAACTGCCTAACACCTCACTCGATAAACCTATCTAACTAACTACACCTACCTACAGCCCGTAGGGGGACATAAGCCTAGCTAACTGAACTACCTAACTATCTAAAGAATCTAACCTAATCGCGGGTATCTGGTTCTCCACGGTGGCCTTCCCCCTACAGCCCGTAGGGAGGAAATAAGCCTAGCTAACTAAACTACCTAACTATCTAAAGAATCTAACCTAATCGCGGGTATCTGGTTCGCCACGGTGGCCTTCCCCCTACAGCCCGTAGGGGGGAAATAAGGCTAGCTAACTAAACTACCTAACTATCTAAAGAATCTAACCTAATCGCGGGTATCTGGTTCGCCACGGTGGCCTTCCCCCTACAGCCCGTAGGGGGGAAATAAACCTAGCTAACTAAACTACCTAACTATCTAAAGAATCTAACCTAATCGCGGGTATCTGGTTCGCCACGGTGGCCTTCCCCCTACAGCCCGTAGGGGGGAAATAAGCCTAGCTAACTAAACTACCTAACTATCTAAAGAATCTAACCTAATCGCGGGTATCTGGTTCGCCACGGTGGCCTTCCCCCTACAGCCCGTAGGGGGGAAATAAGCCTAGCTAACTAAACTACCTAACTATCCAAAGAATCTAACCTAATCGCGGGTATCTGGTTCGCCACGGTGGCCTTCCCCCTACAGCCCGTAGGGGGGAAATAAGCCTAGCTAACTAAACTACCTAACTATCTAAAGAATCTAACCTAATCGCGGGTATCTGGTTCGCCACGGTGGCCTTCCCCCTACAGCTCGTAGGGGGGAAATAAGCCTAGCTAACTAAACTACCTAACTATCTAAAGAATCTAACCTAATCGCGGGTATCTGGTTCGCCACGGTGGCCTTCCCCCTACAGCCCGTAGGGGGGAAATAAGCCTAGCTAACTAAACTACCTAACTATCTAAAGAATCTAACCTAATCGCGGGTATCTGGTTCGCCACGGTGGCCTTCCCCCTACAGCCCGTAGGGGGGAAATAAGCCTAGCTAACTAAACTACCTAACTATCTAAAGAATCTAACCTAATCGCGGGTATCTGGTTCGCCACGGTGGCCTTCCCCCTACAGCCCGTAGGGGGGAAATAAGCCTAGCTAACTAAACTACCTAACTATCTAAAGAATCTAACCTAATCGCGGGTATCTGGTTCGCCACGGTGGCCTTCCCCCTACAGCCCGTAGGGGGGAAATAAGCCTAGCTAACTAAACTACCTAACTATCTAAAGAATCTAACCTAATCGCGGGTATCTGGTTCGCCACGGTGGCCTTCCCCCTACAGCCCGTAGGGGGGAAATAAGCCTAGCTAACTAAACTACCTAACTATCTAAAGAATCTAACCTAATCGCGGGTATCTGGTTCGCCACGGTGGCCTTCCCCCTACAGCCCGTAGGGGGGGAAATAAGCCTAGCTAAGGGTATCTGGTTCGCCACGGTGGCCTTCTCCCTACAGCCCGTAGGGGGGAAATAAGCCTAACTAACTAAACTACCTAACTATCTCAAGAATCTAACCTAATCGCGCGTATTTGGTTCGCCGCGGTGGCCTTAAATAAAATAAGCCTCACTAACTAAACTAGCTGAACTACCTGGCGAGCAGAACTAAGCCCTGCACTATCCTGCAAGTGATAATCTCCATCAGTCAGTATGGGGAAGAACCTAAAGGGCCGACCCTCTTACAACCGGTCGTCAGGAGAAAATCACACCTAATCCTACCTAATACCTAACTGCCTAACACCTCACTCGATAAACCTATCTAACTAACTACACCTACCTACAGCCCGTAGGGGGACATAAGCCTAGCTAACTAAACTACCTAACTATCTAAAGAATCTAACCTAATCGCGGGTATCTGGTTCGCCACGGTGGCCTTCCCCCTACAGCCCGTAGGGGGGGAAATAAGCCTAGCTAAGGGTATCTGGTTCGCCACGGTGGCCTTCTCCCTACAGCCCGTAGGGGGGAAATAAGCCTAACTAACTAAACTACCTAACTATCTCAAGAATCTAACCTAATCGCGCGTATTTGGTTCGCCGCGGTGGCCTTAAATAAAATAAGCCTCACTAACTAAACTAGCTGAACTACCTGGCGAGCAGAACTAAGCCCTGCACTATCCTGCAAGTGATAATCTCCATCAGTCAGTATGGGGAAGAACCTAAAGGGCCGACCCTCTTACAACCGGTCGTCAGGAGAAAATCACACCTAATCCTACCTAATACCTAACTCGATAAACCTAATCTAACAATCTAAGGCACGTGTATATACTTTGCCACGATGGCTCTCCCTGAAACCTAGTACCTAAGCAGTATCTAATTACCTAGCTTTCCTAACTATCCGAAAGTAACGACTCGCATATATTACATAACGCAATGTCATCCCGCCTATCAATTCCAAGTTTCCCGAACTGTTAGTAACACTCTAATTTACTTATGTACCCGTAAAAACTGCCCTCATTATGTAAGATACTGATAAGATATATTTGAGAAAGATACCGATTAAAAGAATAGTGAACTTAAAATAAGCATGGAGGGAATAAATAGCTCCTAAAAGCCTCCCTACAGTTCGCAGGAAGGGAATACAGACACCTAAAATCCCTTCAACAATTCGCTGAAGGGGAATAATATGCTGAAACGAGAAGAAAAAAAGAAAAGAAAAGAGATGAAAGGTCCTAATATCCTACCAATATTCCCCTGCTGGTTGTATGAGTTAAATACCAAAGTAACGTAAAGTATCTATCACCCGTATATGAGTATCTGTTAGATGTATATAAAGTACAAAGGCAACCAAATTATATGTACCCCTAGGTAGAAGTATTGTTAATCAAAATATGTATATGTATCATACTTTGCCGAATGTAAAATTGAGTGAGTGTTGCAAAAGGGTGCATTGCTGTGCTGCGCTTTATTGTGAACAAGTTTTAAAGTAACATAATGAGAAGCTCACCCGAACCGAGAGCCCTATCTTCGGACAAAGTGGAAAAATACAACCGATGAGGTGAAAGAACTTAAGACAAAATGTAATTAAGACCGGTTACTTCAAAAAGCCATGGTACGCTGGCTTACTAAACACACAAAACTCTTCATACAATTCGCAGCAGGGGAATGACCTAAAAGCCTCCATGCAATGGTTAGGAAGGGAATATATGTATATGTTGCCTAAAATCCTCCCTACAGTTCGTAGGGAGGGAATAAGAATTTGGGTATATGTTGCCTAAAATCCTCCCTACAGTTCGTAGGGCGGGAATAAGAAAAGAGAGTCCCTACAGTTCGTAGGGTATGCTTTGCATTGCTAGTATCGCAAGTTAGATGTTTATGCAAATGTAGATGATTTTATTTTTAGAAGTTAAAGTATGAATGTCCCGAATGTATGTATGAAATCGAATGCTGCTTGTCCCAATATTGTGGTTGGGATCGACAGTAGGCCACCAACTATTCCGTCTAGACGTATTGTTCTTGCTCAACGTTAGTCGAAGCTGCACAATTCCCCCTGCAAAAGCAGATGGGATTTCAATGCTTCCGTACGCGTCTTGAGGTAGAGATTGCAAGTAGATACTAAGTTAGGACTTAGGGATAGTTAAGATGTATGTTAAATACGAAAATTTTCGAGAATCTTAGAATGCAAACGATAAATGTAAAAAGAATATTAAAAGCCGAGGTGCAAATGCAAAGCTTGGATTGTAAATCACAAAAAAAAAAAGAATACTACTAACTACAAATGGTCAGCCCTTCCAGAATACTTCTGTTGTGATATAGAAAACTATTTAGATAGGCTAGCGGATATGTATGTAACTAATGGAATGCAAAGGTGAACATGAATCATGATTTGAAGAGCAAGGATTGAGTATCAGAGGCAAGAAAATTTAAGATTGTATTCTAGATTTGAGTTGAAAATTTGTAGAGAAATTTTAAGATGAATGTGCTTGAGATCTTTAAAATACTAAGCAAGGCATAGATATTTGGTGAAGTAGTGTTAGGTAATGGTTATGTTTCTGAAAGGGCTGAGGGGAAAAAGAAGAGAAATATAAAGTGTACCTTGACTCCTTTGTGGTTTGTTCAATATCTGGTTCTGGTGTTCTCTCTGACTGGATTCCATATGGTCAGCATACTGCAACCACAATATCACACGCGACGCAGTACTGCAGCACTACACCCGAGACTCTATCAACAACTTACTAACTAACTAACTAACTAACTAACTGACTGACTAGTCGATAGAGTAAATGACGTACCAACCAATCGACCTGACTGACTGACTGACTTACAGGGACAGATCGATCGTCCCAAGGAGCGATTGCTATCATTGCGTAGGAGAGTTGAGATACCGGGACAGATCGATCGTCCCAAGGAGCGATTGCTATCATTGCGTATAAGAGTTGAGATACCGGCGACCACCAACCCACCCATCCACCCCACCATAGACTAAACCAAAAACAGTTAACAGCGGAGCCGAGGACGGCTGAACCGGCTGATCGACCATCGGAGTGACTACCAACATTGAGTAAGTGAGCTGAGAGACCGACGAGCATCCGCCACCCACCCACCCCACCATGGACTAGCTCGAGGACGGCTGACCCCGGAGACCCACAACCGATCCCGACGGAGTGCCAATGACGACTGAGCACCCCTCATATGAACCGGCTGATCGACCATCGGAGTGACTACCAACATTGAGTAAGTGAGCTGAGAGACCGACGAGCATCCGCCACCCACCCACCCCACCATAGACTAGCTCGAGGACGGCTGACCCCGGAGACCCACAACCGATCCCGACGGAGTGCCAATGACGACTGAGCATCCCCCCATATCATGGACCAGGTCGAGGACGGCTAACCGCGGAGACCCACAACCGCTTCCGACGGAGTGCCAATGACGACTGAGCATCCCCCCATATGAACCGGCTGATCGACCATCGGAGTGACTACCAACATTGAGTAAGTGAGCTGAGAGACCGGCGAGCATCCGCCACCCACCCACCCCATCATGGACTAGGTCGAGGACGGCTGACCGCGGAGACCCACAACCGAACCCGACGGAGTGCCAATGACGACTGAGCACCTCTCATATGAACCGGCTGATCGACCATCGGAGTGACTACCAACATTGAGTAAGTGAGCTGAGAGACCGACGAGCATCCGCCACCCACCCACCCCACCATGGACTAGCTCGAGGACGGCTGACCCCGGAGACCCACAACCGCTTCCGACGGAGTGCCAATGACGACTGAGCATCCCCCCATATCATGGCCCAGGTCGAGGACGGCTGACCGCGGAGACCCACAACCGCTTCCGACGGAGTGCCAATGACGACTGAGCATCCCCCCATATGAACCGGCTGATCGACCATCGGAGTGACTACCAACATTGAGTAAGTGAGCTGAGAGACCGGCGAGCATCCGCCACCCACCCACCCCATCATGGACTAGCTCGAGGACGGCTGACCCCGGAGACCCACAACCGCTTCCGACGGAGTGCCACGTACGACTGACCCACTTAGCACGACATGCAGTATGCCACTGAGTATGAGTGCGAGAGACTCGCCAACCACTCAAAATTGAGTACAGTGAAAATAATAAAATTACTCATTTTATATTTTTCAATATTTTCTAATAAATAAATAATTTATTAATAAGGAGTGCTTTTTATACTTCGCAATATTTTGTTTAGTAATTTTGATTAAAATATATTCCAGGGTTTTGTGCTAAACAATACTCTAACTAAAATAATTGATTTTAACAATATATTACGGTCGATGAAATGAACGAATCTCGGAGAAACCTGAAAACATTTGAAGTAAAAATCGTGTAATACTCAGTTTTTCAATCAAAAATATATTCTTATACCTGACACCGAAAATTTTCCTCCCCGAGCATCCTGGCGGCTACTGCGAGAGTGCGTGACTCTTTCGGAAAAATTTGAACAAATATATTTTTTTTTAAATTTTTGAATTTGACACCAACAACAAAAAAATATATGGAGTTACCTAACTCCGAATAAATATTGCCGTCCCGGTGTGCCCTGACGACCTTAGGATAGCGACTGGCGGCCTCGGGTAAATCTGAAAAAATAAATTTTTTATGAATTTCAAAGCAAAAACAAAAAAATAGTTGGAGGTACCTACCTCCGAATTTTTTCCCCCTGGGGTGCCCTGACGACTTTAAGGGAGCGACTGGCGGCCTCAGGAAAATCTGAAAAAATAATTTTTTTTTGAATTCTAAAGCAAAAACAAAAAAATAGTTGGAGGTACCTACCTCCGAATTTTTTCCCCCTGGGGTGCCCTGACGACTTTAAGGGAGCGACTGGCGGCCTCAGGAAAATCTGAAAAAATAATTTTTTTATGAATTTTAAAGCAAAAACAAAAAAATATTTTGAGTTTCCTATCTCCGAATTTTTTCCCCCTGGGGTGCCCTGACGACTTTAAGGGAGCAACTCAGGCCACGGAAAAAATTTATTTTTTATGAATTTTAAATCAAAAACAGAAAAATATTTTGAGTTTCCTATCTCCGAATTTTTTTCCCCTGGGGTGCACGGACGACCTTAAGAGAGCGACTGCGGCCCCGGGTAAATCTGAAAAAATAAAGTTTTTATGAATTTTAATGCGAAAACAGAAAAATATATTGAATTACCTGACTTTGAATATTTCCTCCCTAGTGTGCCCTGGCGACCTTAAAAGAGCGACTGGCGGCCTCAGGAAAATCTGAAAAAATAATTTTTTTATGAATTTTAAATCAAAAACAGAAAAATATATTGAATTACCTGACTCCGAATATTTCCTCCCTAGTGTGCCCTGGCGACCTTAAAAGAGCGACTGGCGCCCTCAGGAAAATCTGAAAAAATAATTTTTTTTTTGAATTTTAAGGCAAAAACAGAAAAATATTTTGAGTTACTTATCTCCGAATTTTTTTCCCCTGGGGTGCACGGACGACCTTAAGAAAGCGACTGGCGGCCTCAGGAAAATCTGAAAAAATAATTTTTTTTTTGAATTTTAAGGCAAAAACAGAAAAATATTTTGAGTTACTTATCTCCGAATTTTTTTCCCCTGGGGTGCACGGACGACCTTAAGAAAGCGACTGGCGGCCTCAGGAAAATCTGAAAAAATAATTTTTTTTTTGAATTTTAAAGCAAAAACAGAAAACTATTTTGAGTTACTTATCTCCGAATTTTTTTCCCCTGGGGTGCACGGACAACCTTAAGAGAGCGACTGGCGGCCTCACGAAAATCTGAAAAAATAATTTTTTTATGAATTTTAAAGCAAAAACAAAAAAATATTTTGAATTACCTGACTCCGAATATTTCCTCCCTAGTGTGCCCTGGCGACCTTAAAAGAGCGACTGGCGCCCTCAGGAAAATCTGAAAAAATAATTTTTTTTTTGAATTTTAAGGCAAAAACAGAAAAATATTTTGAGTTACTTATCTCCGAATTTTTTTCCCCTGGGGTGCACGGACGACCTTAAGAGAGCAACTGGCGGCCTCACGAAAATCTGAAAAAATAATTTTTTTTTTTGAATTTTAAAGCAAAAACAGAAAACTATTTTGAGTTACTTATCTCCGAATTTTTTTCCCCTGGGGTGCACGGACGACCTTAAGAGAGCGACTGGCGGCCTCACGAAAATCTGAAAAAAATAATTTTTTATGAATTTTAAAGCGAAAACCAAAAAATAGTTGGAGGTACCTATCTCCGAATTTTTTCCCCCTGGGGTGCCCTGACGACCTTAAGAGAAAGACTGGCGGCCTCAGGAAAATCTGAAAAAATAATTTTTTTATGAATTTTAAAGCAAAAACAAAAAAATATTTTGAATTACCTGACTTCGAATATTTCCGTCCCGGTGTGCCCTGACGAGATTAAGAGAGCGACTGGCGGCCTCGGGAAAATCTGAAAAAATAATTTTTTTTTTGAATTTTAAAGCAAAAACAGAAAACTATTTTGAGTTACTTATCTCCGAATTTTTTTCCCCTGGGGTGCACGGACGACCTTAAGAGAAAGACTGGCGGCCTCAGGAAAATCTGAAAAAATAATTTTTTTTTTGAATTTTAAAGCAAAAACAGAAAACTATTTTGAGTTACTTATCTCCGAATTTTTTTCCCCTGGGGTGCACGGACGACCTTAAGAGAGCGACTGGCGGCCTCACGAAAATCTGAAAAAATAATTTTTTTTTTTGAATTTTAAAGCAAAAACAGAAAACTATTTTGAGTTACTTATCTCCGAATTTTTTTCCCCTGGGGTGCACGGACGAACTTAAGAGAGCAACTGGCGGCATCACGAAAATCTGAAAAAATAATTTTTTTTTTTGAATTTTAAAGCAAAAACAGAAAACTATTTTGAGTTACTTATCTCCGAATTTTTTTCCCCTGGGGTGCACGGACGACCTTAAGAGAGCGACTGGCGGCCTCACGAAAATCTGAAAAAATAATTTTTTTTTTTGAATTTTAAAGCAAAAACAGAAAACTATTTTGAGTTACTTATCTCCGAATTTTTTTCCCCTGGAGTGCACGGACGACCTTAAGAGAAAGACTGGCGGCCTCGGGAAAATCTGAAAAAATAATTTTTTTTTTGAATTTTAAAGCAAAAACAGAAAACTATTTTGAGTTACTTATCTCCGAATTTTTTTCCCCTGGGGTGCACGGACGACCTTAAGAGAAAGACTGGCGGCCTCAGGAAAATCTGAAAAAATAATTTTTTTTTTGAATTTTAAAGCAAAAACAGAAAACTATTTTGAGTTACTTATCTCCGAATTTTTTTCCCCTGGGGTGCACGGACGACCTTAAGAGAAAGACTGGCGGCCTCAGGAAAATCTGAAAAAATAATTTTTTTATGAATTTTAAAGCAAAAACAAAAAAATATTTTGAATTACCTGACTTCGAATATTTCCGTCCCGGTGTGCCCTGACGAGCTTAAGAGAGCGACTGGCGGCCTCGGGAAAATCTGAAAAAATAATTTTTTTTTTGAATTTTAAAGCAAAAACAGAAAACTATTTTGAGTTACTTATCTCCGAATTTTTTTCCCCTGGGGTGCACGGACGACCTTAAGAGAAAGACTGGCGGCCTCAGGAAAATCTGAAAAAATAATTTTTTTTTTGAATTTTAAAGCAAAAACAGAAAACTATTTTGAGTTACTTATCTCCGAATTTTTTTCCCCTGGGGTGCACGGACGACCTTAAGAGAAAGACTGGCGGCCTCAGGAAAATCTGAAAAAATAATTTTTTTTTTGAATTTTAAAGCAAAAACAGAAAACTATTTTGAGTTACTTATCTCCGAATTTTTTTCCCCTGGGGTGCACGGACGACCTTAAGAGAGCGACTGGTGGCCTCAGGAAAATCTGAAAAAAATAATTTTTTATGAATTTTAAAGCGAAAACAAAAAAATAGTTGGAGGTACCTATCTCCGAATTTTTTCCCCCTGGGGTGCCCTGACGAGCTTAAGAGAGCGACTGGCGGCCTTGGGAAAATCTGAAAAAATAATTTTTTTATGAATTTTAAGGCAAAAACAGAAAAATATTTTGAATTACCTATCTCCGAATTTTTTCCCCTGGGGTGCCCCGACGAGCTTAAGAGAGCGACTGGCGGCATCAGGAAAATCTGAAAAAATTAATTTTTTATGAATTTTAAAGCGAAAACAAAAAAATAGTTGGAGGTACCTATCTCCGAATTTTTTCCCCCTGGGGTGCCCTGACGAGCTTAAGAGAGCGACTGGCGGCCTTGGGAAAATCTGAAAAAATAATTTTTTTATGAATTTTAAGGCAAAAACAGAAAAATATTTTGAATTACCTATCTCCGAATTTTTTCCCCTGGGTAGCCCCGACGAGCTTAAGAGAGCGACTGGCGGCATCAGGAAAATCTGAAAAAATTAATTTTTTTATGAATTTTAAAGCGAAAACAAAAAAATAGTTGGAGGTACCTAACTCCGAATTTTTTCCCCCTGGGGTGCCCTGACGAGCTTAAGACAGCGACTGGCGGCCTTGGGAAAATCTGAAAAAATAATTTTTTTATGAATTTTAAGGCAAAAACAGAAAAATATATTGAATAACCTGACTTCGAATATTTCCGTCCCGGTGTGCCCTGACGACCTTAGGAGAGCGACTGGCGGCCTCGGGTAAATCTGAAAAAATAAATTTTTTATGAATTCTAAAGCAAAAACAAAAAAATATTTTGAGTTACCTATCTCCGAATTTTTTCCCCCTGGGTTGCCCTGACGACTTTAAGGGAGCAACTGGCGGCCTCAGGAAAATCTGAAAAAATAAATTTTTTTATGAATTTTAAAGCAAAAACAAAAAAATATATTGAATAACCTGACTTCGAATATTTCCGTCCCGGTGTGCCCTGACGACCTTAGGAGAGCGACTGGCGGCCTCGGGTAAATCTGAAAAAATAAATTTTTTATGAATTCTAAAGCAAAAACAAAAAAATATTTTGAGTTACCTATCTCCGAATTTTTTCCCCCTGGGTTGCCCTGACGACTTTAAGGGAGCAACTGGCGGCCTCAGGAAAATCTGAAAAAATAAATTTTTTTATGAATTTTAAAGCAAAAACAAAAAAATATATTGAATAACCTGACTTCGAATATTTCCGTCCCGGTGTGCCCTGACGACCTTAGGAGAGCGACTGGCGGCCTCGGGTAAATCTGAAAAAATTAACTTTTTATGAATTTTTAAGCAAAAACAAAAAAATAGTTGGAGGTAACTACCTCCGAATTTTTTCCCCCTGGGGTACCTGACGACTTTAAGGGAGCGACTGGCGGCCTCAAGAAAATCTGAAAAAATAAATTTTTTATGAATTCTAAAGCAAAAACAAGAAAATAGTTGGAGGTACCTACCTCCGAATTTTTTCCCCCTGGGGTGCCCTGACGACTTTAAGGGAGCGACTGGCGGCCTTAGGAAAATCTGAAAAAATAAATTTTTTATGAATTCTAAAGCAAAAACAAAAAAATAGTTGGAGGTACATACCTCCGAATTTTTTCCCCCTGGGGTGCCCTGACGAGCTTAAGAGAGCGACTGGCGGCCTCAGGAAAATCTGAAAAAAATAATTTTTTATGAATTTTAAAGCAAAAACAAGAAAATAGTTGGAGGTACCTACCTCCGAATTTTTTCCCCCTGGGGTGCCCTGACGACTTTAAGGGAGCGACTGGCGGCCTCAGGAAAATCTGAAAAAATTAATTTTTTATGAATTCTAAAGCAAAAACAAAAAAATAGTTGGAGGTACCTACCTCCGAATTTTTTCCCTATGGGGTGCCCTGACGACTTTAAGGGAGCGACTGGCGGCCTCAGGAAAATCTGAAAAAATTAATTTTTTATGAATTCTAAAGCAAAAACAAAAAAATAGTTGGAGGTACCTATCTCCGAATTTTTTCCAGTTGGGGTGCCCTGACGACTTTAAGGGAGCGACTGGCGGCCTCAGGAAAATCTGAAAAAATTAATTTTTTATGAATTCTAAAGCAAAAACAAAAAAATAGTTGGAGGTACCTATCTCCGAATTTTTTCCAGTTGGGGTGCCCTGACGACTTTAAGGGAGCGACTGGCGGCCTCAGGAAAATCTGAAAAAATTAATTTTTTTATGAATTTTAAAGCAAAAACAAAAAAATATATTGAATAACCTGACTTCGAATATTTCCGTCCCGGTGTGCCCTGACGACCTTAGGAGAGCGACTGGCGGCCTCCTGTAAATCTGAAAAAAATATTTTTTTATGAATTTTTAAGCAAAAACAAAAAAATAGTTGGAGGTAACTACCTCCGAATTTTTTCCCCCTGGGGTGCCTGACGACTTTAAGGGAGCGACTGGCGGCCTCAGGAAAATCTGAAAAAATAAATTTTTTATGAATTCTAAAGCAAAAACAAAAAAATAGTTGGAGGTACCTACCTCCGAATTTTTTCCCCCTGGGGTGCCCTGACGACTTTAAGGGAGCGACTGGCGGCCTTAGGAAAATCTGAAAAAATAAATTTTTTATGAATTCTAAAGCAAAAACAAAAAAATTGTTGGAGGTACATACCTCCGAATTTTTTCCCCCTGGGGTGCCCTGACGAGCTTAAGAGAGCGACTGGCGGCCTCAGGAAAATCTGAAAAAATTAATTTTTTATGAATTTTAAAGCAAAAAAAAAAAAATAGTTGGAGGTACCTACCTCCGAATTTTTTCCCCCTGGGATGCCCTGACGACTTTAAGGGAGCGACTGGCGGCCTCAGGAAAATCTGAAAAAATAAATTTTTTATGAATTTTAAAGCAAAAACAAAAAAATAGTTGGAGGTACCTACCTCCGAATTTTTTCCCCCTGGGATGCCCTGACGACTTTAAGGGAGCGACTGGCGGCCTCAGGAAAATCTGAAAAAATTAATTTTTTATGAATTTTAAAGCAAAAAAAAAAAATAGTTGGAGGTACCTACCTCCGAATTTTTTCCCCCTGGGATGCCCTGACGACTTTAAGGGAGCGACTGGCGGCCTCAGGAAAATCTGAAAAAATTAATTTTTTATGAATTTTAAAGCAAAAAAAAAAAATAGTTGGAGGTACCTACCTCAGAATTTTTTCCCCCTGGGGTGCCCTGACGACTTTAAGGGAGCGACTGGCGGCCTCAGGAAAATCTGAAAAAATAAATTTTGTATGAATTTTAAAGCTAAAACAAAAAAATTTTTAGAGGTACCTACCTCCGAATTTTTTCCCCCTGTGGTGCCCTGACGACTTTAAGGGAGCGACTGGCGGCCTCAGGAAAATCTGAAAAAATTAATTTTTTATGAATTCTAAAGCAAAAACAAAAAAATAGTTGGAGGTACCTACCTCCGAATTTTTTCCCCCTGGGGTACCTGACGACTTTAAGGGAGCGACTGGCGGCCTCAGGAAAATCTGAAAAAATAAATTTTTTATGAATTCTAAAGCAAAAACAAAAAAATAGTTGGAGGTACCTACCTCCGAATTTTTTCCCCCTGGGGTGCCCTGACGACTTTAAGGGAGCGACTGGCGGCCTTAGGAAAATCTGAAAAAATAAATTTTTTATGAATTCTAAAGCAAAAACAAAAAAATAGTTGGAGGTACATACCTCCGAATTTTTTCCCCCTGGGGTGCCCTGACGAGCTTAAGAGAACGACTGGCGGCCTTAGGAAAATCTGAAAAAATTAATTTTTTATGAATTTTAAAGCAAAAAAAAAAAATAGTTGGAGGTACCTACCTCCGAATTTTTTCCCCCTGGGATGCCCTGACGACTTTAAGGGAGCGACTGGCGGCCTCAGGAAAATCTGAAAAAATAAATTTTTTATGAATTTTAAAGCAAAAACAAAAAAATAGTTGGAGGTACCTACCTCCGAATTTTTTCCCCCTGGGGTGCCCTGACGACTTTAAGGGAGCGACTGGCGGCCTTAGGAAAATCTGAAAAAATAAATTTTTTATGAATTCTAAAGCAAAAACAAAAAAATAGTTGGAGGTACATACCTCCGAATTTTTTCCCCCTGGGGTGCCCTGACGAGCTTAAGAGAGCGACTGGCGGCCTCAGGAAAATCTGAAAAAATTAATTTTTTATGAATTTTAAAGCAAAAAAAAAAAAATAGTTGGAGGTACCTACCTCCGAATTTTTTCCCCCTGGGATGCCCTGACGACTTTAAGGGAGCGACTGGCGGCCTCAGGAAAATCTGAAAAAATAAATTTTTTATGAATTTTAAAGCAAAAACAAAAAAATAGTTGGAGGTACCTACCTCCGAATTTTTTCCCCCTGGGGTGCCCTGACGACTTTAAGGGAGCGACTGGCGGCCTCAGAAAAATCTGAAAAAATAAATTTTGTATGAATTTTAAAGCTAAAACAAAAAAATTTTTAGAGGTACCTACCTCCGAATTTTTTCCCCCTGGGGTGCCCTGACGAGCTTAAGAGAGCGACTGGCGGCCTCAGGAAAATCTGAAAAAGTTAATTTTTTATGAATTCTAAAGCAAAAACAAAAAAATAGTTGGAGGTACCTACCTCCGAATTTTTTCCCTATGGGGTGCCCTGACGACTTTAAGGGAGCGACTGGCGGCCTCAGGAAAATCTGAAAAAATTAATTTTTTATGAATTCTAAAGCAAAAACAAAAAAATAGTTGGAGGTACCTATCTCCGAATTTTTTCCAGTTGGGGTGCCCTGACGACTTTAAGGGAGCGACTGGCGGCCTCAGGAAAATCTGAAAAAATTAATTTTTTATGAATTCTAAAGCAAAAACAAAAAAATAGTTGGAGGTACCTATCTCTGAATTTTTTCCAGTTGGGGTGCCCTGACGACTTTAAGGGAGCGACTGGCGGCCTCAGGAAAATCTGAAAAAATTAATTTTTTTATGAATTTTAAAGCAAAAACAAAAAAATATATTGAATAACCTGACTTCGAATATTTCCGTCCCGGTGTGCCCTGACGACCTTAAGAGAGCGACTGGCGGCATCAGGAAAAACTGAAAAAATTAATTTTTTATGAATTTTAAAGCGAAAACAAAAAAATAGTTGGAGGTACCTATCTCCGAATTTTTTCCCCCTGGGGTGCCCTGACGACTTTAAGGGAGCGACTGGCGGCCTTAGGAAAATCTGAAAAAATAAATTTTTTATGAATTCTAAAGCAAAAACAAAAAAATAGTTGGAGGTACATACCTCCGAATTTTTTCCCCCTGGGGTGCCCTGACGAGCTTAAGAGAGCGACTGGCGGCCTCAGGAAAATCTGAAAAAATTAATTTTTTATGAATTTTAAAGCAAAAAAAAAAAATAGTTGGAGGTACCTACCTCCGAATTTTTTCCCCCTGGGATGCCCTGACGACTTTAAGGGAGCGACTGGCGGCCTCAGGAAAATCTGAAAAAATAAATTTTTTATGAATTTTAAAGCAAAAACAAAAAAATAGTTGGAGGTACCTACCTCCGAATTTTTTCCCCCTGGGGTGCCCTGACGACTTTAAGGGAGCGACTGGCGGCCTCAGGAAAATCTGAAAAAATAAATTTTGTATGAATTTTAAAGCTAAAACAAAAAAATTTTTAGAGGTACCTACCTCCGAATTTTTTCCCCCTGGGGTGCCCTGACGAGCTTAAGAGAGCGACTGGCGGCCTCAGGAAAATCTGAAAAAGTTAATTTTTTATGAATTCTAAAGCAAAAACAAAAAAATAGTTGGAGGTACCTACCTCCGAATTTTTTCCCTATGGGGTGCCCTGACGACTTTAAGGGAGCGATTGGCGGCCTCAGGAAAATCTGAAAAAATTAATTTTTTATGAATTCTAAAGCAAAAACAAAAAAATAGTTGGAGGTACCTATCTCCGAATTTTTTCCAGTTGGGGTGCCCTGACGACTTTAAGGGAGCGACTGGCGGCCTCAGGAAAATCTGAAAAAATTAATTTTTTATGAATTCTAAAGCAAAAACAAAAAAATAGTTGGAGGTACCTATCTCTGAATTTTTTCCAGTTGGGGTGCCCTGACGACTTTAAGGGAGCGACTGGCGGCCTCAGGAAAATCTGAAAAAATTAATTTTTTTATGAATTTTAAAGCAAAAACAAAAAAATATATTGAATAACCTGACTTCGAATATTTCCGTCCCGGTGTGCCCTGACGACCTTAAGAGAGCGACTGGCGGCATCAGGAAAAACTGAAAAAATTAATTTTTTATGAATTTTAAAGCAAAAAAAAAAAATAGTTGGAGGTACCTACCTCCGAATTTTTTCCCCCTGGGATGCCCTGACGACTTTAAGGGAGCGACTGGCGGCCTCAGGAAAATCTGAAAAAATTAATTTTTTATGAATTTTAAAGCAAAAAAAAAAAATAGTTGGAGGTACCTACCTCAGAATTTTTTCCCCCTGGGATGCCCTGACGACTTTAAGGGAGCGACTGGCGGCCTCAGGAAAAACTGAAAAAATTAATTTTTTATGAATTTTAAAGCAAAAAAAAAAAATAGTTGGAGGTACCTACCTCCGAATTTTTTCCCCCTGGGATGCCCTGACGACTTTAAGGGAGCGACTGGCGGCCTCAGGAAAATCTGAAAAAATTAATTTTTTATGAATTTTAAAGCAAAAAAAAAAAATAGTTGGAGGTACCTACCTCCGAATTTTTTCCCCCTGGGATGCCCTGACGACTTTAAGGGAGCGACTGGCGGCCTCAGGAAAATCTGAAAAAATTAATTTTTTATGAATTTTAAAGCAAAAAAAAAAAATAGTTGGAGGTACCTACCTCAGAATTTTTTCCCCCTGGGGTGCCCTGACGACTTTAAGGGAGCGACTGGCGGCCTCAGGAAAATCTGAAAAAATAAATTTTGTATGAATTTTAAAGCTAAAACAAAAAAATTTTTAGAGGTACCTACCTCCGAATTTTTTCCCCCTGGGGTGCCCTGACGACTTTAAGGGAGCGACTGGCGGCCTCAGGAAAATCTGAAAAAATAATTTTTTTTTCAATTTTAAAGCAAAAACAAAAAAATATATTGAATTACCTGACTTCGAATATTTCCATCCCGGTGTGCCCCGACGAGCTTAAGAGAGCGACTGGTGGCATCAGGAAAAACTGAAAAAATTAATTTTTTATGAATTTTAAAGCGAAAACAAAAAAATAGTTGGAAGTACCTACCTCCGAATTTTTTCCCCTGGGGTGCCCCGACGAGCTTAAGAGAGCGACTGGCGGCCTCGGGAAAATCTGAAAAAATAATTTTTTTATGAATTTTAAAGCAAAAACAAAAAAATATTTTGAGGTACCTGTCTCCGATTTTTTCCCCTTCTGGTGCCCTGACGACCTTAGGAAAGCGACTGGCGGCCTCGGGAAAATCTAAAAAAATTATTTTTTTATGAATTTTAAAGCAAAAACAGAAAAATATTTTGAGGTACCTATCCTTGGAGTGCCCTGACGAGCTTAAGAGAGCAACTGACGGTATCGGTAAAATTTAAAAAATATTTTTTTTTGAATTCAAAAGTAACAACAAATGCTTGTATTGCAAGTACAATTACTTTTTGTACTCGAGATTTTAATCAAGCTTGACCGTAATATGATGGAAGAATCTATAAAAGTGGGCTTGTCTATGCCCACTTTGCAGACCGTCTGTTTCTCTTTGCACCAGGCTACAGCTTAAACGTGTCGACGAATTCGAATCAACCTTTTTATATAGGGTCAGCGACAATTGAAGTTTTTTTGCAGCCCCAATATAAGGGTTCTATACTTAAGACCAATTTTACTAAATATACGATTTTCTCAAAACCGGCCCCAAAAATTTTGCTTTTCAAAGCCTTCAAGATGGCATACAACGTTTTTGGTCGGAACTGCTTTGAACAACGCCCTGAACAATGTACCTAATTATCATGACGTAGCATACATATTTTCGGGCAAACTTCTTAGAACCTTGCTTTACTTAGAGCCAACATGTGCATATGTACACACAGGCAAAACTTATAGATACAGGTGCAAGTCTGTAAGATCCAGTACTATACTGAAAAGTTTTAAAAAGTGGGCGTGGCAATTCCAAAACATTGTGTGACATGTTATTTTCAATATTGCAGCTAGTAGATGTTTTCGCTCAAAACATGGTATGCCAACTTATAGTAAATACCCAATCGAGCCTTAATATTAAATTTTATCAAAATCGTTAGAGCCGTTTTCGAGAAAATCCATTTTTATTGAAGTCGGCTTTAAGAAGTACGTAAAGTACCCCTAATTTTGAGTTTGGAATGGAAATCTGGGCTCGAGGTGTTAACCCATAGACCACAGATGAGAATTTTGAAGCGAGTCCGTCTAACCGTTTAGGCTGCATTCGACCATACAGACAGACAGACAGATGGAATTGGCGGACCCACTTTTTTGGACTTCCCCATCATAGTTCTGATTTGTTATTTTTAAAACATAAACTGCTAAGCTCTTCCTTTATCAACAGAACTTCCTGCTTTGCTAATCCGCTTATGAAAGCGACCTGCTAGCTTCGATCTGAATACCCGTCAGAATGCCTTGCGAATTCAAATCTATGGCAAGAAAAGATTTAAGTGTCTAATCGGCACAGTAAATTTCAACCACCGCCATGTGTAGCCTAGACGCCCATGGTCGATAAATATTCAAAAAGACACTCCACGAAAAAAATAACTGGTTGGGCCGTGATCGTCGTCGCCGTTAATATATTCCGATGGTTAAATAACAATCATTTGGGCTCATCAGCAGCGTTCCTGGCTACAACACTCCCAGTTCCCAGTCAGTCAGTGTCAGCATTTGTTAACTCAAAATTAAAAAACAATAAAATGTAAAAAGAAACAAAAAAAAACAAAAAAAAAACAATCACAACCCAATATACTACATACTGTCGGTCTAACAACTCCGATTGATGTTTGACAAGATATCTTTTGTTGGCCGGGCCAACAAATTCAAATCGGGGGGGAATTCGTGATCAGCCATTTGTTGGATGTCGCGCAAATTAATTGGGTGCTAAAATATGTATCGGGCCAAATTGGTGTTCGATTAACGCCAATAACCGTAAGTGGGTTTTTAAAATCATTTTATATTCATTTTATTTTGGGTTCTTACGTTAATTTTATTTGAATGTTTCAATTTAATTAAAAGATTAGACGGACGGGTATGCAATTTTTGGACGCTTCTCGGTGTGTTTGGAAAACAACAAATTTGCATTTAAATTTGCGAGGATAAACTGCTCGATGGAGTAGTGATATAAATTCAACGAAAACAAATGGAAAAAAAATGTTCATTTGGCGAATGTGTGGAGGTGATTTGCGACCAATTTGTCTTTATCTAAATGGTTTAGGTCATTATTTATCCAACGTTTAGGTTCCTAATCTAACAATGTTACGCAATTAGTCTTTTAGATTTATTTTCAGTAGAATCTTTGGACAGAGAAAGGGACCGGTTTAGTTACGAGTATTTGAAATGTTCAACTTATGGGACATTCAGTCCATCTAATTAGAGATGTCAGAAAGGGTGCTGTTTTTCGATTTATTAAACTTCTTACTTCTCTGTCAAACTTAACTGTCAATTTACGAGAAGTACGATGTTGAGAGAGTCTTCCAAGTTTGGCGCCAGGTTTTTAGTTCTTGTTTTGGCCAGACTGTGGTACTACAAACTGAAATCAACTGAAATGGTTTAAGGCGTCAAGTAATCTTTCCTTAGTCTTTAGACTTATTCATCAGAAGCACCTTGAATTACTTGGGTCGTTCTGGAGTTTTTCATAAGTCTTTCCGCTTAACCACAGAGCTTAAGTAGAAGAACTAATTATTGCGCCGAAATCAGTTAACCACCAAGCTTTAGTAGAATGCAGTTAAATGTTCAGTCTAAACGAAGCAATTATCTAAAAAAGATGAAAAGGTAGGGCCCAACAATATATACAGTGGATGTCGCTTATAACGATGGATTTCATTATATTTTTGGTTATTCTTTTGTCTGATATAGCATTGTCGGATATAACGACCACCGGTTATTACAATCCTATTTCCTCGATCACTTCAGTGTCGATATAAGCGACGTTCACTGTACTTACAAAACTCGGAGAAGAATTACTAAGAATCCAGAAAAATGATATTCAAATCTGCGCATTTTCTTAATAGACCAAGTGTAACCGAAGAATTATAATAAGCTCTTGACTGTCAAAAATAATAAAATTATTTGAAAAATCGATGGGAGGGGTTTATCTCAATATGACGACTAACGCAAGTTGTCAATCGAAGCTAAGTATCTTCTGGGACATACTTATCTCGAAATCTTGGCTTTCTGACTGAAATGCACTGCATCTTCAGTGAATTTAGAAAAAAAGATTACAAAAAGATACAAAAAATCTCGAAACCAAAATCTGAAATAAGACTAAATCTGGAAAAAAAAATTTCGAATGACAAAAATCTAGAATCAATACTAATTTATAGTCGTAATGACGACCTAGACAGAGGCATAGTCTAGTCATACCGCCCTATCATGCATAATTCGATTCTGGGTTTATACCTAGCTGGGGGCCTTTGTGGTTTCTGTGTTTCGATCGAAATGTTTCTTTAAACTTTTATGAAGCCAAGTGAAATAAGCCATAAATTCAAAATAGGCTGTACGAGCTTGTGGTGGTATCTGCTCGTACAGCTCATGGTTGCATCTGAACTAATCGGAAAGTTTCAATAAACGAAAAACCTGGCCTAGTTATTGGATTAATTGGAAAGAGGCCCTAATCAAATTGGAGGCAGCTGGCTAACGATTGAACAAGCTGGAGGGGCTTTTTGACCTACTTAATATTACCCCAGAAGATATCGACTACAGTCTCCTGACAGGAACTTCAATATGAACATTCCTGACTATGGTGAACCGGCAAGTGTTTCCACTGTTCCATGTTGATTCCTCCACGACTAATGAGGGCATGAGCTGTGGTACAATTTTCAGACAGGAATTCTGGCAATTAAGAAGGCCTTGACCTGACTCAAATGCAATATCTGCCTTATTACTAAGGTGGCGCTATGGTCCGGGATAGACCTAGGTCTCAACCAACAAACTATCCAGTTAGCGCGGCCTTTGACTAACTGGCTCCAAGTTTGTTGAGGTCCTGTTCTACTTACGTGCGCCACCTAAGGCGAGGTCTTCCTCTACTGAGTTGTTCCCTTGGGTTGGAATCGAAAACTCTTCAGGTCGGAGTCTTGTTCAGATCCATTCACTCTACATGTACCTGCCATCTTACTAGTACGACTGATGCGTACTTTTCCGACCAGGTCGATGTCGCTGTAAAGTTCTGGAATTCACGGTAAAATCGTTCAAAGAACTTTGCGCAAGACAGATATCTTCATCTGCCTTTGTTAATGTCCTTGCTTCAGTGCCATTAAGCAGGACTCATGAGGGTTTTAGTGTTTCTTGAGAAGCCTTTACTCACTCTATTGCCTTCTTAAGTCAAAGAAATAAAGTACGTTTCATCTCTGAAATAACGTTGTTGTAAGAGTTTATAACAGAGCCGAGGTAGACGAAGTCCTTAACTACCTCAAACCTATAGTTGCAGATTGTGAAGTACTGTTCGATTCGTCGATATTGTGTGTCCCTACTTCTTGACAGCATACACTTGGTTTTGCCCCCAGTGACAGCTAAACCCATTTTAGGCGCTTCTGCTCCAATAATTCTAAACACACGCTGTACCCTGCCGATGATATCAATGTCTTTCGCAAGCATCTGGCCAGACTTCTGGAAATTTGTACCGCTGGTGTTGATGAGGCTTGTGAGTTTCGCCACAATTTTCTTAACTATGATATTTTAAAAATCACATGACAGCGCACCATCTTGTCTCAACCCTTTCTTGACATCAAAGGTCTCGGTAAGATTGTTTCCAACCTTTACGGAGCTGCGAGTGTTATTACAATCTGGAATTTGATAGGGATGTCAAACTAGACGTGGTTCTGTATACCTCGTCTCTATAAATGCTGTCATTTCCAGCCTTATAATCGATAAAAATATGGTAAGTATCGATTTGGACTTCTTTAGGTTTTTTTGGTCTATGTGCTGCCTACGGTAAGACCAAACCTCATTTGTAAGGACCAAGCTTTCGCGGATGCCAGAGCACTTGCTCTGGACCACTGGAGCCCTTTCAATGAGTAAAGTAAGTGTGTGGTTCCTATGACCGTCATTCTGACCTAACCTAATCTAACTTAAATGAGTGCGTAACTAAGATTAGTTAGTGGATTCTTTGCAGTATTTCAGTTCCATTTGACCAATTTATCTGTCCTACACCACCAAAATATCGTCTATTTTTGAAGCCCTAAATCAAGAAAATTGACTTAATCTCTCAATGGGGTCTAGTAAATAGGGTCAAAGGAATTCCTTTAAATTGTCCAAGATCTACCAAACTGTCGAGTTGCCAGCCCTAAAACCGCAGAGATTGACTGTGGAACTTCCTCTGCTTTTAAAAAATCAATGAAAATTCTTTTCAGCAAAATGTCGTTTGTCGTTTGCCTCTTTATAAACAGAAATGCAGGACGATAAACCACCTACAAACATTTGAACAGAAATGCCTAAATTTTCCACAAAACAACATTTTCGACCCTAGGACAGATTTTTTTCCAAAATTACGCCCCATTTCCACATTTTGAAACGTAAAACCCTCTAAATCCAGTAATTATCGATCATTTATAATGCAATTAGGACCATTGACTCAGAAACAAAAGGGAGGCAACCTCATGTAAGTAATTTGTTGCTGGACATTTTACAACGTTTCCATTTCGAAATAAAGTGATGCCAATAAAACAAAAAAAACACAAAACTTGACCGCACTCACACCCAGGCACAGGTATACCGACACAAATCGTTTGCAGTTTGATGGGGCAGGTGATGACTCAACCGCTAAACACTTTGGCAATAGGCTGCAATAAAATTAATTTCAATCCAAGGAGCGCCACAATGTATGGCAGGAGACCAAAGGACCGAGGGCCGAGAGAGAGACAACACAGTCTCGGGAATCGGGATGATGATGAAGGGGATGAATGTGGACGGACGACGAAAGCAATTTATTTTATCGCCAGAATCGAACTTGTTACTTGTTTTCAAGGCACACTAACAGGACGAAGCCATAAAAACGCTGTTCATTGATAAACAGTCGTTTTCGTATCGGCCTCTCTAGAGCGGAGAATGGCTCCAAGCGGGCATTTTTTTTTTGTTTTGTTTTACCTTCTTCCATGGAATCATCTGGGACACGTTTCCGTAAATTTATAAATAAATTGTTGTCCTGGTATTTACGCTAATTTGTGGATTAGTTACCTTGGCGCGGTGATGGAAGGAGAGAAGGCCGGACGCTGTTAACAACTGTTTTATGGGAGAGATTTAAACATATATTTTTTTTTTTTCGTTCTTTCTTAGCTGGCATTGGGGATAAGGTAAAGAGCCTGCAATTGTATTCGATACACAAGTCATTTAGATAAGGAAGCCGTTTGTGATGTCTAATTTGAGTTTTATGCAGATGATGATGGGCGAAACGATTCCAGGCATGCGAAGTGCCTCCATCGTATAGGTGGAGACTACAAGTTAATGTGTCTCCTTTGGAATAAAATTCAGCTTATCCCTTTTAGTTTTGACATCATGCGATAGTGCAATCAAAATTATGGTTCTCTCCAAAGTCCTGTGTGGACAAGTTAATTGAGCAGATGAAATGCAGTACGAATTGGCGTTATCCCAAAAAGAGGTATGAAAATGGATTCTCATTACTAAGAGAATCGCCTGTGTTTCTTAACGAAGAGCTAGCAAGGATCAGACCTTGCTTAGGTGGCGCTATAAACCCCGAACGACCCATTTTATTAGAAATTGGATGGACTTTACGTTTGGATTCGACATAAGATTAATGATGAAACTTTTCTGACTAGGTTTTCTCAACATATAAACATTTCAAAAGCTCATCGAATTTTACTTCGAATTTTGCTATTTTTCGATCAATTTGTGGACACTTTGTCGCCTTGCAAAGCCGACCAAAATCCAAAGGATAGCCTAAATGTAGGTAATTGGATCTTTAACTTTAAACCAATAACTGAATTGACGACTGTCATCTCATTCATCATGTCATCTTTAAATGTCATGTCATCTCTACTGCAGCTGAAATGATGACACTTAACAAGATTCATTCCCTGACTAAAGGCTGAACAATAATAGAAGAATGGTTTCGTATGGTTCGTTAAGTTTTCGTTCACTTTTACTCACTTCCTAAACAGCGGATGGATTCGCTCTTTCGTAGAAATTGTGACAGTTAAACAGCTGTGGATAGCTATGAACTGCCCTCTTAAATGTGAAGTAACTTGGGGGATACAACCAAAAACTTGGTTCTCCATGCTTGGAGTTGCCCAGTTGCTGAAACATACTGCTTTACAAAGCAACTTCGGACAAAATCGAGTTACCTGTTCGTAAAACCAAGTAAGTGTTCCGAGGACTTAATGGAATGCTAGGTAGCTTCACAAGCTGGCTTTCAACGGGTTAACTATTCAGCCAAGACTGAACTTTTAGGAAAATCTAGGTTGGTATAGCCTGCACGACATCATTTCTAAAACCGCTGCCCTAACTAGTACTCGGTTCTCACGTTTTCATGAGCGAGGACAGTTTCTAATGGCTTCTCACGAGTTCAAGCCTTCCTCTAGGGCTAAGCAGAGAACTCCGTTTTACCTACATTTATGACTTCACTTAAAGCCTAATCTGTCGATCGATACTTTCAAATAACCAAATGACCAGACAACCCCAGCGAAATACTTTCAAATCCAATCTCCGATCGAATACTCTGTTTTATTTGCTTAATAAGTTGAAAACATTTTCATTTTATTACAACGCTGACACCTTGTTAGTGATTGATGATGGATCTGCTTAAATTTATTCGAAAATAAATAAAAAAAAAACCGAAACTGCATTCATTAAATCCGGCGAGAATAATTAGTAAACATCGTTTCACGAAAAGAAACCTCTTTTTGCTTTAAGACTCAATTCCTGAGAAAACGCAGACACATTACGACTCTCTAAATCGGGGCTCGGGTGCGGACACATTTCCCCCACATACCGTTGTTGGTTAGCTGGTTGGTTGGCTGGTTGCGATTTAAAATTCAATCGTTGTCGGCCGATCAGGAGATCTCAAGCCTATGGATTTCACTACCCCCAGTCCGGTGCGTCGGCCGACATCGGATATCTGGTAAAAGGTGTCAACTGCAGTGTTCCCCCTGACCTGAGCTTAAGACTCTATCATTAGCCCTAAGGCAACCAATTTGGGACCTCAAATTGAATTAATAACAAATTTTATGTCTTTTTAATACAGTCCACCAATAAATCTGGCCCGGACCCCATATAAAGTATACGCCCATGACATGCCCACATTGGGCTGGGGCTCCTCTGGTCCATAGGTTGGGTATGTGGCTTCTTGCTCGCTTGCTCGCTTGCTCGCCTTGGACGCCGCCGTCGTCGTCCACGTCGTCGTCAGTGTAGTCGGACGACGGCCGCGTCACTTTACGTCGTCGTTGGCCGCTCTGCGACAGGGGCGCAATGTTTTCTCTCCTCTTTTTGATCTGGAGCGAGATAAGGCGCTTGAGCAGAACACATAAAAAGGAAATTAACTTATCACAAACTACGATCAGTTATTTTATTTGATTGTCCACAAAACACGACCATTATCCGAGGGCAGCAGTTTTGGATCGTTTTTATTCAGCGCCTTTTTTCTTTCTCATTTGTTTGTCTCGATTTCTCGATGGTCTCTTATGAGTTTTTATTGTTATTCGAGGCTGGTCCAGGTGCTGGTGCTGGTGCTGGTGCTTGGTTGTTCCAGAATGGTGCAGGATTCCGACACAATGTCTGGTGGTGTTGTGCGTTGCGGGAGACGCGACAGAGATTGCACCTCTGAAGGGAACCGTACCGAGAGGTTGATTTGTTTTCCTTTGGTGGGTGAGTCGTACCGACAAAATCGACAGACAAATCCAGGACAAGATAATAAAGTGTGTGCAACGCGTACAACGCGTGGAGTGTCACCTTTGGAGGCATATTGGTATGCGGAATTGGAAATCAGTTTGCCGGTATCCGTATCCATGGTATTTAGGACATAAAAGGCTGCCGTCAGTCGAGGAGGACTCATTTGGTTGTTAACAGTTTGAGAGTTCTAGGCCTAGTATCTAGTACAATCCTGTTGAAACATTTACTTTCACACTTAAGGCATGTAATAGATCAGACACACATTACAGTCTTTGTAAAAAAATGTTAACCCTTCACATTACGAGACAACCCAGCCAATCAGCCAAGACACACAGGACTCCCCTAAATTACACAAAAGTGGTTCTGAAATGCAATATAGGGTAGGCCTTCCATCTGAACTAGATCTTAGAAAGAGAATAGGTACTACTCCCCAAGACCATTTAAACGAGCTTAAGTTGGACTACTTAGCTCTCCACACAGGGTGAAAGACAAATTTGTGAGGTTTATGATAGGCTTGCTGCCTATGATAGGTTTACTGCCTGGAAGTACCAACTGAAATACCAACTTTCCACGGATTGTCTAAATCGATCTCAGCTTTTGAATAAGCGAAGGGGGCTGTTGAAAGCATGAGCCACTAGATATGTAAAACAACCTTTTTTGCAGGAAGATTTGACAGATTCAAAGCCGGGTCTAGAGCTTCCTTTCCTTTATTTCTCCAATCTTTGCAAATGTCACTAAACAAGAGGCGTTTGGATTTAACAGGTAATGTCCAGTGGGCACACTCATGTTCCAGCATAACTAATCCTGTGTTATCCTAGACTAGATCTGTGGTTGACCTTGCTCGTAGTTTAAACATTTCAATTCTGCAAAGAAATACGGAGGTTATTTCCATGGAATCGGAGAAATTATCGACTTTTTTGGGTCTGGTCTGGTAACCGATTAGACACGAAGGTGGGTGAAACAGATTTTTGGACGAAATGGAGAAAGAGAGCAGATATTGATCCCGATGTTTGTGAAAGAGATGAAACGGTGGATTGAGTTCTGTCAGAGCCTAGAAGCAGGACACAAACTAAGCATTATGGACATGTAGACGTCATGGATAGGTTAGAAGAGTCACCTGCAAAGAATAGTGATGACAACATTGGACTTCGAGGAAATTAATTACCCCCATCCGTGCTTTTCTATGCATGTGGTACCTACAGGGTGACTGTCACTATCACGAGGAAGCTGCAAACGTTCGTCTATAGGTGCCTTCGATATATCTTAAGGATTTTCTGGCCAAACCGTATCTATAACGAACAACTTCATCAGAGAAGGGGCCATGAATCAATAGGCGCAACAATACGACGACGGAAATGGCAGTGGACAGGTCTATAACTAACCACGCGATGCAATGGAACCAGCTTACTCAGGATGGCAGTATACTCGACGGTCCTAGGAGTACGTGGCGCAGAACAGTTGAGAAGGAACCACGGCAACTGGGAAAGAGTTGGGGAGAAATGAGGCACGTTTCCAGAAATAGCACACGATGGCGCGTAGGCATTGTCGAGGCCCACAAGGGGATATAGGACATAAGTAAGTAAGTAACCCACCATCAAATTAAGACTTCACTGAACTGCGATCTCTTGAAAAGTCTTGTTGAGCAAGTCTGCCATTTCACTGCGATCAACTTTTTCTTTGAAAACAATCTGTCCGTCAATGCCAAACAAATTTCCCATCAAGTGAATTTGTTTTTGTATCCTAGAAGTCCTAACAATCTATACTTCAACCAAATTTAGTTGGCACTCTGGTGCTTAGTGACTATTGGAAGGCGTTTCAGAAAGGCGAGAAAGACAGTTCAAATCCTTGTAGACTTCTAGGAATCCACATCACTAAACGTTCATAAGCACATCCGCTGTTAAAAAAATTAGTTTTCTTGCCCAATTTTTTTAAAAAAATATATTCCAACCATGAGGTTGGCTCGATTGATTAGTGCGTTGGATTACGGAGCAAAGGGTCCCAGATTCAATTCCAAGACAGCACCTTTCAAGGCCTCACCTCGCAAACGTCAGTTCTCAAATGTCAAATTGCCATTCGGACGCGGCATTAGACAATATTCATGTAAAGAATCTAACCCTAGCCTAGGCTCTGAGTCCCATGGATCTGTTACGTCAAATATTTGTATTTTTGTATCAACTCTGGACCATCAAACATCAATCCTCTGCAAATATGGAAAAGGTTCCCTAAAAACTTAGTGGCAGTTTCATGTTCACAACTGACGCCCTGATTACTGATCTATGTCTTGAAATAGTCTCAAAACCGTTGAGTGGATTTACCTACTAGCTGCCAAAAAGTCCGTCAAAAAGAAAAATGAAGGTAGCCACGTCCAGATGGCAGGCTGTTACATAGGTTGTCATGGTGGGCTGCGTGTGGAGGCAGACTTAGACCAGTAAAAGTGTAATGGTCCTTGGTACTATATGGATTTAAAATGTTCATAAAACTACTTTTGAAACCAGCAGGAGGTTAATATGAAGTGTGGAACGCTGTTGACTTTATTCAGTTATCGAAGAAGTAGGCGGTCGAGTGCCATTTTCTGCGACCGAATAGATCTTGGTAAGTACAACGGAAGTAAAGTTTCGTCCTTTTCTTCGTAGATGCTATTCCTACAGAATTGATTGGCGAGGACTCCTACTGCGATTTCTACGACTAACCTGTTTTTGTCTGATCAGACAGTTGGAGCATTTCTGGTCAAGCTTGAACCAGATCTGCCTAGTAATGAGGCATCATCTACGATAGGTTAAAGTGACAGTATTGCGCTTAAGTATCAGTTTCACTGTAACGAGGGGCATGGCAATAATCGTATTATTAGACAAAATCGAAAAGGTTTCGTCCTGTCTAACAAGCTTGTCAGCCATGCATCCCAATTTTTTTAGAAAATATCAGACCCAAAGGCTTTCAAGTCATTCACCTAGTGGGCGTGGGATTCAGTATTTTTGATGGAACAGTGTGCAAAAATTCATAACAATTTTTTTTTTGATTTCTGAAAACTCCTCAAAAATTGGGCGTTTCCACACAACTTACAACTTTTGAAGTTGGGTTGGGTGGTTGTCCGCGCTCAGCAGAGACGCACTTAGACCTGAGGAAGGTCCATGATGATACAACCAAGGACAACTCACTGGATTACCAGAACCAGAGACCGCCATAAAGATTCTCCACTTTTGATAAAAAGGCAGGGTAACCGGTTTCGGTATAGACCCATGCCGACGATATATGTTTCGCCGTTCAAGCTTTAAACCAGTTTGACCCGGTGACGAAGCTCTTTTTTCTGCTTAAGTCTGGTCTAGCTAGATCATTGAGATCTGTAAAGAAGAACTCTCCTAGGGTTTTCTTTCTCAGAACGGATGGGGCAGGACAGGAGCACAGGAGCACAAGGCCAGCCTACCTTACAGTGTCCCGTGAAGGTCCACCTATCTTTTCAAGGGTTGTCCTAGTTTTCCCGAAATTCAGCTCTGGCCAAATTTGTTGGGAAGAGAGACAAGTGCTGATATCGCTCCACCTACTACTTGCCCTTCCGTTGGCTGCAGTATCTAGTTGGAAGTTTATCGATTTGATAAGAGGCTCCGGTCTACACCTTTCCTACCTAGGTTGCCCGCCTTACAATTGCCTCGAATATCCCTGTGGCCTGATCCTGATCCGCGGCATTGGTCTACCAACTTGGATCACATTATTGGGGACTTCAAGGCTTTTATCGTAGCTTGACTGTCTAAATAGAAAGCAATAGTGCTACACTCTTTCGAGTTAATCGAAAGCCAGGTCACGGCTTCAGAAACTTCCGGGACTTCTGCTTGAAATGTACTACATTGGTCTGTCAGTCGGGTGGTAATACATAGATCTACTGGCCTGGACTAAAGTCCCGCATCTGTTCCAACGGCTGTCCTGTAGTCAAAAGCCCAAAATGTTCTAAGTTCCGGCCGTGTGAATATATAAATATTTGTGAAGGCTTAGGTCTCTCTAAATTCGAGTTGGTAAATAGGAAAGGCAAAGACTAAGACTTAGGGTCCAAAACTCATGAAATCTCGAAAGGCTACATATAGAGCGGCCTAGAAATTGATTGATTTTTGAGCGAATACTGTTGAACTCATTTGTTCTACATATTCCCCGATACTTCTAATGCCAACCTTCAACCCTTAAATATTGAAAAAAACCCCTAAAAAACACACATAGATACACATAGGTAGGTATGTACAGTGATTCAAACAGCAATTGCCTCTAATTCCATGTTTACATAGTCAAATAGGAATTTTCCACCCTACGTTCAGAATGCATGCAAAGGGTGCATCCTAAGTACAAGTTGAACGAAAATTACTGACACGAAGGCTCTACGCCAAGGGTCCTATCCTCCTAACCTACTACTTACAATTTTTTTTTTTCGAAGGAGGAACAGAATTCGGTCGGGTAATAGAATATACAATTTGGGGAGTCTTCCGGTGTTTGTATGTTCGGCGAAATAATAGAGTCTACTCTGCTGTATTGGTAGGCTATTAGGGACCGGATGGAAGTGTGGATTTTTGTATAAACGGAGGCTAATACCGGGCGCTATTATCCTGGCAAATATGGAAATTTAGGTTTTATGCAAATTCAATGTATAATTTCAGTATTTTAGCGAGAGGTTCATTGCATTGAATAATTTTGATCGATTTGGGCGGTGTTTTGGTTTCTTTGGAGGTTGGAATGGATACCAGTGTCGTTAGGTATGAGTAAGCTAGTGAGGTAGTTGTATATCAAAGCTTTAGTAGGTGGCCCTCAGTTCACCACTACCATTTATTGATCGACTTTAAGGTGATTTCTAAATCGATTCAGATTTTAGAATGTTTCCAAGCTCATACCTCATGTTACCAAGGATAAGCAGGACCATTTGATTTCTTTAATTTCATGTTGGAACAGATAGTGTATTGACCAGATATCATCAGACGACTTACTATTTTTAACCAGTCTATCTAACACTCTACAGATTGATCTAAAGATTGACATCATCGCATGATGCCGCAGAGGTCGTAGAAGTAATTTCTGGTCTGATCGTCCTCTGTGACGGTATATATTACATGAAGGCAAGTTAAGGTCTGAAGACATATTGCTTAAACTGGCTTCCCTAAATGTCAAATTCAAGTGTTAACCAACGGCCCAGGTCAACACCGATAACTTCCTTCAATGTCCTACCCGTTTTAGCCAATTCAACCGAAGGTGATCTCTATTACCTTGTGAAGAAGTTAAAGAAACATTTCGTTCCAAGGAAATAGCTTTGTTTGCCATCCTTAAAGATGGGGACGTTTTCGATTACACTGCCTTCGGCTCAATAGCAAGGGCACTTAGAAGGAGAGGTATCGAGGATTCGACTAACCTATGGTTAATGGACCATGTTTACAAGTCAAATTATTACCTCATTCTCTGGAGGAGTGTCTGTGTCTGTCATCGCAGTAAAAGGTTGTTTCCATGAAGAAGTCTATTCTCCTCTGCTGTGATCCTTGCCATTGAGAATTTTTTAGTCCATTTTCAGAGATTAGGCTACATCCCTATTGGGTATGGAAATGACCTCTCGATGATCACGCAAGTTGCTATACTACACGGTTTAGAATAGTGCAACAGGGAAGATGGTTGCAAGACTGGTCTGGTGCCTTCTAAAAAGAAGGTTGGTCGCTCTAGGACGTATCACCTTCAAAGGCTTCTCTTTGCTTTATTAAGTGATAATAAATATGGAACTCTTATATTAAGTCCACTAGTAGACACCTTTACGGCAACACTTTGCTTCTTAATCCAAAAATAAAACACTGGATGCACTCAGTAATGGTGAGAGCCACTATCACGTACGAAACGAAAACTAAGCTTGAGGAGCTTAAGAGAATTGCCTTTCGTGGTACCACAGGTCCAATGCTGTCATTGACCCTTCATTCCTACAAATCTTCATTGGGAAGACTTCAGCTAGACGACCTTAAGCTCGAACATGATGAAACTCGTATGTACTTCATGACCACGGACACCGAAGAGTCTTACCTCTAAGAGTCCCAAATTCTTTACGACTGATGTATTAGGTTCACTGCAGTCTCACGGGTAGCTATTGTCAATGCAAGCACCCCTGCTTAAAGAACGCTACTGTGGTTCGGGATTCTGACACCGATGTCCGATTTGGATCTATCAGCAAAAACTTCTGGGGCTTCCGGGCTTGGTATTTCTCTATTTTTCCATTCTTCTCTACTTGTATTCTTAAACTGCTTGTGGCTGCCAATTATTGTATAAAGAGGTCTAGCTGAAGCAGGTTGAGTCATTTATTTGACTTCGTTCTCCAATAGCACAAATGTAAGTTAGGCTTTGCACCTTCATGATGGCCTTGCCTTCCATATTTGAGTAGAGGGCTCACAATAGCTGTATACATATTACATGCTGCGTGAGCCTAAGATTCGACGAGGCACAGAAATCTAAACCTGAATAGGTATATCATAGCTCTCTAGCTCAGTCCACATACACGGTAGAACCCATTCATCACAAAACCTGCCGAAGTGGTGAGCTTGGACATAAAGAAGACACTACCTGTCCAATACGATAATCCCACTGAAATGCAGCTTAAAATGCACAACCAAAGTACTAAACCGAAATGGGACCATACATCTCCTTGGTGACACCATCAACCCCGGACCAACATGGTACGGTATAGGGAAATTACTTCACAGACAATTATTCCCCATGGAAATTTATTTCACCTCTAGTGGGCAATGAGTTAACTTATAGAATGTGAAGTAATTTCCCACTAAAAGTGACATATTATACCATTTTCTTGTGAGAAATTACTTCACAATGAGTTTGAGATGGATACCAACAGCTGTAGAGAAGTCTAGTGTTTTTTAACTTTGGAGAGATTGGATCGTGTTACTCACTAGCAAGAGTTTAGCCTTTCCACAGAGTTCAGCCTTTCAACCAACATAATCGCTCCTTTAAAGAACAGCAACTGTCAGTCCCCTGAACTTCGTAAAATGCCACAGCAAATTCACAGCAAATTCACAGCAAATTCATAAAATTTTAACTGGGAAATTATTTCACCGAAATTTCGCGTGAAGTAATGTCCCCCTGCCCCAGCTGACATATTCACAGCTGACAACAGAGTCGATGACTCTAGACTAGAACTCATTTTGTTACAGAACCCACAAACTCCCAGGAGAGGTATTTCTAAAAGATTTCATTCTCTTCCAACTTAAAACTAGAATCAATGGTCATCTGTGTACCGTCTCTGAACTGTATGAACCAAAATTCATCAAAATACTGTGAGACTCAACCTACACTCAATTAGATGGGAATACCTTCCTAAGGTTTGCCCGCCTTAGCACACCTAAAAATAGAATAATCATAAAGTCCGCCGCTATGGACTTATAATAAGACTGAACCCTAAAAGCTTTGCGAATGGCCCAACTAGCCGACACGACACCAAAGCCATTCAAACAAATAAACAAATCGACAACCACAACCTTTGTGTGAAAGAAACGAATCCAAACAATAGCACGTGTGTGTTCCCCGAATCACAAGAAATAAAAAAAAAAAAAATTATAAATTAAATCAAAGCGGCGCGGCTCCATCAAACCCAAAACGATGTCAAAATCTCGAACACGAACAAAAAGAGAAAATAAAGGACAAAAGAGTATTAAAATGTTGCCATCGACTGCCTCGAACCATCGCTAATCTGAGGTTCTCTGTTCGCTGCTGACCCCTCCTCAAACCTCCGACGGTATTTCCAACAGCTAAGCCTTTGAAGAACAAAACAAAAAAATCTATCTTTTCACGGACAATACCCAAAGATACGAAAACCTTGCTGGAGTGCGATCTGTTTCCACCTAATTAGATTAAATTAATGTTTTGTGCTCCGGGTCCGGATCGAGCGCGCCTACGCGCCTGCGCACAACCCTTTCTTGGCCGCGAGTTCATATTTAATAGAATTATTCGTCCAGAGCCGGAAATGTTCATCGCTCTCGAGGCGCATTATCTATAACACCGCTGATTCCGATTCTGATTCTTGAATGGGGATAACTACACGAGTAGTTTTATGGATCTCGCCTTTGGATGGACCATCCGATGGATTGGAATACAATATCGGACAGCGACACGCGGAGACAAAAGGTTGCCAGGTTCTGGATGTCGGTCGGTGTGTGAAACGAAATAGAAACATCAACTTAAGTCCCTTGTAGTTGGGTGATAATGTGGAGCAGTTAGACGCTGATATGGATTGACGGATCTTTGTTTACGCCCTTTCGGCTTATTAGTCCCGGTCGGCTTCGTTGGCTTCGTATAGATGGTTTATTGATTATTTAATATTGCTGCATCAACACCTTTTGGTCTTTTGGTATTGAAAGCAATTCCGTGTTTTATGTTTCAATTAATTTAAATTAGTGAAATGCTAATACGCTGGGGGACGGGACGGTAAAAGAATTTATGGCCCGATAGTGGGAATTGGAGTGGCCCGAAATCTGATGCACTCAGATAGGGCTGAGATAGGGAAATTTTGAATCTTAAACGGTCGGGAAGTGAATCACTTATGGTTTGTAGAAATAGAAAATACATGTATCTGTCAGGCATCGAGTTTGTAAAGCAATAATGAAGATTACTCTCGGAATGCCGATACATATTGGTTGGTTGTTCGGAACGCTGGACTTGGAGCTTTGCAGTGTTGAGGGCTAAGAGAACTTTGGTGTATAACTATTGGTTTTGAGATAAGAGTATTTGTTGGGTTATGGGGGCGATAAATCGTCAATTAAACGGTTCCATCCATCGAAACCTAGTTAACACTTTAAGGGCACTACTTTTGTATGTAGTTGTAAACCTAAAAGAAAGGAGCAAAGTTCTGAAGCTCTCACATCCATCCTGTGGGATCTAGGAAGCTGATTAGTTGGTAAATCTATCCTGCCTAATGCCGGATACAACGAGACATGTTTTGTTTTATAGATCCCATGTTCCGTGCCACCTAATGTAAGCCACTGATGGAGAATCATACCTACGGAGCTGACACTTTCGGATCACGAAAAATATCTTGGCTTTGCACTGGACAAATGGCTTAATTGGAAGCTGAAGGTACAGGAAAAGTTTGCAAGGCTTGTAACGTTCTCTTTATCTGTAAGAGAGCGGAGGGGAAAATTTGGGCCTAAAATTTGCAATGATGTCTGATAGTCAGACCCTTTCTTCCATATGAGGCTCTTGTATGGTAAAAGGCCACTGCAAGGAAAAATAGACGGGATAGGTTGGTCAAGGCGCAAAGATGAGCCTGCATTGTCATTACCGCTGCTTTGCTTTGGTTCAGTAATGTTGGACCCTTAAAGTCTAACAGTGGAGGGGGATTGTTCCATTAGTAGGGAATCACTTCCTGAAATCGTTGATGATTCGGATCCTCGGTATCATGGACTTAGATTAGCTAAGGAAAGTCGTCTATCCACAAACAATATTGCAACATATATGAACTGTTTCAAAACCAATAGTGCAACGAGTATATAGTCCTGAGACTTTCAGACACAAGCAATGTATCCTAAGTAGAGGCAAGAATACAAGGTGACCAGATAAGAATGATAAGAAATATAGTTTAAATAAAAGAACAACGGTTTGATGCATAAAATTGATTCTGACTTTAATTTGAAGCTACATTTATGCCATTATATGCTAAATAGCTCATCATTCAAATGACCGCCTCAGCTCCGGTGGCAGTGATTCCGATGGTCGGTCAAATTTTTGATGACTCGGTCCAATATGTGCGGCGTTATTCCGGCAATAGCGTCTCGAATGTTGGTCTCGAGCTTGGCCAAAGTCATTACCGTAGACTAACGACTTGATGTAACTCCAGAGAAATTAATTAAGAAGTGTACATTTGTATGATCACGGCGGCCAATTGATGAACGCTCACCGTGAGATGACCTGGTCGCCGAATTTCTCCTTCACAACTTCGAGCGATGCGTGGCTTGTATGGCATGTAGCCCCGTCTTGTTGGAATCACAGCTCGGAGACCATTGGCGGTGACGGCATCTCCTTCCTTAATCTGAAGGGAATGAGGTCCAATGATGCCGCCATGCCATAAACCGCACCAAACAGTCAATCTTTGTGAATGCATTGATGGTTAGTTGAACACTTGTGGATTGTGTTCAGTCCAATAATGGCGATTCTGCTTGTTGACTGAGCCAAAATGGCCCAAAATCCGGATCTCCCGGGCAACATTTCCAGCACACAGTTAGCGAACTAACAGCGTTGTCTATGGTAGCCCGGCTTCAATTCTTGCGACAACACAATCTTCTACAAATGCAGGCCTAAAATCAACCACAAAGTAGGCCGGGCTAACTCTCTGGTGATGCCCAATTCGGCTGATCAACGCAGAATCGACATTCCTGGGTCTTCTATGGTTCCGGCTATGTTTTCTTCAATTTGCACCAATCCCTGTCTGGTTGAGGGCTTAAGGTCCAAAAGAGTGTACTCGCGCTCAAACTTGTCCACGTTAGGAAGAATTGCCTGCACACTAAAGCCATGATGACGACCGACCTGACAACGAAATTTACCTCGTTCGACATTTTTTAATAATTTCCGCACTTTCGGCAGTGCGTGATGGAATGGCAAGTCATACTGAATATTTTGACAGCTGGATGTCAATGGGAACTTTGACAGCTGCTGAAACATAACAATTGGATGAAGTATTGTTACTATCTGGTCACACTAATATGACTGCAGCTAGGTTTTGCGTTCACATTCTGCGAACTGCTTAGAGATGTACATATGTATACATCCTTGAACACAGGGATTCTTGGCAAACAAAATTCCACTACACTCTAGAACCAATTCGAGGACAGGAACTCAATTATTCCCACCAATGTTAAGATTCAAGTAATTAACCATTTGCCAAGCGATTGCCACTGCACACAACTGTTACAACTGTTTCCGAAACCAATTTGTATCTCATAAATACGAAATAAAAGACAATCAATCAATCATGCACTGGAAGTGTTGAAAAATGATGAATCCTCGAAGCCTTCCGTTCCGCCATAATTATCCACGGTTCGGACATTTCCAATCAACCCGAAATCAGACAAATAACCAATAACAAGGATTCGTCATGTAAGTGCCACAACCCTGTCGGAGGTACACAGCTCCTTCAAAATTTATAATTATTCCTTCTCCCTTCTGTCCAAATGTTCCGCTAATACTGGTAAAAACTGTAACATGCTGTAGCATCACATTGGCATAGCTACCCGACCAGATGATAGGGTCCGGCACCGCCTGTTATCCTTCATCCCGATGTGTAGTGTGCATGAGCGCACACTTTCCGTCTCAGCCGAGCACCCAAACACAAAAACCCATTCGAGGTAATTCAATAGTAATCGAATAGAAATTAACTACTCCTCCGTACGACATCCTGCGGTGTGTGTTCGTTATAATAATGCGGTTTCTGTGGTGCTCCTAGGGGGTGAGCATGACTATGCAGGACCTCAGGCGATCCGGTGGTTTTCGATTGTCAGCTCCAAATTTAATTCGATTATTACACTCAAATAGAACAGAAACCATTTGGACTTAACAGTTTCAAAGGTACAACAATTCATCATCATCCTTGTTCTCATTTGAATGGAATTCGAAGCGTGCGCATTCATTGCAGCAGGACATTCCCCTCCCACAGGCACACTGATACACACAAAGTCAAGGGAAAACATGGAATTTTATCGCTTGACATGTCATATGAGAGTTTGAGCATAATTTACGATCAGGCCTGAGTGATTTTGGTCAACAAAGAAAGGAAAACAAAAAAACAGGAAGAAAAAAACCTCACCAATGAATGAAAACAGGACGAAACGCAAAGGTGTCGGAGCAGACCAGTAATATTTATGAGACACGTACACATAGAGATACGTACACTCGGAGAAAGGACGACGGCAAGTAGCAATTAAGCTACACCTGTCCTTTGTGGCCAGTAGATCATTTTGAAATGAGATAGGATAGGTACCGTGTACCGCGAGGGTTTGTTTTGTTTTTGTTAGTTCACTGCTGCGTGTTATCCTTGTAATTAGGAGAAAGGACCATTTGACGATAGCAGTAAATGAATTATGTGCCTCATTACGGTTTTCTGAGTGAGAAACTCGCTCTAAATTGGATCAAACAAGGGTTTTTGTCGTTAGATAGTCGACTTCCTCGAAAGGGAATGGAATGCTACGTCTAACTCAAATGAAATGTTTAAGGATAACGTTTCTCATCGAGCATTGTTAAGCACGGTCCCAGTCGATTAGGGAATCCATCGAAACATTTCCACAGAAATATGCAGTTTTCAGAAATTTTTGGCAACAAACTGATCCACGTTATCCAAGACATCCACCATGGGTCGCGTTCAAAGATATTTCAATTTCTGATCATATTGCGTTATGAGGAGCATGGGTTACATGGAAATCCAAGCATAATAAACCTAGAACTGCTTATGGCTAATAGAATTAACTTGGCAGGGAGCATGCAGGATTAAAGGATTCCACTTTAGCTGTACATATTCTGGTTTCCAGCTTTCAGAACTTGGTTTGTATTTTTTTTTTTTTAGACTAGAAAGCACTTTGTTGCAGTGCTGCCAGGTTGGGGAAAATTACTCTTTTAGGTGGAATATTTGGTCTCGAAAACCTAGATCTCGTGAGAAATAAAATAAGGAAGATCCCCAGAGCTCTTGTCGAGAGTGACCCGTGTTTTCTGGTCGAGAACCAATTGCTGCAATTGGCAGCGGGAGAACACTAGCGACGATGGTCCCACTAATGGAGATTAGTTTCTTGAGATTAGAAATACTCAAATTTGTGGTAGCACTCGCTAAAAGATATTTGCTAGCGTTGACACTAACAGTCAGTGCCAGTGGAATTGTGGAGAAATTAGGAGAGTCGAAAAGGATCCAACATTGTAGTCAGAAGCTAGTGTACGTAGGAACTATTGGCAGAAAAAAACCATAAATTAGAAATAAACCCACTGACAACCCATTTGGAAAAACCCATTCACTTGCGGTAAAGTACTTAGAAAAGGTTAGCAAAAAGTACGGTACTCATAAAGTAGCTAATTATTTTATTACATCTACGCAACGGTAAAAAAGGGTTTTATTATGACCACTAATAACTATAAGCTAGGTAGACTCAGATTCCCTTTCCAAATCCTATAAATATTGAGACAGTGAGTGCAAGGACCACAGTCAAAGCTTATCTAACGCCCAGACAACTTCTACGAATTTGAAAAAAAAAAACACCATACATCCAATAATGTATTCAAGAAACACAACTTGCGATCTTCAGAAGGACAACAAAAGGGTATCTCGCGTAACCGACGTAAATTATTCCTTCGTTCCTAGTCTCCAGAAAGTCATCACCCAAAAGCCACCAACATCAACGGAGAGAACATCTAAGCATGGAACATCCTCCTCATCTAGCAATGGATCGTCCTCCTTATCTAAATATGGAATGACCTCTTCATCTAATCATGGAACGTCCTCATCATCTAGAAATGGAACATCCTCATCATCTAGTCACGGAACATCCTCGTCATCAAGAAATGAAGCGTCCTCTTCATCTGGACATCGAACGTCCTCTTCATCTAGAAATGGACCATCTTCCCCATCTAGAAATGGAAAGATCCATTCATCTAATCATGGAACGTCCTCATCATCTAGAAATGGAACATCGTCATCATCTAGTCATGGAACATCCTCGTCATCTAGAAATGGATCGTCCTCCTCATCTGGATATGGAATGGCCTCATCATCTAGCAATGGATCGTCCTCTTCATCTAAACATGGAACGACCTCTTCATCTTGTCATGGAACATCCTCGTCATCTAGAAATGGATCGTCCTCCTCATCTGGATATGTAACGGCCTCATCATCTAGCAATGGATCGTCCTCTTCATCAAAACATGGAACGACCTCCTCATCTAGAAATGGAACATCGTCATCATCTAGTCACGGAACATCCTCGTCATCAAGAAATGAAGCGTCCTCTTCATCTGGACATCGAACGTCCTCTTCATCTAGAAATGGACCATCTTCCCCATCTAGAAATGGAAAGATCCATTCATCTAATCACGGAACGTCCTCATCATCTAGAAATGGAACATCGTCATCATCTAGTCATGGAACATCCTCGTCATCTAGAAATGGATCGTCCTCCTCATCTGGATATGGAATGGCCTCATCATCTAGCAATGGATCGTCCTCTTCATCTAAACATGGAACGACCTCTTCATCTTGTCATGGAACATCCTCGTCATCTAGAAATGGATCGTCCTCCTCATCTGGATATGTAACGGCCTCATCATCTAGCAATGGATCGTCCTCTTCATCAAAACATGGAACGACCTCTTCATCTACTCATGGAACATCCTCGTCATCTAGACATGGATCGTCCTCCTCATCTAGCAATGGATCGTCCTCCTTATCTAGAAATGGAACGTCCTCTTCATCTCGAAATGAAACTTCCTCTGCATCTAGACAAGGAACGTCCTCTTCATCTAGTCATAGAACGTCATCGTCTTCTAGACATCGAATGACCTCTTCATCTGCAAACGAAACAACCTCCTCAACATCCTCGTCATTGAAGAGGAAACTCTCCGATGCGCCCATAGATCCACCAGCGCAGCGACAGTGCTTAGAGAAATACCCACGATTTGCAGATGCTAATACCCTGATCATCGGACCAAATGGCACACAGATCGCCCGACAATTCTATCGTTCGATGAGGTGGAGAGATTCGGTTGGAGCAACAAGGGAACTATGCGATGTAATTTTTGGTAAAACCATCCTAGCAACCCATTCATTAGTAGAAAGCCAATTGGCCAACAAGAAACAATTGGATCCAGCCAAGACGTCCGACATCATCTACTTGATCGGCTCTGAGTTCCAGAAGAGCGAAGACCTCGTGCGGTTCTACATCAAGGGAAAATGCGAAGATGCCTACAGGAGGTCCCAGCTTCGGTGAACACTTATGTAATCAATGTATGTATATAGAAAAATGACTAAATTTGTAATGTTTTATAAATGTAAAAATTGTTATAAAAAATTTAATAAAAATAATTAAATTTAAAATACTTTGAGTTCTCTATTTGTCGCGTTGAAACCACGCACAAAATTCCACTCCTTCTCTCCTTTTTTCAGCCTCCACTTTGCCTCTTATTGTCCTTTGTCCTCAGAGAGTTCTGTCCTCTATTTCCCATAGGTATGATGGAAGGGTATCCCGGACCCAGATGGACGGTCTGCAGTAGGAATGGCCAGCAAGATCATCTGGAAAGTCAGCCGTACCTATTAGCCGTACCTATCGCAAAAGTTACTAAAAAAAAAATAGATGGCGCAACAGGTCCAAGGGATCCAGGGTCTAGCTTCTCACAACCATTCGTGATGTGCGTGTTATATTCTTTACACGAATGGAAGGGGCCTACTGGGCCCCGCTCACGATAGGTGGGGCCGTGAAAGAATTTTTTAGGTGTTTTGACTGGGATACGAACCTTGAACCCCTTGCCCCATAGTCCAACGCACTAGCCACTGAGCCACGGCGCCCCCAATACACAGGTATGTATGTATAAATGATCGCTTTACGTTTTACACGCTTGGAGGAGAAAACCTTTTAAAAAAGTTTCCAGAATTTTTTTCAAAATTTCAAAAAATTTACCCCCCCTCATCCGCCCTGGAAAAAGTATAAAATGTTTCTTGTGCGAGTATACACACGACTTACAACCGAGCCTCCATTTCTAAATGGCGCTCCTTTAGGGGGCCTGGATGGGGGGGATATACACGCTTCTTAAATATTCAAAAAGAACACAATTTGCATACATTTTCCTGACATTAAAAACGGTGCTGTGCACCCCTCCGACACTAGTGCTGCTGCTGCTGCTTATCTGCATAGAGAAGTGGCACAAAGTTGAGTTTTAAAAGCTACTCTCACAAACTTCACTCCTGCCACCGCAATCCTTAACCAGGATTCCCAACATTCCCGGCATTAGTGCAAAAAGTGTTTGCATTTAAATTCTTTTTCACTTTGTACTCACACTCATGGGATGTACGAGTGTGTGTACGAATCCTGGTGCCCTGTGTGGATATGTATATCAAAGCCAAAGTGAGTGCAATGAATTTTGAAGGCGAATTGTATATAAAAACGTCAAAATGGCGCATCAACCCCTCGCCGCCGTCGCCGCCGGTGTGGTTCGTGCGCAAGTTAACCGCCGGTGTCGTCGGATTTCGGGCGTTTTCATCTCTGTTTTGAGTTCCATTTCATTTTTTTTTTTGGACAGACACTCTTTAGCCAGGAACAGGAATCCACCCCGTCGATTTGCACTCCCTTCTGCAATTAGACGAGTAAACATTTTAAGTGGAAAGTAAGCAAGTTGATTTTGTTTTAATTCTCTGTCGCCTGAACGGAGGGGTTGTGCTTGTCCTTGCTCCTGCAAGGGCATAGTAGTGGATGAGGATACTCGTATACTCGTATACTCGTATTCGAGTTAATAACGTATTCATAAGCGGGCTGCGGACGCTTTTTATGGCCAGATGATGAGGAGGAGATGCGAGCAGAGTTTTTGCCACTGATGTCGTCGCTGATGGCTGACAAGCTGTTAGGATTATTATCACCCTCGTAAATGGAGGAGCTTCGACGGGGAGAGAGACTCTATGTACACACCTCTGCCTAGCTAGCAGGGGTTGATTGCTCGCAAGTGGGTGGTTTATCTGGCAACTTTATCACACATTTATAATTTGGAAATGGTGTGATAATGCTGACACATAAAGTGGCAAAACAACCAGTCCCTGGGGAATAATTTGACTCGTAAAGGGGGTACATTAGGATTGCTCATGGTACCATGTAGTCGCAGGAGGAGGTTGCTGGTAATTGAGATTCTCTTTCATCGTTCCTGTGCCATTTTCAAAGTGTCAAAGCGAGAAAAATGTTCGTAAATGTGTTTTCGGTTTCTTTTCATGTTTTTACATATTTTCTGCTGGTGGCAGCGTCACTTGGGATGGGGACGACGACGTGTTAGAAAGAATTTCTTCGCAGGATTGGTGCAGATGGTAATAGGACTTAAAATGTGGAATTGTCTCATCAATATTAGAATAGTTTCTCTTTTGCATTACGTATTTGACAGCAATTTGATGTGACACTTTGGAAGAAATTAATTATATGTTGTCTGCATAAAATTAAGAGCAGGTTGTCAATTTCAAATAGCAGCTCCTTTTAGCCTAAGCTCGGCTTTGGAGTTTTAGTGATCCATTGGATTGTCAGAAGCGACTTTAACTTCAGAGGTAGGGCTTTAGTACTTCCAGCATACGTTCTACATAGTCCGATACTTCAAGGACGATGGTGGTAATATGGTGCAGATATGTACATAACACAATAATGAAAAGTATACTGTGTTCACGGTGAAAGGAATTCGTGTACCGCGACGAGATGCGATTCGCTACTGGCGACCAGTGACATAAGTACATATAGAGGTGTTCATGGGGTAGTGATTGAGCGTCGACAACCGAGTGACAAGAACAACTGTCAAAACACGAATAAAAGTAGGTGAAACGGCGCTGTCATAAACACTTTATCGTTTGCGATGTCGCTGGTAGACATATTGCTTATAATCACGCAAAAGCTATCGCGTCACACAACGCAAATTTTGACTGTGAATACAGCCTAAGTCTCAATTTATCTGCGAAAACTTTTCAAGATAAAGGTGTGTTTAGTAGCTAAAATGGCCGCCATTTCGGTTTGGATGACATTTGTCAGTTGCGATTTGACAGGCATAGCTAAGGGGTGATCGACAAAATTTTATGTTTGGAGTGTCTAATGGTGTTGATATCAGTTTTACGGCTCAGTGCAGCCAACTACGATTTCGCTATTAGGGCATCGAAAACCCTAAACAGTTGATACACCAGAGATCAGTACCCTATCGTAGGTTGACTACATGGTGAGGTTGGAGGCATCATTAGGCCATATTGCTTTGAAGATGCTAGAGGTAATGGTGTTGCAGTTTCTGGTCACCGCTTTTGGGATCAATTAGACCTACAAGACATGAGTTTCCAACAAGAAGGTGACATATCGCAAATACCTCGTGATGCAATGCAAATTTAACAAGCATTTCTTCCCGGTGGAACAATGTCAAAAAGTGGTGATATCGACTGGTCCCCATAATTCCCTAATGTGGCTCGTCTCGCTTAGGGACAACATTAGAAATAAAATTGTGGAGATAACACATTCAGTGAAATTTTTCTGAAAATATATGAATCTAGGAAATGAACGGAATTGTGTACGAAACTGACACATGTCAAGGACAAAGGAACGTTTAAGTAGTTTTGCTGCCTAGATGAAACAGTTGAGGTTACTGCCTTCATTCTTTTTTTATTTTATTTGCTAGTGCTACTCATACAGTTTAGGTTCAACTGTACCTCAATTGGAACGAATCTCCACATACTCCGATCTTTGGCTAGTTGCGGTACGTCAAGTACGTTCCACTTGTACTCGTCTTCAGAGATTGGTACATGTGTTCTCTTAGAGTTTTGTCTAAAGATTCTTCCGGCCGGAAGGTAGGAGTTTATCATAAGTCAGCCACCCTGGGCACTGAAGGCGTATAGCTTTTATCTTTTTTCGGTGACTTTCACTCGATTTTAACCAAATCGCTCTGCTAATTATGTCAATATCGTCTGCGAATCTGAAAAAGCTCTGAAGTGTACCTTTCACAAGATACATAGTACCTGATGTATTGAATTAAAAGTTTCTCACGGTATCAGGTTAAAAAATCAGAAACTAGGGCCTAAATAAACCTTTAGTTTGGTTAGTTTTGGGTGGCTTTCTGACCATGAAGAAGCCCATTATCTATTGTAACACTGTAGTAAGAGAATGTTTTTTAGTATACCAAACTTCAACATGGTCTATCGTCGATTTTTCAGTCCTAAGGTCTTACACACACAGAAACACTCATGGTTTCACCTTTAAATGGACCTTTTTAGTAATGGGGCCCAAGTGAGGCCGGCTTTCATCGGACCATATCTGAGCTAGCTATCTGAGACGAGCTAGTCGCACGCACCCTCGCTATCCATCTTATTGAGACACATGTCTGGTTGGATTTTCTTCCGGTTCAGATAGAGATTGACAGATACTCGAAGCTTGTCTTTTTTTGTACCCTTTCAGTCTTGGTTTACATCCTTCGGGTTGGATAGGGAAATTTTGAGTTTTTGGTCCGTTTTTTCCATTCTTAAAGAAAACGAACTGCGCCAGTTAGTTTCCTTAACGCGCCCTTTACTAGGAGTCCATTTCGTTCGATTTTTCTCAGCTTGAGACCGTTTGGTGTAGGATGTGCCTTCCAATGATGCAACCAAAAATGTATTCCTTACCAAGTTAGCGTCAAATAACATGCATTACTCGGTGTCTCAGGTTGAGCTGATGTTATATGCCGGAAGCTAAGGACCATTGGTAGCAGTAACTATTGATGCAGCAAGGTGATTCCTTTTTGTTTCGTTCTTAAAACAATCCTTTCATCCTTAAATGAACCATGGAACCACGAAGGAATAGGTGGAAGAGTCTTCGTATCTCCGGCTTTTACACAAGCGATTCTGAATCGACTAAACTCTCTGATCTCTGGGAAGTAGATTTCCTATGGGATTGCTAGAAAAGGTGCAGGGGATAATGTCTGTGGATCAGAATCTGGTTTGGATCTTCCTGCATCTTTGATGAGGGTACACATTAACGATTGGTTTTCTTTACAGAATGTCCCTCTCAATGTGAAGCTTAAGTCACATTACTCAACGCAATGCTTATGGGAAGGGTGAATATACTTCGGATAATCTTTTTGTGATTATCCTGCCATTCCTGAACCAGTCAGTGATCGAGAAAGTTGCTGCTACTACTACAAACCTAGAGAAAACTAACAACGATAGATGGACGCATTCTGAGCAATCAATAAGGCTGGGATCAACGTTTCGGTCAACGACGGTGGGCGTTACAGAGCCATGTTAACCGACTTTTTTATGCTGAAATTGAAGACATGAATTTGGACGACCATGTAGGATGGCACGCCATGCCACACAACCGATCTTTTGCGCACCAAACTCCCAAATCGTGTTATCAGCCGTCTTGGCGATGTCAATTGGCCGCCTCGGAGCTGCGATTTGACCATTTTGGAATTTTTTTTTGTGGGGAACCGTGAAGGACCGATGTTATGTCAACAAATCGGAAACAGACGAGGCAGCCACTTGAACGACGTTGTATTCCGTAATTAATGGGAATGTTTGCTCTAACAATTAAGCCAGAAACTTGTATCTGGCCCACCCTGTAGATTTAGAAAAACGAACAATGTCTGGCAGACCTCTGTGGGAAAGTGGCTCTTCCTACTGCATCTGGGTCCGGGATACCCTTCCATCATACCTATGGGAAATAGAGGACAGAACTCTCTGAGGAAAACGGACAAAAAAAGCCAAATAGCGGAGGCTGAAAAAAGGAGAGAAGGAGTGGAATTTTGTGCGTGGTTTCAACGCGACAAATAGAGAACTCAAAGTATTTTAAATTTAATTATTTTTATTAAATTTTTTATAACAATTTTTACATTTATAAAACATTACAAATTTAGTCATTTTTCTATATACATACATTGATTACATAAGTGTTCACCGAAGCTGGGACCTCCTGTAGGCATCTTCGCATTTTCCCTTGATGTAGAACCGCACGAGGTCTTCGCTCTTCTGGAACTCAGAGCCGATCAAGTAGATGATGTCGGACGTCTTGGCTGGATCCAATTGTTTCTTGTTGGCCAATTGGCTTTCTACTAATGAATGGGTTGCTAGGATGGTTTTACCAAAAATTACATCGCATAGTTCCCTTGTTGCTCCAACCGAATCTCTCCACCTCATCGAACGATAGAATTGTCGGGCGATCTGTGTGCCATTTGGTCCGATGATCAGGGTATTAGCATCTGCAAATCGTGGGTATTTCTCTAAGCACTGTCGCTGCGCTGGTGGATCTATGGGCGCATCGGAGAGTTTCCTCTTCAATGACGAGGATGTTGAGGAGGTTGTTTCGTTTGCAGATGAAGAGGTCATTCGATGTCTAGAAGACGATGACGTTCTATGACTAGATGAAGAGGACGTTCCTTGTCTAGATGTAGAGGAAGTTTCATTTCGAGATGAAGAGGACGTTCCATTTCTAGATGAGGAGGACGTTCCATGTTTAGCTGAAGTGGAGGACGATCCATGTCTAGATGACGAGGATGTTCCATGACTAGACGAAGAGGTCGTTCCATGTTTAGATGAAGTGGAAGACGATCCATGTCTAGATGACGAGGATGTTCCATGACTAGATGAAGAGGTCGTTCCATGTTTAGATAAGGAAGACGATCCATTGCTGGATGAGGAGGACGATCCATGTCTAGATGACGAGGATGTTCCATGAGTAGATGAAGAGGTCGTTCCATGTTTTGATGAAGAGGACGATCCATTGCTAGATGATGAGGCCGTTCCATATCCAGATGAGGAGGACGATCCATTTCTAGATGAGGAGGACGATCCATGTCTAGATGACGAGGATGTTCCATGAGTAGATGAAGAGGTCGTTCCATGTTTTGATGAAGAGGACGATCCATTGCTAGATGATGAGGTCGTTCCATGTTTAGATGAAGAGGACGATCCATTGCTAGATGACGAGGATGTTCCATGACTAGATGAAGAGGTCGTTCCATGTTTAGATAAGGAGGACGATCCATTTCTAGATGACGAGGATGTTCCATGTCTAGATGAAGAGGATGTTCCATGACTAGATGAAGAGGTCGTTCCATGCTTAGATGAAGTGGACGGTCCATTGCTAGATGATGAATAAGTTCCATTTCTAGATGACAAGGACATTCCATTTCTAGACGAGGACGACGTTCTATGAGTAGAAGACGAGGTCGTTCCATGTTTAGATGAAGTGGAGGACGATCCATTGCTAGATGAGGAGGACGATCCATGTCTAGATGACGAGGATGTTCCATGACTAGATGACGAGGACGATCCATTGCTAGATGATGAGGCCGTTCCATATCCAGATGAGGAGGACGATCCATTTCTAGATGAGGAGGACGTTCCATGTTTAGATGAAGTGGAGGACGATCCATGTCTAGATGAGGAGGATGTTCCATGCTTAGATGTTCTCTCCGTTGATGTTGGTGGCTTTTGGGTGATGACTTTCTGGAGACTAGGAACGAAGGAATAATTTACGTCGGTTACGCGAGATACCCTTTTGTTGTCCTTCTGAAGATCGCAAGTTGTGTTTCTTGAATACATTATTGGATGTATGGTGTTTTATTTTTTTCAAATTCGTAGAAGTTGTCTGGGCGTTGGATAAGCTTTGACTGTGGTCCTTGCACTCACTGTGTCAGTATTTATAGGATTTGGAAAGGGAATCTGAGTCTACCTAACTTATAGTTATTAGTGGTCATAATAAAACCCTTTTTTACCGTTGCGTAGATGTAATAAAATAATTAGCTACTTTATGAGTACTTTACCGCAAGCGAATGGGTTTTTCCAAATGGCTTCTCGAGGATTTATTTCTAATGGATGTCCCTTTGAATGAATGTGCTGAGTAGTGGCACAGTTAGATTGGTTTTCCAAAAGCAGTGTATGTTGCTGTTACAGGAACCTTTTTCTTTAAAATCGCGAATGCTGCAGCATTTGGCTTGGAATGAAGTGCTGGCGTGTTTCAAGCTGTAAAGAGGACCTTAGATCGCTTAGCTAATGGCACAACCTTACCCTATGGTGGATTCCGGGGTACATAGGCTTCCAAAAGAATATGGGTTGATGTGCTAGCTAGAACGGACTCAGAAACCCTATCAACAGACCACTCTGTTAAAGCGACCATCAGTATCCTTACATCCGAAGTTACCATGGGCTTCCAAAACATGGCAAACGCTAGATAAGGGGGCACTCTTATTCTGTGTTCCGAGACTACTTTGGAACGGAACTCCTGCTACTCACTAGAGCAAGGCTCAGAACCATGGGAATCATTGTTCAAGCCTTAAGATACTTAACCTCTAAAAAGTATCCTTCAACGACATAAGTGATGTAGCTAACATGCCACCTAAAACCAGTTGGACTAAGTCTTGTTCTTTCAGTTCTGGTATCCAAATGGGACTGTACTCTCTTGGCTGCAGTCACGTCTTAACCTACATATCACCAATTCAGGAATCAGGGGGGAGCTCCTATTTGAAGGAAGGCCGTCCTCTGGACCGCAGTATTGGGTCAACAAATGGGCAAAATTGAGTAAAAAAACCCAAATCACATGATTTAGACTATGGTGTACCCAGTTGCTCACTATTTAGCGTTAAAAGATACCTTTTAGCACGGCTGGTACTCCTTACTGGAGGTTCCCTGACCTTGTGCGATACTTACCCTACGACCCCAGTTCCATGGTCTGATGCAATGAAAGCGGAACTCCGGCTATTGAGTCTAAGACTGAACTGTGCTGTAGCCGAATCCTCACGGATGGCTTTAAAAGTAGTCTTTGAGGGGACCGACAGCACTTCACTACTCGTAAGGCAAGCTCGGCTATGTTTTTCAAGAGGAGATCTACATGGGATGTTCTAATAGCTGCCGACTACATCGTTAAAAACATGGCTTAAGGCCTTGCTCAACACAGTAACGCGTTCCAAAATATGTAATTCAAACGAAGTAAGAGCTCTCTGGGTACTAGGTCATGCTGGGATTGCGGGAAATGGTATCCCTAAGAGGGAGAGGAAGATCTAATAGAATGTCGCACTTAGAGGAAACATCACTTCAATTCATTTCCACATCCTGTGTGATAAGGCTTCTACATCCACCACTGTGTGGACGTAAACTCTCAAAAAAGTCAGCCAAAATATGAATTCACAACTCAAAGTCGCATGCGCGTCGAATTTATGCAAAATTATGAATTTCTCGCAGCCATACAGTCGACGTAGTCGGCCACAGGAGCGTAGGTGGCGTCGTCGTCTGCATGGCGACCAACACGATCAGCTCTAGCCAGCATCGATCGCATGCCATTCCCGAGATCCTCTGGACGCGAAACGCGTTACCACAGCAATTTAGATAAGAGCAGCACATGAATTTCAACACCTCCAGCTTTCTATGGCACACCGTGAATTTATGCCTTCTGTTAAGCCAAACATTGGAAATGAATTTAGACCCGATGGCCGAAGGCCAAGCAACAATAGCCACGTTACACGGTTACACGGCGCGCCAGTCTGACTTTTGTGTGTGTGTATGTGTAGGGAAATTGAAGATGTATTGTGGAAATGATTGCAGACGTTGCGAACTGGTCGTGCGTGTGTAGTGGATAGGAGCCTTAACCTTGCCTCCCTGAACACTGAAGCTTATCGCATTTTATTTGTTTATTTTGTTCTCGAAATTGGTACAACAAATTTGTTATCTTAATTTTAGCCGCATTTCTTGATTCATCGTTTTAGATTGGCGGCCATGGTGTGTGCCTCACCACGTGGGTCTAGGTTTGAATGGTTCTTTGGGGATGGCAAACCCGTTCAGGGATTTAGAAATGAAATATCTGCATGTGTGTCCTGATTTAGTGCCGTGAAATGGTACTAAGCTTGGCATGTTGGGGTTTACTTAGAAGAAACTAAAAATATGATCTTGGCTTGTTGAAACCATCTCTGGATTGCACAGTTCCTTGAACCTCAAAAGAATGGAGAACAGTCAAGTCGACTTCACACCAAAAGCTGGTAAATATTCTCACGTTCATCCAAAGCATCTCAGACCTGTTAGGTTAGGTTAGGTACGTGGATAGGCGACTAAAAAATTTCACATCAGGCAGACAGGATTTCCTGTCCTTTTGCATAATTCCACGTGTTTAGGGAGGACCATCTACTATTGGCCTCTCTGCAGTCCCTAATCCATGCCTCTTGCTTCAGTGCGCAAGACGTGATGAACACCGTTGTGATGTAGATTCAGAGCCCATTTTTGCCAATTCGTTTGCCTTCTTATTTCCTGGTATACGTTTGTGTCCAGGGACCCAGCAGAGGGCAACCTTGTGCTGTGTTCAAAGAACCTCGAGTTCTTTAAGGCGGACTGATCTGGACAAGCCCAGCGGTTTAGAAAATATGCCAGACCCTACGCCTACATCTATCTTAGATCCATCTGTGAAGGTAGAGATGGCTCGTGTGTTGGCAGGCAGACCATCCTTCTATTCGCTGTTTGGGAACGAGCTTGTAAATGGTCTATTAAAATCTAGGTACGGAGTGAGGTAGTCCGTGGTATGAACCTTCCCTAGATATTTCTCCAGGATCATAGAATGGCCTGTTACATTGTGTCTCCAACTACCTGACTGACTTATTCTTAGGGCACCCATTGCTGCCGAGGTTTGAACGGAAATGTCCAGCGGTAGCAGATTGAAAATAGCCTCTAGTCCTGCAGTATGTTGTTGTGTGTGTTGTTCTCATGGCATTTGTGGTACAAATGCAGGCCAATCTCTGAATCCTCGTAAGGGACGTTAAATTGGTGAACAAGTCCAAGACGGACTGCCACTATACAAGACAACCATAAGTCAATAAGTCTCAGATCTGTTAGTATGAGGACATTAGATTGGTATCCACTTACGCGACAGTAAAGGGTTCTATCTACGGTTCAGTATGCATATGCACATCAAGCAGTACATAATGGTGACTCTTCTGGATATTGAAGGTCCTTTTAATAACATTAATACATCGGCGATAGTAGATGCACTGACAGAGCCGCTACGACACAGATTAAAGGACAGAAACATATAAAAGTATAGGTGGGGTCCCACAGGGATCAGTTCTATGTGTTGTCCTGTGAAACTATTTACATGACACAAGTTCTACGTAGGTAGGAGTGCATTCCATCGTGTCAGTGCTCTACATAAAGTACCTACGGGTACCGCTGGACCATAGGCTAAACATTCGTCGCAATTTCTAGGTTAATGCCAAATATTGGAGGACCCAGGCGCCCAATAAGAAATCTGCTTGCGACAGTAAGTCAATCCATATACACAGTCTTTCTATGGGCACCGGCAACAGCCGGTACATGGGAATTATGAACTCGGTCCATCGCTCAGAGTGTACTGCACATCTAGAATGGTATCCGTGGATGCAACGCGTTAGCATGGAAGAAAGTGGAGTTTGGCATATCCATGAAGGATTTCACCCCTTCAGCGCATCGAAAAAAAATCCACTGTCAGCTCTGAAGGTAAGTAGATAGTTGACTTTGCAATTTCATTAACCTGCCTGCTGAATAGTCGGATTATAAGTTCGAGGCTGAGTGAGTGATTTGCAAGAAGGGAATGTCAGTAGAGGCACCCTACCAAATCGTCGGTAAAAAAAACTGGCTGACTCCTAAGAATGGCTTACAGAATGGAAGAAGCAATACATTGGACACGAAAGAGTACTATCGATGGATCGTCATCCGCCATTGGTTACCGACCACCTGCCCACCGAGCAGATATTCCATGTAGGCTACAAATTCCAGATACCAAATAAAACTGAATGGACACAACGCGATGTCCTGCACCACGAATCGCTAACAATTTTTGTGGATGGGTCCAAACCCGAGGGCGGACTCCTAAAACGCAAAAGAGGGACCCTCACCGGACATTATTCTACTTCTGGAGAAGTTGTAGTGATACACAGGACCATTAGTCACCTCCTATGCACGTATCATCCACTAGCACATACTATGTAATCAAGGGAGCTACACTATATGAATGATCTATATTCAATGATCTAAACGACCCCCGGTTTGGAGCCATTGCGTCTAAAATTTGTACTTGTAAACCATCTCAGCATCGCCTGCACGGCTAAGATTAGCTCTGTCATACAAAAAAGTAAATGGTTTCCAGAGTAAGAGGGCGATCTTCTCGTCCAAGTCCATCCCCAGCAAAGGTCGGTCTTAACCAAACTCGAAACTCAAAGGATCCATTGTGCTCTAGAGTGTGGCGTACTTGAAAATAACAGAACCGTTGGCCCAACGATTAGAACCAACCCGATCTTGTGTTGAATTTAGGATGAAAGATACTTTGTGTTGAAAGATACTTCTCCAACAATACTTCTCTAAATCTGTCCCAAGTAGGGAATTCGCAGAGGGCATGTGTTGTGCTCTCCTCTATATTTGTATGCCCGCAGCTTCTACATAGGTCTCAGGTAGTGCTTCTCATTCTTTTAAGGTGGGACATCGCTGGCTTTTCCCTTTTAAAGGATGCGTATGAGAGGAAACTTCTAAATGATAGAAGTTTTCTTGTCCTTATGAGTTGTATTGGACTGAGGTGAGTATACAAGCTGGACGACATTGTTGGCTGGAATTTTTGGTCAGAGATCCGGATTTTGGCCAAAAATCATCTTCTTGAATGAGGCCAAGCTTTGGCTTAGCTATGTCAACAATAGTTGCCATTATTGGAGAGAACACAGTCCACAAGTGTTCGACTAAGCATCAATGCATCCACAAAGATTGACTATTTTGTGCAGTTTTTGGGCCATGGTAGGATCATGTGACCTTATTTCTTTCGAAATAGGGAAGGACTACCTTTGACGTCAATGGTCCAGCGTATAGTGCGATGTTAACCGGCTTTCAGTACCCAGAGCTGTAGTTCCAAAAACATGCCGGTACATGTCATACAAGCGACGCAATGCTTGAAGTTGGCTTGGAATTGGCCATGCGACTGGACACAACTCAATTATTTTCTCTAGGGTTACCTCCCTAGTCCTTAGTCAACGGTAATAAGCCAAACACTTTGGACGAGCTTGAGGGCAACATTCAACTCTATTTCTGGAATAACACAGCACAAATAAGACGAAGTCGTCCAAAATTGGACGGACCCCTAGCGAAGCTGAGATGACCATTTGAATGGTGTGCTTATTTTTACAAGATGGCTTGAATGTAGCTTTAAAATATTCTTAGAAGCAGTGTCATATTTTAGACCATTGTTGTTCTATTTAAACTTTGTTTCCTATCACTCTTATCTGGTCACCCTGTAGTTCGTTCGTGAACTACACAAGCCTAATCACAACGATCCTAGACTTGATCTAAGCTAGTTGGTGATAGTTTCCAGACCCTCTAAGTCTAGATATTGTACCACATGTCCAATAGCTTCACTTGATCGCAATTTCCCACGAAATTGTCATCGCAAAACGTCACAGATCAAAGGCAGCCAACAGTGCGACAAAAAAACTGGCGCCCAACGCAACCAAATGTGACACTTTTCGAATACAATTTTATTTTTTCTGTGAAAATTAAACAAATAATGTAACAAACGACCACTAATTCGATGTTTTTTGTTCACAAAAAACCACGAATGACTACTTGACTTCGTAAATGATGTTTACTGTCGCCTGTTTAGCACGTCAAATGGACCACGTAATTCGCCCGAACGACACATGGAGTACCACAACACAAAAACAAAAAAAAAAACAACACAACTCTCCAATTTATTTAAAAACATTTAGAAAAACTTGTCACCCACTTGTGTTTACACAAAATATTGCAATTATCCCCTCGGAAACACGAAAGGCTCCCCAAAAAAAAAGGACACCAACCCCACTCACTCGTAAACATCAGCTTTTTGTCATGATTCCAGCCGCTGGCGGCGGGGGCGCTAATTACCATAATAATGGACTTCACGTGGACGTTTATTTATATATTTTTGCGGGAAACTTTTTTGCGATTTTCCCAATTTTCCACATTTCCACGTCATATGTCGTCAGTCGAGCTGCTAAGTGGATATAATGAGCTCTCATTAGTAGCAAATATGGAAAGTGCTTAATAATAATTCGCAATTATATCCTATCTGATCCTTTTTTGCGTCCGTCGTTGGCGTTGGCGTTGGCGTTCGCGCTGCCAGTTGTTATTATTTATGAATTCGAAATGAGAATAATGTTCCAGTTGATGAGATAGTTTTTCCCAGTGGAGCGGGTTGGGGCACGCGATTAAATGTCAAATGGGTGATTAAATTAAGTTTTTGCGCTACGCGATGCTGTATCTGATCGATTTTACGCCGGATAATGGTGAAATGTTCCATTATACGAGTACCTACCTACAGATACTGTACTGTACGGAAGGGGAAGGGGAAAAATGTGCACTTTTGCAGTTGGCAACTCAAAAATTCATTCGTTTTGTTTGCTATTCATTTGGCATTGGTATCGGTGTGTGACAATGGAGTGCCTGCACTATGGCTGATGAATTTTTCATCTCTTAATGGAGGGAAATTTGCAAATCCATTACTGTGTGAATCCTTGTAATTGGGACTGTGTGCTCTCTGAAATTGTTGTTGTGAATATTTTATCTGGATTTTCTATATGTACAGAGGTGCAGGTCATTAAAAATTTCGATACAATGTAGAGTTTCTTACCAAAGTAGATGATATCCGTCCAATTCACAGGATGCCTACATCTGGGCACCGGCACCGGCTACCGGCACTTTATGTAGCTTAGTTCAAGCCGTACTTATACAACCTGAACTTAAGGCTAAGGACAGACTTACAAACTATTTCGAGAAGATGGGAAGGAATGTGGGACAGTGGCTAGGGGTAGATTGGAGCGGTATTCCGACGGATGGGTCTACTGCAGTCAAACCGAGGCAAAGGTGGATGGGATTGAAGAAGATAAAGGCGATAAGTGATAGGGTTAGGTGTGTCTCAAACCATTTGTTTTGGTGGAGAGCTATGCAGACCATGGGTAGGAGAACAGACCAAAGATTCCGAGCATCGGAATTCAGAGAAATTGCTTGAAGCAGGACGGGATAGTTAATGTTACCGGATACCAGTTGACGTGTAAGAAGGATGTCGGTTACGCTACGACGATAATCTGGTAAATGAAAGTTGATCAGTCTGAGGCGATCCACGTAAGGGGGCAAGTTGAGGTTATCCACCCAACACAGGCTCTGTAAGGCAAAGCGGATGAACCCGGACTGAACAGCCTCGATTCTTATAAAATGGGAGACCATACTTGGCTGGCATACTCTAGCAACAAGAGTGAGATAGAGGGATCTAGTGACATATGGGTCAGAAAACTCTTTTGACCAACGTTTCACAAAGTCGAATGGTGAGTTAGATTTGCTAATGTGTGTGACCCGAAATTGAGTTCCCTAAGGGGCTTTGTCAGATGGTTCACACATTTTTTAATTTTTTCTATTTTTTCTTACTATGGCAGGGACACTAGGGGAGTAATCGTCCTTCAATTGGTTGATCTTATTAGCAACAATTGATGGGTTAATGTCGACTCCGAGGAAGGAGGTTTTTTCCTAGTAAAATCTTATCAAGGTAGTGGGGTATGCGCGCGATATGGTATCGGGAATGTTTCCTTCAGTAAGATCTTGCAAGGTGCGTTGAAGAATGTATGCACATGGGCAGCTAGTTGTGGACCCACAGTCAATGCTCAAACTGGACTTATGTCTCCTTTACGACAAAAATCAAAAAAACCAACTTCAGGCCTCCACAGATAGACATTCAACGACTTTTCTTAGCCTCCAGCGTGAAGTATCTACACTTTGTATTCGAATCAAAATTTTATTGAAAGTTGCATATGGCAGAGCCGCGTATTGAAAACACCTAAGACGTGGGAACTTCAACCGAAAACTCTCATATACAGCGGTGATGCTTTATAAGGGTCACTTGTTTGCACCTTATACCTTTCGACCTTTATATTCAAAGCCTATCAGCGGTTAGTATACGAGAAGCAATGTACTAACACTGAAATGTACGGTCATTGCCACAGAACAGGAAAGATACCATGGTAAGGTTCCCATACAAGGTGAGCTGGGAAATAAGGTGCTGGAAGTTTTGAGAAAATGATACCGGCTCCCAGATTTATAGAGCGTACTTTACGCTCAAGGTATTTTGAAAGAAAAACCTGTAATTCTCTGTTCGATTGATACCAACCTTATTGACAGCCAGCTTGCTATCAAGGCCTTACCATCGAAATCGCTATATGGGTGCCAGGTAATAGTAAAATAGAGGCGAATAAATGGGCTGTTGAGTGAGTAGACTATGGAGAGGGAGATACCAGGTTCGATTCCGAGGCAAGATCTACAATTTTGTTCACGTCTCGTAGTGAAAGACGTTAGAAAGCCAAGCCAAGAAAAGCCATAGTATTAGAAAGGGGCTTACGTAGCTTTTACATGAAACCCAAGCAACTGGCCACAGACTTCAATTACAAGAACAAAGACTCTTGGAAATTGCGTAACAAACTGAAGGATTAGATCGAAACAGAATATCTGGCTTGAGATGTGTGATTTGAGGATATACCCAGATTGTGGGTATCAAGATCTGTGGGCTATACACTGCCCTTTTTTTCATTCATTTTTTGGTTGAAAAATTTTCTGTCTTCTACCTCCATTTCGAGGCAACAGCTAAGCTAGTTTGCGCCTCAAATGCACAGAAACAGAATATATGGCTTGAGATGTGTGATTTGAGGATATACCCAGATTGTGGGTATCAAGATCTGTGGGCTATACACTGCCCTTTTTTTCATTCATTTTTTGGTTGAAAAATTTTCTGTCTTCTACCTCCATTCCGAGGCAGCAGCTAAGCTAGTTTGCACCTCAAATGCACAGAAACAGAATATCTGGCTTGAGATGTGTGATTTGAGGATATACGTCGATTGTGGGTATCAAGATCTGTGGGCTATACACTGCCCTTTTTTCATTCATTTTTTGGTTGAAAAATTTTCTGTCTTCTACTTCTACTTCGAGGCAGCAGCTAAGCTAGTTTCCGCCTCGAATGCACAGAAACAGAATATCTGGCTTGAGATGTGTGATTTGAGGATATACCCAGATTGTGGGGATCAAGATCTGTGGGCTATATATACACTGCCCTTTTTTTCATTCATTTTTTGGTTGAAAAATTTTCTGTCTTCTACCTCCATTTCGAGGCAGCAGCTAAGCTAGTTTGCACCTCAAATGCACAGAAACAGAATATCTGGCTTGAGATGTGTGATTTGAGGATATACCCCGATTGTGGGTATCAAGATCTGTGGGCTATACACTGCCCTTTTTTTCATTCATTTTTTGGTTGAAAAATTTTTTGTCTTCTACCTCCATTTCGAGGCAGCAGCTAAGCTAGTTTGCACCTCAAATGCACAGAAACAGAATATCTGGCTTTAGATGTGTGATTTGAGGATATACCCCGATTGTGGGTATCAAGATCTGTGGGCTATACACTGCCCTTTTTTTCATTCATTTTTTGGTTGAAAAATTTTCTGTCTTCTACCTCCATTTCGAGGCAGCAGCTAAGCTAGTTTGCACCTCAAATGCACAGAAACAGAATATCTGGCTTTAGATGTGTGATTTGAGAATATACCCAGATTGTGGGGATCAAGATCTGTGGGCTATACACTGCCCTTTTTTTCATTCATTTTTTGGTTGAAAAATTTTCTGTCTTCTACCTCCATTTCGAGGCAGCAGCTAAGCTAGTTTGCACCTCAAATGCACAGAAACAGAATATCTGGCTTGAGATGTGTGATTTGAGGATATACCCAGATTGTGGGGATCAAGATCTGTGGGCTATACACTGCCCTTTTTTTCATTCGTTTTTTGGTTGAAAAATTTTCTGTCTTCTACCTCCATTTCGAGGCAGCAGCTAAGTTAGTTTGCACCTCAAATGCACAGAAACAGAATATCTGGCTTGAGATGTGTGATTTGAGGATATACCCAGATTGTTGGTATCAAGATCTGTGGGCTATACACTGCCCTATTTTCATTCATTTTTTGGTTGAAAAATTTTCTGTCTTCTACCTCCATTTCGAGGCAGCAGCTAAGCTAGTTTGCACCTCAAATGCACAGAAACAGAATATCTGGCTTGAGATGTGTGATTTGAGGATATACCCAGATTGTGGGGATCAAGATCTGTGGGCTATACACTGCCCTTTTTTTCATTCGTTTTTTGGTTGAAAAATTTTCTGTCTTCTACCTCCATTTCGAGGCAGCAGCTAAGCTAGTTTCCGCCTCGAATGCACAGAAACAGAATATCTGGCTTGAGATGTGTGATTTGAGGATATACCCAGATTGTGGGGATCAAGATCTGTGGGCTATACACTGCCCTTTTTTTCATTAATTTTTTGGTTGAAAAATTTTCTGTCTTCTACTTCCATTCTGAGGCAGCAGCTAAGCTAGTTTCCGCCTCGAATGCACAGAAACAGGATATCTGGCTTGAGATGTGTGATCTGAGGATATACCCAGATTGTGGGGATCAAGATCTGTGGGCTATACACTGCCCTTTTTTTCATTCGTTTTTTGGTTGAAAAATTTTCTGTCTTTTACCTCCATTTCGAGGCAGCAGCTAAGCTAGTTTCCGCCTCGAATGCACAGAAACAGAATATCTGGCTTGAGATGTGTGATTTGAGGATATACCCAGATTGTGGGGATCAAGATCTGTGGGCTATACACTGCCCTTTTTTTCATTAATTTTTTGGTTGAAAAATGTTCTGTCTTCTACTTCCATTCTGAGGCAGCAGCTAAGCTAGTTTCCGCCTCGAATGCACAGAAACAGGATATCTGGCTTGAGATGTGTGATTTGAGGATATACCCAGATTGTGGGGATCAAGATCTGTGGGCTATACACTGCCCTTTTTTTCATTCATTTTTTGGTTGAAAAATTTTCTGTCTTCTACTTCTATTTCGAGGCAGCAGCTAAGCTAGTTTGTGCCTCAAATGCACAGAAACAGAATATCTGGCTTGAGATGTGTGATTTGAGGATATACCCAGATTGTTGGTATCAAGATCTGTGGGCTATACACTGCCCTTTTTTCATTCATTTTTTGGTTGAAAAATTTTCTGTCTTCTACTTCCACTCTGAGGCAGCAGCTAAGCTAGTTTGCGCCTCAAATGCACAGAAACAGAATATCTGGCTTTAGATGTGTGATTTGAGAATATACCCAGATTGTTGGTATCAAGATCTGTGGGCTATACACTGCCCTTTTTTCATTCATTTTTTGGTTGAAAAATTTTCTGTCTTCTACCTCCATTTCGAGGCAGCAGCTAAGCTAGTTTGCACCTCAAATGCACAGAAACAGAATATCTGGCTTGAGATGTGTGATTTGAGGATATACCCAGATTGTGGGGATCAAGATCTGTGGGCTATACACTGCCCTTTTTTTCATTAATTTTTTGGTTGAAAAATGTTCTGTCTTCTACTTCCATTCTGAGGCAGCAGCTAAGCTAGTTTCCGCCTCGAATGCACAGAAACAGGATATCTGGCTTGAGATGTGTGATTTGAGGATATACCCAGATTGTGGGGATCAAGATCTGTGGGCTATACACTGCCCTTTTTTTCATTCATTTTTTGGTTGAAAAATTTTCTGTCTTCTACTTCTATTTCGAGGCAGCAGCTAAGCTAGTTTGTGCCTCAAATGCACAGAAACAGAATATCTGGCTTGAGATGTGTGATTTGAGGATATACCCAGATTGTTGGTATCAAGATCTGTGGGCTATACACTGCCCTTTTTTCATTCATTTTTTGGTTGAAAAATTTTCTGTCTTCTACCTCCATTTCGAGGCAGCAGCTAAGCTAGTTTGCACCTCAAATGCACAGAAACAGAATATCTGGCTTGAGATGTGTGATTTGAGGATATACCCAGATTGTTGGTATCAAGATCTGTGGGCTATACACTGCCCTTTTTTCATTCATTTTTTGGTTGAAAAATTTTCTGTCTTCTACTTCCACTCTGAGGCAGCAGCTAAGCTAGTTTGCGCCTCAAATGCACAGAAACAGAATATCTGGCTTTAGATGTGTGATTTGAGAATATACCCAGATTGTGGGGATCAAGATCTGTGGGCTATACACTGCCCTTTTTTTCATTCATTTTTTGGTTGAAAAATTTTCTGTCTTCTACCTCCATTTCGAGGCAGCAGCTAAGCTAGTTTGCACCTCAAATGCACAGAAACAGAATATCTGGCTTGAGATGTGTGATTTGAGGATATACCCAGATTGTTGGTATCAAGATCTGTGGGCTATACACTGCCCTTTTTTCATTCATTTTTTGGTTGAAAAATTTTCTGTCTTCTACCTCCATTTCGAGGCAGCAGCTAAGCTAGTTTGCACCTCAAATGCACAGAAACAGAATATCTGGCTTGAGATGTGTGATCTGAGAATATACCCAGATTGTGGGGATCAAGATCTGTGGGCTATACACTGCCCTTTTTTTCATTCATTTTTTGGTTGAAAAATTTTCTGTCTTCTACCTCCATTTCGAGGCAGCAGCTAAGCTAGTTTGCACCTCAAATGCACAGAAACAGAATATCTGGCTTGAGATGTGTGATTTGAGGATATACCCAGATTGTTGGTATCAAGATCTGTGGGCTATACACTGCCCTTTTTTCATTCATTTTTTGGTTGAAAAATTTTCTGTCTTCTACTTCCACTCTGAGGCAGCAGCTAAGCTAGTTTGCGCCTCAAATGCACAGAAACAGAATATCTGGCTTTAGATGTGTGATTTGAGAATATACCCAGATTGTGGGGATCAAGATCTGTGGGCTATACACTGCCCTTTTTTTCATTCATTTTTTGGTTGAAAAATTTTCTGTCTTCTACCTCCATTTCGAGGCAGCAGCTAAGCTAGTTTGCACCTCAAATGCACAGAAACAGAATATCTGGCTTTAGATGTGTGATTTGAGGATATACCCAGATTGTTGGTATCAAGATCTGTGGGCTATACACTGCCCTATTTTCATTCATTTTTTGGTTGAAAAATTTTCTGTCTTCTACCTCCATTTCGAGGCAGCAGCTAAGCTAGTTTGCACCTCAAATGCACAGAAACAGAATATCTGGCTTGAGATGTGTGATTTGAGGATATACCCAGATTGTTGGTATCAAGATCTGTGGGCTATACACTGCCCTTTTTTTCATTCATTTTTTGGTTGAAAAATTTTCTGTCTTCTACCTCCATTTCGAGGCAGCAGCTAAGCTAGTTTGCACCTCAAATGCACAGAAACAGAATATCTGGCTTGAGATGTGTGATCTGAGAATATACCCAGATTGTTGGTATCAAGATCTGTGGGCTATACACTGCCCTTTTTTTCATTCATTTTTTGGTTGAAAAATTTTCTGTCTTCTACCTCCATTTCGAGGCAGCAGCTAAGCTAGTTTGCACCTCAAATGCACAGAAACAGAATATCTGGCTTGAGATGTGTGATCTGAGAATATACCCAGATTGTTGGTATCAAGATCTGTGGGCTATACACTGCCCTTTTATCATTCATTTTTTGGTTGAAAAATTTTCTGTCTTCTACTTCCACTCTGAGGCAGCAGCTAAGCTAGTTTGCACCTCAAATGCACAGAAACAGAATATCTGGCTTGAGATGTGTGATTTGAGGATATACCCAGATTGTTGGTATCAAGATCTGTGGGCTATACACTGCCCTTTTTTCATTCATTTTTTGGTTGAAAAATTTTCTGTCTTCTACTTCCACTCTGAGGCAGCAGCTAAGCTAGTTTGCGCCTCAAATGCACAGAAACAGAATATCTGGCTTTAGATGTGTGATTTGAGAATATACCCAGATTGTGGGGATCAAGATCTGTGGGCTATACACTGCCCTTTTTTTCATTCATTTTTTGGTTGAAAAATTTTCTGTCTTCTACCTCCATTTCGAGGCAGCAGCTAAGCTAGTTTGCACCTCAAATGCACAGAAACAGAATATCTGGCTTGAGATGTGTGATTTGAGGATATACCCAGATTGTTGGTATCAAGATCTGTGGGCTATACACTGCCCTTTTTTCATTCATTTTTTGGTTGAAAAATTTTCTGTCTTCTACCTCCATTTCGAGGCAGCAGCTAAGCTAGTTTGCACCTCAAATGCACAGAAACAGAATATCTGGCTTGAGATGTGTGATCTGAGAATATACCCAGATTGTGGGGATCAAGATCTGTGGGCTATACACTGCCCTTTTTTTCATTCATTTTTTGGTTGAAAAATTTTCTGTCTTCTACCTCCATTTCGAGGCAGCAGCTAAGCTAGTTTGCACCTCAAATGCACAGAAACAGAATATCTGGCTTGAGATGTGTGATTTGAGGATATACCCAGATTGTGGGGATCAAGATCTGTGGGCTATACACTGCCCTTTTTTTCATTCATTTTTTGGTTGAAAAATTTTCTGTCTTCTACCTCCATTTCGAGGCAGCAGCTAAGCTAGTTTGCACCTCAAATGCACAGAAACAGAATATCTGGCTTGAGATGTGTGATCTGAGAATATACCCAGATTGTGGGGATCAAGATCTGTGGGCTATACACTGCCCTTTTTTTCATTCATTTTTTGGTTGAAAAATTTTCTGTCTTCTACCTCCATTTCGAGGCAGCAGCTAAGCTAGTTTGCACCTCAAATGCACAGAAACAGAATATCTGGCTTGAGATGTGTGATTTGAGTATATACCCCGATTGTGCGTGTCAAGATCTGTGGGCTATACACTGCCCTTTTTTTCATTCGTTTTTTGGTTGAAAAATTTTCTGTCTTCTACCTCCATTTCGAGGCAGCAGCTAAGCTAGTTTGCACCTCAAATGCACAGAAACAGGATATCTGGCTTGAGATGTGTGATTTGAGGATATACCCCGATTGTGCGTATCAAGATCTGTGGGCTATACACTGCCCTTTTTTTCATTCATTTTTTGGTTGAAAAATTTTCTGTCTTCTACCTCCATTTCGAGGCAGCAGCTAAGCTAGTTTGCACCTCAAATGCACAGAAACAGAATATCTGGCTTTAGATGTGTGATTTGAGAATATACCCAGATTGTGGGGATCAAGATCTGTGGGCTATACACTGCCCTTTTTTTCATTCATTTTTTGGTTGAAAAATTTTCTGTCTTCTACTTCTACTTCGAGGCAGCAGCTAAGCTAGTTTCCGCCTCGAATGCACAGAAACAGAATATCTGGCTTGAGATGTGTGATTTGAGAATATACCCAGGTTGTGGGGATCAAGATCTGTGGGCTATACACTGCCCTTTTTTTCATTCATTTTTTGGTTGAAAAATTTTCTGTCTTCTACCTCCATTTCGAGGCAGCAGCTAAGCTAGTTTGCACCTCAAATGCACAGAAACAGAATATCTGGCTTGAGATGTGTGATTTGAGGATATACCCAGATTGTGGGGATCAAGATCTGTGGGCTATACACTGCCCTTTTTTTCATTAATTTTTTGGTTGAAAAATTTTCTGTCTTCTACCTCAATTTCGAGGCAGCAGCTAAGCTAGTTTGCGCCTCAAATGCACAGAAACAGAATATCTGGCTTTAGATGTGTGATTTGAGGATATACCCAGATTGTGGGGATCAAGATCTGTGGGCTATACACTGCCCTTTTTTTCATTCATTTTTTGGTTGAAAAATTTTCTGTCTTCTACCTCCATTTCGAGGCAGCAGCTAAGCTAGTTTGCACCTCAAATGCACAGAAACAGAATATCTGGCTTGAGATGTGTGATTTGAGGATATACCCAGATTGTGGGTATCAAGATCTGTGGGCTATACACTGCCCTTTTTTCATTCATTTTTTGGTTGAAAAATTTTCTGTCTTCTACTTCCACTCTGAGGCAGCAGCTAAGCTAGTTTGCACCTCAAATGCACAGAAACAGAATATCTGGCTTGAGATGTGTGATTTGAGGATATACCCAGATTGTGGGGATCAAGATCTGTGGGCTATACACTGCCCTTTTTTCATTCATTTTTTGGTTGAAAAATTTTCTGTCTTCTACCTCCATTTCGAGGCAGCAGCTAAGCTAGTTTGCACCTCAAATGCACAGAAACAGAATATCTGGCTTGAGATGTGTGATATGAGGATATACCCAGATTGTGGGTATCAAGATCTGTGGGCTATACACTGCCCTTTTTTTCATTCGTTTTTTGGTTGAAAAATTTTCTGTCTTCTACCTCCATTTCGAGGCAGCAGCTAAGCTAGTTTGCCCCTCAAATGCACAGAAACAGAATATCTGGCTTGAGATGTGTGATTTGAGGATATACCCCGATTGTGCGTATCAAGATCTGTGGGCTATACACTGCCCTTTTTTTCATTCGTTTTTTGGTTGAAAAATTTTCTGTCTTCTACCTCCATTTCGAGGCAGCAGCTAAGCTAGTTTGCCCCTCAAATGCACAGAAACAGAATATCTGGCTTGAGATGTGTGATATGAGGATATACCCAGATTGTGGGTATCAAGATCTGTGGGCTATACACTGCCCTTTTTTCATTCATTTTTTGGTTGAAAAATTTTCTGTCTTCTACTTCCACTCTGAGGCAGCAGCTAAGCTAGTTTGCACCTCAAATGCACAGAAAAAGAATATCTGGCTTGAGATGTGTGATTTGAGGATATACCCAGATTGTGGGTATCAAGATCTGTGGGCTATACACTGCCCTTTTTTTCATTCATTTTTTGGTTGAAAAATTTTCTGTCTTCTACCTCCATTTCGAGGCAGCAGCTAAACTAGTTTGCACCTCAAATGCACAGAAACAGGATATCTGGCTTGAGATGTGTGATTTGAGAATATACCCAGATTGTGGGTATCAAGATCTGTGGGCTATACACTGCCCTTTTTTTCATTCATTTTTTGGTTGAAAAATTTTCTGTCTTCTACCTCCATTCCGAGGCAGCAGCTAAGCTAGTTTGCACCTCAAATGCACAGAAACAGAATATCTGGCTTTAGATGTGTGATTTGAGAATATACCCAGATTGTGGGTATCAAGATCTGTGGGCTATACACTGCCCTTTTTTTCATTCATTTTTTGGTTGAAAAATTTTCTGTCTTCTACCTCCATTTCGAGGCAACAGCTAAGCTAGTTTGCGCCTCAAATGCACAGAAACAGAATATATGGCTTGAGATGTGTGATTTGAGGATATACCCAGATTGTGGGTATCAAGATCTGTGGGCTATACACTGCCCTTTTTTTCATTCATTTTTTGGTTGAAAAATTTTTTGTCTTCTACCTCCATTTCGAGGCAGCAGCTAAGCTAGTTTGCACCTCAAATGCACAGAAACAGAATATCTGGCTTGAGATGTGTGATCTGAGGATATACCCAGATTGTGGGTATCAAGATCTGTGGGCTATACACTGCCCTTTTTTTCATTCATTTTTTGGTTGAAAAATTTTCTGTCTTCTACCTCCATTTCGAGGCAGCAGCTAAGCTAGTTTGCACCTCAAATGCACAGAAACAGAATATCTGGCTTGAGATGTGTGATTTGAGGATATACCCCGATTGTGGGTATCAAGATCTGTGGGCTATACACTGCCCTTTTTTTCATTCATTTTTTGGTTGAAAAATTTTTTGTCTTCTACCTCCATTTCGAGGCAGCAGCTAAGCTAGTTTGCACCTCAAATGCACAGAAACAGAATATCTGGCTTTAGATGTGTGATTTGAGAATATACCCAGATTGTGGGGATCAAGATCTGTGGGCTATACACTGCCCTTTTTTTCATTCATTTTTTGGTTGAAAAATTTTCTGTCTTCTACTTCTACTTCGAGGCAGCAGCTAAGCTAGTTTCCGCCTCGAATGCACAGAAACAGAATATCTGGCTTGAGATGTGTGATTTGAGGATATACCCAGATTGTGGGGATCAAGATCTGTGGGCTATACACTGCCCTTTTTTTCATTCATTTTTTGGTTGAAAAATTTTCTGTCTTCTACTTCCATTCCGAGGCAGCAGCTAAGCTAGTTTGCACCTCAAATGCACAGAAACAGAATATCTGGCTTGAGATGTGTGATTTGAGGATATACGTCGATTGTGGGTATCAAGATCTGTGGGCTATACACTGCCCTTTTTTTCATTCATTTTTTGGTTGAAAAATTTTCTGTCTTCTACCTCCATTTCGAGGCAGCAGCTAAGCTAGTTTGCACCTCAAATGCACAGAAACAGAATATCTGGCTTTAGATGTGTGATTTGAGAATATACCCAGATTGTGGGGATCAAGATCTGTGGGCTATACACTGCCCTTTTTTCATTCATTTTTTGGTTGAAAAATTTTCTGTCTTCTACCTCCATTTCGAGGCAGCAGCTAAGCTAGTTTGCACCTTAAATGCACAGAAACAGAATATCTGGCTTGAGATGTGTGATTTGAGGATATACCCAGATTGTGGGGATCAAGATCTGTGGGCTATACACTGCCCTTTTTTCATTCATTTTTTGGTTGAAAAATTTTCTGTCTTCTACCTCCATTTCGAGGCAGCAGCTAAGCTAGTTTGCACCTCAAATGCACAGAAACAGAATATCTGGCTTGAGATGTGTGATTTGAGGATATACCCCGATTGTGCGTATCAAGATCTGTGGGCTATACACTGCCCTTTTTTTCATTCATTTTTTGGTTGAAAAATTTTCTGTCTTCTACCTCCATTTCGAGGCAGCAGCTAAGCTAGTTTGCACCTCAAATGCACAGAAACAGAATATCTGGCTTTAGATGTGTGATTTGAGAATATACCCAGATTGTGGGGATCAAGATCTGTGGGCTATACACTGCCCTTTTTTTCATTCATTTTTTGGTTGAAAAATTTTCTGTCTTCTACTTCTACTTCGAGGCAGCAGCTAAGCTAGTTTCCGCCTCGAATGCACAGAAACAGAATATCTGGCTTGAGATGTGTGATTTGAGGATATACCCAGATTGTTGGTATCAAGATCTGTGGGCTATACACTGCCCTATTTTCATTCATTTTTTGGTTGAAAAATTTTCTGTCTTCTACCTCCATTTCGAGGCAGCAGCTAAGCTAGTTTGCACCTCAAATGCACAGAAACAGAATATCTGGCTTGAGATGTGTGATTTGAGGATATACCCAGATTGTGGGGATCAAGATCTGTGGGCTATACACTGCCCTTTTTTTCATTCGTTTTTTGGTTGAAAAATTTTCTGTCTTCTACCTCCATTTCGAGGCAGCAGCTAAGCTAGTTTGCCCCTCAAATGCACAGAAACAGAATATCTGGCTTGAGATGTGTGATTTGAGGATATACCCAGATTGTGGGGATCAAGATCTGTGGGCTATACACTGCCCTTTTTTCATTCATTTTTTGGTTGAAAAATTTTCTGTCTTCTACTTCCACTCTGAGGCAGCAGCTAAGCTAGTTTGCACCTCAAATGCACAGAAAAAGAATATCTGGCTTGAGATGTGTGATTTGAGGATATACCCAGATTGTGGGGATCAAGATCTGTGGGCTATACACTGCCCTTTTTTCATTCATTTTTTGGTTGAAAAATTTTCTGTCTTCTACCTCCATTTCGAGGCAGCAGCTAAGCTAGTTTGCACCTCAAATGCACAGAAACAGAATATCTGGCTTGAGATGTGTGATTTGAGGATATACCCAGATTGTGGGGATCAAGATCTGTGGGCTATACACTGCCCTTTTTTCATTCATTTTTTGGTTGAAAAATTTTCTGTCTTCTACCTCCATTTCGAGGCAGCAGCTAAGCTAGTTTGCACCTCAAATGCACAGAAACAGGATATCTGGCTTGAGATGTGTGATTTGAGGATATACCCAGATTGTGGGTATCAAGATCTGTGGGCTATACACTGCCCTTTTTTTCATTAATTTTTTGGTTGAAAAATTTTCTGTCTTCTACCTCCATTTCGAGGCAGCAGCTAAGCTAGTTTGCACCTCAAATGCACAGAAACAGGATATCTGGCTTGAGATGTGTGATTTGAGAATATACCCAGATTGTGGGTATCAAGATCTGTGGGCTATACACTGCCCTTTTTTTCATTCATTTTTTGGTTGAAAAATTTTCTGTCTTCTACCTCCATTTCGAGGCAGCAGCTAAGCTAGTTTGCACCTCAAATGCACAGAAACAGAATATCTGGCTTTAGATGTGTGCTTTGAGGATATACCCCGATTGTGGGTATCAAGATCTGTGGGCTATACACTGCCCTTTTTTTCATTCATTTTTTGGTTGAAAAATTTTCTGTCTTCTACCTCCATTTCGAGGCAGCAGCTAAGCTAGTTTGCACCTCAAATGCACAGAAACAGGATATCTGGCTTGAGATGTGTGATTTGAGAATATACCCAGATTGTGGGTATCAAGATCTGTGGGCTATACACTGCCCTTTTTTTCATTCATTTTTTGGTTGAAAAATTTTCTGTCTTCTACCTCCATTTCGAGGCAGCAGCTAAGCTAGTTTGCACCTTAAATGCACAGAAACAGAATATCTGGCTTGAGATGTGTGATTTGAGGATATACCCCGATTGTGGGTATCAAGATCTGTGGGCTATACACTGCCCTTTTTTTTATTCATTTTTTGGTTGAAAAATTGTCTGTCTTCTACTTCCACTTCGAGGCAGCAGCTAAGCTAGTTTCCGCCTCGAATGCACAGAAACAGAATATCTGGCTTGAGATGTGTGATTTGAGGATATACCCAGATTGTGGGTATCAAGATCTGTGGGCTATACACTGCCCTTTTTTTCATTCATTTTTTGGTTGAAAAATTTTCTGTCTTCTACCTCCATTCCGAGGCAGCAGCTAAGCTAGTTTGCACCTCAAATGCACAGAAACAGAATATCTGGCTTGAGATGTGTGATTTGAGGATATACCCAGATTGTGGGTATCAAGATCTGTGGGCTATACACTGCCCTTTTTTTCATTCATTTTTTGGTTGAAAAATTTTCTGTCTTCTACCTCCATTTCGAGGCAGCAGCTAAGCTAGTTTGCACCTCAAATGCACAGAAACAGAATATCTGGCTTTAGATGTGTGATTTGAGGATATACGTCGATTGTGGGTATCAAGATCTGTGGGCTATACACTGCCCTTTTTTTCATTCATTTTTTGGTTGAAAAATTTTCTGTCTTCTACCTCCATTCCGAGGCAGCAGCTAAGCTAGTTTGCACCTCAAATGCACAGAAACAGAATATCTGGCTTGAGATGTGTGATTTGAGGATATACGTCGATTGTGGGTATCAAGATCTGTGGGCTATACACTGCCCTTTTTTTCATTCATTTTTTGGTTGAAAAATTTTCTGTCTTCTACCTCCATTTCGAGGCAGCAGCTAAGCTAGTTTGCACCTTAAATGCACAGAAACAGAATATCTGGCTTGAGATGTGTGATTTGAGGATATACCCCGATTGTGGGTATCAAGATCTGTGGGCTATACACTGCCCTTTTTTTTATTCATTTTTTGGTTGAAAAATTGTCTGTCTTCTACTTCCACTTCGAGGCAGCAGCTAAGCTAGTTTCCGCCTCGAATGCACAGAAACAGAATATCTGGCTTGAGATGTGTGATTTGAGGATATACCCAGATTGTGGGTATCAAGATCTGTGGGCTATACACTGCCCTTTTTTTCATTCATTTTTTGGTTGAAAAATTTTCTGTCTTCTACCTCCATTCCGAGGCAGCAGCTAAGCTAGTTTGCACCTCAAATGCACAGAAACAGAATATCTGGCTTGAGATGTGTGATTTGAGGATATACCCAGATTGTGGGTATCAAGATCTGTGGGCTATACACTGCCCTTTTTTTCATTCATTTTTTGGTTGAAAAATTTTCTGTCTTCTACCTCCATTTCGAGGCAGCAGCTAAGCTAGTTTGCACCTCAAATGCACAGAAACAGAATATCTGGCTTTAGATGTGTGATTTGAGGATATACGTCGATTGTGGGTATCAAGATCTGTGGGCTATACACTGCCCTTTTTTTCATTCATTTTTTGGTTGAAAAATTTTCTGTCTTCTACCTCCATTCCGAGGCAGCAGCTAAGCTAGTTTGCACCTCAAATGCACAGAAACAGAATATCTGGCTTGAGATGTGTGATTTGAGGATATACGTCGATTGTGGGTATCAAGATCTGTGGGCTATACACTGCCCTTTTTTTCATTCATTTTTTGGTTGAAAAATTTTCTGTCTTCTACCTCCATTTCGAGGCAGCAGCTAAGCTAGTTTGCACCTCAAATGCACAGAAACAGGATATCTGGCTTGAGATGTGTGATTTGAGGATATACCCAGATTGTGGGTATCAAGATCTGTGGGCTATACACTGCCCTTTTTTTCATTAATTTTTTGGTTGAAAAATTTTCTGTCTTCTACCTCCATTTCGAGGCAGCAGCTAAGCTAGTTTGCACCTCAAATGCACAGAAACAGGATATCTGGCTTGAGATGTGTGATTTGAGAATATACCCAGATTGTGGGTATCAAGATCTGTGGGCTATACACTGCCCTTTTTTTCATTCATTTTTTGGTTGAAAAATTTTCTGTCTTCTACCTCCATTTCGAGGCAGCAGCTAAGCTAGTTTGCACCTCAAATGCACAGAAACAGAATATCTGGCTTTAGATGTGTGCTTTGAGGATATACCCCGATTGTGGGTATCAAGATCTGTGGGCTATACACTGCCCTTTTTTTCATTCATTTTTTGGTTGAAAAATTTTCTGTCTTCTACCTCCATTTCGAGGCAGCAGCTAAGCTAGTTTGCACCTCAAATGCACAGAAACAGGATATCTGGCTTGAGATGTGTGATTTGAGAATATACCCAGATTGTGGGTATCAAGATCTGTGGGCTATACACTGCCCTTTTTTTCATTCATTTTTTGGTTGAAAAATTTTCTGTCTTCTACCTCCATTTCGAGGCAGCAGCTAAGCTAGTTTGCACCTTAAATGCACAGAAACAGAATATCTGGCTTGAGATGTGTGATTTGAGGATATACCCCGATTGTGGGTATCAAGATCTGTGGGCTATACACTGCCCTTTTTTTTATTCATTTTTTGGTTGAAAAATTGTCTGTCTTCTACTTCCACTTCGAGGCAGCAGCTAAGCTAGTTTCCGCCTCGAATGCACAGAAACAGAATATCTGGCTTGAGATGTGTGATTTGAGGATATACCCAGATTGTGGGTATCAAGATCTGTGGGCTATACACTGCCCTTTTTTTCATTCATTTTTTGGTTGAAAAATTTTCTGTCTTCTACCTCCATTCCGAGGCAGCAGCTAAGCTAGTTTGCACCTCAAATGCACAGAAACAGAATATCTGGCTTGAGATGTGTGATTTGAGGATATACCCAGATTGTGGGTATCAAGATCTGTGGGCTATACACTGCCCTTTTTTTCATTCATTTTTTGGTTGAAAAATTTTCTGTCTTCTACCTCCATTTCGAGGCAGCAGCTAAGCTAGTTTGCACCTCAAATGCACAGAAACAGAATATCTGGCTTTAGATGTGTGATTTGAGGATATACGTCGATTGTGGGTATCAAGATCTGTGGGCTATACACTGCCCTTTTTTTCATTCATTTTTTGGTTGAAAAATTTTCTGTCTTCTACCTCCATTCCGAGGCAGCAGCTAAGCTAGTTTGCACCTCAAATGCACAGAAACAGAATATCTGGCTTGAGATGTGTGATTTGAGGATATACGTCGATTGTGGGTATCAAGATCTGTGGGCTATACACTGCCCTTTTTTTCATTCATTTTTTGGTTGAAAAATTTTCTGTCTTCTACCTCCATTTCGAGGCAGCAGCTAAGCTAGTTTGCACCTTAAATGCACAGAAACAGAATATCTGGCTTGAGATGTGTGATTTGAGGATATACCCCGATTGTGGGTATCAAGATCTGTGGGCTATACACTGCCCTTTTTTTTATTCATTTTTTGGTTGAAAAATTGTCTGTCTTCTACTTCCACTTCGAGGCAGCAGCTAAGCTAGTTTCCGCCTCGAATGCACAGAAACAGAATATCTGGCTTGAGATGTGTGATTTGAGGATATACCCAGATTGTGGGTATCAAGATCTGTGGGCTATACACTGCCCTTTTTTTCATTCATTTTTTGGTTGAAAAATTTTCTGTCTTCTACCTCCATTCCGAGGCAGCAGCTAAGCTAGTTTGCACCTCAAATGCACAGAAACAGAATATCTGGCTTGAGATGTGTGATTTGAGGATATACCCAGATTGTGGGTATCAAGATCTGTGGGCTATACACTGCCCTTTTTTTCATTCATTTTTTGGTTGAAAAATTTTCTGTCTTCTACCTCCATTTCGAGGCAGCAGCTAAGCTAGTTTGCACCTCAAATGCACAGAAACAGAATATCTGGCTTTAGATGTGTGATTTGAGGATATACGTCGATTGTGGGTATCAAGATCTGTGGGCTATACACTGCCCTTTTTTTCATTCATTTTTTGGTTGAAAAATTTTCTGTCTTCTACCTCCATTCCGAGGCAGCAGCTAAGCTAGTTTGCACCTCAAATGCACAGAAACAGAATATCTGGCTTGAGATGTGTGATTTGAGGATATACGTCGATTGTGGGTATCAAGATCTGTGGGCTATACACTGCCCTTTTTTTCATTCATTTTTTGGTTGAAAAATTTTCTGTCTTCTACCTCCATTTCGAGGCAGCAGCTAAGCTAGTTTGCACCTTAAATGCACAGAAACAGAATATCTGGCTTGAGATGTGTGATTTGAGGATATACCCCGATTGTGGGTATCAAGATCTGTGGGCTATACACTGCCCTTTTTTTTATTCATTTTTTGGTTGAAAAATTGTCTGTCTTCTACTTCCACTTCGAGGCAGCAGCTAAGCTAGTTTCCGCCTCGAATGCACAGAAACAGAATATCTGGCTTGAGATGTGTGATTTGAGGATATACCCAGATTGTGGGTATCAAGATCTGTGGGCTATACACTGCCCTTTTTTTCATTCATTTTTTGGTTGAAAAATTTTCTGTCTTCTACCTCCATTCCGAGGCAGCAGCTAAGCTAGTTTGCACCTCAAATGCACAGAAACAGAATATCTGGCTTGAGATGTGTGATTTGAGGATATACCCAGATTGTGGGTATCAAGATCTGTGGGCTATACACTGCCCTTTTTTTCATTCATTTTTTGGTTGAAAAATTTTCTGTCTTCTACCTCCATTTCGAGGCAGCAGCTAAGCTAGTTTGCACCTCAAATGCACAGAAACAGAATATTTGGCTTTAGATGTGTGATTTGAGGATATACGTCGATTGTGGGTATCAAGATCTGTGGGCTATACACTGCCCTTTTTTTCATTCATTTTTTGGTTGAAAAATTTTCTGTCTTCTACCTCCATTTCGAGGCAGCAGCTAAGCTAGTTTGCAACTCAAATGCACAGAAACAGAATATCTGGCTTTAGATGTGTGATTTGAGGATATACCCAGATTGTGGGTATCAAGATCTGTGGGCTATACACTGCCCTTTTTTTCATTCATTTTTTGGTTGAAAAATTTTCTGTCTTCTACCTCCATTTCGAGGCAGCAGCTAAGCTAGTTTGCACCTCAAATGCACAGAAACAGAATATCTGGCTTGAGATGTGTGATTTGAGGATATACCCAGATTGTGGGTATCAAGATCTGTGGGCTATACACTGCCCTTTTTTTCATTCATTTTTTGGTTGAAAAATTTTCTGTCTTCTACCTCCATTTCGAGGCAGCAGCTAAGCTAGTTTGCACCTCAAATGCACAGAAACAGAATATCTGGCTTTAGATGTGTGATTTGAGGATATACCCCGATTGTGGGTATCAAGATCTGTGGGCTATACACTGCCCTTTTTTTTCATATATTTTTTGGTTGAAAAATTTTCTGTCTTCTACCTTCATTTCGAGGCAGCAGCTAAGCTAGTTTGCACCTCAAATGCACAGAAACAGAATATCTGGCTTTAGATGTGTGATTTGAGGATATACCCCGATTGTGGGTATCAAGATCTGTGGGCTATACACTGCCCTTTTTTTCATTCATTTTTTGGTTGAAAAATTTTCTGTCTTCTACCTCCATTTCGAGGCAGCAGCTAAGCTAGTTTGCACCTCAAATGCACAGAAACAGAATATCTGGCTTGAGATGTGTGATTTGAGGATATACCCCGATTGTGGGTATCAAGATCTGTGGGCTATACACTGCCCTTTTTTTCATTCATTTTTTGGTTGAAAAATTTTCTGTTTTCTATTTCCATTTCGAGGCAGCAGCTAAGCTAGTTTGCAGCTCAAATGCACAGAAACAGAATATCTGGCTTGAGATGTGTGATTTGAGGATATACCCAGATTGTGGGTATCAAGATCTGTGGGCTATACACTGCCCTTTTTTTCATTCATTTTTTGGTTGAAAAATTTTCTGTCTTCTACCTCTATTTCGAGGCAGCAGCTAAGCTAGTTTGCACCTCAAATGCACAGAAACAGAATATCTGGCTTTAGATGTGTGATTTGAGGATATACCCCGATTGTGGGTATCAAGATCTGTTGAATTTTCATTAATTTTTTGGTTGAAAAATTTTCTGTCTTCTACCTCCATTTCGAGGCAGCAGCTAAGCTAGTTTGCACCTCAAATGCACAGAAACAGGATATCTGGCTTGAGATGTGTGATTTGAGGATATACCCAGATTGTGGGGATCAAGATCTGTGGGCTATACACTGCCCTTTTTTTCATTCATTTTTTGGTTGAAAAATTTTTTGTCTTCTACCTCTATTTCGAGGCAGCAGCTAAGCTAGTTTGCACCTCAAATGCACAGAAACAGAATATCTGGCTTGAGATGTGTGATTTGAGGATATACCCAGATTGTGGGGATCAAGATCTGTGGGCTATACACTGCCCTTTTTTTCATTAATTTTTTGGTTGAAAAATTTTTTGTCTTCTACCTCTATTTCGAGGCAGCAGCTAAGCTAGTTTGCACCTCAAATGTACAGAAACAGAATATCTGGCTTTAGATGTGTGATTTGAGGATATACCCCGATTGTGGGTATCAAGATCTGTGGGCTATACACTGCCCTTTTTTTCATTCATTTTTTGGTTGAAAAATTTTCTGTCTTCTACCTCCATTTCGAGGCAGCAGCTAAGCTAGTTTGCACCTCAAATGCACAGAAACAGAATATCTGGCTTGAGATGTGTGATTTGAGGATATACCCAGATTGTGGGTATCAAGATCTGTGGGCTATACACTGCCCTTTTTTTCATTCATTTTTTGGTTGAAAAATTTTCTGTCTTCTACCTCTATTTCGAGGCAGCAGCTAAGCTAGTTTGCACCTCAAATGCACAGAAACAGAATATCTGGCTTTAGATGTGTGATTTGAGGATATACCCCGATTGTGGGTATCAAGATCTGTTGAATTATCATTAATTTTTTGGTTGAAAAATTTTCTGTCTTCTACCTCCATTTCGAGGCAGCAGCTAAGCTAGTTTGCACCTCAAATGCACAGAAACAGAATATCTGGCTTTAGATGTGTGATTTGAGGATATACCCAGATTGTGGGTATCAAGATCTGTGGGCTATACACTGCCCTTTTTTTCATTCATTTTTTGGTTGAAAAATTTTCTGTCTTCTACCTCCATTTCGAGGCAGCAGCTAAGCTAGTTTGCACCTCAAATGCACAGAAACAGAATATCTGGCTTGAGATGTGTGATTTGAGGATATACCCAGATTGTGGGTATCAAGATCTGTGGGCTATACACTGCCCTTTTTTTCATTCATTTTTTGGTTGAAAAATTTTCTGTCTTCTACCTCCATTTCGAGGCAGCAGCTAAGCTAGTTTGCACCTCAAATGCACAGAAACAGGATATCTGGCTTGAGATGTGTGATTTGAGGATATACCCAGATTGTGGGGATCAAGATCTGTGGGCTATACACTGCCTTTTTTTCATTCATTTTTTGGTTGAAAAATTTTTTGTCTTCTACCTCTATTTCGAGGCAGCAGCTAAGCTAGTTTGCACCTCAAATGCACAGAAACAGAATATCTGGCTTGAGATGTGTGATTTGAGGATATACCCAGATTGTGGGTATCAAGATCTGTGGGCTATACACTGCCCTTTTTTTCATTCATTTTTTGGTTGAAAAATTTTCTGTTTTCTATTTCCATTTCGAGGCAGCAGCTAAGCTAGTTTGCAGCTCAAATGCACAGAAACAGAATATCTGGCTTTAGATGTGTGATTTGAGGATATACCCAGATTGTGGGTATCAAGATCTGTGGGCTATACACTGCCCTTTTTTTCATTCATTTTTTGGTTGAAAAATTTTCTGTTTTCTATTTCCATTTCGAGGCAGCAGCTAAGCTAGTTTGCAGCTCAAATGCACAGAAACAGAATATCTGGCTTTAGATGTGTGATTTGAGGATATACCCAGATTGTGGGTATCAAGATCTGTGGGCTATACACTGCCCTTTTTTTCATTCATTTTTTGGTTGAAAAATTTTCTGTCTTCTACCTCCATTTCGAGGCAGCAGCTAAGCTAGTTTGCACCTCAAATGCACAGAAACAGGATATCTGGCTTGAGATGTGTGATTTGAGGATATACCCAGATTGTGGGGATCAAGATCTGTGGGCTATACACTGCCTTTTTTTCATTCATTTTTTGGTTGAAAAATTTTTTGTCTTCTACCTCTATTTCGAGGCAGCAGCTAAGCTAGTTTGCACCTCAAATGCACAGAAACAGAATATCTGGCTTGAGATGTGTGATTTGAGGATATACCCAGATTGTGGGGATCAAGATCTGTGGGCTATACACTACCCTTTTTTTCATTCATTTTTTGGTTGAAAAATTTTCTGTTTTCTACTTCCATTTCGAGGCAGCAGCTAAGCTAGTTTGCACCTCAAATGCACAGAAACAGAATATCTGGCTTGAGATGTGTGATTTGAGGATATACCCAGATTGTGGGTATCAAGATCTGTGGGCTATACACTGCCCTTTTTTTCATTCATTTTTTGGTTGAAAAATTTTCTGTTTTCTATTTCCATTTCGAGGCAGCAGCTAAGCTAGTTTGCAGCTCAAATGCACAGAAACAGAATATCTGGCTTTAGATGTGTGATTTGAGGATATACCCAGATTGTGGGTATCAAGATCTGTGGGCTATACACTGCCCTTTTTTTCATTCATTTTTTGGTTGAAAAATTTTCTGTCTTCTACCTCTATTTCGAGGCAGCAGCTAAGCTAGTTTGCACCTCAAATGCACAGAAACAGAATATCTGGCTTTAGATGTGTGATTTGAGGATATACCCCGATTGTGGGTATCAAGATCTGTTGAATTTTCATTAATTTTTTGGTTGAAAAATTTTCTGTCTTCTACCTCCATTTCGAGGCAGCAGCTAAGCTAGTTTGCACCTCAAATGCACAGAAACAGGATATCTGGCTTGAGATGTGTGATTTGAGGATATACCCAGATTGTGGGGATCAAGATCTGTGGGCTATACACTGCCCTTTTTTTCATTCATTTTTTGGTTGAAAAATTTTTTGTCTTCTACCTCCATTTCGAGGCAGCAGCTAAGCTAGTTTGCACCTCAAATGCACAGAAACAGAATATCTGGCTTGAGATGTGTGATTTGAGGATATACCCCGATTGTGCGTGTCAAGATCTGTGGGCTATACACTGCCCTTTTTTTCATTCATTTTTTGGTTGAAAAATTTTCTGTCTTCTACCTCCATTTCGAGGCAGCAGCTAAGCTAGTTTGCACCTCAAATGCACAGAAACAGAATATCTGGCTTTAGATGTGTGATTTGAGAATATACCCAGATTGTGGGGATCAAGATCTGTGGGCTATACACTGCCCTTTTTTTCATTCATTTTTTGGTTGAAAAATTTTCTGTCTTCTACTTCTACTTCGAGGCAGCAGCTAAGCTAGTTTCCGCCTCGAATGCACAGAAACAGAATATCTGGCTTGAGATGTGTGATTTGAGAATATACCCAGGTTGTGGGGATCAAGATCTGTGGGCTATACACTGCCCTTTTTTTCATTCATTTTTTGGTTGAAAAATTTTCTGTCTTCTACCTCCATTTCGAGGCAGCAGCTAAGCTAGTTTGCACCTCAAATGCACAGAAACAGAATATCTGGCTTGAGATGTGTGATTTGAGGATATACCCAGATTGTGGGGATCAAGATCTGTGGGCTATACACTGCCCTTTTTTTCATTCATTTTTTGGTTGAAAAATTTTTTGTCTTCTACCTCTATTTCGATTCAGCAGCTAAGCTAGTTTGCACCTCAAATGTACAGAAACAGAATATCTGGCTTTAGATGTGTGATTTGAGGATATACCCCGATTGTGGGTATCAAGATCTGTGGGCTATACACTGCCCTTTTTTTCATTCATTTTTTGGTTGAAAAATTTTCTGTTTTCTATTTCCATTTCGAGGCAGCAGCTAAGCTAGTTTGCAGCTCAAATGCACAGAAACAGAATAACTGGCTTGAGATGTGTGATTTGAGGATATACCCCGATTGTGGGTATCAAGATCTGTGGGCTATACACTGCCCTTTTTTTTATTCATTTTTTGGTTGAAAAATTGTCTGTCTTCTACTTCCATTTCGAGGCAGCAGATAAGCTAGTTTGCAGCTCAAATGCACAGAAACAGAATATCTGGCTTTAGATGTGTGATTTGAGGATATACCCAGATTGTGGGTATCAAGATCTGTGGGCTATACACTGCCCTTTTTTCATTCATTTTTTGGTTGAAAAATTTTTTGTCTTCTACCTCTATTTCGAGGCAGCAGCTAAGCTAGTTTGCACCTCAAATGCACAGAAACAGAATATCTGGCTTGAGATGTGTGATTTGAGGATATACCCAGATTGTGGGTATCAAGATCTGTGGGCTATACACTGCCCTTTTTTTCATTCATTTTTTGGTTGAAAAATTTTCTGTTTTCTATTTCCATTTCGAGGCAGCAGCTAAGCTAGTTTGCAGCTCAAATGCACAGAAACAGAATATCTGGCTTTAGATGTGTGATTTGAGGATATACCCAGATTGTGGGTATCAAGATCTGTGGGCTATACACTGCCCTTTTTTTCATTCATTTTTTGGTTGAAAAATTTTCTGTCTTCTACCTCCATTTCGAGGCAGCAGCTAAGCTAGTTTGCACCTCAAATGCACAGAAACAGGATATCTGGCTTGAGATGTGTGATTTGAGGATATACCCCGATTGTGGGTATCAAGATCTGTGGGCTATACACTGCCCTTTTTTTTATTCATTTTTTGGTTGAAAAATTGTCTGTCTTCTACTTCCATTTCGAGGCAGCAGATAAGCTAGTTTGCAGCTCAAATGCACAGAAACAGAATATCTGGCTTTAGATGTGTGATTTGAGGATATACCCAGATTGTGGGTATCAAGATCTGTGGGCTATACACTGCCCTTTTTTCATTAATTTTTTGGTTGAAAAATTTTTTGTCTTCTACCTCTATTTCGAGGCAGCAGCTAAGCTAGTTTGCACCTCAAATGCACAGAAACAGAATATCTGGCTTGAGATGTGTGATTTGAGGATATACCCAGATTGTGGGTATCAAGATCTGTGGGCTATACACTGCCCTTTTTTTCATTAATTTTTTGGTTGAAAAATTTTCTGTCTTCTACCTCCATTTCGAGGCAGCAGCTAAGCTAGTTTGCACCTCAAATGCACAGAAACAGAATATCTGGCTTGAGATGTGTGATTTGAGGATATACCCAGATTGTGGGTATCAAGATCTGTGGGCTATACACTGCCCTTTTTTTCATTCATTTTTTGGTTGAAAAATTTTCTGTCTTCTACCTCCATTTCGAGGCAGCAGCTAAGCTAGTTTGCACCTCAAATGCACAGAAACAGGATATCTGGCTTGAGATGTGTGATTTGAGAATATACCCAGATTGTGGGTATCAAGATCTGTGGGCTATACACTGCCCTTTTTTTCATTCATTTTTTGGTTGAAAAATTTTCTGTCTTCTACCTCCATTTCGAGGCAGCAGCTAAGCTAGTTTGCACCTCAAATGCACAGAAACAGAATATCTGGCTTGAGATGTGTGATTTGAGGATATACCCAGATTGTGGGTATCAAGATCTGTGGGCTATACACTGCCCTTTTTTTCATTCATTTTTTGGTTGAAAAATTTTCTGTCTTCTACCTCCATTTCGAGGCAGCAGCTAAGCTAGTTTGCACCTCAAATGCACAGAAACAGAATATCTGGCTTTAGATGTGTGCTTTGAGGATATACCCCGATTGTGGGTATCAAGATCTGTGGGCTATACACTGCCCTTTTTTTCATTCATTTTTTGGTTGAAAAATTTTCTGTCTTCTACCTCCATTTCGAGGCAGCAGCTAAGCTAGTTTGCACCTCAAATGCACAGAAACAGGATATCTGGCTTGAGATGTGTGATTTGAGAATATACCCAGATTGTGGGTATCAAGATCTGTGGGCTATACACTGCCCTTTTTTTCATTCATTTTTTGGTTGAAAAATTTTCTGTCTTCTACCTCCATTTCGAGGCAGCAGCTAAGCTAGTTTGCACCTTAAATGCACAGAAACAGAATATCTGGCTTGAGATGTGTGATTTGAGGATATACCCCGATTGTGGGTATCAAGATCTGTGGGCTATACACTGCCCTTTTTTTTATTCATTTTTTGGTTGAAAAATTGTCTGTCTTCTACTTCCACTTCGAGGCAGCAGCTAAGCTAGTTTCCGCCTCGAATGCACAGAAACAGAATATCTGGCTTGAGATGTGTGATTTGAGGATATACCCAGATTGTGGGTATCAAGATCTGTGGGCTATACACTGCCCTTTTTTTCATTCATTTTTTGGTTGAAAAATTTTCTGTCTTCTACCTCCATTCCGAGGCAGCAGCTAAGCTAGTTTGCACCTCAAATGCACAGAAACAGAATATCTGGCTTGAGATGTGTGATTTGAGGATATACCCAGATTGTGGGTATCAAGATCTGTGGGCTATACACTGCCCTTTTTTTCATTCATTTTTTGGTTGAAAAATTTTCTGTCTTCTACCTCCATTTCGAGGCAGCAGCTAAGCTAGTTTGCACCTCAAATGCACAGAAACAGAATATCTGGCTTTAGATGTGTGATTTGAGGATATACCCCGATTGTGGGTATCAAGATCTGTGGGCTATACACTGCCCTTTTTTTCATTCATTTTTTGGTTGAAAAATTTTTTGTCTTCTACCTCTATTTCGAGGCAGCAGCTAAGCTAGTTTGCACCTCAAATGCACAGAAACAGAATATCTGGCTTGAGATGTGTGATTTGAGGATATACCCAGATTGTGGGGATCAAGATCTGTGGGCTATACACTGCCCTTTTTTCATTCATTTTTTGGTTGAAAAATTTTTTGTCTTCTACCTCTATTTCGAGGCAGCAGCTAAGCTAGTTTGCACCTCAAATGCACAGAAACAGAATATCTGGCTTGAGATGTGTGATTTGAGGATATACCCAGATTGTGGGTATCAAGATCTGTGGGCTATACACTGCCCTTTTTTTCATTCATTTTTTGGTTGAAAAATTTTCTGTCTTCTACCTCTATTTCGAGGCAGCAGCTAAGCTAGTTTGCACCTCAAATGCACAGAAACAGGATATCTGGCTTGAGATGTGTGATTTGAGGATATACCCAGATTGTGGGGATCAAGATCTGTGGGCTATACACTGCCCTTTTTTCATTCATTTTTTGGTTGAAAAATTTTTTGTCTTCTACCTCTATTTCGAGGCAGCAGCTAAGCTAGTTTGCACCTCAAATGCACAGAAACAGAATATCTGGCTTGAGATGTGTGATTTGAGGATATACCCAGATTGTGGGTATCAAGATCTGTGGGCTATACACTGCCCTTTTTTTCATTCATTTTTTGGTTGAAAAATTTTCTGTTTTCTATTTCCATTTCGAGGCAGCAGCTAAGCTAGTTTGCAGCTCAAATGCACAGAAACAGAATATCTGGCTTGAGATGTGTGATTTGAGGATATACCCAGATTGTGGGTATCAAGATCTGTGGGCTATACACTGCCCTTTTTTCATTCATTTTTTGGTTGAAAAATTTTCTGTCTTCTACCTCCATTTCGAGGCAGCAGCTAAGCTAGTTTGCACCTCAAATGCACAGAAACAGAATATCTGGCTTGAGATGTGTGATTTGAGGATATACCCAGATTGTTGGTATCAAGATCTGTGGGCTATACACTGCCCTATTTTCATTCATTTTTTGGTTGAAAAATTTTCTGTCTTCTACCTCCATTTCGAGGCAGCAGCTAAGCTAGTTTGCACCTCAAATGCACAGAAACAGGATATCTGGCTTGAGATGTGTGATTTGAGGATATACCCAGATTGTGGGGATCAAGATCTGTGGGCTATACACTGCCCTTTTTTTCATTCATTTTTTGGTTGAAAAATTTTTTGTCTTCTACCTCTATTTCGAGGCAGCAGCTAAGCTAGTTTGCACCTCAAATGCACAGAAACAGAATATCTGGCTTGAGATGTGTGATTTGAGGATATACCCAGATTGTGGGGATCAAGATCTGTGGGCTATACACTGCCCTTTTTTCATTCATTTTTTGGTTGAAAAATTTTTTGTCTTCTACCTCTATTTCGAGGCAGCAGCTAAGCTAGTTTGCACCTCAAATGCACAGAAACAGAATATCTGGCTTGAGATGTGTGATTTGAGGATATACCCAGATTGTGGGTATCAAGATCTGTGGGCTATACACTGCCCTTTTTTTCATTCATTTTTTGGTTGAAAAATTTTCTGTCTTCTACCTCTATTTCGAGGCAGCAGCTAAGCTAGTTTGCACCTCAAATGCACAGAAACAGAATATCTGGCTTTAGATGTGTGATTTGAGGATATACCCAGATTGTGGGTATCAAGATCTGTGGGCTATACACTGCCCTTTTTTTCATTCATTTTTTGGTTGAAAAATTTTCTGTTTTCTATTTCCATTTCGAGGCAGCAGCTAAGCTAGTTTGCAGCTCAAATGCACAGAAACAGAATATCTGGCTTTAGATGTGTGATTTGAGGATATACCCAGATTGTGGGTATCAAGATCTGTGGGCTATACACTGCCCTTTTTTTCATTCATTTTTTGGTTGAAAAATTTTCTGTCTTCTACCTCTATTTCGAGGCAGCAGCTAAGCTAGTTTGCACCTCAAATGCACAGAAACAGAATATCTGGCTTTAGATGTGTGATTTGAGGCTATACCCCGATTGTGGGTATCAAGATCTGTTGAATTTTCATTAATTTTTTGGTTGAAAAATTTTCTGTCTTCTACCTCCATTTCGAGGCAGCAGCTAAGCTAGTTTGCACCTCAAATGCACAGAAACAGGATATCTGGCTTGAGATGTGTGATTTGAGGATATACCCAGATTGTGGGGATCAAGATCTGTGGGCTATACACTGCCCTTTTTTTCATTCATTTTTTGGTTGAAAAATTTTCTGTTTTCTACTTCCATTTCGAGGCAGCAGCTAAGCTAGTTTGCACCTCAAATGCACAGAAACAGAACATCTGGCTTTAGATGTGTGATTTGAGGATATACCCTGATTGTGGGTATCAAGATCTGTGGGCTATACACTGCCCTTTTTTTCATTCATTTTTTGGTTGAAAAATTTTCTGTCTTCTACCTCCATTTCGAGGCAGCAGCTAAGCTAGTTTGCACCTCAAATGCACAGAAACAGAATATCTGGCTTGAGATGTGTGATTTGAGGATATACGTCGATTGTGGGTATCAAGATCTGTGGGCTATACACTGCCCTTTTTTTCATTAATTTTTTGGTTGAAAAATTTTTTGTCTTCTACCTCTATTTCGAGGCAGCAGCTAAGCTAGTTTGCACCTCAAATGCACAGAAACAGAATATCTGGCTTTAGATGTGTGATTTGAGGATATACCCCGATTGTGGGTATCAAGATCTGTGGGCTATACACTGCCCTTTTTTTCATTCATTTTTTGGTTGAAAAATTTTCTGTCTTCTACCTCCATTTCGAGGCAGCAGCTAAGCTAGTTTGCACCTCAAATGCACAGAAACAGAATATCTGGCTTGAGATGTGTGATTTGAGGATATACCCAGATTGTGGGTATCAAGATCTGTGGGCTATACACTGCCCTTTTTTTCATTCATTTTTTGGTTGAAAAATTTTTTGTCTTCTACCTCTATTTCGAGGCAGCAGCTAAGCTAGTTTGCACCTCAAATGCACAGAAACAGAATATCTGGCTTTAGATGTGTGATTTGAGGATATACCCCGATTGTGGGTATCAAGATCTGTGGGCCCTTTTTTTCATTCATTTTTTGGTTGAAAAATTTTCTGTCGTCTACTTCTACTCTGAGGCAGCAGCTAAGCTAGTTTGCACCTCAAATGCACAGAAACAGAATATCTGGCTTGAGATGTGTGATTTGAGGATATACCCAGATTGTGGGTATCAAGATCTGTGGGCTATACACTGCCCTTTTTTTCATTCATTTTTTGGTTGAAAAATTTTTTGTCTTCTACCTCTATTTCGAGGCAGCAGCTAAGCTAGTTTGCACCTCAAATGCACAGAAACAGAATATCTGGCTTTAGATGTGTGATTTGAGGATATACCCCGATTGTGGGGATCAAGATCTGTGGGCTATACACTGCCCTTTTTTTCATTAATTTTTTTTTTGAAAAATTTTCTGTCGTCTACTTCTACTCTGAGGCAACAGCTAAGCTAGTTTGCGCCTCAAATGCACAGAAACAGAATATCTGGCTTGAGATGTGTGATTTGAGGATATACCCAGATTGTGGGTATCAAGATCTGTGGGCTATACACTGCCCTTTTTTTCATTCATTTTTTGGTTGAAAAATTTTCTGTCTTCTACCTCCATTTCGAGGCAGCAGCTAAGCTAGTTTGCACCTCAAATGCACAGAAACAGAATATCTGGCTTGAGATGTGTGATTTGAGGATATACCCAGATTGTGGGTATCAAGATCTGTGGGCTATACACTGCCCTTTTTTTCATTCATTTTTTGGTTGAAAAATTTTCTGTCTTCTACCTCCATTTCGAGGCAGCAGCTAAGCTATTTTGCACCTCAAATGCACAGAAACAGAATATCTGGCTTGAGATGTGTGATTTGAGGATATACCCAGATTGTGGGTATCAAGATCTGTGGGCTATACACTGCCCTTTTTTTCATTCATTTTTTGGTTGAAAAATTTTTTGTCTTCTACCTCTATTTCGAGGCAGCAGCTAAGCTAGTTTGCACCTCAAATGCACAGAAACAGAATATCTGGCTTTAGATGTGTGATTTGAGGATATACCCCGATTGTGGGTATCAAGATCTGTGGGCTATACACTGCCCTTTTTTTCATTAATTTTTTTTTTGAAAAATTTTCTGTCGTCTACTTCTACTCTGAGGCAACAGCTAAGCTAGTTTGCACCTCAAATGCACAGAAACAGAATATATGGCTTGAGATGTGTGATTTGAGGATATACCCAGATTGTGGGTATCAAGATCTGTGGGCTATACACTGCCCTTTTTTTCATTCATTTTTTGGTTGAAAAATTTTTTGTCTTCTACCTCTATTTCGAGGCAGCAGCTAAGCTAGTTTGCACCTCAAATGCACAGAAACAGAATATCTGGCTTTAGATGTGTGATTTGAGGATATACCCCGATTGTGGGTATCAAGATCTGTGGGCTATACACTGCCCTTTTTTTCATTCATTTTTTGGTTGAAAAATTTTCTGTTTTCTACTTCCATTTCGAGGCAGCAGCTAAGCTAGTTTGCACCTCAAATGCACAGAAACAGGATATCTGGCTTGAGATGTGTGATTTGAGGATATACCCAGATTGTGGGGATCAAGATCTGTGGGCTATACACTGCCCTTTTTTTCATTCATTTTTTGGTTGAAAAATTTTTTGTCTTCTACCTCTATTTCGAGGCAGCAGCTAAGCTAGTTTGCACCTCAAATGCACAGAAACAGAATATCTGGCTTGAGATGTGTGATTTGAGGATATACCCAGATTGTGGGTATCAAGATCTGTGGGCTATACACTGCCCTTTTTTTCATTCATTTTTTGGTTGAAAAATTTTCTGTCTTCTACCTCCATTTCGAGGCAGCAGCTAAGCTAGTTTGCACCTCAAATGCACAGAAACAGAATATCTGGCTTTAGATGTGTGATTTGAGGATACACCCCGATTGTGGGTATCAAGATCTGTGGGCCCTTTTTTTCATTCATTTTTTGGTTGAAAAATTTTCTGTCGTCTACTTCTACTCTGAGGCAGCAGCTAAGCTAGTTTGCACCTCAAATGCACAGAAACAGAATATCTGGCTTGAGATGTGTGATTTGAGGATATACCCCGATTGTGGGTATCAAGATCTGTGGGCTATACACTGCCCTTTTTTTCATTCATTTTTTGGTTGAAAAATTTTTTGTCTTCTACCTCTATTTCGAGGCAGCAGCTAAGCTAGTTTGCACCTCAAATGTACAGAAACAGAATATCTGGCTTTAGATGTGTGATTTGAGGATATACCCCGATTGTGGGTATCAAGATCTGTGGGCTATACACTGCCCTTTTTTTCATTCATTTTTTGGTTGAAAAATTTTCTGTCTTCTACCTCCATTTCGAGGCAGCAGCTAAGCTAGTTTGCACCTCAAATGCACAGAAACAGAATATCTGGCTTTAGATGTGTGATTTGAGGATATACCCCGATTGTGGGTATCAAGATCTGTGGGCTTTACACTGCCCTTTTTTTCATTCATTTTTTGGTTGAAAAATTTTCTGTCTTCTACCTCCATTTCGAGGCAGCAGCTAAGCTAGTTTGCACCTCAAATGCACAGAAACAGAATATCTGGCTTGAGATGTGTGATTTGAGGATATACCCAGATTGTGGGTATCAAGATCTGTGGGCTATACACTGCCCTTTTTTTCATTCATTTTTTGGTTGAAAAATTTTCTGTCTTCTACCTCCATTTCGAGGCAGCAGCTTAGCTAGTTTGCACCTCAAATGCACAGAAACAGAATATCTGGCTTGAGATGTGTGATTTGAGGATATACCCAGATTGTGGGTATCAAGATCTGTGGGCTATACACTGCCCTTTTTTTCATTCATTTTTTGGTTGAAAAATTTTCTGTCTTCTACCTCCATTTCGAGGCAGCAGCTCAGCTAGTTTGCACCTCAAATGCACAGAAACAGAATATCTGGCTTGAGATGTGTGATTTGAGGATATACCCCGATTGTGGGAATCAAGATCTGTGGGCTATACACTGCCCTTTTTTTCATTCATTTTTTGGTTGAAAAATTTTCTGTCTTCTACCTCCATTTCGAGGCAGCAGCTCAGCTAGTTTGCACCTCAAATGCACAGAAACAGAATATCTGGCTTGAGATGTGTGATTTGAGGATATACCCCGATTGTGGGGATCAAGATCTGTGGGCTATACACTGCCCTTTTTTTCATTCATTTTTTGGTTGAAAAATTTTCTGTCTTCTACCTCCATTTCGAGGCAGCAGCTAAGCTAGTTTGCACCTCAAATGCACAGAAACAGAATATCTGGCTTTAGATGTGTGATTTGAGGATATACCCCGATTGTGGGTATCAAGATCTGTGGGCTATACACTGCCCTTTTTTTCATTCATTTTTTGGTTGAAAAATTTTCTGTCTTCTACCTCCATTTCGAGGCAGCAGCTCAGCTAGTTTGCACCTCAAATGCACAGAAACAGAATATCTGGCTTGAGATGTGTGATTTGAGGATATACCCCGATTGTGGGGATCAAGATCTGTGGGCTATACACTGCCCTTTTTTTCATTCATTTTTTGGTTGAAAAATTTTCTGTCTTCTACCTCCATTTCGAGGCAGCAGCTATGCTAGTTTGCGCCTCGAATACGCAGAAACAGAATATCTGGCTTGAGATGTGTGATTTGAGGATATACCCCGATTGTGGGGATCAAGATCTGTGGGCTATACACTGCCCTTTTTTTCATTCATTTTTTGGTTGAAAAATTTTCTGTCTTCTACCTCCATTTCGAGGCAGCAGCTATGCTAGTTTGCGCCTCGAATACGCAGAAACAGAATATCTGGCTTGAGATGTGTGATTTGAGGATATACCCCGATTGTGGGGATCAAGATCTGTGGGCTATACACTGCCCTTTTTTTCATTCATTTTTTGGTTGAAAAATTTTCTGTCTTCTACCTCCATTTCGAGGCAGCAGCTCAGCTAGTTTGCACCTCAAATGCACAGAAACAGAATATCTGGCTTGAGATGTGTGATTTGAGGATATACCCCGATTGTGGGAATCAAGATCTGTGGGCTATACACTGCCCTTTTTTTCATTCATTTTTTGGTTGAAAAATTTTCTGTCTTCTACCTCCATTTCGAGGCAGCAGCTCAGCTAGTTTGCACCTCAAATGCACAGAAACAGAATATCTGGCTTGAGATGTGTGATTTGAGGATATACCCCGATTGTGGGAATCAAGATCTGTGGGCTATACACTGCCCTTTTTTTCATTCATTTTTTGGTTGAAAAATTTTCTGTCTTCTACCTCCATTTCGAGGCAGCAGCTAAGCTAGTTTGCACCTCAAATGCACAGAAACAGAATATCTGGCTTGAGATGTGTGATTTGAGGATATACCCAGATTGTGGGTATCAAGATCTGTGGGCTATACACTGCCCTTTTTTTCATTCATTTTTTGGTTGAAAAATTTTCTGTCTTCTACCTCCATTTCGAGGCAGCAGCTCAGCTAGTTTGCACCTCAAATGCACAGAAACAGAATATCTGGCTTGAGATGTGTGATTTGAGGATATACCCCGATTGTGGGAATCAAGATCTGTGGGCTATACACTGCCCTTTTTTTCATTCATTTTTTGGTTGAAAAATTTTCTGTCTTCTACCTCCATTTCGAGGCAGCAGCTAAGCTAGTTTGCACCTCAAATGCACAGAAACAGAATATCTGGCTTTAGATGTGTGATTTGAGGATATACCCCGATTGTGGGTATCAAGATCTGTGGGCTATACACTGCCCTTTTTTTCATTCATTTTTTGGTTGAAAAATTTTCTGTCTTCTACCTCCATTTCGAGGCAGCAGCTAAGCTAGTTTGCACCTCAAATGCACAGAAACAGAATATCTGGCTTGAGATGTGTGATTTGAGGATATACCCAGATTGTGGGTATCAAGATCTGTGGGCTATACACTGCCCTTTTTTTCATTCATTTTTTGGTTGAAAAATTTTCTGTCTTCTACCTCCATTTCGAGGCAGCAGCTTAGCTAGTTTGCACCTCAAATGCACAGAAACAGAATATCTGGCTTGAGATGTGTGATTTGAGGATATACCCAGATTGTGGGTATCAAGATCTGTGGGCTATACACTGCCCTTTTTTTCATTCATTTTTTGGTTGAAAAATTTTCTGTCTTCTACCTCTATTTCGAGGCAGCAGCTAAGCTAGTTTGCACCTCAAATGCACAGAAACAGAATATCTGGCTTGAGATGTGTGATTTGAGGATATACCCCGATTGTGGGGATCAAGATCTGTGGGCTATACACTGCCCTTTTTTTCATTCATTTTTTTTTTGAAAAATTTTCTGTCGTCTACTTCTACTCTGAGGCAACAGCTAAGCTAGTTTGCGCCTCAAATGCACAGAAACAGAATATCTGGCTTGAGATGTGTGATTTGAGGATATACCCAGATTGTGGGTATCAAGATCTGTGGGCTATACACTGCCCTTTTTTTCATTCATTTTTTGGTTGAAAAATTTTCTGTCTTCTACCTCTATTTCGAGGCAGCAGCTAAGCTAGTTTGCACCTCAAATGCACAGAAACAGAATATCTGGCTTGAGATGTGTGATTTGAGGATATACCCCGATTGTGGGGATCAAGATCTGTGGGCTATACACTGCCCTTTTTTTCATTCATTTTTTGGTTGAAAAATTTTCTGTCTTCTACCTCCATTTCGAGGCAGCAGCTCAGCTAGTTTGCACCTCAAATGCACAGAAACAGAATATCTGGCTTGAGATGTGTGATTTGAGGATATACCCCGATTGTGGGGATCAAGATCTGTGGGCTATACACTGCCCTTTTTTTCATTCATTTTTTGGTTGAAAAATTTTCTGTCTTCTACCTCCATTTCGAGGCAGCAGCTATGCTAGTTTGCGCCTCGAATACGCAGAAACAGAATATCTGGCTTGAGATGTGTGATTTGAGGATATACCCCGATTGTGGGGATCAAGATCTGTGGGCTATACACTGCCCTTTTTTTCATTCATTTTTTGGTTGAAAAATTTTCTGTCTTCTACCTCCATTTCGAGGCAGCAGCTATGCTAGTTTGCGCCTCGAATACGCAGAAACAGAATATCTGGCTTGAGATGTGTGATTTGAGGATATACCCCGATTGTGGGGATCAAGATCTGTGGGCTATACACTGCCCTTTTTTTCATTCATTTTTTGGTTGAAAAATTTTCTGTCTTCTACCTCCATTTCGAGGCAGCAGCTCAGCTAGTTTGCACCTCAAATGCACAGAAACAGAATATCTGGCTTGAGATGTGTGATTTGAGGATATACCCCGATTGTGGGAATCAAGATCTGTGGGCTATACACTGCCCTTTTTTTCATTCATTTTTTGGTTGAAAAATTTTCTGTCTTCTACCTCCATTTCGAGGCAGCAGCTCAGCTAGTTTGCACCTCAAATGCACAGAAACAGAATATCTGGCTTGAGATGTGTGATTTGAGGATATACCCCGATTGTGGGAATCAAGATCTGTGGGCTATACACTGCCCTTTTTTTCATTCATTTTTTGGTTGAAAAATTTTCTGTCTTCTACCTCCATTTCGAGGCAGCAGCTAAGCTAGTTTGCACCTCAAATGCACAGAAACAGAATATCTGGCTTGAGATGTGTGATTTGAGGATATACCCAGATTGTGGGTATCAAGATCTGTGGGCTATACACTGCCCTTTTTTTCATTAATTTTTTTTTTGAAAAATTTTCTGTCGTCTACTTCTACTCTGAGGCAACAGCTAAGCTAGTTTGCGCCTCAAATGCACAGAAACAGAATATATGGCTTGAGATGTGTGATTTGAGGATATACCCAGATTGTGGGTATCAAGATCTGTGGGCTATACACTGCCCTTTTTTTCATTAATTTTTTGGTTGAAAAATTTTTTGTCTTCTACCTCTATTTCGAGGCAGCAGCTAAGCTAGTTTGCACCTCAAATGCACAGAAACAGAATATCTGGCTTTAGATGTGTGATTTGAGGATATACCCCGATTGTGGGTATCAAGATCTGTGGGCTATACACTGCCCTTTTTTTCATTCATTTTTTGGTTGAAAAATTTTCTGTCTTCTACCTCCATTTCGAGGCAGCAGCTAAGCTAGTTTGCACCTCAAATGCACAGAAACAGAATATCTGGCTTGAGATGTGTGATTTGAGGATATACCCAGATTGTCGGTATCAAGATCTGTGGGCTATACACTGCCCTTTTTTTCATTCATTTTTTGGTTGAAAAATTTTTTGTCTTCTACCTCTATTTCGAGGCAGCAGCTAAGCTAGTTTGCACCTCAAATGCACAGAAACAGAATATCTGGCTTTAGATGTGTGATTTGAGGATATACCCCGATTGTGGGTATCAAGATCTGTGGGCCCTTTTTTTCATTCATTTTTTGGTTGAAAAATTTTCTGTCGTCTACTTCTACTCTGAGGCAGCAGCTAAGCTAGTTTGCACCTCAAATGCACAGAAACAGAATATCTGGCTTGAGATGTGTGATTTGAGGATATACCCAGATTGTGGGTATCAAGATCTGTGGGCTATACACTGCCCTTTTTTTCATTCATTTTTTGGTTGAAAAATTTTTTGTCTTCTACCTCTATTTCGAGGCAGCAGCTAAGCTAGTTTGCACCTCAAATGCACAGAAACAGAATATCTGGCTTTAGATGTGTGATTTGAGGATATACTCCGATTGTGGGGATCAAGATCTGTGGGCTATACACTGCCCTTTTTTTCATTCATTTTTTGGTTGAAAAATTTTCTGTCTTCTACCTCCATTTCGAGGCAGCAGCTAAGCTAGTTTGCACCTCAAATGCACAGAAACAGAATATCTGGCTTGAGATGTGTGATGTGAGGATATACCCAGATTGTGGGTATCAAGATCTGTGGGCTATACACTGCCCTTTTTTTCATTCATTTTTTGGTTGAAAAATTTTCTGTCTTCTACCTCCATTTCGAGGCAGCAGCTAAGCTAGTTTGCACCTCAAATGCACAGAAACAGAATATCTGGCTTGAGATGTGTGATTTGAGGATATACCCAGATTGTGGGTATCAAGATCTGTGGGCTATACTCTGCCTTTTTTTTCATTCATTTTTTGGTTGAAAAATTTTCTGTCTTCTACCTCCATTTCGAGGCAGCAGCTAAGCTAGTTTGCACCTCAAATGCACAGAAACAGAATATCTGGCTTTAGATGTGTGATTTGAGGATATACCCCGATTGTGGGTATCAAGATCTGTGGGCTATACACTGCCCTTTTTTTCATTCATTTTTTGGTTGAAAAATGTTCTGTCTTCTACTTATACTCTGAGGCAGCAGCTAAGCTAGTTTGCGCCTCGAATGCACAGAAACAGAATATCTGGCTTGAGATGTGTGATTTGAGGATATACCCAGATTGTGGGTATCAAGATCTGTGGGCTATACACTGCCCTTTTTTTCATTCATTTTTTGGTTGAAAAATTTTCTGTCTTCTACCTCCATTTCGAGGCAGCAGCTCAGCTAGTTTGCACCTCAAATGCACAGAAACAGAATATCTGGCTTGAGATGTGTGATTTGAGGATATACCCCGATTGTGGGGATCAAGATCTGTGGGCTATACTCTGCCTTTTTTTTCATTCATTTTTTGGTTGAAAAATTTTCTGTCTTCTACCTCCATTTCGAGGCAGCAGCTAAGCTAGTTTGCGCCTCGAATGCACAGAAACAGAATATCTGGCTTGAGATGTGTGGTTTGAGGATATACCCAGATTGTGGGGATCAAGATCTGTGGGCTATACACTGCCCCTTTCTTCATTCATTTTTTGGTTGAAAAATTTTCTGTCTTCTACCTCCATTTCGAGGCAGCACCTAAGCTAGTTTGCGCCTCGAATGCACAGAAACAGAATATCTGGCTTGAGATGTGTGGTTTGAGGATATACCCAGATTGTGGGGATCAAGATCTGTGGGCTATACACTGCCCTTTTTTTCATTAATTTTTTTTTTGAAAAATTTTCTGTCGTCTACTTCTACTCTGAGGCAACAGCTAAGCTAGTTTGCGCCTCAAATGCACAGAAACAGAATATATGGATTGAGATGTGTGATTTGAGGATATACCCCGATTGTGGGGATCAAGATCTGTGGGCTATGCACTGCCCTTTTTTTCATTCATTTTTTGGTTGAAAAATTTTCTGTCGTCTACTTCTACTCTGAGGCAGCAGCTAAGCTAGTTTGCACCTCAAATGCACAGAAACAGAATATCTGGCTTGAGGTGTGTGATTTGAGGATATACCCAGATTGTGGGGATCAAGATCTGTGGGCTATACACTGCCCCTTTCTTCATTCATTTTTTGGTTGAAAAATTTTCTGTCTTCTACCTCCATTTCGAGGCAGCAGCTAAGCTAGTTTGCGCCTCGAATGCACAGAAACAGAATATCTGGCTTGAGATGTGTGGTTTGAGGATATACCCAGATTGTGGGGATCAAGATCTGTGGGCTATGCACTGCCCTTTTTCTCATATGAAATCCAAATTCACTTTCTATTTATCGACACATGGTGTGCGACTTGGGATATTAAGGAATGGACGCTTTAAAAAAAAATAAATAAATACTTGGCGGAACAGATCGATTAGACCCAAGGCCTAGCTTCTCACAACCATTCGTGTTGTGCGTGTTATATTCTTTACACGAATGGAAGGTGCCTACTGTTTAATGCCGTGTCCGAAGGGCAATTTGTTATTTGAGAAGCTTTCTCGAGACAGTTGTACTCTCGGATGTTTGTCAGACGCTCGCGAGTGATGGGCCCGTGAAATACTTTTAGGTGTTCCGACTAGGGTTCGAACCTCGAACCCCTTGCTCCATAGTCCAACGTACTAACCACTGAGCCACGGACGCTGGACTTCTGATTATTTCGAAACACACTGCGGCCAATCCATAAGCCAAGAACATCGACATCCAGTAAGCCGTTCAAAACAATTGCAGAAAGAAGGGCAAGAAATATTTGAAATGAAGACGAAGCAACGTAGAAACGCAGCCAAAATTCGGGTCAACAATAGTTCCTGATCCGACCCTGATCCGTCCATCAATTCGTGCACTGTGTCCTGGAATCCAAAGAACATCGTGGTTTGATGTTAGTGGTGTGCTTTCTTCGAGGCATTGTTTCACCAGTTCGGGTTTGACTAGTATGGAAGAGGTGCCTTTCATGGCGACTAGCTCGTTGATGTACACTAAATGTGGATCTAGACTCCAATTTCGTACATAGTTCTCGAGGAGTCCCTACGATTGTCTATACGTCCGTGCACTGCCGTGGTTTGAAAGCAATTTCGAATTCCAATGGGTTTAAGCCAGAGCCTACTCGCATTAGTGAGACGAGCCGTGTCACACTCTTTCTCGAGGTGGGATTGCTTTCGGCGTAGGGCACACTGTTCAGTTGTTTTCTTCAGGTCTAAGTCGAATGGGATCAGTACCAGTATGGTTTCAAGGACTGCACTCGGTAAACCAACAAAGGGACTGCTATCAATATGCCAACAAAATAGTCCGATTTCTGGTCAATTGACTTACTTTTAAGGTTTTCTGAATTATGAGCTTCCTTTGTGGCAAAACCTTTGTTCTCTCTCAGACTGCCAACCCTAGCCGAAGTGTGTGTATCATTCGTTTCGAGCATATGCCAGGGATACACACTTTTATGTGTGCAATCATCTATCCAACGCCAAGCGATCTGTGAGACAAAACCTTTCAATTTGAGCGTCATTATGTCATGCTTCCTCTATCCAGCTCCGGACCGTTTTGGATCGCCCTAAATAGAGAAAATGATCTTTTAAGCATCCGAAATATGAAAAAAAAAAAAAAATATAAATAAAACCCCTCCGCTCTAATTATGCAAGACCGGAAACAGAGAGAACACTCTCTTCCACTCTAATATCTATCTATGTATCTCAAGGTTATTATCCCACAAAAGTTATGAATGAAGTTAAACGGCGATCATTAAAGGATCATCATGCCTCATAATCTAATTATAATTTGTTTTCGGCCGACATTTAAGGAACCCGCCTGGAACCCAGTAAACACAGCGGAGAGCACCATTGCGTGCTGACCTACGACGTTTTAGTTCGGCCATAAGTTCGGCGACTATGGTCACCACCCCCTCCAGACTGCGACGGCGACGCCGACGACGATTCTCGACCAGAGAATCTTGCCGCTCTCTGCCACCGGCAAACCCACAATTCAGGTTGAGTGTATATAATTGTTCGGTATCATCACAGAGGTGATTTGTGATGTGAATCCGGAGTGTGTATCTATATACAAACACACGAAGATACAAGAACAAAAACACATCCGAAAGTGTCCTTAATGAGTGTGTGATGTCGTTTGAAGAGTTCACAGTTTCTGGAAGCAGGTAGGTAGATAGATATCCGTTCCCAGAGGGAATATTTATTTGTAATTTGTCCATTTCTGGACCTATCACTCAGTGGGAGAGTTAGAGGAAATGTCCAAAGAATTTATCAATTCACGAAAGCTGGCACGAACACATCTGATACGAATTGGACAACAAAAAGGATTGGATTTCAATATTCATTCATCCATCAAATGATATCGCCTTGGGTATCTAGTTCCTGGAAATGTTTTTAGGTTCATAGAAAAGGGTTTTTCTTGTCAATTAATTCGATAAGTGGTGGCTACTGTGTACGGGTAACGGAACGGTAAACTGATTCTTGTTGTTTAAGCCACGATTGGGGCTTCGAGTAGGTGTCCACATATCCATAAATTCTCATTACCAAGATGTTTAGGTTTCGCTTTCCTCCGTTGGCCCTGTAAAGCTGTCTGTGATCCATGAACATGTACATGGACCGGTCTTGATGTTGGATGATGGAATTTCATTTAAGTTCCATGGATTTGGCCATAATCTTCGCTATATGGCTCTCCATGAGAAAGTTCAAAGGATCCACTGCAGGACTTCTCCTGTAGGATTTTACACAGTTGAAGCAATCGGAAACCTCATTTATGGATGTAGTACCTACATATTTCCCATAGATCTACCTCTGGGCGGTAACTATAGAGAGCGGCTTTCCAGAGGGAAGTGAGAACGGCAAAGAACCTCAAAGATTTTAGAATATATTATAGGAAACACCAGAGGAGTTTCGAAAGAACAGTACAACTTTTGAAAGGCATGCTCGAGGAAGGTTTTGACAATCGACAATGAACTAGTACGGACGGATTCAGTTTTGTCTTTAAGAGATTAGCTTGGCAGCTTTATGCTATTAGACACGACCTGATGGTATTATGTCTGAGCAATTTCAAATAGCGTACAAAATGATTGCCCACATTTCAGATAGCAATTTGAAGGCTCTCTGGCCCTAGTAGCTATTCTCTTCGAATGGGTTGATGTTAAAGAGTGGTTTTTCCATACATACTTCGGAGGATCGTAGACTATTGAACCTAACCTCTTGAGGCCCCAAAACTGAAAGGAAATTTTAAAAGGAATTGGTCTCTAGAAAATCAAAGGCAGGTTGTGAAACATTGACGAACATTCGCATTCTGCTGTCCGGCAGAACAAACCAAGACCTGGACGTCTAAAGCCAAGACTTTCGTTAACCTGACTAGAATGACGTAAGGGTAGCAATATCCAAATTTATGTCCAACAAATCTGCTGGGCTAGAAGGACTGTCGGCTGAACTGTTTAACGCAGTGGGGGAGGACTCGGTGGATAGCATACACTAACTCAAGATTTGGTGAGAGTAGAGTATACAAGATGAGTGGAACCTCATCATTATTTGGCCAAGAAAGGAGACCGTCTAAACGGCGCCTACTATAAAAGTGTTACTCAGGCGTATTGCATGAATGCCTGGAACGATCTTGTTGGGCTTATTAGTGCAATTTAAGCCCAGTAAGCCCACAACCGACGAAATATTTACACTACCTGGATGGTGCATGAAACAGATCGAGATCCAGATCGATACTCACCGTATTTTTCATCTATTTCAAGGCTTCATATGACAGCTTTCAAAAGACGAGCAAAACCTAAGATGTCTAGTTTTGGAAACCCTTGGCAATTTGCCCAGGATGACGATAGAGAAAGTCCGTTGCTCCATAAAGTTAGGACACAATCTATCCGAGGCGACGTTTGATGTCAAAAAAAACGATTTGGACAAGGTGATCCACACTCCTGTGACTTTTTCAACTTCAACGAAACTTACAAGATACCACCGTAGACACCATCCTTGTCAAGTACGCCGACGATATTGACAGAACACAGTTGGCAGAAGTCAAAGGGCGTTTGCTAGTAAATGCTGTCAACAAGAAGGGACACATGATCGACGCATTGGACAGAAAATCACAACAGACAGCTATAACTTTCAGGTAGTTGGGAACTTTGTCTACCCCGTCTCCGCTGGGAAGCTTTGACTTGAACATCATTTCAGAAATCAAATTTATCAGCGAACTCTACGAACTGTACAGTGATCTCGATATGATCAGTAAAGTTGTCTATTCGATCAAACACCGAGGGATAATAAAGTGGCCTGAGGTGGCGCCTTATGTGGAAGAGGACCACAAACAACTTGGAGTGTGGAACAAGAAGCAGTTAGCCAAAAACTGTCATAAGTGGAGAGGCTTTTTGGTTGAGGCCGAGGTAGATCCTGGACTGTAGCACCAACCTATGTAAGAAAGTAAGGTTCTTTGAAGACATTCCAGTATATTGAAGGCGTTCACGTTAATTGAAATATCAAAGTCTTACGAAAGTCAGAAATCTCCAAGCCAGCTAGGATGCACACATAGAGTCGCTATGGAATATCATTGCGAACGAATAGATACCATTTTCCGCAGGGAGTTTCAGTGATAACTTCTGCTTATGCTCATGAGTTCCGTCCCACTACTGGTTCTATTTAAAAAATTTTTAGGGACTCTAGACTTGTGTAAGGGAAATCTAGACATTAGATGAATACTATAAGAAAGAGTACGAATTTGTACTGACCTTTGATTGTTGAATTTTGAGGAAAAAAATATCCAGTGGATGCTTTATTTGGCCAGTAATTTGGATCCACCAACAAGTCAAGTAGAACAAGTCAATATCCTTAATCTTATCTTCATACATCTACTATTCAGAACATACTTCACCTTCTTTGCAGAATTGCAGAAGAGCTTACCTTGTCCGTATCTAGTGGGCGACACTGGGTGATTATTCCAATAGTTTTCGTATTTAGATTCGGATTAGCGTCATGACTCAGTGACTACTGCGTCGGACCGGGAGCTTCAATTCCCAGGCAGTGCTACTATCTCACCTCTTGTGATCATCTGACAAACATTCGAGGATTTAACTGAAATACATATACATAACATACGCCATAGGAATGGCAGTGATAAGCCAGGTTCCGGATCATGGGTTCCATACGAACCTGTCATCTCAAATATTTGTGTTACCAGTGGATGAATTCTTGGTATATGCTTGAGACTATAAATCAGGGACTTTGGCTGCCTGGAAAGACCAAAACCCAAACAAAGCTTAAGTTAAGATAGATTCTATTGAATTTTGCTGAGAATTAGTTAGGAAGTCCCTTTCCCGCAACGATAAGATCCATGAACGGCGATATGGTAACATAGACTTAAACAAATAAAATGCCGAAAACTGAAGACTTTTCAATAGGCACATAACAATTTTATATTTTAATATCAAAGCTGGATTAGATTTTTTTTTTAATTTGTTGATGTCAAAACATCAGTCAAGATCTACATTTTATCGTGGTTTATGAAGATTTGGAAATTATCTCAAATTTCGACCAAAATTTTGAGTCGATGATCGAGGTTCTAATTTACGGTGTTTAATCCAATATTCGGTCGTAATAATAGTCCCACTAGATACATAGGCTGTGCTTGGTACAGAGGATAAATTCGAGTCAACGTATTCACTATTGAATGTTTTTGTCCAATGAGACAACACATCAGTCGAAGCATCAAAAATATCCCTGCCTCAAGTGCGTCAGTTCAAAATGACAGTGATTGCACGCGGTTCACCGGAATTGGGAATCTCTCAGTACACATGGGTGCGACTTTTGCATTAAGATCTTGGTCCACATGCTTACAAGATCAAATAAACTCAAGAACGGAAGTCCCTTGATCAGGGCTCTGCAAAAGTTTGAAGAAAATCCTGCATTTCATCAAAAACTCATCTTCAGCGATGAAGCTCATTTTTGGCTTAATGGCTTTGTTAGTAAGCCATGCCACCAGGCCCTGTTAGAGGACTGTTTTTGGCTAGAGTCGAATGCACTTGGCATCAGTGAAATGTGGTTCCAACAGAATGGTGCCACATGTCACACAGCTTGTCAAACAATGGATCCATTGAAGGGGGAAGTTCGGTAATAGTGAAATCTCGAGAATAGAAAAACCCTTTAGAATGAATGGACCTCAACGGTTTAACCCCACGATTCCCCAAAGAAACAACGCTTTGAAGGAAGAACTCGTTTTAGGTGGCCCTAAGGAGTGCACTATCTAGATAAGTCCAAACTGTAGCGTCATTGAAGTACTTAGGTAAGTAATTGTCTCCAATTTGTATCAAAAAATCAGTAAGCATTTAAAGCCCTGTTTGGGCAAAGAGTATAAGTTGAACCTTGATTCTTCAAATAGTCACCAATTGTTGCTCTATTTCGACTAGATTGGTGCTAAAATCTGGTAAGTATGTCGCTGTTTGTAAATTTTATAAGATTAATCGAGTGTAAATGCTTCTCTGGAATGTTGCGGCCAGTTTGACAGGACTACTCCCAATCCTTCGGACCGCAATGCTCCTACAAAATTCCTTGTAATACTTACACCATCTAATAAACACGGAAAGTATAAACAAATTAATAAATAATCGCAAGAATTAATCACTACATCGCCCGCCAGCTATCTCTGTTAAAAATCTATCAAGCAAAACAAAATTCCACCGCCAGCTCGCAGCCAGTCATTAGGAAAAGCGCATTTTAACATATATTCTCCGTATTTATTTATTTAATGCGAGAGATACGTTACGACATCACGGATCAATTTTCTGATCAACTGCACCCGACCGTTAAGCTACGCAAAATGCCACCAGTGCTGGAGTGCAGGCAATCGCCAGCAGAGGAGGGGGCGCTTGTGGTGAATTTAATTGCGCCTAATGGCTTCACTTGTTCAGACATATGTACGTACATACATACATGTATCAGTCAGTCAGTGGCCCACTTGAATGCGGATATTATCAGTTGGTATCTCTGCCAATTCGAATGAGACCCCCTCGCCCCCCACTCCACAGCGCCAATGGGTGTAATTGCAACTGCAACAAGCGAATTATCAAAGCATTAAAGTAAATTAATTAAAAAAAAAAAAAAAATAAAAAAAAGAAAATTAAAATCAACATTCGGAGTGCAATATGGCGTGACACGATTGCCGCTGGCCGTATTGATTCGCGTACCGCGCTGCAATCAGCAGTCACGTCCCTTGACCAGGCCGACCGCCTGGATATTTATTTTTTAATGGGCGGCTAATAATGGTGAATTACTGGTGCCGGCGCACACAGTGAAATGAGACTCTCTTTGGCAAATATTTGAGGTGTTTTATGGGCTCTTGGTTAAGGGTATTAATTTAGCGAATGGGTGTTTTGTAATTGTTGCTGCGCTTGTCATAGATGACGCCTAATGTGACATGGCTTTGTCGGTTTTATCAATATACGAGTACACGCTCTAAAGTGGGTGGAAGTAATTTGTTGACATTTGTGGTATGACAATTTATTTCGCCTCCTTTGTTTGGCAGTCCAAGCAATGACCTACTACACAGCGAGCTTGTCATAAGGTGGTGCAAGGGGTTGACATTAAGGGACGTGCTTGGAACGCTATTCATTAGAATGCGGGTCAGCTTAGAAAAACTTGACGCCTGAACGTACGAGAGATATCTCGGCATTTAGTAGAGACAGCAACCAAATGCGAATCAGAGAATATTCGCAAATTTTCACATTTCATTGACAGCCATCATGAAGCACAAAGCAAACGAATTGTCAAGTTAAACTCGGGTGAATGGTTTGGTTGTGGGACAGTGGATTGTGTTCTACTTTGACAGTTCGCACAATGCATTCGCCTATTCGCGGAAAAATAAACGAATTGTTATTTCCTTCACTAAAACTAAATGAAATTCAACTTTCTTTGCATCAATCGATATATAAATTAAGTTCTGTTCGTTTGGAATAGTAAAATTGCCAATGGCGTGCTCTTAAATGTACTAAAAACGGTTTGTTCGCCTGTCGCTGAACTGTCAATACCTAACGAACATTGCCTTGCGAATAAAATGACAATCCACACCACACATCAAATAAAAAAAAACTATAATATCGACTCACCCTCTAAAAGAAACCTTAATTAACGCATTTTGTTGACATTTAATACTTTAGGAAGCGACTACCTATATTATGGTTCCGCTTGTGAATCAAGTCTAACTTAGTGTTTTATTGTTTTTCGGCAATCATCCACCACCTTTTTGACATAACAAAGGTGAAAAAGACAACAATTGCAGCCTAAACACGTAATGGTCAGCTTTCACATAAATGTATGAAATGTCAACCACCATGTTCCCTCCGCTGTCGTAATAAAGACCATACCATGATCCGGTTGGTGACATATCACATCGCCTATTTATTTTGTGTTAATTAAAACCGAACGAAAATGAATTAATCATCATCATTCACATCACGCTCTAGAAATTGAGCCATTGCTGAACGGAGTCTTATCCGTTGCGTTGGGTTCGCTTTAAGGCCCGCCATAGTGGTAGCCTACGTACAGAAGGAATCAATTAACACATTCATGTCCGTTATTATTCCCAAATTAGGCTTTCGATGGTTGCCGCAATTAGATGGTAACGAGTGTTACACGGGCCCATATCCACTGCGGCATGTCCTCCGCTCACCTCGAATTAATTACCCGAGATTTCCGCGTAATAAAGCATTTCGGATTTCATTTGAGCCGGCAATATGGTGGGCTTCAGAGGTTTCACAGGTGACATGTCCTAAAAAACTGTCAACTGGTCAACGGAGCGTGCACAGATATGAAATGGGAATGGCTGAAGGGTGAAACGCATAATTCTTTCTTTTTTAATCTTTTTAGTTTCATCTGTGCGGTGTTTCCTTTTTTTTTTTTTTGTTTAAATTTTAATTAAGAGTGCGTAATGTTTGAATGGGACTGTGACAAAGGGTTACTGTTGCGTTAAAAGTTGACTGATTGTGGAGAGTTAAGAGTGGAAGGTGGCTGGAGGTCAAAGGGATCTGTCAAATGAACAGAACTTGTAGAAAAGGGACTTCAAATTGTGGAGAACAATATAGATACATGGGAGGTAAAGATACTGGACGCACACGTTAATTTCCAAGTCAAATGGGAATACTTCGCTGAAATCAATGACATCTGTGACAACAGTGTCAAGTTTCAGTCGATTCTACCGGATGGTGTCAGCTTGAGTTTGATGAAAATGGAAAAGTTATGCGAATATGGAGCCAATGATGAATTTGGTTCAAAACTAATCAGCGGCAGCAGAAAAATGCTGTATGTTCTAGGAGTACAGTCAGGACTGCATCATAGAAAGACATGCCTCAGGCTGGGTCTGATTTTTGCAAAAGCAGTTTGAATGAGGAAGAGAATATATTCTTCTCCTTTTATGCACCTTACCAGCTTTCTGAACTCGAAGAAACTAGGTATATCTAGAAGAATTCTTCTTAGACAACCTCGCGAGGTCACTAACATAATCATTAGTCGGCTCTGGCGCATTATAAAGAGCTCAGGACACAAGATCCTGTGGTGTCACAAGCGGGTATTCTGGCTTAAGTGTGGTGGCACGTTGGCAGATACCCTATCAATCGAACCTAACCTAAGGGTGCATTACAAGAAATCACTGAAATTTTCAGCCTTTTTCATCCGCATTCCAGTTTGTTGTGAATTGACTAAGTACCACTTATTGGTTATGCCTTGGACTAGGCACAAGAACTTGAGGTTTTGATTAAGCTAGCAGAGACTAAGTGGCAGAGTGATGTACATGTTCTTTGTTACTCTGCGATCTAGAAAAAGTGAAATATAGTTAGAAAAGGTATAGAATCTAAAGAATCTTGAAACCAAAACCTCGAATAGGTCAAAGAATGACGGTGGAGACCATGACAGACTTGCGACTAAGTCGCAGTTGAGTGGAACATACATTCAATTCAGTTGGGGGCTTATGTTCGAACCCATTAGAGCCACAATTTTTAGGAATATAATGAATCGACATAAAATTGGTAGACAGGCATAAGACAGGTTGGCCATGAACAATACCTCTTTTTCCTGAATTCATGTCCTAATAGGGTAGGACATGCACATAAGTCCGTAATTCGATTGTGAGCTTCTGTTGCAATAAACAAGGATTTATGTGGACAAATTCCCAGCCCTGATCGACATAATTCCTCAACTTTCAAATTATGCAATGTGACTGACTGGCTAGGGAGTATTTTGACGAGGTTAGACTTTAGACGGTCACATGTGTGCGGGACCACCTGACTGTTAATGAAAAGAAATTTTCAGGCGCCTATATGGTGCCTATATTGAGCCAGATACGGATGCACGTAGTTACATTTTGCCTCTGTTCACATATCGTGCCCCAATGTCGAACTGTCCAAATCGCAAAAGCGTTCACATTTCAAGTCCCTTTTCATTATTTTCGCAGTTAAAGTCTGAGAAATCTGGAAAGAAAACTAGTTTCGGAATTGTTTTTTCGAGATTTGGTCATTTAAGAGTTTGTCCCAATAAAAGTGATTTTTTTTGATTTAAATTTTACTCCTTCTAGTTTCTGTCGTGATTCCCTGTTGAAATAGAATTATAAAAGCCAGAAGGTATTCGTATAGTTCAGCTAGTATGACGTGTCTGACAGTAGTATAGTATCATGAAGTATGGGAACACATCTCGATTTTTGAATTTGCTGTCAAAAGTCAGTGACAGACAACACAAAAGAAAAAAAAACGATGCACAGTGTGCAATTAATTGATGAGTTCGGCAATGAAAATTAATTTTCGTATAACAACAGAAGTCGATACTATAAGTACACATCATTCGTACATTTGTTAGGTTAGGTTAGGTATGTGGGTAGGCGACTGGAATACAATTTTACATCGCCACACAGACCCATTGCGATACCCATAGGGGAAAAGTTCCTTGTCCATTGGTAAACCCAAGTCTTAATTTGATTCCTGTAGATCACCAAACCATCCTGTGGATTTCACTAATCGGTCTATTTGCTAATTCCTCAAGATCACAGAAAAAGTGTCGTCCTAGAAATTTGAATCTAAGGTGGATAAGCCCAGGGGAGTGACAGAGAAAGTGGGTTGTATCCTCATTAGCTTCATCGTCTCCACATCCCCGACATAAATCTTCATCCGTGAGTCTTAGCATTCTCGTGTGGTACCGAAGAGAGTTATGCCCCGTGATAATTCCTATAAGGACAGAAAGGGACTTCCTATCATTCAAGGGACACTTATCATACAGAGGTCCAAGGAGGTCCATCTACTATTGGCCTCACTTCTGGCCATAATCCATGCCTTTTACTTCAATGTGCAAGGTGGGATGGACACCGAGGTGTCTACCTGTTGCGATGTAGATTCAGAGCCTCATCTTGCCAATTCGTCTGCCTTCTCATTACCTGGGATACCTTCGTGTCCAGGGACCCAGCAGTATATATGTATATGCCGCGTATATGCCGCAGAAAATAAAGGTTTCAGGTAAATATGTACATAATGCAGTAATTGAATCTTTTTTTAATTTTCTAACATGATTTTCGTTTGTCGTTTTAGCCAAGAAGCCTGAGGGATAAATGCTTCAGAGAAACTAAACATTTCCTTCTGGAAGGGACATGATCCCTCTAAAATAGAAATGTACATATGTGGTTCAATCTGAAGAGCAATTTCGGTAAAGCTATTCGTAAAATAGCAGCCGAAACCATGGAAAATGTGTTGAACAATTGGGTTGACAAGATGGCCCACTGCGCGAGACACCCAATGCAGTCAATTAAGTGAAATAATATTCCATATTAATCGGAAGGCTTACAATAAAGCAGCAATCCTTGAAAAATATTGAACAATGTTTTTGTATAGCCCTTTTAAAAATAAACCAACAAATGGCCCATACTTTCTTCTAGGTTTCGTTCGAGCAAAAACATGCTGACTTTTTAAACGTCAGAAACATATGTCAGAAAAGCGTAAGTGTCTGTGAATGAATCTATTTTGCATTTCTAAATAGACTTTGGCTAACATTCAACAGACTTATGTGTAAGTCTTTCCTCCATCATTCTGTTTGAATTAACTTTCGGGAACGGAGTTTGACAAGGAACAGATCTAATATTAATTTTTTCAAAGTGTCAAACATTTCGATTTGATGTCCCAGAAAAGACAATTATTTCACGAGCTTAGCTAATGTAGAGTTCTTTTGTAGCCCATGTATAGAAAGCTAAGAATTTAGCATGTGCATAGGATAAAGAAGACCACATTTACTCTTTGTGATCGAATTCATCCAAATCGAGTCCGTCACGTGCGTAGAAGAAGAAGCCATCGTCGTTGGAGACGTGAATGTGAGAGAGGATAAGAATTTATCTATCCGACGCCGTTCTCAGCAAATCGGTCTCTGCCCGTCGACTTCTTGGAAAATTTTGAGGCCTAAATCCTTATAAGATCCAACTGGCACAAGAATTAAAGCCAGCGGAATTGGTTGAGAATCAACAAGAAGTTGAACCAGATTTTTATCGTCAAATCATCTTCAGCGATGAGGCTCATTCCTGGCTTCACGGGTTTGTAGACAAGCAGAATTGTAGTTTTTGGAGTACGCAAAATCCTAGACTCTTGAGACTCCATTGCATTCCGAAAAAATCACTGTTTAATGTGGTTTATATGCCAAAAGCGTCATCGGCCCATTTGTCTTTAAATCCGAAACCGGTGCCAATATTACCGTGAATGGCGAACGGCTACAGGCAAATGATTCGTGATTTTTTTATTCCTCATGTCATTGGAAATCATTCGAAGGAGAGATGGTTCCAACAAGACGGCGCAACATGCCATACAGCGCGTGCAACCATGACTTGTTTGAGCCAAATGTTTGGAGACCGAATCATCTCAAAAATTAGCCAACTCGTTCGTGTGATTTGACACCTTTCGACTACTTTTTGTGGGGCTTCGTCAAATCTCGTTTCTATGCTGATAAACCTGCAATGATTGATCACTTAGAAGCCAACATTCGACGCACTATTGACGAAATAAGACCGGGTATGCTCGAAAAAGTGGTGCGAAATTGGACCGACATGGCGTTCATAAAGCGCAGTCGCGCAGGCCATATGCCAGAAATTATTTTTAAAGATTAAATGCCATGAAATTTATGAGCTAATAGCCAAGATTTTGGTCATTCTATTGAATTTGTAAAGAACACCCTGTATAACTAAATACATGTATGTATGTCCTATTAGCGGGTTTCTATGGTTTCGCTCGAAGTTTCTAAGCTCAGCTTCAACTGTTGGAATTTCGAGATCCCTATGATTACAGTCGTTTTCTAGTTTAACTTTGACAGTTTCTTGGTATAGCGTAGGTTAACACCGGCTTTAGTTAGGAAGAAGCAGTCTATTCTAGGTAACAAGCTGAGAATGTTTTCCGAGTAATCAGCACATTTCTCTATATTTGATTTCGAGTTCTTAATGTTTCCTTTCTACGGACAAAGGTATCCGGTATTCGTTTCCATGACTAACACGGCAGAGTCTATTCCCGAGATATGACTCTAGAATACGTGCGGGGAAAACTTATAATTTTTTTGGATTTTAAGCCACTGTGTCATTATCCAAGCCATTATCCAAGCTTTGAGAGACATTAAGGAATGAGCTTGAATATATGTATCTTTTCCCCTTTAAACGCCTATGTACCTGACCCACCACCAAACTAGAGCCTTGTAGAGCTCAAGACGATGAATGTTGTCATATGCACTTCAAAGTCGATAAAGTCTTTGGGGAGTCTCGACTTGGAATTCGTTGATCTTTTCCAGGATTTGCCTTAGTGTGATCGTCGATCGTCGATCGTCGGAAGCCACGATCACACAATACGTTGGATAGGATCTTATACGCGACATTAAAGGCAGAGATATGCCTCGATAGTTCTTACAAGACATAGGATTGCCTTTCTTGAAGATGGGAGATATATAGCTGATAGCCCAGCTTTATCCACTCATACATGGCATGGCTTTATCCACTCATACGCTACACCATGTTTGAAAAGCTCTGCTCCACCATGCACCATACTAGGTATTTGAAACTAGCTTTACCCATGTTTCCCTGATTCGTTCCCACTGTTGCTTCCTGTCCCTCATCGGAGTACCTCCAGGTAATCACACGTATCTAACGAACGCTACGTTCATTTGTCCCAAAGAGCGACGCCCGTTTTGTCACCGCCGCCTTCGCCGAACACCTAAGCGACATATTTTTCCGACATTTAAAAATAAAAACAATTTTCTTATTTATAATCTTTTTATCATTTATTGTTTGGGAAAATTGCTTTATTAACGCAACAGTGCGCCTCACACAATTATTTTCTTCATTCGTTTCTAGTTTTTCTCTGCTAATTGACGGAGTGGATGTACTAAACTCATACTTAGTGGCTAGTTCTCTTATTTCACACAATTTGGGGAAAAAGAATAAGGCATTCGGGCAAATTAAGAGGCTAATTAGCTAAAATGGCGATAATTAAAGTGAATATTTATTTTCAAATGGAGTGATGGCCGATAGTATCTTTCTCCTCTTCGGCTACAACCCGTAGAAACCTGTACTTAAAATTCAGATGGCTATAGGTTGGAATATTTGTCTTTTTAAATTTATCTTCCACAACAGGGATGGCGAGAGATATTTCACGAAGCTAAGTGGTGTTGATGTAAACAAGTTAATTTCCCATGGAAGTCTCAGAGCCACCTATGCGTCTTTATAGACGAAAACCTATCAAAATCCTATCGAAGCCGCATAATCAGCGACTGTTGGAACGAAATTAATAAAAACAAATGGCCTGATAGGAGATAGGTGGAGTTAGAGCATGATATCTTGTTTGTATGGCACATTTTGTTTATGTGTTAAGTTTATGTTTATGAGGAGAGACTTGAAGTTGTTTTTTATTCGTTTCCAGTTCTTGATGCGATGTCTGTTGGCTTAGACTTGTAAATATTTATGAGATACATATGTATGCCTGTGTTTTATTAGAGGTTCAGAATATGACTGTTGGAGGACCATTTCTTCGGATCGCAACAATTCGGGAATATCTTTGCTTCGATGCAAGGAAAAAGGACGTTTTTAGGATCGAGTCATACCAAGTGCAACGTGCAAGGAACTGGAAACAAGCAGGTCGAGGCGCAGAGTCTATGGTAAAAGCTGGCTTGGATCTTATGAAGGTACTGCCATCTGTTTGGTGGGATTATAGACGAATCATCTTTTTCGAGCTGCTTTCACCAGGCGAAACCAATGCTAGGAGCAACTCCCTAAACTCAACGAGAAAGTTATCGAAAAATCATTTGGTTTTGGCAACGATAACGCCAGACTGCATGTCGCCCAACAGACGATTCGCAAACGGAATAAAAATAGGAAATCCTTCAGAATCCACCGTATTCCCCAGACCTGGCTCCTTCAGATTTTCATTTGTTTTGGGGTCTTTAGAGTGATTTGACAAATAACAGCTGTCAAAAACTAACTTAAGCTACTTTTACTGCGATGCTGCATACAAATTAGGATTGGCAGAGGGTTGCAATGTGTGAACAGGATTGTGACCACCAAAACTGTGCCTGGAACCATACATCTCTAGCTATCTGCAGGATTAAAACATGCGCTGTATGAACAGCTAAACAATGAGATACAATCGCTACACAAATTTGTTGGTTCTGGTTGCAACTTTTGCAGCGGTTGCATCGCAACTTTTCTTATTCCTAATGCCAATCAGTGCTGTTGGTTCGAAGAATAGTCAAGAAAGTATCCATCCGTGTAAGTGCAGAGCTGAGTGGAATCAACTTGAGGTCTTGCACTACGAATTGCTTCAATTTTTATGGACGGGTCCATTCCTCTCAGAAGACCTCCACATCCGCATCTCCTTTAACCCACATTTTCAAGCCGAAGAAGCGTTAAAAAGCTACTTGGCTAGAGGTTCATTAAGTATCAGAACACATCGACAGTCAGGCAGCCATTAAATCTCTCGAATCCAGCACAAAGAGATCTAGGCAGTGAGATCTAGGCAGTGTATCTCTTAACGAAATAGCTGGACAGTATAGATAGTTGACGTACTGGCTAGAACCAGCTTCTTTAGTTTAGAAAGTCTAAATGTCACCGACATTGAGGCCCCAACGTCTTCTGCTAAACACCTCATCGCGGTAAGTGAGGCCAATCATCGATGCTATCAACTTGACCAATGAAACTCCGCTTAACTGTCCTGAGCGACTCTAAATGAAACCAGGTTTATCGAACTCCATGATAGTTAACACCCTAACCGCTCACTATGCTATAGGACGGCATGGAACGACTTCTGCAGAAGCTGTAGATGGTTTCTAGGTTCAAAAAACGATTTCTTTTCATCGGCAATTGGATTTTTGTCGAAATTCTGAGGTCCGCAGTGTGTCAAATCAGTTAAATACGGGGAGAGGTTGATACTTAAAATCCTGTTCTTAGTCAAATCTGCCCTCACTAGAAATAGCTACTCTTAGGAATTCCTGTTTGCTTTGGGAACCCCATTGTTCTTACATACACATGTCCATATACCTACTTTATACTTACTTATGTATGTCCTGTATCCCTTTTTGGGTCCTACGGCCTCTACAACTCTTTCCCAGTTGCCGTGCTTCCTTCTCCATTGTTCTGCGCCACGTCCATACCCTAAGTTGTGGAAAAAAATTCAATTGGACTTGAGAAACTCTTGACCTTCTGTCTATTGACTCAGAATATTGCTTAAGAGAGCTTGGAAAGGAGCTGCCTTTTCCTAATCAAAAAATAGCTAAAGAAGGCTCAGCGAACCCTGCAGCATTGTGCAGCTTCGGAACAGGACTGAATAAAAAGTTAATGAAGTACGGCTGGTAAAGCAGAGAATCATCTGTAACACCCCTCGCAACGTATTTGAAAAAAAGCAGCATCTCCTCGGGAGCCCATTTCCTTGGAGCAGCTATGAGTGGAGAAGGTGGTAGTTTTTACTATTGCACCCCGAACAGCAGCACAGCTGCTAGCTTTATGTACATCTATATCAGCATTTACTAGGTTCATCTACACTGTCTTTACAGATTTAGTATCTAAGGATGCACCTACAGGTAAGTAGCTTCGAAATCTATTTAATCTAACTACAAGCTAATTGCTTGTTCCAGAACGGATTTAAACCTTCAGACAGTACACTGATTATGATATCTGACCTTTTTTTTCCCACACATGGTGAGTGATAGTAGGTTTTGTAGGACTGCTCTGATCGCTTCTATTGCGATGGATAAGGGAACTACATTTTCGTTGTCATCGGGATGAGCCTTCTTCGGACCCACTTACTCTACGGAGGGATGGTGTTAGTAATGGAAAGAGGAATACACTCCTCGATGAAAACCAGGATGGTAGTCTTCAACATTTCGTAAAGGACTTCGAGAGTCAAAAAATGGTTTACAATGCTTTATAACTTGTTAAGCAACACAAGAGACTTTGACATTCAAAGCAAGAAATCAATCAGGTAAACAACTAGAGTCATGCACAGAGCAATGGTAGAGGCAAGTCGAAGAGAGTCGTTTAAAATGTCAACTGACATGAGGACCCAAATGTTGTCATCGAGACATGTCTCTAACCGCCTAACAGAGGCTACAAGTCTACATTGATCCATTGCAAGAAGAAAGCCACTTGTTTCAGTCAAGAACGTCTTCAAAACTTTGGAAATATGTATTTTGAAGCAACGAATAGAAGTTCAATAGACTTGGGTTTAATGGACATTAATCCGAACCAGTCGACGGCCAAACACGTTAATGCAAACATTATGGTTTGGACAGCATTTCGTGGCATAGTGTTGTTCCTATAGCTAGAGGATTTGGCATGATGGATCAGCATTAACACAAATCAATCTGCAATTTCACAAATTGGTGACTGAACGATTGAGCTTCCTTAATTTTTGAAACAGCGTTCGACTGTACCAAACCTGATACTTTTTACAAACTTCCTTGTTTCAGGTATAAGTGAAGGTAATCAAGTTAATGGCAGCTGTACAGATTCTAGTAACCAATTAGACCATGTAATCCTTAAACATTATGCTTTCCAAACTTCCTTCTCGCAAATTCTTGTAAATTGATTTAAATTCTGGTGTCCCACAAGGAAGCCATAATGGTCCCCTTCTGTTTATCTTTTTTGGCAACGATGTTGTTGTATCTCTACCTAGGTATATGTAATATGTTAGGGTTTGCAGGTAACTTTAAAATGTTTGCATCTCGGTAGGATACTCAGGGTTTTGAAATGCTGAATACCTACAAATATCCAAAAACTTTGTCTATGCTGTTCATGCTCTGTCTTAAATGTCCTGTCATATTCCCCTCACGTCGATGATCGATCCTTATTTACTTCCTTGATAATAATCCCATTCCTCCTGCATCTATAATAAAAGATTTGGGTATTTTTCTGGACACAAAACTGTCCTATACTAGCCACAATAGGACAACCACCCATATATCATAAAAATGCTGTATGTATCCTTTGTTGAACCTATTATGAAATATGCGTCCACTGTCTGGTGTCCATATTACAGGATGTTCTAAAACTGAAGTCATCCGAAAGAGGTTTTTGAAATCAACCCCAGGAGGTAATTTCAAAGCATAGAGTCAAAAGAACTCAGGCCACCATAGAACTCAGACTTAAACTCTGTGGAAAATTTGTAGATCATGTCTTGAGATCAAAAATCTGGCCCATCTATGAATATCCATCTAAGAACCTTGGTATTCCGTTCCACACACACGCTGCCAAAGCCTTGTGGAGAGTTTGTCAAGGAGACTTCCGGCTTTCCGGACTACGTAAACGTATTAGATAAGTATTTATGAACACTATCGAGTTTTTTCTACTTTGCAAAGTTTGTGTGGTGAATTTGAGTCTTAAAACCTTTTACAGCGCTCCGGGCATCGCTGACACGATTTCCTTTCGGCCTGTCAATTGGAGAAAGTCAGCTTGTAGTGCAGATGCAATATGACAGTTCTGACAAGTACGAGGCGACAATTAAAATCCTGACTACTAATAGATACATAATCATTTGTAGCCTAAGTCCGTAAGAAAATGGCTGACACTTTGCGGAAATCAATTGAAAAACCTACAACCAGTGTGACAAGCTGCAGTTCCGTGTAGGATTTTCGTGCTCCCTACCGACCGCCTTTGTTCGAATTCCTGTTTTAAACAAAAACAATTTACACGCGTTACCCCAATGTATTCATACCTGGCCCGAAGATTTGCCAAAAGTCCCACAAACTTTTTAATAAGACTCTCTGCAGTTTTTATTTTTTCTCCAATTACCATTTCATTTAATTAGTTTCCGTTACCATTTCCATTTTCCACTAATGAACAATGGTGGAGAGGAAAAAAAAAAAACATTTTCGCTGTTGTCCCCACCTTCTTGTATTTTTTTTTTTTTAAGAAGGTGAAGACAGCAGCGCCGCACAAAGAAAAGAAGTGTATAGGTTGGTAGGTAGCTACATACACTCAATATCTAGAGTAGCAACAACAATGCCACCCTATTAACAGTTACTAACGAGCTAACTAATTAGAGTGCTCCAATTACAAATTCGCCCTGAGCGCTCTTTAACACACATCCACAACGAAATACCCACACAAACTTACACAGCCATCCATTCAGATAGAACTCTCCCACGCATTGGGAGAGAAAATAAAATGTCAAAAAGCTCTAAAAACCGAACAAAAGGTGAATTAGCACAAATTTCCTCTCGATGGGTGGAGGATTTTCCTTCCCCCTCCAATGCATGATATCCACCACACACAAAATGTCAAATAAGATGCGCGTCCTGGGCGGGAGGGGGTGGGCGCTATACATCCCTGCACATGTATAATCCACTTCCATTACCATCACTGGAATATCACAAACCAGAATAACGACTATTGTTTTAATTGCCATTAAAATGCACTCGTAGTCCTCTCCAATATGCAGAGCGCGCGAGGTACAGATTAACCGCTTACTGTGTAATAGAGTAGCAATAAATTCACCCAACTGTCATTCAGAGCGAGAGGCAGAAAAACCCGTCTCCGAAGGTCCGCCCCTTTCGTAATCAAATGCATGCGCTTCCCTTGCAAGAGCCGACACTTCTCCGTCGATCTAGTACGTTTTTTGGTGAGAGTAAAAATTTATAGGAAATCACCATCATCATCATCATTGGTTTTGCCATAATCTCCATGGAACTCTGACTCGATTGGCTGCAGTGACAGGTAGTTTGACACATTCCGGTTCGGCCTCACATCCATCAATGAATTTACTTTCAATTACTGCGTCGAAGAGAGACCACCGTAGGTTTGGCATTGCCAAGAAAGAGAACACAACAGACAGTGCCCCCTATTGACTGAGTTTTGTAAAAGACTATTTAACTGGGAGTTTTTGTTTTCCATAAATGATGGTGGTTGTTTTTTTCGACTTTTTTTCCGGTCTAATGTATTCATTGGCTAAATGGGATGTGTCTACTTGATGGGAGGTAGCCGCAGGAGAAAGCAGGAGAGTTGTAGTCTGCCAGGCCGTTTGACAGTGGGTCAACGAGTGGAACAGCAATTGTGGTGGAAACGGGGCGCAAATCTGGAAATGATCGGGGCTTGCTTACTCACCATGTTGTTAGTGTCGATTCGACAGCGTGCCCGTTCGGTTGTCAGATGTTGGGTGTCAAATTTTTGACTGAATAGGGATTTTATTTTGTTTTAGTTCAGTGGACTGATGACAGATTAAATTGATATTTTAACATCGAGACACGGAAATTTTTTTGTCTTAAGTGATTTGTGTGCATCCCCCCCTTTGTTGTTGGATTACATTTTTGACCAATAAGTGTGTGTCTGTGCTATTGCCTGTCGTTGAAAAAGAAAAGAAAAATATTTATGATTGATTGAAAACCAGTGCCCGTAAGTGTCAAAAAGTGTGAAAAGTGTAATTTCAATGACTTAAGCCAAACTGTCATTAATTTTGTGTGTGTCAAACGACGGACTTAGTGAACGCGCCCCCATCCTCAGCAACATTTCCGATTGCAAAATAATCGTCGAGGTGAATACGACGATATAACGCAGCCACAATTACGGCCACCGGACGAATAACAAGCGACGCCCACGGCGACAGTGACAGTGAAGGGACGACGAACACGACGGCGGCGGCAATGACGGTGCCCGTTCAACGTGGATCGATGGCGGTGCTGCAACCGCCGCGGTCGCGCTTTATGATTACGGATATTTTAGCTGGCAGTGCTGCAGCTGCAGCTGCGGCAGCCTCAGCGGCGGCGGCTGCCAATGCCGCCATCAATGGCGGTGACAATTCCAGTGACCACCACTTGTCGCCACATCACCATCACCACCTCACTTCACATCATCCGCATCTGCAACATCCGCTTTCACATTCGATTCACTCAGGCGGTGGTAGTGGCGGCGGTGGAGTTATGGCTACCAATGGTCCCACCAACGGTCTGCACTCCCATTATGCGCATCCTCACCATCTGCAACATCATGCCGCGGCAGCAGCAGCAGCAGCCGCAGCGGCGGCGGCCTACAACTCGGCGCATCGTGATTTGGATGATGATCACGAGCGCAGCAGCGGTCGTTCTCCGTCACCACAGGGACCGCGCGATCTTAGCGTGCCGCCGGGTGGTGGAAGTAGTGGCGGACGCGCTAGTACTCACGATGACAGTGACAGCGATTCCAGCGGGAATCTGGACAGTCACAGCATTTGCAGCAATGGTGAGTCAAGGATATAAATATTTTCAAACTTTTTTTTTTTCGTTTTCCTCCAATCTGTCAAAATTTCTGTGCGGTCAAACGTCCGATTCGTATTGCGAGAATGAAATTTAATCTCTACGTGCGTGTGTATCTGTGTTTGTGCTAAGGGGGAGAATCCGAATGCCTCGGACTCTTGAAAGATGACACCTTGTCAATGCGACGTTTTATTGTGATTCATATGTCAAGTGCCAACCGATTACAGTTGAGTGGTTCAGTGAATTACAAATTTAATACTCAATTGGATTGATATACAACTTGAGAATGAGGATGGGAATGAAGAATGAAATGAAATTGTCTATAAGTAGGTGCCTTCCTACCTGCGTGCGAGTTGAGTTTTTCTTTTTGTTATTGTTCAACGGATTAGGGGTCAGTCACAGATAAATTGAAGGCGGAAGTGATGTTCAATGACATTTAGTTACTTTGTAATTTTTTTTTATTATTAATTGCATACAGTACACCTATAAGGATCTAGTTGGAAACACAACTTGTCAAAAGTTTGCATATGATTACAACGGTCAGCCATTTGACGGGATTAAAGCTTGACACCTTAATCACCAACAAGGTTAATGCAAATCAGTCGAAATCGTTTTGAATATCTGACAGCACGCGTAAATGTTTACTAAATGTTTTGGTTTCTTAAGTAAGATGCAGTTGGCTGGCACACACTATTGGCTGGAACACTCTAGGATTTGACGTTTCAAAGGGCGAAGCTTTAGTCTGTAGACAGAGTTTTTGAAAAACAATATCTACGCATTAACAAAACGAATAGAGATTTTGAAAATTCTTATTTCTTCCGACGGCATTTTGCGTGCAATTGTCTTTTCTGTCAAGTAAGAGTAGGTAGGAAGTGGAAGACGCCATTTTGTATATCTGTCATAATTTTAGGTGCCAAGAGTATTACAGTGGATTACATATCACGGGAACTCAGTTTACTAAATTGAAATAAAATAGGTTTTTAAGGTCTCTGTGTGCATTACTTTTGTCGAACTTTTGTTGAAACTGACATATGATCAGCTAGACCAATCCTTGGAAGACAACAATCTTAACAAGTGAGTCCTTCGGTTTATAGGCTTCGGTTTAAGGGGACTGTGAATCCTGATGTTTGCCTTCTCAACTATTTGTCAAATTAGGTGAAAGATAGTAGTCTGTAAAGATTTAAATGGACATAGTAGTAGTACCTACCATGAAATATCTGAACAATCAAGTTGAGTTTCTTTATTTGGTTGGGACGACCAATTGTCAAAGAAATTGTCTGGGATGTGTAGAACTATAACTCAAGCCAACTTAAGAGGTTGTTCACACTACATAAGTAGGTATGATGCAGTGGGTACCTATTAACGCATTACGTAAGTTCCTAAGCATTGACGTCACCTCAGTGACATGTGAAAAGATTTTCAGTATTGATCTGCCACATACGGATTTGTATGAATCGTTTGAATGTTTTAAATGATCTATACGTACAATAGAACTCAGGTAGAACACATATGGGTCCATTAAATCGCACAAAGGTTGACTAAAAATTGCCATTTACCATACAAACGCGGACAATTTAAAAAAAAAATCATTTAAGAAATGAATAGCCCGGTTTAGGTCGATCAAAGCAAAATAGAGAACAGAAATCATTGACCAGAATTCTTTCCAATAAATAATTTTTCTGGTAAAGTTTAGTTGAATGCTTCCGTTTTATGGCAACACAGACCTTGATGTGCAAATTCTTGTTGGCAACGATTGGCAATAAGGATTAAAGTTGACTGTTTCACCATAGATGAGTACTGACAGCTATTGATTGTAGTCTAGAAAAGCCCCAAAGGTCTAAAAAAAACAATTTAGGAAATGGATTTTGGGAAGGAAAGGATATGCAACCTCTGAGCTTGAATATTACTAAATACCAACAAAATTATAAAACAGAAACATAACACGATTCTTCTTTTATCTTTAACTATATGACAGTGACAACATGATTCTTGATCTTAATGTTTTTTATTCCAGTAAAGGTAGCCTAAATTTTGTTAGGAAGGTAGATTTACATCTTAGAATCTCCCATGTTGCCCGGGCATCCGCTTAAGTTGATGATTATGTAAATGAGACCCCATTCGTTGTATCTAATAAGACGTCAAGTTCACTTGTATTTAGCTTAGATATTCGACTATTTTTAGTATAAACGTCAGAAGTGACGATTGTTGACAGATAATACTTGCGGTTTGAAGTAGTCGGAGCATTATAAAAAAAATTGTATAGGTATTCCCGATCATGGTAAGAATCTTTTCAAGCCTGTAAGGATACTAACCTAATTGACAGCTACATAACAGCAAGTAGTAATTGCAATCGAAAGGTGTTTAACTCGAAGGGAACATTGTGGGAAATGAAAGGTTTTTAGTTACATAGTTCAGGTATTATAGACATTTTTTTGTATTGAATTTCAAAACCAAAAATTTTAGAAAATAACCATAACACCCTACATGTGAATATACACATGTATAGGACAAAAGTAGCTCATATTCAGATTCATAAGATTGCCCTTACCGCGTCAAATACTTTGCAAGTAAGAGTCGTGACATCGTTTCTCTTTAAAACTCCATTATGTGCCCTAACTTGTAATATTTGGTAAAAGTCATTCCCCAAGCCATTGCAGATGTTTTTGTTTTGAGAAATTATGAGAAATCAAGAGCCTTGTACTGATTCTTTCTTGGTGTCATCATCACGGGTGGAAGGGTTAAGTGTCAGTCTGAGCAATATGGACATTTTTCATTAAAATGCATAGAATTCTGACTGAGCCTTAATGTTCTAATGAAAGATGGATAATATCATACAAAACGACAGAAAATATTTGGATTTACACAGTGTATATCTACGTACATATGTATGTATATTGGAATCAGTTCTGTGACTTGAATAATTATTTACTGATACTAATTGCCTGAACTACATATAACTTCAAAGAAATAAGCAAAATTCTTGACAGGCTGTCAAAATGTGATAATTTTTCTATAAGCCTTTTTCAACTGTCATCATCATGGAATTGGAATATTGGGGACGGACCCCAAAACCGGCCATTTTATCCAAATACTTCGAATTTCGAAAAAAACGGAATAAGTTTTAGGGTACCCCACTTGTGTCAGAATACGTGACACAAGTCAGTTTTGACAATATTTTAATTTTCACTAAAATCGAGACAAATCACAGCACTTTGGGTCAAATGAAACGAAATTAATCCACTTTTGTAGAGCAGTTCTTAGCGGCTTTCTGACTGAGACTCATCCCCAAAGATTTTTTAGCAAAAAGAAATTGTAGAAGTACCAATGTCGTTCTTGAATATTGTGAGTACAATTATAAATCAGGCCTGCTGCACCTATAGGATTTGTTCCTCCTTTTGGATATCAAATTTAATAAAAAAAAAAAATCCATTTAATGACAATTTAAGAACAAACTTTAGTTCTTTTTCAATGCAGATCCGGTACAAAACAGGCATTAGGTGTAGACATCCACTATTACCATATTTTTGATATTTACGAATACCGTGGCTTTTCGAAATTCAATTATACAGTCTCAGTCTCAGATGGGCAACAAATGTATCTCACTCTAAAAATTATTCACTGAATGAAAATTCAAGTTCTCAGCCTGTGAATGACTTTAGAATAAATTATGAAACGTCAAAGTAGAGTACTAGCAGCCCTGAACTGAATGTCAATTAACTGCACCGATTCCAAGTGTCAAAAACCGCCATAAACACATAAGATTTTTCAGATTTCTCAGTTGGAATATCCAAATTCACTGTTGCAATACCTAAATTTAGAAAAAGTTTTATGGCGGCTCTTGACTTTTGCAGCTAAGTGGCATTTAGTTCAGTCTTGATGGTTTGTACTCTACTTAAAGTAGGCGTGACTGAGGGGTTATTTTTTGATATCACGATTTGTATTCGCAAGAACAATCTCACAGCTAACGATCTCACAGTGCCAATCAGCGATTTTTTTCCAAAATGACTGCCATACGGATCATCGAAAATCTACATCACAGAGAGTAAAAATTCACGTTGACAGTGGAACATGTGAAAATAATTTCAAATCTATTTGCTGGTACCAGGCTGTCAACCTACGGCTGAGTTCGAAAATACTTTCATTACCTAATCCGTGAACAGATCATGCAAAAGTTCGAGGCAACTGTCAGACGAAAATTATTTTGTTTTTGTCTTATGTCATGTAAGTCTGACAGTTCGTCTGAAGTGTTTCAGGGATTTTACAAAATTTAGTACAGAAAGTAAAGTAGAGTCGATTTTTTGGACCAACATCTTCCATATTGGATTCTACAGGCTGTGCTGCCAAGTTCCAAATTCCATTTATTTTCTTACGTCGTACCAACACAACTTTTTTTTTTTTAATAACTGCGGCTGTGATGTTACGAAAACCTCGCGTGAATATTACCTATTTGGCGACATCTATTCCGCCTCAGCTATTGTCACCTGTACTTAACCAACTAAATGAAATAATTTCACTGGAGCTCCACTTCCTTCCTGGAATTCATTAACCACAGCTCACACTGTGATGTGCCTGTGAAGTACATCACCAATTCTCTTCAATGTTTCCTCCCTCACTCTTGGTCAACCTTGTATCTTGTACACAATCAAGTGTAATCACTGTCCAAATTGTTAACGATTTCAAACATACACACATACATTCATAAGTAGGAAGAAGAAGAAGAAGAGGAAGAGACGAAGACAAATAGAATGAGAAAACCAGTAACCAGTTTCATTCACAAGGCAAAGCGCCTTCGTTATGTCGTTAGCACACTACGCTTAACCGTTTCTAAATCGACAACAATGCCTATAATTGACGAAATCGTATTAAATGCGACCAAAACTAATTTACTGATCAGTGCCACCACAATGTCTGCCAGAATAGATCCGGCGACAGCAACGCACGGGGGGAGTCCAATCCCTATAAAAAAAAAACAAAAATTTCCTTTGTAACCAACGATCAATGCCTATGAAGACGTTAGGCACGAAAACATCGCGCAACGAGCCTCGTTAGTAGCCCACAACACAACACACAGCAGCGCTTATAACAACACAACAGCAATTGTGACAATAATGTGATGTTGTACGCTATGTGTGCCTGCCTGTGTATTCATTTTTCCATGCGCAATTAATGCCTTTAAAATGCGTGAAAATGATATTGTGTGACCATAAAAGCCAACAAGCCAGGCCAACTACAGAATCCTAAGTTTCATCATCCGAAATGATTCGCCAATTTTCATCAAAAAAAAACAACAAACCACATGCCACTGTTACAAGTGTGTGTGTGCACTTGGTTTTAAAAAAGTTAAATGTTTGGCCAGTAAATTTGTCTAAATTGGTGTCTAATTCCGGAAAAGCTGCCGTAACTGTGTGGCAGCGTACTGCTTGGACAAACATTCAATTTACGGTGATCGTTTGGTAAATTATTGTAGTATCTAACAGTTTACACGCCACGTTTTCATACTCGTGTTGTTTTTTTTTTTTCGTATCTGTAGGATGAGTAAAGAAAGCTATAATTTGGTGAAAATTTGCGTGACAGATGTAACAATTAGCCAAATTAGGTTTGGTAAGTTGCCTGTTGTAAGCAGGTTAACTGATGATTAGGAAGTATTTAAACACCAAATACTTTTTTTTTTTTTTTTAAATTGGCCAATTTTCTGTTATGAATGCACTTGTCATTGGTTGAAATGTCAAACAATGTCACATATTTCGGAAGTAAAAAAGTGGTAACACCAAAGGGAAGAGGTGTCACATTCGAGTACAATTAGTGGTGCCACGTCAAATGACATTCTGATGTCGAAATGTTGCTGTAATTTGTGACAGTTTTCTTTTGACGTTTATAGAACTTAACTAAGATTAAGGTAGAAAAATCCACCATAGAGGTTTGAACGTCCAAAAAGTATTATTTTCTTACTACTCAGTCAAATAGTGACCATATTTTCAATGAATTTTTAAATAAATAGAAGCAGCTTTTAAGGAAGCCAAGAGGTTCAAAAACTGTTACTAAAATTTGAGAACAAATGACATATAGGCTACATAGTGCCTACATAGTGACAGACAAAAAGTGTTGCTGGATAATTTCTGGTATCTGTGTTGAGATTCTCTGTCATTTGTGGACTATAGAACGATTAAAAAAAAAGTAATTACATAATAGAGATTACCTGTCACATGAAGAGGGTTATGAGAATGTGTGATCTACTTATTGTCTTGTCTTACTTATGACGTATTTTAATACAAAATTTTGTGAATGTACTAGATTTAGGTAAAAAGAATTTTCGATATTCGAACAAGTGGGTAGTTACGTTGTCATTCTTTATGGTTTATCGGGAAAGCCCCAATGTACGTTCACGTTTTATCATCTTTTTAACCACAAGAGAACTACTAGGTACTAGAATGTGATATACTCCCTTATGTTTCCGTTTTCCAATCCAAAGTTTCCAATTTGTCTAAACGTGATCTCGCATAAATCGTTAATTAGGAACAAAACCAATTACTCACGGTAATCGGTATTGATTTGACGGAGATAACTCAGTGTTGGATAGTTCTATGTCAACTCCTTACTGCCGACTGTCGTCCCCTTCATGCTTTCTCATTCTTTTCCGGTTCTCAATATAATTTTTTAGAACGCCTTTGAGTTACTTAATGTGTTTACCGAGTATGCCTGTGAAGATCATAAAATTCCTGTTTATTATGTTTATTGCATTTACTTGTTATTAGATTGAGATAGGTACTATTAGGTGTGGATTTTAAAACTTGTCTTGTTTTACTGTCCTTGGGGTTTTCAAGATCTTAATATCTCTGCTCTTGAAGATCACAATATTTCTTTGAGTAAAATATTTGTATTGTATACTGATTAGGGCAAAACTCCTCAGACGATCGTTCGAAGTACTTCAAATACAAAAAGGTTTTTGCTAGCTATTCCCCATTTTCCAAGTATCTTTAAGAATATCGAAGCAAACAATAAATGTCCACACATCTGATTAGGATCAATATTGTCCTAAATTTTCACAGTATTTGAATTTGTATGACGTACTTAAAGAGTCGCTGTTAATCTAATTTGTTGTGAACAAGTCAAATTACAGTCTTCTGGTAGTTTGTGCCAAAAATCCAATCTATTATTTAAAAATACCTCATAAAAATAGTGATGCAGCCTTTGCTTCTAAAACCAAAACTTGGTATCACTTTTTTACGCATAACGTTAATTTTCTTAAATTTGTCACAGCCGATGCACAGATGTCATTAAAACTAAAGATCATTCAAATGTCAAGCGAATTTGTGATTTGACATCCGTCTCAGCCAAATAAGCAGTGATGCCGAATCGATGCGAAATCTGTTTGACGTTTCCGAACTCACTCTATTATCTTTCAGATTGGAATGTGTACAGTGCTGTCACTTTTGTTCTAAACCATATTTACAATATTACAATGACTGAGTAAGTTTTCTCTGTTATTTAGTTGGAAGATCCATGCAACTTCCTGCCAGGGTTTACAATGGTGTTGTACTACTCGTAAAGTTGTTTTCTTAGAACGTTACCGTGATCAACTAGTCAACGAGTTTTTATAGACCTGTGGATATCGTTCTTCACCTCTGAGGGTGTTGCCCCTTGGATTTTTTTTTCTAAATTTTGGCATAATATGATCGCAGATGTGTATAGTGACACATGCCAAATAAAAATTACGAATTGTAAGTCAAATGTTAGGTCATCATGCTACGACAGATTTTGCAAGCACTGGGGAGTATGGATAAACTTCAAACTAGAATGTAGGTTCTATTACATATGTTGGAGATACATATAATCTTTCTGCGGATTCTACTACAATGTGCCTCACCCTAGAGAGATAGAGATTGAACGTCTCAGTCTATTGGAGTAATAGACCAGTAATCACAGTGTGGCAACACTTTTACTGAACTAATTGTTCTAAGCCCATCTCAACTCTCCCACATTCGATATTCAAAGAAAAGTATTCCAAAGTATCTCGAACTCAAAGCACCTACTTGAGTCTATCTAATTTTAAATTAGAAAAAACAAACCGGCTTCTGATACCGTTTTACAAATCGTTCCAATCAAACCCACACATAAAGACGAGGAAAAAATATGAAAAAAAAAAAAAAAAAATAAACGTAACTGTAGGTATACATGAGTTTTATGATAATTTTTACACCTCAGAGGTACCTTACATACACATTCATTAGTAAATGTCCCATAATTGTTCCCTAGACTGCAGTTATTGGTCATCGTGCATCCATAAAACTTGCTCTAAGTACGTACTTATACCCAGAAACAAACAAACAAACGCACACAGTCACACTGTTCATACATACATATGTACACTGGGTGAACGCATTATTCGATATGCAAATTGCTCCTAAACAGCATTAAGCAGTGTTAAATGCGATAATGGTACCAATTATAAGCGAACTCAGTGCCACCACTCACACCGCCGCATATCTCATAGATACTACGTGTTTGTACATAATTTGTTATTGGCAATTGGTTGGTGTGCTTTCGCTGTGGCGTCGTCGGTCGGTTGATGTCAATTTTTTATGCTCCTTTGGCGCACATTTGGCGTCACTGTGTCACTTGTTTAATGTTTGTGGCGTTTAGATCCGCTCGGTTTTTACCAATAACTGTGTCAGCTAAATGGATTTTGTTGAATTTTTATCGCCAGTTAGTCGGTGTAATTAAGTGATATCTAGTATATCAGTTTTTTTCTTTTTGGTTTTTGAATTCGCGTTGATGTAACTCCGATGTTATCGTCGCACAAGGACCCTTCTGCTGGTCACACTGTGGTGTAATGTACATATATGTCGAGGTAATTGAACATTCCGCGGTGAAGATTATTTTCCGTCAAAAAAGTTGATGAATGAATCCGAATCGGGCCTTCCTCATCTTCGCTCCGCGGAAACTTGTTTATTTGTTTTACAACTCTGGCCAATATAATGGTAAGGTATGTGTGTAGGTATGTTCGTTTATTAATTGCCTGTATTGCTGTTTACGTTCTGGTTTATCTTCTGTGTTGGCCTTCTATGGTCTGGGGGTCGGTGTCGAGTCGAGAACGATGTGGTGTTGGGTCTCGTGGCGAATGTGCCATAAGCCAAGGTGGTGTGCTAGGCGATAAAGACCAGCACATGGCATAAAGGCGGCGAAAGAAATTCATTTGGACACGAGCACACGGCTTAATTGAGACCGAGTGCGCGTTGAATTCTCGGCCTGGATCTGGATATTTTGTATAACAAATACCACGTCCCGATACACATACTTGTAGATATAATAAATTCTCCACCGAGTAGGAGGAGCAGTATCTCGTCGTTGCGATATAAATTTCTCTCGAACATGGATTTTACATTTGGCAATTATTATCACCGGTTTGTACGAGTATCTATGGGCGTTTTATTGTTTCTAGGGATGCTGGGTGACACATTAATTGCCACCTGGATGGGAAAGGACTTAAATTTACATCAAAAGATACTCATGTCACTTATATGTATGTACGTATGGTAGGCAAAATGTGGAATGGCACTAATCATCATCGGTGCTTAATCGATCGATATGTGCAGTTTTCTTAAGCCTGCTCGCTTGGGTGTATTAGGTAGGTACTCGTATTCGTACCTTTCTTCACCTTGGAATTAGTGTGTGCAAGGACTTTGTTGCAGCCACCAAGGCAACAATTTTGTGCAACAAATTATCGATCGTGAGAGATTAAAATGATATCAAACGAGAGTCAACACGTCAATTTTTGTTCGAATTTCTTCTTAAGCCTTGTGGTAGTTATTCTCTTCCCGTGCGAGCGCGTTTGTTGTTAGTGTTGTTGGTTGGGATGAAGTTCCTTGCGTCACTGTTGCCTGTTGCCTGTTGGCTGTTGCCACGTTATACGATCAATTCGGTGATATGCCTAAGACATTAATCTCGTAATCAGATTATGAGAGCAGTTTTTCTTGGCTTTTCTTGTTTTTTTTTTTTTTTTTCCTTTATTTCGTCTTAAAATTTTGTTTTGTGTTAATTTTATTTCATTCCTCGTTCTGTTTGTGTGTCAATTTCTTGAAATTGTTTTCTTTCTATTTTCCTGGTCAGTTGCTAGAGCTGGGGTTATGTTGACATTTCCGTTTCAGGTAGACAGACGGACTTGGGGGGGGAAAAAGAGGCAAATGTCATCGACATCAAACGTCCTACTGCTGCTGGTGAGGGTTTGTTTTTTTTTTTGTAATCAATCTGACGAAAGATTGACATATCCCTGTTAGAACCGTGTGTTCGACATGTCAGAGAGTTTTAAATTAAATTTTTTGTATTGAGATTGAAGTGGTAGTTTAGAGGTGTTCATTGATTCAAATGGGAAGTGCAGTTATAATCACATTAAAGATTTCTGTTGCAATTGAACGTGGCTGCTTGTTCGATTGGGCATGTTCCCGTTCCCGTGTGTAGGTGGGTGTTATTTATGTGCCTTTTATGACTGTCAGCTGTTTGTACCACAGAATGTGGCCAACAGTCATAATCTAGTGACAATAGGCTACAGTTTTCCATAACCAAATTTCCTGGCTTTGCTCCACGGTTATGGCCAAGCTGATGACTTTATGTTCGAACTTTTTTTAGAGAATCGCTTCTGTGATTAGTTTGACCGAAGACTGGAGAAAAAATGTACGGCAGACCCGATTTCTAGCCCGGATTGGTACAGTCCAACTAAAAGATACGACATAGTGCTGCCAAGTCAAATGAAACTTGTAGAAGTAACTGTGAAAAAAGTCACTTTTTAGTATTTACAGTATGGGACAGTAGGCAGGCTGTTGTGGTGATTCTAGAACTTCCAAGTTCGGGTAATTCGGTCCTGAAAATAAAAGTAAGGAGGACTTTCGGCCCGCTTGAACCATCCTGACACCAATTTGAACTTTAGGACGTCTTTTGGTAGCTTTTCTTTCACATTCAACGTAACTCTGGTTCCTAATACCTTCTAAGCTTGAGACATTCACTTCTTTTTTTTTCAATGATACTTATAGGCCGGGGTATCAAAGTGTACGTTACGATGTTCTATTTAAGTCGACTTTTGATCTTGCCATATGGCTTATTAGAAGCTCTACTGTTGGTAGGTCCATTCTTGCCTTAGTGAAACATCTGTAGTTGAACATTGCATGCTCTGCGTTATTCTGTGCAGAAAGGAGGGCTTTCGTGTCCAAATCTGTGAAGATACTTTCGATAGCTACCCATGGCGGGACAGGAATTGCGTGAGGTGATAGTTGCAGTCGCCATGTGCTTTTTTTGTCCACAACTCGATCGTGGATTGTGGAGCTTATGGGTCAATAGCGACCATTCCTGCTATAACATAGGCTGATTGGTCCGAGATTGTCCTGAAGCCGCATAAAGATTTTGATGCCCAGAGCTTGTATGCAGACGACAGCTTCCTTTTTGTCTCAGTCGCGGCATGTGAGTAGTTTCGTTTTATCAGTTTTAATGATTGAATGGAGGTCTCCAGGAAACTATAACTTGTAAGGAGTTCTAAGCCCCATCGTGAAGCCTTCTAAGCGCTGGAATGTATTTCGTTGTTTTTCGTTTATCAATAGTTCTAGATTGTCATTGTCGTGAAGAAGAAACATTTCGGCTTGGAATCCTAATGGACTGCTATTTCGTTACGGAACCCTTATGTCGTGGCTTACATTTCACAAGGTGCCTTTGGCTTGACTATAGAAAAAATCTGATGTCGAGAACTACTCAAAAGTCGTTTCCGAGATTAGTAAACTTAAGTCTCACGAGCTTAACGTTTCTGTCGCACTTTTAGTTTTAAAAGACGTTGATGGAAGGCAAGAATCTCGATACTATGTTTGTACCTCATCCAAACTAAGGGTGTCAGGATAGCCAGCTCTGATCCATTTTTCTAGCCTGATCTTTCAACTGTTGTTTACTTCTCTTACATAGACCTTTCGTTTGATCGGATTTCGGTACAGAAATTAGTCTACATGTTGGGTTCGTGGATATCCTTCGCCCTTTAGAAACTGAGTATGTACTCCGGAACAGTATGCAGGTTTTCTTCACGGGACTGCTTACTCATTACTATGGCTACAGTATTTCTGATACTGATACTGAACGATCTCCGCCGTCCTGCTGTTGATCTCTACTCAGGTTGGAGCTCCACAGAAGGACCACCTTTCATCCACATTTTAGTGCGTTAATGAAGTGTTTTTCAATAGCGACATAACAATTTTGTATTTAAGTGCAAACGTACCCCAAAACTCTTTTTATGATCTCTTAAAACCAAAACATCAGTCAAGACTTACATTTTCATCACAGTGAAGTTTACAAGCCAGTAACGTTTATACACTTTTAAAACGGTGCTCGGACCCATGCGGCATGTCATCCGCAACGTTCTTTGCAATATTTTCTCGTCTGTATCGGGCAGCAGCCTTATTTTCGAAGTTTTGTGATGGATATATCAATAAAACTGAACGAATCTTACAGAAGGTATTTTGATGATGAATATGGCACCAACTTCCTTTATTATTGCTTTAAGCTGTCACCAATGATACACTCCCAACTTGTGCGGAATAGCCAGCCGTTCAATGAGGAATAGTTTGGGAGCTGTACCAGGCTTTGTACCCTCTATGGGTCAGAAGCTGAACTTGGCTTTGAAATGAGTAAACACTCAGTATAGGGTGAAAAGTCTTACAATATAACGAGTGTTCTAGCTCCACTAGTTGAAAGAAGATGGTTAATTAGCTGCATGCAGGACATTATGGTGTACCTTATGCCCCTTTTCCGCTCATGTTTCAAAAAGTTTGGAATAAATTCTAAAATCAGGGACAGTTGATAGGACCTCTCTCCATTTAATATCCTTTTAAGACTTAAACGTATAAATAGATGTACTATAGGCCCTGTAAGAACGACTTACTTCTTGGATTGTCGATGTCCGAGAATAAGCTAAAAAATCGTAGAACTTAGTATCAAAGGTTGCTAGTGACATGCCCAGAGCCGCCCACCAAGTGTCTTATGATAAACAGCCTTCGGAACACCTAGTGGATCACCCAAACGAAGCTTAGGTTGTAACTGACTCTCATAAACACCAAATGGGTTCTGCTGCTTACATGATGTGAAACTTAGGGTTCAAGCTATCTGCACTTCAAGTTAGTCGTGTCAGAAGAAATATTTGTTGTCATCGACAAGTTCGGCTCACCATTTTGTAGGAAAGATACATTTTGGTTGCAGATACTCATTGAAACCTAGCTATCCTGTCGGCTCTCTCAAAGTTATGCACTCATTGTAGTTTGTATTCTTAAACAAGCCCTTGCGGTAGACATAGAGTCTAACTCCAGCAATATGTACAAGATACATATTCAAAACCCCAACCCCATCTAGCGATGCATGAAATTACGGCTACCCTTAGATTAGAAACATTAATGTAAAGATAACCGCATCGAAGAAATTTTTATTTCCACATTCACACTTGGAAAACTCGACCAGTTCCGAGTGTCCGAGACGAGGGGAACCCTCTGTTTATACCAACTGAATAAATTAGATATAAAAAAAAAGAGAAAAAAGGAATCCCTAAACCACTGAAGGCACCTGCCTGCGTTAAAATTTAAATTTTAATCATTTAGTTCGGTTTGAAGAATTACTATTTGCTCTCCAACGCAAGTTCGGGGCAATAAATCTCTGCGATTGTAAAAAAGGTGTTAAAACATGCAGGGCCTGTGTTGACTCGCATAACTCATCTCGTGGAATTTTGAAAAAAAAAATTTGAATAATTCCGAGTAAATGGCTTAAATGCAAATAAATGTGTTTTCATTGTGTCCTAACAAAAAAAAAAAAAACAAGTAAAACAAACTAAAGTTACTCGAAACGTTTACGTGGTAAATGAACTAATTAAGTGCACACACCTGGATAGTAGTGCTCTGCAGGTAACCCAAGTATCTGCATTGTGTTACATTTACTGAACTATTTTTACTTGTTTTGTAGGCAAACAGACAATGCTCTTCGGCTCTAGACCGCAACAAGATATCAAAGAAAGAAGAGTTAAAATGAAGTTTAAAATGAATAGATTGTGCACGGATAGGTAGGTACTCGTAAGTGGAAACCACTCACAGCACAAAGAGTGCAAAGTGTTATTTAGCAAGGAATCTGCAAACGGATGCCGCCGACAAAGGCGTAAAATGATCGATCTAAATGCCTTCTTTGGATGATATAAATACCTACTTCTATGCATTCATGGTTCTATGGTTGGGTTGGATAGGAAAACGTAGTGAACTCCTTGGGGTCCCTACCCAAGGTACTGGGTTGTGGTGGTGGTGTTGTCACCAATGCGACTACTGTGGTCAATGAGATTGCACAACCAAGTTGGAATTTTTTTATCTTTTTTATTTTTTAATCCAGAAGAGTTCTCCATTCCCTCTGCGGCGAGCGTGATGTCGTTTGAAGGGATATCAATTGTGCCGGAGTAATGGGCCATGTGAAGGTGACAAATACAACTGAGTTCTCGGGAATATAATGCAATTGACATGTAAGAGGTTCAGCTAAGATTTTCGCACCCTGACTACCTCTTGGAGTATTAACTTGTTTGACTTTTATGTAAGAGTTGGTGTATCACTACCTGGCTTGATCGGAATAAGTCTTGGAATCCTAAGTCTCTAACAACCCAGTCACGCATCATAGTGCATTAGTCGACAGTGTTTGGATTGAGTTCGTCTTAAGACTCATTTGCAAGAAGCTTAAGCTGAGATTGAGATTGGTCTCAAGTCTTTTAGGCTCCAAGTCTACATTGCTTTCTTCTTTAGTCATATACAGTAGACAATACCCAAAGGTAAGTACTTCCCAGCCTACTTTTGAGCCTCGTTTTCAATGACCTTAGACTCAAAAACGTAGAATGTAAGGTAAGGTTACTAACTGCGTATTAGGTAGGTAAGTATCAACTCGCGGGCATTCTACACTATCTACTTCACCTACTATCGTGGATCTAAACCAGTTTCATCAGAAGCTACAATAAAATTCCCAGCTTCTTCTGATTTCTCAAATAGGGCTCAGGTACAATGCTTTCCTATAATAGTCGCTACTACGAGTAGTTTGAACTGAAAGAGTTTGATAGCAAGCTCCATAGCAGAGTTTCCAAGCAGCTGACGGCTTAACTTTGGTACTTAGGGGCCTTAGTTCAGATTTTAATTTGGACAACAACCACAAGATCTCTGATAAAGTTGAGCCGGCGATGTTATTTACTGGAAATCCCAGTCTAATTGCACGAATAGTTTCGAAAATCACAGACGGTATCGGAATAGTCGCCACTGATCATCAGGTTCCTAACTAGTGTTCCATTAAGTCTCGGACAGTGTCTCCAACATGCAACGTATCATGTACGAATGCAGGGTCTGGCGATAAATGAAGACAAAGCCAAGTATATGGGAACATCGACGAATTGGAGAGAAGGCCAAAATTGGCAGCTACAGCTTAGAAGGAGTTAGAGCCCTTGTCTACCTCGGCTCTGCCATGAATTCGGGTAATAACATCTCAGTAGAAAATATACGAACAATAACTCTTTCCAATGACTCTTTCTTTGGGCTCAGAAGTAGCCCAATAAAGTAGTCTGATAAAAAATCTTGATCATCTCAGTCCTGGTTTAAGGCTTTTAAGCTTGGAGTCCATCTTAACCGGATGAAAATAACCTCGGTCGCTTCGAGAGGGAGATTCTTCATAAAATTTTTGAAAACAAATCATCGTTCGCATGCGTTGGTGTCATACTCTTTTCACTATGTGCATCAAACGGCCCAGTTTTTGAGATTTAAGCCTCTTGTGGGCTATTTTGGCTTCAACTATGTGCTTACTACTGAAAAGTAAGGTTTATCTCCATATCGAGTCATGGCTAGCACGACGAACAGTGCCATGGAACCTGTAGTCTACAACGTGTCTAACGAGATTTTTTAAATATAGGTTCCAGGCGGGGATTTTTTTTATGACCAAGCCTTGCTTAGAAACCTAAGATTGGTCATAATCTACCCTAAGATGACTGTAGATACGTATCCTAGGTAGTCTCTACTGACTATCTTTTCAAGGACGTGGCAGTGTAGAAGTCTTATTTAAAATATGAGTTTAGCTTAAATTTCCGCTTGGAATGCCCTTTTATCAGTTTGCGAGCCGTAGCAGGGTCATCCATAAAATTCCACAAGCTAAGCCTCTGTTTGATCTGCGCTCTTGTGAGTCGAATCTAAGCTTTCTTTTTGTCCTTATCCCTGATTTTTAGTCAAGCCGATCTTTGGATAAGGTTTCATTTCAGAGTAAGAGTGTCTTTCCTTTTCCTAGTCTGTGAACACAGTATCTATAGATGCTAATTGGGCGTTTATTTTCTACAAAAGTCGTATCTGAGTTCCAGATGTAAATATTGGAAAGGAGGGCTCAGTTACACAAAGTTTTGAAGGCGTAGATACTGATTTTTTGAAAACTAAAAGTCACCTTCCATCCAAAATAGTAAACTTGTGACTAAACCAGCAAACTAATAGTGAAGCTGGATTTGAAAAAAAGATGTTTTCCAAAAGTATCATAGGTTTCAGGTTGTGTAGTCGTAACTTTACTTATAACATCCACAGCAGACGTTTAGTTAGCACCAAACGGTGTGCTTAATCAATGCCGATTGTAGCTCACTTTCACTGTAGGTAATCAACTTATCCCAGTGCGTATCTATCATTAAAAAAAGAAGACCCCTACCCAGTTCTGTTCCCTTTCAAGAAGAAAGTCCGTCCATATACAATTAGCCTTTCAAAAAATTACCTCAGAGCGGCCAGAAAGAAATAAATGTCAGTTATAATTAAATAATAGTTGCTGCTGCTGTTTTATAGGCACAAGCAGGTATTCTTGTTTTCCCAGCTGTGGAACAGTAGAAGGTGGTAGAATCCTTGCATTCTCTTCTTCTCATTCATGTCTTGAAAGAAGAATGAAAAAAACGAAAAAAAAAGAAAAGAAGACTCAACAGAGAACAATCGTTAAAATGCTCTTTCACGGTTCGTTAACGAAGCACGAACAAAACAAACCAAGGAAAGCGCGCGGCGCAGTTAACTTAAGTAACAAGAGTACGTTATTTAGCAGTTGCTACATAGTGGTTAATTACTTATGAAGTCACATCAAGACTTCATCATCATCATCAGCAGCAACAGCAACAGCAACAGAGGCAAAAGTAGAAGGAGTTGGCCAGCCACTGAACCTCCGCGCTCTGTGCCTTAAGCTTAAACATAAAGATACGAATACAACAGCAAACATAAAAAAAAAAAAAGAAGTCTTGTTCGGATTGTTGTACCGTAGCAACTAAGTTAATTCAATTTGACTTCCTTGTATCTATACTTGTTTAGACTCGTAGGAGAAAATTGTATTCCGTTTTGAATAAGACACATGACACAGGTTGTGTTCCTTTGAAAACAATGAAAGGTGTGCGAGTTTTTCGCTACATAACACTGTAACAGATACATTAGTTAAATGCGAGCAATTATGGAATTGAGTATGCGGAAAAATTCCATGTTAACTATTTTATTCAGGCAAACTATTTCCTTGCAGATACTTTTATTGTTTCCGTTTGATTGAGCCATTAAAGTCTGATTAACTAATGGAATCCGTTCAGCTACAAGCGGTAGTGTGTTTTATTTTTTAATACCTCGCCACGGGTAGCACAGAAGCTATAGATGCTCGACATGTTATGTTTCCACTTGGGTGGTAATCCAATTCATATTAGCATCTGTACTCGTTTGGAGAGTAGAATGGAGATCAGCACAGAACACCTCTACGTGCTGGCAAGTATAATTTTTGTTTAAATTAAAACTAAGAAGGCTTACACAATATTTATGGTTTTTGTAAGGTTACTGCCTTTTATTTGTTCTTATTGCTATCCATTGGTCATAGGAAATGCTTGTTTGTCCAATAACCCCACAAGAACAAGATATTTCGATTCGGATTCGGCAGATCAAATGATTTCATACATTTATCACTGATTCGTCGTAGGTACATTCATTGCAGTGCTACCATCAACAGGTATGTAACTAACTTCAAGGGGATCTTGCACTTATCTATCAAAACTCACAGGAACTAACTTCACTCTACGGAAAATGTCAAAATTCGACTGACGGCCATTATGGTGAGTCCCATTTTTGATGGGCGTATCTGTCAAAGCCCAAAGGGACTAACTTCACACTACTGATTCACGTTTACACTACACCCGTTGACAAATAGATGTGGCTTACTGTGTGATCCGAGGGTTATCCGATTCCAATGAGCGCCACCTAGTAGTTTCGTTAGGAAGTTCAAAATTTGTCAGAATACACTCTAGAAATATTTAGCTTCGTAGAAATGTCCCGAGTTGCTTACCTACTTAACGAGCTTCCATATCATGAAGATTCTCTGCCTGAGACAAGGCAGCCAGCAACTCTCTTCGAACGCGAGCACGCTGCTTTTAGTTGTCCAGACCAAGCTGTCTGACATCCGCAATAACTTGATCTCTAAAACGGACATCAATCCTCCTCTTGCTGGAGCAATGTTGTTCATTCGCTCGATGTGGCCCAGTCAGTGTAGGCGACATGTTTTGGCTTTTCGAACTACATCCACATCTCTGTACAGCTCTTAGAGTTCGTGGTTATATCTTCTCCTCCATTCGGCCTCCTCGCATAGAGGAATGAAAATTGGACGAAAGTGCTCAAAATCTGTCCTGCATTCCTGATTATCGTTTATCTGTCGACTAAAGCTCTCGACTAGGTTCTGTCAAATATATGTATGTAGGTCCTCTTGCAAAACACACTTGACTAGATTAGTGTCCTTCGACTTTAGTAATGCAGCTCTAAACTCAAATTAGGGCAGTTCCCCCATTCCAATTGTTTCGACGAAGCCCTACATTCATTGCCACTGCGTGTTGCTATACATAAGTCAGTCTTTGAAGTCATTTTTGATGCGAGTATGATGCTGTCTTATTGTTTTCCGTTTATAGTGCCCTGAGAGATCAATGAGACCCCGAGTGAGATTTAGAAATTTGTATCCAAAGCTTTTTTTTGTATCTTTTCAAGAAGTGAGATCGACTGCCTTGAAGAACCATAAGTTGTTGTAGTATGATGTGGTCTTTCAATGCCTTTTACAATCTAGTCCTCACTATCACGGAAACATTTATTTCTTATTGTGACTGAACGCCAAATCTCGAAATATGAAAAATTGGCGCCCAACCTGAGACCGCCTCAATCCTTTAGTGTACTGAGGAGTGCTTAGATGAGGGAAAGGTAGGGACATGGTCTCATTGAGTTTAAGAGGGAGTTCAGCCTTCAGTCTGTAAGTAATATTCTCGCATTTCTATTGCATTAGATACACATTCTTCAAAAGATACTGTGAAAACTATCATTGAGCCTAAACGATGTAAATTAGTAATTATTTACAATGTTCGCTGGCCTATACAAGTGCAAATGTATCCCATGGCCGTAAATAAATAGATTAATCCATAAAACGGCCAAATGAACACAGATTTGGGAGAGGGGGGAAAAAAATTGAAAGAAAAGACTACACGCGAAGTCGGGTTCAGTTCTACCGTAAATTGCCCCAAACACACAACAAAGCGCACTAAATTACTTCCTAGATCACCGTATGCGGTCTGCTAAATGCAAGACATAAGTAATTATTTCCTATTCGAGTGTTTGGTTATAAACAACAACAACAGCACCGAACAAGTTGAGCATCCGTGGCGCGGCGTAAATTGTTTGCGCTGCGCTGAAGGAAATCTAAAATACGATTTGAAGCTCATTAAACATGCGCATTTCATTTAACCGCCAGATGTGCAGATAAACGCGATACAATTCTGGCGATATACATACCTACATAGATACATACTAACATACAACGTATCTGTTATACACGAAATGTAAAGTGAAGAGGTGGTGGTAAGCGCGGACGGACCCGCTCTCCAACATTGCGGAAAATTGAGTTCTTTTCTCCCTATTTCACTGTCAGTGTTTAATTTTTTTTTTGGTTTCTTTTCTCTTCTTTCTTTTAATCGGAGTTTTTGTTTTGTTCCTACCTGTTCCCTCAATTTTTATTTAGATTCATGAGCTAATACTTCTTTGGTTGGCAATTTAAAAGCGATTAAATCATTCACACCTTCATTCACATTGTCTATTCGGTCTGTCTGTGCGGCTGTGGCGAATGTATGAATGTATCTATGAAGTAGGAGTTATTTTATAAAAGAAATTAGCACTTTGATTTGTTATTTAAACATATTTTATTTATTACGCAGCATTGCATCTGAATGCAACATTGTAGATACATTGGGTTTGCGTGCCTGAGGGAACGATTCAAGTGCATTCACTTAAACGGTTTTTTTTTTTTTTACAGATAAGATGTAAGTAATATGTAAAAATCCGGGTAATAAAAGAATACAACTTACTTGTGGGCTTGGTATGCTTTGTTAAACAGGAATATGTAAGCTAGAACCGTTTCCTTTAAGCCAGATACTGTATGTAGTATGAAGATAGTTTTTTGCATATTTGTTCGACCACAGAGAAAGAAGGGGAATTCCCCTCGAAACACTTCTCAGGAAGAAGACGAACTCTTAGGTATGACACCTATTGGTAGGTCAAGTCTTTAACGTCTCTAATACTGACTGTCCGGGTTATCGAGTCGTAGCTGGTATTGTCGAGGTCTAGATCGACATATTGGGTGACGCTTATATCCTTTTTATGCGATGACTTGATGAAATCTTTTGCCAGACTGTCGATCTTTTCATTTTCAATGTTTCTGACGTGAGCCACTACAACCAGGGGTAGATTTGAAAAAGTAAAATCTATATTTTTTAAGAAAACGCCCATAGAGGTGAACGATTGCTAAAGTGGGTCATCTGTAGATATTTTGGGTTGTTAAGTTTTTTTTTTCACATTTAACCAAGAAAGATAGATTTGTTTGTGTCTCTAAGCGGATTTTACAAATATTTTCATCTGTATTGAGTAAGCAAATGAAAAATTTGTCGTTATTCACTTCATAGACAAAACGCCTCTAAAAAGTGGGCGTAATATGCAGGATATAGAAAAACTGTAGAAAAACATAGGATATATGGGTACATATGAACGGTTGTGGGTTCTAACATCGCTTAGAATGTACAGATGTCTATTCTCTCGCGGGATAATGGACCTTCACCTAGCTAATGTTGAGAGGGAAGCATAAATCCGGATAAACAAAAATTATCACCAGATTGAAAGAGAGTAGGTAGAGACTGAATTTCGATATACATTGCTACCCGAGTCGCCAAAGCAAAGTCTGGCTTTGAAATGCTAACAAAAATTGGCATGGTAATGCCATTAGTTTATACCAAGCTACGATCGTTCCGTTCCAATGTTGTGTCAATGTTGGTATATGGTTGAGATACTTGCAAAATATTCGTAAATATGCAGCATCTTAAGAATTTTCTGTTCAAACTATATTTCGAACGAACAGCTTTATCAGAGAACGTGTCGTCAACCAATAGGCAGAACCATACAAAGTAGGAAGTAAGAGTCAATTGGGCACTCAATGCAATGGTACCAATTAAGTAAGGATGGCAGGATACGAGGTGGTTCTAGAAAATCATGGAGGAGAACAATAGAACTGGAAGCACATGAACTAGGGAGAGATGAGGCATATTGCTAGATACCACACACTACCCTAGAACTTAAGAACCCAACAAGGGTACCTGTACGTAACATAAGTGAGTAAGGAATGTGTCTAACAAATTCCACTAAATGTGAAGAGTTTTAAACTATGTGCATACATATATATGTTTGACTTCACCACAGAAATGTTTTCCAAGTTTTTGATCCATCGATGACGGCTCTTTCTGTCATTGTGAAGCAAAACTCTCCAAGCGTTGGATTGTTCACCAATGTGAGGGAACGTGAGCTGGGATTAGACAGGTTGCGTTTATGGATATATCCATGCCACCTTTCTTCGCCCGCCTGTCACCTTTACGAAAAAAGGTGAGAAAATTAGTCTTTTATATGTATGATCTAGAGATACCCATATTTTTGGGATTTGGTGAAAATTGGTAGATATACTGATGCAATAGACTTGGCTTCAGCTGCAGCTAGTCTCGGCTTTTTTTTATATCTAATTAGTCTCATTCTTTTAGCATTTGTAGCAACTATATGGAAAATTTGTGATCTTTTCTTGAGAACATTTTCCAGAAAACGAAATATAAGTTTCCAAATCCAAGGTATTCTTAAAATCCATCCAATCTTTCATATGTTTGGTAAAACGAAATATTTTTGGGCGGTAAGGTACCTATTAATTCCTACCGAAAGGCAACGCCCTTCAAGTCAGTAGTGTGACGGACTAACCACTGAGTCAAAAAAATCTATTTTCGAAAAATTTTCTGCCCACTAAATAGCAATAGATTCATCGATTATAGCGTCTGAAACTCTGTGCACTACTCCGCAGAGTGTATCTTTACATATCCCATGCTTACTTGTGACTGCATAGTATTGAGCATCATTTCCAATCCAACGTTTTGTACACAAAAGGTGTACGAAGTAAGGAATGTAATAAATATTTCCTTGACTGTTAAAATATTTAATTTTTGACTAAAAACATTCAACATTGGTCTTTGTTAAACCTTCTACAGTTAAAGAATTATTTTCGTTACTTAAAAATCGCCTGTTTATTTGCAAAACTGGCTTGAAAAATGCTTTATTTTTTGTTTTTAATTATTTTCGTCAATTTTTCAAAATAAATTCTGAACTGCAAATTTCATTGTATATTTCTTTCATATTGTTTACAAGGTTTACACTGCGAGGTGCATAGCTTATTTGCTTGGTCCAACAACAAATAAGAATTCGCTGTAAACTGACAAAGTACTGTGTTTTCCAAAACCGTACTTGTCACTTTTGAAAACTATTGTAAAACGAATCTCGCAAAGAGGTTTTTCAAAAAAATATTGCTTTTCGCAAATTTGGGTTTGGTCAAATGATACATTGAAAAGGTGTGAAATAAAATAGGGCCCCGATTTACTAGTATAGAAATGCTAATCTGAGTTACAAGAGTAATGAAAATATGAAGTCTAATGTTTTTAAAATTTTCCAAAAGCTAGGCAGAAGCTGTAGTCAAGTGCGAAAAGTAAATAAAGTGCACGACTTGCACCTATATCTCAAATTCTTGTGTGTATTTGAGGTAAAAATAAATAAACGAATATATATGTACATAAGTAGGTAAGCATATGTAAGTTGACTATAAGTAAACCATCGTTCTAAACAGATTGGCCAAAAACGTCATATATCATCTGTAGGATTTGATAAAGCTCTTGAAAATTAAGCATCGTCGTTAAATTTTCTTCAGTTTCACTCAAATTCATTGCCTTTGAAATCCGGTGAATATGCCAAAGTAAGTCCCTAAAAATGTAACAATATTTTCTTTCTCTCTCTCTCTGTCTTTTAACCAATGAAAATGAATTTCAGACAAATCCAGTAGCACGTGCGCACCAATCAAAACCTGTATCGTAAGGAAAAAAAACGTTTCCATGACAACAGCTGTGTTCTATTCTATATTATTCCATCTTATAGAGCTTTGTAAATGAAGCCTAGATATGAAAATAAAACAGTAACGATCGAGAAAAGTTTTCGAGAAAATCGTATTTTTATGAAGTTGGCTATAAGTAAAGTACCTTTTAAAACAGTTTTGGTCAAAAACGTTGTAAGTCATCTCATAGAGTTTAAAAAGGCTTGCTCTAATATAAAACTTAATAAAAATCGTTGGAGCCGTTTTCGAACAAATTGGCGCTAATTGCTCGATTTCGCGAAAAATACCGTTATACTAATTTTTGGCCAAAAATGTGATACAGTTCCTGATAGAATTTGAGATGCTTAATCATATGTCAAAATCTAAATAAAATAGCTGAAGGCACTTTCAGGCAAATCGGCTTTTAGTCACCTTGGTCCTAAGTACCGTTATATTATACTCAGACCAAAACGTGGTACACCATTGTGTTGCATTACCTCGTACTAGTCCGAATATGAAATTTGAACTAAATCATTGGAGCCGTTTTCTCGCAAATCTAAGTAAAGTACCATTGTTGCCAATTTTTGTAAGCAGCACGATACATCATCTGATTGAAATTGACCAGACTAATTGAAATATGAAGTTTAATCAAAATCGTTAGAGCCGTTTTCGAGAAAATCCATTTTAACTGAAATCGGCCTTAAGTAAACTACCCTTAATTTTGAGGTTAGAATGAAAATTCCGAGTTCGCCTCTAGGGATTAACACACAGACCCTACATTTGAAGTCTGATCTAAATCCATCTACTCGTTTAGGCTGTAGCCTCGTGCACAGACAGACAGACAGACAGACAGACAGACAGACAGACAGACGGCATTGGCGGACCTACTTTTTTGGACTTCTCCATTATGGTAATGCCAAGTTTGATTAAAATCTCGAGTTCCAAATTTTGCACGAATACAATAGGCATAGGTGCAAGTAAAAAATATTATTTTCTAGGAAAAGGCAAATCTCGTTGGTCACGGATTAGATTCTGTCGATAGTCGTCTTCAATTGTTCGTTCCTTCAATATATCAGATTGTTTGTGATACCGCCTCTCATACATACAGTGTTGTGCAAAACAAACGCAACAATGTCTTGAATTTCAAGAAAATAACGCCTAGTTATACTTTTCCAATTTCCTTATATTCTTGATCACGCATAAGGAAGTAAATTACTGATCAGTCAAGGGGATATCTTTGTTGTCTAGGGACCTACAACTATGCCTCGAGATAAATTAACTGATCACATCAAAAATCAAATAGTTACTAAATTTCGAAATGCAGAGAGTCACATTTCTATTGCTAAAACATATGATATAAACCGATCCACCGTATCCCGATTAATTAAAAAGTATAAAACAACGAGAAATATAAGTACGGTACCTTTGGGTGGTCAACCTCGAAAAACGTCGGATAAGATCGATGGAAGAATTTGTCATTTAATTTAAAAAAAAAAAACTTTGTGTCTTTCGAAAACACTAGGGCATCACTAAATTTAAGTGTCCGTCCAAGTATGGGCAGAAGAGGAGCTTTGGAAAACGTTTGGAAAAGTTACAGACCTCCTACACTTGCAGAAAAGGTATTTTTCAAATATTTCGTTTTAAAAGTACAAAACCTAAACAAAGCAACTTTTTTTTAATCCTTAAATTCAACTTCGCAAAACGCATCTGAATTGGTCCATTGAAAAATGAAAAAGTGCCTTTTTCAGAGAGAAATCTAAGTTCAATTTGGTCAATTCAGATGGTATGTGCACACTAAGAAGTCGGAAGGGAGAAAGACTAAATCCACGGAACTGAAAAGTCACAAAAAAAAGCATGGGGTTGGGCCGTTATGGTGTAGACATGCTTCTCAGCCAATGATGTTGGATCCCGTTCACGAGATTGTGTGGACAATTGTTCGTTTTGGATACAAAACTATTTTGAAAATGCAAATGATGCCCCATGCTGAATGGAATATGTCACTTCTATTGGTGTTTTAGCACGATAATGACCCGAAGCACACATCAAGCTGATAAAGGATTGGCTAAACGACAATCACCAGACTTGAATCCCATTGAAAATCTCTTTGGGATTCTAAAGCGACAGGTGCTCCAAACATTAAGGACTGAATACAAAAATATACCTAAAATAATACTTAATATCTTCAATGCTATGTAGAGGCTCCTATAGCAAGTACTAGATTTGTTGCATTAGTTTTGCACACCACTGTATGTGTCTGGAAAACTTCTTAAAACAAAAATTGGGCTTCGGACACGGTGTTCAACAATGGCCCATCTACATTCGTGTAAAGAATGCAAGGTCATCCAACAAGAGGTGTCATTTTAAATAAAAAAAAAAAAGAAATATTTTTATGGAAAGTGCTGATATTTTTATTTCTGCCTAAACTACGAACTAGGTAGCCGACCACTGAGCTATAGGAAGGCATGCTCAAAGACCGGGCATCCCCTACAATGACTTTTGCAGACGTTGTAGGGACGACGAGGAAGAGGAGACCATCAGTCACCTTCTATGCACATGCCTACACTAGGTAAATACCTTTTCAATGATCTCAATGATCTGAATACTTCATAAGAAGCAGCTGATGGTTCCAGGAGTAAGAGGGTGACCCACCCACCTTACTTAACGGCAGCACAATGGACCTTCTCTGGTCTAAGTGCATCCTCATCGAGGACCGGTCTAAACCAACTAACCAACCAACTCAGAGGTGAGTAGTGAAGTACGATATTTGATAGTGTAAGTACTTGCCTTGGTTCAGGCTACAAATATTCATTATTTTGAATAAAATGTTTCATCACGTTTTATCGTTGGTTGAGTATTGTCGTAGACGTTATCTTTAGCATACTCTTAGAGGAAAAAAATTAAATGGTAGGATTTCAAAATCATTTTGCAACTTAGTAGACTCATTTCTTCACTGTGTGGCATGTGGTTCCGTCCTGCGGACGTTGCCTACGTCGTCCATAGCATCAATTTTAGAGAAAAAAATTTAGTCGGTAAAGCATTCATTCGAATCGGGATTATTTTTGAAAAAATGGCCCAATCCTTACCAAAATGTCACTCGTTCTGGATGGAGAGGTTGTCCCATTATTTCTCCTCTGTTTTCAGAACCCCAAATGGACCCCGTTAAGTGCAAATAAGCCTTATAAGCATGTGGGCCAAGGTCTTTATGCAAAATGCTCTCAAAATTGGTTGCGGATAGAACTTAAGTATTCCTGTGATCATCTCGAAATGGACACATCAGGGCTTTCAGTCACACTCTTAGCTTGGACTGGGATATTTTTGCCAGACCTTGCCAGATGAACACGAGTTGTAGTTTTCACATCACTGACCTGAAGGCGGCGTTCAACTTTATCGATTAAATTTGCTGTAACCATTTCATACTTAAGTCCCGTATTCCCTTGTGAGTCCTAGGGCCTCGATAATGCCTATGCGCCATCGTGTGCGGTTTCTGGAAATGTGTCTCAGTTCTCCCCAACTCTTTCCAAGTTGCCGTGCTTCCTTCTCAACTGTTCTGCGCCACTTACTACTAAGACCACCGCGTATCCTATCATCCTGAGTAAGCGGCTTCCAGCATCGCGTGGTTAGCTATGGACCTGTCACCCTTTCGGAGAGTAGGTCCAATCCACTGCCAATTTCGTCGTCGTATTGCTGTGCCTATAGGTTCATGGCCCGTTCCCTGATAGAGTTGTTCGTCAGAGATACGGTTTGGCCAGAAAATCCTAAAGATATAATGTAGGCAGCTTCCTCGTGATAGTGGCGGTCATCCTCCAGGTACCACATCCATGCATAGCACAAAGTTTAAAGTGACAGTGCTCAAGTAGTTTCTAAAAATAGGGGCTCACCCAGTACTTTATTGGTCTGTTCGTCACAGATACACAGTTCATTTGACAAAAAACTAAACAATAGCAATGTTTAAGTGGCAAACTTATGTCTATACCTACCTTAAGCTATACTAGACACCTAGCTATTCTCCAAAGAAAATGTTAAACCCCAGCTAGAAAAATTGCGGGGCCTTACTACCTACCTTCTGCCAAAATATGTATCTTTTACTACCAAAAGAATTAGTACTATTTCCAGAAGTTTTCCCGGCTCTCTTGTTATGCAAAAGAAAAATTCAGAACAGCTGCTACAGGCTCGCTTTTTCCCAGAGATGATTTTAAATTAAATAAAAAAAAGTAGTCCATTACTTACCAACTTCATTCCAAACTTCTTTTGTACTTTTTTCCCTACACTTTAACACTAATTTCCTTTTTATTCATACTTCGTAAGGACACTAATGCCCAGACTTCCTTTCCACTTTTCGCCATTAATCTTCTCTATTCCTTTACCGTAAGACATCCGCGATTGTGTCAAATACTAATTACCGTTTAAAGCAGGGATTCTCAAAAGGGTTTCTTGTAAAATGCTCGATATGTGTGCCTACAGCTCCGCTAAGATACAAAAGTATCTTTTGATTTAAGATTTAAGTAACTGATGGGAAAATCGATAAATATTACATACAGTACATATGTATGTATCTATGTATCTAGATTTAAAAATCAATAGATCCATCGGACATTGACACAGATAAATATAGACAACAGGCTGTGTACAGATAGCACCGCCACACACAAATCGAATAACCAATAAAAAATGCGTCAGTTTTTTTTTTTTTTTTCATTCCTTCAATTGCGAAGTTAGTATCAGTTGTCGTTGTGTATTCCCTTTGTCTGGCAATTTATGTTTGTGCTAAACCGTGTAGAAAACGAAACTTACCATGAAGTCATAATAAAAGAACCAACAAAACAGAATCATGCAGCTATTAAAAGCTTTTTTTCTTTTCGTTTTACTGTCACCGAATCCGTAACCGTAGGTGCCCCCTGGGAGGTTGGGAGTTCACCTCACACAATCCATTAAGCACGTAGCTGGAGGGATTACTTCATTCCATCTCCAGTATTCCCATCTTACGATCCACCAATCCGCCCGATTATCGTCTGTGCGGGAAAAAAGTGGGCGTACACCTTTCCACAGCACAAGATATGCGGAGAATCTCAAACTCACCACGATGTCGTTGTCGTCGGTCGCCCGTTGTTGTGTGTCGCGTCGTCGTCGTCGTCCAACAAAAGATGAAGAAACGAGAATTCAACAGAGAAGCAGAGGAAACAAAAAAAAAAAAAAAAAACTCGTCTAGACCGGATGTTGCGCATGTAGTTGACTGGAGAGCCAACTGTGTGTGCGTGTGCATTAGCTATTTACTTTCGCTCTCAGAGTTCCTGGACCAAAATTTCGTATCTTACACACGAATTCAAAGAACCATGGTCCGTGACCACGCCTCTAATGTTCAAGGCGAATACAACATAGTGTTGTGGGCTCAGATGACTGCCCAATATGTGGATGGAAGAAGGAGAAAATGAAAATGTAACGTATGCGCAATGGCGTTCGCGTATTAAACTATTTTTGTTGTATCTAGATACATTTTTTTTTGTGTGTGATATTCTCAGATGTTGCTAAATGAAGCGGAAAGTGGGGGAAATCGTTTCTTGGCGGCTGATTGGGTTAATTCGTTCGCTTTGTGTGCATGTGTGTGTGTGCGCGTTTGTTGGCGACTTACTGTGAGGTTGTTGTTAGTTTTTTTGTATCTTTTTTAATTTTAATTTTATTTTCGAGTGCGAAAACAGGAAAATAGAAACGATCATGCAGAAAATGGCTACCATTTGGCCAGGAATTGTTTTTCTTTTGAGTTTTTTTTTTTGAATTTTAAACACTTGGACGGATAGCGTATGAATATTCAGATAGTTTCTTGTATTCCCTTTAAATGGTGACTGACTTAGGGTGAGGACTTGATTGTGGAGGTTAAATTGGTGTCCTTTTACAGCAACGGGAATCAGATATTCAAATACTGAATATGATGTGTAGTAGACTGAGTATCGATTGTGTCCACAAGGAGTTGGTGAAGGTTTGGTTAAATGCCATCAAAGTAGGTAACAAAGAAAGCAATATGTGAGTCTGTTTCTATTTCGATTCAAGAGTGCCTTTTCTGACGTTAATTCAAATCTTTCATACATTTTTTGGAACATTTTCGTACTGGATTTGAAAAATTTGGTCGTTTTCTGTATTTTACAGTCGGTAGCTTGTACTAGCCTTGCATTTCATTGAATTTCTAAAAGCAAAAGTTGTAACCAATTACAATTTGTGTGAAATTTTAGCTGAAATTTAGGTCTGTTTTTAGTCTAAGTTTGAAGAATGTAGTAGAGGGACCTATAGGGAGCTATAAAGCTGAAGGAGTATTGTGAAGGTAAAGGAGTATAAATAATTGGGACAACTGAATCCAGACTTATAACCTGAGGCTTAGAACAATATAATCGGCTACTACAGCCCATGGTTACTCTTTAAGTCACAAATAGACCAAAAAAGAAAACCGGGTCTTAAGTTGGTAAGCTTGTACCATTTGTGTGTAAACAAGAGTAACAGCCATCTTCGTTTTATTCTTTGACTAACCCTGGACAAAAGGTTTCACTCGCAAAAGGCTTATTGGCTTAGAATCCGAATAAACTCTTTTCTGTATTTCTGCCATAACCGTACGTAGATACACATGTAATGGAATTCCAAATGAATAGCAATAGTGAATGCAACGCCATCTCTTATAGGATAATATCAGGGAAACATAGCCATTTAGATTGTTGGCTGTAAAATAGTAACCTCTACATGTAGTCATGCACAGCTTCGTCTTATTGACTCAAGAACTGTTCGTAAGCGTTTTGATTTTTCAGACAGTCAGCAATCTACAAGGTAACGCCTACTTTGCATTCAAGAATGACTATCAAATACAGAATTGAATAAAGCCCATTGCGGTTTGATCTAAAAAAAAAAGTATCTAGATTGACATATGGAGAACTGTTTTTCTCCAGTTTTTCTAAGTTTAACTTAGTTTTGACGATGCATATGAAGGGAGTTACAAAAAGAACTCACATCTTAAGTCAGAAAGCGTTCTTTTTTGACTGCAGTTTTCGGTTCTGTATATAAAAGAAATGATATAACAAATGATTTTCAAAAAAAAATGGCACTAATTTGAGTCTTTCACCAGAATGACGACCTAAAGCAATTTTCGAAGCCTACGCAGCTTGTTACAAAAAGTATTTGTGTGTGAAAGTTGCTGCCTTAATCACCCAATTTACATTTTTAAAAAAAAGGACACTTCAACAAGTGTTTTTGTGTAAAGGACTTGCGAAGACGAAATGGTTTATGAGGACACAGCTCATTAGTCTTGGGACTGTCCCGTCCCGCCTTCTGTTAGAGGAGATATGAGGTGTAAGATGTTTTTTTTAAATCCAAGTACGTTACGCTGTATTTTTTTTTACAATAAAGTTGCATGTAAAGAAATTTCAATGTTCGTGACGAGGACTTATGTTAGGCTAACAGTTGAGGGTATAGGTAGTTGGGTAACAGTCTTTCTTTTTTTACGAATCGCTGTGATAATCTTAGACCTCGATATTAGAGCATTTAAATGTAATTTTCTTTAAGGTTTTCGCAGCTCCAACTCTCGCGAACGTCTGACAAACGTCTGAGAGTGCAACAGTCATGAGAAAGGTTCTTAAAAAAAAAAAAATTATAATAAGTCGGCGTGCCATACTATGACGTAGAGTTGAAAATGTTTCAATTCTCTGCTCAGTCTGTCTTACTGACAGTATTTGGGGCAATTCCCACATCCAATGAAAATACAGGTAGGTATGTACGTAATGCCACATCCATGTAGACAAAGTAAAACCACAATTTGTGAGCAGATAATCACTTCAAAAAAGTAAATAGGTCCAGTTTGTATCTTATGTCAGATGAAACAAAAAAATTCCTGCTTCCTTGCAATGGAAACAGATCTGAAAGGTTTCATGGAAAACAATTTAGAAAAGCTGCAAGCCTTCTGAAACCGAAGGTATAAGACCTCATCGTCTTCTCCTAGTATCAGCCTCAATAAAGTCGGCGTGCCATACTACGCTTTTATATAGAATTAATCCCATAACTTTGAACTTAGTTACAAAATCTCATCAACATCGGTTTTTTATGAAAAAACAATGTGCCTTAAACTGTTCTTAAACATTGCATCCTCAAACTTTAAGGCCCGAAAGTGGTGACGTTCTGACAGTCAGACAGATAACCATGGTCAATACTTTTTTATATGATTTATTTCGATCATTTCTCTACGCCACAAGATATTAACTAAACATCCTACAGGATAGGACATAAAAAGGTAGGTAAATGAAAATCTCACTGAAAATTCTTAGATCTGGAAATGATCGCAAACTATTATAGTAAATGATATTTAGCCTGCTAAGTATATTACTCCTAGAATTAATTGTTAAAGTTTCATTAAAGGTCCCTTTTAGTATGTATTTATGAAAACAATCCTGAATAGTCGCTGCGGAACGCCCTTAAAGTCTATTAGTTGTCCTGCCATTATAGCCAAAAGTTGATCCATAGGTTATAAGCCTCTATTTTAACGGAACGCCATTACTAATGCAGCAGTACGGCTGTGTTTTTGAGTCTCAGATAATAACTTGTAAATACCTATGACATCCCTGTCTCCTAAGCATGTTAAATTACCATAAGTATTCGAATAAAAATCTGATTTCGTTTTCTTTTCGAAAAATCTCATCACTGCTTCTAGACTTCGGCCCTCTAACAATTTAAGCTCGATCTTGGTCATAATATTAAGGATTTCCACGTGAAGTGCATTCATAGTTTGCTGATCGTAAGGAAAAGTGTATCCCTTCACCAACTTTATAGCATGTGTCCCCATTCTATACAAACCACATGCCCATGTTAGTAGTCACCATTGGCTGTCATGCTCGTGCCCTTTATATTTTCAAAGAAATAGAATCAGTTCATGTACAGGACTATTTTGGATGGATTGTGGGCTTTCTTCGATTCAAATATTACTCATGAACTTAGCCATCATCCTCTTCATCAATCACGTATTTAGGAGGACTATTGATCACATGTAAGTCCTCTCTAAAAGGCAGTCCTCTGCAATATGTTAGTCCTCTCGTGAGGTTCGACTTTTACATTTAAGTTTAAATGTAAAGTATGTTTGACAGTCATCCGTAGATACTCTCACGTCTGACTATAGGTCACTGACTGCTACCTCTTAGCCCCCAGGAAGCATTTCATATCCCTTACACCAGTTGGGGGTTTCAAGTCCTTCCAATTGTACATATGTGTCCATTGCTTTAAAAATGCTGAAGATATCATCAGTTGCCTGTTTTGCAAGACACAATCGATGGTTCTGTGTCACTGCTTGATCCATAGGTTTGGGTTCTTGTATGAGGTGGAACCTATAAAGTCATGAAGACAAATTCACCCTAAAGAGTGAAAAAGAGTCCATGTCGGGACTTACAGTGTTGTGCAAAACATACCGGATTTTTCTTGAATATTTTTCATTGAAGTTTTCTAGGGGACAGGAGTTAAAGTAGGTACAATTGTTTGACAATTTAAGAAAACCTATTTAAAAAGTTTACAAATAGAAAAAAAAACAGGGCATTGCTGTCAACACACTCAACTCAATACCATGCCTGGGCAAAACATACCGGATTTTCAACAGGGCTGTCTTTTCTTGCTGTTTTACTTGCTGATAATGGTTTTTGCTAAGTCTTAACCCGCTTATCATCTGATGTAGATTTCGCAAATCATTTCTGTTAATGGACCTTGCCTTGAACTCAATGGACAGATCGCCTAAATCCGAGAAGTAGTACGGCGCTCCACTGAACTACTGAGCCTTATAAGTCACAAGCCTGTGACAACGTAATAAATGACTTCTAACTCTAAATATGTGACATAAGTCCCTGCCACGTTATCTCTGATGACATGGATAATATTATGAAGGAATTTTTCTAAACCCTTAAATTATTTTCAAATAAAAAAAGCACGTACTTACAACGTGTACCAGTTTATGGGAAATATTGCAAATGACACTGACGTAAGTTTTTTTTTAATTAATTTAACACCATGAAGCATTTTACTTGTACTCGCCCAGACTCTCTGTGAACGTCAACAACCGCCAATTACTAGTTTATCTAGATTCGAATATATCTTTCAATTTAGATAGAAAAGAAGATAAAAACCAAAGCAAAAATAAAAAAAAAAAAATGGGTAAACGTTTTCCCTTATCATTTTGTTAAACGTTCCACAAAATGTTTAAAAAAATTATGCAACTTTGAGTACTTGGTTCCCCATGGCAGCTTCACATGAGACACGAAAAGTTGTACTTAACATGCGAACCACTTTTTTTTTGTTTTGTTAATTCTTCCTCGTTTCAACATGCATTCTCGTACCATACCTTACACCTTTCGATTTCGGATTGTTAACAGGCTGTACTGGCCTAAGGCCAGCCAAAGGATCACCACCATATGTGATGACAGATACAAAATTTACCAAAAGAAATGCAAGTCATGCAACGCGCAAAGCCAGACAAGGCAGGGAATTATTTGAAATTCCAATGAGACCCAAGACTCAAGTGCATGTGTATAAATTAATTGATGGCACATACCTTAATAAAATTTATTTTAACACCATCAAGATGACATTAGCTGTCCGTCGCCGGTGCGCCGCAGCGATCATAAACGAATCTCGTCGAATTGACGCAAACTCGTATGTATCTCGAACCAATTACGTACGGAGGGTATAGAACCAGCAATCATCCCCATAAATTAGACTCCTTAATAGCTTAATTAATTACTAAATAAAAAATAAAAATTAAACCAAACGAATGGAACACATAAAACGGCAGAATAGACACAACAGTAAGAGCCCCGAACATAACCTTTTAAATGCTCTCGAACGTAAGGTGTGTCTTTTCGTTTTTTTTGGTTTTTTTTTGGGACACAACAACGATCACGAGGACGGACGGTGAGCTGTGCGAGTTAAATTGAAATTTTATTCCATTATGGCGGGACTTTTAGACCACAAATTGATGACATAGATAAAAGTTTAGCGTGGGTTCCTTATCTAGATATCAACCTACGGACAAATGACTCTCCAGATATCTGCGCGCGCATACCGCGGACACTTTGCCTGAGTGATTCCCCAGTGGTAACGAGGAGGTGTATCTCTGTCTGGTTTTTATTGAAACCAAATATATCTAAGAGTTCTGTGCGTTTAGGTGTTAAACTGACATTAAGATACATCTCTTTCGCTCACTCGTTGTCATTGTAATATTTGTATCTAATTTGAATTTAATTTCGTTTACCCTTGAGGTTGTGCCTCCGACAACCTGTTTCAAGGAGACAATTTATTGTTATTTTTGCATTTGTTTTAGACCGCCTGAAGCTGGCCCCAAATAGTCGTCATAGGTACTGAAAATATAGAAATTACATCGCCGCCGCATGACACTTTAACACACTCGAGCGCGTCCAGTTTGGTTTTAGTTTATTTTTCTGTATTTTCCACCAGCCAAAGAGATTAGTATCTTTTGTAACTGGTGGCTATTTTTAGAGCAATTTTCACTTAATGCCCCCTTCGGGAAGTTAGTTACTACCTGTGGGTACATGTATGTATGTGTGTTCGGGACAGAAAAGGAAGTTATATTGGGGATAATGAATTTAAATTTTAATTGTTACCTCTACCGGTTGGCAACTGCAGGCCGGACTTACAGGAGCTCGACAGATACATTTTGTGAATTTTTCTTTGTCAAAATTGAAAGTGCAGTGCAATCAATTATGCAATGCAAACGTCATGGTTGAGATGGCAGTTAATTGCCTAACCGAACGGTTTTTTTCTTTTTACTTTTGGTAAAGTGTTTGCTTTTTGTGGTAATAGCAGTGTGGAGGGGCAAAACAAAAAAAAAAAAAAAAAACTGCACTACTGGGCAACAAAGGGATGATTGTTGAGTTGGGCTAAGTGGCTTTTAAAAAATGGCAAAATGAATAAACACGATCTAAATAGATCAGGCATGGGTGGTTTGCTTTGTCGGAAAATGGGTTTTGAAGTTCGTTTTTTTTTTTTTTTCAATAGAAAGGGCATTTGAGTGGGGAATTGTGAGGGCAGTTTTGTCTTCTCTGCACTGACAGTCCTTTGGGAGATGTGAACTACCAATTGTGAGAGATTTTTGAGCTCATCTGGTTCAAAGTTTCTTCCGTTGAGAGTTGAAGGCGCATTGCACTTTAAACTGGTTTTTAGTTCCCACCCAATAAGTATATCATCCCTGAACTAGAATGAACCCATCCGGAACTTTGTCACAGCATTTGAGAGTGCAAATTGTAAGAATGTTTTGTAGTGGAAGCTACTGGACTTGAACAAAACTTGATACGAGTCAGCATTACTTGGAGAAGGATCAAAGGAAGTCTTGTCTAACCAGCCCGTCCTCCATTCTATCAACAACTGGGAGTTTGAACAATAAAGCATGGATCGCTGCCAAACATTGACTGGTAAAAAACATGTAACATTGTGTCTAGAATAAGGATTTCACTACAGAATCCTTCCTTAATTCGATGAAGAGGCCATTGAGCGGATGACGAAATACACTAGTTTCTCGGGTCTCTCGGGTCTTTCATTGGATTTATGTGGTCGCTGGAACAGTGGTTTGACAGCACTGGACAACAGCAGTAACATTGCATTATCCTAGAAGTTTCAACGAATATCTTGCCTACACATCTGTGAGAAGGTAATGATGACAAAATGGGTACAATTTCACTATGATTTTGGAGTCAATATATTGCTAGTACTGAATGACAAAAAAGAAGGGAACTCACTGTCGTTAACTCGAAAAGCATAAGCTGCTTAATTGGCGCCCATACAGGGGACACACCCATAGAATAAGTGTTTCATTAAACAAATCCTGTAGAAGCTGTAAAGATGTGAAAGAGGAAGAAAGGATGACCCGTCTTGCATTCATCAGATATCCAGTCGTATAGGAAAATCCAAATGATCTGTATTCGAGTCTGATCAAGTGGCTTGAGTGGAAATGCTGCTGGTGGTTGATCGGCGTTTCCCTGTGGGATATCGGAATGATGTGGGTTGTCTAAGTTAGAAAACCATTGCTAATCTAGCTTTGTCCAAAAGGATTGTACTGCTCTCATCATAATCCGTCTTCTGTTTTGGTCATTCTGGATAGGTACTACGAGTTTTTAACTAAATCCTGTCACTCCTCAGTCAGGTTACTTTCAAAAACTGCATTAAGAGCATTGGTGGTCAAATACTCTTCTGCCTGACTAGGTGAATGGCTTCTATTGGCTGATCCATTATTATTACTTCAGATTTTTGAGTTTTTTTTGTAAGTCTGTTCATTTGCACTCAAAATGATGTGCGGACATCCCTGTAAGATGTCAGTTCTGGCTACCTTTTGAGTTCTTCTGCGTCCTGAAAGAAAGTAATTCAACGTTTAAGCAAAATAGTTAGAATTAAGAGGCTTGTGTTGAATATATTCCTTTCAATGTTTTTCGTCGAGTGTCAAATTCGATACTGCTGCTAACATCTAGTTCGATCCAGTCTGGTCGGTCATCACAGTACGACGACAATTGCCTGACGATATTGTTTTATAGATGATTTTGCTTCACGCAACACTATGGTTTAGGCGATATCGTTTTCACCAATCAACTTTAGCTTCAAGTTACGTCAAAAAACTGTCAAAAACTGTTGATGAAACAAACAACAGACGACAGGGTTTGTTGCTATCGTTTAGGCGATGATCGTCTTAAAAGTTACGTGGCGAGGTCAATGCCTTGGCATTTGCATTTTTTACTTATCTCATGAGTCGTTGATATGACCTCAATCAATGCACATCCCTGGTCAATACGAGAAACAATGTAAGGAAAAGTATATAACCTTTTGGTAGTCCACTTTGGATTTCAAAGTTCTCTGACATCTAATAACACTGACACTCCCCATCATTCGTCAAATAAATAATAAACTTCGAAGATGATGAATAGTCTGTAATGTCATCTACTCAGGATTACCTCACACATAGCTATGTACACTTGTTGAATCCATCCGGTTCCTGTCGAAGATTATAATATTTTTTCACCGCTCTGCACAGCTTTTCCGGAATCACCCATTAATAACTTTTGCCAATGTACATATGCATGTATCTGGCAGCACTTGAAAGAGTTCCACAGGGATGGCATGGTTGCAAATCGCATATATGTAGCTTTATGTTTTATTTTTTGTTGATAGACCAAACTTTTCAACATCTTGAGACGACTCTTTTCGAAATCAGGCCTAAGTGGGCTTATGACGACAAAGTCTTGGCCCGTTCCACTATATTTGGCTTTGAGCGCTTTGAGTTTCAGATAGGTTCTGTTGTGCAGAGGGTATCTAGAGGAATTTTTGACTTAATTTCAATATACTTACCGTTTTGATATATTTGTGCAGCAAGCTAGCATATTCAAGAATTTTGACAGAACAGTAGCTCTTGACAAGGAGCATCATGACAGGCCCACCTGTCAACAAAGAAAGATCAGCGGAAAACGTGTCTTATGGCAAAATGACATCCCTGTAGTCCTTTTGAATAAGTAACCTGAATATTCGAAAACAGCAAAACTCATCAATCCAGTGATACGCGCTTAACTGTGCTCATTTCCTTTTCCGCAATTGCCCACCGGCTACCAGCAACTACAATCAAGTTATTACATAAAAAAAAAAAAAATAATAAAAACGCGGCTAATACACACATGCGCTAAATGCATTTACTTTGCCACGTAATTTAGCCTGTCCATCAACATCAATGATACGTTAAAAGCCTTCTCGTCTCGATGCCCCCAATTGTTGTTGTATAAACGGCATACAAAATTATTATTTTAAATTTCAGACTCCTGTGCCTGTGTGTAGTGACTTTCACTTGAAAAATTATCAATCCGTGAAATGGTGTATCTATGTTTTTTTTCTGTTTTTTTTTTTTATTCATATTCTGGGTCGCCACAACTGCTACCAACTGCATGCAGTCCCCTGCAGTTTATTTTATTTTTTTATATGAAACTCTCTGGTCACCACTTGCAGTAGGCAGTTGCATTGTAGTTGGCCCGCTTGAAGGAACTCAGTACAGAGACTGTAGATACATCCATACACATGCGCGCTAAGTAATAAAAATAAAAATGTAATAGGTGTGTTATTATTCGGTTGCCTTTGGCGGGGAATTCGCATTAAAAAATAGCGAATCGTATAATCGGAACGCATTGCTCTGCATGTACATGACTTGGTTAAATGCTATGAATTATCGGAGTGGACTGTGGTTAGCTGGGAAGTTTTGCGTAGTCGTTAGGAAAAAATGCAATCTGGGCTTTGGCTAGAGATGGATGTTATATGTTGGACGTTTTGCGTTAAGTAGTGCGAAATGTTCGCTGGTTTTGTCGTATGAGATACTTTTTGGTTTAGTTTTGTTCAAACTGGTTTCTGTCAGAAATGTTGTGTTTTATGAAACTCAAAACAAGGAATCAAGAATCAGTGGTTTACACCTATATTGGGAGTTTGAACTACCTAATTCGTAGGGAGGATCCGAATACCTCTTCTTTAGATGCAATCCACGAATCGACCCATTTTTGTAATTTCCATAAGAGTAAGCCTCTGCTCGGACACATGAAGAGTCATCGATTGGAACTGTGATGATCAGAAGGAGCAATGACTGGAAAATACGGCGGGTGGAGTAGGTATCCACATTTTCAAATATGGTTTGACCAGTTTTACGACATGGGGAATAGGATTGTTGTGCTGGAAAATAATTTGAGACCCAGTTTCCTTGGTTTTGGATCATTGTCATGGCTTTAAGGTATTCTCCTATCGTTGACAAGCCAACTCCCAACGATTCAGACAATTCTTAAGGTCTGAGATAGACTTTCGTGGCTTTGTTACTTAAAGAACTAGTCTCGTTAACAATGTATGCTAAGCTGTCGCAGAACTTTGTCTTGAACAGGGGCCTAACGATGGTGAAATTTCTTCATTTTCCAGCATCTAAGGAATTTAAAAGTCAGCTTTCAAGAAAAACCTGGTCTCACGGTTTTAAACAAAAGTCTAACAAACGTCAAACCTACGTCAGTTTAACTCTTAAGCTCGATTCACTGAGTTCAGCAAGCTATTGTGAATGAAGCATGAAACAGAGTTGTCAAAGCCATTGAAATGTCAATTTGAGATCCACTCTCGCTTCCTGTGCATATTTATGGACAATAAAGTGATTTGGAACTTTACACGGAGACTTACAAGGTATAACTCAAGTAAGAATTGGATTTAGAAGTCAAGAGTTGACAGAGATGTCTCTAAGTAGACCCATCTTGAGATGACATGATAAACTTAAGGTAGACATTCGTCTGACAGTCGGATTGAAAATTCTGATGGACTACACCACCAAACTACGTTTCGGACAGCTGTTCTATGTGCATGTCAAACTTGGGATTGCATGCCGACTGCGGGAACTGAAAAACTAGTTTCTATGAATCGTCAGAGAATAACAAGGATTATCTTGCCATTTTGCCCCAAAACGGTGGACAATAATGCAAACCATACTGCAAAGATTGTGCAAAGATTGTGCAAAGCTTGTCAAGGAATAATTGGTGAACCATACCCCTAAGCAGCTAAAGTCTCCTCCACAGTTTCCAGACCTTAATTCTATTGAACATCTGTGGGAAGTTTTAGGACAGAAATATTAGAAAAAGCCTTCGGACAGCATTGACCGAAGGATGGGGAGATATCTCCCCTGACACTGTCAAATATATTGTTTCTACGGTTCCTTTCCCAGCCTAAGTAGGACAACAAGTGTTTCCTTCTGAAGTGCATACTAATTTTTGACTCTCACTGTATACTATCTTCCAAGATTGTAAAAGGTTGTAAAGAGAAGCTCTGTCGAAAGGCCAGTGGTATTCGGGTGGACAGTCATAATACGATGGTAGAGTGACCATCACTTGACAGATTTTTTGCGGAGAATGCTCTTATTGGCAGGTCCTTTCGTTAATCCATCCACATGCCTCCAGTTTTTGAGTCTCCTATTTTGAGCTAGGATGTGACGTTTATATCGAGATTACCTTATATTTTACTGCCCATCTTTTAAAGTCTTTAGCATCAAGTCAGCCTTTTTGATTAGAGTGGGTTTGATGGCAAGAAAATCGGTCTCCAAATCTCGTGCTCTAAGGTTATTATCCCTTTTGCTTCAATAGTGATTAAGAGTAGCTAATCTAAGCAGTAGTTTACCCAGCTTGATGATTTCTTAGTTTCTGAATGGAATCTGACAGAATTTTCTCAAATTTTTGACCATTTTGAGGACACTCGTAGGTTTACTTACACTATTAGTGGTTATTGAGTCAAGCTCTGCCTTGAAGAGGAGCAGCCTACTCTAGGGAGTTATTTAAAAGTTAGCACTACAAGGGTTACTGCATCTACAAGTATACATCCTCTTCTACTCGACCCCTATGCTAGAAACTATAATGGATTCGGTTGGATGTTTAAGGAAAAATGGTTAGAGGATGCCATTTGACAACTGACAAGTTACTCGTAGATTCCTTGGCTTGGGATTAGTGAGATACGAAGTCGAAATGTTGATAAAATAATTAACTTGTGACCATATTCTGTAAAAACAGATTTAACTGACTGCTTTTGGTTGTTTGTCTATTACTTCTGATCCAGGCTTTGCCATCGTCGTTGAATTTTACCTTTAATTGGGCTTGAAGAACTGGGCGTGTTCAAGTTGTTTACTTGTTGCAGCCGCCTGTGTCACTTGTATCAATCTGAAGGGATCGTTCCGGATGCGGTGCCTTGTATGTATCTTTCAAACTTTCCCTACATTTATTCAGCGAATGATAGGGTTGGTACTAAGCAGTTGAAATCTAAAGGCATTTACTCTTGTTTTTATTACATTTCTCAAGTTCCAAGCCACAAACTGTGTCCTAAGCCTAACTCTTATGTGCTCCTTGATTGAGTTGAAGACAAATATACTCCCATCTAGATCTCTATCCTGATTACCACGAGGAGTTCTCAAACAAAATGAATGTAAAATCAAAATTTATTGAACTCACGACCAACAACACGCTTGTTTCCACCCACATGCTTTGCTGCTCCCCGAACACGTGTATCTTTATGACCTTTTATCCCTTTTATGTTCCCCATACCAATCACAGTCGTAATGAGATCATTAAGAGTATCAAATTTCCCATTCCAGGTGCCAAAGACGAAGATGGAAATAGTATAAAGAGCGGCATGGGCTTCGGTGGATCCTCTGGCTTAAGTAAAAAGCAACGTAAAGCGCGGACCGCATTCACCGATCATCAACTGCAGACGTTAGAGAAATCTTTCGAAAGACAAAAGTATCTCAGCGTACAGGACCGCATGGAGTTAGCCAATAAATTAGGACTTAGTGATACCCAAGTGAAAACCTGGTACCAAAATCGAAGGTGAGTGTGATTTTTTCTTCCAAATTTAATTCACATCCACTTAAATAGACTTACTGCCTCGTGTGCAATAAAGATATCAAAATACCAGCCATCAGCCGGTGTAATTAAGTCACCTAATGAAGTAGAAACTATAATCTTTGGCTGCAATAAAAAAGGAGAAAAAAAAAACCTCTAAATTGCCAATCTCATTTCGTTTTAAATAGTTAATGGCTTCCACTTTGTTGAGGCTAGAAGCCAGCTATCTACCTACCAAGCCACATGTGTAGGAGATGAAAGACAGAAATCAGTCTTTTGTATCTGTGGTTCTGGCCATTCCCATTCAATGGTCAATCATCATGATTGCATCTGTGAAGTAGTATAGTGGATTCCTCTTACTTCTGCTATGTGTGTGGGGGGATGACAATGAAGCCAGTGGAATTTAACAAGTTCACACATCTCTGGCCACACCAGCAAAGTGAGAAATTATCGTTCTATTCATGTTCAACGATTGGATTCCACGGATTCCACGGATTCGATGGAATTTCCTCTTTCAATTGTTAAAGACTGGAAGTTCATTCGATATAAATGATAGTTTATCGATTTTTACGGTGAGAGCGATTGATATTTCCTGACTATGACTACTCGCCCGTGTACTTCTTCTACTCGTTATTCATTATTCATTATTCATTATTCGGCAGACTTTTTCTTCCTCTTTCTTTCATAATTGCAACAGCATTGCTATCTTTAATTAAAAAACAAAAACAGAATAAGTAATTACATAGGTTTTCCTATAAAATGTTTATCATTCCTTTGAAATGTGTAACGAACTTTGAAAATACAACTCGCATACATATTATTAATCACACAAAACCAGGGGGAATAGCACACCAAGTGCAGCATTTAATTGCTAGTTGCAGACGAATGCATTCGCCATAAATAAATAAAAAAATTGAAAAAAACCGTCTGAAACTATAGAATGCAAGTGAAAGACTTTAATTAAATCAATTATTTGCTTGATGTAGGTATGTCTTATGTGTGAAAAAACCTGAAGTGAATTGGGAACATACATTGCGCGCATTGTTGTAAGCAAATGTATCTATCAGTTAAGAGGTGTTTTTTCTTCTTTTAAGCCTGGTCTACATATTTTTTTGCATTTGCTTTGTGAAAATTCGATAATTACGCTTTTATGAGTTATTACGTGGGAACTCTTATGAATGCTTATCTACACCTTCTGTAATTGCTAAGTATTTGTATCTATAGTTGGTTGTTATTAGGGAGAATTAAATGGGTAATTAATGGAACAGGAAATAGTCGCAGCAAGACGGCGATGTGGGCCAGGGTTTTGGCTATTTGAGCTCTGCATATTCAGTGCTAATTTGCGTTTTCAAAGGTCAGAAACCGTCATTTAAAATTACAATTCTTACTTACTTAGGTGGCGGTACAGTTCGGGGTGAACCTGGGCTCAACCAACAAGCCTCTCCAGTTAGCCGGGTCCTTAGCTAACTGCCTCCAGCTGCGCACTTCAAGTGGGTTGAGGTCCCCTTCTACTTGTGCGCGCCACGTAAGGCGATGTCTTCCTCTACTGCGTTGTCCCTCCGTGTTTGGTTCGAAGACTCTACGGGCCGGAGCATTGGTGTCCATTCGTTCTACATGTCCTAGCCATCTTAAACGATTGTACAGCTGGATGTTGTTGTACAGCTCGTATAGTTCGTCGTTGAATCTCCTCCTTCAAACAGGACCAGAGGAAGAATCTTTCTCAAAGCGACTGAGCATCTCTTCATCCACTTTAGACAGAGTCCATGCTTCAGTGCCATAAAGCAGGACTGGGATGATTAGGGGCTTATAGAGAGTCTCCTTGGTTCTTCGGGATAGGGCTTTGCTACTCAATTACCTTCTTAGCCCAAAGAAACAGAGTTATTCTTCGTCTTATTTCTGCTTATTTTCAGAGGTTATAACAGAGCCGAGGCAGTCGAAGTCCCTTACTACCTCAAAGTTGTAGCTGTCGATTGTGACGTTCTGTCCAATTCGTCGATGTTGTATGTCTCTTCTCGTTGACGGCATATACTTTGTTTTGCCCTCGTTTACCGCTAAACCCATTTTGGCAGCTTCAGTTTCAATACTAATGAACGCTCCAGTGACAGCCCGCTGAGTTCTTCTACCAATGTCAATGTCATCGGCGTACGCTAGAAGTTGCACGGACTTTTGAAAGATGGAGCCTCTGGTGTTGACTTGTGAGTTTCACACAATTCTTTCAAGGACGATGTTAAAAAAATCACATGACAGCGCGTCACCTTGTCTAAATCCTTTTTTGACAACAAAGGTCTTGGTGAGATCGTTACCGAACTTGATGGAGCAGCAAGAATTCTCCATCGTCATTCTGCACAATCTGACGAGTTTGGCAGGGATGCCAAAAGTAGACATGGGGCTGTATAGCTCGTCTCTATAGATGCTGTCATATGCTGCCTTAAAGTCGATAAAGTCTTGGGTTTTCTCCAAGATCTGCCTTAGTGTGAAGATTTGGTCGATTGTGGACTTTTCTGGTCTAAAACCACACTGATAGGCACCAATCAGGTAGTAAGTGGCAACTACTCGTTGGAAGGATATATCTCAAAGATCTAGTTTCGGGAGAGAACATTTCTTGAATCTTGAAATCCTTTCGAAAGACACCGACTATGTACTTCCGCAGCTTGTGGTCGAAAAAAACTTTGACTAAGGCTTCCATCAAGAGCTGATTTGAGTAAAATGTCATCGAATCCTTATACTTTATCAGAAGGAGAGTTATGAGTCGAAAGAGGTGTCTTCTCCTCTTGCCTCTCCAATCATTGTACCGACTTCCAGGAGGAGATTTTTATGGCAATCAAGGAGCCCTTGGGTTGGCTAAGTGTAGATTTTTAACATTTATACGTACAGCCTTGTCGCGATCACCTAGGTACTTAAAATCTTTCATATTCAACTCAAAAACTGAACTTAATCCACGCTTGTCTCTTAACGAGATGGTGAAACAATTCGACCTGATTTGGGTATCGTGGTACTATGAAATTCCAGTGAATTATATGGCCGATGAGGTCACCAGCTAAGGTACAACTTAACCGATCTTAATTAAATCAATGTTAGATGGCCAAAGGGCTCATTTCGAAACAAATCTGGCTCAAACTGAGTCCGAAATGGTCTAACTATCAGAGGATACATGGTAGGACGCTCAGAGCATATGTAATAGTCGTCATTATGGGGCAATTTTTGAAGGAATTCCATTAGGTTGGACCTTCTTTCTAATGTATACTTCTTTCTTTGAAATGGCAAACGTCAACCTCAATAGTGTCTAGCTCTTGGCGTTTCCAGCTTTTTCAGATCGGTATCACAATGGACCTCGGCTAGTCTAAGAGCTAATGGGACCTGTTTCAGGATGCCCTAATGAATTATTTTTAAGGAAAATTTGAATTTCTTTAAAATGACATGAAAGTATCTAATCAAGCTTCAACAGGCTTTGAAAAAGATCAACAAAAGCATCCTATATTGACCGTTGAGAAAAGAAACTGACATAATTGTCTCTAGGATTAGAACATGGGATTGGGGGATGGATTGTTCGAAGGAATGAAAGTCAGAAGAATTAAAATCTTTGGAATACTTCCTAATGGGACACTTGGATCAAAGAAGATCTAAAACCTGCATGAACCCACATAAGTGAGAAAAAAAGGGTACAAATGGTCATATTTGGTAGTTTTCATATGAAAATGTAAGACACTTACTTTATAAAAATCCTTTAGAAGAATTGAGACAACTTAACGGCTACATCAACAAGGAGAATTCTCAGATTTGGGAGTCATGCATCATGTCGTGGCATGGACAAACTTTGTTTTAACCGGAATTAGATGGAACCGAAATAAGTGACGTATGGATTTAATAGGCCGATGCGAGCTGTCACACTATACTACAAACAATGGTGGTATTACAAACCAAGTTATAAGGTCATTTGCAGTTATTCGTTTGGCCTACAAACGTGCTCACCAAGAAATAACAATCTAATCTGTTTTTGTTTCCTACTTTGTAGTCTTTTTCGAAAAGTGAAGTCTATGTAAAGCACCGTAAGACGATTCAACAATTTAAGGAAGAAATTGAACGTCACATTCAATGACGTCTTCTAAATTTTGCCAAATCAATGAAAATTTGGTGAAAAATTGCAATCCTGCTCAGAAAAACTAGATAAGTGGTGTTAAATTAGAGAGCGAAGTTAGCAACTTTATGAACGTGATCCAACGTTGACGTTTGGCATCTACTGTCAATATTTGACTTTTCAAGTATCCTGATAACCACGGTTTCACCAGCTTGCAGGTTCAGAAAGAGACCCTTTCGAAGCAGATTTAAGGGTAGTTCTGGCTCCACATTCCTGAAGGATATTGGGCGCTTCTTTTTACACAAAATTTAACTTAGTCTAGTCACATACATATCTTTAGTAAAATCGTCTGTCAGAAACGCAAATCTGTCATTCGAATAGTCCATTTCAATACTGGCTTTCCCATTATGTTCATAAGACTGCTTATTTTAATGTTTAGAATCATGGTTCAGTATTTAGTGTATTGGATAGTTGAATGAAAATTTGAGGATCGATTTGCTGACAATACCGAGGGTTATTCCACGGTTCTACCTTAGACTACCAAAACTTCCTTAGAACTACCTGATGGTGTCAGGAAATAACTTCTCAAAAAATTCTCAAATTGGAAACACCCTCCTCGTCCTTTCTAAAGAATGTCACACTCATCATGATTGGTTGCGAACTAGGTCGTGGCCCTTTTACGAATACAGGTCTGGGGAGTCGAATATTTTACACATTCCTTTCCCTTCTTGCTTCGCTGTTGTAGACTATTTCCAAACTGCACAGAGGACTGCACATTTTCTAGAGATACACGCCATAGTTCTTCATGAACCAAGTTGTACCATGTATTAAGCTGTTACTCAGCCAACAATCTGCAAGTTCAAGTCCAAAAAATGCAATCATAGGCCTCTTCAAATTCGACCAAGGATTGGTTAGTCCTTACTAGAAATTCGTCGGATTTTTTTCAGATTTGAGTTCACTGTTAAACATGGTCTACAGTCGGCCGATCTCTCGAGCTGGATGCCAAAATTGTAGAAAAGAAGGTTAGGACGTACATATGTATGTTTATGCCTCTATTAGCCGTTCTTGCAAAACCTTGAAAACCCTTTTTGAATCTTTGACTTTTTTGAGGTGGAAGACCGCTTCTTAATAAGAAAGGTTTCTCCAAACGTTCTTCAGAAGTGATAGCTTGTTTCACTAGGGATTCATCATCAGCATTATACCTTACAGGCAAAGCCATTCATCTGGGACAGCAACAAAAGTTGCATTTTGGACAGTCCTCATGTTCCCTCTACTCTTCCAGGTTGTACCCAAACTATGTCTTCACAGAATATGTACATATGCCCCTATTCCCACTCTAAAGCACACAGAATGTTTGTCTTCTTGCAGCCCTAAAGTGCAATTGGACCCATCAGCATCATTTTGACAACCTTTCGGTAGCTCCTTCCACCATTCCCCAGTAAACCTTGACCTATCTATCATCTTAAACCTCTTACGCCAACGCCAATGATCAGATTCTGTGCATAAACTCAGCAATTAACTTCCTTTTTTTATTGACTCTTCCCGATTAAGCATCACAACATCGAGTAATGGCAGCTGACTTTATGGAGCAGGTTTTCAAAACTGCCCTTGATAGCGAACACTCCTTAGATTCATTTGTGCTCCTTGCAACATACAAACATAAAAATAAATCATTTTTATTGTGCATTCCCTGGAAGACCCTTCATTTGCCCAGATCTTCCACTGTACCTCGCAATCGTTCCACAAGTCATTCGAAGTCATCAAACCTAACCGCTCCGTGATAGGTTTTACGACTCCCTTGAAGATGGTAGCATTCTTAATTTGGCACACAAACACCAGCACACGCACCCACCTATCCAGGAGAATGGTGTATCCGCATCCATGGCCACTGTGTGTGTATCCATCCCATCGACACAATAATTGTCCTTGGGAGGGATTACAGTGTATACACATTTTTCTTTTGGATAACAATTTTCACCCCGAGGCTCTGAGGCAAATCAGCGGCAGCCTCAATTGCCACAAAATCGGGCGCGAGTTATAGCCTGGCGTGATTTGTGGGTATAAACAGCAACAACTTCAAAACGATGCATTTAGTGCAGCTGCACCTCGGTTGCCGCTTAATGCCCACGACGACGATGATGGTCATAAAGCCATGGGCCGGGGGTAAGTACACGGGGTAGCCCATCCAGTGTGGAAGTGTGGGATGCAGTAGGGAAGGAAATTGGCTCTTTAGAGCATGATTTGAATTTCTCGTGCAGCAGGCTACCATACAGAAACAGAAGTGGATCATTAGAGGGAGCTTTGGAGCTCGGCCGCCATTATTCGCTACTTTTGCTTGTCGGGGGCTAATTGGCGGTTGTCTTAAGTTTCAGGCCGAATGGAGTGTACTCTGCGAGGGATTCCAGATCACAGAGGGCAGAAACATGCTAATAGTTGAAAATTTTCGATAACGACTTTGATCACAAAGGGGGTTGTACACACACACACACACACAAATACAGATATACCAAGGGAAGAGGGAGGCCTTGTGGGTTCTGATTTTTTCCATCGCTAATTGGAAATTTATTGAATGGCTGAGACGAGGAATAGGCTTGGTTAAGGGACCAGAAACTGGTTGGATTTAATAACAAATCATAGTTCACTGGGCAGTTGGCGGAGTATGTAATTTTGGGTGTAATTGGCGTTCAAAGGTACAGCTCGTTTCGGGATACTATGTGACTAACCTTGAGTGAGCGGTGAGATAATGGAGACTTGTCCAATTGCTGAATTAGAATAAGTGCTGGATACTGGCTCAGTAGAGTGGTTAGAGCCTTTCTTTTCCGCTTTGGGTTGGTTTGATTGCAGGCGGAAATTTATTTCTGACTTACAGCGGTTCTTTGTTTTAAATGAAGCTTTAGATGGGTTTTGTTCTGTCACTTGGAGTGATTTTCATTGGCTCCATTGGATTCTGCTCCAAACTTTAAAGAGCAAAGTACTTAAACTGTCTTTCTCAGGACGAAGCGAAATGGAAACATTTAGGAATACATTGGACCGTACCGTACCTGTGCTGGCATACTTGTGGGGAGCCACGGATTCCTTTAATGATTTAATGACTACATATCTGTAATGTAGTGAAGGATCACACTTCAGAATGCGGTGTATCCTGAACAGCTGCGGAGTATTAAGCGGAAGATTGAGGTTCAAATTCCAGAGAACGCCAATGCTCTTATCTTGGTAGCAACTCTCGATAAGGTCTGACAAACATCGAAGTGTACAACTGTCATACAAAAATGCTTCTCTAAAGAAAACTCTTTGTTTTGGAAGGTTAAGAGGCGCATGTTCATCCCGAACTGTAGCGCCACCTTAGTAAGTCAGTAAGGAAGGCTAATAGAAGCTAGAGTTTGAATATCGATGCATGCTGATATATTGGGGAAAGATATTTGTGAAATCGAATATTCGAAAAATCGATAGCCCTTCGATAAATTTTTGAAAGATTGAGAGACACTGAAACATAAGAATTAGTGGAACTAAAGGGTTTTTCAATAAGGACATAACAATTTTGCACTTAAATGAAACATAGAATGTTTGAGATAACGAACTGAAATTCATTCCAAATATAGTATACATGTAACATTAATGGCATAGATTTGAATTTTGTTCATACCTCGTACAATCTGCCTGGTAGGATGATTATTACACCCTAAAATTTGAAGTGAGAGCTATTGAAGTTGCGAGTAGCGACTCAGAGATTTGGTAGTGATCTGTAATGATTTCCAAATGTTTTTCGGCCGTGAACTTCACCATATTAAAAATGTAAGTTTCGATGGACATTTTAACAGCAACAGTTAATAAAAAAAAGTTTAAGAGTTTCTGCATATGATAGTACAAAATTGTTATGTCCTTATTGAAAAACAGGGTATAACTTCGAACAGGGGATAACTACATAAATAGTTTTAAGATTAAAGCGATAAGTATGTTAAAAATGTCAAATTCTCAAAGTTACACCCGACCAGTCACTGTCGTTTTTTTACAAAGCAACATGCTGTCTGACTTAATTCAGTTAAAACCTCATTAGTTTCATCGCCAGGTTCTAACTGATGGATGACCTCCACTGACCCTAAAAAAAAAACCTGGTACCCAACCATCTACAACACGTTTCGTGTTACAATATCCCCCTGGGCATGTTTATCACAAAAAAAAAAAAATAAAGTGCACGACTGGGTCGTACGTACTTGCACCTGTATGGCAATTAGTTACAATAAAAGATAACTTAAAAAAATATAATTTAAAAAATTGAATGAAGAAACCAGCAATATATTGAATAGGATATGCTCTTTCTGTTTTTATACGTTTATTAAGCAAGCTAAATACAGTAGTATTGTGAGTTGTGAGTCAATCTTTTTAACTACGGACACTAAGTCATTTCCACGTAACCCTTGAGGTAGACTTCAACGCGTTTTTTTTACCGAGGTATCCCCGGTAGGCCTATTCCTCGAACAGCACTCCATGTTTGGGTTTAAATAAATATACTAGACATGCAAACATATATTAGTTAATTCAAATATTGTGCAATAAATATAATATTCAACATAGTATTTAATTTCGTATTAGTATGTATTGGCACAACCTTATCAAAAACCGAAAGGATTCAAGAAACCACTTTATTTTTTGTAAATAATTTCTAATTTGTTTTATTTTATTTATTAAGTTTTTGTCATTTAAAATTCAAAGCTATTTAACTTCTTCTCTTCTCTGCCTTATATAACCTATTGTGTGTCCACCACCACTTTTTGTGAAATATGTACATACATACATATGTAAATCCTTTTTCTTTACGTACTCAAGTGTTATTGCCCCTATTTGTTCCCAAGTGACTTAGATTTTCTTTAGATTTTCTCTTTTTTTTTTTATGTTGACGTTGAAGCTTGATTAAAGTTGTACTTTTAGTATTCCTCAATATTTAATAATGGAAATATATAGGTTTGTGATCGGAAAAAAAACTTTCGTATACTCCGCAATTCAGTTGTTCTATATTTGTATACAGTACATCAATTTGGGTAAAGTTGTTCGTGGTTGGCTGATCATTTTTTAAAGCTGATGTTAGTTTCCATTGCTTTACCAACTCATTAAAATGGGAATTTGCATTACACAGTATGTTCGTATTAAAATCTCCCATAAGAACTATCTTTTTATTTAAAATGTTATCTATTTTATCCATGTACGTTTGCAGTTTATTTTTAAATTCGCTGAATGCAGTAGAGGGAGATTTATAGCCAGATATTACTAATATATTGTCAACTTCAAATGAAACAATATCAATATGATTTCTTTTTCCCGATAACTCTTCAAAGGTGGCTGAGTTTACAGCACTCACTGATATGCTTTCCTTTGCAAAGCACATTATTCCTCTAGGTTTACGTTCTTTATATCTCTGGTCAGATCTATGAAATAAAGCGTAACCTGGTATGTTTAATATATCAGTCGGAATGGTATAGGTCTCTGAAAAAATTAATATATCAAAATTTGAATACCATTTATCAGATATTATACACATAACATGTTTTTTTAAAGATTGTGCATTTTGATATGCTACTAACAAGTTCGTTTTCGTGGAAAAATTATCAAATGAAAGTTTCATTTTATTATACTTCCTCAGGCGATCCAGCTCAATCAAAATAGAATCTTCATCCTTTGATGAGTTCGGTGCTTCAAAATCGCCCAAGATATATAATCCAGACAATGAGGTTACTCTGCTCAATGCGACGTATGACATAGATCTTTTAATTTTTTTCGATTTTCTTAAATCAATGCAGATTGATTTATATGTTTGCCCTTGACTCTTATGGATTGTAATGGCTTCTGCAAGTACGAGAGGGAATTGTTTTCGCACTATTTGGTATTGATTGACGGTATTTACGTTGATGGGGTGTACTTTTCTGGGAATAGGTACGAGATTTTTATTTATCCCATTGGTTTTAATGTATTCTTCCATTGTTAACCTCGCCTTAAGTCCCACAAATTGGTCGGAAGGAAATTCAAGCCAAACTTTGTCGATTTCTTCTTTATTTGATTTCATTGTAACAAGTTTCAATATCCCGCTTGATCCATTAACAAGCCCATCTTCAACATCAATGTTACTTGTTATCATATATTTTAAATTAGTTTTGAATTTAATAAGATTTGGGAGGCCTCCGAGGTCTGACAACTTTTTACTCTGCAAAGAATCCAAAGCTCGTTGTTTAATTCCTTCGCTCACTTTCCCGAGCACCGAATCTGAAGACAATGATATTACTGCAGTACCAGGAGCGTTTTCGAGCTTTTCTAAATTGTATTGATCAACCTCAGCGTTTGTTGAGTAAAGTCTGATTGCATCCTCGGGTACTGTGAATGATTCCACTTCTCGGGATTTAAATAACATTTTATCATCATTTGTCATATTTCCTGTCGCCAGATTATTCAATGCTTGGATAAAAAGTGCCTCATTCTTTTGGCGCATTATCTGGGTTAATTCGTAGAATTTAAATTGCTCCCATAAAGTGTTTGAAGCCGCAAATATATTTAAGTCATTATTCCTTGGAGCTCGAAATATGAATGAATCAAAAACTGGTGGTAATTGATTCAAATCACCAACAGCGATAATTGATACACCACCAAAAGGTTCATTGCGACCCATAATTTGACGTAGTCGTGTATCTACTCTGCTTAAAAGTCTGCTACCAACCATAGAAATTTCATCTATTATTAACAGTTTTAGACTTATCAACTTTTGCCTAATAGTATTTGCAAGCTCGCTTGAAAGTTCCGGCATTTGTCCTCCATACTGTGAAACCGGCAAAGCAAAAGCAGTGTGTAGCGTTACTCCACGTATAAGGAATGCTGCTTTTCCTGATGGTGCAGTTAGTAAGACTTTAATAGAGTCGCCAATAGTCCCAGGTGCATTATCAAAATAATAAGTTATTATTTGATAAATAGAGTTGATAACTGTTGATTTACCAACTCCGGCAGATCCGCTCAAATATACGTGAAAAGGTACGGATTTCTTACTTTTAAAACATTTGTAAACATGCATAACAAACTCTCTTTGGGCATTGTTTAACATGTTCATCATTTTGAGTACATCATCCTTAGAAACCCTGGCTGGTGTGGTAAATCGATTTGACGTCTTGTCTTTGTACTGTTCAACACCCCCCTGTTCCAAGATGTCAACATGCTGTTCTTTAGATAGTTCCATTGCAGGATCAGCATCTTCTTCACCCGATTCATCATTATTTTTTGCTATTTCATAGGCAGCGTCAAGATCTTCGTCTCTAATAATGGAATATTTAGCTGCATTTTCTTCTATTATTTCTTTGTTTTGTGTGTAAACCTCTTTTGTGTTAACATTTTCTACCTGTTTTGATTCATCCCTCCAGGGCAGAAATAGAAGAATTCGTTCCCTGTAATAATTCTGTGCGTCTTGCATTAATTTGTATTTTCTATACCGAATTATTTTTGACTTTCGGCGCTCGCTGTAATTATTTTGTTTTTCATTGTCATCATCTTCATTAACGTTTACGTTTTTCTTTGGATATGTGGAATATTTGGCAGCAAAATCCGCTAAGCTGACGTTTTCTAGTGCAGATGATCGTTTACTATATTTTCCAATTATATCTTCCATGAATATTTCATGTGATTCGGAAGGCAAGTTCTTCAAAATAGCGTTTGACTTAAGCATCATAACACGTTTATCGCTTGGGCTTGTATTAATAAAAATGACACTTCTGCTACTTTTTGATAAAGGCAACGAAAGAACGTGATACGCAGCTTCTTGTGCAGACATTAGGTTACTGTTTAAAAACACATTAGCAACTTTCCGTAACTTATCGCGAATACATTTATATCCATTGTTGATATCTGAAGCTGCTTCGCGTAAAAGTTTAGACAATCCTGAGTCCACTTTTCCAATGTAGTTGACAATATAGTTTGCTATCCCATATTCTTCAAGAATGTATTGCACATCGATATTGGCTTCAAAAAGATTTAATATGTCCTTATTATAGAAATTTACGGCTACTTCTAGGCTGGTTCGTTTAAGAAAAACTTGGGTCTTTTTTATCGAAGTTCTAATTGCAATAATGTAATCTTCTTCTGTTACATTCAATATTTTTAATATTTCATCGAATGACACTAATTCAGGCTTTTGAAAATACTTGTTCATTAAGTCACGAATGCTTTTTAATGTTGTTGCCATGTGTTTTATCATATCTGGATCGGAGAAAGGTTCTAGTATAATTGTTTTGGGCATTACTGGTAGAGGAAAATTAAATCTGCATTTAGTCTTGTTCCTTCTTCCTTTTTTGCAAGTGTGGGAGTGCCTGTGACGTAGGTATGAAACAAAGGGATTTTTTGGATCATATTCACATGTTATAAATCGATCAATAAATTTTATACAATCTGTTGTTTTGGCTATGTCGTCGCTGTTTGTGTATATCGGTGCATTTTTTAGCCATAAAAACATATGTTCATGTGGAGACCCTCTCATCTGAAATTCAACCCTTTGATAGCTGTCGATTACGCAATATTCCATGAATGGTCCATGCTCTTGCCTCAGGTAGTTCATGAATTTGCCCACCTTTTGATCAAAATATCTAGCACACGTCACTGGGTCACTGCGAATTAGTTCCGTTTTGTCATTTTCGTTTAAGGAAATCGCTTCCTCTAATGTCAAATATTTTCCGTGAATTAATTTGGATAATAATTGAATTAGCTCTGGCCAGTTACTCTCAGCAGCAGATAATGTTATGAACAAAGTAGGTTTTCCCAATTGGCGAATCATTGCCATCAATTGTTTTTTTTTTTGTTCCCAGTAAGATGGAGAGGATGGGATGCGGTTTAAAACTCGATACCCATCATCGTGATGTATAAAATTGTCCACCACATTCTTGCTTAATACATTGCCTGCTGTTAATGCATTGGAAGTATTACTTTTCCGTAGGCAAATATTTATATTCGAGAGGCAGATTTTTTCTATTTTTTTTTTAGCCATGTATAAAATGTTTGTTGGAATGCAACCCCTTCTGTCATAACGTCTTGTTATTGACTTGGCTCTATCGGAATAGGAAATTTTATTCTTTGTTTCCATGGCATGTCCACAATATATTTTTGGAAAACATAATTCCTCTAAATCTGGGTGTAAATGCCATGGTACTGGGGCTTTACCCTGTCCGGGTGCTATGACTTGAATAGAATCAGCGGCTTCTGTGTTGCGATTCACAATAAGTACTTCATCGTTCGTCCCTTGCTCAATATTTTCATCGTCGTTATATAAACATTCGAATATGTCAGTATCTTTGTTTAAAATACTTTCAAAATTAGACTCGTTCTCATTAATTTGAAATATGTCTTGTTCGATATCTGCTCCATCAACAATAAAATCAATTTGTGCATCATAATTTTTTGTATATTGCTGTAAATAATTTCTGTCTACTTGAATATTATACTTTTTATACAGCGGTGTAGTCAAGAGGTATTCCAAGGCATCACAAACGGCTGCAGGGCGTATTGTTTCGAACATGTAATTGGTTGAATGATCTACATGCCGTTTTAACTTTATCTGAATTGTCTTCATGTTATCAAATTCTCTTGGCAAAACCTGCAGCATATCGTTAACCTCAATTTCAATGTTGACCACACTGCCTTTCATTGCTAACTGTGGATTAAGGGCAAATGGTTTCAGGGCACGTATTTGCATAAAATTAATAAAGGGCGAAACCATTCTTTCTTCCAATGGGGACAACACATTTAATACTCGAGGAATTGAAACGAATTTTAAGCCGTTTGATGTTGCAAGTTTTGGAACCTGACCTTTTTGTGTATAAGCATTACAAGTCTTACAAATCCAGACTGAATCATAGCTTTTCGCACGTTTAATGATTTCCAGAACCTCATTCCCAAACTTGTCATTCAATTTGTTTGCAATATATTTAACAACTGAGTGTTGAAAAAAAATCCCTTCGCAAAAGCAGCAAATGAATTCGGGACAGAATGATCTTTCCTTGATGAACTTTAGTTTAGCAATGCTTGCGTTTGTTTCTTGCTTTTGCAATGTATTACGATACTGTTCTCTGAATTTATAAATCTCGTTATGGCGTTTTTCTTTACGATGTTGGGCATCGCTTCTTTTTTCATTCTGCCTAAAAGCTAGCGTTTTTCTTTTTTCATACCTATTATGCGCGTCTTTTTCGCGTTCAAGTTCCCTGAAGTGCTCATTTCTTCGACGTTGCCTCTTACTCTCTACATCTTTATCTTTCTCTTTGTTCCGATAATCATTTTCATTTCGCCGCTTTTTTTTGTTTTCTAAATCTCTTCTTCTTTCTAGGGCTCTGATTTCTTTATCAATCCTTAAAGTTCGTTTATGTTCCGCATCCTTTTTCTTCTCCTGCATTCGATATTCTTCATCGAACCGTAATGCCTTTTTTTTAGTCATATCCATTTTCTTTTCATGTTCTCGATATTCTGAATCATGTCGCATTGCCCTTTTCGCTGCCGTATCTTTTTCCTTTTCTTTTTCTCTGTATTCTTTGTCACTTCGTAAGATCCTTTTCGCGGTTACATCGATTTTCTTTTCGTGTTCTCGATATTCTGGATTATGTCGCATTGCCCTTTTCGCTGCCGTATCTTTTTCCTTTTCTTTTTCTCTGTATTCTTTGTCACTTCGTAAGATCCTTTTCGCGGTTACATCGATTTTCTTTTCGTGTTCTCGATATTCTGGATTATGTCGCATTGCCCTTTTCGCTGCCGTATCCTTTTCCATTTCTTTCTCTCTGTATTCTCTGTTAACTCGTAAGGCTCTTTTTATAGCCAAGTTTTTATTCTTTTCTTGCTCTCGATATTCTGGATCATGTCGCATTGCCCTTTTCGCTACCGTATCCTTTTCCTTTTCTTTTTCTCTGTATTCTTTGTCACTTCGTAAGATCCTTTTCGCGGTAACATCCATTTTCTTTTCGTGTTCTCGATATTCTGGATCATGTCGCATTGCCCTTTTCGCTACCGTATCCTTTTCCTTTTCTTTTTGTCTGTATTCTTTGTCACTTCGTAAGATCCTTTTCGCGGTTACATCGATTTTCTTTTCATGCTCTCGATAATCTACTTCGGACCGTATGGTCTTCTTGGCTGCTAAATCCTTTTTCCGTTCCATTTGGCGGTACACGCTATCACTTCGTGCAATTCTCTTCCTTGTTAAATTCAAAATCTTCTCTTTCTCCCGATATTCGCAATTTGATCGGTTTAATTTTGAGTGCAATACGCATTTTTCTTTAATAAGTTTTATCTTTTGAGAAGGAAGCAGATCTTGTTCACACGTATTTTCATTGTTTGAATTTGAAGGTACTATTGGTATATAATTGTATGTGAAGTGCAATGGGGTAATACTAAACAATGGCTTAATATTAGTGATCAAACTACTCTTTATTTTTAAGATAAGTTCATCAATATTCTGACAACTGCAAGCAATGGCTAATCCATTAGGCACGTGACGAGCAGATTTATCTCTACTATGCGGATCAAAGAGCCAAAATTTTTGATTTATCTTAAATATGGCAACTGAAAGGTTTAGGTACGTCAGCACACCATATATTTCTACAGTGAAGAATCTCGCTACTTCTTCATAGAAAGATAACGTTTCATCCATAATTCCTTGGTATGGGTCTAGTGGATATTCAATCTTAAATATCATATTTTGTATAGTTACTTCATTTAAAATCTCATCGGCTGAAAGATGAAAAGAGTTTGGCGGTTCTCGGCCAAATCTCGCCTTAAAACTGTCTAACGAATTCCTATGGAGAACATTTCCCTGATATAAAATATTGTCTATAGAATTTTCATCCCAAGTATCTACTGGTATAATGACTGAAGTACACAACGCAATCACGCAATTACTTGTGCATTGGGTATTTTTGAGTTCTCCGAACACATTATTATCCTGGCAAATTGAACCCATAATAATCTTATTTTGAACTCTTGGCAAATATAGACTATCAGTTTTTAAAAAATTAAATTTAATGTTTTTCTTTCCCCTTCCTTTCGGTTTCGTAGGTTTACAATTTGTAGCCATAATAAAATTAATAAATGGAAGAAATTAAATACTTAAATATAACTTACCGAAAATTGGTAGTGGAGATATGAAGATGTTGTAATATCAGATGAATATTTTGCAGCAACGACACAATTTTAAGATAATAATCACTTTACTTAAGCATACACTTTTTCAATTTATTGAAATAAAACGTAGTAAAATAATGCAATGTTAACTTTTAATTAAGAACAATATAACACTAACCGTCGGAAAATAAAAAGTAGTAACCTTATGGAATATTAACTTACAAAAAAGTTAAAATAAATACATTAAAAAATGCTGTTTATTTTAATTTATTTCAATACTTTTATAAATTTTGAAACTCAAGAAATTTTTAGTTAAACTTTTGTCAACTTCACTATTCAAAGCAAAGAATTCAAATGAATGTATGAATACTGTGCCAAAAGGATATATGCATTTTTCGGTATGTTTGTTGCGGAAATCACTTAACGGTTTTATGAATAAATGTAACAACTCAGAATACATCATAATATCCTAATGACGCCCACCGGAAGAAGTCATAAAAGACATAATTAGTAGGAGCAAGGAATGCACAATGCACTTCTTCAAACCACTAATTACTTTGGGAAAACCATTCAAAACCCCATTAATGAATGGCGAGTATTCCTATGATAATGTTGCCAGGCCCAAAGAAATATAAAACTTTCCCTGCTTTTCTAGTTGCGTATTCTTCAGTAAAAGCCAAAAAAAATGAATTTTAATTTCGTTGGTTGACCAAAAATGTAAAAATCAAAATATATGTCTATTTATTGACCTTTTGAGAAATAATGAACAGAAAAATTACTACAATGCTATTCAGCCAATTGCGAACTGGTTGAAACAATTGTTTTGGCAAATTAAAATAAGAAAATTTAATGAAATTTTTTTTTGGCAAACGTATAATTGCTTCAATATAAAGAAATTCTGCGAACATAAATCTCCAAAGGTTGTTAATTAATCATAATAACAGGTTATTTAAATGCTTATTGGGCACTGGAAATGTTGGCCGGATATCTGGATTTTGCCCAAAAAACATTTTCTCGGACGAAGCCCTTTTTCGACTACATACTATGTCAGCAAGCAGAATTGCCTTTATTGGGGCGAACACGATCCACAAGAGTTCGACCAAGTATCAATGCATCCACAAAGATTGACTGTTTCGTGCGGTTTGCGGCATCATCGGACCTAATTTCTTTCGAAATGAGGAAGGAGACATCGTTATTATCAACGGTCTAGAGCGATGTTAACCGACTTTCTGTGTGCAGAGGTGGACAACATACTTAGATATATCCTTGCGGGTACAAGGCAACTTGACGAGATCGAGGCCAGCATTCAAGACGCTATTGCCGGAATAACTCGGTACATATTGGACCGACCGCTTGAACCATTGCCAGCGAAATCTAGGTTACCATTTGAATGATGAGATCTATCATATGCATCCAGAATCAATTTTATATTTCACAGCGCTGTTGTTTCATTTAAATGTTTCCTATTGTTCTTATCTTGTCACTCGTACAAGGTCCAGAGTTTGATAACTTATTCGAATTTAGTATAGGGACATTCCTCTCCATGATGTAAGTATGTACATACGTAGATACATATGTATGTATGTATAAGATTTTGTCTCGGATGAAAGTGTAGAACAAACATAAATATATACATATGTATGTACATATGCGTTGTTAGTGCCTTGGACTATGGAGCAAGGGGTTCGAGGTTCGAATCCCAGTCGGGGAACACCTAAAAGTTTTTCATGGCCCCACCTCTCGCGAGCGTCTGACAAACATCCGAGAGTATAACTGTCTCGAGAAAGCTTCTCAAATAACAAATTGCCCTTCGGACACGGCATTAAACAGTAGGCCCCTTCCATTCGTGTAAAGAATGTAACACGCACAACACGAATGGTTGTGAGAAGCTAGGCCTTGGGTCCCATCGGCCTGTTGCACCAACTATTTATTTTTACAATGGTATGTTCTACATATGTACGTATGTATGTATGTACATACAAGGAGATCCCAGACCATAGAAAAATCAAATTCAAGTAAACACCATAAGGTGAGAAAACTATTATTGACAAAGATTAAAAATGAAAGTAGTCAGAATACATATACATATACATATAAACAACCATTAAACTAAATTACATTTTAATAATAAAAAACAAATAATAATTATTTATTATAACGATAAAATATTGAAATATTACAGCCTATCAACTGTTTTATTTAAGAAAACATCAACATTTGATTAGGAATTATTTTTGTTTATTTCCATACTCATACAATACCACTCTATGATTATATTATGGTGCTGAGCTCTGAAAAAACAACTCCATGCTAAAACTTGTTGAAATGGGGAAAAGAATGTAACACGCGTACTAGATATACTTATGTATACATGTTAATGTGGGTGTGTTTTCATATAATGGTAAGGTAAAAAAAAAAAAAAATTCAAAATGCATTTTGCCTTAAGTGCTTAAATCGTTTCCGAATTGTTGGCATAACATCGGTCCTTTACAAATGCGCCAAATACATGATGCGCCAGTTTTGTTTGTTAAAGTAACTTCCGAGATGGAAATGCACCTCTTCAGAAAAGATGATTTTTCGCCCAAAATCGTTGTCCAATTCAAGCTGTTTTAAGGCGCAAACTGCGAAGTGATAACGAAGCGGATGGATGTGTGCCTTCAATTGTTGAGTCAATTGCACCTTGCAACTGAATAATCCGAGATCTTTGTGCAGAATTCTCCTCAGGCTAGTGCGTGAAATGTTGTAATCGATGGGGAGTTGATGTTTGTGAATTGAGCCTCACACTCTCGGCTACAGTATCCACATTCTCTTCTGTGCGCACCGTATGACGACGACGACCATGAGTGTTGTCCACTAGCATACCAGTCTTAAGAGTTTTTTGCACAAACTGGCGTACAGTAGGCGCGTTGGGTGCTTCATTTCGGCCAAAACTTCTTTTCAAAAAACGCACTTTTTGGGCTACACAGCACTCACTTTGGAAATAAGTTTTCAATATTTCCCAACGTTGTTCAAGCGCAAAGCGACTCATTTCATTCCGCGCGGGTATGACTCTGACTTTCTGTTAGGTTTTGAGCGAGAAACAGCTGTCAGTGTCAAAATAATCTATGATTTAGAGAGAAACCACTATGTGGCCTGCCCTTAACAATTTTTTGTTTTTTATTAAAACCCCCTTAAAAAGTGGGCGTGGCCATACAGTGTCTTTGCGTGAATTATAGAAAATTTTAAGGCCTATTACTTTGCTTAAATAACTTTTTCTCAATTTCTAGTAAGAATTTTGAAAAAAAAAGTTTTATAAAAGTGGGCGTGGCAATTCCAAAATTTGGTACGCCATTATTTTGCACTTGTCTTATAACCTAGAAATATTAAGTTTTAACCCAATCGCAGAACAAATACCCGAGAAACAACTGATTTTCAATATTACCGTTATTCGAATTTTTCGTGGAAAACGTGGTATGCCACCTCATAGCATATGACCAAACTAACCCACATATCAAATTTTATCGAAATCGTTAGAGCCGTTTTCGAGAAAATCCATTTTAACTGAAATCGGCCTTAAGTAAACTACCCTTAATTTTGAGGTTAGAATGAAAATTCAAATTTCGCCTCTAGGGAATATCCCACAGACCCTATATATGAAGTTTAAAGTAAATCCGCCCAGCCGTTTAGGCTGTAGTCGCATATACAGACAGACAGACAGACAGACAGACTGACAGACAGACAGACAGACAGACAGACAGACAGACAGACAGACAGACGGAATTGTCGGACCTACTTTTTTGGACTTCTCCATCATGGTAATGTCATGTTTGATTAAAATCTCGAGTTCGATTTTTTTCACGATTGCAATACTTGCCCTATAGGTATAGGTGCAAGTAAAAACCCATGTTACGTCTCACTTCTGAGACATCTCAGCACATTTTACATAAAATTAGTGCTCCCATCACTTCATCGTTGCAGTGATCTCTCAAATTGTCAATGAATCCGGACAGAGCTTGAGCTACCATGGTCGCCCTATTGTCTCCCCAGAGACCTGTGTATAGTGGGGATTCCCCCCGCCTACCTTCAATCTCAATTCATAATCCCATAAACAAATATCTCAACGATAAACCGATTTAAACGCCCCATTCTGTGCGCCCCGGTTCCACCGCGCCTCGTCGTCGATCAAACAATTTCTTAATTTTATTTCATTTGTTATTTATTTATTCATCTTAATTTTCACTTCCTCAAGAAGTTGTTTTAATATTTCTTTCTCTGGCGATCGTGTCGCAAGTAGAAGCACTCACCTCTCGATCGTTTCCGATCGTTAGACAGAGTGACACATTGAAAAATCATCGGAGCCCTGTGTTTGTTTTTTTGCCTCTTGTGGGCTTAAATGCGCGTAATTCGGTCAATTCATTCGAAACTTATCTCTCTAACGAGATATCGAATTGAAATCGAAAGAAAAAAAAAAATCCAACAGTTGAAATGCTCTTTAATCTCTAATAGACTATTATTGGGGATTTTGCCGATGATCGATAATTACAGTGTGTGGTTTGCTGCTCGTGGAGAGAGATACATTTTGTATCTTTCGGATGCCGAGATGCTGATCGTTTGCTGCGTAATTAATGTTAAGTGATTCATCCTCGTCGTGTCCGTCGTCTCGTCTCGTCTCGTTTCGTCTCAAAGACGACGTAGACGTCTAATAGAGTTTGATCAATAAACGATCATTGATCATCGATTCTGTGGCATGTCGAGTTAATGCAGTAGCCGTCCTTTTGATGGATGCACTTACCACATCGGCTAACGCATTTAGCTATTCATAAATTATAAATAAATTATAAACCAACTGTATTGTGAATTTTGAAAGAAAGTCGGCCTCCCGGATCCGATGGCATTGTCTGTGTGTGTTGGTCTTGAGATTATAATAATTTTTCTTCTCTCGGATTCGCTATAAGTAGCGTGATGGCTTCGGGCCTTTTGGCTACTGAATTGAAAATTCAGCTTGAGAGATTGATTATATGTGTTTCTCTAGGATGAAAATTTCCAAAAATAAAAGAAGAAATAAAACGTTAGGTCGGGCCTACGGGCTCGATTTTGTATACACAGTAATTAAGTACACTTTAGGAAAACGTTCAAGACGTACTCTTAATTCAGGGAGCTAGCCTCGCAGGCGATGTTTTGTATCGACTGGATTTCTTGACGAAGTTTACAAATGTTTGTCTACTTTGGCTAAGTGTTTTGGGCCTCGAGACTGCCAAAGTCTTAATGACTTACGCGACGGCTTTTCTTTTTGGGTGGTCAAACGTTGCGGCCTAGCGGTTGCCGGTTGGCTTTTAAGCTTACCATGTTATTAAGATAATCGGTAGTTAAAATGATTTGTTGAAAATTTCAAATATTTTTCGAAAAAAATCATTCAACAGATGTACTAATTGAGAGGCTGTTAAGTGTGGCCTTTAAATAGGCTCCCAGAGCGGGAAAGTAAGCCTGTAGACACTCCTTCCCAGTTAGCTTTAAAAGGTCATATTTGTAGCTTGATTCTGGAGTGAGGAGTAAAAGAGTTGGACTACAAAGGCCTTATGTTGGAAACCTTTGTGAAATAAGTTATCAGAGAAACTGATCAGGAAAGAACTGCGAAAGTTGAGGCTTTTTTAAGAAAAAAAAAATGTCAAGCCCAGCTCCCCATATGCCTAAACTTGGTCTGACGTCGCAACAGTCAACGAATATCCATGTCCATGCCTAAAATTTTGGGAAGGATAGTCCTATGACAACAATGTATCTGTCGCATTTCGAAAGAGATTAACAAATGGGTTTTTGGTCACCCTGTTCGCCGACAGGAAAAGTATTACTCTTGGCATCACTGTCAGTGTTTAAGTCTTTAAGTTTTTAGGTTAGTTTAGGTTACTGTGGCAGGCCGTACCAGCGATCATTTGAGGTCCATTGTGTGACCACATGGATCTAAGAAATTTCTGTTGAAAAACTACTATAAACCTGGGATGTACAAAGGAGGTGAAGAATGGTTTCTTTCTCTTCTTCGCCCTTGGGCCAGATCTGTCTGGAGATGAAATACGTAGTGCCATTTGTCCATTAAGGATTGGATGAGCCTACGAGGTTGAGTCTAAGTAGAAGACTAACTGTAGCAAGAGGCATGCCAACACCTACCTTATCCGACGAAATTGGTCTGGTTGTACCCCGCTTGGAGGGGTCATCGGCTATACAATTGCCTGGAATGGAACGGTGTCCCGGAACTCAAATGAGGTGAATATTAAATTGTCAAGGCATCTTGTAAAGAGACAGGTGGCAATTTAGGAAAGTTGAGTCAAAAGTGGAAGATTCCAGGGATTTGATGATGACTTGACTATCCGTATAGATGATCACCGGGATTTCCACCAAACTATGCATGAATCCCACAAAGATCAGTCAAAATCGTTATTGAAACTCATGAAATTAAAGGAGCCTTTTACAGTCCTGTTTGCCTTCTGTAACTCCGTCTGTCAAAGTATTATGACATCCTTCTGCGATATGTCCGTTCCAATGGTAATGGTGACAAATAGTACCATTCTTTGCGACATGCTGCTTAAAATCCTTTAAAAAGTGGACCTCTTCCCAACAAAAGAATACATATTGCATCGCTTACCTGATTTGTTCATGGTGCCAAACTCAAAATTTTTGTTTTAAGTGAAATAACTTCACTTAGGTTGAAGGGATATTTTATGGACTTATTTCTCACCAGCCGTGAAATAAATTCCCAAGCGAAGTAGAATTCTGGAGGTTAATTTAGACACAGCGATTGGTTCTGCTTCGAATGGTCTTCAATTTGGAGTGCCTATGGGAAACCACGGGTATCCTTCTGACTTGGCTTGGTAGGTAGGAGTGTAGCCTTACTCGGAATTGTATTCCCTGGGCGGGATATCTGAATAAGAGGATGAGGCCAAGGAAGCAGACCGTTTTCTTGATGCAGAAGAAGTGTGTTATGTCTTTCTCTATCTCTGTATCCCCATAGTCCCTGCATAGGCCTATAGTGGGCCACCTTGGGCTGTAACCTATGAGGATACTAGTAAGGACGATCAACTATGGTCTATTGACTGTCATGAGTTGTGGAGGAGAGTGCTCTCCACTTTCGCGTTGGCCATATTGTGAAAGTCTTTCTCGTGTAAGGAGATTCATTGGCTTTAGGACTGACTGATATGTTGAGTAAAGCCTTCAGATGGAAAATGTAAATCAAAATATCCATCGTTAACTGAACTAATTGAAGCTAGTCGTTGGATCATCGTCAAGTCCTTAAGGATTGAGACAGTGAGCCACCTGAAATGTGTCTTAAATTTCCTGCTTTCTTCATCCTTTTAGAGGAATAAAGTCTTAAGATTGAAATACAATGGAATTTGTCCTGTGTTCTACATGTGACTTAAAGACTGAGTTGTTCAAATCGATATGAATCGAAAAACAAAAGTTATGAGAAAATGTATCCTTCGATACAAATGTCTCTATGGGTTATCGTTCGTTAGAACACATGAAGCAGATACTTCTTAAGAAACTAGACCACCCTAGTACCTGTCGGAACTAGTGCCTTCTGGTCAGATCACAATTTTTTTATGAAGAATCTGTCGGTAAAGAACTGGCTCTTCTGATAAGTCTGTGTTGACTTAGTTAGTCCTTCGAACTGCCTGATTCTTAAAACAACTTTTTTTGGTTTCTAAGCAACAGAAATGTTCCTCGCGTTCGACTTTTGTACATTTTTGTGTGCTTTTCGATCTAAAGGATCTTCTAATGTAAAACTTTGTATCTATGTTCTCCACAAAGGTTGAGATGCGAAATTGTTGATCGTTTTTAGATGAAGGCTTGTATAAGGTTCTAGTAGTTGTTTAGGGACTCGTTTACCTGTACAAACAAAAGACTAAGATCTCAAGTTCATGTTCTGTATCCAGGTATTTGGTGTTCTACATGACATTAAAGTGTCGTTCTTTCTATAGAGAGATGTTGCCACTTCCCTGAGATCTAGGAATTCCTTAGCATTCAAGGTTCATGTGCGTCATGTTACAAAAAGGAAAGGGCAGTGACTTATAATACAGACTGAGGTTTACTGTTCCCTTCCAATGGATCGTCATAAATAACCAGAAATCCTGTATTATTGTGGTCCTTGCTAATATTTTGTAAACTGTTTCAGTCAATCTTGGAAACTATCCAAGAGTCTACGTCTTTTCTGGAGGACAGGTCTCTCTACCATATTGGCTAACTGAATGCATAATTGCCATTTTTTTTGCTGCTAGATGTGCCAATATGCTAAGCTGTCTATCTCTTGACATTTTAGCTGAAAGTAGTTCTTTTTGGTTTTCTTTCGATTCTATGCGTGCGTCATCAGAAAGAACTCCAACCTAAATGAGTGATTACGACACACTAAAATTAAAACGTCTCTTAATGCGATTCAACAGCAGCAGCCAGAGTCTATGCGTAACCTAACGAATTTTAAATGCCTTAAAACTCTATGCGAACTGCCACTTAAATTGAGACATTAATAAACGTTTGTCAGCTACCACTCACCGGTTTTGTAGCCATACCACACACTCCACACCTTTCACAAAGCCAAAGTATCTACAACTAAATAAGCATTCCTATGTAAATCAATCCTTCATTTTCCTATGCAAATCGCATACAGTTGTTACTGCCGTCTTGATTTATGAATGCTTTTAGCAGGCTGCTGATATCAGGCATATCTACACCACTCATGCAAACACACGCACTCATCAGATACATAAATCTGAGATCAAGCTCCGAGCGGTTGGCAGCATCGACGACGGTGCGCGGCCGATACCACTCAAAATGCCTACAACGAGCAGAAAAAATGAGTGTACGCCAGTTTCACCTGTTGTTACGGCCTAATCCACCAATTAAGTAATTTGTATCCTATTACCCATAAACTCATTCATTAAGAGCACCAATTAAGCGCTCGGTCTTTGATCGGCGCAGGGCTGCATAATACATTTTCCAGCCAAGTGACAGGTACTTCCAAGTTCACCTTTTCGACGTCAATCGAAGGCGTAGCCCAAATCACGTTAACCCAAACGTGCGGAGCTGGTTGTCGGTCTTTCAAAGCTTGTGCGAGCGTTTAGGGGAAAAATTTAAATACTCTCTGTACCTACCGGGACCAGGGACCAGGGAACAAGAACGGAGATGCTACCTACAACCTGGCAACGCAAGGGTCTAACACAAGAACAATTATGTTTTCTGCTCATCATGTTCGTTCGTCAAATTTACGCCCTGGACCGTTGTTGGTAGAAGTTCTTGGCGCCACTTCTGCGCCATACTGGCGCCATACCACGTTGACCACGTTAAAGTGTGTTCAGGTTGTTACCTCTCTCTCTCCCTGAGTTGCTTCTGTTGCTGCCATGTTGATCATTAATTTTGTGTTTTGTGTTGTGCGGAGGATTATTGTGAAAGTCCCGCACATAAAAGGTTGCACTGCCGCTGTTTAACTAATTCCATCAATTAAAACATTTCTCTCCTTTGTCAGGCGAAAAAAAAAGATCAATTACCTGCTCTTGACCAACGGACATCCATGTCAAGGTGACAGAATAAAACAATAGGAAAACAGAACAGGTCTAATGCGATCCGGGATTATTGGGCAGGAAAGGTGTGTATCTATGGGCGGATCATGACAATTAAATAAATGGATCTTCTGCATCCAGGCCTGTAGTATGCAAAAATTCCTTAGACAGTTCTAAAAGGATTTTGCGAGATGTTGACGCCACCGCTGCGCTGGCTGGATGGTAACCTTTCGATTAGGGACACATCCTTGGTGTCTTCTTCTTTTGGTAATCCTGTTAAAATATCATCACCCTTCGGTGAACACAATTTCGAAACCGGAACGAATCACTGTAAACAGTTTCAAAGTTTTATTATAGTTACGAGTGCGGTGGAAAACCAGAACGAATTGCAACTCGTGTGGCATTGAATTAAGGGATGGAGGTACAGTTTTATGGGAACTTGGTTTGATACAGGATCAGGAGGGAAGTGATGTTTGTATCTGGGCGAGAGGGTAAATTAGCAGAGTTGTTTTTCCGACGGGAAGCTGTCTATCGAATTTCTTAGGCAGTTTGTTGTGAGTTCGTACTCTTAGAACCGTCATGGTAGAGTGCAAGTCCGAACTAGGACCACTGACGATTTTAGCAGTACAATGGAGCAAAAGATGATACTCTTACAGGCTACTGGAAAACAAGGATACGAAGAGTTGCACCTAAGGCGAAAAAGTCTTAAAATGCATACTTGATGGTCACGATCTCCAAATGGAAGTGTTAGCAGAATGACTGCGAACTCTCGGACTGGATAGAAGCCGTAGTCATGCAGGTCGTATTCTGCAAATATTGGAACTGTGTTCTATCTTCAACTTTGCAATTGGACTGGTTTGGTTCTGAAATGAATCATCTTAACGTTGAAAGATACAAGCAACAGGAAACAGTTGGTATGCCCCAGGGTGACGTTTTTTCACCTCGCTTCTTTAAAAGCGCAATGAATTCCTCCATGTGGCAGTTATGAGACATTATTCTTCCATTACTCTGTATCTACAGTATAGTGGGACGCATTTGTGATGAAATATCATCTGCCATGTCTCATCAGAAGACAGAGGATGGACAATAGTGGGAATGGAGACTAGGTTGGCTCTCCACTACAATGGGATGATCGCTAAAAGTGCAACTAGATTGTTTAGATTGTGTGTCAGTTCTGGGACGACTTGTGGGTGATGATGGGATGCAAATCTGCAGATTGAAACTGAGTGCATTATCCTTGTGAAAATTCTGACAAACTAGACTAGAATGGATAGGTCGACGAAGTAGAACTGGAGTCCTACACTGTTTCGAAGTGGATGTCGCTACTAGAGCTGGAGAAACAACAGCCATCGTAGAGACTACAAAACCGTCTTCACACTCTGTGTCAGTGATGAGGTAATTAGTTGTAAGTTGACAGTCAGATTCTGTAGTAATTATCTCAGGAGTAGTGAGCATCTGGAAATAATATCCAAGTGGGTTACGGTGACCTATTGCTGGATACCAGTTAAACATACGGAGGAAGGGTTGGCGCTATGTGTAGTAGCTGCTTCTGTATACAAAGCTATTGAATAATGAGGCAATCAAGGTTGCCAACAGCAGCTACTCCTCGACATTGTGCTATTGATGCTCATGCTGGGTATCCCACAATGACTACAGTAGAAGCCACAGAGATGAGAATAAAGTCTGGATGACATTTCCTGGCCCTTGTACACTTTTACCATTTCTTGTGTGTCACTATGCACTGTCGTATCTATTTGCTGCCTTTTTAGGGATAGTGACTGGGATATGCTTAATTCTACTTTACATATGTAGGCGGTGGTGGGACTCCAGGATACCCTTCTCTACCTCTCATATGGTTGATTGTTGGCACCTTATACCGATGGGCTGTACACCTTCTATTTCTACAGCTCTTCAGTGATTATCGAATCTCAGGCTTAGTTCCAGTCACTTCGGTTGATGATATCTAATTTGGAGATGATCAATCCAATTCGATTTCTCGATGAAATACCGAATCACGCAGTCTATAATAATTGTATCTTGGACTGCAATACTTTGGGGCTACCAAAAGTCAAAAGTGGGTAAGGCACGATTCTAATGTCAATCGGTAGTTATAAGTATTTTAGTCTAAAGTTCCAAACGACAAGATTTATCTGCATCGACCGTGGATACAACTTAGGTTGTGCTTACTTATGAAGCAAAGTTGAAAAGTGTCTTTCATAAGTCCTGCCTTGATGACTTTATCTAAATAAAACATGTAAATTCTTTGATTTTTTCTGTTGTTTTTATTTCTGTAAAAATATGACTTTCAACAATTATGTGCGAAAAATAGCATCCACTACAGACTCTCACACGAACATCAAACTTTTCAAGGACTCGCTTACGCAATACCGGATTAAGTCCATCAATGCCGAATGTTGTTTTCTGTGCAATTGTTGTAAGCTTATCCACGTAGACCTTACTATTCGAAAAAAGGCCAAAGAAAATAATCTAATGAGGTTCAATCGTATGATCTAGGTCGCCAATTTAAGTCACCATCACATGACCTTAATGGATGTGGAAACTTAGGCCACTATAGCTCAAGGTTTTCACGTGTTTTCTGACTCGTAGCTCCATTCTGTTGAACATAAAGATCGTCTTCCACTTACAGCCACAAAAAATCTTCAATCACTTGCCTACAGGGCTTGCAATGGAACCCGCTTACTCAGGATGGCAGGATACGCAGCAGCCCTAGGAGTACGTGGCGCAGAATAGTTGAGAAGGAAGCACGGCAACTGGGAAAGAGTTGGAGAGAACTGAGACATATTTCCAGAAACTGCACACGATGGCTCGTAGGTAATTTCGATAGCATCTTCGCAGAAAAACGGACCAACAGACCTGTTGGATTCAATTCTAGCATTAATCGGGTTTTGAAGGATGCAAGAGAACGTCGTGATATCGATGAACAAGGGATTCCAGTTAGAGCTACAGCACCAGTCTACCATTTTCGTCTACAAGACCTTTTTAAACCCTCCACAGGACAACTATTGATGCAGATACAACAATAGACTTGTCAGTCGAAACTAACTTAATCCAGGAGACCTTGTGTTATCAAGCCATACAGGCACACTTTCTGCAATTCCTCTTCCTTTTTTGAAGGACTAGTACTAACGCAGTGACTTCCGTCGAGTAGAAAACCGAGGCAGAAAGTTTACAAAGCCCTGGCTGGTTTGAAAGCCTTGATTTTCGAATCGTATCTATGACAACCAGTTTTTGAAAAAAGTGCTGACTTTTAGTGTCATAACGTTTATTTAACCGGGAACGTTAGAGGTCAATCCATGTACAGTGGAAGTCGCTTATAACGACGGTGAAGATACCGGCGGTGTTTATATCCGAGAACGTTGTGTAGGGTCATTTTTCGGTTTCGAAGCATTAGCAATGCTCTACGGAACATGAATCCTGCCAGTGTGGTACGATAAACACGAAAGCGAGAAAGATTTCAGCTTCAAGATGACAGAACAAGTGTTAAGGAATTGCGGATGTTTAGTCTGATAAAAGTACGTGCCAATGGGCACCACGAAGAGGTACATAGCCATCATTTGGATCAGCAATGGTTCCGTTGTGAATCCTTGTAGTGGACTCACCTGGAAATGGAGACACTACTGAGTCAGTAGCTTTAGGATAGCTAAGCGACCTTCCCGAGCCAACCCGAGATTGTTATAAATGTCAGAATGGTTAATGATGACTTTCCTTATAGGTCGCTCAGGTCTTCGAAGTGTTTATCTAGGGATGGTTTCCCAACTTTAGATTACCATGTTTTGTCTTAAGTTTTCTGCAGAGAAGATAAAATTAGAGACCTCTAGCATCTTTAGCTAGTCTCGTGAAGACTTGCTTTATATTGGATTCAACAAATCCTAGAGGCTATATTCGGACACGTTTTTTGCTTAATCATCTGCAAGTTCGTTCCCTTAAATGGCGCTGTGTACAGGAACCCAAAAGAGTGCTTTGTGTCCTGTGATATCTTCACGTGATGGTGCCCTGTATGGCGACCATCTCTCGAAGTGCAGTTTCGTGGCTAACTCTTGTGGCGCTTCTATGATTGCTTAAACCTATGCTTGGAACACAATGCCGTGGTTTGAAAGTCTCAGAGACCCAGAGTCTATTCCTTTGTCAATTTTTGACCCACGTCCGTCCGTTGGAAGGGATGTACTTAGATAAATGTACTAAGTGTCCCCATCTCGCCCATAGTGAGACGGACCGTGTCACCAGAACTCGGCCTTTCCCAGACCACAACTTGGCGATTTTTGCGTCGTCAACGACATGTGTTCGCAAGGTGGGCTCTGGATCAGTTGGAAACTGACCCTAATTTTCACCGAAAAATCATCTTCAGCGATGAGGGCCATTTCTGGATGAATCGGTACGTCAACAAACAAAATTTTCGAATTTGGAACGATACCAATCCACACGAGATCCAAGAGCGTCTAATTCATCCCGAAAAAGTCACTTTTGGTGTGGATTTTGGGCTGGCGGCGTCATCGGTTCATATTTCTTTGAGAACGACGTTGGACAGGCCATCACCGTCTACGGCGAGCGGTATAGGTCAATGATTACCAACTTGTTTTGGCCTGAATTGCATCATATGGACACCAAGGACATGCGGTTTCAACAGGATGGTGCTACATGCCATACAGCTCACGCCACATTGGAAATTTTGCACGAACGTGAAAGTGGACGTGATGTGAACTGGCCACAGAGATCGTGCGATTTGACCCTGTTAGACTTGCAGGGTTTTCTAAAGTCGCAGGTCTATGCGAATAAGTCACAAGCCACAGCGGTCAACATAATCCATGCCATCGGTCAAATTCAGCCTGATTTAGGCGCCAGAGTTATGGAAAATTGGACATTTCGGATGGGGGCTAGCTAGAGAAGTAGCGGCGAACATCTGAACACACTTTGTTTTATTCAAATTTAAAGATAGGAAGCGCTTCATGAAAGGCCCTTTCTATAAACATTGTCACAACGAGGATGTTTTGACAGAAGCACTCTACAATGAAGGTCGAAACATACCATTCTATAGTCTATTGCTCATCGAGACCACAAAGAAAGTATCTAAACACAAGCTAGTTGCGATACTGATTCCGGTCATTTGAAAAATGTTTTTCTTCTTCTTTCTATAGTCTGTATGGTGTGTGTGTGTGTGTGTGTGTTTTTTTTTTTGAAACACGAATAAAATAGAAAACCCGCTGAGAGAAATTCGATCAACTGTTGAAAGCACCTTAATGAGGTGATCATTAAACGCTAGCTTCCCCGCGTTTTATTTGCGGAACGATGTTTACAATTCTTCTGTTTTTTTTGTATTTTTATTATTATTACTGTCCCGCCAGTAATATCGCAGAGGAATCACAACATGGCAACGGCAACAAAGCCAACGTGAAACGGAGATAAACATTGCAAACTATAATTACATAAAATCAGGAAACGGTTTCTTGTTAATGCATTTTACCTTTAAATTAATTTGATTTTTTTTATTTTTTCATTCATGAAACACCGAACAACAAATTACCCGCGCTTATTCGTGTAATTAACTTAACCTGATGATGTTCAGTGTTCACAGAACGCGTTTGGGAACATTTTTCGAACCGAAGCCGCATTCATAGATACATAATTTCCATCGCACTGAGACAGCACGTTTCCCGGCCGAAAAAATATTGAAAACGGACCACAGTTTAACCGCATTTTAATGTGCTAGATAATTTTTATTAATGTGATTTAAATGGTCCCGAAAATATAAAATTGTACAATTCACCGTCCGGCGCGGCGGCAGCGGTTACGGCAGTTCAGGTAACCAGGCAGGGGGTTCGCATCGGTTTTGGGTTCGAGTTCGGGTTCGGAGTGAAATTACCGTGTTACCTCATTTGGAAAACGAGAATTATTACTGCGTTTATTGTTTGATTAATTTGATGATAAATAGACGTATTAATTCTAAGTTCTAAATTGTAAACAGTCGGTGCTTGATGATTATAAGCATCTCGGGGCGGCTGGTCTGGCTGGCGCTCTAATTGCCGGTTAGTTAAGAGAGTTTGGCTTGTAGTGTGGGGAGCCTCTACCTCTATTGTCCAATTGTTTGCGCGCGGTTCGTTTTGTGTTCGGTCTTCCATAGACAAAGTGGCGAAAACCTATAATTATTATTCTAACGAATGCGCGGACAGGAAGTAACCAGATTCTATGATTATTCTGGGTTCAGATACTCTCCGCATATACATACATATATACACATTACAATGCGAATAATTAATCATTAACAAATTACAGCTTGCAATTTGACAATTATGTGATACGGTTGCACAGTGGCTGATGGACAAGGAGAGCATAGAGCAGAAAAAAAGAGTTCCTCTTCCACTCGACTGAATCGTACTATCAGATGAGAGATACATTTGTATCTTTATTACTAATTTATGCTAATTGCAGATGCGTTTAGAATTGTATAGATGCGTTGTGGTGGAAATATTTAAATTCTTGAAAGGAATTGATGTATTTTATTGCCACACATCGTTAATCATTTTGTATAAGTGGTGTTGAGAAGTGAGAATAAAATATATTCTATCTGTCTACGCGCTGCCAGTTGGTAGTGTGTAAAACATCAGTTTGGGAATGCGTTTCTTTTCGAATTATAATTCGAGCAGAGATACGCGGTGTTTTGAACTAATTTTGGTGTAATAAGGCATAAATTTGAGGGAAAGACGTTAATGACAAATGGAACAGCAAATGAAAAGATACTTTGTGTCTATCGCTGGAGAATCTTAACTTAATGTACATTATATAGCAGGCCTCATCTGATTTATGTTTTCGAATGGACAGGGCTTTACGGGGGCAGGTATTACCATATGGATGACTGATACATGGTAGAATAGAAGGGACCTGCTTGCTTACCTACATAATACTCGCATATGAGCTTTATTTCGAGTCAGAAATCTATCTGTTTATACAAGTAAGACAGTAAGTCTTTTGTAGGAGAATGAGAGGGATATTACGATAGTGGTTCGATTTAGATAGTAGCATCTTCTAATATTGCAAGCAACAGCTCTTTCAAATGAAATAAGAAGATGACAGAAGGACGTAGGAAAGTGTGATGATTTTGTGTTCAAAAATGGATTTTCTGTCGGGAAAGTGCAGCCTAAGTATAGACTGATACGTGTCTCCACAAGTCATAGTCATACAGAGTCACATCGTTGAAATCCATTAATAGTTTGTGTTCAGAGACAGAGTCCAAGCTTGGATACACTACCTTCGAATAAATCACTAAGAGCAAGATTATTATTTATGGAAAGCGAAGACTTGTTGCAGCAAGAGTAACGCTGTCAGATATCCGGAGTATCTTCAGGACTCCCTAAATGTTCCTAACAGTCAGAACTCAACGTGATCAGTACGAACAAACAAATGTTTGTTCACCTTAAATCCCAGGCTTGTCACGGACTTCGAAAATTTTGAAGTCATTGACACATTTTTGTCTGCTTTCTGTTGTCAAGGATTTCCGTGAGATCCTGACTAAAGCTAACAGCAAGGTCTTCAATGAGCCTAATACTATTCGACGAAAATCTGTGCGTCAAAGCCATAGAAATGAGAAAAAATATTTTGGCAGACTCTGTCTAAGTCATATGAGAAAGAGTGTTGGCCCCACTATCGACCCCTGAGGTACGCCTGAATGAAGGATTCTCTACTCTGCTATTGCCTCGTCCGGCATCACTCCCTGGGTTCTGTTTGATAGATAGTTATTTATAGGACGAGTAGCTCTATCACCAAACCCAGAATAAACAGCAAGTTTTTGGAATAAAATTACCTGACCCTAGCGAAGGCCTTGGACAAATCAAAGAGGGGCAGATTCGTTAATCTGTCTTTACCAAGTTGAGGTCTTATATCATTAGAACTGAATCCAGACTGACTTTCAGCCAGAATATTATATTTTTCCAGATGAGGACTAAGTACTTCCTCCAAAACCTTAGGCAGGTATGGGAATATGCTTGTTGGGTAGTAGTCACTAGAAATTGGGAGATTGGAATGGTTGAGGAAGTAATTTAGTGGTAAATGAGATGCGTGGATGGACTTAGGAGTAAGTTTCATAAACCTGAGGAGTATGCCATCAACAATCAATTGTGTACCTGTTCTACTAACAGGCGCCAAACGTGGATCCCTATGACAAGTAGCTACTGGTACTCAGAGTCTGTTAATTGTCAAATCGTTCGACCAAGATGTAACCAAATGAACGCAAAAGCTAGAGCGTTTCAACTTCAGATGTGGTACGCCCAAGATGTGGTACTATAACCAGCAGTTTTTCTTATTCTAAATTTCGTTCAGAGTAAGGCCTGTGATCGTCCAACTGGTTACAACAGACAGCTTCCTTGAATCTTGTTGTAGATTTCTGACCATACATCAAATAATGGCGCCCAACGTTGGGTACTATCATGACTAGAACTTGTAACATTTTGAAAGTTAGAGAATAGAGAAGTTTGTTTATAGGTTCCTCTTAAAACTCCCAAAGACTTAGAACTAAAATGACTTATACCTGAGAACTGAAGGGTTTGGTGAAGTACCTGTAAGTATTCGGACTATCTTCTGTGGAAATGATCTGCCTTTTGGAACGTTATGGTTCGAATAGTCGTCTTAAAAGTTATGCCAACAAAGCTACTTACAATCATTTCATTCTTTTGTAAGCAAATCCTAGTGCAGTCTCATTTGTGAGGTCTTCTTCAGTTACGCCAATATTTTTGATCAAACCTATCAAGGAGCTATCCTTACAAGAAAGTCTTCGGACCGAATGGACAGTTTGTTCGGATTCAGTGAACAACGTCCCTTTTCCTAAAAACCTTGCACTTAAATATGTATTTTTCCCCCTCAGTAGAATAAAAAAACAAGGAAACCAAACTGAAAATCTATTCATAAGTGTCCATGACCCTTCCTTGTATAACTCTTTTCAATTTTGCTAGCCTGGTAGATGGCAAATGATGTCATATTTTACACTTTTACGTACATTTTGGCCAACAAAAACTAAGTCATACCATTTTTCTTTAAATTTCAGAACAAAATGGAAGCGCCAAACAGCTGTGGGTCTCGAGCTTCTCGCCGAAGCTGGCAACTATGCAGCATTCCAGAGATTATATGGTGGACCACCATACCTAGGCGCGTGGCCATACCCAGCCCAGTCACCACACGGTACACCGCCATCAGCCGCCGATCTCTACTATCGCCAAGCGGCAGCAGCAGCATTACAAAAACCACTACCATATCGATTATATCCCGGTGTTCCGGCCGCTCTAGGTAGTTTGGGTGGCCTTCCAGGTCCCGCTGCAGCACCCTTCCCACACTTATCGGCATCTAGTTCTCTCTCATCGTTAAGTAGTTACTATCAGACCAATAGCAACAACAACAATAACAACAATAGTAGTAGCAACAACAACAACATCAGTATTAACAACAGCAGTAGTGCGCGACGATCGCCCAGTCCTACCTTGAATCCCGGCAGCCCACCCGGACGTTCAGAAAGCAGTCGACCGCCCAGTGATGACGAGGATACTATTCAAGTTTGAGTTTGTTTTTTTTTTTTTTCTTATAAGATAAAATCATATTTATACTCTGTGTACAGTTAAGTAGCTTATTTATTTAAATTAACAATAAAAACAAAATGGCACAAAAATTTACTTTTTTTTAAAAAAAACAACAAAAAAAAACATAAACATTCCCCCTATCCTGTCCGAAAACCCTGCACACAATATAAAAATTTTTGTAAAAAATAAAAGACGATCTATATTTTTATGATTAAGAGAACAAAAGTACTATTCTTAAACAAAAAAATAAAAAATAACATAAAAGAGTAAAAACAAAAAACAAAAAAACAGTTGCCAATATTGTAATGTAAATTTTTGTACAAAATTTAACAAACTAGCATTGAGTAAGAGAATAAACAAAACAAAAAAAAAATTTTAAAAAAAGTGTATTTTTAACCTCAGATACGAAGTTGTTCATGTATGTATTTCGGTTCTAAGTACTACTATCTATATATAAAAACTTCCTCAGAAATACATACATATGTGCATGTATAGATAGTGGAGATTATTTCTACAAGACGTCAAGTGATTTTTTAACGAAACAAATTTTAAAATAAATGTTTTTTGTTTTATTTTATATTTTTATTTTTAATTTCTTCCAGTCTGTATTTATTGTATTTTGTTTTCACCTGTACAGTTAAATTAAAAAGAAAAAACATTTGTATGTATATTTATATTTATATTTATACTTTATTCTTTGTTACATGGTTCGAGAGTCTTTAATATCAAATAAAAGAAAAAAGAAAGGAAGATTCAAGTGAATTTATTCTCAAGAGGAAATAAACAAATTGAAGAATGAATAGGTTTTTTTTTTTGTCATTTGTTTTTAAGCGTTCTAGTATAATATTTTTTATGTAGTTAAGGAGTTATTAAGAAGGAAAATATAAAATATGATAAATAAAATAAATTATAAATTAATTCAGTGTGTGTTTCTGTTTTTGCTTTTGAATTCTACTCTTTCAGGAAATATTTGGAAGGCTTTACCATGCAGTAGGATTTCTTTTAAAGGTTATTAGTCAGTCAGATAGCTGGAATCATAGTGCAACAAGTCATTCCATGATCCTGGAGAGATGTCTAGGAAAAGTCTATACTACGGACTACCTCACTCCGTCCCTAGATTTTCATAGACCGTTTACTAGCTCGTTCCCAAGCAGGGAAGAATGGAAGGATGGTCAGCCTGCCAACACACGTTCCACCTCTATCTACACAGATGGATCTAAGATGGTTGTAGGCGTAGAGTCTGGCATTTTTTCTGAACCCCTGGGGATATCTAGATCAGTCCGCCTCCCGAACCATAGCAGTGTTTTCCAAGCGGAGGTCCTGGCAGTGACAATAGCTGCCCATGAGACTGCGGTGAAGGCAATACCACCGGAAGGTATCACCTTTTTCATCGACAGCCAGGCGGCAATAAAAGTGATTACTGCAATCGAAATAAAATCCAAGCTTACAGCACAAGGTTACCCTCTGCTGGGTCCCTGGACACGAAGGTATTCCAGGTAATGAGAAGGCAGACGAATTGGCAAGAAGAGGCTCTGAATCTACATCGCAACATGTAGACACCTCGGTGTCCATCCCGCCTTGCACATTGAAGCAAAAGGCATGGATCTTGGTCAGAAGTGAGGCCAATAGTAGATGGACCTCCCTGGACACCTGTGCGATTACCAGAAGCCTATGGCCTTGCTTTGACAAGAGTAGGACGGACCGAATTATGCTAAAGGAGAGGAAGTCCCTTTCTGTCCTTAAAGGAATTATCACGGGGCATAACTCTTTTCGGTACCACATGAGAAAGTTAAGACTCACGGATGAAGATTTATGTGGGGGATGTGGAGACGAGGAAGCTAATGAGGATTCAACCCACTTTCTCTGTCACTGCCCTGGGCTTATCCACCTTAGATTCAAATTTCTAGGGCGACATTTCTTCCGTGACCTTGAAGAATTAGCAAACAGACCGATTAGTGAAATCCACAGGATGGTTTGGTGATCCACAAGATACAAATCAGTGCTAGGGTTTACCAATGGGCAAGGGACTTTTTCCCCTTTGGGTATCACAATGGGTCTGTATTGACCTGAGTGTGGCGACGTTATATTATCTTGTCGCCTACCCACATACCTAACCTAACCTTGACACTGACAGCTGTTTCCCGCTCAAAATTTTGACAGAAAGTCAGTATCGTACCTCCGCGGAACAAACGAAATATTGAAAACTTATTTTCAAGTTTTTTTCAGAAGTTTTGGCCGAAATGAAGCAGAAAGCTCGCGAGACTGGTATGCTAGTGGTCTCATGGTCTCCGTCGTCGTACGGCTACTGTTGCCGAGACTCAATTCACGAACATCAACTCGGCATCGATCTCAATAGCTGAGAATTCTGCACAAAGATGTTGGAGTATTCGCTTACAAGGCCCAACTGAATGAGCACTTGAAGGCGCACGACCATCCGCTTCGGTGTCGCTTCGCAGCTTGGGCCTTAGAGACGCTTGAATTGGACAACAATTTTGGGTGAAAAATCATCTTTTCGGACGAGGCGCATTTTCATCTCGGCGGCAACGTTAACAAATAAAATTTGCTGCATCTGGGGCTCGGAAAACCCGCACGTTATTGTCGAGAAGCCGATGCATCCACAGAGAGTGACAGTTTCAGAACATGTTGACAGAAATGACGTTTCGGTCAACGGTGGGCATTACAGAGCCATGTTAACTGATTTTTTTTTTACCAAAATTGAAGCCATAAATTTGAAAGACCTCTGGTTCATGCAGAGTGTCGCGCCATGCCGCACAGCCCATGCCACAATCGATCTTTTGCGCACCAAATTCCCAAAACGTGTTATCAGCCGTCTTGGCGATGTCAATTGGCCGCCTCGGAGCTGCGATTTGCAGAGTACACTGTTGGAATCACATGTCCTTCAGCCCTAATTAATCAATTTGCGGGAATAAAACTCGTTGTTCACTTACCTGTCACAGTAAACGTGCTACACATGGCTTCTATCCATGACGACATCTTCTGGTGAATTTTCTATCAGAATCATTGGTGGGTGCTGTTCCCGTCTCTTCAGGGCGAGCGGCTCAACTCCTTAGTGGTTGACCAGATGGCTTAGAACGACCGGGATATCTGAGTCAAATAGAGAATTCCGGGATTTTGAGCTTGTCGACGTGAATTCTGTAAAAGTTATAACATCACAGGCTGATACATTTTGGGCCACCTTGTACTAAACAGGAAGTCCTATTGGAATCTAAATACTGAATAGATACTTGTCGATGCAGTCTAAAACCAACGCCTACGAATTGCAACTTTTCCTTACAGTATTTCATAGTAAAAGGTGTTTGAGCCTCGTATACTGCCAGCACACTTCTACTGCTTTACTTGGCTTCCAGCTGCGAGGACCATCTCTCACGGTCTCTCTGTCCTACCATGTACATCTATATTGCTAAAACTAGGTATCGCGGTGGGTGGATCTGCGTCTGTAATGACTGTCAAGTTGCGCTCAAGGCCTTGTTTATCCTTGTTTATCCTTGTAACCCGAAATAAAATTTGCGATGATTTGATTGCTTAGCAACCTGCATCCACTTACAAACACAATTATGTGTGGCAAGGCTCTTCAGGATGCAGGCAGACCAAACGTTTACTCTTGAAATTCTGTAGGAAATTGGTATTCCTGCTACCCTCAGCAAAATAGACTGTACACAACTTTTTGGTCTACTTACCTGGCACCAGGATGACTGTACGGCAGTATGATGAAATCAGTAATCCAGTAGGCTTCACCAATCTTTCCAGGAGTTATGGGAACCAAGTCGTATAAGAAGAAAATTGAAACATCAAACCGACAATGCTTATTGAGGTTTGTAGTGGATATCGCACAACACTTAGCGATTCCACATCTAGTCATTGCGGGGAATGGTCGCTATTGACCTCCTTTTTCCGATGCGGATGCCTGTTCGGAACCAGAAAAATTGATCTCGGCGAATACAACTTCGAAAACCTGGCCGACCTGTCAGGAAAGGCACCATTAACCATCTTGGAACTCATAACAATATCGGTGCGGTTGAGGAAGGCAGCTATTCCACAGCTACAAACTAATGTTTGTCTTCGTTATTGGATTACCGACTCAAGGGATCAGAGTGCTGACTGCATCTCCCTGCCTTTCTAGCTTGAACTGCAAAGGATATGTGAAAAGGAATATGCCAAAGGTCCACGAAAAACGTGAAATAAACACCACTGAAGAACAAATGGAAGATCGAACTGTTGACATACAAAAATGAGAACAGATCTGGAATACATTCATCAAAGGTTCGAGGTAGACACAGACCCTTACTGCCTCGAATTTATTGCTGACGATTCTGACGTTCTGTCGAATTCGTCAAAGTTGTGTGTCCGTTTTCGTTGACAGCATCAACTTGGATTTGTCCTCGTTTACCATTGCAGTACTAGCGGTGACAGTGCACTGAGTTCTGTCAACTGTGTCATATTGTCGATATACGGTAGTATTTGCGCAGACTTTTGAAAGATTGTCCCATCATTTAAGGCATTCCAAGCAGAAAATTTTTGAGTCCAAATATGCATGAAAAAATGGGTTACGCATACGCTACATCCTGTCTTTACCTTCCCAATGCATCATGAAAGTCAGATATTCTGATTCTGTGCATCATGGGCACATTCGAGCTTAACTGAGACCTCGCTAAGTGTATTGGAAGAAGAACATTTTTCAGTCCAAAAATGTATGAGTAAATGGCTTACAATTAAGCCACCCAACCAGATACTTACATCCTTGACATGGTTCTGTATAGCTCGTCATATGCAGCGTTGAAATCAATGAAAAGGCCATAGCCAGTGGGATTTATCTAAAATTGCCCGAAGTGTGAAAATGTGATCTGAATGTGGACTTTCCTACCCTGAAGGCATACTGTTGAGGGCTTCAGACGTTCATACAAGATGACAGACAAAATCTCGTACGCAAGCTTTAAGGAACTAACACTCTGTACCTCTGCAGTTCAGTGGATCCTCCCTCTTATGGAGTGGACAAACGATTATGTGGTTCCATTGATTAGGAGTAGACTCGTTTGGGATGAGTTGGTGTATGGTCTCTACCAAGTCATCTCCAGCTGTCATATAGGCCTGTAGGCCATCAGGTTCACCAGTCTTATTGGACTTAAGCTCGGATATTGTTTTGTCATTTCGCTGTAATCATGTACGAGTGTGCAATCTGCAGAAAAAAACTGTCCATATTCTCGGCACAGACAGAGATGAGTTGGTGTATGGTCTCTACCAAGTCATCTCCAGCTGTCATATAGGCCTGTACGCCATCAGGTCCTCCAGTCTTATTGGACTTAAGCTCGTATATTGTTTTGTCATTTCGCTGTAATCGTGTACGAGTGTGCAATCTGCAGAAAAAAAACTGTCCATATTCTCGGCACAGACAGAGATGAGTTGGTGTATGGTCTCTACCAAGTCATCTCCAGCTGTCATACAGGCCTCTAGGCCATCAAGTCCACCAGTCTTATTGGACTTAAGCTCCGATATTGTTCTGTCATTTCGCTGTAATCATGTACGAGTGTGCAATCTGCAGAAAAAACTGTCCATATTCTCGTCCCCGACAACTCCTATGGCCTGATTTGAAGGTTTGGTTTGAATTCTCAAGACAGTACCTTTGTCCTTGAACGTGCGATTAGGTTTTGTTGTAAGAGACTCAAACTATGCTTTTGGGGGGAACACCATGTCATGGTGTACACCCAAAATCTCTGAGCTTGAAACTCAGCCACAAGACCAAATTACATCACTGAGATACAATATACTATTTCGAAGGCTGTGTACACATTTTCACAGCACTTAGAGGGGGGGCCACGCATAAACCGAGAACAAGTCACAATCACTGATCGCATACCTACCTGAAACTGTTTATGAAATGTTAATTCGTGTTCCGGGGCAATTGTCGATTTTTCGGAGGAAAAACATGCAATTAAACTGAAAAAGGAAGAAAAATTACCACCATCACGTTTCCTGTCTTTTGAACAGTGTGCTGGAACATTCACGCTTTGCTAGACTCACTGCACAGCGGCTAAAACTAATTTAGCCGACGTATTAGCATATTTTGTCACGAAATTTTCGACTAAGCCCCAAATCGGAGCGATGTCATGAAACAATTGAGGTATTTAATTAATATACATATGTATGTGTAGTCGGCAGGTGGGGGGAGGGAAACTAAATACCCCTCTGTATGTGGACTAAACACACTTTCAACGGTGGCGGTGGCCGCGGCCCGATGGCTAATCCCATGAAATGGTAATTAGTGTAAACTCGCCATTGAGCAACTCATCGAGTGGTCCTGTCCAGTGTGCTGTGCCGGACTGTGGTGGCGGTCGCGATGGCGTTTCTGTGCGACCAGTTGTTGACGTCGGAAAGTGATATAATTTCCTTTTGTTGTGCGGAATTTGAATACCGGATTTATGGTACGCATGGTACATAATGAGATTCAGTTGTTGTTGTTTATTTATTTTATTTATTTTCATTGTTTTTGTACGGCGTTTTTGCCACTAGAGATCACTAGATACTTTTGAATAAATTGAGATTTTCAATTGTTAGTGGGTAGCGGTGGTGGTTCCCTTCGTAATGAAATGCAATCGAAAGACACAGGATGTCGTATAATTACGCAATGAAGTCATGTGTACTTATGATGGCATCAGCGTTAATCGTACAGCGAACGTTGGAGATACTTAACCTGGGAACAGAGTCGAAGTAGGAGGTAGATAGATACATTATCTGCCGATGTGCGAGAGCTGTCAGAAGGAAATCATTTACTTCACTGGACGTAGTTACCCTTCTGAAGGATCATTGACACTATAAGTGTGACAGTACTTCTAGAACTTAGACGGTTGCATGCATGTCTGTTGGACAGTGCCATTGTAACAGGTCCAATTGTTAGAGCGTTGTAGATCCAGTTTTCAAATGTCCTCATGCCTGCCTGGATCACTCAGGGAATCTCAACCCACCCCTTTACCAGGTTGATTAGTTGGATTAGGTTGGGTGGTTATCCCCGCTTAGTAGGGACGCACTTAGACCAGGAGAAGGTCCATTGTGATACCGCAGTATGGTTTCATTCTCTTCCGCATCTGTACAGTTTCGTTGAATGGAGCACTAAGCCTTTCGACATGTCTACCTACCAAACAGTGCCCCGTGAGGGTGCAAACTACTTTTCTTAAGGTCGCCCTATTGACAAATTCTAAAGTCCAGCTCTGGCATAGCACATGACATGTGCTGATATTGTTCCTCCTACATTTTGCCATTCTAATGGCCTGGGTATCTAGCTGGAATTTTATTGATTTAGTAGCTAGCTCGCCCGTTTTGCAATTGCCTGGAATATCATTGTTGCCTGGATCCCCCGGAACAGGGATACGTCCCAGCTGCCAGCGATCTCGTTAGGAGATACGCGGGATTGCTTTACCAACTTCGATCGAATGACTTGACTGAAGACAACAATAGCGTTACATTCTATCGAGTTACTCGAAAGCCAGGTCGGGGTCTCACGTGGACTACTGTGACTTGCGCTCGAAATATGGCACAGTGGTCCGGCCTACACCTAGTAAACTGTTCCAGACGCTGTGTAGATTTCTGTTGCAGATTCGTTTAAAATTTCACCGGATTCCCAAACACTTCTGCTAGGAATCCTGGTTATACTTGACATTACAATCCATTTAGGGGACAATATAGTCCGACATACTTGGAATAGTGCTATGGTCGTTTAGGATGCCTGCGTGGTCCATATTTCTACGAGCTAGTTGCCAGCATCATCCCAAAGATACCCGTATCAACGGGAAGGAAATGGGAAATATAGTTTCTGGTGGTTGAAAGAAAAGTTAGGACGCAAGCAGCAAAACAGCGGCACTCATAATAAGAAGAACGACATCCAGGCTATGAACGCATACAACTCAATACAGGATTGAAGCTCTCCTTATGATGAAGTGCTTGAGATTGCATAAAGTTTGAAGAAGTTGCTTCTGCATCAAATCCCATTGTCGTTGCAACTATCTAGCAATCCCTGAGTGAGTGATACCCCAACTGGAGATAAAATACTAAGTTCTGTGAAAATAATAGGTTCCTCCGGTTGGAATCAAAGATGTCATTGAAATAGAGACTTCCTTCTTCGCAAGTCCAAACCATGTGGCATTAAGTTCATTAGTCTACTTCTTCTAGCTTGAGGTGGAGTTCCTTGATTTCCTGATAGAAGCCGAGCATCTTCCTCTTGACCTTAGCTTCCTTCTTTTTCTGAGACAACAACTTAGCATAACCACCAATGGCTTCCATGAAAGCAGTTTGACTCCTCCTCTTTAAAGCTTGATATCTCCATGTCCTTTATAAAACTACTGCCTTAGCCAAGCGTATGTTGCTTGGTCCTTTAGTTCCAATCTGTCAATCGGGAATCTCCTCCTCACTTTAGAGCACAATAACCAAGGGAAAGGGCAACGCACACATTTTGGAATCAACAATCCGGCCACAGACTGATTTTTTCTTACATTCACCACTACGACGTGGTGAGGATACCTTGCTTCTTGGGAAAATCTTATCTGCCCTTGTCTTCGGTGATATCGAATCCATTCCTCGCTTAAAACATCGGCTTTAGCTTGCGTCCCCATACGCGTTAAGTAACTAATGCTTGTCCACAACTTTGAATAGATTGTGGCCATCGGTAGCCGGGCAGGAGAAGTTAATCTTCATTTTCAAGGTCTACCACCGCAGAACCCCAAATCAAAAGGCACAAGTCGTTAGGAATAGGATACAAGTGGACATCCCTGATTTCCAATGCACGCCGTGTTTACTCCAGAGGCATACCAGAAACTAGCAAAACTTCCTCTCTCCACCGTTGACGATCAGAAATCCATTTCACCATCAACTCGAACCAAATGTATCTATTGGTATACAGATGTCATCAAACCGTTTATTAACCTAAACACCACAAATGACAAAACTGAGTCTTTACTTTGGTAAAACGCGACAGGTCTATGGGATTCATGGCCTAGCTTCTCACAAGAATTCGCGATGTGTGTGTTATACATATTCTATACACGAATGGCAATGCCGTATCCGAAGGGCAGTTGTTTATTTGCTATGCCGTCCACCTGACCAAAATGAAGTGAGGATAGCAATAACCAAACACAAATCTAACAAGGCTGCTGGACCTGATGGCTTACCAGCCGAACTGTTCAAAACAGCTGGAAATGACCTGGTAGAGAGCATACACCAACTCATTTCTAAGATTTGGTCAGATGAGTGTATGCCTGATGAATGGAACCTCAGCACCGTTTGCCCGATTCACAAGAAAGGAGACCCCTTCAACTGCGCCAATTTCAGGGGTATCAGTCGCGTATCAGATCTTATCTGCCATTTGTTGTGAATGTCTGAAACCCAGACTAGGAAAGGAAACGAGAAAGGACACACAACATCGACGAAATGAACAATCGACAGCTACAACTTTGAGGTAGTAAGGGACTTCATCTACCTCGGCTCTGCTATAACCTCGGAAAACAACACCTCAGCAGAAATAAGACGAAGGATAACTCTTGCCAATCGCTGTTTCTTTGGGCTAAGAAGGCAATTGAGTAGCAAAGCCCTATCCCGAAGAACTAAGGAGACTCTATATCCCTGATCATCGCAGTCCTGCTTTATGGCACTGAAGCATGGACTCTGTCTAAAGTGGATGAAAAGATGATCAGTCGCTTTGAGAAAGATTCTTCCTCTGGTCCTGTTTGAAGGAGGAGATTCAACGACGAACTATACGAGCTGTACAGCGACATCGAGCTGTACAATCGTTTAAGATGGCTAGGACATGTAGAGCGAATGGACACCAATGCTCCGACCATTAGAGTCTTCGAATCAAACCCGGAGGGACAACGCAGTAAAGGAAGGCCTCGCCTTAGGTGCGCACAAGTAGAAGGGGACCTCAACCGACCTGGAGTGCGCAGCTGGAGGCAGTTAGCAAAGGACTGGGCTAGCAAAGGCTTGTTCAGGCTTGTTGAGGCCCAGGTTTACCCCGAACTGTAGCGCCACCTAAGTAAGTTGTTTATGACGATTGTACTCTCGGATGTTTGTCAAAAGTTCGCGAGAGATGGGGCCATGAAAGAAATTTTAGGTGTCATCTAGGGCTTGAACCTGCAACTCCTTGCCACCGACAGATTATTAGGTTCCAAATTCTAAACACAAAAGTCCAAGTGCCACCTAGGTGTATCGCGTTGGATAATACCTCTCTTGCCTCTTAGCCATGAGGTCCTAGATGGCTAGGAACAGCGTAAACAAGGATCGGTACTATAGAGATCTTTAAGTGCTCTCCGCGGTGGACTAGTTCCCCTTCTCTCGGCGAAGTGTTCCAAAGGACGATACAAACCGTTGCCCAACATCTACTTCCTTCCGTTTGGAGGAGGTTTAGAAATTCTGCACCATTTTTTTCCTTATCTGTAGCTTCAGTATCTATTAACAAACTATGTAACGACTTGCACACATTATTGTTACATACTGGCCATTTACGTCAGCTCCATAAACTCGATTTAATTTATGGCCCACTAGTAGCCCGCACGTGAGCAATTACAACGAATACGGTCGCCGTAACGTACCCTCATGTGAGAGTATTTAAAAACGTTTACTAGCCACACCACAAATTGCACATAATTCTTGAAATAATGTTTGCGATTTGCGTGCAAATTGACACGATAATTACACCCCGGGAGGAGGTCACTTTACCCTTTCTAGCAAATGGTTTTGAAAAACAAAACACGAACTGGCTGCCAGAGGTACTGGACAATGGTTACGCTCAATTTGCAGCGCTTGTCATTCACGTAATCAACTGCCGAGACAGGTGCGGCCGGTGCGGCCGACAGACAGGAGTTCGTCATCGTTACACGGCACTGCACCGCCAACTGTTGTCCCGAAAATTTCCCTAAATGCCGCTCAATTCATTTTGTTAATTTCTCTGAAAAATTTCCAAAAAAAAAAAATACATTGTATTTAAACTCCTCACTAATCACGAGTTAATGAATGAATACGATGCCGCCAAAGCGAATCGACAGCCTCATTTAAGATGACAATCGATATCGGAGATGCTCGAGAGTTCTCAAGAGCCCTCGATGTTCAATTTGATTTAAGACCTGTGAATAGCACCTCAATCATGCTCCCGGATTGTAATTACTTGCTACTTGTGTTGGGTTAAAATGAGCAACCGGCACTTCAATCAAGATGACGCCCAAATTATTTCTCTTGGCCTGGCCTGGCTTGGCTTCTGGCTGGCTCGGTTGTAGTGAGACCTGGTCCGTCCATTAAAGTAGAGAGTTTGTAGGTAAAACATCGCTTAGGCGGTGTTCGTTCGGTCCTCGCCAACTGTCACTCTATTCGATCGCGCTGCTGTGTGATGGATTCGATTGCTGGCCGCGCGCCTCTGTTGCGAAAGTTCAACAATAGGGTCAACCTTCATTGAGGCAGATCATCAACAGCACCGCATGAATCGAATCGATTTGGAGTGGGAATATGCTAAATAACCATTTGTGGATGACTGGCCAAAAAGAAATAATCTCCCGAGTGCCAGTAGCCAGCCAGCCACATACTTCTCCGCAATGCGTCAAGGTGACGAGGTGAAAAAAAAAAGATACTAGACCCCGAAGTTTTGTTCATCCATTTTCTGCTGATACCCCGTACACCCGAATTAATGGAACCTTAATGATGTGAATTGTGAGGTAAAAATAATTTTAATTGAACATTTTTTTCTTTTTTTTTTTTTTTTCAATTAAGGAGCGCTTCGCCTGACGGATGTACTCGTAGTGAACACCATTTGGCAAATGGTGTTCCGTGGATTGTGTGGCAAATTGAATTTATAGGTCATTGACGAAGATCCGACATAACTGTTGTCAGACTGTTGGAAGGAAAACAACAACAACAAAAAAAAAAAAGGGTTAAGTGTATCTATACACACGCACTGTTGACAGAAGTGGTTCTTTGTCTTCGGAAGAAGTGTCAAATTATTTACACTTCTGTCAAGAGAGCAATTGTATTTCTTTTAATTTATTTACTTGTTTCGACTTCGGATTCACTGAATCTATAGGTGTGACAAAGCGATTGGCTAAATGTGGAGACTCGGAGGAGAATAGACGGTTCCAGTTGAAGTCTATATAGGGCCTGCCAAGTACGGATAGTTTGGTTAAGAGAGTCGGAATCTTCAGGACAAATGTCATGTCATGTCAATAACAAGCAAATAAGTCACAGTTCGAAGGATATTATTTCATTTGACGTCAGTATTTTAAAAAATTAACATACATACATAGTTAGTTTGCTTCTGTCAAATGAAACTGTCTGAACATAGTCGCAATGCGTACTCCACGTAAGTACGAACGACAAACAACTATTGTCGAATCTACTGACATCTATTGGATCCCTTAACAACGACGAGAGAGCTAAAAATGTTGTAGGTCTGCCATTTGGGAATTTATTCGGAAATTATTAAGATTGGGGCAGGAACAGTGATTCATTTGGGACAGAAAATAGGGTAAATCTTCATTAAGGTTCAGGAATCTTTCAAAAAAAGAAAGTTCTAATGCTTCAAAGCACAAAGGAATGCCTTTGAACCTGCACCTATCGAATGAGGATGGACTTCTAGAATGACTCTAGAGTTCAGACGTTCATGTCTTGAGATTGAGTTGAGAGAAAAAAAAACTCATTGTCTTGGTATATTTTGGAAAGCCCGTCAAAAACAAGCACCGGTTCAGATTGCTTAGAATATTGGTGTTGACATTTTCAATACCAGATCAACAGCAGATCAGAAGAGAAGGATGACTTCTGGCTACAATATGTCATGGTCTTCAGTGCCAGCCAAAAAAATCAATTGGGATTCCCCAGTTTTTCAATAATGTCTCTCGTTTATTCGTGAAGTTAGCTGTGATCGTGGGTGCCGTGGCTCAGTGGTTAGTACGTTGGACTATGGAACAAGGGGTTCGAGGTTCGAGTCCCAGTCGGAACACCTAAAAGTTCTTTCACGGCCCCACCTCTCGCGAGCGTCTGACAAACATCCGAGAGTACAACTGTCTTGAGAAAGCTTCTCCAATAACAAATTGCCCTTCGGACACGGCTCTAAACAGTAGGCACCTTCCATTCGTGTAAAGAATATAACACGAACAACAAGAATGACTGTGCGAAGCTAGGCCTTGGGTGATTTGCTTGTCATGGTCAATACATATCTCAATGACATTTGGAGCTATATCAACCTTTTTACCAAAGTTTGCGTTCGGTTGCAACAATTTTAAGCAGATTTCAATGGCGCCTCGAGAATGTCATCATATGCGACTCAATGCAACTCAACTTCGTTTAGTCGTTGCTTGTTGGACAAGTCAGGAACATGAAGTCATAATGACTACAAAAATTTAAAGCGTGGGTTTCATACTGAAGAGGTCACACAAAGGTCTCCTGCTTCAATGAGAAATAACCTTAAGGCAATGTTCTTTGAATGATTTTTTGGGATGAATTGAAAGAGGATGAGCACATGTGGTATCAAAAAGACGAAGCCACATGCCACAGCTGGTCAACCAATAAAGTTATTCCCTAGAGGTATAGGTATGTCAGTACATATGTTCAAAAAGGGACCTATGCGAATAAGCCAGATACTTTCGGTATCAACATTAGATACTCGGTATTAACATTTCGTCCCATGATCCCATGACTGCATATTGAAAATGGCTTTGTCATTTGAGGCACACTTCTGAAGTAGAATATTTGCTATAAGAACAGCTGAGTCTAAACCCAGATGAAACTCCCTTAGGCGGATCATTTGGAGATTGCATGTATCGTATACCGAACAAATCTTATCTAGAAACAATTTATCCTTTACACACCACACCAGGGCACGATTTATCGTAGTTAATACCATTCAGGTACAGGCCTTGTGGCATATTTGACTGAGTTTTGGTATTTTGTATGTAAAATACATTTCAATTCTGGTCTTGGTCACTGTACATGGTGGTACGTATTTTTTCTGGTGGATGGATTTTTACCAGACAGCATGCTATTAGGGCCTGGTTTACACAAGCCAAAGATGTTCTTCGATATTTTTCTCTGAGATCGTCTCGAGTATATAGAAAAAGGGTTTGCCTAATGTTCGTTGGGTAGCCCTAGCCCAGTCTGTCAGTATTGTATCTTGATTACATCTTTCAAGATATCACACAATTTGTCAGCCATATCATGTCTAAGGACGGCTTGTACAAGGTACTTGGAGAGGATTTTTGCCTGACTGCTTTTAGCGAAATGTGTACCGACTGTGGAAGTAAACAGTGAAGAGTGGAGCCGTACGTCAGTGAGCTCGCTTTCATAACTGTTACGATATCCTGGAACCCAGATCAAGGTAACCTTGGGTTGACTATCTAGCGCGGCTAGTTCATTCCGACGTTCGTGTACTAATTTTGAGGATATGGTAACCGAGTCCATGACTACCAACTTTGTCCGAAGGGCAAACGTTTTGCTTCCACGATAGCTTAGGATCTACAATAGAAGACAATACTCTGAAGGAACAATGATTTTTATCAGAGACGAGAATATCTCTTAGGAAGCCAAAATTATTTTGGAAAATGGCAAGACTGATCTAAGTAATTCTTGCAAGTGAACTGCAATTCAAGTGAGCTCTCCGATGAAGCCCCAAAAAATTACGAAAGGCCTTAATGCTGCGGGCGATATCGAGTCAGGGGTTTGAGCCGCATGTGTGGCACAGTTTCCTGAAGATGAGGCCTATGTACCTTGACTGTGGCAATCCAGTTGGATCGGACCAAGTCTGTAAGATTTGCGAACCACAAGTTCATGTCGATTTCTGATCCGATGACTTGAACTTCTGTTTCAGCGAACACTTTCCAGTGAATCATCCCAAGATAGAGTACTGCGAAAGTTCACCAAGCCGTGGTTGGTCAAGCTTTTCTATTAAAAGACAACCTTATCTACCGAATTGCAGAGTTAACTTAAGGCCTCCAGTAAGGAGGACTGTGTGGATGAAGCTATCCAGTGAAGCTATCCAGCCCCCGGTGGGACTCACAAGTGAGTCCCAGAATGAAGTGCAAATTGGCTGCGATTAAGTTGTTTCCATCGTCTTTCTATTACTCTCGATCAATAGGATGGAGTGTCCTTTTTGATTTGGACCTATCAATCGAGAAAGCACAAGAAGCATGGTGTTTTGATTTTGGTGGTGAGAACATCAGTTCTCTATGAAGATGAAGTCGCGAAAGTCCATCTGTGGCTGCAATAATGAGGTGATAAGGTTTCCTCCTTTACGTTCAGGCTACAATATGTCATGCAACACAATGAGAAGAATTGTGAAATGCAATGGGGAGTGACATCTTATTCCAAACGTCTGGACTCTGTCAGGACTCGAAAGGTAGTTGTATTTACTGCTGTATTGACAGTGAAATAAGGGGTGCAATCCAAATTTGGAACCAAGGAACCAAGACTTCTCAATCGGATTCCAGTCATCTGTGTGATCGATGACAGAGTGCTGAAGGAAATAAGTCTTGTTGGAATACGATGACAGAAGGGGCTGCGTACATACACACATGGGGACATGAGGCTATGACATTCTTCTCTAGCGGCTTAGAGAATATGTCTATCTTGTCCTTGCAGGCATTAGTTGTGATACTAAGTCCATTATCCTGACTCTTTTACAGAATTTAGTTTGAATAATCCACGTGTGACTCCCTGTGAGAAGTTCGATATCGAATGGACACAATCTCAAGACACCGGGAGAACTTTTGATGGTCATAACAGGTAGTATGGTCGTATCTGTTCCAAAAAAATAACCCAATCAGCACTAAGTCGGGTGTTGGTACCACAACTCATGTGATGAAGAGTGGCTTTCTTTGATATTTTTCCTTGAAATCAGCAGTTTTGGACAGACCCGTACATAGCGAATGAGTTTTCCTTCTTCTGTTGCACCATTGGAACTATGACACTATGACATCCATGTTGGAACTATTTTAGCCAAAATTGGACGGACTTGATATATTGCATTTTATTTCAATTTAATACATAGATAGTCAGATAGACAGATATAGAAGACTGGGCTTTGCAACAAGGCTTTACTTTTATTCTATATTTCCAAAATAGATTGCGATCCAGGATGGTACAGGAACTATTAATTTTCATGGTAGGGGTGTACTTTGAAGAAGTTTCACCAAAGGGTAACGACGACCATATGAGGTATTCCTAATTAGAGATAAGAACATCTCTGAGGAACTGAAAATGGCCATGGAAATGGCTAGGAACTGAGTTAGGAACTCAGCCAGCGAATTGATTGTTGGAAGCGCACTGTAATTCAAGTGAGTTCTCCGTTCTGATCGCCCAAAGGTAGACAAATCACGAAAAGTCGAATGAAAGTGGCCAATTTGGAATCGCTGGAAGATGTTCAGATTTGAGTCCTATGTGAGGCACAGTTCCCTGAAGATGAGGCCTACTATACCGAGAAGATATTATCCTGTAACACATCAAGTCCGTAAGACTTCCCAAAAAAGATGGGCAACATCAATCCAGCGGGCAAGCATTGTGCCATAAGAGACTTAGTTGGTGTGGATTTCTGCGATGATGATGTGAGCCTCTGTTTCAACGAACTCACCTTTCAGTGAAACATCCCAAGTTAAAGTACTGCGAAAGTTCACAGACCCTGATTGGTCAGGCTTTTCTATCAGGAGACAACTATATTTACTAAACTGCAGAATCAACTTATTGCTTCCAGTAAGGAGGACAGTGTGAAAGAAGCTATCCAGTGAATCGGGGGCTGATGAGTCCAAGAATGAAGTGCAAGTTGTTTCCATCGTCTTTCTATTCCTCTTGATCCATAGGATGGAGTGTCCTTTTTGATTTGAAGTGAGTAGTTAAATTTTCAGTCAAGGAAGCACAAGAAGCATGGTGTTTTGGTTTTGGTGGTGGGAACATCAGTTCAGTTTTGCTTGAGCTGACACTGAGACTGCACTTCATTACGGAAGGACTGTGTGGGCATGACTTTCAAGTTCAAGTTTATGTTGAGCAGCTCCACCACTCCTCATGGTGATAACATATTCCATTTCTTCCATGAAGTCATACATTTGAAGATGAACGAACATATCTTCCTCTACAAATAGTTCATGGCTGTGTCTTGGACACACAGCAGATGGACACTGATGAGGCAAATCCTTTGGAAAATAATGAGAACAGATTTTGCCAAGACAAGAGGTCGTAATCTATCTTCATTTAAGTTTCTCTATAGTTACTCCTTCGTGCTTCGTTATGACGCTGGTTCAGCACAAGTGAGATGTGACATATCCTTGGTGTATTCATTTATTCGTCCTCCATTTAATTAACATTAACACCAGTTCATCTGTAGTAGAATTCCGTTCAAATTAAAAATACCATTAGTTCCATGTCCACAATAATTACAACTCGAAAGGCTCCTCTGCCCCAAAAATACACCTGCCATCAGCAATTTATTTATTTAAAAGGGGAAAAAACGGAAAAAATTAAGCATTTAATCTCACCAGCCCCCGATATCGATTGCTGGCTAATTAATCAAATGCTGATTCCGAATTGACGAAAGGTGCAAACGCTTCCAACTGTCCATTTCTCAAAGTGCCAAATGCCATTACTGACCAATTCACACTCTCTGTGGTTTCCATTTGGATTTCTTAACCAAAAAACTCGGAATATGAAGGGTAAATGTGGAAACCAAAGAAAAAAAAAACAATTTCTTGATGGATGTGCCTGTCTTGATCGAAATTAACCTTCGGTTGTTGTAGGGGGGGAGGGGAAGAAGAATTTGAAGAAACCATGCATCGTTAAACCGCTTCCACAGATAAACTTTGCATTATTCACGTCAGGGAGAGAGTGTGGAACTCGACTGGAGATACTTTTTCTTTCTTTTAATTGCGAATGGACAAGTGGCGATGCTTGAAGCCTTTCAGGTTGTCAGCAGTACATGGGTTGGTTAGTCTATCTATCGTCGAAACGATTGCTTTTCAGTTCAGTTGAGGAGTATCTTTCGTAGAATTTTGTTCTTTGCCTCATGTTTTAGAAGATTTAAACTCTTTCGAACGTCTGGCAAACATCCGAAGGTATAATTTTCATAAGAAGCCTATTTAGATACACTACGGGCACCTTGCTGGACGCGAAACCCCTGCAACACGACACCAATTACCGTAAATCGATTGCAGCTCTTCCAGGACTATTAAAAATTACATCAGGATTAAGTTGTCCTACAACAAAACCAGGAACAACTTCATTTGTTTTAACATGCCATTCTATGCTTCACCACCTCGCCCCCTATTCAAAGCTAAAATCCATCGAACGTTCGAACGTTGGAACGACCTAATCACCCCTCCAGGCCTAAGGACCAAATCAAACCCAAAAAGTAATTTATATTTAAATGACACCGCCGCCTCCAAGGAGGGGGAGGGAGAAACCTTGCACAATCTGTCAATTCCTTTCTACCGTCATCGGTCTCTTCCGTCTATCGTAAGCGTTGTCGTCGTCGGTGATGGCAATGGTGACGGTGACTCCTGATCGGAAGCATATCCACCCTGACAGGCAATGAAGTGACAATCGTTCTTCATTGAGGTGAAAATTTGGGGAATTAAGTGCGCTTACAGTCGTTCGTATGCGCTGGGGCTTCCCTTGCCCTGCCTGTCAAACAAGGATAATGTGGTCGGGCGGCGGCGGCAGTGGCGGTGTTGTTGGTCCGATGGTGGTTGGTTTGCGGTCAGTTGAATCGAGTTAATCCGACTACGACAAGTGGAGTATATATGCTTTTGTGTGGGGGGGGCTGCCTGCCATACAAGTAGTGTGGTATTAGTTCAGCGCATTTGCCAGAGCAGAGGGTTGGCTGACAAGCATGCATACAAGGATGGTGGTGCTTTGATTGACTTACTCACAGGAGCAAGGCGGCGGGTGGGTGCGCTCTCTCTCTCTCTCTCTCTCTGGAAATGGAAGCTTTTCTATGGTTGCTGGCGACATGATTGAGGTTTTCAAGGACTACTACTGCACAGCCCTCGTGGCAAATTACTACCAGGGGGGGTGTTTTCCATTTAAATGGAACTTCCACCTTGTTTGCATACCGAAGTGTTAGGCATAATAATTTAAACATGAAATTGTATTTATTCACACAAACATGCACCACGTGCTGCGGTAACTGCTTGTCCGTATTTTGATTTCGTTATTTATGATGATATACTGATGTCCTGATGTCGGAAAAGATGTCGGATGTCATTTGTTCTCGCAAAAGCCTAGAGGCAGCGCCGGCGGAGCGCGGCTCCAGCAGCTGTGTATGATTTGTGAGCTGTGAGTTTCGCTTTTTTTTTTTTTTTTTAATTTGAATATAAATCGATTCCATGTGTGAAACAAGGAAGGATGTTTCCAACTCATCATCATTACGGAGTATGTAATTCTGACGGATTTTTTCTATAAATGGCTTCATGTAGGCACAGTGTTGCTTGTGTAAAGATGGGAATACAAAGTGGGTAAAGAGGGTTTCAATTGGGGAAGGTTTCGACGTGAAACCTAATGGCATTACGCCTACACGTTTGATGAGGACTTTATCCAGGGGCTAGGGCCGCTATAGGAATCAAAATCTGCACAATTCATCAGGCAGAATGTACTTCCAACACAATACCTTCTCGAAAAATTGGTATTCGCCGACTGACTTGCCATTAAACGAAATCTTGAACCATGCAGTACCTATGCCCTTCTCATTTCATGAAATGAGTTTCTTCAGAGTAATTTTAGAAGTCTTATCTAGGCTCAGGAAAACGCGCTATCCGCTACAGATATTCGCATCAAATCCTTGAAATTGCTCTACACTGCCGTTCGTCTTTCTAAACGATGGGAGAGTTGTACACTTTTGTTGAGTACCGGGATTGTAGGGCCGATGTTAGGTATTTGCTACATGCAAGCCTAAATCGAAGCTCGATGTTCTTGACAGATCAAGTATCAGTTGGACAAGTGTCTAGTGGCAAAACAGATTTGGACATAGCTGGATCTGAAATCCTCTAAGATTATGATCTCTCCTAGCAGATTGCTTAGTTACCGCCCATCAGCCTCCTTTTCTCCAGGATCTCTACGGAATTCCGGTCTTGCCCAGTTCGAGACTTCTTTGGGCCCCATATAACGCGAAAAGGACTAGAGAGCTTCTGTCTCTCAATAGAATACAGCTGACCCTTCTAATTGGCGTCCTTACAGGCCTCAATCAAATGACGGCCCACCTCTGTAGAATGGGTTTCAACGGCTCAGACCTCTGCAGGGGCTGCGATGACACTGAAATGGAGGATGACACGACACAATTCCTCTGCGAGTGCCCAAGTCTCAGTAGATTTAGCCCCCAAAAACCACCTCAAAATTCATAATGAAATCGGGTTGGGTCAGGAGGGCCCCACTGTCGTCCACGTCTCGGATATCCCTCACAGGAGATCACAATGGATCCGTTTGAGATCCGAGTGAGACTGCTTCCATCTGATGGTTGTTGCAGTCACCCCCTCAACCTAACCTAACCTAACCTAGCAGATTCCATACCAGCACTGTACTAGACTTGATGAGTTGAATCTACTCTCTACTTTCTCTCCAGCATCCCAGCTGTCTCTCAAAGAAAACTTCATTTGGGAGTTTGCTAAGGAGTCTACTATGTTTCATTGGAAGCTTAATTTAGTTTTACTTGTAGGTATGGTATGGTGATAGTATCACAACAAACTTATTGTTGATCCAAGTGGTTTACTAAAAAGTGAAAGAAGATTCTTCTCATCGAATCGTCCACCTTGCCAGATCGTCTATGGTTAGGCGGAATTGGAGCGACGATGAAGGATATTCCGAAGGGTGGCTCTGCTACAGTGAAAGTCAAAGGAGCTATCCATATTGTTAGCCAAACGAAGCATTCTAGGGAGAGGTGTATTATAACCATAACTAGTGCGGTGAGTTCTGAGTCGGAAAAGGGGAGTAGACCTAAGGCACCGGTCTGATGAGACCGATGCAAGAAGCGATGGGGAATCGATGTGACCAGTTATTAAATGATGTAGGAATAGAAGGTCGGCATTTTCGCGGCGGTTCTCGAGACTCTGTAGATTGATCAGTTTCAGGCGTTCAGAGTAGGGAGGTAGATTGAAACTATCAACCCAGGGAAGACCCCGGAGGGCGGAACGTATATACCTGGGTTGGGCAGCTTCAATTTTTCGGACGCATTTTCGAGGATGGGTCTAACGTAGGGGTCTGAAAATTCCTTAGACCAACATTTCACAAAGCCAAGCGCAGAGTTGGTTCTACATATAATGTTGTCAATATGCGAACGGAAATCCCTATCGCAGATGACACCTAAATCGCGCAAAGATGAGACTGAAGGGAAATGTTCGTTGCACAGAAAGTAATACCTATGGTGTGGTGGAAGGCGTTTACGGGAGTACGTCATGTATTGACCTTTGCTGGTATTAAGTTCGAGATGATTTGTTTGACAGGTCGTCTTGGAGAAAGTGATGGTCCGTAATAGAAGAATATGCAAGTTTTTCTTGCTCTCTGCGTCCATTGAATCGACGACGACTTCTAAGTAGGTACTCGTACACTCGAATAAAGGGAAAGCAGTTCATAAGCGGGTCAGTTCTTAGACTGATTCATTCTACAAATGTGATATGTACATATGTTGCAAAGCTGTGCACCATAAATCGCTTGGCAGATTTTTTTCCAGCCTATTACGTTGGGGCATCCAAAGGGCTGGCATTGTGAAGGATCCACCGAGAAAGACTTGAGATTAGCTGTTCGTCAGTTTTACAACCTCGAAAAAATTTTGTGGATTTTGGGTTCATTTTTATTTAGAGTTCAATCCAATGAAGGCAGTGCATTCGAATTGGAAGAACGAAAAAAACAGCATACCAAGGGAGAACTTACAAAGTCCTGCATCGCTTTGGGTGTCCAACTATCCACTGGGTTCCACAAACTTAAAATGTTGCATAGGAACTTGTTGACCAACATTTACAAGGGAATGTTCTATTAAAAACAAACACCGCTAGATGGTGATGTGATCGATCGAGGAGGATTCTGAAGGAAAATCTGGTTCCTTGGCATGCGTGTCTTCGAGATGTTGCCGGAATTGTGTGCTTCCGAATTATTTTAGTTACTAACTTAGACTCACCAGGAAGCTGCATTTAATGTTCTTTTTTCTGTACTCGTTGTGAAACTTTAGCCCTGTAACCAGTACCTCCACATCCCTCCGTCTTGTGCTTTGAATGCATTCGTACTGAAAAGTATGAGACTGATTCGGGAATCTTCAGTCTGATTTGGATATAGTAGCAAAATCCTTCATCCATCTCCTAAGCAAGTCATTATCCAAAAGACGAAAATGTCCGTCTAAGGCTTTCTCTGGGTGTTGGCTGCAGCTGTGAGAAAGATGGGATCTTGTAGATGATTCGGCGGTACGTACGAGAGTAGTTAGGGTCCAAGTTTTGTGCAACGATCCATGTCTAGATATTCAGCATCAGATGAGAAAAAAGTTTGCACATCGCATCAATGATCTCTTTTACTAGCGGTGAGTGACCTTCGGGCTGTTTCCACACCTTCCGAAGGATGCTCCCTTAATTGTCGGCACACTGGAGAATCGTTTAGTCTATCGATGCTAAAATTGGGCATTTTTTTTACATTGTTGTCGAATTTTCGAACTGCGGCGGTGTTCTCATTCAGGGGACTACCTTTTAAGCGGCCTTTGAGTGGAAGTCCTGTGTTTAGATATGGTCTCACCTATAACGATTGGTATTGGAGAAAAATACAATGAAAAACCTGTGTTTTTAGCTATCATGTCTGGGTCCTACTTTGTCGCTGTCTACGTTTTTATCTTCGTTCAATAAGCCTTTTCCTCGTCTTTATGTGAGCCATCTATTGAAGTGTAACACTGTACAATGGAAACGTATCATGCTCTAGAACACACACCCTTTTGGATAGCCCTCCGAAATTGAGCAGACCTGGTTCGGTTATCACTGAAATATCGTTAGATCCTTCGCTTCTCGAGTTAAGATACGTCTGTCCTACCAGAATCCTATCTTTGTCGGCATATAGGCATAATTCGTCTGGATGTGATCATTTCTAAGGCGAGCCATAGAGTCGGTTTCCTTAGCGATATACAAGTTCCTCAAAGCTAGTCAACGTTACCTGTTCTAGAGTCAATGGTCTGTACAGCCTGCTTATGAAAACAAAGCCTTCGTATAAGGGTTGATCCGTTTAATAGTCCGTGGATCAGAGAGCATTTCCTCATGAAATTGATTTTTAAGTCATGTGTGGAACAGTTGGTATGGAACCACACACCGAAACGAAAAAAGGACCCTGAACGTGGTTGTTTGTTAAAAATGGCACCACTACATCTTCAAAATCAGATACATCACCATCTATCCCGCTTAGCTATCCGTTAGAGGAAAGAGATACATAGCTAGTGTCTTCTTTTTATATGGAAGCTTACAAGTTTGTCTGTGCCCTCTATACCTCGATTATATTTGAAGTTTGGGTTCAAAATCTTCTAAGAATCTACTCGACAAAAGAGGTCTAAACAGAGGATCCACTCATGGAAGGTTGCTAGAAGAGTCAGGCTTATAGATACACTGTCTTGACCACTTTGAAATGAACTCTTGTGTGGGCGCCATGATGGAAGATTGTAAGAAAAAACCCATGTAAATGATAACTTCTAAGTTTCTGTCTGTCTGTCTAACTGAAATACGCCGCAACCTATCTACGTGTGCGTCTCGTCCCCCCGTTTCGAATGTGACACCCGTTGATTAACTCAACTTGATATTAACTTCCACTAAACGCCATCGGCCGAATGGGTGAAAAGCCCCCACAGTAACCAATCTCTTAACTGATATAATTTCCAGTAACCCAATATGATCTTGAGAAATTCCAATGACTCCTACGTACCTGCGTGTAAATCTACCGCACTTACACCGTCACTAACCTCCGACAATCTAAAGACAAATGACATTCTCTTGCCGAGACACGCATTGATGATCACCGGCCATGTCCATGTCCACGTCCACATCGATGTCAGTGGTATCGATTTGCAATTTAAAATTTGCACCACCAGCACCAGCACCAGCACCAGCACCATCTCACCGGGAGGCTCTAATTATGCCCTTTTACTGCCTGCCATGACTGCAATTGACTTGGCCGCATATTTGTGGCCAATTCGAGCGGAAATTTCATACTAAAAGACTTCATGGTATACAAATGGAGTTCACTAAATGATTGCATTGTGATCTCACAGATACCCCCGCACACACTCACATCCCGAGGGAGAGAGAGAGAGAGAGAGAGCGAGAAGGAAAGAAGGGTATCTTAACGTGTAATTCGATAATTAATGGAAACAGAAGTGCACGGGTTTATGTTGCAGCACTTGGTCGCTTCCTTTTGTGTTTTTTTTCCTCTCTTTTTTCTCCTCCTCCCGCCCTAGGAGAGAGAAAATCAACTCCACCAACGCATAGTAGCCCCGGGGGGCATGGTGATATGCTCCGATTGTTACAATCGTTTCCTTGCTATTAGGTATTAATTGGTTTCTTGGTCTCTTGCTTTCTTGGGATTGAAATGAAACAAAGGGAAATGCATTCAGATACAAATGTATCTTTGAGTGAGAATATTCAAATCCAGAACCAAGACAGGGATCTGCTTTAGCTGGAGACTTTACCCAATCTAAAGAGCACATCAATTGATACCATTTTACAGGATTAGGGAACCGATGAAAGGAAGTGCATCACATCACACCAATGATTAAGTCATAAAGATGGGAATTTCGGAACAGTGACCCTAATACGAGTTGTATTTCCCCCGCGCAGGAGATGTTGGACAAAAGACCCTTCCAAACAAACGACCTCTCTATGAATACAAATGTGGGCTGTTATGGCAGCTTCCACTGGCGCTACTTGCTTTGTTCTTTCCGTGATGCGTTACAAATTGGGCGACAAAGACCGGAAAGGAAGATCCGATTGATTTCAGTGTTCCGTCGTAATCGGATTGTGGTCATTGTAGGCTTTAATAATTTATTTGATTAAACAATTTGGTGTCAGTCCGCTGTGTAGCTGGTGAATAACTTAATTGAAATAAAAGACATCGTGATAATTCAGGAGGATTTAAATCTACATGCGGATGTACATACATGAATGGGTATATCAGAGAAATCAGGTTTCTTTCTTGTTTGACTGTCGCACACCGAAGGGAATACGTAATTTCTAGACTTCGAGCTACAGTACGCATACCGGAAGCGACCTAGCTGCAACTTTACCTACACCCACTTCAATTGAGTGAGGATTTGTTTTAGAAAAGTGATCCTGGCAACGATATACATATGTGAAGGGTGGGCCATCTAGTGGTTTCTTTTTAAAGGTTATTTTGACACTGACAGTTGTTTCCCGCTCGAAATCTTGACAGAAAGTCGGAATCATACCTCCGCGGAACGAAATGAGTAAGAAAACTTATTTTTCAAAGTGAGTACTGTGTAGCCCAAACAGTGCGTTATTCGAAAAGAAGTTTTGGCCGAAATGAAGCACCCACCGAGCCTGCTCTACGCTAGTTTGTGGAAAAAGTACATAAGACTGGTACGCTTGTGGAGAACACTCATGGACCCTGTCGTCGTACAAAGATCTCGGATTATTCGCTTACAAGGTCCAATTGACCCAGTAATCGAAGCGCACGACCATCAGTTTCGATATAGCTTTGCAGATTGGGCCTTAGAGACGCTTGAATTGGACAACGATTTTGGGCGAAAAATCATCTCTTTTAACGAGGTGCATCTGGGGCTCGGAAATCCCGCACGTTATTGTCGAGAAGCCGATGCATCCACAGAGAGTGACAGTTTGGTGCGGATTGTGGAGTGGTGGCATCATTGGACCACTTTTTTGAAAATGAGGCTTGTTCCTAGCCGCTTCGGTCAACGGTAGGCATTACAAAACCATGTTACCTGATTTTTTTTTACTGAAATTGAAGACATAAATTTGGACGAGCTCTGGTTCATGCAGAATGGCGCGGCATGCCACACAGCCCATGCCATCTTTTGCACATCAAATTCCCAAATCGTGTTAACAGCCGTCTTGGTGATTTCAATTGGCCACCTCGGAGCTGCGATTTCACTCATTTGGACTTTTTTTTTGTGCGGAACCGTGAAGGATCGATGTTGAAGTACTTAAGGCCGATAACACCCAAGTAATCCGTGAGCCCGAATTCATCACCAAGGTCTTGGAAAATTGGAGTGACAGGATGTGCTAGTGTGAAGCCAGCTGAAGCAGCCACTTGAACGACGTTGTGTTCATTTCGGAATTCAAAGTTGCGATCATCGAATCAGACTTTTGGTAGTACTTTCTGTTGCTTTGTAAACATTGTTCATTCGTAAGCTGTTGCCATCACAAAAATATAAATCTTGGCTGACGTTTTCGTATTGACAAATCGTAAAAGTAGCTTAAAAGTGCTTTCATATTAAATAACAGAATTGTTATGTTCTTATTGAAAACCCCTTTGGATATGACTGCCACAATACGTCGTTAATTTCTGACTAAGTCGCCACTCTCACTGCTCGAAGCACCTATAGCTCAGTTCAAGCCAGATACCACTTTGTGATACTTTCCAACAGATATCAATCCCCATGATGCCTGGCGCAAAGGACCCAATCATCGCCGAACCATTTATAAATTTCCGGTTGACTTCCCTCGAACATCACAACATACTCGTACTCTAGCCGCTCCCTACTACCCCGAACGATGATGAACAAACAAATTAATATCTTCATTGGACCTTTCTATCGCCAAACGTTATTGACTGATTGAATGCAACGATTGATAAGCCACGGACATCATCGCCCAAAAAGGATGGTCCACCGTCTAGACAGCTTTCCCTGGAACTGCGACTTCTCCTTCGTACCACACGTACATGTGACGGAACCAGGCATTTCTTAAGTGAAACCAATTTTGCTGAAATACCAATCGGATTAGGAACATGATTTCATGGTCCTCAACGAAATTCCCGCTCAAGCAGTGCCTAAGATCGTCACACTTGTAAAACGTTTAAGCTGCTGGGAGATATCCGTTTAAATTGGAACTTCAATGGGGGTACGCGATGCCCGTGCACTGTTGTTAGTGCGAGTTGGTTATTTTGTTAAACCACTGTGACGTGTTTTGTAACTAATCGACTTATGGCCACTTCGTATGGTGATCGTTGTTGCTCGTCCCTATGATATGATGTGACAGGACCACCCTGCAGCAACCTGAGAGATGGTAATTCGATCCGACTAAGTGATCGTGACGATGTTGATCGTTTTTACCCTTTTATTTCGCTTTTTTTTTGTGTTTTCTTGACGCAAAAAGATGCAAATATGAGGTAAGTCTGGGGACTTTTCGAACTGGGTTGATGCGATTACACAATAGCCGATAATGTGTTTCCTTTTAGGACCGCATAAAAAGTGGTAACCGAGTTGACTGGCCTCTGCAAGAGAGAATGTTCAATGGGCTTCACGTTGGTTGTATGACTCGATTTTTGGTTCAAGGTGTAAAGTTTTGATGGCTTGAACGTGGTTTTACGGAACTAAATGTGTCATGATAGTAGAGCTCATGCCATAATTCAAAAAATGAGTTGCAGCAGGAATTTAACACCAAGTTTCCATGGATTAACCAAGTTTCTGGATATATCGTCTGCAAGATTCTGTTTCGTGCGGATTCTGAGCAGGTCTACCACGAGAAATAAAATCCCTACTTCACGCATTTGAGGATGCCAATATGTGGCCAATCTTTTCTCCTCTGGGATACTTACAATGCTTCTGATTTCTAACAGAATTGCAGACACATTTGCAAAGGCTGCTGACATCCTACATAGCCATTCCACACTCAATTGTGTTCCAAAAAAACCTTTCTTCAAAATTGACCTAAAACCCAGGACCCACCTAATATTTCTAGAAGTCTTCAGAGCCTCATGAAATAATTTTCCAAGCCTTGTGCAAAAATCTTATGGGAGATCGCAATCCTTGTGATCCCAATTTGACTTGGGAGCCACACGTAAGCTAAGCTTCAAACCCAATCTTACTTTTGGCCCAAATACAAACATAAGTGATGGGCATTTTTTTCGGAGAGTAGGAACTCTAAAATTAAATAAACAACACAAGATTATTACTTTTATCAAAGAAATTTATTTTATTTAAAAGTTTACTTCACGGCATTTATTTCTGAATATGATTTCGGGCAGATAGCCACATCGGCTGTTTGGAACACATCGCATTTAATCCAACCCAATCTTTTGTAGCCCTTTCGACCATCTCCGGGGTTATCTCCGTTAAAACTTGTCCAAATTTGTTTTCTAGACTACCAATTGTTACATCTTTATTAGCTTACACTATGAACTTAAAAAATCCCCACAAAACGGTGTTAAATCTCACGATCTAGGAGGTCAATTAAAAGATACAAATCGCAAAAAGATTTATTCATCAAATTGTGTTTTTAGGAACTCGATACCTGCATGAGATATGTATATGCAGATTCTGTAGCGCCATCGTGTTGGAACTACTATTCATGTTTTCCATGTTTGGAAAAAAAACTCGTTGACCATGGATCCCTGTAGATTTTTTGAAGACGTGAGGGCTAATGAGGGCGGTGTTTCCTATATCTTTTTTGAATTTGAAAAATGCCAAAATCGAGAGACTTGCTTGGTCAAAACTCCTTTGAGTTAAAAATAAGCTTTAGAGACCAATTAGTGTCAAGTGTAAGACGCATACCATGATCTCAATAATTTTCCCTTTGATGAACAGTCAGCGACTTAACTGTTGCGAACGACCTTTAATCTATAGCTCTTAGCCTTTATTTGGCTAAAGTAACAGACTACATAAACTGAATATCATACTTACCTTAGGTTTAAGGAAAGCTTCATGGTGTCATCATTAACCCTATCTAGCAGAGTATGTAGAACTGGGTTCGGAAATGCAACACGATCAGAGGTAAGTATAAAACAGAGTCACATAGTCATGCAAAAGCACTAAACGGTTTTTTTTGTCAACATCTGAAAATAGAAATGAAAAGCAGATCAGAAAGAGTAAATCTTTGAACAAAGTTGAAGGGCGAGATCAACGATCAACGATCTACGATCACCCCTACAGACCGGTCAAAATCCTCTTCGACGTTAAGACCGACAGTCTCTAGACATAATCTAATAGTGTTGCAACCACCAAGCACCATATCGTATTATATCTAAGATAGACAAGGCCTTGACAGTGACAAAAATTGTATTGGATTGTGTCTCTATTAAATTCGTCATTTTCACAACCTCGATATAGGTAGGTCTTCTTCGTTTAGTCAGAGCTTTTCATGTGGCACCATAGAGTATTATACTCCATGATGACTCCTAGACAGAAAGAGATTTCCTATTCCTTTGCACAAGTTTTTAGTTCTTGTTTTTCAAAGTCACGCCTCTTAAGCCTTAAACACGGCTTGGGGCTTAAGTCTACAATTCGGGATACTTACCGGGAAGTTTATTTGTTCTCATCCATCCGAACCTATTCTAGCCTTTTCATGACTGGTATGCCACTAGAGCATTGCATCGCGGTGTGTATGAAGAATCTTTAGCTTTTTTCGACAGGACTTCACAAGCTTAGCTTATACATTAAAAAAAGAAATCGCTTTTATTGGTGCCTGACTGTCGACGCAAAATGAGATGCCTTCTTGTGGTATTGGCTTCAAAGCAGTCTCAAGCGTATGCCATTGTTTGGATATTCATTGGGAAAACAGAGCAAATTTTTGGAGGATGTAAGCTGACTTGAATATACTCAGCGGCTTGCAGAAGATACCTAAGCCTACACCTACAGTTGCATATCTATCTTTGATAGCTAATAGCTTTTTTATTCTTCTCTGATAGGATATGTCCTTGAAAAAGGTGGTTTTTAGTCTGTAATAGGTTCACGGCTTATATTTCCTTAAAATCAGAGAATGGCTCGTTTTATGTCTTCCCCTCCAGTTTAGTTGATATATCCTTAAGGCACTAGTTGGCACTTAGACCTGTACAAAGATTTCTACCTGAAGGATTCCCCCCAATCCCATTAAGGGTACATTTCTCATTGTACTTGCATCTTCGTGTGATTGGCGGCCAGTCACCAAATGTGTCAGCCATAAGTCACTGTCACTATCGCTGTGGAAAATTGAAAATTGAAAATATTGTACACAACTTTCGTGTAAACTTTTGTAAAAACAAAGTAAAGTCCACGATTGGGTCGTACAGTACTTGTATCTTAATGCTATAAATTTAAGAAATGTAAGTCGTGCGTTTCTTACACACGAGGCTTTATCAAGTGGGCGTGTCGAGCTCCATTTTTTTTGCAATTATATTGAAAACATTGTCCTGAAGCTACCTAAAGGTGTCCATTTGAGAGTAAAAATGCTGCAAGTACCTCTCAAGCTGTTCTCGAAAGCGAACTTGCAAGTGAGCACAGTCTTATACGTACTCTCGACATTTGAGCTTTTTGTGAGTTACTCGCAAGTGAAGGCCCTCTCAAAAGTGGGCGTGGACATTTGTACATATATGGTGCTCGGATGCATAAAAGAGAACTTCCGAGCTTATTTGAGAGTAAAAATGCTGCAAGCACCTCTCAAGCTGTTCTCAAAAGCGAACTTGCAAGTGAGCACAGTCTTATACTTACTCTCGACATTTGAGCTTTTTGTGAGTTCCTCGCAAGTGAAGGCCCTCTCAAAAGTGGGCGTGGACATATGTATGTACATATGTGGTGCTGGGATGCATAAAAGAGAACTTCAGAGCTTATTTGAGAGTAAAAATGCTGCGAGCACCTCTCAAGCTGTTCTCGAAAGCGAACTTCCAAGTGAGCACAGTCTTATACTTACTCTCGACATTTGAGCTTTTTGTGAGTTACTCGCAAGTGAAGGCCCTCTCAAAAGTGGGCGTGGACATTTGTACATATATGGTGCTCGGATGCATAAAAGAGAACTTCAGAGCTTATTAACTTGATTTTGGCAAATCTTTTCAATCTTTTTACAAATTTAGATAAAAATGAATTTTTTCAGTAGTGAGCTGGTCAAAATTTAGTACGTCCTTGTTAAAATAGTTAGAGCCGTTTTTATTGAAAACGTTTAATGTTGGGGCTAGAATGAAAATTCCGATATTGCATCTGAGCGTGACCTCACAGACCGCAGATATGAAGTTTGAAGCAAATCTGTTGAATGTTTAAATACAAATTTTCTACTTTTCCATGAAAATATTGAAAATGTACAGGAAGTAGAATGTCAAGCAAACCACAGCTTACTTCATGCATAGCCGGGAAACCATGTTCGAAAAATGGGGCGTCCTAATGTAAGAAGAATTCACTAACTGGCAGCTGGTCACAAGTCTCATTTTCTTGAAGATCTGTGTATCTATAACTACCAAAGATATACATGACAGATAAGTTCTTCATGTCAGTGCAGTAAGTTAAGGTAACACACAATTCATTTCCAAGTGCACGTCGTTAGCTTAAATTGCCAATTTTCTTCGAGTCGTGTCACTTTCCATAGAAATAGAAATCTCCTCACTGGGCCACTCCGCGGTTCTCGTTCTTCTTTGCGATGCCAATTGTTCAATCTTCCCATGTTTACTTTGTAAATTGCATTTAGGCCACACCGATACAATACATGCATTGCCATTGCACCGCTGTGTATCTATCCGCTGTGTATCTACGAGAAGAACAAAAGCCAATTAAACCATTTTGTTGGGATTTCCCTACTCAATTCACGGATTTAATTATTCTGTACTTGTTGCAAGGTGCATGCAACATAAAACCAATTTCCTTTGAGACCTCTGCTTAGCAATACGCCAAAACCGTTAAAATTAGTGCTCGACGAGCGGGCGTGAGAATGTATCTAGAACCTAAACCGGTTAACCAATTTTGTCTCGATTTTCGTTCAAATATTGCAAACTACATAATCATTACGACAGTTTTCTTCGAGCCAAAATACAGGCAAAAAAAAACACTTAAGGAGAGCAAAAAACAACAAAAGTCCCTTGTAACCCTATACCACGTTTGGGCGTCCATCATCCGAATGCAGTGCGAAGCCACCGGTCGGTCTACTTATAGGGTGATTTGAACTTTTCGGCTGGAGAATAAATTCTGTTGACCGCAAAAACGGTCTCGAGTTACTTGGAAAAACAAACCCTTGCCTCGGAGGGAAGACGACAGGCTACTTCGGCAGCAATTTGCCACAACGATTAGGGGAACAGTGCGACTGGAAAATTCGTTTCGTGCATACACAGGCTTCAGTGATGTCAAGTGGAAAATTTCTAGTTATTGGATCATCATCATTCTCACTAATTACTTTTGTGACCATATTTACTTGTGGTGGCTTGTATCCACAATTTACCTGAGAACTGGACATGGCGAGAACATGAGACCGAGCCCCCCAACTAGTCCGAAAATTTCTATGGGTTCTATGCGTTCCTAATAGTTTTTCTAAAAACAGGAAAATGCTTCTTCTATGGCGGTTAGCTTATACTAAGCGAAAGGCAGTAACCGAGTGTAGGGGATGAATGCAGTCTTCCGACTTGTGGTTCGTCGTTTCAATATGTTTTGTTATACGACGTAGTTGTGGCTTGTAGCCAAGTGTTTAGGGGTAGTTGGTATGAAAAATTACCTCTGAGATGGGCTCACTTGTTCCATATAGTTGGCTGGATGTTAGTTTATGCATTACTTATAGGTTTGTGTACATATTTTTGTTCAAATTTGACAGACGCCATCAATACAGCTAACAAGGCTATCATGATCACGATATTGCTTGACATTTATGCGTTAAAACATTCGACTACGTTTTAAAAAAAAAAAAAAAAAAAATAGGAAAAGTAAATCAACCGAAGGCGCTCTTTACTATCTTGTCAAGAAGATAGAAGGAACCTTACGTTCCAAGGAAATAGCCCTATGTGCATTCTTGGACACTGGCTACGATTCAATAGCAAGAGCTATTAGTAGCAGAGATATCGAAGATTAGACCAACCAATGGATTAGAGCCATGCTCGAAAGCCGGATCATTACTTCCTCCTCCGGAGGAGTGTCTGTACCTGTGAACGCAGTTATAGGTTGCCCCCAGGGAGGCGTTCTTTCTCCACTTCTGTGGTCACTAGTTATCGACAAACTTCTAGCAGATCTATATAGATCAGGCTACATCGCCATTGGTTATGCAGATGACCTGACGATCATTGTTAGTGGTAAACACAGCACGACCATTTCTAGCGTCATGCAGGGTGGTTTACTACACTTTTTAGAGTGGTGCAATAGCGAGGGTCTCGCCATAGAACGCGCCACCAGGGCCATGTGGGCCAGTAGACGCCTTTATGGTAGAACTTGGGGTCTCAATCCAAAAATGATTCATTGGATATATACAATGTTGGTGAGGCCCATTATCACGTACGCGGCCATCGTATGGTGGCCAACAGTACTTGAACGGACAATGGCAGCAAAGCTTCGGAAGCTACAAAGAATAGCCTGCCCTACGGCAGCTTTAGCAGCCATCGTTGGCCTCACACCTCTACAAATCTTCATTAGGAAGACGGCTGCTAGATGCGCTATCAAGTGAAAATTCTTGACTCAATCCCACAAAGAGACATGTTCTGTACTGTCCCCGACTTTATGCTCAGAGAATACTGTTTCGGTAGATTATTTGAGGTTAACATATTAGACCGTGCAGACTGGTCTAATTGTGTTCCAACATTGGACCCTAGAGGTCTGATATGGTTCACAGACGGATCAAAGATGGACTCTGGAGTGGGTGCCGGTGTCTTTGGATCCAATACCAAAGTCTCAATACCTATGGGAATGTATCCAACGGTTTTCTGGGCTAAACTCCATGCCATTGAGATCTGCGCCAGGTTAAACCTTAGTAAGGGAATCAAGGGCGCTAAAATTGACATCTTCTCAGATAGTCAGGCAGCTTTCGGAGCGCTGTCGTCCAACTTAGTGGACTCCATAGCAGTTAAATGCTGTTACGATGGACTACAATCTCTTGTTAGACATAATAGTGTGGTACTCGGATGGGTTCCAGGTCATCAGAGGATTGAAGGCAACGAATCTGGAGATAAACTAGCCAAGGCTGGCTCAGGATCAGCGTTTATTGGACCTCAACCTGAATAGAAATACCCGTCAAGGAACTCCAGACGTCAGTCTCTAAAACAAACAACTAATATTGGCTAGAGATGAAGATAGAGTTTTGCCATCTGGCCAATGAGATGTGGCCCTAAAAATGGGGTAATTTTAAAATTTTTTTTATTTTAAAGACTAAGCCATCATTTCATAATGAAATATGGTCCAAATATGTCACATTACATTTAAGGACATATGGACATTGGACAGCCCCAATCTGTTGATGATAACCTGCTTACATGGCTTTATGCTCGTTTGCCCATTTTGGCTCAGTTTTCGTTTCAATAGCAGCGATCGGACTGGCGACACCTTGGTCAGTTCCATCAATTATCTTAATACCGTCGGCATTGGTCAATACATTGCTTGTGCTGCAAGGTTCGTTCATACTCCAAGGTATTTCAATGAAGCAATGAGCATAAGATCATGTCAATTCTGTCATGTACGTCGTTAACATTGTTAAGGAGATCATGGGCCTCGAGTTTAACCAGCTGAACGAAGCTGTGCTTCTATTCATCGTACCATCGTACACTTTGACTAGGTTTTGGTCAGTCGATAAGCCATCAGATCCTGCAGCTTTGTGGGACTTAGATTTCATTTTATTTCAGTTGTCAAAAGTGTTAACTATCTGCGCAGGGCCATACATTAGTAGGTCCACAATTTTTTGGAAGATTATCAAGCAAAAAGCCTCTTCTCTTCTCTCGTTCCCGCTTCCCAATCCCTAACTATAGTTAGCAAGAGGCATATGTATATAGCAGGTTAGATTAGACATAAGTCCACACTTTTTTCTTGGGACTTTTGCCCAAGCGGCTCTGAGTTGTATGATCCATTCCTTCTATCGATCTCAATGGAAGAAACCGATTCTGCTGTGGTAGCCATCTATAAGGGGTTTGTGATGCCCTATGCAGATTATCATAAGACGCTCACTGACATATCAAAAGATTGGCTCACTTGACAAATCTGCGTCCGAATAAATGCTTAAGGCTGTGTTCATGGTAAAGCAATCAATACGGAAGACTTGAAGTGACTGCGAACGACGAGAACGACCGTCAAAACATGAATAAATATGGTGCAGTGCTTGATTCTGGGACATATGGGCCTCCATGCACATGAAATTGCCAAAAATTATACAAGCTACAAGCAGATCCTTCGGCGAATGCAAATTGTGACACTCTAACCTCCGCTGCATCGCTATAATACTTTGTGTCCAATACAACAAAAAAGGACCAAAAAAATGCTATCGCTAAACAGACTACAAATGACTCTCCTGATAGGTTACAGCATCACTGTCTAGCATACTCTGTCTGTCTGTCCTTTACATATGTCCACGACTCTACAGCACCAGATACATAATCCTTGGAAACATATATTTCAATACCCTAGGTAAGTCCTAGGGAGGGCAACACCCAACATCTTTTCATGACACCACCTCTTGCAAGCATCAGACAAACATGCGAGAGTACAACTGTCATGAGAAATGTTTTCAAACAACAAATTGCCCTTCGGACACATAGAACAGTAAGCCCATCCATCCGTGTAAAGAATATCACACATAACACGAATGGCGGTGAAAAGGTAGGGCTTGGGTCCCATAGACTTGTCACACCATTCTTTTTTTTTTAACCTCACAGAACTAGCAAATATGTCACGCCCTCGTAAAATTCATCGCAAAAACGGGTCCAGCCAGAAACTGACTGTAGGAGTTACTGTGCTGTTCTTTGTTTCCGGAATCCCACACTGGAAAACGCAATGGATCCGTTGAGGTCCATGTGAGGCTGGATACAGTCACTCTTTAACGAGCTGTCCAACATGTAGGATTATTGAGACTTTTTACGTGAGAATAAGGACTCTTAGCAGTTATTTTCTTCACGAATTGATAGAACTCTATATTGAGCTGAAAGGCATCACGAATTATATACCCTCTTCTGGTAGAATACACACAACTGATGGTTTGGTGTGCAGACTATGCTCCGAGGGTCGGTATGGCAAGCAAGGACTCCTGCCCAAGTTACAGATAAAAGCGTCTATATTCCCTCCAGGTGTCATCCTCTTGACTAATACAATAAATGAATGTTTTAAGGTAGCGTGCATGATTAAAAGAGATGCGACTAACTGGCTTGAAATCCTTTCACATGAAGGAGATTCTGGAAAACAATATTTGGCAACGCCATCCTTCAAAACCACGCCAATCTGGATATAACCCAACTGACTACACATTCGTTTTTTTTTTGTGCAACCGTCAAAGTTGGTCTATTAAAATTCGCCTGTGACCTGGACACATCCTAGTCTTCCATAGACACACATACGTACAGGACGTATTATATGAATTTAATTGACTCAGCCCACGTGTACTCATATTCATTACCTATTCGCAAAAGAGGGCCAGCAAATATAAATATATTAACACTCCATTTACACGCAGTTTCCTATGAAAACTCCATTAATATCAAATGACTTTGACAGTTTTGACAGCGCAAGAGCAATGATGACGATGATGGAAAAGTGCCAACTCATCTGACAGTCATTACTCACGTGCCATCAAAATGATGCGAACAACAGCAATTATTAATCTTTAAACGGTATAAATATATTATAATCAACTCAGCTGTACCACCGGAGGAGAAGGGCTGCTACAATTCCTCTCTTGACAATGATTAGCAATTGTTTTCGTTTGGCGATGACAGAACATCAACGTGGGAATCTATCATCCTCCCATGGTACTTCATATTATCAAACACCTGCTCCAGATTGGGCTTCATCCGACAAATTAAATAGCCACTTTAGCGGTTTTAATTACTCTCGAGCAGAGACCTCCTTCACACGGTCACCCCAATTAACAAATTAAACCGCAACCAAGCTAATAACTCCATTGCCGACCCAATTTCCCATGAATCTTTTACAATCTTTAGCAAATATTCTATTTTTACATTCACACTGTACTCGCACCTGAGTCATGTCGACAGATCACGAATTTAATGATGCACTTTTCCACGATTTTACCGCTCACAATTCATTAGGAAAACAATAATCAGCAAGGCCCTCTCCACATTGTACATACTGGTGGTACTGCCCCCCACCACCAGATGTCGTGTCATAGCGATGGCAGTCCAGATCCGCGGACGGGTAACAACATTTTTGCGGAGCGCATCTAAGCGCCTTCGCGTTCTGGTTTATGTTAATTAAGTGCACTAACTATGATATTATGTGCATCAATATAATTTTCTCATAACTGCTGCCGCATTGTGAAAGCAGTCATGAGGCCAGAGACAAAGGAGGCTAATTGCTCGCTGGGAGAATGTAACGTTTTTCGATTAGTGTGTGCTGTAACTGGGACAGTATTTCCATCCCCATGTCGAATAAATTACCCACATTCAACGGATCTCATCTGTAGGAATCTAGATTTGAAAAAAAAAAGAAAAATTGACACCATTTACTTTTTAATTATGTAGAAGGGGGTCTGAATCAGCCGCGTTCTAGCCTGAAGCTATCCAAATGAAATTGTGACATGTTTCAGGCTTTTAACTGATTCTTTTGTCAGTCAGCCAGTCTTAGTCCTAGTTGCAATCACGTGAAATAATGGAGTCAAGTCTTAGCCAAGTCAACACAGACAAAACAGGCATGGTACCCTTTAAAATGCCGAAGCTAGATGGGGTGGAGTTGTCCTTTTCCTATAGCTTGAGATAGTTTGGGATGGAACTGGAGAAAAAACTTGACGTACGTATGTACAGAAGTCGATTTCTTTTTGACATTCGAGTGTTCAGATTGATAGTCCCATCTGAACACTAGGAAATGTTTAGTTTTTTTAACAACAAATCCTTTTTACAACAAAATTAATATTTAATTCATAAATCTCTTAGATTTTAAATTTGTATTCCCACCCTTTTGTCGAGTGACAGCGATTGACATTTCCAAACGTCAAAAAAAGCAGGAAATTAAAAAAAAAAGTGTTACCCTTGCCTGTAAACGTCAAAAAAAATCCAGTACGACAATCCTGCGTGAACAGGTGCTAGGGCTTATAGTATTTCCTACATTTGCAAGAGATTAAGAGGCGAAACGTGGGACGTGAAGTCAACAGTGATGTAGTGGCGATATATTGTGACAGTTAGACCCATGCTTTCCCTCTTGGATGGTGGGAAGTCACGATAAGGAAGAATAGAGACGATACTTTGGCCAAGGTATATAGAACAGTCTGCATTGGCGTAACTGGTGCTTTGCGCACTAAGCCTACGGTTGCACTCGAGATAAGACTTGAACTCACTACCGAAGGGCTCATCAAGTCGAATATATGTACGTACATTCTTAGGGAATCTGATGATTTGGATGACATCCTCGATGATCTAGATTTCGATACACAATTCGACGTGATATACCCGGAAAGGAGAGGATTCGCAGAGGAAAGTCGTCTCTTTAAAAAAAAAGGGTGATATGTACACAGATGGTTCCAATATCAGTGACGGTATAAGTCCAGTGACCTTGAGACCATTGTGTTTCAAGGAGAATTTCCAGCTGTGCTGAAAGCTGCGGATTTACTAGAGATAGGATCAGTATCTGGCAAGAATATCGCCCATTTACATGGATAGTCAGACGTTAGGGTCCAATATCATAAAATCTGAAATAGTCAGGAGTTGGCGCATGCTTGAATATGCTGGGTACCTAGACCTTGCGATATGGAGAGAAACAAAAGGACCGAGATATTGGCCAAGAAGGTATCAGGGTTTCCACGGAGCAATCCAGAGAAATGAATATAACCACCAATTAGTGTGGCTAAGAGGATTATTCTCGATAGGATCATCAAGCTAAAATGGTCCATCGACCTTGCCTTCAGACAAAAAACCTCATGAGATTGGTTACTTCTCAGAGGACATTACATACCTACTCAACTACTGAAGTAGACCTTAGCACCAAGAAGAGTAGTTCTTAGTAGAGCCTGCGCACCAAATTAATGAAATATTGAAACTTTGTAGGGATATCAAGTGGATGGAGGAGCTGTAGCGCTAAGGATCGATATGGGGTGACTGTGATGCTTAGGGTCTTATGAAAAACTCATAATCTTACCTACCACGTTCTAGTTGCAAGTTTGCTCACTGCGATGATGCGAAAGTTGATAGAATATATACAAGTTTAGGAACAGGAGCACAAGGTTCAAGAAGCGCAAGGTAAAAGGACGCATGCCAGATCCTCCTAACAAAGAAAAGGTTGACATTCAGAATGCTGTGGCTTTTTTCATATAGACACACGTAACTAATAAGACAAACAACGCAGTTATGGTGCGCAGATATCAATTCTAGAGCTCAAGTGGTTTAGAAATAGTTTAATCGTAAGGCACCTGAACTTGATAATCTAAACATAGAATATGGAGTCAAGTTTTCTATAAGCGGTGAACCTGACCAAGTTCGGCCGTTCGATTTCCACTGTCCTTTCTTGAGATTAAGAGAGCTTCCACTTTTGTTGCACTTCCAAATCTGAAGGTTAAAAACAGTCTTTGCTATTGGATTCATCAGTTATTGATACCCGTGGTGTCTAACAAAAATGTCGATGAACAGTCCCCACTAGTGTGACTAATGGCAATGAATGAGATACTTTGAATCATGGGTAAAGAATGGTACAGTATCTTAGCCGGTTCATACATAGCCAGTGTTAAACATACATAAACGTATGAAGACGAAACGATGTTTACCCTTTACCTAGATAGTTTTGGAAAATAGGTTTCAATGAGATTGAATGAGGAAGACGTCGCTCTGATACTCTAGTGAGATAGGATACGTCACCATCCTCAAGCCATCGACTACGTACCCCGTTCTTGGACTCTGACATACAATACCATACCTCATTTTCCCAGTCGACAGAGTTAAGCAGAGAATCAGTATTCTAATCCGGAAATCTACGTTTATGGGTTTAAGACGAGGGCATAGAAGTTGGGCTATTTTTCGGTTCTGCTGTCATCCGAAAACTCCCGAGAATATTAGAGGCTGGCACTGAAACTGCAGTACAATTGTACAAGAATTGTCGGATATGTCGCGTATCTCTAAATAAGACAGTTGTAATCTCGCTCGGTGCTGGCTAGGAACCATTCGGACTTTCAAAGATTTTTTGAAGCAGACAAACCAGAAGAGGTACTAAAAAGGAGCTTTTGACTAGGGTCTTTCGGAATATCCTCTTTAGACTTATCTTTCCCGTAAAGATATAACAAGATGTATGAATTGAATCGGAAGTTGAGGCAACGGAGTTTAGGTTTGAAGCCAAAAGCCACTCCATATTCAGCTTTTTCGTCAACCGCCTTACAATGTTAGGTGCATGACACCAAGTGTATTTCCTCCTCCTCATAGCCAGCTTTTGTTTAGCATTGTAGAGACGCTACAACGAAGGGGTGTTCCAGCATGAACCTGCCTTCAAAACGGGATTACGTATGGTTGTACTTAGTACAAACTTTAACTGCAGGTGACTTATTCCCTGTCGGAGCCGAATCTACGCCAATAGCTATGGGTTCTGGCAACTCTTGGGTGTGTATCTCATCTCGTGAATTGCTTCGTTCTTTTCAAGTTTATTGAAAGTCTTGAGTTTTTGCTCCTTCATTGTTAATTGCTTTGCTTAGACCTTCTTCCGATGCTTACGTATTTCTATTTGTTTGAATCTTTCTTGATAATAACGTCTAGTAGCACTTTTACCAATTTTATTTGTGAAAATTCTTAGAAGCCTTAGGGTCTTGCAATAAAGTTAGAATGTACATGAAGACTGAGAGGGCTTCCCTGAGATGTATAGTGTTTGGCTGCTGAGTTCCACTAGTTCCTTGATAAATACCTAGATCAGTCCTTCAATGATCATCCGGTTTGATGTAGGAACTTAAGGGACCAAAACACAAACTTGTTCAATACGCTGATCCTGCGTGTAGATAGTGCTTCTTTACTAACAATCACAGCAACAGTGGACTACCAACTTTATAAAAAGAAAACAGCTGGGAGTACGATTTTGCTAGATGACCCTTAAAGTGACACCTTTCTGACGTTTTCCAACTGTCAAAACCTTCAACATAAGTAACTTTCATCTCCGTCTGATGCAACACACTTTCTTGTTGCTCTAGCAAACTCTGTTAACTCTGTTTCCCCAGACCGAAAAAACATATCATTTATCAAAAAAAAAAATCCATCGCATATGCTCTATTAATTAAAAATCATTTCGTATTAATTTCGGATGCCATACCAAAATGTCAACTCGATAAATCGACGGAAATCGAAGCAAAGCAAAGCAAAGCAACCGATACCCTTCAGAGGTTCCATCGAATGTGTGCGTGCACACGTTGACACATACCTTTCGCTATAAAACTACCGAGATGAAAGTAATCAATCAATCGCCACGGCCGTCGAAATCTTAAACCATGACAAATGGCCAATTCAAGAAAATGTTTCAATTTCACAGCCCTACTAGCAGCGCAACTGACGCGCCGCACCGTCGTTCGTTGTCGGTCGGTCGGTGTGACGAGGACTCACCTTATGTAGAGACACTGCAAGCCAAAGATCGAATGTGGGGAATGTATTGATATAAACAGTGCCGACTGACCATCAATCATATCGAGCGTCCAATGCGCGTTGTTCCAATATACAAGTCAATTAAGGCAAAGGATCGAAATATCTTTCGAACGGCGATAGTGGACAGGACACCACCACGAAGTGGTTCCCGCCACTAGGGCTAGTACCTATACACACACACACACACACACACACATATATTTTTATGGCTTAGAGGGAACAACGACAATGAACGATGATAATTGAATTGCGGGGCCTACACACTACAAAATGTCAATCGGAATGTCATTTGTCATTTGTTTTACCCATATCGCCGATTGTGGTAATGCGATAATGGTTGCACTTGGTTCTTATGGAAAACTGTAGATGCAATGCACGTAATGCCGCCCACGCCAAATGTGAAATACATTTTTGAAGTTGGTTTTGTCCTTTCGTTGGTACTGTTTTATGATCTAAGAGTGGACTTTAAGTTATTTATTGTGAGTCCTATTTCATTGTTATGCCACGAGCCAGTGGAGTGCACAAAGTTGATGCAATTTTTGGATTTGATTTCACTGAAACTGCGTTGGTAATGGAAAATTACTTAAACCAGAGCTAATGGCACTTTAATTTTGTTTTCGCAAGGTTGGCAGCCTTCAAAACATGACATTTGTCATTTACTAGGAGCGCTACATGAGCGCTATGTGAAAAGTCATGCTTTGAGAGTAGTTTTGTCAAAATAAGTCCCAGTGGACGAGGAGACTTAAAAAATGGAAAATCTGCACATGTGGGGAGTAAACTATGAACCATATTCTTCCAGCGGTATTTGAACATCAAACAATTTAGTACGAGTATCTACAGCTAAAAGGTGAGTGCAAACCGGAGAGGATATCTTGACATCTTAGTGGTCTTCTCAAAGTAGGTAGCAAGTAATGCTTGCATAACTCAATTCTAGCAAATGTCAATCAAGGAAAGGGTACTCTTAAAAAGCATTCCTCTAGTGTGTTCCACATGATTGACAAGGTTCCGAGGACCTCAGAGGCGAACCCTGTAATCCTTTCGTCGGCAGCATTCTTAGAGGTTATGAATTCTATCATATCAAGGCGGATGTGGACCAACTAATTATAGGGTGACCAGATAGCAATGATATTTTTTCTAATTATTATGATTCACCAGCTGTCAAAGATACCAATATGGTACCCAGCTGTCACAAAATTTAGTAAAGTTTGCCATTTGATCACGCATCGTTTCACGCTAGCCGAACGTGCGAATTTATTCAAAAATATTATTGAAATTCCGGCTCAGTTACCGTGACATAGGTCCTCATCATGGGTTCAGCGTGCAGTCAATTCGTCTCAGCGTAGAAAGGTTTGTGCGTAAGTACACTCTTTTGGACCTTAAGCCACGAACCAAATAGAGATTTGCGTGAAATGGAGCCGCCGTAGCGGCCGGTATCGAAAAAGATCCAGAAATGTCGAATGGATAAAGCATCGTCAGAGTTTATTTTGGAGTTGGATTGGGGCCTACATCCGTATAAGATTGTGCTGATGCAAGAATTAAAGCCGGATGATCATAAACAACGCCTTGAGTTCTCTAGTTGGGCGCTGAAAATGTTGGAGATCCGGATTTTGGCTAACAAATAATCTCCTCGAAAGAGGCTCAAAAACTCAGCGACTGCCGAACAGAACCTTCAAGTGTTCGACCAAGCATCCACAAAGATTGACTGCTGCGGTTGATGAAAGCATGATTAGATCCTATTTCTTTTGCAATGAGGATGAAGACACCGTTACCGTCAAAGCCAAAGGCCAGAGCTCGCCAACGTCCATATATTCCCACTGTAGTTCCAACTAGATGGCGCTATATGCCACACAAGTCGTACAACGCTCGAAGTTGTGAGGAGAAATTTGGCGACTTGGTCATCTCATGGGGAGCGTTCATCAATTGGCTGCCACGATTTGGCATAAGTCCTTAGTTTACGCTAACACGTCAACCACTTTGGGTGAGCTCGAGCCTAACATTCGACACGTTATTGGTAGAATAACGCCGTACCTATTGCACCGAGTCATCAAAAATTGGACCGACCACTGCCAGCGCAGCCGTGGCGGTCATTTGGATGATATGCTGTTCCATCCCATAATGGCATGAAGGTAGGTTCAAAATAAAGCCAGAACCTATTTTATATCTCACAATGTTGCTGTTTTATTTAAATGTTTGTTCCTCTCAATCTTATCTGGTCGCACTTGCCTTGTAACACTGGAAATGGTCGTTCTGCACTGCCTGATCCCAGAAGTTTACCTAAAAAATTTTTAAATGTCTAATAACTACGAAATGGTAGAAATGAGTCTTCCGTGGAGACAGACCTTAACTGCGGCCACAGGTATTGACAATTCTCCTGACGTGGAAGTAATAATTTTAGCATGACGTACATGAAAAGGTTGACCTAATCCTTGATGTACTACCGAATGCGCTCTCAAATAGTTCCAGTTTATCCCAAAAATAATCGCGGAACATGGTCGTATGACTGTGTTGCCATCTTTATTGAAACCCGCACCAAACAGTCCATTTTTATGAATGCAATACAGCTTTGGGAATGGCTTTGGGTTGCAACAGCAATTTGGTTTATTAAAATGGAAAATGGAAATGATTTGCGACGAGAATCGTACGGCAGTTGTCACAAATCGAGTAGTTTTCCATGATTAAATCACAAATTTGTACACCACAATTGAAACGTCAAAATAACCGCACCTAACTTCACCCATATTCATGGAAAGACCTTCCAGGTGAGAGGTAGAACAACAAATGTTCACTCTCTGACTATGAACTTCAATTACTACATATCTCCAAATGGTTCGAAGCTGTTTCTTTAAGAAAATATAACAAAAAAAAACATTTTATTCAAGAGTTTTACAAAAATCTGTTTAGTAATAGTGTAGCACATGCAACTAGTGCAAACCAAACGAGCCAACTTACGTGTGGTCTGGCCACTTGAACTGCCCTAAACCGTATCGTATCTACGCAATCAGCATTCTATTGGACTGAGAGCGATGTAACAAAAGCGTCCATAACACTGAGACTAATTAATTTTGAATTTTTCCAAATCCAGTAATTGTATATCAATTCCTGCGAGTATCGCGTCCGCATTCAACCAGCCATCCATCCGCCGACGTCTATCCATACACCGTCGGCCGCTTTGCTGATAGATTAATGATCGCCGAATAAGAATTGATGATTCGGTTCGACGATCGTACCCAGTGCCCTGCAGGAAAGTCAATCTCGATCTCTTCAATTACAATTAGCTACCATGGAAGTCAAGTACCCGTCAGGAGCGAGCAATAGACCAACAATAGCCGAAGATTCCACATTCGAACCCAAAATCCTTCATCGATTGACGGCCATGTAAATGATGTATCAGTCGTGGCTGCCTGCAGGTGGGAAGGTAGCGGATGCAGCATTCAGCCTCCAAAACAAAACAACTTAATTCGATGCGCTGTCCCACATCACCGAGAGGTGTTAACGGCTTCCCATCCCACTTTGTGACTGGTTTTATGTGGCATATTTGGTGACGAATTTCATTGATTTGCGGCCATTAAATTCGGTTTTGATTTGACGATATCTGATCGCCGATAACTGGGTGTGGGAAAGGTCGTTATCGACACATTTGCATGCATACTGATTCGCTTTCGAGAGACTTAAAAACTGGGAACGTCGCCCCGCATTGAGTCCATCCAAATCACTATCCAATTAATCACTTAATTCATCGCCACATTACGAAATCCAAGTCAAGCGTAGCTATCGCACTTCACACTACAAATTAACTGCCTCCTTTGAGATTAAACGTTATTCCACAGATACGATACGGGAATGCAGCGCGACAATGCGATACCGCAGCGTTACATCGGTCTAAATAAGTAATTATTAATTATTATCCATTGTTAACATTTGCAATACGATCCGCCTGTTAATGGTTTCGAAACCCCGCCAGTCGAGTTGCATCATTTGATGGTGCACTCGACTGGCAGAGAGGTATCCACAAATCCACATGCTCATACGTATAATCGAATCGAAAGAAATCTTCTCGATCGGTGGAGATACTTTTTTTTATAATTGAGTTACACGATCTGGAAAAATCGTAGACCACAAACAAACCGAATGGATTCGACTCACTCCGGTGGTGCTGCTGAACTGTGCGCATCGAGGACGACAATGTATCTAACAATTTGTTCTTACATAACAAAACAAGCCGATAAATTGGCATTTAACGCGAAAATCGTATCGACGAAGTCATCATCCCGCCCAAGTGTTTTGCACACGTCATTTGATCCGCCCGTAGTTGTAGCGTGAACGTGTGTATAGGTTGTAGATGCAAAATAATTAGCGAATGTAAAATAATAATGAAACGGATTGGGTGTACCTAGCGGAGCCCCCAGTACACCCAACTGGGTGAAGATGCTTTGATACTATGTATGTAGATTGTGACCACGTTCGTGATTGTTTGCATTGCTGCGGCCTAACCACATACACAGCTGGGTTGTGGTAAAAAGTTTCAGATTCAGATTTGCAACAATTTACAATCTTTGCGATGGAAGTTGCTTGTAGAGTTGGTAGTTTTTTTCTTTCTTTTATTTTCAACTTACATACCTACAAGCTGTTACATTGTAACGAGCTTAAGGAGGTGGAAGACAGTGTGAGGACGAACACCTTAAAGTCGGTAAAGAGATACGGCTACTGGATGTGGCTTTCCTCTAATCTAAGTCCTGTCACCATTTGTGTCTTGTTTGAGGCCATAGTTTATAGTGGCGACGTTGTATTCAACCAAACTCGTCCAATTGTGGTCCTAAATTGTTAGGTCTTCAGTCAATATGCGATTAGGGTTAAAGTTTTGTGTTCGCTCAGTAATGGCCGTCGTGCGAAAAGATGATTTTTTGGCCAAAAACTTGGATCTCCAATCAACATTTCAAGCGGCTAACTCAATTCTTGCATCAGCACATTCTTATAAGGATTTAGGCCTAAATCCACCCGCAAAATAAGCCGGGTTGACTCTCTGGCAATGTCTGGACCTTCTTCGATACTTCCCGGTACTAGAATTTCTACCAATCCCTGTCTAGTTGGTGGCTTAGTGCGAAGAATTGCCTGCACACCGAAGCCATGACGACAGCCGACCTCACGACCAAATTCACGTTCCGTGTTTTCAACTGAGTCGGAAATCGAATAAATTTTTTTAATAATTTCCACACGTTCGACAAATGTAAAACAACGCACGATAAAATGGCAAGCTTTGCTGAATATTCTGACAGCTGGATGTCATTGATAACATTGACAGGTGCTGAAACATAATAATTGAAAAAAGTATCATTACTATCTGGCCACCCTTTAGAACCAGAAAATAAATAAAAATCCCCCAGCAAATCTGCAGAAGCACTTCAAGAAATTGTGTCTGCAGGAGTTCTGAAGTTTTTGTCCATAAAACGAGGAATTATCTGAAGGTTGTTGGACTCAAAATACTTTTCTTACTCCAAGATCTGATCGATTTGGCCTTCAAACAGAAGGAGTAGTTATTACTGCTGCTCTAGCTCTCTTTAGATACTTAAGTCCTGTAGCCCCTTGTGGGTCCTAGGGCCTCGACAATGCCTACGCGCCATCGTGTGCGGTTTCTGGAAATGTGTTTCAGTTCTCCCCAACTCCTTCCCAGTTGCCGTGCTTAATTCTCAACTGTTCTGCGCCACGTACGCCTAGGAACGCCGCGTATCCTGCCATCCTGAGTAAGCGGGTTGGATTACATCGCTCGGTTAGCTATGGACCTGTCACCCTTTCGGAGAATATGTCCAATCCACTGCCACTCTCGTCGTCGTATTGTTGTGCCTATAGGTTCATGGCCCGTTCTCTGATAGAGTTATTCGTTAGAGATCCGATTTGGCCAGAAAATCCTAAAGATATAACGTAGGCACCTATTGACGAACGTTTGCAGCTTTCTCATGATAGTGGCGGTCACCCTCCAGGTACCACATCCATATAGCAACACGGATTCAACATTGGAATGGAAAACAGTCGAAGCTTGGTGGTTAAGCTAATCGCAGTGCTACGCCAAACGGCATCCCAAACGCAGATTTTGCTTTGCCTATTCGGCTGGCTACATCCAGTTCGGTTCCGCCATCGGTTGAGACAATACTTCCAAGGTATTGAAAACTCTCAACTCTCTCAACCGTTTGTCCAGCGATGCATACATGAGCTGATGAGCTGATGAGTCCTAGGCTGATCATTTCTGTTTTTGCCAAGCACCAGCTCTCTTTGCATCTCAAATAAAATTTGTATCCAGACTCCGAGTCGGTGTCTGCAACTTTAAGAGCGCTTACTCCAATATTCGGTCGTAATAGTCGTCCCACCAAACAGGCAGGCTAACTCACTGTTTAATGGTCCTGAGCCAGTGAGGTAACCCTTAGAAGTACCCAAAACATAGAATCGTGAGTGATTCAGTTCAAAATGAGCCAAATTAGTCGATTTTAGGCCAGCTCCCAACTGCGGTACTGATAATCCTCCGAATGTCACATCAACGGATCAAAACTCCGAGCAAGGAATTGACTTTAAGCCCGGCTAGCTAGTGCATCGGTAATTGGCCCAGATTTGCCAAAGTCCAGGTACGCGACCATGGTACACGATCGTTACACATACAATTGTAAATTTATTCATAAATATCGAACAAATCGATTTAATTCGAATGACAATCGTTACCATGAGACGAAAATTCCCATCAAATTAACAATTTATTGTGAATTTTCCACTTGTTTGATTGCGAATTTGTCGAAAAGCCACAAGCCTATTTTGTTACCAATCGGTGCAAGATCGTCGCCTAACTTGAGGTGGCAGGACCACCTCGATGCGGCGACATTCGATCCGCTCGTTGTGGAGCAAAAGTCGCAGAGCGTCAATGATCGGAGAGAACTTGTTTGCTGGTGCATATGCACACCACATTGACTCTGGCTACAAAAACAAACAACAACAACAGCAACAAAAAATTATCAACCGAACGACAGAATATCAAAGAAGAAAAAGAAAAAGTCAACCCAGTCATGTGCTCTTTTGTGATACACACGGCTGACAATGGCTTTGCGCTTCGTACACACTTAACGTTTATACCTCAATGTCCGTGGAATGTTATGACATCGTTACCCTTTTTTTGGCTTTTAATTCAATACGTGCGACAAAATATTCATCAATGACATGAAGAATTGGAGGAGTCACCACGACACGGTGACGCTGACGACAAGTCAAAAAAAAAAAAACCAACGAAGAAGCCTTTGGAGATCAACATTCAGAAAGAGAGCGGGAGAGAGAGATGATTTCACAGTCTGGTGGAGGTAAGGACTTTTGGCGCAAAAATGCATTCTTTTTTGTATTCGGAGTCTGGAGAAATCCCAATCGGGTTTGGAATTTTGGTCATAATCTAGATTTCTTATTTTATTCGGAAAAGCTTGCAATGGGTCTGCTTCTCCTGGTCCTGCTAGTGGTTTCGAAACTAAGCATTCTAAGTGAATCCCAGTTTTGAAAGGACTTTAGAGTTGGACTGTAATGGAACCTATCGATCTGTTCCTCATTTTTCTAAGTTTTCTAGTATGATGTTCCAAAGTACGATTTTCACTTGCATTCAACCTTTAAGGCAAGTATTGGTTCCCTGAAAATGTTCGATGTCGAAATTTTAATCGAACTTGTCATAACTATGCTGGAGAAGTGGGTCCACCATTTCTGTATGTCTGTACGCTCCACTGTAGCCTTAACGCCTGAACGGATTTGCTTCAAAGTCTGTGGCTACTTCAAAGTCCAGGCGAGATTTCATTCTAACCTCAAAATTAAGAGTACTTTACTTAAGGCCGATTTATTGCCACGCCCACTTTTTGAAAATCTAATTTTTTTGGAAAATTTTCACTAAAAATCGAATGAAAATTATTCGGGCAAGGGCTTGAAGTTTTACTATAATTTGCCTGAGGACCATCACACCCACTTTTTTAGAGTTTTTTTTTGGAAAAATTATGAAATCTTCCCAGATATCATCAGCCACGCCCACTTTATCAAGACTTGAGCATTAAGACTTGAGCATTAAGGTCCAAGTACGTACGATCCAGTCATGCCCCTTATTTAAGTTAGCAAAAGCTCGAAGTCAAATATTTCTACTTGCTTGAGCAGACAGAGTGGAGGGCACATGTCAAAACGAAAGGTACAGACACTAGGTACCACACGTCACTGCGCCATTGTAGAGACCTTGATGATTGACAGTTGATGAATATCTTGTCTTGTAGTAAAACCACCTACTTGTTAGCAACAAGAACAACAGAGATTGAAGACGAGAGGGAAGACCGAGTCTAGATTATAATACCAAGGTTACCCGGATCCTAGAGCATTTGATTCATAAAAGACAGGCGACATGTATGCCAGAATTTTCCTTGACTTGCCTGAAATATTAGGCGATTTTTAGATAATGTCTACCGCTTATTAGATATCGGGACACTCTATGGACGTTCTTGGGTCCTTCAATAGAAACCATAAAATTATGCATAAGTCTGCTTGTAGACCTGATCAGTAATGTCGGCCGTGTAAGATGAGCTATATGTATAAAACGGGAATTAAAAGACCCAAAAGATGTTTCTACTATCAAGGCTTTATTGGAACTGTATTGGCCACTTACACTAGAGTAACACAGAGCAATATAAAGAGTGAAACCTTAGTGTGATCAAGGGAATGTCAGGATCGTTTGTCCGATATCAGCCATGTTGATCTATAACCAAGCCAATTGCAGAGACACCATTCTTTTAAAATTTCCATGCAAATCTGATTGACCAGTACTATGAAGTTTTGGACCGGAAAAACCGTACATTTCTCTAAAACTCCTAACCTATACACAAGGTTGCTTACAATGCCATTTTTATAGATGATTTCCACATATCCGTGTCTTATTTTTGTTTCCCTGGCTAAGACGTTAATTCTGCTTATGATGCTGAAGCTTGCACTCGAATGTATAACATATTCGGTCCCGCTTACATTTAGACTAGGTTTGGAGAGGTTGGAGACTCGAAGACTACATGAATAAGCTGCATTGGGCGAATTGAAACCGACGACGATTAGAGTCAAATTCGGTATTTCAACAGTGTAAAATGGGACCTTAACCAACTTAGAATGTTGAACTTGAAATGCAGGTAGGTATATAGAAATTTTGGTATCAAACAAGAAAGTGTTGTTGGTTGAAGAATCTACTGTACTACGTTTTCAAATACAGTCAACTCTGGGGAAAATAGTTCTTTTCTGTAAGTTCAGGGTCTGGTCTAGGTTAGATCACGAGCGCAAGCTATAGGCACTTATTTTTTTATAGTGAAGTCCATGAGTTTTTACTACATTCCATGGCACAGTAATTTGTTTGAAATGCGAGCCAAACAATATTTACAGATCCTGGATGATCCAGTAAGCCTGGTCATTGACTAACTGCCTATAGGCGCGCATTGTACCCTTCTAGAGTGCGGCTTCTAAGGTGTGGTCTTCCTCTTTGCGTTGTCCCTCCAAGTCGATGTCGATTGAATCTCCTTCTACAAAGCCCAAACGTTTTATAAAGAATCGTTCTCTAGAAGCGAGTGTGGATATCGTCGTCCATTTTAGAAAAAGTCTAAGCTTCAGCGCCATTGAGCGCAGAACTGTGATGGTCTCAAGGTCTTATATAGAACTTTCTTAGTTGTTCGGAATGGGGGCCTTCTCAGTCCAAAAAAAACTCCGATTGGAGTAATTTCTGTGGAAATGTCATTCCCAGAATTTGCAGTAGCCTTGCAGTGCTTACTATCCCACAGTTACATCTGTCTATTCTGTCTAATTTGTCGATGTTGGATGGCCCTTCTGGTTGCCAATTTTGGCACCTTCCGCATGAATATTAGTGAGCTCTATTCGCAGACAGAAACTCATCTGACCAAATTATTGTAACCTCTTTGGAAAGACCTGCAGTTTGGGAGTGCAAATGTCAAATACCTTGGGGTTAGTACTTGTGCTCCAAACACTGCTTTGATTGCCTTGATTGATGCCACCAAAGCCACCTTTTCAATTCCACAGCGTATTTCAATTTCAATCCCAACAATGACTATCGAGACCATGCTTCCGTCCTAAGTATAGAAAGCAGTCACATTTTTCGATCTCAAGTTTGGCAAGGATTGGAGTTTGAAATGATGCTGATTTTATGGTTCCCTATACTTGTGTTAAGTCCCACTTTGTTGTCCTCGCCCTCTAAATGATGTTCATTATCTTGTTTTAATGTGGCTAAGCACCATCAGTAGTAGGCTAGTTGTCTGAGTCCATGGTATCCCCTCAGTCACAGTCCTTCTCTTAGTACATCGCTGATCGACAGCAAGAAAAAAGTGGTGTCTACTCGGTCTTTGAACTTCGAAGGACTCAATATTTCTCCCATAGTGCAGAACTTTGCATCCGTCTCGGAGGTGTTGTAGAAGATCTTTATGGTGGCTGTACCGTTTAGTGGCATATCGAATCACGTTGTCAAAATCCTTGTCCAAGTTCAAATGGAAGCCTAGGAAGGAGAGCCTTCATGTTCGACATCGATCCATCTGCAAGAGTATGGCGATAGCCATTCAAGGTCAACAAACAACATTTAGAGACGAGCAGTTCCATACAAAGGAGATCACGCTACAACCGGAGGATTCACCGGAGCCAACCCATCGAATGTTTATAGATTCAACGAAGAGAACCTCCACTAACAGCCAAAGCCTCCACATACCTAATGGAATTCTGAATCCATTTTCCGCAAAATGCAACACAATTGCATTCTTCGGTCCTGAACTGAGCTGCCATTGTTGTAATAGCCACAAACTGGAATGCAGCCCATTCAGTTCCTAATCATCTTTTAATGCCAATCCCGACCATTGGCACATTTATGATAAATGACCTCCTACCGGACCGGTCCGGACCGAACCGCCAAAAATCAATTAAAACTTCCTCAATTCATCAGCTTCGCAGGTATTTTCATTCTCGGTCAATATGTTAATTTAACGCTTTAATATCCCCGGAGAGAGAGAGAGAGAGAGCGGGAGAGAAGCCACGCTGGATCATTAACGATTCTCCGAATCTCCGCTTGTGATTCCAGGCCCAAATAATGCAATAATCGATTGGGCAATCAATCATCATCGCCGCTACCATTTAATGGAGGAGGCATCGCAATTATCAATGCTCAACCTAAATGCTTCCTCACGAAGATGGCCAGAGTGAGGGCTGCAGTAAATTACTCGGGGCAATCGGGTACATCACCGGAGAGAACAGAAGTTCTACACCTCGCCTCGATGGCTGCTGGTCTTGGCCTAGATGATTATCCACAGGGAGCCACACACACACACACGGACGTACCTGGCTTAGGAGCCGGCCGCCGACCATTGTGGCCTTTTGTGGTGCGTTGTGCTTTTTTTTCTTTTCTCTTCGTCGTCGAGTCGGTGCCCATCAAAGGGTTAGGCAATCGATTTTTATCTGATGCTGAGATGACGCTGCCGCAGCTACTGTCCGTCCTTGCGGAGTCCATCATCTTTCATGTGTCATTTTGTCGGTGATCCTATTCGTGGAGATAAAGCGACCGAAGGTCTCGTTGTCATAGAACTGCACTCGAGTAATTGATCGTGTCCCGGTGCGCGACGAGGTAGGTCAGCGTTTTGCACTTGGCGGCAGCGTGCGCGCGGGCTGAAATTAATGATTCAACGCCTTTGTCCGTCGTAATTGGGACGAAGTAATTGAATGACATTTGTTAGCTTCCTCTGTGGCGGATTAATTGCAGCCTCTTCGGCGGACGTATATTAAGCAGCCGGATCGCCCATTCCAGCCCCAGAGGCGGATTGTTTAATAAATTAACAGCCGCAGTTAAAGATGTGTCTGCGCGCCATTTGTTCGAAATAAACATTCGTTAGCCGGGCAGAGATGCGACGCATCGCGCCACGCCGCGCCGCCGTTGGTAAAGTGATTTTTTCAACGCTTCGTTAGGGCCAGGATTTATGCGGCACCCATTAAGACGCCAGGCACTCGTGGGCCCGGCCAGCATCCTAAATGGGTTTTTAACGCAGTTTTAATTGTAGTGTTAGTATTTCAACGGAATCACCGAAAAATACGCACTTCCAGTGGTTTTGGCTGATGGGGTTCGGCGATCTGCTGATGGAGGAAGGAAATGGCGTGCCTACCACGACGTGGCGTTGAAAGAAAATCTGAATATAATGCGATGGCCGGAGGCTGCGGGAGGATGTTAAATTCAAAACAACGAGATCGTGGTACAAATTAGGATGATTATGCAGTAAGCGACCAGTTTAGCGCCGAAATGTTTAACGACCAGCGGTGGGGGATTAGAATCCAAAAAAGGATTACTTTTAGGGCAACTATGACCCAAAAATAAATGCTGTCTGTCGTCATACACAGTTAAAGTAAACAGTTTACCATAACACAAGCTGGAGGATTATATTTGTTTAGTCCAGGCTTGGGACAGAAATGTGGACTTCGTCCGAAGGTTCGCTAGCCTGGTGGCCTGACTTACCAGCAAAGTCCAAGGACCTGCGACTCTAGGCACAATGGCAGCCATGAGAACATGACATGCAAATGAAGCTATAAACGTAATATTGTGGCTTTTGCCACTCGATCGTCATATCATATCCTTATCACCATATAATGCGGTCAGGCTAAGAGAAACAGAATGCAGGTGTACCAAACCTTATGGTCACAACAGCATCCTATATCTGTTACCATGAGATCTAGTAGCCAATCCAATCTAGTAGCCTATATAACTCCCATAGTGTACTTCAGACATCACGTTATGGCCATAACTGACTAATATCTCATAGTCTGATCCTTTTTAAATTGTCTGCCCCCAGTTTCGAACCCATGTTGTTGAAATGGATATCTTTTTACTTGAAAGACCGTTTCTATAGCATTAGCTTCAGATCCGTCTTATCGGATCCTTTCTTAGCCACATCTGGAGTTCCACAAGGCAGTTACCTTGGACCTCATTTCTTCATTCTGACAATAAACGATGTTGATAGGGTTATAAACCAATCTAACTCATCACTTGGCTTTGTCAAAAGGTTCATTCTCTGATCCTTACGTGACTAGATCCCTCTACATTACCTTGGTTCGTCCTCTACTTGAATACACCAGCCAAGTATGGTCCCCCTATCAGCAAGTCCATGTGCCAAGAATTGTGAACATTCAACGACGTTTTCTTCGTTTTGCCCTTCGTGGTCTTTCTCGGAACGACCCACTTATCTTGCCTCCCTATCGAGACCGCCTCAACCTCATTAATCTGAATTCCCTCTCGAAACGTAGAGATGTTGCAGATATTCTCTTCGTTCATCGACTGTTCTCAGGCTCCATGGATTCCGCATCTTTCTACAACTTAATCTTCTTCAACACCAACAAACACGGTTAACTTAAACTCCACCTAGTTCGATTTTAACCGCAGTACTCCCAGCCTCAAATCCGATCTCCTTCACTTCTCTGAAGCGTTTGCCAGGCTGATGTGCTCGCACCCTCGAAACTAGTAGAACAGTGCAAAGAGGAACTTTCCTCGCTGGGTCATCAGCTTGAGAACAGTCACCTTAGGTTGCCGGTAGTAGCATCGACGGAAATGAGCGATGTGATGAAGGAGCACGGCTTCTGATAATTCCCTTGTGGAGGTCGTCCACGTCCCGCCATTAAAGGTAGAGTCCTTGTCCACTATCTACTAAAATTTGATAGTAGATGGCTGAGGATGTGGAAGTGTCTCATATCCAGGAAGTTGTGGTCGAAATACTACGCGAATAAAACACAAGAACTATTGAATAGAATTCGAGCAGATATGGTTCGAGTTCGGGTAAATAGTTCTGGGCACTGGTCCTTTGGGACTCATACCAGAAGAGGCATTCCTTTTAACGTATGCAGCTGCAATATGCCTATTTTCGTATGAAAGTGTCCAGTTCAAGGCAGGGCTAGACTTTTTTTTTTTTTTTTACAACCTAACAGAGTCAGAGTCTTTGTCAGCTAACAGCCTTTCCACATTCGATAGGTCACTTGAATGATGGATCTAAAGCTGCGATCTCACTTTAACTATATTTCAGTATGGCATGCTGACACAATCACTTCTACCCAACTTCATAAAGTCTCACGAACATATGAGAAACATTCGAGAGTATGTCACGTATAAGCTTGCCTATTTATGCCTATTAGTGTACAACTTTGCAGTTGAAGAAATGTACTTAAGAGGGAGTTAAACTTTGACTTCACGAAAAACTTGAAGAATAGAGGAAGCCCTCTTAGAGTCCTGTAGAGATCTGCCCAAAACTTAGGCCTACTATGCAAGGTTTGCAATACTAGAATTCGATTGGTGAAGGAGCCTGTTTGCAATTTCACCAGCAATCTTGAATTTGGCGTTGTCAGGTTCCATTAAGTATTATATGGGTGAAGTCAGCACTTAAGGCTTCACCGAGGCATTTGGGAATAAATATGCCGCACTCTGATTTTGAAAGAGACCCGAATATTCCGAATTTCGGAAAAAGGATTCACAGGATCCAGACTGATGTGGACACTTAGAGGATTGAAGAATGACAACCCAGCAGGAACTTGCAAGAATGGCTTCAGTTAACTTAGCAACAATTTGACGTACGTCAACAACGCTTTGGATACTAAATAAGTTCCAAACGAGTTCAAAGAAACGCTAATTTGTTCGATTCACCGAAAGGGCTACACAGGATGTAAAGTATCTCATTTCTTGATCCATCCTATAAAATTTTTATAACGAGATTGCACAGACGACTTACAGGATGTAAAGCCACCTAAAGGCACTTGAAAGTCTTGTGGGTTACAGGCCAGGCTAGTCCACTGTGGAGTATAAGACAATATGCGACTTAGTTAACTATGAAGTGTTGTTCCATAAACCATTTGGTATGGGTATCCTACATAGGCTGCAATGGTGTATGGTCGATATAAGGGTTTTTCTATAGAGACATAACAATTTTGTATTTCAATCCAAACGAATTTTTAAACACTTTTTATGATCAGTTAATATCAAACAATTAGACAAAGCTTATATTTTTATTGATATGAATTTCATGAACGAGAAACCATCAGAAGTTATAAAAATTACTCCCAACTTTAAGAGCCCACCATTGACTACATATTCCTGTGCCAGTAATTCCACACAACAGTCGCAGTACCGAAAATATGGCATCCATATGTGCTTCAGTTCAAAATGAAGGACGATGTTCATCATTCATCGAGTTTACCTTCAACGTAGACATTCAATGGAGGAGATTCTGGATCCATTTCAACTTCAAAATCAAGATCCATCTCTTCAAAATTTTGGAGTTCTTTGTCTATACCCTTACAAGATTAAAACAGGCCAAGAACTTAAGCCCCTTGATCATTTGAAGCGACGATCTTCCCGTGCGCTCTCCAAAAGTTGGAAGACTTTCAACAAAAAATCATTTTTGGCTAAATGGCTTAAATGGCTAAAAGTTAATTAGCAAAATATCTGTGTTTCAAGAGACTCCATTTCATCCACAAGAAGTGACAGTGTCGTGTAAATTTTATGCCAAAGGTTCGTCATGGTACGCTCAATGTAGTACTCTTTCGTGCCATGGAAGACTATCTTTGCCCAGAATTGGAAGGACTTAACATCAGTGATATGTGGTTCCAACAAGATGGTGCCACATGCCAAGCAGCCGATCTATTGAAGAAGCAGCTCAGTAATCGTATAATCCCGAGAAATAGTCCGGTCGAATGGCCACCTCGCTTAGGTTACGTAAAGTTTTAGACTAAGTCAACAAGCCAACAACATTAGAGGACATCAGGAACACTATAGAACGCAAGATTACCAACTTTCCGGCAGTTATGTGTAGAAAAGTGCTGGAAAATTGGCTCTAAGGAATGGATCGTTATATGCCACAATCACCCATAGGTAACACAGTCTAGGGTTGGTTTCAATAAAAACGTCGAGAACAACTCAACTTAGAACTCTCATAGATCAGCAAAGTCAGTACTTCAACTTGATCAAGACTTTTGTTGGAAAGTCTAGCATTAGGTATTCCAAAATAATTTACTGGACATTACAGTAAAAACGCATTTTACTAACTTACTAAGAGCCATACTTTAGGGTCCTCCAGGCCTTCCTAACTAACTGCCTCCATTTGTCCACTTGAAGTTTGTTGGGGTACCCTTCCACTTGTGCGCGCAATCTAAGGCGAGGTCTTCTCCCACCGCGTTGTTCCTGGGGCTTAGACTCGTGCCAAAGCATTTGTATCCATCTTTTGAAAAGGCGTTGGATAGTGTCAATCGGGAATTTATTTGGCGTGCCTTGCGCAGGAGAGGCATTCCTGATAAATTAATAGCAATTACCAAGGCTACATATGATGGGTCCACATGTCACGTATTGCACAGAGGAAGGCTGTCAGAGGAATTCGAAGTCAAAAGTGGTGTTCGGTAAGGCTGCATACTTTCACCAATACTATTTTTATTGGTGATTAGCGACGTGCTAAATGCGGCCTTATCAACAGGAATTCGATGAACTCTTACATCTGAACTTAAACACCTCGACTACGCCGACGACGTATGCCTGCTGTCACATAGAATTATGTACCTTCACCAAATGACAACAAATGTGGAGAGAGAGGCAGACGTCGTTGGGCTGAAAACAAAAATGATCGACCTAGGACCGAACTCATCAACTCAGGTATGCATTGCTGGACAAACAGTTGAAAAAGTAGAGAGTTTCCAATACCTTGGGAGTAGTGTCTCAACCGATTGCGGAACCGAACTGGATATAGCCAGCCCGATAGGCAAAGCAAAATCTGCGTTTGAGATGCTATCCACAGTTTGTCGTAGCAATGCGCTTAGCTTAACCACCAAGCTACGACTGTTCCGTTCCAATATTGAATCCGTGCTGCTATATGGATGCGGTATCTGGAGGATGACCGCCGCTATTACAAGGAAGCTGCAAGCGTTCGTCAATAGGTGCCTACGTTATATCTTTAGGCCAAACCGTATCTCTAACGAATAACTCTATCAGAGAACGGGCCATGAACCTATAGGCACAACAATACGACGACGAAAGTGGCAGTGGATTGGACATACTCTCCGAAAGGGCGACAGGTCCATAGCTAACCACGCGATGCAATGGAACTCGTGATAGAGTAGTTAGTTTCTGCTCGATTGTTGAGCTGAGACTGCCACATTTACCGCATTCCTTGGCCGATTCGGATCGATCGTCTGTCGCAGATGTAGCCCGTCAATTTCCTAAAAATGATATATTCAAAGCCCACCCATTGCACAGAAACCCATTACGAACATGCCAACTGCAACACCCTGTATAAGTCAATCGAGAGCAATGGAAATCCTAAAAACCATAAAACTTGTCGCAACTCATTTAGCTTGACATGTGTCACTTTAGTCTTTTAATGGTTTCTGTGGTCACTAAACAGACTCTAGTTACTAGAGTGAGAACCCTTGCATGCATACTTCAATAAATTCGTAACTTTTGACTGCGAATAGTAAATAAGAATTGCATTAGTATCTTTATTCAAAATTAGATACTCAATCCACACGAGATACACAAACTCATATAGCGTTCGCTTTGGCAAACGGTTTTGCGTTTTTATTCATTTTGCGGTTTACACTGATCGGCTTGTCAGAGACTGTTTATCATAGTAAATCAAGCAATAACGCGCCTTTTGGTGGCGGCATTAGGTATCTATTGGATTGCGGATTTGTTTATTTGTTGTTTGATTACATTACCCTTTTGTGTCATGCAATTAAGTGCTTGCAACTGATTCGGTGACAATGGGATTGAGTTACTCGCTAAATCGGTGTACCTAAGCCGAGGTAAATCCTCCACACACGCTTGTGGGATTTGCCAATTGTTCCAACAAAGCTAAGCCGCAAATAATAGTCTCTTGTGGTCTGACGTAAACAGTGTTTATAAAAAAATTACTTTTTTTTAGCGAACTCTCAATTGAACAATTAAGTTGTTGTAGTGGTTAACTGGGTCATGAAGTGGAGAATGTTTTGCACTGCTTTTGTACTTACCTACCTAAGCTGCCGCCATTAAATGACTTCCATATCTAGTACCTGCTGTGATTTTCTGGAGCATAAAGCGCCAGTATTGCTTTGAATCCCGGATTTAGCTCCATCCTTGATCGAGATATACCCCAATCCTTCCCAGGCTATCCCTCCCACTATCAGGCATCTGAGTACACCAAAGCCTAAACAATCCTCTCAACGTTCTTTGGTTACGTTTTTTGTTGAATTTCATCCATTTGACCCAAAACGCCAAGGGAGAGGAGATATGCAACGATATTGCATTTGCGATGGGTCAGGAGACTTTTTCTTGCTTGACCCTCTTACACCTCATTTCTTCCAAAATGATAAATAGCGGGGAGGTGAATGCACCAAAGTCTAGATCATAGTCAAAACGTTTTTTGGTTAAGTTTTTTGTTGAATTTCATCCATTTGACCCAAAACGCCAAAGGAGAGGAAATATGCAGCGATATTGCATTTGCGATGGATCGAGAGACTTTTTCCAGCTTCACCCTGGTACACCTCATTTCTTCCAAAAAGATAAATAGCGGAGAGGTGAATGCACCAAAGTCTAGATCATCCTCAAAACGTTTTTTGGTTAAGTTTTTTGTTGAATTTCATACATTTGGCCCAAAACGCCAAGGGAGAGGAGATATGCAACGATATTGCATTTGCGATGGGTCAGGAGACTTTTTCTTGCTTGACCCTCTTACACCTCATTTCTTCCAAAATGATAAATAGCGGGGAGGTGAATGCACCAAAGTCTAGATCATAGTCAAAACGTTTTTTGGTTAAGTTTTTTGTTGAATTTCATCCATTTGACCCAAAACGCCAAAGGAGAGGAAATATGCAGCGATATTGCATTTGCGATGGATCGAGAGACTTTTTCCAGCTTCACCCTGGTACACCTCATTTCTTCCAAAAAGATAAATAGCGGAGAGGTGAATGCACCAAAGTCTAGATCATCCTCAAAACGTTTTTTGGTTAAGTTTTTTGTTGAATTTCATCCATTTGACCCAAAACGCCAAAGGAGAGGAAATATGCAGCGATATTGCATTTGCGATGGATCGAGAGACTTTTTCCAGCTTCACCCTGGTACACCTCATTTCTTCCAAAAAGATAAATAGCGGAGAGGTGAATGCACCAAAGTCTAGATCATCCTCAAAACGTTTTTTGGTTAAGTTTTTTGTTGAATTTCATCCATTTGACCCAAAACGCCAAGGGAGAGGAGATATGGAACGATATTGCATTTGCGATGGATCGAGAGACTTTTTCTTGCTTGACCCTCTTACACCTCATTTCTTCCAAAATGATAAATAGCGGGGAGGTGAATGCACCAAAGTCTAGATCATAGTCAAAACGTTTTTTGGTTAAGTTTTTTGTTGAATTTCATCCATTTGACCCAAAACGCCAAAGGAGAGGAAATATGCAGCGATATTGCATTTGCGATGGATCGAGAGACTTTTTCCAGCTTCACCCTGGTACACCTCATTTCTTCCAAAAAGATAAATAGCGGAGAGGTGAATGCACCAAAGTCTAGATCATCCTCAAAACGTTTTTTGGTTAAGTTTTTTGTTGAATTTCATACATTTGGCCCAAAACGCCAAGGGAGAGGAGATATGCAACGATATTGCATTTGCGATGGGTCAGGAGACTTTTTCTTGCTTGACCCTCTTACACCTCATTTCTTCCAAAATGATAAATAGCGGGGAGGTGAATGCACCAAAGTCTAGATCATCCTCAAAACGTTTTTTGGTTAAGTTTTTTGTTGAATTTCATCCATTTGACCCAAAACGCCAAAGGAGAGGAAATATGCAGCGATATTGCATTTGCGATGGATCGAGAGACTTTTTCCAGCTTCACCCTGGTACACCTCATTTCTTCCAAAAAGATAAATAGCGGAGAGGTGAATGCACCAAAGTCTAGATCATCCTCAAAACGTTTTTTGGTTAAGTTTTTTGTTGAATTTCATCCATTTGACCCAAAACGCCAAGGGAGAGGAGATATGCAACGATATTGCATTTGCGATGGGTCAGGGGACTTTTTCCATGCTTGACCCAGGTACACCTCATTTCTTCCAAATTGATAAATAGCGGAGAGGTGAATGCACCAAAGTCTAGATCATCCTCTAAACGTTTTTTGGTTAAGTTTTTTGTTGAATTTCATCCATTTGACCCAAAACGCCAAGGGAGAGGAGATATGGAACGATATTGCATTTGCGATGGATCGAGAGACTTTTTCCATGCTTGACCCTCTTACACCTCATTTCTTCCAAATTGATAAATAGCGGGGAGGTGAATGCACCAAAGTCTAGATCATTCTCAAAACGTTTTTTGCTTAAGTTTTTTGTTGAATTTCATAAATTTGGGTAAAACGCCAAGAGAGAGGAGATATGCAACGATATTGCATTTGCGATGGATCGAGAGACTTTTTCCATGCTTGACCCTCTTACACCTCATTTCTTCCAAATTGATAAATAGCGGGGAGGTGAATGCACCAAAGTCTAGATCATCCTCTAAACGTTTTTTGGTTAAGTTTTTTGTTGAATTTCATCCATTTGACCCAAAACGCCAAGGAAGAGGAGATATGCAACGATTTTGCATTTGCGATGGGTCAGGAGACTTTTTCTTGCTTGACCCTCTTACACCTCATTTCTTCCAAAATGATAAATAGCGGGGAGGTGAATGCACCAAAGTCTAGATCATCCTCTAAACGTTTTTTGGTTAAGTTTTTTGTTGAATTTCATCCATTTGACCCAAAACGCCAGGGGAGAGGAGATATGGAACGATATTGCATTTGCGATGGATCGAGAGACTTTTTCCATGCTTGACCCTCTTACACCTGATTTCTTCCGAAATGATAAATAGCGGGGAAGTGAATGCACCAAAGTCTAGATCATTCTCAAAACGTTTTTTGGTTAAGTTTTTTGTTGAATTTCATCCATTTGGCCCAAAACGCCAAGGGAGAGGAGATATGGAACGATATTGCATTTGCGATGGATCGAGAGACTTTTTCCATGCTTGACCCTCTTACACCTCATTTCTTCCAAAATGATAAATAGCGGGGAGGTGAATGCACCAAAGTCTAGATCATCCTCTAAACGTTTTTTGGTCAAGTTTTTTGTTGAATTTCATCCATTTGGCCCAAAACGCGAAGGGAGAGGAGATATGCAACGATATTGCATTTGCGATGGATCGAGAGACTTTTTCCATGCTTGACCCTCTTACACCTCATTTCTTCCAAAATGATAAATAGCGGGGAGGTGAATGCACCAAAGTCTAGATCATCCTCTAAACGTTTTTTGGTCAAGTTTTTTGTTGAATTTCATCCATTTGGCATAAAACGCCAAGGGAGAGGAGATATGCAACGATATTGCGTTTGCGATGAGTCAGGGGACTTTTTCCATGCTTGACCCTGGTATACCTCATTTCTTCCAAAATGATAAATAGCGGGCAGGTGAATGCGCCAAAGTCTAGATCATCCTCAAAACGTTTTTTGGTTAAGTTTTTTGTTGAATTTCATCCATTTGACCCAAAACGCCAAGGGAGAGGAGGTATGCAACGATATTGCATTTGCGATGGATCGAGAGACTTTTTCTTGCTTGACCCAGGTACACGTCATTTCTTCCAAAATGATAAATAGCGGGGAGGTGAATGCGCCAAAGTCTAGATCATCCTCAAAACGTTTTTTGGTTAAGTTTTTTGTTGAATTTCATCCATTTGACCCAAAACGCCAAGGGAGAGGAGGTATGCAACGATATTGCATTTGCGATGGATCGAAAGACTTTTTCTTGCTTGACCCAGGTACACCTCATTTCTTCCAAAATGATAAATAGCGGGGAGGTGAATGCGCCAAAGTCTAGATCATCCTCTAAACGTTTTTTGGTCAAATTTTTTGTTCAATTTCATCCATTTGGCCCAAAGCGCCAAGGGAGAGGAGATATGCAATGATATTGCATTTGCGATGGGTCAGCAGACTTTTTCCATGCTTGACTCCGGTACACCTCATTTCTTCCAAAATGATAAATAGCGGGGAGGTGAATGCGCCAAAGTCTAGATCATCCTCAAAACGTTTTTTGGTTAAGTTTTTTGTTGAATTTCATCCATTTGACCCAAAACGCCAAGGGAGAGGAGGTATGCAACGATATTGCATTTGCGATGGGTCAGGGGACTTTTTCCATGCTTGACCCTGGTATACCTCATTTCTTCCAAAATGATAAATAGCGGGCAGGTGAATGCGCCAAAGTCTAGATCATCCTCAAAACGTTTTTTGGTTAAGTTTTTTGTTGAATTTCATCCATTTGACCCAAAACGCCAAGGGAGAGGAGGTATGCAACGATATTGCATTTGCGATGGATCGAGAGACTTTTTCTTGCTCGACCCAGGTACACCTCATTTCTTCCAAAATGATAAATAGCGGGGAGGTGAATGCGCCAAAGTCTAGATCATCCTCAAAACGTTTTTTGGTTAAGTTTTTTGTTGAATTTCATCCATTTGACCCAAAACGCCAAGGGAGAGGAGGTATGCAACGATATTGCATTTGCGATGGGTCAGGGGACTTTTTCCATGCTTGACCCTGGTATACCTCATTTCTTCCAAAATGATAAATAGCGGGCAGGTGAATGCGCCAAAGTCTAGATCATCCTCTAAACGTTTTTTGGTCAAATTTTTTGTTCAATTTCATCCATTTGGCCCAAAGCGCCAAGGGAGAGGAGATATGCAATGATATTGCATTTGCGATGGGTCAGCAGACTTTTTCCATGCTTGACTCCGGTACACCTCATTTCTTCCAAAATGATAAATAGCGGGGAGGTGAATGCGCCAAAGTCTAGATCATCCTCAAAACGTTTTTTGGTTAAGTTTTTTGTTGAATTTCATCCATTTGACCCAAAACGCCAAGGGAGAGGAGGTATGCAACGATATTGCATTTGCGATGGATCCAGAGACTTTTTCCAGTTTGACCCTGGTACACCTCATTTCTTCCAAAATGATAAATAGCGGGGAGGTGAATGCGCCAAAGTCTAGATCATCCTCAAAACGTTTTTGGGTTAAGTTTTTTGTTGAATTTCATCCATTTGACCCAAAACGCCAAGGGAGAGGAGATATGGAACGATATTGCATTTGCGATGGGTCAGGGGACTTTTTCCATGCTTGACCCCGGTACACCTCATTTCTTCCAAAATGATAAATAGCGGGGAGGTGAATGCGCCAAAGTCTAGATCATCCTCTAAACGTTTTTTGGTTAAGTTTTTTGTTGAATTTCATCCATTTGACTGAAAATGCCAAGAGAGAGGAGATATGCAATGATATTGCATTTGCGATGGATCAGCAGACTTTTTCCAGCTTGACCCTGGTACACCTCATTTCTTCCAAAATAATAAATAGCGGGGAGGTGAATGCACCAATGTCTAGATCATCCTCTAAACGTTTTTTGGTTAAGTTTTTTGTTGAATTTCATCCATTTGACTGAAAATGCCAAGAGAGAGGAGATATGCAACGATATTGCATTTGCGATGGGTCAGGGGACTTTTTCCATGCTTGACCCCGGTACACCTCATTTCTTCCAAAATGATAAATAGCGGGGAGGTGAATGCACCAATGTCTAGATCATCCTCTAAACGTTTTTTGGTTAAGTTTTTTGTTGAATTTCATCCATTTGACCCAAAACGCCAAGGGAGAGGAGATATGCAATGATATTGCATTTGCGATGGGTCAGCAGACTTTTTCCAGCTTGACCCTGGTACACGTCATTTCTTCCGAAATGATAAATAGTGGGGAGGTGAATGCACCAATGTCTAGATCATCCTCTAAACGTTTTTTGGTTAAGTTTTTTGTTGAATTTCATCCATTTGACCCAAAACGCCAAGGGAGAGGAGATATGCAATGATATTGCATTTGCGATGGGTCAGCAGACTTTTTCCAGCTTGACCCCGGTACACCTGATTTCTTCCGAAATGATAAATAGCGGGGAGGTGAGTGCACCAAAGTCTAGATCATCCTCCAAACGTTTTTTGGTTAAGTTTTTTGTTGAATTTCATCCATTTGACCCAAAACGCCAAGGGAGAGGAGATATGCAACGATTCTGCATTTGCGATGGGTTAGGGGACTTTTTCCATGCTTGACCCTGGTACACCTCATTTCTTCCGAAATGATAAATAGCGGGGAGGTGAGTGCACCAAAGTCTAGATCATCCTCCAAACGTTTTTTGGTTAAGTTTTTTGTTGAATTTCATCCATTTGGCCCAAAGCGCCAAGGGAGAGGAGATATGCAATGATATTGCATTTGCGATGGGTCAGCAGACTTTTTCTTGCTTGACCCTGGTACACCTCATTTCTTCCAAAATAATAAATAGCGGGGAGGTGAATGCACCAATGTCTAGATCATCCTCTAAACGTTTTTCGGTTAAGTTTTTTGTTGAATTTCATCCATTTGACCCAAAACGCCAAGGGAGAGGAGATATGCAACGATTCTGCATTTGCGATGGGTTAGGGGACTTTTTCCATGCTTGACCCTGGTACACCTCATTTCTTCCAAAATGATAAATAGCGGGGAGGTGAGTGCACCAAAGTCTAGATCATCCTCCAAACGTTTTTTGGTTAAGTTTTTTGTTGAATTTCATCCATTTGACCCAAAACGCCAAGGGAGAGGAGATATGCAACAATCCTCCTCAACTGAATTCACGAAAGGCTGTCCCTTACACCTCGAGATATACTCCCACATTGGATGGTGTCGGGGAGGTGGATTTTAGGATTCCACTCAGATTCTTACTTGTTTCGCAAAACATTTGAATTTTTTCGTTGGGTCTAGTAGTGTGGTCAGGTACTGGATAACGTCATCCACAAAGGATCAAATAACCCGGATTATTCTGCTAAAATGTATAACCACATCTAATTGTGCAATAAGTACGTCTGAATGCCATATGCATATTGTGAAGTCCATTGAACACTCAAAACCCAAGTGGAACATGTGTGCGCACCTCTGCGATACAAATCACACTCGCCTCATCGTTGAAGGAACAAATCCTTCTAATTCCGCCCGATAGAGATCTGTATTTAAAATTCACCATTTCGTTTAGCACACAATTCACAAATTGTGCCGAAGGGATGTGTCGATGGTAGGTGAGATAAGAGAACCAAAATATCCTCCGAGGGGTCCAGCTAAAAGCGCAGTCCTGCTCTCTTGCTCTTGGCCGAAGCGACGATATTTCAATCCGCTTACGATAACAGTTTTATTTAATCTTTTTGTCATTTTTTTTTGTTATTTTGTCGCTTCTCCGGTGCTCTGTGTGGCAATCCATGTAGAAAATATTTTCAGATTTTTTTTTTGGTATTCGTACTTCAGTCTCGATTTTTTGAGTTGTAAATCCTCTCACCCTATCGTTTGCGCCGATATCGGATGTCGCTTAACTGGTCGTGCTTCTGTTTGAGGGTGTCGTGTGTCAAATGCTCTATTTAGGTGAGTTTTACTTCGCAGATACATGTGTGTGCAGTACACACTGTGAGATACATAATAAAGACGTGTAAAGTGCTAGATGGGTTGAGATACTATCAATCGGCGATGAAATAGTTTGTTTAGTACTGGGATGAGGGTGCTAATGCTCGCATTGTTGCTGGGCTTACGAGTGTGTTAAGCTTTACATTAGTTTGTTGGTAGTCTTAGCAGGAACTGGATGCCCTATTTGTTAGCGGCTTGCAACTTAGTCTTTTCTTGGTTCGACAAGTATCTAAGAGAAGTTCGATGATCTATATTATATTTGCACATCGGGATCCCAACTCGGACGCCATAACGCCATTCTTGCTGTGGGAACGAATATTCTGCGAATTCTTATTTCGAAGGAATCCGATATCTGGTCAAATGTCTAGGACAAGTGAATGGAATGATTTGTAACCGAAACATTTCCTTAAGTAGGTTGGGGATGACTTCATCTATAGAAGTACACCCTCATTCGAATATCAACGTGTCCATCGTGCTCCCCGGTGCAAGAATAATGCAATTAGTGCTACAATCAGTGTATGGTAGAATCGGTCCTCCTAAATCATCCCGTGTTTGGCGATTCACATACATAGGACATTGAAAGATACTTTTCTGAGGAATGTCAATCTAGTTCTCTTTAGGCTTCAGGATTTGCAAAGGAAATGTGACGAGTCTTCCTGTTGTGTTCCCCTCTAGAGAAACTATGTGGAAGGGACAGGTAAAAGGCGGAATGTAAGTGAATGGTGGTTTGGTTTGGGGAGGTTCAATACTCCGAGAAAAACCCTGTATTCTACTAACGAACTCCAGAATTTGCTCGAAACTGTTACTTTTGAGATACCTCAGCTCTTGCAGGACCTGTCTTTAAATGTGTTTTCGTCTTAGCCGCCCTATTTGAGGGCAATCGCTGAGAAAGCTTTCCTTGCTCCTGTCTAGTCTAGTCTCAGTATGTAAGCGTTTGTGTTGAGACTAATGTGTCCGCTGTAGATCGAGTCCCTTCTCCCCTTGACAGTGCCAGGGGCGTTCGATCATGACTTAGGAGCCTTTACGGATTCGCAGTCCTGGTGTTTTAAGAACGAGCTGCTATGTAGCTGTTTTAATGACCTTGAAGGTTACTCCATAGGTAGGCCAACCTAGGTTTTTCCCCCACTTCTACGTTAGTTCATTCGGCGCTGTGTTGCCTGGTATATTGCGATCATCACGTACCCAAATCAGGTTGACCTGGGAGGAGGTTGTTCAGATATTTACCATTTCCTTGTACTCCTTCACCAATTTCGCATTGGTTTTTGAGTTTGATAGTGCCCCTTAGGGCTGCTTGACTATCCGAGCAGATATATTTTGTTATAAAAGATGTAGTCCTCCTTGGGCCCACAGATATGTGGTATGAGGTGAGTATATTACAATTGGACGCGAGAAGACTAATGGAATTAGAACCAAGTGGTCTACATGTGATTCTGAGTCTTTTCTAGATAGCGTATCGCCCTTTTCATTACCGTGGAAGTAGTATACATTGAGTTGGCTATTCCAACCCTCTAAGCATTGCTTAGAGTACGACGGTCGTTCTAAAAGCGCTGCTTATATCTAATCCATGCACTTTAGACAGTGGATTCTTTTGAGGTTCAAAACCCCTAACTCGGAGGACAAACTAATGCTCCTACCAGTTCTGCTATATGGAGCCGAGTGCTGGGCGATAACCAGGAAAGCAGAGCAGATTTTGAGGGAAAAAGGCGAGAAGGACGAATGGAGGAGAAGATATAATCGTGAACTCTATGAGCTGTACCAAGATGAAGTGCAAAAAGTCAAAGCAAGGGGGACTACACTGCTTCGGTCACATAGAGCGAATGGGCAACAATTCGGGATGACAAGGAAGGAAGGCTGACCCTCCGTTTTAAGGATCATGTTATCGCGGGTGCAAGAGCTTTTAATCTGGAGAACTGATAGCAACGCGCCCGGGATCAGAGGGCGTGGAAGGCTGTTGTATCTGAGGCAGAGGCGAGTTGGGAACGGCTTGAGTAAGGAAAGTGTACTTTACCAATATATGCTCTTCCTTCGCCGTTTGTTGGATCAAGATTGGACTCAGTTACTCCTTTGTTTCCATCTGAGCCTAATTTTCACTGGTGCTCTCTCTGACTGTTTCTAACCATCAAAGGTCCTTCATTGTTGATTACTGCAACCTGGCTACACTGTTCTAGGGAGCAGTTCTCCAATTATTTCCTTCAGTTCTCTGCGTTCTAAACTGAAGCGAGGACACTGCTTAACATTTTCTCTAGACTCTCCGCAGTTGAAGCAAGTAGGAAATTCCTTGAGACCAAGCCTGTTAGGAGCTGTTGTATTTCTCCATAATTCCGGTTCATCCATTTGTGGATATTCCGTACGAGTCGATGGGCCCATCTTCCCTTTGTAAAGTGATTCGATCTCTCCCGCCATGGTCTCATGCTTCGCTGTTTTTTCTGATGTGGTGGTTACCTGTAAATCCTTTGCTCGCTCTGGACGAGGTATCCGCTGTCCGATATGCACAACAAACGTTCAGTGCACATAGCACGGTTGACTGAGTTAATCCTTCTTGCTCACGACTTAAATATCACTGCTTTGGGCCATATTGGACTGCACCATCCTTAACAGAACTAGTTGTCTAGGTCCTCTGATGTCTGTCATTATTCTGGATAGGGCTGCACCCAGGCAGATACTTATGTGCATATATACCTAAAGCTAAGCCTACACTTATCACTAAGTACCAAGCGGTGTCATTTGAACTTGCTACCTTGGTTTGGAACAATTTGATTGGCCCACAGAGGTGAAGAACCTTTTAACTCTTTCGCTGCCACTGATAGTTGCCAATCAGCTTTACACTACGAAGGTGATGCTGCACATTTACCTACTGCCCGCAACCATATCCTTACGTTCTTATTGGTTTAATTCCCACATTGCGTACATCTTCAAATTGCAGCTAAGATGCAGAACCAAGTGCCAGGCCAGAAGGAGTTCACTCTGTTCGTTCAACTCAAAATGGTGGACAATCACAGAACTTCAAAGGAGGATAATGGACACTAAATGGACGAAAGAAGCGCACAGCAACCACAAATAACCACTTTTTGTACATAAAGACATCCTTCAACAAAAAAAAAGAACCAAAGAACATGTTCAGACAACCCTGTACCTAAGTTGGCTCAATCAACCGCAAATCAAAACGTTCACTTTGCTCCAAGATTGATTGCTCGACCAGCAACCACCACCACCACCTGGACTTGGACACAACCCCAAAAGCCGTCAGCAGAATGCACATATTCTTGGCAATGATTTTGCGGCAAATGGCCGCCAAGAGCATTTTGCCATTCGCCTGCGTAATTGCTGCTTTATGCACATAAGCGCAGCTTTAGTCCAGCCTCGCGGCACCGCTTGTGGTAATTGCGCGCAGATACGTCAGATACGTACGAGGTACTCCATGCATATGCTCGTCTTCTTCCCTCCAATTTGTGGCAACTCTCTGTAATTTATCCCATGAATTGATCATTTGATCTGGACAATCAGCGGCCATTTTTGTTATTCTCGATCCCGAACAACACGAGTATCTCGCGAAATAATTGTGCACTTTGTGCAGAGAGACAAAACGAAAAACAACAATCGGCATCGCAAAATGTCGGATATTTACGAATTATAGTTATTTGAGAGTTTTTATCGGTTGGACGTGAGTTCTGGACGTGTCCGCCGCACCATGTCAACGTGCATTGTCATAACATCGTCATCGTCGTCGTCCTCGTCGTCATCATCGACATCGACATCGACATCGACATCGACATCGGAATCAACGACGTCGTGGCGTTTTTTTTTTTTGTTTTTTGTTGCTGTTTGCTTGGATCGTAATAAATTGCAGCAAAGTGGAATTTAATATGGACAAAGGTCCTTCGCTTGGCTGAAATTACATTGCTGTTCATGCCAATTATGTTGGGATACCCATAGGAGCGGGATCGACGGCGCGGATAGGAAAAGTCTGGAAATGATGAATTAAGTGCTATCGATACCATCAATTTGATGTCATTTTGTGGTCATTGGTTGACGTTTTGGGTTTTATTTTGCCTCGGTTAGGTTACGCTGGGATGGGGGACTTAGGGCCTGGGAATATGTTCTGAGAAGGCGTGATTGATTCGCCTCATGGGGGGGAAACGGATGAGGTATCTAACTTCAGCTGAGTGGATTCTATTCACCGTTGAGTTAGATATGCATTTACCTTACCGAGTCTGTAGCCCGGCCATTCGATCGGGCATCGATTGAGTGCGATTACTAGAAATTGCTGCATTCGATGGAAAATTAAATGACGATTGTATTGGATCCGAAAATATGTGTTTAGGATGGAATCGTGCAGCTATGATTACCTGGCCAAACTAAACGTAGATCATTGTGGAGAAATCTCTTAGTTATGGGTATTCTGCAGAGAAGCAAGGGAAACATTTTTTTTTTTTATTAAATTGACAGTTTGAGTGGCGAGGTTGTTATTACAATTATTTTAATGTCTCTTGTTACAGTTCGACCGGAAGGCGATTAAGTTGGAGATAGGTTGAAGCCATGCACCATTATTTTCCAGCGTTTTACGCCAACCTTGTTTTAGAGAAGAATTTCGAATCAATATTCGTTGATCTTAATGATAGTGTTTTGACCATTCTTTTGCGAAAGCAGGATTAAAGTGTCAAAAAGTGTTTTTCATTTAGAGGTACTTTTTGGTTTACGGATTTTTTGACAGATGACGTGTGAGTCGTGTTAACCTGTCATGGTATATTTGTTCAGTATTTTCTGACATTTAGTTAGGTCTGTTCGAGTACTTTCTGTTCAAAAATTCGTAGATTGTGAAATTTCAAGGAGTGTTGGTAAAATTCTCACAAAAAAGTAAACGAACGCGAAAGCTACGAAATTCGCCCTCTTTTTAGACCTCAAAATCAAATGTATGCAAATACACAAACAAGAAAAAATTTCCTACAGGTATCTGACAGATTTGACAGATTTCGTAAATCAGTGCAAAGAAATTTCCTGCACTAAAATTCGTTGCATGGGGAAATTTTTTACTCTCTCGTGAGCGCTCTCTTCTACGAAAAACTACGAAACTTTTGCGTTCTCGAACAGGATTTAATGACTTTTAGTAGATTTTCGTTAAAATTCGTCGTTTTGGGAGAGTAGGCGAACAGACCTATTAGGGGAAGCTTTTGCCCGGCACAGGGTCTACACATCATTGAACTGTATTACGAAAATCAGCGTACTATGAGGAATCCATTTAAATGTTTAAAACCCAGTTTTGATAATTAGACAGTACGCGACCAAATAGACCATATTCAGCATATAGGGAACGAAATATTGGAGCGGTAGCCGAGAGTGTTCCCAATGACCGATTCGATTCGATGGCCTTTTCAATAGCCTGGCTTGTCGTATTTAACATTTTGCGGGGTTTTACGTAAGGAATTTGGTATAAAAGCAACGAAGTTCAACTTAAGAATCGTCACCGTTTCAGTCCTTGAGCTCTTGAAAGGCTTGGCACTGTTTCCGACAAACATTTTATTCAGCAATGAGGCTGGCTTTGGGCAGTAGACCAACCCGAAGAAGCTGCCATTACAGACAAATATTAATCAACACCATAAATAACGGTCATCTACTATACGGCTTTAATGGAAGCAACAAAAAACGTTTAGAGAATGATCTAGACCTTGGTGCACTCACCTCCCCGCTATTTATCATTTTGGAAGAAATGAGGTATACCAGGGTCAAGCATGGAAAAAGTCCCCTGACCCATCGCAAACGCAATATCGTTCCATATCTCCTCTCCGTTGGCGTTTTGGGTCAAATGGATGAAATTGAACAAAAAACTTAACTAAAAAACGTTTAGAGGATGATCTAGACTTTGGTGTATTCACCTGCCCGCTATTTATCATTTTGGAAGAAATGAGGTGTACCAGGGTCAAGCATGGAAAAGTCTCCTGGCCCATCGCAAATGCAATATCGTTGCACATCTCCTCTCTATGCTTATTGCAATCTCAGTAAAAGTTTCTTACCATTCGCGACCCACTTCCATCCTAATTCAGAGGCATCTCCGGACCACCCCTGCCTTCAGGATCCATTCAACAAAATGGAGTTTAAACTGAACAAATTAAAGTCTCCTAAGTTCTCCCCATCCCATCGAACCGTTCCCAATATAAAAGCATTATTCGTTAAAAAACCAATTCAAGCGGCAATAAAACGGATAACAGAATGAGCCACAAAAATCCACATCCGTGGACTGCCCCCTCCCAAGCCGTCACCAGCACCGAATTGATTCTCAGAAAAAAAAAACCAAAAAAACAACTCAACTAACATTCTGCCAATTTCTGTTCAATGGCAGAAAATTTAAAATTTATGAGGCCATTTCCAGTGGCCAAATAACCATTGCGCACCGTTCCCTTTGATGTCCAATTTTCTATTTCCAACCAAAAAATCCCGACACGACCGACGACTCATACCCATACCTACCCGTATAACCAATACTCGTACACAAACAAAGATTTTTGTTTGCCTTTCAGCCCGGGATACATTTAGATACATTTACCCCATTTTAGGTGGTCACAGCTCACTAGTTAACAAACCCAAAATAAAAGGAATGTTTCCGCTTAAAAAGCCATCATCCATTTATTTCGCTAGCGGTCCGTGCAGAAAGGACGTTCCGTACAACAAAAAAAAAGGACGAAAAAAAAATTCAAAATTGGTATTTCGAGCAGGACTGCGGTACTGGGTCCCTGGTGGTGGCCATTAAAATTCAATACAATTTTAGAAAGATTTATCGAAAAATTTCAAGTGAATAAATTTACCTAAGTGCATGTCATAGCACCGTTTTAGGTTTTTCTGAGTGGATATTCGATATTTTCGTATCTGAAAGGATGCTTGAGGGGTGTGGGTGTGGGACAGATAGATAGAGACTTATAATTTATGTAGTGCGCGATGGGGAACTTATGGAGGAATTTTAAATCAAGGACTTTAATTGTTTTTGATTGGCTTAGGACTAACATAGTTGGGTAGGTATGTACCTACAGAAGTACAGATATTAAACAAGGATACATGAAACGCTATTGTATGGTTTAGTATGGACCAAGTAAGCAGACTTATCCATCCTGAGCTGTTGTCCAACAGAATGTCGGTGTACAAGGGTTAATATGGAGACATGGACATCAGGAAAGTTCCTTCTTGTAGGAAGACGTCTTACCATGGAATTCCAATGTATGTTGATGGAAGTGTTGTTTTCGGGGTCAACGTGGGAACCATAACGATTTAGCAGGAAGAATCAGCATACATATCAAGGTTCCTGTGCACTTCATGGAGGTTTTCTAGTTTACACGTGAATACCCTTTCAAGTTTAGGTAGGTAGGTTGCGGTGGCAACCCGATTTAGTTGCCACACTAAGACCACTCAGGGTTAATTTTGTTATCGCGTGGATCTGAAATTATAAGTCTACTCTTATTGGCGTCATTTAACCTGTCCAAGAACCAGGAGGGATGCCCAGCCTAATGGCATGCCTTCTAGTAATGCAGTACCTCGCAATGACACCTATAACAAGCATCCTTTTCTGTGTGATCAGACAGTTAGAGTGTTTTTGACACAGCTTGACCCAGATCTATCTGCAGTATAGAGCTTCAGGAACTATGTAACTGTACTGAGAATCATGCTAATACATGCCTTATCCGATAAGGCTCCATCCCTGTAGAGCACCAAATGACTTAAATGTTGAATTGGTTGGTCAGTCAGGCGAATTTAGGTTTAGGGTAGTGTTGAGTTGAATGTGAACGATTCCAAGGATTTGATCGCAGCTTCGTTATCCACATAAATGTTGTTATACCGACGACTGCGACATCAACTTTCAGTACAACCCGGAGGAAACATGCTGAAGTGGATGTACCAACTAGCCAAGGATCATACTGACTAGATCAGCTTGTTGATCGAAGTCCTGGTTTACCCCGAATAGTAGGTATACACTTCTTGTCAGAAACAAATTTATTGTGCGAGAGCTCTTAAGATATTCCAAACAGGAAAACGGCAACATTGCTGTGGATGCAGTATCCAGAAGGTCGTTCCTTCGAAAATTCTTCAACAAATCCTTGGGGTTTTCTATTCCAACAGCACTTTGCCTCAAAAACTAATAAAAGACAGAATCTATCGCCATAAGGAATTATTGATAGATCTTGACTCCTTTCGTGGCTTGCACCAAATATCCTGTTTCGAGATTTTCGCCCATCTGTAGCTCCGCTTATACCTAAAATATGAATTAAACTACCACACCCCTCAGAACAGCAAAAAAAAAATACCCAAAACGAATCGTAAAGACTAAAATCTTAAACCCAAAGTATCTGGAACAGAAAAGTTTGAAAAATATCAATTTCCGTTGCCGCTTAAATGTATTAGAAAATTGAGATAAAACTATCTGTGTATCTGTATGTACAAGCAAGCACAAAATGGAGAAAAAAAAAACGCAAAAAGAGGGAAAACTTTTTTCCACAAGAAAATATAATACATTTTGCGCATGTATGGAGCACATTCGCATGGAATACGATGGAATACCACCCCAAGGATAACGACGTTGGTTGTATAATAAAATCAAAGCTGTTTGTATGGCAACGGTGAACGATTCCTCCGCTCTCTGGCAGGATGTATTTTGGGGTTTATTGGGAACTTTAGATGCCAAAATGGCTTCAATCGTTCTTTTGCCACACACACACACACACACCCATACTCCATTTGGGCTAAATTGATGAAAATTTGGGTGAGTGCGCTTCTGTTGTGGTGGGCGTATTTTAAATATCCTTAATGGAAGTATTTTGCAAGTTTTTTCTGTTCATTTTCTTAAAATTCGGTAAATCGTGGCTTCATATGGTTCCACTTGGATCCATTAAGTCAGTTCGTAAGCCCCGAGGGCTAATAAACTCGATACATTCTAAATATTGCATCAAGAGGGCGCCATAGCTCTGCATGGCACTTGGGGTTCAGAGTGCCACTTTAGATCTTTGTAGGTACACTCACTTTACGAGCACAAAACGTCGCATGAATGGTTATAAAATAAAAATTTTTTAGTATCTAAATCTTTCGACACTAAACTTGCGAGTTTTTACTTTTTTTGACAATTTCAGGAGAAAATGAAATCTTTTTTCGAATTTTTTTTTAGCAGGCGATGTAGAGTCGTAAAGTAAAATATAAAAAATAGTAAAAAACAAGAGATTTGAACGGATACGACTTCACTGATTGTTGACTTTGTAATCATTTTTGAGAGAAATACTTTGTGACGACTTGGAATAATCCTTTCTTTTCATCTGAGATACCGAAGGCTGTCGAACTAGAAACCCACATTGTAAATTTTCTTTAGAGAGCAACGATATTTCCATCTGTGACATTTTCGAAAACTTTTGAACAGATATAGGTAGGTACATACGGCGGGTGTTCAGAATCATTTGTTTTTCACGAAGTTGCTTAGTCTTACCTATTTAGCTTCCAGTTGCAATGAATGCCAATCACGATTACAGCCTTTCGGGTGTCATTTTGGGAAAAAATAGGGCCCAGGCAAAAGGTACGTCTGTCCAAAATAAACACTACTCCGTGTTTCTAAAAATTTGATTTTCAGTTTTCTGTGCACCGAATCATCACCGAAAACCATTTTTTTATGAAATTGCTGTCAGTCTCTCAACTCTTTCCCTGCTGCCTTAAATTCCACGGCTTTGGTCGGAAAATAAAATTAAAATAAGGGAGTTACCCGCTACCATAGAATCAACACTGTACCCTCAAGTCATCCCATCGTAGAAAGATACAAACAATTTAAATCGTTATCTACTCAGTTTAGGTACCCCTAAGCTTAAGAAGCTAAAAGAGATCTGCTCCTGAAATTTCAGGAATTGATTTTTTCACAGAAAGCATATGTATAAGGTCTCCCACTTGAGCCGGACAATGGTAGGACAATCACAGATAACATCTCCTAAAGTATCGTTGCTGTGGCCACTAGTACCGCAGAATGGTAGTGCCCCTTAAGCCTAGCACTTTGAGAAGCTAACCAAAGCCGAAGTGTACCAAAAAAACTACAAGATGTCTTGAGTTTGCTGAGGGACTATAAGACTGCTTCTGATTTCTCATTAAAGTTTGTGAGCATTCGATTTGTCTGACAGACCTTTAGTTGACAGACGTTTCATCTGAGAGATGTGCCACACACTACTAATACGATTGTAAGATGCCATGACCCTAATGCTTCTCAAGGTTAGTAGAGCTCAATTCCCTTTATGATTCCTTCATAGGTTACTCTGTGGTTCACTTAGCAGATTCGAGATGATTCCTTGTGAGATGATTCCCTATGATCCGAATCCTTTGCATATACATCGAGCATCTGATAAAAAGTCACAAAAGTTAGCTCATGGTTTAGCTCAGCCCCATATGGTGGTCAGCCGAGTTTTCAAACCTTAGCAGGAACGCCAGGATGTTATAGAACTTGGCTAAGCGCACAAAGAATCCCGCTGACCGGGAGCGCTACAAGGAAAGCAAAGGGGATTTCAAGAAAAAGACAATAAACGCTTAGAGGACCTCTTAGAGTAAGTTCTGCAGCAAAATAGAGTCCACAAAAGACACTGCTAGATTTCGCACCGACAGTTCCAAGCTTCATAATGAAGGCAGACGGATCATGGACAGATTCATGCTCCGATACTTCCTTTTAGGACACACTTTGCAGGGTAAGAGATCAAAACAACGAACACTACAGCAAGCCCTACAACAGAACATACAACACAGGTCACCCCTTGGTCAACCAGATCGTAGATGCAAAGAAGATCAACTCGGCCATTGACTCGTTAAGCCATTACAAGGCACTCGGCCCTGATAATGTGATTTATTACAAGGAATCTAGAGTAAAAGCCTTAAAAACTTGGTTAAAAGCCTATCCGCACCAGGATGTTGAACTTTTTTGAACAAAGTCCTCCATTTCGTGGACATCCTCTGCAAATGGTTGGCGGGTAATAAAGGACCTCGAAGTACTTGCTTCACAAAAATCTGGAGAAAGTTAGGTCCTGTCAAATGCTTAAATATATAGATACGTAGAGACTGATCTTTAAGTATATGGTAGTGTGTTTAACTGCGATCGTTTCCTTATTCCTACATCTCCTGCACACAAGCTAGCATGTCCTGTCAAAGAATCCCGTCTATGTAAACACAAATTTAAACGCATGCTCAGTTTGCAAGCAGCAATAATAGTTGTAAATTAACTTGATCCAATTACCATATGCTAGGAATCCTGGAACTCTCCGGGGATGAGGACAATTTCAGAAAATAATACCAGCAGCGACAGTTGCAACCAATAAGAGAAATTACCAAGGGTGTCTGCGGCCAGCCACTCGGAAGGATTTATTCAAATTATTTATTCGAAATCATTTTGATGATTATTAAATTACGCTATTAGTTGAGTTTACCGAACGAGGGGGCATTTCGTCCTTTTCGCTTGCACATGCCTCATTATTCCTTCGTATTGCAACTAAATTTCCTTCAAATCAATAAGTGTGTCGAGGTAGGACCGTGCGAAAGAAACTGCCACCGCAAAGCCTCCAGAAACTGTGAGAAAAACTCCGCTAAATGAACAACTACCTTGTATACGTACACCAAAAGTTCAAGACTTCAAAACCCACTTGAAGTTACCACCAGTTCGCGATTTACCTTCCATCGGTCCAAGTTCAAATTGCAAGAATGTTCATTTTTTGAAACACATTGTGTTGAGCATTATTTTGCCAAACACTTCAGCACATCTGAAGGGTTGTTCAGAATCCCGGCTCTCACACCGTGCACAGGAAGTTAACCGTCGTTGTTCCTTCAAGCGATACCCCTAATTCAAATCTCGAAAAAAAAATACATACATACAGTCGAGCTAGTGTGGAGGGAAATCGCACAAAAGGCATTTTGATTGGTATTTTCAATTGTGTGTTTGCTATTGTTTTGGGGGATGATTGTTAGTACTGTTAATGCCATCATTGAATTGCCTGCGTACTGGGAAGAAGGGTGAGCCTTATAACAGTATTATTTCCTGTAAGTGGTCCTCTAATGTGACTTAAATTATTTCAAATTAACCCAAATGGAAGAGGAATGACAAATTGCAAGGAACAGGACGAAGGGTGTGCGTTTGAAAGTGAAATACCCACTTGAAGCGAATCATTGAAAAATGTATTCGAATTAGATTGTGTGGGCTTCGGGAATATTATGATATGAAGCTTGTTGATTGCTTCAAGTCTAAGGCTTTAACTAACTCTGACGTCTTATAGATCCCATGAATGTTTCTAATGAGTGTCCTTTCTTAAGTAAATCGTGCTCCAGGTCTGCTAGATCCAATTGTATCCCATTGCCTAATTTTCTAAGAACCTTTGAAGCAGTATCCTTACGGCTAAGATATGTCCTTATTGTAGTATCTGTCCTTATCAGCTTAATACCTGATAGATCCCCCATTAGGGAACAACAAACTTTCGACCGATTTTTAAAATCCGACGGAGTTTACTCCTTCTCTGGCGTAATTGGCTCAAAAATAGAAAAATCATGGAATAGAGTAGAGATGGTACCAGGCTGGTACCGGATCATCATACCGGAGCTGTGTCTGATCATCAGGAGCTGAATAAGCTGTAATTTTTCAAGGATCATGAACACAAGACATAATATAAGCCCGAAGGATCAAACCTCACCTATTCCTCCGAAAGAGTAAGTATATCGGGAATTGAGTCAAGTAATTTGCGAAACTGTGTCCAAAGTATGGAGATCGGTAAGATAGCACCTTGTTTGGCCTAGGAGCCTACGGTTACACAAGTTTCTATGGAGGACCATCTGCTATTAGGGCTTCAACCACAAGTTTGAGATTTTGTGCGAAAGTCCGGATGTTCAACGAGGTGTCAAATTGTCTTAAACTAGATTTCAAACCTCTTCTAGCCAATTCGTTGGCCTTCTCATTATCTGGTATATGTTTATGTCCAAGGAATCATTAAAGCGCAATTCCTTGAACCTCAAGATCTGACGTCGCAGTTTATAACTTCATAGGGCTTAACTAACTTCCTTTACTAGATTCAGTTCTAGAAAATTCAATGTCCTTTGAGTTGCTGGTGCGTGGTGGAGTAAGTATGAAGCATTTAGGGTGTAGCCTTGTCCAAGTGTATTTAAGTCCATAAAGTGCCAAGCCAAACCAAATATTTGTGTGCAAAAGTTCAACCACATTCAAGGCCGAGCACTTCAGTCCTTGGACGCAGAGTTCTGATCCTTCTGCTTCAGTGATGAACATATTGCAAAGCAGTTCATCATTCACGATGCATGTTTGTGTAGAAGGTAGGAATGTGTTGGGTGTTATATTTTAGTGAAAGGATTCGTTTATCTACATTCAGGATAACATGTTGGGTAACGGCCGAGAAGGCCAGGCGAATAGGACGCCTTAAACTGGCGATTAGTGAAATGACTCTTATTTACAAGTTACTACTCTTCGACACTGGTGGGTATCCTAGATACTTACCATTGAGCATAGTTCGTTTCCATTACTTTTTGAAGATGCTATCAGTCAAGTGGGCGCCGCCATTGTTGGCTATATTCGGTGGTTTGTTCTTACAGACCCGCGATTTAAAAAAAAACTCCAAAGAATCAAGTCTGAAGCGGTCAAGTCCGAACCGTCAAAGCGATACATTGGACGAATCGAAAAATGTCCATTGTCACCCGAGCTATTGTACGATTTCAACATGCTTTTGAAGCCTATGTCCTTCAGTCCTAATGCCTTAATGTGATCAGGGTCCTTTATGGCATTCCAGTCAAATTAACCGATTTATCCAAAGCGTCCAGCCACATCAGCGGTATGCTCATCGGATCGAGCACTTCGAAGGCTTCGAAAGCACTTCTGTCATACATCAGTTTCTTCAAGGCGAACGACTTAACGCCTTACTGTTTAATCAGTTAGCCAAAACCAATGATGACATGTTCCTCGCGATATTGAAGATTATTGGCTTCCATGGCTTGTCGACGGGTATTCTGGATCTGTGATAGGCTGCTGCACCTTGTACCTACATATATAAGAACCAAGGTTAAGATATTCCAAGTAAGGCATTCTATGACGTCTGTTATGAGTGATAGGAAGCAAAGGAGCAGAGAATGAAAACTGCCAAGATATACCCTGCATGAAACATGGGTTAACAAGGTTACATTCGGTTTCTTACTTTCTCTCGGTCAAAGGCCTAGAAATTGTCATCTGGCTCAAATCTGAAGATTTCAAGTCAATATTTGCTGACCTATGTGTATAGGACTTTTAAGAAACAATCTAATTCTGGCATTCTTACTCCTTGCTTTTGATTCCAAATGAGAGCTTCCAGTTTGATGATAGGACCTAGATCAGTTAGAAACCAAGGAACCCGTGTATAGCATTCATCCTAGATCGAATCTCTGACGGGTAAGACTATACACGAATATGGAAACGTCAAAGGAATTTGACGGCTGGATGCTGTAGGAATAGGGTAGGTACTTCAACTGTTACTACACATCAATTGTGCTTATTTTACCTCCAAGTGGCATCCATCGGGTACTGGTTGATGTCCATCCGGACGCTTATAAGGGCGAGTGTTGAACAAGAGAACATTGCAGCACTATAAACAGGACAGCGGGCTAACTCTTTCGATGTGGTCAACGGTGGCGTCAGAGCTTCAAGCGGAAGCAACAGCAAAGGAACTTACTTACTTGACTTAACGGGCTCCCGAACCGTGAAGAGTCCCTGCCTGAGACAGGGTAGCCTTCCATTCTCTTCCATCCCGGGCACACTGCTTCCAGTTGTCTAGACCAAGCGCTCTGGCATCCGCGATAGCTTGGTCCTTAAAACAAAGGTTCGGTCTTGTTCTCGTCAAATGAACACAAAAAGTATGAAAACATGTTGTGGAATCCTTATGGAACATCCTTTGCTGCTAAAAAAATGCCTCCTACTTATAGATTTCTGTATTGCACCATTGCTTCCAATATCTGCCAGTTAATTCAATTTATTACCTCGCTGAGTGCATAACCATATCTAGTCCTAAAAAAAACAAATCGATAAAGGATCTCTTCCTTTTTTTTGCAAACAATACGGTCGAACTAAGCTTGGGATGACATTTACAGACTCCGCGGAATAAGAAATGCATTTGCAGAGTTCCTAAAGTTTTTCCATTTAAATTTCGAACAATCGCAAGGATGCTAATGGAACAACAACTAACAACAAACGAAAAACCGTACAAAGAACCATTGCGCGAACAAAACATCTCAGTAAATTAGCGGAAAAGGAAATGTTATAAAAATGGCAACTACCAATATTCATTCTTTTTTTTTTTTTCATTTTTAGCAAACTTATCCGTTAGTCTCAACAAGGATAGAAGGAAAAAGCGAATTCATCACGGACACAGACACGCGACGCGCATAAATATCCCATTTAGACACACAAAGCCATTCGATTTGTTGCCAATGAAAGGGATGAATCGGAAGCGATTCATCCTTTAGGACCATTTAATGTTTGCACATTTGTCGTTGTTGTTTATCTGCCCTTTTCCTATGGTTTGGTTCGATAAAAAAAGGAAACGAACAAGCGATTTGTTTCGGACAATATCTAGAAAAAAATAAAGAGGAAAGGAATCCAAAAAGGACTTTTCCCTTCTCTCTGTGTGTGCCGCAACTCTTTTTTTTCTTTTCTAAATTTGTGTTATGTGGATCGGAAGACAGCTTCCATAGAACGACGGCAAGGACTATAAATGTAAAACATTCGAGAACGTTGGCCATGCTTCTTTTAAATGCTTGGATTATGTCCTTTTGGCTGAGCATTTATCCACATTGATATTTCCCCATTTGCTATAAATACCAAACCGGGACAGACAACAAAAAAAAAAAAAAAAATAAGTCGGTGCTCAGCAATAAAATTTACAAGTTCCGGTTTCCGTTCAAATGGATGAATTTAGGCAAACGATTACATTTCGGAAATCCCCTTCCAAGTATGAAGTATTTGTCTCTCGGTTTTGGTGGTCCTCTTTCAAATGGCGGTTCAAATAGAGAGCCATTTCTGACTCACTAATAAGCCAGCACTTAAAAAATACCAATCTGTATGTAGCTTACAACCTGTGGACTGTCGCGATCCTTTACACTCAAAGGCAGGAATTTGAGTTGTCTCACTTAATGGAATTTTCTTTCATTAAAGCCAAACCAAACGAACTCGGATTTTATGAACAAATAGAAAATATCACCAAGAAAGAGTGTGGCTGGGCTGGGACTGCACAAGATATGATGATGTGGTAATTAAATCAGGAAAATTCACGCTATAACCACCATCACTAATTCACCGCCAGCACCATAGCGACCGACCTCCGGGGAAGCAATGCCATTACACTGCAGCGCTAGACGCAATTAAACTTTCAGCTGGCCAGCAACCGTCGTCGACGTGGACGTCGTGGATGTCGTCGCCTTCGTCTCATCAGAATGAAAACGGCCACAAAAATTAATTAAAACTTTCAATTTGATTTACTTTGACAGTGCGAGTGCGAGGATATGCGAATCCTATATACATAAGTATTTGTGGCCCTCGTCAAGCGTGTTCCATTTTGGTGGCACAGTAATGCCATGCCATCTGATTGTACTTATTTTGTGAATACATAATCCAGTACAGGTTAAGTTTAGGTTTTTAGAATAACATTACCCTGATGAAGTTGACTCATCCTTCTAACCAAGACCTAGCTAGTCAAAGCTACAGATACGGGTATTTGGCAGCACATCCGGAGCGGCCGGATTACTAAGCGGAAGCTGGAGGACCAACACCTAGACCAAACTCTCGTAAGTACTGCTATTGAAATAAAATCCAAGCTTGTGAAGTGCTGTCGTGAAGAACTCATCCCTGGATACGAAGGAATACCAGGAAATGAAAAGGCAGACGACCTGGCAAGAAGGGGCTCTGAATCTACATCGCAACAGGTAGACACCTCTGTGTTCATATCGCCTTGCACATTGAAGCAAAAGGCATGGATCTTGGTCAGCAGTGAGGCCGATAGTAGATGGTCCTCCCAAGACACCTGTGTGATTACTAGAAGCCTCTGGCCTTGCTTTGACAAGAAAAGGAGCGACCGAATTATGCAAAAGGACAGGAAATCCCTTTCTGTCCTGATAGGTATAACTCTCTTCGGTACAACATGAGAAAATTAAGACCCACGGATGAAGATTTATGTCGGGGATGTGGAGACGAGGAAACCAGTGAGGATGCAACCAACTTTCTCCGTCACTGCCCTGGGCGACACTTCTTCTGGTCAGGTTTATGGCGCCCAAAACCTGGCAAGCGTTTGTTGATAGACCAAACAAACAATCAAATCTAGAATCTAGAATCTTTCAATAAAACTCTCAGTCCCTTTAGATAAGCAAGCGCTTCAGTGATGATAGTCAAAGTTTGAACGAAGCACAGACTCCTCTAAAGTTTTCTATCCAAATAGAAATTTTTTGTAGCAACAGGTCTATGGTACCCAGGGCCTAGCTTCTCTTACACGAAGAGAAGGTTCCTACTGCTTCATGGCGTGTCAGAAGGATAATTTGTGATTTGAGAAGCTTTCTCATGGCAATTGTACTCCCGGATGTTTGTCAGACGCTCGTGATAGGTGAAAAAATTTCAGATGTTGGCTAGGAATTGAACCTGGAACCTCTTGTTCTGTAGTCCAACCTGGTAACCACTTTACTTTAGGTTAACCCTATGTTTTAAAACATTAAAATTTTTCAAAGTGGATCAGTTTCAAAACTTTGATTTATACAACTCAGAGATTAATTTGAGGCAAATCTTTTCAAAATCACGGAGACATAGACATTTACACTAAATTTAAATTCTAAGCATTTTTTTGCGAAGAAATTTTTGATGAGGCAGACAGTCGAAAACCCAATTTTTTGAGTTCAAGAAAAAATATCGGTGTTTAAGGGGTCTAGTTCGAAACATATGTATTCGAAGCTGAACTCTACCTACAATCTCATGTGCCACTCATTAGTTTCAACATTTTCGCAAGAATTTCGGGTTTTTTTTTTGTTGATATGAAACCTTGAAAAACTTATTTATTTATCTCAACTAGTTTCACTCTGTGATCCAAAAAAAATTCAAAAATATTAAACCGTCATCCAGTATTTTCTAGGAGGATAGTAGGAATCTTATTCAATGCATAAAATATTCTGGAATATTCAGAATTCTAATCACAATACTACCTAGGCTTAGAATTGAAATATAAGACTCCTTTCAAAAATGACTTTTTCAAAATGTGAACAACGAAATGCGTCTGACAACTCTTGATTAGATTCAAAACAGTTCATTTCCGACTTCGTACAGTCATTTACACGATCTAAAAGTATCTCGAATGAATGTTTTAGGTCATGCGGTGGCCGATATATCCTTTAGGATGTCGGTACAAGCCATTTGGATGGCTTGTACGTCCATTAAATGCTCTTTCCTTTCATCGGCAAATACATTTTTCCAAAAAGGTAAAAGTCGCACAGTGACAAACCAGTCAAATGGAGATAATTAAAGTGCAATTTTTATAAAAAGATACTACAAATACCTCTAAGTCATGTTTACATTGAATCCACTATCTACACACTTTTCGGTAGCCCAAATGTTCGGCCAAAATGCAAATAAACTAATTCCTTTGAGATGATCAATTCCAATCTTAGCAGTTTCTATGAAAATTTTGACTGATCTTTGGAGAATTTATGTATCGTTTTGTATGAAATCTGCGGTGATCACGGATTTAGGTTGGTCAATATGTTGCTCTCATGTATGTCCTATCGATCGGTTTCTAACCTTTTATAGCACTCATGTACTCTACCACGGTATAAACAATCAATCACCATAGACTTGGTTTATCAAATGAAACAGAGTTTAAAACAAAAGGGTCTTCGTTCAAGGATCCTTTTTGTGCCGACTATACAAACATACTGTCACTTCAGACCCAGTAAATCCGCTTCTAATCAACCAAATATCATACAATTTTGACAGTACGTCAGTGAAGGATCTGACGCATGTAAGTGCCAATAGATGGCTAGAAATACAAAGTCTCAGACAGCATTTAGTAGCTCCATTAACTGCAGACATTTTACGGGACAGTTTTCGAAACAAACTCCCAAGACATTTAATTTTGGGAGTGAAGGGCATTGGGTTTTCTTGATTCACACTTTTCCAAAATTCTAAATATTTATAATTTGGAAATGGCCTTCAAGTAATATAAATCTTTAGAACATAAAATTCGGCGTTGTAAAGAATTTGTTACCGACTATCGAAAAACTTGGTATCATCCATTTTTGTTGTCCAGATATTTGTGGTCGTGCCGGGCAAGTTTTTTCGTCAATCAATTTGCACAATGCGAAGACTAAAAATAAATTTGAATTGCCAAACTTTCTGGACTTTTGCTGACAAAAGGTGGTCAGCATCGACAAGAAAAATGCCTAGCTTTGCGCAACAGAAATACTCGTTTGTTCATATTGAAATGTCCAAAGCCAATATAATAGGTTAGGTTAGGTATGTGGGTAGGCGACTAGAACACGTCGCCACACTCAGGTCAATACAGACCCATTGTGATACCCAAAGGGGAAAAAGTCCCTTGCCCTTGGTAAACCCTAGTACTGATTTGTATGTTGTGGATCACCAAACCATCCTCTTGATTTGATGAACCTAAAAATTTCATTTATTGGTCTGTTTGCTAATTCTTTAAGGTCACGGAAAAAGTGTCGCCCTAGAAATTTGAATCTAAGGTGGATAAGCCCACGGCAGTGACAGAGAAAGTGGGTTGTATCCTCATTAGCTTCCTCGTCTCCACATCTTCATCCGTGAATCTTAACTTTCTCATGTGGTACCGAAGAGAGTTATGCCTATCAGGACAGAAAGGCATTTCCTGTACTTTTGCATAATTCGGTCACTCCTTTTCTTATCAAAGCAAGGCCATAGGCTTCTAGTAATCATACAGGTGTCTTGGGAGGACCATCTACTATTGGCCTCACTTCTGACCAAGATCCATGCCTTTTGCTTCAATGTGCAAGGCGGGATGAACACCGAGGTGTCTACCTGTTGCGATGTAGATTCAGAGCCCCTTCTTGCCAGGTCGTCTGCCTTCTCATTGCCTGGAATACCTTCGTGTCCAGGGACCCAGCAGAGTGTAACCTTGTGCTGTGTTCCAAGAACCCTGAGTTCTTCGCGACAGTACTTCACAAGCTTGGATTTTATTTCGTTTGCAGTAATCGCTTTTATTGCCGCCTGACTGTCGATGAAAAGGGTGATACCTTCCGGTGGTATTGCCTTCACCGCAGTCTCACGGGCAGCTATTGTCACTGCCAGGACCTCCGCTTGGAATACACTGCTATGGTACGGGAGGCGGGCTGATCTATATATCCCCAGCGCCTACATCCATCTTAAATCCATCTGTATAGATAGAGATGGAACGTGTGTTGGCAGGCTGGCCATCCTTGCATTCTTCCCTGCTTGGGAACGAGCTAGTAAACGGTCTATGAAAATCTAGGAACGGAGTGAGGTAATCCGTAGTATAGACTTTTCCTAGATATTTCTCCAGGATCATGAATGGTTCCAGCTGTCTGACTGACTTATTCTTAGGGCACTTATAGCTGCCGAGGTTTTAACAAAAATGTCCAGCGGTAGAAGATTGAGGATAGCTTCTAGTCCTGCAGTAGGTGTTGTTCTCATGGCACTTGTGGTGCCAATGCAGGCCAATCTCTGGATCCTCGTGAAGGCAATTAAGTTGGTGGACTTGCTCGTGGACGGCCACCATACAAGACAACCATACGTCAGAATAGGTCTTACTATCGCCGTATACATCCATAGAATAATTTTAGGTTTTGGACCCCAATTCTTTCCAAATATTCTACTACAAGTATAGAAGGCTATAGCTGCTTTCTTAATTCTTTCATTGATATTAGGTCTCCAGTTCATTTTTTTTGTCAAGAACGAGTCCTAGGTATCTAGCGCTATCCGAGATTTTGAGGGGAGTACCCCCAATGGACGGTAATGTGAACTCAGGAATTTTCCTTTTGTTGGTGAATAATACCAGCTCGGTCTTAAGGGGATTGACCGCTAGTCCACATTTCTCAGCCCAGGTGACTAGAATCTTAAGCGCGTTCTCCAATATTTCGCTAAGGGTAGGTAGAAATCAACCTGTGGCCAGTAGTACTATGTGGTCAGCATATGCAATGGCCTTAACACCACTGTACCAAGCCAATGTAATAGAATGTCTTCTTTGGATTATGTTGATTTTAAAAGGAATTTTGAATACGCCTAGTGCTAGTTTCTCAAAGACATTAATTTATTATCAATTTTAATGAAATTTATTTGATGAAAATCATTGCTTTTTCTTTTTTTTGTACAAAAAACTAAAATGCAAAATAAATTGAAGGAAAATATATTTATGAAATGGGGAGAGAAATATTTCAAAAATACGAAGTTTAACTTAAATGTACCTAGCATCACTGACTGCACTAAGCCTGACATTATAGTCAAGAAATACAGGATTTAAGGTAGCGATTGTGTGCCACTTTAACTGGTCAAATTAGGATTCTTAGAAGTCTAATCTGGTGTACAGATAGACCGAAGATAGAACTTGGAGTCGGTGCCTTTAAAATATACACTGGAAACGCTCTTTTTTTTCCTTTTTTTTAAGATAAGGGAGATGAAAAGTTTTCAACCCCTACGATCTTATAAACATCGTTCGTCCTCTTAAAGACGTTGCACAGTTTAAGCAAGTTTAAAGCAAGTACATAAAGCCTCGGATTTTTTAAGCTGAGGAGGAGTTGACATCAGAAAACGATTCTGAATATCTGCGGAACAATTAATATTCATATATATGTCGGGCAGTTTGTGATATGTATTTGGGTGAGAAATGACGATTTGGGAAGTCCCGCAGGATCTTGCATAACTTGATGTAACTCTCTATTTATCTGGAAATCAGGTGTATCACAGAAGGGTTCGGAGCCAGTAAATGGAGACCGAGCACCGAAACTGAAGATGAAGAGATCCTCAGTCGTTTCGAGAGAAAGATTCTTCGTGTAATTTTCTGTCCCGTTTGCATTGACGGGTTTGAAAGGGGGATATGCAACGACGCACTATACGAGCTGTACAGCGACATCGATCTAGTCAGAAAAATGCGCATCAGTCGTTCAAGATGGCTAGGATATGTAGACCGGATGGACCCCAATGCTACGGCCCGTAGAGTCTTCGAATCAAACCTGGAGTTAGCTAAGAACCGGACTAACTGGAGAGGCTTGTTGGTTGAGACCCAGGTTAAACCCGAAATGTCGCGCCACCTATGTAAGTAAGTAAGAGCATCGAATACGGCAGGCATACCTATAAACCTTAGGAACCATGTGAATATGATTTTGTTGGTAACACGTAACTGTAGGAGGAGACAGAAAGAAAGTAAAACTTAGATGAAATCCCTGGTCATCCCAGTGTCTACAGTGTCAGGAACTGAAGTCTATTCTTGCGCCAATTGAGATTAATTATTACTCTACTTAGTACTGGACTTTTTGTAAGGTTTTAAGAAGTAGAAAGGCTATAGAATTATACCACACACATTTAAAATATACAAGGAATCTCAATTGACTTAAGTTATTTGGGCTTTTAAATGTGTCTTCCATGAATAAGCTGAAGAGAGCAGTGAAAGATTTATCAAAATGTACTCCGACGCACTTGACTTACCTTTCAAAATGTAATTCTTAGGCATCAGCAGAAGATCTGGTGTTCCTTAATAGAGACTTTCAATCTTAAAGCTTGATCCCAAGCTTATATACCCAAGTAGGGTATACTCTTCCCTAAGCTATTGAGATGCCTCTTTCGGACTTCTGTTGCCCTGAAATCTGTACAATTTCAATCTGTAAAAAGGTTTAAATTTGAAATACATAGGTGTTACTAGGTATCTCAGATTGTGGCCTCCAGAATCTATACTCCGGTGTCCTGGGGCTTAAATAAATAAATACTTGGAGCAACAGGTCGATGGGATCCAGGGCCTAGCGCTTTTCGCAACCATTCGACTTGTGCGTGTTATATTCTTTACACGAATGGAAGTGGCCTACTGTTTAATGCCGTATCCGTAGGGCAGTTTGTTATTTAAGAAGCTTTCTCAAGACAATTGTACTCTCGGATGTTTGTCAGACGCTCGCGAAGGGTGGGGCCGTGAAAAATGTTTAGGTGTTCCGACTGGGATTCGAGCCTAGAACCATAGTCCAACGCACTAACCACTGAGCCACGGCACCCCACGTGTGTCCTGAGGCTTAGACAAACGATTAAACAATCTTTGTTCATACAAGTGCATCCTTACCTTGTATAGGAAAAGTATCAGAAAGCTGGTGAGCTGTCTCACAGGTGATTAGAGACACCGTATTGGTTCCTTTTGCCGAAGGAAGAATCATCTGAACACATTGGTTAAGAAGATGTCCTTCCAAGGAGCTGAAAAAATATCTTTGTGGGTTAACTACACCATTTGATACAACAGATCTTTAAGGTCCCAACCTTGACAAAGTACGAGTTATGTGTTATTTTCTTCCCACAAATGAAAGGTCCTATTATCTCTTCCTTAAGGTTACACCATTCCTTTCATTCTTTATTTACAGTTGCTTTGTGCAAAGGGCACTTATTTTTTCTTCCCACTTCCATTCATCGAATTGATAGTGATGTATGAATGTCATGAGTGTCCTGTGTACAACAAACATCCACGCCCTCCTTGACTACATTTCTTCCCTGGAAAATAAAGGACTAATTGAAATTCTCGTTTGCTCGCTTTATGTGTACTAAGTGCGTGCGCTGCATTGTCCTCGGTTAATTTCTGTGGTTCCGATTAATTAACAGAAATTGAAGCTTCGCTTTGTCAACACGCTCGAAGCCACGCACAATCTCCAACCGGCCACGTGCCAGGAAGTCAAGTGGCTTAATGTCCTCTACAAGAATGATAAATTAGCTTCCTTCTTTCTATTCAAAGCCTGGCGCGCGTACAAAATGAGCATGCAAACATACAAAGGAATAGACCGGCGCGGCACGGCGTCAACAGTCGTTCAACAACAGTTCGGACCTCCCAAACCCCTGGCAAAGGCCGACCCAGGGCCAAATGCCAAACCATTATTCGCTTAAGTTATATAAAATAAAAATCATGTTTGCTCCTTTTAAGTCCCCTGGCTTGGGGTATCTTTATGCTCCATTATTCATCAAGGATATGTGTGAAAAGGTCTCTCACACACCGATTGCGTACATTGTGGCGAATATCTCAAGTGTAAACTGAGCGAATCTGCAAAGGATTCACATAAAATCCGTCTTTATGCGAGCCGGCGGCGCTTGGGGAGGGGAGCACAGCTCTCGGATTTTCGCAATATCCTTTCAGCGATATTCAAGTGCTGTTATATTTCAATAAAAAAGAGCGACACGAAATGAATAGACGGAGATTCCTTGGGTGTCCTAAGCTGCTTAGCTATTTATTATTATGATTATTGGAGTTAAGGACAGGGTTTGTTTCATGCATGAAGGAGTTCCCTTTCATTGTCTGTGTGTTGCTGTTTTTTTTTTTATGTCTAAATCGCATCATAATAATTCGGATCAGATTTCGGGTGAAACGGTCTTTCAAATATTATTCCTCGTGAAAGTGTACTTTAGTGGTTTTATGGGTGTTTTGTGTGTGACGGGCGTTTCGTGGGTCACCGCCTGGAGGGTGGATGTGGTGACACTTTTAGTAGATTTGTCTCGGTTACTTACATAAATAAAAGAATAAAAAAAAAACACAAAACCCGGTCACGGCGACAGTTCCATCATTTGACTAACAATTACCGAGCCATTGGACAGAAGTACAGCGAGAGCAGTTGAATTTATAGATGAGTCTGAAATATGTACGTGAACAGCTCTTAGTTTAATCCTGGGAACTTAATCCTTGAATGCTGACTTTAAATAAATTTGAGATAATGAGACCGCAGAGACTTACTTCAAAAAAAAACTGCAAAATCCAGGGAGAACCCAATTGGAAAAACCCATTCCTTATTTTGGGGAAAAGTACAGAGCTAATTATTTTATTGCTTTTGTTAAACGGTAAAATACGGTTTTATTTCAACCCCTAATGACTCTCAGGCAGGTAGACTCAGCCAGTCCTTTCAAGTTCTATAAATACTGAGATCACTGAGTGCCAGGACCACAGTCAAAGCTTATCAAACGCCCAGACAACATCTACGAATTTAAAAAATAAAACACAATGCATCCAATAATGTATTCAAGGAAAACAACTTCCGATCTTCAGAAGGACAACAAAAGGGTATCTCGCGTAACCGACGTAAATTATTCCTTCGTTCCTAGTCTTCAGAAAGTCATCACCCAAAAGGCAGCGACATCAATGGAGAGAACATCTAAGCATGGAACATCCTCGTCATCTAGACATATATCGTCCTCCACTTCATCTAAACATGGAACGACCTCCTCATCTAGAAATGGATCGTCCTCCTCATCTGGATATGGAACGGCCTCATCATCTAGCAATGGATCGTCCTCGTCATCTAGACATGGATCGTCCTCATCATCTAGAAATGGAACATCGTCATCATCTAATCATGGAACATCCTCGTCATCTAGAAATGGATCGTCCTCGTCATCTAGACATGGATCGTCCTCCACTTCATCTAAACATGGAACGTCCTCGTCATCTAGTCATAGAACCTCGTCGTCATCTAGAAATGGAACTTCCTCATCATCTAGACATGGAACGTCCTCGTCATCAGGAATTGGAACCTCATCGTCAACTAGCACTGGATCATCCTCATCATCTAGTCATAGAACCTCATCGTCATCTAGAAATGGAACTTCCTCATCATCTGGACATAGAACTTCCTCGTCATCTGGAATTGGAACCTCATCGTCAACTATCACTGGAACTTCCTCATCATCTAGTCATAGAACTTCATCGTCATCTAGAAATGGAACTTCCTCATCATCTAGACATGGAACGTCCTCGTCATCTGGAATTGGAACCTCATCGTCAACTAGCACTGGATCGTCCTCGTCATCTAGAAATGGAACTTCCTCATCATATAGACAAGGAACGTCCTCATCATCTAGTCATGGAATGTCATCGTCATCTAGAAATGAAACTTCCTCATCATCTAGACATGGAACTTCCTCGTCATCTGGAATTGGAACCTCATCGTCAACTATCACTGGAACTTCCTCATCATCTAGTCATAGAACTTCATCGTCATCTAGAAATGGAACTTCCTCATCATCTAGACATGGAACGTCCTCGTCATCTGGAATTGGAACCTCATCGTCAACTAGCACTGGATCGTCCTCGTCATCTAGAAATGGAACTTCCTCATCATATAGACAAGGAACGTCCTCGTCATCTAGTCATAGAACGTCATCGTCATCTAGAAATGGAACTTCCTCATCATCTAGACATGGAACGTCCTCCTCATCTGGAATTGGAACCTCATCGTCAACTAGCACTAGAACTTCCTCATCATCTAGACATGGAACGTCCTCGTCATCAGGAATTGGAACCTCATCGTCAACTAGCACTGGATCATCCTCATCATCTAGTCATAGAACCTCATCGTCATCTAGAAATGGAACTTCCTCATCATCTAGACATGGAACGTCCTCGTCATCAGGAATTGGAACCTCATCGTCAACTAGCACTGGATCATCCTCATCATCTAGTCATAGAACCTCATCGTCTTCTAGACATCGAATGACCTCTTCATCTGCAAACGAAACAACCTCCTCAACATCCTCGTCATTGAAGAGGAAACTCTCCGATGCGCCCATAGATCCACCAGCGCAGCGACAGTGCTTAGAGAAATACCCACGATTTGCAGATGCTAATACCCTGATCATCGGACCAAATGGCACACAGATCGCCCGACAATTCTATCGTTCGATGAGGTGGAGAGATTCGGTTGGAGCAACAAGGGAACTATGCGATGTAATTTTTGGTAAAACCATCCTAGCAACCCATTCATTAGTAGAAAGCCAATTGGCCAACAAGAAACAATTGGATCCAGCCAAGACGTCCGACATCATCTACTTGATCGGCTCTGAGTTCCAGAAGAGCGAAGACCTCGTGCGGTTCTACATCAAGGGAAAATGCGAAGATGCCTACAGGAGGTCCCAGCTTCGGTGAACACCTATGTAATTAATGTATGTATATAGAAAAATGACTAAATTTGTAATGTTTTATAAATGTAAAAATTGTTATAAAAAATTTAATAAAAATAATTAAATTTAAAATACTTTGAGTTCTCTATTTGTCGCGTTGAAACCACGCACAAAATTCCACTCCTTCTCTTTGTTTTTCAGCCTCCGCTATTTGGCTTTTTTTTGTCCGTTTTCCTCAGAGAGTTCTGTCCTCTATTTCCCATAGGTATGATAGAAGGGTATCCCGGACCCAGATGGACGGTCTGCAGTAGGAATGGCCAGCAAGATCATCTGGAAATTCATCCTGACCGTACCTATCGCAAAAGAAAAGTTCCTACAGAGGTCAAATAAATCGTGCACCCAGGCCTGGGACTGCCTTATATTGTTCGTTTTGCTAAATCTACTTTTATAACCCACAACTTCCAATAGGACAACTCTAACTTAATTATTTTCCTGGCCATCCTTTTGCCCTAATATCAGAGTGGTCTTGGTCTACTCTCGGTATATCTTCAAGCTTATACGGCACCGCGTATAATATAGAAAAATGTTGGGGAAAACCCAAGAACGAACTCTCTTCATCGATTTCAAGGCAGCATATGGCACGATCTATAGAGACGAGCTATACAGAGCCCTGTCTAACTTTTGCATACCTGCTAAACTTGTTCGCCTCTGCAGAATGACGTTGGAGATCGTTCGCTGTTCCATCAACGTCGGTAGCGAAACATTTGATATCAAAAAGAAACTTAGACAGAGAAACACATTGTCGTGCGATTTTTTAAGGATTTTGCGAAACTCACAAGTCAACATCGGAAAGTTTGTACTTTCAAAAGTCGGTCCAACGTATGCCGACGGTATACTACAGGTAGAATACAGCGGGCTGTCACTGGGGGCGTTCGCTAGTATTGAAACAGAAACTGCAAAAATGGGTTTAGTGTGGGTAAATGAGGGGAAAACAGGAACAAACAACATCGGCGAATTGGACAGAACGTCACAATCGACAGCTGTAACTCCGAGGTAGTAAGAGGCTTTGTCTCAGCCTCAGCCCTACTGGGAATTCTGATAATGACATCTGCGCATATATTTAACGCAGTATAACTCTCGCCAATCGCTGTTTCTTTGTGCTGAGAAGGCTATGAGTATCTTGAACAACTAAGGAGAGTCTGTATAAGATCCTGATCATCCCAGTCCTGTTTATGAAGCTTGGACTCTATCTAACCTCGAACAGAACAGCTTTAACTTCGGATGTAAGGATACTGATGGTCGTTTTAACAGAGGGGTCTGTTGATAGGTTATTTGATTTCGAGTCTGTTCTAGTTAGAACATCAACCCATATATACTTTTGGAAGCCTATGTGCCCCGGAATCCACCATAGGGTAAGGTTGTGCCATTAGCTAAGCGATCTAAGGTCCTCTTTACAGCTTGAAACACGCCAGCAATTCATTCCAAACCAAATGCTGCAGCATTCGCAATTTTAAAGAAAAAGGGTTCCTGTAACAGCAACATACACTGCTTTTGGAAAACCAATCTAACTGTGTCACTACTCAGCTAATACACAGAAAGCACATTCATGCAAAGGGACATACATTAGAAATAAATCCTCGAGAAGCTATTTAGAAGCTTGCGGTAAAGTACTAATAAAGTAGCTAATTATTTTATTGCATCTATAAAACGGTAAAAAAGGGGTTTATTATGACCCCTAATGGCTATCAGGTAGGTAGACTCAGATTCCCTTTCCAAATCCTATAAATACTGACACAGTGAGTGCAAGGACCACAGTCAAAGCTTATCTAACGCCCAGACAACTTCTACGAATTTGAAAAAAATAAAACACCATACATCCAATAATGTATTCAAGAAACACAACTTGCGATCTTCAGAAGGACAACAAAAGGGTATCTCGCGTAACCGACGTAAATTATTCCTTCGTTCCTAGTCTCCAGAAAGTCATCACCCAAAAGCCACCAACATCAACGGAGAGAACATCTAAGCATGGAACATCCTCGTCATCTAGACATATATCGTCCTCCACTTCATCTAAACATGGAACGACCTCCTCATCTAGAAATGGATCGTCCTCCTCATCTGGATATGGAACGGCCTCATCATCTAGCAATGGATCGTCCTCGTCATCTAGACATGGATCGTCCTCATCATCTAGAAATGGAACATCGTCATCATCTAATCATGGAACATCCTCGTCATCTAGAAATGGATCGTCCTCGTCATCTAGACATGGATCGTCCTCCACTTCATCTAAACATGGAACGTCCTCGTCATCTAGTCATAGAACCTCGTCGTCATCTAGAAATGGAACTTCCTCATCATCTAGACATGGAACGTCCTCGTCATCAGGAATTGGAACCTCATCGTCAACTAGCACTGGATCATCCTCATCATCTAGTCATAGAACCTCATCGTCATCTAGAAATGGAACTTCCTCATCATCTAGACATGGAACGTCCTCGTCATCAGGAATTGGAACCTCATCGTCAACTAGCACTGGATCATCCTCATCATCTAGTCATAGAACCTCATCGTCTTCTAGACATCGAATGACCTCTTCATCTGCAAACGAAACAACCTCCTCAACATCCTCGTCATTGAAGAGGAAACTCTCCGATGCGCCCATAGATCCACCAGCGCAGCGACAGTGCTTAGAGAAATACCCACGATTTGCAGATGCTAATACCCTGATCATCGGACCAAATGGCACACAGATCGCCCGACAATTCTATCGTTCGATGAGGTGGAGAGATTCGGTTGGAGCAACAAGGGAACTATGCGATGTAATTTTTGGTAAAACCATCCTAGCAACCCATTCATTAGTAGAAAGCCAATTGGCCAACAAGAAACAATTGGATCCAGCCAAGACGTCCGACATCATCTACTTGATCGGCTCTGAGTTCCAGAAGAGCGAAGACCTCGTGCGGTTCTACATCAAGGGAAAATGCGAAGATGCCTACAGGAGGTCCCAGCTTCGGTGAACACTTATGTAATTAATGTACATATGTATATAGAAAAATGACTAAATTTGTAATGTTTTATAAATGTAAAAATTGTTATAAAAAATTTAATAAAAATAATTAAATTTAAAATACTTTGAGTTCTCTATTTGTCGCGTTGAAACCACGCACAAAATTCCACTCCTTCTCTTTGTTTTTCAGCCTCCGCTATTTGGCTTTTTTTTGTCCGTTTTCCTCAGAGAGTTCTGTCCTCTATTTCCCATAGGTATGATAGAAGGGTATCCCGGACCCAGATGGACGGTCTGCAGTAGGAATGGCCAGCAAGATCATCTGGAAATTCATCCTGACCGTACCTATCGCAAAAGAAAAGTCCCTACAGAGGTCAAATAAATCGTGCACCCAGGCCTGGGACTGCCTTATATTGTTCGTTTTGCTAAATCTACTTTTATAACCCACAACTTCCAATAGGACAACTCTAACTTAATTATTTTCCTGGCCATCCTTTTGCCCTAATATCAGAGTGGTCTTGGTCTACTCTCGGTATATCTTCAAGCTTATACGGCACCGCGTATAATATAGAAAAATGTTGGGGAAAACCCAAGAACGAACTCTCTTCATCGATTTCAAGGCAGCATATGGCACGATCTATAGAGACGAGCTATACAGAGCCCTGTCTAACTTTTGCATACCTGCTAAACTTGTTCGCCTCTGCAGAATGACGTTGGAGATCGTTCGCTGTTCCATCAACTCAATACTCTTGGAAGCCTATGTGCCCCGGAATCCACCATAGGGTAAGGTTGTGCCATTAGCTAAGCGATCTAAGGTCCTCTTTACAGCTTGAAACACGCCAGCAATTCATTCCAAACCAAATGCTGCAGCATTCGCAATTTTAAAGAAAAAGGGTTCCTGTAACAGCAACATACACTGCTTGTGGAAAACCAATCTAACTGTGCCACTACTCAGCTAATACACAGAAAGCACATTCATGCAAAGGGACATACATTAGAAATAAATCCTCGAGAAGCTATTTAGAAGCTTGCGGTAAAGTACTAATAAAGTAGCTAATTATTTTATTGCATCTATAAAACGGTAAAAAAGGGGTTTATTATGACCCCTAATGGCTATCAGGTAGGTAGACTCAGATTCCCTTTCCAAATCCTATAAATACTGACACAGTGAGTGCAAGGACCACAGTCAAAGCTTATCTAACGCCCAGACAACTTCTACGAATTTGAAAAAAATAAAACACCATACATCCAATAATGTATTCAAGAAACACAACTTGCGATCTTCAGAAGGACAACAAAAGGGTATCTCGCGTAACCGACGTAAATTATTCCTTCGTTCCTAGTCTCCAGAAAGTCATCACCCAAAAGCCACCAACATCAACGGAGAGAACATCTAAGCATGGAACATCCTCGTCATCTAGACATATATCGTCCTCCACTTCATCTAAACATGGAACGACCTCCTCATCTAGAAATGGATCGTCCTCCTCATCTGGATATGGAACGGCCTCATCATCTAGCAATGGATCGTCCTCGTCATCTAGACATGGATCGTCCTCATCATCTAGAAATGGAACATCCTCGTCATCTAGAAATGGATCGTCCTCGTCATCTAGACATGGATCGTCCTCCACTTCATCTAATCATGGAACGGCCTCATCATCTAGCAATGGATCGTCCTCGTCATCTAGACATGGATCGTCCTCCACTTCATCTAAACATGGAACGTCCTCCTCATCTAGAAATGGAACGTCCTCTTCATCTCGAAATGGAACTTCCTCATCATCTAGACAAGGAACGTCCTCGTCATCTAGTCATAGGACGTCATCGTCATCTAGAAATGGAACTTCCTCATCATCTAGACATGGAACGTCCTCGTCATCAGGAATTGGAACCTCATCGTCAACTAGCACTGGATCATCCTCATCATCTAGTCATAGAACCTCATCGTCATCTAGAAATGGAACTTCCTCATCATCTAGACATGGAACGTCCTCGTCATCAGGAATTGGAACCTCATCGTCAACTAGCACTGGATCATCCTCATCATCTAGTCATAGAACCTCATCGTCTTCTAGACATCGAATGACCTCTTCATCTGCAAACGAAACAACCTCCTCAACATCCTCGTCATTGAAGAGGAAACTCTCCGATGCGCCCATAGATCCACCAGCGCAGCGACAGTGCTTAGAGAAATACCCACGATTTGCAGATGCTAATACCCTGATCATCGGACCAAATGGCACACAGATCGCCCGACAATTCTATCGTTCGATAAGGTGGAGAGATTCGGTTGGAGCAACAAGGGAACTATGCGATGTAATTTTTGGTAAAACCATCCTAGCAACCCATTCATTAGTAGAAAGCCAATTGGCCAACAAGAAACAATTGGATCCAGCCAAGACGTCCGACATCATCTACTTGATCGGCTCTGAGTTCCAGAAGAGCGAAGACCTCGTGCGGTTCTACATCAAGGGAAAATGCGAAGATGCCTACAGGAGGTCCCAGCTTCGGTGAACACCTATGTAATTAATGTATGTATATAGAAAAATGACTAAATTTGTAATGTTTTATAAATGTAAAAATTGTTATAAAAAATTTAATAAAAATAATTAAATTTAAAATACTTTGAGTTCTCTATTTGTCGCGTTGAAACCACGCACAAAATTCCACTCCTTCTCTTTGTTTTTCAGCCTCCGCTATTTGGCTTTTTTTTGTCCGTTTTCCTCAGAGAGTTCTGTCCTCTATTTCCCATAGGTATGATAGAAGGGTATCCCGGACCCAGATGGACGGTCTGCAGTAGGAATGGCCAGCAAGATCATCTGGAAATTCATCCTGACCGTACCTATCGCAAAAGAAAAGTCCCTACAGAGGTCAAATAAATCGTGCACCCAGGCCTGGGACTGCCTTATATTGTTCGTTTTGCTAAATCTACTTTTATAACCCACAACTTCCAATAGGACAACTCTAACTTAATTATTTTCCTGGCCATCCTTTTGCCCTAATATCAGAGTGGTCTTGGTCTACTCTCGGTATATCTTCAAGCTTATACGGCACCGCGTATAATATAGAAAAATGTTGGGGAAAACCCAAGAACGAACTCTCTTCATCGATTTCAAGGCAGCATATGGCACGATCTATAGAGACGAGCTATACAGAGCCCTGTCTAACTTTTGCATACCTGCTAAACTTGTTCGCCTCTGCAGAATGACGTTGGAGATCGTTCGCTGTTCCATCAACGTCGGTAGCGAAACATTTGATATCAAAAAGAAACTTAGACAGAGAAACACATTGTCGTGCGATTTTTTAAGGATTTTGCGAAACTCACAAGTCAACATCGGAAAGTTTGTACTTTCAAAAGTCGGTCCAACGTATGCCGACGGTATACTACAGGTAGAATACAGCGGGCTGTCACTGGGGGCGTTCGCTAGTATTGAAACAGAAACTGCAAAAATGGGTTTAGTGTGGGTAAATGAGGGGAAAACAGGAACAAACAACATCGGCGAATTGGACAGAACGTCACAATCGACAGCTGTAACTCCGAGGTAGTAAGAGGCTTTGTCTCAGCCTCAGCCCTACTGGGAATTCTGATAATGACATCTGCGCATATATTTAACGCAGTATAACTCTCGCCAATCGCTGTTTCTTTGTGCTGAGAAGGCTATGAGTATCTTGAACAACTAAGGAGAGTCTGTATAAGATCCTGATCATCCCAGTCCTGTTTATGAAGCTTGGACTCTATCTAACCTCGAACAGAACAGCTTTAACTTCGGATGTAAGGATACTGATGGTCGTTTTAACAGAGGGGTCTGTTGATAGGTTATTTGATTTCGAGTCTGTTCTAGTTAGAACATCAACCCATATATACTTTTGGAAGCCTATGTGCCCCGGAATCCACCATAGGGTAAGGTTGTGCCATTAGCTAAGCGATCTAAGGTCCTCTTTACAGCTTGAAACACGCCAGCAATTCATTCCAAACCAAATGCTGCAGCATTCGCAATTTTAAAGAAAAAGGGTTCCTGTAACAGCAACATACACTGCTTTTGGAAAACCAATCTAACTGTGTCACTACTCAGCTAATACACAGAAAGCACATTCATGCAAAGGGACATACATTAGAAATAAATCCTCGAGAAGCTATTTAGAAGCTTGCGGTAAAGTACTAATAAAGTAGCTAATTATTTTATTGCATCTATAAAACGGTAAAAAAGGGGTTTATTATGACCCCTAATGGCTATCAGGTAGGTAGACTCAGATTCCCTTTCCAAATCCTATAAATACTGACACAGTGAGTGCAAGGACCACAGTCAAAGCTTATCTAACGCCCAGACAACTTCTACGAATTTGAAAAAAATAAAACACCATACATCCAATAATGTATTCAAGAAACACAACTTGCGATCTTCAGAAGGACAACAAAAGGGTATCTCGCGTAACCGACGTAAATTATTCCTTCGTTCCTAGTCTACATCTACATCTAGAGAACATCTAAGCATGGAACATCCTCGTCATCTAGACATATATCGTCCTCTACTTCATCTAAACATGGAACGACCTCCTCATCTAGAAATGGATCGTCCTCCTCATCTGGATATGGATCGTCCTCCACTTCATCTAATCATGGAACGGCCTCATCATCTAGCAATGGATCGTCCTCGTCATCTAGACATGGATCGTCCTCCACTTCATCTAATCATGGAACGGCCTCATCATCTAGCAATGGATCGTCCTCGTCATCTAGACATGGATCGTCCTCCACTTCATCTAAACATGGAACGTCCTCCTCATCTAGAAATGGAACGTCCTCTTCATCTCGAAATGGAACTTCCTCATCATCTAGACAAGGAACGTCCTCGTCATCTAGTCATAGAACGTCATCGTCATCTAGAAATGGAACTTCCTCATCATCTAGACATGGAACGTCCTCGTCATCAGGAATTGGAACCTCATCGTCAACTAGCACTGGATCATCCTCATCATCTAGTCATAGAACGTCATCGTCTTCTAGACATCGAATGACCTCTTCATCTGCAAACGAAACAACCTCCTCAACATCCATTCGCCGTCAATGAACACCATGCTGAGTTTACAATACGTTTACGTCTCTCATTCGCCAACATAACCTCACCCAACCCAACTAGCGCATGCCTTGAAAAGTTCTTGAAAACACAAAAAATACAAAAACAAGTAAAAAGTATTACAAGTCATGGTAAACAAAGAAATGAACCCCCTTTCACGAGTACAAAGGCTTGAGGAGGGTAAACCAAGCCGAACACCTGTAAAAATATCGATAAATCACATAAACCCGAGTGATTTAAAAACCAGCACCGCTCCATTAATAATTGAATACATAAACACCTCCGCAATGACCAACAGCCCCCTGCTTCGGTGCAGCAAAACCGCTTACTCAAAAATCTACTGAAACCCAGCACCCTCGAGACTTCCGAGCCTCACTCCTCAAAGTCAACAATAGAATGCGCCCAGCAAATGCACCTCGCAGCAATTGCATGTCCATCCTCTATTATTTTCCTTTCTATTTCCACCTGAAGTGGTAGCCAGGAGTTACACTTGCTGCAGTAACAACCGCCTGTGTCATCCCTTTGAGTGGTCGAAGCGAATCTCCTCATACGAATGCCCACTCACATGGCATTTCATCGCAACTGCGTGTATCTGGAATGCGTAATCGATGACAGTTATTAAATAATTGGTCACTGGCTATTGCCGCAGGACCTTAAGCGAGCCGGTGGTGTACTAGACCACTGGAGCAATGGGACTATTTCCCATTCAATAAATTACCGTAATAAGGATCACGCGATATGGAATATAATTCAAAAATGACTGCGGGGTTGTTTATTCTTTTGATTTTAATTTTCATTTTTCCACTTGTCTTACCCTGATTGGCCTCCGATTGGGTGCGGGGGGAATATTCAATTTGTGTTTCAGCAGACTTTCGCCAAAAGAAGTCCGCCACAGCGCTGTTCCAGGAACTTTCCTTCATCACTTCCTCAGCCACCCCACGGGGTATTAGAAACTAATGTGGTTTCAGTGTTCCGTATGCTCATCCTCCATCATTTGTCATTGCCAGCATTTTTATAAATCATGCAGTTCTGTGGTCATGTGACAGGTTTATTAGGCAACCCACTTCATTTGTGAACATTCGGCGAAGGGGATCTTTGGGGACAGAGTTCCCAAGTTATAACAATCAGAATCGGTGGGACTAGGAGGGGATATGTATAAAACCGCGCAATGAACCATAGGCGACATCCTTTATGGTCATCTCGTTAGAAAATGTCATCGAGTGGCGTGTGATTGAAATTGATTATACCCATCGTGGTTCGCATTTAATGTCGCCAAAGGAGGAGGAGGAGGACGACGACGAGAAGTGGTTAGTGAGGCATAAAACGAAAAAAATAAAAAGGGTTACAATTCAGGGACATTAGAACCACTTTGGGCAGTGTTTGGACAGTTGCTCATAACGATTTTTGTATGAGCCACAGAGTGAGCACTGTTTTGTAACTACTTTGAGAAGGGAGGAGCTGACGACACTACCAATGTATTAAGATTTAGGCTTAGACTAGGCTATACCATTGATTTTTCCATTTGGACTAATCATACCAACGGACAAATCGAGGAAACGAAGGATGTTCCTAAGGTCCAAAGATGTCAGTTTGGCGTGACCCCTAATTATAACGCTCTGCTTTGAGACAGAACCGAATAGATGGATAGGAGATGAAGAATGATGTCCTTCAACTCTTTAGCTCTGCTAAGCATATTGGTTTATCAGACAGTGTCCTGGGAGGACACAGATTACTTATTTGATCAGTGATCGCGTTTTGGATCAAGTTAAGGTCAGATCTGTCTTAATTTACCTACATGACACGTCGAGTCATTTTTCTATCTCTGTTTGGTCCGATTGGCTAAAGTAAAAGGCCAAGGTGGTACCCCTTTTAGCCTGAGACCCAGACAAGGTGAATGTTGAATGAATAGCTCCATCATCATTAAGAGGACGAAAGAGGATGAGTCCAGGAACATGACTGTCGTTTGACTATCAGTGAAAATGACACAAATATTGCTGAACATTTTTAGCCCCTGAAGCACGCTACACTGGTCTAGGAAGGTGAAGACTCCTCAGCACTTCAGATAAGGCATCACAACTCACCCTGCTTTCGGACTTAGAGAAAGAAGATCATATTGAGTTGTATTCATCTTAGTATTTTCCCCAGAAATGAAGATAGATAAATCGATCGGAGATCCCTGGGTCCCACATTCGGGATTTGTCTGCTGTAGGCGTAAGCCCGATGTAAGCCTCAGTTCACTATTTGGATATGTTGGCTAGACTCTGTGAACCAGACATGGTGGATTTGAGCCTAGGAAGCGATACGCCTTGAAATTGATCTATCTAAACGAGAATAATATCGTCAGGTCTTGGCGACTTAAGGGTTTTGAAACCTAGTACAGGTCAGATAATTTGTTCATTTGTTCACTGTAGCCAGACTGTCACTGAACTCTAGAATGGAAGTCCTTGCAATTTGAAGCATACTAATAGGCGAGCTGCAAGGAAAGTTAGTACGCAGAGATCGATGATCTCTTTATTAGAGGTTGTCCAGCGATTTTTCGGACTCACCTAGAGTCAGGGGGCTGAAATATTTTTGAAGACAAACCTTAGAAGGTGGAACCTGAAACCTTCAGAGGTTTTTTCAATTCTTACTATGGAAACAGCTGACTAGAATTAGATCTCTTAAACAGTTTTGACAGAGAAAATATTGTCCTGTTGCTTAGAGATTCCTTTATAGACTTTCAAAGCATTAGGTTGCCTAAATTTTCTTGCATTGTATTTGAATCGATCCTGGATTTATGTAACTTTATTATGAGGTGACTGAGTGAAGAATAAAATATAAGACCGAACCCCACATCCAACTGCATACTCAGCTCTTTATTCGATCCCACATGTAACGCCACACCCAACCATCATCTAGCACAAACTCCATCTCCACGGCTCCTATTCCTGATCTACTACTGACCTCAAATGCACAACTAACGTAATAAACTTTTGACACTTTAGAATCATTTCACGAACCCTAGAGGCTTAAAGAGGCTCGCATACCAACTCACGATTTGACCCGGCTTGTTATGAACATAAAATCAAACCAACTATCATGACTTTCATTCACCAGCAAGCCCTACCTACCGATCCAATCAGTCTTCAGAAACTGATATCCTGCATCACGAGATTTTCAATTTGCCTCCTAAAATAGTGGCTATGTAGACTCCAAAAAGAGTCGCACATCTTTAACTGAGTCAAGCTGAACACAATAATGTTTTTCGTTCATAATCGCCAAGTAAACCAATCTCCCTTTCCTCTGCTTCCTCAGAACATCATTCCACTTACCTTTTATTATCAGAATCTTCCACAACTCTCTACGACAGCCCACTCCTTCCTCAGCTCAATGTATGTCCTTCTCAGAGGGTCTTCCTTAAACTTTGACAACTTGTCATTAAACCATGCGCTATTCATTTTTCACAGAGACGGGGTCCCTTGCTCTCTAATCCTAAACCTTACGCAACAAAAGGAATAAGGAATGGGTAGTTTTCTTTCGCATCAGATCCTTCTCCCAGCATTACAACTATCCCGGTGTTGGATTTCATTTTACCCAGCTGGATTGGCTCTTTCTACCTAAATACTGCGCAAGCCAAACATACAAACGAGTCTAAGTCCTCTTCTATACAAAAATTAGTCCGACGTTTACCCATCTCTTAACTCTAAAGTTCCTTCACATCCCTTGCCACTTTTTTCAAACAATCCTTTGACGGACCCATCCTACTTTAGTTATCTACATAACTTCTCCACTAATCCCTTTCTTTCCCAAACTGTCCTGGGACTGAATTCTGTCCCGGTCCTGATGGCATCCCAATCACATTTCACAAAAACTGTTTCTCCAAATTTTCACTTCAACTCTTTAAGCTTTTGAAAGACCTATTTCATATCATCCCTTACTGAACTTGCTCACATACCCAAAAACAGTCTCCATGGCTTCCTGAAAGGTAGGTCAACCAATAGAAACCTCGTCTAATTTGCCTTTTTGCCCTTTCTTTAGAAATTTCTACAGGATTCGTCAACAATTAATCCGGTAGCTGTCTGGCCTTGATTTTAGAGCCAAATGGATATCTTTGTTCCAGGAAAACAATTTTTATAGTGTCCGTGCTTCAGGTCCGTCCTCTCGGCTCCTTTTTCATAGCCACCTCTGGTGTCCAACAAGGCAGTCATTTAGGTCCCATTCTTTTCATTGTTGCTAACAATCTTAAGAGAGTCATTCCAACCCAGTTTTCAATCCAACACTCTGGTCTCAATCAAAGATATTTCGAGGGTTTTTCGATCTGGTGCCTCACAAATGATTTCAAGATCGCCAAAGGCCAATCAAATCCAATCAAAGACCAAATCACTCCACATTTCCTTCGTCCGCCCACTCCTTGAGTGCACTAGTAAAGTTTGATTCGAATTTCAGAAAGTCCATGTGTTCAGAATTGAGAGCATCGTTCTATTAATTTTGTCCTTTGAGATCTATCATTAGAATAACCCTCTTAGCTGGCCTTCCTATCAGGACCGCGTCTACCTCATTACCTAAAAAACTCTCAAAGAAGTGACTGGCATTTTCCTAAGCCATCGGCTACTCTTGGGTTCCGTGGAGTGCGGGTTCCACACTAACTATACGTACTAACCATTCGTTCTTAAATTACGACTTTTCAATCTACCAGGCCACTGTTCCTCGTACGGCTCCAATGAACCAAATTCCCGTATGTATTGGGAAAGTCGCCTCAAGCCTTTCCATTTTCTACTTCAACCTCACCAGTTTCCACCTTAAACTCGACCTCCTTACCTTTCTCTTTACCCTGATTAAGCCCTATTTTGTAAATCAGTTGTTAAATGCCAAGTGTTTGGCTCGGATTAAGCCAAAATAAATCGAGCCTTCGACCCATGCTCCAATGTTGAACTATTTTATTTCGTGCCTTATCCTGACATCCTTAGAAATCTGTTACTGAGCTGTTGAAGCAGTGTCAACATATGAACATCGGTCTACTCTGTGCCCACATTAATGCAATTTTTCTTGCCACCATGCGCACCTAATCACTCAGATGCCGATATGGAAATTCCTTTAATCCGAAACTTCAATCGAACTGCTCCTTGTTCCACCTCATCACATCGCGCCGATACGCAATTCTACGAGAAATAATCGGTCTGATTAAAAGCATTGATTTAACCGCACAAAAGGACACGTAGCAATGCACAGCATCAAGTAGACGCTGCTCCTCAATTGGCCAATCTCTAAGAGCCAAGTGAAACTCATAATCCCAAGTAGAAGTGTATGAGAGGAGAGTTCAGGCAGCTCAAACAAATCGACACAAACTGGATTGGATTTGATGCCATCGTCGTCGTCATCGTCGGTACATTATAATCGACAGCACATTCAAATCGGCCACCGTTGTTGGCCATTGCCAACTTTTGATGTGAAATTTTCCGCCAAATCGATTGTCGGCTTGGCGCCGCCTGCCCGAATCGAATTACGGAAATGATTGCAATTTCCAATCTGCGAATTGCTTTGTAGGTAGCTTCGGAATTTTTTTACGCAGGAGCTCCTGCATCATACTCGCCTCTTTGTGTTCGAGTAGATCAGAAATTTGATGATTCGCTCAGTCATTATCGTCGTCCTAAGGATGGAAGGTTGTGACTTTGAGTTAGGTTTGTTGGATCTGTGGATAGTTAGCTTTCCGAGGAGGCCTTCTCTAATAAAATCATTAAACCCTTTCGGTTTATGTCATCCCTTCCATTGTTGTCGCAATTGCCGCCTGAAATAGATTCCCAAAGGAGAGGTCCTTGACGTTTACATGTGTTTGTATGTCCATACTCGTACTCCCAACTGCAAACAAATCTGGACTGGAACATGGTTACAATATTTATTCACCCTCCTCGTAATCACAACCCCATTTGCGATGGCACATGCAATAAGGGACGAGACATTTTAACAGAGTCAGCGCAGGACTTTAATCCGATTCCCACAAAGGAAGTTGAAATTTGTCACATTAGTGGACTCATGGGAGAAGGAATTAGTGTATGGAATTGCCGACAAATGAACTGTGAATCAAGCCTGAAAGACATCATCATTAACAGAAGGGTGGTTGCAGAGACTTCTAATCCTTGCCAGTGGGAGAGGCAATCTAGAAAATTTGAAAACGATAATCGCTGTAAAGGAGTTTTATGTTTTGCAACTTAAAGAGGTGTCATGTGTCAACACAGTTGAAAGTTATCCTTGGAGGGATGATGTTTTTGAGTTTTCGATATTTGATTGATTGCCACCACTCTTGTACTAAATAGTCCTTAAAGGAAAAAAAGCCCACAAACGATATAGGAAGAGCGCATTCAAAACAACCCCATGCTCAGGAGATTTTGGTTCCACAAAAAGTTCGAAATTGTTGGACATAGCTATGATTTTGGATGAGCTTCGTCAGGAATAAAACTCTTGGGACTTTACAAAATTCTCAACGTACGACGGTGGTTGGATTTTGAAAAATGTCAGCGTACTAGTAGCAGGACTGTGTCTAACATGGGACTGTGATGACATAAACGTTTTAAAGTATCAATGGACCGCTAAACAATGGTCCAACTTAAGGTTCGCTTAGGCAAGCGAAAAGTACATACGTACGCGTCGACTTAGCATCGTTTATCACCACAAAGCCCCTAATTTGACGAAAAATTAAGACAAGTCTATTCAGCTGAATAAGAGGTGTTCCATGAAAGGTAGCTTGCAAGCTCTAGGAGTGTTCAAGGACATTGAACCGTTTTACTTCGGGGACACTTTCGTAGAAGGTAACAACGCAACAAAGAAACTGAATCAGTATCTAAAGGCATGAAAGATGAAATCATGCAGTAGAGTCGACCCAGAGAATATGAGCAAACTTCTTCCTTAGATTGTACAATGGCGGGGAAGACTAACATCTCGGTGTCAGCCGAAATGATTCAATCAACTCAGACGATGTTGCCTATCAGCAACCATTTGGTCCATCTGACAAAATTGATGAGAGCTTAGCTTTTTTTTTAACTAAACCCAACTGAACTATGGATCCATCACTACGAGATCAAAGGCACTGAAAGGCTGCCGCGTATCTCTTAACGAGATAGCTGGACAGTATAACCTCACCCTTTACTGGGTACCAGGTCACTGTGACATATCGGGAAATAGAGAAGCTGACGCATAAACGTCAGCCTATGTTGTATGCTAAATACCTGATCAACTCCCATACAATAAGGCTGGCCAACCATCGATGGCATCAGCTTGACGAATTTTATACGAATATAGGACCACAGCACTCTTAAGACACATGATAGGAGCCCTCTCCATGATAGTTAATACCCTATCCGGCCACTGTGCTATAGAAAGGCATGCTCAAGGACTGGGCATCCCCTATAATGACTTTTGCAAAAGCTGTAGGGATAAGGAGGAAGAGGAGACCACCTGTCAACTCCTAAGCACATGCCTGCTCTTGCCAACACTAGGTAACGCCTCCACGGCTAACAATAGCTCCTTCATAAAAAGGAGCGGATGGTTCCAGGAGTAAGGAGATGACCCACCCATCCTCATCGAGGGCCGGTCTAAACTAACCAACCAACCATGGTTCGATCTATTCGAATCAGCTTCAAAAGGGCTCTTAACTTATAAATGTCTTAGCCTTAGCTTCGATACACAAAAAAGAAAAACGATAGCTCCAAGCATCCTATGAGCCATTTTATGTGAACCTTTGAAACCCTTCGTCAGCAACATCCAATTAGTGTTGCTTTACCAGAAAAATCCAGAATCAAAAAAGTTTCAAAAGCCTGTATAACTCGAATGGCATATGTAGATAGCTGCCACGCTTTTGTGAATTTTAAGACAAAAGTTGGGGTTTATCGGTTAACGAGGGAAAACCCAAAATGGTAGGGTTTTGAGGGCAAACAGTGAATTTAGTCGAAGTTTATTTTTGTCAAAGTTCGTGGCCCAAGGCAAGGACTTTGCGATCATATCCACCAGTTTCTCCGTCCTCGCTCTCGTCGTATACGGTCGGAGGTATTTCTATCAAAGCCTATCAGCTTCGAGAAGGAAAACCCTTCCAGATTCAAGTTGAAGAAAGAAAAAACCTTCGTCATAGGGCCAAACTGGTTACATGACTAAACAGCGAATCATATTTCCTCGGCATTAGGGATGTCCTCATGTACGTTTCGGTGTTGGCTATCTAGATTGTGCCACAATAGACCCTTTTTTGATATAAATGTGTTCCTGAATAGCGCGGTTATTCACTCATTTTATGAACATCTGGTATCCAAAATTAGAATTTTGCAGTTGCAGCCCTCGCGGCTCATCAAGTGGGGTCCCAAACTTGGCCTTCATTGATTGGCTTATGGACTTATGTCCCAATTGAAACGAGATGACAAGAAGCATATGTGGTTTCAACAAGACGGTGCCACATGTCACCCACTAAGTCAAACAATTGTGTTATTGAAGTTGAAGTTTGGTGACTAATCTGTCTGCAGAGATGCTATGTTCTCTCAAAATTTGCATCGTAGAGCGAGTTACGTAAGACGTGATGGCGTCACTTAATCTAGTGGTCCTCGGTAGACCAATCAAGGGTTTCCGGTGCCTCATTAGCTGCTATTCTGTTTATAAACAAGTCCAGGTTGAAATACGTTTCGTTGCTCGAAATGATTTTTCCTAAACATGCTGGTTGCCTATACTGAGCTGTGAAACTCAAGAACGCCGCCCGCCGTTCATGGCTTTTCCAACTACGAGGACAAGTCATCCAAACCAAACTGATGGGAAACTTTTGTAGCTGGAAATCCGATATCCTCAAACGCGTCAAGAAAGCTACTATAGCCCTGTACCGCTGTAAGAAAGCGTATTATATATTGGCTATATGTATCAGTCACCAGGCCTATACTAAAATATGACATCATCGTGTAGTGGATGGTTTTCTAGAACTCAACTCAGCTGAGCATAAAGATCGGCCTGCTCTTGGCTCAGTCTAGCGCTAAGAACTACTCCGCAGCGGCATTGGATGTTCTGTTTCATATGCCGCCTTTGGACATCTATGGTAAACAAACTCAACCTGTATAGCTATTCATTTGAAGGCTACAACTCTGTGATCTAGTCATCTGTATCTCTAGGACACTTCTCTGTCCTTAAGAACCTTGAATTCTTACATACTTCCTCACCTTCTGTTCGAAAAGTATTTTAATTCACTCATCGCCAAATGGGAGGATGAATTGTGGCTACAGTACATGGAATCCATAAGGATCAAAACCGAAGTAAGGAGTAGAAGGAGGTGTCTTCTTGAACGATCCAAACTTAGATACCTCCTTCCACCTTTACAATCACAGTACCGTCTTCCAGGCAAAGATCATGACGATTAAGGAGACCTTGTCGGGGCTAAAACATAATCTGACTAATCCGGATACCAACATTTATACGAATAGTCGCCTGTTTCTTAATCTGATTGGTAAACAGTTCAGCATTCACCTCATTTGGGTGCCGGGACATTGTGACATTCTTGGGAATTGTACGACCAACTAGCTCGCAAAGTGCCAGGTACACCCTTACCAATCTCATCGGTTTCAAGGGCAGTTTTAAGACAAATTTCTAGACCGATCATCACTATGAACCTTAACTGGTCTAAGTGTGGCCGGGACTGTGGTCTATCGCCGTAACTTATTTATCTAAGGAACCGAACTCATCAACTTATGTATGCGTTGCTGGACAAACGGTTGAGAGAGTAAAGAGTTGCCAATACCTTAGGAGTATTGTCTCAACCAATGACGGAACTGAATTGGATATAGCCAGCCGAATAGGCAAAACAAAATCTGCTTTCGGCATGACCACCACTATCACGAGGAAGCTGCAAAAGTTCGTCAATAGGTGCCCACGATTTATCTTTAGGATTTTCTGGCCAAACAGTATCTTTAACGAACAACTTCATCAGTGAACGGGCCATGAACCTATAGGCACAACAATATGACGATGCAAGTAGCAGTGGATTGGACATTTCTCCGAAAAGGTATATGCTAATCCATAGCTAACCACGCGATGCAATGGAACCCGCTTACTCAGGATGGCAGGATACGCGGTGGTCCTAGGAGTACGTGGCGCAGAACAGTTGAGAAGGAAGCACGGCAACTAGGAAAGAGTTGGGGAGAACTGAGGCATATTTCCAGAAATCGCACACGATGGCGCGTAGGCATTGTCGAGGTCTTAGGATCCACAAGGGGATGCAGGACTTAAGGTAGGTTTCTGTGGACCTACCTATGTTTGGGATCTTTGGCACAAGAGTTCCAAATTTATACTCGCTCCGATGTGGTAGACGTAGGACATAAGTCCATAAATCAATTGCGGACTTATGTCCCACTGATCTGGAATGCGGCTCATATAACTGAGCTATGAAACCCCTAAGCGGATCCTTGATCACTAAAATACTTGCCATAAAGAAAAGGATCAAGGAAACACAACTCATCCACTAGATAATCCCATCAATGGGCCGTAATCCGTTTTAAAATTTCGCCCAAATAAAGATACCGACAAATTTCATAGTCCAATCAACAGAGAGAGGCGTCAAAGCGATTAATAACATCATCATCGTCATTATCCTCGTAAAACATCCCCAACATCAAATTCGCACGCAAAGTGGCGCACAAATAAATGCTTATTATCCAACATAAAGAGGTCCAGTACCCGGTATTCGAACAGAGGGTAGAGTGCGGGCATGTTGATAATTCCAAAATCGCTTCAAAAACAATACACCCCCACCCCCAGAGCCACCGCCAAGGCGGACGATTACAACCCCCCGCAGGAGTGTCAACTGCAAGCCAATGTTTATAAAGCTACACTTGTAATTATGGTGATTTTACAAATTCCGCACCCCTCCGTTCGGGATTTGCATTCGAACCAATTAATATAAATTGTGTCATTCAAACGGAAGGGGTGCTCCCTGATAACCACACACCGCTGCTGCGGCGTGAAGTGATGGGGTGCTTCTGTGGATTCGCCGGCACACCACTCGTTCGTTCGTTCGTCAGTTGTCACAACTCGATTACCTCTTCTTTTACTTTACCGGGTTGTGTGTGGGTGGTGGGTAGTCCTGTGTGTTTGTGCGGGGGATGAAATTATAATTTCATCAAAATCATCGCACCCTGACGCTTTGCTGGCAACCTGCGGCGGCGGTGCGGCCCACAGTGACGAACTGAATGTTGGAGCTTCTGTGGCAATTAATTAAGTTCAAGATCCGAAAGGTGTAGTTTGTCAATCGTCATCGTAGTGTTAGTTGTGTTTTGTTTATTTTATCGTTTCGATTGGGTATTTATTTGATTAAGGGCGGAAGTGCGGTTTCATTCTCTATTCAAATTTGTGTTGATTAAATTTCAAGCCTCGGGCTGGATGGTTTTTTCTGCATAAAGGTGCCTATCCACAGCCAGACATGCATGCATGTGTGCATATGTGCAATTGGACTTAAAGATAGTTTCTGATATACAAATGATTCAACGGGAATAAATGGAACAGCTCCTGGTGTGTTACGAAAGGATCAATTTTTGACCAATTACCCACCTAAGTGGGGCTACGGTCTGTGGTGGGCATAGGACTCAACCCAACAAGTTTCTCCAGTCTTTGGCTAAAGCAATCCAAGTTGGTTGAGGATCTTCTTGACTTGTGTGCCCCACCTAAGCCAAATATCTTCTTCTATCGAGGACTCTTCAAGTTGTAGTTTCGATGTCCATTCACTAAATGTCTTCTAGACAACCGATGCTTACTATCCTAATTTTTTTCGATTTCACTGTAAGTAGACTTCGCTGTTAGATCACCTCCTCCAAAGCCCGTCAACGAAAATGGAAACGAATATCATCCAAAGAATTTTGGGTTCAAAACAAACAGGATCGGGATGACAGGATCTTATATAGAGTCTCCTTGGTGTGTCTTGGCAACCCCTTGCTACTTAAGTGCCTTCTCAGGCCAATGAAACAGCGATTGGTAAGAGTAGCTTTTCGTTTGGTTAGCTAGTTGTTTTCAAGCCAATTGCATCTCAAATCGTGGTTGAAACTATGATTCAAACTATCAGCGATTCCGGCCAACAGCTCCCACCTCCCATTAGATTGGTTGTGGCTTTGGCTTTCTAGACAGATCGGGAAGTCGTATTCGCTCAGGGTCGATTTCCTAGTTCTCAGGCTTGGGTATTCGTATAGAAAGTGATATGTGGCCATCTCTGTAATAGTCGCCGTTGGTGAGAGTTTTCTGAAGACACACCAAGATGAGAAGAAACTCCATCTGTCATTATCTAGTCTCACGGAGAAGTGTCATTTATTAGATTTGACAAGTATACTAGGAGCTGTAGAACAGTATTAATGACCAATGTCAGATCCTGTTCGAGCCCATTCCTTGCTAATGCATTCGTCAGTTCGTTCCATTGGATACCGATGTGTTCCGGACGAAAAAAAAAACGTTAACGTCGTGATTTGCAACTAAATACGCAGTAAACGTTAAGAAGAAGTCATAAAAAGCTACATTTTTCAGCTCCTCTCTCATCCAATGGATATAAACATCGGAATGTCATTCCACTGTGAGCAAGACTTGGCTGTATCCTCTGAAACAAATTGGGAGGACATCGAATCACAGAATGTAGTCCAACCAGATGGTGATATGATGAACCTTTTGAAGATCATGATGTTTAAATCTCGCCTCGAGATCCTTGTTAGTTTAACCTTCGAACTGCAGAAGAGTGAATTCTTCGGAAATGATGAGCCAATTTTTGCCGATAATCTCAGGCTTACCTCGGCTTTGGAGCTTCAAGTTAGCTCAAGTCGAGTTTAAAGTTGGTTCGAACCATCTCAAGCTTGAGTGGCCCTCCTTATCTCTACCGAAGATGTATCCTAACATATCCGCTGCACTTTTCAACTTGACAACTTCCATGACAACCATGTCGAACTGTTGCACTTGAACTAAAAGGTCGATGAATAGGGGTAACTCACAGCTACTTGCCTAATGGTTCACTCTCGTAGCCCGTCCTGATGACATTACGACAGTGGTACTCTAGGTCTTGGACTTAATCCACCCAAGAAGTAGTACCGTCACCTATTCATTCATTAAATTCTTAATTGGAAACTGGAGCCGTCTAAATGGCGACCAGTAAGTTGAATGACATCAGTACAAGACTCATATCTGATCAAGTCTGTCCCAAGCTGCATTATAAGGAAATGAGGAAGCTTGTGTCTATGTGGTCCCTTCATCGATTTGAGTTGAGGCTTTCTATTCTGAGAAGGAGAACGAGACCTACGATTCCTCGAAAACCATGGTGGACTAGTGGGCTAACCAAATGCAAAGTGAGATGCATTATTTCTGCATAGGTTCACATCCTAACTGGTGCATCTGTTTCTCATCCCGTGTGGGAATTCTCAATGTAAGTCCCAGCTCTAATAAGCTGATAAACCGGGTTTAATCCACAGAGCTCCTTTTAATTCCATAGAATCATGGAAATTCAAAAATGCCAGAAGGCTTGCTGCTTCTTCAATAATTCCTGTAAAAGTTGTAGGGACGAGGAAAACCGGGAAACTTAGACAAAACTTCTGTCCCACCTTATCGGTATTAAGATGAAAAAACCTAGACGAGATGATAGAAAACCAGGAAACTTGGACAAAACTTCTGTCCCACCTTATCGGTATTGTGACGGAAAACCCTAGACGAGTACTTCTTCGAACATCCTAACGATCTCACTAGACTTAGATTTCTAAACAAAATAAAAAAGTCGTTACATGGTGTCTAACTGGTGGAATCCCTTTAGAATGGGTTTATACCGAAACTGTTGGTCCTGCCTCTTGCAAAGTCTCCGGCGCTGGTATTTTGTTTTCTCCAGCAGTGGTACTACAATGGACCTTCGTTTGGTCTTAGTGTGTCTCTGCTGAGTAGGAACAACCACTCAATCCAACCCAAGGTTCCACACAAATACTGTCTAAGTGCCGACCAGATAGCACCCGCCAACAGATGAATCCAATTGACTCTACTCTGCGAAAGTCACACTTCAACTTTCAAAACACGCTAATCATCCCCGCTTAGGGTCGAGAAATAATTGCAAATTTCTGATTTAATGAGATTAGCTCAAGGGACTGGCTTCCATTATAACTAAGCGAGAGAATACACATAATTTCTAGCGCGTTTCGTAATCGAAAACACTAGGAGGTCCATTCATTGAAGGGGATTTCACTTCGCTTGCATCCGCACAATGGAAACACTTTGTGTACTCTTGCGGCCTGAGGCGACATTCACACCATCGCGATGAGCAATTTTTGTATCTTTTCCACTTGAGCTATTCAAAATAATAAACTATTGCCTTCGCGGCAATGTGTGATCAAATTTCGTGGGTCAGTAGTTACGAAAATAAAAAAAAAAAAAAAAACTCCTATTGCTTCCATTTGACGTGTGCCCAGGTCCAGCTGCGGGGCGCCTTTAATTTCGTTTTTTTTTTTTGAATTCATACCAATCAATGCCAGATGCTAATTCGGTTGAGAAGATCGAACATTTTCGCCAATTTAAAATCAATTTAACTTCTGGCATTACGTGGAAATCAACTTCTGTTTTATTTTCGAATTCGAACAGGCATCTGGGACGGGGGGTCAAAGCATTCGCGATTGCCTCTCTCTTGGCGAAGATGCAATTCTTGCGGTTTTGCATAATACCATTTATGGTTGCAAACAATTTGAATATGGTCGATGCAAGTCAATTGATGGCGCCACAATTCGATTAGCCGGGCGTAATTTGCTGGTTAAATTACTTAGGATGGGGGCCATCAAGTGTACGGGATATTCACGTATTGGTTGCAACAAATAAGCTACTAGGTAAGTGGTTTCGCTGTAAGGCAACATTATTTGTAGACCATTCGCTGTGTCGACCAGGTTCAGTTTGGTATTGCGATTGGTAATTTCCAAACAAAATTAGTACTGTTTTTAGAAAACGTAGAAACAGGTACTTTCTGGACTAAGACTTGGTCCTGTTCATCCTAGCGGTGTAGAAAAACCTCAAATGTGAGGTAAACATCATTGATTTTTTTTATCCTCAGCAAAGGTATAAGGTTAGGTTCCTCCTTAACTCTTTCCATTTATTTTGAAGCACTTTTCGGGTTCACTTTGATGGTAGATATTGGTCCTTCGAGCTGGATACTATTAGTGTATTCTGAAGGTCTCGCAATTTTAGACTACTATGCTACACAATCCACAAGAAAATAGAAAGGAGACCCCCTCAACTGCGCCAATTGCAGGAGTATCAGTCTCCTTAACATCGCGAATAAGATCTTATCTGCCATTCTGTGTGAACGTCTGAAACCCTTTGTCAACCACCTGATTGGTCCCTATCAGTGTGGTTTCAGACCAGGAAAGGTCACAATCGAGCAAATCCTCGCACTTAGGCAGATCTTGGAGAAAACCCAAGAAGTGCAAGTCGATACCCACTACTTAGCATATGACAGCTTGTATAGAGACGACCTATACAGAGCTATGTCTAGTTTTGGCACCCCTGCCAAACTCGTCAGCTACAACTTTGAAATAAGACGAAGAATAACTCTTGCCAATCGCTGTTTCTTTTCACTAAGAAGACAATTGAGTAGCAGAGCCCTGTCCCTAAAAAGAAGTCAAAATTTAAGAGCTGGTTCGTTGAAGTGAATGCCAACATACATGGACCAGCAAAGGGCCATTTCGATACCATGAAGCTCTTGGTTTCCATATTTCTCAGATCACCTTAGACAGAAGGATTCTAAGGGAAGTCTCCTACTGTGGAAGAGCGTTGGATAGAAACAAAGGAGGTGGATAATGGTTTCTTCCTCTGATTGGCCCAAGTAGCTTCTGCAAAAATCATTCATAGAAAGGCTAGCCTATTAGGCATCGTCTCGTGATGGCACCTATTGTAGTGGCGATCTGCAGTCTATTGAGAGACATCATAGCATCTAGCATCTAGTTTAAGTTTTAGTTCCCACTAATCAGCTCCTCAGAACCCTTTCCGGTAGACTTCTTGAGCGTTACGCCACTGGTCAGTTTAAAAGAAAATTCGGTCTTATTGACATCTAAGGATATCTTAGAGTTAATTCTTCGGAGACAAAAATCATTCTCTCAAGGCTTGGTGCAGATATCTGAGCTAAATTTGAAGGAAAATATAGCTGATCGCATACAGAAAGATTGTATTGCCGCCTTCAAAGCTTGGGAAAAGGTGGTACGGCAACGAATAGTAACTTAACTGGATGAACCTTTACCTTTTCACTTCAAAGGCCGATGCAATCGTGCATTTAGAAACTCTTCTCTTTGACAAGCTTAACCTGAACTGTCGTCATATTACATATTGGGTACATTCTTCTTAGGTGTGTCCACTTGGTTTAATTGGTTCCAGGGTAGAAAATCGATTCATGCTGTTACAATGGATCCCCTTCGATTAAAGCTAACCCTGATCTTAGTTTTTAAATTATTCAGTCAACTGGTCAAGAGATGGGCAGTCATTTAAGGCTGTCAAGATGGATAAAGTTAACAAATGAAAGTGGAATCTTACCAATTGTTGGTTTTTCAAAGTAAGAAAGCAACTGAGTAGCGAAGTCCTTCTTCGAACAACTGTGGATGCATAGCAACCATATCTCAAATCCAGGGAAGAGGAACATTAACCAACTTGGCATGCGAATTTTGTAGCCAATGGCTACATGATCAGGTTGCTTGGAGAGGTTTGTGAAGCCCAAGATGAAAGTCACTATAAATTCTTGTTTTTCTCTGGCTTGTCCTGAACCCAAACATGAACTTCGGTTTCAATGCGTTTACCAACTTGAGTTTCGGCTTGTTTCTACGTTCCATTTTGAGCCACTGGCCGTGTTTGGAGTTATACTCTAAATTGAATCGGACTCCACGGGAGTTTTTAATGAAATGACCTGTAGCACATGTAGACAGCCAAAAATAAAGCTAATCATCCAACAATAAGAGCCTGATTAACGTGAATGAAAAGTTACCAAGCCCTAGGCAGGTTTAACGTCCTTATCCGGCATATGTTCCCCTGTCTCGTGCCAGCATAAGCATTAATGAATTTCTTAATCAATTCGATATCTGCCCCCTCCCCTCCAATAATTATGTAAATGTGTTACATTCATATTGAATTCAGTGAATTAAATTTTCATAACTCGATTCGCCATTGCCATCGATGTCCTGAGGCAAAGGAATTGATGTAGTACTCCTTATTAATTACATGTCCTACCTACCAATGATCAATGCGGCAAGGTGTTCTCATTCGCATAAACTTGTTCCCCTTAACTGATTACATTGACGCGAAAGGACACTGCAGCCAAATGTGTGTCCTTTTTCATTTCTACATTTGTTCACTTATTGTGCGCACATATGACTAGTTACACCCACACCGGCGGCGACGGCCCGCCACATACAGAAGAAGAAAGGAAACTCCAAATGTGATTACACTAATGGGTTGAATTATGCTCGCATTAGTGTGAATTAAACTCGTTCGAATGTGAAATGACTGCCAGGTGCAAGGAGGGCTAACTTTGTCACGGAGTCAACAATGGTACACACACACACAATAAGAAAAAAAGGACAAACACACTCCACAATCGATGGCTAACAAATCCACTTGCCAGAAACGAATAACAGTAGCATGTCATATGCGAATTATTGACCTCAATCCATGAGATATAGTATCTAGACTTGAATAACAAAGAAAAGAGAGAGAAAAAAGCCGTTTAATTGAGTCGTCGGAGAGGCGAGCGAGTTGGCCTCTTTAATGATGCCAGATCGCGCAGGAAGTCATTTGGTATAAACAGGTAAGGAAATCAAACAACAATCGTAATGATGTGCCGCATTTATTGCTCAATTTCGAGTCAAGTGATGCAACATCCGTCCGTGAACGGGGTAACTTGTAATTTGCGCCAATTAACTCTTAGTTTTGGGTTAAATGTGTTTTTAATTCGCCTGTAACGTATAGGTCATCGTCGGTTATCTAATGAGCTGAATTAATTTCATAAATTAACCTTAGTGGGATGGTAATTTGTATTTAATTTGTAATTCCAAACGATTGTGTTACTATTTTTCTTATAAATTTTATATTCGCCCAAGGAGCGCACACATGTGTAAGAAATAGTCGTGAAACGTTTTCCACTTTTGGTGTATAATTTGAGAAGTTTTTGTTTTTTTTTTGGGGGATTGGCTTGATTGTAATTTGAGTGAACTAATTTGTGTTGGCTTCTGTTACGTTTCGTTTTTTTTTTCACTTTTGATTCACCCCTTTCCGGTGGCAGTGGATAGATAGTGTGATTCGAGGTCTTTGTGGTTAAAATACCAAGCAATGGTCTCGGTTCCCTCAACAAGTTTTTAGCAAACGAACTTGTAAGCGCTGTAGAGGACCAACTAGTACAATAAAATAGCAAGAGCCGAAAGTTGTTGGACCTGAATTTGGTCTATTTTTGGTGCACTAAAAATTGTGGTTAAAATACCAAGCAATGGTCTCGGTTCCCTCAACAAGTTTTTAGCAAACGAACTAGTAAGCACTGTAGAGGACCAACTAGTACAATAAAATAGCAAGAGCCGAAAATTGTTGGACCTGAATTTGGTCTAATTTTGGTGCACTAAAAGTTGTGGTTAAAATACCAAGCAATGGTCGGTGATCTCAACAAGTTTTTAGCAAACGAACTTGTAAGCGCTGTAGAGGACCAACTAGTACAATAAAATAGCAAGAGCCGAAAGTTGTTGGACCTGAATTTGGTCTAATTTTGGTGCACTAAAAGTTGTGGTTAAAATACCAAACAATGGTCGGTGCTCTCAACAAGTTTTTAGCAAACGAACTTGTAAGCACTGTACAGGAGCAACTAGTACAATAAAATAGCAAGAGCCGAAAGTTGTTGGACCTGAATTTGGTCTAATTTTGGTGCACCAGAAGTTGTGGTTAAAATACCAAGCAATGGTCGGTGCTCTCAACAAGTTTTTAGCAAACGAACTTGTAAGCACTGTAGAGGACCAACTAGTACAATAAAATAGCAAGAGCCGAAAGTTGTTGGACCTGAATTTGGTCTAATTTTGGTGCACTAAAAGTTGCAGCGTGGTCTATCGATAAACGAGGCCAGGTACATGTTGTCAACAAGAAGGGACACCCAACATCGGGAACTTAGACAGGACGTTATAATTGACAGCTATCACTTCGACGTTATATGGAATTTTGTGTACCGTAGCTTTGCTGTAAGCTCTGATGATTGCCAATCCTTGAAGCAGAGCCCATTCCCAAACAACTAAGTAAATTCTATATAAAGCCTTGATCAGCCTCTTTAAGCTATCTAAGGCGAATGAAAACGTTCTCGGTCATTTCAAGGAAAAGATTCTTCGTAAAATTGTCAGTCCCCTTTGCATGGACAAGCTTTGGAAGAGGAGATTCAACGACATACTATACGAGCTGTACAGCGCCATTAACCTGATAAACAAATTTAGCACCAGTCGAAAGGGGACCTCTTGGGACTGGGAGTCTCCAACTGAAGATAGTTAACTAAGAACACCGATCAAAACTGGATAACCTTATTAGTTTATGAGTGTAGGGCCATCTATGTAAATAAGGACCTAAAGTCAGTAAATATAGAATCTATCGAGTAGTACCCAACTATGGTACAGTTTACAAGTTTCCCACAGAAGAATCACCTTGAGGTCTGAAAAATAGTTAACCATCTCTTAATAAGAATCCAACTTCAACGCTGGGACAAATGAAAGAGGAGTAGCCCAACCGCATATCTCTGAAATGCTTTAAGCAGATACATACAGAATTCTATAATTTTTCTCCCTTAAACTGAAAATCCTTTTTGGCTTTCATAAATGCTACCATCATAGTTATTCTATGCTATTCTGGATACGTCCCTAGACACTAGGCTTAGGCCCACTTTAAAGCTAATTCAAGAACTAGTGCAATGAAAAAACTGGGAAGATGTAGCTATCGTATGGTTATACACATATATACCTAAATAGTCAAACTAGAGGGATCTTTCTATCAACCCTCAAGCTGAAAAGCATCATAAACTGACTGATGTTGCTCATGGCTCTTTGGGGGCATAGGTCCTTGCATTCAGATAAAATGGAAGCTCGAGTACACATACTTTGACCCAAGGACATTTTATGGGTCCAAAATGGGCTACCAAGTGGTATAACTCTAAAAAGAGAGAAGTGTGAAAATGCAATGAACCAATTTTCATAAACGAAAATAATACAGAAATTAACTAGATTTGGACATTCCTAGAGTTTACAAAAAAAAATTAAAAATTAAACGAAAAGAAGATTCACATACATATCTCAATTCTTCAACAAATGTCAAACTTAGTTCACTCAAATGGACGTTCAATCAGCTGATGACTGCATTCACGGATCGGGAATTATGAAAAGGAACTTGGATTCCGCCAATTTGTGGGTTGCAGCGGATGGAAAGTTGAACATTTGATGTATTTAATTTGTGACTAAAACTACATAAATTAGGGATTTAGTAAAAAAGGATTTAAATTTACATAAGGTGTATCCACCGAGATTTTGGATTCACATTGACGTTTCCTGTCAAAAAGATTGTCACAGCTAGTGATAGTGATGAAGTGAATGATATTTGCATTTGCATTGCTGTCTATATGTAGTTGTTTGTAGTAAAAAATTACCAAAATTCTTATCAAAACTGAAACGAAATAGAATTACTCAATTCTGCTCAAGTTTCAATGTTATTTTTCTGTTTTATGTCAGCATACGAAAGTGACGTTTGGTGTCATAAAAAATTGGACAGAAATTGGAAAGAAGACAGAAAATTTTTCAACCAAAAAGCATATGGAAAAAAGGGCAGTGTATAGCCCACAGATCTTGATACCCACAATCTGGGTATATCCTCAAATGACACATCTCAAGCCAGGTATTCTGTTTCTGTGCATTCGAGGCACAAACTAGCTTAGCTGCTGCCTCGGAATGGAAGTAAAAGACAGAAAATTTTTCAACCAAAAAATATATGAAAAAAAGGGCAGTGTATAGCCCACAGATCTTGATACCCACAATCTGGGTTTATCCTCAAATCACACATTTCAAGCCAGATATTCTGTTTCTGTGTATTCGAGGCGCAAACTAACTTAGCTGCTGCCTCAGAGTGGAAGTATAAGACAGAAAATTTTTCAACCAAAAATATATGAAAAAAAGGGCAGTGTATAGCCCACAGATCTTGTTACCCACAATCTGGGTTTTTCCTTAAATCACACATCTCAAGCCAGACATTCTGTTTCTGTGCATTCGAGGCGTAAACTAGCTTAGCTGCTGCCTCGAAATAGAAGTAGAAGACAGAAAATTTTTCAACCAAAAAATATATGAAAAAAAGGGCAGAGTATAGCCCACAGATCTTGATACCCACAATCTGGGTTTTTCCTCAAATCACACATCCCAAGCCAGATATTCTGTTTCTGTGCATTTGAGGCGCAAACTAGCTTAGCTGCTGCCTCAGAGTGGAAGTAGAAGACAGAAAATTTTTCAACCAAAAAAAATATGAAAAAAAGGGCAGTGTATAGCCCACAGATCTTGATACCCACAATCTGGGTTTTTCCTCAAATCACACATCTCAAGCCAGATATTCTGTTTCTGTGCATTCGAGGCGCAAACTAGCTTTGCTGCTGCCTCGGAATGGAAGTAGAAGACAGAAAATTTTTCAACCAAAAAAAATATGAAAAAAAGGGCAGTGTATAGCCCACAGATCTTGATACCCACAATCTGGGTTTTTCCTCAAATCACACATCTCAAGCCAGATATTCTGTTTCTGTGCATTCGAGGCGCAAACTAGCTTAGCTGCTGCCTCAGAGTGGAAGTAGAAGACAGAAAATTTTTCAACCAAAAAATATATGAAAAAAAGGGCAGTGTATAGCCCACAGATCTTGATACCCGCAATCTGGGTATATCCCCAAATCACACATCTCAAGCCAGATATTCTGTTTCTGTGCATTTGAGGCGCAAACTAGCTTAGCTGTTGCCTCAGAGTGGAAGTAGAAGACAGAAAATTTTTCAACCAAAAATTATATGAAAAAAAGGGCAGTGTATAGCCCTCAGATCTTGATGCCTATAATCTGGGTATATCCTCAAATCACACATCTCAAGCCAGATATTCTGTTTCTGTGCATTTGACGCGCAAACTAGCTTAGCTGCTGCCTCAGAGTGGAAGTAGAAGACAGAAAATATTTCAACCAAAAAATATATGAAAAAAAGGGCAGTGTATAGCCACAGATCTTGATACCCACAATCTGGGTTTTTCCTCAAATCACACATCTCAAGCCAGATATTCTGTTTCTGTGCATTTGAGGCGCAAACTAGCTTAGCTGCTGCCTCAGAGTGGAAGTAGAAGACAGAAAATTTTTCAACCAAAAAATATATGAAAAAAAGGGCAGTGTATAGCCCACAGATCTTGATACCCGCAATCTGGGTATATCCCCAAATCACACATCTCAAGCCAGATATTCTGTTTCTGTGCATTTGAGGCGCAAACTAGCTTAGCTGTTGCCTCAGAGTGGAAGTAGAAGACAGAAAATTTTTCAACCAAAAAAAATATGAAAAAAAGGGCAGTGTATAGCCCTCAGATCTTGATGCCTATAATCTGGGTATATCCTCAAATCACACATCTCAAGCCAGATATTCTGTTTCTGTGCATTTGACGCGCAAACTAGCTTAGCTGCTGCCTCAGAGTGGAAGTAGAAGACAGAAATTTTTTTAACCAAAAAATATATGAAAAAAAGGGCAGTGTATAGCCCACAGATCTTGATACCCACAATCTGGGTATATCCTCAAATCACACATCTCAAGCCAGATATTCTGTTTCTGTGCATTTGAGGCGCAAACTAGCTTAGCTGCTGCCTCAGAGTGGAAGTAGAAGACAGAAAATTTTTCAACCAAAAAAAATATGAAAAAAAGGGCAGTGTATAGCCCACAGATCTTGATACCCACAATCTGGGTTTTTCCTCAAATCACACATCTCAAGCCAGATATTCTGTTTCTGTGCATTTGAGGCGCAAACTAGCTTAGCTGCTGCCTCAGAGTGGAAGTAGAAGACAGAAAATTTTGCAACCAAAAAATATTTGAAAAAAAGGGCAGTGTTTAGCCCACAGATCTTGATACCCACAATCTGGGTTTTTCCTCAAATCACACATCTCAAGCCAGATATTCTGTTTCTGTGCATTTGAGGCGCAAACTAGCTTAGCTGCTGCCTCAGAGTTGAAGTAGAAGACAAAAAAATTTTCAACCAAAAAAAATATGAAAAAAAGGGCAGTGTATAGCCCACAGATCTTGATACCCACAATCTGGGTATATCCTCAAATCACACATCTCAAGCCAGATATTCTGTTTCTGTGCATTCGGGGCTCAAACTAGCTTAGCTCCTGCCTCGGAATGGAAGTAGAAGACAGAAAATTTTTCAACCAAAAAATATATGAAAAAAAGGGCAGTGTATAGCCCACAGATCTTGATACCCACAATCTGGGTTTTTCCTCAAATCACACATCTCAAGCCAGATATTCTGTTTCTGTGCATTCGAGGCGCAAACTAGCTTAGCTGCTGCCTCAGAGTGGAAGTAGAAGACAGAAAATTTTTCAACCAAAAAATATATGAAAAAAAGGGCAGTGTATAGCCCACAGATCTTGATACCCGCAATCTGGGTATATCCCCAAATCACACATCTCAAGCCAGATATTCTGTTTCTGTGCATTTGAGGCGCAAACTAGCTTAGCTGTTGCCTCAGAGTGGAAGTAGAAGACAGAAAATTTTTCAACCAAAAAAATATGAAAAAAAGGGCAGTGTATAGCCCACAGATCTTGATACCCACAATCTGGGTTTTTCCTCAAATCACACATCTCAAGCCAGATATTCTGTTTCTGTGCATTCGGGGCTCAAACTAGCTTAGCTCCTGCCTCGGAATGGAAGTAGAAGACAGAAAATTTTTCAACCAAAAAATATATGAAAAAAAGGGCAGTGTATAGCCCACAGATCTTGATACCCACAATCTGGGTTTTTCCTCAAATCACACATCTCAAGCCAGATATTCTGTTTCTGTGCATTCGAGGCGCAAACTAGCTTAGCTGCTGCCTCAGAGTGGAAGTAGAAGACAGAAAATTTTTCAACCAAAAAATATATGAAAAAAAGGGCAGTGTATAGCCCACAGATCTTGATACCCGCAATCTGGGTATATCCCCAAATCACACATCTCAAGCCAGATATTCTGTTTCTGTGCATTTGAGGCGCAAACTAGCTTAGCTGTTGCCTCAGAGTGGAAGTAGAAGACAGAAAATTTTTCAACCAAAAAAAATATGAAAAAAAGGGCAGTGTATAGCCCTCAGATCTTGATACCCACAATCTAGGTTTTTCCTCAAATCACACATCTCAAGCCAGATATTCTGTTTCTGTGCATTTGACGCGCAAACTAGCTTAGCTGCTGCCTCAGAGTGGAAGTAGAAGACAGAAAATATTTCAACCAAAAAATATATGAAAAAAAGGGCAGTGTATAGCCACAGATCTTGATACCCACAATCTGGGTTTTTCCTCAAATCACACATCTCAAGCCAGATATTCTGTTTCTGTGCATTCGAGGCGCAAACTAGCTTAGCTGCTGCCTCAGAGTGGAAGTAGAAGACAGAAAATTTTTCAACCAAAAAATATATGAAAAAAAGGGCAGTGTATAGCCCACAGATCTTGATACCCGCAATCTGGGTATATCCCCAAATCACACATCTCAAGCCAGATATTCTGTTTCTGTGCATTTGAGGCGCAAACTAGCTTAGCTGCTGCCTCAGAGTGGAAGTAGAAGACAGAAAATTTTTCAACCAAAAATTATATGAAAAAAAGGGCAGTGTATAGCCCACAGATCTTGATACCCACAATCTGGGTTTTTCCTCAAATCACACATCTCAAGCCAGATATTCTGTTTCTGTGCATTCGAGGCGCAAACTAGCTTAGCTGCTGCCTCAGAGTGGAAGTAGAAGACAGAAAATTTTTCAACCAAAAAATATATGAAAAAAAGGGCAGTGTATAGCCCACAGATCTTGATACCCGCAATCTGGGTATATCCCCAAATCACACATCTCAAGCCAGATATTCTGTTTCTGTGCATTTGAGGCGCAAACTAGCTTAGCTGCTGCCTCAGAGTGGAAGTAGAAGACAGAAAATTTTTCAACCAAAAATTATATGAAAAAAAGGGCAGTGTATAGCCCACAGATCTTGATACCCACAATCTGGGTTTTTCCTCAAATCACACATCTCAAGCCAGATATTCTGTTTCTGTGCATTCGAGGCGCAAACTAGCTTAGCTGCTGCCTCAGAGTGGAAGTAGAAGACAGAAAATTTTTCAACCAAAAAATATATGAAAAAAAGGGCAGTGTATAGCCCACAGATCTTGATACCCGCAATCTGGGTATATCCCCAAATCACACATCTCAAGCCAGATATTCTGTTTCTGTGCATTTGAGGCGCAAACTAGCTTAGCTGCTGCCTCAGAGTGGAAGTAGAAGACAGAAAATTTTTCAACCAAAAATTATATGAAAAAAAGGGCAGTGTATAGCCCACAGATCTTGATACCCACAATCGGGGTTTTTCCTTAAATCACACATCTCAAGCCAGATATTCTGTTTCTGTGCATTCGAGGCGCAAACTAGCTTTGCTGCTGCCTCGGAATGGAAGTAGAAGACAGAAAATTTTTCAACCAAAAATTATATGAAAAAAAGGGCAGTGTATATGCCAAAGATCTTGATACCCACAATCTGGGTTTTTCCTCAAATCACACATCTCAAGCCAGATATTCTGTTTCTGTGCATTCGAGGCGCAAACTAGCTTTGCTGCTGCCTCGGAATGGAAGTAGAAGACAGAAAATTTTTCAACCAAAAATTATATGAAAAAAAGGGCAGTGTATAGCCCACAGATCTTGATACCCACAATCTGGGTATATCCCCAAATCACACATCTCAAGCCAGATATTCTGTTTCTGTGCATTCGAGGCTCAAACTAGCTTAGCTGCTGCCTCGGAATGGAAGTAGAAGACAGAAAATTTTTCAACCAAAAAAAATATGAAAAAAAGGGCAGTGTATAGCCCACAGATCTTGATACCCACAATCTGGGTTTTTCCTCAAATCACACATCTCAAGCCAGATATTCTGTTTCTGTGCATTCGAGGCGAAAACTAGCTTAGCTGCTGCCTCGGAATGGAAGTAAAAGACAGAAAATTTTTCAACCAAAAGATATATGAAAAAAAGGGCAGTGTATAGCCCACAGATCTTGATACCCACAATCTGGATTTTTCCTCAAATCACACATCGCAAGCCAGATATTCTGTTTCTGTGCATTCGAGGCGCAAACCAGCTTAGCTGCTGCCTCAGAGTGGAAGCAGAAGACAGAAAATTTTTCAACTAAAAAATATGAGAAAAAAAGGGCAGTGTATAGCCCACAGATCTTGATACCCACAATCTGTGTATATCCCCAAATCACACATCTCAAGCCAGATATTCTGTTTCTGTGCATTTGAGGCGCAAACTAGCTTAGCTGCTGCATCAGAGTGGAAGTAGACGACAGAAAATTTTTCAACCAAAAAATATGAGAAAAAAAGGGCAGTGTATAGCCCACAGATCTTGATACCCACAATCTGGGTATATCCTCAAATCACACATCTCAAGCCAGATATTCTGTTTCTGTGCATTCGAGGCGCAAACTAACTTAGCTGCTGCCTCAGAGTGGAAGTAGAAGACAGAAAATTTTTCAACCAACAAATATTTGAAAAAGAGGGCAGTGTATAGCCCACAGATCTTGATACCCACAATCTGGGTTTTTCCTCAAATCACACATCTCAAGCTAGATAGTCTGCAAACTAGCTTAGCTCCTGCCTCGAAATAGGAGTAGAAGACAGAAATTTTTTTAACCAAAAAATATATGAAAAAAAGGGCAGTGTATAGCCCACAGATCTTGATACCCACAATCTGGGTATATCCCCAAATCACACATCTCAAGCCAGATATTCTGTTTCTGTGCATTCGAGGCTCAAACTAGCTTAGCTGCTGCCTCGGAATGGAAGTAGAAGACAGAAAATTTTTCAACCAAAAAAAATATGAAAAAAAGGGCAGTGTATAGCCCACAGATCTTGATACCCACAATCTGGGTTTTTCCTCAAATCACACATCTCAAGCCAGATATTCTGTTTCTGTGCATTCGAGGCGAAAACTAGCTTAGCTGCTGCCTCGGAATGGAAGTAAAAGACAGAAAATTTTTCAACCAAAAGATATATGAAAAAAAGGGCAGTGTATAGCCCACAGATCTTGATACCCACAATCTGGGTTTTTCCTCAAATCACACATCGCAAGCCAGATATTCTGTTTCTGTGCATTCGAGGCGCAAACCAGCTTAGCTGCTGCCTCAGAGTGGAAGCAGAAGACAGAAAATTTTTCAACTAAAAAATATGAGAAAAAAAGGGCAGTGTATAGCCCACAGATCTTGATACCCACAATCTGTGTATATCCCCAAATCACACATCTCAAGCCAGATATTCTGTTTCTGTGCATTTGAGGCGCAAACTAGCTTAGCTGCTGCATCAGAGTGGAAGTAGACGACAGAAAATTTTTCAACCAAAAAATATGAGAAAAAAAGGGCAGTGTATAGCCCACAGATCTTGATACCCACAATCTGGGTATATCCTCAAATCACACATCTCAAGCCAGATATTCTGTTTCTGTGCATTCGAGGCGCAAACTAACTTAGCTGCTGCCTCAGAGTGGAAGTAGAAGACAGAAAATTTTTCAACCAACAAATATTTGAAAAAGAGGGCAGTGTATAGCCCACAGATCTTGATACCCACAATCTGGGTTTTTCCTCAAATCACACATCTCAAGCTAGATAGTCTGCAAACTAGCTTAGCTCCTGCCTCGAAATAGGAGTAGAAGACAGAAATTTTTTTAACCAAAAAATATATGAAAAAAAGGGCAGTGTATAGCCCACAGATCTTGATACCCACAATCTGGGTTTTTCCTCAAATCACACATCTCAAGCCAGATATTCTGTTTCTGTGCATTCGAGGCTCAAACTAGCTTAGCTGCTGCCTCGGAATGGAAGTAGAAGACAGAAAATTTTTCAACCAAAAAATGAAAGAAAAAAAGGGCACTGTATAGCCCACAGATCTTGATACCCACAATCTGGGTATATCCCCAAATCACACATCTCAAGCCAGATATTCTGTTTCTATGCATTCGGGGCTCAAACTAGCTTAGCTGCTGCCTCGGAATGGAAGTAGAAGACAGAAAATTTTTCAACCAAAAAATGAAAGAAAAAAAGGGCACTGTAAAGCCCACAGATCTTGATACCCACAATCTGGGTATATCCTCAAATCACACATCTCAAGCCAGACATTCTGTTTCTGTGCATTCGAGGCACAAACTAGCTTAGCTGCTGCCTCAGAGTGGAAGTAGAAGACAGAAAATTTTTCAACCAAAAAAAATATGAAAAAAAGGGCAGTGTTTAGCCCACAGATCTTGATACCCACAATCTGGGTTTTTCCTCAAATCACACATCTCAAGCCAGATATTCTGTTTCTGTGCATTTGAGGCGCAAACTAGCTTAGCTGCTGCCTCAGAGTTGAAGTAGAAGACAAAAAAATTTTCAACCAAAAAAAATATGAAAAAAAGGGCAGTGTATAGCCCACAGATCTTGATACCCACAATCTGGGTATATCCTCAAATCACACATCTCAAGCCAGATATTCTGTTTCTGTGCATTCGGGGCTCAAACTAGCTTAGCTCCTGCCTCGGAATGGAAGTAGAAGACAGAAAATTTTTCAACCAAAAAATATATGAAAAAAAGGGCAGTGTATAGCCCACAGATCTTGATACCCACAATCTGGGTTTTTCCTCAAATCACACATCTCAAGCCAGATATTCTGTTTCTGTGCATTCGAGGCGCAAACTAGCTTAGCTGCTGCCTCAGAGTGGAAGTAGAAGACAGAAAATTTTTCAACCAAAAAATATATGAAAAAAAGGGCAGTGTATAGCCCACAGATCTTGATACCCGCAATCTGGGTATATCCCCAAATCACACATCTCAAGCCAGATATTCTGTTTCTGTGCATTTGAGGCGCAAACTAGCTTAGCTGTTGCCTCAGAGTGGAAGTAGAAGACAGAAAATTTTTCAACCAAAAAAAATATGAAAAAAAGGGCAGTGTATAGCCCACAGATCTTGATACCCACAATCTGGGTTTTTCCTCAAATCACACATCTCAAGCCAGATATTCTGTTTCTGTGCATTCGGGGCTCAAACTAGCTTAGCTCCTGCCTCGGAATGGAAGTAGAAGACAGAAAATTTTTCAACCAAAAAATATATGAAAAAAAGGGCAGTGTATAGCCCACAGATCTTGATACCCACAATCTGGGTTTTTCCTCAAATCACACATCTCAAGCCAGATATTCTGTTTCTGTGCATTCGAGGCGCAAACTAGCTTAGCTGCTGCCTCAGAGTGGAAGTAGAAGACAGAAAATTTTTCAACCAAAAAATATATGAAAAAAAGGGCAGTGTATAGCCCACAGATCTTGATACCCGCAATCTGGGTATATCCCCAAATCACACATCTCAAGCCAGATATTCTGTTTCTGTGCATTTGAGGCGCAAACTAGCTTAGCTGTTGCCTCAGAGTGGAAGTAGAAGACAGAAAATTTTTCAACCAAAAAAAATATGAAAAAAAGGGCAGTGTATAGCCCTCAGATCTTGATGCCTATAATCTGGGTTTTTCCTCAAATCACACATCTCAAGCCAGATATTCTGTTTCTGTGCATTCGAGGCGCAAACTAGCTTAGCTGCTCCCTCAGAGTGGAAGTAGAAGACAGAAAATATTTCAACCAAAAAATATATGAAAAAAAGGGCAGTGTATAGCCACAGATCTTGATACCCACAATCTGGGTTTTTCCTCAAATCACACATCTCAAGCCAGATATTCTGTTTCTGTGCATTTGAGGCGCAAACTAGCTTAGCTGCTGCCTCAGAGTGGAAGTAGAAGACAGAAAATTTTTCAACCAAAAAATATATGAAAAAAAGGGCAGTGTATAGCCCACAGATCTTGATACCCGCAATCTGGGTATATCCCCAAATCACACATCTCAAGCCAGATATTCTGTTTCTGTGCATTCGGGGCTCAAACTAGCTTAGCTCCTGCCTCGGAATGGAAGTAGAAGACAGAAAATTTTTCAACCAAAAAATATATGAAAAAAAGGGCAGTGTATAGCCCACAGATCTTGATACCCACAATCTGGGTTTTTCCTCAAATCACACATCTCAAGCCAGATATTCTGTTTCTGTGCATTTGAGGCGCAAACTAGCTTAGCTGCTGCCTCAGAGTGGAAGTAGAAGACAGAAAATTTTTCAACCAAAAAATATATGAAAAAAAGGGCAGTGTATAGCCCACAGATCTTGATACCCGCAATCTGGGTATATCCCCAAATCACACATCTCAAGCCAGATATTCTGTTTCTGTGCATTTGAGGCGCAAACTAGCTTAGCTGTTGCCTCAGAGTGGAAGTAGAAGACAGAAAATTTTTCAACCAAAAAAAATATGAAAAAAAGGGCAGTGTATAGCCCACAGATCTTGATACCCACAATCTGGGTTTTTCCTCAAATCACACATCTCAAGCCAGATATTCTGTTTCTGTGCATTCGGGGCTCAAACTAGCTTAGCTCCTGCCTCGGAATGGAAGTAGAAGACAGAAAATTTTTCAACCAAAAAATATATGAAAAAAAGGGCAGTGTATAGCCCACAGATCTTGATACCCACAATCTGGGTTTTTCCTCAAATCACACATCTCAAGCCAGATATTCTGTTTCTGTGCATTCGAGGCGCAAACTAGCTTAGCTGCTGCCTCAGAGTGGAAGTAGAAGACAGAAAATTTTTCAACCAAAAAATATATGAAAAAAAGGGCAGTGTATAGCCCACAGATCTTGATACCCGCAATCTGGGTATATCCCCAAATCACACATCTCAAGCCAGATATTCTGTTTCTGTGCATTTGAGGCGCAAACTAGCTTAGCTGTTGCCTCAGAGTGGAAGTAGAAGACAGAAAATTTTTCAACCAAAAAAAATATGAAAAAAAGGGCAGTGTATAGCCCTCAGATCTTGATGCCTATAATCTGGGTATATCCTCAAATCACACATCTCAAGCCAGATATTCTGTTTCTGTGCATTTGACGCGCAAACTAGCTTAGCTGCTGCCTCAGAGTGGAAGTAGAAGACAGAAAATATTTCAACCAAAAAATATATGAAAAAAAGGGCAGTGTATAGCCCACAGATCTTGATACCCGCAATCTGGGTATATCCCCAAATCACACATCTCAAGCCAGATATTCTGTTTCTGTGCATTTGAGGCGCAAACTAGCTTAGCTGTTGCCTCAGAGTGGAAGTAGAAGACAGAAAATTTTTCAACCAAAAAAAATATGAAAAAAAGGGCAGTGTATAGCCCTCAGATCTTGATACCTATAATCTGGGTATATCCTCAAATCACACATCTCAAGCCAGATATTCTGTTTCTGTGCATTTGACGCGCAAACTAGCTTAGCTGCTGCCTCAGAGTGGAAGTAGAAGACAGAAAATATTTCAACCAAAAAATATATGAAAAAAAGGGCAGTGTATAGCCACAGATCTTGATACCCACAATCTGGGTTTTTCCTCAAATCACACATCTCAAGCCAGATATTCTGTTTCTGTGCATTTGAGGCGCAAACTAGCTTAGCTGCTGCCTCAGAGTGGAAGTAGAAGACAGAAAATTTTTCAACCAAAAAATATATGAAAAAAAGGGCAGTGTATAGCCCACAGATCTTGATACCCGCAATCTGGGTATATCCCCAAATCACACATCTCAAGCCAGATATTCTGTTTCTGTGCATTTGAGGCGCAAACTAGCTTAGCTGCTGCCTCAGAGTGGAAGTAGAAGACAGAAAATTTTTCAACCAAAAAATATATGAAAAAAAGGGCAGTGTATAGCCCACAGATCTTGATACCCACAATCTGGGTATATCCTCAAATCACACATCTCAAGCCAGACATTCTGTTTCTGTGCATTCGAGGCACAAACTAGCTTAGCTGCTGCCTCAGAGTGGAAGTAGAAGACAGAAAATTTTTCAACCAAAAAATATATGAAAAAAAGGGCAGTGTATAGCCCACAGATCTTGATACCCACAATCTGGGTATATCCCCAAATCACACATCTCAAGCCAGATATTCTGTTTCTGTGCATTTGAGGCGCAAACTGGCTTAGCTGTTGCCTCAGAGTGGAAGTAGAAGACAGAAAATTTTTCAACCAAAAAAAATATGAAAAAAAGGGCAGTGTATAGCCCTCAGATCTTGATGCCTATAATCTGGGTATATCCTCAAATCACACATCTCAAGCCAGATATTCTGTTTCTGTGCATTTGACGCGCAAACTAGCTTAGCTGCTGCCTCAGAGTGGAAGTAGAAGACAGAAAATATTTCAACCAAAAAATATATGAAAAAAAGGGCAGTGTATAGCCACAGATCTTGATACCCACAATCTGGGTTTTTCCTCAAATCACAGATCTCAAGCCAGATATTCTGTTTCTGTGCATTTGAGGCGCAAACTAGCTTAGCTGCTGCCTCAGAGTGGAAGTAGAAGACAGAAAATTTTTCAACCAAAAAATATATGAAAAAAAGGGCAGTGTATAGCCCACAGATCTTGATACCCGCAATCTGGGTATATCCCCAAATCACACATCTCAAGCCAGATATTCTGTTTCTGTGCATTTGAGGCGCAAACTAGCTTAGCTGCTGCCTCAGAGTGGAAGTAGAAGACAGAAAATTTTTCAACCAAAAAATATATGAAAAAAAGGGCAGTGTATAGCCCACAGATCTTGATACCCACAATCTGGGTATATCCTCAAATCACACATCTCAAGCCAGACATTCTGTTTCTGTGCATTCGAGGCACAAACTAGCTTAGCTGCTGCCTCAGAGTGGAAGTAGAAGACAGAAAATTTTTCAACCAAAAAATATATGAAAAAAAGGGCAGAGTATAGCCCACAGATCTTGATACCCACAATCTGGGTATATCCTCAAATCACACATCTCAAACCAGATATTCTGCAAACTAGTTTAGCTCCTGCCTCGAAATAGGAGTAGAAGACAGAAAATTTTTCAACCAAAAAATATTTGAAAAAAAGGGCAGTGTATAGCCCTCAGATCTTGATGCCTATAATCTGGGTATATCCTCAAATCACACATCTCAAGCCAGATATTCTGTTTCTGTGCATTTGAGGCGCAAACTAGCTTAGCTGCTGCCTCAGAGTGGAAGTAGAAGACAGAAAATTTTTCAACCAAAAAATATATGAAAAAAAGGGCAGAGTATAGCCCACAGATCTTGATACCCACAATCTGGGTATATCCTCAAATCACACATCTCAAACCAGATATTCTGCAAACTAGTTTAGCTCCTGCCTCGAAATAGGAGTAGAAGACAGAAAATTTTTCAACCAAAAAATATTTGAAAAAAAGGGCAGTGTATAGCCCACAGATCTTGATACCTACAATCTGGGTATATCCTCAAATCACACATCTCAAGCCAGATATTCTGTTTCTGTGCATTTGAGGCGCAAACTAGCTTAGCTGCTGCCTCAGAGTGGAAGTAGAAGACAGAAAATTTTTCAACCAAAAAATATATGAAAAAAAGGGCAGAGTATAGCCCACAGATCTTGATACCCACAATCTGGGTATATCCTCAAATCACTCATCTCAAGCCAGATATTCTGTTTCTGTGCATTCGAGGCGCAAACTAGCTTAGCTGCTGCCTCAGAGTGGAAGTAGAAGACAGAAAATTTTTCAACCAAAAAATATATGAAAAAAAGGGCAGTGTATAGCCCACAGATCTTGATACCCACAATCTAGGTTTTTCCTCAAATCACACATCTCAAGCCAGATATTCTGTTTCTGTGCATTTGAGGCGCAAACTAGCTTAGCTGCTGCCTCAGAGTGGAAGTAGAAGACAGAAAATTTTTCAACCAAAAAATATATGAAAAAAAAGGCAGTGTATAGCCCACAGATCTTGATACCCACAATCTGGGTATATCCTCAAATCACACATGTCAAACCAGATATTCTTCAAACTAGCTTAGCTCCTGCCTCGAAATAGGAGTAGAAGACAGAAAATTTTTCAACCAAAAAATATATGAAAAAAAGGGCAGTGTATAGCCCACAGATCTTGATACCCACAATCTAGGTTTTTCCTCAAATCACACATCTCAAGCCAGATATTCTGTTTCTGTGCATTTGAGGCGCAAACTAGCTTAGCTGCTGCCTCAGAGTGGAAGTAGAAGACAGAAAATTTTTCAACCAAAAAATATATGAAAAAAAAGGCAGTGTATAGCCCACAGATCTTGATACCCACAATCTGGGTATATCCTCAAATCACACATCTCAAGCCAGATATTCTGTTTCTGTGCATTTGAGGCGCAAACTAGCTTAGCTGCTGCCTCAGAGTGGAAGTAGAAGACAGAAAATTTTTCAACCAAAAAATATATGAAAAAAAAGGCAGTGTATAGCCCACAGATCTTGATACCCACAATCTGGGTATATCCTCAAATCACACATGTCAAACCAGATATTCTTCAAACTAGCTTAGCTCCTGCCTCGAAATAGGAGTAGAAGACAGAAAATTTTTCAACCAAAAAATATTTGAAAAAAAGGGCAGTGTATAGCCCACAGATCTTGATACCTACAATCTGGGTATATCCTCAAATCACACATCTCAAGCCAGATATTCTGTTTCTGTGCATTTGACGCGCAAACTAGCTTAGCTGCTGCCTCAGAGTGGAAGTAGAAGACAGAAAATTTTTCAACCAAAAAATATATGAAAAAAAGGGCAGAGTATAGCCCACAGATCTTGATACCCACAATCTGGGTATATCCTCAAATCACACATCTCAAACCAGATATTCTGCAAACTAGTTTAGCTCCTGCCTCGAAATAGGAGTAGAAGACAGAAAATTTTTCAACCAAAAAATATTTGAAAAAAAGGGCAGTGTATAGCCCTCAGATCTTGATGCCTATAATCTGGGTATATCCTCAAATCACACATCTCAAGCCAGATATTCTGTTTCTGTGCATTCGAGGCGCAAACTAGCTTAGCTGCTGCCTCAGAGTGGAAGTAGAAGACAGAAAATTTTTCAACCAAAAAATATATGAAAAAAAGGGCAGTGTATAGCCCACAGATCTTGATACCCACAATCTAGGTTTTTCCTCAAATCACACATGTCAAACCAGATATTCTTCAAACTAGCTTAGCTCCTGCCTCGAAATAGGAGTAGAAGACAGAAAATTTTTCAACCAAAAAATATATGAAAAAAAGGGCAGTGTATAGCCACAGATCTTGATACCCACAATCTGGGTTTTTCCTCAAATCACACATCTCAAACCAGATATTCTGCAAACTAGCTTAGCTCCTGCCTCGAAATAGGAGTAGGAGACAGAAAATTTTTCAACCAAAAAATATTTGAAAAAAAGGGCAGTGCATAGCCCACAGATCTTGATACCTACAATCTGGGTATATCCTCAAATCACACATCTCAAGCCAGATATTCTGTTTCTGTGCACTCGAGGCGCAAACTAGCTTAGCTGCTGCCTCAGAGTGGAAGTAGAAGACAGAAAATTTTTCAACCAAAAAATATATGAAAAAAAAAGCAGAGTATAGCCCACAGATCTTGATACCCACAATCTAGGTTTTTCCTCAAATCACACATCTCAAGCCAGATGTTCTGCTTCTGTGCATTCAAGGCACAAACTAGCTTAGCAGCTGCCTCGAAATAGAAGTAGAAGACAGAAAATTTTTCAACCAAAAAATATTTGAAAAAAAGGGCAGTGTATAGCCCTCAGATCTTGATGCCTACAATCTGGGTATATCCTCAAATCACACATCTCAAGCCAGATATTCTGTTTCTGTGCATTTGAGGCGCAAACTAGCTTAGCTGCTGCCTCGGAATGGAAGTAGAAGACAGAAAATTTTTCAACCAAAAAATTAATGAAAAAAAGGGCAGTGTATAGCCCACAGATCTTGATACCCACAATCTAGGTTTTTCCTCAAATCACACATCTCAAGCCAGATATTCTGTTTCTGTGCATTTGACGCGCAAACTAGCTTAGCTGCTGCCTCAGAGTGGAAGTAGAAGACAGAAAATATTTCAACCAAAAAATATATGAAAAAAAGGGCAGTGTATAGCCACTGATCTTGATACCCACAATCTGGGTTTTTCCTCAAATCACACATCTCAAACCAGATATTCTGCAAACTAGCTTAGCTCCTGCCTCGAAATAGGAGTAGGAGACAGAAAATTTTTCAACCAAAAAATATTTGAAAAAAAGGGCAGTGCATAGCCCACAGATCTTGATACCTACAATCTGGGTATATCCTCAAATCACACATCTCAAGCCAGATATTCTGTTTCTGTGCATTCGAGGCGCAAACTAGCTTAGCTGCTGCCTCAGAGTGGAAGTAGAAGACAGAAAATTTTTCAACCAAAAAATATATGAAAAAAAGGGCAGTGTATAGCCCACAGATCTTGATACCCACAATCTAGGTTTTTCCTCAAATCACACATCTCAAGCCAGATATTCTGTTTCTGTGCATTTGAGGCGCAAACTAGCTTAGCTGCTGCCTCAGAGTGGAAGTAGAAGACAGAAAATTTTTCAACCAAAAAATATATGAAAAAAAAGGCAGTGTATAGCCCACAGATCTTGATACCCACAATCTGGGTATATCCTCAAATCACACATGTCAAACCAGATATTCTTCAAACTAGCTTAGCTCCTGCCTCGAAATAGGAGTAGAAGACAGAAAATTTTTCAACCAAAAAATATATGAAAAAAAGGGCAGTGTATAGCCCACAGATCTTGATACCCACAATCTAGGTTTTTCCTCAAATCACACATCTCAAGCCAGATATTCTGTTTCTGTGCATTTGAGGCGCAAACTAGCTTAGCTGCTGCCTCAGAGTGGAAGTAGAAGACAGAAAATTTTTCAACCAAAAAATATATGAAAAAAAAGGCAGTGTATAGCCCACAGATCTTGATACCCACAATCTAGGTTTTTCCTCAAATCACACATCTCAAGCCAGATGTTCTGCTTCTGTGCATTCAAGGCACAAACTAGCTTAGCAGCTGCCTCGAAATAGAAGTAGAAGACAGAAAATTTTTCAACCAAAAAATATTTGAAAAAAAGGGCAGTGTATAGCCCTCAGATCTTGATGCCTACAATCTGGGTATATCCTCAAATCACACATCTCAAGCCAGATATTCTGTTTCTGTGCATTTGAGGCGCAAACTAGCTTAGCTGCTGCCTCGGAATGGAAGTAGAAGACAGAAAATTTTTCAACCAAAAAATTAATGAAAAAAAGGGCAGTGTATAGCCCACAGATCTTGATACCCACAATCTAGGTTTTTCCTCAAATCACACATCTCAAGCCAGATATTCTGTTTCTGTGCATTTGAGGCGCAAACTAGCTTAGCTGCTGCCTCAGAGTGGAAGTAGAAGACAGAAAATTTTTCAACCAAAAAATATATGAAAAAAAAGGCAGTGTATAGCCCACAGATCTTGATACCCACAATCGGGGTTTTTCCTTAAATCACACATCTCAAGCCAGATATTCTGTTTCTGTGCATTCGAGGCGCAAACTAGCTTTGCTGCTGCCTCGGAATGGAAGTAGAAGACAGAAAATTTTTCAACCAAAAATTATATGAAAAAAAGGGCAGTGTATATGCCAAAGATCTTGATACCCACAATCTGGGTTTTTCCTCAAATCACACATCTCAAGCCAGATATTCTGTTTCTGTGCATTCGAGGCGCAAACTAGCTTTGCTGCTGCCTCGGAATGGAAGTAGAAGACAGAAAATTTTTCAACCAAAAATTATATGAAAAAAAGGGCAGTGTATATGCCAAAGATCTTGATACCCACAATCTGGGTTTTTCCTCAAATCACACATCTCAAGCCAGATATTCTGTTTCTGTGCATTCGAGGCGCAAACTAGCTTAGCTGCTGCCTCAGAGTGGAAGTAGAAGACAGAAAATTTTTCAACCAAAAAATATATGAAAAAAAGGGCAGTGTATAGCCCACAGATCTTGATACCCACAATCTAGGTTTTTCCTCAAATCACACATCTCAAGCCAGATATTCTGTTTCTGTGCATTTGAGGCGCAAACTAGCTTAGCTGCTGCCTCAGAGTGGAAGTAGAAGACAGAAAATTTTTCAACCAAAAAATATATGAAAAAAAAGGCAGTGTATAGCCCACAGATCTTGATACCCACAATCTAGGTTTTTCCTCAAATCACACATCTCAAGCCAGATGTTCTGCTTCTGTGCATTCAAGGCACAAACTAGCTTAGCAGCTGCCTCGAAATAGAAGTAGAAGACAGAAAATTTTTCAACCAAAAAATATTTGAAAAAAAGGGCAGTGTATAGCCCTCAGATCTTGATGCCTACAATCTGGGTATATCCTCAAATCACACATCTCAAGCCAGATATTCTGTTTCTGTGCATTTGAGGCGCAAACTAGCTTAGCTGCTGCCTCGGAATGGAAGTAGAAGACAGAAAATTTTTCAACCAAAAAATTAATGAAAAAAAGGGCAGTGTATAGCCCACAGATCTTGATACCCACAATCTAGGTTTTTCCTCAAATCACACATCTCAAGCCAGATATTCTGTTTCTGTGCATTTGAGGCGCAAACTAGCTTAGCTGCTGCCTCAGAGTGGAAGTAGAAGACAGAAAATTTTTCAACCAAAAAATATATGAAAAAAAAGGCAGTGTATAGCCCACAGATCTTGATACCCACAATCTGGGTATATCCTCAAATCACACATGTCAAACCAGATATTCTTCAAACTAGCTTAGCTCCTGCCTCGAAATAGGAGTAGAAGACAGAAAATTTTTCAACCAAAAAATATTTGAAAAAAAGGGCAGTGTATAGCCCACAGATCTTGATACCCACAATCTAGGTTTTTCCTCAAATCACACATCTCAAGCCAGATATTCTGTTTCTGTGCATTTGAGGCGCAAACTAGCTTAGCTGCTGCCTCAGAGTGGAAGTAGAAGACAGAAAATTTTTCAACCAAAAAATATATGAAAAAAAGGGCAGTGTATAGCCCACAGATCTTGATACCCACAATCTGGGTATATCCCCAAGTCACACATCTCAAGCCAGATATTCTGTTTCTGTGCATTTGAGGCGCAAACTAGCTTAGCTGCTGCCTCAGAGTGGAAGTAGAAGACAGAAAATTTTTCAACCAAAAAATTAATGAAAAAAAGGGCAGTGTATAGCCCACAGATCTTGATACCCACAATCTAGGTTTTTCCTCAAATCACACATCTCAAGCCAGATATTCTGTTTCTGTGCATTTGAGGCGCAAACTAGCTTAGCTGCTGCCTCAGAGTGGAAGTAGAAGACAGAAAATTTTTCAACCAAAAAATATATGAAAAAAAAGGCAGTGTATAGCCCACAGATCTTGATACCCACAATCTGGGTATATCCTCAAATCACACATGTCAAACCAGATATTCTTCAAACTAGCTTAGCTCCTGCCTCGAAATAGGAGTAGAAGACAGAAAATTTTTCAACCAAAAAATATTTGAAAAAAAGGGCAGTGTATAGCCCACAGATCTTGATACCCACAATCTAGGTTTTTCCTCAAATCACACATCTCAAGCCAGATATTCTGTTTCTGTGCATTTGAGGCGCAAACTAGCTTAGCTGCTGCCTCAGAGTGGAAGTAGAAGACAGAAAATTTTTCAACCAAAAAATATATGAAAAAAAGGGCAGTGTATAGCCCACAGATCTTGATACCCACAATCTGGGTATATCCCCAAGTCACACATCTCAAGCCAGATATTCTGTTTCTGTGCATTCGAGGCGCAAACTAGCTTAGCTGCTGCCTCAGAGTGGAAGTAGAAGACAGAAAATTTTTCAACCAAAAAAAATATGAAAAAAAGGGCAGTGTATAGCCCTCAGATCTTGATGCCTATAATCTGGGTATATCCTCAAATCACACATCTCAAGCCAGATATTCTGTTTCTGTGCATTTGACGCGCAAACTAGCTTAGCTGCTGCCTCAGAGTGGAAGTAGAAGACAGAAAATATTTCAACCAAAAAATATATGAAAAAAAGGGCAGTGTATAGCCACAGATCTTGATACCCACAATCTGGGTTTTTCCTCAAATCACACATCTCAAGCCAGATATTCTGTTTCTGTGCACTCGAGGCGCAAACTAGCTTAGCTGCTGCCTCAGAGTGGAAGTAGAAGACAGAAAATTTTTCAACCAAAAAATATATGAAAAAAAGGGCAGTGTATAGCCCACAGATCTTGATACCCACAATCTGGGTATATCCTCAAATCACACATGTCAAACCAGATATTCTTCAAACTAGCTTAGCTCCTGCCTCGAAATAGGAGTAGAAGACAGAAAATTTTTCAACCAAAAAATATTTGAAAAAAAGGGCAGTGTATAGCCCACAGATCTTGATACCTACAATCTGGGTATATCCTCAAATCACACATCTCAAGCCAGATATTCTGTTTCTGTGCATTTGACGCGCAAACTAGCTTAGCTGCTGCCTCAGAGTGGAAGTAGAAGACAGAAAATATTTCAACCAAAAAATATATGAAAAAAAGGGCAGTGTATAGCCACAGATCTTGATACCCACAATCTGGGTTTTTCCTCAAATCACACATCTCAAACCAGATATTCTGCAAACTAGCTTAGCTCCTGCCTCGAAATAGGAGTAGGAGACAGAAAATTTTTCAACCAAAAAATATTTGAAAAAAAGGGCAGTGCATAGCCCACAGATCTTGATACCTACAATCTGGGTATATCCTCAAATCACACATCTCAAGCCAGATATTCTGTTTCTGTGCACTCGAGGCGCAAACTAGCTTAGCTGCTGCCTCAGAGTGGAAGTAGAAGACAGAACATTTTTCAACCAAAAAATATATGAAAAAAAAGGCAGTGTATAGCCCACAGATCTTGATACCCACAATCTGGGTATATCCTCAAATCACACATGTCAAACCAGATATTCTTCAAACTAGCTTAGCTCCTGCCTCGAAATAGGAGTAGAAGACAGAAAATTTTTCAACCAAAAAATATTTGAAAAAAAGGGCAGTGTATAGCCCACAGATCTTGATACCCACAATCTAGGTTTTTCCTCAAATCACACATCTCAAGCCAGATATTCTGTTTCTGTGCATTTGAGGCGCAAACTAGCTTAGCTGCTGCCTCAGAGTGGAAGTAGAAGACAGAAAATTTTTCAACCAAAAAATATATGAAAAAAAGGGCAGTGTATAGCCCACAGATCTTGATACCCACAATCTGGGTATATCCCCAAGTCACACATCTCAAGCCAGATATTCTGTTTCTGTGCATTCGAGGCGCAAACTAGCTTAGCTGCTGCCTCGAAATAGAAGTAGAAGACTGAAAATTTTTCAACCAAAAAATATATGAAAAAAAGGGCAGTGTATAGCCCACAGATCTTGATACCCACAATCTGGGTATATCCCCAAGTCACACATCTCAAGCCAGATATTCTGTTTCTGTGCATTCGAGGCGCAAACTAGCTTAGCTGCTGCCTCGAAATAGAAGTAGAAGACTGAAAATTTTTCAACCAAAAAATATGTGATAAAAAGGGCAGTGTATAGGCCACAGATCTTGATACCCACAATCTGGGTTTATCCTCAAATCACACATCTCAAGCCAGATATTCTGTTTCTGTGCATTCGAGGCGCAAACTAGCTTAGCTGCTGCCTCAGAGTGGAAGTAGAAGACAGAAAATTTTTCAACCAAAAAATATATGAAAAAAAGGGCAGTGTATAGCCCACAGATCTTGATACCCACAATCTGGGTATATCCCCAAGTCACACATCTCAAGCCAGATATTCTGTTTCTGTGCATTCGAGGCGCAAACTAGCTTAGCTGCTGCCTCGAAATAGAAGTAGAAGACTGAAAATTTTTCAACCAAAAAATATATGAAAAAAAGGGCAGTGTATAGACCACAGATCTTGATACCCACAATCTGGGTATATCCCCAAGTCACACATCTCAAGCCAGATATTCTGTTTCTGTGCATTCGAGGCGCAAACTAGCTTAGCTGCTGCCTCGAAATAGAAGTAGAAGACTGAAAATTTTTCAACCAAAAAATATATGAAAAAAAGGGCAGTGTATAGCCCACAGATCTTGATACCCACAATCTGGGTATATCCCCAAATCACACATCTCAAGCCAGATATTCTGTTTCTGTGCATTCGAGGCGCAAACTAGCTTAGCTCCTGCCTCGAAATAGGAGTAGAAGACAGAAAATTTTTCAACCAAAAACAAAATAAAAATAAAGGATTGAAGTAGGATTTATAATAAATCTCGCCTGGCCATATTTGCGGCTTACATATGATGTTGCCAATAAACCACATCAACACAAATGCATCCTTTAACGTCACGCCGCGTAACTATTTCAAGTCGCGTGATATTCTTATCCAACAGAAGCTGGTAATTGAGCTGGTATTTTACCCCATGTGTGGTACACATGTCGTCCCGATCTCTTGAAAACACAATGTCATCTGAACTTAGATCTTCCGATTCCAAGCGCATAGAATCATTTAGCCTATAGCAGACGCCACTGTGCGAAGTATCATAGTTACTCCTCATCTTCTGCTTCTACACTCTTAGATCACTTTTGGGTTTTCGTGGGAACAGCTGGGTGGAGATCCTGGCCCGTTTTAGGAAGGCGGGATGATCTTTGTAATAAAAAGATGTTAATTTCAAACAGAATTTTGAGAATCTTCTTACTACAGCACTTTCTTTGTTTAAAACTCAAGATATGCTCCATCTCCTCCATTGTGATGGACCTTCCCGTTTGACACTGCACCTGTGACCCGGGCCTGGAAGCTAAAAATAAGTAAAATATCTGGATTTTGCTTGTATCACGGAACTATTGAATACTCTTGAACTGGAAGGTAGGAAGTAGGCAAGTATTTCACTTGAGAATCTACGGTACATGGCGCTTTTCCTTCAAAATTAACCTGAGGTCCTTATTTTTCCACAATCACTAACCTGAAACTCTGTTCAAACATGTGTATGTATATGTATGAACATAAAAAAACAGTGTAACATCTCAAAAGTCACATAATGTAAACACCATTCCTTACACTCTCAACCTAGCGCTACGACCTCCATTGTTCGCATTTGAAACACTCTTGCGGTCACTTGAAAACTTTTGTAAATAGCACTTAAGTGTATCGCTGGCACGTGTCCTGGAACAATATGTTTGCGGACGAGCCGATTAATTTCCAGCCACGTGCATCGGCTACCGTTGATCTTCCGTAACGTATCACATAATGGCCACACAACCGCCCTCAATAAATGTAACAAATTACATTATCCTTGCACAGGATTATCGATGGCGTTTCATTCGAGATGTCGTTATTACGGATTATTTCTGTTTTTTTTCTTTTAAATTCGATTCTGTTCATAGGGAGCCTATCAACCCCAGCATGAGACATAAATCGGATCTGAAACGTCAGGACTTTGTCAAATCTGATGATTAATGTGTCGATGGCTTGTTTTTTTTTTTTTGCGGACTACCTGATGATTTTTAGTCTGGTGGCACGAACATGACGTCTAGCAATGCAAACTTGACGTAAACAAAATTTTGATTTGAATAGAATTCCATTGAGCGGAAAATGGATTTTTTTATCAAAAAAAAAAGAAAAAGGAAAACAAAATAGACTTTCCCCAGGGATAGAGCTAAATTAGGAATTTTATTTCGAACAGAAATCAAGTTCGGTTTTTTTCCATTTACCGCATGACTTGACCGAGCCGCCATGATGGCTATTTTTCATTTCATTAAACAATACCAAAGGCTGGGTTGTAAGGACTTATTTTTTATTAGTTTTTTACCAAAAAGAATATTAAACAACTTTACTTGTACAACGACTGTATGAACAATTATCACTTTTTCTTCTTGAGAGCCGGCATTCCACTGTCAAATTCGGATGTTGTGAGCGTCCTTGAGTGCGAGACGAACTTGTGGAGTCTATTTGGCGCTGGACCGGTGACTGTTGTGGCATAGACACGCTTTCTGGATTTCTTTTCCTCTTTGATTTTTTCGGGATTCCTGGAAATCATATAAAGCAAAATATATATGTAAGTGGTTCGTCCATGTAGGTACTACAAGGAGACATGGTACCTCTCGGTGTAGGTGAGTCGATTTGTTGGCGGAGGGGCTTTGGGTGCAGCATGCTTCTTCGTGAATGATGTCGGTTCGTCCTGGAGAGCAAAGCTTTTCGCAAAGTGACCCATGTGAGCTATCTTAATGTTGAAGATCGGTTTCAACTGCTTCGGAAACGTCGAATAGAATTTCATCCAGGATACAAATGCTGTAAGGAGACAGTATAAATATTTTGATTGATGAGTGGTAAATTTAGGAAGCTAAAGTGCAGGAATGCAAATAATATACGGAATTATGCTTGGCCAAACCGAATCTCTAACGAACAACTGAAACTATAGGCACAACAATACGACGACGAAAGTGGCAGTGGATTGGACATATTCTCCGAAAGGGTGACAGGTCCATAGCTAACCACGCGGTGCTCAGGCACTCAGGTTAATCGGCGGTCCTAGGAGTACGTGGCGTTGAGCAGTTGAGAAGGAAGCACGGAAAGAGTTGGGGAGAACTGATGCATATTTCCAGAAATCGCACACGATGGCGCATAGGCATTGTCGAGGCCATAGGACCCACAAGGGGATACACAATATCGCTGAGTTTCAGATGGGTGATGCAAATAAGGTAAAACTTGGTATATCTCCGTACTATGGTGTTTGAGAAACTTTTTCAAGAGCAGACCTCCTTGGATGAGTAGCTGACACTGCGGAGGATGCGATCCAAAGAAGGAGAAACAGAGGTGCAAGCAAAATAACACAAATACACATACTAGCCCACAAACAGATAAAATATGAGGTCATGTCAACTAATGTATATGAAAGCCTTTACAAAGGTACCCACAGATTCATGTTCGAAGACCCTAGAAGTCCTCTTTAGAATTTATTTTTCAAAACGCGATATCATAACATCCGGCATGAGCACATCCTTATGAACACAGAACACCCAATACTAGCCACGTCCAGGGAAACTGACGGTATCTTTTCCAATGATGCTACAAAGCTATAAGGTGTACATCAGATCGCGACTGGCGAATCATTGCTCTTATATTCCTTGAGCCCGGAGACAAGTGAAAGTCATTTTCATACCCAAGGCGGGTAAGCCCTCATACACCAGTCCAAAAGATGAGACATTTGAACGATTAATGGATTAACACATTCAGTCCAAACTAACAACACGCCCATACTAAATTTTATGAGACAGCCCTGCATAAGGTGGTAACGAGGATCGAAAGTTCACGCTACCGGCCTTCCTAGATGTAAAAGAATAGTTCAAAAATCTAAGATTCAAATCTATAGGAACAGTATTGTTCCAACGTGGCATAGGGCCAGCAATCTTAGACTTAGAGAATGACTAGATGTATTGTAGAAGGTGATGTGATCATGAAAGCGATAGGGAAATTCATACCACCATCACAAAAAAATAAAGCAGCTAGAACAGCTGTTGTTCTGCTTGCCTCTTAAGATGCAGTCTCAAATGCGCAGAGGCCGATGAAGTTCGTGGAACGTACAAAGAAATGGTTTTGAATTAAAGACTCTGAGTATGGGTTCAGGAGCATCTTCTGAACTTCTCTATCTTATTTGATAGCTCAAAAACCGATCCATTCGTTTTTAGTTTGACTACGTTACACAATTCTCATTAAGGCGGCACTGTCTCATACTCGATAAAAAACTTTAGATGTATTAAGGACATCTGCTCCGAATACACCGTGATTCCATTTCCGACCATTTACGATTCGTGCTGCAGAGGATTCGAAAAAATAAAATGTTTTTCAATAAGGACATAACAATTTTGTATTGCAATACAAATGCACCTTCAATTTTTTTTTATGATTTGTCAATGTCAATTTTTAAAAATTTCGAACAAAATTTTGAGTTGATGGCGGCAATTTTAAGAGCGCTTACTCCAATTTTTGGTGGTAATAATCGTCCCACCAAACACACTATGTCAGTTCAAAATTACCCAAATAAGTCGATTCTACATCATCTACACATTGTGTTGAATTTTGCGTGAAGATCTTGGCCAACATTCTGACAAGATCAAATTAACTCAAAAACTTAGGTTCTTGATCATTCAAAGCGCTAAAACTTCTCAGATTGGGCTTTACAAATGTAAAATACGGAATTTCATCGAAAAACCATCTTTAGCGTCGAAGATCATTTTGGTTTCATGACCTTAACAGCAGCAAACCTACATATACTTGAAGAGACTCCATTGGATTCACAAAAAGTGGCGGTGTGATCGCCATGTTACGATCAATGGTCATTATCGTGCCATGTTGAAAGAGTAATTTCGATCAGAATTGGATGTACAAAGAACGATGCCACATGTCACACAGCTTGTTAAACAATTGATCTATTGAGTGGTCCGGTCGAATGACCACCTCGATCATGCGATTTAACCAATAAACCAACAACGTTGGAGGATCTCAGAAACAATTGCGAACGCAAAACTGACTCCAAAGAATCGATCGCTCCAAACGTGTTCCCGGTGGTCATATGAACGAGATCGTACTTGAATTTACTACATCTGGAACAAATGATCTAAAAAGACGTGAAACTATGATCTAAGACTACGTGGTCTACCACTTCAAAGGACATCAAGCTTGCAAATATTTTTTAGTCAATTTTCTCGGAGTCCACATATGGACATAATCTACATAGTCCAGTAGGATCCAACCACCAGGTCAAGATCCCTACACAAAATTTTCCACGAAGTGGATCGAAAAATTCGGTTCTTCAGCAACAGTAACCTCTACAGAAGCTACATTTTCTTCAGCCCGCATAATGCTTGTTCTGTAGGGTTCTCCCGTCAAGAACTTTTTAAAAGTTCAACTAATAGATTGATCGAATGGTCAGTTATTTTGTCTAGGAATTGCCAAAATCAAATAAATACATTTTCAAGACTTAGAATGCTTGGTTCTGTGCCCTATTCTAAGGGCCATTTGGAGGCGTTTTTTTACAGCCACGCCCACTTTATCAGGACTACATAATAAGAAAGATAGGTTATCATACAATCCTTTCCATAACCTAATAGAAACTTTTTCGAATCCTAACGCTGAGCGTCTAATCTTGCCAACCTAGCAAGATGTGTCGCGGATTCAAAGCCTAGAATCAAGAACTCCTATCGTTCTCTTCGAGTCACCGTCTTAGCAAGACGAGCATGAAGGAATAGAACTCTTCTGTGGCAACTTGTTTACCCTCCCGATACCTACAAATAGTTTCTACATAGCCTCAGAAGTTCTAAAGGATATAGAAATCAATCGTCCTTTTTAACGCAAACAATTACTTTAAAAAAAAAACTAAGTAAAACCAGTTGTGTGTTCCTCTTAAAAGCAACCACAAGTGCTCCAGATAATCATCATTAATATAACCTTCCAATTCTCTGGCAATTATACAAACTGCAAACAAAGGAGGAAGAACCAAGTAGAAGAACAACATAACAACAAGCACAGGAAAACCATATCAATTTCACCCATTTGTTAGTTAATTCCCCGAAGAATGCCTGAAACGACTCCTCGAGGGAGGAGTGCAAAGGAACACGGATGCCAGAGTGGATATTATTGATACACAACTCTCGAGTCAGCCTTCTTCCTCTTTTTAATTGGCTAAATAAAATTATTGCCAAGAAAGCGTATCAGGATACGTGGCACTTCTACATAATGGCTTTCATTCGCATGTATCGTCTTCTAATGGAGCTCCGTTTTGGGGCATAACAATGGTTTCATTATACGAAACACACACACGTACTTTGTACGCCCATCCAAAAAAAAAAGGAGAAATAAAGGAAAAAATAAACTAAACCATCTCCGAGATATTATCCTTCGACAAACGGGATGTTGTCTACCGCACAGGGCCTCCTCTGGCTCTTCTCGGTTCTCACATGTCGAATGAATTTAATTTCCAACGAACGATTGTCTCGTATAAATTCGGAAATTACCATCATCCTTAGACACAGAAGGATACAAATTAGATTCATAGCTTCATCTATTTGAGACCTATTAAGGACGATGTGGTATACATATAGTCCTTCCTGGGGGAGGAGAGGAATAGTACTTTTATCGGAGGCGTTACGTTTGTGTATGTGTGCAGGATCAGTATGTGTCAGCCGACCACAAATGGATTATCATCAGAGAAAATGTTGTTGATACGAGGATACAATACACAGCTCGCGCGTGGATTAAGGAACAAAGACAAAAGATGACAAAAATGGTAGCAGCGGGTGCTGAGCGTCAAGAGCGGAACAGATGCCGCCATTCGGTTTGCTTTTGTCTTGCCTGTGCTGTGCTGTGCTAGCACAGAACGAAATAAAAGGATGAGCGCACAGGACACGTTGCGGGGAAGTTTTCGTTTACATATTACGCTACTTACAATTATCCTCTTTGTATTCGTGTTGTCGTTGCTATTGTACGAGTGCTGTTGTGACAATCTAATGAATTTGAGGAAATGTGATACTCATTGTCGCGGGCTGGTTGCAGCGCAACGTGGATTATTTGGAAGTTGCCATGGAAGGTGCACAAATGGGAGATTACAGTGGCTACTGCTTGTAACAATGGCTGTCGACTGGTGATGATGTGATGTCTCATAGGTTCAATGGTCCCAAAGAAGGGAATTAATATTCAAAAGTTTCTGGATTGGACAGCGGTGCAAGTCATGTTTCCAAGAGAGTTTTTTCTTGATCTACCAGCTTAGAACCAAAAGTAAAAGCAGTGAAAGTAGGCTTCCTTGCTGCAGTCCGCCTTGGACACCATACTGAGTACAAGACTTGAGGCCCTTAGCACCCTCATTACAGGAACATCTCTCTTATCTATTTATGTATACTGCCAAGGGTTGTCTCAAAAGTCAGTAAAAGCCAGATTAAACAGACGAACCATTCAGACTTCTCACAGGATGATGCTTGGAACTCTGATGGTCCACTATTTTCTTTGTTGGTTAGGTTGGGAAACAGTCACCTACGAGTAGTCAAAGCTCAACCAGGAACATACTTGTAGGAACAGGAATACCACGAATCAAAAAATGGGAAAAGGAGCACCGAGGCCTATGTGCAAAACCAATAGCAATACAATCTGTTGATAGCCATGCCACGACTTTAGGGTCTGCTATGATTTAGGGGAATAGGACGAGAGAACAATGAGCTCTCCAATGAGCTGTAGCAAGAGGTGGCTGTAGTCCAAAATCTCAAAACAATGGCTCGGCCACATCGAACGAATGGATAAAAACGCTTCAGCAAAGAGGATCAACTCCCAGTTGCGAAACGATAAGGAAGATCGAACCTCTGATCCCAGAGCACTTGGTTTGCACAACTGGAAGGAGAGTGCATGGGATCGAAGAGAGTTGAAGTCAGTGTCTTAGGCAGATACTCTTCAAGGGTCCGGAGCCCGTTAAGTAAGTAAGTAAGTTTGATAGGGCTATGAGTTCATCATCGCAAACCCCAGAGAACCTTCACGCCAAGACATCTTTATTTCCCTACAGAATCTGAATATGGCATTAATTTGGTGGAAGGAACCAACCTTTTCGAAATTACTAGAGAAGTGTCTCTCAAGGTACTTTAGTCTGCCTTGAGAAATGGTATGACATACACCGAGTAATATCCTCGGCAACAAGTAGATCATCAAGTATCCATGTACGATAATCTTAACGTGCTTCCTCAGAAGACAAAGGCAAACACATCTCTATTCCTAGCTTTTTTGACCGTCTTAGGCCAGCCGTATTGTTGATTCTATCGAGAATAATTCTCGTAACCATGGTTTGATGCCTTTAAATAAATCACTTTATGGGAGCTCTGCTTCTTTTTGGGCCTGAACGTTGCCTTTCTCGTTACTCTCTGTATCAGAGTTGTCAGGTACCTAATCGGAACTGGTTCTCCGAACATAATGCCCTAACCATTGTGCGGCAACTCCCTGTTATTTCTAACTAGTTATGAGGATTCCCTAAGCTGTAAAGCTACTTTAGCCAGGATCAGCTTTCCAAATATATCGACGGAATGAGGGTAGAATATTCGTAATATAGGCACAGCCATATAAATTTTTTGAATAGAGAAGCAAAACTTTTTGCCAGTACTGTCTAATAGACTAGTATTCGGGACATGGGTACGGGTCTGATGACTAGAAAGGAGGACAGACTAATCAGATGGAGGTCGTTCGGGTATGCATGTAAGGTTTAACCGATATAAAGACTCCTTAAACCGTTTTTCTGGATCTACAGACGCTGGCAGGAACTTGATGTATTAAAATCCATTTGTAGTGCCAATTGTAGTATCTATCGAGTCTAAGGTGTATTAGTTATGTACATATGTGCCATAGATCTGTTGCTTCCTCAGCTTGTGGACCAAGGGCATTAAAACGATAGAGCTTGTCATGCTGGATGCTCCGCTGAGCTTTTTTACTCTCATGAGGTACTGAAATTTTGCCTAAAATTTTTCTACTGCAGAGAACATTTGGATAACACGTCCTGCTACTTACTTACTTTACTTAAAGACCTTCCGACCCGTGAAAAGTCTGTGCTTGAAACACAGCAGCATTCTACTCCCTTCGATCTCGGACACGCTGCTTTCAGTTGCTCAGACAAAGCTCTGGCATTCGTGATAGATCGATCCTTAAAACGGAGATTCGATCTTCCTTTCGTCTCAGTCCTAGGAGCTGTGATTCCTCTTTGCTGGAGCCTTATTATCCACTCAGTCGATATGGTCGACCCAGCTCATAGAGTTCGGAGTTGTATCTTCTCCTCCATTCGACGTCCTCACTTACGAGACCGAAAAAGAATTTTTCTCTCGAAAATGGTAAACATCTGTCCTGCTTTCCTTCTTATCGTCCAGCACTTGGCTTTACACCGATGCTCTCGGTTACGTGTTCTTATCCTAGGACCTGGACAGATTTATCATCTGTTCCACCACAAAATTGAAATTGCTGAAATCCGGTGGATGTTTGGAATAGTTCAGTGGAACTCCTTCTCAAATTGCAACTTGCACCGCGTGTTTCTCAGTTTTGATGGGATTCGACCGACCATCTCTTTGTAGAGGTCAAGGCAATGAATGCGGCTTTGAAGTCGATGAGGAGATGGTGAGTCTCGACTGTGGCCTTTTCCAGGATTTGTCTTAGTGTCGTCGATCGACGATCTGCCGGGCCGGAAGCCATAGAAAGGTTTCAGACGTTCACACAGTACATTGGATGTCAGAAATACCAGACGTAGCTGTAATATCAAAAATACTCTAAACTACTATTTACGGAAAAGCTTCAGGAACAGCCTTCGTACTTAGGCCACGACCCAGTCTAAGTTGTGGTAATACATATGCACCCTAATTATGTCACTTTCTCATTAATAAGTCATACTAACTACTCTAAGCACTGCAATTGACTTTCCGTTCTTATGTGTCCTTTCGACTTTAAACTGACAATTACACCCAAATATCCACGGCAACCAAGCCCACTAATTTAAAAATACATTAACTTCAACTCCTTCCCTCGTTCGTTGACATAATCAAAAATAATGCCACGAAGAAGAAAAAAAAAATCAAAAGAATTTGTAATTATGGGCGACCAACCTGTCATCGCTGCATCAAAATTACGTTACAACCCTTCAACCCCCTTCGTTGGAGGGTCCTCGTTACACATACCACCAAGAGACGAAGGAAATAAATGACATTTCCAGAAATCAAATGGACTCTTAAAAAAAAAAAAAAGAAAAAAACTCTGGTCACCCCTTTCATGGCCTTTTCTCGATACTTTTTGTGTTTTTTTGAACCATCCCTCCTTGATTGTTGGCAACAACAACTGTCTAATTAACTTTCGAGCTAATATTACAGTTTTTATCGCCTCACGCAATCGAAATTAACTTGAAATGTACAAAAACGACAGCAAAAAGTCAGCCACCTCTCGCTGGTTGGTCGTCTAGTAAATACTCGCTCGTTACTGTTTCTGTCCCGAAAGGACCTTCTGAACAGCGCCACTCAAAGGGTGGGCAACACAATCAACAAATGATGATGAAAATACAAAGTTCAAAATCAACTTTTGCTTTTACGCCAAATGAAACCAAAAAAAAACGTAAAAAAAAAGTGGAAAAGTTTCATTAATTAGGTTCTTCTTACCGAGCGGCAAAAGTGTAATTACTTATGTTTGCGATCATCATCACCTAGGGACGAGGACTCCGCGGCTTCCTTTAGCCCGCTGCTTACTTACATATATTTATAGACCTTCGAGAGTCCACACACTTAAGATACACATCTAGAATTATAATATTAAATATTTACAAGCCAATATTCTTTAATAACACTGGCCTCTATTTTTCCGTTTATCCAAAACTAGGAGTATGCTGACGGTGTGTGGGCTGGCTATTAATATCGCATCAAAGTAACTAAAGTCCTGTTTAGGGCTTACAACTCACCGCTAAGTGGTTCTGCTAATGAGTTTACTTCAACTGCCTTTTTGGTGTAATTATCGGGGGCGAAATATCGGTAAATGCACGATATTACCGGATAGTGATTATTATAATAATATCAAAGTGCCAGCGTATTGCATTGATCGAAATTGAATTAATGTCTACTAAGGGGAACAACTTATGTACAGGGTGTTGGGAAATATTGGAAATTGTTTTCGGGTCGGCAGGTCCCGTCTACAAACATCGGGAATAAGTTGGCTGTGAAACACACTGATATGGAAGAAAGTATTTTTTGAAAACGCAACAGCAACAACACAACTGGACCTAAAAACATTTAAGGCCTCAACCCATAGAATTCATCGATCCATAGCTGCATTGTTTTTAATTGACATCTAGATAGAATATGAAAGGTTGCCCATAACCAACGGATTCAAGAAGTTCGACGGATAAACCTATAGGATCCCCGCCAATTCACACATTCAAGCTTTGAAGTTCAGTAATTGGTGACAGCATTGAGAGAATGTTGAGAAACTGTCATTGACTGTCATCTGTCAAAGTAGATATGTGACGGATTAAATAGGACAACTAGGCCCATCCCCATACTTTCTGCACCAAAATTTAAAACTTAAAAAAATTTCTAAGAGTGGGGGTAAAAAGCTCTCAAAGAAGACCAAATGTACAAAAAAGTAAACGAACACATTCAACAAGAAAATGTCCACTTTTTAACCGTCAGAACCATATGTCAGGAAGAAAAGAAAAGAATCTGCGAATAAATGTATTTCTCAGCAGATTTTCATTCTTAAACAACACTTGTACATCTTTCCTCCATCATTACGTTTGGATTTATTTTTTATAACAAAAAAAAAGCCAACGTCAATTTTGACAGTTTTCTAAAGAATGTTTTGGATTGAAATCTTTCTCTCTTGTCAGTCCCCTCTTCTGCAAAAAAAACCACGAAATTTGATAATTTTTCGTCAAATTTCGTAGTTTCTTGGTCTTAGACGTCAAACTTCAGCGGAAGGACGTCAATGGATTCTGTAGGTCGGGGTTTAAATGCGCGGAAATATTAACATTTTACAGTGGAACACTAATTACTTCGAGAATAGAGGAATTTCAAGTAAATTTATGGTACACTAGACACTCTGAGAATATTTTCCGTGACTTCATCCTAAAGTGATCTAAAATCACAGGCTTAAGTCAAGTTCTGGACACACCTCCGACAACAAAAGTACAGACGCGTCAAATCACAGGAACAAGGCACCCAATATACTGATTATTTGGTCAAGATTTCTTTGTCCTCCTCATTCTTACAACTTCTGCAGAAGCCATGTGAAAAGAGGTTTAGTTTTAAGGATGTTGGTCCTTCAGTGTTCGGTAAGAGAGTTCAAGCCAAGGCAAGATGTCTGGCGAGGTCGTCAGTTTTGCAATTTCCTGCAATATCTTTGTTGCCTGACATCTAGGAGGCCACATTTCAGCCAGGACAAAGCTGTCTTAATCGCTAAAAAGCCCGCCAAAAGAATGCTACAACCCGTGAGTCGCAAGGAGATGCTCAGATTAAGCTTACTGGAGAAACCACCGCAAGTTTTGGAGCCGTCCGTGTATATGTAGACCGAATTATCCTCAAGAGAGGAAGAATCAATCGTGGACTGTAGGGAAGTTTCGGTCAAACAACTGGGTCGGTATCTTCTAGAGTTCAATTAACAAAATCAATGATCGAGGAGTGGCCTACATGATAACTAGCAAACTGTTAGGAGGCTTTGAATCGATAATGTCAAAAGAGAGCATGTGAAGCATAATGTTAAGCACCGCTAAGGGAAAAGTCCTAAGTGCACCTGCAATAGAAGATTGAAGTGATTAGCCCTATTTATAGCAGATCACCAGACGATCACAGCCTAGAGTAGTATAGACCCGATAAGGGACAACTCTTGTGTATGGCCTTTTTGTAGGAGTAAAGAGCCACATGTCCTATCTTTAACTTTAAGCGTTCAAGTAGATTGAATTCCCAGTCTAATTTTGTATCCATTATGAGGCTCACTACAATTTACTGACTTTATAGGGGAGACTGGAGTCATTAATTGTAAAAGGGTTGCTTAATTCGATTTCGGCGTACAGAGGAGGAGTACAAAATGTAAATTTGAAGTCATGAAAAACAGTTTGTCCTAAATCAGTTCTAACCTAAACTCTATTAAGTTCCGTGTTGCCTTGGAATTGTGAGCCTAATCTAAAAAAATGAGTCAATCGGCCTGTGTTACTGATGTGAACACTCCAACTCGTACTCGTAAAGTCAGATCGGTCAAAAACATTACTTCTATGACTCAAACTATAGCTGAAAACTCAGGTTTCCAAATCAGCCCCCTCATCATGTAACTTTTAAGAGAATCATCGTCTAAACGATAGCTTCAAACCTTGTCGTTTGACAGTTCTTGGCTCTACGATATCTTGACGAGGCCGCAGACTGCACTGTATTTTAAATAAGGATCTTGGAATGCATTGGGGTGGCCGAAAACAAAAAAAGTTTATCGAGCAATGATCCACTAACGATTCAAAATTAGTATCGGATCTGTTACTTGCAAGATGGAACCACAATTGTGTTAAAGCATTATGTCCTCCAAACCGTATCTCTAACGAACAACTCTATCAGAGAACGGGCCATGAACTTATAGGCACAACAATACGACGACGAAAGTGATAGTGGATTGGACATACTCTCCGAAAGGGTGACAGATTAATAGCTAACCACGCGATGCAATGGAACCCGCTTACTCAGGATGGCAATATACGCAGCGGTCCTAGGAGTACATCGCGCAGAACAGTTGAGAAGGAAACACGGCAACTGGGACAGAGTTGGGGAAAACTGAGGCATATTTCCAGAAATCGCATACGATGGCGCGTAGGCATTGTCGAGGCCCTAGGACCCACAAGGGGATACAGGACTTAAGTAGTATCATGTCCTCAAAAGAGTCTTATTCCACATGTACTGATACAGTCTGTACTTTAAGATGAAATAACGGAATTAACACTTGTTCGTCGCAATGAACCCATATTTTTGAGTACCTTTCTAAAATCGGTTGTACTCCCTCTTATTTGTCAAACGTTTGCGGTAAGCATTACCAAAAAAAGTAGTGTCGTCTGGAAATCAAACCCTGTTCTCCAAATCTGTAGAATGAGGGCCGATCTCTGGATAGATACACGAAATCTATCAACTAAATCTCGTGGAAGTCGGCACCAGACGAGACTGCCAGAAGGTTTGGTATGCTGCATTCAAGCATTCGAGATAGATATACCAACCTTTTCTGAACATCAAGGTCTTGGAACCTAAAGGAAGCTCATTTCATAAGAAGTAACACTTTTCCAAATTTTCTAGCCGTTTATGAGGACGATAACCCCCGAAGCTCATCCATTCGACTAACGCCCATTCTTGAGTAAATTTAAAAAAAAAAAAAAAAAACAACAAAAACTTTAACTTCTCTCCCATCAAGCCAAACAGTCTCATTGGGAATCGCTTAAGTGTATTACGAGCCACAAAAAGCACTTAATTCATCCCATTTGTTTATTTGTATTCGCATATCACTTCACCTTCTCAACCACCACCACCCCATCGACCAGCAGCGGGGTTGCTCTCTTGTAACTTATAATTCCTCAATTGAGGGGGTTGCCGCTTCCATTGCCATACGATGCGGCTTGACTAATAAGAACACCACTTAAAGCAAATAAAACTGTAATAAAATCACCCCGAAAGGCAAACACCCAGCAGGGGTTGCACTGCAGCGGCACCACCACTCACTCTCTCTCTCACATACTACTTGGAGAATCACTTATCCTTTTGCCACGGAGCCACGAAGACTGTAAAACAATAAACTGAACCAATCAAAAAGCCATTTCGGTGATTCGTTTCAACAATGGAACCATCGTCGTCGTCGTTGTCGTCGTTGCCGTCGTCGACCGGATGACGGGAAAATTTCCCCTCAGTGCCGCACTTTTAATGCACTAAACTTAGTTGTCGTAGTAGATCGCGTTGTCCAACTTCTCGACTAGGAAATCACTCTTTATGGGTGGCAGACTGGCAGGCTCTTCGACCATAAGGACTGCTGTGCGGGAACTTTGGTACTTGGGTGAGTTTTTTTCCCTTTTTTTTTCCCATTTTAAGTGAGCGAAAGAAGCTACCCCTGTTGCAAGTCTCTTAACAACTGAAATTGAAAGTTAAATTGTTGAGAGTCCTTTGCGTCCTATACGTATGAATGTATGTATGGGCAAACGCGGGCCCAGTGTTTTAGGGTGAGTCTGCATTTATGTGTAGCGAATCGAGAGCGGCTTCTTGTCGACAATTACATTGATTTTCACAATATGGGTTGGGTGTACGTACTTTAGTGGGTTGTTGAGCTGGCTCTGTGTGCGGATGATGAGAAATTGAATTTTAAACTTTTGTAAATGGGAATTTTATGGAAAACGATACAGAAAAAACTTTACGCTTTGGCCTGGCCTGGCCTGGCCCTCTTCCCTCTTCTGGCTGAGGGGGAATGAGTTTGCATTTAAAAAATCTTTTCTTTTGTGCAAATGGCTGGGAAGATGTGAATATGGATATTTTGTTATCGATTGCCGGATGATTCGCGCGATGGGAGTTGAAATAACGTGGAGACGGTTGGTTCTTGAACAATGAACAACAATGCTACGAATAAGGAGGTCCTGCAACTTTATAGAATTGATTTAGACCAATGCTTTACAGAAAATAGATCATAAGTCACAACATCTTGTTGCTCGTGGATGCACATAAGTCTCTGAGACAAGTTTAAACGGATAGCATCAAGTCAAAATAGAAGAGAAGGATACAGGTTATAGAAAATGTGACCTTTAAATGGGGCTTAAACACCGAGAAACTATAGATGACGTAGGAGCCAAGACAAGTGCTTTTGGGTACTTTGGTCAGGGATTAGGGGATTAGGCTCAGTAACACAGGAGAATACAGTACAGTGAGGAGTTTAGAAATAACTTTTTGAAACTGTTTTTGAAACCAGATTTATCCCATCATGAGAGTTCTTGAATTTAGTGCTGAAGGTACAGATTTGCTGGGTTACGCCAACGATATCCAAATTAGTGGACGCTCTCAGTGGGCTTTTTCGAATGGATTTTTAACGCAACACTCAGAGGGGTATATCCTTTGTCTGCCTCCCCTTCTGTGGTCACTAGTCATTGACAATTTTCTAGTCAATCTACAGAGATGGGGCTACATAGCCTTTGGCTAGGATGATGGCACAACCATTTCCAGCATCAATCCAGTTGCTTTACAACACGTTTTAGAATGGTGCACCAGAGAAGGAGAATCCATTATTCCTTGCGAAACGGTTCTAGTGCCTTGTACTCAAAGAAGACTGGTTAATCTAGGACCTATGACCATCAAAGGCACCATTTTATTCCAGGATCCCAGTGGGATGTTAAAACAAACTTCTAAACTGGAATTCTCATATCAAGCCCGCTATCGAGAACGCGACTAAGATTATGTGAGCCTTTAAGGCAGAACTTGTGGTTTAAACCTAAAAATGATACATTGGATGCATACAATGGTGGGGAGGCCTATTATCATAGTCATCGTTTGGCGATAGTTCTTAAAGGGACAACGGTTACTAAACTACAGAAGACCTACCATACGGCTGCATTAGAAGCTGTCGTTGGGCTACAGAACTTCATTAGGAAGATGGGCTATTAAGATGCAGCTAGATTACAAGTATAAACCAGGTGACCTTGTGGGACACCTGAAAATTCTTGACTCAATTCCCAAAAGGGACGTGTTTTGCACTATCCTCGACATAATGGTCAGGGAGTACCGTTTCGGTAGCTTACTTACTTACCACAGAGGCGCTACAGTCCGGAAGTGGACCTGGGTCTCAACCAACAAGCCTCCAAGTTGGAAGAGATGCTCTTTTACTTGTACGCGCCACCTAAGACGTAGTCTTCCTCTACTGCGTTGTCCCTCCGGGTTGGGTTGAAAGAAGACTCTTCGGGCCGGAGTGTTGGTGTCCATTCGCTCTTCATATCCTAGTCATTTCAAACGGTAGGTTATTTGAGGTACAAATATTGGACCGCGCGACCCCGTATAATGGTGAACTGGACCCTAGAGGTTTGATCTGGTTCATAGATGATTCAAATATGGAGTCCGGAGGTGGGTCTCGGCACCTATGGCAATGTGTTACACTGTTTTCCAGGCTGAACTGAACTCCATGTCGTTCAATTTAATGGATTCTATAGGTTAAATGCTGGTGCGATGCACTAGAATCTCTGGTCAGTCATAACAGGGTGATATTCGGACTCGAAATAGATAGGTCTGACTCAGATTCTGCGCTCGTGGCACCGGAGCCCTACTGTGGTGTCAACTGAGCAAACTGTGCTCAGATAAGTCATCTCTGTGAATGCCCAGTTCATCAACAGAAAAAATCCTGTGGCTAACGACATACTCTCCTTTATTAGGAAGGTGGCACGACTTTTAAACTAAGACAGATCCTTAAGACAAAGTAGATCTTTTCATGATAATTATACTCTCGGTTGTTTGTCAGACGTTTGATGTGGAACTGTTAAAAAAAATTTTAAGTGTTGTCCGGGGATCGAACCTCGAACTCGTCGCTTCATAGTCCAACGGACTATGGCACGCACAAGGCCACGGCGGCGCCCAGTAGGAAATACTTTGACTGTTTTCTTTACAATATAGTCTGCAGCCTTTAGGAACCCATAGTTCTAAAGCTCCTTTCTAATGAAGTCACCGGTCAGTTACCACTGCCAGTGCAGTATATCAGCTACCCTGAGTTTTTTTTACCAAACTCAACCTGTATAAGCGGGACAAGTTGTGACCTATTCCTCATCTGAGGGAATGGAACGATGCTGAGTGCTTGACGGTAAAGAGAAAAGTTAGTCCCGAAGAAACGAGTTCTAAAATGTGACAATTTCGAAAAAATGCTTTAGCCAAGATGCTCTTAGAGTTACAGCCTCAGGGTTAGAAGGCTGGGAGGAGCCCTAGATCTAGTAAACATGGACTATGTACACGGAAACAATGAGAATGGCAGGTTGCTATATATCAGGTAAGGATCAGCACATTGGTCTAGAATCGGTAAGTATGTACATGAATTTCAAAGTCCTTTAGATCTTTCAAAGATTAGGCACCGTAAACCAACCATAATGACCCCAACAATAATATAGAGGACATGGTTCCATAGCACTGAGTTTCCATACAGAAGAAACCTGTAACATTTGCTGATGCCTTACGTTTCCTCAAATTTAGGAGATGAGTTGCATTTTCTGTGATAAATGTGGCTTCAAAGCCAGGGTCTATCATCGCCCTAAGAACGTTAAAGTCTTTACTTCATGTCACAGCTGAGTGGAATATGAGTTGTATAGTGTTCTGTGAGAATCAACAAGTAAGGCTTTCCCTAGACATACACACTTAGGTCAAACTTAGATATCAAGGTCAGGAGGCAATCAATTCATCACCTTGATGGAGGCACAACTCAGTGTCTATGCTAGGATATTCCTTTAAAAAAATCCTTGGAAACAACTATCTCTAACGCACAACGCGAGGCACCGCTTTAGCATGAGTAACGAGCGTCGATTTCTTCTGGAAACAACATTCTAATAAATTTTCTCAATTTATTTCCATTTTCCAACCGCAAAACCGTTTAAGGGATTGAAACGTACAAACCTCTAATTAATTACCGCATTGCAACGTAATTGCAATAATAAAACAGTGGGGTCGCACTCCCCCCTTCTAAGTTCAAAATAAAGTAACCATTTGTTATTGCCTTGAGAAAATCAGAAGAACCAACCGCGCGGCGCATTCTGTGTAGAGAAAGTGCTATTCTCACTTGAAAACGCTCCCCTCACGCAATAAAGTCCTTCCGCTTATCGCCTCAACAGTAATAATAAACACAGCAGCAAAATATCCTGCCCGACGAAATGTTCTGACGGTGGCGTGCGGGGGCAGACAATGACTAATGCCCGCCCCTCTCCGTATGTATTATTAAAAGTTACCAAACGGAGATGGAGGGAAGTTTGCCACGTTAAAACGCTCAGCAATTAGTATTTCGTGGCAATTTCTGTTGCTGGAAAATTGTACGCTTTTTTTGGTTTTGGTTTTTACTATGTATTTCGACAGACATCATTTCGAACATGAGTTCCATTTCGGTTTTGTGTAACGCTTACTTGAGAGAGCACGTGACCGATTGACTTGGGGCGCCTTTGTGTTAAGAGGATTTATGAGAATACGCGCGCGACCTTAATTACACCGAACGGCAGTAGGTGGTTTCATAAAACTTTGTTAGATTTAATGACCAATAGCGGCTTGATAGATTAGGCAAAATAAAAGTTCCAGTGGATAAGGTCAAACGCTCTGCTGTTCATTTATAATCGGAAGTTCATGCTTGGGAATGGAATTTTGCTTTCATAACCAGAATAATACTTTATTGGGGCTGGAAACAACTTTGTTGCGATTATTCGCAATAAAGAACAATTGGTTGGCTTTTATTGTAACTACGTGCTTTTGATTAATAACAATGTTTAGTGGACTTTTTTTTTCCATAAAACAAAAATTGCTGGTATACTGCAGGAGTGTCAGTTTGAAAGTGTCAGAGCGAAGGCCCATAAACTACCAGTAGCCAGGGCTATCAAAAGTCCAAGCTCTAGGGGTGAACTATTATAGCCTCAAAGATGAGGTACGTAGTCTCAACACAGACTCGGTAATACCGACCCAATGTCTATCTACAATTCTTGTCTCGAATCGTAGGACTAGTTGTATGTTAGATAGGTCTGGTTTCCTGTCATGTGTCAAATCCATTTTCCAATAGGATTTCCCGGCTATGCGTGAAGTTAGCTGGGGTTTGTTTGACGTTTCGGTTACGATTCTCATTGCAAAAACCTTGTTTTCCTAAAGGGAAATTCATTTAGATACTTTTTGGTTGGATTTTTTGACAGATGACGTTTGAGTCGTGTTAACCTGTCATGGAATTGTATGACATTTCCTTTTAGAAATACTAAGCTCGGCGCAGGGTCTACAAATCATTCAACTGTATTACTGAGGAATATGTTTCGTATCCTTAAAGCAACTTATGGTCTAAATAATCGGCCCATCAAATGCGCGATACAGCCCAAAAGTTTGAGATTCAATTTTCATTATTAGACAAAGCACGACCAAATAGACGACATCCAGTACATAGTGAAGAAAATATTGGAACGGTAGGTGATAGTGTACCCAATGACAGCGATGAATCGATTAGGAGCCGTTCTTAACAGTTTGGCTTGTGACTTGTCGTGACAAAATTCAACTCGTGCCAGAATTGAAGTTCGACAAAAGTTTTATTCAGCGATTGGGATCATTTCTGGCTTAATGGGTACATCTTTAAGCAAAATTGCCCTATTTGAGCTGAAGAGCACCCCAAGGAGAGATTGAAGAGCTGCTAATACACCAGGAGACTACTCAGAACGTATGTATCTGTCAATGGCGTTAGTAAAATGACCTCTTCATTTCAAATCAGGAACACGAAGTCATTTACGATATGCCATAGAACCCACGAGAAACTTACTGTTTGGCAAGCGTTTCATGAACTGACCCACACTTCTTGTTTCATACTGCTGGCGATACAGCCACAGTCACCGTCAATCGAAATACGCCATGTTGACACAATGTTTTTAGGGTACATTGGATGAAGAAGACTTCAAGCATGTGGTTTCAACTTGACAGTGTCACATGGTACACAGCTGGTTAAACAAATGAGTTATTGAAGTCGAAGTTCGAACGGCAAATAGCCGGAATAAAGTCTGAAAAAGTCTGAAAAAAAAGTCATGGAAACGTAATGAGTGAGTACATTCACTTATTAAGGCTTTTCTGTGGAGGAGTTTTGAATGATTTTCTGTTCTCTAACTAAGCGTGTCGATGGTACTTTGTATCTCAAAGATAAGCTGTTAAGAGATCATTGAGTAATGCGTAATCTATGTATGTCAGACATTTGCCAGATCTGCGAATGAAAAATGCGTCCCAAAAGCTGACAATCTGCAGGAAATATCAAATGACTGTTGGGGAATTTGACCATGTGTCACTGTCTCCAATCGAAAGTGATCTTCCGCAGCACAAAGCTCAGGCGAGTTTGCCACATTTTTTTTTTTTTATAAAATACTAGGTTTTCCTAAACAGGCTCGTGAATGGTACTAGTATCCCAACGATTATGGCAGGTTGCGTTAAGTTCAACTATACTCAGACCAGTGTAAGTCCAAGGATCTAGGATCCCCAAAAACTACTCACAGGACCAGAGGTGAGTCCCGTCAAAAAGTCCTTGGTACATAGTTTTCTAAATAAAATTGTGTCCTCTCCTTTATCCATACGGCATCTAAGAAAGTTTCCGAAAAGGACTACCCTAATGGCGTGTATCCTATATTAGCCCCCTTTTCAATCTGTTTAGACAGTTGGAGCATTTTTGATCAAGCTAAGGCCACATTTGTAGGGTAATGATCCCGTCTGTCTGTAAGCCATTGGTAATGTTAGTCGCATTCAGCTTATGTTTATCAATAGCATGTCCTTATCCGACAAAATCGGTGGGGTACTACCCTGCGTGACGATTTGTCTCCCATGGAATTGTGCCATTGTGTTTTTAAAGTAAAGGGGACAGACTCCAGGGGTATGGCCGTGACTTGACTATAAGTAGAAATGGCTATTTTCTCATTAGATACCGCGTTGAAGTCAAGTCATTACAAGGCTTGCTTCATCGACATGATATGCGTCTAGAAGACGAATCAATGATTGAAAAGGCGGAGGGGCAACTCTTGCAAAGAGCATTGGCTGGGTTGTGTTTTTGCTAACACCGAGACCACAGTATCACCTTACAACTTTCCTCATAAAGGATTAAAAACAATCTGTTCACCACTAGGTTCCAAACCCTAGCTTAGGGCAGGTGGGAGAGAGATCCGCAGTTTGTTGGTTTTCAGTGAATAAGGAATCCATTACCAAATCAAGGTCTATTTCCGGAGATATGTACATATAAGTGACAATCTAGAACGACTGCTGATATTTCAGGAGTGAGGTCCTCTAAGGCGATAGTTGATTGCTGACGCTCACGACCATACCTTTCACTCTCTCTAAGGTAACCATCACCGTGATCATATTTTTACCATCGTTTTGCGGAGATCTAATGAATGATCATCAACTTTGGCCTTAGAGGGTTCCATTCCAGATGTGGCAACATGGCCAGCTAATATCCTTCGGAGAAATTACTAGTACATTCCCTCTCTGGTTGTAAAACAATAGTGTGGTGTAAAAGGCAACAAGATATGTACATACGTGGTTACTGATGGTTACCTTGCCTTGCCCACGATAGCACAATCAACAACAAGTTTCCCCAAATAGTTAAATAATTATACTATTCCTACCTTTACACGCTTTGTTGTGCATTTCCTTGTCTTCAGCGATAAGCTCCTGGAATTTGTGTTGTAAGTTTGAGGCAGCTTCTTGGATATTCTTCGCTTCTGAATCAACTGCAACCAAAGCGTTCAAATAGACATCCATGTCAATTTGGGAAATTCTAGAAAGTAACTATAGTTAGTAGAGTTTGCATCTCCTTGACTATAATTGCACTTTAGAGTGCGCAACAAACCTGATCCTCTTGTCTTCGAGCACGCGAACGAAATTCGTTTCACTCGGCGTTAGGAAAAGAACGGCACGCCCGCTTTTACCAGCACGAGCAGTACGACCTACTCTGTGGACAAAATCTGAAATTTTCTGCGGTGGCGAGTACTGTATGACTAAATTCACTTCGGGAACGTCCAAGCCACGACCAGCTACATCCTACGAAATGAGAAAAAAAAAAGAACAAATAGTTTATTCGACACTAGACAACGGAGAAGCTAAGCAGCGACTGAATTAAATTTCCAACTCACCGTTGCCAAAAGGACACCAGACTTTGCGTCTCTGAAGGCGTTGAACACTCCCTGGCGCTCGTGTTGCGTCATCGATCCGTGCAACCTATAAATCAAATTTCATTACACACTCCACGTAGAACAAACTCTCGAACAACTTACTTGAAAAACCGCATACCCTTCAGCAGTGGATCATCAGCCTCGTTCTCTTCCTCGTTGGGTTCATCTTCGTCATCGAGGACTTTCTGCGTAAGCAGTTCATTCATCAGGTCGTGATGAAAGTTCACCATCTCCATGGTCGACATAAACACCATCGCCTTGAAGTTTTTCTTGTCCAACTCCTTAGCCAGCAGTCCCGACAGAGTGACCAGTCTTAGTTTCGTTGGAGCGACAACGTAGCTCATTTGCAGATTCTCTGGAATCACGAGTACACCATCATCGTCCGCATCCGGCAAATCAGCGTCAGTCCTTGATTTCACCGTCAGCGAAGGATCCTCATCGCTATTGTCGATGAATAAAGGTTCCTTGAGCGTAAGCCCAGCGAGTTTTTGCACTGCGGATGTTAAAGTAGCTGAAAGAAGCAATCGCTGGAGGTTTTCCAGCTCCTTGCCCTCTGATGCGGATTTCTGTCTCTGTTCGTCGATAGCTTCGACTATTTGCTTCACATCGCGCTCATAGCCCATTTCTAACAGCCGATCGGCTTCGTCTAGGACAAGGAACTTGGATTTATCCAGTTTAAAGGATTCTGTGTGCAGCAGGTGGTCAACTAGACGACCGGGAGTGCCTACCAAAATATTGATTCCCTTACGAAGTCGGGCTTTTTCAGCTTTTCTACGCTCACCACCGGTGAGAATGCCCGGCACAATCCATGTGAATGGCTTAAGGAGCTTCACGAACAGTTCGTAGGTCTGAATGGCCAGTTCTCTGGTCGGCACGATGATTACGGCGACAATTCCACCTTCTCTGGACAGTTTTGGGCGGATCTCTTGGAGCCTTTGTACTACAGGTAGGGCATAGGCAAGGGTCTTTCCAGAACCTGTTTGCGAGCGGACAAGCACGTCTCTACCCTTCAACGCTTCGGGTATCGTTTTCTGCTGAACCGACGTCAGCTCTGTGATGTTGAGGATGTCTGCTAGGTTCTTGACACAATGAGGGTGAATGTCGAGAGATGAAATTGCAGCTCCCGTGAACACCTTTTCCGTCAAGGGCTTCACAAGTCTCTGGCCCAGCACCTTCGCCTCTGGATTGTTTGTGAAGAGCTTCATCTTGCTGACGGACCTATCGTTTGGCTTGAATGGCTTTTTATTTCGTCTAGCTTGACCACTGTCATTCGGGTCCTTCACAGCATTAGGATTCTTTGAGAATTTCCTAATTCCTTCGTCGATTTCCTTCTCAGAGAGTACCTTCTTCTTCGAGAAGGGATTCGTGCGTTGGTTGGCCTTTTTCTGGCTCATTCTGTCAGCTCGTGATACCTTCTGTTTCTTGATGTCGGCTTTGTCGCTTGGCCCTCCTGAAACAATATTCAACATGAGTTCTCCTTGCATGTGCTTTGCTGTTTCTTTCTTCGTGTCTGGTGGTCGTAAGACCAAAGGCCCTTTGGGAGCCGATGCCACATCAGTTGTTTTAGTTGGTTCCTCTTTTTTCTGTGGACGCCTCCTGGCCACAATAGCCTTAACCTTTTGTTGACTACCAAATTCAAATGAGAAACCCTTTGGTGTGCCCTTCTTGGCGGGTTTCCTCATGATTTTGGGCTTTCCATTGGGAATTTCCTAGAGTCGGGAGTAAATTTGTTCATTTTACGTGCGATTTGGTATTGATTTTACTCACCTTTGGTTTACTTCGAATGGAAGGTATGTTATTGTTTATGTTCAGTTGAATATCCATATTAATGTATGTGAAATTGAAATAAATTTTCTAAATAAAATCTTATTGTAGTACAACGCTGCAATTCGCAAATTGACAGTCTTTTGTTTTGACATTTAGTTGCACGTGTAGATGACACCGTGGTTTGGGAAGTGCTGGTATATCAGAAAAATGGATGACTTCAGTGCTAATCGGAAATATTTGGCAGCAGAATTAAGTTTTTAGTTCTTATTTTCAGAACAAAATTATGATTAAATTTATTAAAGAAAATCTAACATAATTAGTTTCCTGTTGATATTTAAAATAGCAGCATCAAATCGACTAAAAAAAAAAATTGTACAAATCTTATTTTCAACTAGTAACTCTCAAACATTTTCTTGCCTTAGGTGATGGTCAATTGTATTACGATTCCCACGTTCAGGTTATTAGATGAAACACGATTTATTTCTATTTTCCTTTAACTTATATCCAAGAAGATCAACTTAGACTTTGTCTGTCTTTCTATATTAGGTACTTAAAAAAGAAATAATGAAGAGAAAAATCTGTAAATTCATTTTATGAAAATTTCCTCGACTTTCAGAAAAGCAGATAAGGTAATGAAGGATTACAAGGTAAGCATTTACCAGGGAAACAACAAAGATCTGCCATCTGATTCAAGAATTGGCAAGGAAATCACAAACGAAATCATTCGAAGCATATTCACAAGAGTCCAAGATAGTGCCCTTAAACTTAGAACTAATAATGGTCCAGATATCTGTAGTCTTTTCTGTTTAGGGAAAGCAAGGCAGCCGGGGATTTCTTACAGACGTTCAATAGCATTCAAATAGTCTAGGTGGTGGTGAAAACCAAACGTATTTCCACGTTCTGAGAAATATCACTGGCTCTTGACTAGAACTTTCATTAAAGATTTCAATCAAAGGGATTCCCAGTGTGATTTGAAACCAAGGCAAGATGCGAAGAGTTCGATCTTCAAGGCAAATTGAGTGAAACTAGTTGAAGGGTTTAGCACAGTCTTAGTCGCAGCTGGGCTTTTTGTCAGAAATCAAGGTTTCAGTGCGAATAATACAAAGTCAACCAGTCTAAGGGGAGGGATTGCTTTTATTCCAGCCCTCGGTGTTAGTAATATAGTTTATCAAGGGAAGATAACCTAGCACTACATGTAGAGTAGAGCCACACGTAGATACTCGGAAACTGTAAAAGACTTGTTGATACAGGCTGGTCTACATAAAAGCCTCCTCCACCTTCTTGGTCGGGTTACCAAACTGGATGAAATGTTCACTAAAAGTTCTATCAGTACAACCTCTCCGCAAGGAGGTGTTCAAAACGCTCTTCATTAGAATTCGGCGGCCAATGAACTATTACATGAACATGGAAGGGAAGGCACGCGTTAATTAAGTTAGAGCGACCCCCACAAAACTGACCTAGTTCGCTTCGCCAGGAAATATAAAATTTCGCCTGTTAACCCTCCCTTTCTCAATGGTATCAGGTTAAGTTTTTCTGACAATGCAAACAAAGCTTAGCTGCATGCTTGACATTCAAGAAAGTGTCACTGGACACCATGTTTCATCTGATATCCCTTCTATCTTCTAGAGATGTCCCCATATTTTCAGACAGTCAAGCCTTAAAATTCTTGGGATTAACTTCTATTACCTCTAGGATGTAGCTAGGATGCTACAAGGCTGAGCCTTTCTCCAAACGACTTTCATAGAAACTGTATGGATAAAGAAGAGAAAGAAACTGACTCTCTTCCGGAGAATGAAGCTTTACCAAGGACCATCATATTATAACGATTTACGCATTTGGATGAACATGGATTTTCAAAGCTTCTTACGCTTCATCAGTAGAGAAAAACATTCTTCTGGTCTTCTGCTGGTCTACGAGTGTTGGCGTTCCTAAGCTGGCAGCCACTTCAACCAAACCGAACCAAGCAAAACTACAAAACTCTAAAGATCCAGACCGGTGAAGAGCGGATATGTATATCAGCAGCCGTTTCAATTAGTTTGACAAGGATGCCGTCAATATCCGTCGTTGTTGTTATTTCTGTTTCTGTCTACTAGGTCAAGTGAAAACTCGAAAATTTGTTGCTTCAGAAGAATCATTAAGAGTTCGAGGACATATCAAATTCGAACTGATTGACCATATGTTCAGACGATTATCAGATCGGTCAGGTCCATAACAAACTATTTTATGAGCCTATTCACATAGGACTGGCGAACTGATATTTATGTGTTCAGATGGATAGTTCTGTCTGAACACTTTCGTAGATTCTGACGTATTAGTAGTTGGGGCTTAGCTTTTCAACAACAAAGTCTTTTTCTAACAAAGCTAATGGCTTTCGCAGCAACGAAATTGCTTTACTTTCATATTTCTATTGTTTGCTTCAGGAGCTTTTCAGATATTACGTTATTTTGCACCCTTTTGTCGAGTGACAGCATTGGCATTTCCAAACGTCAAAAATGCAGAAAATGTCAAAAAAGTTTGGATTGTCGCAACATGTCACCATTTTGCCTTCCCCCTCGCCAGTAAACGATAGAAAAAAAAATCGAGTCTGACTGACTGTTAGCTCATTGGTATTTTGTTGGCAGCAGTTGTCAGCAGACTCGTGGACCTAACAACATTATCAGATCTGACAATCGCCTGAGCTTAGCTTAAGGATCGTAGCGAAGTAACGTCTTCATCTATCAATTAAACTATACACTCGATGTTACTTAGAGTTCTGATCAACAATTAGCTCCTTGCTCCTGCTGTCCTACTGGCAGACTACCTTGCAACTTCTTCAGCCCTTTGAAGCAAGTGAGTCGACTGACGTTTATCACATTTTTCTGCACTTTTCCCGCAGAATAGTCATGACCTTCTGACTGTACATAAACTGTACGTTATATATCCTTTAAGATGGAACTACCAACTCTTAACTGGCGCCCAATACAATTCACCAGTTTCCTTAGTTGCCTCCTCTTCATACGTTGACGTTCCTACTCTCCCCTTTCAATTCATAACTCTTTTATGACATCATCTGAGGACTACAATAATTTCTTAAATTAAATACCGATCATAATTTTCCTTCTCCATTTTAATCCAAAAAGAAAGTCGTACTCATGTGTGTACGAGAGCAATTCCTTTGCAAAATTTATTCCAAGTCATGCCAAGCAATCAAACGAATATGAAATGTCAGTACACAGACTATGTACAGAGGTACGAGTATGTAGGTGCAGTTCCATCCCCATGGTCAGGATCAGGACATTCTTCAAAACCTACACAAACTGCAATGTCAACGGAAAGAGAAGGTGACAAAAGCCAGGATACGCACAAGTTGCCCGAACACGAAAAGGATAAATGGGAATAACTACACGCACTGGAATTTCATTAGAAGAACATTTATTGACGTCAGCCAGCTTGAATAATTTAACTTTTATTTATCTCTCCCCAGAGGAATGACTTGGGATCTATTGACAATAGACTGGCTGGTTGGCTGGTGATGCGTGTGAAAAGTCAGGAATGGAATTGGGGTTAAATGGATTTGGTTTTAGGGATAACAAAGTGTGATGTCGTGCCTCGGAATCTTCAACTTTTTCCTTCCGTTGGGGTTGGTAGATGACGTGCAAGGATTTCTTAGATTTCTAATATCGGTGTGTTCACGCGAATGGTGTACTTTAATTTTTGAAAACCGATTTGTCTTGTCGTTCCAATGCCCTTATTACACGAGAGGCGTTTAGTCGGTAAATATAGGTATATCGTAGGATAGGACAGGCTTCGAAACAGACATAGACAAGGCAATTGATTAACTAGATATGTTCATAGTTCAATAAAGAACTCGGTTACCAGAGGAATACCCCAGGGAGGGGTTATTTCTCCCCTTCTTTGGGTTCCAGTCATAAATGTTATACTTAAGGAGTTAAGGAATTGCTTATGTAAGTAGATGACGTGGTGGCATCCTAAGTGAAATACTTACTTGGTTAAGCCCTTAATAGGCTCGAAACAAGCTAACGACTGTGAAATTCTAAGGACGCCGTGGCTCAGGTGGTAAGTGCATTGGACTATGGCTCGAGAGGTTTGTGGTTCGATCCCCAGACCCATCGGTCGCGAGCGTCTGACAAGACACACATCCAAGAGGCATTAAGCTGTAGAGGTTTTCCATTCGTGACAAGAAAGTAAAAATAGAAACGATTGGCGGAACAGATACATGGGACCCGGAGCCTAGCTTGGCATAACACAAATGGTTCATGGATATGTTGCCCTAAATGTTTTCGATTGTGAACTTTATGTCAATCTAAATGAATCAGCATTGGTACTGGATACCACCTTTCAAACTGTCGAAGCTTGCTGGTTGGAAGTTTCTGCGAAAGATGCCTTGTCTTCTGATAGACAAGACCTAAACTGGAAAGAATCCATAAGACTCACAAGACTGCTTTCTTCTACAAAAACCGAATGTGGGGAAAAGAAGGTCCTGAAACTACTGGTGATACAGTGGCTGTGGATCACGGTTGTCAGATTGATCTTTACAAGAATTAGAACAAGTTCATGGAATATGATGTTCATGGTACAAGGAACAACCTGCATTCCCATCACTGGTTCACTGGCTGGCTATGTACGAAATAGTTTCATTCTAAAGGAATTATTTCCCAAGATCCCTCCAAAATCTTGCTAATCTACTTGGAAAATAGTCTCGGAAGTTGGAATATAGAAAACTGATTCCAAATATAGAGACGATCAGGGCCAGTCGTGTTCTTGAGAGATATAAACCTACACGTCTCCCGAGACTTCTGGACACATGCAGTCTGTTAAAGGCAGAGGCTCTTGAGATGGAATCACCATAGGAGCGCCACCTACATTGATTGTCAGGCTACGCTAGGTTATGTGAGGTTTAGATTTAAGCCGGGTGCCAGTTAGGCACACTTAGACTAAGAATCATGATCCTGATTACACACTGCATACCTACTAGTGAAACCAATTTGAGCTTCTAATGAAGCGTATTGAACTCCTAGTGTCGGTGTTAATAAGAACATCAAGATCTTTGAAGAAGCCAACTGAAGCTTCTAGAAACTGTAGACAGTAGCTTTCTCCTCGTCTTCATCTCTGCAATTTCTGGAAAAATCGGCACCGAGTCTAGTTGCGTGCTCTTTTATTAGGTGTCATCACTGGACTGGACAAAATCTTATAGCTTTTCAGATCCAACTTAGCGTAGATTTGTTTTGCCGCTAGATTCACTAGATTCGTTATGGATCTCTCGAGATCATCCAGCTTTAATTTAAGTTCGCAGGTAGTAATTGGAATACCTAAGGTATCTTTACCTGATAGTTCTTGGTGGTTCCATGTCTGGCGAGCTCACTGGCCCTACAAATCTCTGAAATATTCCTAAGGTAGATATTAAACGGCTCTACCATTTCCTAGAGAGATGAATGGCAGGCAGTCTAGAGCAACTTTCAAATGATTAGTTTTTCTTGAGTCAAGATGAGTCTTTCTTAATCGCCACTAATTCCGTCTTGAACACGATTTGGAAGACGAAAGGAGAGACTCAGATCAAGTCTATCAGAGAAAACACGTCCATCCATCCATCCTTGACAAACACCATCTGACACGTTTCTCCGGTGACTAAGAGACTTAGTAATTCTTCGCAGTGGTTCAGCTAACACGATAGGAAATCCCCAAACCTTGATGAATTAAACTTTACGTATTAATTTGCAGAGGAGATCTTTTTCTGTCTCTTGACTTGATTTTGTTGAAATGTAATGCAATATAGTCAAGCGGCAATTAAGTCCTTAAAAACCTAGCCTTAAACTTCAACTGCCATTTGTTTCTCATTGGGATGACAGGTTTCAGGAACTGATGGAAGGAAAAAAGGGAGGACAACTTAATTCACCTCCTCGGTACCTGTCCGGCCCTGTCTCTTAGAAGACTGCTTTCTCTATTAAGTATTCTTTCTTCGACGCCTTCAGTGAACTGGAAACCCTAGATATCATGAACATAATTGGCTCCTTATAAAGCTTTAGTTGGCTTAATACAGGACCCCTCTTGTCATGTTTCATGTCTTTTTCAAAACCACCAATTGCCGCCACGCCTACCTTCTTCGTAACTCCACTATTATGATGAAATTGAAAATTTTTAATAAAACAAAATATTTAGATATTTAAAGTCTGCACAAGTCGCTCATACATCAGTTTTGGCCACGCCCACTTTTTAGAGGACTTCTCTATCAAAAAACAGTTTTTGTTGAAATTTTATATAAAACATCAACAAACATTCGAAGATATTGTTGTAATTTGACAAAAAAGCCGTGGGCCACGCCCACTTCTGAAGGGAGGATAGGGTATCATACGGTTTTTTTATTTTGGAAGGCTCTCCACTAACTTTTGGAAAGAATGCGAAGAAGAGGACACCCTTACTCCGTATAAGATTGCACTCACTTTAAAGTGACTTTTCTTTGGGATTTTCATTTTTATATTTTGAAGTTTACTAGGAGTGCAATGAGTCGTACTATGGCGGCGGTATGCTGTCTTCAGTTTGAAATAAAAGCAAAAGTAACTCTTAACTTCGCTTCGTGGGCGCCGTGACTCAGTGGTTAGTGCCTTGGACTATGGAGCAAGGGGTTCGTGATCGAATCCCAGTCGGGGAACACCTAAAAGTTTTTCACGGCCCCAACTCTCGCTTCTCAAATAACAAATTGCACTTCGGACACGGCATTAAACAGTAGGCCCCTTCCATTCGTGTAAAGAATATAACACGTCCAACAGGAATGGTTGTGAGAAGCTAGGTCCTGGGTCCCATCGACCTGTTGCGCCAAGTATTTATTTTTAACTCTCAACTTTAAGAGCTCTCTCCAAAGTTTTTAGCCCGAGTGCAGGTAACCTATTTGAAACATATTTCAAATACTCAGACCATTGGTACTGGATTTCCATTGACGACCTTCAAATGGTTGCAAACAAAGATTACACATGACCTGGCGTTTTCAAAACCAACTCGTGTACGATCAAGGCCGTTCAAGGCTTTCGATCAAGCAACCCACGTGTATCACAACCATCCCATGTTTTCCAGCGGTATCGCCATTCCAACCTTGTACTCCATAAACCACACTTACTCTGCCATAAACCTAATGTAGTTCAATTATTTTTAATGAATCTTAAAAGATTTATTAACACCGGTCTGTCTGATATAAACGAAATTGCTTTGCATATTAATTTATTCCCACCGTATACCGCTCCGTTGCATACCTTTCGTGCACTTCACCTCATAATTAAGAAAAAAAAATCTACTTTGGAAGAGAAAAATCGTAGAAAGTCCATTCATTATGTAACGTCCGCCGAATTGAAGATCTTAAACAATACTCGTATCCAGTTGGCCACGGACAATGAGCGCCGTGAACACACAAGACTGCTCTCAAGTACAGCAGATGGCTTTTGTGTTTTTATTTTGCCGCCTTAATGGCAAAACAATTGTCAACAAGTTATAGCCCCCAGAGATACTAACAAATATTATCAGCCTGGGAAAAATGGCATCGCAAATACATATATGTTCGCAGAAAGTTTCAATTAGTACCTTGCACACGTTACCAGACGCACTTGGGCTACGATGACCCGAAAGAAAGGAAAAGTTATTGACGACGCAAGTCATGAATACCAAATGGCTGTGGAGACACCTGCGACAGTATTTGATAGTAGGACGTCTCGGGATAAAGTATTATAGCCACCTGATTGGATTATCCGTACGGTGGCGACGGCGGCGGCACAAAATTGAAAGTATCTTCTTTTTAGCGTTTATGCAAATGGAAGAGGATAATGGTGGCCCAATCGATGGACTGGAGGGACATCGCAACGATTTCTTTCGAATATGATGTCATGTTGAAGCGGATTGTTAACAGGCTTGTTGGTAGGTCATGTTGAGAGAAATGGACATCACAGGCAATGAGATGTTTTGGGGAATCTTGAGTGGTTGAACTCATACTTTTCGTGGCTGGTTTCGAATGACAGTTTCTGATTATTTCACCGATTTCACTATGATGTGTATTATTGCATCCCAAGTCAATGAATTTATCAGAGAACAACTTGGCTCTCGAGTGAGTGCACTTAGAAAAAACTTGCACAAAAAATGGTATCCCTTGCTCTCACATAACCTTATTCCACTAACATAGACTCCAACCTCGACTTCAAATTTCCTCCTCAAGAGAACTGGACATATGGTGACGAGGTTATCAACTCTCCGGCTACATATGTACATATCTTCACGGACGGGTCAAAAATGGACGAAGATATCGGATCAGGAATATTCTCAGAGGAACCATCGATTGCCCGGTCCGTAAAATGCCTAAACCATGTTGGTGCATTTCAAGAGGAACTATATGCTATGACCGATGGCTGGAGAGGTTATCTTCTCGAAATAGCAATAATCACTCTAGACCTGTACATAGACAGAAAAGTAGCCAATTCAAAACTGGCCAAGAGGTGAAAAAAGGACCTCAAATCACTCAATTAAAGCATCACATTCTGTTGGATTCCAGGACTTTTTGGCTTCTAAGTGAATGAAATAGCTCAGATTCGAACTACATGTCAACAGATTACTATGGCCTGATGCTCATCAGTCTCCTCATGTCGAACATGACTTTAGAGTTTCCTAACATGGCCAACGTAAGATGGAGTCCACTCACCGCGTTTTGCGAATACTTTGGGCCCAATACAGCGAAAAAAAGATTCGAAGAACTCCTATCATTAAATCGACCATAGCTTTACATCTCATAGGTATCCTCACTGGCCACAACTCAATGGCGGTCCTTCTTAGAAGAAGAAGAATCAGCTTCATAGAACCTATGCAGAGCCTGTGACGACACAACACATTTCCTCTGCGAATGCCAAAGCCTACCAAAGCTGGAAACACAAGCGTTAAAAAAGTACCTTTTAATGAAGGTACTGAAGTATTCTTGTGATAAAAGTAGTCATCCTGCACTTCTACTTCCATAAGGAGGACTCAAGATTTGAGTGGGACAGTCTTAGCGTGATGTTTAAGCTAAATCAACTGTTTTGCCATATTCTTGACAAAATTCCAGATCTAGCTTGATATATTCAGTATCACAATATGTCGATATAATACTTCCAGATACTAGAAATCCATTCTCTCTACACGTTTGTCTCCGAGTTTGTTCTAAGGCTGATCATTTGAGTTTTTCTCGTATTAACGTTCAGGGACACATACCCTCTGCTCCAAGCCTACTGTCATTTGATGGATATACATGGTTCTAGGGAAGAATAAGCAGTAACTTCCCCCCAAAAAGCATTACGCAATCCAATTCTAACCAACAATTGGAACAATATTGGTAAAAGAATGCAGCCTTGCGTTACTCCAATTTTGACTTCGAATTCCTCGACTAAATTTTCAAGGCAAGGCAAGGTAAATTTAATATCGAACGTAATAAACTTAAAAGGGATATTCCTAGAGTATATGACAGTGTTCCAAACTATAATGAAAGGCCCCTTCCAACTTTTGAGCTAGTCTTCGTCCGAAATGAGCAAGAAATCATTAAAACTGTTCGAGGTTGCTTACAGCTCATCTCATCCTCATGCAATGTCAGGACACTAAGGCTTGATTCATACCATTGCACTACAGAGCCGCTCACGGTCCGATCACGGTCATGCAAAATATTCTTTTCGATCGAGCCCTCTTGCCATTTAGTTTACCGATCCATCTTAAGGTATCCTCAGGTCAGGCTCTATGTTTTTCGTAAGATCAACCAATAATTACTTTAGCACCAGATGTAGCAACAATTTGTATAGCACACCAATGGACTCGTATGGTTTCGGGCCCTTACCACTGATTTTTGCCACATTTTGGAAAAATGACTGTTCACTGAGAGATGATTTAGTTGGTCGTGGTACATAGCATTAAGCTTGCCCACGTACAACTCCTTGTTTCTTGTTCCAAAATGTACTTTGGCTGATGGAAAAATTATCAATCCAATTGGAGGAAATTGTAACATCGCTTCCTGAGTCGAAGAGAGTCTGCACATTCCACATTCTATGTCTGCCAACAATAGCTAAATAATGTCAGTATCAACTGGCTTTAGTGGCAATTGAAAGTTTAGCAACACAGGTCGTTGGCCACTTTCAAGTTTACCCAACAATATATAGGGATATACACCCCTCTGATGTCCAGATCATTCGCAATTTAGTTCCCCAAATGCAATGAGTTTGCAGATGTCCTGAACAGATCGGTCAGATAACTTATTGGCAGGTAATAAAGACCTGAAGAATTGCAAATACAGGGCATCCTCCTACAGTTCTTAGTCACCATAAACTCTAGTAAAAGTCTTCAACTGAGAAAAGAACCAAGTATGTACTTGTTGCCAACAAACAAATAACCATCTATCCACCACCTAGGACAAAACGTTGCTATCGACAGCAATAACTTCGCCGTGGCTAAAAAGTTTACCTACCTTGGAGTAAGGATCAACTCCGCACCATTTTAGTAAAGAATTGGCGAAGATCTAGCCTAGAACCGCTGCTACCTCGGTTCAAAACTCTTGACTTGGAAGACGGAATGCCTGGTCTACCAGAACTCTCCAGTTCTACTACATGAAGCCAAGTCCTGGATGTTAAGTATAAAAACAGAGCAAGAGGATCTTCGAGACAACAAGTAAGACCAACCTTCCGTCTTAAGTGACCACTGGAAACACCGTATTTTGGATCAAAGAAAAGCAAATGCTACCGTATCTCAGGCGAAGAACGCATTAGCTAAGTAAATAAGCAACGTAATCCAAGCAGATATTCGCAAAAATTTTCCCTCGTTCTTTCACCTGAAACCTCTGAACAGATTTCGGGCAAGGATTCATATTTCTTGCAAACTCAACTAGTCTGAGCCCCATGAATCTACTAACTGCCTCTTTGTCGATCACTCACTCAATGTGTCCAACGACGAGAGCTCCCAAGGTCGAGGCTGATAATATGCAGCTATCCCATATAACCGGAAGAATTATCATGGCCGAGTCAACACCAATGAGCTTAAGAAAGCCATCAACCTGCTCTGTCACTCACCTTCAGTGAATATAACTATTAGCCTCAAACGAACCAAAGATACGAAGTGCTTATAGGTGAGATTCACCTAGTTCAACCTCCAATCATCCACCGTACAGACACATAGACCACAGATGATGCTATAGACCAGTTTGGCATACAATATCGAAGCCGTTCATGGCAAAACTGGAAAATTTTACTAATTTTCGTCCTGAAAATCTGCACCCACATCGAAATATGAGTATCCGTACGCCAGAAGCCAGCTACGAATGCTCAAAGAAGAAACCAGATTCAAGGTCCGGTTATCCAACGACTCACGACCAAGCCAATAAAACTCAAAGACGTAAAATAGTTTCACTTTAAATAACATTCGAATTAAATAACAATTAACAAATAAATAATATAATTAACAGTCGACTTCACAATTACAACTAAAACAGTCAAATTAACAATTTCCACTACACCGTCTCGTACACTCTGATTAGATTATCTGTAATGTAGTTCTCCTCCGTCGACACCTCTGTTGTGTTACTGCGATCCGAAACTCGTTTTGTGACTTCGTCCACATCTTCATTATCTTCCAGATCGTCCAAATCGTCCACATCGTCATAGTCTTCAGTTTCACCTTCTTGTGGGTTAATTTCTTCGATAATGTCTTGACCGTCGCCACTTTCTTCGCCGCCGTCGAAATTCTCTTCGTCTTCATCCTCACTGCCTACATCTACATCTTCCTGGCTTTCTTCATCTTGATCATCATAGTAATCCTCCTGATCATCATCATTATCATTATCATCCTTGGGTTTGCTTTTAATAGCCTCTGGGGCACGTGGCAAAACCGGATTCCCATTCTTGTCCAAGTATTGTACTCCATCACGGCCCATGGATAAGCAATTAAAATGCAGCTCCATGGCATCGGTCGTATGCAATCGCATTACAAAATCCATACACATGTGCAAGTTGTCACCTTTCAGGCCAACATCTGTCATCTGAATGCATGCCGCCATTGGCAATGGCATCATGATTGGAACACATAGAGGTGATGGATTGCGCGCTGAGATACCATACTTGGCTCGGCTGTTTTCGTTGAGGAATACATCCAGCAGAGCTTCCTCCTTCTCCGGGACGAATGTTACATTAGCGCACACTGAAATGAAAGCAAATAAAATTGTTAACTATGCCAATGAAAATGTGAGTTATTAATTCGAAATGGAGAATCTGTGGGTTTCACTTTCATCGAACTGATCCGAGGCAGCGAACGATTCGAGTTTTTAAATAATTTAGAATTGGGTGAACTAAAAGAGATTCGTTTCTGTATACATAGTTGTTTATTTATGGAACATTTCTTTGACCTCCTAACATAAAATTAGCCAACTTCTATCGATCGAAAGTCTCATCGAAATAAATTCCAGTGATCGTGCGAATTTCGAACTCGAATGATGGTGGTCTTCGGAGAACAGTGGTGACTAATGAGGTCAAGTGCAGTCAAGTGTCACACACTTTGTCTAAATTTGAGTAAATTAATTCTGACTGTTTGTTCTAGCATGAATCAGAAATGTCACACAAATTTGACGTCTCGACAGTTGAAGGGTTTGAAAAACCAGCTCTTAAGTCAACCCATCTCAAACAACCAAGACGATCAGAGTTTTAGTTGAACTTCTTCCACTACGTAGTTGTTTTCTTGTTAAACAATTGTCAGTAATTCTGTACAAGTTTTTTCTTAAACTTTTGACAACAGTGTACATATATTCTGTCTTGACAGGACTTTTATGATCGGACTTTTATGATCGCATGTTTGGGAAACACAGTCGAGCTTCAAAAATGGACTCATGGTACCAATATGGTATTCGAACTACCTAAAGGTTCCCAATTCTTCCAAGGACGCCTCTTTAGAAATCACTCCTTGGTTGCTATCGAAACAAGAATACTCAAAACCAAAAGTATGCATTTCTTTAAGTTGAAATGCATAGTATTGAAAGTTGAAATACGAGTAGGATAGTTGGGTCATGTGAAATGCATGGACATCAACGCTCCGGTCTAAGGATCTCGTTTAAGTTGAAGGGGTAGGACATCCGAAACTCGGGAGAGTTGGCTAACAATCGAGATGTCTAGGGGTGCTTATTGGATAAGGTTTACTTCCACCTCGAGGATGGTTTTTAGAGGGTAAGTTCTGAGTTCTGTTTAGGTTGTATCAAATCTAAAGGCATAGGTCTGTACCTTCGCATAGCAAGTGAGCAATGCTTTCTTTGGTGTCTATATCATTACAACTTTGGCTGAGGCTATCTTTAAATATAGACACTTCGCATTCTTCTCAAGTGTGGCCGGTGGGTAAGAAAGCAATTGAGTAGCAAGATCTTGTCAAGAAAGACCAATGAGATTTTATGCATCTGTATAAGGAAGACCATTAGCACCCCAGTCCTGCTTTATGGGGTAGAAGAATGAGGTTCGTTGGTTGGTGCCCATGTCCACTTCAGACTGCAGCGACATGTAGGTAGGTCTTTTCCTAGTTTTACGTTTGTCATGTCATGGTGTTGTAACAATCAAAGCTAGATTCCAGGTAAATAAAAATGCACTCATCTACATATTTTACTGATTCTAAACTTTGCATACATTTGTAGAGGTTAAGTAGCTGGCATCGTTAGAATTCAATGAGGTCCGTGAAGTCGTGCATGGGACACATATGTTTTATTATATGTTTTTATAATTTTAAATTGACACTGGCTATGTTTATGGATCTTCAAACCGATGTGCCCTTCTCTTAATCGATTAAATGAAGGAAAGAAGCAATGCGGTCAAGACGTTCGACGGACATTTCAGAGAAGTTAATAGTTCAGTGTTTCTAGGGATATTATGAGCCATGTCGTCATGTTGGTTAGAAGCTATGAATTTTACATATTTCCATGAAAGGGATAGTTTAGAATTTTGCAGAATCATGGAATCTGCTGTGAATAGTTTGCGGAATCTTAAAAGTAAGTAAGGAAACCTGGATGCAAGTCAGTGAAACCACTGAGGCTGAGAACAGATTAGATTCCAGTTTTTTTAGAATTGGGAGTGCAACATTAATTTGTTTCCAATATGATCATGAAAGTCAGGATGATATACAAAATAAAGTTTTCAAAAGTGAGTGAGTGACCGTCAAGTTCCAACGACTTCTATCTGACTCTTACAAAGCAAATCATCCATTAAGCTAAGGATCATCATATCAACGTGGAATATCAAGGAAAAACATGGAGGTTGCTATATACTGTTGAAAGTGAGCCTACCTGTCTGTTGAACGACCTAATTAGCTTCAGGAAAAGGCCATTGTCAATGGTTATCAATCCATAGCCCTAAACCATTAGTTTATACTCTGAGTCTAAGCTTTTTTGTTGGAGAATTCAAACGCAATGGTATTCAGTATCAGGCTGCCCTATAATCACAATAACTTTTTGGCTAAAAGTTATTTTCAGAAATGATTTCAAGGAAAGGTCTTACCCACATTTTCTCTAAGAGACTACGTGATAGGTTGTAGGAAAATTGAAAAATATAGTGCTAGCCCTTGGGAAGTCTCTTACTACCTCCGCAAAGTAAGTTCTCATTTCTTTGAGAAAACAACGAGACTTACTACTATCTATACTATCAGTACAAGACTTACTCGTCTTGGGCTCCTGACAGTATTTGGATCTAGTATTGCCTTGAGTTTTGCGATTTCTTTTCTTGAAATGGTCAAAAACTATGGCTACCTGAACAACTATTACTGACAACTTTCGTACGATCCCGTGGTCGGCCATAGACATAGACAACTGTCATGACTTGTCTGTCTGTCATGAGTTCTGTCAGAAAGATTTCGTATGCATTATGCAAATATTATACTTATTTTCGAAGAATAATACTTTTTATTTGCTCTATTCTATGTAATGACACAAAACATCGAATGCTAGAATGTGGTCACTTCTTGTACTTTCTTTTCCCAGCTTCTTTCCTATGAAAGTGACACATTTATGAGTTCAAGAATTACTTAAGATCCATAACGAAATACAAGGTCAAAGCGATATTCTCTGTTCCACTAACTACTGCATGCTTTAGATGCTTTCGAAACTGCTTAGAAACAACAAAAGAAAGATACATTTCGGTTCAGATAAGAGCATCTAATCTGTCATCTCTGATTTGTTATATTTTAATGCTCTTACGCTAATAGTCTTATACTACTCGTATAGTGAAAGGGGTTTAGGGTGCTTAGATGATCATGTATTTACGGAAATAGTGAATAATTTAACAAATTGGCTTGTGCGGCTTCTGTGAGCGGACACAGTGAATAGCGAATGGACTGTAATTACATGCATTATCTGATCTAGATGCAATAAATTGAATTCAGACTCGATTTGGTTTGTATAGTTCAAGTAGTTCAAAATAACCATACCATTGCGTTAAAATGGTTGATAAACCTAAGTTGGAATTGAGAAAAGGGCTTGGGAAACTCAAAATAAGATCCCAAATGAGAGAAAGAGATTGGATCAGAAGCTCAGTATCCGGAAAGCGCTGAGTAGAGTGCAGGCTCTGTCAGCTATTCCACTGCTCACATGGTATTACATGCACAAATGGTGTTCCTAAGGGAGAAAGTCTCATGACGAAGACAAAAAGCTGCCACTAACTACTATTAGGAAACAAATATGATACACGGAACATCAGAAGTAGCACACGGAGGAAAGACTGGATCCATCTACCATACAGCTTGAAGCTAACAGTTGCTACTGCTATATTTCTATTTCTAGGGAGATTTATAGTAAAAACATCAGGTAGTAGCCAATAGGAGCTGTATAGCAGTAGGAATAGTGTCCTTCTCTAGCGTTCGTATATCCATGGCAATGATTGCTTTCCTAAAAAATGATGACGACGGCTAGACGTCAATGATTTATAGAGCTCAGCCCATTCCGTTCCAAAAGCGAAATGGACAACTATTCAGAAATTACTGCAATGAACGTGGGTTAGCCTTCCAATCTCTGTCCACGCAGAGCATGAATACAGTCGAGGAAATCGGAATGGAAACACAAGTGGATACCTTAGTGAAATGCCAGCTGATACTGCTATAACACTAAGCGGTCCTTAACGGACTTAAAGACTTCGGAAAATCTGCTAAGAGCACTTTCCTGTAGTGAAACGTGTTGTGGTGTGTTGTACAAGTTATATTATTCACACAAAATGAAGCGGCCTCGTGTTTACTGTCGTGAGAAAGTTTTCACGACGTTTATACTCCTTCATGTTTCTCCGACGTTCGCCTTGTGGGCGCGACTAGGAAGAATTTTTGGTGTTATTGGAATTTGAACCTCAAGCCAGATCAAAAGTCAAAGTGATATTGAATTGAACCAAGAATGTCTTGATTCCACTCTCAGTGTTCGGAGTCCTCTTGCCCCGACCACATAATATAAACATCAGAGAACAGTGCGTGGAGTCTACTCGGGTTCATCTAACTTTTATCGACTTAGAGAAGGCCTTCAATTGTACAAGCAGAGAATTCACCTAGGAGGGAGCTTATGAATCAACCACGGTATTCGTAATGTGTCAAGTGACTGCATTCTAAGGCAAGATTCAAACTCATGTACATAACTTCTCTCTTTGATTGTGATATTCTCCGTGCAGCTGAGTTGTCAAACAATAGCTACATACCTACACAGTAGACTATATACTAGTCTACAACATCTTGCCATATCTTAGCATAAAAAAGAATCAAGAGTTATGACAAGTATTCCGTTTTACTAAATTCTAGGCATCTAAACCATTTGCAGGAATGGAAGACTTAGAGGTAGACCTCGCCTTAGATGGCGCGCACAAGTAGAGGAGAACCTCAACCAACTTAGAGTGTTCAACTGGAGGCAATTAGCCAAAGACAGCGCCAACAGCAGGCTTGTTGGTTTAGGCCTAGGTCCACTTCGGACTCTACCGTTACCTAAGTAAATAAGTAAGACTTGACTCCAATCGTGGAAACCATAACAGGCCTTCAAACTCCATTTCTTCTTCAAACGAAGACAAACAGATTTAAAAATTTCTGACTTTGATTGCCTTTTAGTTCAGAAATCGTATTGAAAGGAGGATGCCAACTATGTTCACTCCGCACTTTTACCAACATGACACTATAGATTGCAATAAGACAATAGTACCACCCAAGAGGAAACATAATTATATAGGTACTCGCGCTGACATTAGCATACAATCGGCCCTTTCCCACTCCCAATTATGATACAAAACAATATTGAATGAACATAAGTTGGCAACGACGTATCCATTTGTTGACTGCTTATCTTTTTCACACCAAGCACCAATTAATCTCCAGAACAATCAAAAGTCCGGATACAAAACAGTGATGGGAAATTGCACAATATCCGTGACATAACTTAGTCCAGCACGTTAAGTAAATTTATGCCTGAGGAAATGACGACTATTCGTTACTGAACGCCAGCCATCCAAACAAACAATACATTTTGTTTCAACCAGAGTCCCTCGCCCATGGTTGGCCATGGTCAAATGATAAAGCGTTAATAATTGTACTGTCAGTCCGTTTAAATCCACATGGCTAACAATGACGACTCGTAAAAGAAATTCTCACGAGAACCATCTTTCCCTCTCAACACAGAATCTACTTTCACTAAGTCAGTCACTAACAAGTTCTCACAAACAGTCATTTCACTTCACGGGTTTCACCTACTCTTTTGATCGAAGTTGTATTCCCGAACTTGTAATCCTGCACAGCATCCGCACATTAATCCCTTACATGTGCACGGCTGGCCCAGCTTGGAGAAGATCGGCACATTCGTAAAGCGTATACTCCGGCCACGTTGAACCGAAACAGTTGGCGGAAGGATCGTCTTTCGCGTTGACAGATCGTAGAATATCAATCCACTTTGGTACCACCGACACTCGACCGCAACAATAATAAAAACGCCAATTGCAACGATCACCAACGGCAGCCTTGGCAGATACATCATTTTCAGTCAATACTACGAGTTTACAAGGTAAAAACAAGAAGCCTTTCGCGCCACGAACCGACCGCGTTGAAAGTAAAGTATCTATTAAGCGGCGATGTAAAGCGTTCGCTAGTTTAAAAGTAAAACCGAAACGGAACCCACTAATCCCCTTTGGCAGTGGTCCCCAGTTCGGCGATGTGGTGTGTTATAACCAAAATCTTCTCGAGGCAAAAGAGAGATGGCATTGGCACTGCACCATGGCGACGGCCAAAGACAGGTAATGATCTCTCGACATCGTGTGGTATAACACTGCTCCACTCCACGAGACATTGGAACGTACCATTGCCTGCCTAATCAGCGGATCGATTTTATTTCTATTTTATCCGCTATCCGCAGGTGCCTGCCTGTACCGTCAAGACAATAACTTACTCACTGCACATTGCAAATTGAGTATTTTTGAAAGAAAGATTTATATGTTTGAGACTAATTTCTTTAGGTTTCGCCTCTCAGGTGGGTATCGCTGGCACTTCCATTAAATAGACCTGCTAATGGGCTATAATCACTAAAAAAAAAAAAAAAAAATTACGTATACGCTACAGTGAGCAGTTTAATGGAATTCATGGTGATTTTCGGTGACAGGAGAATTGTTTTAAACGACTTGGCAAACTGGTTAGAAACTGAGACAATTGTATAAATGTGCAGTCATAATCAGGCATCCATCTGGTAGTTGTTACCTGAGAGTCTGGTGTTGGATCATTACCAGCAAATGCTGCTGGAAGCACAACTCAGTTGCTAGCTCCATGTGCAAGGTACATTAAAACTTGGTATAATGGCTCTATCTGTCTAGCTTTTTCTGGATATCAGCTTGACATGAAGGAGCAGGTCAGATGCAAATCAGAATGTTGAGAGAAATGTCTTAGAAGGATCGCGTCCTTCCGTTTAAATAGAAAGGAATTGCTTTTCTCATTGCAAAGAGGAAGAACTAGCTCTTTTCGTAATCCGAAAGCCAGAGCTGAATTTCAAGAAAACGAATAGACTTATCTCTGTGTCCTCATGGGGCACTGTATGGTAGGCAGTCTTGCTAGTAGATTCGATGCAACGATTTCTGTAGAAGCTGTAGAGACGAGGAAGAGGAGTAAACTATGACACATCTCCCAGGCACCTGTCCTGGCTTTTCGGTTCTGAGAAAGAAACACGTAGGCGAGTATTTCTTTCTCAATGATCTAGATAGACTAGACTTAAGCAGCACAAAGAGCTTTGTCACTGGGTCAAATTAGTTGAATGCTTAGTGAAACATAGATCTTCGGCACGGGTTTATTCCGAAACCGGTTACCCTGCCTTTTAATCCCTCCACATACGTCTTTATATAGGTCTTTAGTACTGGTAATCCGGATTTTTTCACATTGGTGTCACAGTGGACCCTCCTCTGGTCTAATTAAGTCCCTGCTGGTGAAAACCACTCAACCCAACCCAACCGAGTCAAAAAATACTTTCCAGTGAGTCTTACAAACAGAAGTACAGATGTAGAGAGCTGGATGATTGCAATATGCATCTTTACAGAACAATGACTAGATACGACCAGAAACACCTTCAATCAGCACCACTAATACCATAAGAACTACTAAGAGACTAGAGACTACTCTCAATCTACATGTTTCCGTGAGCTATCTGCAATAACTGAGTCAGATAGCTGGACACAAAGTATAATGGATCATACTATGATTCTGAAAAATAAATTTTGGGAATGTACGACTTGAGAAAACCACGTGCTCCTGAGCATTCCATTTCTCTCCTTAAAGTGCGATCAAGGATCTATATAGGAGTAAGCTAAGGTATCTTCTATGAGGCACTGAGCATATGGATAGCATAGCAGTGTTTTTCAAGCGGCGATCCTGTCAGGACAATAGTTGCCCGTGAGAATGTGTTCAACCATAGTACAATAAGGTATCACCTTTTTAGTCGATAACCAAACAGCGTGAAACTGAATCCTAGTGCTGTCTAGAGAATGTTCAGGTTCTTGAAAGACATCCCAATGTTATGTTTTACTGGGTGTCTGGACATGAAGCTTTACCTGGTTCTGAGAAGGCCAACAAATTAGCTAGGTGAAGTTCTGAATTACGGCAACTCGGCTTCAGCACAGAAGCTCCAAACAGTGACTAAAGTCCTAATATATCCTTGCAGAATCACAGAAGAAAATGATCTGACTTTCGACTAAAGAAGAACTGAAAGAATTATGTATAAGGTTACGAACTCCCTTGCAAGTTCATCACAATAGTTTGAGGGGGTGACTGCAACATCCATCAGGTGGGAGCAGTCTCTCTCGGATCTCAAACGGATGCATTCTGATCATCACAAAAAGAACCATATTTATAGAACAAGGTGAACAATGAGAAAGAACATTTCTCCTCTTGTGGGTATTGCAATGGTTTTGGATTGATCTGAGTGTAGTGTTGTGGACCTCTTCCACTCGGCATCCCGTGTACCTAAACTAATCTAATCTTCAAGGTACGAATGGTACAAGAGAGCAACTCTTTTGCCAAAAATCCAAAATTTTAAAATGCAAACAGAATGGTTTTTTAGACTAGGAGTAGATATAGACATGAGCATAGCTATTGTTCATTAAAAGTTTGCCTAGATTTTCAAAGAAAGGAGCTCCTAGATGGAGAAGTATTTTTCATGAGAGAGCTAGGGAAGTGATTAGAAGGTGAACTCACACCCACTGTTGGGCAATCAGAGACGCATCCAGTGAGATCACTGATTACTGATCTGTGATCGCTTCAATAGAACTAATTCCGTACTAAGTTTCAGAATAAATCTAGGCCAGATCTGTCTTGGTCACAAATAGCCAAATTTTTAAGAGTTTACATGCAGCGAGGAATTGTCCCAGGCTCAACCCGTTTCGGAAGGATTCCATGGGTTATCCAGTCTAGCGATCTCGATTCTGTGGCTTGATACCCAGTATGGGTGAATGTTGCACTACTCAGTCATCGCCAGGAGAGGACACCAACCTCTGTGAAAGAGCAGTATTACAGGATTATCTGACAGATATTGCTATATATTTCTCGAAGGCATTATATTCTGCCTTTGATTCTTGTCCCAAAAAGGTCAGTCTTGAAGTCATTCATATGAAAGTAGTAGACTGTTCTGTACTCAAGAGAAGGAGCAGAGCGTCATTCAGTACGGTCAGGCTGCAGCGATGAATTTGAGAAGATCAGTGTTCGAGAAATAGCCTTTAGAATACCTAGACCACTAATAATACAAGTAATCTTTTCAAGGAAATAAGTGTACCTATCTATTAAGGTTTTTGAACAGAATACCTCTTTTGTAATCTCGAAAATGCCTTGGATTAAACTTTACCAAGGAGTATGTCTCATACAAAATCATAGAAGGTTGCCCACTAGGACAACGCCATAGCAGTCAGTCTGCTGCAAGAAATGACGGGTGTCGACATAACCTGTCAAGGATCTGCGAATGACATATGTAAATGTCCTTACTTATTCGAGAAAATACTCGACGCATGTTAAAGGACTAGTCTAGACTAGGATGTGGGCGACGATGCATGTTGAAGTTTCGACATCAATTTCGAAGAAACATAACTACATCGTACAATTAAATTTTAGGTAACTAAGTATTTCTTGTTATAAACAGCTTTACCTTCCTAGATTCACTGGAGGTGCTCCGGTTCATCCACGCTGTTGGTCTACAGAGTATCTCATGCATTTGTTCACCAACTCGCATCAAATCAACCATTTTATTGGGTTCCAGGCAACATTTCTGGTTATGTATCTTCTATGCCTCTGATCTGTTTCTTTGCCATCTTTTTGACAGTGAGTTTCTGAGTCTCTGACAGTGATTTTCACTTCTCTCCAACTGTGCGCAGATATCTCGTTTACTGTTCTGGATGATGCACTTCTCAGTCGGTTTTTTGAATTCCATTGCATCGGGTACTATGGAACTGTCACCTGTCACCTGTCACCTGTCACCTGTCAAAATGACCTATCAAATGACTCTTGGCACATTCAGATACGGTTCTGATCAGATAATCTTTAGAATCATGGTGAAACTTGAAGATTAGCCATAGCTACTAGGCCTAGAGGTAGAAAGAACCGATAGACTCAATCAGATAAAAGGATTTGAACGCTTATAGCGATCCTCACCGTAGAGACTTGGAGAGCTGAACTTTTATCTGTTTCCAGACTGTTGCTAGAATCAGTTATTTTTTTGACTCCTGGTAAATCTGACGCGCGTCGAAATTTAAGTTACCCTTCAAAATTCATGATGACTTCCACATCTTGTCAACAGATGGTGAAAAGCTAATATAATCCTTAATCAGCTGTGGGCAGTTCAGGAATCGTGACTTATTCAGGCAATAAATCAGACAACGTCGACAGCCTCCATAAGATTGTGAAGGCACTTCCTCACTGTTAAAGAGGTTTTAGTTAAATGAAGCGATTCCATTAAGTAGACCTGGTAGCTGTAGTTGCTGTCAGAATCTCCAGCTTTAACAGAGGCCTGCCTGAAGCGTTTTCAATTTAAAACAAAACCGTTGCAGCTTGTTAACAAGCAAACCGTACTTAAATTTACATCCCACTCAACCGCTAACACATCATGTGGTGGTGATAATTGCACGATGATTTTCTACCTCCTGACCACGACATGTTCGCCAGTCTTCCTTCCATTAACCAAATTGAAAGCGAAAGCGAATTTCACGGACAATCCGATCGCAGTCTTCGCAACCGACTGTGTTTTATTAAAATAATTCATAAACCAAACAAGTTTTCGATTTCTCATAAAGAAATATATATTCTATGTGTATCCCACGCAAATCCAAACGACGGAGATCATCAGAGATCACGCAACTAACAAGTTCCTTATCCTCTCCATCTAAACAAAGTATATCAGCTCCATCAAACACTCTAAATCAACCCATTGAGTCGCTTATTCGAAAAGCGACAGCGCAATTTTCTTTCAGTGAGTTTTCCCGCGAATTTTCACTTTTCACCCGGAGGCTGAAGCAGAAGACATTACAATGAATACATGGCTTATTGTTCGTGCGCTGGCCAAGACCGCCGCCGCCGCCACCAAGAGCCTCTGTACATGGTGATGGTGGTAATGATAAAAAGAAAATCATTCGTGACATCGTCTTGGCACATTGCTTCTTGGCAATCCAACTGAACACGCCATGGAGTGAATGGTGAGTATTGTAATTGAAAATTATATTATTCACGAAAATTATAATCGTTTATAACAATAATCGCAGTAATAGCATTCGTTTAAAACAAGTTAACTTGTGAGGGTACGTGAGGGTGACCAGCGGGCAGCAGGTGCACTATGTCGGTGCTGTTGCGGATGTTTATGCGATAGGTGTTCAATGAACTTGAGTGGCCAGTGCCAAATGGGATTTACGTATATCTTGTCGAATGATAGACAACGTTTCGGAGTACAGTACGGGATCAACCTGGGCCTCAACCAACAAGCCTCTCCAGTTAGCCCGGTCCTTGGGTAACTGCCTCCAGTTGCGCACTCCAAATCGGTTGAGGTCCCCTTCTGCTTGTGCGCGCCACCTAAGGCGAGGTCTTCCTCTACTGCGTTGTCTCTCCACGTTTGATTGGAAGACTCTATAGGCTGGAGCATTAGTGTCCATTTGCTCTACATGTCCTAGCCATCTCAAACGAGTGATGCTCATTTTTCTGACGCTGTACAGCTCGTTCCTAGTTCCTCGTTGAATCTCCTCCTCCAAAGCCCATCAAAGCGACGTAAGTCAGAGCAAGGTCTGCTTAAATAAGTTCATTGGATTCATTTGAAAGCTCCTTCTCGGCCATAGATGGGTCTTATGAAAGCGGATCACCCCCTACTAAGTCGGCAATAAGTTTCTTCTGAAATTCTATGTCTATTTAGCACTGCTTACAAACTTTCATTAAGTACTACTTCCCAATCCAATCCATTTGAACATTTTTTATTTGGCTGACCTCAGATGCACGATATTTAACATTTGGGATGGATTGGGATATGCCTCTATCAAGGATGGAAAAAACTCTATCCAATCCAAGTACAATATCGCCACATATCTGCTCTCCCTTAGCGTTTTCAGTCAAATGGACGAAATTCAACAAAAAACTTAACCAGAAAACCCAAATATGCAACATCGCCACATATCTCCTCTCCCTAAGGGTTTTCAGCCAAATGGACGAAATTCAACAAAAAATTTAACTGAAAAATCCAAATCGGATGACTTAGACTTTAGTGCACTTAACTGGCCGCTATTTAGCATTTGGAAAGGATTGGAGTATGTCTCGATCTTCATACCGAAACCAGGCAATGTGCCCTGCCTAAATCGTATAGACCCATTAGCATCGTTTGTTCTTAAAACTATGGAGAGACTTATTGATGTTCATATTAGAGGCCGACTAGATCTGTCCACCCCTCTACAGTCAAGCCAATTTGCATATAGAAAAGGTAAATCAACCGAAGGCGCTCTTTACTATCTTGTCAAGAAGATAGAAGGAACCTTACGTTCCAAGAAAATAGCCCTATGTGCATTCTTGGATATTGATAGTGTTTTCGATAACCCTGGCTACGATTCAATAGCAGAGGTGGCGAAGATTCGACCAACCAATGGATTAGAGCCATGCTCGAAAGTCGGATCATTACTTCCTCCTCCGGAGGAGTGTCTGTGTCTGTGAACGCAGTTAAAGGTTGCCCCCAGGGAGGCGTCCTTTCTCCACTTCTGTGGTCACTAGTTATCGACAAACTTCTAGCAGATCTATATAGAACTTGGGGCCATCGTATGGTGGACAACGGACAACGCCAGCTTCAGAAGCTACAAAGAATAGCCTGTCTGGGTATCTCAGGTGCCATGCGTACCTGCCCTACGGCAGCTTTAGCAGCCATCGTTGGGCTCACGCCTCTACAAATCTTTATTAGGAAGACGGCTGCTAGATGCGCTATCAAGTTGCAACTAGAATACAAGTTTAAGGCAGGTGACCACGTGGGACACCTGAAAATTCTTGACTTAATCCCACAAAGAGACTTGTTCTGCACTGTCCCCGACGTTGTGGTCAGGGAATACTGTTTCGGTAGGTTATTTGAGGTTAACATATTAGACCGTACAGACTGGTCTAATGGTGCACCAACACTGGACCCTAGAGGTCTGATATGGTTCACAGACGGATCAAAGATGTACTCTGGAGTGGGTGCTGGTGTCTTTGGACCCAATACCAAAGTCTCAATACCTATGGGCAAGTGTTCCACGGTCTTCCAGGCTGAACTCCATGCCATTGAGATCTGCGCCAGGTTAAACCTTAGTAAGGGAATCAAGGACGCTAAAATTTATATATTCTTAGATAGTCAGGCATCTCTCAGAGCGGTGTCGTCCAACTTAGTGGACCCCATAGCGGTTAAATGCTGTTACGATGCATTACAATCTCTTGGTAGACATAATAGTGTGGTACTCGGATGGGTTCCAGGTCATCAGGGGATTGCAGGCAACGAATCTGCAGATGAACTAGCTTACTGTTCCGTCAATTGGGCTGCTGCCACAGAGCTGATTAACACATGGGAGTATAAACTTCGTCTAACCCATTGGGAAACGAAGTCCCGGGTCCCGGGGTTACGACAATCCAAAAGGTTAATCAAGCCATATTCCTTCAAAGAAATTCTGAGTTTAGACAAATAAAACATTAGGAGCTGCTGAGTTTTCTAACAGGCCACTGTGGCCTAAGATAACACCTCAACAAACTCAATCTATGCCCAGACATAGAATGCAGGTTCTGCTCAGAAGATGATGAATCATTTGAGCACATTCTCTGTGAATGCCCAGCTCTGCATTGGTTGAGGTGGCGCATCTTCCGCAAGGTAACATGCTCGTCGGCAGATATTAGAACCTCTGCAACTAAGGACGTGCTTTCCTTCATTTACACCCTAAGATAAAATAGATCCTTTAGGTGGCAGTATCAGCCATATGGGCTAGGGTCCGGAAAAAAAAAATAAATGTCTCGATCAAGGATGAAAAAGTCCCTATCTAATCCAAGTGCGAAAGGATTGAGATATGTCTCGACCAAGGGTGGAGAAAAGCCTGGATCTCATGCGAATGAAAGACTGCGACATACATGTATCCTCTCCGATTAAGATACCTCTCACAGCTAAGGCTTTTAGCCTTAAAAAATCGAATAAAAACATGTTGCGTATACGACACAGTAAATAAAATTCGAAGTTTAAAGACACAATTTTCTTAAAAATCTTCGGTTAAAGCAGTCGAAGGTTACATTAGAGGTCCACGTAAAGCGTTGTGCTTAAGGGACATCTCTTCCTACCCATAGGGGGACTGTATTAACCTGAGTGAGGGGATGTGAATTCTTCCACTCGCCTACCTACGAACCTAACGTAACCTAAAGCCTTAGTAAATGGCGTGTAATGGGAGACTTTTTGGCTAAAACCAATTTTCTTAAAGTGCATTACTAGAATCTTTTTTTGGATTAAGTTCGTACATTACTCGACCTGGCTTAGGCCGGTTTTGAAGCTCCAGTATACCAGTATCTCCATAAAAATGACGAAAGTGATTCAAGCCAACACCCACTCGTTGGATAGAGAATTCCTTTCCTTAGGGATAGGTACGAAAAGAAAGCGGAAACTCGTAAAAACTACGACACGACGAAGACGGAAAGAGAAAAATAAAATCTGTTCGTATTACAATTGTTTTTTTTTAGTTTGGTTTGGGCGATTACGATTACGATTACGACCAGGAAATAAAAGAAAAATCGGATGAAAACGTTTTGCTGCCCCTTATGGCATACTTTTTTATATTCAACGACATATGCAACGCACTCTTGTGTCTGGGTTTCTTAAGAAATAGATGGTGATACCGAAATATATAATAAAATGCTAACAATCGGCGGATTTTAATTCACCAACTGGTGAATAGCAACGGGGCGACAAAATAAAACTTTGATTGATCAGCTTATGCAACCGAGTTTTGAGGGTTTTATGTTTATTTTTTCAAAAGCAAAGCAAAGCAAAACAAAACAAACATACTCGTAAGTCCGGAAGAAATATTGCAAGCGGAACGACCTAAAGACGTCCGATTGTGACATAACCACCGGACGAAATTACAATTTGATCGGTCGCATTAGTGGGCTGTTGGCTGATGAAGAGCTCTTCGAAATGGGAAGATCGCCGCAAGTGCACTTGAAAGAGTATCTTTCATGAGATACATCGAGTGTTGTTGGAACAGTTGCTGGGGGAATTCGTTGGCACTGGTGTTGGACGATGTCTTGAGAAAGAAGAAAGTTTGCCCCTTCTGGCACAATTAACCATGAATAATCGATTTCGGAAATTGGTTCATTTGGTCGATGCAATTAGTCCTAAGGCGGCCCAGTGCGATGCAGCGCAGTTGGGATACAGATTTGTTTGTGCATTTATAGTACAATGGACTTTTAAGTTGTAAACTTTAAAAAAGTAAACTCATTTCGGTGTCAGAAATTAAATACTCGACTCGGGAGGTTGTGTAATCTTTTTTATTTTCACTTGTCTGGCGGTCAGCAGTAGCGTTTGATTAATTGAAATTCAATGGATGTACAATAAGATAGTCGGAGCACGTCCGTAGATACATATAGCCCATGGATCGTAAAAGTAGATGATGACGCATTTTAAGTATAATTCAATTCCATTCATAAGAAGCATAGATGGTTTGTTTGTTTTTTTACTTTTGTTATTTATTTAAATTGAGTTACGAAATATTCGGCGAAATTTATGCGCAAAATTAATTTAAATTAATGGTGTTGGTGCGGAGATAAACTCCGGAAGGCATTGCCTTGGGGTAGACACAAAAGGTGGAAACACATTCTTGTAGATATTGTATTATGTAAGCTCCCCTGCTTTTAACTTTCGAGTCAATTTCGATTTTAATTCTCACATGATGCTCGAATAGGTAGGCATATTCGGCAGTCTGAGAGTCCTGTCCTGGCTTCAGTCCGTGCAAGTAGTAGGTTAACTTATCTCAGTTTGCCTGAGAGAACAATAGCTGTAAGGAAATCAGTTAAGATTTTGTTAATTTCTGAGAGTGTCAGGCTGTTCCAGAGTCTAATACCCCGCTTAGACTCTGAGAAGGAAAATATACTTCGACTCCAACGGCCAACCGAAGGTGGTATCTACTATATGTGTATGTACAGTGTATTTCAAAAGGTGATCTGCATATCTCATGAAACTTAGTCGCAGGGATAAAGACAGCTGTTTGTGTCATGACAGGACACTCTGTGATACACAACCATGCAGTGAACGCACTGAACTAACCCCACAGCGACTTCTGCAGATATTGTATGGACGAAGGATATCTGAATGTAAGCTATATTCAATTCTTGGTTTCGTGAAACGCTGGTCTAGGGAATTCTGGAACCCCTATGACACTAAATTTCTTTACATCACTTTTGTTAGACCTATTCTTGAATATAATTGTGGGATCTCCTCAACACGACTGCTTTCTCTCTGGATTAAAGCAGTTCAAAGCAGGTTCATCCGGTTTGTTCTAAGAGGCCTCCAATGGAATGATAGTTATAACTTATCCCTATATAAGGATCGGTTTAGACTTATCAGCTCACATTCACTCGAAGAACTTCGAGTAGTAGACTAACTGGAAACATTTGTGTCGCTGCAAATAATACATCAATTCCACTCTTACGCCCTAATTTTCGCCGGACCAATTATAGTTGGAATGAGCCCCTGTCAAGGATGCTAGGTATGGCAAACCGAATGATGTACTGCTTTGATATCCATTCCACACTAAAAAATGTCCTATTCTTATACCTGCCCTGCCCTCGTCAATATTAGGAAAGCTACACTAGCTGAATCTTATTCAGGGATCTAAACGATTTCAAAACTATCTACAGGCTACAAGGCCAAGATTAGCTCTTTCATACAAAAGAGTAAATGGTTCTCAAAGTAAGAGTGTGATCCACCCACCTTACATAGACCAACCCACCTTACTTAACCAACCAATGTTAAGATCTGCTTGTATTATGCTTAAATAAATAAAAAAAAATGCCTTGTTTGCAATACTTTAGTCCTTACATACACTGCAGTAAGTTTACCAGACAGAAAGGCTAACTCAAGCCATTCTCTGGTGACTAGATTGCAGAAACAGAGAGGAACTACTGAACTCCTTTGTCCGTTGTGACTTCTCTATGAGAGAAGTACATCTGCCTTTCATTTCCCCCGGGTGCCTTGATCATTCGAACCCCTGTTCTGGAGAAAAGTCACATCATTATTGCTTAAGTCATTAGGAAGGTAAGTAGATTTTTAAAATGGCTTCAAACTACGTCCTACGGATAGGTCTATAATCCTAGAAGAGACAGATTCCCAGTCATTTTCAGCAACGAGAAACCAATACCATCAGTTGAATCTCTGAGACTAAATGGTAAGTCACACAAAATCTCAGAATAGCAAAAGCTGAGGACAAAAGAAAACATGTTCTAGGATCTGTGGTGCAAAGTGGAGATTGAAGCTTGGCACAGACGCATTTTATCCTACTGATACCTAGTCTGGTGGCCTGCACAAGGTAGTCCAATGTACACCAGAATCAAAAGCCTAGCTTCCACAGTCACTACTAGTGCCATGCCAACTGCAACTCTTGAACCTGCATACACTTCTACTTACTCCATTCGACTTGCATCTAAAGGAAACAGCTGGAGAAGTGAGATCTGGTATCAACTCAACTCACTTAGAGATACAAACCTTAATATAGTCTTCCAAGTAGAAGTCTTAGCAATCGAATAATCGAAAAGTCATAATAATCCTCCATTAAATACATTTTAGGAAAATGGGTGAAATCCAAGCTTTACACATCAAAATATAAGGAAACGAACTCAAGGGCGAATTGGTTAGAAAGGGGACTTAACAGCACCCATGATCACAATATAGCATAAGCTTTCCTCATCCTGTCCTGTCTCAAGAAAAATAAGACAAATGTTAAGTCAGTCAAGTCCAAGCGTTTCCAAAAATCCAATGCAGATAACCACTGCTGAGGAAGTGGCGATACACTCGTAGAACCAATGTTAAGGAACGTCAAGGAAGCCACCATTTATCATCCGAAATATATACAAATTCGGAATGGTTGTACAGTCACCTCAAAACCACTAATTACGTCTTGTTTCCACCACAGGATCGATTGCCTTTCAAACACAAACTAATCCTTGTATTGCCCCTAATCTCGAGAACTCAATAATTACCTATTTGTCCTGAGCAACATTATACTACCATCATTCAGGCAAAAGAAAGGACTCATCAGAACACTTCGAACAATCGAAGTCTATCATTTCATCAATATTTCAATCAAAAGGACTGGTGAATCATAAAGACTGCCTTTACGGACCGGTACCAGACTACACGGATTCCTAATCATAGTCAACAGTATTGTGTTCACCTATTGCGAACACAGGTCTCAACAACAAGTTCCCTCTATATGTTCATTGCGTAAATGTGATGAAGCCACACACAGTACACAGGATGATGGTGAACCCATTCCTTTTTTGCGTTTAGTGACAGCAGAGTGACGTACACATCATCACTCTAAACGTCTTTCTTTGCCTAACTAATCCCACCATAAAACTATGACACTAAATGTGTGATGTGCTTCGCATCTAATCTTTTTATTCTATATTCGTTACGCAAACTATGTACAACCTTTTATGTAAAACTACGATAAATAAATAAATATCAAAGCATTAGACAACTGATTTGGTTTGAAAACTCCCCACATCGTCAATACACCTTTCACCACAAAAGCTAAAAGCATCACATTCAGGACATGAACCCAAATATAGCTTAGATGTGGGGTAAAGCTCTACGAAGGATGGTTATGGTTAGCCTACTCCCCCCGGCTCAGCTAGAATAAGAACTCACTCTATGAGAAAAATAGGTAACCACATTGTAACACCACCCCTTGCCATTGAACACGATAAATCATTGTTCGGCTTAAAAAATACATTTTTCACGCTGGCCCTAAAAATTCTTAGTTCAAACAACCATCGACTCTATTGACCCTGTCTCCACACCCTCCACCCATACATTATGGTGACTCCAACAGCCAATCAATCATTTATCCAGTCTACCTACGAATAACGACAAAAAAAAAAAATTAAAAACCACCTCAACACGCTGGCCCATAAAAAATAGACAGATACACCATCATCAAAACGTGACTTTCACTTTAAATGAGAAATCGCGTAAATTACATCGAATTGAGCCCCCTATTATACAATACTCTGGTTAATTATTTTTTAACAAATCACCACAACGAAATTTAAAAAAAAAAAAAAAAACCAGCCCCTCCATCCGCCCCACGACAGCAGCGCGGGCCAAAAGATGCTTCCATTAAGGCCACGAAATGAATGAAAATTAAACCACCCCCAACTTGCACAACAAGCAATCAACAAATTCTAATAAACCAACAGAACAGACGCAAAAAAGTAAAAAAAAAAAAAACGACAAAAAAATAGCGAAAAGAGGAAATAAAAAAAAAATCCTTCATTAAGGACATTGTTATTCCCATGTTGATATAAGCTGGGAAAAGCGACACAATCTCTGCACAGAGTAGCAACGTTTAAGGGGGTGGCAGCATCATCGGTTGGAAATGAATCGAAATAAGTATGAGGCAAGGCTATACGATATATCCAACCTAAAGCTGGTTGCAGATAAAAACCAAATCAACCACAATACAAACCGACAGGTCGCACGTCCCCTGACCTATGTCATCCAAAACGATATATCCCTGCGATTTCCCAATTCCCCCAGTAACCAACCAACCACACACACGTACGCGGGACTAAACGATTTAATAAATTTATATTCGAATTCATGATAGCTATTCAAAATGGCAACAACACTGAATCTAACAGTCACCAAGGACCAACTCACACAAACACACATCCATAGTTTGTCTGCAATCCACACAGCCAACTTTGGGGGCGATATCCTTACCCAACACGAGACACGAACAACACCATGCGCCGGCATGCATGTCTCCTATACGTAACGGCATATAACTTGATCTGGGTTATAAGTCAGGTGTCCTCCTCGGGTAAGGCTCCCACATATTCATACGACAGTCACTGAATGAATGTTCAATTGACGACCACCCAACTAAAAATAAAACTAACACAACAACTTAAAGTAGAATTTAACAAAACAAAAAAAGTAAATAAATAATCATTGTCCTGTGGACCGGCAGACGGGGACGAGGGATGGAGGATGGATGCCCATGCTCATTGGGGAAGCCGCACAGTAACGTTCCACAGCATGCAAGTGCATGCAATAAGTGAGAGATCCCAAACGAGAGAAGAGAGAAAGTTGAAAAAGGACAACCAAAAGTATCGGGCAGAAAAAAAAAACACAAAAAAGGACGAAATCACCCCCCAATTGCCAGGCGAAGGCAGCACAAAAAAGCAAAAAAAAAAAAACCCACCCTTACCACCACCAGAACAAGAAGAGGAACTACAACAAAAACAACGTAAACAACCAGCAGACAGGAAAACAGGAAGCGCACAACGGATGAAGATATAAATGGTAGCGAACATTTCGGAATCATTCTTAATCGCACTCGAATAGCAAGCGTGCGAGGATAACGACAACGACGACGCTCTGCCGACGACACGACGTGAACCAGCGCGCACACATAACATTCGTACACTATACACACCAAGCAGCCAGACCATTCGTGTCGTTCTGGATGGAAGGATATCCTAATTTCATCCTACGAGCTTAGGGTTCCGTTCAATTTTGTTCGCTTTTTTACTTGTTTTGTTACGCCGCGCCGCCACCGTTACCATCCATCGGGAGCAATTCATTATTATTAACTTGAGTGTTTGTGTTGTCTCCTTCGAGTGCGCGCCGCCGCTCGCGAAAGATATAAATCAAAAAGTGAAAATAAATACAAAACAAGTACCATTCAGATGTCCTGTGGGACTCTGTAACGAGGATCAAAAACGATTGTAGATTTCGTTCGATTGTTCTTGATTTATCTTTCTCTCGTTCTCTGTTCGTTCGGTGGGTGTAAGAATAAAAAATAAAAAATAAAAAAACATCAAACTAGTTAAGTGTTTAATACAATCGAATCCTTTATCCTGTGATTTTTGTTTTTTGTTTCTTCTTCAAAATGCTTTGGATTGGTGTCCTTATTATCGCCGTCCTTGGCTGCATGCCCAATATAAATCGTGCAAACAGTAAGTTTGTTACTAAAACAACATTATCTTCTCAATTTAAATTAGATTGTTATTTTGTTTTTTTGTTTTTTTTTTTTGTTTTGTACATGTCCTTTGAATATTTGCGGATAAACTTCGCAACCTTGTGCATATACGACAAAATGCTTTTATGATTATCTTAAATATTCATTAAAAAATACAAAATAAAATAAAACACGAAGAACGCAGTATAATGTAATGGTTTTCGTTTCTATGAAACCTTTCTGTACCTTTTGGCTTTCGTGTGGAGGACGTAAACTTAAATATCCTGACAGGGCTACAGCAACAGCACCAACACCACATACAACATAATGCTTTGGCTCTGTTTATTCTTTTTTTTTTTTTTTGTCTTTTAGCAGCTAAACAGCTAGAAGGTGAACAGTGTATCTTTTTTTTTTGGATGTGCTCTTGAAAGCCACAGATGGTTTTAAGCGTGTTAGTCAAAAATTCATTTTTCGGCGAAGTTAATGTGTGTTTTGTGTTGATTTCGTATCCTTGTTGCCTTATGAGTACGGCGGGGGGCGAATGAAATCCATTTAAGGATGATAACATTAGTAACTCTCAATTGTTTTTAAGTCCTTAGCCATACACACACGAGGATGACAGTTGTTATTTTTGTCTATTTTGCAAAAGGTCAACGCAGCATTTGAACGTACTAAGAGTATCGCAACGCAGTATCGGTTAATTAAACTTAAACTGCATTAGCATTTGTATGTAAATTGGTAACTGGAATTTAGCAGATTAATTAACAAACCCAGGGCATTTCATGGTAAATGAATAGAAATTTACATAATTATGAGCAAATTCATTTGGTATTGCTTTCATTAATCTTAATGGCGAGAGAGAGAGAGGGAGGATAACAGCTCGTGGGTAATCAATGTCAGTAATTCTGTAATATTTTAACGAGGTGTATAATACGTTGAGTTAGCTAATAGCAGTGCTATTAAAATTTTGCAGTATGCCACTTAAGGATAATAAGTTTGTGCAAAACATTACGCGGACGTTAAGCACATTCTTATGCATATTTCTGTGCCGTCTTGACTTGCTGTCTCTGTTGCTCAATGGTTCTATGGCATTATCTTGGGAGAAGAAACACTTCGAAGAATTGAAATTTTCTTCTTTTTCCTGTCTCTGGTAATCTGAAGTACTGCATAAAATATTCTAGGTACTCTTTGTAGTACGTATAGGTAGGTATATCGAAATAATAACAACAAAGAGTTGGTATTTTGCATCAAATTAAATTCAAAAGAAAATAGATACTTGCTCCGGGAAGTATTGATTTAATAAAATATATTTCTTCATAGTTTTTGAATGGCATTGGTATCTGTATTCTCTAAGACTTTGTACTGGGAATGTTTTCTACACAAAACAACGAGAGTTTTCGATGTCATTAATGGTCATCCACAAGGCACAGCCAGAGGACCGTACCTATTTATTTCCTCCATCTCTGAAATACTTAGAGAAATGGGTAATTCATTGGCATTTGTTAAGAACGTTACTTTGTATGCAAATATTTCGAGGCAATCAGTGTGAATTACAAAATAGTTTTGGTAAATTGCAGACTTTAAGCTCAAAATAAATGAAGTTCTGTGGAATAATTTGCAAATAAAGAGTTCTAATGGCCGTCGCATCAAGTCGAAGACAGTTTTCAAATATCTTCTATGTGTGAATAGGGATAAGTTCTCGTACTATGGGTGACCAGATAAGAATGATAGGAAATAAACATTTGAATAATTCAACAGCGGTGTGAGATATGGAAGTTATTCTTACTCTATTTTGAAGCTACATTCCTGCCATTATGTGTGGAATTGCACATTTTTCAAATGGCCGCTTTGGCTTTGCTGCCAGTGCTTCAAGCGGTCCGCTAATAGCGTTTCAAATGTTAGGCTGGAGCTCGTTCAAAGGGTTGGCTGGTTAGCGAGCGTAGCCAAAGGACTTAACGTAGCCACAGAGAAAATAATCGAGTGGTGTCCAGCTGCAAGGATCGCAGGGGCCAATTTATGTGTGCTCACCGTCACCGTCCACACTTCGAGTGTTGCGTCGCTTGTATGGCATGTACCGCCTTCTTGTTGGAACCACAGCTCCGATATATTGATATAGTCGAGCTATGATAATAAATAGTCGGTTTACGTCGCTCTATACCTGAGACCATTGACGGTAATAGTGTCTCCTTCCTCATTTCGAAAGAAATAAGGTGCGATGATCCCGCCATGGCATAAACTGCACTAAATCGTCAATCTTTGTGGATTCATTGGTCGAACACTTGTGGATTGTGATCGCTCAAATAATGGCAATTCTGCTTGTGGATATATGTATATAGCCGCTGAGCGACAAAGGCACCTCGTCTGAGAAGACGATTCGGATTTCCGACCAACTTTTCCAGCACCCAGTTAGCGAACTCACGGCGTCGCTATCGTCCTCCGCCTTTAATTCTTGCGTCAGCACAATCTTATTCAATCTTAGATATAGGCTCAAGTTCAAGTGTAAAACAAGCCGGGTTTCTCTGGCGATGCCCAATTCAATTGATCGGCGTGGAATCGACTTTTCTGAACCTTCTACTCTATACTATTCTTCATTTTGCACGAATATCTATCTGCTTGGTGGCTTAAGGTTTAAAGAGTGTACTCACGGTTAAGCTTTTCCACTATTGAAAAATTTCGTGGTATCCAGACTTGGCAAAGTCGTTGAACATTATTCATTCTTCATTGATCAATCATTTTGCACTGTCAGTTCACCTAAGGAAGAACAAACTACTTCGAACTTGTTTAACCCTACAACACATCTGGGTGCCTATCAGAATGTACCACATCTGTATCATATTGCTAGAAGAACGACTAACACATGTATCTTGTATGAGCCAATAGACCCAGATGATGAAAATTCTGACCTAAGGTACTTTTTGATGGCTTGACTGGGATATGACTAACGATTAGGCTAAGCTAGATTAGGTCTTGACATGCGATTTCTGATGGATCTATCTGTGAAAATACGAAGGAAGTTATAACATTTTCTAAGAGTACGTAGGCGAAAAGTTGCAGAACTGTTCAAAAAGTATTGTTCAAGATATAGCTTTTTTTCTTCTGTTTTGTTTGTTCCATAAAAGGACTAAGCCCAGAAATGAGGATAATACAACAAGAGGTCTGGTCGCCTATCCTCCAAATACAGAAATTTTTCACGAAATCCACAAAAGTATCGTAGTTTTTTAAGAGACAAAAAAAAATTCCACCATGCTACGAATTTTAGCCAAAAAAAAAAAAATTCCTTGCACTGATTTATGAAATCTGTTGGATTTAAAGTGTAAAAAGTGGGCAAATTTTGTAGCCTCCGTGTTCGTTTATTTTTCGTAATTTTACTCCCACTTCTTGAAATTTTACAATCTATGTATTTCGATGCAGAAAATATGCGAATAGATCTAATTTTGAGTAGCAGGTTTTGAAATGGATGACCGATGTTATCGAAGACGAAAATTCGGTTGGAAATGCATGTACATATGTAAAAGTAGGTAGGAAAGAACATGGATGTTGTTAAAAGCACACAGATTTGAGAAACAGAATTTTTAAATTACAATTCATGGTCCAGCTAGTCGGTTCTAATTGAAAAAGGACACTCGCATTGGGATTTAAAACATCAAAAATATGAAACTCTTAAAATTTAAATTTGATAAGCAGTACCTCGAAATTTGTCTTGAACATTGCAAACGATATGAAAAGCATAGGAACATGAGCAGGAAATAGTAAAACTTGTATTTATAGTCAGGGTATCTGGCAAATGGTTGAGTATGTTGTAATAATAGTAATAATATTTGAGAACAGTCGCCAAGATGAGCTGCGTCGGCGTCAAGTAGTTCTTTGCTCTGAACATGTTAATTTTCAATTACTGATACCAACAGTCAGTCTTCTTTTATTAATTGGTTATCCAATTATCCAAAAACCCAATCTCTTATTCTGATAATGTTGTTAGATTGGATTTCCTTCACATTCGGAACTTAGACTGCTTTTTCGCATGGCAATATTTTCTGCAGATATATAAGGAACGCTCTTCAACATGTTATTTTCTTTTGACATTCCATAGCAATATAAAGTTGTCTACAAAATATTCGTATCCATCTCAGAAGACAATAGACGACAGACAATATTAAAAGTGTTTTCAAAGTATCACCTTTCCGACTGCCTTCGAGAGTAAAACTGTCATGAAACAATTCCTCGAAATAAAAATTGACTTTCGGGCACAATATTAAACAAAAGGGTCCTTTCATTTGTTTATTGAATATAACACGCACAGGCCCTGTATCCCATGGACGTATTCCTCAAATTTTGTTTTTCTTCCTCATGCTCATCGATGTTCGTCAGACATTCGTCTAGGACGAGCGCCCGAAAAGGATTCGTTAGTTGTTGAATCATAAACATTGAACTAAAGCGGAACAGATGGAAACAGGCTTAGTTTATGTTAGTCATTCTAACAACGTATAAGACAGTCTTAATGGGTCACGTATGTTCCCTTAGGATTACATATAGGTTTGCAATGAATCGTGCAATATGGACTGTGTTTCGAGAACAGTAATAGCAGGTTATTCCAAAAAAGTAAGGAGTATACGTTTATGTCACATTTACCTCGATTTATGTCAGATTTTTAATAGGCAGCCCTTTCACGTTATCCGTTCGAAGTGGAATCTTCTCAAATGTATATCTTCATGCGTTTTCTAACTTTCATGAAGTTTTCATCATTCTCTGATGGAAGTATCTCGCTTTCTTAGAAATTTGTGATTTTCCGATTTATAGTCCAGAAACTAACGTAACAGGCCTACTGTTTCGATTGGCATTTGGTATGATGGAAGATGGAACCAATTATTTCTGTATTTTGTTCTCTCACATGTTTGTAATATTTTAGGACTTTATTTTACAATCAATTTCTTGTCAATAAATTGCAGTTTTGGATGATATCTTCAAGTTGTTCTCCAAGGTGGACTTCTCCCGTCAAAAGGTCTTTCTCATAGTAAAAAACAAAAAAAGTACTTTAACGCAATTATTATTTGAAAATTTTTTTAATTTATTTAAAAAATTAAAATTACTTCAAACGCCGTGTTTACTTTTATTTTTTTGTTTTTTTTTTCCAGCGGGTAAGTCCAAGAACTCAACAGTAGTTGGTGTTTTAATTTTAAACCCAAAGTTAGTTAGGCAAAGAAAAGTTGTGGCATCGTGGATAGACGTGGTTTCTTTTATGATAATATTTATACGTGGAGAGGTTTTTTTTTTTCTTCTTTCCCTCATAACCCATTCTTGGTATCTACTGTAGCAATGCGAAGGACCAGTAGCGAAAAGTTTCATAAAGTCACTTGATAATATGAAATAAGGCAAAGTTTTTAAATGATATGCATGCGTCTGTCCAAGAAATTAAACTCATGGATAATAATGATATGTAAGTATGTAGGTAGTTTACATAAGTACATAATTATGATACAGTTGTTGAAAGAAATGGAGTACCCAAGGATGCCTGTATTTCCACATTATGAGTATTAATGGGTGCCTGGAGTGTTGGAATATCGTTGGTAAAACAAACAACGAGGTATGGTGTACTTCATAATACTCGCATGAGCTGTTTGGTGTTTATCCCGTATGGTTGCCTTCGTTGTAAATACAACGTAATGTTTGCCTTAAAAAAAGGGCAAATATTGGAAATATCTGCCAGGAACATTCAGTAGGATTGGTTGGTTTTTAAACTGTTCCCGTCTCGTAGATACTTCATTTGCAAAAGAATATGCATACTCGTATGAATGCATTCACAGGTTGATGTGTAAATTATTTTGGCCACAAAAAAAGGTAGTAACACACTTCTCAGAATACACTTTCATAGCGCACTGATTGTATTGACTAGCACGTGAGTCCCTTCAATCAATCTCTTACCAAAGATTTGGCTGATAGGTAGGAGAAATCCGTCGGCTTGATACCAGATATCCTGAAATCAATTTCGCGAATTTCCTCAAACAAACATACACTACAACTTCAACCGAATTTCAATTAACTTTTCAAATATACCTAGCAACTGATGGTTATAATTGGCACGGTATTGACCCGGACGGAGAGGTTGGTTAGATTGATGCCCTCTAACCTGTTTCAGTACCCGCAGGAAGATCAATGCACGTGTTTATGTTCTGCTACTCACATTCGAATACGTGTATAGGTATTTGTTTGCAGGCATAAATCTGTTTATTCTCTTAGAACTGTGCAATATATACTTGTGCATCTAGGCGAAAATTACGTGTTATGTTTCAATACATATCATCATGTCATAATCGGCCAGTACATGCTTTGAGGGTATCTACATAGAAACAGAAATGCATTCCTTTAAAGGCCGTGAATAATGTATGTAGATATTGGAGTAACAACACCTAATTTTGATAATTCCTATTAATTATTCAACAAGTAAAGAGACAGTAGAGAGACAGAGTATTTTCTATAGTGAACTGTCCTTTTTTTTAATATAGTAGACCTGTACAAACTACACTATTCCAAGTAGAATCCCAAGTCTTTCGAAACATCACTTTCCATCACTTGTACCTCAAAAACTAGACTAGATGTCTTTAAATGCTCAAAACACCGACAAATTAAAACTATTGGGCCCAAAGGAGAGACTATTCAAGAGATTAAGATTTAAGAAATTGTCATTGTAACAGCTTTTCGAATACGTGCCCATTATGTACTACTTAGCATCTATTTCCCAAGCTGTGTTTCCAATGAAGCAGTCTCTCTCAATCCTTCTACATAGGACCATACCCTATCAGCAGAGTTTTCGATATTTGTGGAAACTACGCTATATCCACGTTGAATCTATTTAATTAGTATAGAGGGTGCAATCCCAACCGAATACAAGTCATTTCCCTGCAAATATAACGCCTACCACAAAAACGTCTCTACTTGTTGATTCTCATGCAGGCGTATGAATGCAAAAGTTGTGTGACATGTCGAATGATTTTTTGTTGAGAATTATTCTACGGAATTTACGAAAATCAAATCCTTGATTTTGCAGAGAAGGAGTATAAATTGCTTAAGCCTTATACGCGATGACATAATTTGGCCAACATGTGCGCAGCTAGAACAGATCAACAATGCAGTTTATTGTTTCAACTGAAACTGTGAAAGAGGATAGTAGAAACTTTGTGGTTTCTCAACACAAAGTTACATTTCGGTCTTTAAAGAACCTTGTACAGTTCAATTCATCCTTTTAGTCCATTTAGTTTAGCAAAGCTCACTCTTTAGGATCTTCAGTCTTATGCGATTCGAGGTCGCATTAAGCAAAACAATGAGGATACCAGGACTTATCTACGAAAATCGTAATACTCCAAACTTGGGCCTCATATGATTGAACTGCTCTGTACTTTGCTTGAAAAAACTCCGGATTTCAAGCCCCAAATTAGGCTTTAGTTCGTCGTAGTCTGTTTCTCTTCACTTTTGAAGACAAATTTTTGTACATAGGTACATATGTATACTGCAGTACTGTTCTAATTTATTTATCATAGTTTGTAGAACGTATTAGCCAGGATGACATTGTCATTTGCATATACTCGTAAAAGCAGCTTTATCTTTCTCTCCTCTTTGTATAAACCACTGTCCAAGTAATCATATAGATCATTTAAATGGAGGCAGGGGTGATAAAATACATCCTTGTTTAACCCCAGACAATGTATGGAAGTATTTTGATAATTCCTCTCCATGCTCTGTAACAGTCTTAGAATTGTAGTTGATACGTCCATTGCTTGCCTGGTATTCTGCTAAAATAACGCGTTTTTCGACTCAAGTACATAGATTGGAGCTCATTTCGTATGCCCATCATACCTTTGCCAATGCATTTCATAAAAGATATCCCTCGATAGTTGCTTGGAATACTGCTGTCACCTTCTTCTCAAAATTTGGAATACTATAAGCCTTTTTGTAAATGTTTCATCAATTTGACCCTTTTAATGTATGGATGTATGTACTTACATGGTCTGCGTCAGTTCCAGAAAAAATACACCTGGAGCATTCGTAAGGAATTCATAAGGATACCCGTCTTCCTCTGGGGCTTTATTTCATTTCTAGATCTGTATCTTCTCGAAACATTGCCACATATTGGCAAGAGCTGCTGAATGAATGTTCTGAATTCAAATGCATATATGTATGGACACTCTCTTGTAGTTTCCTTTCTTATTTCTCAAGCGAATTTCCACCATTCCGAGTCATATTTGACTTGACCTCATTTTCTTTCCAAAATGTACCAATATGTCTATATTTTTTATTTACCTCGATGTACTTTTGCCTATAACAGAGTACAAACCATCAGTCCGGGTCCGTACCCACGTTCTGAAATGAAGAGCCATAAATCTTTTCCTGAACTTGGGTATCGCAACAGCAATTTTATAGCTTTATGGTTTTATAGCCCTTGACTTGTGGTACGGTGATGAAGTGCACTCTGCTTTACGTACTTGACGAGGTCTTTATTACATTTACTAAATCCTTTAAGTCTTTGTATTGCTGAAGATTATAACCTTTGAAATATACGAGTATCCATACCTCCAGACATTGCATTTCGAAACTTGCTTGTTCGGTTACATGAACATGGATGCAGTGCACTATGACAATTTGTCTACAAAAGAGCCAAAGAACGTATTTCTAGAGATCCTTTCATTCTGTTATCGAAACTAGCTGACGCAGTCAAATCTTCAAATGACTGCCTTGAATCTGCCAGCAGTTGGAGATGACTATCGGATGGTCTATAAGGATTTATATATTCCTGGTTTCAAACTTGAGAAAAAGTCTCCATCGGGCATTAAACATCTTCTTGGTCTGATCAGAGAGATGAAATGGACACCGAATTTCCAATGTTGGATATGTGGACTTAGGATGTTACTCCTGCAATCACGGTGGGTGCTTTCAGAGATGCATTGAATTAATTCTTATTAGAATAAGTAATTGGATTTCCTACCTCCGCATTGAAGTCCATTTGTTGCGTTCATTTATAGTATCTTTTGTAATTCTTCATTTCTTGTCTGAATCTCTGACTCTATGATGTATGGGCACTAGCGGGAGCAATTAAATAAATTAAAACGCAGACCAAGTACCAAATAGTGCTAAGAAAACTCGCTCTGTCTTGTAATTGCGTGCGACACGTCCTCTTGATAACATACCTGGTTCCTGTGCTTCCTTTAGGAGCTGAGCAAGCTGAGATTTATAAACCTTCCTACTAGGTAACCCACGGCAACGACTGAAAAGCCCTTGTGCGTTATTGATAATTTATCGAGGCTAAACAAAGCACAGCTCCACACTCCTTAAGCTCACCGACGTCCTTTAAAAGCACCTCCTCCGCCTTGCCTCTAGGGTAACATTAGCAACGCTTGTGCTTATGATAATTTTTTTACCTTTTATTGCCGCCCATAACCGTGATAAACACACCATAGTTACAATATCCCCCCCTCCCCATGCCAACATTTGATAGGGAATTCGCAATAAATCAATAGACTTGCCTGTGGAAATTCCTGTAGTCAATTATATTTGCACAAACAAATAATTCCATTCATCTTGAAGTTTAGCTGCGGCGGTAGCTATCCTTGATTATCAACTGTGAATCTCTAAAATGCCATCTATTCATTACGTTAGCAGTTGATCTTTTCATCTCTGCCGCTCTGGGGTGGAAACTCCCTCTCGAATGTCAGCTAGAATGTGTTACCCTTTCAGTAGGGATGTCCCTCGTGTGTTCGTGTCAAAGTCTCATTCTAAAAGTTTTTTTGTTCTTCCCCCTCGAGTTCGTCGGTGGTTGCGTTACGTTAATTCCAATTAACCCCCGCCCTCAAACCATTTGCACATATCACGCAAAGGCAGCTGTGTTACGACGAAAACTAACTGCGACTAGGACTATGTAGCTCTATATATCCTTTTTGCGGATATCGACCAACTAGCTATAATAAATTGAAGAGGATGGTTTAGTTTCAATGTGGGGGCAGAGGAAAAAAAAAAAAAGATACAAATATGCACACATCCACACACACGGGGGCCGACAGATGAAATCCATGTCAATTTCTTTGTGCTGTGGATAGCAATTAGTTTGCGAGACGCACAACAAGAAGTAGACGAATCCTGATGTGTGATCAGCTCTAGTGCCAATCAAATCGAATTCGGTGAAATGGAAACCCATTAACTGGATGTTTACAACTCTCGACAACTTTGGCTACATTCTCATCGTAGTCGTCGCAGTCGTCGTCGTCGTCGTCGTTAATGTCAATATTCATAACATAAATAACTGTGCAGGATACAGGAGATGTGATTTGCCTATGAATACGTAATACTGGTAGGATGATGCAAAACACTTAGGATAAGGGATTCGATTAAGCAGCGGATGTGATAATTGGGGGTACATCATTAAATCGTACGCTAGATACTCGAGCCATGAAAGTGAAAACATGTTGAGAGATGTGTATGTATGTGTGTATGCTTCCTTAATAAGGAAATTAACGCTGGCACAAATTAATTAAGTGGCAAATTGAGTGGTAAACAAATTTTAATTTGATTGTGGGTGGATTGGTAATTGGATCATGGTCTCTGATGATTGAAGGCAGTCATCGCTTACTTATCACCAAAAAAAAAAACACAACTCGTACTACTTGTGTATCTAGTTGAGTTGGTTTGAGATGCAAACATTTGAAGGAATTTTCGAGAGACCTTGTTGTGCACAGCACTTGGAGTGGTGGATCGAAATTACTTTGGAAAGCAATTAGAGGGAAGATCTTTCATCGAAGGCGTACTGTATTCAATTATTCCATTGGGTATTTGTTTTGCTGGATACAATCTTAGAATGAACTTGGGCGGAGGGGACTACAAGTGGACCTAAGGATAACTGTTGAGGGAGTAATAGTTAAAGGGTTGACATAGAACTATTGACATTCCTCGAATAACTGCAGTAAAATGTACTTTAGAGGTACATATCCAAAAAAATGAAACAGTTTACTTCGACTGTAATACTACCATTGCATGGATGACTTAGGTAGAGAGATGGTAGATACATAGGTAGGTAACTGTAATGTACTTTATGCCTAAGACACTAGGCAAGACCAAAAGGAGCCCATCGCGTTCCCTAGAGAACCATTACAGAAACAAATCTACAGAACAGAACCAACTTCCTGTCAATCGTCATAAAATACTTTCCCAGTCTACTCTGAACTATGTGGTAGGGTATCACAGAGTGGATGTATAAATGATGTCCTTCGAGACATGATGGCCAGTGGAGTATCTGGATTTATCCAAATTTTATAATACTAATCTCATGGCGTGCCTCCTCAGAAGACAATGGCCAGAGAGAATCACTACTCCTATTCTTAACCTCGACCTGCTTAGTTTCAATATTTCGCCAGATTTTCTCCGATCTGACACAGGTTACAATGCCTTGGACATTGTACGCATATATGTCCTCCTTAGGTCAGTCATAGTGATGATCATCTCGAGAATTATCTTCTTAGCTAAGCAAATTGGTGGCTTTACTCCTGATGCTTTATTGACCAGTAGTATCAGTATCCCAGTATCGATAGTCTGCATAATCTGACACATTTCAGATTTTTTGTATTCTAATGTTTTGAGCCATTCCATCCAATCTCCAGTGATTCTACTGCTTTGAGGACAGCTTACACCTCTGCGTGGTATACACGCAGCTCACTTTCAGGTCAGGGTGACTTATGTCTCTGAAGTATAGGCATATCTGAGCCCTGTTTTTGAAACAGTCTGTGAATATTGTAATTTCGTTTCGTTTCTTCTGCTCATTCTCCCTTTTTGTGTATATTACTTCGTATGGTGTATCGAAGTGTACAGAGGATGTCATCCAATTCATCAGGGATATTGAGAAGTGGTTCCCTAAGAATGAAGCTATACCCCACATGTTTGGAGTTGAAAAGCCATACATTAGTTTTATCGTCCATCATGTGAAGATGAGTCTGACTATCATAATTTGTTGTTAGTGCAGTTCTTTTGCAGACAAAGAAAGCGTTATGAACTCTTTTCTATAATTTTAGTTTCCTGTATATTTGTTTACCCAGTACAGTCCCAAGATATCTTAAGCGATCCGAAGGCATCGGCTTCACCCCATCCATTTTCGGCCTTTTAAAGGGTAGTATCTTGTACTCGAAAACCAGATCTGTTATGTCGACCTCTAACCCATTTTCCAAGACTGTTAAGAGCTGATTCCATTATTTCATCCCCATACGCAGTAAACCCTAAATTATTATCACAATGGGTCTGTACTAACCTGAGTGTGGCAATATAAAATTTTTTACTAGCCTATCCACAAACCTAAACCCTACTCCTGATCCTTTAGTATGCTATCAGTGTGTTAACGCCTTCCTAAGATTCCTTCCTAAGAACTATATCCGAGAATCGAATCGATGTTCCTTGAGATCAGCATTTTGCAAAACCAACTTGCTATACTCGACGTTGAAGCTTTCCAGAGCGCCTTTGATGGCCTCTCCCTCTTAGTAAAAGTGTTTTCTACTTCTAAGAAAGCAAATATGTATTTCAAATTCCTTGTAAGGAAGGCTAGTTTCAATTTTCCTTACCATTTCGTGTAATGCAGTTTCCACCGACTTACCCTTAAGAAATGTATGTTGAACTATGCATATGCCACCTATACAATACTTGTTTCTAGCCCCTGTTCGTTCCAGAAATATGTTCAGCTATTTGAACGCATCTTTAAATATTCATCAAGTCCTTCACATAAAATCAGAAAAGAATATCTATAAATGTTTGAAATACAAGGTACGTAGGGGAACGACCATATACTGTCAAAACTGCATGTTTTTTTGATCAATTTTAACCAATTACCAGCGCACTTACAAGACTCATCGCCCTAACAATACTTACGTACACAAAGTCTGTCCCAAAGTTAGTTTCAAGTCGACAACCGTAGAACTTAACAAAGAAGGCAACTTAACATGGTTGGTTACTAACTAGTACTTAGTATCTGTTCTAATAGGACTAGCTAAATCCAGAGTTCGCGATAAAAAGTTGATAGGGTCCCTAATTTCAAGAGCCTTCACTCTCTTCACTATCTTCATTGTTGGTGTTGATTTCAAGGAACCTTACTTCTTCCCTCGACCTAGGTACAAGAAAAATAAGGAATATGGATCTGTGCAACAGCGAAGACCCATCTATCAATCTTTTTTTTTTGCAAAATAGAAATAATCTACTTTGTTTCGGGCTTAATGCCGAAGTCTTCCCCTATTGACTTCAAATTGTGGTATATAGCCCTTAGTCCCTTGCTAGTTGGTAATCGAATCGTTCTTTGGAATCATTTGGCATTTCGACTATAGGTACCCTGGACCTTACCACAAAACTCTGAAACTTTACAAAATAATTCAAATCATACTGACGGTGGGACTATCTGGACAAACTCTAACATTTTCGATAGCCAAGCTACACAAAAAGCCGGGTTCCTATGTTAAGAGCTTCAAAGCCAGCACTTGTTAACTCCACAGAAAAAGTTGATACCCTGAACTCCTTAGTAAGTAGTAGACATCTGTTCCCATTGTTAGTATCGTAGAAATCCACGATGTAGTCTGTGGTAATTTGACGTCCTGCAGCGAAGTCAAGGCGTAGTTTAAGTTATCATTTTGCTGCAGTTAAGGTCAATCTGAATGTCATATGGTATTCTATCCCACCGTACCTCAGCATTTGATAGATTTTATCGGAGTAGGACTACTATTTAGTTTCCTCCGAATGACCTAAATTTTTATATTTCCTTCTTTCACAACATGATTACTAAATTAGTTTCTAGCACAATGTACCTTCTCTGGTCTACATGAATCCTTATAGAGGCTTGGTCTCAACCAACCAAAATAGTGTCCACTCTTAAAGCAAATTATTCCAATTTTTTGTTTAACAGATAAAAGTAGGCTGTGTAATGTACTAACTCGCTACCACATCCCACGTGAACCTCTTCATTAAAGAAAATTGGCAAAATCCCAGACACAATAACGCGTACGCACACATGTTACGCAAGGATCCTATCGCAGGGATATTTAACTGAACCCAAACCATCGAAATGTGTAGTAATGGTTGGAAAGCGTTAGTTAAAGTGGGTATAAACCACAACCGTGGTTCTCAAGCTGGTAGAGTGTGTGGTATTGATTCGATTGCCAATATAATTTGCAAGGACTTTATTACAGTGCAGCTATCGGATTTTCGCTGACTGTAGTTAACTTGTATTGGCATGTTTTTTGAGACCCTTTGGGAAATGGAATTCTATGTCGTGGTATTCTTCACACAAATGATAAGAGACTCCTGTTTTGTTTTCAGAAGCTTTAGTATGACAGTTGTACTCTCGGGTGTTTGCCAGAAGCTCGCGGAAGGTGAAACAATGAAAACAGTATTGATTTTCTCCTGGAATCGAACTTCAGACCTTTCACTCAGCACAGAGGCATGTTGTCAATTTTTGACATCAGTCTCGACATTTCCGATGGTTTACCGACAGTGCTGTCAATAGTTTATTGCGGTTGTTGTTGGTGCAGGATAATTGTCCGAATCGATGTTTGCAACTTGGAAGGATCTAACATTCATTAGACTGAAAGACTGTCTTTTATTGATCGCTGTTTGCTCCACAGGAAAATCGGTGCGATTCAGAAGATCTTCTCGAGCATGACATGTCTACCGATGGTCCTATCCTAGATGTATTGATTTCCGATCTTGGTTTTTATATATTACTACGTTTCAAGGAGCTCGTAGAAAACATTTATGTTCGCCTTTGATGATCATCATGCGGATCTCTGTGACTGTTTGACAGCAAAACTGCATTGACACACCCGCTTGCTTTCTACACTGTAGCAATCACCACAATAGGCTTCACAGGACTTTATTTTCCAATGTAACGCACTTCTTCTAAAGTAGTTATATCCTTTACATTTTTTTTAAGGATCAATGCTTATTCTTAATTCTGTTCTGACCTCGGAGATTCCACGTGACCTGCTTGTATCCTTTCATTCGAGGCTCATCTTGTTCCCATCACTAAAAGTTATTCTTTCTCGAAAGACACGGGACTCTGACGTTGAACAGAAAGGACTTAGTTGCAGGTGAGGAAGATATCCAGGAATACTCGTAGTCTTCCCCAAGACCCCGATAATAATAATAAAAAACAAATTTTTACGAAGAAATCCACCAGTGAATGAATATTTCATTCTGAAAGGCTCTTTTCCTGGTTTCGCTGGTGGTCCTGCGATGAGGTAGAGTACCCACCGTAGCCATGACAGAACAGAAAGTAGTGAGTACTTCAAGGAGTTAACTTCAAGAAAATAAAACAAATGTCGATTTGCTTTACATAGTTCTTCCTCTATCTGTGTTAAGAAGTTTCGTAAGAGATAGTCGGTCCTGTGAACGAAATATTTTTCCCTCCTAGTGACAAATCCTTGGCACTTGATGTTCGGTCTGTAAGATGACAGTACCTTCTACTGTATATGTGTTCCCTTTCCCTGCACAAGCCATATAAGTAAATCGAAAGCATGACAATCTATTCAGTAAAGCGACGCGTGTTAGATTCGATTTTCCCTGATGTATTACATACCTAAACGAAATAATACAAAGGCTGGAGGCAAATCCACATAACTTCTCGAATACATTCGTATTCGATTACTGGAAAACAAAATGACAGCCCAACTGTGACCCTATTACCATATTTCAATTTACCAATCTGTGCTGTCATCGGATTAACACGAAATCAAGTGTGTCAAGGGATTCTTTGCGTCTTCTTTGATAGAGTATGGTGTTTGATGATTAAACATAATGGACTTGGCACGCATCTTTGGATAAGTTTCGTCCTTTTCAACTCTGATATTTCATGAAGTCTACAGAGGACAGCACTGGTGAACGCAAATGGTCACTAGCTCTGTTGGCCTTGTAATGTTAAAACTCATTTTGGACAGGAAGTCACGGTCTACTTCGGAAGTAACCCTTCATGCAAAGGTTCACTAATAACGTTACTTTTGTTTTGTTGATGCTTAAAATGTTTACGTTTATGTTTCCCAGGAGAACAAGGAGACAGAAAAAACCTTTCGAATCCCCAATATTTCCGGCTTATGCATGCAATGGTATTACAAGGGTAGTAATAGTAATAATCCCCTGAGCAGTAAATGAGTTCCTCCTGCCGTCGTGGGGGGGATAGTGTGTTGAACTTGCTGGTATACCACGTAGGAAAGTGCCATGAAAGAGATGGGATATTGCTATTGTGGTGGGGGGAGAGAGCTTAAGTGGGTACTACTGTGGATTGGGAGGTAAGCAAGGGAGCTATCGAGGAACTGAATTTGCTACCAGAGTACACACCAAGGCCGAAGTGTAGGTACATATTTGGGGTAACAGGTTTATGGCGCTTTAAATAGCCAATAGAGGAGCTAATTGCTTGATAAATAAGGTACAGAGGTTTTTAGGTTATATGTGTGTCCGAAGAAAGCTCTGGCACGTAAGGAATTCTAATTTGAATTTTGACAGACACAAAATGTCAAAACGGCCTTGGAACCTGGAAGTGCTGTGTTTGCAATTGGGTCTGCTAAGTGCTAACATTTTCTTGGCCTTGCTATTGTCATGTTTTGTTCAAAGATTTCTGGAGACACGATAAGATGAGATGCGCTCCGTCTTTCTCTGTATTGGATTTAATCTAATTCTTCACGGCATCGTTTTACAAAATTAGATTTGAGGACTGAGGATGAGATGGCCTTAATAGTGGCTTGTCTGTCGAAATAAGTCTAATCCGGTCAGTGCCAATATGGTTTCAAGAGCTACAGTCGGCGCACCTTATAGAAGGCTGTCATGGAGTAACAGATCCCACATCGTTTGACTTCAAAGGACGTCTTCTTACATCTATTAGGAAGCGAACACCTATGTTACCAAAGTCAGAAAAAAGTACTAGTCTGAGCTTCAAGTGGTTTTTGACAAGCTGTCTTAGGCTAGATTACGTTCCTCATCCCCAAAAAAATCAATAAGTCTTTACCAAGCAGCATTATCTATAAAAAAAGAGATTGACACTTGCTGCCATATTCATGAAGGACGGCACCTGAATTAGATGGCTAACCAGCAGAATATTACCAAGTGCTTCGCCATACTTTCGCTCAGTATTTGAATGCAAATGTTAAACCTTACAGGTCTGAGTTGGACATAGTTAAACGTAGCCTAAGCTACCCGGTTGCTCAATCTATCCGCCTGCATGGTTGTGAGAAAGATACAGGGCCATCGTTTGGTGGCCTGAAGTTATTGCCAAGCGTAGTTTCCCAGCGGTGACATTAAAAGCCGTCGTTGTACCTACATCCCTGCAAATCTTCATTTGGAAGACGGCCGCTTGCTGCTCTATTAAGCCGGAGCTAGAATACAAGTATGAATCAGGTGACCATTTGGGATACCTGGAAATTTCTTGACTCAATTCCAAGAAGCGACAAGTTTTGCACTATCCCCGATATCAAGGTCAGTGGTATTCGGTAGGTTATTTGAAGTAAAAGTCTAATGGTGTTCTGTCACTCGACCCTAGAGGTCCGTTGTGGTTCTCAGATGGAGCTGGTGTCTTTAGACCCAACACCAAAGTCTCGATGCATATAGAAAAGCGTTGCACTGTTTTCTGTTAGCTGAACTCCATGCTATTAAGATTTGCGCTATATTAAACCTTAGTAAAGGGATCAAGGATGCTAAGATTTATGCCTATTAAGATAGCCAGGCTGCACTTAAAGCGCTGCTGTCCAATCTTATAGACCCTACATCGGTTAAAAGCTGCTATAATGCACTATATTCTCTTGCCAGATATAACAGAGTCAAACTCGAATGGGTCCCTTGTCATCAACGAATTATAGGAAACATGTCTGTAGACGAACTATGTAGCTTCGGTTGTCTCAGAATCAGAGTTCATGAGGGCTATGATTGGAAAGCACATGCTTCGTCCGCCCCACTAGAAATATATCCCGGGCTAAGACAATCCAAGTCCAAATGATTAATCAAGCCTTATTCGTACATGAAAATCGTCAACTTAAACAAGGATACTAGAAGGAAGCTAATGAGCTTTCTCACATGTCACTGTGGCTTTAGGTGTCACCATAACAAACTTAATCTGTCCTCAGATACGGAATGTAGATCCTGTTCTGAAAATGACGAATCATCTAAGCCCATTCTCTGTGAATGCCCAACCTCACACTGGTTAAGGTGGTACATTCTCCATAAGGAAACATGCTAGCAGAAATGAAACCCTCTGCGACTAAGGACGTACTCTCCTTCATTAAAACAGAATTGTCTCCAAATTATCTTTTCACTACAGCAGCACTAATTTAAATACTCATTTCTCCCGAGCAGTACTTCCACGTTTGACTTAACTCCCCACTTCATCCTTACAACCCCCACACGCCCATAAATCCGCTCTTGTCGAAATATCCCAGCTACCACCATAATTAAACAAAGTGCAACTCATTTTTGCTCTAGCTCTTCATAAACGTCTAAAAGCATCGTAAATCATTTGTAAGGATAACCATTGCCTCAAAATATGAAATACGTACCTACGTGCTAATGCGCTTCCTTTTTTCTCCGGTAGGGTATGTAAAAATTGCTTATCCTTGCAAACAGAAATACAGAAAGACATAATGAATCATTTTCTTACCTACCACTTAGAACTCGCAGTCGTTTATTGCTGGCAAAACACATTCAATGTCTGTTCCAATTGGTTTCGGCTTTTTCTTTTTTTTTTTTTGGCAATCCCACAGGTCACAGTACGAAGCCATCTCCCCAGCCCGCCCTCTTACATTCCCATTACGAAAATTGTAACACATAACACATTAATGAACAGGCAATAACAATAACTGCGTAATCCTTAAAGCTGGCGCCCAAGTTCACGGTCCTTAAGTTCAAGCCAAACACAAAACACAAAAAGAGCATACAATTTCCGAAACTTGTTTGTGGCCCAATTTAGTTGATCTTAATTGACATTGTTGGCACTTTAAGGAGTCCTTATACTCCTTAAATTTAATTAGATGCCACCACGAAAATATTTTCAACTTCTTTTGTGTGGTTAACAGGGGCAACCCACAAATGTGTATGCGTTACATTAGCCTTATTAAAATTTTTCAAACCACACGCACACACAGTTGTTGTGTGTTGTTGAGGCTAAAATGGAACTTGTGGTTGCTATAAACAAAAAAGCTAAAAGCTAATGTATAACAGTTTTTGGTCGTCCTTTGTTTGGCTTTTTGATTAATTGTGTTGAGACAGAACACATGTCTGATTTTGTACATCGATTTGAGTTGGTTCGACTTGAAGACGAATCGATGTCATTTCCTGAATCACAAGGAGCACATGCTCTCGCGCAACCCAAAAAGGGTTAACATGGGGTGATATGTACTCGTACGTGTAGCCGCATTTACATACGAAGAATGTGAAAATTTCTTGGCTATCATCGCCGGCATTGGCTTGGTCCATGACCTTTTTTTTATTTATTTACTCAATGGTTTTTATGGCAGGGAAACTATAGCCATGGATGGTAGGTAGTGTGGACTCGGCGTAATCGATGGCTTGAAGGACACGGAATGTAGCGGGAGGAAAGCGAATCGTTGTATTCTCTCGACCGGCATAATGACCAAATAAATCTGTGAAGTTTCCCAATTTGACGACATGTGCTAGTAAAAATTCGAAATGTGCAGCACGTTTTTGAAAATCGTCCATTGGAATTTATTGCAAATTGTGCTCGAAAGGTCAAGTACGGCAACATAAGGCCTTATACATGGCCGGTGTATTTTTGATCTATACGTAGACCTTTCTGGAATATGATGGAAAATTTAATCTATATGACCGGAACTCTTAAATTTGGATGAACATGAGCACATGTTCCCACGTGAACCTAATGCCCTGGCAAAGCTCCAGCCACACATTAATTTTTTCGTTACCTTCTCTTCGACTTTTATGAAAACCTGACTGAACTTGATGAATGTTTCCAATACGGGGAAGTCCTTTGGACTATATTATGCATTGACCTACGATACGTGATTAGTGTTTGTGGGACATTGCAGAAGGACAGTGTACCCAACCTTCTATGCGTCATTTTGGAATCATATCGTAATATTCTTTCGATGACTGAAATAGTCAGTTCTTGACACCTTTTTAGCCATCAAAGCTAACCTACTCAATGGGGGCTCTCCTTCACGCAAAATTTTGGCTTTTTTCAAGAAAAGGAGTCTCCTATGTTACCATGTAAAAGAAATGCACTCCATGGACATGTAGACGGGATGACACTACGATCTATTGTCCCCCCTATGCACTGTATGATGTGATATATCTTCAAGTATAGAATAATTAAGATTCGGCGGCTTAAAGAAGCTTAGCACTGCTTCTCAGAGCCAAGTGAAATAAGACCATTATGTCATTTCTATAGGGGAGCTGTCCCAGTAACATGTTCCTCAAGGTTATGTACCTTTCCCATTGCTTTTTAATAATTTTTACAACTAGTCTGAGCCTGAAAAAATAAGTACAGATCAAGCCCTTGACTGATTCCTTTAATTTACCAGTCTAAGCTCAAAAACTAAAGATGAATTTACGAAGTGGAAAGAAAATGGAAAAATAAAAGTAGGGACTAGGAGAAGCGAAATTGGGGCGATTCCGTACTGAAGGTAGAGCCAAAAAAATTTTCCATATTGTTAATCAAACGAAGCATTCTAGAGACAGGGGTCTTAACCAATGAAAGGAGATTAAGGTACGGAGATCTTAAGATTGACGGATCCAAAAAGCGCTAGGCAGTTACTTAATGATCTAGGAAGAGGAGGTCTACATTTTCGAGATGATTTTTGAGACACTGACGGTAGATTGATGAAAGTTCAGAGCAGCAGTATTAATTAAGACTATCAACCCTAAAAAGGACCGTGAAGGACAAACTTCACATACGTCAAACGTGGTCAGCATAGTACGAAGGTCCATCATGAAGATGGTGTTACGTAGAGGTCTGAAGCGCAGAATTGACTCTATTGCACCTAAATTGCTGAATGACGAAACTGAAGGAATAGAGTTTCAGGATTGTGGAAGGTGTTTATGGGAGAAAGTGATGGATTGAGCGTTGCCAATCGCCGAGTTCATTGGTCGACATCGTTGTTAGCAAAGGCGAAGATGAAGTGACCAATGTGACTGCACTGAGCGGCACGTGAGCAGACTTACAAAGGGGCTTACAGACAAAAGTTCTAAATAAAGCCTCGTACTGTCAATTTTCAATGTATGATTGGATTCATTTGTTAATACCGGACTGAGAACTGAGAACTTTCATGCCTTACTGAAGTCAGTGACATCTACCTTCGCACACAATATCTGAGAAGTAACCAGGAAACAACTTATGTTAAAAGTTGTGAGGTGATATTAACCAACTCTAAGGCGGTTGAACGCAGTTGTCTATATGAGAGAATGAGTCAAAGTGCGGTTCGAGGATGTAGTCAGCAAGCGACGAGGAAAAAAAAAAACAAAGATTTTACGGTTCGAAGAAGATTTGTTGACTTGTTTAAGGCTAGATGGGTAGCTCTTAGACATAGGTTTGACAGTATAGTAATTTTGGTAAAGAGCTTCTGCCTATGTATATATGTATGTGTTCGCTTGTAAAGAAGGTAGTGTTGAATAGACCGGGATCTCAGGTATGTCCTCCAAAGTTTGTTTCTTTTTTTTTTCAATATATGTAATTGGTATCGACTTGCTTACAGTATTAATAAGTGGCCTTATTGGACTTGGCTTTGGAACCATCTTTTTCTGTTTTCATACCATCCTGGACTGACTCTGACCTTGCAATTTCTTCCCCATTCACGGTAAACCTTGATGAGGATGACTTGGACAACACACTACGCGGATAACCAGATCAACTATGCGAAGTTAAGGTACCCGCAGGCGAGCTCATCTATCTCCAGACTTAAGGGTCTCACTTACCCTTTATAAGCATATTCCTAGTTCTACTATTTCGAGCAGAATTAATCCCGCTTTTTCAGTCAAACATTTTTTTTTTTCCTCGTCAGAATGCTGACAGGAGTTGTTCGGGTGACGCGATTTCTGATGAAAGAGAATTTATAGTGCCCTCAGCTGTCACCACTTTTGGTTTTACGAGTACTGTCTGAACTGTCAGAAACTGTCAGTCTGAGACAAAGCAAAACTCTGGTTTAAGACTCTTACTCATTTCCATACGACTCGCAGAAAGCCAAGACTGGTTCAGTGCCGATGAGCTTAAACCTACTCAGCATTGAAGAGATCTACCACCTGTAAGTGGGTATAAGGGGAGACTGCATCAGTACCTAGCACTCGCATCACTTGTGAATCCATTATGAATCCCAGTTGTGGAGTAATCCTAAATGAAGCCAACAGTTTGGTTGTGGCCTTTTTTAAGGTGGTTAGTGGTGGCTTTCCTAACTGGCGGCCCAGGTCTCTAAAGTAATGTTCACTTAGGTCCATTCTAGATGAGATAACCTCTCTTTTGTGTTTGAATAACCACAGTCTCTGTAGAGTTCGTCTGTGTTTAGTGCCATTCTTCATAGGTGAGACGCCAAGAGATTGTGGTCCTTGAAAATTTCTGTTAAGAACGCTAAATCCTTTTTAATAAGTGCTATACACGATATGACGAGAGTGTACTCCATCTATTAGTGATTAGTCTCACGAAGGGTTGATTTATATTAGATTTAACGAGTATTAGGGTCAGTAGAACAGAGGTGACGGTCATTGTCATGGGCTATTCGGACCCTTTTCTCACTAATTCATCCGCTAGTTCGCTCCTTAGTACACTAGTGTGTCCTGGAACCCAAATGAGTGCAATGTCGTGATAATTTGCGAGTACAGTGAGCTCGTTACGACATCGTTTCTCCAATTTGAGTTTGAAGATTGTGTACGAGATGGCTTTCAAGCAGATTTGGAGTCCAGTTTTGAGTGCCATTTCTACGATTGCTTAACATTAAACTTGGGAAACACTTTACAGTGGTTTGGAAGTCGAACAGAGCGGGCAATTTCAGATTCAGGTGAGTATGTACACCGCAGCCTGTTCCTTCGTCAGCTTTTGATCCGTCCATGAAAATTGGGATATTATTCGGGCTGATGGTTCTACAAATTTGTTTTGACGTTTAGGCTGAAGTCGTGCGATGGTAATACATAATCTGTTTCGGTATCCAAGGGTGCGCATCTGGCAATAGTTTGAAGGCCTGTGTCTTTTCAAAGCTGGGCTTAGTTCAGGCGTAGGGCAGCCTATCCTGTTAAGTTGTCTAATATTTTCCACTGACGATGATTTCTTACAGACATCACCTATCATAGGATTAGTATGTGTGCATCCGATAGGGATCCTACATACGTTCTTAGGAATCACGTCAATCATGGTTCCTTCTCAAAACGGAGGAACGCTAGTTCTGGTCCCAATAAATCATCCATTCAGCTACAAGTCTACTATTGACGGATAGTTAACAATTTTCTTCATTCGAAGCAAAGAGGAGACGTCGAATCGCTGACGGATGGTATTCGAACCAGTCTTGTTGCGATATTGGAACTGCATTGTTTAAAATATGTTTCTCTTTACTGCTAGACCCATTGACCTATCTGGTCTTCTGAAATGGACCTAGTGAAGCATTCTCCTTATATCTGTCCATCTGACCAACTTTTTGTATCTTAAGTGTACGACTGGGTCGTACGTACCTGCATCTTTATGCCGAAAGTTTACATATAAATTATTCAGGACTGAGGTTCAAGTCTCCAAAGATAGACACAATTTAGTTAGAATCGTTTTCGGGACTCAGAGCTGTGATGCCACAATGGTAGTTGGTCGATAAAAGTCAACTTTAATAAAATTGAAAATTTCAAAAACTTCTTAGGAAACCAATACTTGCCCTCCAGGTTCAGGTGCAAGTAAAACTCAGAGTCGTGTCGGTGGTATATCCGATCCAGTCAGTAGAATGGAATTGGGAGAAACACCGTTTATCCCCGACGCTACGGTCCCAAACAATAGGGATGTTGTTTGGTTTATTGGGGTTGAACACAAGGGAAATTGGCATGTATCCTATCTTTGTTGTTTTCACAGATTGTGGATTGATTTTGCGAGAGTAACCTTTATTTGCATCGTCCTTTGCGAAGGTTTCGCTCCTCTTATCAATCTTATGCTCGAAACACTGGAGGCGGCATTTTTTATCCGAGGCAAGCAATACTGACGAATTCGAGTGCAAAAATTTAAGTTGAGTTCATCAAATTGTACGAGCATCGAGGATTCTTTTTCCGAATTTGTGCTTACGCCACAAATTACTCAAAAAGGGTACGTGGTACTGCTCCCTGGCATGGACAAATGTTTAAGGGAATTCGATCCTGTCATACTGTGGGTGGTGTGACCCTAAGGATAGTGCCCCTGCATTAAGGATTACTAAAGGCTCTGTCAATGAGACACAAAAATAGGTCCTCCCCCCTTAGCCCTTTGTCGAAACACCGTACTACTTTGATGTCATTTGTTTATTCTTCCTCCAGGATCATAGACCCCTTAAGTGTGAATAGTGGCACAGAACAAAGGAAGCTAAGTGATTGTTTGTCCTTTGAATAGCTTTGCTCCTTGTTTCACATCTCGCATTACATTTCCCCCATCTGAGTGTTGTGTTTTTGTTAACACTATGTAGGTAGCTTAATTATTTCCATGCAGAATTTATTTAATGCAGCAAGCCTGTTTCCATAGTGAAAGACCTAGATTCCCTGGCGAGATGTCAATGTGCTATGCACTAAATAGCGCCCACTTGATGGCTGCATTCAAAGCTAGAATAGTGGGACTGCATCTGTCGTGTGTATCTGTGCTATGTCACTGTTTAACTACATAATTGTAGACGGTGCCAAGGGGTTAACACATTTTCGCACATAGTTGGCATTTATTTCTTCTCTTTAACCGATTCGCACATGCATCACAGGTTGTGTGCTTCCATTAAAGGGTGCAGGGAATAAAAAAAAAAAAAACTCCAACAATCCCCTGACAAAGGGTAAGAGACAGAGATCCGAAAATAGAGATGTTAAATGGCGATTCAACCCTCTACCCCCACCAATTTGTTCTCATTTATTTGAACACCCGTTCCAGCTATTGCACTTGCACATAGCAAATGGCAATTGTTACTGAATTTCAGACACAGTGATCCTTTTTTTTGTGTTGGGAACATTCCAGAGTCCCACAAGGGATGCAAGGTGGTATGGCAATGCCCAGATGCTTTTGGCTGATTGAATGAATTGTTTTCTAAATTGTGTTTGGTACTTAGAAAGTAGAAAAGTTTCATTTCACCTTTTGTTAAATTAATTTATCTATACAGGGGATGTGCATCGCCTTTAACTACGCAAGGATGCGAGTGTATGCATCACTGACTGAATTGAAAGAGTACCATTTCTGCTCTCGGAAATTCTATAAGAACTGTAAGATACTGTGGATAAGTAATTCTAGCCCGAGCATTTGAAACCCTCTTTTCGTAAAGTAAACTTGATGTAATCCTGTGTACGTAACAAGGAAGGAAGGAACAGATTTCAGTGGTACATGGCATCCAACATTGCACAGCTCTTTGTCAATCAAACAATACCAATCGATGGAACTTTCTTTCACTTTTCTCCAAAACGAATGTAAGCTTTAACAGTCACTTTTAAGATTGTCCGCAAAAGGATTGGAAGAGCTGTTCCTTATGTAGATTTACATGTGTAGTTCAGTGTCTAGTGACACTAAGGACATCTATTGTAGCCCATTCTGAGACTCCAGACAACCTATGACTGCTGATTCAGAATATGCTTTATAAGATAAAAACCCTAAGTGATCCTGTTGTTTCATTACCCGTTGGTCCTCAATCTCTGTGAAGAATTGAGCACGAAGAGTCTTAGTTCTCGGACAGCGGTATGGATTTAATTTCTTAACTGCTTAGTCAGTGGAAGCACTATACTCCTGACTTAGGCGAGTCATAGGCTTGCAGATCTTGCGCTTTTATCCAAAACTGTAGGGTTTATGGTTACAAATGGACTCCTTTTGAAAGTTTTGGGACATTTTCACAAAGAGGAAGTTACTAAAATATGTTCTTACTTAAGTCAGCCTCAATTTCAATCCACAAGCCTCTCAAGTTGCCCCGGTTAGAACCTAATTTCTTTAATTTGTCCACTTCAAGACAGCTAAGGTAACTCTTTAATTAAATTGTCACTCGGATTTGGTTCGGTGGCGTAGTGTAACCCAGTTGTTAAAAATTTTAAATTTTTTTTATCAGACTTAGCCAGGCTGTAGCTAGGATCGGTTGTGCTCCTAATGCACAGAAACAAAATATCTGACTTGGTATGAGCTACGAGAAGGTAGATTCGGAATGTCAGTATCTGGTTCGGTGGCGTATGCGTGACCCAGTTGTTCATACATTTTTCGATGAATTTTTTTTTACTTTTTGTCCCGGACTTAGCTAGGCCCCAGCTAAGCTCGTGGGTGCTCATGATGCTCAGAAGCAGAATATCTTACTTAGTATGAGCTACAAGAGGGTAGATTCGGGATGTCAGTATCTACTTCGGTGGCGTATGCGTATTCATACAAAACCCTTTTACGTGCCTTTTTCTTTGCAATTTCAGTTGCCAGTACCCGAAAAATCCATTCGACTACTTGATCTGATATTTCATTCAGATGGCACTCGTAGATTTTCGTCTGACTACCTTTAAGTTACCCTTCCGGTTAGATGGTCTGTCCAAGATATTTGTTACAGTTCGTAGGGAGCTGCAATTTCGATTTTGAAAGCCACTGCATTTGTTATTTAACCTAAAGAAGTTGGAATCAAGAACTCTGATAGTGAATCTTGGCTTAGTTTTCCTATAAAAGATTGTATATCGTGTGAAGTTAATATAGGCTTAACGTCTCCTTTAGTTGAAGTGCCCACTTTTAACTGAATCTGCCCTAGTTTTGAGAGAACTCAAAAATGTGTCCCTTCTGTGTACATCTCTTAGATCCTTTGTCCATTCATTCCACAAATGAGAATTCGACATTAAAATATCATATTTTCCAGTATAGGAGATCCCTTTTAAACTCACATGAACCATAGCGTAGCATGGCGGTTGTTCTTGGACGAGTCATGCGTATCCTTCTTCACTTCTTTGTTGTCACGTATTATTAGTAGGCCATAACCATTATTCACATACTGATCTGAGCCACCTGTTGGAAGGCTTAAGTTTGACCATTAATTATGTTTCACCTCCTACACACACTAGACCATTATTCCGGCAATTTGCACCTATGGATGACCATGCATTACATATGTTCAAACTTCTGTTTTGCCGATTTCTCTCACCTCTCGTCCACAGTCCTCCCATAATGAAGTGAGTCTTCTTTAGAAGGACCTAAGCAATTCACTTTCGTAAGCTAACAATTTATAATGCATTGGCAGGTCAATTCCAATCAACTCGTAAGCCATCCCCAACTACCCAACAATCTAACTCTCCTACGGAATTGTAGAGCAGCACACACATTTGCTGTGGCATTTTTGGGGAGAGGATTTGTTGACATCGTCCTTGACTTTCTCCACCATCCCTTAGTCCCTCGCTCTGTCTCTGTCTGACAAAATAATAGGGCTTGCAACTTTCAAGGTAAAAACTTCTCCCAAATAACCTTCCGGTGTATCTAATGGTACACGTCCCATACCCAGCAATCTGAGTTATCGCAGTGCCATGCCACTGCAGCACTGATATATGGCAGGCAGATGAAGAATATATGAGATTGATTTAACCAATGCCTATAGACCGTAGTGCCGTGCTGTACTATTCTGCCACTGGCAACAGGATTCAGCCAAGTTCGACCGCAATCTGTGTCCATCATGTGGAAGGTGATTAAAATTTGATGAAATCCACCGCAAAACACTCGCATATCCAACAGATGTGTATCGACGACGGCACTCTCTTCGGCAGGGCATCGGGGACGACGAGCGTTTGTGATTGTGTGTACCACCTCCTTCCAACAATCCCTTGAGATCAACTGTTACTGCTGTTGCTGTTGCTGTTACTGAAAACCAAGCACTAAGGGAGAAATGACTTAACTTAGAAGGACTTATGGCTCCTTCCGCCCATCTGAGTTTTATGCTCCAGCTTGCGGCAATATTTTCTCAATAAAAACTTGATGGCAATTTTCGGGTCAAAGTTGAACACCATGCCGACGACCTGTTGTGCTGGCTTCGAGTGCTTCGAGTGTTTTTAAGATTGAAATTATAATTAAATCCGAGTGTTAGGTGACGAGGCAGGTTGCTTGTTAGGTTGCCACGTCGCGCCACTCCGTGCCGCCACCACAAAAATCCCTGCGCCTGTCATAGGGGTTTGGGTTATTTATCAGTTAGTTACCTAGGCATACAGTCATTTAACAACCCCTCTGTGTTTCAACTAATTTGATTCATTAAATTCTCTGCAGATTGTAGCTAGCTCCTGGTTGTCCTTTTGACTTACGTTGCGGAAAATTTAATGAGAGGTGATTTCTTGTTTTTTTTTTTTCGTTTTTTGTTTTAAGGAACTACATACCTCGGCTGATTACAATTTGCGAGCGCAATTAAAGCTGAATAATTGCTAATTAATGAGTTCGATTGGAAAATGATTTATTAATCAAAAGAGACTACACCACCCCATTGGTGGGGTGAATGCGAGAACAACATTTTCCGAATGTAATTGGATGCAAATTTTATGATTTATACCAAACTGATGGATGTTTTCGTAGTGGTAATTAAGCGATTCTAAAATTCTCTTTCGAAAGTAAACAGAAATTATGAATTCTTAGTATGGGAATAAATTGTCGGACCTTTTTGATGGTAGATTCGCCCCAGGTCAGGTTTTTAATAATTCAAAATTTATCAGCGGGTAACCTTTTACAAGGGGGTTAAACATAAAAGGACTAAGTTGTTGGGTATTGTGAGAGTGGAATGTTTTTTTTTTTTTGGTATACTTGCATCAAAACAATAGAAGTGTACGTGAGAGGATACTTGAAGAAGGTTTGAATAGAAAATTGTTTTTCAAGTTCGTTGTTGGTTTCTTTTTTTCGTAGCTTCACTGGTAAAAAGTATTCAAACGGAGAGGAGGTTTCTACTCATTCAATGCATCAATTGGCAGGGAAAATTTAAACTTTGACAGCAGTTCATGTTCAGTTTGAAGGAAAAGTTGTTGCAGGACTGCATTCGATTTGCTGTCGAAATTCTGGAGAAGTGAACGTTTTCAGCATAAGAACCTAGGTACGTTTGCGAGTCAATACTACCGTGTAAGCCTCTTCTCCGTCAAACGTAACTGAAAACTGCTGATTTTGAGTCTAAGCCACGTCTAGCAGTACACAATAGAATCCCTTTAACATGGGTCCTAGGACATACAGTCCGACCGGGTATCGATATTGGCACAGACCCCTTCTATCAAGGTGCTAAGTCAAGGGGAAGACGGGAACAAACAAACTGGCCTAGGTCATGTAAAGAAATTCATAATTTGTCTCAAAAAGAAAAATAAAGGAACGAGCTTCTAGCAATGATCAAGTAGAACGCTTAGAGTTGAGAAATTTTCTATTTCGTCATTGGATACGTCCCGATCACCCCTAGAGGACACTGAAACTGGCAAACATATTTCAAGTGAATATCTCGCTATTGCTCGGACTAGGAACACACTTCCAGAAAGGCAAAGCTTTTGGATGCCTCCTTCTCCTTAGCTCAAGAAATCCTAAGAACTGGATTTAAGCTATTAGGCTGAGTTTGCATTTTTAAGGAGAAAGCACAAATATCTCCATGAAGTCATAGTGCTCCTCGGGATTATTTCAAAGGCCATTACCCCAATTATCCTTTAAAAACAAAAAAGAAAGCAAATAGCTGACTATTGTGAACAGACTCTTGGCAAAATATAAGGCTCGTTTAGTTCAAACTTGTATTACCCGGCTTCGCAGTAGATTAGCCCAAATGGCTATAAATAACCATAAGGTACCCACTTTTTGGGCTTAAGGTTAAGTGACTATCCTCCGTTTACGGTAGGATGCTCTTGGAATTGAGAGAATCCATTGTGCTACCGCTTGAGCCAGTCGCTTTCGTTTCTCTTAGAACTTTTTCGAATTATGGACGAATTTTCAAATTTTATTGATATTTGAATCGGAGATATCTTAAAGATGAGGATAATAGAGGGCAGTTGCGATAAAAGTCATTGCCCGGAGTTCCAAGACTAGTTGTTCTGCTTCTCCTGAACTGGGGCCTGTCTTACATGAATGCAAGTATCAGTAGAACTAATGTAGAGATATTGTATATTGCTGCTTGAAGGGGTAGATGAATGCGCTCTTTTGCAGGCGAGAGGTCCTTTTTAGCCCCACTTCTGACTAGTCTGTCTGGCTTATAATTTCGTTGAACGTCTGAGTGGCCAGAAATCTAGCACAGAGTGCGATTACATTTGTTCAATATCAGTGACACGGAATATTGTTTTGCCAATTCAAGACTGATGGTGTAGATGACGATATGGATATTCGATATCAATCGACACCCAGTCAACGGCTTGGAATACACTTGACATGATTACCTTTAGAAAGAAAGACTGAAAGCAATTCAGCTCAATCGTCCTTGTCTCGGCTGGGAATACGTTAGTGATATTGAAGTCTCATTGGGGTATCACAGTGATGACTCGATCCATCGTAGCACCGATTTCATTGCGACACAGAATGCACAGAAACAGAATATCTGGCTTGAGATGTGTGATTTGATAATATACCCAGATTGTGGGTATCGAGATCTGTGGGCTATACACTGCCCTTTTTTTCATATATTTTTTGGTGGAAAAATTTTCTGTCTCCTACTTCCATTCTGAGGCAGCAACTAAGCTAGCTTGCGCCTCGAATGCACAGAAACAGAATATCTGGCTTGAGATGTGTGATTTGAGGATATACCCAGATTGTGGGTATCGAGATCTGTGGGCTATACACTGCCCTTTTTTCATATATTTTTTGGTTCAAAAATTTTCTATCTCCTACTTCCATTCTGAGGCAGCAGCTAAGCTAGCTTGCGCCTCGAATGCACAGAAACAGAATATCTGGCTTGAGATGTGTGATTTGAGGATATACCCAGATTGTGGGTATCGAGATCTGTGGGCTATACACTGCCCTTTTTTCATATATTTTTTGGTTGAAAAATTTTCTGTCTCCTACTTCCATTCTGAGGCAGCAACTAAGCTAGCTTGCACCTCGAATGCACAGAAACAGAATATCTGGCTTGAGATGTGTGACTTGAGGACATACCCAGATTGTGGGTATCGAGATCTGAGGGCTATACACTGCCCTTTTTTTCATATATTTTTTGGTGGAAAAATTTTCTGTCTCCTACTTCCATTCTGAGGCAGCAACTAAGCTAGCTTGCGCCTCGAATGCACAGAAGCAGAATATCTGGCTTGAGATGTGTGACTTGAGGATATACCCAGATTGTGGGTATCGAGATCTGAGGGCTATACACTGCCCTTTTTTTCATATATTTTTTGGTGGAAAAATTTTCTGTCTCCTACTTCCATTCTGAGGCAGCAACTAAGCTAGCTTGCGCCTCGAATGCACAGAAGCAGAATATCTGGCTTGAGATGTGTGACTTGAGGATATACCCAGATTGTGGGTATCGAGATCTGAGGGCTATACACTGCCCTTTTTTTCATATATTTTTTGGTGGAAAAATTTTCTGTCTCCTACTTCCATTCTGAGGCAGCAGTTAAGCTAGTTTGCGCCTCGAATGCACAGAAACAGAACATCTGGCTTGAGATGCGTGATTTGAGGATATATCCAGATTGTGGGTATCGAGATCTGTGGGCTATACACTGCCCTTTTTTTCATATATTTTTTGGTGGAAAAATTTTCTGTCTCCTACTTCCATTCTGAGGCAGCAACTAAGCTAGCTTGCGCCTCGAATGCACAGAAACAGAATATCTGGCTTGAGATGTGTGATTTGAGGATATACCCAGATTGTGGGTATCGAGATCTGTGGGCTATACACTGCCCTTTTTTCATATATTTTTTGGTTGAAAAATTTTCTGTCTCCTACTTCCATTCTGAGGCAGCAGCTAAGCTGATTTGCGCCTCGAATGCACAGAAACAGAACATCTGGCTTGAGATGCGTGATTTGAGGATATACCCAGATTGTGGGTATCGAGATCTGTGGGCTATACACTGCCCTTTTTTCATATATTTTTTGGTGGAAAAATTTTCTGTTTTCTACTTCCATTCCGAGGCAGCAGCTAAGCTGATTTGCGCCTCGAATGCACAGAAGCAGAATATCTGGCTTGAGATGTGTGATTTGAGGATATACCCAGATTGTGGGTATCGAGATCTGTGGGCTATACACTGCCCTTTTTTCATATATTTTTTGGTTGAAAAATTTTCTGTCTCCTACTTCCATTCTGAGGCAGCAGCTAAGCTGATTTGCGCCTCGAATGCACAGAAACAGAACATCTGGCTTGAGATGCGTGATTTGAGGATATACCCAGATTGTGGGTATCGAGATCTGTGGGCTATACACTGCCCTTTTTTCATATATTTTTTGGTGGAAAAATTTTCTGTTTTCTACTTCCATTCCGAGGCAGCAGCTAAGCTGATTTGCGCCTCGAATGCACAGAAGCAGAATATCTGGCTTGAGATGTGTGATTTGAGGATATACCCAGATTGTGGGTATCGAGATCTGTGGGCTATACACTGCCCTTTTTTTCATATATTTTTTGGTGGAAAAATTTTCTGTCTCCTACTTCCATTCTGAGGCAGCAACTAAGCTAGCTTGCGCCTCGAATGCACAGAAACAGAACATCTGGCTTGAGATGCGTGATTTGAGGATATATCCAGATTGTGGGTATCGAGATCTGTGGGCTATACACTGCCCTTTTTTCATACATTTTTTGGTGGAAAAATTTTCTGTCTCCTACTTCCATTCTGAGGCAGCAACTAAGCTAGCTTGCGCCTCGAATGCACAGAAACAGAATATCTGGCTTGAGATGTGTGATTTGAGGATATACCCAGATTGTGGGTGTCGAGATCTGTGGGCTATACACTGCCCTTTTTTCATATATTTTTTGGTTGAAAAATTTTCTGTTTTCTACTTCCATTCTGAGGCAGCAACTAAGCTAGCTTGCGCCTCGAATGCACAGAAACAGAATATCTGGCTTGAGATGTGTGATTTGAGGATATACCCAGATTGTGGGTATCGAGATCTGAGGGCTATACACTGCCCTTTTTTCATATATTTTTTGGTTGAAAAATTTTCTGTTTTCTACTTCCATTCCGAGGCAGCAGCTAAGCTGATTTGCGCCTCGAATGCACAGAAGCAGAATATCTGGCTTGAGATGTGTGATTTGAGGATATACCCAGATTGTGGGTATCGAGATCTGTGGGCTATACACTGCCCTTTTTTCATATATTTTTTGGTGGAAAAATTTTCTGTGTCCTACTTCCATTCTGAGGCAGCAGCTAAGCTAGCTTGCGCCTCGAATGCACAGAAACAGAATATCTGGCTTGAGATGTGTGATTTGAGGATATACCCAGATTGTGGGTGTCGAGATCTGTGGGCTATACACTGCCCTTTTTTCATATATTTTTTGGTTGAAAAATTTTCTGTTTTCTACTTCCATTCCGAGGCAGCAGCTAAGCTGATTTGCGCCTCGAATGCACAGAAGCAGAATATCTGGCTTGAGATGTGTGATTTGAGGATATACCCAGATTGTGGGTATCGAGATCTGTGGGCTATACACTGCCCTTTTTTCATATATTTTTTGGTTGAAAAATTTTCTGTCTTCTACTTCCACTCTGAGGCAGCAGCTAAGCTAGTTTGCGCCTCGAATGCACAGAAACAGAATATCTGGCTTGAGATGTGTGATTTGAGGATATACCCAGATTGTGGGTATCAAGATCTGTGGGCTATACACTGCCCTTTTTTCATATATTTTTTGGTTGAAAAATTTTCTGTCTTCTACTTCCACTCTGAGGCAGCAGCTAAGCTAGTTTGCGCCTCGAATGCACAGAAACAGAATATCTGGCTTGAGATGTGTGATTTGAGGATATACCCAGATTGTGGGTATCGAGATCTGTGGGCTATACACTGCCCTTTTTTTCATATATTTTTTGGTGGAAAAATTTTCTGTCTCCTACTTCCATTCTGAGGCAGCAACTAAGCTAGCTTGCGCCTCGAATGCACAGAAACAGAACATTTGGCTTGAGATGCGTGATTTGAGGATATACCCAGATTGTGGGTATCGAGATCTGTGGGCTATACACTGCCCTTTTTTTCATATATTTTTTAGTGAAAAAATTTTCTGTCTCCTACTTCCATTCTGAGGCAGCAACTAAGCTAACTTGCGCCTCGAAGGCACAGAAACAGAATATCTGGCTTGAGATGTGTGATTTGAGGATATACCCAGATTGTGGGTATCGAGATCTGAGGGCTATACACTGCCCTTTTTTTCATATATTTTTTAGTGGAAAAATTTTCTGTCTTCTACTTCCATTCCGAGGCAGCAGCTAAGCTAGTTTGCGCCTCGAATGCACAGAAACAGAACATCTGGCCTGAGATGTGTGACTTGAGGATATACCCAGATTGTGGGTATCGAGATCTGTGGGCTATACACTGCCCTTTTTTCATATATTTTTTGGTTGAAAAATTTTCTGTTTTCTACTTCCATTCTGAGGCAGCAGCTAAGCTAGTTTGCGCCTCGAATGCACAGAAGCAGAATATCTGGCTTGAGATTTGTGATTTGAGGATATACCCAGATTGTGGGTATCGAGATCTGTGGGCTATACACTGCCCTTTTTTCATATATTTTTTGGTTGAAAAATTTTCTGTCTTCTATTTCCATTCCGAGGCAGCAACTAAGCTAGCTTGCGCCTCGAATGCACAGAAACAGAATATCTGGCTTGAGATGTGTGATTTGAGGATATACCCAGATTGTGGGTATCGAGATCTGTGGGCTATACACTGCCCTTTTTTTCATATATTTTTTAGTGGAAAAATTTTCTGTCTCCTACTTCCATTCTGAGGCAGCAACTAAGCTAGCTTGCGCCTCGAATGCACAGAAACAGAACATCTGGCTTGAGATGCGTGATTTGAGGATATACCCAGATTGTAGGTATCGAGATCTGTGGGCTATACACTGCCCTTTTTTTCATATATTTTTTGGTGGAAAAATTTTCTGTCTCCTACTTCCATTCTGAGGCAGCAACTAAGCTAGTTTGCGCCTCGAATACCCAGAAACAGAGTATCTGGCTTGAGATCTGTGATTTGATAATATACCCAGATTGTGGGTATCGAGATCTGAGGGCTATACACTGCCCTTTTTTTCATATATTTTTTAGTGGAAAAATTTTCTGTCTCCTACTTCCATTCTGAGGCAGCAACTAAGCTAGCTTGCGCCTCGAATGCACAGAAACAGAACATCTGGCTTGAGATGCGCGATTTGAGGATATACCCAGATTGTAGGTATCGAGATCTGTGGGCTATACACTGCCCTTTTTTTCATATATTTTTTGGTGGAAAAATTTACTGTCTCCTACTTCCATTCTGAGGCAGCAACTAAGCTAGTTTGCGCCTCGAATACCCAGAAACAGAGTATCTGGCTTGAGATCTGTGATTTGATAATATACCCAGATTGTGGGTATCGAGATCTGAGGGCTATACACTGCCCTTTTTTTCATATATTTTTTGGTGGAAAAATTTTCTGTCTCCTACTTCCATTCTGAGGCAGCAACTAAGCTAGCTTGCGCCTCGAATGCACAGAAACAGAACATCTGGCTTGAGATGCGTGATTTGAGGATATACCCAGATTGTAGGTATCGAGATCTGTGGGCTATACACTGCCCTTTTTTTCATATATTTTTTGGTGGAAAAATTTTCTGTCTCCTACTTCCATTCTGAGGCAGCAACTAAGCTAGTTTGCGCCTCGAATACCCAGAAACAGAGTATCTGGCTTGAGATGTGTGACTGGAGGATATACCCAGATTGTGGGTATCGAGATCTGAGGGCTATACACTGCCCTTTTTTTCATATATTTTTTGGTGGAAAAATTTTCTGTCTCCTACTTCCATTCTGAGGCAGCAACTAAGCTAGTTTGCGCCTCGAATACCCAGAAACAGAGTATCTGGCTTGAGATGTGTGACTGGAGGATATACCCAGATTGTGGGTATCGAGATCTGTGGGCTATACACTGCCCTTTTTTTCATATATTTTTTAGTGGAAAAATTTTCTGTCTCCTACTTCCATTCTGAGGCAGCAACTAAGCTAGCTTGCGCCTCGAATGCACAGAAACAGAACATCTGGCTTGAGATGCGTGATTTGAGGATATACCCAGATTGTAGGTATCGAGATCTGTGGGCTATACACTGCCCTTTTTTTCATATATTTTTTGGTGGAAAAATTTACTGTCTCCTACTTCCATTCTGAGGCAGCAACTAAGCTAGTTTGCGCCTCGAATACCCAGAAACAGAGTATCTGGCTTGAGATCTGTGATTTGATAATATACCCAGATTGTGGGTATCGAGATCTGAGGGCTATACACTGCCCTTTTTTTCATATATTTTTTGGTGGAAAAATTTTCTGTCTCCTACTTCCATTCTGAGGCAGCAACTAAGCTAGCTTGCGCCTCGAATGCACAGAAACAGAACATCTGGCTTGAGATGCGTGATTTGAGGATATACCCAGATTGTAGGTATCGAGATCTGTGGGCTATACACTGCCCTTTTTTTCATATATTTTTTGGTGGAAAAATTTTCTGTCTCCTACTTCCATTCTGAGGCAGCAACTAAGCTAGTTTGCGCCTCGAATACCCAGAAACAGAGTATCTGGCTTGAGATGTGTGACTGGAGGATATACCCAGATTGTGGGTATCGAGATCTGAGGGCTATACACTGCCCTTTTTTTCATATATTTTTTGGTGGAAAAATTTTCTGTCTCCTACTTCCATTCTGAGGCAGCAACTAAGCTAGTTTGCGCCTCGAATACCCAGAAACAGAGTATCTGGCTTGAGATCTGTGATTTGATAATATACCCAGATTGTGGGTATCGAGATCTGTGGGCTATACACTGCCCTTTTTTTCATATATTTTTTGGTGGAAAAATTTTCTGTCTCCTACTTCCATTCTGAGGCAGCAACTAAGCTAGTTTGCGCCTCGAATACCCAGAAACAGAGTATCTGGCTTGAGATGTGTGATTTGAGGATATACCCAGATTGTGGGTATCGAGATCTGTGGGCTATACACTGCCCTTTTTTTCATATATTTTTTAGTGGAAAAATTTTCTGTCTCCTACTTCCATTCTGAGGCAGCAACTAAGCTAGCTTGCGCCTCGAATGCACAGAAACAGAACATCTGGCTTGAGATGCGTGATTTGAGGATATACCCAGATTGTGGGTATCGAGATCTGAGGGCTATACACTGCCCTTTTTTTCATATATTTTTTAGTGGAAAAATTTTCTGTCTCCTACTTCCATTCTGAGGCAGCAGCTAAGCTAGCTTGCGCCTCGAATGCACAGAAACAGAATATCTGGCTTGAGATGTGTGATTTGAGGATATACCCAGATTGTGGGTGTCGAGATCTGTGGGCTATACACTGCCCTTTTTTCATATATTTTTTGGTTGAAAAATTTTCTGTTTTCTACTTCCATTCCGAGGCAGCAGCTAAGCTAGCTTGCGCCTCGAATACCCAGAAACAGAGTATCTGGCTTGAGATCTGTGATTTGATAATATACCCAGATTGTGGGTATCGAGATCTGAGGGCTATACACTGCCCTTTTTTTCATATATTTTTTAGTGGAAAAATTTTCTGTCTCCTACTTCCATTCTGAGGCAGCAGCTAAGCTAGCTTGCGCCTCGAATACCCAGAAACAGAGTATCTGGCTTGAGATCTGTGATTTGATAATATACCCAGATTGTGGGTATCGAGATCTGAGGGCTATACACTGCCCTTTTTTTCATATATTTTTTAGTGGAAAAATTTTCTGTCTCCTACTTCCATTCTGAGGCAGCAACTAAGCTAGTTTGCGCCTCGAATACCCAGAAACAGAGTATCTGGCTTGTGATCTGTGATTTGATAATATACCCAGATTGTGGGTATCGAGATCTGAGGGCTATACACTGCCCTTTTTTTCATATATTTTTGGTGGAAAAATTTTCTGTCTCCTACTTCCATTCTGAGGCAGCAACTAAGCTAGTTTGCGCCTCGAATACCCAGAAACAGAGTATCTGGCTTGAGATCTGTGATTTGATAATATACCCAGATTGTGGGTATCGAGATCTGAGGGCTATACACTGCCCTTTTTTTCATATATTTTTTAGTGGAAAAATTTTCTGTCTCCTACTTCCATTCTGAGGCAGCAACTAAGCTAGCTTGCGCCTCGAATGCACAGAAACAGAATATCTGGCTTGAGATGTGTGATTTGAGGATATACCCAGATTGTGGGTATCGAGATCTGTGGGCTATACACTGCCCTTTTTTTCATATATTTTTTAGTGGAAAAATTTTCTGTCTCATACTTCCATTCTGAGGCAGCAACTAAGCTAGCTTGCGCCTCGAATGCACAGAAACAGAACATCTGGCTTGAGATGCGTGATTTGAGGATATACCCAGATTGTAGGTATCGAGATCTGTGGGCTATACACTGCCCTTTTTTTCATATATTTTTTGGTGGAAAAATTTACTGTCTCCTACTTCCATTCTGAGGCAGCAACTAAGCTAGTTTGCGCCTCGAATACCCAGAAACAGAGTATCTGGCTTGAGATCTGTGATTTGATAATATACCCAGATTGTGGGTATCGAGATCTGTGGGCTATACACTGCCCTTTTTTTCATATATTTTTTGGTGGAAAAATTTTCTGTCTCCTACTTCCATTCTGAGGCAGCAACTAAGCTAGTTTGCGCCTCGAATACCCAGAAACAGAGTATCTGGCTTGAGATGTGTGACTGGAGGATATACCCAGATTGTGGGTATCGAGATCTGAGGGCTATACACTGCCCTTTTTTTCATATATTTTTTGGTGGAAAAATTTTCTGTCTCCTACTTCCATTCTGAGGCAGCAACTAAGCTAGTTTGCGCCTCGAATACCCAGAAACAGAGTATCTGGCTTGAGATCTGTGATTTGATAATATACCCAGATTGTGGGTATCGAGATCTGTGGGCTATACACTGCCCTTTTTTTCATATATTTTTTGGTGGAAAAATTTTCTGTCTCCTACTTCCATTCTGAGGCAGCAACTAAGCTAGCTTGCGCCTCGAATGCACAGAAACAGAACATCTGGCTTGAGATGCGTGATTTGAGGATATACCCAGATTGTAGGTATCGAGATCTGTGGGCTATACACTGCCCTTTTTTTCATATATTTTTTGGTGGAAAAATTTTCTGTCTCCTACTTCCATTCTGAGGCAGTAACTAAGCTAGTTTGCGCCTCGAATACCCAGAAACAGAGTATCTGGCTTGAGATCTGTGATTTGATAATATACCCAGATTGTGGGTATCGAGATCTGTGGGCTATACACTGCCCTTTTTTTCATATATTTTTTGGTGGAAAAATTTTCTGTCTCCTACTTCCATTCTGAGGCAGCAACTAAGCTAGTTTGCGCCTCGAATACCCAGAAACAGAGTATCTGGCTTGAGATGTGTGACTGGAGGATATACCCAGATTGTGGGTATCGAGATCTGAGGGCTATACACTGCCCTTTTTTTCATATATTTTTTGGTGGAAAAATTTTCTGTCTCCTACTTCCATTCTGAGGCAGCAACTAAGCTAGTTTGCGCCTCGAATACCCAGAAACAGAGTATCTGGCTTGAGATCTGTGATTTGATAATATACCCAGATTGTGGGTATCGAGATCTGAGGGCTATACACTGCCCTTTTTTTCATATATTTTTTAGTGGAAAAATTTTCTGTCTCCTACTTCCATTCTGAGGCAGCAACTAAGCTAGCTTGCGCCTCGAATGCACAGAAACAGAATATCTGGCTTGAGATGTGTGATTTGAGGATATACCCAGATTGTGGGTATCGAGATCTGTGGGATATACACTGCCCTTTTTTTCATATATTTTTTAGTGGAAAAATTTTCTGTCTCCTACTTCCATTCTGAGGCAGCAACTAAGCTAGCTTGCGCCTCGAATGCACAGAAACAGAATATCTGGCTTGAGATGTGTGATTTGAGGATATACCCAGATTGTGGGTATCGAGATCTGTGGGCTATACACTGCCCTTTTTTTCATATATTTTTTGGTGGAAAAATTTTCTGTCTCCTACTTCCATTCTGAGGCAGCAACTAAGCTAGTTTGCGCCTCGAATACCCAGAAACAGAGTATCTGGCTTGAGATGTGTGACTGGAGGATATACCCAGATTGTGGGTATCGAGATCTGAGGGCTATACACTGCCCTTTTTTTCATATATTTTTTGGTGGAAAAATTTTCTGTCTCCTACTTCCATTCTGAGGCAGCAACTAAGCTAGCTTGCGCCTCGAATGCACAGAAACAGAACATCTGGCTTGAGATGCGTGATTTGAGGATATACCCAGATTGTGGGTATCGAGATCTGTGGGCTATACACTGCCCTTTTTTTCATATATTTTTTGGTGGAAAAATTTTCTGTCTCCTACTTCCATTCTGAGGCAGCAACTAAGCTAGTTTGCGCCTCGAATACCCAGAAACAGAGTATCTGGCTTGAGATGTGTGACTGGAGGATATACCCAGATTGTGGGTATCGAGATCTGAGGGCTATACACTGCCCTTTTTTTCATATATTTTTTGGTGGAAAAATTTTCTGTCTCCTACTTCCATTCTGAGGCAGCAACTAAGCTAGTTTGCGCCTCGAATACCCAGAAACAGAGTATCTGGCTTGAGATCTGTGATTTGATAATATACCCAGATTGTGGGTATCGAGATCTGAGGGCTATACACTGCCCTTTTTTTCATATATTTTTTGGTGGAAAAATTTTCTGTCTCCTACTTCCATTCTGAGGCAGCAACTAAGCTAGCTTGCGCCTCGAATGCACAGAAACAGAACATCTGGCTTGAGATGCGTGATTTGAGGATATACCCAGATTGTAGGTATCGAGATCTGTGGGCTATACACTGCCCTTTTTTCATATATTTTTTGGTGGAAAAATTTTCTGTCTTCTACTTCCACTCTGAGGCAGCAGCTAAGCTAGTTTGCGCCTCGAATGCACAGAAACAGAACATCTGGCTTGAGATGCGTGAGTTGAGGATATACCCAGATTGTAGGTATCGAGATCTGTGGGCTATACACTGCCCTTTTTTTCATATATTTTTTAGTGGAAAAATTTTCTGTCTCCTACTTCCATTCTGAGGCAGCAACTAAGCTAGTTTGCGCCTCGAATACCCAGAAACAGAGTATCTGGCTTGAGATGTATGACTGGAGGATATACCCAGATTGTGGGTATCGAGATCTGAGGGCTATACACTGCCCTTTTTTTCATATATTTTTGGTGGAAAAATTTTCTGTCTCCTACTTCCATTCTGAGGCAGCAACTAAGCTAGTTTGCGCCTCGAATACCCAGAAACAGAGTATCTGGCTTGAGATCTGTGATTTGATAATATACCCAGATTGTGGGTATCGAGATCTGTGGGCTATACACTGCCCTTTTTTTCATATATTTTTTGGTGGAAAAATTTTCTGTCTCCTACTTCCATTCTGAGGCAGCAACTAAGCTAGTTTGCGCCTCGAATACCCAGAAACAGAGTATCTGGCTTGAGATGTATGACTGGAGGATATACCCAGATTGTGGGTATCGAGATCTGAGGGCTATACACTGCCCTTTTTTTCATATATTTTTGGTGGAAAAATTTTCTGTCTCCTACTTCCATTCTGAGGCAGCAACTAAGCTAGTTTGCGCCTCGAATACCCAGAAACAGAGTATCTGGCTTGAGATGTGTGACTGGAGGATATACCCAGATTGTGGGTATCGAGATCTGAGGGCTATACACTGCCCTTTTTTTCATATATTTTTTGGTGGAAAAATTTTCTGTCTCCTACTTCCATTCTGAGGCAGCAACTAAGCTAGCTTGCGCCTCGAATGCACAGAAACAGAACATCTGGCTTGAGATGCGTGATTTGAGGATATACCCAGATTGTAGGTATCGAGATCTGTGGGCTATACACTGCCCTTTTTTTCATATATTTTTTGGTGGAAAAATTTTCTGTCTCCTACTTCCATTCTGAGGCAGCAACTAAGCTAGCTTGCGCCTCGAATGCACAGAAACAGAACATCTGGCTTGAGATGCGTGATTTGAGGATATACCCAGATTGTAGGTATCGAGATCTGTGGGCTATACACTGCCCTTTTTTCATATATTTTTTGGTGGAAAAATTTTCTGTCTTCTACTTCCACTCTGAGGCAGCAACTAAGCTAGCTTGCGCCTCGAATGCACAGAAACAGAACATCTGGCTTGAGATGCGTGATTTGAGGATATACCCAGATTGTAGGTATCGAGATCTGTGGGCTATACACTGCCCTTTTTTTCATATATTTTTTGGTGGAAAAATTTTCTGTCTCCTACTTCCATTCTGAGGCAGCAACTAAGCTAGCTTGCGCCTCGAATGCACAGAAACAGAACATCTGGCTTGAGATGCGTGAGTTGAGGATATACCCAGATTGTAGGTATCGAGATCTGTGGGCTATACACTGCCCTTTTTTTCATATATTTTTTAGTGGAAAAATTTTCTGTCTCCTACTTCCATTCTGAGGCAGCAACTAAGCTAGTTTGCGCCTCGAATACCCAGAAACAGAGTATCTGGCTTGAGATCTGTGATTTGATAATATACCCAGATTGTGGGTATCGAGATCTGTGGGCTATACACTGCCCTTTTTTTCATATATTTTTTGGTGGAAAAATTTTCTGTCTCCTACTTCCATTCTGAGGCAGCAACTAAGCTAGTTTGCGCCTCGAATACCCAGAAACAGAGTATCTGGCTTGAGATGTATGACTGGAGGATATACCCAGATTGTGGGTATCGAGATCTGAGGGCTATACACTGCCCTTTTTTTCATATATTTTTGGTGGAAAAATTTTCTGTCTCCTACTTCCATTCTGAGGCAGCAACTAAGCTAGTTTGCGCCTCGAATACCCAGAAACAGAGTATCTGGCTTGAGATCTGTGATTTGATAATATACCCAGATTGTGGGTATCGAGATCTGTGGGCTATACACTGCCCTTTTTTTCATATATTTTTTGGTGGAAAAATTTTCTGTCTCCTACTTCCATTCTGAGGCAGCAACTAAGCTAGTTTGCGCCTCGAATACCCAGAAACAGAGTATCTGGCTTGAGATGTATGACTGGAGGATATACCCAGATTGTGGGTATCGAGATCTGAGGGCTATACACTGCCCTTTTTTTCATATATTTTTGGTGGAAAAATTTTCTGTCTCCTACTTCCATTCTGAGGCAGCAACTAAGCTAGTTTGCGCCTCGAATACCCAGAAACAGAGTATCTGGCTTGAGATGTGTGACTGGAGGATATACCCAGATTGTGGGTATCGAGATCTGAGGGCTATACACTGCCCTTTTTTTCATATATTTTTTGGTGGAAAAATTTTCTGTCTCCTACTTCCATTCTGAGGCAGCAACTAAGCTAGCTTGCGCCTCGAATGCACAGAAACAGAACATCTGGCTTGAGATGCGTGATTTGAGGATATACCCAGATTGTAGGTATCGAGATCTGTGGGCTATACACTGCCCTTTTTTTCATATATTTTTTGGTGGAAAAATTTTCTGTCTCCTACTTCCATTCTGAGGCAGCAACTAAGCTAGCTTGCGCCTCGAATGCACAGAAACAGAACATCTGGCTTGAGATGCGTGATTTGAGGATATACCCAGATTGTAGGTATCGATATCTGTGGGCTATACACTGCCCTTTTTTCATATATTTTTTGGTGGAAAAATTTTCTGTCTTCTACTTCCACTCTGAGGCAGCAACTAAGCTAGCTTGCGCCTCGAATGCACAGAAACAGAACATCTGGCTTGAGATGCGTGATTTGAGGATATACCCAGATTGTAGGTATCGAGATCTGTGGGCTATACACTGCCCTTTTTTTCATATATTTTTTGGTGGAAAAATTTTCTGTCTCCTACTTCCATTCTGAGGCAGCAACTAAGCTAGCTTGCGCCTCGAATGCACAGAAACAGAACATCTGGCTTGAGATGCGTGAGTTGAGGATATACCCAGATTGTAGGTATCGAGATCTGTGGGCTATACACTGCCCTTTTTTTCATATATTTTTTAGTGGAAAAATTTTCTGTCTCCTACTTCCATTCTGAGGCAGCAACTAAGCTAGTTTGCGCCTCGAATACCCAGAAACAGAGTATCTGGCTTGAGATCTGTGATTTGATAATATACCCAGATTGTGGGTATCGAGATCTGTGGGCTATACACTGCCCTTTTTTTCATATATTTTTTGGTGGAAAAATTTTCTGTCTCCTACTTCCATTCTGAGGCAGCAACTAAGCTAGTTTGCGCCTCGAATACCCAGAAACAGAGTATCTGGCTTGAGATGTATGACTGGAGGATATACCCAGATTGTGGGTATCGAGATCTGAGGGCTATACACTGCCCTTTTTTTCATATATTTTTGGTGGAAAAATTTTCTGTCTCCTACTTCCATTCTGAGGCAGCAACTAAGCTAGCTTGCGCCTCGAATACCCAGAAACAGAGTATCTGGCTTGAGATCTGTGATTTGATAATATACCCAGATTGTGGGTATCGAGATCTGAGGGCTATACACTGCCCTTTTTTTCATATATTTTTTAGTGGAAAAATTTTCTGTCTCCTACTTCCATTCTGAGGCAGCAACTAAGCTAGCTTGCGCCTCGAATGCACAGAAACAGAATATCTGGCTTGAGATGTGTGATTTGAGGATATACCCAGATTGTGGGTATCGAGATCTGTGGGCTATACACTGCCCTTTTTTTCATATATTTTTTAGTGGAAAAATTTTCTATCTCCTACTTCCATTCTGAGGCAGCAACTAAGCTAGCTTGCGCCTCGAATGCACAGAAACAGAACATCTGGCTTGAGATGTGTGATTTGAGGATATACCCAGATTGTGGGTATCGAGATCTGTGGGCTATACACTGCCCTTTTTTCATATATTTTTTGGTGGAAAAATTTTCTGTCTTCTACTTCCACTCTGAGGCAGCAGCTAAGCTAGTTTGCGCCTCGAATGCACAGAAACAGAACATCTGGCTTGAGATGCGTGAGTTGAGGATATACCCAGATTGTAGGTATCGAGATCTGTGGGCTATACACTGCCCTTTTTTTCATATATTTTTTAGTGGAAAAATTTTCTGTCTCCTACTTCCATTCTGAGGCAGCAACTAAGCTAGTTTGCGCCTCGAATACCCAGAAACAGAGTATCTGGCTTGAGATGTATGACTGGAGGATATACCCAGATTGTGGGTATCGAGATCTGAGGGCTATACACTGCCCTTTTTTTCATATATTTTTGGTGGAAAAATTTTCTGTCTCCTACTTCCATTCTGAGGCAGCAACTAAGCTAGTTTGCGCCTCGAATACCCAGAAACAGAGTATCTGGCTTGAGATCTGTGATTTGATAATATACCCAGATTGTGGGTATCGAGATCTGTGGGCTATACACTGCCCTTTTTTTCATATATTTTTTGGTGGAAAAATTTTCTGTCTCCTACTTCCATTCTGAGGCAGCAACTAAGCTAGTTTGCGCCTCGAATACCCAGAAACAGAGTATCTGGCTTGAGATGTATGACTGGAGGATATACCCAGATTGTGGGTATCGAGATCTGAGGGCTATACACTGCCCTTTTTTTCATATATTTTTGGTGGAAAAATTTTCTGTCTCCTACTTCCATTCTGAGGCAGCAACTAAGCTAGTTTGCGCCTCGAATACCCAGAAACAGAGTATCTGGCTTGAGATGTGTGACTGGAGGATATACCCAGATTGTGGGTATCGAGATCTGAGGGCTATACACTGCCCTTTTTTTCATATATTTTTTGGTGGAAAAATTTTCTGTCTCCTACTTCCATTCTGAGGCAGCAACTAAGCTAGCTTGCGCCTCGAATGCACAGAAACAGAACATCTGGCTTGAGATGCGTGATTTGAGGATATACCCAGATTGTAGGTATCGAGATCTGTGGGCTATACACTGCCCTTTTTTTCATATATTTTTTGGTGGAAAAATTTTCTGTCTCCTACTTCCATTCTGAGGCAGCAACTAAGCTAGCTTGCGCCTCGAATGCACAGAAACAGAACATCTGGCTTGAGATGCGTGATTTGAGGATATACCCAGATTGTAGGTATCGAGATCTGTGGGCTATACACTGCCCTTTTTTCATATATTTTTTGGTGGAAAAATTTTCTGTCTTCTACTTCCACTCTGAGGCAGCAACTAAGCTAGCTTGCGCCTCGAATGCACAGAAACAGAACATCTGGCTTGAGATGCGTGATTTGAGGATATACCCAGATTGTAGGTATCGAGATCTGTGGGCTATACACTGCCCTTTTTTTCATATATTTTTTGGTGGAAAAATTTTCTGTCTCCTACTTCCATTCTGAGGCAGCAACTAAGCTAGCTTGCGCCTCGAATGCACAGAAACAGAACATCTGGCTTGAGATGCGTGAGTTGAGGATATACCCAGATTGTAGGTATCGAGATCTGTGGGCTATACACTGCCCTTTTTTTCATATATTTTTTAGTGGAAAAATTTTCTGTCTCCTACTTCCATTCTGAGGCAGCAACTAAGCTAGTTTGCGCCTCGAATACCCAGAAACAGAGTATCTGGCTTGAGATCTGTGATTTGATAATATACCCAGATTGTGGGTATCGAGATCTGTGGGCTATACACTGCCCTTTTTTTCATATATTTTTTGGTGGAAAAATTTTCTGTCTCCTACTTCCATTCTGAGGCAGCAACTAAGCTAGTTTGCGCCTCGAATACCCAGAAACAGAGTATCTGGCTTGAGATGTATGACTGGAGGATATACCCAGATTGTGGGTATCGAGATCTGAGGGCTATACACTGCCCTTTTTTTCATATATTTTTGGTGGAAAAATTTTCTGTCTCCTACTTCCATTCTGAGGCAGCAACTAAGCTAGCTTGCGCCTCGAATACCCAGAAACAGAGTATCTGGCTTGAGATCTGTGATTTGATAATATACCCAGATTGTGGGTATCGAGATCTGAGGGCTATACACTGCCCTTTTTTTCATATATTTTTTAGTGGAAAAATTTTCTGTCTCCTACTTCCATTCTGAGGCAGCAACTAAGCTAGCTTGCGCCTCGAATGCACAGAAACAGAATATCTGGCTTGAGATGTGTGATTTGAGGATATACCCAGATTGTGGGTATCGAGATCTGTGGGCTATACACTGCCCTTTTTTTCATATATTTTTTGGTGGAAAAATTTTCTGTCTCCTACTTCCATTCTGAGGCAGCAACTAAGCTAGTTTGCGCCTCGAATACCCAGAAACAGAGTATCTGGCTTGAGATGTGTGACTGGAGGATATACCCAGATTGTGGGTATCGAGATCTGAGGGCTATACACTGCCCTTTTTTTCATATATTTTTTGGTGGAAAAATTTTCTGTCTCCTACTTCCATTCTGAGGCAGCAACTAAGCTAGCTTGCGCCTCGAATGCACAGAAACAGAACATCTGGCTTGAGATGCGTGAGTTGAGGATATACCCAGATTGTAGGTATCGAGATCTGTGGGCTATACACTGCCCTTTTTTTCATATATTTTTTAGTGGAAAAATTTTCTGTCTCCTACTTCCATTCTGAGGCAGCAACTAAGCTAGTTTGCGCCTCGAATACCCAGAAACAGAGTATCTGGCTTGAGATGTGTGACTGGAGGATATACCCAGATTGTGGGTATCGAGATCTGAGGGCTATACACTGCCTTTTTTTTCATATATTTTTTGGTGGAAAAATTTTCTGTCTCCTACTTCCATTCTGAGGCAGCAACTAAGCTAGCTTGCGCCTCGAATGCACAGAAACAGAACATCTGGCTTGAGATGCGTGATTTGAGGATATACCCAGATTGTAGGTATCGAGATCTGTGGGCTATACACTGCCCTTTTTTTCATATATTTTTTGGTGGAAAAATTTTCTGTCTCCTACTTCCATTCTGAGGCAGCAACTAAGCTAGCTTGCGCCTCGAATGCACAGAAACAGAATATCTGGCTTGAGATGTGTGATTTGAGGATATACCCAGATTGTGGGTATCGAGATCTGTGGGCTATACACTGCCCTTTTTTTCATATATTTTTTGGTGGAAAAATTTTCTGTTTTCTACTTCCATTCTGAGGCAGCAACTAAGCTAGCTTGCGCCTCGAATGCACAGAAACAGAATATCTGGCTTGAGATGTGTGATTTGAGGATATACCCAGATTGTGGGTATCGAGATCTGTGGGCTATACACTGCCCTTTTTTCATATATTTTTTAGTGGAAAAATTTTCGGTCACCTACTTCCATTCTGAGGCAGCAACTAAGCTAGCTTGCGCCTCGAATGCACAGAAACAGAATATCTGGCTTGAGATGTGTGATTTGAGGATATACCCAGATTGTGGGTATCGAGATCTGTGGGCTATACACTGCCCTTTTTTCATATATTTTTTGGTTGAAAAATGTTCTGTCTCCTACTTCCATTCTGAGGCAGCAACTAAGCTAGCTTGCGCCTCGAATGCACAGAAGCAGAATATCTGGCTTGAGATCTGTGATTTGATAATATACCCAGATTGTGGGTATCGAGATCTGTGGGCTATACACTGCCCTTTTTTCATATATTTTTTAGTGGAAAAATTTTCGGTCACCTACTTCCATTCTGAGGCAGCAACTAAGCTAGCTTGCGCCTCGAATGCACAGAAACAGAATATCTGGCTTGAGATGTGTGATTTGAGGATATACCCAGATTGTGGGTATCGAGATCTGTGGGCTATACACTGCCCTTTTTTTCATATATTTTTTAGTGGAAAAATTTTCTGTCTCCTACTTCCATTCTGAGGCAGCAACTAAGCTAGTTTGCGCCTCGAATACCCAGAAACAGAGTATCTGGCTTGAGATCTGTGATTTGATAATATACCCAGATTGTGGGTATCGAGATCTGTGGGCTATACACTGCCCTTTTTTTCATATATTTTTTGGTGGAAAAATTTTCTGTCTCCTACTTCCATTCTGAGGCAGCAACTAAGCTAGTTTGCGCCTCGAATACCCAGAAACAGAGTATCTGGCTTGAGATGTATGACTGGAGGATATACCCAGATTGTGGGTATCGAGATCTGAGGGCTATACACTGCCCTTTTTTTCATATATTTTTGGTGGAAAAATTTTCTGTCTCCTACTTCCATTCTGAGGCAGCAACTAAGCTAGCTTGCGCCTCGAATACCCAGAAACAGAGTATCTGGCTTGAGATCTGTGATTTGATAATATACCCAGATTGTGGGTATCGAGATCTGAGGGCTATACACTGCCCTTTTTTTCATATATTTTTTAGTGGAAAAATTTTCTGTCTCCTACTTCCATTCTGAGGCAGCAACTAAGCTAGCTTGCGCCTCGAATGCACAGAAACAGAATATCTGGCTTGAGATGTGTGATTTGAGGATATACCCAGATTGTGGGTATCGAGATCTGTGGGCTATACACTGCCCTTTTTTTCATATATTTTTTGGTGGAAAAATTTTCTGTCTCCTACTTCCATTCTGAGGCAGCAACTAAGCTAGTTTGCGCCTCGAATACCCAGAAACAGAGTATCTGGCTTGAGATGTGTGACTGGAGGATATACCCAGATTGTGGGTATCGAGATCTGAGGGCTATACACTGCCCTTTTTTTCATATATTTTTTGGTGGAAAAATTTTCTGTCTCCTACTTCCATTCTGAGGCAGCAACTAAGCTAGCTTGCGCCTCGAATGCACAGAAACAGAACATCTGGCTTGAGATGCGTGAGTTGAGGATATACCCAGATTGTAGGTATCGAGATCTGTGGGCTATACACTGCCCTTTTTTTCATATATTTTTTAGTGGAAAAATTTTCTGTCTCCTACTTCCATTCTGAGGCAGCAACTAAGCTAGTTTGCGCCTCGAATACCCAGAAACAGAGTATCTGGCTTGAGATGTGTGACTGGAGGATATACCCAGATTGTGGGTATCGAGATCTGAGGGCTATACACTGCCCTTTTTTTCATATATTTTTTGGTGGAAAAATTTTCTGTCTCCTACTTCCATTCTGAGGCAGCAACTAAGCTAGCTTGCGCCTCGAATGCACAGAAACAGAACATCTGGCTTGAGATGCGTGATTTGAGGATATACCCAGATTGTAGGTATCGAGATCTGTGGGCTATACACTGCCCTTTTTTTCATATATTTTTTGGTGGAAAAATTTTCTGTCTCCTACTTCCATTCTGAGGCAGCAACTAAGCTAGCTTGCGCCTCGAATGCACAGAAACAGAATATCTGGCTTGAGATGTGTGATTTGAGGATATACCCAGATTGTGGGTATCGAGATCTGTGGGCTATACACTGCCCTTTTTTTCATATATTTTTTGGTGGAAAAATTTTCTGTTTTCTACTTCCATTCTGAGGCAGCAACTAAGCTAGCTTGCGCCTCGAATGCACAGAAACAGAATATCTGGCTTGAGATGTGTGATTTGAGGATATACCCAGATTGTGGGTATCGAGATCTGTGGGCTATACACTGCCCTTTTTTCATATATTTTTTAGTGGAAAAATTTTCGGTCACCTACTTCCATTCTGAGGCAGCAACTAAGCTAGCTTGCGCCTCGAATGCACAGAAACAGAATATCTGGCTTGAGATGTGTGATTTGAGGATATACCCAGATTGTGGGTATCGAGATCTGTGGGCTATACACTGCCCTTTTTTCATATATTTTTTGGTTGAAAAATGTTCTGTCTCCTACTTCCATTCTGAGGCAGCAACTAAGCTAGCTTGCGCCTCGAATGCACAGAAGCAGAATATCTGGCTTGAGATCTGTGATTTGATAATATACCCAGATTGTGGGTATCGAGATCTGAGGGCTATACACTGCCCTTTTTTTCATATATTTTTTAGTGGAAAAATTTTCTGTCTCCTACTTCCATTCTGAGGCAGCAACTAAGCTAGCTTGCGCCTCGAATGCACAGAAACAGAACATCTGGCTTGAGATGCGTGATTTGAGGATATACCCAGATTGTAGGTATCGAGATCTGTGGGCTATACACTGCCCTTTTTTTCATATATTTTTTGGTGGAAAAATTTACTGTCTCCTACTTCCGTTCTGAGACAGCAACTAAGCTAGTTTGTGCCTTGAATACCCAGAAACAGAGTATCTGGCTTGAGATGTGTGACTGGAGGATATACCCAGATTGTGGGTATCGAGATCTGAGGGCTATACACTGCCCTTTTTTTCATATATTTTTTGGTGGAAAAATTTTCTGTCTCCTACTTCCATTCTGAGGCAGCAACTAAGCTAGTTTGCGCCTCGAATACCCAGAAACAGAGTATCTGGCTTGAGATGTGTGACTGGAGGATATACCCAGATTGTGGGTATCGAGATCTGAGGGCTATACACTGCCCTTTTTTTCATATATTTTTTGGTGGAAAAATTTTCTGTCTCCTACTTCCATTCTGAGGCAGCAACTAAGCTAGCTTGCGCCTCGAATGCACAGAAACAGAACATCTGGCTTGAGATGCGTGATTTGAGGATATACCCAGATTGTAGGTATCGAGATCTGTGGGCTATACACTGCCCTTTTTTTCATATATTTTTTGGTGGAAAAATTTTCTGTCTCCTACTTCCATTCTGAGGCAGCAACTAAGCTAGCTTGCGCCTCGAATGCACAGAAACAGAATATCTGGCTTGAGATGTGTGATTTGAGGATATACCCAGATTGTGGGTATCGAGATCTGTGGGCTATACACTGCCCTTTTTTTCATATATTTTTTGGTGGAAAAATTTTCTGTTTTCTACTTCCATTCTGAGGCAGCAACTAAGCTAGCTTGCGCCTCGAATGCACAGAAACAGAATATCTGGCTTGAGATGTGTGATTTGAGGATATACCCAGATTGTGGGTATCGAGATCTGTGGGCTATACACTGCCCTTTTTTCATATATTTTTTAGTGGAAAAATTTTCGGTCACCTACTTCCATTCTGAGGCAGCAACTAAGCTAGCTTGCGCCTCGAATGCACAGAAACAGAATATCTGGCTTGAGATGTGTGATTTGAGGATATACCCAGATTGTGGGTATCGAGATCTGTGGGCTATACACTGCCCTTTTTTCATATATTTTTTGGTTGAAAAATGTTCTGTCTCCTACTTCCATTCTGAGGCAGCAACTAAGCTAGCTTGCGCCTCGAATGCACAGAAGCAGAATATCTGGCTTGAGATCTGTGATTTGATAATATACCCAGATTGTGGGTATCGAGATCTGAGGGCTATACACTGCCCTTTTTTTCATATATTTTTTAGTGGAAAAATTTTCTGTCTCCTACTTCCATTCTGAGGCAGCAACTAAGCTAGCTTGCGCCTCGAATGCACAGAAACAGAACATCTGGCTTGAGATGCGTGATTTGAGGATATACCCAGATTGTAGGTATCGAGATCTGTGGGCTATACACTGCCCTTTTTTTCATATATTTTTTGGTGGAAAAATTTACTGTCTCCTACTTCCGTTCTGAGACAGCAACTAAGCTAGTTTGTGCCTTGAATACCCAGAAACAGAGTATCTGGCTTGAGATGTGTGACTGGAGGATATACCCAGATTGTGGGTATCGAGATCTGAGGGCTATACACTGCCCTTTTTTTCATATATTTTTTGGTGGAAAAATTTTCTGTCTCCTACTTCCATTCTGAGGCAGCAACTAAGCTAGTTTGCGCCTCGAATACCCAGAAACAGAGTATCTGGCTTGAGATCTGTGATTTGATAATATACCCAGATTGTGGGTATCGAGATCTGAGGGCTATACACTGCCCTTTTTTTCATATATTTTTTGGTGGAAAAATTTTCTGTCTCCTACTTCCATTCTGAGGCAGCAACTAAGCTAGCTTGCGCCTCGAATGCACAGAAACAGAATATCTGGCTTGAGATGTGTGACTTGAGGATATACCCAGATTGTGGGTATCGAGATCTGTGGGCTATACACTGAACTTTTTTCATATATTTTTTGGTGGAAAAATTTTCTGTCTTCTACTTCCATTCTGAGGCAGCAGCTAAGCTAGTTTGCGCCTCGAATGCACAGAAACAGAACATCTGGCTTGAGATGCGTGATTTGAGGATATACCCAGATTGTGGGTATCGAGATCTGAGGGCTATACACTGCCCTTTTTTTCATATATTTTTTAGTGGAAAAATTTTCTGTCTCCTACTTCCATTCTGAGGCAGCAACTAAGCTAGCTTGCGCCTCGAATGCACAGAAACAGAATATCTGGCTTGAGATGTGTGATTTGAGGATTTACCCAGATTGTGGGTATCAATATCTGTGGGCTCTACACTGCCCTTTTTTCATATATTTTTTGGTTGAAAAATTTTCTGTCTTCTACTTCCACTCTGAGGCAGCAGCTAAGCTAGTTTGCGCCTCGAATGCACAGAAACAGAATATCTGGCCTGAGATGTGTGACTTGAGGATATACCCAGATTGTGGGTATCAAGATCTGTGGGCTATACACTGCCCTTTTTTTCATATATTTTTTGGTTGAAAAATTTTCTGTCTTCTACTTCCCCTCTGAGGCAGCAGCTAAGCTAGTTTGCGCCTCGAGTGCACAGAAACAGAATACCTGGCCTGAGATGTGTGACTTGAGGATATACCCAGATTGTGGGTATCAAGATCTGTGGGCTATACACTGCCCTTTTTTTCATATATTTTTAAGTGGAAAAATTTTCTGTCTCCTACTTCCATTCTGAGGCAGCAACTAAGCTAGCTTGCGCCTCGAATGCACAGAAACAGAATACCTGGCCTGAGATGTGTGACTTGAGGATATACCCAGATTGTGGGTATCAAGATCTGTGGGCTATACACTGCCCTTTTTTTCATATATTTTTTGGTGGAAAAATTTACTGTCTCCTACTTCCATTCTGAGGCAGCAACTAAGCTAGTTTGCGCCTCGAATACCCAGAAACAGAGTATCTGGCTTGAGATCTGTGATTTGATAATATACCCAGATTGTGGGTATCGAGATCTGAGGGCTATACACTGCCCTTTTTTTCATATATTTTTTGGTGGAAAAATTTTCTGTCTCCTACTTCCATTCTGAGGCAGCAACTAAGCTAGCTTGCGCCTCGAATGCACAGAAACAGAACATCTGGCTTGAGATGCGTGATTTGAGGATATACCCAGATTGTGGGTATCGAGATCTGTGGGCTATACACTGCCCTTTTTTTCATATATTTTTAAGTGGAAAAATTTTCTGTCTCCTACTTCCATTCTGAGGCAGCAACTAAGCTAGCTTGCGCCTCGAATGCACAGAAACAGAATATCTGGCTTTAGATGTGTGATTTGAGGATATACCCAGATTGTGGGTATCGAGATCTGTGGGCTATACACTGCCCTTTTTTTCATATATTTTTTGGTGGAAAAATTTTCTGTCTCCTACTTCCATTCTGAGGCAGCAACTAAGCTAGCTTGCGCCTCGAATGCACAGAAACAGAATATCTGGCTTGAGATGTGTGATTTGAGGATATACCCAGATTGTGGGTATCGAGATCTGTGGGCTATACACTGCCCTTTTTTTCATATATTTTTAAGTGGAAAAATTTTCTGTCTCCTTCTTCCATTCTGAGGCAGCAACTAAGCTAGCTTGCGCCTCGAATGCACAGAAACAGAACATCTGGCTTGAGATGCGTGATTTGAGGATATACCCAGATTGTAGGTATCGAGATCTGTGGGCTATACACTGCCCTTTTTTTCATATATTTTTTGGTGGAAAAATTTTCTGTCTCCTACTTCCATTCTGAGGCAGCAACTAAGCTAGTTTGCGCCTCGAATACCCAGAAACAGAGTATCTGGCTTGAGATCTGTGATTTGATAATATACCCAGATTGTGGGTATCAAGATCTGTGGGCTATACACTGCCCTTTTTTTCATATATTTTTTGGTGGAAAAATTTTCTGTTTTCTACTTCCATTCTGAGGCAGCAGCTAAGCTGATTTGCGCCTCGAATGCACAGAAACAGAACATCTGGCTTGAGATGCGTGATTTGAGGATATACCCAGATTGTGGGTATCGAGATCTGTGGGCTATACACTGCCCTTTTTTTCATATATTTTTGAGTGGAAAAATTTTCTGTCTCCTACTTCCATTCTGAGGCAGCAACTAAGCTAGCTTGCGCCTCGAATGCACAGAAACAGAATATCTGGCTTTAGATGTGTGATTTGAGGATATACCCAGATTGTGGGTATCGAGATCTGTGGGCTATACACTGCCCTTTTTTTCATATATTTTTTGGTGGAAAAATTTTCTGTCTCCTACTTCCATTCTGAGGCAGCAACTAAGCTAGCTTGCGCCTCGAATGCACAGAAACAGAATATCTGGCTTGAGATGTGTGATTTGAGGATATACCCAGATTGTGGGTATCGAGATCTGTGGGCTATACACTGCCCTTTTTTTCATATATTTTTTGGTGGAAAAATTTTCTGTTTTCTACTTCCATTCTGAGGCAGCAACTAAGCTAGCTTGCGCCTCGAATGCACAGAAACAGAATATCTGGCTTGAGATGTGTGATTTGAGGATATACCCAGATTGTGGGTATCGAGATCTGTGGGCTATACACTGCCCTTTTTTTCATATATTTTTTAGTGGAAAAATTTTCTGTCTTCTACTTCCATTCTGAGGCAGCAGCTACGCTAGTTTGCGCCTCGAATGCCCAGAAACAGAATATCTGGCTTTAGATGTGTGATTTGAGGATATACCCAGATTGTGGGTATCGAGATCTGTGGGCTATACACTGCCCTTTTTTTCATATATTTTTAAGTGGAAAAATTTTCTGTCTCCTACTTCCATTCTGAGGCAGCAACTAAGCTAGCTTGCGCCTCGAATGCACAGAAACAGAATATCTGGCCTGAGATGTGTGACTTGAGGATTTACCCAGATTGTGGGTATCAAGATCTGTGGGCTATACACTGCCCTTTTTTTCATATATTTTTTGGTGGAAAAATTTTCTGTTTTCTACTTCCATTCTGAGGCAGCAGCTAAGCTGATTTGCGCCTCGAATGCACAGAAACAGAACATCTGGCTTGAGATGCGTGATTTGAGGATATACCCAGATTGTGGGTATCGAGATCTGTGGGCTATACACTGCCCTTTTTTTCATATATTTTTAAGTGGAAAAATTTTCTGTCTCCTACTTCCATTCTGAGGCAGCAACTAAGCTAGCTTGCGCCTCGAATGCACAGAAACAGAATATCTGGCCTGAGATGTGTGACTTGAGGATATACCCAGATTGTGGGTTTCGAGATCTGTGGGCTATACACTGCCCTTTTTTTCATATATTTTTTGGTTGAACAATTTTCTGTCTTCTACTTCCATTCCGAGGCAGCAGCTTAGCTAGTTTACGCCTCGAATGCAAAGAAACAGAATACCTGGCTTGAGATGTGTGATTTGAGGATATACCCAGATTGTGGGTATCGAGATCTCTGGGCTATACACTGCCCTTTTTTCATATATTTTTTGGTTGAAAAATTTTCTGTCTTCTACTTCCATTCTGAGGCAGCAGCTACGCTAGTTTGCGCCTCGAATGCCCAGAAACAGAATATCTGGCTTTAGATGTGTGATTTGAGGATATACCCAGATTGTGGGTATCGAGATCTGTGGGCTATACACTGCCCTTTTTTCATATATTTTTTGGTTGAAAAATTTTCTGTCTTCTACTTCCATTCTGAGGCAGCAGCTACGCTAGTTTGCGCCTCGAATGCCCAGAAACAGAATATCTGGCTTTAGATGTGTGATTTGAGGATATACCCAGATTGTGGGTATCGAGATCTGTGGGCTATACACTGCCCTTTTTTTCATATATTTTTAAGTGGAAAAATTTTCTGTCTCCTACTTCCATTCTGAGGCAGCAACTAAGCTAGCTTGCGCCTCGAATGCACAGAAACAGAATATCTGGCCTGAGATGTGTGACTTGAGGATTTACCCAGATTGTGGGTATCAAGATCTGTGGGCTATACACTGCCCTTTTTTTAATATATTTTTTGGTGGAAAAATTTTCTGTTTTCTACTTCCATTCTGAGGCAGCAACTAAGCTAGCTTGCGCCTCGAATGCACAGAAACAGAATATCTGGCTTGAGATGTGTGATTTGAGGATATACCCAGATTGTGGGTATCGAGATCTGAGGGCTATACACTGCCCTTTTTTTCATATATTTTTTAGTGGAAAAATTTTCTGTCTCCTACTTCCATTCTGAGGCAGCAACTAAGCTAGCTTGCGCCTCGAATGCACAGAAACAGAATATCTGGCTTGAGATGTGTGATTTGATAATATACCCAGATTGTGGGTATCGAGATCTGAGGGCTATACACTGCCCTTTTTTTCATATATTTTTTAGTGGAAAAATTTTCTGTCTCCTACTTCCATTCTGAGGCAGCAACTAAGCTAGCTTGCGCCTCGAATGCACAGAAACAGAATATCTGGCTTGAGATGTGTGATTTGAGGATATACCCAGATTGTGGGTATCGAGATCTGTGGGCTATACACTGCCCTTTTTTTCATATATTTTTTAGTGGAAAAATTTTCTGTCTCCTACTTCCATTCTGAGGCAGCAACTAAGCTAGCTTGCGCCTCGAATGCACAGAAACAGAACATCTGGCTTGAGATGCGTGATTTGAGGATATACCCAGATTGTAGGTATCGAGATCTGTAGGCTATACACTGCCCTTTTTTTCATATATTTTTTGGTGGAAAAATTTTCTGTCTCCTACTTCCATTCTGAGGCAGCAACTAAGCTAGTTTGCGCCTCGAATACCCAGAAACAGAGTATCTGGCTTGAGATCTGTGATTTGATAATATACCCAGATTGTGGGTATCGAGATCTGAGGGCTATACACTGCCCTTTTTTTCATATATTTTTTAGTGGAAAAATTTTCTGTCTCCTACTTCCATTCTGAGGCAGCAACTAAGCTAGCTTGCGCCTCGAATGCACAGAAACAGAATATCTGGCTTGAGATGTGTGATTTGAGGATATACCCAGATTGTAGGTATCGAGATCTGTGGGCTATACACTGCCCTTTTTTTCATATATTTTTTGGTGGAAAAATTTTCTGTCTCCTACTTCCATTCTGAGGCAGCAACTAAGCTAGCTTGCGCCTCGAATGCACAGAAACAGAACATCTGGCTTGAGATGCGTGATTTGAGGATATACCCAGATTGTAGGTATCGAGATCTGTGGGCTATACACTGCCCTTTTTTTCATATATTTTTTGGTGGAAAAATTTACTGTCTCCTACTTCCATTCTGAGGCAGCAACTAAGCTAGTTTGCGCCTCGAATACCCAGAAACAGAGTATCTGGCTTGAGATCTGTGATTTGATAATATACCCAGATTGTGGGTATCGAGATCTGAGGGCTATACACTGCCCTTTTTTTCATATATTTTTTGGTGGAAAAATTTTCTGTCTCCTACTTCCATTCTGAGGCAGCAACTAAGCTAGCTTGCGCCTCGAATGCACAGAAACAGAACATCTGGCTTGAGATTCGTGATTTGAGGATATACCCAGATTGTAGGTATCGAGATCTGTGGGCTATACACTGCCCTTTTTTTCATATATTTTTTAGTGGAAAAATTTTCTGTCTCCTACTTCCATTCTGAGGCAGCAACTAAGCTAATTTGCGCCTCGAATACCCAGAAACAGAGTATCTGGCTTGAGATCTGTGATTTGATAATATACCCAGATTGTGGGTATCGAGATCTGTGGGCTATACACTGCCCTTTTTTTCATATATTTTTTGGTGGAAAAATTTTCTGTCTCCTACTTCCATTCTGAGGCAGCAACTAAGCTAGTTTGCGCCTCGAATACCCAGAAACAGAGTATCTGGCTTGAGATCTGTGATTTGATAATATACCCAGATTGTGGGTATCGAGATCTGAGGGCTATACACTGCCCTTTTTTTCATATATTTTTTAGTGGAAAAATTTTCTGTCTCCTACTTCCATTCTGAGGCAGCAACTAAGCTAGCTTGCGCCTCGAATGCACAGAAACAGAACATCTGGCTTGAGATGCGTGATTTGAGGATATACCCAGATTGTAGGTATCGAGATCTGTGGGCTATACACTGCCCTTTTTTTCATATATTTTTTGGTGGAAAAATTTACTGTCTCCTACTTCCATTCTGAGGCAGCAACTAAGCTAGTTTGCGCCTCGAATACCCAGAAACAGAGTATCTGGCTTGAGATCTGTGATTTGATAATATACCCAGATTGTGGGTATCGAGATCTGAGGGCTATACACTGCCCTTTTTTTCATATATTTTTTGGTGGAAAAATTTTCTGTCTCCTACTTCCATTCTGAGGCAGCAACTAAGCTAGCTTGCGCCTCGAATGCACAGAAACAGAACATCTGGCTTGAGATGCGTGATTTGAGGATATACCCAGATTGTAGGTATCGAGATATGTGGGCTATACACTGCCCTTTTTTTCATATATTTTTTAGTGGAAAAATTTTCTGTCTCCTGCTTCCATTCTGAGGCAGCAACTAAGCTAGTTTGCGCCTCGAATACCCAGAAACAGAGTATCTGGCTTGAGATCTGTGATTTGATAATATACCCAGATTGTGGGTATCGAGATCTGTGGGCTATACACTGCCCTTTTTTTCATATATTTTTTGGTGGAAAAATTTACTGTCTCCTACTTCCATTCTGAGGCAGCAACTAAGCTAGTTTGCGCCTCGAATACCCAGAAACAGAGTATCTGGCTTGAGATGTGTGACTGGAGGATATACCCAGATTGTGGGTATCGAGATCTGTGGGCTATACACTGCCCTTTTTTTCATATATTTTTTGGTGGAAAAATTTTCTGTCTCCTACTTCCATTCTGAGGCAGCAACTAAGCTAGTTTGCGCCTCGAATACCCAGAAACAGAGTATCTGGCTTGAGATCTGTGATTTGATAATATACCCAGATTGTGGGTATCGAGATCTGAGGGCTATACACTGCCCTTTTTTTCATATATTTTTTGGTGGAAAAATTTTCTGTCTCCTACTTCCATTCTGAGGCAGCAACTAAGCTAGCTTGCGCCTCGAATGCACAGAAACAGAACATCTGGCTTGAGATGCGTGATTTGAGGATATACCCAGATTGTAGGTATCGAGATCTGTGGGCTATACACTGCCCTTTTTTTCATATATTTTTTGGTGGAAAAATTTTCTGTCTCCTACTTCCATTCTGAGGCAGCAACTAAGCTAGTTTGCGCCTCGAATACCCAGAAACAGAGTATCTGGCTTGAGATCTGTGATTTGATAATATACCCAGATTGTGGGTATCGAGATCTGTGGGCTATACACTGCCCTTTTTTTCATATATTTTTTAGTGGAAAAATTTTCTGTCTCCTACTTCCATTCTGAGGCAGCAACTAAGCTAGCTTGCGCCTCGAATGCACAGAAACAGAATATCTGGCTTGAGATGTGTGATTTGAGGATATACCCAGATTGTGGGTATCGAGATCTGTGGGCTATACACTGCCCTTTTTTTCATATATTTTTTAGTGGAAAAATTTTCTGTCTCCTACTTCCATTCTGAGGCAGCAACTAAGCTAGCTTGCGCCTCGAATGCACAGAAACAGAATATCTGGCTTTAGATGTGTGATTTGAGGATATACCCAGATTGTGGGTATCGAGATCTGTGGGCTATACACTGCCCTTTTTTTCATATATTTTTTGGTGGAAAAATTTTCTGTCTCCTACTTCCATTCTGAGGCAGCAACTAAGCTAGCTTGCGCCTCGAATGCACAGAAACAGAATATCTGGCTTGAGATGTGTGATTTGAGGATATACCCAGATTGTGGGTATCGAGATCTGTGGGCTATACACTGCCCTTTTTTTCATATATTTTTTGGTTGAAAAATGTTCTGTCTCCTACTTCCATTCTGAGGCAGCAACTAAGCTAGCTTGCGCCTCGAATGCACAGAAGCAGAATATCTGGCTTGAGATGTGTGATTTGAGGATATACCCAGATTATGGGTATCGAGATCTGTGGGCTATACACTGCCCTTTTTTTCATATATTTTTTGGTGGAAAAATTTTCTGTTTTCTACTTCCATTCTGAGGCAGCAGCTAAGCTGATTTGCGCCTCGAATGCACAGAAACAGAATATCTGGCTTGAGATGTGTGATTTGAGGATATACCCAGATTGTGGGTATCGAGATCTGAGGGCTATACACTGCCCTTTTTTTCATATATTTTTTAGTGGAAAAATTTTCTGTCTCCTACTTCCAATCTGAGGCAGCAACTAAGCTAGCTTGCGCCTCGAATGCACAGAAACAGAACATCTGGCTTGAGATGCGTGATTTGAGGATATACCCAGATTGTAGGTATCGAGATCTGTGGGCTATACACTGCCCTTTTTTTCATATATTTTTTGGTGGAAAAATTTACTGTCTCCTACTTCCATTCTGAGACAGCAACTAAGCTAGTTTGTGCCTTGAATACCCAGAAACAGAGTATCTGGCTTGAGATGTGTGACTGGAGGATATACCCAGATTGTGGGTATCGAGATCTGAGGGCTATACACTGCCCTTTTTTTCATATATTTTTTGGTGGAAAAATTTTCTGTCTCTACTTCCATTCTGAGGCAGCAACTAAGCTAGTTTGCGCCTCGAATACCCAGAAACAGAGTATCTGGCTTGAGATCTGTGATTTGATAATATACCCAGATTGTGGGTATCGAGATCTGAGGGCTATACACTGCCCTTTTTTTCATATATTTTTTGGTGGAAAAATTTTCTGTCTCCTACTTCCATTCTGAGGCAGCAACTAAGCTAGCTTGCGCCTCGAATGCACAGAAACAGAACATCTGGCTTGAGATGTGTGACTTGAGGATATACCCAGATTGTGGGTATCGAGATCTGTGGGCTATACACTGCCCTTTTTTCATATATTTTTTGGTGGAAAAATTTTCTGTCTTCTACTTCCATTCTGAGGCAGCAGCTAAGCTAGTTTGCGCCTCGAATGCACAGAAACAGAACATCTGGCTTGAGATGTGTGATTTGAGGATTTACCCAGATTGTGGGTATCAATATCTGTGGGCTCTACACTGCCCTTTTTTCATATATTTTTTGGTTGAAAAATTTTCTGTCTTCTACTTCCACTCTGAGGCAGCAGCTAAGCTAGTTTGCGCCTCGAATGCACAGAAACAGAATATCTGGCCTGAGATGTGTGACTTGAGGATATACCCAGATTGTGGGTATCAAGATCTGTGGGCTATACACTGCCCTTTTTTTCATATATTTTTTGGTTGAAAAATTTTCTGTCTTCTACTTCCCCTCTGAGGCAGCAGCTAAGCTAGTTTGCGCCTCGAATGCACAGAAACAGAATACCTGGCCTGAGATGTGTGACTTGAGGATATACCCAGATTGTGGGTGTCAAGATCTGTGGGCTATACACTGCCCTTTTTTTCATATATTTTTAAGTGGAAAAATTTTCTGTCTCCTACTTCCATTCTGAGGCAGCAACTAAGCTAGCTTGCGCCTCGAATGCACAGAAACAGAATACCTGGCCTGAGATGTGTGACTTGAGGATATACCCAGATTGTGGGTATCAAGATCTGTGGGCTATACACTGCCCTTTTTTTCATATATTTTTTGGTGGAAAAATTTACTGTCTCCTACTTCCATTCTGAGGCAGCAACTAAGCTAGTTTGCGCCTCGAATACCCAGAAACAGAGTATCTGGCTTGAGATCTGTGATTTGATAATATACCCAGATTGTGGGTATCGAGATCTGAGGGCTATACACTGCCCTTTTTTTCATATATTTTTTGGTGGAAAAATTTTCTGTCTCCTACTTCCATTCTGAGGCAGCAACTAAGCTAGCTTGCGCCTCGAATGCACAGAAACAGAACATCTGGCTTGAGATGCGTGATTTGAGGATATACCCAGATTGTGGGTATCGAGATCTGTGGGCTATACACTGCCCTTTTTTTCATATATTTTTAAGTGGAAAAATTTTCTGTCTCCTACTTCCATTCTGAGGCAGCAACTAAGCTAGCTTGCGCCTCGAATGCACAGAAACAGAATATCTGGCTTTAGATGTGTGATTTGAGGATATACCCAGATTGTGGGTATCGAGATCTGTGGGCTATACACTGCCCTTTTTTTCATATATTTTTTGGTGGAAAAATTTTCGGTCTCCTACTTCCATTCTGAGGCAGCAACTAAGCTAGCTTGCGCCTCGAATGCACAGAAACAGAATATCTGGCTTGAGATGTGTGATTTGAGGATATACCCAGATTGTGGGTATCGAGATCTGTGGGCTATACACTGCCCTTTTTTTCATATATTTTTAAGTGGAAAAATTTTCTGTCTCCTACTTCCATTCTGAGGCAGCAACTAAGCTAGCTTGCGCCTCGAATGCACAGAAACAGAATATCTGGCTTGAGATGTGTGATTTGAGGATATACCCAGATTGTGGGTATCGAGATCTGTGGGCTATACACTGCCCTTTTTTTCATATATTTTTTGGTGGAAAAATTTTCTGTTTTCTACTTCCATTCTGAGGCAGCAACTAAGCTAGCTTGCGCCTCGAATGCACAGAAACAGAATATCTGGCTTGAGATGTGTGATTTGAGGATATACCCAGATTGTGGGTATCGAGATCTGTGGGCTATACACTGCCCTTTTTTCATATATTTTTTAGTGGAAAAATTTTCTGTCTCCTACTTCCATTCTGAGGCAGCAACTAAGCTAGTTTGCGCCTCGAATACCCAGAAACAGAGTATCTGGCTTGAGATCTGTGATTTGATAATATACCCAGATTGTGGGTATCGAGATCTGAGGGCTATACACTGCCCTTTTTTTCATATATTTTTTGGTGGAAAAATTTTCTGTCTCCTACTTCCATTCTGAGGCAGCAACTAAGCTAGCTTGCGCCTCGAATGCACAGAAACAGAATATCTGGCTTGAGATGTGTGATTTGAGGATATACCCAGATTGTGGGTATCGAGATCTGTGGGCTATACACTGCCCTTTTTTTCATATATTTTTTGGTGGAAAAATTTTCTGTTTTCTACTTCCATTCTGAGGCAGCAACTAAGCTAGCTTGCGCCTCGAATGCACAGAAACAGAATATCTGGCTTGAGATGTGTGATTTGAGGATATACCCAGATTGTGGGTATCGAGATCTGTGGGCTATACACTGCCCTTTTTTCATATATTTTTTAGTGGAAAAATTTTCTGTCTTCTACTTCCATTCTGAGGCAGCAGCTACGCTAGTTTGCGCCTCGAATGCCCAGAAACAGAATATCTGGCTTGAGATGTGTGATTTGAGGATATACCCAGATTGTGGGTATCGAGATCTGTGGGCTATACACTGCCCTTTTTTTCATATATTTTTTGGTGGAAAAATTTTCTGTTTTCTACTTCCATTCTGAGGCAGCAACTAAGCTAGCTTGCGCCTCGAATGCACAGAAACAGAATATCTGGCTTGAGATGTGTGATTTGAGGATATACCCAGATTGTGGGTATCGAGATCTGTGGGCTATACACTGCCCTTTTTTTCATATATTTTTTGGTGGAAAAATTTTCTGTCTCCTACTTCCATTCTGAGGCAGCAACTAAGCTAGCTTGCGCCTCGAATGCACAGAAACAGAATATCTGGCCTGAGATGTGTGACTTGAGGATTTACCCAGATTGTGGGTATCAAGATCTGTGGGCTATACACTGCCCTTTTTTTCATATATTTTTTGGTGGAAAAATTTTCTGTTTTCTACTTCCATTCTGAGGCAGCAGCTAAGCTGATTTGCGCCTCGAATGCACAGAAACAGAACATCTGGCTTGAGATGCGTGATTTGAGGATATACCCAGATTGTGGGTATCGAGATCTGTGGGCTATACACTGCCCTTTTTTTCATATATTTTTAAGTGGAAAAATTTTCTGTCTCCTACTTCCATTCTGAGGCAGCAACTAAGCTAGCTTGCGCCTCGAATGCACAGAAACAGAATATCTGGCTTGAGATGTGTGATTTGAGGATATACCCAGATTGTGGGTATCAAGATCTGTGGGCTATACACTGCACTTTTTTCATATATTTTTTGGTTGAAAAATTTTCTGTCTTCTACTTCCATTCTGAGGCAGCAGCTAAGCTAGTTTGCGCCTCGAATGCCCAGAAACAGAATATCTGGCTTGAGATGTGTGATTCGAGGATATACCCAGATTGTGCGTATCAAGATCTGTGGGCTATACATTGAACTGGCTAACGCTAACTTGTTGTTAGTTCTAAGGGTACTTACAAGAACTTTAGAACCATGTGGTGTAACAATCGACCTCAATTGGGTTAATGCTAACTATAAGGAACACCAACTTAAAGCTTCGGTCTGGTAGTGCGGACTTCAAGAAATTCCATTAATTTGTATTAAATCTCTAATCTCATCACTTTCCTATGCCTATATCCTTGAGGCTCTATAACTGGTACTAAAATGAGCTCAACAGTGTAATTGTTGAAATGTATTATTCAAATTACAGCACATGGCCGTAGAGAACTACTTAGGTAGTCTTGGCACCAGTATTCACTCACTCACCCGTGAGAAATGACTGAAAAGGAGACACTTGGTACAATTCCCCGGCCGACACATTTTGGATGACCTAAATGACATCTTCCTGCAGATACTTTTGCATTACCCGTGTTACATAGTACATGGTGTACCACTTGCACTAATTGGATTTAGACCGATGGAAAATTTATCATTTTGAATAAACCCTTGAATCCGTAACGCGCCAGGAAGGATTTATTATACTTGAGCCTCCGTAAGGTTGTGGTTTCGTTAATAACATGGCTGACGTAGAATTAGGGGTTAGAAAGTCAACGCAATACCACTCAACTATTCTCATAACTTATTAACAGTACCAATAAAAGTTTTGGCTATATCCATATCCATCCCACAGATTACAACATCCCTCAGACTATAACCACACAATTTTATTTAATTAAGTTCACCATCTAGTTTCTGGGTATATGAAGTTATTCCGCCCTCCTAACCTGGAGAAACTTTTCCCTAATGGACCACACAGTCCTCCCACTATCACTCTCACTCAGCGAAAATGGAATGCCATGCAACTAATTGATGACAGATGCAATCAGAAGTTTATCGACAATTCCCCATTCACACTTGTTTCGTAATATTGGTCACAATGTGCGGCTTCCCATCATCAGAGTCAGCTAACGACCCCACTGTCTGATACCATGTCACCCGAAATGAACCATTTACATAAGTGACAGCAATTTGTAACATTTTTAACCCAACACGACAGAAAGGAGAGTTGTTAAACTTTCCGTCCAAATAAGTAACATTTCCGGTTGAACTCTCGCGTGTAGATACACTCAAATCAATACGTTTGCCATGTCAAGGATGCTGCATTCCTGACAGACAGTTCCACGTCATTGCCCTTTACGATGAGCAATGGCAACAGTTTCAAAACGTTGCGACGAATTACCAGCAACCCAAACCAGACAAAGCCAAAAAGAAGAATTTTATTACCATTATCCTTGTATCCTTTTGCGAAGGAACTGAGCTCAAATCGAATGAGAAACTGAAATGGAATCATCAAATTTTATTGCAAAAACGAATTGAGACATTTTAAGCTTCACTTCATTTCGAAAATACACAAAGGACTGACCTGTGTAACGATGTGTGCTATATCCTGTGTCATCCTGGCCAAAAGATGAATGAAGTAGTAAACCTCCAACCTCGCAATCCAATTAAGAATTCCTTCTCGCATTCAGTATGCAATGGGTTTGTGGGTGTGGCAAGGGGGTCAAGAATTGCAAGGCAGACAAAAGTGCCTTGTGAGAGTGCAAGGAATGTTCGGCTTGTTACCGGATCAAAGGAATTTCATTTAGTCTCAAACAGAAGAGGACGATTAAGAGACCCGGCACGGCCCTCGATAAAACAAGTTGAACATTCTTCATATTCCTCAACAAGTACCACTCACTCATTCAGTCGATTCAATCGAAACGATGATGTTGATCCTGATGCTGATGATGATGGTGATGATGATGGCTTTCGCCACTCGAAGTATGTAAGTTTGATGAGTTTGAAGGGGCCGCCAACGAGGATATAATGAGGATATCGAACGTCACGTTTAGGCATGCCAGGGATATACATACTTTTATTCGTCTTTTCGGTTCGCTTTCTTATTAAAATCCGAATGGGCATCATAATCCTGTCTTTATGAAATTCTGAAATTCTTTTCCATTCCTAAGGAGCTGTGTTTCCTGATACACACACACATACACAAACCGACCCACCCAGAGATACATGAGATAGACAAAGCTAAGGAGATTGCGATGAAACGTTGAATTCTTTAGATAGCATCCCTAGAGAGATCATCTCGGAATTACACTAAAAGGAATTTACAAATAGACTCTGCGATGATGATGCTGTTGTGTAGGGGGAAAGTATCTAGAAGTATTCCACCACGAATCGACGACGACGCCTTCAGATGGATGGATGGATGGATGACTTGCCGAGCGGCGATTATCCAAAAGGTGCAACGGAACGTGTTGGCACTTTACTTCATGGGGAACAATTTAATTACTCACGGTAATGTAGACGGATTGTTAGCGAGTTAGAAACGAATTTTCTCACTTTTCCGCCGAGGCACGGCACACTTTGTGTGCCTATTGAGGAAAAAAAAACGAAACCAACAAATCCAGGTGTATGTGGGTTGGTGTCCTTGGGTATGACGACACGCCCTGCCTACAAGAGTGTCCTAAGAGTTTCGTTTTATATATTTATACTTAGGTGATGCATTAAAATCTCACTTAAGCACTTTAATTAATGCAGGTATGGTCGTGTTGCCACGAGCCAGCTGGCGGGTACAAAAGCTTGTTGATTCACATATTCGGGGTTAAAAGGATCCTCCCCTATTCATCGTTCGTCAATTGTCGTATTCTATTTATTTTCTCACATCTCCGTGTCGTGTTGGAGAATAGCAATTGTGGCTTAGAATTTATTTATTTCCTTAGCTGTTCGGGGGGAGGAGGTGGTGCGCTTTTGTTTGCATAAATAGGATACCAGGTAGGAATATCGGGTTTCATGAGGGATACTTTGATGCCTTTGAGAGATGATATGGCATAATATCCTTTGGATATGACTTCTGAGGAATTACACAGGTTATGTGTGCGTAGACGAATCCTTTGTTTGCCAAAGTGGTAGAAGCCAAAGAGCAATGTGTGGTATTTCTGTTTGTCATAACTTTGTTGTGTCTTATTGTTACGAAATGGCATTTATGAAGGATACACACTTGGAAGGGATGAGTGACATGGAATCCTATCATGACTGATATTTGGATTAAGATGTATACATACAGTCGTATGTACTTGTTTCGATTTGTGGAAGTTGTGGGTTCTAAGGTTTAGGTATGGTTACGTAATGATTAGCAGGAAATCGTATGACTTTTCGATTATAAACTGCAAAGAGCCTGTAAACCATATCCTTTTGGGCTTAAACGGCTGCAAAAGATAGCCCGAGATTGAACCAAAAAGAGTTCAAATATAGGAATGGAATGACCTGGGAATAAACGCTGTTGTTAGAAGTTGGGGGAGGACTGGTCAAGTTTTTATCAAAATATGTGAACCCTATAGCTCCCTAATGTGAAAGGACTATACTTGATTGTTAAAATGGGACGAAATCGATTCGTATTTGAGCTCTGCTTTCAGTGCTATGAGTCTACTTTTTCGGTCGATTCCAGCGACGGTTGAGGGTTTACGGAAATTGGCCGACGAATTGTCAGTCAGATAAGACTGCTCACTTAATGAACTATTCTTCAAAGATGTGACCAAACTTCAGAAAGACTAAAACAAACAACACTAGGCGATAGGTGATCATTTAGCCAACTATTGTAGTTATCCGAAAATGTAGACACATTGGGACTTAGCTAGGGCTTGACAATGAGCATTTGGCAAATCTTTCTTCAGTTCACTTGATTAGTTGTCATCTGGAAATATTGAAAATCGAATAGTTTTCTTCCACAGATCCACTATTTGGATGTACAGTCTCCTCATCAACAGACTACATGAGTTGTGGCACTAAAACCGTGCTAAGTCCTAATTAGGCTCTCTTTAGAATAATCAGAACTACTTCACTAGTGATCTAAGGGTCAACGAGGATATAATTAATCCTGTCTTTGCTGTGGACAAAGGAACAAACATTTGTCCGCTGTTTAGGACAAAACATCACTAGTGGAGCTACAACTTTGAGGTAGCTAAGGACTTATGTACCTAGGAGCAACTGTGAACTCTATGAACGACACCTTACTGCAAATCCAGCGAAAAATCACTCTTAGTTCCATATATTGTCTAGCACGAAGGACCACGTTGATAATCTATACAACAGTTTGCCCGTCTGACTATACATATATCATGGAGTGCTGGACCATAATCGAGCAAGCTATTCAGATCTTAGACATCACTCTAAGAAAAACATAATTAACGGCAGACTCTAAAAGCTGTACCACGTTTTGGATGTAGTCAGGACGGCCATAACATATTGACTACGTTTCCCCGGTCACATCGAACATATGATGTACCAGAGTCTTTAAATATCAGCCTTCTGACGATCCTGCCATCCCAAATCTCAGGATGGTTGGTCTAATAACAACGCAACAACATTCTCGGGAATGACGCAGTGTCGTATTGTCTTGACTCATAGGTCCAGAAACCTTGCAGGATTTAAACTGAGTTATGGTTATTAGGTCGTCTTAGATTTTTCTCATACATATCTGATTCAATCGCCAGCAAAGACAAGGAAGATCTTTGAATTTCAGCATTCATATTCTTCACCATTTATAGGCTTTTGCGAAGGCCCGTACTAACTCCTCGATGAATTGGCTCCCAAAATCTCACCGATAACATTTTGGCACCACTTCGAAAGACGGTGGATGATAATCTCAGCAGGTCGGCTCGATTTATCGGCGATCGTTAATAGTATTACTTCCATGTCTTCTTGCAACTATTATAACCATTCACTACATTGGAAGAATCCGTGCTAGAATAAGAAAACCCCTTTGAATATCGTTTCAAACTGGCTTAAGTAAACAGTCCTTTCCGTTTTGTCAGATCCACCATCATCTAGGCTTGATGATGGTACCAAATCTCTGAATAAAAACAAAGATTTCTAGACGAGTCCGCTTTTCGACGGATTAGCCCTTAGTCAACCCAAAATATTAAACTTTATTCTTGATTCTTTATGCAGCTTTCAAGACATTAGAAAGAAGACTCCTGGTATCGATTTTCACTATCTAGCTGAGTGCCATCTCTGGGTATGCTGACAATTTAGCTGACAAACCTGGCAAAAAAAATACGAATACCTCAATTCAGCCGAAGATCATATCCTGCTTGTAGAGTTTCAAATGGCCCTCTGACAGTTGAAAATGTAAAAAGACGTCTCCAGTCTAAGCTAGTTTGAAACTATCTGCAGACCTTTCGACAGCTAGCTGTACACAATAAAGTCACACTAACATTGGTTGCAGGACATGCAGGTATTCTTGGTAATGAAGCTACGAAGAACTTACCAAATCCGGTGGCTTATCTTCATATATCAGCCTTGAACTGATTTATGATCTATCTGTCAACCAGACAAAGGTAGAGCTAAATGTGTGGGACTAGAAGTCTGTGAGCTCCCTACTCACCTGTTTAACTGTCCTTAGAGCCCGTAAAGAGCATTTTTATTTCAAGTCAAGTTCACGCTGATCAAATCACAAAGCCTAGCAACTTACAAACACAATTTGGATTTAGATCACTTTACCTGGGATTTAAAAGTTCAAAACAGCTGCATACTCGTAATTCGAATTAAAAAGTTGCAATGGGTCAAACAGTGGCTACTAGTTATCGGCCGATTACCTCCAAGGTGTCGGCCCATTATCAAAACGAAAAATTTTGCGCCGGTTCAAGCTGCATGATAGGATGTCGTGTAACCATGGAAGATTACCACACCAGTATCCCATCGCTGCCCGATGATCCTGGGACGTCATTTTTCGGTGTGTTCGACGGTCATGGTGGCAATAAAGTGGCCGAATATGCAGGCATGAATTTGCACAAAGTCATTGTAAGGCGACCAGAGTACCAGGAGCATACAGATGAGGCCATAAAGCAGGCATTCCTGGAACTTGACTTCCGCATGCGTTCCAAGTACGTATTCGGCGATAAGACGATGGGTTCAACTGCAGTGATTGTGCTCATCAAGGATCAAAAGTTATACTGCGCGAACGCTGGCGATTCCCATGCTGTAGTCTGTATAAACGGCGTTGCCCATCTAATGACGGTCAATCACAGGCCGGGACATGAAGAAGAATCAAAACGTGTCTCAGAAGCTGGTGGTGTGATTATAGGCAATCGGGTTAATGCCAAACTTGGAGTCACACGGGCATTTGGGGATTTCGCATTCAAAATGGACGAATTAAAATCACAAGACAAACAAGTGATCATAGCTAGTCCGGATGTCAGCGTCCGGGACATTACCGCCGAATATGAGTTCGTAGTGCTGGCAAGTGATGGCATTTGGGATGTTATGACATACCAGCCGGTTGTCAATTTTTGTCGCAATCGCATGGCTAAAGGATTTTTCCCAGATGAAGTTTGTGAAGAGCTACTGAATCGCTGTGTGAACACTTACTGTATTACTGATTCGAAAACCCCTCATACCGTCGGAGCCGATAACATGACGGTTATAATTGTTTGCTTCCTCAATGGATCATCTTATGAGGAGTTCACCAGTTCGATACTGGCCACACTCGCAACGACTTCTTATCCGTAGAGATAGTTTGTTAACTATGTGAACTTTTAATTTAAATAAAACAAAAGAATTGTTAAGACTGTTTATTTTTAGTCAAAACAGGGTGTGTATAAAGCTGGTAAAAGTCGTTAAAACAAAGGATCGGCGGCCAATAAGACGATACTCTGTTCGGTACTGAAAAAGCGGATGAATTGGCAACAGAACAGAGGTAACATCTACAAAGAACATCTAAGCTCCTTCCAGACCCTTCCTGAGCTTAGCACTCCAACGAGGAGACTAACACGCAATAGTATTTACTAAATTCATACATCTGCTACAGCCAAATCGTTATGGCCAGTCTTTGACAAAAAGAGATCAATAGATCTCATGAAAGTCAGTCTAAGGAACATCTGGATAGCTGTTGGTGTCGCGGCAACACATTGCGTGATAACCAATCATGCAGCAAGAATGCAGGAGAAGAATAGATCCATCATCCATCACTTGCTATATGATTGCCCAGTACTAGCCACTTAAAGGAAAGTGACTCTCGGATCTATTCACTTGCGGAACAAACTATTGAGATTTATATACGTACTGAGTGGTTCAGTTCAGCCATCGAAATTAGGTTCTCAAGAGTTTTATAATTTTCTGAGACAAAGAACTCAACGTGAAGAAGGATGCCATCAAAAGCGCCTTGAAAAGTTTCAACTTCAAGCATAGCGTTCCCAACTTGATTTTCTTATCTCAGAATCATCAACTCGGTTCACTAAAGTAGGGTTCTTTGAGACTAAACATGTGGGGCACTGCTTCATTCACTTCCCGACATCCCTGATCAATCTGATGACATCCTCGGTACCCTGGACTTTGTAACACTATATGAATAAAAAAAAAGGGTCAAACCTTCCACAAAGCAAATCAGTCAAACCAACATTCTTCTGGGCTAAGAGGATTATTCTTGAAAGGACCTGGAAAATGTTTTAACTTAAGAGGGCACAGAGTTTCTTAGTCCTTGTGGCCTATGTTAGATCGAAGACAATCTGAGGAAGTAATAAAACTAAGCAGATTTTTCTTAAGAAGGAGTAAGGATTCTCTTTGGCCTGTGAGGAGGTACGTCATGAGTCTATCATTATCGAATACGGATATCCAGATACTGCAGTGAGCTTCATGTCTTTGAAAACATCTCACATCTATTCTGTCAGTGGCAGGGCATAGATTGACCACAGCTTGTTTAATGGTTCTCTAGGGATGCGCCCTGCCGTATTTTTTAGAAGTTTTCTGAAAAGCTCTGAAAACCATTCCAGTTTATTTCCTTATGCATGCATAGGTGTACATGGTTCTGGTATGTCAGGACTGATATTGACACTGTGCCGTCCTGTACATGTCTCTTTATGTTGGTGTCACCTGAAAATGGGGACAGTTTCAAAATATATCCAGAGTCGAATAATAAAGGTGACAACATACCACTTTGAGGAAAATCTTGTCTCATTAGAGTTAATTTCAAGCTGACGTTTTGGAATAAGTTGGAGTCAGTTTTTGATTGATTAGTGGCGAGGCGATGCAAGTATATCCCGAAGTATTGGCCGTCATTGCCTCTTAAAGTTCATATTCATGAAAAGTGGAAATTGGTTAACTCCGTCTGCCTGTCTTTTCATATTGAGTAATGGAAATTAGGGTTCTTATGCAGCAATTCTTATGTCGCTGGTTTCGTTTTTTGAGGTCTATTTGGGTTGTGGATAACGAGAGCTAAAAATGTGCATACGATTGACCTTATTACCTCTTCTATGGATTCTTGACATACAAGGATTAAAATGTCATCTTACGCAAATGGGTATGGTGATGACATGATGAAACACTATAGGTACTGGGTTTCGTTTTCATAACTGCAAAGGATCAGGACGAAACCTGAGATAATCAACCATAAATTCTGTCACGTTTTCCAGCGCACTGATTAGTTTACCTACTATACTCCAAAGTATCCAAGGCTTTGGTAAAATCTAAAAGGAGAACTAGTACGTGATGGCATTTGCTCAGATTTGAGTTGATTTGAAATTTGCAAAGTCACCAAGAAGTCGGTTTTTGTAATACCGAATGCAATAGTGTACATGTCTCGCACAAAAGTGTCCCAAAGAGTGTACATTATGGCTATATGCAATAACAGTTTTAAAATATTTATTATAAGAGAGATTTTAATACTTAATTTGAGATTTCTCCACAAAAAATGTGTCACTTCACCAACACGAATGACACTGATTAACATGAAATCACAATGAGAGGTCACTCAAAAATAATAAAAAAAAAAATCAATTAAATCCTTTTTCAATTGAAACAGGACACATATCAGTATTAAATCAATTGAATGGAAGGTAGGAAATTCAAATTATTCAGACTCATTTACCCTTTCGGTTTATTTTGCGTAAACACTTAAAAAGAGCACCTCGTGCTGGCATCCAAAGGACACATAAAAAAAAAATTCAATATTAAATACACATTTCACACGGTTGCCGCGTGTTGGTGGGGCAAAGTACCTCCATATGTTCGAGTACACGCTGTAAACAAAGCCTCATTCGTTTGCACTGAAGGATTTAATACCGATCCTATATCATAACCTTGGAAAACAGTGTGAACGATTTCATTGAAATATTACTCCTGGTGAATTTCATTTAAGTTTAATTCGATTGTTGAGTTATTTTACAACATATTGAGCTTTAAGTATGTACTTACATATGTATGTATGTACGTGGGAAGGAAAGGAGAATTGATCCTTTTGTGTTTACAACTGAGACACGCTTAACATAATAAAACAGTATCTGGTGTTCCTCAACTTTTTTTACAGTACCCTTCAGGATCTTGTGGGCGCCATGGCTCAGTTGTTAGTGCGTTGGACTATGGAGCAAGTGGTTCGAGATCGAATCCCAGTCGGGGAACAACTAAAAGTTTTTCACGGCCCCACCTCTCGCGAGCGTCTGACAAACATCCGAGAGTACAATTATCCTGAGAAAGGTTTTCAAATAACAAATTGCCCTTCGGACACGGCATTAAAAAGTAGGCCCCTTCCATTCGTGTAAAGAAGGGGCCTACTTCGTGTAAACAACACGAATGGTTGTGAGAAGCTAGGCCCTGGGTCCCATCGACCTGTAGAGCAAAGTATTTTTACTTTAGGACCTTATATTCACAATTCTAACTTCTTACTGATTAGCCTCGAGTCAATTTGGCTTTAGGCTCTACCGTCTAGAGAACGCCAAGTCATACACATGAAAGTGTAGTGGCACAACGCAATCTCTAATACAGGGTGACCAGATAGCACAGATACTTTTTCCAATTGTTATGTTCCAGCAGTTGTCAAAGTTTCAATGATATCTAGTTGTTAAAATATTAGGTAAGATTTGCCATTTTATCATGCATTGCTCCATGCTTGCCGTACTTGCGGAAATTACTAAAAAATATTTTTGAAATTCCGGCTCAGTTGTAGATAAGCAACGTGAATTTCGTCGAGAGGTCGGTCGTCATCATGGCTTCAGTGTGCAGGCAATTCGTCATGCCATGGATAAGTTTGAGCATAAGTACAATTTTTTGGACCTCAAGCCACCAACCAGATTGATGCGAAATGAAGAAAACATAGCCGCCGATCAGTTGAATTAGGCATCGCCAGAGAGTTAACCGAGCTTATTTTGCGGTTGCAGTTGGGCCTACATCCGTATAAGATTGTTCTGACGCTAGAATTGACTCCGAACAACCGTAGACAACGACGTGAGTTTGGAACTTGGGGGCTGGAAATGGTACGAAATGGCCGGATTTTGGCCAAAATATCATCTTCTTCTCTCCGACAAGGCCCATTTTTGCATTCACAAGGGTTGACGATGCGGTTTACGGCAAGGCGGCAACATTGGATCTTTTTTTTTTCGAATTGAGGAAGGAAACACCGTTACCATCAATGGTCTCAGGTACAGAGCGATGTTAACCGATTTTCTGTGACCAGAGCTTGACAACATCGATATATCCGCGCTGTGGGTTAAATAATATGGCTCTACATGCCATACAAAGTTGTGGAGGAGAAATTTGGCGGCAGGGTCATCTCGCGGCGAGTGTTCATCAAGTTTTATATTTTCACTGAAATCCGTTAAAAGGTGTCGTAATGACCTCACAAATACGAGATTCCACATCAATTTTTTTCATCATAAATAATTCATAAATCTTCAGTCTTAAGGTGCAAGTAGTACGTACTACCCAATGTGGCATTATTTTTTGAAATTGAATGAATTTCTAGGCATGTCTTAATCCAGTTTATGAATTCCACTAAAACTAGTGGAATCTCTATACTTTTGTCTCATGAAGACAAATAAAAGTCGTTTAGTCTTTTTGTATGTCTTCTCGGAAGAACCAAACGGAATGCAATTACAACATGTTGACAAATCGCCTGAGGCTATATGTTTGGAGAGGAGGAAGACGTGTCCTTCTAGAATATAGAGAATTCGTAAGATAGTCATTGAATTCCAACCCTAAACTGCACAAAGAACCGTATGGCAACACCAATTAAAGACAGAGTGCCAAGGATCATAAAGTTTGTTAAATAAATATTGTGCCACATTCAAGAGTATTGCAAATGGCTACATTCACCGCATACACTGTGGCACCCATATCCTTAGCCAACTAGGATCGATCGACTATGTTTTTTGAAAGCCACGATACGCTTTTGCCATCGCATAAACTTTCAAATCAGTTCTGTTCGAAAAGCACTTATGCAGATTTTACTGGATGTCTTGCCGGCTTCTGTGGTTTGGCCATTGTAATGCGACATTATGGTCATTTAGGGCTAATGTGTGTTCTTCGCGCTTATGCCATCCACATCAAATCGGCTGGCTGTTTCAGCCACTCGCTTTGCAACCACTCCGGTTCGCTGCTCCTTGACGACCGTCTTAAGAAGGTGCATAGGTTAGATCGGACTTACTTATATCATTTCCTTATGAAAAATTAAAAATTCATCCAATTTTGGAGTCTAATGTTCCGATTATACATTCATTTCAATTCGTGAACACCATTTTAACATAAAAACTGTACCTGCTGCAAAAAAATAGTCCTCTTCCGACTCAAAACCGACCTCAGCTTTCTGACTGTTTGTCGGTACAAGTCTTTTGAAAGGTATTTAGGTATTTTTCCTCTTTTTTGAAAAGCCTTGTCTAAACACACATGTCTACCATAAACTTAGTTCGGGACAAAAATTTACTTTTGTTCGAGAATCTCTTGGCCTTCTATCTATTGTTTTAGGAAGAATTTCAAACGTCAATTAATAAGTTAATCAGGAACTATTGGACATAATAAACGCTTCACTACTCCGTAGTGTTCTCTTTTTGCGATCCATGTCGTTTTCAAGTAACTCATAGCACCTACTGATCAGTGTTCTGCAAGGGTAGTGAATTGCAGGGGCTATGTGTGAATATGAAAAGGCAGCGCGGGAAAACTAGCTACGGGATCCCATACCTTTATTCCAATTCACATTCCAATTCACGTCCAAAAATTGACTTTATTTGTAAACATACAAGTCGGACAACCTACGTCTGTACCATCGGTATACACCGGGAACACTTGCACTCATAGTCAAGGTTATACCTACCAGGTTGATACCAAACTAAGCCCCATCCTCCAGTAACATCCTATAGTACGAAGGCTCCAAAGTTTTACCGAATATCATTACACACACTTGTCTAGCCTTTAGCCGCGTTGTTGATTTTTGTTTTACAACTTTTTTAAGGAACTCTACTTAAGCAAATATTTAGACATTTACCTACCCTACAAAACCACACATACAATTTGTTTGGAAACGCCTACATTTTGGGGGCGTTTTTCTGAGAAACAGTATCGACTGTAAAAACAATGTATGTCCGCTCACAAATGACATTTCGGAGGTACTTCCATTTATTTTAAAGGCGTTTTCAATAAGGACATAACAGTTTTGTATTTAAATAAAAGACAGAATAACAGCTATATCGGAGTGAAATTGATTCCAAATAGTGTACACATGTTATAGTTAAGTTTGAAATTCAATCTCGGTCACAAGACCACTGCGAGTAAATTTACAGCGATCGATTTTTTGGAGCCAATTTTCCACGACTCTCCCACAAATATCGACCAGTACGTTGGCAATGTAAGCCTTGACACAATTTGAATTTTAACAGCATTTACAACTGAGATATTTTCTATGCCATCTTACTGGCACAGGAATATTTATTTAACTATAAATATGGATTTGAATTAAAGTATTCACTATAGCAAGCGCTGTTAAAGTTGCACTATTGGCCCTGAATTTTGGTAGTAAATTTGAATAATTTTTAAACATTGCTATTTCTTCAACTTTTCCATGATAAAAGTATAAGCTTTACTTGGCGTTTTGATACTAACAGATATTGAAAAAAGTTTAAGGGTGCATTTGTGTTAAAATACAAAATTGTTATGTCTCTATTGGAAAACCTTTCAGTTAGGAGTTCAAGATAGACAAGTCGAGGTCAAAAGAAAATATATGCACTTTTTCTGAAAAGGGGCAGAGCTAGTGTAGTAGAAATACTAAGAGCCACTTGGTTAAAATATTATCTATCCCTTCTCACTACTAGAAAACCCCTCCTATGGTGTAAATATGTATTACCGTCCGAAACAGGAAGAATTTCACTGCACTGGCAGCTCCGCACTTCCTTTTTTTGGTAAAAATACTGCACAATCTATTTTTATTCCTTCCACACCGTAAGTCATTTACCCTTTTTTTATGAATTCGATGATTTGCGTTTCAGTTCGGTATTTCAGGAATAGACCATCAGTTTGCGTGTGATTATTCCCCGAACAATTTACTTTACCGCCAGGCTAAACGAAATTGGAAAATTCAGCACCAATTACCGCATATCAACAAACGAGATCCTTAATTTTACAATTTTTTGTTACGAAAAAAAAATACATTCTCTCATTTGCTATTTATCCTTTATTAATTGGTCTGGAATCCTTTCCCCCTCGGGGATATGTATACTGATTATGAGATGAATACAAACAATACCTTGCTGTATCTTTCATCTTCTTCCAACTCCTCCTATAAATCACCGTTTATTTACATAACCTAATAACGAAAACGTCTCCGTACACAAACACACAAACACACCCACACACACACAGATCGGAACAGCGTTAATTCTTAACCCTGCTCACCGTAAATTTAATCTTATCGCTATGCTTCAGTTTCAGTGAAATTCCTTCGATGAATTTCAAGTCCTTCAGCTTCGTCTCAGTCTCGAAGTTATATGAATGAATAAGTTTTGCTATTATAACCTTGGATAACAGTAAACTGTAACGCCAACCTAAGTACATGAGAAAGAAAAAGATTTACATATAGCACCGTATATGAAGGATCCTTGACTGTGTCCTTACCTATGCAAAACCGCAACCCTTTCATGAACGGCACAAATGTATACGGATGACGTTTGGCCACATTTTCTGGCAAAAAGTGCTCCGGATAGAATTCCTCCGCCATTGGACCCCAGTAGACGGAGTCACGTTGCATATTGAATGTGTCCAATATAATAAAAGTACCCTTTGGTATAACGATATCGTCCTTCAGAACAAAATCCTCGCTAACACTTCGCAATGCCATTGGTATTGTCGTTACCAAACGCAAGGATTCATTGATAACCATATCCAGATACTTCATATCCTTCAGGTTATCACCGCTTATATTGGAGATATCCCCATCTGGGAACATCGAGTGGATTTCCTGTCGTAATTTCTTCTGAGTTTCCGGATACATTGCAAGGCACAGCAATGCTAGCAGTATACTGTTCGAAACGGTTTCGAATGCCTGAGAGAATTTACCAGTTTATTCACTTTAAGTGGCTTCTCGATGAGAACAAATCTCCATCACTTACCACCAAAACCATCGAATTGGATTCATCCATAATGTCCTGTAACGTGATTTCGCCATTTTCTGCCAACTGGAAAATTTGCTCTATGAAATTTCGTTTCCTTCGTTGCGTGCCCTGCTCATCGTCCCAGGATGTATCCTCGGCGTTGGTTGTATTTCGTTTGTTTTTCTTCCATTCCGCATGCTTTCGATTGACAATCTAATGGAGACGCTTTAACTTTATTTCCACTACTCAGGGCTTCGTCCTTTACTTACATCTTTGACGAAGTCTGCGGCCATTTTATTCAGCTCTATGTCTGTATTGTAGAGCTTAGTCATTCGAAACAGGAAATCAATTTGTAACCATGGCTTGATTGTTTTCATCGATGATATCCTTAACAGCCTATACATACATACATATACAGTAAATAAGAACGATGACAAGGATAAATTATTATTTTTTTCATATATACAGTACCTCTTGTAAGTTTGGGCGATTTCATGCTCATCGTTTTCCAGGAAATTTGTTTCCGTTCCCATGGTGGTTTCTGTTACAACATAAAATGTATTTTTTAATTGAAAAACAAAAAAATATTGATAAGTTGGCTTTAAAGTACTCACGGCATGCTGTAACCAATACGGCACGGCTGATGATGTCCTCGATTTCGTGAAACTCTTGCACACCGATGTAGTCATTAAGTTTCAATTGAAGGGAGTCGGCCACGTTATTAAAGGTCGGGAAGAAACTCATTAGGACACTATAGCTGAAGGTCGGATTCAGTTGCTTTCGACGGATTTTCCATTTTTGGCCTAAAAATGTAATTTACATACGAAAGTATCATTATTTGCACTTTCTCTTGTTATAGGCGGCTATAAAGGTTTTATGACTGTTGGAGTGTTGGTAGTATGAATTTTTGTTGCGCAGAAAGGTCACATTTATTGGGAGTATCTGGGCCGTGTGGGGGAGAAATGAATGTGTGTGCTGCCTAATCTATGCATACCACAATTTGCAACTCGTTTTGCACGCTGGGATACAAATTTATTAGGTGAAATACTATAAACATAAAGATGAACATTTACGAGGTTCACGCCAGATATTATGATGTGAATATTCTATTTGTTCCCCTACAGATAGGAGATGTAACTAATTCTAGGTGCCTGCCTAGGCTGCATCCATAAAACAACAGCAGGCAACTATTAAAACTTTCAAGATCATGTAAGATTTAAGGAGACCCGTTCCTACATTATTTAGTTTGTTCTTGCTTGGTTGCTTAAACTGACACTGTGACCCGAAGATGACTAACCACCTCCACCTGAAGGCTTGAAGCTTTAACTTCTTAAACCTATAGTCTGACATTTAGAGAGAATGCATTTAGATGGTTTAAGGCTTTCATGATAGAATTGTTGCTCTGCATCTGAATACAGATTTAATTTGGTCAAATCTTGGCAACAGTTCCTCTAGATTATACCCGTTTTATGCTACATTCCTTGCCTAGGAAGACGAATACTGAGTTGACCATGAAGTTTATATACACATTCGTTGCCTATAGTTTCCTCATGACAGGAAAGCCAATTAAGTATTGTCTTGCTTAGTCTAGTCTGTAGATTGTAGGGTAGCACCATTTTGCTGAAACAGAACTACTTAAGTGGACGTTTTTGCTTTAAATCTAAATCCCGTACATTTCAGCCTGGAACACCACAGGATACGTTCCTATTGGTACCGAGACTTTGATGTCAAGAAGACATCGGAACATCTGTACCAATTTGTCAGATATGTCGAAGTAGGGGTGTTAGTGGTCTAATACCGTGCAATCTACGCTGAATACATTTCGGAACACAGGTTTTCGACTGCCGAACCATCCACGGTGAGTGATATTTTTACCAGCTTAAGGACTTTCCTTCATTCCAACTCTGTCTTGAGAGAATTTTTATTTGTTTGACAATCCTCCTAGTAGTTCCACTAACTTTCGAAGATAATACGTGTTCCTAGGCGTGCCTAACTAAAATGTAATATCCTGCTCCAAAATCTGTCTAAAGCTACATATGTTCAAACGATTGTTAGGTCAACAAATGTGCTAGGAATTGCTGCAAATGAGCTACCAATGAGCTGATAATGACAAACTGTTTGGCAGTGTTAAATTGTCAGTTCACAAGATTGGTAAAAATTTGCTGATTTGTCAGACGTTTTCATACTCAATTCAGGGAACTTTTTTCTTTTGTGCCTTACTGATCTGAAAAGTCAGCAAAAGGGCAACATTTTAATCAAAATGGAACAAAAGAAGGCACTCGGGACTATCTCGGATGGCTTAGACTTTAGTGCACTCATTTGCAAACTATCTAGCATTTGGGAAGAATTGGGGTATATCTTGATTAAGGATGGAACAAAACTCTGGATCCAGTGCAAATGCAATATCGAAACATAACTCTCCTTCGATTGAAACAGTTTGTAAACCTTGGGCGGGACTGTCGTTTTAAAATCGAAAAAAAAGTTACGTATACGACACAGTAAATGAAATTTGAAATTTAAGGACGAAATGTTCGTAAAATCCTTTGGAGCCAACCAGATGATTTAGAATTTGGCACTCAGTTGCAAGCTTTCTAGTATTACAGAAGAATTGTGGTATATTCCGATCGATGATGGACAAAATCTCAAAAGATGGAGACGAATTGGCATTCAAATCTGAACTGGGTACAGAAGAATTGAATAGTCTGCCGCCACTGAATCAGATTCTCCCTTACTCAGTCTCCTGTCAAATGTTATACGCTTTGGAATGGGCTTACAAATTTCCTAAATGGCAATGGCCTGACATTTTACAAAAGATTGTTGAGGACATTGGCAGATACCTGACAATGTCATGCTGACAATTTTTTGACGATTACTATATTGTTTGACAAAAATTGATAATCAGACACTCGGGACAAAATTGTCATTTGTAGACCTGACGACATGAACCTTGAAGGGACCTTGGCCCATTCCATGTGCATTGCTGACATTTTTTTCGGAATTTCGAGGACGCGACCATATTGGTGACCGAAATAACTACTATTCTGTCTTAGGTGCTTCGGTATTTAGATCTGATATTTAATTGGAGTGTAGTACTATTGATAAGGACATTTACAAGATAAGCCCGTCATACACAAGCACAGCCCTGATGAGCCATACGTAGCTCCAATAACTTCTCCAACTTTTGGAAGCAATTCGCAATTTCAGAAGAAATGATTATTGGCTTATGAGTCTAAGTTTCTGAAGAGCAGTATAAGAACTTTTCCCTTTTGGCCCCCTTTGCAACGTGGAAGTGTGGACTAAATCTAGGTTCAAAGTCAACCGCAGACCTGAAACAAGAAATGTTGACATAATTTACATTAATCCGAAGTTATGTGGCTAGATAAACTGGAGAAGGTTCATCAACCAGATTCTCACAGACCTTCAAACCCTTAGAGGACTTTCAATCTCCTCGACTCTTTACGATCGCCTATATCAGGAGAAGACGTTTGAGTTTTTTGACCAGCTCTATCGGTTTAACCAACTTCGAGTTGGGTAAATCGATTTTTGTAACCCCAACAACGCTACGCCAATCTAGGACTAAACATTGCTAGTATGTATACCCAAAACCCGTTTGACCACAGTCCCCTCCTGAAGTTGTGAGGGCACCTTATATTTACTCCACCTATAGGCGGGGTTCCTGTACCTCGCATTGGACATTTCAGCTATTAGACACATCTAATCGTGTAGTAGGGTATATGTCCCATATATTGATACCTAATTGAATGAATTCCATCGGAGACTTTCAATAGTACGAAGGCTTAAAACACCTCCCAAATTTCGTTACATACACGTACACTTTTCTAGCTCGAACTACTACCTCCAGATCGAACCGCATAAAGCACGTTAATGGATCAAAATGGCCAGAAGGGATATTAGAAAGGATATCTGTGCTATCCACATGTTATGATATGTATCAGGAACTTAGAGATTATGTCCTAAGTCTACAGTTGGAGTATTTTGGAAAGAATGTCCTTAGTTCAAGGAATCTCAATTCCGTGAGTGAAAATTCGATAGACCGCTACATCTAGGTGAGATAAACCTTCATTATTAAAACTAAATTAAACAAAAACAAACAAAATAACCGGAACTGAAACAAAGATGGCACTCTAAGCCACCATTTCTCGTCCCCTAATCCAGAAAATGTTTTCATTTTTCCTTCGCGAAAATTCCTTGCGTGTCGCAAGGTATGTCCTGGCCGAATGAAATATCTACCATCGTGGTTGGTAACTCATTTGAATTTCAGATATTTCCTTAATGCCGACATTGTAATGGGTTTATTTGCTCGTTGGAGGAATTTGTATTCGGCTATTCCTCAGGCCCCTTCTTAGTCTTGAGCATACCAATGGAATATGTCTCCTGTTTGTTTATCTTCTTGTTGGCGATTCATATATTTTTCTGTTTGTGGTTTGCTTTAAAAGCATCCTGCCGCTGCAGCATACAGAGACTGCGGTTGTTCTTTTTTTTTTTTGGGATTATTTGGCTCTTTTGCATTTAATGGCGTTTCTTTTATTTTAAATTATAGCTGCACAATAATTTGCATTGTGGTGGTTCCTTTGGGTGATTCAAACCACTGTAAAATGGATTCAGTACGAGAACTACTTAGTGCTGAAGGGATTATGATTATCCTTATAATTGAATTGATACAGAAGAATGTGATATAATTATTAAAGAATTTATCTCTCCTTCAGAATGTTGTGCTGACATTGAAGGCCATGACAGATTTAATATTCCTTCTCTGAATTTTTCGTGTCCCCTGTCGAAGGACATGATTAAGTTACAAAGCAGGGCAATGTTGGAATGCAAACACTTGCACACCTTGTATTAACTCAGATCTGTTAGGTAAAGTGGAATTTTTCCCACTTATCGTTGCCAAATCCGTTTCGTTATTAGACAGAGTCTAGACGAATTAAGTCATATTAAGTTCTATGGAGCATATCAAGGGAAGAGTGAATTTGGGATTTCATCCAAGATAAGCCACAATTTCTAAGAATCGTCGGAAGGGTGATATAATCGCAAAGCCTCGTCACTTGCAGGTTACATCAAAAGGTACTCGTGTAGGAATTACGGGTATATGGGGGCATAACATGGGGATATTAAATTTATGTCAAATGCCAACGAATAGGCATAATAAACTGAATTATAGGCAGTAAAGCACAAGAAAATGAAGGAAGTACGTAGCAGCGTGGCCACTGGGAAAATTTGGAAAGTAATCATTTAGAGTTTGGGAAGAATCGGGGTATATATCGATCAGAGGTGCAATATCGACTCATGTCTCCTCTCCATTGGCGTTTTGGGTCAAATGGATGAAATTGAGCAAAAAACTTAACCAAAAAACGTTTAGAGGATGACCTAGAATTTGGTGCATTCACCTCCCCGCTATTTATCATTTTGGAAGAAATGAGGTGTACCAGGGTCAAGCATGAAAAAGTCTCTAGATCCATCGGAAATGCAATATCGTTGCATATCTCCCCTCCCTTGGCGTTTTGGGTCAAATGGATGAAATTGAACAAAAAACTTAACCAAAAAACGTTTAGAGGATGATCTAGACTTTGGTGCATTCACCTCCCCGCTATTTATCATTTTGGAAGAAATGAGGTGTACCAGGCAAAAGGTCTATTGATTCATCGGAAATTCAATATCGTTGCATATCTCCTCTCCCTTGGCGTTTTGGGTCAAATGGATGAAATTGAACAAAAAGCTTAACCTAAAAACGTTTAGAGGATGACCTAGATTTTGGTGCATTCACCTCCCCGCTATTTATCATTTTGGAAGAAATGAGGTGTACCAGGCAAAAGGTCTATTGATTCATCGGAAATTCAATATCGTTGCATATCTCCTCTCCCTTGGCGTTTTGGGTCAAATGGATGAAATTGAACAAAAAACTTAACCAAAAAACGTTTAGAGGATGACCTAGACTTTGGTGCACTTAGTTGCCCGCTGTTTAGCATTTAGTAAGAATCCTGGTATATCTCGATAGGGATTCAATATTGACTCACATTTCCCCTTCCTTAGCGTTTGGGCTCAAATAAGCGGAATGACGTACCTCCTAGACGATGTCATATCACAATTGAGAAAAAAATCTGTTGATGTGCAACTTCCTATTTATGTATTTATGGCAGACTTCACCAGACTACATGTCATACAACGACAACCATCACCGAGAGACACTCAAAAGTTTTAAATTTGTTAAACATTTTCAATAATGAAAACCAATATGCAGCAACCAAAGTGTAAAAAGAAATCGATTCCATTTCATAGTCAGTAAACCAAACTAGATTAAAATATCCAATATAAAAACTATACACACTCATACATGCATGTACGCCCTACTGTTCCATCAAATGTTTTTAAGGATATTTTTATTTGGCACACACTTGAGTGTTGTGCCGTTCCAATGACGATAAATTTTGCAATCAAATGAAATTTGCGTTCATTGTTCCCCGAAATCAACATAACTTGGTTAAAAAAATTCAAAACATTTTTTTTAAGGACATTTAGCAATAAACTCCACAGAAACAACGAAAATTGTTTATAAATAAATAAACAGGACTACACTGAAAGAGGATACACTCTGCCATTGATTTCGATTGTTGTCCTTTTCATTTGTTGAATTGTGTACCAAAATTGAACAGTCATTGTGAACGTGTACACACAAATCCACTTACCCCCTTTTAGATGAATATAGTACGCGAATTCAAGGATTGTTTATTCCCTTCATATGTGTACATACTTACGTGTGAAAATGAAAAACTGAATTGATTGCATTCGATTGAAATTTGAGCGGACTCATGGATAAAAAAAACAACCAATTGGTTTAGAAAATGCATTTTTGTCATTGATTGACACTTGGCATTTGATTTGTCAGGAAAATAATCCTTTAACAGGATACCACACACAAAAAAAATCGAAATTGTTTTATAAACAACAGAAGTATATCCCTTTTGAATAATAAATCAATTTTTTGTCAATTTTTCAATCAAAACAAATTTAATATTTCAAATCTGTGGTTAGAACTGGTAAACCCGAAAAACGTTGGCTAAAAACTAATTGGAAATTGAAACAAACTATTTCAACTGTCCTACTGATTCGAAAATACTCGTAGTTAAGGAGCCAAATCACCCGTAAACAACAGTACACGGTATTTCAATTTGTGATAAGTTGTTTCGTACTTTAAGTGTTCATGGTTAGATATTTATTAAAGACAGCACTTGGTTATATTTATGCGTCCCTGGAGTTTAATTTTGCAAGTTCCTTGGACTGTCAGTTGGAACGGGAACAGGGATAAAAGCTTTTAAAAAAGAACGGAAATTGTTATATGTAATTTCTCACATGAACAGCATCTTAGTCTTTAAATAATTGAATACGAGTAGTGTAGGAAGTGTTTTTCGCTTAGGAAAGACGATAATAAATAAATCTGTGCCCCGGGAATGCCTTATGAGAAATTTCACTCAAAAAATCATGCGCCACTGGGAATGAGTTGTGATATTTTGCAGGGAAAGTGCATCTCGGAGGAAATGAGAAGATGTAGGTACATGCTTCTCCTACTAGAAACCAAAGTCTTTAAGTTTTCAATTCTTTTTAGACGATGTCTACTGTATCAAAGGCAAGTCCTAAAATTTGGGACAGATAATGAGACTACTTCCTTTTATTAGACAAAAAGGTAAGAGCTGCGACTACACATATCAAAAACCTAGAGCTACATATGTCAGGACCTTATTTCAAAAAAGTCAGAAGTTCTTTGTTACATCAGCAGAGTCGTAATCTTAAGCCAAACATATTCTCACAGCGACGTTACTAGCTCAAAAATGAAGAGCTCTGTTCGCGTACTATTCAAAAAATAGACGATTTTTCACGAAAATCTACAAAAATCTACAAAATCCTGTTCGAGAACGTAAAAGTTATGTAGTCTTTCGTAAAAGAGACTGCTCACGAGAGAGTAAACAGCTTCTCCGTGCTTCGAATTTTAATGCAAGCAATTTATTTGCACTTATTTATGAAATATGTCAAAACTGTCAACACATTTTGTAGACATTTGAATTTGACGTTCAAAAAGTGGCAAATTTCATAGCTTTCGCGTTTGTTTACTGTTTTGTGATTTTACCTCTCTCTGAGAGCATTCTAGCATAACTCCTTGACATTGCACAATCACGAATTTCGGTGCAGAAAGTATGCGAATAGAAATATCAGATCTGTTTCCGATCTGTCAAAAGAGGTGAGCTCCTGTTTCTGTGCGTCAAAACTTAGTAGTTTTTCACAGAAGAGAGAGCTTACAAGAATGTGAGAAATTTCCCCTACCTGTGAATTTCTGTCCAAGAACTTTCTTTAGACAAATTTATGTTATCTGTCAAAATTGACATTTGCTTTTTTTTTTGTTTTTTGTTGGTTATCAAGAAACAAAACGATGAAGGTTATATGGGTTTCTTTAGTTTTTTGTACATTTGGTTCTCTTTAAGAGTTTTTTAGGAATTTGAAATTTTGGTGCACTAACTACGGAATCAGACTCATTATCTTACAAACATTGAAATTAAAGGTTTGTTCTTCTTACACATGAGGCCTAAAAAGTGGGCGTAACACCTCGTATTTCAAATGGACTTACAATGATAACATACTGCTGATGCTGTTTGGGAGATTTAACAACAAATCTTCTTCGTTATTTTAAAAACAACGTCAAAAAGTAGGCGTGGCTATGTGTGAGTTCGAAGTTTTTCAGGAAACTATTACTTCCTGTATAAGGGCAAGTAAAAAATAGAAATGGTCAGTCGTTTCATGGAGTTTTGAAAAGCCAAAATTTCTGGTAGCATATCGTTGAACAAAGTATCGCTAAACTAATATCTAAGCAGTTGACTTAGTGTACTAAAATGGGAGTGAATTTTGTGTAACCCCAAGCGATTGATGTTTTGCTCAACTAGGTAATTCTAGTCTGGACTTACAGATAAATGTAGGAGAGAGTGATCTTTACATTTGTTCCAAAAACTGTCCTAGACACCACAGGAGTCTATGGCCATATCCCACGGATTTTAGAGAGCCTTGACCAACTTTGTTTTAACCATTTCCCGTCACATTCTTTAAAACGGAAACAAGGCGATAATTTACTGTTTTGAACACTAGACGTATGAGCAACCTTTTTTTTAGACATCTAAAGAGTAAGTTAATATACATACATACACGAAATTTAGATCACACTGTCTTAAGAACATGAAGCGCTTTATCTCAACAACATAAGACAAAGTTTATAAAAGATTTAAAACATTGCCTAGACAAGTTGCCTACAATCTTTTACACCAAGTATTCTGGCTTACGAGATCGTCTACCTCTTTGGTGAATCTTGCTTGGATTTTAGTCTATACCTTTGACTTTTAACAGGTCACTAAACCCACCCTAATCATACATACGACAAGCTATATTCCGGTTCAAACTAGACTGACCGCAGGATTTGTAGAGTAGGAATAAATTGTTCCTTGAAGTCATTGTTCCTAAGATCATATTTGTCGGACCTACTCTATAGTTTAATTGATGGAACTTACATTGAACTTAATCCTATGTCTTTTCTGATCGGTTTTTTATTTATCCCTAAATATTTAGCATCAAGTATTGAAGACTAGTGACAACACTTCTAAAAGCTATCAGGGTTGGTCCTTCTAATGTCTCTACTGAGTTTCGGACATTCATCCAAAGAGAAATCACAACTTCGTCGAAGAATATCCGCAAGTAAATACAGAAAGGCTCTGATTTGCAAGAAGCTTTGTCTGTAAAAATGATCAAACGAATATAAGGCTGACATACCACATCTTCCTTATTCCTTGACTAAAAGAATTTTTTGAGTTGCTAGAATTTAGACTGCGTCCTCCAACTAAAGATCAATAAACTTAAAGGCTTTACCCAACATCTGAAAATCTATCCATGATCTCGGTGTCTGAAGTTGATGAAAAATTGCTCATAACAAGAAGGCATTCTTTTTTAAAATATGTTAGGGCAGCTTCTACAACATTAGACTACATTTTTCAGAGTATTAAGAATTAAGAATTATTCTATAAATTCGACCACATAAAACTGTACTGGGAGTGTACAGTGATTTCAAAGAAATAGAGCAAATTTTGAAAGTGATCGAAATTCTACACAATTGTCCAACCTAATCCTGAACCATTTGGTACCCTTATTCCTTAAGTTATTATGAGAAGGATTCAAGGACAACCCAATTGCTTAGTTACTCAAATAGTTAGACTAATCTAAGTACTCGTGCATTTTTTTTCAAAATTATTCTTTGTGGAGGACATGCCATCTCTTAAACAAAAGCCTGACCGCTCTATACCTACTTGATGCAAATTCATACAAATACAGAACACTTTTTTCAACATACATACCTCTAGCATGCAATAGTCCCTTTCGTACAAAGAAACCATCCTGCAGGTACGTCTTATCCAAGCATTCGGGAGAATTCAACACTCTTTCCATCAACACAGGGTCATCAACATAAATCAAACATTGCGTGCCAAACAGAAAGCCCAATGGACGCTTAAAATACTTTCGCAGGCTACGCAGTGTTTCCAACAGTCCTGCAACAATTAATAAAAAAAATCACTTAAAACACCAGTTGCCGTAGGCTATAAGATTTCACAAACTATTTGGATCAAGCATTTGCCACATCAATATATTCAAAAGCGGCTGCTGGAGTATCCCGCGTGCACCATTCAGCTGCCAAATGAGCTTAAGCCGCGCCCGATTAATCCAAGCGTAAATACCACAAAGAACGAAACAAACTAATAATAAATTATTTTCCACCGCCATAACTTTATCGTTTCAAACACTGTCTTGTCTTAAGAATTTCAGATTCTGGCTACCTAAGCCCGGCTCGCGATAGTTTAGAACTGAAGTACTGAAAGTCGAGCCTCAGGGCTTTTATAGATTTTGTCGTGCGTCAAGAATCAACTATACCTGTGTAATATTCATATTTTGTTCGTTTTGGGTATGTAAATAATATTAACGACAATAACCTAAGACAATTTTTGATTGATTAGTAACTCAGGCAAGTACTCACTGGTTTGTTGGTTGTTGGTTTATCTTGAGCCAGAATTTGTGGCACGTGCCAAGCATTAAACCATTAAAAGCAGAAAAGGAATTGAGTTAAAAATAGAGTTTGTTTTTTTTTTTTTCAGAATTCCTGTCATATATCGTTTTAAGTAAATAAATGTACATACGTGCACATATGCGTTGTAAATTTAGGGAATTTCTTGTCATTAAATTATTCGCATTTGGTGTTATTTTCCTGTTTTCAAAATAAACACAAATGTGAATTCAATTTGTTCCACAAACTATTTGTGATTTAGGCTAGACAGTAATTTAAGTACTTCCTTGGGCTCAACTCTGTCCAAATCTTACTCTTTTCGAAAGTTATATACTTACATAGTTCTTGGTTTGCGACTGTCAGTTCAACGATCATCGAGTTGTATAAAAGAGGATCAAAACATTACTTAGAACGAGTAGAATCTGTAATGAAAAAAATATCGAAAATGGATTTTATGGACCTCGAGTACAAAAATCTCGAATTGGACAAAATTTAGAAAATACAATGGTTTCGAAAAAAATATCAAAACAAGGTTGCTTCTGAGATTTTTCAAAAGCATAAGATCTTCTGTTTCTAACCCTATAATGGCCACATCGGGCGTCCCTCAAGGCAGTCATTTTGGCCCTTTAATTTTCGTGCTCATCACAAATGATGTTGACTGCATTATCAAAAACTCCTTTCTCTCTGTGTATACTGATCGACAGAGTTATTTCTTCTTTGCCTCCTTACACTGATCGTCTAAAACTTATCCGTCTGCAGTCCCTCGAAAACCGTCGCGAAATCGCTGATTTACTTACTTTTCCTTCATCAGCTAATTACCAGTCACAGTGATTGTCCCGCTCTTCTCGAATCGGTATCCTTTAGCACGAATCTCCGCAACCTAAGGTCCATACCTCTCTTCCGTATCAATCCTTATCCGGATTAAGTCCCTGAATTTGAGGCCCAAGGTGGTTCAGTGTATGAGCCGGACAGATGTCCATAGTGCAAAAATCTATACCATCGCGAAGCGCGCTGCCCACATTCTAATTAGAGGCGCTTGCCAAATTCGTACAGAGTTAACTTATACCGAGCCAATCAATCAGATGAAGACGTTTGAAAGCTGACGAGTCAGGAGGAATGAACAATTTTTTTCTCAGTCTCACAGCAGTCCTACTGCAATGTTCCAAAATTTAGTGCAAGCCTTAAGAAAATAATAAAAAGGACAAACTCGACGCACTTCGGATATCAGATGGGTTGTATGCTGTATAGATATTCCTTTAACAGACTACAAATGGGTACAAGATTTTAAAGTAAAAAACAAAAATCACAAATGATAATAAAAACTCAAAGAAAGCTACAAATTATTTCAAGCAAATCGTAAGATATCCTGCACTCCTTCTCATTTTCTCAATTTCGACAAACGCCCCGAAAAAGTGGGTTTTGAAACGTAAATATGTGATCTTAATGATTTTATTCCAAAAAAAAGTGAAATAATAAAAAGTAGGCGTGGCGTGTGAAAAGTTTCACACTTTGTACAATTTCACTGTCCAAACCCAAAATTTTAGGCCCTGAGGGTGATGACAGACGGACTGATCACGAATATATGTACATATGAATAATCAGGCAAACACGAGACGTGCCTACTAGTCAAGGGCAGACTGTTGGCCCCGAGGTCAAAATGTGTGATTACTACCCGTTACTGGTCCAATAGAGAAGAATTTAGTTTCCAACTTAGTTTTATGCTTTTCTCATGCATGACAGCGATGATATTACCACATTTTCTAACCTAAAACATCATCCTTCTAAGTATATGACAACACACTGTATCACCTGAAGATGAATAGGAGTGCCTATAGTATACCTCACACACATTCCAAAAAAAAAAATTGCAGCCTCTTCCTCTTTTGGATGACCAAAAATATCAACCGGTATCAGCACCATTCATTATACCTTTAAAGACCAGTTGCTGGATTTTTCTTACCCAATTCTATTTGAAACCCTTAATGCTTAGCTTTCCTTTGGAAACTTTACATGAGTTTGTCCATTGTGCTTTGAGAACAGTGATGCTACTGACAGAAAAATGATTTGGGAATATGTACCTTCTTTTCTATAATAATTTTTGTTTGTCCAGAGTCACCAGAACCACAAGGAACTAACACTAGATGACTGTAATTAGTTCAACATAGCATTTACTAGATCTTCAGCATTCCACCAGACATTTATTGACATTTACACCTCACAACGACAGTTTGACTCTTCCTTGTGTTTCGAAACCTAGTGAATCTGCGACCTCCCTTTCACCAACCGATGTAATACTTCATAACAGCCATTTAAGCCACTTGACAAGGACATTTCTTTAAAATTTATTTTATAAGAATTTAAACCCATTTACCACCTCCGCTACGGTCATGATCCTCAAACAGAATGCACAGTGATTGCCTGTTATAAAATGTTATTTTCGATGAAAATCCTTAGAAAATCCTTTATTCGGGCATTTCTAAGATTTTCATCCATCCTCCATTATAACATCCTTCATCCAGGCATCGTCGGCACAAAACAAAAAAACAAAAAATAAAACACAAGTCAAGTCAAATTATTATAATTCTTATCGCATCGAATAAAACAAAATCCCATTTAATCCTTACACATATTGCCCTTGCTCTCTCTATCGTTTCACACAGAATTGTCGGATACAAAACTCCACGAAGTATACCTAGATGGCAACGAAGAAATAAAACTCAGCTGGATGGTGGACTGGTATAAGCAGGAAGTCCTATTCCACGTACAAAATGCCTTTAACGTCCAGCATCGTTGGTTCTATTTGGGCTTCTCGAAACGCGGCGAATTGGGGGACGCGGATATTTGCTTTTTCGAGAACCAGAATGGTTTCTTTAACGTTGTCACAGACACGTACACCAGTTCCGATGGACGTTTTGTCCATAAGGATTACCAGCAGGATTGTGAGCTATTCAAAATGGACGATGCCACTCTGGCGTTCAAGAGGAAATTTGACACTTGTGACCCCTTGGACTTTCGAATGCATGTAAGTGTGCGCACTTTAAATTTCTGCTTTGCCCCCCAATGGTAACAATGATAAATGTCCTTGCAGGAGGGCACTATGTACATAATGTGGGCCAGAGGAATCACCCCATTAGCAATGGAAGACCACCAATTTGCATTTCCCAATGCGTCCAAGAACGAGTCAGGCATTAAAATGATGCAACTTCTGAGAGCTGATAAAATAATCATTCCCGAAACGTAAGTAATTAAAATTCCTACAACTTCGTGTTGAGTGGCTTGTTAATGTGTAACTTGTATGGCTGGTTGTAGGGACTTAATAGAGACCGTAATACGGCTGGACAAAGTAACAGTTCCCTCAAAGGAGACGACCTACTGGTGCCACATCCAAAGGCTGGAGGACTATCTGGAAGTAAAACATCATATTGTACAATTCGAGCCGCTTATCACATCATTTGACTTGGTACATCACATGGAAGTGTTCCACTGTCAGACAGATCCTTCTGTGGAAATGCCCCTCTACAATGGGGACTGTGATATGTTGCCTGCCGAAGCGAAAGTATGTTCCAAGGTTATTGCATTGTGGGCGATGGGAGCGAGCACGTTCACGTATCCATCTGAAACTGGTTTGCCCGTGGGTGGTCCTGACTACAATCCTTACATTCGACTGGAAGTACATTTCAATAATCCAGACCAAATAGAAGGTGTGTGCTTCGGGGGGGAGTTGGTTTGGCTTTGGGGCGATGTACTGATCCAGATTTAACTCAGATTTTGTTACGTTGCAGGTCGGATTGACAGCTCAGGTATGAGGATTCGGATGGTATCCCATTTGAGACAGTTCGATGCCGGTGTCATGGAACTCGGATTGGAGTATACGGATAAAATGGCCATTCCTCCCGGTCAGACAGGTTTTCCCCTGAGTGGTTATTGTATTGCGGAGTGCACAAAAGCGGTATGTACCACACACTATATAGTTTGATTTTGAAGATTTCATTTCGATAGTGATTTGGTTCTTCTTGATGTGTTACTTGTAGGCATTGCCAAACTCAGGGATTATCGTTTTTGGATCACAGCTGCACACACATCTGAGGGGTGTTCGGATTCTAACAAGACATTTCCGGAAGGAAGAGGAATTGCGGGAGGTCAATCGAGACGATTTCTACTCACATCATTTCCAGGAAATGAGAAATTTAAGATACAAACCTAGAGTACTGCCGGTAAGTCCATATCAATCAATGGTTCTTTTTTTTTAAGAAGATAAAATTGGAATTGAGTTGTTAAGTGCAGGGTTTAAAAGTGCATTTTGATGTTAAAGGTATTAATCATTGCTAATGGTTGTGTTATCCTGGTCGATGTTCATCTCCGGGGAATTCGTTTTATAATCTCATTGAAAAGCGCAATAACAACCGTGACTACGCCTTCCTGACAATTCCTTCAACAAAGGAGAGGTAGCCCCCAACGGTGCGTTTATGGTCCAAGTTCCAGAAATCATTAAAATTGTTGTTACTTCTTCATCTCTTCCGAACTTCCGACAAGTGTTCGAAAGTTTATATATCCATAAGTGGCCCTAAACATATTTGCAATTCCTTGTGCATCGGTGACTAGGTTTCCGTCATTATTTGGAAAAGTCAGAGGTTCCAATCCTGCAGCCAGTTGTTTGGCTTTCTTCTACAAGAGTACTCCTCGATATCCTTGATTTCGGAGGCTGTGTAGAATCCGTCTAGGAGACCATAAATGTTCTTCTTGACAGCGTGTTCCGCCTCATCGCCTTGATGTGTGCCACAGCCAAGATATAGCTTATGGAACCTTGCCTTCACCCGATTTAGAGACAAATCCCGACATATTCAACTTATTACTTCCAATGTCTCTGGCCTTTTCAGATCCTATCTAACATATATCCAGGATCGCACTAATTGAGATACCTCCGTAGTATAGATAGAACGTAGTATAGACGGCGCAGACTCCTAAATCATAGTCCATGTCCATTCCGACTCTGTTTGGTTTATATGGTTTATCGATACGCTGACGATACAATCAGTAAAACATTGGGAACTTAGATTCACCCCGACTTGTAGCTTCTCCATAAATATGTCCACTAACAAGCTTCTCCAATCCTAAGCTAACTATTTTTAGCTGTGCACTCAAAGTGAATTGAGGTCTTCCTCTACTTGTGCTCGCCACCTAAGGCGAAGTCTTCCTCTATACCGCTGTCCCTCCGGATTGGATTTAAAGACTACGAATCGCACCATTTGTGTTCTCCGCTCTACATATCTTCACCAGTGATGCCCAATATGTTGATTTGTCGCTATCCCTGTATAGCTTCCTCAAAGTCCGTCGACGCAAATGGGACCGAAAATTATACGAAGAAGGATACCTCATCTACTTTCGATAAAATCCAAGCTTCAATGCCATAAAGCAGATCAAGGATGATCAGGGTTTTATGCAGAATCTCCCAAGTTGTTTAGGAGAGGGCTCTACTACGTAAATGACTTCTCAGTCCCAGCGAATGACAAGAGTTCTTCTTTTTTCTTTTTGCTGACATGTCGTTGTGAGAGTTTAAAACAGAGTAGAGGTAGCCGAGCACCGGTGGCGTCCTGTCCAATTCATCGATGCTCGTCAAGGTGACAGCCCGCTGAATTCTACCAATTATGTCAAAACCCTGACAGTTGGACAGATTTTTTTCAAAGATTGGCTTGTGATTATCAATTTAGCCAAAGAAGTCATATGCCAGCGTGTCGCCTTGTTTAAATCCTTTTGTGACATCAAAGGTCTCGGTGAGATCGTTGCCGCCCTTGTTGGAGCTGCGAACGTTTTCTCTTGTCGTTCTGCATAAGCGAAAGAGGTTGACAGGGATGTCAAAGATGCCGTCTTGAAATCGATGAAAAGGTGATGGATATGAATTTGGACTTCTTGAATTTTTTCCACAATCTGTCAAATTGTGAAAATTTGATCGACTGTGGACTTTTCTAGCCTGCAACTACACTGATAGGGATCAATTAAGTTGTTGATGAAGGGCTTCAATCGTTCACCCAATATTTCAGGTAAGTTCCTGTACGAGATGTTGAGAGGAAACTGACACCTCTGTAGTGCATCATATACGACTATCTTTCCATTCAAAACATGTGTTTCAAGGAATCCTTCCTGTTTATAAAGGCAGGTCCGTGATCTTTAGAAATATTATCAGTTTCGAACGCATGATCCCTGTAAAGATGGATGGAAACCTTTCAAAAGTATTAATCCAAACCATTTCAAGTCACTAAATGTGCAAGCATCAGTCCTTGTATATAAGCTGGTCTAGAAAATGGGATCAAAAGAGGACATTTTTCCGGAGGTCATATCCGCAGCTCACCTAATTTAAACCAAGTCAAAACCGTCAACCGCCAAGAAACACCATTTAAATCCAACTGCTAGGGTTTTTGAAAATATCGGTACAGTGAGTCCGTTCATTTTTCATACAAATAATTGAAAACCTGTCCAATTTATATAAAAGATAACAAATTTCCCCCAAGAAAACTCTCATCATTCATTTCGGGAGAACACTCCCAATCCACCAGTGTGTAACCACCGACAGCCACCAAAAGGGGTCCTCCTAATGCACAGCCCCCGATGCAGTTCTCCATTCTGTAGGTACATACAAGGTGGTAGGTACTTGCAATCGGTACGAGTACGAGTATGTGTGTTCTAACAGAAATTCAATTTTTCTTTGGAAACGAATATCCTTTTTTTTTTTTTGATTTTCTTCTTGAAAATAATTTTTCAATTTTCAATTTCCATTTCTTCCATCGATGCTGCTATCGTCGACATCGTCGTCGTCGTTATCGTTGTCGTTGTTGTTGTGTTCGTTCGTTTTGATGTTGGCCCCAAGGGAGATGCATTGGTAACAACCTGCTACTACAACACAATCGGCTACGATAACGCAACACTGGGTGGATTCTCCATTAGCGACGAGATGTGCGTCAACTACATCCACTACTATCCGGCCACAGACCTGGAGGTCTGCAAGAGCTCCGTTTCGGAAGATACTCTAGAGAATTACTTTATTTACATGAAAAAGTACGTATACCTCCATTTTGAGTAAGTGTGTTAGAAAGAGAGAGAGAAGAAGCAGATGAAAATCCTTTAGATACTTTCGTCCTCGTTGTAACTCATTCGTATTTGTTTTTGTTTGTTTGTTTGTTTGCCTATGCAGGAAGGAGCACCAGAGAAATGTCAAACTGAATGGAGCACGTTCGAAAAATTATCGCAGCATTAAGTGGACTCAGCCGCGTATCGATCAATTGTACACAATGTATATCCAGGAGCCACTATCTATGCAGTGTAATAAATCCGATGGACACCGTTTCGATGGATGGCAATGGGAGGGTGCCCCGATTACACCCGTTGAAATCCAAGTGCCCATCCATAGGAAATCCTGTCACAATTACAATCCATTCTGGATGAAGCCATTGGACGAGGGAGCGTGTGACTTACTGGGCGAGTGCATTTATTAGAATGCCAAAGGGTGGTGGTGCTAACGTTGACGTTGACGGGACCCTTCGCTAACGACGTTTTAGGTGTACATATACAGTTTTTTTGTTTGTTTTTATTGGAAATTTTTAGAAGAACATTTATAATAGTATTATTATAAAGAAAAAAAGTAATTAAATAAATCGACCATCATACCAGCAATGTGCCACTTTTATTGGGCAGTTTATTTTCAGTGAACCCATTAAGTGGGCGGGATGGCCTCAGACTGGTAGGTGGTAGGTGGTGCAGAGTTGCGAAAATCCGCGCCATTTTTATGGATGAAAACAGAAAAGCTGGTCATTTATTTTATTTCTCCCGTCGGAATTTTCAGCAGCGCATTAAAGCTTGAAGCAGCGGGTGAAATTAATACTTTCGTCAGTTTGATTGTGTCCCGAAATAAAATTTAATTAGAACCGCGATAATGCTCAGGATGAAATGTTTGATTTCAATTTAAAATGATATATTAAATGCAACGGTTTGTTTTGAGTTAACCTCCCTACGAAGGGATTTGGACACTGCACTGCTTTATTACGGACAGCCAGTCACAATTAGAAGAGAGAACGGTGTGGGACTTATGCCGTCGCACAAACAGAGAATTTATTTTGACTAGAGATGGAACTTTCCCCTCAGTTTTCTTCAATCAGCTAGACATGCAATAGAATCTCATTGGAAACATTGTCATTCTGAGGGACTAAAATGGGAAAACTAGTCATACTGGTTTCATCTAGAGTCATAAACCCGAAAAAAAATCATTTAGATGTTTACCGATAGACAGACGACGTCCAACCAAGTCAATGATTTGTCTTAAATGTTCGCAACATCCGGATAGCCGATGATGAAATATCACCCGCCACGATCCCTTTGAAAACTAAGTTTAAACATCAGAATGGCCAGCCTTAACATTGACAAGTTATTGAGAAAAGTAACACTCAACCTGCCCATTACACTGCCAAGAACCTTCTGAAGCGTTCTCTGGGATACAGTACCCCTTATACGAGTAATATTTAGGTCATAGGTCTAAACCGAGGCACATTTGAAAAATTTGACATGCACCTACCTATTCCTGGTTCAATCCATCTAGAACAATTCGTGACTGACTTCCAAGGAGAGATTTTTGTTACACTAAAGGACGCGGAACTCAAGGCAACATCTGCTCCGATAGTCAAGCAGCTCTAAAGGCAATAGCAAACCCGGTATTGGTGAAGAAATGTAAGGTAAAACTCAACATCTTGGCAAACTTCTCCCATGTTAACCTGATTTGGGTACTAGTCACTGCAAGCACCCAGAAAGCCCCTGCCATTGTCAGTTGAAGAGGGCCCTCGATCGAGGCAAGAGAGAACTAAGACGGATGGTCGGTCTGTATACCGAACACATTAACTGAACAAGTACGCTTGCTAACTGGGATTACGAACTTCAAGCAGCTGCCCAGGATAAGAGGAAGAGAAAGAAAGGCTCGAACAGTTGCTCTACGAATACCCTGCGTTTAGGGCGCTAAGATGTCAACACAGACCCTGCCCGGACTGAGCTACCTTATACGTTATAGCTTCGGGAAAGCTCTGGAGTTTGTTAGAAATACAGAATCAACCACACTTCTACTATCCTAGCAGAAATCTTCTTTTCCCATTCCCCTGTGCACCTCTTTGTTGAAAGTAAAATGTGAGAGCTCCGCTCAATTAGGTGCAGCTCTTGAGCGGTGATCTTCGCAGTAGCATAACAAACAATTGAATAGAGGGACTCCACGCCCATCCCATACCCGTTTAAGGAAAAGAAAAGGACGAAATCTTATGTGTTCTGTTTCGCTTCTCGCTGTTGCCTCTAAAATCTTTTGGAAGAAACTGAATCAGCAAGTAAATGATTTTTCAATAGAGACGTAACAATTTTGTATTTTAAAACAAACGGATTCTTAGGCTTTTTTTAAGATATTTCACTTTTAGAACATAAGCCAAAACTTCCTTTTTTTTTCATGGTAAAGTTCTTGAACGAGCAAGTTTGGAAATTATTGAAAATTCCCACCGAAATCTTTGAGTCGGTGATCTCTACTTTTAGAGGTCTAACTCCAATTTTCAGTCCTAATAATCATTCCACCAGACAGGCTGTGGTGCTATAGTGGGTAAGTTCGAGTCAGCATAACACAACTGAATGTTTCAGTGGCAGGGAGACAACGCACCAGTTGAAGTTCCCAAAATATCGCAGCCGCAAGATCAGTCCATTCCACCCCGTTCACATGAATTGGGAGTCTCTCAGTCGACATTAAAACGCCGAAACTTCTCCGATGGGCTCTTCAAAAGTTCGAAGAAAACCCAAAATTTCATCAAAAGATCATCTCCAGCGAAGAAGCTTATTTTTGGCATAATGACCTCGTCAAGAAGCAAAATACGCATTATTGGACAGCAACCACTCCAGCAACCGGAAGTGTGATTTGTATTTTTTCATCGATGAAAATGTTCGCCATTTTATGATCAATAGAGTTCGCTATCATACCAACAGGAAGACGAAAATTGGATGGATTTGTAATCAATGATATGTGGTTCCAACACGATGGTGCCACATGCCATTAACCTGTCAACAATTGATCTATGATTCCATAGAAGCTCAGTGAATCTCGAAGAATGGTCCGAAACCAAAGCTGGATTTAAATACAAAATAGTTATGTCCTTATTGGCAAACCCTATTGCTCTGCGACTTTGCATTGCTCACTGACTTATGTAGTTAGATCTTTAACTATTCAGGACTATGTGAGAGTTAATTTTCTTGATAGAAAAGGCTCAACAGACCTCTTTATGTGTAAATTGTCTCCTCATCGTTTTACTAACGTGAAGTAAGAGGACTACTTCGCTGTAAACTAGCTGAAGTTTATTATTATGCTGAAACAGCTCTAGTTAGCTCATCCGCAGACTCGTTGTTAAAAGGATTTCTATAAGCACATAACAATTTCGTATTTAAATAAAACACAGAATAATTGAGATATCGGTCTGAGATATCTAACACTTGTTAGATTTAAGTATGGAATTGGATCCAGTACATATGACCACCGCGATGACTTTTACACCGATCGAACCTTTGGAGTAAATTTTTCACCCCTTTTCGACACGTATCGACTGGAATTAAAGATGGTTTATCGATTCAAAACAGGTTTTTTTTTTTAAATTTTGCAAAGCCCAAATCGTCAAGAGCCAGCAGGTTTTGAGTTAATTCGATTTTATGAAGATATAGGCCAAGAACTTGACGCAAAATTCGCTACAATCTAGACTTGGAACGGAATAGAATCGACTGATTTAGCTCATCTTAAACTGAAGCACTTAAGGCTGCGATATATTTGGTACTGCGATCGGTGGGTTGTCTCACTGGCACAGGAACAGTCAATAGTTAATATGTTGATTAGAATTTGTACACTATAAGACGCACAGCCTGTCTGGTGGTGGTACCTACTCAGGATCTTAATCTTGACAAAGATATGTATAAACCTTGATTGACACTTTGACATTGACAGATCATAAAAAATCTTATGACTCTATTGAAAAACCCATAATTTGTTGTCGGAGTGGTACATAAATTATTGCAGATGTTGCTCATCCTCATCCAGATTGAATGCCTAGCCCATCCGCTTGAAGATATTTCAACAGGGGTTACCTTGCCGATCGTCATGTTTTCTCATCTCTGTCATTATGTTTGTCAGTGTTTGTCGCTTGTTCGCTTGAATGATCAAGAAATCAGTTCTAGATGTGTGTATGCCTCCTCCCAGAGGAATGACTTATAATTCCTTGGCCTACTTAAGTAAACTACACACTATCTGCTTGGTAGCTTAGCTTATATACAAAATCCAAGCTACAAACTCTCTTTTTGCAGGGAAGTCCACTAAAAGTGGTAGTGTGTACTCTACTTTAAAGTTCCACTCGAATGTAATAAATAAATTCAACAACTTTAGTGTATAAGATGCTGCCAGGAAATAGCACTCAAGTTATTAACTGGTTCGAAGGGTTCACACATTCCCTTTACTGAAACCCTCTGATCTTTTAGTGTGGATTCCTCCAAGTTCGATTGTCATTTTAATTTCTTTCCATTTGACCATCCGCCTAGTTTGTCTGAGATTTAATTTCACTGTATATCCTGTAGTTTAGGTTTGTTCTCCTATGTTATACGAGGTCTTAATACGAGGAAATCCCTAACTGTTAACGTGACTTAGCTGTGCCATATCTAGAAGAACAAAGGTGATTGTCTATCTTTATAAACCACAAAATGTTTCAGGAGAAATTCAATTAAAAACACATCCGTACATCGAATAAGGAGTAATATGCACTTCCGTCTAAAAAAAAAAGTGTAAGCCGTGCTTTAAAACTCTACTCCATGTCAACATATCGCATATTTTACACCTGTAGCTGTCACAATACAAATTTGTTTATTCATCACATGCGGCTTCAAGTTGTACAATACCAACAATCGAATCGTTGTTATTCTATTAATTACTCGTATTCTGATAAATAAATGGAATTCATGATAACTACGCCAAATTGTTTGAAGCTTTAAGGAGCTAAAGTCGCCTCAGACATTAGCATAACTAGGAACAACAACTTCTTAATCGTTGAAGCCTAAATACGTATCTTATTGGCAATGGGGCACGTAAATATCAACACAACAGTCATTCCAATGAAAAAAATGAAAACAAAAATTTAATAATAACTTCAAAGAAGACATTTGTCTCTGCAAATCATTTTGTTTCCAATTTTTTTCGTTTATGCTATCTATAGATAGATACCACCCCTGTCTTGACGTGGCATTATAAGCTAGGTACCTAGGTACTTACAGAAGTAGGTACAGCTGCACACAAATTTGTTCGTGTGGCATAGATTCGAGGCTATCTTGTGCTTGTAATACCTATTTATGTTGTTTTGGTTAATTTTGATTTATTTTAAAAGTTTTTATATTTTAGGGGAGCCGTAAGCAAAATCTGGTCGCTAATACGATGAAATTGCTTTTATTTAAAATAAAAAAACAAAACAAAACACACCACAATTTTGGGGGATAGAAGTGAGGACAGTGCTTCCCAGGATATGGTTACAGTGGGTTAGATTGGTGTGTTCTGTTTTGCAGTTTATTGCGATATTTATCAATTTTTACCACTAACCCCTGAAGATTAATCGCTTTTCCTGGTTGTGACTTTTAAGGCCGGTTTACTTCGTCAATGCAATAAATCACAATTAAACGTTGGTTTCATACTTACTTCTGTTCACAGGAAATTGTTGAATTTATTGCAGTAAATAAGTACCACCGGGGAATTGGGAAGCTAAAGCATTGGCCAGAATAGGCTCCTCAGGTTTAGATATATCTTATGCTAAATACCTTATCAACCCCGACGGGGTTAGGTTGGCCAATCATCGACGACATCAGCTTGACCAATGCAATACCGCTAGACTGCTCTGGTCAACCTTAAATGAAAACAGCACCATCGGACACCTAAACCACAAGAGAGGAACCTACTTCAAGATAGTAAACACCCTAACTGGCCACTGTGCATGCTCAAAGACTGGGCATCGCATACAACGCCTTCTGTAAAAGGCGAATATCAGGAAGCCTACACTAGGTGAATACCTTTTCAACGATCTGAGAACAGGAGCAGATGGTACCCAGAGTAAGAGGGTGATCCATTCACATTACACAACGGCAGTACAATGGACCTTCTCTGGTCTAAGTGCATTCTTATCGAGGACCAGTCTAAGCCAGGCAATCATAAATGGAACCGAATAGTTTTGAAGTTATTTAGGTTATACGCGGAATGTGTAGTGTATCAGCAGCTTTCAGTTGAATCACCGATGAATGCATTGTGAACTCATGTGATTCAATAGACCTTTACGAGGACAAGAATTTGGTTGTAGCTTTAGTACATATAACTAAGCAGCCTTCCATCACCAATCCGAAATTGTAGATTTTCTGACCGATAGCCAAAGTCTGCGAATATACGAAGTAATGCGACCGTTCTGCTAGATCTGCACAAGGTCAGGTCCTGTTCGGAGTCCTTACTCATTCCTTCGTTCGTTAATCGTTAGTTTACAGGTGTGTCCTGGAACTCAAAGGAGTATAATGTTGTAATTCACTGTGAGGGGTGTGAGCTCTTTACGGGATCATTTTACAACTGTGAGACAGCCTTCATGGGGACCTGACTGTCGATGTACTTACTGGAGTACAATTCTGTGGACTTTTTACGTGTGCTAGCTATCAAGTTTAAGAGGATTCGGATGAGAATACACCAGCGCCTACTCTTTCATCGGTTTTGGATCCATCCATGAAAATCCACATATTATTCGTTTCTGTGACCCTTCTGTTAATCCAGTCCTCCTTTAAAGGAAGATTATTTTGTCGTTTAGACTAACGTCGTGAAATGGTGATATACATGCACTGAGTACCCAAGTACAGATAGAGATGGATTAAGCGAAGGACATTCTTAGCAGTTGTTTCCAGAAGGTAGAAGGAGAGTCGGGATGTCAGGATCTGGTTCAGTGGCGAATGCGTAACCGACTTTTTCATACATTTTTCGGTGAAAATTTTGTTTTGTTTTTCTCACATTTAGCAAGACTCGTTTGTACTCATGATGCACAGAAATCTAATATTGGACTTGGTAGGCAGACTCAGAGAGGCAGCAGCTAGGCTCGTTTGTGTTCATGATGCACAGGAATCTAATGTCGGCCTTGATAGGTAGACTCAGAGAGGCAGCAGCTAGGCTCGTTTGTGCTCATGATGCACAGGAATCTAATATCGGCCTTGATAGGCAGACTCAGAGAGGCAGCAGCTAGACTCCTTTGTACTCATGATGCACAGGAATCTAATATTGGACTTGATATGAGCTACGAGACGGTAGAGTCGGTATGTCAGTATCTGGTTCGGTGGGGGTATCCGGGTATTACTATAATTAAATGATTTCTGTAATATTTTTTACTTCAAATTTTAAGGGACTTTGTCTGCACAACTTGAGGCTTATAGCTAATAAATCCTTCAGAAAAAGTTTGGCAAGACTCGATATTTAAAGGTATGCTCTACTACTCTAGTCCAGAGTGTTGTCGGCATTCAGGTCTAAACTCATTTTCGACATTTTTTGATTCACTATCTATTAGTTGGTCTTTTAGACTACCTAGGGTACCTACTATCTTCATTTTGAATACAAGAGTACCTTTAGTGAAAGAGTCTTAGTTCCGTAAACCTACGATTTTCTTTGCGAAACCAATGCAGTGACAGCTTGATACTCACAAATAATGTGAGATTTTCTATTATTTTAAACAGAAGTCACATTAAAAATACAAATTTTTGGTGCAACAGGTCGATGGGACCCAGGGCCTAGCTTCTCATAACTATTCATGTTGTGCGTGTTATTTTCTTTACACGAATGGGAAATATATATACTCTGGGAAATTAAAGATGTTTTGCTTGGGATTTTAACCTTGAACCCCTTGCTAAGCACTAGCCCCTCATTCAGTCATCACTAGCTCGAGAATTCAGTTTGAGCTGTTTGTGAACTATTTTCCGTCATACTCTCTGACCATTTTGTTAGGGACAGTACAGAACTTATCCTGGAAATCAATGCGAATGAACCCTCGTAACGAGATGAATAAGGACACCCTTCACAGACTTCTATTGCTTTTTTGGAAGGTTCGCTATCATCTATTTCACCGAGCATCCTGATCTAAAAAAAAACCCTATTCAGGTTGAAACTGGTAACGCCATCTCCTGGACTAGAACAAGAGAGTCTTAAGCTTAATATGATTAGAAAAAAGTGTCATGATTTTGGTCAACATAGCCAAGCTTCGAAACGTAAGCATTGCTAAGGACTTACTTCCTTCCTCTCAGGCAGGAGTAAACTTTAGTACTTTTTTGACAATTTAGAGGAAGTTGGACCTCGAATGAGATAGTAAAAGGGTTCTCAAGTGCCTGAACGAGGCATTCTTACAGTAATGTCCCTCTAAGGTACTACTGTAGTCTAGCTTTCGATAAACACTCTAGCAAGTGTCAACAAAAGTGCTTACTTCCAATACTTTTTTTTTTTTGGTTTACCGACAAACAAATCGTTAATCCAAAAACCATAAAATCTGTGCTGTGCTTATCTGTACAATCTCAGCTTAAAATTAACGCGCAGTCTACCTAATAATAGAAATATTTAAAATATTCTTAATTAACCAGAATTCCATGTTAGTTTATTCGGGACCCAAGCAAGAGTGGGGGCGGATACGTTCGCAACGAAATTTATTACAATTTGCCGTCGCCTAATTCGTATTAATTTGTCCATTTGAATGCCGGTCAGGTTGTCGACAATATCCAGTGGAGAGTATCTATGGATTGTTTTCATCGGTGTAGAACCATATCGTTTTGTGAACCTCGTGGTAACCCACAGATGAATCAGCCATTCAATGAGTCGAAACAGTCAACAACAACAGTAAATGGTTTCGGAAAATATTTTGTTTCGATGCAGTTGTTCGTACGTGCACATGCTTGTACATATGTACATCCGTATGCGGACATGTCTGCCAACGGAGCACCATGTTATCCGGCAATTTGGGAATTTTCTTTTATGTTTCATTTGCAATAAAAATATCCCTACCACGTTATGGGGATATTAAAATTATCGCCATCGCATACAATCGACCCAGATCTACAAAGCTTATATAGGTTCGGTAACATTGGTACTAAAAATAAACATTTTGGCCGGACGGCAATTGTGGTAGAACCTTTAATTGGTGAACTGCAAAATGAAAGACTTTAAGGCGGAGTTTAGGGAGTGTAAAATGGAGCTTAACACACTGCTGTCAGTTGTAAAAAAAAACACATTGAACTGGCACTGACAAGAGGCTGAGATGTAACCTGGTAGAGGAGGTATTCAGATATCATCCAATGTTGACTTAAGGCTACTACTCAGCCATCAAAGCCATCAACTCGATTACAACCAACTCAAAACTGGTCAAACAGTGTAAGGAAGAGCACAAATCCCTAAGCTCTACGCATAACCTAACGCTATGCTGGATCCCGGGACACATGGGCTTCAATGGAAACGAGAGGGCCGATGAACTAGCGAGAACGGCCTCAGAATCAAGTGAAGGAATCCCGACCGACCACTCTGTCCTACCGCCCCTCAGCTTCCTTCCCTCCCCCCAGTAGAATGGGTTTCAACGGCTTAGACCTATGCAGGGACTGCGGTGACACTTAGATGGAGGAAGACACGATACACTTTCTCTCCGAGTTCTCAAGTCTCAGCAGAATCAGAGACCAAACCTTCGGGAAGACATTTTTCAACCAGCTCCTCGAACTGGTGAACATGGCCCCTAAAACCACTTCAAAGTTCATAACGCGAACGGGTTAGTTCAGGAGGGCCGCACTCAGTTTTTTCAAGTATACTTCCAGATGAGTGAGACTGCTTCCACCTGATGGATGTTGCAGTCACCCACTTAACCTAACCTAACCTAAGGCAATTACTAGTCAAAGACTAGTCGATCTCGACGCCAAGAGCGTTGACGTTACTCCCCCCAATAGATTAAAATTGACAACCGGGTGTAAACTACAGAACCAGAAGGAACTAGCAGGGTAGCTGTCAACCGTCTTATTTCTTAAAATGACATCTGCGAAACAAAAACAAGATTCTTTTAGTTGGAAAGAACCTCCCACTTCTATAAGGAAGCACTGAGGATCCTCGAAACCTAGGACTCTCTTTAGGACTTTCACCCTCCATCAGGAAAAAAGTAAGAAAAATTAACAAAGTCGATCTCCGACAACCTTAATCTTCAGATCTCCTTCCGTCTACCAAATTCTAGCGTCTTTTAGGCGGAAATTATGACAATTGAAACAATCTTATCTTGGCTTAGGAGAACGTGACATCTGCTAGGCAGTCACGCAGGTATCTAATCCTTAAAATCGACCTCTAATAGTTTAGTAGATCTAGACTTACGATCGTCCCTTACTTAGATGGCTTGAGCAGTTTAACATTCAACCATTGTTGGCTGCCAAGGGTAATGATATTCCAAAAAATTGTAATCCCGATGAACTCAAGTAGGTATTGGGGCACTTGGGCATGGGAATTCGGCGTTAGAGCGAGACAGAAGATATGAGCGAGAGGGAAGATAATTTGACCAGTTCCATATTCTGTCCTGTGCTTAACTGATTTTGATAGCTGCTAAAGCTTTGCAGAAATTGTTCTTCCTTACCATTCCGTAAGAGAGTGAGCAGTGAACTTAATCTGAAAACTCTTTTTTCAACAGAATTCTGGCTTCACCATCACGAAACGTGTCTAAGTTAATCCCTCGATGGTTCAAGAGTTTTTGTATAACCTGGTTTGTGATCACGTGCAAGATTGGTGTCATTTCTCCTTGATCTGGGATATTGGGAGAGGCGCCAGGCGATAAGGAGCAAGTCGATGCATTCGATAACGTCTTCCGCATCTTCATTTGTAATATTTTTGGCCAAGCTATTGAGTGGTGTAAGATGATCACATGTCTTTTTGAGTTCGAAATTTGTATTTAATTGATTAGAAGCATGCCTCAGGCATTCCTCTACAAACTGAACACATCCCTTCGTCCGTAGTGCCTTCTCAAAGACACTTAATTGCTGGGAATCGGGTTGATTGGGATTCGCGCCATTAGCCAGTGCAAACTTGAAATCTTTTATATTTCTCGTTTCCAGTGCTTGTTCCAAGAGAGCCCGGAAGTCGACATTCAAGCCTATCATATTTATGACGCACGGATTTTGGGCCATGCTTCTGAATTGCGTGACTATTGTACCGACTCAAGACTTTTCTTTTCACTTTTCTCACTTTTCTCATCATACCAATCGCTACATACAAGCTGAGAAGGAAGCTAGATCCTATCGAGAATACAAATAGCAACCCCGCAAGTCCAGGCAGAGAAAAAAAATATCCAAAGCTAAAGTTGAAACTCCATAACAATTGGATCGTCCTCAATATACTACATATCGGTCATCACTAGACTCTGCCTAGTAGGCAAGTGTGGGACAAGGCTTAGGATGTTTTCTTTGTTTCTGACCAACTCTCTCCTGAAGAACTGAGGTTCTATTGTAACGATTCGTCAATAGGTGCCGACGATATACATATCTTTATAATTTTCTGGCCAAACCGTATCTCTAACGAACAACTTTATCAGAGAACGGTCCCTGAACTTATAGGCACAACAATACTAGAAATCGCACACGATGGCGCGTAGGCATTGTCGAGGCCCTAGGACCCACAAGGGGATACAGGACATAAGAAGAAGATCCACTTCAACCAAACCACGTTGGCATTGGGCATCACCTCTTTCTACAACACAACTCGTGTCTAGAACTTCTAGTTGTTGCTCAGCCTGTTAAGTAAAGACCTGAAGGTCGTTGGTAATGCTTCGATTTTAATGGAGAACAAAGAGCCTTCAATCCAACAAAGCTACTGACTATTCCAAACAGCTAGAGAAGACTTGTACGAAGGCATGAACCGTCTTAGTTTTGTGATTTAGTCAACCTTGCCCATTTACCCGATCCACAAAACTGGAGGCACTCCCAATTTTGTGCCATTTACAGAGGCATCAGTCTCGTCTTCCATCTTGACCAAACAAATTCACAACCATTTGATCGGTTGGGCTGGCTATCAAAGTCCAAATTGTTGTTTCCAAATGACGATGAGAACGCTTGCTGTTCCAGGTCCGGAAGGTCCGGTTCCTCATCGAAACATTTGTCAGAGTTAACAGCTTTGTCTGTAAGTCTTCAAGGTCTGATCCCAAACAGAGATTCTATACAACATTGTAACAGTCTTAGTCATATGGCGCTGAAGCATGTGCGTTACCGAAAGTGAATGGAAAAAAGTCTTCGTAGAGAAGCAGATCCAACAAAATCACTGCACAGGCCGTTGACCAAGTTAAAAACGTTCTTTTGACATGTATCAGTCCTCCGGCTCACAGTAACCTCAGAAAACAACACCTCAGCAGAAATAAGACGAAGAATAACTCTTGCCAATCGCTGTTTCTTTGGGCTAAGAAGGCAATTGAATAGCAAAACCCTAACCTGAAGAACTAAGGAGACTCTTTGTAAAAGAATGATCATCTTTGTCCTGCCTTATGGCGCTGAAGCATGGACTCTGTCTAAAGCGGATGAAGAGATCCTTGGGGAGAGAAAGATTCTTCATCTAATTTTCGGTCCCGTTTGCGTTGACGGGCTTTGGAGGAAAAGATTCAACGGCAAGCTATACGAGCTGTACAGCGACATCGATCTAGTCAGAAAAATGCGCGTCAGTCGTTTAACATGGCTAGAACATGGACACTAATACTCTAGCCCGTAGAGTCTTCGAATCAAATCCGGTGGGACAACGCAGTAGAGGAAGACCTAGCCTAAGGTAGAAGACCTATTACATGTAGAAGGGGACCTCAACCGACTTGGAGCGCGCAGCTGAAGGCAGTTAGCAAAGGACCGGGCTAACTGGAGAGGCTTGTTGGTTGGGTCCCAAGTTCACCCCGAACTGTAGCGCCAACTTAGTAGGTAAGTAAGTAAAGGAGGATAGAGGAAGGCCTTAACTTAAGTGGCGAGAGCAGGTGGAAGGGAAGATCAATTGAGTAAAAGTGCCTAGACAATCTAATTGGTTGTTGCAGGAAAGGTTTCCTACGAACACCCAGCTTAAGAACACCCAACTCTAGAAACAGAGGCATTCGAGTAATAGAGCTGACGAGTTTGCTCAAAAGGGTACTGCTTCTTTGGACCTTCTGTGACTGTCTTCTTAAGACATCATGAACAGCATCAGCTTGGTAAAAGCTCTGGTTGGTCTGATAACTCATCGGGTAGCTTGGCAGTAGCCATAAATCTGTCCGATAAAGAGATGACTGCAATTAACTACAGGGCTGTGAGTTCGAAACTGAAAAAATATGGAATACGTGGGAAGGTCAGCTCACAGGATCATCACATTGAATTTAACAAGTCTTATGAAAGAGTAGCAGCTTGGTTGGTTAATATAATGATCTGAAAGTCTAGAACTAAGCAATTCTAAGCAATAACTTCAGGAAATTTAATTAATACTTTCCTGTAGCCTCTATTGTGATTCCATTAACAATGCACTCTTGAACTTCACTTCACTTTAATAGCTGCAAAGGGTGCAGGGTTATAATTATAATAATAATAACAGCCTGGAAGAAAGTGCACTACACCCAAACAGTCTCCTGTTTAAATTGTGACAAGCTTAACTCCCACATTTGACTGAAACATAAATTTGTTTAAATCCAAAGAACTCTTGATTCAAATATCCAACTGCCTGCACAAAATATCAAATTAACCGCCGCTGTACAAAATAGCGCTTTACATCACACATAGATGACTCTGATTGCGCAGCCGAACTGTCACAACAACTACTGACATGTGTCATTTGTAAGAATTCTTGGTTAAATTTGTATTTGTTTGGTCGATTTATTTTTTAATATTTACAAATATTAACTAAAACGAGTATGCAGCGTGAAGAAAAACAACTTGAGTCTACTCTAGACGCGGTTCTGAATCGTCTAAATGACCTGAAAAGCTCCATTGGCGCAATGATTCACAAACTCGAAACCGAATACGAGACAATCAATTGGCCAACATTTCTCGATAATTTCGCTCTCATCTCAAGTCACGTATGTACATTGGATTGGTCCTTATTTCCTAGACTTAATTCGTACGTCCCCAGCTTACTGGCCTTTCGAAAATCCTTGCCAAAGAAGTAGGACCGCCACTTCGTAATCGAACTGTCCTGCCATTGATGTTATCCCCCGAGAGAGATGAGGCACTATGGAATCTAACAGAAGGACGTGTCCCAGTCTTCTCACATGATATCGTTCCAAATTACTTGCGGACAAAGCCAGATCCTATCGCTGAACAAAAGATGATTCAAAACGAACAGAAGGTACGATGGAGTATAGTATGTCGAGACATGACCACACAACTCTCATGATCCATTGCAGGCAGCAAATCTCTCAATTGAGACAGCAATGAAGCAAGTCGCTCAGTACAATAAAGTAGTCTCACATGTCCTGGAAATGGTCAGTAAAGCACGAGAAGAATGGGAAATTGAATCATCATCCCGCGCAGGTATGGCGAACTTAGTTTCTGATCAGGAATTATTTTTTTTTTTTTTTTTTATAGGAATTCAACAAACGAGTAGTATGGCCGATACACACGCCCTAGTCGCTGCAGTTGGCATGGGAAAGGGCTTGAAAACAGCGATGCAGATGTCCGGCTCTGGCTCAGCGGCGGGTGGTATGATGGTACCGCCAGCAATTCGTCCTCCGACACCAATGAGCTCGGTGAGTCCATCGGGCGTCAACCAACTGGGCAAGGCGCCCTCAGCCATCAAAACAAACATCAAGTCTGCTAACCAAATCCATCCTTTCGGGCGGTGATTCAACCTGGTGGCTTTCAACGAATAAATTTTGTAAGTAAATACGTTAAATGCGATAGCAATTCAACTAAACACATCTATATATGTATTTTCAGATGTGACTCTAGGAATGTTCTGCTTTCAATTCGGTGGTACATTGGCAAAATTTGAACTTCCCCCACTCAGTTGTAGTTAGCTGATTCATTTGATAAACATTGTTTCGTAAATACAATCGATCTCCTTAAACTCTTGTTTAATTGAAATGTGTTACGAGGGCTCTTTGTAAAATTCTAATTGGTATTGGTATTGTATTCTTGTTTTGGGGTAGACTGCCACCGTTCCAGACTTCTGGGCAGAATGTGTGAACTTTATAGTTTTTCGTGTCTTTCTTCTGAAGAGTGGCAGTAGGAAAGTACTCCACCCAGCTCCTATTTTTGTTGTTGAGCAGATTACCTTAGATCATGTGAAACCAACTGGGTTTAAGGGTAACAAGCGTCATCGTTTTCGGTTTCTGGTGATGTATCGGGGGCTTTGTACTCTCCCGACCTATTAGCCTGTTAAATTGATAAGAATTTTTGTCTTGGCGGAGCTTGGCTATCACCAAAAAAAAAACACGAAATGAACATCGTCATCATATACCGTGTTTATAAGACCGAATTGAGTTTAAATCCACGTGTTTACGGTAAGCGGATTGAGGGATTGAGTTAGAATCGAATCGAGTTTGAATTTCTTTCCAATCTATCAAACTTAATCAAGAGCTCAACTCGATCGCAGAAAATGTTGTGATTGGATCGACTCAATCCAATCTGTTTACATAGCACTCAATCCGATTCGAACCCGGATTCAATCAGCCATATAAACGTGGTGATAGACTATGGATTTCGAATCTGAATTACTTACTTTCATAATAGCCACCAGTTTGTTTGAGATAAATACTCGACGCAGGGCAACTAGTTATTCTCTGGTTTACTTTCGGTGACATTTACTATGTGTCTTCCATTTACTATGTAGAAAGGCACTTAAAAGTGTGCCGCACAACACGAATGGTTGAGAAGCTAGGCCCTGGGTCCCATCGACCTGTAGCGCCAAGTTTTTCTTTTTTTCCATTTACTATTTGCCATTCTGGTGGCTGCTGTACTCACTAAAAAAGCTTCTTTACATTTCTTCCAAATTTAGAGTTGAATGAGCCAACATTTTTCCACGTCGCATCTAATTGCACAAAGTGGTGCAATCGAACGGCTGCATCGATATCGTCTGTATTGATTTTAGTCGTGTATTCGGATTTCTAATGAAAACGTCCGAAAAATAGAACAAAAACACGGTTTATAATGAAAAAAAAAGACAAAAATAATTAATAAAACATTTTGGATGTGTGGAAATCAAATGCTGATCGTATCTTGTGTTTGCTACTTGTAGTACAACGGTTGGGATGACGTCGGCGCAATGCAAGTGCAACTTCGAAAAATAGTTTAAAAGAAGTTATTTAAGAATCTTTCCTGTTTGCAATGAACTTCTACTTCTCTTTTTGCTGCAATTCTGACCGAAATACTTAACATTCTTAAATTTTCTAATTTGAAAAACGTAACAAGTAATGACTATGCAGATTCATATAGAATATCGGAAGGGTGAACATTTCTTAAGCCAAATGCATTTGTATATACAGTACCTGGCCATATTATTAGAATCGAGCAAGAGAAATCCACATTTTGGTGCGAAGTGCCCTCACACTTCGAGGCATGATACCACATGTCTGAACGGTGTCCTGGAGGTGCGTATTATGATTCAACTCAAATATGAGTTGCCTGCTTTAGGAGCTGCATAAACATTGGTTGAACTTCCAATGAAATAATACGAGGAAAGTGAACTGGAAGAACTGGGTTGTACCCAAATACAAGATTCAAAACAAAAGTAAGAAAATCCTTTTGTTGTTTCTATTTTAAATGTGTGACTGGTATATTTCGTCAGTCAATCGTTTCTAGTTCTACTAAGTGGTTATATTAGGCGGGAAACTGCGTGACGAGATACAATTTAAGCGCTAAACTGTAGGAATTAATTGCAAGGCGGGAAACTGAATGGCGGGAAATGAATAAAGCGCGAAAATCTGCAATATAAGGCGGGAATTAAAAGCAAGGAACTACGTACATTGTTGGTTGTTGCATTAGGTAAAGTCGAAACGGTAGCTTGGTCAGCTTTTTTTTAAAAGTTCTTCGAGGAATTGCGTAACAGCTTCAGTTCGGTGCACAGACTAGTTTAGAACAAATAACTTCTATAATATACTTCTCTTCATACCGCAAGAAATTATCATTGAAATTCAAATCGTTTTGTTTATTAAAATCCTAAAAAATTCTTAAAATACCAATACTTTACAAATGTTGAGACCTTTGACTTATAGACTTCGACGAGAGATGTGATTTTTTTGAAACTTTAAACTGTAACTGCCCTTAGACGGCCATATCCATACTAATCTTTGGGTAAGGATTGTAGCCGATCAATTCGAAATCATCAAAGGTAAAATCCTCAATGCGCTCCACTGTCCTTTTGATTGTCAGTTTTGGAAATTCTCTCGGAACTCGTTTCAGTTGTTCCTTAAGTGGCTCGATGTGATTCTTATAAACATGAGCATCGCCTAGGGTGTGAACAAAATCACCAGGCTTCAAGCCGGTGATGTGCGCAATCATGTACGTGAGTAACGCATAACTAGCAATGTTGAATGGTACTCCCAGGCCCATATCAGCCGAACGCTGGTACAACTGACAAGAAAGCTCACCATTTGCCACATAGAATTGTGCCAAACAGTGACACGGTGGCAATGCCATTTTAAACAAGTCACCAGGATTCCAAGCACTCATGATGATACGACGGTCAGTAGGATCTGTACGAATGCGAGATATAACTTCCTTAAGCTGGTCAATACCCTGACCGTCATAGTTATCGTGACATGTTTTGTATTCAGCTCCAAAGTGCCGCCATTGAAAACCATAAACTGGACCCAAATCACCTTCCTCACGATCTTTGAAACCACACTTGTCCAGGAATTCACGGGTACTATTTCCATCCCAAATGCGAATATTCTTTTCTTGTAACAATTTTGCATCCGTCTTTCCGTGTACAAACCAAATCAATTCTTCAGCGACCGCTCTCCAGAAAACCCTTTTTGTTGTTAACAAAGGAAAACAATTGCGCATATCGAAACGCATTTGTGCCCCAAAAATAGATAATGTGCCGACATTCGTACGATCTATCCTGGAATCGCCTTGAAAATACAATTTCAGTTTGAATATTCACTTTTGCTTAACCGCAACGCTTACCTTTGTCGAGAATCCTTTGAATCAGATCAAGGTATTGCTGTTCATCGGTGTTTCCTGCCTGTTTTTCTTCTCCTTCTACCATCCTTTTGCAGTTTGGTTGCAATCAATGACTTTTAAGAAGACATTAAACTATTTAGTCCCGCACACCCAGTTTTTATTATAATTAAACAAATAAACCGCCAAAATTTTCTGAAACGTCAAACAAGTGCTGACATCTGTTGTAGATTGAATGCCGCAACAATTTATGGAATGCCGCGGCACACAGACAATAGGTGCCTCTGCCTTTAAGATGACGGAATTTGGTACCTTATTTTTGAACAAGTGTACCAGAAAAACCTGAGTGAGGTGTAAAGTATTCGTAAATGGTACGCTTGAAGGGTTCGCTAAAAATTGGCTATTTCTCGAAAATTCAACTTCACCACACGATTGACGGGCCATTGTAGCGTATTTCAAGCAGAAGACACAGTAGTCCTTGAAGCCGCGATCTGTTAAACTGCGATAAAAATCTAGGGATCGCCAATAATTCGATAAACGGATCTCTAAAAGTCAGGTGTGACGCATCTCTGTGGCCCTTTAGGACCTCTTAAATCGATAAAAGTCCACCTAGATACCGCAGCCATTAGAATGGCAAACAGTAGTTTATCACTACTGAAAGATAGTTGGCGCCCTCACCGCACACCAGAAGGCTTCCTGTAGAGACGACGAAGAAAAGGAAACCATGACACATCTCCTGTGCGTCTGTCAGTTCTGAAAAGTCAAGCGCCTGGACGAGTACTTTTTCACAAGTCTCAACGATCTAGCCAGACTAGTCTTAATGTCTAAACGGCTAAACATATGTGTGTACATATGTCTTTGGTATGGGTTCACACCGAAATCGGTTGTCCTGTCTCTTATTTCACGTAAAAAGTGTCAATGTCTCCGGTGCTGGTAATCCGGTTATTTCCCACAGTATTATCACAATGGGCCTCCCTCTGGTCTAAGCGCGTTCCTGCCGAGCGGGCACGTTTGACCCAACCCAAATCAAGTCACTCATCCATTACAAACGAATAGGTTCACTTTTTGAAATGATTTTTCCAAAAAAAACTTTTAATTTTCCTATAAAATCTTTGAGATGCTAGTGTCCGCAAGGTGGCGCATGAGATGTAATTGAGTGAACTTTACAAGAATCAGGATTCTTACCGCTCGGACTTAGCCTGTATTTAAGGCTATGAATTACTAACAACTCAATTGTTGATGACCGCAGTAGACGGTATGAGGACTGCAGAATATTACACCCTGGTCCTGACCAGCGATCCAATTTTCATGACATGGTAGATCTTGGAAAAAGTGTCAAAAGTTGCGAGATGCATAGCGCTAGTGTCCTAATCAAAACAGGCCATATAATTACAACGACTTGTAGGTCATATAGAGTAGACAGTAGGGAATGATCTCGTCTAAGGTGGCTTACGCAAATACCATCAAGTTCCTGGTAGCTAACGATCAGGCATACAGTACCGCAACTTATGTACGCATTTACATATGACAACAACGATTCTACATCCTTTTGCGTTCCAAACAATTCACCAGATAAGAAGAAATTAATTTGTGCATACAATGCTGCAGTGCCTATCGATTATTTAGTGGCATCATTTCTACAGCATCCTCAAAAGGATGTTGGATAAGTCCAACTAAATGCTTAGACGTTCATCTCATGATTACTCCATCAAACTGAAGGAATCCTCTAAATCTATTGTCAGTGCGATTGTATGTGTGTATATGAGGATATAGAATTTTCTTGTTATTGTCCTTTCGTGCTTGTTGAACCTATACACATACGTTTATCTCATCCAGGTACTCTATGCGGGATAAATTTACCTATTAGGATGTGTCGTACAAAACGAATCCTTTACTTCATTTATCTCTTTCTACTTTCAATTGCCGATGATTTCGAGTAATTAAATCCAACCCAATTGATGCTGGAAGCCATGTAAACCATCAAGGATCGTAGTTTCTTAGTTTTAATGGCATCAACGTATGTATGTATGTAGACCTGCACCTGCATACTTGTGGCTTATGATTTGTATATCCCATTGTTCTGGGGGTTGGAAAGTTTAATTCAATGGCATTACGTCTCAGATAAGTACACTCAATCATTTGAAAATTAATTAAATGATTTCATTGAAGAATCCATAGAAACATTTTTGTAGACAGATTAAGTTGATGATTGTACAGATATGATATTGTGTTATATTTCGAATCTTACTTATGTATGTCCGTAGGTAGGGGGATTTTGTAATTAAGTCTGATGGTGTGTAAGGCTTCTTGGAAGGAGGAAGTTGAAGGATTTGTCGAAAATTGTATTTATTTGAAGGATTGATACTAGTGTCCTTACGAAATTGTCCTAAATTCGAGCGGCATTGTAGGTAAAGATAGTTTTGTAATTCTTCTTCAAAAGTTCGTGTTCATAGAACTACATACATATGTATATGACGGATACTCCGGAAAGACATTTCAAACAAAGATTTGTTGAAGGTGTCAGCCGATACTCCTAGTAAGTAACACATTGGTACAGAAAGCAAATTCTGGTCACAGAAAGTTTAATACATTTCGACACATAAGTATTTACAATGCCATAGAGTGTCGTGACACTACAAAGGTCTGCGATGTGCACTAGGTGTTTATATGCTACATCTGTCAGTGTCAGTCAATTTCTGTCAGAACCTTTATATCTACAGGGTGGGCCAAATACAAGTTTCTTTTTAGAAATGCAGTAAAATGAACAAAATGAATTTTTTTCCATGCATTATGGTTTTATTAGTACGAGCAAACATTCCCATTAATTATGGAACACAATGTCGCTCAAGTGGCTGTCACTCCAATTTTTCAAGACCTTGTTGATGGTTTCGGGCTGTAGCTCACGGATTGCTTGGATGATAACACGATTTGGGAATTTGGTGCGGAAAAGATCGATTGTGGCATCGGCTGTGTGAACCAGAGGTCGTCCAAATTCATGTCTTTAATTTTAGTAAAAAAAAGTCGGTTAACATGACTCTGTAACGCCCACTGTTGCCCGAAACGTTGTTCCCAGCCTCATTTCCAATCATGCCACCACTCCACAATCCGCACCAAACTGTTACTCTCTGTGGATGCATCGGGCTCTCGACAATAACGTGCGGGTTTTCCGAGCCCCAAATGCGGCAATTTTTTTTGTTAACTAAGCCGAGCCTCGTTAGAAAAGATGATTTTTCGCCCAAAATCGTTGTCCAATTCAAGCTGCTCTCGAAGCGGATGGTCGTGGGCCTTCAATTGCTGAGTCAATTGGACCTTGTTAGTGAATAATCTGAGATCTTTGTGCAGAATTCTCCTCAGGCTAGGGCGTGAAGTGTTGAGCTGTTGAGATCGATGGCGAGTTGATGTTCGTGAATTGAGTCTTACACTCTCCGCTACAGCAGTCACATTCTTGTTTGTGCGCACCATACGACAACGGGGACCATTAGTGTTGTCCACTAGCATAACAGGCGAACTTTTTGCACAAACTTGAGTACAACAGGCGCTGTACAAAACTTATTTTCAAATAACCCACTGTTTGGGCTACACAGCACTCTCTTTGCAAATAAGTTTTCATTATTTCCCAACATTGTTCAAGCGTAAAGCGACTCATTTCATTCCGCGGAGGCATGATACTGATTGATACTGAAACACCTGTCAGTGTCAAAATAACCTATGATTTCAAAAGGAACCACCAGATGGCCCACCCTTTATAAGTCCTGGTTTCTACCAGAATGACGCGCTATCGTCTTAAAATGTCAGTTAAGAACATTGAGTCGGTAATGCACTCCATTACGTGCCATATTTCCAAGGTCATGGAAGCACTGATAAACAGTCAGTTTATGGAACATCTTGAATCACGAGAACTCCTCTATGACCGATATTATGATGGTATGTTTCACCAAAAAGTGGAATCACTTTCTGAAAAGCATTTGACAGAGTTGACAGAGATTCAGATAAAATGCCCGAATTTGAATCACTTTATGTCTTCTTCAGTGGATTAGAAAGTATCTTTTAAAAAACTTAGTACAAGTTGTTTTGAACGGTTTCAACTCTCCCATCCACGAATATAAATGGTGACTTCCCCCAAGGCTCTATTTTGTCTCCTTATTTTCAAAAATTATCGAAGGATTAAGCAGACAATACATTCCCTCACTGACGGCTGTACCCTCAGCTTCCTTCTATTATTTGAGAAGCTTTCTCAGGACAGTTGTACTCTCGGATGTTTGTCAGACGTTCGCGAGAGGTGGGGCCGTGAACAACTTTTTAGGTTTTCCCCGACTGGGATTCGATCTCGAACCCTTTTCTCCATAGTCCAACACACTAACCACTGAGCCACGGCGCGGCGCCCACTCTGCATTAAGCGAATTGAAAATTTGCGCAATAGGCGAGGTTCTGATGTCGCTACGTCGTCAGATGACATGTGTAAGTATAGCGAAAAGTCAAGAAAATTAGGTCATTCAATCTGTACGATGACAGGCAACATTTTAAGGCCAGCATCTACAGAGATGAGTCTAGTTTTGGCACTCCTGCCGAATCCGCAGCGGTAGAGCAGGATGATGATGGACGATGCACGGTCCTCCTTCAAGGTCGGGAAGGACTTCACTGAGACCTTTAAGGTCAAGAGGGAATTTTGACAAGCCGACACTGCTGTTATGTGATTTCTTCAACATTGTTCTTCAAAGAATTGGCAGCACCTACAAGTTTATGGCTTACCTGAATGTCAGATCAATAGCACGATAAAAACGACGGTACAGCAACGACAATAAACTAAAACCAGGCGGGTCATCTAGTCTGTTTTAAATCAAAAACAATATTATTTTCATTTCCTAATATTGCCCCCGAAATGGTGATCGTGTCATAAATTTCACGCCCCTATCCTAGCACACATGTTTTTTAATAAAAAAAAAAACTACCACCGTCCTTGTGCTGATCACACGGTATAACCGGAAATCTGTCATGGAACCATAAATAATATTTTCTCCTTTGCCACCTCAACTCAGATGATTAAAAAATTATTTGATCTCTGTGTGTCATGAAGTGCACACTACTCATGTTCACTAATTGGGAACCGCATGATAAATAGCAGCAAAGGAGTGATATTGTTATCCATGCTGTTAATGCGGGCATCATAGAAATAAATTATTCACTATTTTAAGAAACACTTTTAAACACGGAGATCCCTAATAAAAGAGTGAACATCAGCCGGGGCTTCCATGTTGTGGATACATTTATGGTAGATGACTGCCCTCGGATCGAGTTGATGAACTGCACTTAAATTACATTGTGACGCCTGTCATTGCCTGCGTACCCAGTTGCAGGAAAAACTTTCATAACAATCTAGTAATTTGTTATATGATTGATGGGGAAAAAAAAAACACTGAAAACTAAAAAATTAAGTCATCTTTCACATGAGGAAGTAGGGATAAACATGGTAAACCATAATCCATTATTACCGTATTTTATTTGGTCGTTTTTTTTCTCATTTAATGTACATAAGTCAGGGGAGTATTGAGCTGTTCCTGATTAGATATTCTATGTACATTACACTTTCCTACATTGTATGCACAATATGTCAGAGATATTCACAATTGAAATCCAGCACATTTCGGTTTACTTTTTGAGGTATGGCTTAACATATGGAACGGCAACTGACAGGTGACATTTCGTGTGTCATAAGTGTCAGTTTGGATAAATTATGGACTTTCGTTTAAAAAATGTCAGAATTTATTTATATGGACAAGAAAACTGTAAAGCTGGCGTAAGTGTCTAAAATGGACATAAAGGAGAACAAGGTGTCATCACACTATATGTAGGTATCACTATAGGTATCATAAAGCAGATCTCTAGAGTTGTGTCCTAATGTCAAAATAAAGAAAACACTTGTTGCATTGAACAAGTATCCCCTGGTTGATTGAAATCTTAGATCACTTCACCTTAATGCACTTAGAATTTAATTTATTTATCGAAGACAATCTATTTAATTTGTAGCCGAAGACTAGGTGACACTTCGCTGATTGACTTAAACTGAAGGTAAATTTTCTTACCTACAAATCCAGTCCAATTCGTCAAAGAAAAAAAGCACTTCTTTTCTGCCAAATCTATATCCTTCTACCAATATACCAATAGGAACGTTTGACTACCTATTGCTTAGAATATGGAACGCCCTTTTTGTTTGACAGCCATTAAACAATGACATTTGTCTGTCACTCAAGCAACGTCTTGTAATTAAGAAAACGTCTGAGAAATGATTATAGAATTTAGCATCCAAGGAGCGCTTTAGCATAAAGAGTACTGAACCGAATAAGTCCCCAGGCTACAGCGTCTCGTGATGTCGACATTGTCCTTCTGACATACGAATATTCCACGTAGGTGGAATGACGGATGAAAACTTTTCAATTTGGGTTGGTATCTGTAAACTAACAACTCTATCAGATCCCTTAAGTATGGCAGAGGAATCAGCTGGGTGACTAGTCGTAGGGTCGGCCGAAATGTTTACTTCTCCTATAAAAAATAAAAAATTTATGATAACTTACAGGAGCTGTCAGCTATTAATACTAATGACGGACACAAACCAAACATACGAAACTATACTTAGACTGGAATAGAATCTAGCTTTATCCTCAGTGGGAGTAGTAGGGCTAACAATTATTCCCATAGAGGCTTTATATTTGAAAAAGGTTTAGGTTTGACGCTGATTCTGGTATCATAGTTTCGTTACTTATTCCATCTCTGGCTTGGGTGAAGGAAAGTGACATCTGATGGACTATCCAATAAACATAGAGTGCTGAAAGGTAAATCTAAGAAGGTGCAAGAATATTGCTATAAACTACAGCAGACTATGGGTACATATCCATTTTCTGAGTAATAAATCGGTGTCGACTTAGTTTGGAGAATCTTCAACTGAAAGTGTATGGAAAGCCGTGAATTTCAAAAGGCTATACGGATCTTTCTGATGGAGTTAAACCAAAAGTTTAGCCAAATTAGTGACCACTCCTCAGGAAACTAAAACTTTCTGTACTGGAGTAGAACTGGGACTTATTAGTGTGGATGACATGTTGGAACCAATTCGTCCATAGAACCACTTGATTTTGGACGAACCCAAATGATTTAATCAATCTTTTTGATTAAGAGATGAAAAAACGACGATTTAATAGAGAATAAGTGTGCTAATTCTTTACCATGAATCTCCAAAGTAGTTATTGGCAAGAAAAGATGAACAAAGTTGACAAAAAGTAGACTGGCTTGACAAATACGATGTCATGCGTCGACCACATTGTAACGCTTAATGGAACATATTTTTTAAAGATGGATCACAAGTTGATCAAGGACAATTTAAGTTACAGGCTGAACTCAGCTTTACTGGTACTAAAGGTAGTTCGAGAAAGTAGTTTTATCCCAAAATCAATGTCAGAGCTCTGTGAAGACTGAAAATAAGACTCATTCGGATTAAAATGTATTTTGATTGAAACGCATTGTACTTTGGCTAAAAACAATCCAACTGCCACTTCTTATTCGGCACTTACCAGTGTACCTTCCAGCCGGGCATGATGACAATTGACCAAAAATCCTGGAAAGAACAACCAATTTCAAGTCGAGCTCTACATGACGATGTCCCGATCCAGCTTACTCGCATCATATTAGAAAACACGCGAGCTATTCGTGAAACTTGTACTGGATCTCAGCAAGGAAATCAGGTGACTTCTGCCTTTTGGCGCTAGAACATACACTACGCACGATGAGAATCAACATGTAAGGCACTATATAGAACAAATCTATCCAGCTGCTGGGATACGCAGACCACATAGACATCATCGGTCGCTCCCAGCGAGCTGTCATAGAAGGTTTTACGGTAATTGAAGGATAGGTGAAATGAGTTGGTGTTGAAAAAAAGACGCTAACTTATTTCGGAGTAAATATCGGCGAAGGCTTACTCTAACAAAAAACGCTTCTATGCTACTCGTACTTCGGCTTTGCGAAACAAATGCCTGGGTTCAAAACTTCTACTTTGGACCACGAAATGCATGCTCTACAAAACATTGCCAGTTCTACTATCTGAAGCCGAGTTAGGAGGGTAAGCAGGAAAAAAAGACAGATATTGAACGCTTTCGGTAGAAAAATTCGTGGGACCTCTACCAAGATGTGATCCAAAATGGCAAAACACGTCCATTAAGCGAATAGACAATTATACTTCGGCAAAGAGAAGTCCTTAGGTTCGAGACGACAAGGAATTTACCTTTAAAGGATCAAGCTGTCGCAGAGGCCAAAGTGTTCTATACAACTGAAAGCAGTGGGTTCGGAGGGAGTGGCAGGCTGCCATGTGGCTGAGGCTCTTCATGGGGTGGGAGTACTATTCAAAATAGTAGAAAAATGCCTCTTCCTTCTCAAAAGCTAGTCCTGTCCTCATCAGGAATTGGCAGATGCCCGTCTAAACTTTTTATCGGGTGTTGTGATCATCATCAACTTTTTGGTGATTTTTCATACCATTTTACTGTCGTATCTACTTCCTGCTTCGTCGGCTGACTCAGACCCAGACTGAGCTGATGGGATTACTTTGGTACACTACGCTGAACTTCTCTTATTACTCAGTGCAGAGATGTCTTTAAGTGACCCATAAGTTGTTTGTACTCTCCGATCTATTTTTAACAGCACCTTCCACAACTTGTGTTGCTTCTGAGCCATGTCCTGGCGCGAGTACAAGATCCCTTAGTTTGTCCGTATCACTTCCGGTTTCTCAAAAGCCGGTATTATTGCTTATAAGACGGATTCAGTTCCAAATGTTCCTCGCAATTTTTTCCACAATTTCTGTTCACATCAAGCGGAAGTCGTCTGAGCCGTAGTAAAACTCTAAACAAGGTTAAGATGGTTTGGACTATCACGTTATATCCAGGCTGAAGCTGAAGCTGTTCACTAATTTCATGAAGAGTCCCAGTCTTTCTGTATTGGCAAGTAAAGTGCTTGAACCACATACGGTAAAAAATAAATCTGTAGATTATTTAAACAGTTCTAGGAGCTCTATTCCGAAGGGGGCTCCTTTTTTGGGAACTACATACATACGTACATATGCAAACAATGATATCACTCTACAGTTAAAAAAAAAGCACATAATAGCTATCATTTTCAACTATCCCCATCACGTAGTTGAACAATTTAAGGGAGTGGTTCGTTTCCTCCAGAGCTCCTAAACTATAACTTCCGCTTTGTCCCACTAACCAACATTTCGTTTAGATGGATGGACGGATGAATGGATATTATAACAATACATTCATTTATGAAGGATGACACCACTAGTATACATATACATGTATATATGTATATCAACGAGTCCTGTACACGGACCAAGTGGGTTTGAGGCAACAAGGAAGCATCTCCTCATAAACCCCACATCATCTGCCACTTGTAATTTTTCCATAATTTTTCGCTATGTCCTCGAAATGAGGTTGAGTTCATCTAATCCATCATTTTGACATAATGCAAAATGGAGTTCTCTTTCGGTCCAATTTGTGTGTACGCTGGCTGGCAGGATTTTGCGAATTAGTGACAAGACAGACACACTCGTCCAAGTGTGCCTGTGTGCCTGTGTGTATGTGGAAAATTCGTTTTCCCTCATTATCTCCAAAAGGAAGAAAATGCGAAACGAGCGCGCTACCATTTAGAGGGGACATCGTTTCACGCAAAGTAAGTACTTTCGAGAAACTTTAGATGGCAAACATATCTCCGAAATATAAATCGCTATGATTTATCATTTCGAAATAATTTGAATATCAAAATGGTGGATTAAGCATTGAGTAGAGCAACAAAAAAAAAACAAAAAAAAAAATTACAACATTAACAATTTCGTCTGCGAATATAGGTATATACTTTAAAAAGTAAATAAAACAGTGCTTTTGCAGGATCATAGCCCGTGCCTTTGGATTGGACAAACAAATGGTTATTTTATCCAGTATCCCCTGTCACCGGGCGCGCACCTGTGAGAGGAAAAATCAATTTAATTTTTAATTAAAAGCAAACAATAAATAATTCGTGTAATGTTTATTCAATTGTTCAATCAGGACAATATGACAAAGCCTTTCCGAGCAAAAACAAAAACAACAACAACAACAAAAAAGTTCCTCTGTGCAAATAGAAAATAGTAAAAACGAATACGGATGTATCGGTGGCAAGGATATACTCGTAGTCGTATACTAGCACAATATACTCCCATCTAGCTGAGTGCATAACTTCGTTTTGGTGGCACACCAATCCGTCCGGATTTTGTAGCTGCGCTTCCCTTTCGATTTCGATTAATTTTTATCTACCAACATCCTGCGAAAGGAGAATGGAAATCACGTAGACACACATCCGTGTTTGTATTGATGAATTTAAATCAAAAGAAAGAAAAAAAAAACAGAAATGAAATCGAAACAATTTATGATACGACAATGTACTGTGTTGGGTAACAGCAGGCCGCTTTTCATATTCAGGCGGATCTAAGGTTTTAGATTTTTTTAATTTTTTTTACAAAGGATTCGAGCCATGACCATTAGCTGGACATATGGTCATAAGTACACATTTCGATAGGACACGTAGCTATTTATCTGTTTCTATTTATGTATATTAGAAAGGACATTTACCATGGATAGTTAGTGAAGGATCTTCAAGAGTCAGAGTCATTTACAAACGAATCATCAAAAGAACTAGTCAAGACGACGACTTACACAGTGCCTTCTTTACAAAGCATGGCCGTTTACTGAAGACCAAAAGTCAGATTAACGATAGAAGACAACTAAAACTTCAAAATGTTGAACACTGACAAGGAAGATACTCATATCATATTTGACATTTGTGAACTAGACAGCTGCACTGTACAAACAGACAAGCAATGGAGCGCTATACTTCGCAGGAGTAATGGTGTCAATTTTTTTTGACCAATATTCGGTCGGTGGTGTCCTAATCGTGTCGCGCCAAGTGGGCAAACATTCCGGCGCTAAGCTACTCGAATCGAACAGACTGGAACCACAAGAAACCAAACATGGCGTGGCCGCCACCGGACTGGTCGTTCGGCCGAGAATATCGCGGCTGTGGCTGCTGATGCCGCTGAGAATGAAGAAACATCAACCAGACGCAATTGGGAATCGCCAGACGGACCCCACTGCGAATTTCAGTGCAAGACTTACACATGTTCCCGTACAAAGTGCAAACAATGCATCAGTTAATGCCTCCTGACCGTCAGTCGTGTGTGAATTACTGTCAAGCCATCCTCAATCTCAACAACGAAGGACGATTTTGTGTCGAAAATCATCATGAGGCGCATTTCCACTTAAGCTGTTACGTCAATAAGCAAAATCTTCGTTTCCGCGTGTGATGGACGAAGAGCCATTAGATCCACTCAAAGGCACTGTGTGGTGCACGCGGGAGGAGTGAATTCTTTTGAGGACGCCATCGGTAATACGGTCACTCTTACTGGGAAACGCTACAGGGCCATGATAAACGACTTCTTACTGCCGGAATTAGATGAGCAGGTCTTGGTGCACATGTGAACCGCACACACAGCACGAGCCACAGTGGACATTATGAAGGAAGCGTTTCCTGGTCACATAATCTCCCGATTTGGCATGGCCAGCAAGATCGCCCGATTTAACCATCCCAGACTTCTTTTTTTGTGGCTACTTGAAGTCGCGGGTTTATACCAACAAGCCTCAGACAATCACATCTAATTGCCAACTTTGGCAGGAGGCTAGGACCAAACACTCTCTGCAGTCAAAAGTGCCGAATTGTCTTACCAAGCTCAGCAACAAAATGAGTTTGAATAAATCCACAATCTACCGGCTAAGCAATCACACAACAAAGGGGTACATACGAGATGGGTTAAGAACTGGCGAAGGAACTGGAGCAGGCGAATTTGGGGCTGGAACCAAATGCTCTGAATCCATGAGTAAAAGTACCAGCACCTTTCAGGCTAAAATCTATGCCATAGATAGGTGTGTCCAAATCTTGATAGAAACCATGCTATGGGCCAAAAAATAGCAAAGGTGTCATTGAGCCAAGTTGGACTTCTATGTATGTCATTAGGTCTAAAATCATGTGGGAATGGCTGTAAAAATTGTATGTACTGGATAGAGGAAACAATGGTGACTCTCTGTTGGAGATGAAATTACGGAAAGAGAACATTAGAAATCTTTATAGGTCTTGAACCAATCTGTCGAATAGTGCTTCATAGCCATAAAGAAGAATTCAGGAAAGTAGAGAGGAAGAATAGGCCAAGAACCTGGAAAAATTTTCCTGGGCAAGAGGTAAGTCAAGACCCTTCTAGGCAACACAACCGAAATAGAATCCAAACAAGTACAAATCACCATTAGTTGGAATAATATTCGTATCTTAACGACCTTCCTAAAGTAGAGTACATTTTATTCTTGAATTCTAAGGTAGAGTACACACTATCAGTCCTTGCTCACGTTCAGAACTGAATGAAAATTATTTGGACCGATCTCAAAATTCAGGAACCAGTATAAAACCATAAAGGTTTTTGGGTATCCCAACAGCGAATTTGGGTATCCAAAACCGTAAATTAACGAAAAATTGTATGACTTTATTGCTCTTAACTTGTGGCCTCGGTTCGCAATAAAGTAGTGACGTGAACGCAGGCTGATAGTGTGTATTCTACCTTAGAATTCAAGCAGAAATGCAACGCAGTAGAGGAAGACCTCGACTTCCAGAGCGGTAGACAAATAGACACCAACCTCAAGGACTACGCCAACTAAAGAAGTTTGGCAGTTGATCCTAGGTTTAAATAAGTAAGAGGCATCAATCTAGCAAACAGAGTACGCCGATAGATACCTTCAATCTTGATACCTGTTACCACGTTATACACATTTCTAACCTCTTGGCCAACTAGTGTATCATAATATAAAGGAAAGCAAAACGACTAGGGTATCATTCTGGATAGGTAGTACTATGTGTTTGTATACACAGTAGTCTGATATAGCAAGATTAGGCAGCGGATGGTTGTCTAAGACATTGGTTTCGTGGGATGCAATTCCTAATACACAGAGGCACAAAGGTACCTTCCTTCAATCTCTACATTTGCCAGGATTTATAAAATTGGATACCAAAATCAAAACTTGGATGTGTTTCATCATCCAAAAGATCCTTGAGAACAAATTGTATGACCTTCTGAACTGGGATTCAAGCCTTGCATTGCACTAGTTAGATTCGAGTTGACCTGTTAATGGATTTGACTGTTGAGTGGAGGAATGCTGGTTCGAGAACCGTTTATACTTATTTGATTCCAATCTAATGTCGGCTTATGAATACTCAGGCAGAATTAAAATTTCAAGATGAAGCCTTATCCGATAGTATAGACTCTGTTAGAACAGAAATATAGTAAGGATTTGCTTCTGATAAAACGATTTTAGCTCAAATATTTCAGCCCTGTTGAAAATAGAAATGCGTTCCAACTTTCAGTTCGATCTAATAACTGATGGCAGTTCTCAGACAATCACATTATGATGATATCCAGACCTTTTCAAGGAGGAATTGCATAATATCTTTAACAGTCACTACGGATTCTGCTTAGAGGCTGAATTTAAAGCCGCACATGGGATCCTCCTGATTGACCTCGGACCTTTAAGTCTGAAAGAATTAACAATACGAAAAAAGAATGACTGTAACGCTCGGAATGCACTCCATATGTCTGATTGGGTTGACTATCGAGACATAAATCTATCAATGGCCTATAGAAGGTCCTACCCATTCTATTGTTGAGTCTACTGCAAAGTTGAGTTCACTCTATCAGAAGCTCTGAAGAAGACTGAAGAAGACTGAAGAATTTCAAGACGAAACCGGCCACCTACTCCTGGATGGTTCAGTCGTCAAGATTTATAGGGCGAATTCAGTATACTGTCACGACTGAGAAATATTTGAACTTATTCGAACGTATACTGAAGTCCGCAATGGACGCGTTAGGATATGATAGAGAGTAGGGCGTGTCGCAGTGGTTAGTTGAACGAAGGAGATTTGGGATTCATATTCCAAATAAGACTGCAAAGCGTTTGACGTCTGATAAACATCTCAGAGTCACAGCTCGAATTGTTATGAGAAGCTTGGCCACATTTATGTACCTACTTATGTACTTATGTATGTCAAAATTTTATTTGAGAAATAAAAACAATGCTTCAGTCGAAAGGGTTTCAAATCGCGGCCTCTAGATTCGAGGCTAAACCTGCGTCTACGAAGAAATTCCTGATGCTAAAGCCCTAGCTCAAGGAAACAGGAAACAGCAAGGGACTGATTGGTTGTCTATAAAATAAGTCAGTAAGTAAAGTAATCTTAAGTGAGTATGTCGGGAGATGCAACACAAAACAACAACAAAAGGCAGACTCAATTCCGAAGATCATTCTTGTTGGATAGTGTATAGTTTCAATCAGGCGTTGATGTCCTGGTGCTTCTGGTGGTACACGGTGCGGATGGCAGCCATCAATTAATTGAAAGTTTGCGTTTGGGTTGTCCTAGCCAGTCGGGTGTGAACATTGCAGCCTTACATGAACAAGCTAATACTGAAAAGAGGTAATCGCCATAAAAGTTTTGAAGTGTAAATATTTGTGTTCTCTACACGCTTGGTGGATGCCGTGGCTCAGTGGTTAGTGCGTTGGACTGTGGAGCAAGGGTTTCAAGATCGAATCCCAGTCGGGGAACACCTGACAAACATCCGAGAGTACAGTTGTCCTAAGAAAGCTTCTCAAATAACAAACTGCCCTTCGGATACGGCATTAAACAGTAGGCCCCTTCCATTCGTGTAAAGAATATAACACGCACAACACGAATGGTTGTGAGAAGCTAGGCCCTGGGTCCCATCGACCTGTAGCGCCAAGTATTTATTTATTTATACGCTTGCCAAGAAAATATTTATAAAATTGAGTTCATTTAATTTACTGATTCAGTATCTTTATGACTGAGAATGTGTCGATCCCACCGAGAAGTACTCCGAAGCTATTTTCAATCATTTTGACTCCAATTTATTGCTTCACCAGAATACTTACCATACTGCGTAACATTTTAGTTAATTTACTATAACTTATAATTGAAATAGCCTACACAAATAGTAATGTGGTTTATGCATTTCTTAGCCCCATATCGGAACTATCATCATTGCTACGACTTGTTTTTGATATTTAAATAGCTACATCTAAGGACTACTTGATGTAGACAGGTACAAGCTATACTTCAAAGGAGTTTCAATCATGAAAACCCCATCGAGCCGAACTCGTTCACTCTATACGTACTGACTTGAGTAGTTTCAAGTAGAACATATTCAAATGGCAGGCTACTAAGATGCTTCAGTCGCCACACTGGTGGAGATGTACTTCTGTACATAATATTCCATCCTCTGAATAAATTAGCATCGATTCAATGGGCACGTGACACCACGAGTGGCTACGCTATGGAATTGCATTTGTATCTAAAACTGTGTGTATGATTATCTGTAACTGAATATTTGTTAGATGTATTTTAGTTTTGAAAGAATTTGTATCATTAATGTTCTTCCAAAGACATTCTATTTTTACTTGCACCTATATCTATAGGGCAAGTATTGTATTCGTGCAAAATTTGGAACTCGAGATTTTAATCAAACTTGGCATTACTATAATAGAAAAGTCCAAAAAAGTAGGTCCGCCAATGCCGTCTGTCTGTCTGTCTGTCTGTCAGTCTGTCTGTCTGTCTGTCTGTGCACGAGGCTACAGCCTAAACGAGTGGACGGATTTAGATCAAACTTCATATATAGGGTCTGTGTGATAATCCCTAGAGGCGAAATCGGAATTTTCATTCTAACCTCAAAATTAAGGGTAGTTTACTTAAGGCCGATTTCAGTTAAAAGGGATTTTCTCGAAAACGGCTCTAACGATTTTGATTAAACTTCATATTTCAATTAGTCTAGTCATTTGCAAGCAGATGATGTATCGTGCTGCTTACCAAAATTGGCAACAATGGTACTTTACTTATAGCCAATTTGACAAAAAGTCGATTTGTAGGAAAACGGCTCCAATGATTTAGTTCAAATTTAATATTCGGACTAGTACAAAGTAATGCAACATGATGGCGTACCACGTTTTGGTCTAAGTATGATACAACGGTACTTAGGACCAAGGTGACTAAAAGCCGATTTGCTTGAAAACGCCTTCAACGATTTTATTAAAATTTTCACATAACATTAAACATCTCAAATCCTATCAGGAACTTTATCACATTTTTGGCCAAAAGTTAGTATAACGGTATTTTTCCCGAAATCGAGCAGTTGGAGCCAATTTATTCGAAAACGGCTCCAACGATTTTTATTAAATTTTATATTAGAGCAAGCATTGTTAAACCCTATGAGATGGCATACAACGTTATTGACCAAAACTGTTTTAAAAGGTATTTTACTTTTAGCCAACTTCATAAAAACACGCTTTTCTCGAAAACTTTCCTCGACCGTTACTGTTTTATTTTCATATCTAGTCTTCTTTTACAAAATTCTATAAGATGGCATACCACATGTTTCGTCAAAATTGCTTAAAATTTCACTTCTCTTACAGCCAGCTTAACAAAAACACCATTTTCATATCATATTAATAGGCAGATATGAATTTTATCCAAACTCCTTCCTACTGAACCGATTTTCAAAATTATATACCAAAAAATTTTCCTAGAACACAGCTGTTGTCATGGAAACGTTTTTTTCCTTACGATACAGGTTTTGATTGGTGTGCACGTGCTACTGGCTTTGTCTGAAATTCATTTTCATTGGTTAAAAGACAGAGAGAGAGAGAAAGAAAATATTGTTACATTTTTAGGGACTTACTTTGGCATATTCACCGGAGTTCAAAGGCAATGAATTTGAGTGAAATTGAAGAAAATTTAACGACGATGCTTAATTTTCAAGAGCTTTATCAAATCTTACAGATGATATCTGACGTTTTTGGTCAATCTGCTTAGAACGATGGTTTACTTATAGTCAACTTACATATGCTTACCTACTTATGTATATATTCGTTTATTTATTTTTACCTCAAATACACACAAGAATTTGAGACATAGGTGCAAGTTTGTACGGCCCAGTCGTGCACTTTATTTTTTTGTAAGGTTGGCGGCTGTCAGTATATGACATTTGAGATCTGTCATTTTTGAGGTTATTTGTGATGGAATACTAGAACAGCAATGCTCTGATATTGCAAAAATGGTGTGGCAATTTTAGGATATTTTGATTGGTTTCAAGAAAATAGTATGCCTATGGATAAAGGAATGTAGGTTTGATTAGGGTACGTTGTAGGCTGAATGTATTTGCTCTTCGGTAGAAGTTTTTACGGGTCATCTGCAAATAGGCGTCTTTTTGTGCATTGTTCCTTCGTTATCCTTCAAACCGAATTTATCCACTTTCTCTTCAATATCAACCATTGAAACCTCATCTCTATCACCGAAGAGCGACCAGGCACACATTGCTGGACTCAATACCCGGTGAAATGTCTTGCCAATGAAAGGTGTGTTTTGTTATATAAATGATTTTGGTTGAGTTCCTAAAACACAATATTCCCAAAGTCGTACTAAAGTGACTTGATGGAGTTCCTCTAGATAGTATCAGGCTGAGCTATTGCACCAACTTGAGGACAGAGAGCTTGGGTGTCGATATAGTACAAGGACAAATAAAGGAACATCTGGAAGGGATACTCGACAATGATCAAGCAGTTTTCCGCAGTGGATGCTCTTATGTTGATCATGTCAATACCTTGGTCTTTACTTCACCTCCTAGTCATCAGTTAAATAGGGAATTCTAAAGTGTTTATTTGGTTTGGCTTTTGCAGGTTGCTAGTAGATCTAGTGTTAAGACAACTTACGATTAGTCTGATGGTACGTACCTACAGCAGAAACTAGTCTTTATTGTCGTCAAACTCAAAGTAAAACATTTATTGTTGTCTTTATTTATGTATTGTAGACATATACATAAGTTGTAGACATTGACGAACAGATTCGGAGGAGGATGGGATAAGACAACTCCTAGAAACCGTGATTGGCATCTCTCCAAGCAGGGCTGTGTGTTAGTAGTCATACCAGTAAGTAATTAATCAATTGATAGATACTAAGGTCGCCTCTGATTGCTTCTGGCTTGGTTATGTCAAAAGTTCCCTGAAGACTCAGAGATTTTCCCTAATCCTCAGGATCGAATTTTAGGCTGTTTAGACTGATTAGACTTTCCAGTAAGCATGCTAGTACGTAGAGAGTTCTGCTACAGAATGATATCAATCAGTCTTTTCAGTGTTTCCAGCAGAGAGGAAGATAGACTGAGGGGTCTAAGCTATGAAGACGACATCAACCTCAGTTTAGCGTTTAGAAATGTAAACTAGAGTCAAAGACTCCGGGGTGATGGACTTAAGCAATGAATTGCTGACTCTTAGTAGGAATGATAATGTCACGTCCTGAGAATTCGAGAACTTGAAGGGTTTGAAATAGCATATGGCACAGAGGATCTCGTCTGTAATAAGACAGTCATTGGATGGCGGATCGAAAATTTAGTAGTGGACGCATCAGAAAGCTGCTTGTGAAGGGGTTTTTGAAGAGGATTTTTCGCAACTTAGAGGACAATTGAATCCCATCGCACATAAGTACATGTACATATGTATCGTCAGATTCAGTACAACGAAGAAGTGCTCCGAGTTAGTGTTCACTTCTCTAAAAGTTCATGAACCGTCACTCCGGTGGAGATCAAGATTTGGGAACTGCTACGACAAAGTTTCGCAGCTCTACTCTACTATGGATCACATATCGTTTTGCACAAAATGTATAAACCGGGTGATGGAATACAGTACACACATTACCATGAAGGTTACTTACCCCAATGGGTCCGTCTAAGGGGAGAGAAAAACAACGAAAATCTCGATTCCAACGCACTCTCATAGAGGGAATAAGAAAAGTCACAATTTGAACATTTTCCAGCCACAGCCCGCATCATCATAAACACATTCCGACCGGAATACACTAAAGGCGAAATTCCACACAAAATTTTAAACACATCCTCTAACGGTAGCAGCAGCAACAATAGTACAGATACGCTTTGGAGAGCAGTTGTCTCTGCAGCCATCATCGCCGTACAAACCCACAGAAACCATTTATCCTTTTTGGAACAGATAAAACCGCAATCGTCTAATGACATGAACCTGTGCTCTTCATATCCAGACCCATCCCGCCTCCCCCTATCCCTGTCAAAACAAAACATAAAAAAAAACAAACCTATTCCATCGCCAGGAACCAAAAGCAAAAAAAAAAAAAAACTCAAAAGATAATCAATTTTCAAAAACCAGCATAGGTGGAACAAAGAAAGCTAGAGGGTGCACCCACTGGCACTCACATTAGTACGTCCGTCGTCGTCGCCGCCGCCGCCGGCGGGCGGGGAGTTGAACCTGCCTGGGATTAGAGTCCATGCACAGTCACACACAAGTCCGTATCCTTGTATTTTATCAGGCAATATTTGCCAGCACATTAATCAAAGGGATGCAGGCAAATTTACGTTGCACTTCTTCACACTCTGCCGGGTTTTTCCACATAGAACACCGAAAGACTAAACTGTGATGCTATGGAACGTTACCGTTCATCAACATCATCATCATCATCATCAGTATCAGCATCAGCATCAGCATCAGCATCGTCATTGTCGTCGTCGTCGTTGTCGTTGTCGTTGTCGTTGTCGTTGTCGTCGTCGCCAGCAGCAGGAGCAGCATCGTCATAAGCATACGGATCGAGTACGTGTGTGTTCTTTTGTCCTTTCGGCGCCGTCACCGCCGTCGACGTTGCCACTAGCCAGTGTACCGAAAAAGAGCAAAAGCCTGTGGTTTTTATATATCCCTACTCCTGCAGTTCTTGTTTGATATGAAAGCATAATCTGGAATGAATGAACCCTCATTGGATGTCTCCACGATATGTAGGCATTAGGCGAGTGGTGCACAAGTGGAACTATGCCCCTTTCCCGGTTTCTATCTTTGCACTTGATCCAATGCGATCCGATCTTCCTTTCTTTGTTTTTATTTTGGCGACACAGGACACTCTGGTTGTCTTATAACTTTGTATGTGCCATCCTATCAGGGATTTTTCGGAACGATTTCATCTCAACTGGATGCTAAATGGGAAATGTGAGCGTTGGCACAAGTGAAGGACGAAAAAAAAAAAACAACTGACACGCTCATCCAATTGTGACCGCAATACATGGGGTGGTAGATTGTCCAAGAGTCCTTCTCCTGCACCTTAGGCATTTATTTACGTTTTTTCTTCGTTTCTTGGTTTTTTTTTCGACAGTAGCTGTATGCCTCCATGCGTCGTCCTCGTCCTCGTCGTCATCGTCATCGTCGTAGTCGTCGGATAACGAAACAACATTCCACCCCAGAAGAAAAACAAACTCAAATTGAATCTGATGAAATTTTGATTTCATTTCGAATGAATTCTAAAATAACATCGGGGGCTGTGATTGAAAAATATTGGTCATGTGTACGATGGTTGGTTGGTTAGTTGGTTGGTTGGTCCCGGAACGTGGGGTGTGACGTGCTAGGACGTTTGGGAACTGGATATTGTGCTTATCTTGTTTCATTCCGAAGCTTGTGCAAATATTTTTTTCGCCTGGATGCGTTTGATATCAGAACAGACAGACGTACATACATATGGGTATGCTTGTGCCGTACAAGGAGTTCACACACGTGAAGAGTTGTTAGGAGTTGCTTCGGGGACTTTATCAGTATTTTCAGTCTGGGAGTCGAATTCGGTGGTCGTTGGTCGGCGGGGTTTCAATTTCTGTGGCCTTAAATTGATGTCAGTTGAAATTCTCATCAGTTTTGGGACGAAATGGGTACTAATGGCACGCTTTGGTGAAAAATGGGATCCAGCCCCAACACCCTTAGATGATACGAAGCGCAGGAACTTGAGTGGTGGAAACTGCCTTCCACAAGGCACAAGGCGATGTCCAGGTTGTACCAAGAAATTATCCTGATCGATAAAGTTACGGAGAACAACAAGTGACGTACTGTGTGGCACAGTGGACTTCTTGAAATCAGTAACCTCAAAAGTCACTATGTAGGTGGCTTCTAGTGGCTCAATCCCAAACTAGGAATCTTAAGAGGTAGCTAGGGAGTAGGGTGCAGAGAATTAGAATTAATTCCCTGATTCAAACATCCTCAGAAGTACAAAGTAGAATTGCGACAGTAGAACTGTGTACTAAATGATAAACCAGTCAACAGGATCTGAAAAACTTCGACGGTTTTTTTTACTGATCACAGATAAGGATTAGCTAAGAAACCACAAAAGCGTCCCCCAGAATCAAGGTGAGTTGTCCGGTCTCCGCAATTCTAGGTTTCACATTACGACTTCCAGTAATGATGAAACCATAGTCGTGATTTAAACATTCTATCCAACAAGGTGGAAGGACTTCACGGCTTTCTTCTTACTTACTTACTTAACGGGCTCCCGAACCGTGAAGAATCTCTACTTCCGTCGATCCCGAGCACGCTGATTTCAGTTGTCCAGACTAAGCGTTCTGGCATTCACGATAGCTTGGCCCTTAAACCGGAGGTTCGGTATTGCTTCTTGTCTTGAACCTGGAGGCTGTAATTCGTAGATCCAATTCGCTGGAGCATTATTGTCCATTCGCTCGATGAGACCGAGCCAGAGTAATTGGTCTCCTGACGGCTGTTTCATAATGGACTTGAGCGAAACGTTAGACTGCTACAGTGAACTCATTTTCCTGAAGCTCAACATATGGATCCCTTCACATCTCCTGTATAACAAAGCATTCAACATAACCGAAAGAGACATAGAAGTATGTAGCATTTCAAAGAGAGTTTATCCCATGATTCCATCAAATGCGGTAACCTATAGGAGCCATCCAATGCTCTCGAGGGCACTCATACACCATGAAAAAGACACCTTAATTGAATCCTCAATGCTTATCTTTAGATCCAGCTATGCACTTACATAACTACATCCCTATAGCTCGGAGAAAATGTAGTTTTCATACCTAAAGCTGCCAGCAGATCTTCCTTAAATCCAAAGGACTATCAATCTCATCTCAGTGTTCCCAAAGGCACGGCAGACAACCAGATAAGTATGCTTCATGCTCAGCACCCGAATCATTTCTGTCAAACTGGGAAGTTCTCGATTTCCATTAAACCCTTTGAAAGTTGCCCTCAAGGTTGAGTTATAGGCTCTAGTATACTCCATTGTAGTTGATACTTTTCTCTTCCTAAGGATTTAAATTCTTTCTGATTTCTGAGAAACTGATTTAAAGAAACAAAATAGCTCGGGGTAACTCTAGATTACACCTCATCTAGTAACTAAAGCGTTTAAGTCTTTACGGGGAAAAAATGAGACTTATACCCAACATGATTCATTGGACCTAATGGAAAAAATTAATCAAGCTTCCTCCCGCTCCACATTTCAAAGGATCCAAAGCTTGGGAAGATATTACGCGTTCAATGCGTAAGTACTATTCCACTACTCCCTTCACTTCGTAGGCCATTAACAACAAGGGAGTCCCAATCGCGTTGGTAGTCGCCTACAACCTTAGATAGATGTTCGTTCAGTCAAGTCCTATTAAAGCGTTCGACCATTCCATCCGATTGTGGATAAAATAGAATTGTCCCAGTGTCCTTGATCCCCAGTGGTTGGCACTACTGGAATATGGTCGACTCGAAGTTATGCCCTTGGTCCGAGTCCACCGTATCTGCTCACCCAGTTACTGACGATTTGCTCCACAATGGTCTTAGCTTCTTGGTTAGGTATGGGAAACGTTTCAGGTCACTTAACTACCAGAAAGAAATATCGATGGTCATTGTCGCGTTTATAAAGATTGCGTATGTGCTTATCACCTCCTATGGAGCACCAAAACCACCAACCTAATGCGACATCTAGAACTTCATGCCTTTAAAGTCGGCGGTCCGAAGCGACTTGGTCTTGGTCTTGGACTTGGTCCTTGGTCATTGCTATATCAAATATCTCCTCAAGAACATTGGTAGCAGCCAAACGGACACGTGCCGACTAGGCCTTGATAATACTGCCCCCGCCGAACATATTTTTTGTTAAAATGCTAAAATACTTCACCAGCTTATGTCATTTCCTCCTTTGAATCTTTAAGGCGATACCACAAAACATCTCTACGACGTCATGGTACTTGTGAAGGTGCGAACTGTCTTAAACCGGATAGGGACGGGTTGTCAGAAAAGTTGTACATCCGAACTGGATTCGGCAAGGTTGGTGATGCGTTCCAAACTGCTATGTCGAAAAGAAGTTAAAGACTCAAGACTTTACTTACTTAGCCTACATACTAAGGAATCTACAATACCCACGCGGCATCGTCTGCGATTTCTGGGAATGTGTTTCAGCTCCACCCAATTCTTTCCCAGTTGCCGTGCTTCTTTCTCAACTGTTCTGCGCCACGTACTCCTGGGACCGTTGCGTATCCCGCCATCCTGATTAAGCGGGTTCCATTGCATTGCGTAGTTAGGTATGGACCTGTCACCCTTTCGGAGAGTATGACCAATCTAATCCAGATTGTGCCTATAAGTTTACGGCCCGTTCTCTTATAATGCTGTTCGTAAGAGATACGGTTTGCCCAGAAAATATATCGTAGGCACCTATTGGCGAGTGCTTGCAGCTTCCCTGTGATAGTGGCGGTCGTAGCTTGGTGTTTAAGCTGATTGCTTTACTACGTCAAACTGCGTATTTCATCTCAAACGCAGATTTTGCTTTGCCCATTCGCCTGGCTATATCCAAAGCCCAAAGTATCCTGAACCTATACCAAATAGCCCAAGTGGCCGCTGGTTTAATAGCAAACATGTTGCGCCAGAGGATTAACTCTGACTAAACTAAAATCTCTAGTCGTTCGTCGTACAATTAACATATACCAACCCTGGACGACAACAAGTCGAGAAAGTAGAGAATACTTTCCTTCAGTAAACTACGAAATCAAGCCGTAGGCTCTGATCCTTCAAAGCCATTGAAAAATGGACATACTGTTCGAATTCCCTGTATTTTAAATGAACCTTCATACGTACAGATACAATTCTATATCCTAATCTAGGTAATTCATTCAAAAGTCCAAAAACAAAATTTAACAAAAATGTGCATAAATTATTGAAGTATTCCATTCCACAATCCGTCCACTGCTCCAGTCCAACCCCACCATTATAGGTTGGCGTTCATCCTTCACATGCAATTACCCCCAATTAAAAGCAAATCTTCAGAGTTATTCTCCCGAGTTCCAGAGGCCGATGCAACACCAAAAACAAAACGTCAAATGCCTAAAAATATCCCCTCGTGTCGGATCATAGTTGTTCGCGTCGGGTGTCATGGCCAATTATGGGACTCCCGGGCGGAAGCCACAAATAACAGCAGGTGTTGACGCATCCAGCTGGCGTGGTCCGTTCTGGAGTTGAGACGTTTTTCAACTTCGATCACATCAACCGAGTCCCGTGGCCGTATGCGTATGTGCAAATTATGATCCATGAACGGATTTAGATTTCTCTTACATTTTCAGGGAATTTGTCAACTCGAGGAAGTGATATGTCACCGAGGACGAGAGTATCTAAATAAAGAAACCGTCCGACGCGTCTCGTCGGGTGTGCACTTTTCATTGATTGTGACGGAAGAGCTGTGAATGAATTCTATTTCGATGATGGATTCCACTCCATGTGTGCCAAAAAAACACTTCGTACCAACAATTAGACCTTAAGCCATGAAACAACATTTAAATGAATTAAGCGACAGGACACAGGCCCACACAATTCGTACTTTAATATGAATTTCAAGTGAAAAAGGATAAAAATTATACGAATTGTTCGTGGATTATGAAAAATGAACGACAGCTTCGGTAGTTGAATACGAATGAATCAGTATTACATCTCTGTGAGACGAACAGACAGAAACTCAGTCAGGCAGTACAAGGGAAGCTAATTGCACGTTAATGCGATATTCATGCGAACATCGTGTGCTTCTGACACATTGTCTGGGTTCACATCAGAGGAACTTGCAATCTCAACCCATAACCAGTAAAAGCCAGGGCCTGCCTGTCCTTCTATGTCATGTCTTTCCATTTCGGTGCGTTGTCGGTAGGTGGTTAGTTGGTGGTACTCAACCTCTCTTACTTCAGCTCATATGGTAACGTAAATCAAATGGCAATGTCTGGCATGAGTTCGGCTTAGAAGCAACTGCATCGTACCTTATGCGATATGTGAATCCTGAAGCATTAGATTAGCCAGACAATATGACTGCAAATAGTTGAATACACATCTGTGGATACATGTAACACCATAAAAACTGGCTTCCATGAAGACAGGTGGTAGATACGATATTACATCCGTCTGATAGAAGCATATGAATTCTTAGCCAGCACCATCGAGTCTAGAGAGGTAATAAACAACGTGTATATGTAAGACTGGCTGCCTAATGATTTCTTTTGTGTTGTTAGATGGGAATGATGGCTGTAAATGGGATTAGAATGGAGGGTTTGTGTTAGATTCCGGTCATCTGTTTGCATCGGAGCTCTTTGATCTATATTATACTTCACCATTCCATGGAGTGTTTTCCCTCTGATACTAGTTAGTTCCTTTCAAGGGCTCTTACAATGAAATGAGTATTACGTTACCATTGGCGAGAAACTAGAGATATCTTCAGAAAAGTTTACCTTGGCGAAGTTTACTTGACGGAATAATGTTAATCCTTTTCTTCGACTGCGATCCCATCGTGCTCAGTGCAGGATAACCAACCAGGTCTTGGCGGCCTGTTTCAAGAAGAGAGTCTTCACTAGACGGTTGCCCATTAAGTGAGTATGTAAGGCAGGTTAAGATAAGGATAGCAGAGCTTCGCTACAATTATGTACAGGGTGCGCCATCTTTTGTTGAGTACGAGCCAGTGGAAGATCGTGGACATGACGTTTATCAACACCGTGTTGTCGAGAGCCCACATGTGTCGTATCGTCAGCGTGCTCAGGATTTTATCGTCAGTGGAACCACCTTGCGTACACGTACGATTCAGTCATAGGATAAAGCCGATGCTTGGATTACGGCCAAAAAGTCGCTCGAATGGTTAGCACTGAACCTGATGTTTGAAAGCCAATTTTCATGACCGACGAGGCCCATTTCGTATTCTCTGGCGGCCTTACCAAGCAAAATTGCCGCATTTGGGGAACGGAGAGTCCACACGAGGTACATAAAACACTTTTGTATGACCAAAAAGTGACTGTTTGGGCCGGCGTTTGTGCCAAACGCCTTCTTCAGAGAATGTGAAGCATTATGTCTGCCCACAAATGTGTGAAAAAAGTTTAGACGGTTACTGGTTTCAACAAGACGTTGCGGCGTGTCACACTGCAAATAGAACAATGCAGTTTCTGCAACGAAAATTTGCTGAACGTGTGCTGTCAAAAAATGACGACATTGACTGGCCACCTGGATCCGGACTCCTTTTTGTGGGGTTATATCAGAAGCAAGGCGTACGCCAGCAAGCCTCAGACCATTGACGAGCTCAAGGTAAACATTTGTCCCAAAATCTGGAAAAAGTGATGGAAAACGCAGCAAAAAGGACACATTTTGCTTTGGTCAATAGAGGCTACCAATTGATTGATGTTGCATCCAAGAACTAGTTCAAATACATTTCGAATGACCAGAGTTAAATAAAAATACATCTTGTATGGAAATCGGTTATTTCTTAAAAAGTTATTCAATATTCACGTACCGACATAAAAGATGGCGCACCTGTATGTTCTTAGCCTGTAGAAGCACTACCATGTATCATGCTAAACAATGACAGACAATCGAAATGCTTTGTCGCATTTAAACCCGATTTAATGCCCTGATGCTACATGATTATGACAGTTATACTCTCGGATGTTTGCTAGAAGGTCGAAAGAAGTTGAAAAGTGAAAGAAATTTTAGTGTAGATTCAGTATTGAGGCTTGAAAATCGCGGTCATATTAACATGAAACCCTCATTCATGAGGTAGATGACTGCCAAATTTTTTAGATCGATTTTTGGTAACCAAGTTTTTCCGTAAACCTATTTACACGAGTATGTATTTGATGAAAACACATCGAGATAGGTAGGTAAGTAGAATGGGCGTCTGGACATGCAGCCAGCTGTAAGCTAGAGCTCGAACATTTTTTTGTAGCTCTGGGATAGTTAAGTGGATCTCCTGAACCTGAATGGTTAGTAGTGGTTTTCCCGACAGCTCATCCAGGTCAACTTCTGGACAGGCTTCGACTTTTACATAGGAAATGAGATGTACTCTCTGATGTACTCCGTCTCGCCACAGCCTTAAGAGAGGTCATCAGTGTGTGTCTAGTCGTATTCTTATTCGGTGGGCCACTAGGAGGTTGTGCACGGTAGTAGTCCCCGTGAGGAGGAACTCAAGAGTGAGACTGAGAGACACGAAAAGATGAAAGTGCGGCCCATCCAGTCTCCAAGGGCTTGTCCTATATGAGATTACACAAGAGCTAGGGGCGGTGGAACACAGGTAAGGACCAGTGTCAGATCCTATACGCACTACTTTCTACTTCTATTGCACACTGACGGTATGTACAAAATAGATAGGCAATCCACGGCCAAGTAAAGGGTGGGCCATCTAGTGTTTTCTTGGTTTCTTGGTCGTGGCCCGCTCAAAATCGTGACAGAAAGTCAATATTACCGCGGAACGAAATGAGTCGCCTTACGCTTGAACAAATATTCAAATATTTGGCAAATATTCAAAACTTATTTCCAAAGTAGCCCAAACAATGCGTAATTTGAAAATAAGTTTTGGCCGTAATGAAGCACCCACAGCGCCTGCTTATCCTTAGAGCAGCTTGAATTGGACAACGATTTTGGGCGAAAAATCATCTTTTCTGACGAGGTTCGGCTTAATTAACGAACAAAAAAAATGCCGCATCTGGGGCTCGGAAAACCCGCACGTTATTGTCGAGAGGCGAATTGTGGAGTGATGGCATTATTGGACCATTTTTCTTCGAAAATAAGGCTGGGAACAACGTTTCGGTTAACGGTGGGCGTTACAGAGCCATGTTAACCGACTTATTTTTTACTGAAATTGAGATCAAGAATTTAGACAACCTCTGGTTCATGCAGGATGGCGTGCTATGCCACAATCGATCTTTTGCCCACCAAATTCTCAAATCGTGTTATCTGCCGCCTTGGCCGCCTCGGAGCTGCGATCCATCTATCTACGGATTGTGGTTACATGAAAGGATTTTGAAGTTCTTGGGACACAGCACATAGTAAACTTCTGTTGGATTCTTGCAAGTATCTGACAAAAAAGAAGCACATTGTCACCTACACCCATAGCTCATAGCTAGCTAAGAAAGCCAGAGAATACCTCGGCTGTTCGCACGGTACGACTGCTGGATGATCTTCCTCAGCACCATTCGTAAAAAACTTGCATAAACGAAAAAAATGCCTTGAATACTGCCAATTGGATTCAATATTTTGTTTGAAAAATAGAAATATCTGTAAGCGCTTCGAAACTCAATGTGGCATATCGGCCCGGTAAAAGGTGGATAACTTTTTCTTTAAAGGAGGAACTCTTCCTCCTTCGTCAGACCTACTTACCTAACATTACACCTACATACGAGTAATAAATAAATTGTTTACTATTCCACTAAAAAAGTATCTGTGACCTCGACCTCTCCGATTTAATAATAAACAGGCAATAAATACTCTGCGCTCTCGGATGGTTGCCTACGATACGACTATTCGTATGCGAGTAATCCGCACATTTCCCCAATTTCGTTGCCAAACAATTCAATTGGCTTTTAACTTTTATAGAACACCACTTAAAAGCGGGTTTATCTGCAAGGCATACGTTCAAAATTGAAAAGCGCCCCATTTGATGGCACACCATCCTCATCCGGAGCACCAGCCCACCCACCAGTGCGATCTTGAGAAAAACCTATTCAATCTAATTATTCTTGCATCATATTTCTCAGGTCAACGACCATTTATACCGTCAACTCTCGTATGCGTATCAAAATCAAAAGTTATGTTCGTTGGGGCTTCCACTTGGCGCGGAGGACTGCTTGAGTTTGGGATATCCACCGCGCACACTAGGCCTTGTCTTCGAATGGAAAGCAGTAAAATTTCCATAATCTAATATTGTTTTCGAATCATTCCCCAGGGAGCGTACCTTTCAATTGATATGCGACGACAACGACAACGACGACGACGACGACGACGATGCCAATGCCAATGCCGATGCCGATGATGACGACGATAGCTGCTACGGACGCCCAAAGGTGGATGTGGGTGGAAGGATGGGGAGAGGACTACACATGAATCGCAAGTCACATATGGGCCATGTCATTAGCATTTGAATTTTGGTTTTCTCAGGAGCAGCTTGCCGATTTTATGATATCGCTGATATCGACCTATAAGATGTTCGGAATTGACTTTTCGCTGCCGGGAATCGATAATGGTGATGTTGTGTATCGCACACGACTAGTCCGCCACTGCTGCCAGCAGCCCACTATGAACGAGTACCACCATCCTGACATGGATCATTATTCTATTACATTATTGAATTTTGTTTTGCCGCTGCAGGCAGGGATTGGAAGTAATTTATTTGGAAATTGGTTGTTTTCCGCTGCCAATTTGGAGCCTGACAGGATGTGTGTGCTCAGGTAAAGCGGTGTGCTCGCTCTCGGTCGCAGATAATGAGAATGTAGCGCCGCCGTTGATCGTAAAAGGCACATGTATTAAATTTTGAATGTTATTCGCTGATTAAGAAATGATGTGACACGTGATGAAGATATTAAGTTAAATTAATTTCCATTAGGGACAAAAGTGGTAGAAACGTTTTAGCCAGTTTCGTTTTAATAAAGTGGGCGGCGGAGGGGCAGATGACAACACACATACAATAGTTGTGAGAGGTAACTCTGCTTTTAAAGAAATTCAATAGTGGTTTGGAGTTTTTGGGTTTTTTTACGTTTCCCGGACTAGGACAAGACTGATTCGTATTAGGAGTTTTTGGAAAAATACGATTGGATAGTGTCTTCCTAGATGAACGAGCCAATGCGTATCTACTTAAAGTAAAAAAAAGTCTAGTCAGCTATCTCAACCATCAATTGATGACATTACCTGATAGCCAGGGAGTGATTTCAAGAAACGCAAAATTAGATCTTTCAACATAAGACTGACTAAGGCTGATGGTTTGAAAAACTTAACGAAGTAATCCCTAAATTTCCGCCATTTGAGGGTCCCACCACATCAGGGAGCATCATTTCTATATTCAACTGGCAATCGGGTGGACATCTGTATACGAAATTCCTTTTGCTATGTATAGCACAAGCCAATTCTGCAATTCACTGTCAAAAGATATATTTCTAAAAAAAAACTTTACTTCAAGTGCAATTCAAGAATCATATTTAGTCAAACGTCTGGAACAGGTATTTTCCAGCATATTGGTTGAAGGTGACAAGGTTTTCTTGGACAAATTTAATGAATCAATTTACTATTTAGTCAGAATGGTTTGACATTAAACAGAACACCCTGTTCGAAGGCAGGTCAGATGTGAGACACTGCACTCCAAAGACACCGTGAAGTTGTTTAACTTACTTACTTGACGGGCTCCCGACTCATGAAGAGTCTCTGCCTTACCCACGGCACCCTTCCACTCACTTCGATCCCATGCACGCTGCTTTCAGACCAAGCGCTCTGGCATCCCCGATAGCTGAATCCTTAAAACGGAGGTTCGGTCGCCTTCTTTGTCGCCTCGAACTTAGGGGCTGTGATTCGAAGATCTTCTTTGCTGGAGAATTACTGTCCATTCGGTCAATGTGGTCGAGCCAGTGTAGTCGAAGTGTGTTAGTTTTTTAGCTTATCGTCCAGCACTCGGCTTTATATACCAAAACTGGCAGGATCTGGCGCCTTCCGAGTTAGGAGTTGTGAACCCATTTGTCCTATACGTCATTCGATAGTGTATCCTCGTATCCTCCCATCCTGAGTTAGACGCTTCCATTCGATCTGGTGTTTTGCGATGACTTCACATTTTTTCAAAAACTGTGCCACATTCGTCGTTGTATAGTTGGACCTATTAGTTCATGGCCCATTTTTTGATAAAGCTGTTCGATACTGCGTTGATACTTATCAAGTGAACGTTTGCGTGACCACAATACATGCCTTAGGTAGATGGACCCGAATCTATCTCCACTGCAAGTTTGAAATAGGAATGATTTTAAACTATGCAGAAATACCATGCGTTGGAACATAGTCCAGAGTCTACTTACCAGAGAATGAAACATTTAAAAAGGTTCAAAATATCAGAACAGAATATACCAACCTACTGTTCATTTTCTGGTTAAGGATAGGTTAGGATAATTCAAACATCATAAGTGTACTGGCGTTTTCCAAATGATAACAAAGTCCACCTAAAGTTGAAATGATTGCAATCGGAGCTACCAATCAACGTCTGCAACTCCAATAGGCAAAGATGCTCCAACTGATGCCAGAAGGAACTAACAACCTTCAAGATTATGCACACATTTTTCTAATATATTAGAACTCAGTACTATCGTATGGAACACCAAAAAGGAGTCTAAAACTAACTGAACACCAGGCATGGGTCACGAAAATTGTGCGTCAGGATATACACTTGTGCAGGCCCTTGGGAATATTTTGAAAGTGTCCTGTAGCAATCAAATGTGTTCACATGCCAGCCTTCAACCCAATTCCAGAAATATCGATGACATACTTTTCAACTATTTTACGCCACCGGGTGTTCTGTCTACTTGGGTAGAGGTGTAACTAATTTTTTATCGTACCACCATGCTGTAAAGTATGGCTACAATCCAAACCAAAAATATCCTAAAATCTCTGCCAAAAGCACACCCTATATGGTCGTTGAACACTCAGATAGTAGTGAAGAGCGGATTTATCGTCCTGATACACATCTACAAGCTTCCTTTTCCTTTCTCAGTATAAGTCAAACAAAGGATCCCAGTTCTGCTTTCCTGAATGGAAACTTTGTTTAGTTAGATCAATCAGCAACTCTTTTGTTATTCAAAACTGTCTCGTAGAAGAGTCCCGAGATTTCTAGAATTTTCACAACCCTAAGCAAAAGTCTAATCCTTTCTTAATGCCATTAGGATATGACCCTGTTCAATTCGCACACATAAGTATGTCGTATGGCATACGAATCCAAATCCAACATATGTAACCTTCTCCGAAGCCAGATTTTGTAATTTTTTCCTTTGAAAGGCTAACTTGTATTGCTATGACGCAGTCAGGCTCTTCTTCATAGAACAACTATCCTTGTAACCAAGATATAAACTGTTGCTACAGCAACATGGAAAATGTTATAATAAAATGAAAAGAAAAAAAAAAAGAAGAAAAGAATACTTGAAACACTACACAAGGATTTGCGAATAAAAATTGCACGTGACCGGAATACTTATTTCCTCATCAATAGTCGATGACGATGAATCTTTTTTTTTTTTTCTTTTTTCGTTCCCCTCACCCATGTCGGTCGGTATAGATTCACCGAGATATCCATATTAAATTCCATTTCAAAGTATCTATAGACGTAGAACCACTCACTTGTGTCCTTGTGGAGTGTCCCTTCGACTGTGTTTGAAGTGTTTGTTTGCCGTTTAAGTGTACGCCATCTTCTCTGTCAATTTGTACGCATTGTGCAAGGACATTATTGGCACAAGGACACACGTCTAACAATATCGATGTAGATTTTGTACCCCACTACCGGAAGGGGATTATGTGCGATTTAAATTGACTAATTCGAATGGAATCGCATTGAATAGCCCAGGGACGTATCCTGCCCACCCGTAGGCAAACAGTGTACCAAGTCCTGATGCACAAGGAACATCTTAATGCACACGACACTGTGTCTAATCTTTATGTGACACTTTTCCTGCGAACCTGTGGAATTACTTTATTTGCCTTTCAGCTCAACTGGATGTTGTGTCGGTTGTTGTCTTAATTTTTTTTTTGTCCTGTTTCGGGTTGAAACTGTTGCAACCAACATAAATCCTCAGATTTTATTTGGTCGATTAAAAACGCCTCTGTCTGTGTATGTGGGTGTGAGAGTATGTGCAACAATTTCGCCAGAACTGTTGGTAGCTCCGGACCGCCGAACACGAGAAATGCAATTCCATTTGACCTGGGGACGTTTTAATTACAAATTCCCCTCAAAGTGACCATTAGGAAGTTTAAATAGTTAACAACGATAGACAGACACTCCATGCAAATCGAGTGTGCAATCGAGTTAGATGGATGCTGTGCAAATCCTCTGGCTGTAGTGGCGTCCACTCTCTGGTTGTGGAGAGATGCCCTCACGTGTGGGACCGAGAGTTTCGGAAGGAATTACAGTGGCGTACATATTGGGCATAAGCCGGAGGCCAGTCGGAACAGTAGATACAGCAGCAGCGGTGGGAATAATAAACGAAGGCTATTTACATGTTTCGTTGCACTTCCGGTTCCAGTTGGTAGTATCTACAGTCGGCAAATCGCTGGTGCAGAGATGGCTTGATAGTGGGACACAAAGGAAGTGAACTTCTCAGCAGTTAATTTCACAAAGTGCTGGTCCCAAATCTCTTAAGTGTTTTCTTGACTTTTTTTTTGATTTTTTTTGTTTTGTCTTTCTGTGTGTGTGTGTGTGTGGATTGTTTGTTTGTATTTTGTGGGTTGTTCACTCTTAGCTGATTAATTGGAGTAAATAATTAAATTTATAGGAAGGCGTGGATCAGTTGTACTAGTAGGAGTTTAAAGGAAACAGAACTATGCACAGTCTGGGAGTGGTTAGTGGATTGGTCATGGAAGCCGTGATATGCATCGACAGGCCGACTGATGGTGTGCACTTGAGTTAAAGTTGTTGACGTGGAATGGGACTTTAAGGAGCTTGCTGTGGTTGCAAAAAGGATTTCGAATCCTCCTAGTCGTTCTACAGATTTTTCTTAAAACTTAGTACAGACTAAGTGAAAGTCCTTGGAACAGTAATTGTAAGGCTAGGATTACACAGGAAAAATTAGTGTACGGGATGTAAAACTGGGTTTCAAAACCTAGACAGGTTATGATTAGGCTGCCAAAGGCTCAAAGTGAAGAGGATAGGATTGTGCTTCGAACAAGTTTTTCTTCAATGTTCTTCTTTTGACTAGAAGGCTCAACTTAGCAAGTTCCAAAGGACAGCACTACAAAATCCAGTTGTTTAAGATGAACAAAATGTTTTGTCGTTTGTGTCGAGGTAAGAGAAACAGCATACTGTATCTGTTACCTCGGGATCTGGTAACCAATACAACGAAATATACAACTCCCAGAGTAAACTTCAGAAAAGACGTCACGGCCAGTCTCGTCTCTTGATCCATCGCAAATGCAATATCGTTGCATATCTCCTCTCCCTTGGCGTTTTGAGTCAAATGGATGAAATTGAACAAAAAACTTAACCAAAAAACGTTTAGAGGATGACCTAGAATTTGGTGTATTCACCTCCCCGCTATCTATCATTTTGGAAGAAATGAGGTTTACCAGGGTCAAGCAAGAAAAAGTCTCTTGATCCATCAAAAATGCAATATCGTTGCATATCTCCTCTCCCTTGGCGTTTTGAGTCAAATGGATGAAATTGAACAAAAAACTTAACCAAAAAACGTTTAGAGGATGATCTAGACTTTGGTGCGTTCACCTCGCCGCTATCTATCATTTTGGATGAAATTAGGTTTACCAGGGTCAAGCAAGAAAAAGTCCCTTGATCCATCAAAAATGCAATATCGTTGCATATCTCCTCTCCCTTGGCGTTTTGAGTCAAATGGATGAAATTGAACAAAAAACTTAACCAAAAAACGTTTAGAGGATGATCTAGACTTTGGTGCGTTCACCTCCCCGCTATCTATCATTTTGGAAGAAATGAAGTGTACCAGGGTCAAGCAAGAAAAAGTCTCTTGATCCACCAAAAATGCAATATCGTTGCATATCTCCTCTCCCTTGGCGTTTTGAGTCAAATGGATGAAATTGAACAAAAAACTTAAAAAAAAAACGTTTAGAGGATGATCTAGACTTTGGTGCGTTCACCTCCCCGCTATCTATCATTTTGGAAGAAATGAGGTGTACCAGGGTCAAGCAAGAAAAAGTCTCTTGATCCATCAAAAATGCAATATCGTTGCATATCTCCTCTCCCTTGGCGTTTTGAGTCAAATGGATGAAATTGAACAAAAAACTTAACTAAAAAACGTTTAGAGGATGACCTAGAATTTGGTGCGTTCACCTCCCCGCTATCTATCATTTTGGAAGAAATGAGGTGTACCAGGGTCAAGCAAGAAAAAGTCTCTTGATCCATCAAAAATGCAATATCGTTGCGTATCTCCTCTCCCTTGGCGTTTTGAGTCAAATGGATGAAATTGAACAAAAAACTTAACCAAAAAACGTTTAGAGGATGATCTAGACTTTGGTGCGTTCACCTCCCCGCTATCTATCATTTTGGAAGAAATGAGGTGTACCAGGGTCAAGCAAGAAAAAGTCTCTTGATCCATCAAAAATGCAATATCGTTGCATATCTCCTCTCCCTTGGCGTTTTGAGTCAAATGGATGAAATTGAACAAAAAACTTAACTGAAAAACGTTTAGAGGATGACCTAGAATTTGGTGCGTTCACCTCCCCGCTATCTATCATTTTGGATGAAATGAGGTTTACCAGGGTCAAGCAAGAAAACGTCTCTTGATCCATCAAAAATGCAATATCGTTGCGTATCTCCTCTCCCTTGGCGTTTTGAGTCAAATGGATGAAATTGAACAAAAAACTTAACTAAAAAACGTTTAGAGGATGACCTAGAATTTGGTGCGTTCACCTCCCCGCTATCTATCATTTTGGAAGAAATGAAGTGTACCAGGGTCAAGCAAGAAAAGGTGTCTTGATCCATCAAAAATGCAATATCGTTGCATATCTCCTCTCCCTTGGCGTTTTGAGTCAAATGGATGAAATTGAACAAAAAACTTAACCATAAAACGTTTAGAGGATGATCTAGACTTTGGTGCGTTCACCTCCCCGCTATCTATCATTTTGGAAGAAATGAAGTGTACCAGGGTCAAGCAAGAAAAGGTGTCTTGATCCATCAAAAATGCAATATCGTTGCATATCTCCTCTCCCTTGGCGTTTTGAGTCAAATGGATGAAATTGAACAAAAAACTTAACCAAAAAACGTTTAGAGGATGATCTAGACTTTGGTGCGTTCACCTCCCCGCTATCTATCATTTTGGAAGAAATGAGGTGTACCAGGGTCAAGCAAGAAAAAGTCTCTTGATCCACCAAAAATGCAATATCGTTGCATATCTCCTCTCCCTTGGCGTTTTGAGTCAAATGGATGAAATTGAACAAAAAACTTAACCAAATAACGTTTAGAGGATGATCTAGACTTTGGTGCGTTCACCTCCCCGCTATCTATCATTTTGGAAGAAATGAGGTGTACCAGGGTCAAGCAAGAAAAAGTCTCTTGATCCATCAAAAATGCAATATCGTTGCATATCTCCTCTCCCTTGGCGTTTTGAGTCAAATGGATGAAATTGAACAAAAAACTTAAACAAAAAACGTTTAGAGGATGATCTAGACTTTGGTGCGTTCACCTCCCCGCTATCTATCATTTTGGAAGAAATGAAGTGTACCAGGGTCAAGCAAGAAAAGGTGTCTTGATCCATCAAAAATGCAATATCGTTGCATATCTCCTCTCCCTTGGCGTTTTGAGTCAAATGGATGAAATTGAACAAAAAACTTAACCAAAAAACGTTTAGAGGATGATCTAGACTTTGGTGCGTTCACCTCGCCGCTATCTATCATTTTGGATGAAATTAGGTTTACCAGGGTCAAGCAAGAAAAAGTCCCTTGATCCATCAAAAATGCAATATCGTTGCATATCTCCTCTCCCTTGGCGTTTTGAGTCAAATGGATGAAATTGAACAAAAAACTTAACCAAAAAACGTTTAGAGGATGATCTAGACTTTGGTGCGTTCACCTCCCCGCTATCTATCATTTTGGAAGAAATGAAGTGTACCAGGGTCAAGCAAGAAAAGGTGTCTTGATCCATCAAAAATGCAATATCGTTGCATATCTCCTCTCCCTTGGCGTTTTGAGTCAAATGGATGAAATTGAACAAAAAACTTAACCAAAAAACGTTTAGAGGATGACCTAGAATTTGGTGTATTCACCTCCCCGCTATCTATCATTTTGGAAGAAATGAGGTTTACCAGGGTCAAGCAAGAAAAAGTCTCTTGATCCATCAAAAATGCAATATCGTTGCATATCTCCTCTCCCTTGGCGTTTTGAGTCAAATGGATGAAATTGAACAAAAAACTTAACCAAAAAACGTTTAGAGGATGATCTAGACTTTGGTGCGTTCACCTCCCCGCTATCTATCATTTTGGAAGAAATGAAGTGTACCAGGGTCAAGCAAGAAAAGGTGTCTTGATCCATCAAAAATGCAATATCGTTGCATATCTCCTCTCCCTTGGCGTTTTGAGTCAAATGGATGAAATGGAACAAAAAACTTAACCAAAAAACGTTTAGAGGATGACCTAGAATTTGGTGTATTCACCTCCCCGCTATCTATCATTTTGGAAGAAATGAGGTTTACCAGGGTCAAGCAAGAAAAAGTCTCTTGATCCATCAAAAATGCAATATCGTTGCATATCTCCTCTCCCTTGGCGTTTTGAGTCAAATGGATGAAATTGAACAAAAAACTTAACCAAAAAACGTTTAGAGGATGATCTAGACTTTGGTGCGTTCACCTCCCCGCTATCTATCATTTTGGAAGAAATGAAGTGTACCAGGGTCAAGCAAGAAAAAGTCTCTTGATCCACCAAAAATGCAATATCGTTGCATATCTCCTCTCCCTTGGCGTTTTGAGTCAAATGGATGAAATTGAACAAAAAACTTAACCAAAAAACGTTTAGAGGATGATCTAGACTTTGGTGCGTTCACCTCCCCGCTATCTATCATTTTGGAAGAAATGAAGTGTACCAGGGTCAAGCAAGAAAAGGTGTCTTGATCCATCAAAAATGCAATATCGTTGCATATCTCCTCTCCCTTGGCGTTTTGAGTCAAATGGATGAAATTGAACAAAAAACTTAACCAAAAAACGTTTAGAGGATGATCTAGACTTTGGTGCGTTCACCTCCCCGCTATCTATCATTTTGGAAGAAATGAGGTGTACCAGGGTCAAGCAAGAAAAAGTCTCTTGATCCACCAAAAATGCAATATCGTTGCATATCTCCTCTCCCTTGGCGTTTTGAGTCAATTGGATGAAATTGAACAAAAAACTTAACCAAAAAACGTTTAGAGGATGATATAGACTTTGGTGCGTTCACCTCCCCGCTATCTATCATTTTGGATGAAATAAGGTTTACCAGGGTCAAGCAAGAAAAAGTCCCTTGATCCATCAAAAATGCAATATCGTTGCATATCTCCTCTCCCTTGGCGTTTTGAGTCAAATGGATGAAATGGAACAAAAAACTTAACCAAAAAACGTTTAGAGGATGACCTAGAATTTGGTGTATTCACCTCCCCGCTATCTATCATTTTGGAAGAAATGAGGTTTACCAGGGTCAAGCAAGAAAAAGTCTCTTGATCCATCAAAAATGCAATATCGTTGCATATCTCCTCTCCCTTGGCGTTTTGAGTCAAATGGATGAAATTGAACAAAAAACTTAACCAAAAAACGTTTAGAGGATGATCTAGACTTTGGTGCGTTCACCTCCCCGCTATCTATCATTTTGGAAGAAATGAAGTGTACCAGGGTCAAGCAAGAAAAAGTCTCTTGATCCACCAAAAATGCAATATCGTTGCATATCTCCTCTCCCTTGGCGTTTTGAGTCAAATGGATGAAATTGAACAAAAAACTTAACCAAAAAACGTTTAGAGGATGATCTAGACTTTGGTGCGTTCACCTCCCCGCTATCTATCATTTTGGAAGAAATGAAGTGTACCAGGGTCAAGCAAGAAAAGGTGTCTTGATCCATCAAAAATGCAATATCGTTGCATATCTCCTCTCCCTTGACGTTTTGAGTCAAATGGATGAAATTGAACAAAAAACTTAACCAAAAAACGTTTAGAGGATGATCTAGACTTTGGTGCGTTCACCTCCCCGCTATCTATCATTTTGGAAGAAATGAGGTGTACCAGGGTCAAGCAAGAAAAAGTCTCTTGATCCACCAAAAATGCAATATCGTTGCATATCTCCTCTCCCTTGGCGTTTTGAGTCAATTGGATGAAATTGAACAAAAAACTTAACCAAAAAACGTTTAGAGGATGATATAGACTTTGGTGCGTTCACCTCCCCGCTATCTATCATTTTGGATGAAATAAGGTTTACCAGGGTCAAGCAAGAAAAAGTCCCTTGATCCATCAAAAATGCAATATCGTTGCATATCTCCTCTCCCTTGGCGTTTTGAGTCAAATGGATGAAATTGAACAAAAAACTTAACTAAAAAACGTTCAGAGGATGATCTAGACTTTGGTGCGTTCACCTCCCCGCTATCTATCATTTTGGATGAAATTAGGTTTACCAGGGTCAAGCAAGAAAAAGTCTCTTGATCCATCAAAAATGCAATATCGTTGCATATCTCCTCTCCCTTGGCGTTTTGAGTCAAATGGATGAAATTGAACAAAAAACTTAACCAAAAAACGTTTAGAGGATGATCTAGACTTTGGTGCGTTCACCTCCACGCTATCTATCATTTTGGAAGAAATGAGGTGTACCAGGGTCAAGCAAGTAAAAGTCTCTTGATCCATCAAAAATGCAATATCGTTGCATATCTCCTCTCCCTTGGCGTTTTGAGTCAAATGGATGAAATTGAACAAAAAACTTAACCAAAAAACGTTTAGAGGATGATCTAGACTTTGGTGCGTTCACCTCCACGCTATCTATCATTTTGGAAGAAATGAGGTGTACCAGGGTCAAGCAAGAAAAAGTCTGTTGATCCATCAAAAATGCAATATCGTTGCATATCTCCTCTCTCTTGGCGTTTTGAGTCAAATGGATGAAATTGAACAAAAAACTTAACCAAAAAACGTTTAGAGGATGATCTAGACTTTGGTGCGTTCACCTCCCCGCTATCTCTCATTTTGGAAGAAATGAGGTGTACCAGGGTCAAGCAAGAAAAAGTCTCTTGATCCATCAAAAATGCAATATCGTTGCATATCTCCTCTCCCTTGGCGTTTTGAGTCAAATGGATGAAATTGAACAAAAAACTTAACCAAAAAACGTTTAGAGGATGATCTAGACTTTGGTGCGTTCACCTCCACGCTATCTATCATTTTGGAAGAAATGAGGTGTACCAGGGTCAAGCAAGAAAAAGTCTCTTGATCCATCAAAAATGCAATATCGTTGCATATCTCCTCTCCCTTGGCGTTTTGAGTCAAATGGATGAAATGGAACAAAAAACTTAACTAGAAAACGTTTAGATGATGACCTAGAATTTGGTGTATTCACCTCCCCGCTATCTATCATTTTGGAAGAAATGAGGTGTACCAGGGTCAAGCAAGAAAAAGTCTCTTGATCCATCAAAAATGCAATATCGTTGCATATCTCCTCTCCCTTGGCGTTTTGAGTCAAATGGATGAAATTGAACAAAAAACTTAACTAAAAAACGTTTAGAGGATGACCTAGAATTTGGTGTATTCACCTCCCCGCTATCTATCATTTTGGAAGAAATGAGGTGTACCAGGGTCAAGCAAGAAAAAGTCTCTTGATCCATCAAAAATGCAATATCGTTGCATATCTCCTCTCCCTTGGCGTTTTGAGTCAAATGGATGAAATTGAACAAAAAACTTAACCAAAAAACGTTTAGAGGATGACCTAGAATTTGGTGTATTCACCTCCCCGCTATCTATCATTTTGGATGAAATGAGGTTTACCAGGGTCAAGCAAGAAAAAGTCTCTTGATCCATCAAAAATGCAATATCGTTGCATATCTCCTCTCCCTTGGCGTTTTGAGTCAAATGGATGAAATTGAACAAAAAACTTAACCAAAAAACGTTTAGAGGATGATCTAGACTTTGGTGCGTTCACCTCAACGCTATCTATCATTTTGGATGAAATGAGGTTTACCAGGGTCAAGCAAGAAAACGTCTCTTGATCCATCAAAAATGCAATATCGTTGCATATCTCCTCTCCCTTGGCGTTTTGAGTCAAATGGATGAAATTGAACAAAAAACTTAACCAAAAAAAGTTTAGAGGATGATCTAGACTTTGGTGCGTTCACCTCCCCGCTATCTATCATTTTGGAAGAAATGAGGTGTACCAGGGTCAAGCAAGAAAACGTCTCTTGATCCATCAAAAATGCAATGTCGTTGCATATCTCCTCTCCCTTGGCGTTTTGAGTCAAATGGATGAAATTGAACAAAAAACTTAACCAAAAAACGTTTAGAGGATGACCTAGAATTTGGTGTATTCACCTCCCCGCTATCTATCATTTTGGAAGAAATGAGGTGTACCAGGGTCAAGCAAGAAAAAGTCTCTTGATCCATCAAAAATGCAATGTCGTTGCATATCTCCTCTCCCTTGGCGTTTTGAGTCAAATGGATGAAATTGAACAAAAAACTTAACGAAAAAACGTTTAGAGGATGACCTAGAATTTGGTGTATTCACCTCCCCGCTATCTATCATTTTGGAAGAAATGAGATGTACCAGGGTCAAGCAAGAAAAAGACTCTTGATCCATCAAAAATGCAATATCGTTGCATATCTCCTCTCCCTTGGCGTTTTGAGTCAAATGGATGAAATTGAACAAAAAACTTAACCAAAAAACGTTTAGAGGATGATCTAGACTTTGGTGCGTTCACCTCCCCGCTATCTATCATTTTGGAAGAAATGAGGTGTACCAGGGTCAAGCAAGAAAAAGACTCTTGATCCATCAAAAATGCAATATCGTTGCATATCTCCTCTCCCTTGGCGTTTTGAGTCAAATGGATGAAATTGAACAAAAAACTTAACCAAAAAACGTTTAGAGGATGATCTAGACTTTGGTGCGTTCACCTCCCCGCTATCTATCATTTTGGAAGAAATGAGGTGTACCAGGGTCAAGCAAGAAAAAGACTCTTGATCCATCAAAAATGCAATATCGTTGCATATCTCCTCTCCCTTGGCGTTTTGAGTCAAATGGATGAAATTGAACAAAAAACTTAACCAAAAAACGTTTAGAGGATGATCTAGACTTTGGTGCGTTCACCTCCCCGCTATCTATCATTTTGGATGAAATGAGGTTTACCAGGGTCAAGCAAGAAAACGTCTCTTGATCCATCAAAAATGCAATATCGTTGCATATCTCCTCTCCCTTGGCGTTTTGAGTCAAATGGATGAAATTGAACAAAAAACTTAACCAAAAAACGTTTAGCGGATGATCTAGACTTTGGTGCGTTCACCTCCCCGCTATCCATCATTTTGGAAGAAATGAGGTGTACCAGGGTCAAGCAAGAAAAAGTGTCTTGATCCATCAAAAATGCAATATCGTTGCATATCTCCTCTCCCTTGGCGTTTTGAGTCAAATGGATGAAATTGAACAAAAAACTTAACCAAAAAACGTTTAGAGGATGATCTAGACTTTGGTGCGTTCACCTCCCCGCTATCTATCATTTTGGAAGAAATGAGGTGTACCAGGGTCAAGCAAGAAAACGTCTCTTGATCCATCAAAAATGCAATATCGTTGCATATCTCCTCTCCCTTGGCGTTTTGAGTCAAATGGATGAAATTGAACAAAAAACTTAACTAAAAAACGTTTAGAGGATGACCTAGACTTTGGTGCGTTCACCTCCCCGCTATCTCTCATTTTGGAAGAAATGAGGTGTACCAGGGTCAAGCAAGAAAAAGTCTCTTGATCCATCAAAAATGCAATATCGTTGCATATCTCCTCTCCCTTGGCGTTTTGAGTCAAATGGATGAAATTGAACAAAAAACTTAACCAAAAAACGTTTAGAGGATGATCTAGACTTTGGTGCGTTCACCTCCCCGCTATCTATCATTTTGGAAGAAATGAGGTGTACCAGGGTCAAGCAAGAAAAAGTCTCTTGATCCATCAAAAATGCAATATCGTTGCATATCTCCTCTCCCTTGGCGTTTTGAGTCAAATGGATGAAATTGAACAAAAAACTTAACCAAAAAACGTTTAGAGGATGATCTAGACTTTGGTGCGTTCACCTCCCCGCTATCTATCATTTTGGAAGAAATGAGGTGTACCAGGGTCAAGCAAGTAAAAGTCTCTTGATCCATCAAAAATGCAATATCGTTGCATATCTCCTCTCCCTTGGCGTTTTGAGTCAAATGGATGAAATTGAACAAAAAACTTAACCAAAAAACGTTTAGAGGATGACCTAGAATTTGGTGTATTCACCTCCCCGCTATCTATCATTTTGGAAGAAATGAGGTGTACCAGGGTCAAGCAAGAAAAAGTCTCTTGATCCATCAAAAATGCAATATCGTTGCATATCTCCTCTCCCTTGGCGTTTTGAGTCAAATGGATGAAATTGAACAAAAAACTTAACCAAAAAACGTTTAGAGGATGATCTAGACTTTGGTGCGTTCACCTCCCCGCTATCTATCATTTTGGAAGAAATGAGGTGTACCAGGGTCAAGCAAGAAAAAGTCTCCTGATCCATCAAAAATGCAATATCGTTGCATATTTCCTCTCCCTTGGCGTTTTGAGTCAAATGGATGAAATTGAACAAAAAACTTAACTAAAAAACGTTTAGAGGATGACCTAGAATTTGGTGTATTCACCTCCCCGCTATCTATCATTTTGGAAGAAATGAGGTGTACCAGGGTCAAGCAAGAAAAAGTCTCCTGACCTATCGCGAATGCAATATCGTTGCATATCTCCTCTCCCTTGGCGTTTTGAGTCAAATGGATGAAATTGAACAAAAAACTTAACCAAAAGACGTTTAGAGGATGATCTAGACTTTGGTGCGTTCACCTCCCCGCTATCTATCATTTTGGAAGAAATGAGGTGTACCAGGGTCAAGCAAGAAAAAGTCTCTTCATCCATTGCCCAAAACGCCAAGGGAGAGGAGATATGCAACGATATTGCATTTTTGATGGATCAAGAGACGTTTTCTTGCTTGACCCTGGTACACCTCATTTCTTCCAAAATGATAGATAGCGGGGAGGTGAACGCACCAAAGTCTAGATCATCCGCTAAACGTCTTTTGGTTAAGTTTTTTGTTCAATTTCATCCATTTGACTCAAAACGCCAAGGGAGAGGAGATATGCAACGATATTGCATTTTTGATGGATCAAGAGACGTTTTCTTGCTTGACCCTGGTACACCTCATTTCTTCCAAAATGATAGATAGCGGGGAGGTGAATACACCAAATTCTAGGTCATCCTCTAAACGTTTTTTAGTTAAGTTTTTTGTTCAATTTCATCCATTTGACTCAAAACGCCAAGGGAGAGGAGATATGCAACGATATTGCATTTTTGATGGATCAAGAGACTTTTTCTTGCTTGACCCTGGTACACCTCATTTCTTCCAAAATGATAGATAGCGGGGAGGTGAACGCACCAAAGTCTAGATCATCCTCTAAACGTTTTTTGGTTAAGTTTTTTGTTCAATTTCATCCATTTGACTCAAAACGCCAAGGAGAGGAGATATGCAACGATATTGCATTTTTGATGGATCAAGAGACTTTTTCTTGCTTGACCCTGGTACACCTCATTTCTTCCAAAATGATAGATAGCGGGGAGGTGAACGCACCAAAGTCTAGATCATCCTCTAAACGTTTTTTGGTTAAGTTTTTTGTTCAATTTCATCCATTTGACTCAAAACGCCAAGGGAGAGGAGATACGCAACGATATTGCATTTTTGATGGATCAAGAGACGTTTTCTTGCTTGACCCTGGTAAACCTCATTTCATCCAAAATGATAGATAGCGGGGAGGTGAACGCACCAAATTCTAGGTCATCCTCTAAACGTTTTTTAGTTAAGTTTTTTGTTCAATTTCATCCATTTGACTCAAAACGCCAAGGGAGAGGAGATATGCAACGTTACTGCATTTTTGATGGATCAGGAGACTTTTTCTTGCTTGACCCTGGTACACCTCATTTCTTCCAAAATGATAGATAGCGGGGAGGTGAACGCACCAAAGTCTAGATCATCCTCTAAACGTTTTTTGGTTAAGTTTTTTGTTCAATTTCATCCATTTGACTCAAAACGCCAAGGGAGAGGAGATATGCAACGATATTGCATTTTTGATGGATCAAGAGACTTTTTCTTGCTTGACCCTGGTACACCTCATTTCTTCCAAAATGATAGATAGCGACGAGGTGAACGCACCAAAGTCTAGATCATCCTCTAAACGTTTTTTGGTTAAGTTTTTTGTTCAATTTCATTTGACTCAAAACGCCAAGGGAGAGGAGATATGCAACGATATTGCATTTTTGATGGATCAAGGGACTTTTTCTTGCTTGACCCTGGTAAACCTAATTTCATCCAAAATGATAGATAGCGGCGAGGTGAACGCACCAAAGTCTAGATCATCCTCTAAACGTTTTTTGGTTAAGTTTTTTGTTCAATTTCATCCATTTGACTCAAAACGCCAAGGGAGAGGAGATATGCAACGATATTGCATTTTTGATGGATCAAGAGACGTTTTCTTGCTTGACCCTGGTAAACCTCATTTCATCCAAAATGATAGATAGCGGCGAGGTGAACGCACCAAAGTCTAGATCATCCTCTAAACGTTTTTTGGTTAAGTTTTTTGTTCAATTTCATCCATTTGACTCAAAACGCCAAGGTAGAGGAGATATGCAACGATATTGCATTTTTGGTGGATCAAGAGACTTTTTCTTGCTTGACTTTCAAATATGTGCAGTTCCGGTCCAAATAATATCCATTAAAGCAACTTCATATTCCATTCCATTGCACCTACAAGTATTGCATGCTCACGTAGATAGCTGGTCTTATTTTTCTTAAACTCAATCTCAGCTTATAAGGTAAACTCAACTCGTAAACAAATCACAGGTATTTGTGGATCCCTTCAACGGATAGTCAAAATTTAAATTTCCCTCAAATATTTAGATTACATTACTTTTGGATTTTTGTTTTCCTTACTCGGTAGGTATGTCCCACACCGACGATGTTGGCAAAGTTTCAAAAACAAAAAAAAATGTATAACTCTGCACTTTTGTTTGCCAGTACATACCTAGGTACATTCTTACTTTTCCTCAACTACCACACCACCGCAAACCCGGATGTCCGGGGAGAATATTTTCGTCTCAATGGCGAAACTTTTTGCGCATATCGACGGCGTTTTTCGCTAGGCTTTTATTATCATCATCATTTTCGTTGCTTTTTGCTGTACAAAAACAAAAAAATTCAAAAAAAAAAAACGAAAAAAAGGAGAAAAGATACTCTTCGCTCAACATTATCTCGAGAATATATTTTGCTTTTATGCAGTTTCGTTTCGGAATTTGAATCAGTAAAATTCGAGTCCTTAAGTGAAATGACGTAAGGACACTTTTATTTAAGTTTTTTTTCTCTCGTTTTTTTTTGGGAAAGGAATTCTTATTGGAAACCATTTTCTGGGCCAAACTCATAATGATGATGCAATAAGCGAGGAGGAGAAAGCAAAGATAAAGAAAAATAGTCAAACCCTTAGCCGAGTGCACCTTCTTAAAGTTAAGAAAGTGAGGGAAGTAGGACATTATGAAAAATACTGAGAACAAGTGGTATACACAGGACGATTTGAATCGAAAGGATTGCATTGACTGTTGTGAAGTCATAAAGCTAGTTTCACATTGAAGCTAAATGGTACCAATGCAAGTACCATGATGGCATATGATAGTCAAGAAGATAGTAGCAGGCTTACCCTTCTGAATTGGGGTGCTGTCTAGCCAGAAGGTTGATGTACAGTGGTGACCCCAGGGCGGAGAAGTATCACCACTGTTGTGGCTCATGGTAGTGAATGGGATAAAGTTTAGTGTCCTAGCACATGCCGACGACATTAAGGTAGCCATATCGGGAAAGTTCCTTCTTACATTTAGAGACCTGATTGAGTCTGCTCTAAATAAACTCGCAAAGCAGACAGACAGAGTTGTTGATCACAAAAAGGCATATCATCAATCATGCTTATGTTACATAATAGTTACTATCCAAGTGGGAGGCGTGGCTCAAGTAGTTAGTGGGTTGGAGCACGAAACAAATGATCTCAGGTTCAAGCCCTGGCAACAAATAAAATTTCTTGCACGACCCCACTTCTCGCGAGCGTCGGAAAAACATCCGAGAGTACAACTGTCATGAGAAAGCCTTCCTGATGCAAGACCATGCCTAAGTGGGGTCCTTAGTACCAGATTGCACACTGGATATAGGTCATGAGACCCATCCTTGAGTAAAGAGTACTAGAAGTCTGGTGGACTATACTGAACAGGAAACAACAGCATTCCAATAATTGAGAGGGTTCAAAGGCTATCCCGAATCTGTATAACGAGCGGCCTTAAAACCACACCTACAGCTGTACTAGGTGTGCTGTTCCAGTTGATGTCTTTGGAAAGTTGATTTCGGGTAAAGAAGGATTACGGTTTACGGAATCCTTGCAACTGGTTGGTGGAAACATCGGTCAGGCAAGCTTCCGAATCGACCATGGTGGCCTATAATACCCCCTATCAAGACTTTAATGTTAAGTATAAAACCAGGATTACAAGCGAATTGGGAATCGAGTCCAAGACGGATCAAGACAACGTCTGGAATAGGTGCTACTGCAATGCACTGGATATTTGTATTACCACACGACTGTCGAACCACTGTAGTGTATTTCCATCAAAAGTCACAGCAGTCCTGAGGCCACACAACCTGGCTCTCGATTACCTCGATAGACTCCAGGGCTTTTGGTTTCTACATAGATAGTCAAATCACGGAAAAGCCTTGGAATCGCCTATGGTAATGCTGAAGCTCTCACTGTTAGGTGCGACATACCCAGCCAATTGCAAAGCGGTCGAGCTAGGTAAGGCGGATGCGGACCGGAACCTTCCGATGGTAGGATCCATCGGTAGCTATTAAATTTATGGAATTCCAATTAGACACTGCAGCCATGAGAGTGGCAAACAGTGAAATAATGTGAAACAATGTCAGGACATGTCTCTCTTCTAAACAAATCTGGTCAGAGCTGGCTTGTAGGAAACCAGTAGACTTACTTCCGTCAATAGGACAACTCTAAGAAACATAGAAGGGGCCCTCATGAGACACAGCCTGATTGACAGGCATGCCACAAGGTTTGGTGCACCCTTCTATGATTTCAGTAGAAGCTATGAAGATGAGGAGGAAACTATGCCATATTTTCTGTGAACGTATCCTGTCCGATCGGTTTGGAGAATGAATACCTTTGGCGAGTAGTTCCTCGAAGATCTTAATGATTTAGCTAGACTAGCCTTAAGTAAAATAAAGAGCTTCTTCGCCGGTCTAAAGTGGTTTTGTCGTTAAACGGCGAAGGATACTTTTTCTGGATGGGTTCGGTTACAGACAATCCTCCTCTTGAAGGATGGGAATGATCTAAATGGGACTAGTACACATCATCAAGGCTCTAAGAAAATAAGGACATGTGAAGGATATGTGTATAAAGGAAAGTCCAATTAAGTTTTGCTTAACTCAGCGTCTCAGGCAATATTTGTAGCAATGTCAATGGCAATGACAATTGATATGTCAAACAAATTTGCGTGGCCATTTCATTGCCTAAAATTTCAATTGTCAACTGTCAGTACCTACGCTGTTGAACAACAAATATGCGGCAAACATTTTAAAAGTATTTCGAATTCTGAAAATTTGGAAAAAGAAGAAAGAGAACTTAGACTTCTGTGTGAAACCATTTCTGCTGAAAAGGCAAGGTTTGACAGTTTGACAAGTTTCATAACATCTGCTTTCGAGAGCTTTGACTCGCTCATCTTGAGGCCATTTTTGAAGAAGTGAAATGTCATATTCATTGCCATTACCATGGAAGCAGACATTGCTAGGCATCCGGTAGTCCATATTGCCACTGTCATTGCTATAGCGTCCCCATTAGCAAGAAGCTGGACAATGGCAATGAAAGTGGCAATAATTTTCCACAAATATTGCCTGTGGAGACGCTGGGTAAGCAATGTGACATACATACATGCATATGTTGGCGAAACGAAGCAATAACTAGTCACCACAGTGTGCCAGGCATAAAGGATGTCCGAACCCCAAGCCCAGAGTATTTTGGGATTACTCGTTTGGATTAACAAGGAGCATGGGTATCTACACTATTTGGCCATGGATGGGGCTTCAAGTTTACACATTCCAACCCTCAATGACTCGATAGATGTCAACTGGAAGAGACAACGATGAAGGACTTTACGATAAACAGCATCGCGACACAGTTGATGAGCACAGATGTTGGTTCGGATCCACTAAACGACTCTGTGGCTAGAAATGATGCCATCAAGATCGATAGTGAAATGCATTGCCCATACTTAGTCCTCGTGAGGATAGAATGTAAGAAAAGCACAAATACTCTATTAGCACCAAACCAACTGGAACTGGATTTCCAAATGCAAAAAGAATCAAGTGACAAAGATGAGGATGACAGCAGTAGTCCCTATGGTAGTGACAGATTGTTAAATTGAGGTACACATACGTAAGTAGAACACTTTATACTATTCCAGTCGTAACACAGCTATTTAGTAGCCTAACAGACTTTTGGACACGTTTTGGTGACTCCTAGCTCACTGTGAGATGTAGCCATTATCATCATCTGGTAACAAAGGCAGCTAGCTAGGACGTGAGGTCTCTGGATTAAGAATGGCCAATTCATAATGGTGCTATCCTCTGGGTCATCGGTTAACCTTAGCCAGCTTATGTGAAAAATAGTTGTCCTACCTCAAAGGATCCATAAACGCCATTTCTGTGGGGGGCTTGTCCCCATCGTATTCAGCGTTCCTCCTTTAAGTTTTTGGTTGGAGAAAGAGAAATTATAATGCAATACATGGGTTCGATGAGAGATAGTATTCAGGCATAGATACTGAATGCGTGTAGGTGGGCCAAAATCAAGTAAACCAAGCCATGTAAGATTTTCCAAGCTTTCCCAGATATTTCAGCATGTATCTGAAATTACAGAAATAAAGTCATGGAAACCACTTTTCCAACATAGGTTACGCAATGTGTGTGCAATACGTTAGAATCCAAATTGTTCCATCTTGCCAAGACCACACCACACCACGAATTCGAATTCATTCCAGATTTGCAACTGCAAAGGCGAAAATCTTCCCCAGGACATTGGAGGAATACATATTTCAAATTCGGTGATATTAAATAAGCCGCATGCTTTCAATTTTGGGTTCTGTGGTCGTTGACTCTTCTCGCCCCAAAGAGCAGATTGTCTAACGCAGATTTTTGCTTGAATTCTGGTTTTGGAACATCTCCTGGCAATATCCTACTTGGATGCGGTGGTAGTCACCGCATATTTGGAGCATTTTCCGCTTGATCGCTCAGCCATAAACTGCATATGGCACTGCAGTACCCTACAGTATACACAGTCAACCAATGTGTATGCATATCACGCCATTATCAGGAGCCTGTAGCACATGGATACCGATGCCTGCCACTACTTAGCCACCCAATCGGTGAAGTGGACCGCAAGTTGGTTCGTGGTATGTTGTGTCGGTCATAGAAAGCCAATTTACCAATTAAGTGCGAACAAACAGAACACGAGACATCATTTTAGTTGTGTTGTGTGTGATTTGTGTAAACACCAATGTTAATTACATGTGCTGTGGGGTGCTGCCAGGATTGCTATATACTATTCTACTTCATCCTTCTCATACCTCCGGTCCTCCCCTACCCCGTTTGCCTTGAAACCAAAACCGAAACACTCAAACAAACTAAGCGGCTATAAATAGAGGATGTCGTCGTAGTCGTCGTAGTCGTCGTAGTCGTTGTCGTTGTTGTCGCCGTAGTTATAGTCGTCATAACCAACGGGTGGTTGCGGCAATGGTGGCTGCGATTTAATGAATATTTTCTCTGGAAATTGGCCCAAAACACCTACCTACTTACGTCTTACTTACGAACGTTTGAACGTATGTTCATATGATGGTATGGGAGAGAGATACCTCAATCCCTGTCCTCATTAACACGTTGATGTCATGATTCCGGCAAAGTCCACTTGCGGTTTTTCAGTTCTAACCAAAACTGATTAGGAATTTTGTACAGTATTCGCGGTTTCTGAACTAATTGTCTGGCCGAGAGAAATTGTTTTCTCTTCGAATGTGTGCGGTTTTATTCAATATCCTAAGTGCACACACGAGTGTGTATAATCCACGCAATTGGGTATTAGTACTTGGCTTGTTTTTTTTCAGTGCATTTTTTCCCGAAAAACCGTGATTTACTGCGAAACTGAATGCAGTACGAGGACAGTCTTAGGGTTTCTAGAAGCATTCCTTTCACTATCCGTATAGTAGACTTGTGACCCACAAGGACTATCTGCTTCCGGTAGATGAATTTTTCTAAAAAAAAACGAGAGCGAGGACTCTGAAGGTTCGAGTATATCGCATAGCTTGACCTTTTAAGTACAGTGTCTGGTATACTAATCATTCTGTGGATTTGACGTATCTCACGTGTTTAGATACGTAGCTTGACAAAGGCTGGTCCAATGCACACATAACCTACTATATAGATAGTCAGCTTTCCGATCGCCTGCCCTGTAGTTGTTAATTGGATACAGCGTCCCCTCCACAATTTGTAGGTTTTTGACAGTATTTTCTGCAAGATGGCTGCACCCACATGACAGTTCTGTGGTAGTTGGTGAGCAAAGGAGTATTAGTGTGTTAACAGGCAAATTTCGTATACATTCTTGCTTATCAACGGCCTTAGCTTGTGGGTACAATTGAGAGACCTCTTGAAGTTGGCTATCTGTTAAGTCTGTGGGTAGGGAACTGGAAGAATTCATAAAGCCACACTCAGGTCAATACGGACCAATTGTGATATACGGAAAGTGGGTAATGAGTTCATGCACATCCTCATCCTCACAGAGGTCTCCTTTTTCATTTCATTCGTAACTCAGATCGGAATCAGTTCATAAGCCATGTACTTATACCTTTATGGCCAGATGTTCGGAAGAGTCTTAGCTTAAGGTCCACTGTTAGAACTTTGAGCTATTGTACAGAGCATCTCACCATTTATGATCCAGATATAGTTTTTATCGGTACATGATTGTCGACGAAACATGTGAGATCCTCACGTGGTATTGCTTTTATCGCAGTCTCATGGGCGACTATTACCACACCGCTATTCACGTATCTATTAATTAATTTATTTAAGCTTAACTCAAACTGTTTTGAACTAACTTACATAGTTGCACTGGAAACTTCTTCATATGCTAGACTTTGTACTTTCATGACAGTTGCCATAGAGTGGGCCTATATGGACAGGATGACTCTGGGACTTGGACTTCTACTACACGAGTAGAAGCTATAGTTGATTCCTTAATTCTTTCATTGATTGTTCTTTTCAATTTCGTTTTTTATCGAGCGCTAGTCTCTGATATTTGGAGATCCTAGAGGAGGTTTTGATGGAAGCGCCTTCAGTCGAAATAATTTTGAAGTACTTTTTGCTACTTTTTTTTGTAGTCCCAATCGGAATTGAAGGACGATATCATTTTATTTTTGTAATAGCACTGGATGTCTGGACAGATGAGGTTTTCTTAAAGGGAATACGAACAAAATCAAGATCATACAAGCCATCTCGGCTTTGCTGGGAGTGCTTCAAGCGGTCTGTCCAAGTTTTAATGGCTACGTCCAATATGTGCGGTGTTATTCTGGCAAAGTGGTTGACTTATTAGCGTAAACTCAGAGAAAATAATCAGGTGATACCAAGTGGCATGACCGCGAGGACCAATTGATGAACGCTCGCTCTACTTCACAACTTCGAGCGCTACGTTGCTTGTATGGCATGTTATAGCGCTGCCTTGTTCGAACCACAGCTCCGACATAACGATGTTATCGAGGTCTGGTCACAGAAAGTCGGTTAACATTGCGCTATACCAGCGACCATTGACGGTATCGGTGAGGAAAGAAATAAGGCCCAATGATGCACTAAACTGCTCCAATCGTCAATCTTTGTCTATGCATTGATGTTTGATCAAACACTTTTGAATTGTGTGTGCTTGACATTTCACATTTTGACATTTCTTGACATACCCGCTGATTCAAAAATGTGCATCGTCCGAGAAGATGATTTTTTGACCAAAATCTAGATATCCGGGCAACATTTCCAGCACCCGATTAGCGAACTCACAGCGTTGTCTAGTTTCAATTCTTGCTCATTCTTATACAGATGTAGGCCCAAATCCAGACGTCAGACTCTCTGGCGATGCCAAATTGAGCTGATTGGAAAAAATATTATTGCTGTCTGGTCACCCTATATCTTCTGGTAAATTGATATCCAATAGCTGAAATATGGAGTAAATTGGAGAAACAGCCTCATGAGTGTAATGGTAATACTGAGCTTACAAACCAACTCAAAAAACCATCAGCAGAGATTGCAAAAACCAATTCACAAATGTTGCACAAAAGCCCTATTCTTAAGGAATTTAGATAAATCATTTCTGGGATACGTTTGCTTACAAAAGAAGAAAACATATACAAACTAGATCGTACAATCCGCGAAATATATCCGATCATAGTTCCTAGATTAGAAGGTAAACTATGAACCGCTATGATTGAGATGAGTTAGCTTTCGTTGCATGGTCGTTGAGGGCATCCAACATCGTCTAGATGTACAATTTCATCACACAATAGCTGGAACAAGAAGGTGCTTCATAGCTACCAAACAGAGCACGAATTTTTGAAATCTTCACAATTTCCATTCTGTTATTAGGTCTGTTCGCGTACTTTCTGGAACCAAAATTCGTAGATTGTGAAATTTCAAGGAGTGGGGGTAAAATTCTCTCAGAGGGTGGCAAAATCACAAAAAAGGAAACGAACGTGAAAGCTACGAAATTCACCCACTTTTTAGACGTCAAAAGCAAATGTATGCAAATACACAAACAACAAAAAAATTCTTAAAGTTATCTGACAGATTTGACAGATTTCGTAAATCAGTGCAAGAAATTTCCTGCACTAAAACTCGTTGCATGGGGAAATTTTTTAATCTCTCGTGAGCGCTCTCTTCTACGAAAATCTACGAAACTTTTGCGTACTCGAACAGGATTTGGTGACTTTTCGTCGATTTTCGAGAAAAGTCGTTGTTTTGAGAGCGTACGCGATTACTTTACAGATAATTATGACAACTGGATAGCAATGACAGATGAATGACAGTTCTCTCTCAGCTTGAGAGCTCGAAAATATTTCGAAACTTAAAATGAAAATTCTTCATAATGGACGACTCTTTTACGCTACGTTTTTGTCCAAATATACACACTGTTGTGTTGGATATTTAATCTTTGTTTTCCATAGCAATTTTTTACCACATACATGGCTAAAACCGAGCACATAAATCTATAGGTTACATGGTTAGGATTGCAAACCATTGCATAGTGCGCCTGGTCTAATAAAAAATCTAAAAGTTATTAAAAAATAGAAAAAAAGTGCACAAACATTTACATGTCATCGCACATAACCCTTTTAAAAATTGTTAATCCAGCTGACTGACAAGGGTGCTTGGTATGTTATTCTACCTCCCCCCTGCTAAAATGTCCATTTTCTGATGTAAAATACTAGAAAGGTTACCACTATCAATTACGAAAGCATTTTTGATCGATATCCTATTCAATCACTTAATGCAGTTACATATGCACAGCACATGTACGTGACCAAGCAATGGCCAATTGATTTGGCTACATAATTGAACATATATCATTTGATAAAGGTTATTGCAGCTCAACCGCATCAACAACTGCCATAATTGTAAAGCTAAACATGTATCATTTATTCAAAGCAAAACCTCCTCTCAGCCGCAGGACTTTAAAACATTGAAATTATTACAGGAAGCCATCAACTGTAGACCGCATGTGTGAGCAAAAATACAAAAAAAAAAAACCGGAAATACCTCAACAGGAAAAGGTTAATGCAAAATGAAATAAGTACAAGAAGTTCTGTTTGTGTGCATTTTTAATGCAACAGCCCTTGGCGTACACCTCAAACATCAGAATAAATTGGGTATGAACTCAAGTTATCCTTTCTGTCTGCCGTCAACTAACCACAAACAAATACTCGTACGAAGAGCGAGTTGGATAATGTAATAGATGCACTTGCAAGGATTTTTAAAAGCCAGGGGTTGGTTAACTTTTTAATGCGAAACACGAAATTGATACTCAACTTGATAAACCAAAAAAGGAAGAACGAGAATCATGATCTTTGAGTGCCACAAGGATATTTAACTTAAAAGGATATGAGAAAAATGCGAACATAGTTGGAGGTAGTTCTGATCTCTCGAATGAAGCTGCTAGACTCCTTAAGACGCTACCTAAAGAAAAATGAGGCTTTTCATGTTCATTGAGCACAGTAGAAATCTCTTATTTTGCCAAAGAAGTAAGCTATTTGCACAGTATAGTAGCTAGATTGGAAACTCTGCGTAATCATTCATAAATTATTAAGTGTTACGCAAGAGTTACACGAGAGTTACACAAAAGTTACATGAGAGTTACACAAGAGTTACACTAGAGTTATACGAGAGTTACACGAGCGTTACACTAGAGTTACACGAAAGTTACACAAGAGTTACACAAGAGATACACAAGAGATACACAATAGTGATAGGAAAGTATACCCCTTAGGGTAAATGAAAATGACTGAAGCAGTGAGTCTGACAAGTATCGATTGAAACAATAGACAATCAAATGGAACTCGGATGGATGGAGGTCCTAGTGGCCATATGAATGAGACTCAGGAATAAATACTTTGAGTTTCGGAAAGCGTTTGCTAGAATTCTTCAAATAAACATTTATCCAATCGGAAGATGTGTCCAACTGAACCTCTCTGGTATGAGACTGTCTGACTAAGATCAATAAATTGAATAAGACTACTGCAATCTGGAAGTCTGCGAAGTAACAAGGATCGTAAAGCACCAAACTTCAGACAACCCAAAGCAACATCTTTGGACCCACATACTGGTTGAATTAAATTCTACAATATTGAACAATAATTCAAAGTTTGAATGTAGGTCAAAAATGTTGGAGCTAATCCATAGAAGATTGAGTTACGCGCCAGTCGGTTTAGACTGAACCAAGTTTTTGTTAAGAGGGAAGCAGGTTACTTCCGTTCTGCTCATACTTGGGTACAGCTTCCATTTTTTTAATGAAGATCAGATTGTTAACAGGTCCTCAGTAGATTACATATGGGATACACTTTCGTGCTGTGGTTCAGGTCCTGGACGCAGCCAAATTTTTGTTCAGATCGTCTGTGGGAGATCATAAGTAAAGGGGTTTTTCAGTAGGGACATAACAATTTTGCATTTTAATACAAATTTGTCCTTAAACTCTTTGTATGATTTGTTAATGCCAATATATCAGCCAAAATTTACATTTTTACCATAATGAAGTTTACTGAACAAACAATGTTTGGAAATCAGTAAAAATTACTACTAAAATTCTGAATCGGTGGTAATGACTTTACGAGCGCTTACTCCATTTTTTGGTCGTAATAATCGTGGCACCAGATAGGCTGAGCGTGGTATAGGGATCGAATTCGAGTTAACATGTTCACTAATAAATGTACCTGAACTAGTAACCCAACCCATCGGTTGTAGAAGAAAAAGTATCGCAGTCTTAAGTGCTTCAATTAAAGGAACACCAATAAGTTAATTCTACGCTGTTTAGAAGAGGAATTAGAAATCTCTAAATTCTCATTTGGCTAGAAACCGTGGCCATTATCCTTAAAGAACAAATTTGATCAAGAATTGAAGCCTCTTGACCAATTGAAGTACCGAAACTTCTCCAGTTGGGCTCCGCAAAAGTTTAAAAAAATCTCCAATTGCATCGAACAATCTCTTCAGCTATGCAGCGAATTTTTGACTTACTGGCTTCGTCAAAAAGCTAAATATACGTTTTTAGCAGCAACAAGCCCATATGTGCCTCTAGAGACTCCTTGGAATTCACAAAAAGTGGCAGATGTGTGATGTGTAATCGCCTTGTTACGGTCAATGGAGTTTGCTATAGCGCCATGTTGGAAGAGTCTTTTTGGCCAGAATTGGATGGAAATGACATCCACATATCGGATGCAACAATAATAAAATAATTGATATACTGATTACCGAACTGCCCGGTAATCGTGTAATCTCTAGTAGTGGTCCTGTCGAATGGCCAACTCGCCCATGTGATTTAACGTCATTCGATATTTTCTTATGGGATTACGTTAAGTCGTTGGTTTGTCCAACAAGTCACCAAGGTTAGAGGAGCCCATGGTGTCGAACGCGTAATTGCCAAAGATACGGCCGATATGTCTGACTGAGTGGTGCAAAATTGGCTCCAAAGTAACGACCGCTACAAACATCCTCGCTGTGGTCATGTGAAAGTGGTTTTAAATTTAATATATGTACTATATATGGAATGCATTTCAGCCCGATATTTCAATTATTCTGTGTTTTATTAAAACACAAAATTGTTATGTCTTTATTGAAAAACCCTTTACATAAAATGAAAAGCACTGGTGTTAAACCTCATCCTTGAGGGACTCCATTGTTAAGAAATATATACTGGAAAAATGTTGATATATGGTATGACTAGAAATCGATAAATCGTTTTGAAATTCCGTTGGTAGCCAGTTCAGTTCTAAGATTTGCTTCGTGATGTCAAGGAAGTATACTTGTAGTCAATCCCAGGCCATTTGACTGTCCTAAAACTTATGAATGTCATGCATTTCAAATGGTTATGCGGAGCAAGGCTACTTCATGTAGCCTAAAACTGTTCAGTTTTTAGCCAATTATGGTAAAAAAATTCTAGTCTTTCGAAAGCCGCTGCGTCTTTGATACGAGAAAAAGGACGCACCTATGATTTATATTGGTTGGTACGTATGTACACAATGAGCTAACCCTATTATGAAGCCCTGGGCAAGGGAGATGTCTTATTGTACAGATGAAGGTGGAATCTTCTTTTTCCTCAGGGAAACATCGATGAATGTAGCCCGCTGACCAAGGCTCTCCAATCCATTCTGAAACGATTGCCAATGGATACTATCTCCTATGCATATGCATGCATGTATCTACGTGCATATGAATGCTTAAGAGTTTACCAGGCCCCTGGCCAATATCATGAACTTTTTAATAATTACATACATACATACATACATATGGATGTACATATCCATGGCTTCATACATTCCTGTCAGGATTTCCAATTAGTGCTAAAGTTTGTGGAAAGTAATCGAATTTTCCACAGAATCACTTCAAGTATTCCGACTGTCTCCACACATACGAGCATATAGTCAGAAAACACACATACAAATACAACATTCATGCATCATAACGATGCAGTAGATGATGTGCCAAATGTAGTGCTCTCCGCAGAAGACCTGCAAGGACTACACCTCTATTCAAGTTAGCGAACTTAAGCAATTTAAGAGAAGCAAAGTGAGTTGGTGCCGAAGCTCTAACTGCAATCCACCCAATTTACTTATATCCTTCCGGAACTTTACCCGTCAAGCCAATGGTACCGAGACAGGACGGGAATAGTAGTGTAATAACTCTCCACCATAGCCAACCAGTGCACTCGACGAACCAGGTGTCATGTCCACCGACAACACTGAGGAAGTGGAAAGTTTCAATTTTTAATGTCCGTTCGATTGTGAAACGAGCGGTGGCTGTATTTCCGCTCTCCAGCTATTAGGTGTATCAATGCGCCAGAGAACCACGTTTATAATGGCCCCGAAGTAATTGCATTACAGAAGTTTCGTTTAATATGTACCAAGAGAGTGGAAGACGACCGAGCGACGTGCAAGTGCAATAGGATGGCGATGACTACGAGAGGACGGCAGCGACTTGAAACGGGGGATTCAGTGGCGAATTTAAGGAGCTCTGCAGATGGATAATTCAATTATTGGAAGCGCACCTTGGAGGGTATCCATGGATACATGGGTATATACACATAAACCTGAAACTTTGTAATTAGAATGCAGTTATAGGTGAAATGTAGGTTACATCTACATAGATACATACATACATACATATATACATTGTCACTGTTGCAATATGCATGAGGTACTATGTATGTACATAATTGTATCACTGGATTGCAGGATGCAGGAAAAAGTTCATGATTATGCGATTAGCCAAGGAACTGTGTCACTGTTTTTGCCATTTTTCTTCGGCGTGACTGCGGGCTTGACTTCTAAAATGGGAACGAAATACTAAAGAGAAAGAAATTTGGAGAATCTTTTCCAAATCTAGGTTGAAAGGAACTCCATAAATCGTCTGGAAGTATCCTTACCAAGTCTGCATCTATAAGCATTTCGCATCTATAAGCAGGAACGCTTAGTATTAGCCTAATCAATGAAGAATCGAAGGAAACAAAGGCTGAACTGCTTGTCGTTCCAAGGAAATAGCTCTGTGGGCATTCCCTGGTATTCAGTAAACGTGGCAATGACTCAAACATGAGGCAATTAGTAGCAGAGGTATCGAGAATTCGACCAACCAATGGATAAGGGCCATGCTTGAAGCTGAATCATTGATTTCTCGTCAGTAGCTGTAGGCTTTGGGTATGGATATGACTTGACGATATTTATTAGTGAAAAACACAGTACGACCATTTCAAGTGTTATACAAGGTACTCTACTGCCTATTTTAGAATGGTGTAGTAGGGAAAGACTATTCATCACCCCTTAGAAAAGCGTTCTAGTCCCTTGTGTTACGAGAAGACTGGTGCATCTAGGACCTATCACCATCAAAGGCATGATTCTAGTTTATTCCCCATCTCAAGCAAAATCTTAAGAGGACAACGCCACTTAAGCTTCTGATGCTCTAGAGAATTGCCTGTCTCAGTATTCGCGGCTTACATGCCTACAAATCCTAATTAGGAAGACTGGCGCTTGATGCTCTACTAAACTACAGCTAGATTACAAGTATAAAAGAGACGACATTCTTGACTGAATTCCAAAAAGGACACGTTTTGCACTATCGCCAACAGTATAGTCTGGGCGAACTTTTTGGTAGGTTAATTACGGTATAAATATCGGAACGGTGTAAGTGCATTTCTGCATTGGACTCTAAAGGGTTGGTGTAGAATCTGGAGTTATGTTAACTGGTGGCCTTCGGACCCAGTACCAAAGTTTTGATAAATATGTGTGCCACTGTTTTCTAGGCTGAACTCTATTCAGTTTAGTTCTGCACTAGGTTATATATCAGAATGTGAAGCCAACAAATATGGTGATGAACTAGCTAGAACTGGCTTAGAGTCGGCGTTCATACGATCTCAGCCATACTCTGGTGTCAACTGCGCTGCCGCCATAGAACTGATTAATGATTGGGAATACTGGGTGCACTAGGAAGATGTCCCTAAGCCTATGTCAAGTCCTATTTCTAGAAGCCAATCATTAATCTAGACAAGGATAGTTCTGGTGAGGTTTCTTATAGATCCCTGTGGCCTGAGTTATTCCTTAACAAACTTTATCTGGGCGTAGAAGCGGACTGGTCTGGAGATCACGAATCATCCGAGCACGTTCTTTATGAATGCTATGCATTACTTTGGTCAAGAAGGTGTATTTTTCAAAAGGAAACTTCTGATTTCCTTCGGTTATGAGGTGGTACGAATCTTAGACTGAACACACCATGTGATAATAAATTTTATCTTTTCAGGTCGCACTGTCAGCCATACCAACAAGGGGTGGTCAAAAAAGAAAAGTATTAAGTAAGGATCACACTGAACGACCATGATCTTGGAATCATGGATCCATTAAGAGCTCCCTTGTCACCAACTCGTTAAAAGAATCCAGCTGAAATCGTTTTCGAACCAAGTTTGACAATGAGGCAGTGTTTCCAAGTAGAATTGTCTAGCAATAGGATGTAAATGGAAGTTTGACTTCAATTTGGGAATCCGACTTTTAGCCCAACCTTTGGTCATGTTTATCCCACACTGCACACACAAGTAGGTAGGTAACGTAGGGCTATGAGTTTATCGTAAGACACTATGTATCATAGTGGACTCATCACAATCCCTAGAGTAATCCCTAAAACATTTTGCAAACGTCTTAAGCGTAGCCTGACTATCAATGTAGATGGCGATATTCTTGTGAAATATTAATCCTCTATCAGGACATGTGTCCTGAAATCTCAGAGCCACTCGCCGTTGCCAGAACCATCCGTATATATTTCATTCTCGTTTTGAAAACAGCTCTCGTTTGTCGATCCGCCCTTCCCGGATATAAAGTATTACTTCGTATGGTATATTGAAGTCAAGGGTAATGAAGAGTACTAATACTGAAGAGCACCAGAGCTATTTTGTCTGGGTTCATGTGAAGTCCTCAATCTCCAGTCCATTTTTTCAGAATGAAAGGCCATAATCCAACATTTTATTTAACCTGTCCAGGATTTTTCCTGAACTAAAATTGCTATGCTCTTCTGATTCTGTCAATCCTGGGCACAAACGAGCTTAACTGCTCCCTCATTGTTAATCCATAAAATTAAACATATTTGCACGAAAATTTTTTTAAAAAAAATAGGTTACCCATACGCCACCGAACCAGATACTGATATCCTAAATCTGGTTCCTGGTGGCACAATTCAATTCAAGTAAAGTGTTCTCTTTTTGAGAGGCCTAGGCTCAAACGAACTTAGCTGATACCTACATATGTATGTAATTGTCGTGCAACAAAATTTCAAATGTTTGCACGAACATTTTTTGGAAAAAAAGGTACTCATACGCCACCGAACCAGAAACGGCTTTCCTGAACTTGGCTACTCCTTATAGTTCCCGTTCTATGGTTTCAATGACTAGAACCCAGACATTTTATATAATGCCTTCCTGAGGAGTTCTCCTAGTGACAGATCGTCCAATTGAACTATATCCGAGATGAGCATGGGCATGGTGACTGGATTTATCTGCTATTCTTCCATGCTGATGCTGGTATGTAGCCTAAACATAAACATTGCTTGAAGGGATCCATAAGACTTGAACGTAGTTGCCTTGAACGTTGCGAATGACACAAGGTTGATAATATCTGAGTCCTACTTACATATGTATGTCTGGGGTTCACTCACAGAACTGTTCTCAGGATTTTATCTTACATCGCCTGGATAAGTAAAGGGTGACCAGATAGCAATGATACTTTTTCCAGTTATCTTGTTTCAGCAGCTGTTTACGGTAACAATGACTTCTAGCTGTCAGAATATTCAGTAAATCTTATCATTTCATCAAGCATCGTTTCATGATTGCCGAACGTGTGGAAATTGTTAAAAAAATATTATCGAAGTTCCGGCCGTCATCATGGCTTCAGTATTCAGGCAATTCGTCGCAGCGTCGACAAGTTTGAGCGTAACTCCACTCTTTTGGACCTTAAGTCACCAACCAGAGAGAGATTGGTGCGAAAGGTGAACACATAGCCGACGAATCGGCCAGTAACGAAGAAGCCTGGCTTATTTTGGGGTTGGATTTGGGCCTATTTCTATATAAAACTGAATTGAAGCTGGATGACCATAGACAACGTGTCGATTTCGCTAATCGGGCGCCGAAAATGTTGGCTGATGATCTAGATTTTGGCCAAAATTTTGGCGATTTTCTGTGGTCAGATAGTTAAGCTGTGGTTCCAACAAGCGATGCAAAGCTCGAAGTTGTGAAGGAGAAATTTTGCGACTGGGTCATCTCATGACGAGCGTTCACAACGAGTGTCTTGACACAACTCGATTATTTTCTTTCGGGCTACGTCAAGCCAAGCACTTTAGACGAGCTTAAGGCCAACATTCGAGACGCTATTGCCAAAATAACGCCGCACAATTTAGACAGAGTCATCAAAAATTGGACCTATCGCTTGAAGCCGAGGCGGTCATTTGAATGATGTGCTATTCCACACAAATGGCATGTATGTAGCCTTCAAATAAAGTCAAAATCAATTTTATTGCTTACACTGTTCTTGATTTATGTAAAAAAAATTTTTTATCGTTCTTATCTGGTCACCCTATAATTGAACTGTCTCTTGCTCTCTATAAATTCACCCCCCTCGTTGTTTAGCTATCTAGTCCACCATGCTAATTGGAACCTCTTGGAATCCCTTCTGTCCATGTAGCTAGTACTACAGTTCAGGATTGGTCTTAGTCTCAACCGCCTCGATTAGATGGCCATGGAATAAGATGCCTCTAAAAGCATACCACTGTGCGACTTTATTCTTAAAGTCTCCCATCTCTGAGGTAAATGCCGTCAATCGATACCATACACAACTGAAAATAGAACTCATCTTAATTGGATACACAACATAGGGACGGGATGCTCCTGCTCTTTGGCACAATACATCCGCTCCAGTACACTTTCAAGTAGAGAGGAAATTTTAAATCGCATTGCGTCCTTTTCATCCATCATCCGCATAATCCTAATTTTATTTCGATACTCGCTTATTGAGGTTAATCAATCACCAGATGTGCCCTTTTCATCAAAAATGATCAACCGTTCACCACTGAAAGGCATCATACACATCAATCCCCCCCAGGAGTACCACCTACCGACCACTTGGACGTATGTATCTACGTAAGACCTCCTGAAAGGCCAATAGCTATGGGCATAATTGATTACAATTCCAGAGCTAATGCATTCACAGTCCATTCCGGAAGCGACCGACGCGGCTTAGTATCCCTGTACAAATTAAATTTGTTATCCTTAAAATTCCCTCGAATAACGTTAATGATGATGTTACAGGACGACGTCATTTATCAGAAGCAGGAGCAGCAGCAGCAGCAGGAGCAAATGGTCAGTCGGTTGTTGGCCTTGATAATGTTAAAGCTTATGGGGTGAAACGGGGGTCAGTTACATACTCCGGTATATGAAACCGGATGCCGAAGGTAATTACTTTCTAAAGTAGATCCTGCATGAGAGCATAAGTTCCTTTTTCGAATAATCCGATGATACACACACTGCCTGTGGTCAGTGGATCATGCGCATCCGCGAAAGGTACGCGAGCACCAGGTCCAGCACCAGCACCAGCATCATCATACATCCGCTGACCAGGAAAATCATAATTAAATTGGAATGCTGAAAATATTGCTGAATTAGATATTTGCTCAGCAATTAGAAATTCCGTTTAGGCCGGAAATCAAAGTGACGTCGAACTGAAGTGTGTGCACCCTGGCACATTGCGTGGCATTGTTTGTTGAAGCTAAACCACACAGGATTCGGAGCATGAAATCGTATAGTATGCGCGCGTGCAAACGACGCTCCTGTTGATTTATGCAAATCTATCAAATCAAAATAATAGCACAACGAATTTGCATATTTCAAATTAAAATTGACTATGATGTGTTTACAGACTGCTCCTTTTGGCGTCGCATTTACTGAATATTTGAGCTCGTATGCGTGTGGGGTTTGGTGGAATTTAAATTCCTCCCAAAACTGAGGTGGACGGTCCGAGGAATTAACACCCTGGCCTGGTTCATGAATATTGTATTGACGGAAAGAGTGCAATTTGCGATTAATTGTTTGTATTGGCCAAGGGGTGCGGTATGGTGTGGTGGTTTGGCTGATGTATTCTTGCTAAACAGAGCCATTCTTTTCCATCGCGCGAAGCTGGGTGTTATGCGATGCAAAACAGGGTAATTAAACGGGACCCTGTTGGTATTGGTTGAACTGTGGACATCAAATGAATTTTGATTACAATAAATGCGAATCTAACAGAGTGCATCACATATCATAGCTTCAGGAGCAGTCAGGCACATATCCATGTCCACCATATTTCCATATTTAAGGACAGGTTTTGGTTGCATTATAGTCCACCTGTCAGGATAAAAAAAGAAAGTAACCGGCCGTCTTCTGGCGGAATAGTAGATTGATGGCCATCAGGTAGAGAGAATCGTAAGCCAAAAAGACGTATGGTTGTCTTGTATGGTGGCCGTCCTCCAGAGATTGGCCTGCATTGGCACCACAAGTGCCATGAGAAGAACACCTACTGCAGGACTAGGGGCTATCCTCAATCTTCTACCGCTGGAAATTTTTGTTAAAACCTCGGCAGCTATAAGTAAGCCTAAGAATAAGTCAGTCAGATAGCTGGAATCATAATGCAACAGGACATTCCATGATCCTGGAGAAATATCTAGGAAGAGTCTATACTACGGATTACCTCACTCCGTTCCTAGATTTTCATAGACCATTTACTAGCTCGTTCCCAAGCAGGGAAGAATGGAAGGATGGTCAGCCTGTCAACACACGTTCCATCTCTATCTATACAGATGGATCTAAGATGGATGTAGGCGTAGGGTCTGGCATTTTTTCTGAACAGCTGGGGATATCTAGATCAGTCCGCCTCCCGAACCATAGCAGTGTTTTCCAAGCGGAGGTCCTGGCAGTGACTATAGCTGCCCGTGAGACTGCGATGAAGGTATCACATTTTTCATAGACAGCCAAGCGGCAATAAAAGCGATTACTGCAATCGAAATAAAATCCAAGCTTGTGAAGTGCTGTCGCGTTAGAACACAGTACTAGGTTGCCCTCTGCTGGGTCCCTTGACACGAAGGTATTCCAGGTGATGAGAAGGCAGAAGAGGTTCTGAATCTACATCGCAACAGGTAGACACCTCGGTGTTCATCCCGCCTTGCACATTGAAGCAAAAGGCATGGATTAGGGCCAGAAGTGAGGCCAATAGTAGATGGACCTCCCTGGACACCTGTGTGATCACCAGAAGCCTATGGCCTTGCTTTGACAAGAGTAGGACCGACCGAATTATGCTAAAGGATATGAAGCCCCCCCTGTGTCCGGGGCATAACTCTCTTCGGTACCACATGAGAAAGTTAAGACTCACGGATGAAGATTTATGTCGGTAATGTGGCGACGAGGAAGCTAATGAGGATACAACCCACTTTCTCTGTCACTGCCCTGGGCTTATCCACCTTAGATTCAAATGTCTAGCGCGACACTTTTTCTGTGACCTTGAAGAATTAGCAAACAGACCAATAAGTTCATCAAATCAACAGGATGGTTTGGTGATCCACAAGATACAAATCAGTACTAGGGTTTACCAATGGACAAGGGACTTTTTCCCCTTTGGGTATCACAATGGGTCTGTATTGACCTGAGTGTGGCGACGTGATATTATCTAGTCGCCTACCCACATACCTAACCTAACCTAAGGCAATAAGAGAACCCGCGTCCAATGAAAGAAGAAGCCATTCTCCTCCCCCTTTTCAAGAGATTGGCTAAGCTATCTAAAAGCTAAAGAACAAAAAAACCGCGAGCTCTGATGACCTACCACTGGAGCTTCTCATATAGTGGGCATGTACTAAATCATCAACCAAATATGGGTGGTTGAAGCTATGCCCGGTGACTGGACTATCAGGTCTATATGCCCCGTCTTCAAGAAGCGCGATCCTAGTCTTGCAAGCACTATATAAGATCCTATCCAATGTATTGTGTGAATGACTGAAACCTTTCTGCAACCAGTGCGGCTTATGGCCCGGCAGATCGACGATCGACCAAAATTTCACAGTAAAGCAAATCTTGGAAAAGACCAACGAATTTCACGTCGAGACTCACCATCTCTTTATCGACTTTAAAACCGCATATGACAGCATTCATTGTCTGTAGCTCTACAAGGCGATGGCCGGATTCGCGATCTGAACTGATCCAGCTGTGACTCTGGAAAACTCTCGGTGCACTGTGCAATTTGAGAAGAGCTCCTCTGAACTTTTCCAAATATGAACCGGATTTCGGCAAGGAGATGCGCAGTCGTGCTATTCCTTGGCACACAAAGCAATATCTTCGACATTGACATCATCGGTCGCCCCCAGTGCGGGTTTATAGAAGCTTTTACGGCAATTGAGGCGAAACGAGTTGGACTTGAAGTGAATGAGCACAAGGCCGAGTATCTGTTGTGAACAAACAAAGAAGCATCTCATCACCGTCTATGGCAAAGCATCACTGTTGGCAGCAGTAACTTCGAGGTAGTTAAGGAGTTTACCTACCTCGGAATAATTATCAACTCCACGAATGGCACCTTGTGGAGATTAGGCCACGACTGCCCCTAGGTGAAACAAATGGGTGCATGCTCTACAAAACATTGATCCTGGCTGTTCTGCTAGGTATATGGAGCCGAGTGCTGGACGATAAGCAGGGAAGCAGAGCAGGGCACTTTTAAGAGAAAAATTCTTCATCTAATTTTCGGTCCCGTATGCGAGGAGGGCGAATGGAGGAGAAGATATAACCTGTATAAGCTGTACCAAAATGTGGATGTAGTCCAAAAAGCCCAAATACTTCGACTACACTGGCCACACAGCTCCCAGGTTCGAGACGACAAAGAAGACCGATCGTCCGTTTTAAGGATCAAGCTATCGGGGATCCCAGAGGGCTTGGTCTAATCAACTGTTGGTGGGAGTGGCAGACTGCCATATCTCAGGCAGAGACTCTTCATAGATTCGGCCCCGTTAAGTAAGTAAGTAAGGTTTAGGTTAGGGTGCTTGATCAAAGAGGTTTAATGAGTTTATCGGCTGATCATGAGCCATACAGTACAATTTTGGAACCTTTGCTAGTAGGACCACTATGAGTAGATGCTGGGCTTTGCAAACTCAAATCACGCAGTGACCTTTACTACTTGTATTACAATCCGTGATTGTTTGGTGATTAGGTCTCAGAAATGGCGTACACTGTTTATTTAAAAGAGGTCCATTAAGGATGACTCCTTTGTAGAATTGGATGTCATGTTTAAACATCGACTACAACTTGTCGAAACTTACATTTGACTGTAACTCTGATTGGGACAAGAATATGATATGTAGTTCAGTTTACTTCGACACAGATTGCTCCAAGACCGTGACGCGAATTCGCTTGACTGTGAACAAAGCCATATAGTTCCGGCAATGAGTATTGAAGGAAGTGACCGTTTGGAGGAATCCTATAATTCTTGCAATATCTGCTCAAGTTGATTTTGGGATTCATGCATTCTAGCCCAGTTGTCATTCAGTCAGAATAGGCTAAGGATACGACACTCTTCTTCAATTCGTTCAACCATTTCTTGCAGACCAGGTAGGACCTGGAACACTTTAATTAGTAAACTAAATCTGAAGAATCGTCCAGATAAATCTATTTGCTTTAATAGCTAACAAACTACCACAAGATCTCTTGTATCTAACGTTGTGTCGGGTTACCAGATTTCGAGTCCTCCTTACCCCACTCTTCTGGTTTGAGTGAGATGCAGCCAGTGATAGCTGCTGCCAATCCATGAAACTAGTGACGCAAGTGTCATGTCAAATGCTTGTAGTTCTCGTTCAGTTCATGGGTCTAACAGTTCAGTTCCTCGGCAAGGAACCGATTTTTGAAGACCATGTGAGCTGAATGCTTGAACCGAAAAATCCTCCTACCAAATTGTTAAACAATTGCATCCCTTGAGTAGCTTATTTCATATTTTACACTCAATTATTTCAAAACCAAGTGCTTACTCAACAAAAAAGAAAAACCAAATTGAACTCTCAAAAGTGTCTAAAAGAATTCCCGACTCTGCTGCTGAGTCACTTCCACTAAAAGCCGCCGTCGACCACCTCCCATTTCATTTTCACCAAAAAAAAAAAATCACTAGCCTAGTAGAGGAACACTAAAAGGACGAACGCTACACAAGCTCGAATGGAATGTTTGACATTTTCAGTGGGATCGTGTGCCATTCAATTGAACCACGTAAGGGACCCTTGTTCAAATTGGTTTACCGCACTCTCATACCTAGTGTTGTGTCCAAAGGACATTCTCATTCGCATTTTCAATTCTATTCATTCTCGTTCAATGTCGACTGGCCTGACTATCATCCTCGCGTTTGCCTGAATTGTTATTGGATTTTGTTTTAATTAAAACGGGAAAAGAAAAAAAGAACAACAACAACCAAAACAATAAAACAAGAAAAGAAGAAAAAGGAAAAAGTCAAAAGCAAAAGAAAAAGCTTTGACACTCTAGGACTTGCAATCAGATTCCTGAAATTTTTTTCTACCACATCACCGACATCTCCGACTCGGTGGGACATACATACATACATATGCATACGTGAACGTGTTTATACAGGACATTTGCACTGTTCGTCCTTTGGAGATTTTCACTTCAGTTTGTTTTGTTAAAGCAGGCTTTCTGCGAGGACATGAAGATGTCTTTTAATTAAAATACCAATTCCCCGTAATTATTGTGCGGGGGAGGGCTGTGTGTATGTTTGCCTTCGGATTGGGGTTCGATGGTAGGAAATCCGATTTGCATCCGTATTTGTAGTTGATAATTACAGAGCAGTGGTCATGTGGATTTGAATGCATAAATACTGGGCTTTGAGTGTGTGTGATTCAATTAATGTTAAAGTAAGTATTCGAATCGCATTTGGGGTGGATAATCCCAAGATAATCCAGAAAGCAGGCAGATAACATTAGCTCCACGAATGTTCAGCACTTTCTTGCGCCCTTCTCCTCATTCACTTAAGAACACAGCGTGGACTGTCCTTGGTTAATAAAATTTTTGAAATAAGTTTCATAGTGGAGACCGCGGGACATTAATCCCATTGTCCCACCCCATCGAGACATAAGTAAGTCCAAATTGTTCGCAGATCTAATATCTATTTATAAAAATTTAACAAAATTGCTTCAATTCTAGTTTCAGGAAGGTGGCCCTCTAACAGGATTTCACCCTTTTCTCTGCAGGGCTTAGCCGCTCACGCGACTTCGTCGCACCGCTAAGGCTATGTCTACAACTGCCTGGCAGGCGCCTATAAGCAAGAGTGACGTATTTCAAGTTCGAGGTGAATGGCTCGCTTCTCTGGCTAACACGACTTCAACTTTTTCTCTGCAGGGCTTAGCCGTTCACGCGACTTCGTCGCACCGCTAAGGCTATGTCTAGAACTGCCTGGCAGGCGCCTATAAGCAAGAGTGACGTATTTCAAATTCGAGGTGAATGGCTCGCTTCGCTGGCTAACACGACTTCAACTTTTTCTCTGCAGGGCTTAGCCGTTCACGAGACTTCGTCGCACCGCTAAGGCTATGACTACAACTGCCTGGCAGGTGCCTATAAGCAAGAGTGACGTATTTCAAGTTCGAGGTGAATGGCTCGCTTTGCTGGCTAACACGACTTCAACTTTTTCTCTGCAGGGCTTAGCCGTTCACGCGACTTCGTCACACCGCTAAGGCTATGTCTACAACTGCCTGGCAGGCGCCTATAAGCAAGAGTGACGTATTTCAAGTTCGAGGTGAATGGCTCGCTTTGCTGGCTAACACGACTTCACCCTTTTCTCTGCAGGGCTTAGCCGTTCACGCGACTTCGTCGCACCGCTAAGGCTATGTCTACAACTGCCTGGCAGGCGCCTATAAGCAAGAGTGACGTATTTCAAGTTCGAGGTGAATGGCTCACTTCGCTGGCTAACACGACTTCAACTTTTTCTCTGCAGGGCTTAGCCGTTCACGCGACTTCGTCGCACCGCTAAGGCTATGTCTACAACTGCCTGGCAGGTGCCTATAAGCAAGAGTGACGTATTTCAAGTTCGAGGTGAATGGCTCGCTTCTCTGGCTAACACGACTTCAACTTTTTCTCTGCAGGGCTTAGCCGTTCACGCGACTTCGTCGCACCGCTAAGGCTATGACTACAACTGCCTGGCAGGCGCCTATAAGCAAGAGTGACGTATTTCAAGTTCGAGGTGAATGGCTCGCTTCTCTGGCTAACACGACTTCAACTTTTTCTCTGCAGGGCTTAGCCGTTCACGCGACTTCGTCGCACCGCTAAGGCTATGTCTACAACTGCCTGGCTGGCGCCTATAAGCAAGAGTGACGTATTTCAAGTTCGAGGTGAATGGCTCACTTCGCTGGCTAACACGACTTCAACTTTTTCTCTGCAGGGCTTAGCCGTTCACGCGACTTCGTCACACCGCTAAGGCTATGTCTACAACTGCCTGGCAGGCGCCTATAAGCAAGAGTGACGTATTTCAAATTCGAGGTGAATGGCTCGCTTCGCTGGCTAAAACGACTTCAACTTTTTCTCTGCAGGGCTTAGCCGTTCACGCGACTTCGTCGCACCGCTAAGGCTATGACTACAACTGCCTGGCAGGTGCCTATAAGCAAGAGTGACGTATTTCAAGTTCGAGGTGAATGGCTCGCTTCTCTGGCTAACACGACTTCAACTTTTTCTCTGCAGGGCTTAGCCGTTCACGCGACTTCGTCGCACCGCTAAGGCTATGACTACAACTGCCTGGCAGGCGCCTATAAGCAAGAGTGACGTATTTCAAGTTCGAGGTGAATGGCTCGCTTCTCTGGCTAACATGACTTCACCCTTTTCTCTGCAGGGCTTAGCCGTTCACGCGACTTCGTCGCACCGATAAGGCTATGACTACAACTGCCTGGCAGGTGCCTATAAGCAAGAGTGACGTATTTCAAGTTCGAGGTGAATGGCTCGCTTCGCTGGCTAACACGACTTCACCCTTTTCTCTGCAGGGCTTAGCCGCTCACGCGACTTCGTCGCACCGCTAAGGCTAGGTCTACAACTGCCTGGCAGGCGCCTATAAGCAAGAGTAACGTATTTCAAGTTCGAGGTGAATGGCTCGCTTCTCTGGCTAACATGACTTCACCCTTTTCTCTGCAGGGCTTAGCCGCTCACGTGACTTCATCGCTCCGGTAAGGCTAGGTCTACAACTGCCTGGCAGGCGCCTATAAGCAAGAGTGACGTATTTCAAGTTCGAGGTGAATGGCTCGCTTCTCTGGCTAACATGACTTCACCCTTTTCTCTGTAGGGCTTAGCCGTTCACGCGACTTCGTCGCACCGCTAAGGCTATGTCTACAACTGCCTGGCAGGCGCCTATAAGCAAGAGTGACGTATTTCAAGTTCGAGGTGAATGGCTCGCTTCTCTGGCTAACACGACTTCAACTTTTTCTCTGCAGGGCTTAGCCGTTCACGCGACTTCGTCGCACCGCTAAGGCTATGACTACAACTGCCTGGCAGGTGCCTATAAGCAAGAGTGACGTATTTCAAGTTCGAGGTGAATGGCTCGCTTCGCTGGCTAACACGACTTCACCCTTTTCTCTGCAGGGCTTAGCCGCTCACGCGACTTCGTCGCACCGCTAAGGCTAGGTCTACAACTGCCTGGCAGGCGCCTATAAGCAAGAGTAACGTATTTCAAGTTCGAGGTGAATGGCTCGCTTCTCTGGCTAACATGACTTCACCCTTTTCTCTGCAGGGCTTAGCCGCTCACGTGACTTCATCGCTCCGGTAAGGCTAGGTCTACAACTGCCTGGCAGGCGCCTATAAGCAAGAGTGACGTATTTCAAGTTCGAGGTGAATGGCTCGCTTCTCTGGCTAACATGACTTCACCCTTTTCTCTGTAGGGCTTAGCCGTTCACGCGACTTCGTCGCACCGCTAAGGCTATGTCTACAACTGCCTGGCAGGCGCCTATAAGCAAGAGTGACGTATTTCAAGTTCGAGGTGAATGGCTCGCTTCTCTGGCTAACACGACTTCAACTTTTTCTCTGCAGGGCTTAGCCGTTCACGCGACTTCGTCGCACCGCTAAGGCTAGGTCTACAACTACCTGGCAGGCGCCTATAAGCAAGAGTGACGTATTTCAAGTTCGAGGTGAATGGCTCGCTTCTCTGGCTAACACGACTTCAACTTTTTCTCTGCAGGGCTTAGCCGTTCACGCGACTTCGTCGCACCGCTAAGGCTATGTCTACAACTGCCTGGCAGGCGCCTATAAGCAAGAGTGACGTATTTCAAGTTCGAGGTGAATGGCTCGCTTCTCTGGCTAACACGACTTCAACTTTTTCTCTGCAGGGCTTAGCCGTTCACGCGACTTCGTCGCACCGCTAAGGCTATGACTACAAATGCCTGGCAGGTGCCTATAAGCAAGAGTGACGTATTTCAAGTTCGAGGTGAATGGCTCGCTTCTCTGGCTAACACGACTTCAACTTTTTCTCTGCAGGGCTTAGCCGCTCTCGCGACTTCGTCGCACCGCTAAGGCTAGGTCTACAACTACCTGGCAGGCGCCTATAAGCAAGAGTGACGTATTTCAAGTTCGAGGTAAATGGCTCGCTTCGCTGGCTAACACGACTTTACACTTTTCTCTGCAGGGTTTAGCCGCTCACGCGATTTTGTGGCTCCGCTAAGGGTGTGTGAACAATTCTAAGACAGGCGCCAATAATTTTGAATTTTGTTCTTATTTACTTACTTGTTTCATACCCTTCTGGGTACTTGAATTTTCTAACAAGTTAGGTGGGACATAAGTCTGTAATTCGACTTGGGACCTATGTATGTCCCGATGGAGAGGACAAAAATATTTGGGACTTATGTCCCTGCGCCGAGAATATGTACTCTTTGTTTCAATATTCATTCAAATTCACTGAAACAATAAATAGTCTCCAGAAGTAGGAAGGAGCCTTGCTTGACAAACAATACTTTAAAGGATTATACTATATGGGTGACATGTAGAACATAGATTCCCCAGAAAGTACAATTTTTATTTCGAATATCTTTTTCTCCGATGGTCCGTGAAGAGTTCCAGTTCTTTTGGTTCCATTTTCGAGTTGCGAAATTCATTTGAACCTTGCATCGAGTGTCAGTCCGAGTGGATTTGACTTCGTTTGCAAAAGGTGTCCAGGTCAAGTTTAGAACAATTGGGAAGTCATTAATTTCTTTAACCTGAACAGATTTAGTTTCCTTGAGGGTGATCCATCAGTTCCTCCCTTATTCACTGCAATTTGCAGTCGTTTTTCGATTGTATTACCTCCTGCAAGGATAGCAGGATATTGTTATTTTCTTTCGGCATATCATGAGTATACTATGCTTCAAGTCTCAGAAACAGGAGTGAGATTTAGTTATTGTTTATTGTGTACTAATAAGGCTCATAGTATGTAAGGCGAAAGGAAAATAAAGGATAATCCATTCGCTTAAAGTTCAAATCAACAAAATGCTCAAAAATTTGACTTTGAAATCTTTTTTGAAAAACCTTGAAATGAACATTTAATTTAAGAACAGGTTTTAAGCTTAAAAAGGAGCTATAGCACAGCATAGTACGTGGTTTCTTTTATTTTTAATGACTTCTTCCCATTTTCAGTAAATTTTTTGAAAATTGCCTCTCCCGCCTAAACAGGGGAAGATAGACCCTCTCCAATAGGGTTTTTTACTAGCACCTATGGGTAAGTAGATAGTGGTAAGTAAAAAATTTCGAACTCAAACTTGACATTACTATGATGGAGAAGTCCAAAAAAGCTGATCCGCCAGTTCCGTCAGCTGTCTGTGCGGTCGACTGCAGCCCAAGTGACCGGACGGATTCGTTTCAAACTTTCTTATCTGTGGTCTATGGGTTCACACCTCGAGGCGAAATTGGAATTTTCATTCTAACGTCAAAATCGGCTGTTTCTCCGGTAATTCTCCGGCAATTGGGCTTAAAATGAATGCGTGGAAATATAAGCCATTTGGAAAGATATGTCGTACACTGTTTTCAAACAGCCACGCCCTCTTCGTAAAACTTTTAAGTAATTCAATATTTTGAGTAGAAATTTCATCTCTTCGATGAAATGCGATGCTTCATAACCACTGAATCCTGAATAATCTATAAATCTTCATCGAGTACGCATGGTCCAGTCGTGCTTTTTATTTCTTGTCTTGACCCTATAGCCTTTTGTCCCACCTTATGCAAAGGACCCCGCACATCATTTAAAGACGTGGCCCAAGACCGCTTCCTTGAGGTACGCTCGCAGCGACCGATATTTCTTTGGGCTCCATGTTTTTGTTACCCTATCTAACTCATAAAAGTCTATTTCCAAGATATGATTCTAGAATATCTTAGAGGCGTACTGGGAGAACTTGTAATAGTTTGGACCTTAAACCATTGTGATACACTTTACCAAAAACATTAGAGTCATCAAAGAATACGCTTGAGTATATCTATCGAGTATATGGAACCTAGATGCCCAGGAATATGATTAGCATTTTCTGTAACCAGTTGAAGTACGAGAGTACAACTGTCCTGAGAAAGCTTCTCAAATAACAAATTGCCCGTCGGACACGGCATTAAACAGTAGGTCTCTTCCATTCTTGTAAAGAATACAACACGCACAACACGAATGGTTATGAGAAGCTAGGCCATGGGTCCCATTGACCTGTTGTCTTGGAACCCAGCAGAGGGCAACCTTGTGCTGTTTTCAAAGAACCTTGAGTTCTTCACGACAGCACTTCACAAGCTTGGATTTTATTTCAATAGGTAGCCGCAATCGCTTTTATTGCCGCCTGGCTGTCGATATTTCCGCCTGGTGGAATTGCCTTCAATGCAGTCTCACGAGCAGCTATTGTCACTGCTAGGACCTCCTCTTGGAAAGCACTTCTATAATTCGGAAGACAGACTGATCAGCGGTTTATATGCCAAACTCTACGCCTATATCCATCTTTGATCCATCTGTCAAGATAAAGATGGCACGAGTGTTGGCGTTCTTCCATTTTTCCCTGCTTGGAAACGAGCTTGTGAATGGTCTATTAAAATCTAGGTACGGAGTGAGGTAGTCCGTGGCATGAACCTTTCCTAGATATTTCTCCAGGTTCATGGAATGACCTGTTACATTGTGTTTCCAACTATCTGACTGGCTTATTCTTAGGGCACTGGTTGAATTGAATGACAATGTCCAGCGGTGGCAGATTAAGGAGAGCCTCTAGTCCTGCAGTGGGTGTTGTTCATGACAGTTATACTTTCGGATGTTTGTCAGACGGTCACGAGAGGTGGAATCGTGTATGAACTTTTAGAGTTGTTTATTGGTCGAACCCGTCAGTAGTTCTACTCAGAACCACTTCGCCAGTTTTCACCTTTCTGGCCGATTAATGTGGAAAAATCATGAAAAAATTCTTCATAACGATGGACCTTTCGTAAGGTGACAGAATAGCACTTTTAGGGGGATCTCGTATTGAATCCGCGATAGTTTTGTATCATACTTGGACATTACTGTTGGCACATGATGCTTCAAAGTCTAAAAAGACGAATAAAAAATGCTTCATGGCTACTAGTGATGGCTTAGTAGACCTATTCGGCTATAATGAATGTCGAGATACATGTTGGATGGCAGGAGGTTTGTCTTTTACACTTTTGCTGTCAATTATCTTGTCCACGCATTTTCGTTTGGCTTGACATCCTTCTTTCATTTGATATCTTCCAGGACTGCAACGTTTCTTCCTCCAGTGGTTAGTAGAAGGTCCTAAGGATCGCTGCTGTTGGTCGCACGGCTGCCAGCAAAAATACTGGATAATCTCTGCATTGAAATGGCTAATCATAAGCGAAACACTCATTCGAATATTACTTTAAAAAAATCAGAAAATTTGATTCGTTCCAGCCATGATTAGATGTATCTTGCCACAGTGGACACACAAGCACAAATAACTGGTCCGTGAAAAACCACTCGCCATCGACACTTTTCCCATTCAATCATGTATCAAAAATCAATTTAGTGTATCCACCGCAATCGTAATAGAAATACAATACACCCCTTCCCTGGGCCAGTTATCAGTTTTTCAAAATACCAAACAAAGTACAAAAAAGCTGTGTCTCATGCCGCAGTGTTTATGGATTTCAAATCAAAACGCATCCATCGAATTTATCGTTATTGTTTTTTTGTTATTTGTTTGTAAATACATTCGTACATATTTTAACCACCACAGTGAGGTTGTACAGGAAGGCTATTGTAGGTTTTGATGTTACCATCGATCGATCGAAAACATTCGAATGCCTGTGGAGCAGATGACAGACATATCATACCTGCTTCCATGCTCCGACAATGGCATTCGATTTGTTTTGCTTCTGTGGATATTGCAAAAATTCGGATGAACCAACAACGGCCAGGATACGTACTCGTAAGCTGTGAGTTTTGGCTTTTTTTTTTGTAACAAATTGGAAAATGTTTTGTCTGGCCGCAAGTATTTTCCCATTTAAAGCGGTTGTTTTGCTAAAATTTCTGCCCTGATCCTATTTTAACTATGCATCCGGTAGATATTTTGTTTGAATCGAAAATACCAAATATCGTATTAGGCGGTAGTTTTAAGTAATTTATTTTACTGACGCAGTTTGTTTGTTTAATTTGTGAATAAATTTAATTACCATTATGCCGTGTCGTTGGCAATTAAAACAAATTGCAGTTTAACTGCCATGCAATCAAAAATGATAATTTTATGAAAATTGAAAAGAGATGTTTTTTTTTTGATATTTAGACGGATGGTGCATTTGGAAATGTATCACGTTTCGATTATGGCTTGGAAAATAAATGTCACTCTCTGTGTATGCATCGGTTTCGTTTCGTTTCAACTCATTTCGTTCCGCGGAGGTATGATACTGACTTTCTGTCAAAATTTCGAAACAGCTGTCAGTGTCAAAATAACCTATGGTTTAAAATGAAACCACTAGATGGCCACGTTGGGTTCCACATTGGCGTCCATTGGTTTGAGTGTGGTTTGCGTGCTCGACTGACTGAGGTAGCCAGGAAGCATAACGCCACTTGCATCGATGATTTGTCTTAAGGATTGAGATGATAGGCTTGAAAGCTATGTGCTATACCCTTAAAGATACTGTTTGGATTTGTCTACTGGATGGCACTTACCTTCTGCAGTAATCCTAGATGGAGCTGTGTTATACAAAAATACCGTAAAACCCTATAGTCTTCTTCAGATGAAGTTAATGTGAGAGGATGACAGCTGAGCCAGAATGTTTTTAGTAGAAATTATTGTACCCTCATATCTGACAAAGACTACTAGTTTCGGTGGTCTGACTAACGCCTGAACCTCAGTAGTTTAAACTTTATGTATGTATTGTGTTTCAATTTTGTACCTCCTTGTTGTTGAGATAGTGTTGGAGGTGATCCCTCATAGTCATGGCAGTCATTATAGGTTTATAAGCCTTCCTACACAGCCTTTCGTTAGTTCACTGAATTTGGCGGACATTTGGTGTCAATTCAAAGCTACTTGCGAATTGGATGGAATAATAGGGAATTTACACTCACAAATGTCCTTTGTGGACGATGGTGCGCAGCAGAGATAAAGGGTTTATTTATCCATACCGTCTGCCCTAACACCAGTGGACTCTTCTTTCATCTTCGACGCTTGAAGCATCCGATTTCAACATAAGACCGGAGACACAAGATGCAGTTAGGCAGCCTGTTAGTCGCATAAATGAAAACCTAATACAAAAAAAAAAAAAAAATAAGAAAAACATCCTAGCTACCGCTCTCCACTCATTGGCTTCGAATTTAACTCCAATACCGAGAAAATTTAGCTTTCGCACTTGAAAGTCATGGCACGCCAGGGAGTTTGTGGAAGAGCAAAAGTTGTCTCTTTTATGCTAATTACATGCAACGAGAATATAATTGGATCCCATGTACACATTACGAGACATGGCCAAAAGGAATATCGTCGGTCTCCAGTATCAAACCAGTGAGACGAGGGAGAACAAGGGAAAGTTATTCCTTCGCTAATTGGATGCTTTTGTAACAATTTATCATGCAGAAGAAGCACTGGAGGAGGAATAGTGAAAAAGAAAAGTTGTTTTCTTCTTGTCGTCCTTCCTTGACTCTCTTCCCCCTGCTTCTGTCCCTGGCCATGGCCACAATCTATGGTGCAGCACGCACGCACCCCCGCATCTCTCTGGTTGGCGGCTAACAAAAGATAAATGATGAGCAGCGAAACCCCCCGCAGAAATTGTACTTCACTAAATGTATCTACCATCCCAAACCGCCATATATATGTATGTATGTAGTAAACCATTCGAGATCCGGCCAAAGAAAATGAGTAATTTACTTTCTTCTCGAGAACTTCTTCCGAGAGAGAACTTAATTCTTTGATAATCGCACCCCCTGATCAAAGGGTTCTTTTCTTCTCGTCTTTCCCCCAAAAAAAACCAAAACTGTGAAATCTCATTTGCGTTACAATAACTGATTCCGCGATGAAGATACCCCCATTCGATATGCTATGGGGTATCCTGACGTAATCCCTGTACGTAGAATCGGTAGAGTCTCCCTTACCTTACTTGTAGGCCCCTGCAGCTGTTTATTCTTAAAGGCGGGCCGGGCCGGGCCGGGCCAACAACTTCGTAGGTATGAAGGTAATTTCAGAATTTTCCTAAATAAATTAACACGTGATTGGGTTTTCTCGATGGGTAATTTGTTGAAAGTTTTCGCCGACATTTTCCGGCGCCTTTTCCACGCAGACCCTTTGTCTTAATGGGAAAATATTTGTAACTATTGCCCACACTGTACGCCAACTCCGGCACTCTGACGGGAGATAAGGATGATCCAACGCCGCCGTAATTATCCATTTCCGTCTAAATAAAAAATAATTAATATCACAAAAGTGTTAGTTTGATGTTTTGGCGGGTGGATGGAAGGACGTGTGCTGATGCCGAAAGGGTTGGCGGTTGATGGATGGAAGGGGGAGTGGGTGCTTCTGCAACCATTCATCTAATTCACATGTAAATGCCGGGATTTGTTTTTGGGGGAATAATGACGAAAGGTTGGTTGTTAGCAACCGACAACATGATAAATCCTTTTTACTTTGCAACAAAAGACAAGAGCGCCTGGTTGATTACTTGTAAAATTATAATTAACTGCAGCTAATTGCTTTGTTTTAAGTTTTGGGAAGAAGGTCCATTCCTTCGTTGTAGGTCCGAAAACCAGGTGTTCTTTTGAACAATGGAGCTGGGAGTCACTCAATAATGAATGCGGCTGCTTTGTTTGGAATGAAAGTGCGTGCCAGCTACTGTCAATCAAGGGACATGCGGTTAGGTAGAGCTAGATTGGAATTTTCTTTTAAGTCTTAGACCTAATGTCCCTCTCTTGGTAGACATACATTTGTCCATTGCAAGGCAAAACTTGGGTGAGCTCCTAGTCGTCAGGGAATTGTACGCAACGACTTTACAGACGAATTAACTAAGGTCGACTAACAATCTATGTTTATAAGACCGGGATCTTAGATCAATACAGGTCCATGGTGACACCCATAAGGAAGACATGTCCTACGCCCATTGACGCTAGTTCTACAGACAGGGTTTCCATGAACTACCTTGAATTTCATCAAGATGTCGTTGCCCGGGAAATTTAAATCTTTGGTAGATAAGACCTGGGCAGTGACAGAGAAAGTGGGTTGCATCCTAATTGACTTCCTCATCTTCACATCTACCCGATGTACATATATGTCTTAGTTTTCATGTGGTACCGAAGGGTTGAAAGGGGTTTCCCATACTTTGTGTCCTATTGTTGTCGAAAAAAGGCCATGAACTTCTTGCAATGACACAACTGTTTAGGGCGGACTATCTGCTGTGAGTCTCTCTACAAGCCTTAATCCCTGATTTTAGTTTCAGTGCACAAAGCACGATGAACACCGAGGTGTCGATCTGTTCTGATGTAGATTTAGAACCTCTTGTGGTCAGTACGTCGGCCTTCTCATTACGTGGTATATGTATTTTCGTGTCCAGGGACCCAGTAAAGAGCAACCTTGTGCTGTGTTCCAAGAAGTCCATTGCTAGTACTGCCGCTTGGATAACAATGCTGGTTCACACCGCTGAGCTTACGACTACATCCATCTTTGATCAATCTGTAAAGACAGAGATGATACGTGTACTGGTAGTCAGATCGGTTTACTGTTCTTCTCTGTTCTTTACTTTTCTCTCGGGATCGAGCTTGCTAAGGGTCTCTTGAAGTCCACGGATGGTTGGATAATAACTGGCAACACAAACTTCATCTTATATGTACATATCTTGCAACCAAAACACGAGTGGTTATCTGGAACAATATCCAGTCATAGTTAAATCATTTGGACCGTGTCCAAAGACTAGTCAACCTTCGCCCATAACATCAGGTATATCCGGGCTCTTTTACAACTTTTATGTTGGAAAATATTAGAAAAGAGAATAAGTTTAAGATAAAGGCGTACAAGTTTAGGTGAGTCAGGCTAAGTTTCGTCTACCTTTTCTTCGTGGTTGGACGAAACTATGCTAGTCTCCTTTTATAGCCAATCCAATGTCAAAATGTGATTAAACGACGTGACTTCATATTTTTTTGTGTATGGAAGACTGGATAAGACCCACCCTATCCAACAAGCTGATCGAACACTGGAAAAGCTCAGTGGAAATCCTGAAGACTCTTTTGTGGTATGATAGATTTCTGAAGTATCCAGGCTCAGACGGACACTCGCAGGAACTTCTAGAAACACTAGACGTCTCGTGAACCACTTGTGAATCGTAGCCCCTATATCTATTATTGGATTTTGGCAAGGTCAGTGTTAAGCAGCCCCCTTTTCTTTTTACATAAAGCAAAATTCTTTCGAAGAATGAGATCAATGAATGATTCTAAGTCTCCTGAACCAGTTGGTACAGCGCTTGGAGGTACATCAGAAGGAGGTATGACCCTCTCTCTTCTTTGGATCCTAGTAATGAACGAACTGCTTTTAAATCTCTAGGCTGAAGATGTTGTTAGTACTGTAAACACCTTATTACGCTTCGTCTTATTCTAAAGAACCCTCTATCCTAGCTCTCTACATAGACTAAGAAATCTGGCCTAGGAGTCAATTCTTAAAAAACCGAACTGGTAATCTTCACAAGGAAGTATAAACTCTCAACTTGGTTCCACCGAAACTTAACAGCACCCACTAGTACTCACAAATACGACCAAATATTTTGGCCTCATCCTAGACAGTGCATTAGCCTGAAAACCCAATATCCTGAGTCGAGTTAAGAAAGTCACCATGGCTCTGTACTGGACTGTAAAAAGCTCTTAGAAGTATGTGAGGATATCAGGTGGCCATCGTAGTGGCCATCTCTAAATAAAGCCATCCCCTATACAACTACATTGGCCTTATGAAACGAACACTGAATTCCACCCCAACTGTGACGATAGCCCTCTTCAAGCAAGTGACATTAAATGCGTACTTCGGATGAAAGCTATTCTTTTGTCGACCGGTCTGCAAGCCAGCCACCCCTCTTTTGTAAATAAACTATAATGCATCCCAAAAGACACTGATTACATCCTCCTCCAGGCCCTATTCAACAGGATTGAGTAAAATAGTGAAAACCTTCGCAGTAGATCCGCTCTATACAGACGGGTTGAAGAAGGAACCTGGAGTCGGAAATCTGTACTCTCCCAAGAATCTTCTTCCGCCTTTACAATTATTGTATCATTTTCCAGCCCTTGTCGTGACTAAGTACACGACAGTCAAGCGTCGATTAAATCCGTGATTTCTGGCCCGTCAATTCCAAAGCTGCCTAGGTGGAAGAACAATTCAAAATTCACTTTATTTGGGCATCGGGCTACAAAGCATTCAAAAGAATTAGATGTCACAACTGAGTCGATTTTCCTGAAGAATAGGCAAGGGACTGGCTATGTCTAAGCCTACAATCAAGTGAAATGGGAGAAACGTTACTAAGCGTAGGTGGTCGAACTGCATCACGTGCTCTATCACGAAACATATCCGGACCGAGCGGAATCTCAAAAGCTCCAACTGTCTAATTCGACTAAAGAGCGTCTTCATCAACACTTTTTTATCAACATGGCTCTCCAGACACTCGATTCAGATTACCGAAGCTGCATGGACGGGAAAAGAAAGATGATAGTCTTCACCTCCAAGCTGGCGAACTCGCTAACATAAGCATTAGCCATCTTCTGCTCTTGATAATGGGTTCCTTTTGGTTTAACGGGTAGATTGAGGACACTAGATCCAATGGTATAATAATTGGCCTGTTTTGGCCTAAGTGTGCTTGCAGATTCTATAGCCTGCCAGTCGAACCTCGGTCCTCTATTCTCAGATGCATGGTACGATCATATGTTTAGACTTCAGAGCACAAGCCAGAGATTTTGCCTAGGTCCTGCAGGAGCTTGTGTAGGATGACTTGCACGACTGCTTCTATTCAATATCCAAAGTAAATATGGCCCATTGTTCGACCCTCCTATGAGCTAAAATGGCAAGAAGATGGAAGATCCCTCAAAAAAAATGATATAAAGGTGGATATGCATGCTGACGTATCTAGTGTCCATTGTATAAAAATTAGTTCCAACCTCCTCCACTGGCCATTTATCTACTAATTAAGCACATGTGGCCCATTCTCTTCTGTATGACAAGGCGGGGTGGGTGGTCAGTCCTCTAATTATAGGCCCTTATGGTCTGTATACCCATGTTTACCTATGACGAGCAGAGGAAACCTTAAACATAAACTGAAAGACTCAATCTAGGGCCAATTATGACCTTCAAATGGTAAGTTTTGGATAGTGAGTCTAGTTAAATAGCCCTATTGTCATGTAATTGCATGTCACTACATATAATTGTCCTAAGAATTAGCGCATGAAGGACTATCACATGTTGTCCGTCATTACATATCTAACAAACATTATTTTTTTTTTTTGACTGCAATTAAATTCATTGCAATCAATACGATTCCTTCCTGTCATGTCCCATTTTTGTTTGTCACTGATATTTGTTTTCTACTAAATTAATTATAATTTTCATTTGAAATTTAAATCACTGTTATATTACACTGGACATATAATATAAACGACACTCTGTCTATAATTAACGATTTCGCTTACGAGTCCTTAACAATCAACGTGCTGCATAATTAAAAGCACGATATGGTAACAGATTTAACGACATAAACCACATCGAAATCGCCATTCCGTTCGATTAATCCATTATATCATTTCCGGCTAACGACTCGCGGCACTACCTCTCTCACACCTTTTACCTCGTCGCCGAGCCCCCCTCTCGCACAATTAATTAAACGCGGTCGAGTTAAATGAAGCCCCAAATATGCACAATGTACCAAACTTCCAGATGAACAAGCCAATGACTCTCGCCCGTCAGTCTGAACGTTTGAACGTTCGAATGTTCGAACGTTCGAATGGCCAGTCGACCGTTATTGCCGTGCGCGCACACAGACAATCGTCGATTAACAAAAATATTTTAACTGCATTTGGGACAATTTAGAGTCCGAGTCCTTCAACCAGGATGACTATGAGTTGTCGGGGGTGGGGATATGGCTGTAAAACAGACTAATGCCGTTTAGTGGTTCAACTAGAATACAAAAAAAGGACTTCTGTCACGAGTCGATTCTGCTTAGGCGGAGCAAGGGTTTTTTTGTTTTTTGTTTTTAGTAACTTCCGCCGGTATGGAGCGCCGGAATGGCAAAAAAAAATCGATATCAGGACAAAAACACCAGCAAAAGAGTTTAATGAAATCATTCAACTGGACTTATTAATATTCAACAGGATTGGTGGGGAACCATGGGACATGATTTTTACAGAATGATGTGGAATTATGCAAATTGATTGGTTGAATGCCCACTAAAGGAAGAACAGGAAAAAAATAAAAAATAATAAAAAAAAAAATACGAAGCCAAATGCGTAAGTGGGAACCTGAACGCTTAGGCTGTGAACCGAACACCAAAAGGTTCGCTTGTTGCATTGCTGAACACACCCCCAACATATGAAACGACATTTAAATTTCAAAAAGCACACCATATCGCCCGTTCAACTCGGCGAACGGTCGACTTGCCAAACCATGTCCTCACCGTGAGTGGAAAAATTGTTTCCTTGCGAAAGGAGAAAGCGAACAGTTACCCGACTTTAGGGGGCAGGCTGGGCGTCTGGCCCTCTGCAACGGTATTGTGCAAATTTACATCAAAATTCGATGAGTTGAAGTTTTTTTTTTTCTCTTCTTTTTGCCATTTTTTTTTCGAGAACAGCAAATTTTATTTATTACATTGCACATATTTTGCATTTCGTTACACAGCCATGTCCTACAGGACCTCCCCCCCCCCCCACGCGGTTGGGGAGTGGAAAGAAGAGAAACACCAACGTGTTCCAAAAATTGTATTAACGCGAATTATTCGGACGGCTAGTGCTCAGAGTGTTGCAGGACTGCATGTCCTGAGTGGGCAAAAGCAACGAGTTGTGATTAATTTGAATTGAAATGCACTCTTGGCTTCCGATTTAAAAAGCGGGCTGCTGCTAGGTTGGAATCATTCGCAATGCTAATGGAACTCATCAGCCGCGCTCAGTCAATTGAATTAATTTTGTGTTTTTTTTTTCTTTTTTTTTTGCGGTCAGATCGATTAACTATTTTTCTTAAATCGATAAAATGGACTGGAAAATTTGTAAAAAAAATATTTTTCCTTAAATTCGGTAGCGAACTTGTCATGGCTTTATGCATGTAACGCTGAAGGATTATTAAAGTCGAAATAAATTTAATTTAAACTTAATGATTTAAGCAACATTGGTTATTACGTCTTCTCTTGTGAGGACCGACCTTATAACGCTGGTATATCCCCTTGAAATCCTACCAGAAGTGGTATATTCACCTTTCCAGTTAGCACCATTTTAACAGCACCTGACTGCCAAATTTGTCATAAAAAGAAACCTCGAAGAGAGTGGGAATCCCCTACTACCCTCCTGTGGCATTTAGGAAACTCACTAGTCCGCTGATCTTTTTCTTAAAAAAAGGTTTTCCCCAATATACGATATCTGACTGTCCCTAGAGCTGAAAACGCGTAGAGTAGATAAAGCACTGTTTCCTTCTCCTTGAAAGGAATCCCTAGTCTAGCCACGTCTGTTCAAATGGACCAGTGACACGTACTAATCGCTATGATCCTTGCAATTCCTGCTTCTTTCTTCTTGAAAGGAATGCCTAGCCACGTCTGTTCAAATGGGCCAGTGACACGTACTAATCGCTATGATCCTTGCAATTCCTGCTTCTTTCTTCTTGAAAGGAATGCCTAGTCTAGCCAAGTCTGATCTAATGGGGCCGTGACACAGTCATGCAAGTCATCCTTTGTAGATCTTGTGTTCTGGAACGGTTGTAGTTGAGCTATATTTGCAACCAGTCCAAAGTGGAGTTTAGCCCTGATAGATATTTTGAGAGTTTTTTTGTTTTTAATTGCTCCTAACGAGATGTGGACACACTTCGCTAGGAATCGAGGGCTAAACTTTGCCTCTCTAGCTTATCAATCGTTGAATCCATTTTATGTCACTGTGCCCTGGCATCCAGAGGAAATCCTTAACCTATGTTCGTATTCACTGTTCCAGCGTATAAGATGTCGTATTCAATACTAAAGCCTTGATATGTAGAAGCCTGGCTGTCAAGGACGATAGATACAACCTTGTCTTTCGAAACGTGACAAGCTCCAAATACTGGCAGTGCTTCGGCCTGACTCAGATATCTCAACCATTTCGAAAAATATTTTTGCACCCACTGCAGTCCATTGTTTAACCATTTGTTTAGACCATGAAATTTTGTTCTAAAGCTCAGTTTGAGGAGTCTGTAGTTGGTTAGAGTCATTGGCAACAGATTCGGAATGTTGCTTGATCGTGCTGTTTAGTATACCAACACCCTGTTTCTCCTAGTCTAGCCATGGTACGTGCTGATGTGGTCTGAATGTATTGGTCGAATAGTATAAGGTGCAACATGGCACGTATAGGTTCGAAATCTTGAAGGAAAGTCAGTACCATACCTCCGCGGAACGAAATGAATCGCTTTACGCTGGAACACCGTTGGGAAATATTGAAAACCTACTTCCAAGGTGCTGTGTGGCCCAAACAGTGCGTTATTTGAAAATAAGTTTTGGCCGACATGAGGTACCCACCCACTGGTATGCTAGTGGACAACACCGCAGTTTGGGCCTTAGAGCAGCTTGGTTTGGACAATGATTCATTCAACGAAATCACCTTTTTATCTCGACGGCTACGTTAACAAACAAGATTGCCGCATCTGGGGATCGGAAAATCCACACGTTATTGTTGGAAGCCGATGCATCCACAGAGAGTGACAGTTTAGTGCGGATTGTGGAGTGGTGGCATCATTGGATCATTTTGCTTCGAAAATGAGGCTGGGAACAATATTTGGGGCAATGGTGGGCGTTACAGAGTTATGTTAACCGACTTTTTTTTACTGACATTGAAGACATAATGATGACCTTTGCTTTATGCAGGATGGCGTGCCATGCGACACAGCCCATGCCACAATCGATCTTTTGTGCACCAAATTCCCAAATCGTGTTATCAGTCGTCTTGACGATGTCATTTGGCCTCGGAGTTGCGATTTGACCGATTTGGACTTTTTTTGTGAGGAACCGTGAAGGACCGATGTTATACGACGTGGTAGATTGTTAGAGTACCCGTTCTAGCCTGAACCAGACCTTGTCCATCATTACAACTATCATTGGGGTAGTAAGACCTACCGAGCAGGCTATTAGTCGAGTTCACTGCTCTTGCAATATGACCGCGAATCAACTTCACCACTCAGATCAGATTCGCTTTGTTACAAGGGAGCTCATTGGAGTAGAATTTTTCGTACTCAGGCTCTGGTGTTCTGTATAAAAAAAGACAAACCAGTCCTCTCAAACACCCGAATCCTTTCCACCAAGCTTGTTCCCACATTCAATCACATCGAACAGCCATATGAGGACCGTGTAGCAGATCTTCTTCACCCGAATTGGGTGAAAGGTAAAAGCAACTTTGCTTCTGGCCAGAGGAGCATCTATATGTTTGTTAAAATATACATAGATACTGCTCTAGCCAGGTACTTGACTACACTTTTACTCGCCAATGGCTCCCCGTTCGGGCCCACTGTAGAGAACTTTCCCCAATCCTTTCTGGTGTCTCTTGAGGCCCCAGATAATGGGTGAACAGGACGGTTTCCGACTTCTGGAAGTTGATCTTTAGCTTGCAGTCATCGTCATATCGGTGAATCTAGTCAAAGTCAGGTTACAAGTGTGTTACACTTACCTTGACTCTGGTCTACGTGCGCAATAGCATGATGAAGAGAACCCATGAGATCGCTAGATAAATGTTGAAAAGAACAACAAAAATGGTGTTGGACATCCGACACCTAATTTGTATGAAATCCACTTCGTCCTTTAGTAAAAAACTACGTTTTTTTTAGTCCGTAAAAGGAATCATTGCCTGATCCATGAAAAGAACATAAAATTGGCAGGACATTGACCTCCTAGAAGTGTCTCAACCTATCACTTAAGGCATCTCAGAGCACATTGTCTGGACTCTTATATGAAAAAGTGATAACTGTCCTTTGTTTTGGTCAGAATTTCCAAATTTTGTCGAACCCATTTAGTTCCAATAAGTTGCTCACTGATGTGTGGACACAGTTTGCTACCAAACCAGCTAGAACATTGACAACAAAACTCCGTTGACAGTATAATTTATTTTACCCTATTCGTTTTGTTTAAAATAAAAAAAAAAATAAATACAATTTCACCCCAAATTACTTGACAGATTCCCTTTGACAGATTTTTTTTTTTTAAATCAAGACTGTAGCAGCCTTTGTTGCATTTAATTGAGTGTGTAATGCCGCCGAGTTCTTTTATCTCCACGTACAGGCTTCAGACAACCCTTATTCTTGTTTTGTTTGGTTGTCCCAGTCATATGACCACCTGCGGAAAATTATAAGTCACCCACCCTGTGATTTGATTCAAAGGCGGTGTTGCAGCAATTTCACAGAAAATTCTACATCCGTCTTTGTTCTCAAAGGCGGGCGCTTTCTTCTATTCTTACAGCCTAGTCTGCTAAAAAAAAAAAAGAGTACACAAGTCGACCTCTTTATTAGCTAAGGTCGCACAATCCGATACGGAATGCGTTTCAACCTTTCTGCGAATGCATTGCCCCAGTACGACAAACGCAAGGCAATCTCAGTCAGAGACCCACCCCTGCACGCGATGGGGTGTATCAAGGGTGCAAACATACACAAACACATTTAATGAAAAATCACAAAAGATACAACGGTATGAATCTCTCCGTTCCATGGTTTAATGAAAAAAACGAGAAAGCCGAACAAAAAACGCGGATGGCGATATGAAAAATTACCGAAAATGCGTATCAAATTTTCATTAGGGTTGAAAAGTAATTTCCCTCTTCCGCATTGTACATCGCAACCGCACACTACTATACATCTATATGTATCTGTGGATGTGTAAGAGCGGAAAACGAATTACCCGAGAGCTGCTTACATGAATTCACATTAAGGACGGAAGATTAGATTATTAGGATAAGTGGCAGTAAAGTCTGCAACAGGAAACAGGACAGTGTGAGGCGTAATTGATTTTTGCACTTTATTTCAAAAATTGGTTTCCTTTTTCAAACGATATCCTTCATCATTTTTGTTTTTTTTTTTTTTTTTTTCGTTGTTAGTATTAAAAATTAGATATAATTATAAGGTACATAGCTTCCTTAGCTAAATGAATGTCGTAATTCATTTCTGAGGCAGAGAAGGAAAAAGAAAAAATAGATGGTTGGGTTTTACTTTGTGCTTGCTCCTTGCTTGCCAGACCATGCTTTCAATATTCCAAACCTGAAGGGAAAGAAGCAAAGCGATTTGTGCAGTGGTTTAACATTTTTTAATACTAAATCCTGCCTTGACTTAGACTTTTGTGGCGCTATCCAATTCAAAACCTACTCACAGTGGTCTAGCTATCATAAGAGCCACTCCTCGATCAATGATCTCCTCAAGTTCATCCTTGAAGACCCCGACTACAACCAGTCGCACGAGCTTCCCTGAATGGGTCACTTCTTCCTCTCCTGAGGACAGTTCGATCCAATTCTACATGGACTCCTCCACGACTGATGAAGGTGTGGGTTACAGTGTTTTCTCAGACAAGCTCAATTGACCGGTTGTAACGTATTTCAGGTGGAAATCTTGGTGGTCAAGAAGCCTGTAATGTAATGAAATATCTGTCAGGGATATTAGCATTATCACTGATAGTTCAGCGGCAAGCAAATCACTGGAATCGTGCTCTTTCACATCAAAGGTAGCTTTATACCACCGACTTTCCCTCCTGGGGATGTCTGAGCTGTTCAATATTCACCTATGCTGGGTGCCAGTCCACAGAGACATTGGATAAAACTGGAAAGCAAACGAATTCGCCGGACTGGATACGATCCACAGAACACTACGGAAATAGCAGAACCTGGGTATGCTCCTTACTACGTGCAAAATCTTCTTTAGGCTGGACGCTGAGAACCAACTGTAGATGGGCTCTGGTCTCGACTTGATCTGGGTGGTGGGTGCTTCATTTCGGACAAAACTTATTTCCAAATTACGCACTGTTTGGGCAACACAGCACTCACTTTGGAAATAAGTTTTCAATATTTCCAACGTTTCGATTCATTTCGTTCCGCGGAGGTATGATACTGACTTTCTGTCAAGATTTCAAGCGGGAAATAGCTGTCAGTGTCAAAATAACCTATGATTTAAAAAAAAACCACTACATGGCCCACCCTTTACTCCTGAGAACCTAATTTCAGTCTTCGACAGCTGAACTTAACCTGAATCTCCAAAGTTCGTTTAACTTGATATCTCTCAGGTAGTCCCCAAGAGCGTAATTTTTTTTGGTAGTTAATGTAGGACAGTCGCATAGGCAATAAATTCTATTTCCTATTCGTTGTGGGGTAGCTCCAGCCGTGCTCCATAAGTGTTCTGTCACGATACTAGTAGCTGTCCGAATATCCCTGTCTGTAGGTCTCTTTTGATCATAGAATTGGCTGCAGCACTTGAATGCAGTAGTTACCATCGACTGTTAGCATCCTCGCTTGACTCGACATCTATTTCCCTGTTCAGAGTGCTAAGTGGTGTAGGTATAGGTCCCAGAAAGGAATCGCAAGTTTAGTCGCTTTTTCGTTTCCTGGGATATCCATGTGGCGTTGTTGTAAATTCTCCACAAAAATCTATCAGAATCTAAAACAAGTCCTTCAAGGATGCATGGAATTTGCAGAAAATGTTTAGTGTCCAATTATCAGAGTCCTATTTTGTACATATACATATGTATACCGCACGTAATTAGATTCCATTTCTTCCCAAGATGCTCGATTTGCTCAAAATACCATCCGATGGAATCCTCCTTATGCAAGCCGGGATGTTGTTCACAAAACCAACAACTTTAGACAAATTGCACTGTCAGTTGTGCAATGGAGATATTTAATGAAAATTGCAAAGCACTGCTCTCGACAGGAAACGAAAAAAAGAATCCAACCAAATCACTGCGATTCCACAAAGACATGCCTTACAAACACACATCCATACATATGTACGACAAGCAAAGGTCCTGTTGAGTAGAAACCTCAAGTATTGTCTATGAAAACTTTTCCACATTTCTTACGAAACTAAACCAAGCAAAGCGTTCCCTTAAAGTCAAATCCAAAACCTTAAAGACTACACCACCTCGTGCACAAGCCGGATGTACATAACTTGTATGAATCTGACACACAACTACTTCACATATTTTGAATTTTGTTTGAAATTAGCCTTTCGGTCTTACAAAACCTTTCTGATATGGCTATTCGCCATTCATCATAGCATCTGTCATGGCGATATCCTCTTCACCACCACCCAGACCCACACACACAATCCCCACTCAAATGTTATCCTTCCGTTGCTTCATTTTACCCTTGAACACAAAACAGCCAACAAAACCCAGGCAACCCACAATCAGGGCATAACTTTTGCCATTAAAAAATATACACACAGTGAAAGTCCTTGCATAGCAAAATCAAAAAAAAAAAAGGGAGTCTCGGGTTGCAATGATATGGTGGCTCATCGTGTATCAGATACTTAAGCTCTACAAGGATACAATATCTTTGACAAGCAGAAGATGTTCCTCGTTGTCACAGTGAACCAGACTTGAAAACCAAAGAGAACCGAACGACATAACACAAAAAAAGAAAAACCAACAAAAAAAAAAAATCCCTGCTTGGAATGTACGAACATTTTTTCCTTCGAGGACAAGGACATGCAAAAATATTATGCGAAAGTAAAAAAGCAAAAAAAAAAACCATCATATACTAAGAATCATGGCAAAAGCAAAGGGAAGAGGAAAAACACATCACCATAGGTCGATGAGATAACTTGAGGAAAATAATTCCTCACATCCCCTGCGGAATATATAATTTCCCTTTTATTTTCCAGCAACCAGCAGGACCTTTGTATCTCCTTCGAGGTTTTTCTGTTCTTTTTTTTTTTGTTTCCTTTTCGTTATTTAGGAAGTCTCTGCTGCTAAACAGATTATGACTAATCCCATCAAAATTTGTTCCTTACTCGCATTTGTGTATTCACATAGCGTGGCGGTCTTATCACATTAGGCTAATCCTTAATGTCATTTTAAAGGACTTTAAATTATAATGGGCCGATGGAGCAGGCATCTTAATCACACCCATACCCGGCCGCCCTAATTGAGAAGAATAATATCGCTCGGGCGAAGGGAGTCCTTATGAAGTGGAAAAAAGTGCATTTCAAGTGTGCGCACTCAGGATACGCTCTCCCATTCAATTCCCGATTCACATTCAATGTTTGTGTGGGTGTGCTTTGAGGACTCTCCGTCGGTGGTTGCAGGCAGGAAGGAAAATCGTCGATGGAAGCAATTTTCGCTGAACGCTTTTCTTAATTAAAAAACTATTTTCTATACGCCTATGCGGCCTTCTTCTCAAAAACACACACACACACCCACCCAGCCCTACATACAAGATTGAGACGCAAGGAGAAGGAAGCAAAGGACTTCATCCTCATGCATATGAAATGACATTTAATTAGCGTTGGTCCTTAAGTCAAAACTCGCTCTTTGAGTGGGTGTCAAATTCACGCCGCGGATGACTACGTTGAGGACGTAGTCACGTGAATAAATTTTGTGCGCGCGAACGCATTTTACTGTATACACTTAGATATGTATGTATGTTAAAAAGCAGAGCGTTAATCCTTCTTTAATGACATTTCAAGACCAGTGAGAGTTTTCGCTCGTTTTTCGTCTTTTTGGAGGACACTCTAGCGTCGTCGTCGTCGTTGCGATGAAGTGTTAATCTCAGGACAATGGCTGTTAGGTGGTATTTATATTGACAAACACTATTGTTTCCACGTGTCAATGTTTGAATACTAATTTTCGACGGAGGTCGAGCGAATGGATTTGAATAGGAGAGTAGCTGTCTGGTGTTGATATTCTCTGCCAACTAAGGGGTAACTATTCTAATTATAGCGAGGACATGGTATTTTCATCGCGAGGTCATTGATTTATTTCGAAAAAGTTTATTCTTTCACTTCAACGTCGGTGAACGCTTGATATAAATAGACATGTTAACTACTCTACACTTGGTACCAACATTGAATCGAAGGACTTCTTTTAATCGATTGAATGAGTTTTCAGTAAATCGAATCCTAGGTTCTGTAGCAAATTCTGCTAACTACGTCAGCAGGCAATCAAAATTCCCTTTTCTATTGAATAAGTTAAGGAATCCCAATCGATGAGAACTTGATTCCAAGTGACTATGCGGTGACAGTATCGTAATGTCAATTTTCAAACTATAGGTTATTTTGACACTGACAGCTGTTTCCCGCTTGAAATCTTGACAGAAAGTCAGTATCATACCTCCGCGGAACGAAATGAATCGAAACGTTGGCAAATATTGAAAACTTATTTCAAAAGTGAGTGCTGTGTAGCCCAAACAGTGCGTAATTTGAAAATAAGTTTTGGCCGAAATGAAGCAACCACCGCCCCTGCTGTAAGCAAGTTTGTGCAAAAAGTTCGTGAGCTAGTGGATGACACACATGGTCCTCGTCGTCGTATGCTCCGCACAGACAAGAATATGGTTTCTGTAGGCGAGAGTGTGAGACTCAATTCATGAACATCGACTCGCCATCGATCTCAACAGCTCAACAGGCACTAGCCTGAGGAGAATTCTGCACAAAGATCTCGGATTATTCGCTAACAAGGTCCAAGTGACTCAGCCATTGGAGGCGCAGGACCATTCTCTTCGTTATCGCTTCTCAGTTTGGGGCTTAGATCAGCTTGAATTGGACAACGATTTTTGGGCGAAGAATCATCTTTTCTGGCCTCATCTGGGGCTCGGAAAATCCGCACGTTATTGTCGAGAAGCCGATGCATCCACAGAGAGTGACAGTTTGGAACGGATTGTGAAGTGGTGCGGGAATGAGGCTGGAAACAACTTTTCGGTCAACGGTAGGCGTTACAGAGTCATGTTAACCGACTTTTTTTTTACTGAAATTGAAGACATGAATTTGGACGACCTTTGGCCCTGAGAATGGCGCCCCATGCCACACAGCCCGTACCACATTCGATCTTTTGCGCACCATATTCGCAAATCGTGTTATCAGCTGTCGTGGCGATGTCCCTTTGGAGTTTTTTGTTAGGGGAACCGTGAAGGACCGATGTTATGCCAACAATCTGGAAACGATTCAAGCACTAAGTTTATTGACAGTCAAGCCGCCATGAAAGCCATCTCATCCACAGTAGTGAAGAACTTATAGGACTCACGGAAAACCATAATGTCGTACTCCTTTGGGTTGTGGAACACAGCGTCATTCAAGGGAATAACCTGGCAGTTGAATTATCAAGAAAGGGGTTCTGCCTGAGTTCTATCAGCCCTAGCTCCTGTTAAACACAACATAGGGAGGACCTTCCTGAGGCTGGCTAACGAGAGACGGAACGCACTCCCATCTTGTTGTGTCCTAAAAAGATTTTGGACATAATATGATATTGCCAAAACCAAATACCTTTTACTTGATCTCCTTCACACTCTATTGTTTCCATCTGATGAACGTGAATCAAACCTGAAGTCATCAGTGAAAAACACTCTATCCCAGTCGACTTTAGTTCAATCCTGGTGAAGACGAGCAAATTCAATTCAAACGTCTCTTTTTCTGTACCATGAGCCTTGGTACACAAGCAGGTCCTCTGCTTCTCGGGCCACTTTCCCATTTGAGTATCCATATCTGTCCCTCTAATGGTTCAAGATCTGTAAGACAGCTCGACTGGTGTGACGATTCGGAAGACTTTAAGGACAATTTATCGGTTACTCCTTGCAGATGATACCCTGAACCGACCTGACCCTTGATGTCGGATGTATGAGTTGGTTTCCTTGTACCTTTTAATGGCTCTCCATTTAATGGATATTTCGCGAGGAGAATGGAAAGAAAGTACCCTGCAGGTACAGGAATAAACCATTAAACAAATATTTTCCAGGTTTTGGACAGGATTTTCTCTGCCTAATTGCAATCCTTTCCACTATTTTGTAGCTCAGTCGGACTCAGTCAAACAGCAGCGGTTACAGGATCCATCACCCTTACCCTGTTTCAGAGAAGTTGTATAATTTTTTTTCGTAAATCCAATTGAACGTATCCGTATCCGTCTCACCCCCTTGACAATTCCGCTTTTATTTATAAAAAAAAAAAAGCCAAACCATCGTCGCATAAAAATATGAGACTTTTTACTTACGAGACATGGAAAGCTTTGATAAATCAACGCGCAGCCATTTGCGATACCGGCAGGAACATGTCGAAATAAAAATCATTTCCATGTTCTCGTTGGGTTATTTCTCTCGGAATGTACGTTGTGCAGGAGTCAACCCCGCACACTTGCATCGTAATGAAACACGACAAAGGCACGAAGTGGAAAACTAAACAAACAAGATACATTTTTATTGCAATTTTCTTTTACGTCTAAATGGCTGGAAGGACCCTAAACTATGGGACGTGTCTGTTTGGTAACGCAATTTGGGGAATTTCGGGTGTACCCGTCTAGGGGGTTTCCTTACATTATTCCCGGCGCTGTGTAAAGGACGTGTATGAGTGGCCGCATACGTACACACTTTTGTCTGAAATGAGCTACAAAACCGCCCCAGACTTTCGCATTAAATATTGAATAAAGTGCGTGTATCTATAGCTAGGTATGCGCATTCAATTTTGTTCTTTTGGCATAGTTGCGATGTATGGGATTCAATTTCGCCACCGCTAGATCCTCGCAAACATATGTATGTATGGAGCAGAGGAGTAGGGGAGTTTCCTTTCACACAAGCACAGTGGGGTGGATTTAAATAGCTTTAGTGAACCGCCGGCAACGGTAGCGGTGACGGTGTCAGCACGCGGCATCCTTTTGATGTTCACATTCTTATTATGTTATGGGTTTGTTCGGATGCGATGTCCTTGTGCCTAGTTTCGTTGTTATTTTTCTGTCATCTCATTTCCATTCCATAATTTCTCTAGTTCCTGCTGTTATGTCAAAGCATCCTGATGAATGCCGTCGCTGTTGATAAGTTTCCCCGCCATACGGACTAAGTTCAAAGAAAATCCTCAAACAATGTTATCTTTGCATCATCTTTGTGGTGAGACGACGGTCGGTGGTACAATATATGTATGTGTTTGTGTACATTCCAAGGATATGGGGGTTAGCTACCGGCCAAAGTTCCATCAGTACCGGTACGCCCGTTCAATGTAATCTCTGCTTTTGAAGCCTGTCTGCCGACGGTATTAGCTACTTAGCTGTATTTTTGTGGTTTCACTTTGTGCTTTGAATTCACTACTACTGTGAGCTTATAGTCGACCACCCGCTATTACCTATAATATTCCTTCCGTCGAAGGTTCTAAACATATACGAAACAGGTTTAAAGATGAAAGTTATGAGATAAAAGTTAAATTAGAAAATGTGTGTAGGCGAAGGAGGTTACATTGACATGTTCCTACAAACATACGATTGCTGTTTTATTCATGGAACTTTTTAAAGGTCTGCCTTTCTTCATTAAACTCTCAGCTTCTTCATAAATATTTTATATCCATCGACTGCGAGTATCAGAAACAGGATAAACCTCGAATAGATACGCTTAGGCTAAGAAAAGATACATTTTTTCGTACTGATGGCTTACTTTTAAGCTTATACACCCAACTGCTGGGATTATGTACATCCTTTCCTTCCTTTAGTAACGTTGCAATGGGCTTAGTGATACGGATTCCGAGACTTAAGTTAAATCCAGAGAAGCCGAAGCTCGTACCACCAACAGCCCTATACAAGACCGAAGGTCTGACTTGAAGTGAAAAAGACGGATTACAACTGAAAGATAGGCCTAACAATACATACAGGCAAAGATGCTTCGATCATTTTCTTCGAATTTAGTCCAAGACCATGCCAAAGGTCTACTCAAATCCTTCTCATGATACATATCGTGGTATCGACGGGAAAAATGTTATCCAAGCCATCTATAAGTCTGTCTCAAGTATTCAAAGAAGAACCTACTACAATAAATGACTGATACATACATAAGCTAGAAAGGGTCCTTTAAAGGACTCCCTAACACATTACATTTCCAGAGAGCTTCTTCACTTTATACTGAGTTATTGACAGCTCAGACACACTACCGAGAAGTGGAACAATATTTCTTTGCGTCAACCCAAGCATAGGTAACCTTGGCATGCCTTGGGTCTTGAAATTCCGGCCAACGATTTCTCTGGCAGCTGTAGGACGAAAAAGAGGAAGAATCACGATTTTACCTTTTCTGCAGCTGGCTTGCATTAACCTTACTTAGAAGGTAGATCCTGGGTGAATGCTTCTTTGAAGATCTTGAAATTCGTCCATGAATCGAAATCATTCAAAGTGGAATAGAAGAGACTTCCTGACCCGATAACTTAAGACCGAAACTCCTAGATTCTCCTCCCAGTTGGAGATCTAGATTGTAATGTACTCCAGCACTAGATGAGTCAGATTCGCCACTGTACTGCACACATTTGGTAGTCCCGTCTGTAACCACTTTTGATAGAGTACACCAGCTGAGCCGAGTTTTGCTTCTGTAACCGGGTCAAGCTGTGACTCATTCGGGTTACATGAAAATGACATTCCAGCAGAAGACCGAGGATTCCACTTTCGTCTGAAGGTACTATCAGACTTCCAAAGCGACTCAAGCTTAGTTTGTTTGCCGACCTTTTTAGAACTTTAACCAACCTCCTGGGTTCACCGAATGTCTCAAGAAGTACGTTCATACCTTCGACTATACCATAGGATTGATTTCTTAGAACCAATTTGTTTGAATCAGAAAATATTCCGGTCCCCATTTAAATTTTGGGTTAAGTGTCCTCTCTTAGTCTCTGTAGTTCTCTGTTCAACTAGATATACTAGGCGCACCAGTTTCATACAGTGATGTCATTAGTTAGGTTTTGAATAGCGCCCTTGACCATGAACCTTGTTCAAAGTTTAGGAAAAGGTTTGACGGAATTGAATAGCTTTTCTCGAAGCGGTACCCAATTAGTTTAGAGGGTTCCTCCTCTGGTATGCTTTATCCACGATCAGTCACATATGCTTCGAGCAGAACCTTCCAGTTCGGCAACAGCCTTTGCTCATTCTACGGCGTGTAGCTGCTACTAACTATTCGACCAAAAATTCACACTACAACAGATCCTGGACAATGGTCAAGAAGTCCAGATCGATACTAACCATCTTTTATCGATTTTAAGGTCGCTTATGACGGCATTTATTGAGACTAGCTATACAGAGGCATGTCTGGTTTTGGAATCCCTGCCAAACTCATGTGATTGTCCAGGATGACGATGGAGAACGTTGGTTGGTCCGCAAAGGTCGGAAATAGTCTTACCAACACCTTTGATGGAAACCAAGAACATGCAGTCAAAACTGACAACATCAACGAATCGGATGGAACGTCACAATGGTCAGCTATACCATTGAGGTAGTTAAAAACGTGGTCTACTTAAGCTCCGCTATAAACTCTGAGGACACAATCAATTCCGAAATAAAACGAAGAGCTACTCTTGCCAATTGCAGTTTCTTTGGCCATAGAAGGCAATTGAGTAGCAAAACCTTGTCAAGAAAGACCAATAAGATTCTATATAAGACCCTGATCATCCCAGTCATGTTCTATGGTGCAGAAGCAGGGATCTTGGATCTCTCTTGGATCTCTCATACAGTTTGCGTTGACAGACCTTGGAGGAGAAGATTTGACAGCGAACTCTATAAGACCTAATAGGAAAATTACGCATCAGCCGTCTAAGACTGCTGGAATATGTTGAGCGAAGGGGCACCAATGCTCCGCCCTGAAGAGTTTTCGATTCCAAACCACAGGGTAGAACGCAGTAGAAAAAGACTGCTTTATGTGGTCCGCACAAGTGGAAGAGGACTTTCAACTGAAACTGGAAGTAGATAGACGAAAACCGCGCTAACTGGAGAGGCTCGTTGGTTGAGTCCCAAGTCCACACTTGACTGTGGTGCTACCTAAGTAAGTTAACAGCTGCAGTCACCAGATTTTGGCAATAAAATGGTTCAAAGAATGTATGAAACGATTTGACAATGGTTTGGTCTTTACAAAAGCTTGTCACAGAGTACCTACTGTGTGTCCTTGTGCAACCTCGAAACAACAAATTCGCTATTCCCTGCTCACGGCTCTTAAAAGGGATTTTCACTTACTTCGAGGAGCAATGGAAGTTTTAGAGTGGTGTGGGATAATCTGAGCGAAATCCGGACAGAAAACAGAAGGGCTGTCCTTAAAAAAAGTCTGATTCTAGCCTAAATGATGACCAGTATCCTACTGGCCCTAGAGACCATAGAGACAGCTTGGACAGCCTTTGATTTGTGGAGTCATTAGCGTTCTCAAAAGCCTTGCATATCTCATACATGTTTACCACCCTATCCTAAGGGTCCATGGTGCCAGTTTCGACAGAAAGTTCATTTTAAACAGCAATTCTCTATGCCAAGTCACATATTGGTGACACGAACGAGAACTTTTTTGATACTTTTTCTAAAATATTCAAATATTCCTTAAATGGGGAGAAGGGTCGACGTTTCATTCAAGCTGTGACTTATTTCTTGGCATTTAAACAGAAGTCCTTGACTACATAGCCAGAGATAGAAGATGGTTCGACAGAACCACGAAGCATACGAGTTGTGAATGTGCATTTTATTAGCTGAAACAAATGGTCGAAGGCTTTCAAAATTCTAGGCAGAGTGACCTTATTCCGTCAGTTTTCGTTGAATATTCATTAGCGTGTTGAAATTTGAGTCTATTTTCCTTTGAATATCCAGCAGCTAGCTAAATATTAATGTTCCACCGACTATTCCAAAGGAGCACACACTATACCTCTCCTTAACGTATTCGAATTATCTCGAGTCCTTAGTTATGAAAAAAAAAAACTTGAGAAACTATTTTAATTACCTGCATCGGGGGCAAGGAAAACTATGAATTACAAGACTCATATGTGCCACATATGTATGTATTCCCTTCATGTTATGGCTTCTTGCAATATTTCAGGATATGCACAACCCCAAGTACGAGGCGATGATTACATTACGTTCCGGGTGCGAATTGCAGGCGATCTATCATATGGAGGGAATTCTCTCGTCGGAAATGGTATTATTTAAAATCCTTACGGAATACTAAACAGTTTGCCAACGGCTTGACACAGTTCAAGAAGACGTTCTATCTACTTTAGGATTCCACAATAAATCATTGACCTAGTCTCTGATTTGTACGTGTGGAGCTCGCCTGTCAGCCACTGACATTCAAACAGGTCGTCCTGTTCTCACTGAACCGAAACGCAAAGGAAAAAAAAAAAAAAAAACTCCCCTCCCTGAGTTATGTACGACATGATGAAAGGGTTCACAAGGAGTAATCTCATACAAGGAGCCATCGTCGTCGTCACCCTAAAACCCCCTTAAAACGGCAAAAAATCGTCTTATTTTTGCCCATCGAGTACGAGTGTATGGTGTTGGGTATTGGGTGTACCAAGCTGATGCTGGTTGAGTTCTGTTTTCTCGCCCACCCTCTCTGCATGATGAAAATGAATTTCATTTTCTCTTTGGATACCAAAATCTGATTGTATATTAATATTTAATGGTACAAGCTCTCTCTCCCCAGCCCAGCCACGCCGTTTGAGCAGCACCTTCTCTTATTTATTTGAATTTCGAATGCTATCCTGCAGAATTTATTATTTCTATCTAAAGAGGTTATCTGCGGCGTTACTTTTATACAAACATACACACACAAACACACTCTTAGTCACTTAGATAGCTTGGGTAACTGGGAATATAGAAAAGAACACCAATACACAAACTCTGTTGGAATCCTTTATGAGCTGAGATCAATTTGTTCTGATTTATACATATATATTCGCCGCAGTCTTAGGTAAGGAAAAATAAAGGAACTGGCGAGATACCTTCTGATTGTTGGCACAGAAATGGGTAAAGGTCTTCTTTCGGCTTCTTCTTCTTCGTGTGCTTCTACGTCTTGGGCTTCCCCTTTAATAATTAATAAATTTCATAATTTGGTTTTGCTTAAGGAGCTTTTTGTTTAGTTTATGGAATCCTTTTGAGAAATCGTAATTAACTTCAGGTGGGCGACAAGGGAATGGGCATTGTTTTTTTTTTTTCTTTTTTGGGGATGCTGGCTTTAAGTTTAAAGTACATATCTATAAGGATCAACTGAAAAAGCTAATTTGAGGAGTATCTACCAATCTATTCATCCATTTAAATGGAATGTTTTTGTTTGCGTCTAGTCTGGGAATCACAGAGATTAACATATAAATGGTTCGCCTGGCTGGGTCAAGGACTCTTTCCAGTCAGGGTCGGTCGGCAAGTACACGAGACACGAATAAATGGATCAACCTTGTGGGTCAGTTTCTATAGTTAGGTACTGAACACAGCAAGCTGTCACTCGCCAATGGTCGAACAGGACTTCTATGACTATGACCACTGTGACGGCCCTGAGTCAGATAGTGGTCACTATCGCGATCTCCGACGAAGCGAAATATATGGGAGTGATCCTAGATAAGATCTTTGCCCAGCGAGTGTCAAGTCGAAGACTTCCAAGTGTTTGACATCACTATGACAAAACCTTTGTTACCATCTGTATCGGTTGTTTGCTGAGCTTTGAACTCTAAAGGACTGCTTGTCTCCGTTAGACGGGAGCTTCCGCAAGTACGCCGGCCTCTGTTGTAGACATTCTGCTTAAATTACCTCCCTCATGGCTTGTGCTATCAAAGCCATCAACCGTCTTAGACTTGTGGCATCATCCGGATTGCAGTTGTTACGACCGACACTTATTCTACTACAGGGTGGGCCAAATTAAATTTTTTCCATGTTTTATGACTTTATTAGTACATAGGAGCAAACAATACCATTAATTATGGAACACAACGTCGTTCAAGCGGCTGACACGGCTGGCTTCGCAGTAGCGCATTCTGTCAGTCCAATTTTCCAAGACCTTGTTGATGGTTTCGGGCTGTATCTCACGGTTTGCTTGGATGATATTGACCTTAAGTGCTTGAATCATTTCCGGAATGTTGGCACAACATCGGTCCTTCACGCTTCCCCACAAAAAAAAAGGCCAAAGGGTTCAAATCGAAGCTCTAAAGCAGCCAATTGACATCGCCAAGACAGGTGACAATACGATTTATGAATTTGGTGCGCAAAAGATCGATTGTGGCATGGGTTCTTTGGCATGGCACACCATCCTGCATGAACCAGAAGTCGTTCAAATTCATGTCTTCACTTTCAGTAAAAAAGAGTCAGTTAACATGGCTCTCTAACGCCCACCATTACGTTGTTCGAAACGTTGTTCTCAGCTTCATTTTCGAAGAAAAATGGTCCAATCATGCCACCACTTTAGAATCCACATTTTCGTCTGTGTGCAGCGTTCGTCGACGGGGACCATGAGTGATGTCCACTAGCATACCAGTCTCACGAACTTTTTGCTCAAAGTTGCGTATAGCAGGTGCGGTGCGTGCTTCATTTCGGCCAAAACTTCAAAACTTCTTTTCAAATAACCCACTGTTTGGGCTACACAGGCTACATACACTCAAAGCGCTGAAGCGACTTATTTCGTTCCGCGGAGGTTTGATACTGACTTTCTGTCAAGACTTCGAGCGGGAAACAGCTGTCAGTGTCCAAATAACCTGTGGTTTAAAAAGAAGCCACTAGATGGCCCGTCCTTTATGTTTAGAGAACTCGAAGCAGCTATAAGGATCGATAAAATGCTGCTTCATCTTGGACAGGAACCTACATTGGTTGATAAGCCTCATTAACATGAGCTGAAAGGCTTTTATAAAAAAAAATCCTTTAACAATTCCTGTCAACTCTTGACTCAACTGCATATTGATTGCATCCCTCATAGTCGCTCTACTTCGTCGAGACATAAAGTGATGTAAACAGACAAAAGTAGAGAAAAAAAAGGATCTTAATCTAATTCTCCCTGTGACGCCTCTGTAATGAAAACTAAATGAATCGAGAAGTGCTCACATGCACAACTGTATTGAGACAGCAGACACTCCAGGCACTCTCTCTCTCGAAGGCATTCCTCCAAGGATCTGAATACACAAACACTAATCTAAAAGTTCCATGCCATGATGATGATGATGATGATGATGCAGCGCCTTGTGGCGTAACCAAGCAACCCATTCAAGCCGCCCACTTTTACCACAAGAATAACAACAATGTGACACCCATGTTGTCTCTTGGCCGTGTTTCGTTTCGTGCGCCCCCGACATTGGCAACTATGTCTTACAAAGCAAATGTCATACAGCCGAAGTGTAGTCATCGTTGTCGTCGGTCAGGACCAACCCTTCGCACCGCCTCACTGCCACCACAACGATGGTAAGGCTCTAAGCAATAAATAAATAATCGATGGAACGAGCAATTAATTTCCCATTAGGGGGTTACTGTACTTCCGCAGTCACATTGTCTTAACATGTCTCCAAAAGCCATCAGTCCGGAACGGAGGCATTTGTTGGGCGCGGTCTATCGCCATCTTTTGGATGTAATGGTGGGATTGCCTCATCCTCTCCATCTGCACTTGGATGTCACCTCTTTTATTGTGTTGAATGTAACGAATCCATTTGGAAATTAAGAGATATTTCCTATTCTCTGGATGCATCCAATGGATGGGGGTGGGTGGCTTGACGACAAGGATGAGAAGGAAAGGGCGCCATGAGTAAGTGTGCGGTGTGGATTAGGAATGGTTTCCGGTTCTGTGCTTATACAAGTACGTGGTGTTTACAATTCGTATCGATCTGGCACGTTACTTTCACCCATGCCACCGTCCACCATTCACCATCCACTGCCTTTGGTTGTGATTCAGGACAGTTGCATGGAAGACAAACTTCGATGCGGAATTGGAATGAGTTCTTTGTGAAAACGAGAAAATTTCTTATTGAAGCCAAACCACTTTGTTTTCCCATATGCCATCCTGATGGCATATTGTGCTACATGAATTATTGGCGGTAGCATTGGGAAGTTCAAATGTTGTGTTGGGAATTTAAGAGCTACTTACGCTTGGATGAATGAAAGTTATGTACTTTTAGGCAAATGGATACCAATGTAGTTATGAACCTTAATAGTGATGATTTAGGATGTCTTTTAGTGAGCCACGAGCTCTCCTCATAAAGACTTTCTTGAAAGTCAGATTCAGGGTAGGTAAGGAGTGGGAAGGTCAAGGCTCAATTCCTAGACAACACCACGGGTTTTTTCACGCTTTCACGTACCGCGATTATCTGACGAACATGCGAGAGTACAATGTAATTATCATAAAACTTGATTGGCATGAGAGTAAGTCCTTTCCAGTGGTGCAAATTGGTGCAATCACGCACTACATAAATGCTTAAGAGAAGCTAGACCATGGGTCCCATATGGACGACTTGCCGCCTCCAATTTTGACAAAAAATCCCTATGAGCTAAACTTGGCTAGCTTTGTAAATAAAAAGAATGACCCTACATACTACACCAAGGACCACTATACCATCGCACGGGGTATCGTACAGCTAGAAGCAATAGTGTAACAGTTTTGCGCCCGAATTTGATCAAGAAACATGTGGTTCCAACAAGACTATGCCACATCACGCACAGTTGGTGCTACCATTGGCCTTACCTTCTGCTGATGTGGTCCTTTTAATTACTTCCTCTATGCGTAGTTGGAGAAAAAAGGCTACATCGACAAACTGACGACAAACTTGAGTTTTATGTCTTTCGTCCAAAGTGCAAAGAAAAATTCTCCCTGCTCGGTATCATTTGGGTACCGGATCACAGTACTATCAAGGTAACATGAGCGAGCAGATGAACTTGCAAGGTGGGCTCTCTTGCTTGATGGCTCTCTTGGTGAGACTGGGAACGTCCCACTGAGGATCCTTACGGGTAGAATCATTGTGCACTATCTATTAAAATCTGATAGTAAAGGGTGGACCATCTAGTGGTTTCTTTTTTGAACACAGGTTATTTTGACAGCTGTTTCCCGCTCGAGATCTTGACAGAAAGTCAGTATCATACCTCCGCGGAACGAAATGAATCGAAACGTTGGAAATATTGAAAACTTATTTCCAAAGTGAGTGCTGTGTAGCCCAAACAGTGGGTTATTTGAAAAAAGATTTTGGCCGAAAGGAAGTACCCACAGCGCCGTGAGACTGGCATGCTAGTGGACAACACTCATGGTCCCCGTCGACGAACGCTGCACACAGACGAGAATGTGGATTGTGTGTGGAACAACGTTTCGGTTAACGGTGGGCGTTACAGAGCCATGTTGAACGAATTTTTTTTTACTGAAATTTAGACATGAATGTGGACGACCTCTGGTTCAGGCAGGATGGCGCGCCATGCCACAATCGACCTTTTGCGCACCAAATTCATAAATCGTATTATCACCCGTCTTGGCGATGTCAATCGGCCGCCTCGGAGCAGCGATTTGATCACTTTGGACTTTGCTTTGTATGGAACCGTGAAGGACCGATGTTGTGCCAACAATGCGGAAACGATTCGAGCACTTAAAGCGTATGTCATTCAAGCAATCCGTGAGCTACAGCCCGAAACCATCAACAACGACGTTGTGGCTTTGAATTCATCATAAACTATGACTTTTTCCCAATCTCTGGCAGCTCTACTTGACCCACACTAGATTTTTGTTCATAACTCCAGAGAGGAACTGGTATTTTGAAGGTCTATGTGCTGGAGGACCCACTTCCTTTAAAACATCTGTTCATGATTCCTTGACAGTTGCGAACCGTGTTTTGAAGACAAGTGCTCCAAACTCAGTTTGCTTCTCTGTACTGTCTGTTGAGCTTAATTCGTTTAAAAAGGATCTCGCAGTTACAGCAGTTTGATAAAATCCCACAAAATCTGTATCCATAAAAAAAATGTTTGATCCGAAAAAGTGTATGGGACCCAGGACCTGGCTTCTGACATCTCGGATATTTGTCAGACGCTCTAACGCACTAACCACTTGTGCCACGGCTCCCACAGTGCCAAAGTAGCCAAAGTAGAACCATCACATCCAGAGTATTCATTTAATTTGTCGATCCTTGTATTTCAATTTCCAATGCAGATCTTCAACAAAGACCTGGAAAAATCTAACGAAAGCTTAGATCCTAAAAAAATCAACCTCTCAGCTTTGTGTAGCAATGGCATTGGAAACAGACCCAAAGATCAGAGACCATCCTTGTAAATTTCGAATTCAGACAGTTCTTGGCTTCTCGAACTGTTTTGGAACTGGGTAAGAGGTTCGGCAAGGGCATCGGTTTAAAAATATGAGAGTAATGCACTCTAAAGGCCTTATTGACACCATCGCCTAGTCACAACGCCACAACGTCAAAAAGAAAAAAAAGAAAAACCATCATGAATCGAAAGCAACGTCAAAACATCAAAATTTCACGCCACAGTCACAGTGTTGTTTGACATTTTGGCGAGCATATCTGCCGAATCCCTATCGTGGCCTCATGTGTCCTTACAATTAAGCCCCCTTTACCCAGCGCAATACCTACGACCAGGCCTGTTAAAGTTCAACCAAACATTCATCCTCATCATACATAAATCACAACATAATTGTCACCCTGTTACCCTGTCAGAAGTTCTCACATAGCGATTCCAAATTGCTTATAACTTGCCTATCAATCATAGGTGACAATAAAGTCATCATTACATGGATGTGTGTGCTTTTTGTGTTTCTGGAGTTCGCTCTCAAATTTATGCCACACCGGCACAATAGGTCCTCAGGACGAGGATACGATTTCGTATGCGATGATGTGTGTCACAGTAATTTGATATAAGCTATAGGAAGAAGGATTTAATTGTTCAGCAGTTTGTGCGGAAATTTGAATGCGTGGCGTGTTGAAATTTACTAACAAACAGTGTAATTGCTTCCTTCCGTGTTGCGTGCGGATTTCCAATCTAGATACGCTCCAAGGGCTAATGTTTTTCTCACTTTTTCTTTGCTTTTCGCTTGTAATCCTTGTGATTTGTGTTATTTTGGATCACTTAAGTGTGAATGAAATTTTCATTTAAATGTGGAATACTATAATTCCCAAAGGACATTGTACTGTTCTGTTGTTTTGGTAGCGGTTAATGGGTGTTTGAAATTCCATTGGATTGGGCCTATGCCGTGGAATTTTAATGAATGCCTTTTGGTATTCGGTTACCGCTTAAGGTAATTACACATTACATGGTTGTGGGAATAAAAACAGTCTATACAGGCGCAACTACCCATTGCTGGACGAAGTCGCTTCTACACGTTTATGTCCATCTTAGTGATAGCTTCCACGATCCGGCAACAGACAACGGCTTCCGACTAATCCACTTTGCAGGAGCTTGTAATGTGGAGATAAGTAGCACTGGGTTTCCAAGACTACGTATCCACACAGCAACTTGGCTATCTTCAGATGGTCGAACCGCCAACCGCCAACAATAGATACGAGGCTAGCATTCTGAATGTGCAAATGTCGACCCTGACCATTATCTTGTAGCAGACAAATTCAGAGTTCGACTATTCAACGAGAAGAAGCCCAGAAAAAGAAACTGAAAGTTGGAATCCTTAACACGACAGAAGCTAGAGAAAGCGACTGAGTGAGAACCATCCACAAACGCCAACAATCTGTGGAACCAGTATCGCGATGTCATCAAAGAGGTAGTCGAGACCACCATAGATCACCAACCACCACCTAAAAAGAGCCCCTGGAACGATGACCATAGCTTCAAATGCTGCAGTGGAAAACAAGTGGAGCAAGGGAAGAGTATCGAGCCAGAAGAAGGGAGGAGAAAAAGGCCCCACGCAGTCTCCCAGCTCAAGGATATCGAAGAGTCTCGCGATGGATGGAACACCCACTTATTCTTTAAGAAAATTAAGGAGCTGGAAGCTAGTTTAAGCCCGGAGCGCAGGCTCTTCGAAACTGTCAAGGAAACCTGACCACCGAAGGGAATATTAGATGACTTTAAGGAGCATTTCCAGCAGCTGCTTAATGGGCATCAAGTAGAGAGAGTGATAGGGCAAGAAGAGAACCCTGTTCAGTCAATGAAAAGCCATTACGCTTCCAGTTTTGAAGAGGTTGGCCCATCTACAAGTTGAAGAATAACAAAACCGCCAGCTCTGATGGCCTACCAACATCGTGGTGATGTTTTGGTAAGGTGCATGCACCAAATCATCAACCAAGTATGGGTGGAGGAAGCCATGCCCGAACTATCAGCCTGGACTATCAGCTCTATGTGCCTCATCTTCAAGAGAGGCGATCGTATGTCTTGTAAGAACTATCGAGGCATATCCCTGCTTAATGTCGCATATAATATCCTATCCAATGGTTTGTCTTACATTTTTCTGCAACCAGTGTGGCTTCTGATCCAAGTCTTCAAACTTAGGCAAATCCTGAAAAAGACCAACGAATTTCAAGTTGAGACTCTAAAGCCGCATATGACAGGATTCATCGTCTGGAGCTCTACAAGGCGATGGCCAAATTCGGGATCTGAACTGATCCAGCTGTGACTCTGGAAAACTCTCGATGCACTGTGCAATTTGAGAAGAGCTCCTCTGAACTTTTCCAAATATGAACCGGATTTCGGCAAGGAGATGCGTAGTCGTGTGATTCCTTAGCACACAAGGCAGTATCTTCAAGAAATTTGTCCAGCTGCTGGGATGCACAGAAGACATCGATAACATCGGTCGCTCCCAGCGCGGCGTTATAGAGGCTTTTATGGCAATTGAAGAACAGGCTAAACGAGTTGGCCTTGAAGTGAATGAGGAAAGCCAAGTACCTGTTGTCAACAAACAAAGAAGCATCTGTTCATCGTCTATGCCGTCACTGTTGGAAGCAGTAACTTCGAGGTAGTTAAGGAGTTTACCTACCTCGGAGTAAATATCCACTCCACGAACGACCCCATTCTGGAGATTCCGCGAAGACTTACTCTAGGAAATCGCTGCTACTTCGGTTTGGCTATGCTAATGGATTCCAAAATCGTAACTCGAAAGACGAAATGCATGCACTACAAGGCATTGATTCTGGCAGTTCTACTATATGGAACCAAGTGTTGGACGATAAGCAGGAAAGGAGAGCAGATTTTGGGGATTTTCGAGAGAAAAGTTCTTCGTCGATTTTCCGGTCCCATATCGTGGGAGGCCGAATAAAGGAGAAGATACGCCTGCCAACTCCATGAGCGAGCTGTACCAAAATGTGGATGTAGTTCAAAAAGCCAAAATACGTATACTACACTGACTCGACCAGCAAAGGGGATCTTCGAATCAAAGCCCCCTGGTTCGAGACGACAAGGACGACCGAACTTCCGTTTTAAGCACCAAGCTATCGCGGATGCCCGAGAGCTGGTTTGGACAACTGGAAGAAGCGTGCCCGAGATCAATGGGAGTAGAAGGCTGCCGTGTTCCAGGCAGAGGCTCTTCACGGGTCGGGAGCCCGATAAGTAAGCAAGTAGGTGATGAAATTGGCGGAAGGCCGAAGAAGTGGTAGAACTCTTACTCAAGGTGCAAGCCTATCAGTGAAAAATTTGCCCAAAAAGTTGGACCATTCTCGCTCCGCAGTGAAGTATCGAAAATGTGTTCCAAAATTAGGCGTGGAATCACGATTCTAACCTTAAGTCAACAGCAAGCACTATCGAACGAAAACTCGTTTTTAATGTCAATAGGCCGGTCTCGGTGTGCCATCAAACAATAGGACGGCAAAAGTTTCCAAAAGATAAATATTATTTGTGTAATAAGTATTTGCCGAACAAACCCATCCGCCTTGGGCCTAAGCATTCCCACAGCTAACGTTGGGTAAATATTGTGTTTTTTTTTCCATCGGACTCTTCACCGGTTCGAGAAAGAAGGAAAAACTTTTTTACAATACGCCTACATTTATTTAGAAATTATTTAACAATGTTGTATTCGGCCCCATCCCTCTGGAGCGTGGCGTAGGGAAACTTACAACCCAGCGTACACCTTTACCTGGTTGGTGGGCTGGCAATAGTATGAATTCCACATCCGTTTTGCTTTGTTTTTCGCATCTGTGGGGAAATTTTTAAAATAATTTTCGTGTTTCAAAAATTTCAGACTTTCAGGATGGCATTTTGTTTCCATTCCGTGTGTATATGTGTGTGTGTGTGTGTGTTTGTATGGAGGGAGAAAACCCTCGTTGATCCTTTTTTGATTATTTTCTTTTTTTTTTTTTTTAAGTAAGTTTATCGCTGTACGTTATTCACAGTGACGACGGGGATACGTTCGTTGAAATGTTCGTCCTTTGTTTTTTTTTTTTCCATTAAATCTTTCGTCTCGCATTGCCGTTGGCGAAACATGATTATTTCCGTTTACCATTTGTCTACCATTGAGCCTTTAAATTATTAAAAGTTCACTTGTAATGTAATCAGGATATCCACGTGATTGCCACAGGTGAAACGAATGAAATTATCCACTGTTGCGTTTGAATGGTTCTCCCCTTTAGCCTGAGGTGGTGGGTCGTTTGGGGGCAGATTCTGCTTTCTAATTTCTGCTGTTTTAAGAATTCCCCCCTGGAGGCAGTGCTGTACTAATCCCTTGTGAAGAAGGGATGGCTGGGTAATGACATCTAAAACAATTATTTTAAATAATTTGTGGAATTAATAGATTGTTACGAGGATGTGTGGGGGTTTCAGACAGACAGACGGGCGATTTTTTTTTTTTTTTGCTGACAATTGTCCTTTAACTTGGACGTTAGGGGGTCGTTGGTCTTTGCGATCCTTTGTCAAGGCTATTTATGGGTACATTTTCAAGGCATTTATTTTGTTTTGCGGTTTTAAATTACTAAAGTCTTGGTACTCCTGAAGTGGCTTGTGCAGCTAGTATCCTTGAACATGGTTGATGTTTCTGACCTCATATCTCCAATTGGTGTTCCCTACGCCATTAGAACGCATAGTTTGAAGCAAATGAATAGGTTGAGAGAGGTCTGAAATAAAGGTGTCAGTTCATCATTTGGAGACCCAAGGGCCCACATTTGATTCATTCCTTTCAGGTTACATTGTGGAAGTAAGCTTATGAGACATATATTGCTCTACCAGCTCATGAATCAGGCACTGATCCTTTCTGATGTCCAAAAATACGGTCCCTTTTTAACTTTTGAAACTCGTCTATGCTTTTAAATAGTAGGACGAAAGTAGTAGGAGGAAAGTAGGACGGTAGGCTTAGGGTTTACCCTTTTTCCTTTACATAGTTCAGTCGTATGTAAGATTTTCGGTCCCGAATACGAGGAATGAGAATGGGGGAGAATATATAACCGCGAGCTCTATGAGTTGTGCCTAAATGTGGATGTAGTCCAAAAGCCAGTACACTGGTTCGGTCACATCGAGCGAATGGACAACAATGCTCCAACAAAGAGGATCTTCGAATCACAGCTCTAGGTTCGAGACGACAAGGAAAACCGAATCCCCGTTCTAGGCAATCGGGGATTATAGGGCGCTTTATCTGAACACCTGGAAGCAGAGTTTCCGGGATCGACGGGAGTGGAATGTATCCGTCTCTCAGTCAGAGACTCTTGACGGGTCGGGAGCCTGTTAGGTAAGTGAGTAAGTAAGTACTCATACGTAAGGACCAAAGTAACTGCCCTGTGATGTCCTGATGCTCCGTGATGTCTCTCCTTGAAAGATGGAATGAGTTAACAACTAAAACATAGAGAACATGAGTAGGGATGCGGATACTTGGTTAGGTGGAATCGGAGCAATGCTGAAGACAGTTCCAAAGGAAGGCTTTGGCTAGCCAAACGAGGCATTCTAGACAAAGTATTCAAAGACCATAATTGGAGAAGTGAGACGAAAGAGGGAATTGGATCTATGGCTGTAGAAGTAATCCAAGAAACGGGCGGCAATCAATGAGACCAGTAATGAAATGATTCAGGAAGAAGAGGTCGCCATTTTAGTAACGATTTTCGAGAGACTGAAAAATTCGATTAATTTCAAACGTTCAGAGCTGTGGGGAGGCAAATTGAGACTATCAACCCAAAGGAGACCGCTAAGGACGAAACGTGTAAACCTGCATTGGACGACTTCAATACATCGGACAGGGTAATGGAACTAAACTGAAGAAGGTGATGTAAAGTAGGGACCTGAAAATTTCTTGAACCAAATTTTTACAAAACTATCACCAGAATTATGTTGCCAATATGCGAACAAAAGTTAAGTTCACAACCGCGGATACTACCTCAATCGCGATGAGATTGAAGGGACAGGTCTCAGGGAAAGCAGGACTTATGAGGATCTGATGGAATCGACTTCCGTTTAGGTCATCTTGAAGTGAGTGAGAGTGGGAGGTATTTAAAGATTTTTATGTCATCAGGATACACGGAGAGATAGTCTTTGACAATGCTGTCGACATCGTGGGTGGTAAGAACTTAGATTAAGGGACCAAGCTGGGTGCCTTGAGGGACATGAACAGAGATCCTGAATGGATCTCAGACAGGAGACAGAAAATGTAAATATTACTTCGCACTTTCGATTTTCAAGATAAATACGGATCCATGTTTGGCGATTTCCCTTTTCTGTCCTTTGTGGTGGATGGGTGTCAATGCAGATTTCTTCCCTTTTAGGTGAAAGATTCTTGGGAAATACACATGAGACAAAAAATTTCTAGTCAAGGGTTAGGCTAAGTGTGTCACACATTTCTGTAGTAGTCATCCTTAAGGTTGCTAGACTTTTCAGTGATAAGTTGGGAGGTAACATTGATCGAGACTAGGGACATTTAGAGCAGTTATTTACGAAAAGTAGTCTACGTCCGCAGATGCAGTTAAATTTTCAACATTTTTAGGGTCCGACGAGGAGGCGTGGACAAGTTTGAGGAAAGCTGAGATGAAACGATAAAAACGCTTAGTGCCAGCACTTAGACCGGATTGCTTCTGGAGAAGATAATTTGATAAAAAGCTTCACTTAGTTCAGGAAAGTCCAAACTCAAGTCCAACAAGGCTGCTGGCCCGGACGGCCTGCCGGCCGAGGTATTTAAGGTAGCGGAAATGACTTGGTAGAGAGCATACACCAACTCATTTCCAAGATCTGGTTGGAAGAAAGCATCGTTTGCCCGATCCACAAAAAAGGAGACCCCCCTCAATTGCGCCAACTATAGATGCATTAGTCTCCTTAACATCGCATACAAGATCCTGTCGGCCGTTTTGTGTGAACGTCTGAAACCATTTGTCAACGAGCTGATTGGCCCCTATCAGTGCGGTTTTAGACCCGGTAAGTCCACAACCGATCCAATATTCACACTACGGCAGATCCTGGAGAAAACCCAAATCGATACTCAGCATCTTTTTATCGATTTCAATGCCGCATATGACAGCATTTATAGAGATGAGCTATACAGAGCCATGTCTAGCTTTGGCATCCCTGCCAAACTCGTTCGCTTGTGCAGGATGACGATGGAGAATGCTCGCTGCTCCGTCAAGGTCGGTAACGATCTCACCGAGACCTTTGATGTCAAAAAAGGACTGTCATGTGACTTCATGTGACATACTTGAAAGAATTGTGCGAAACTCACAAGCCAACACCGGAGGCACAATCTTTCAAAAGTCCGTGCAACTACTGGCGTACGCTGACGATATTGACATAATTGGCAGAACCCAGCGGGCTGTCACTGGTGCGTTCGCTGGTATTGAAACGGAAGCGAAAAAAATGGGTTTAGCTGTGAATGAGAGCAAAACCAAGTACACGCTGTCAAAAAGAAGGGACACACAACACCGACGAATTGGACAGAACGTCACAATAGACAGTTATAACTTTGAGGTAGTTAAGGACTTTGTATACCTCGGCTCCGCTATAAACTCTGACAACAATATCACCTCAGAGATCAAACGAAGAATCACTCTTGCCAATCGCTGTTTCTTTGGCCTAAGAAGGCAATTGAGTAGTAAGGCCTTATCAAGAAGCACCAAGGAAACTCTTTATAAGACCCTCATCATCCCAGTCCTGCTCTATGGCGCAGATGCATGGACGTTAACAAAGATGAATGAAGATATCCTTGGTCGTTTCGAACGCAAAATCCTTCGGATGATTTTCGGTCCCGTTTGCGTTGACGGGCTATGGAGAAGGAGATTTAACAGCGAACTCTACGAGCTGTACAGCGACATCGAGCTAGTCAGACGCATTAGCCGTCTAAGATGGTTAGGACATGTAGAGCGGATGGACATCAACGCTCCGGCCCGAAGAGTCTTCGAATCCATCCCGGAGGGACAACGCGTTAGAGGAAGACCTCGCCTTAGGTGGCGTGCACAAGTGGAAGAGAACCTCAACCAACTTGGAGTGCGTAACTGGAGGCAGTTAGCCAAAGACCGCGCTAACTGGAGAGGCTTGTTGGTTGAGGCCCAGGTCCACCCCGGACTATAACGCCACCTAAGTAAGTAAGTAAGTAGTTCAGGAAAGTAGGCGTGTGTGTCCTGATAAAGAAAATCGTCGAAGTCAGGACCAGATTTGAGGTATCCTCTCAAGAGTTTGTTTCTCTTTTCGCGAGGCTCGAGTGGTTGTTTACTGTACCAGGGTGACGATTAAGACAATTTTTTTTTTGGGGTGAACATGGGGAAGTTTGTAGAATTAAGCAGTAGAAGGATGCGGAAGCACTATCTGCAGCAATAACTGACATTACTGGCAGCATTAATGAGCAAGTTGTTGGCAAAGCCAGTTTTCCGAAGTCTGGACAGGGGAATTAGAATTTACTTCGGGATAGGGACACTTGCACATATTAATAGCATAGACTGCCTTCGTATATTGTCACACAGCAAACAAGGCACTAAACTGAAAAATGACATCAACTGACTACAAAACCCGGCCAATATACCCCAGGATCTGTTAAGCTGGACGTATCTATACGTATAATTTACGGATTAATGCTTCTTAGCGTCGAGGATCCATGTTATTCAGTGGAACTGCCATCGTGGACATCGATGTGTTTAGTTGGTAGTCCAACCAGGCAGTTGAGAACACTTGTGCCAGGGTAACGAAACGAAGTATTTCGGTTTCTGGATAATGATGTTAGCTGCTGTCCTGGTTAGGTATTTCAATGTTAAACTTTTGACCCGTTTGTTTGTAGAGTTGTAGTTTTACTACATATGGTTGGAATGAAGAAAGAGCTTTGTGACGAGTTTATTGTTTGGCTGGAAATGCGTTACCCCGCTTTTGTCCATGCTAGGACAGAGGCTCTACTTTTTAAAACATGTGCTTAGTATATATGTGTGTCAAGGTTATCGGTAAGTATTGCTTCCTGGCTATTCGATAGGTAAGTATAATTGCATCGATAGCTCACTCATTTCTATTAGTATACAGAGTTCTCTCAAACACCTCGTGTAGGATACTAAGAATTGCGATTGGAAGATAGGTATCTGGCATGTCGTTGGGCTTCCTGGGTTAAAGCAGAGTCACTACTTTAGATTTCTAGAGTTCGTTGGGGAAGTATCTCGTCCCGATTACGTTTGAAGTTCTTGTCGCTAGGAAGTATCGGCTTCACCATGAGAATCGCGGCAACGATTTCCTCGACGCTGATGACTTTTGAACATTCGCCCAGCTCCTATGAATCTGAATATAATCCTGGTCTTGATGATTTTTTTTTCTGTTTTCTCTTCCGGGCCTTTTGATGGTTTGACAATCCTAGTAGCTATTTTGTCTGCACAGATTGGGCGTATTGGTGTGGTTACCGGCGTGCTGTTCCCAGGTTTCATGCTTTGGAGCTTAAGTGGACAAAGTTAGTCTTTTCGACGGTGTTTTGCCACTTTTCACTTCGTGCTATCACTGCTCGCCTCAAATTCCTTGTAGAGGAAGTCGTTTACTTCTTTCCCTCCGGATATACTTATAAAGTTTATGGGGGCTTCACGGTACATGCTTCGTCGTCGTAGAAGGAGTTATGCCTACAAGACGGGTATAGTTTCGCTTTACTGACTTGAAGCAGCCTTCAGAGTGCATTATGTACTCGATACCAGGTATTTGGGTACTGGTTTCGATAACAAGAAACCGGCGTTGACTATGTGGGAAGTGGGAGAGCACCTTGTGGCTAGTCTAAAGAGGCTTTTTGTCGCTCTTGGTGCTTAACAGAGTCAAATCAGGATTGAAGCCTCTTTATTATCGTCTAGATTGAAAAATGTGTGCATGCTTGGCTTCGAAGGAAAGTCCAGTTCAAGAGCTTCAGACCATTTGGGTCTGATGCTGCATATCTCCAGTATCATGACTCCTAAAGGAACGTTAAATATTGGCAATACATGAAGTGTGCAAGGTTTGTTTGGTGGATTGTACAAGCTGATGATACGCATACCAACTAGGTCAGCTGTAATAGAGAAAATATCGTCAGGAGAGCTTGGATACTCCACCCCTTTCTAGGAAGACAGTTTCAGGCGGCATTGGCGGTGGATTCTTCAAGATCCTTGAAATAAGTTGGAGAATGCAACAGAGTTGGCACTTTGTTTGTTTTTTTATAAACAAAAGCAAACATGAAAACGGGTTGAGACTGGAGAACACTTTTCCAGGATGCGTTGAAGGGGAAAAAAGTGTCCAACACCTCTGTTGACTATCCCTTCTGAGCCATATTTTGAAAACAGGTATTTTATTCTGCTAAAACTTCATTATATGTGCCATTCATGAAGAGATGGTGATTTTATAATCACCTCCCCACAGTATCGGTAGATGTAACAAACTATGTGGTCAGCTCATAATTGTGGTATCTAATCACGTACAGGCGAAAGAAATGCGTCCAACTGTATAATTATCCGTATGTGGTCAACACACACAGTGTGCGCAATGCAAAAAAAGCTGGCACACTGCAAATGCTAACGCGGACACAAGTCGCAACCAACTGTTCTCAACAAGATTGCTGCTGTTGCTGCAGGACTAGGTACTCACATACACAAAACGAGTATATGTCATCGCTTGCACATATAGTAAGGACCATGGCCATAACTGACCACAGAAAACGTTGCGGTTTCGGATATGATGGTGGTTGTGCACTGCTCAGAAAAAGGGTACACGATGCATGTCCTTATTTGGTTTTTATTTCTCTCCATCACCACACATCCCCTACTGGATGCAAATAATGTTTTTGAATTTATATTCAAATACTTATATAATATCCTTAACTCATTCCGTTTTTGCCGCTTGTCTCAATCCGTTTGGCACTGTGCTCGTAGCTCTAATCGGCATTAGACCCGGCCCACCCTCGTCCAAGTCCCTCAGCAGCTCATATCTCCTGACACATGATGACAAAAATTTCATCAAACTTTAGCCCACCCAAAGAAATGAAAAAAAAAAAAAAAAAAAAAACAAGGAAAACCGGGAGGAGATTGGCTGTGCCGCATATCCTGACCCATTTGAATGCGGATGCGGAGAAACTGAAGAGAACTTTGTTTGTCGCGGCAGGGACAGCAGTGATGTGCATAAAACACAAAATCCCTGAGTTTTGTCGAGGATCCGCATTGGACGCGACGGACAGTTACGGGGCGAAGAAGTGACACTAAAGGACGAGTGTTGGTAATTAAGTTCCATAACAATTGGAATCAGGGATTATATATGACATAACACTTTTTTGTTTGTTTTTCTGTTTTTTTTTTTTTTGTTTTTGCTGTCCTTTCTGTGTTTGTGTGACTAAAATGAGTTTCAGCTAAACATCCCGCTGCTGGCGTGTCTACAACAGGTAAAGCATGCAGAGCTGCAGTTGGTCGTCCATGGCCGTATGATTCTGATGAAAATGTCCTTTGACAGCATAAATTATCGGTTTAATTAAGGACCCCCGCCACCATACCTATACACTGTCGCTAAGCCTGGTGAAAGCAGCAGCTAAGCTCATATTTTTCTAAGAGGAATGGCATATGCCAGGCACTGACTTAGATGAGCTCATACATGGGAGAGCTGCTTGTTGTGTGTGTCGCTGCTCATATGTGGGGACAAGGATGAGAATGACATGTGAGTATTTTTTTTTTTTTTCAAATTGGTTTTACATGCTCGAGACAGTAGGTGATGGAGGTGATGGAGGTGACGGAGTTGAGATCAGAGAAAGAGCAAGCAGAGTGGCAAGAAGCTACAACGTTTAATTTTCATCCGTGTTCTTTGTTTTATTTTTATTTTCCCTCTTTTTGTTTTCCTTGCTGGGGCACTTTCCTAAGCACACACACACACACGAAGAAGGGCGGGATTGCCCCTATCGCACAGGATGAGTTGAAAGGATATGCAAAAACAAAAAAAAAAGAAGGGTTTCATGAAAATCCAGTGTTCAACTAGAGTGCCACAACCCACATTATACTGAAGAAATACTGTTTATGGCACACGATACAAGGAAGGATACCGATGAGAGTCCTTTCAGCTAAAATTCACCATGGGCTAATTTCATCACCGACCGACCCAGAGCAAGCGAGAGAGAGAGAGAGTTAAGATTTTATCGTGTGAATTGGGAACTTCTTTTGCAGTCTCTCCGTAGTGCTCTGCTGGTGTCTAAGTGATAATACTTGTACATGCTTCATTTTGTATGGCAATCATCTGGTGGAATGACTACAAAGGACTCCACTCGACACCGCACCGACACAAACGACAACGAGAATAGCAATACCGATACGGCGATGGCGACGGCGATGACGATGGCTACGACAAAAGTGCAGTCTAAATAAGTGGATGTGTGTGTACACACGAATGTGCATCATTCATGATGCAGCATGGAAAATTAAATTAAACGCTTTTAAGGGACCACTTTTTATTTCAATTTGCCGGGTCGATAATTGACGTGAGGATGGCAGAACGTTCTGACTAAGTGAGCGTAATTGAGTTTAAAACCATTTAGAAGATGTCACTGCTAATTGGGGATGTGTAAAATTTTATTTTTATGGCTTTTGCTGCGTCCTGGTTTGGGGATTTAAATCAAACACTGTATCTACAACAGGATGTGTGAGAAGGACCTAATGGGTACTCTTATCTCATCTGCAATGTTAGTGAGGCCCAATATCACGTACGCGGCCAAAAGTACTTGAAAGGACAACGGCTGCAAAGCTTCAGAAGCTACAAAGAATAGCCTGTCTCGGTATCTCAAGTGCCCTACGGCAGCTTTGGAAGCCATCGTTGAGCTCACGCCTCTACAAATCTTTATTAGGAAGACGGCTGCAAGATGCACTATCAAGTTCCAACTAGAATACAAGTTTAAGGCAGGTGACCACGTGGGACACCTGCAAAGTCTTGACTCAATCCCACAAAGAGACATGCTCTGCACTGTCCCCGACGTCATGGTCAGGGAATACTGTTTCGGTAGGTTATTTGAGGTTAATATATTAGACCGTACAGACTGGTCTAATGGTGTTCCAACACTGGACCCTAGAGGTCTGATATGGTACACAGACGGATCAAAGATGGACTCCGGAGTGGGTGCTGGTGTCTTTGGACCCAATACCAAAGTCTCAATACCTATGGGAATGTATCCCACGGTCTTCCAGGCTGAACTCCATGCCATTGAGATCTGCGCCAGATTAAACCTTAGTAAGAGAACTAAGGCCCTAAAATTTATATCTTCTCAGATAGTCAGGCAGCTCTCAGAGCTCTGTCGTCCAACTTAATGGACAGTTAAATGCTGTTAAGATGCACTAAAATCTCTTACTAGACATAATAGTGTGGTACTCGGATGGGTTCCAGGTCATCAGGGGATTGCAGGCAACGAATCTGCAAATGAACTAGCCAGAGCTGGGTCAGGATCTGCGTTCATTGGACCTGAACCTTACTGTGGCGTCAACTGGGCTAATGCTAACCCACTGGGAAAATGCCCCGGGGTTACGACAATCCAAGAGGTTAATCAAGCCATATTCCTATGGACAAAGAAAACATTAGGAAGCTTGTGAGTTTCCTAACAGGTCACTGCGGTCTGAGATATCACCTCAACAAACTCAATCTGAGCACACTCTCTGTGAATGTCCAGCTCTGTATTGGCTGAGGTGGCGCATCTTCCGCAAGGTAACATGCTCGCCGGTAGATATTAGAACCTCTGCAACTAAGGACGTGCTTTCCTTCATTAGTGAGGTGGTACGTCTCTTAGAGTAAAACTACACCCTAAGATACAATAGATCTTTTAGGTCGCAGTATCAGCCATATGGGCTAGGATCCAAGGAAAAAAAAAATCTCATCTGCATCAGAGGCATGTTAAAGGAGTTCCTTCGTTAAGTAGATAAGAGAACAGGATCCCCTCACAGCGCTTTAAGCAAACGAATAACTCATGGGCCCGCAAAGCTGTGGAAAAACTTGGCTCAGTGACAAGAGGGCTTGGCGAGTTGAAACAGGCCCTTGATGAGGTTCCTTCCAGAACTGAAGAAGGTCAATTGTGCTGCCGATTTGTATGGTGAGCGGATCACCCTCTTACTCTAGGAACCATTTACCTACCTCTTTGTATGAATCAGCTAATCTTAGTCGTCAAGGTGTTCCTAAGAGCATTTAGATCATGGGAGAGGTATTCACCTGGTGTAGCCTTTCTGATGTTATTAGAGTTCAGGGCAAGTGTATGGACCTATTGGCCTCCTCTTTGTTCCTAGAGCTTCAATAAAAATTCGTTGCAGGGCATGCCCAATTCGAGTATGTCTTTCTATAGCACAGTGTCCGACGAGAGTATTAACTATGTTGGAGAAGGTTCCGTCCATTCACGAGTGACTTGACTCACTGCGTTGGTGTTGACAAGGTCGGTGCTGGTTATAAAGGGTGACCAGATAGCAATGATGCTTTTTCCAATTGCCATGGTTCAGCAGCTGTCAAAGTTATTAATGGCATTTAGCTGTCAGAATATTCACTAAGATTTGCCACTTCATTTTGCATCATCTTTTCCTTGTAAAACGTGCGGAAATTATTTAAAAATATCATAGAAACTCCGGATCAGTTGTAAATACGCAACGAACTGTCGTCATCATGGCTTCCGTGTGCAGGCAATTCGTCACACCGTGGAAACGTTTAAGCGTAAGTGCACTCCTTTGGAACTTAAGCCCTCAACCAGACAGAAATTGGTACGAAATGAAGGAAACATAGCCACCCTAGCGCCCAGTATCAAAGAAGTCACAGAAATGTCGATTCGGCAAAGATCAGCTGTTTTATGGTTGATTTTGGGCCCAAATCCATGTAAGATTGTGCAGACGTAAGAATTGAGACCGCATGACTCCGCTGGAGATCCGGATTTTGGGCAAAAATTCATCTACTCGGAGAAGTCCTATTTTTTGGCTCTGTGGCTATGTCAACAAGCAGAATTGACATTATTGGAGCGAATCCACAATCCACAAGTGTTCGACCAAGCATCAGTGCATCCACAAAGATTGGCTATTTCGTGTGTTTTAGGGCGTGGCACCATCATCGGACCAAGGAGACACTGTGGTCTCTGGTATGGAGCGATGTTACACGACTTTCTGTGGCCAGATGCCGACAACGAGGTGTGGTTCCAACAAGACAGTGCTATAAGCCATACAAACAAGTTGTGAAGGAGAACAAGCCAATCACTTTGGACGAGCTCAAGCCAAACATTCGAGACGCTATGACCGGAATCATGCCGCATATTTTGGACCGAGTCATTCATAATTGGACCGACACTGCCAGCGAAACCGAGGTGGTCCTTTGAATGATGTGGTACCCACATATAATGGCATGAATGTAGCTTCAAAATAAAGCGAGGATCAATTTTATATCTTACAGTGTTGTTGTTTCATTTAATTTCTATTTCTTTTCGTTCTTATCTGGTCACCCTATACTTTGTACCATTTTGTGAACAATCCTTATTTGATCCGAGAAGCAAGTTTAATGAGACGAAACTCCAGGTCTCCTGCAGACAAATGTCATCGACATAGGCTCTAGCACCGAGTCCCTTCATCTCCACAACGTCGTGGTGTGCACTTCCGAGAGACTTTTCGTCTCATTTTGAAGTGATAAGTCCCTTCTACCCAAAGTCTTAAGCTGATATCCTTTTCATCTACAAGGATGCGATCCATACATGTGTACATACAAACACCTTCCAATATTTACTACTTCATGCCCAACTATCTAGAAATGGTTATTAAATGTAACTGCACATGCCTCATCGAGTCCTAGCGACATCCAATTTTAAACGACATTTCGCCATAATCAGGCAGGGGGTTGCCTTTATTTTTTTACCGAATGCCACGTGTGCATGGTGTCCTTCGAGGGTTCAATGTAATCAGATGCAGTTTATTAGAATCGGTCCTTCCCAGTTTATCATGGTTGAATTTCAATATTTTCCACGCGACAATGGTTGGGTTTTTTTTTTTTTTTTTGTGGTTGACATAGCAACTTTAGAAGAGCAGATCGTACCCTTGGTGCACATTAAGGGGTGCTTCAGTTAGCAGTCCATAAAGAATCACACACATACACATTCTAATAGTCGATTTGTTGTTGCAGTGGTTTCTTCCAATTCCATGTCTAGAGATGGTTTCTATTTTTTTTTTTTTTCAATTTGTTGTACACGCAGGACAGACATAATTTTTTATTAGTTTCTCCGGGGTGGTGGGTCCTTTAAGGGTGTTGATGTTTTTTTTTTCATTTTTCTCTCTTCTCTCTCAGTGGAACTAAATATTTTTGCCATATTAAGGATTATTGGCGGGTGGTGGTGGTAGGAAGGTCACCCCGGTCTAACGAATAAAAATAAATAAAGCACAATTCTCGAAGGGGTTGGTGCGGGCCGTCGCGCCGCCCGACGATGTAATGGGGAATTGCATTTATATTGCCAGGGATTTATAAAAGTCGTATCATCTAACGATACAAATTAATAATGTATTTATACAGAGCGTAGCCAAAACAAAACGCAGAGAGTGTGCTCGGCCATGAATAATGCATAAAGGCAGTTTTTGTGCTCCTTTTTTTGTTACCAGAACTCGTCGATTGGCAGCGCGAACAAATAACATTCTGATGAAAAATGCTGATTTCCTATTTGCTGTACCTATGTGTGTGTGTGAAATATTTTAAAATTTAATTTAATTTGTTTTCGTAATGATGGGAATCTTTTTTGTGTGCTCAGAATTTGTTGCATGCGATTAAGGACGAAGGGTTCCGATGTATTAACATTTGGGCCTGCATATGCATTTTTTAAAATACACTAGCATGATCCCTATCCTGGGAGGAAAAAAAGGGATTCGTGGACTCTGCAAGTATAGGCACCTAGTCCCATATCAAATATGTATGTATGCACATATAAGGACAATTAGTGCAGGAATATGAAATATTCTTAGGATGCTGGTTGGTTGGTTAGACTGGTCCTCGATAAGGATGTGCTTAAGTTAAGGTGGATGGCCGTTAAGTAAGGTGGATGGGTCGCCCTCTTACTTTTGGAACCATCGGCTCCTTTTTATAAAGGAGCTAGTATTAGCCGTGCAGGCGGTACTCAGATCGTTGAGATCATTGAAAAGGTAAAGCTACATCTGTTGAAGCTACATCTGTCAAATTGGCTGTCATTGACTGTCATGTTTTGTCAAATCAAAAAGGACGGATATAGCGTTGAACAATACGTGCAAATAATGGAATTGTTTCATCAAAATTGGTGTTCTGTTCGAACAATGTTCCGCGCATTTTACGGTCGCCATAATCGTCCTTCCGAGAGGACTATTTGCAGTGTGGTGGATAAATTTAAGTCAACTGGTTCAGTAAATACCCGTACGTCGACGAAAAGCAAGATCTGCCGAAAACATAGCCGCTGTCCGTGAGAGTCTGCAGAGGAATCCAAGGCAGTCGATTTCGCGTTGTTCATAAGAACTCGGCCTTTCGTAGACCACAACTTGGATTGAATTTTGAGTCGTGATTTGGGCCTGCACCCGTTCAAAATTCAACTGACCCAGGAGCTGTAGGTAAACGACCATAGACAACGACGTGTGTTCGCTGGATGGGTTCAGGAGCAATTGGAAACTGACCCAAATTTTCATCGAAAAATCATCTTCAGCGACGAGGCCCATTTCTGGATGAATGGGTACGTTAACAAACACAATTGTCGGATTTGGGACGATATCGATCCACATGATCCAAGGGCCTCCAATGCATCCCGAAAAAGACATCGTTTGGTGTGGATTTTGGGCTAACGTCGTCATCGGTCCATATTTCTTTAGGAACAACATTAGCCAGGCCATCACCTTCAACGGGGAGCGCTGTAGGTCGATGATTACCAACTTCTTTTGGCCTGAATCAGATCATATGGACACCAACACCTAGCGGTTTTAACAGGATGGCGCTACGTGCCACACAATTCACGCCACATAGGAAATTCTCCACGAGCGATTCGAGGACATGGTCATCTCACTTGGAGGTGATGTGAACTGGCTACCGAGATCCTGCGATTTGACCCAGCTCGACTTTTTCTTGTGAGCTTAAACAGCCTCCTTTGGTCATGCAATGGTGTTTCATGGATCTCGTGTGGATTTTTCGTTCCCCAAATGCGGCAATTTTGCTCCTTAAGGGCTCCAGAGAGTCAGTCATCAAAATTTGCTTCCAAACATCAGGTTCAGTGTTAACCATTCGACGGACTGTTCGGTTGTATTCCAAGCGACGTAGACGATCTGTCGGCTAATTTCTTCGACTCAACTGCACTTTATACGAAAACAAATGCAAATCATCCTTTAAAATGCGCCGCAATGTGGTTCCCCTGACGCTAAGCGCGGTGACAATACGACACATGTGGGTTCCCGGCAACACCCTCTCTTACCGCATCAACCAGTTCATTGGATCGTCTTGGACGTCTTGGTATATCGATGATCTTCCACTGTCCCGTGGTCTAAAAAATTCGACCAATAGTGTCTGTTAGCCACGATATTGTCGACGATATCTACGGTTGAGTTAACACAACTGAACGACTACAGATGGCGCACCCTGTACATGATCAAACTCACTGCCCCTTAACTCTGGTGCATCACAATTCTCCACGTTTGACCGGTTCATCCACAATGTGTACGAAGGACCTTGGTAAAAGGAAGTCTTATCGTGTATCGTGTATAGTAGGATTCAGTATGTCCAGCTTCAAACCCAAAGCGGGTGCTGTTATATGACATCGATTTAGTATCCACAAATCTGTAGAATCTTTCAATCCTCACCAAATTCAAGAGAACAATTACGTATTTCAACAATGCTACCATAACACAGTCACTAAAGGTAAGTAGTTGAGTTGAGTTCTAGCCTAGAATAGTTCTGAGGACAAAAAACACAAGTTACACAATTGCTATCCTTTGTTTTTACAGAGACCGATTATCTTTATTCTCAATCAATCCTCAATCGCACCTTATAAGGTAAGTCGATCAGTCTGATCCGAAGTACACTCACACTCTGCATCCTTTCATCTCAGTTGACATTAGATTTGAATGAATGATAGAACCTAAAGCGTGCTGCACATAAAATCTGCAATTATCTTAACAAATATCCTTTCAGGAGCTAAAATATATTATATCCCAGTTCAAATTACACTTTACTGAAATATGTCTCCACTCCCCCGCCTTCTCAATGTGAACTCCTTTGGCATACCCACTCTTAATTTACTACATCCGATTCGATCAGTTTTTCCCCGTCTCAAGGAAGATTCAAAACAAAGGACACCCTCTTTTCTTTCTCTCTTATCTAACAAATGTCCTTTCATCAAGCCTTTCCTTTTGCACCCGTTGGCATATCACACACAAATTTCCATCAGCAAACATCCAGCCAGCACATCAGCGATTTTCCACCAAGCAAACATTTAATCTTTGACGAAATTTCCATGAAATTGTCCTCATTTAAGGACGAAAGCCCACATCTACGTACATACATATGTATTTCATTTCGTTTGACATCTCACATTGATCTTCTTCTACACCCATCAAGGCCGTGCGCGCCGCTTTTGTGTGTGGTGTGTGTTTGCACAAGGACACGTGATTGCCGGGAGACGAATACTGTGAAATGATGAACACATTACCACTTAATCTCCTTCACCAAAACGTGACACGCTTCCAATAACAAAATCCAATGGCAACAATGGATTCGTCCTTATCAGCACTCAATAATAACTGTTCGTGAGAGATACAATCCATCAAAAAGGAAAAACGGGTACAAATATTACAGCCACCACCCCTTTTTGGTTTTTGGTTTTAATTTTCCGAGATTATTTCATGCACACTCCTGGAATGAAGATGGAGGATTGAAAGTGGTTGTACGGACAAGAAGCGAATAGCAACGCCTTAAAGCGATGACGTGCATACCTTTATCTTGATTTAATATTTGGCAGCTGGAAGAAAAAAAAAAAAAAAACAAAAACGGATTAAAAATATTGACACAAGCCAAAGGACATCTTCTGGTGAAGGAACTGCAGTTTTTGAAACAGGAGAAGCTCGAGACTACAACTAGGGGAGAACGATTGCAGGAAAAAGGGTGATAATCTGCTCCTGGATGGAGATACAAGGCAAGGCATGGCTAGTCAACAACTTGCTTTCCAAATAATCAGAAACTCGAAATATAAGAATCTATTCAGGACTGCGGAATGATCAGGAGAAAGGAGTTTTATAGTTGAATCCATAAATTATTTTGAAGAATTGTTATGAGCGAGGTTAGGACACCAAGGTGGCCTGCGGTTGCTTAGATCAGCGCGTCAAATGGGATGGCTCTTGTTAACCCCACCACACCCCATCTGCTGATATAATATAAATCTCTTATGTGATTGTAGACAGACTTTAAAGATAGGATACAGTAGTATGGGCCAAGGACTTCTGCCAAAATTATGGTCACTACACCTAACTAACCTAAGGTAGACCTTAAATCTTAGTTTAAACCCTGGACTAGCTCTAATCTTACTTCAAACTAATGTCCCCTACCCCAAACGCAAATTTCCCTTTCCCTTGTCTCTCCAGTGCAAAGGTTCTTGAAAAGCGCAAGGACAAACCAGCTATGCTGCATCCTCGCTGAGTCTACAAAAAATAGAAAATTTTTGCACCGAAAAATGTGCGAAAAAATAGGTTACGCATACGCCACCGACCCAAATACTGACATCCTGACCGCACCTTCCCGTGGCTCAATTCGAGCCAGAAATTCTGTTTCTGTGCATCGCAAGGACAAACCAGCTATGCTGCATCCTCGCTGAGTCTACAAAAAATAGAACATTTTTGCACCGAAGAATGTGCGAAAAATAGGTTAAGCATACGCCACCGACCCAAATACTGACATCCTGACCGTACCCTCTCGTGGCTCAATTCAAGCCAGTAATTCCGTTTCTGTGCCTCGCAAGGACAAACCAGCTATGCTGCATCCTAGCTGAGTCTGAGAAAAATAGAAAATTTTTGCACCGAAAAATGTGCGAAAAAATAGATTTCGCATACGCCACCGACCCAACTACTGACATCCTGACCGCACCCTCTCGAGGCTCAATTCAAGCCAGAAATTCCGTTTCTATGCCTCGCAAGGACAAACCAGCTATGCTGCATCCTCGCTGAGTCTGAGAAAAATAGAAAATTTTTGCACCGAAAAATGTATGAAAAAATAGGTTACGCATACGCCACCGACCCAAATACTGAAAACCTGACCGCACCCTCTCGTGGCTCAATTCAAGTCAGAAATTTTGTTTCTGTGCATCGCAAGGACAAACCAGCTATGCTGCATCCTAGCTGAGTCTGAGAAAAATAGAAAATTTTTGCACCGAAAAATGTGCGAAAAAATAGGTTTCGCATACGCCACCGACCCAACTACTGACATCCTGACCGCACCCTCTCGAGGCTCAATTCAAGCCAGAAATTCCGTTTCTATGCCTCGCAAGGACAAACCAGCTATGCTGCATCCTCGCTGAGTCTGAGAAAAATAGAAAATTTTTGCACCGAAAAATGTGCGAAAAAATAGGATTCGCGTACGCCACCGACCCAACAACTCACATCCTGACCGCACCTTCCCGTGGCTCAATTCAAGCCAGTAATTCTGTCTCTGTGTATCGCAAGGACAAACCAGCTATGCTGCATCCTCGCTGAGTCTGAGAAAAATAGAAAATTTTTGCACCGAAAAATGTGCGAAAAAATAGGTTTCGCCTACGCCACCGACCCAACTACTGACATCCTGACCGTACCCTCTCGTGGCTCAATTCAAGCCAGAAATTCCGTTTCTGTGCATCGCAAGGATAAACCAGCTATGCTGCAACCTCGCTGAGTCTGAAAAAAATAGGAAATTTTTGCACCGAAAAATGTATGAAAAAATAAGTTACGCACACGCCACCGTCCCAAATACTGACATCCTGACCATACCCTCTCGTGGCTCAATTTAAGCCAGTAATTCTGTTTCTGTGCATCACAAGGACAAACCAGCTAAGCTGCGAAAAATAGAAAATTTTTGCACCAAAAAATGTGCGAAAAATAGGTTACGCATACGCCACCGACCCAAATACTGACATCCTGACCATACCCTCTCGTGGCTCAATTCAAGCCAGAAATTCCGTTTCTATGCCTCGCAAGGACAAACCAGCTATGCTGCATCCTCGCTGAGTCTGAGAAAAATAGAAAATTTTTGCACCGAAAAATGTATGAAAAAATAGGTTACGCATACGCCACCGACCCAAATACTGACATCCTGACCGCACCTTCCCGTGGCTCAATTCGAGCCAGAAATTCTGTTTCTGTGCATCGCAAGGACAAACCAGCTATGCTGCATCCTCGCTGAGTCTACAAAAAATAGAACATTTTTTCACCGAAGAATGTGCGAAAAATAGGTTAAGCATACGCCACCGACCCAAATACTGACATCCTGACCGTACCCTCTCGTGGCTCAATTCAAGCCAGAAATTCCGTTTCTGTGCATCGCAAGGATAAACCAACTATGCTGCATCCTCGCTGAGTCTACAAAAAATAGAAAATTTTTGCACCGAAAAATGTGCGAAGCATTCGCCACCGACCCAAATATTGACATCCTGACCATACCCTCCCGTGGCTCAATTCCAGCCAGAAATTCTGTTTCTATGCATCGCAAGGACAAACCAGCTATGCTGCATCCTCGCTGAGTCTGAGAAAAATAGAAAATTTTTGCACCGAAAAATGTGCGAAAAAATAGGTTAAGCATTCGCCACCGACCCAACTACTGACATCCTGACCGTACCCTCTCGTGGCTCAGTTCAAGCCAGTAATTCCATTTCTATGCATCGCAAGGACAAACCAGCTATGCTGCCACCTCGGTGAGTTTGAGAAAATGTTTGCACCGAAAAATGTATGAAAAAACAGGTTACGCACACGCCACCGTCCCAAATACTGACATCCTGACCAAACCCTATAGTGACTCAATTCGAGCCAGAAATTCTGTTTCTGTGCAGCGCAAGCACAAACGAACAAAGATGGACTGGTAGGCTGATCACTTTTACATTCTTCTCTGCCTGGGAGCGACCTTATGAAGGGTCTCTGAAAATCTTAAACCGTTGCGATGAGGATAAAACTTTCATTTGATTGGTGATGTCCTTCTTAAAGGAATACTGGCAGCTGATTCACCTAGTCTCATCGATTTCTGAGTGAGAATCCAACAGAATTTCCAGAAAAAGACAAACCGAATCGAATAAGTTTGTTTAATGTCTACAGGTTCACACCCTGTTGGTATCCCCTGTCCCCCCAAGAAACGCTTAACACGTAATTCCATTCGTCAAACGCACTTTGTCCTTGCTAATCGGCTTAAAGTAATTCTAATTACATTATTCGCACATTATTACACTGCATACTGCGCCAATATGCACTCCTACCAACTCTTTCCGAATAATCTCCTTTCATCCTGGAAAACCAAAACTACAAATAGACACTCCCCCCTCCATCGCTTTTTATCTGAAATATTTTTAACGATTAATTCTAACGACTTTACATCAGAGACAAATTAACACATTCCGCAGAGTCCTCCTACATATACATATGTGTATGCCTCTATGTATGCATAGATTGTTGTTTTTTTTTTTTAGTGAAGATAAGGATAACGAAATTATTTCGCCTCCTATTCGCTCCCCTCCAACGTTACACACTTGTTAATGCTTGTGTTGTGTTATTCAGCAGAAATCCTTTCGCTTCGATGGTGCCCTACGTCTTCACACAGTGTCTATCACCACCACCACTACCACCACCATCAGGCGAAACCCCTGAGCATGCCACAGATTTTGGAATCCTTTGTGCGGTTTTGTCCTTTTGTGACAAATTTAGATTTTAATTGAATTTCGCATATTTCCCTTGATCAAAGTGGAAAACCAAGAGTATTGGAAAATGGGAAAAATCCCAACCCCATCTTGAAAGCCCTGCGTTGAGACAATATTCTTTAAGGCATCCTACCTACCCCTGTATGTGTATATGTATGTGTTTTGATATAATAATAATTATAATAATGATGAGGGTGTGATTTTGATTAAGTGAGCTAGCGTGACGAACTGTGTAAGTAATAGCTATGCCGCCGAAGTTCTCTGGCTATCTGGCGTGCGTACGTGCGTACGTGCGTCGGTATGTTGCGGATGTAATTTGACTGAAATAATTAAAAGATATGTGTTGATGGGATTAAATCTGTGTTCCCTACTTAGCCATACATGCGTGAAATGCTTTTTTGCGAATAAATTTGAATAATCTTAAGGAACATTGTCCATGGCGATGATAATAGAGTTTTTCGCTTTTGTTTGATGTGAGAGGCTGAGTGGGTTTATTTCTGTACCAAGTGGGTGGCTGCTACTGCTACCGATACGTGTATGTAGGTCATGATCCTTATTTAGGGATGTGGAGTGTGAGCCAACACACCTATGGTTGGCAGTATCTTCGAATCAAATCGTAGAGGTAGGCAATATCGTAAAGTCAATTTGGGTATTGTGTGGCAATGCGCTGGAAGTTGCCAGAGTTTTCGTTTTGATTGTAATGTTTCCTGGCCAACAATTTGTTTCCGTAAATTGATGGATATTCGTGTTGCTATGTCCTCGAAATGGAGGAGGTGATGGTGGCAGAGTTGGATTCGCTTTTCGACTTTAGGATAGAACGGGGATCAATGAAAAAACCAATTCGATTCATTCGATTGTCGGTAGAACTTAGTGGGCTTCTTAGACTATGAACTCTTACAGATATGGTTTAAGGTGGCCTATAGCTGGTAGTTGCTTATATTTTCTGTTAAAGGATATTTTAGTCTGCGACTTCAGAGGTTAATGCATTCTCAGAAATCGTGTTTAAAAGTACATGCTGTGCTCTAGTTCAGTCTCGTCGTAGAATAACTGATTCAGTACAGCTTCAGTCCTTTCAGACAGGTTTCCATGTACTTGTACTGTGAATAAATATGGCCAGCTAAGAACGTTCATAGATCATCATTGGTGTCATAATGGGATTAGGTCTCTAAGACTTACCAGCTGGTATCTTACATTCCATGCCTTCTATGTGAGTTTTATACTAATACAGTATCTAGCCCAAGGTGCTTACAAATGGAGTGAGAATGATGGCCGGAGCTAACCGAGCAAGTCCTGAGAATGCAGTCCGACCATCTTCAAATGAATACACATTTGCTGTTGTGAGACCAGTGCTCATATATGGAGCAATTGAATGAACCAATCTGGGCACCAATGTCGTCAATAAGGTGCAAAGACTACGATGCCCCTGTATTACAGTGGTCATGAACACGTGGCCAACTACAGAAAGTGCAAGAACGGAGTCCTCAGTACCTTGTAGTTTAAAAATATAGAGGCACGAAGCAGTTCAATGCGTTATTTAAAAAGTCCTGGCTTATCCAGTAACGATGGCATTAGAGGGTTCAACTTCCAGAAGAATTTTGTTAAAGAATTGGAGCAATGAGTCCACAATCTAAAGACTGAGGAATCATACAACGAAATGGTACACAGATGAGTCAAGAACCGATGAAGGAACTGAAGCAGGAGTCAGAGTTAGCAGCGTCTAGGACCAATTACTACGAATCCTTGGGCACATATACTAGCATCTTTCATGCTTAAATGCAGGTCATAGACAGATCTGTCCAAATCAATCCTGATTGAAGCCATGCCAACTGTGACATAGCCATAATGTCATATAGCCAAGCCACTATCATGGCACTCTGTTTTTATGTACTTAAGTCTAAACTTGTGTGGGAATTCTTACAGAAACTTAATGAACTGCGTAGGAAAAACATGGTTAGGTACGTCATCATGTGGGATTAAAGGCTAATAAAATGGTCGACTCCCTAGCATCAGACATCCTTATAGGTCCTAAACCATTCTGCGGAATAGAATATCATATCAAGAAAGAAGACTTCAGGAAACTAGAGAGAAAGACCTGGAACAAAGCTCAGGACAATCCACGAAAGATTTAGGGCAATTCAAGAGGAAAAGATTCGAAGGGTACGAATCCTAATTGGTTTCCTAAAGAAGCACTGTATACTCCGTGAGCACCTAAGGGGACTAGGTATATCTAAAGAAGCTTTCTATGGAATATGTGATAAGCCCAGAGTTCTGCAATCTTACGGGCCACTGGCACACAAAGACTGACATCTTGGGCAAGTACCAATTATCAGATGAGGAAATAAAATCAATAGAGCTACATATCTCTCAGACCCTTAAGGGATTCTGGATTAGATAAAAAGTACTAGAATAGGTCTCTTCCATCACGAGGCATAGTAAGAGTACATTATCCTTAAAATGATTCTGAAAGCCAAGTTTAGGTTGAGGCTGGCACAAGTAGTTGTAAACTGAAACTGAGTTCATCTACAAACGTTGTTCACATTGAAGGAGATAATATTTTCCGAATTCACGATATTCTCTTCGATTCATTCGATATTATGCCTCTGATTCTCCAAGGGATTTGACCTTCAGCTGAGATTAATTTGCCACGGCGTGCCTTATACGAAATTCTGTTTGGGGTACTTTCGATCCATGGCCAAGTAGGGATGAAAATGTAGGAACACAGCTATGACAGTTGCAGATAATGGAACTGAGCCTAAATTGGGATGGATGTACTCTCCTACCAGATTGTCTCTCCTACCTAAGATTGTCAATTTGTACAACGGTTCAGGTGATACAGCACCCATGAGGACTAAACGAGAAACTCGAAGATTCCTATAGTTGAACAAAGCCAAATAACTACAAGAAGTAATGCCAAAACTGAAGTATGGTCCAGGTTCACATACCTCGCCCGAAGCACTCTTGAAAAACGTGGTCTTTTTCTATTTCTGTAAGGAGCGTAAGACGACCTGTGAACCTCCACAAAAATCAAGAATCAAAAGTGCCATGTGGCAATGGTATCCCCAAGAATGCAAACAGCTACCCTGTGGTGCCCGTGAATTTTCTGTAGAGCTCCCCATAGGAAGTTGTTCATGTATCTGAATCTGTGGTAGAGATGAGGACTGGATCACTTACCAAAAGTAAATAAACCTTCAAAGGATTAAGACATCATCAGAAAAAACAAACTGCAAACTGTAATCAATGAAAAGATTAGGACGAGCTATTGTAAAAATAGAGTCGATGGAATCAGGTCAAACTCTTGTACGAGTTGAAGCCTCAGTGCAATAAAGTTCGAGACCAGCAAAACGTGGCAGAACGAACCATTCCATTTGGACGGTGAAAGCCCAGACTTTCGTCCACCCGACCAGAATAAAGTGAGTATAACAATATCCGAACTGAAGTCGAATAGGCCTGCCGAGCTGGACGGTCTGTGGGCCGAAGTGTTTAAGGTAACCGGGCGTGACTTTGTACAGAGCATACACTAAGTGAATTTCAAGATTTGGTGGGAGGAAATTATGCCTGAATGGAACCAAATAGTCGTTAACGCTATCCAGAAAAAAAGGAGATCCTCTACACTGCGGCTGTAGGTCCCCCCAACATTTCAAACAATATACCACTTGTTAACAATCTGATTGGCTCCTATCAGTGCGGTTTCAGACCGGGTAACCGGACACGCACAATCCAGCAATTATTCACACTTCGGCAGATCTTGGAAAAAAACCCCAGAAAATCTCAGATCGACATTCATCATCTGCTTATCGATTTTAAGGGCGCATATGACCATGTCTAGTTTTGGCATACCTGCCGTACTCATCAGGTTGTGCAGGATGACGATGGATAACTCTCGCTGCTCCATAAAGGTCGGAGACAATCTCACCGAAATCTTCGCTGTCAAGAAAGGACTCAGACAAAGCGATGCGCTGTCATGTGACTTTTTCAATATCAAGTCAACACCCGACGTACAATTTTCGAAAAGTCTGTGCAATTACTTGCATACGCCGTTGGTATTCACGATATCCTGGTACACTTGCAAATATTGGATCAAAGGCGGCTTAATGGGTTTAACTGTGAATGAGGGCAAAACCAAGTACATACCGTCAACATGAAAGGACACACAAAATCGACGAATCGGACAGAACCTCACAGTGAGCAGCTATAACTTTGAGGTAATCAGGATCTTGTTTTTAACAAAATTTAACAAAATTGAACAAAAGTCCTTTCAAAATTTAGCATGAACATCGGCCATGAGTTTATAAACTCTGAAATCACCATTACTGGTACCAATCGTAGTTTCTTTGACCAAAGAAGGCAATTGAGGAGCAAGACCTTGTCAAGAAAGGAGACTCTATACAAGACCCTCATCATTCCAGTCCTGCTTCATGGTGCAGAAGCATGTAGGTTAACATATACAGATGAAAAGATCCATCCTTGTCTTGAGCGCAAAATTCTTCGAACGATTTTCCATCCTGTTGGCGTTGACGGGCTTTGGCGAAACAGATTTAAAAGCAAACTCTACGGGCTACACAGCGACATCGTCCTGGACAGTAAAGTACGCTTTAGTCGCCTAAGATGGCTAGGACATGTAGAGCGAATGGATATCAAAGCTTTGGGTTTAAGGGTCTTCGATTCCAATCGGGACAAGTGGAAAAGAACTTCAATCAACTTGGAGTGTACAAGTGAAGGCAATCAGCTAAAGACCGCTCTATGTCCTGCACAGATCTGTGTCACCAGATTTCATACATACGATGACTTGTGGCTGCTCTTTGCGTTCAAAAGTCTTCCTGTACCTAGAAGAAACTACTCAGATATGACCATTGTATGCTTCAGGAGCTCCTGAGCCGAGCTACAGCTCTCGGAAATAGATGAAATGCCATTTAAATAGAACCAATTTATCTTGGAGTCATAATAATCGTAGTCCCAACTCATTAAAGATTTAAATAACCGCATCATTGCAATACTTTGTCATTATTTCATACACATCTCAGCCGAGTCACAGCCAGGCAGCCAGCATCATCTGCCTGCCGTGGATATAACCTCTCTTTAACCTCTATGCAGGTCAATAACCATAAATCATTACCCAGCAGCGTTACCAACGCATAATCAGGGAACAACGCTCCTCGCAGAGAATGGAATCGATCGTGCCCAATTTTTGGCGATTCCTATAATTTTCGCGTTAGCATAATTCCGGATTCGCGTGTCCTTTTTCAAACTCATGTCCTCGCTGCACAATGAATCATTAGTAGCAGACAGAGTGGTGTGTTGTGTGTGTTTGTGTATTCGATGCGCCGCTGGGCCACGACAAGAATAGAATGTGTGTTCCTCTTTTTCATCTGGGCAATTATGACCAAATGTTGTCCTTGGAAAAATTGCCAAAATTGATAGCTGCACTGTGACAATAGATTGTGTGTGCCGGTCTGCCATACCGCGCGCGCGTCCCAGCTAAAAGGACGATGTTTGACTATTTTGTCTGTGCGGTTATTCGCACCATATGGCGACACACATTCGAGAAGGATTCTTTTATTTGCACACCCCCTGTTTTGTGGATTTGTTTCCTTGCTGCGAGTGCCCTCGCTAGCCGCTGCGATTGAACGTAATTGGTACTGGCGAATTCATTAAGGGCATGAGGTGACAAAGGACATCATTGCGACGCTCCATGTCTGTCCTGTGCACATCACAATATGGGTGTGAGTTTAAAGTAATTATTTTGCAACCAGCGTGATATTGGCTGGACACTATTCCGGTAATGGATTCTTTTCTTTTCGTCCTTTTTTTTTTATTACACCCTGGTGGCGGATGAGCTAAATGGATGTCTTGTAAGGCGAAACGCTTGGAAATGTGTGCATGTGTATTGAAAGGGAAAGAGTCTTGCTCTATTTTTTTTTTTCCAAAAAACTATGAATTCTATGAATATTCAGATAATGTGAGTGGAAAGCAGATACAAAATGAAAATGTGTGTGTGGGGGATTTCTTTTAATTTCAACAAAAGATTCATAACATGCTACGGCTGGCAGGGGCAAATAGTTGAATATCCAGAAACTTTGGCAAAGTTGTGCTTCAAGAAAAACATGAAACAAGAAAAACAAACTCGAAACTTTTCACATTTTGTTTAAACGTGCAACTATGTGAATGTGTTAGCCAAATTAGGCAAAACATTTTTGATATTCACATGTGCGTATGTATGTGCACACAGGAATATATGACTTTGTCCTTGATGACTTTAGGATCGGTCCGACTCACTTTTCTGATTGTTTTCTCTGCGATGGTGAGTGGAGTCCATCATCTACTGAACCAACCAAGTCTAGTGCCAGTCCGAATCATGGCTTTATGTTGGAATATTGTAAGAAATGTATTAGGTACTCCATCAGGAGCCCTGCTACATGAATAACTACGATAGCCGAAGCTAAGAGCGAAAGATCATTGCAGCCTCTGTAGAGGATAAAAACCAGCACGATTCCTTGTATCCCATGAAGATACCAATGGAACACTACCAGACTGTTCTGGCCAAGTTAAAATGAAAATAAGACCACAGGCGACTAGAATAGTCGCCCTACTCAGGTCAGTACAGATCCATTCAGTACAGGACTCCTAAAACACACGAGAGAAACCCTCTCCAAGATAGTTAACATCCTTCTGTGGAAGGGACGATGAGGAAGAGAAGACCATCAGTCACCACCTATGCACATGCCTAGCACTTGCCAATATTAGAAAGGCTCGCTAGGTAAATACCTTTTCAACGATCTCAACGATCTAAGTACCTCAAGTACGGCTAATATTACCTCCTTTGTAATCCTTATCAAGGAGCGGTCTTAATCAACCAACTAACCGTCCCATGAAGACGAGAGACAGTAGAAATGCAATCAACGCACTGGCTAAGGATGGTGAGCAAGCATTAAGTAGTTATGGCACAACACAGACCTAACAGCTTGGACCAACATCCCGTGTAGAACTTGGATGGGTTTCTGCCACTTTATGATAGGTTCTAACCTAATAAATGGAGAATGCACTTTTTCCTGATCCTGAACAGTATTGGTGGACCTAAAATCATGATGAGTTGCCCATTGACTGAAATGCCAGAGTTCCCATCAAGCCAACCAGAAAAGATGTTATCATGAAGCGATCAAAGTACCAAGGTGGGAGAACCTGACGTCTTTCCTGCAGAGATCTAGATTAACCGCAGAGCTGGTTCCATTAGTAGAGAAGGCTTGAGACATTGAAACTTTCCCCTAAGAGGAAGGGAATGCTAGTAAAGCTCCCAAGGAAATGGAATCGAAAAGGGTATCAAAACAGAAGAGGCATTTGCTTGCTTCCTACAATTGGCAAGCCAATCCTCGAATTATAGTTGAAAACCAAGTATGTAGGTATACCTATTTAAAGTGCTGTCGAATAGGTACTAAATAGGAAGGTTTCCATTGTGCATTCTTCCCCTTGACCTTGGTAATACCTTCCAAAACATTGTAACAACATTTCGAGTGTATATCCGTGCTATACCAGCTGTTCAGTGTAATAGTGTAAGCAGAGTGGTTGTGTGGCATGCATTAAGCCAGAAAGGCATTTAATATCCGTACTTGGATTCGGCAAGGTTGCATACTATCACCAATACTTCTGGTGATGGAGCCTAGTGATATTCTGCTGAACCTCCTCTGTCGAAAAGAATTCACTGAAATGGTACAACCTGTCCCAAATACCTCGAACTCGTCAACTAGTCATATAAGCATTCCAAGACTTCCCAATCTATGGACAAACTTGTAAGCAAAGGGTTGTGCAAACACTGTAGTGCTTCACAGGGTAACATACTAGACGAATAGACGGCAATGTCATAGGAGATGGAAACAGATTTGGGATGTCAGCGATGTACATGTTAAATAGAATAGGACCTAAACGAGATCCCAGAGGTACGTCAAACTATTTGATAAATGGAACATCTTGTAAAGAGGACTGTTCTTCAAGAAGACCCGCAAGTTGCCTTGAAATGCGATGCAATAAGATAGCCAGAAAATTGTATTTATAAGAGTGATCACGACTGTTGAAAAAGTGGGCGAAAGGAGAGTTAATATCAACGATGAGGACAATAAGTAGTTACAAGTTTAGGGTATACATACATATGTATGTGACCTACATCTATAGGCAAAGATCTCGTCTACTTACGACTATATCCAACAAGGACTCACTTTTTCCTAGGAAGACTTCTAAGAGGGTTCACATGGAATGGATTCAGGAATCACTAATGCAACTGGCCGTGGCCAACAGCATTTCAATCAAGTCTCTCTCTCTCCATTCTCCAAGACTTGACAGAGACGGAATCATGTGGTTATTTTGGTATCGGTTATCGATTAAGCTTGATATGTAGAGAGCACCTGCAGTAAGAAGTGGGGACTTCGACCAAAGATGGAATGCATACCGGGATGGTATGCCCTATCCTCTCTTACGGGTCACTTGTATGATGGCTTGCGTTGACCCAGACACGAGATAACTAAACAAAGTTGAAAGTATAGGATCTATAGGGACTACAAGTTCGGTGCGATCATATCCAACCGATGCCTTAAATGTTCTTCTGCATCTTATAAAGGGTGTTTTTTTAGAGGCGAAGAACTTAAAACTCAAATAAAATACAGAAATATGTACTTAATATCCATGAAATTGACTTTGTTCGATAGACAATTTTATGGCATTAATACTTGAGTATAATTTTGGGAATGTAACCGCCGTGAACCTACGGACCTACATGGCCTAATCCACCAACAGTAACCAAAGTTAAGGTCAATGAAGTTCGCTATATTTCCACGTGGAAGGCAATTTTTTGTCCAGTTTGGCATGGTGCCACATGCCAAACTGGTGGTCAAACAATTGTTCTACTGAGGGACGAGGTTTGGTAATCGTGTAAGTTCGAGAAATAGTCCAGTCGAATGGTCACCTCGTTCAGACTACTTTCTTTATGTAGATGTAAAGTCTCACATGTACGTCGAAAAACAATTCTTCATGTGGAAGCCAACATTCATTGCGTTATTGCCGAAATACAGCCTGATTTATTGCGCAGGGGGTGTGAAAACAGCATATCGTATTATGCTATGTACGTGACAGCCAAGGACGTCCTATGGCCATAGAATTATATTCAAACAAAGATGCCATAAAATTATCTATCAAATAAAGTCAATCTCAGAGATATTTTAATTGTTTTTCTGTACTTTATTTCAATTTAAAGTTCTTCGCCTCTAAAAAAACTGCACCTCTACACATATTTAGACCATATTAGCATGTTCCGCGGTTAGACTGTGAGCAACAGGCTGTAGGTATGCTAATCAGGAATACATTTTGAATGTGTTTCCTAAGGATACTAACCAACCATCTCCAAACTGGACTTGAGGAGAGATTTCATGGTAGGCTTCCCATCCAGGGTGGACTAGAAAGAGGAGAGGTAATAAAGGATTTTCTCGGTAACGTTTCCGACATCTTCTAAGCTAGTGGTGGAGTGCAAACAGGAACACGCTTCGCTGGAGAATCGTCTGAATCTCAGTTTCCTGTGGATGCTGGGGCACAGTAAGACAGAGAGGAATAAACCAGCTGACGAGGCACGGAATGTCTCTAGAGGCCAACACCAGATGTTGCAAAATTGTGTCACCCTAAGGCAAATGTAGGCCAACTATTTACAACCGGTGCAGAACACAAGATCAAGAAAGCAGGACTCGTCCAGATATTGCAAGGATCCTATCGATTAGTAGGGGTCACAGTCGACTAGATTAGGCGTTTCCTTCGACGAACATAGTTGCAGCAGTGGCAGCGTAATCAGGCAAAACCTTCTTCTAGTCAGTTTTTGTCTCACTAACTATGAGACTTTTTTGAAGGGTCAGCATTCCAGACGAACCAATTCGTCGCTACAACCATCAGTAAAACTCCAACGTAAACCAACGAAAGTGGGTACCTTTTCAATCCCAAATGACTCAATCGCAACTTTCATCTAGAATTCCCACTCCAAGCTTGAAACATGTCCTATCTCCTTCGCCACTCTGCTGGCCAGGTCACACTCCGATAAATTAATAAAAATCCAACAGAAATATCGATCTTATCTGGAAGAAAGCATGTGCCGAACGCACCTTTCATCAGCTCCAGCACCAAACGAGATAAAGCACTCGCATACGTACTACATTCGAGCTGCAGACTCAACAAGTACTTCCTCCCCTCATAATGGAACATGCACACTTTCCCTCGTTTGCCTTTCCACTTGTTTCATTTCGCACCCTTCCTCCAGAGTACCATGAATCAACATCAACTACAGGTGGATGTGGAATATCATCGTTACCGAGACGCACAGGCTGCGCCAGAACATCCAAAACTATACCTCACACCCATATGACATTTCAAGATCACCGCACCCGCACCGGCTGCTTTGAGTTCATCTTCTGCTGCAAGGAATCCTTTTTTTTTCGAACACACAGCATCCTACGGCACTCTTCGGTCTTCGACGGTTCTAATGTTAAAAGCAAACATTCTCAGAAAAAAAAAAAAAAACACAAAGAAAGCGATAACGAATAAGAAGTGTCAATGGAGACAAGCAGAGGAGTTGAAGGAAAAAAAACCTACAAACATAAGGCAGGAGCAAAACATACGAAAGACGAACGTTCCAAGGAAAGACTGTGTGGAAGGTGCTAATGTTTTTTCACGTACGAAGTGGATACACTTGTTTTTTTTGCTTCCTCTTTGGGTTGGTAAGAGAAAGAGGAATTAAGTGGATGGTAAGTGGAAGTGAAGTGGATTAAGGTTTGAAAAATCGATTCGTGAAAATGGTATAAAATGAACTCGGTGCTCTTAAAGCTCTGCCAAGTTGATGAACTGCGAAGAGAATCTGCTGCTTAGGTTCCACACTTTGTTGATACAAAATACAAGTTCATTTAGAACCCTGGTTCATTCAAGAGAAATGTATCTGACGCTAGGTGTTCACTATGGCAAGCAGATACAAGAACCGGTTTCGACCAATCATATGTGGATTCTCTTAAAAAATCTACATCCTGATGAATCGTATGGATTCAATATTCATTTTGAATTTTCAAAGAGACTCTTGTTAAGAGATGTTTACTTTTTTTTATAGCAAAAAAAGGATTCATCGTTCTGACCGGAGTCCGGAGGAGAAGGCAATGGGTTCCACGTCCTGCTTCTGTATCTGTCAATGCTTCGAAGGATGTACGAAAAAAGGTAGTTAATGCTGTGATGTACCTATTTTATTTCCTGAAGTAGGTATGTATGTATATGTGGTTTGCGTATAGTTTAGCAGACTTGTTTGTAACACTTTCGATGAATTCGACATCATAGCTAGAACTTGATGACTTGGGAACTAGATTTAAGTGTAAGTCTGGTGACTCTGGCCATGAGGAAGACGTAGAAAAAACCCAAAATACTGCAATGGGTTTTTCGCTTCCAGTTTGCGCACACTTAAGGCAGCAAGACAGCAGTTACAATGTTTACTTTATGGTCGACTGTCAAAGGAGAATAGGCTTCAAACCGCCGAAATAAAAAAAAAACTCGATGTCTGGACTTGCTTAGTGTATGTCAAATAGGTGGAGATGGTTAAGCTATGGCTTTTGTACGTCAGTAGGTTAGGTACATGGAGTCCCTTTTTAACACAAGATGTCCACGTTTCTTAAATCATTCGGTTTCCCAAGGAAATAGCTCCCAAGAGTGTTTTCTTTTCTTTTGGCGACTAGTGCTGGACAATCACATAGCAAGTGACGAATTGATTCCAATTCCTCTTCGTCTCTGTACTGTCTACAGAAGTCGTTGTGCATAGTAATAGCCGTGCTGCATGATTGGCCATTCATGCGGTATCCTGTCAGCAACAGCTGTTCGAATATCCCTGGGAGAAATTTCATGAGATATGGAATTGCGCATACAATTTCCTGATCGTCAATTGTTCTGTCGATTGTTTCGATTACATTGGTCACTGGAATGTGTGCCGACCAGAGAGTAGGTCATTGCATCTACAAAGCTAGGAAAGTGACATTTATGGGAGTGTGCCCAGTTGTCATCACGATTCTTAATAACAGAAACCTGTGACGGAGCCTTTATAAGGACCTTTCTCAAACGAGCTACCACCGTAATTCAATAGACTCACAAAAGGTGCTCCAAGAAATTTTCTTGGCAGATCTGAGAGGCTTGACAATCCCTTTAAGTGTTGACCTCTTGATATCCCTTTAGGAAGCTCAAAGCACTCCCATGCAATTTCTGTAATCCACCAAAGTAGATGATTTTTACAGCTGAATAGGTCCTTCCAATTATGTTTTACGATTGGACTCTAATGACAAGATCATCCACCATCCTAATGATGCCTTTGTACATTCCAACACACTTCTTAGGTTGCACTTGCCACATTTACTAGGCAGGAACATTTAAAAACGAATAAAAGTCCTTTGACCTGAGTCCTGTGTTTAACCCATCACAGCGATGCACTACCACTGCAGCTACCCATTGTGATCTCAGTTTTGAAAGTGGCACTACCGCCGTAGTGTAAGAAGAGAACCCGCCTCCTAGTTTTGAAAAAGTTGGCTCAGCTAGCAAAAAGCAGGAGAACAACAAAGCCGCCGGCTCAAACTTGTCTTAGTATTAAGATTCGTCCTGTGAGGAACCTTATAAAGTACTACAAGTAACCCTAAAATCCTTTCGATCAAAGCACTGTATTCAGAGGTTCTCTGTCTAACTGAACATACTAAGTAACATACACCTTAATACAGTCTACTGGGTTTGCATAGCTAGAGTCCGAATAAGGCTGGAGTTTCCAGATTACGTACTGACAATAAGCACGAACTTCAAATTCCCGAATTCTTGATTACGGCATGGACGAGAGGCGAAAGATATACAAAATCACAGAAAAAATTCCCTAAGGGACAGTGTTGGAACCAACTCTGGCTGAGGTCAAGTGGAGTAGTCATTGTAGCTTAAACATTAGAAAAACGTTTCAAAAACTTCAGTGAGGACTGAATTTATAGTTTCAAGCATACGACTTATTCGATGCAATGTCAAGCTTGGGAGTGAATGGGAACAGCACTACCCCAGTGGTAGAGCAATAAGGATTCCCAAACTTTGCTGCTACATGTTTGGAACAGATTTCTTCGAAAAAGTACTTCTGCCACAGGAGAGTCTCTTTTGGCTCGCTAATAAGAAACCTAACTGATTGGATGTCTCTATTGGCACAGACGTATTCAAATAATGAAGAGAATCGATAGTTGAGGACCAAGCCTGGTAGTATAACTCTGATGAAAAGCTTCTCAAAAACTGTCCTGTTCTTCAGAAACGACATTAAACCAAGGCTCCTTGAACAGACTCATGTGAAGAAAAATATCATCCCCAGCTTGAATGACTTTGAGGTCTAGGGCGTTAGCTCTATAATCCTTCCTTTCACTTTTAGTGGAATATTGAGTATAGGTACGTAGGCTGCATCAGCAGTTAGACTAATGAATCGATTATGAGCCCCCGTCATAGAATAATCCTAAACGGGGGCATCCAATCCAATCCAAAGTTTGATTGTGGCTTTGGTATACTAAGGAGTCACCCTAAATTAAGCAGAAATTGGTACAATTTTTATGATGATTCCTCGTGCCTGGTGCCCAGTTCTCTAAAACGATATATCTGAACAGGTTTGACCATTCGTATAGAAAGTGACAACATTCTGTCATCTCACAAAGGCCAGTTCTATGTCAGGTGACAACAATTTCCAGGATTTTCCATTTTTGGTAAATCATTCAGCAGTTCCTTCCTATGTCCATCGATGTATCCTGGAACCCAAGGCAGTACAATGTAGTGATTCGCTGAGAGTGCTGTAAACTCTTCCCGGCTTCATTTGGTTTTGAAGACTGTGTATGAGATGACTATCGATGAATATGTCGATCGACTTCCTCGAGTGTAGTTTTGTGGACGGTTCTCGTGCCTCTTTTGCTGAACATTTCAGGGTTTGGAGCGAGTGATTTCGAGTTCAACTGGGTATATACCAGAGCCCAAGTCATCCGTCAGTTTTGGACTTGGCGCCTCGATCAATCCAATCCTCTAGCTGATGTCGTGAGATGGAGGGATACAATCTGTCCAGGTACCCAAGTGTGTCCACAATAGTTCGCTAGCTTGTATCCCCCTCTTTCAATGGTTGGATTGTTTCAAGCGTAGAGTACTCTAGAGAGCTGTTTCCTTAAGGTGAAGTTCTAATACGATCTGTACCAGTATGGTTCCAGTCGTCGTGTATCCTGATCAGTAATTTGAGGTGCGTGATCTACCCTGTAGCGGGGTAGTAGATTACAGAGAGTAGATTACATCAAGTGGATGATGGCGGCCTTGGTCCTACAATTTTTCGCAATTATAAGACATTCCTCCGGATAGACCCTACACTAACGTTTACTTCTACAAAAGGAACACCTCACGACCGTAGCATTAGCAGAAGGAAGCGTGTTTCCATCTCCAAACCGTTTGTGTTCATCCAACCGTTTAACCGAATAGACCGGAAGACTTGGAGCTACTAAATAGTAAAATCACTTTAACAGTAAGTATCCTTCACTGAAATGTCATCGCTAATCTAAGCACTTCGACCTTTGATTCCACCCCACGCACCTTTAAAGTGTCCTGTTTTCTGTTTTCTACTTTTTTTTTAAAAAACTTAACCTTTTGCAGCACCAGAAGGTGTCAGTATTTTTATACAAATACAAGGTCACATGGCTAATGATAACAATTCAAATAATCCGATAACTTCGGCTCCCACACATACGAACAAAGTTCAAAAGGATCCACACACCGCCTACATACATAGATACATACATATTTAAGGATAACAATCGAATTATTCGCAAGCTAAATGAGGTTTTGTTTCCAATGAAACGGGGAGTGGACGCAACCTGGACAACAATTGCTTTAATAATTCCTCTAATGAGATTAGAAGCAGAACGCATTCGACGCGTATTGAAAAAGTTTTCTCTGCCATACGTGACCGGAATGCTCCTTGAGAAATATTAACACGTTCCTGTGTTGTGAAAGATGAAGAAGTTTTTTTGTTTTTTTTGTTTTTGTTTCGAACGAATGGTGTTGTTATCCTGTCTCTGTCTCTATCGAATTCTGATGTTATGTCCTAGTTACACAACGAAAAGCGTGTGTGTGTAGAGAGGGGAGAATAGGACAAAGTTTTGGAATGATGATTGTTGATCCCTTCGTTTCGGTTAGATTATGGCAGCCGGTGTACAAGTCGGAAGTCGGAATGAAGAAAAATGTGCATTTTCGAGTTTTCTGATGGCAAAATATTGTTTGGTTATAAATTGTTGAGATAAAACTATTTCAGAGCCGATTGCCACCCCTAGGTGTCATGAAAAGGTCATTCTATTGGTAGGCTTACAGGGTCCGTCGATGGGGTACTCTTAAGTTGCAACAGGGTTCGAAAGGTTGCGAATAATGGCAACCTGATTCTGAAATTCATTGTAGACTTTCGAATGTTAACCAGTTCATCCTGTGAACCAGCAGGATAGATGTTTATTTGTTGAAATCACCAAGCAGGACGAAAGTCGAAACTAAGAAGAACATCGAAGAAGATTAGATCCAGACTCAGCTTGAGAAACTTGTAATGAATCCATTTGCATTGGCTTGGACAGACAACATTACCTCAACAAGGGGTTGACAGCATAGCTGCAGGTCTGTAGGTAGAGTCGTCATTACGTAGGTCACGATTTGGCTAGCTGTTCTCCCCTTTAGATACCAACCTAGTAAAGGAGGTAAGGGAAGAGTAGAAGTGAAATGTCGAATTTTCGCTGGCGTATGCGAGGAGTGCAAATGGAGGAGAAAATACAACCTCGAACTCTATGAGTTGTATCAAGATGTGGATGTGTCGACTACACGTGCTCCATCAAAGAAGATCTTCGAATCACAGCCTCCAGGTTCGAAATGACACGGAAGACTGAACCTTCATTTTAAGGATCAAGCTGTAGAGAATGCCACAGTGCTTGGTCTGAAGAACTGGAAGCAAGGTTCTCGGGATCGAAGAGAGTGGGAGGCTGTCTGTTAAGTAAGTACATAAGTATAGGGTGACCAGATAGCAATAATACTTTTTCTAATTGCTATGTTTCTGCAGCTGTCAAAGCTACTAATAACATTCAGCTGTCAAAATATTCATTAAGATTTGCCATTCTCTCATATATTGTTTCATCTGCTATGGCAAAAAGCAGAATTGCAGTTCTTAGAGTGAACACAATCCACAACTATTCAACCAAGGATCAATGCTCTTTGGTGCGGTTTATGGCACGACGGCATCATCGAACCTTATTTCTTTAGAAATGAGGAGAAGACATCGTTGTTGTCAATGGTATCAGGGCCAACCAGGGCTGTGGGCCAAAAATCGTTTTGTTCGTTTGCTGGGATTTGAATCCTTGGAATCCTATGGAACATGGTGTTAAGTTGAGGTCTCCTACTTGACCGATCCTATAAATAGTCTACAGGGTAATCACCCCTTCATTTGGGGTCAATGCTGTCCAATACCACGTGATGTACATTCACGTCGCAGTTCCAGATGACACGCTGTCCTAGGTTTCTCTCTCTATCCGGAGTTTGACTATTTCCCTGCTACCAAGTTTTGTAAATTCTGTAATTCTATGAGCACTCCACGCTTGTAAATTTACTTACAATTTTCTACTCAAGACTTTTGAAACAACATATCATAAAGTTTTTCTGTTAAAATTTTCAGATACGAATACAGAATCCGTAACTATCGAGATCATTTAAAGTGCAAAACACATCCACGCATCGACTGGACTTCGTCGATATAACCGAATTCCATTGAATCGTAAGGAAAAGATGAACTAGTTTGTTAGTCTGCTGGAATTGCGAGGAACGAACTCTCCTTCCTGTCCCCATTTTATTCTCAATAACAAAACACTAAAAGGACACAAATTGGATTAGCGAAAAGTTGTTTGATGGAAAGTTCCGGCAACTCGATTTTCGTTTGCGTTGTGTGTGTGTGTTGCGTTGCTTCTACATATGTATGTAGTATACAAGTAAATTCACATATAGTCAAAGGATATCTATTGGAATGCTTTTAGTGTGTCAAAAATCGAGTTAAAAGTTTATGGCAGCTCCACAGCAACCCCTCTCATGTTGGAGTATGTGTCTGTGAATGGTTCGAATTGTATGATGAACATTTTGTAGTTTGTATTACGCAAGGGGTACCTGAAACAATGACTTTTTATCTGAATTAGTTTTAAAGTTTTCTTCTGTAAAACACATTACGGACTTAGCTGGTATTTTTATTTTGTAAAAGCAACACTAAATGGTGTCAAGGTGTTCAAAAATCGATGAAGGATCCAACTAGTTTGGAACTCTTTCTGTGCAGTAATTTAGTTAAGACATGGAGCTCGTTTTTATTAAGTTTGTTAATCTACTTAAAGTGTTTAGAACTAAGTAAAAAAATCCCTTTAAAGGAGTCCCTAAAAGTAGTATGACCTCATAGAGATCCTGCGTACTAACCAACCAGTTACGGTTTAAAACTATGCACCAGCTACCTAAATAAATAAATAAATACTTGGCGCTACAGGTCGATGGGACCCAGGGCCTAGCTTCTCACAACCATTCGTGTTGTTCGTGTTATACACGAATGGAAGGGGTCTACTGTTTAATGCCGTGTCCGGAGGGCAGTTTGTTATTTGAGAAGCTTTCTCAGGACAGTTGTACTCTCGGATGTTTGTCAGACGCTTGCGAGAGGTGGGGCCGTGAAAAAACTTTTTAGGTATTCCCCGACTGGGATAGTAGCACCAGCTACCTGCTATGAAAATTTGTCTGTGCCGTTTCTTAAAGCCAACTGAAATCATATTGACCTTAAGGAAGGATTGGCCTTTTAAAATTACTCGTCTGAGTATGAAAAGTAGAATGTCAGGCAGACTGTCAAATGACACCTTAACTCGATGGAGTGAGTTAAACTAAGTTGGTTCTGGTCCGGTGAGTCGATGAGTCAAGAACTATAGGTCCACCGGCGCCCCGTTTTGTTGAAAACAGTAAACGTCCAGACTTTTTTTCACACATTTGTGGATCAACATAATGAGCCAACATCCAGCGATATCGCTTCCCATCGACTGTTTCGTCGTCTCTGAAGAAAAATGTCCCGATGATGGTTTTGGCGCAGACGGCGGCCTAAAGAGTCACTTTTTGGTCGTGCAATGGTATTTCATGGATCTCGTGTGGATTCTCCGTCTCTCAAATGCGCCTCGTGGATCATCAAAATTTGCTACCAACAATCAGACTCAGTGTCAACCATTCGTGGGACTGTTTGGTCGTATTCCAAGCGACTGACGCCAAAATACCGAGCGCGGTGACGATACGACACAATAGGGGTTCTCGGCAACACTCTCTCTAACCGCTTCAACTAGTTTATTGGAACGTCTTGGACGTCTATATGCACGCTGAGTTCACACAACTCGCCATCGATCTCACCAGCTCAACATTTCACGCACTAGCCTGAGGAGAATTCTGCACAAAGATCTCGGATTATTCGCTTACAAGGTCCAATTGACTCAGCAATTGAAGGGCCTTAAAGCAACTTGAATTGCACAACGATTTTGGACGAAAAATCATCTTTTCTGACGTAAAGATGGCCGCATCTGGGGCTCGGAAAACCCGCACGTTATTGCCGAGAAGCCGATGCATCCACAGAGAGTCACTGTTTGGTGCATCAGTGGTGGCATCATTGCACCATTTCTTCGAAAATGATGCTGGGAACAACGTTTCGGTCAAAAGTGGGCGTTACAGAGCCATGTTAAATGACTTTTTTTTTCACTGAAGACATAAATTTGGACGAACTCTGGCTCATGCAGGATGGCACGCCATGCCACAATCGATCTTTTGCGCACCGAATTTTCAAATCGTGTTATCAGCCGACTTGGCGATGTCAATTGCCCACCTCGGAGCTGCGATTTGGACTCTTTTTTAGAGAACCGTGAAGAACCGATATTACGACTCAAGCACTTAAGGCTAATATCATCCAAGTAATCCGTGAGCTAGATCCCGAAACCATAAACAAGGTCTAGGAAAATTGAAGTAATTGGAGAAATTCTTTAAAAAGAAACTTGTACTTAGCCCAACTGGTACTTGGGTACAGTTTAAAGCCGAACTTAACTCGTCCTTGTGAACTTAACTCATGTACTCATCTCTTGGTCTAGCTCCAATACTTACCCCAAAGAATGGTACACAAAATTACCTTAATACAGGACATAGGTAACACAAGGTACGAACATAAGAGCTAGGCTATGACAAGGTTTGAAACAGCTTGGTCAATTAAGGCGTCGGTATAATCCAGCTCTTTCTAAGTGAACTCTATTGTTGTTCACCACTTTGCATCAACTAAGGACGTAGGAGAAGTAGTATTTTTCGACTGTCCTATCAAGGATCTTCTTCTCTTTCTATTTTTGAGTAAATGTCTCCAACCCCGATCTTAACTCTTGTTCCTTGAAAACACTTAGCATATAGTGCTAAAGTTCAACTCACATTGGTGGCTGGTAAGTAGGTAACGATATCTCCTCAAAACTCCAGGTGCTTCCTAAAAACTAATTTAACACCTTGGCTCGTAACATCAAATAATCCACAAACGTTTTATTTCTAAGAAGCGATGAAATTCAATCCTTTTTGAAAAGCACCTGGGCTACACCTCAGACGTTATCACGAAACCATAGGTCATCGTCAAAATAAACAACAGCACGGTGCATGCACACGATCGCGTGTGGGCGCACCGAATGTCTTACTCTACACGACTGCAAAAGTAAATAGGATTACTTAAAGTGCCATATGATACGAAAGTAGAGAGGACTGCTTCTTTGTGTTTGAGGCAGGAGGGAGAATCCAGCGAAAGGAAGGATGCAGGTAAGCAAATAATTATGACCTTAATGGGCATACTTGAGTAGGGATATGGGGTTATCTCTAGATACTGGTCACCATAGTGGATCCATTCATGCTAGACCTACTCTTCTGAAACATGTTTTTTTTCTTAAGAAGCGGCTGCAGTTCCTACCTCCTTACTTATGAGGTGAGTGTGCTTAACTCTCTGGGTCTTCCTCGATACTGGGCGCTACGGCGGCTATGTTTCCTTCATTTCGCACCAATCTCTGTCTTTTTGGTGAATTAATGTCCAAAAGAGTGTACTCATGCTCAAACTTTTATACGGTGCGACGAATTGCCTCCACACTGAAGCCATGATGACGACCGACCACACGACGAAATCCACGTTGCATACTTACAACTGAGCCGGAATTTCGAAATTTTTTAATAATTTTAACACGTCCGGCAAGCATGAGACGATTCAAAATAAAATAGCAAAACTTACTGAATATTTTGACATCTGGATGTTATCTGTCACTTTGACAGTTGCTAAAACATGATCATTGAAAAAAGTATCATCAGTATCTGGTCACCCTTTATGAGGTTTGTTCAGCTACAAGTGCTTGGCTCTTAAATCACACAAGAAGGTGGGTTCTGCATTTGCTTCCACCCGAACTGTGCAGGTTTTGAGCTCAGACGGGGAACAGTAAAACCTATCGATATCAGAGAAATTAATCCTGTCAAAGTGCCCCAAGCCACTGCACCAAGAAAGGGAATCTGCCTGGAAGGGCAATGAACCAATTCGGTGTCTAGCTGTTTCTGGGACTTGTAATTGCTTATTCCTTTTTGTTGAGGTCCCATGAGTGTTCCTTAAACCTGGATACTCATACGAGACATGGCTACAGACATTGCTCATAATAACTTGTTAATATATGCAAAGAGGCACACAAGATCTCTATGAATTCATAGACAGGCTTGAGACTACTTTAAAGATCATCTCCCCCTTATTATGTATCAAAACGCAAAAAAACATGGACAAGTCTGGGCTGGAAAAGGAATATGGCCCTCAAATGTGGAATCTTACAAGCCTGTATACTATCGATTTGTTGATTTTAGGCGACGTCCTAAGCAAAGTTTTATTTGGTACGACACCTCGCCCAAACACGTTGATGATGATGAAGCTGACTTCGAAGTGGATAGTGTTTGGCTATCTGCCTATCAGAGAGAATATGGGTTCTGTCCATCGGTTTGGTGAGAGAATCCATCGTGGATCTCCTAGATAGGTTGGGTTATCTTGAATCTTCTCAAAATAGCCACTTAGACCAAGAGAACCATTGTGATACCAAATATTTGCCGCACGAAGCTATAGAGAATCCAAGGAAGAATGTCTGGTTGACGGTAAGTAGCCAGTGCACCAACTTGGAAACATAAACACTGAGTTTCTTTCCTAAACTGCATTTAGAGAGCATTCAGATCCATTGTACCGGAGAACAGTAAGTCGTTGGTTTTCACTTAACCTTTCCTTGTTAAGATTGTGCTAATGCCTACTTTTTGATTCTCAGCTAATTGGAAACGTGTTTTACACTTTCATTCGAGCTACACTAGCTTTCTATCATAGATATCTTAGAGGATCTGATTCCCCGAATACATTCTAAGGGATTATGCTTAGTTTTCTTTACCAAGGATCTCTGACTTTAATTGTATAAGCTGCAAAAGTACCCCAAGGGTACAATATGTGAACATATGTCAAAATATAACTCTTCTTTGATAGAGGTATGTAGGTGATTGGGTAGATTCGTCCTTAATTAAGAAAACATTGACATCCTTTATGAAAGTTACATGTAAAGAAATACATATATGTATGTTGTATCCTTAGAAAATTGCATTATTTGATAGATGGCGACTTCATGAATATTTTATGTCGCCGCTGCTCAGCTCCTTGCCCCTAATACTAGAACTGCAACATTAACTTAAGTCGGAGTATCAATGGCAGCTGCTAAGGGCTCAAAATCCAATCATATTTTGTAATATTCTCATTGCTCACCATAGTAGTAAACCCATGTGATAAACTAAGTCGACGACGATGTATGTCATAAATCTGACATGACGTCCAGTTTTCTCACATCGTCTTGCCCACCTTCGCCATACATCGATGTATAGACACAAACTATACTTATGTGGGATATGGATACACGGTTATCCTTGAGAGGCGACGTCATCCTTGAAATCCCACATCACTTTTCAATAAATATTTATGAGCCTGTAATGAGTGTTCAATACCAGCATTGGACTAAGCAATTGAATCCTCATGGGAAATAATTCAATCCAAATTGTATCTCCTTTCAGTGTGTTCCTCCTCATGTTGGTACTTCGTTGCGCGCTCTAATGCATGTATCTGTAGCCATGTGTGTGTGTGTGTTTGTGTGGTAAGGAACCACTGCCTTTTTTTTTTTTTCACTGTGCTGCCGTCTATTTCTGCCGCCCCACCGTTCTCGTCCTCTTCATATGGAGTTAAAGAGTGAACTGGATAAATTAAATCGAAACTGACGCTAATTCAGTTTCCGGCTTTGTGGTTTTGAACTGGTGTCTGCGGCAGCAAGAACAAAACAAATCCCGTATCTTTCGGGAACAAAGCGCATTTATTTATTTTTGGTTTTTTTATTTTGTTTTTTGTTTTTGTTTAAAGGGACCCTTGTGGGTGTGGATAAAAGTAACCATAAATAAAGGACAATCGAGTGTATGTATTGAATACAAGGATCTGCACTCGTACCCCCATACCATAGCGAGCATTCAATACCAAGAGACGAGGATATAAGGATGTACCATAATGAAAACGGATTTCGTAATTACATGAATAGTTCGTTGGGTGGGTTAAAATGCGAATTTCATTTGGCAGTTGGCCATTTTAATCCAATTTAAGAAGTTTAGCAAATAACAAGGTTTTACACTTTCCTAGTAAGCCGATTTCGGAGGGATACATTTCAGCTTTTATTCTGTGTTCCGTTTTTTGTGTTGATGTTGTTTTTTTTTTTTTTTTATAATCTTGCAGGCCCTTGGCTGTGTGCTCTCTGTGTTGTATGTAGTCACGAATTTGTGTGGGAGGATGAAGACGATATCATAGTACATACAACGGCTGGAGTGGGTATACCGCAAAACTACTTTAACGATTGGATTTGGTGGGAGGCAAAGTTCGAAGGCATTATTACCGAAACTAGATTTGGGACCCAACATACAAAAAGCCATGACTTGGCAGCGCTTTGTGGTTGAGTTTGGCTACAGAATTAAGTACTAACGTCAATTTAATTTCGCTTGCAATGATGTTTGTTGTTAATTGGGTATGTTATGCGACTGTAGTGGTGGAGGAGCCTTGGGTTGAAGTTGAATGAGGTTTAGTAGCGTGATTTTAGTGCTCCGACTAGAGACGTTCCCCAATGGGGTTTAGCTAATCTAATAACTTAAATGGGTTATCTGCGACGCGAGTTTGAGTTAGGAGATGTCAGTGGATTATTCCAAATGTAATGGGCGTCCTTTTTGTTAATTACAGTATGATACCAATGTTCTAATTCTATTTTTCTTATTGCTGTCTGTTGTGTTGCAGACCAATCTAAAGAAAACGTCTGATATATTCGCAGTCCATTAGCAGGTTTTTTAGTAGAAAATGGGGCCCCAAAACTGCCACTCTCCACTGAATGTACACTACTATGGTCATTGGTTGCGTACATGGCCGGGCTCTGCCCACTGGATATTCTACAAACCTGGATGTGGAAAGGTTACTACATCGGACGTAGCATCATGAACGCGTCCTCCGACTTCATCAACTTGATCCTCGACTATAAGTTTCCCTTCAGAGAGAGCTGGACAAATGGTGGAATCAACAACTTAGGCATCATATCCATGGAAGGTTTAAAACGGACGAAAGCACAGACTTAGAAATTTTTTCAGAGGAATCACAAAGCGCTCAAAACTGGTCGAGAGTTTTAAAGAAAACCAGACTATGCTGGATTCCGGCACATATCGGCTTCCAAGTAAATGAAAGGCCCGATGAGCTCGCTAGAACAGCTGTGATTTCAAAGGACATCCCAGCAGACCCAACAGAAAATGAAAAATAAATTGCTGATTAGCCCAAGGACTAGGTGCGATCCCTTGTAGACAAGCTTTAGCGAGTCTTTGGGAGGTTTTTTTTTTAGAGGGTTAACGTTTTCGCTATTGCAGAATACTCGCTCGCGGATACTGCTCTGTAATCTCTTTTGATGATTTTTGCATCGACCGACCTCCAAACATCGTACCTCCGCAGCATGGCAAACGCTAGGTGGATTGCATTCTCCTTGTGCTGTGTTTCGGGGCATCTTTTGGCCCAATACAACGAAAAAAGGACCAGAGAACTCCTATAGACCACTGCTAACCCTGCTTATCGGTATTCTTACAGGCTACAACCCAAAGGCGAGAAAGAATGGAATCAACGAAACAGACCTAAGCAAAGGCTGCGACGACGCTCAAGGGTAGGATGACACAACGCACTTCCTCTACGAACGCCCAGATATCAGCAGAACCAGATACCACACCTTTGGGAAAGTACCTTTCGACGAACTCAGTTTTTTTTTATAATTTTCAGGTATCGCACACCGTGAAACACAATAGATCTGTCTAGATTCGTGTGAGGCTATTGCAGTCACCCATTTAACCTATCTACCTAAACCTTGTCGCTATGGTGCTAGTGACCATACAATCGTGGTTTTTTTTTTTTTGTAGATTCATGTATCCGCCCCAAAAAAATTAATCCTTCCTTTTGAAGGAAAAATGGAACAGCGGGTAAAAACTTACAAGCTGGTGATCCTTCCTGAATCCTGAGTTTTATCCAAAAATCGTCCTCAGCTCATATGGCTCATTTTGGGCTTAATGGTTTTGTCAATAAGCGAGATATGCATTATTGGACAGCAACGACCTTACATGTGCTTCAAGAGATTCAATTTGTTCCATAACTGTTCCAGACCGTGTGGTGTGGATTCCATCCGGGATCTGTGATGAATTTTTCGTCCATGAAATGATCGCCATGTTACGGTCAAAGGTGTTCGCCATCGTGCTATGTTGGAAGACTATATTTAGCCAAAATTGGATGAACTTGACATCAGTGATTTGGAGCTCCAACAAGATGGTGGATTTATTTATCATTTACAACAAGCCGACAACATTAGGTGAACTCAGGAACAATTACCAACGCGAAATTGCCAATCTTCCGACCGATATGTGTGATAGAAAATTGGCTCCAAACAATCAATCGCTACAGACATGCTTTCGGTAGTCAAGTGAACTTAGTACCTAAACTTGATATGTGTTCTCTGTTTGGAATAAATTTCAGACCAATATTTCAATTAATCTGTGTTTTATTCAAATAAAAAATTGTTATGTCCTTATTGAAAAACCATATAAACCGAATCTCTTCCCTGGATCATCGATGGAATGTTGGATGCCTATCGCTTCTGTGCCGATATTTCCACCACACTTATTCGGATGACATCTAGAGATGTGTCTCGCCAGTTTGTGAGTTTAAACTTACTACTCATGCGTCTCTTCTCCAAACTCTTATCTCTTAAAACTCATTTTCGCCCAAACAACTAAATTCAGATACTCGTTCTTTGATTTGCAAATATTTAAGGTCCACTCGCATCGTCACCTAAACTCTGTTTCCTTTTCTTTCCAACTTCTAACTTCCCTAGACTCCTTAATTTCACCTTACCACTGGGTTTACAAATTTAAAGGACTTAAGTCCTAAACGATGAAGTACGCTAAAACTTAAAAAAAGGTAATTTACTTAACACCAAGAAGACTGGTGCTTGTATCTCTAAACGTTTAGTGCAATAACCTGACAAAGGTTAACATAGTCTACCAAGGTCCGAACTGGGAAACGTCCTCAAAGTAGATTTCTTATGGTTGGAGAATTGTTCTGTCAAAATTGCCTTGTTTTGTCAAAGGATACATACTGTCTAAGTTTGTGAAATCTGTAGTAATAAAGGACCTGCCTTACAAGGACCTACCTAACATAAGTTCTGTGTTATCATCAAGCGCTGAACACAGGGATAAGGAAAAACCTAAGCGAGTACTTTGTCAATAACCTGGAGACCTATAAGATCTAGATATTGGCAGCGAAAGGATAATGAAAGGAATCTTTATTATTTGGGGAATTCGTGAGAGTCCACTTGGTAGTACCTACCTACCTACCTTTAAGTATGTTCAAGCAGAATGATTCGAAATTCAGCTATCTGGTCTCATGATTTATACCTAGATGCCCACGAAGTAAGACCACTTCTTTGAAGAATAATTAAGTACCGATAGGCAAGGATTGGTTTCGTGAAAAATTTTGAACTCGAAATTTTAATCAAACCTGACATTACTATGACAGAAGTCGAAAAAAACAGGCTTTGCCAATGTCAACTGTCTTTTTGTTTGTCTCTCGAGGCTACAGTCTGTACGGGTAGACGGATTTGGGCCCATATCTAGGATCTGTGCGATGATCAATTACATAAAAATGATGTCTCGAAAACCGCTTTGACGATTTTGTTGAAATTTCTAACCAAAAAAGCTTAGAACGATACTCTATCTATACAAAGTTTTTCAAAAACGCTCCTTGCTTACAAGGAAGTTTGTACGACCCCGTGTGCACGTAATTTTTATTCTGCCTAACTTTCCTGTTACGGCTTATAAGCTTCAAAATCAGCTTTCGACCTAGAGGAAGCAGATGTGTTTATACCTGACTGTACTTATGTTCCTACTTGAATCGTATCAATTTTTTCCAACTACACTCATAAGAACCGCTTAATGAATTTCGAAACAATAAGCCCATGACTACAAAGGAAAAATGACTTCGGACGTAAGGATATTTGTTGCAGGTATGTACTTTACTAAGAGTCAACTCGATTTTCAAGCCAACCTGCATTTTCTAAGAGGAAATGGATGGACTAAGGACCAAAAGATTGCTTACAACGATCACGATCCAAAATAGCATCATACTGAGGTGGTAATGATGTCAATAGACTGACAGCTATTCCATGGGATGAACGTTTGCCTATTAAGTATGTCATCACACGAGATGCCCAAATTCCTAGCCGAATTGTAGCAGATTACTGCAGGGCAATCTAAATCGAGTTGAATAAGGACGAAATCAAATCAAAGTATCTCCTCACACATCAGTACTTGACCAATGAATTCAAAGTCCTAAAATTTAAGTATACTATGTGAGTACATGTACAGTCATATATGTATATCCTTCCATCGTTGATATTTGATACTGGTCCGTGTGTGTTCACAATTTAATTAGGTGTGGAATAAGCTATCAAACTACCTAATCTACTCACCTTTGTGTAACGGAACAAGTTCATTTCATTCATTATAATAACAAAAGGGAACAATTAAATATCTTCAATACGCCACTCACGAACAGATGCCAAACAGTATTCAATCACCTGCTAATTATTATTATTAGCCAGGCCACAAATTACATCCGCTGCACATGTACATGTCCATAAATTGCCCACAATCCTCAATATGTATTAATTTCCGCTATCGTGTAATTGGCGAATTATTATGAATCAATATTGCTAATTTTATTGGTTAGAATAAACACATATTCCTTTTAAGTCATGTTATAATGAAATGAACATTTGATATACCAATACCAGTGGCTTTTAGCTTCAAATAGAAATTAATTACATTTGTACACACTTACGTATGTGTGTATGTTTTTCGAATCGATGTAGTTATGATTACTAGCAAAGTGATAGAGGCAATCAACGGCTTAGAGTCCTTGGAGGGATATGGGACGAATGAAAGGACCGACGCTCAGAGTTATAGGTTGAACCACTCGCACAACAATCTATCATCCTTCCTTTAAATGTACATAGTATGGAACACACGTTCCATCTCTATCTATACAGATGGATCTATGATGGATGTAGGCGTAGGGTCTGGCATTTTTTCTGAACCGCTGGGGATATCTAGATCAGTCCGCCTCCCGAACGAATAGCAGTGTTTTCCAAGTGGAGGTCCTGGCATTGACAATATCTAAAATCAAAGCTTGTGAAGTGCTGTCAGGGTTCTTGGAACACAGCACAAGGTTACACTCTGCTGGGTCCCTGGACACGAAGGTATTCCAGGCAATGAGAAGGCAGACGAATGGCAAGAAGAGGCTCTGAATCTACATCGCAACAGGTAGACACCTCGGTGTTCAACCCGCCTTGCACATTGAAGCAAAAGGTATGGATCTTGGCCAGAAGTGAGGCCAACAGTAGATGGTCCTCCCTGGACGCCTGTTTGGTCAGCAGAAGCCTATGGCCTTGCTTTGACAAGAGTAGGACCGACCGAATTATGCTAAAGGATATGAAGTCCCTTTCTGTCCTTACAGGAACTGTCAGAGTCTAAAACGTTGATAATAAAGGGTCTCTTGAAAGTCGCATTTAGATGGCATTTCAACAAAAACAAAACAAAAAAAAATAACATTTGGACCGAAATTTATGAACTTATTGCGGTAATAGGTGAACGAGTCCTTGGAAATTTTAATGTTCGCACGAGACTCTGTAGACATGCTCATGGTGGACATTTAAAAGATTATTCTCAGTCATAATTGTTGAAGGTATATTTTTAGAAAAAAGTAAAAACTTCAGGAAAAATCTAAGGATCTACATGTTTTATTTAAAAAAATAGGCGAGACTTTTGAGGGACCCTTTACTTTAAGTCTCTTTTGAAGGTTCGTTGCTTTGTCTTCTCTTAGACTTTTGATTGAGGAAGTCCTTTGTATAGTTTCTTTGTTAACGTTTTCTTAATGGGTTTAGATACAGGTTGCATGTAGGCTCTTCGGTCAATTATAGGTCCCTCAATACTTAGCTCCGAAGGTACGATATTCTTTTACCTTCTCAGCAAGAACAATGGTAAAAAGTATTTTTTTTAAGGAGGTGTGCTAATTTTTTGTACATAAAATGGCTTAAGTTTGAAAAAAAAAACAAATAGAAAAGCTACAAAGCAGAATTCACAGCACTCACGGCAAAACATGGCCTCACTTTCCCTTGAATTCCGGGACATAGCTGGATTTAAGAAAACGAACTGGCGGAGGAATTAACAAGACAAGATCTAGGTTGTCGCCTGTGTTCTAGCTCCCTCAGCACTTGTTAAGTATATTAGAGACAAAAGCCTCTTGCGGGACTAGCTAACGAGAGATGGGGCACACTCCCATATTGCCGTGTCTTTGGACAAAATAATGCCAAGGCAATCCTGGCTCTCAATCTCAGCTTTTAGAAACTGATGACCTCTGTCTGTCCTATGGAAATGCCCAAGTCTATGCAGAACCTATGCAGGCCCTCGCTAAATAACAATTGGTCGACCTGTTAGGAAAGCCAATATTGACCATCCTCAAATTTATAACAACTCTGGAGTGATTCAGGGAGGTCATGTATCTATTCCAGAGCTATAAACCAACTTTTGTCTTTGCTTTCTTACCTTAGTTTCCACATATCATAAAAATCATACATAAATAATGAAAACGCCCCCAAAAAGTGGGCTGGTTATAAAAAAGTGGCTGTGTTAGTGGGCGGATTATAAAAATTCATGATTTCTGATGAATTTTAAGAAACCTGTCAAAGATCAAAAGAGATAAAGGTCACATTAAAAATTTGTTGAAACCCTCTAGTTCCACTCTGAGGGATAAGCGGACGATCAAGCAGATTGTGGACCAGGAACCAAAATAACACTACAGTGCATCAGACAATGGTAAGAAGGGTAAGAAGAAAACGTAGATTTTGTCTAAATCCATTTCTGCTAAGAAGGCAAGGTTTGACAGTTTTATAATCCTCGCTCATCTTGATGCGTTGTTCTTCACCGAACCACTTTTTGTCTTTGACTTGGAAATCAATAATTACTACTCATCTGGTAGTCAATATTGGTATTGTCATTGGTATAGCATCTCCATTAACAAGAAGTTGCCAATGGAAACGGCAATAAATTGCCACAAATGATGCCTGCGGAGAAGCTGAGCAAACCTAGAAAGAATCCATTTGTAAGTCCTTTTTGTAAAGGAGGTCAGCAATTTTTCAGACTTTTGGCGCGAGGATGCATACACAGATAACTTTTTTTGTCTCTTTGAAGATTTAGAGACGTCAAAACGAAATACTAAGTCCATTATATACCATCAGGGCAGGAATGAATGTTGGGGCTGAATGCTACTGGGTTTTTGGAACCCGAAAATATAAAATCTTGAACCAGTTCACTTACATTCATGTTTTCTAAAAAATATGAAATATTTAAACATCGAAATGATTCGACTTCAACAACTCGATTGTTAGGCCAGCTGTGTGGCATGTGGTGCCGACTTGTTTCACCCACATCTGCTCCAAGTCAACCTCTTCCAATTTATTCCAAAAATAGTCAGTCAACCTGTTGCCATTAACATTGCATGTGAAGAATGGTTAATGACCTCTCGTGTTTGGTAAAATAAGAGCAATCTCTTGATTTGTCTGTAAAATTTCAGGTGAATTCTTAATAATTTGACAGGGATGTTAAAATTAGATAAGCATTTGTGAAGCTCCTATCTGTTAACACTGTCCTAATTCATAGACTTTTCTAAAATTGTGTCATACTGTAAGTACTTGGTCGATCATGGACTTTTTTGGCCTGAAATCTGAAGAAAAGATCAATGTTCAGGAGTTTGGTACTTCTGTAGTTCCGTATGTTCCAAATACTTTACAAATGTATCCGCGTGCAACCTATTAAGTCGTCTCCAACTAATAGAAACGTCAAGCTTGTATAAAGTGGTAAATAGAAGTCGTGTTGAAGTGTTGTACTTCCAAGAGCTGAAGATTACGGAAATTAGTTTACTTATGTACAATATACGTTCGTTAAAGGCGAAATATCTGTAGCTCTTCTCCAATCCATACTCCAAGTATCAGCTTCCTCCACAACTGTCCCACGCCATTTTTGCTGAAGACGACACACTCCTCTGTTAAACCAGATACGAGCATATGCATGTGGATACTTCTGTATGGCACATCTAGCAATGGAATGCCTTTCCCCCAAAAGGAGTTACTCTCTATCACGTGGCTATGTTCCTTGGTAGTGAAAACTGGTAAAAGTGTGCAACCCTGCCGCATCCCAAATCGCTTGTGGTACGAAAGAGTGGATTTGCCTATGAACAAGAGTTGCACCACTGACACAGTGGACTTGCCAAGCTTAACGATAACAATGAATCTGGCTGTTCGATTACAACAGTCACAATCGTTACAAACGTTTCCGAACGAGACCTTGGAGGCCTTCATTCTCCAGGCACCCATTTCTCATTCGTTTAAACCGAGTTCCATTGAAATTCCTTTAAAATAAAACTCACATACACAGCTGACACATGCACAGATACACATCTCGGAGCAATAATTTATTACAACTTATCAATAACTCTTTGTCGCACAAAAGTCGTCACCCACTGGCCTTGTAAAATTCTCGAATAGCTCTGCAAACACGTCCACAAGATACCCCATCGTCTTGACCAATCTCATACCGCTCGCACAAAAGGCAAAGAGCCGATATAAATAATCTCTTCCTCCAAGCTACATATGTACATGTGAAGTATATGTAGTAGGTACCCTCCTTCCCGTAAGGAACATAAAATGTATGCAAAGTGAAAAATCGACACAATCCATAATCCCATTCGCCAAAAACCCTCCACCTCTGCCAGCACATGGTCCTGTTTATCTATTTGTATTGTCATACGTTTATCCAGCTCGTCCCTGCGCCCCGTTCCAGGATTTTACACAAATCCCAATGCCAACGATAACATTCATGCACGCATTTGCGCCTACAATACACAACACAATGTAAACCCCCCCCCCAAGACACAGCCCTCATTTGATAATCAAGCATCATATTGAATAGCACGAAGGAATCGAACGGAACGGAGGACGAAAAAAAAAGTGCGAGAGAAATTTATCACCCTGTGGAACGCCATTAATGTCGTCAATGGAAGATATATGACGAAGGTGAATCGAATATAATGTGACATCATTATTTCGTTGACATTCGATATACGAGTGTGTACGGGTGGCGCAGCGGATGGAGACACTTTTCCGTGTCTTTATGCCCTTCTTCCTCGTGATGTTTATGGATATGGATTCAGGAAGGTAGAAGACTTAACGCCAACAATTCGAGGTTGATAATGTGTTACTTTATTTCTAGATATGATTTTTTTTTCTTCCTCATCCTCATCCTCCTCCTGTCGCTCTCTCTCTTCTCGTCGTGTTGTGTTAAAGGTAGGAGTCTTCATGACGTCGACTTTAGGGAAATTTAAGTAAAAGTTCGAATTTCCTGGAATTCTTTGAATATTAGAGAGAATTAAAGCCCCTACATGGGGTACGATTTATTTCCAACGATATCTGCGGGAAAGTACTTACTGTCAGGGAGGCTCGATATCAGGAGGAGACGATATGGAGGAATGGAATATGCTTTTGCTTAATTTATTCTCTGAACATTGCTACAATGATGAGATTTATGACGTCAAGTTCAAAAAAGTGTAGAAGGAGACTGAGTTCAAAAGATGCATGTACATATGTATGTGAGATTCAACTTCATACTTCGGTCGATGTCGATGCTATGTCACCGATGAACACAGAATCTTGTGTTCTAAAATGCAAAGTTTAGCGTGACCTGATAAGAATGATAGAAAAAATTTTTTTAATAAAACAACAAAGGTGTGAGATATACAATTAATTCTAGCTTTATTTTGAAGCCACATTCACGCCATTATGTGTGGAATAGCAGATCATGCAAATGGTCAATCGGCTTCGCTGGAAGTGCTTTAAACGGTCGGTTCAATTTTCGGTCTAATACATTGGGTATTGTTTCGACAATAGCATCTCGAATGTTGGCGTCGAGCTCATTCAAAGTGCTTGGCTTGTAGCGTAGACTAAGGACTAGACGTATCCTTCAACTAATGTCAAGTCGCATGATCGCGACGACCAATTGATGAACGCTCGCCGTGAGATGATCCAGTTGCTAAATTTCTCCTTCACAACTTTGAGCTCTGGGTCGCTTGTTTGGTACGTAACGCCGTCTTGTTGGAATCATAGCTCGGATGTATCGATGTTGTCGAGCTCTGACTACAGAAAATCAGTTAATATCGCTCTATACTCGAGACCTTTGATGGAAACGGTGTCTTCTTCCTCATTTCGAAGGAAATAAGAGCCAATACTGCCGCCTTGCCTTGCCAATATAGCCCCAAAAAGTCAATCTTTATGGATGCATTTATGCTTGGTCAACCATTTGTAGATTGCATTAGCTCCAATAAGGCCAACTCTGCTAGTTGACATAGTCACTAAGCCGGAAACGGACCTTGTCCGAAAAGGTAATTTTTTGGTCAAAATTCAGATCTCCGGTCACATTTCCAGCACACAATCAGCGAATTCACACCGTTGTCTGTGGTCGTCTGGTTTCAATTCTTTCGTCAGCACAATCCTTTACGGATGCAGGCCCCAAATTAATCGCAAAATAAACCGGGATGACTCTCTAGCGATGCCCAATTTAGCTGATCTTCGCCGAATCTATATTTCTGGGTCTTCTTCGATATTGGCCGCTACGGTAGGTGTGTTTTCCTTATTTCGCACCTATTTCTATCTCGTTAAAGACTTAAGGTCCAAAGGAATGTATTCACTCTCAAATTTTTTCACGGTGAGATGAATTGCTGCCCACTGAAGCCATGATGACGACCGACCTGACGATGAAATTCACGTTACGTTTTTACAACTTTGCCGGAATGTTAAACATTTTTTTTTCATAATATTCGTAAATTTTTAAACATAAAATAACCCACTATATAATGGCAAACCTTACTGAATATTTTAACAGCTGAGTGTTGTTATTGACTTTAACAGCTGCTAAAACATAGCAATTGGAAAAGGTATCATTGCTATCTGGTCACCCTTTATGTAGACTTACGAGTACGTTTATTGCTTATTGGTGTGTGCATCCTGAAAGGTTTTTCAAGTTCCCTATGGTTGAGTGTCACTGCATTGATATCCTAAATATTTAATGCAAATTTTTGACTACGTTAGAGCATCAATGTCTTAAAACTACGTGGATTGGTACATACATAGGTGGGTGGGTTGATGAGAAGAGAAAGGTTCCACATCATGGTGGCAAATTTCGTCGCACCTACTATTCTGGAATTTTTTCTCGCTATTTCTTTACTGCTCTTTGGTGAAAATTTAGGCTCAGAAACCTGAAAAAATTGTAAATATGTCCTGGTAGGTCTTGGTAGATAGTGGTAGGTGTATCTCCGTCATCATGTTGTCATCATTGAGTTTAAGTTGTATAGTGTGCTTCCTTAGGAGATTATGACTGATGAAGAGCTTCCTTCATATATCAGAGGTAGTTAACGGATACCAACCTTGATTGGGTCCCATTAGGGTGTTCGATTCGCTTGATCATTACCTTGCGCCCATCATTCATATCAGACCTTGTCTCTGTTAGGATCTCTGATTGGAAGATTCTGGTATAGTCAGTCAGTTCGATCGAACTGAGTGTGTTTAGTTCCCTGAACAATGTACATCCAACTTTGACGGGACGTCGTCCATAGATAAATATTTGTCTTGTAGTGTAACAACTTAGACCCACTGACCTCAAGTGTCCATAATTGAATATCTTGATGCTAGTCCCTCGACCACGAATGGTGACCTGTCCTTGTTCTACCACTCTGTAAACTTGTTGCTTGAATGTACGTTTCGCCTCCCACACTCTTTGCATGCTTTGGCTACATCGGCTGGAATAGTTGTCAGTTGTGGTACACCTATTTTTTAGAATCTACTAAATAATAGACCTCGAATCGATCATCCGAGTCCAGCTTTATGGCGCTGAAGCGTGGAATCTGTGTAAAGCGAATGAAGAGATCGCTTTGAGAGAAATATTCTTCGTAAAATTTTCGGTCCCGTTTGTGTTGAAGGGGTTTGGAGGAGGAGATTCAATGACGAACTTTACAAGCTGTACAGCGATATCGACCTAGTTAGAAAAATTCGCATCACCCGCTTAAGATGGCTAGGACATGTAGAGCGAATGGACACCAATGGTACGCCCCGTAGAGTCTTCGAATTAAACCCGGAGGGACAACGCAGTAGAGGAAGACCTCAGTTTAGGCGGCGCGCACAAGTGGAAGGAGACCTCAACCGACTTGGAGTCCGCAGCTGGAGGCAGGTAGCTAAGGACCAGACTAACTGGAGAGGCTTGTTGGTGTAGACCCAAGTTCACTCCGAACTGTAGCGCATCCTAAGTCAGTAAAAGGATCGACTATAGCCCATCAAGTGACTGTAAGAGCATCCCTGCCCTCAGTGAATGAGATAATGATGCCACCTTGGTTTATACGTAGTTCAGATAGCTTCTATATAGACATATCCTACACCGAAAGGGAAGCGAGCTGTGGTATCTTTTCTGAAAAGCTCAATCCAGGATCTCCTTCCGCTGATAGAGCTCACACCCTCCGTGATTGAAAATTAAGAATTTTTCTCCAAAACGACCAGGATTCGGAATACAGTGCTAGGAACCAAATTCCTCAGAGCCATTAATCCCCAGAAATTCAAAAACAGAATCAACGAGAGTTTGAAATCATCAAGGCAAGTTGGGGTAGCAAACCCTTCGTTTTACATTACTGAACTCTGACAAGGAGATGAAGAACAATCCTGCAACAATACTTTGTTCTCTTGCAACCATACTTTTTCAAACCAACACCGAATCGAACAGACACAGACAGATGTTAAATGACCAATACCAGCCTCGTGTCTGAAAATAAATCCGCCCAAAACACAACCATGTAAATGGCTTTTAATTTGCCAACACTTCCCAGTCAGACAGTATTGCACCCTTTACCCGGAGTTCAATGTTCAACAAAACTTTCAAATCTATTGCTCCATCTGTGCCAAAATCCCTTCTGGATTGCCACTCAATTCGGCAATAACCAACACAAACCTCCTAGCTTTTCTGTGCATCGATGCCTTGTGCTTTTGAAAAATTATTTCTCACCGAAAGGAATCATCATCTCATCCCCCATTCGCCCTCGCACGCTCTTGGTTCGTAATCGACCTAACTAATCCGATATGTTGCAAATTTCACGTCTGATTGCTAACCATGAATGGAATGGAATTCCATTCCAACTCCACAGCCAGCGCTTCTCTTCACAGTTCTTAATTGCTTCTCAGAAAATGATAAATTTCCAGCAGCACACATGTGCGAGGTATTAGCACATGAATCCATCATCCGATATTAACTTGCCTCCCCACTAGCGGGGGAGCGATAGTGGGTGTATAGTATATCTGAAGAGCGGTGGGGTTTTTGGCCAAAAGTCCGTACATGCTCCACTCAGTAAACGACGATATGAAATGAATACGCTTTTAATGCCTGCATTTCTCCCTCAAAGAAGTTTCCGTTTTTATTATGAAATATTTGAAACTTGTGCGGTCGGGATACAGGATTCGCACGAGTATTTCCCTGCCAGCAGTGGGGTATTTGTCTAGGCCAGGCAGGCATATAGCAATATTTCGACGTCTTCGTCGATGTGGGCCAAAGCCGGCAGCGGGGTGGGGGTGGTGATGCCAAAAAGAAGGACACCAGAAGTTATTGGAAAAGTTTTCTTTTGAGAACGTGTTAGAAATACTGGAGCGTTGCAATATTCCATCTCGTGCTAGTCAGAGAAAGAGCTACATAACCAAACACCCTTGTCACATCCACAGAATTACAAGAAATAGTTTCGCCGAGGGGTTGGAGTTGAAGGATACTTCTCCTCTTGTCGATACGAGTCAGAGTTGGAGGTGATGGATATCATTAGTCGCATATTGTTCGCATGGCATGTATGTATGTATCTATGCTACTCACTTCCGTTCCGTTTCCTTGACAAGTTCAAGATTCATAGCAAGACGACTTTCGCCTTCGTCCGTCCAACACACGACGCATCCATACAGGGTATGTGTAGTAAATCACCGCGCCTCCTTAAAAACGTCTACATTCGCGAAAGTCTATCGTAAATTCTGCTTTATTTCCAACTAAATGTTTATATTTCTCGGCTTAATTGCCGGCAATTTAATGATCCTCATGTTGCGCTGCACGCCATGCCCCAGCGGCATCTTGATGCGCACAGAGCACAGAGCACAGAGCCAACGACGCGGTCGTCATTCAGCCTCATTGCTATCACTGTGCTGGATCTTAATTGTCATAATCGTATGCGAGATGGTTCGGTGCGAGCCGAAAATAGACGGACGGATTTCATATTTTGTATCTGCGAGTATCTGCGAGTATCTGCCGTGGACTGTTGGTTCATATTCCGTCCTTTCTCTGACATGGATGCAAACTGCGAAACGAGGAACATACATATTTTGCGTGCAGGCATCTTGTGTGTCGTAATAGTCGGGGGCCATCAAAATGATGATCGGCACCGCGACTTAACCGGTGGCTGATGGGGAGCCAAGCTGCCCGCCGTCGCCGCCGCCGCCACAGTCGCCACTAAGTGCGAGAGATCGTGAGGCCGAGAGGGGCTAATGTTGACATGGCAAAAATAGGAATAGGATGTGAGTTTGGTTTTTGTTTTTGTTTTCCTTTTCGTTTTCCTTTTGACATTTTCTGTTTGTCTTTTGGGGAAAGAAATAAAGAAAACAGCGAAACAGCCACTGAGGTGATCTTCGCGAAGATCAAACGAATGTGATGGGATCGCGGGCAGGCACACAATGAGTGCACACCGGTCTCGATGTTGGGTAATGCCTTGGGCTGCGGATATGTTATGAATTGCGTACACTGGCAGTCCGTTCGCGTTGTGAATGAATTAAGACTTTTTGTTCTACCGCAATTGGAGGTCTATGTATCTTGTGTCTTGGGTTACGGAATTGCCACGGGTGGGTGATCTTTAATGACGTTCGCCTGGATAAATGATGGCAAGTGTAAATCTGGAAAGGGGACATTGTGATTGTCAGACATTGAAATGTTGAAACTCGTAATGGATGTTTGGGATGAGATATGTATGCGGTTTGCATGTTTACAGATGGTATTTCGATTAGTGGCATTTAACTTGGGCAACAGCTAAGCAAGGTATGCCTAGAAGTTTTGACGTTGTTTGTAGGAAAGTATCTACTTGTGCTGTAACCTTTGAATTTGCCTTTGCCTTCCTTAAAAATGGTGCGTCTTTTTAGTAACAAGCTTCAGAGAAGCTTCGACAGTCATGTACATACTGTTTTGATCCGCTGGAGGGGTGAAATCCTTCATGGATACTCAGTAGCCGGTACTATGAGTTATGCCAGACTCCATGTTCCTGCCTTGTTTACGTGTTAGGAGCTAAGACAACCTCAGAATTCCCAGTGACCCGAACGAACTTCGTGTTCTCAATCATTAATCAGCGATGTGGCAGGTACCCAATTGATACCACAGTGGGGCTCAGGTCCTATGAAAGTAGAGCCTGAACTAACCCGAGCTAGTTTATCTGCGGATTCCTTGATGATCTGAGACCCATCCGAGTACAACTCCGTTGTGCTTTGCAAACTTAGCACTAAGTGCTGGCTGACTATCTGAAAGCTGGTGCAGAGCGCAATGGTATGGAGTTCGGTTTGCAAAATTGAGGGCCACATTCCCAAAAAAAATGGAAATCTTGGTGTTGGGTTCAAAGACATCAGTTCAAACTCCAGAGTTCTATCAGGCAATACTCCTGGGTTCCAGTGCTAGAACTGTATAACCCACCGAGACAGTATTCCCTGATCGGGGATGGTGTAGAACATGTCTCTTTTTGGGATTGAGACGAGAATTTTTACTCGTCACCTGGCTTGTACTTGTATTCTAGTGCAGCTTGATAGGGCATCCATCAATCCTCTTCCTGATGAAGACTTGTAGTTGTGCAAGTTCAACGATAGGGAATGGTAAGCACCTGAAATACCAAGACAGGCTATTCTTTGTAGCTTTTGAGGCTGTTGTCCATTCAAAAACTGTCGGCAAGTATACGATGGCTGCGTGTATTATAATGGAAGGGCCATTGTATACATCCAATGTATCATACTGCCTTAAAGGCGTCTACTAGCCCACATGGTCCACGTGAGCGCTCGATGGAGGACTTGATATGAGATCTGGAAATCTGGAATAAACTAACGTTGTGTCTTTTATGGTGATAGGTCCCAGATTGAACAGTCTTCTTTGAGTAAAAAGGCACTAGAATGGCTTTCCTAGGATTAATGGATAGCCCTGCACTAGTACACAATTCAAAGTACCTTTCATAACGCTGCAAGGTTCTCAATAACCAGTGACCACAGAAGGAAAAAAAGGACATCTCCCTGGGTGAGAGAGTAGTGATCGAACTTTCAAACATGGCCCTAGTCCACTGGTTCGTCGAATTCTCTAAACTTCTGCTACTGATAGCTCTTGCTATTGAATCGTAGCTAGTGTCATCTAAGCGCCCTCAAGGTTTAGGAATGCACACAGGGCTATTTCCAGTTGATTTGCATGGTGGGCCACTACTACCGTGTAGCCACCACTTCTCGTAGCCCTCCTTGTACCAAAACCATCACACTATAGTAGGTTGACCTGCCGGTATGGCATTAATTTCAGATACTTGCCCAGCTTGGTATTTGGAAGCACATTTACGAAATTGTGGCCAAGTTTAGCACACCTTCATACTTTCGTTTCAGTACTCTTTTGGCCATCAGTCCTCAGTTCTTTTCCATCTATCTGCAGCTTAATGTATGTATGTGCAAACCAATTTTTGGAGTAACACCTTAACGGTCTGCAGGAATTTGTCTATAACCAGGAGTTTAAGCTAACTGTTGAGTGCCTCTTCAAATACATATATTGCAGAAGGGTCCTAAGGTGAAAAGCTGAATTCTTTCATAATCTACTCGTTTCAAAGGCTAAGAAGCTTTCCAACTAGCAGCTTACATATTCTATTACCATGAAGTGCCCTTCATCCTTTTGGTGAAAATGTTTTCTACATGCTGTTACATGATACAAAACTAGCATCCTTGAGATCACATTCAGTCATGTGTTACATTCATAAGAACACACATCCCTGTCAAACAGTAAATCCATTTCAGCCTCAAAGGACTTCATTTCGCAAACTTATCTGCATTTACGAACTATCATCGAGAACTTGAATTGGCTTCTGGTTCGTCGTCTGGTCTCATTGTTAAGTGAGAACCTTAAATTGCATTCCAGCTGCCGAATAATCAATTTCTCCAGTCCCCTCCTCCATCTACCCGTCCAGCATATTTGCTCCATTTTATGGCCATGACATCTACCACGCTAAGAAAGTTCTCCGAAATCCCGCATTCAGAGTACACTAATACTCAAGGCGGGATGTGTGCGGTAAAGGTGCTTCACTACCTGACCGATTCAAGGACACAAAGTTGTATGTCAACTAAGCCGGCACTGCCATAGAATTTACTCACCCAGGGATTGGACAACGATAAGGTTGAGGCTGATGGTACATTGTTAGGCCCCCATGAAATGAACTGCAACTCGGGGAAATATCACCGTAATCAGATTAGGATTATCGAATACGTACACAAAGGAGACTCCGTAGTCCTTAGTGTGGCGCAGTAAATAAGGAGCTACTGGGAATTTCTACTTTCAAATAGCATACACCACCAATGAAGCTATGCGGTGTGTAGTCAGTTTCGAACAATCCGAATGGAAAACTTTACTGTTTGTGAGGTTAATTAGAGGGTAGACGTTGGAAATATGGGAAAGGTCTTGACAGCTTGGAGCAAGTTTTCACCCATAGACGTTTGTATCCTGTAATCACCCAGTGTCTGGTTTGATGACGGTAATTATTGCAGAGGGGATTGACATCACAGGAGACAATGTGTATGCTGTCGAAGGACGCATTTAATATGTCCGCCACCCTCGCATCCACTTCGATTTAATGGAATTAAAATGACCAATTCCGAACGAGCCGGGTAATAAAGTCAAATCGAATTCCATTATACGAAGGATGTGAAATAGTTTAGCATAAAAGTGCTTATGGTTGAATTTACGACTTCAAAAGATACATTCGTGTACGTAAGTCGTGCAGGCACAGTGTCTCGTGAATGGCGCGTGAATAACTAGCCATTAAGTGGATCTTTATAATCGTTTCATATAATCATGAGGAATACCGTAAAATTTTAGGTCAAAATTGAATCTGTGACACACAGAGGGTGTGTTCGTCGGTTAATTCTTTTTTTTACTACATCCCATCAGAGTGTGAAGGAGGCTATTCGGAAAGACTTACCTTACTTAACCAGCAGTTATAAGGTTTTATGTTGATTTCACAGACTTTCAGAGCTTGAGCCTTGGAAAGAATCGTTTTAAATCAGTTTTTGCCGGCCTAAGCGTATCTCTAACGAACAACTCCATCAGAGAACGGGCCACGAACCTATAAGTACAACAATACGACATTGGACATACTCTCCGAAAAGGTGACAGGTTCATAGCTAACCACGCGATGCAATGGAACCCGCTTACTCAGGATTACAGGACATGCGGCGGTTCTAGGAGTACGTGGCGCAGAACACTTGAGAAGGTAGCGCGGCAACTCGGGAAGAGTTGGGGAGAGCTGAGGTACATTTCTAAAGTTCTATGGTCAAGTGTTAGTCCGTCTTTAGGTTGATAACGTGGACGGTAATGCACATGTGTCTCAGCCTGGTTTTAATTCAATTATTTCCAGCTGTTCCAGCAGATTCCGTGGTTTGTGGCTGTCTTTCTTTTAGACGCTTACAGGGATGAGATCATATGGGTTGGTGTTCGTAGTCAGATTGAAGCAGATTGGAACACACAACTTTATTAAATCATTTATTGAATGAAAAACAAAACTTTGATCGAAGATTCCCTCTTAACCTAAAAATATTAAAATATCTTCAGAAACGGAAAGCTTAATATAGCAAGGGGACGGTAAAGACTCTAAGATTACTTAGTCCCGGCAACTATGAGACCAGTAAGATCCAGCTTTACGAATCTGTTTAAAACCAGCTCTAAATGCGTTTATTTCACAAAACTTTAGACAAAGAAAAGAGGTTGTTTCCATCAGAAAGGCCAGGATCTTCATAGCATTTGCCGCAACTATGGATAACGGAGAGGAATGATGTAGGTAACCTGGGATGTGCGCTTCGAGATCACCTGGGTCAACCAAGTGCTGCTTGGATGACAGTTCAGCTCCCGGTTGGATTATGAATCTCGAAAACTTCCCGCACGTGAGAATAGCACCTCTTATTATTCTTGGGAGACTTAGTAGCTTGCTCTCATCTACCGCCGAAGTGAGACTATGCAGAAGGGTCTCTCTGTAGAGAATCCGTGAAGAGTTCTAGGTGAACTGCAGATGTGTACAGAAATACCACAATCTAGCTCTTATAGTTTTTAGCTCTTTGTCCTCGAAAGTTTTTCAGTGGACATAGGCTACACCTGAGTACAAAACCGGGCGTGAATCGTTTAATTGATGGAAGCTAGGTCCATAAATTGCTAGAAAGCCGACACTGCTGCTGAAATTAAGAACTGTATTGCGACTCCGTCATGAACGTTTGAGCCTCAGACAAAGTAGGTAGAATGAGGTGGATACGTGTGCAACGAACATTTGAATCGAATTTTAACCCTCTGTCATGGGTTTACCTGAAAAAAAAAATACAAGGTTGCGCTTGTTAGACTCGGGCTCGATACGTGGCCTCCCTGGAGCACCCCGGAGGCATATATGTCAAGATGGTTGATGATGACTTTCCCGACAGGTTACCTTGGCCTCCGAATTGGTATTCACCGAGGGCAGTTTTTCTAGGTCTGCATAGGCTTGGACATTCCCAGAGGAAGTGTACATTCTACTGTGTCCGTGTTGCCTCAGCCTCAGCAGAGGTCATCAGTTTCTACTCGTAATCGACTACGGTCGGCCGTCTTAAGGTTGTTGCCAGTAATGATACCACCGAAAAGTGCCATGTTGGGAATGTTACGTACCAGGATTTGTTTGGTTTTGGCAATATCTCCAGAGTTTTCTGGAGCATAGGTACATAAATTCAGCCTTCCTTATCCTAGGGTCTAGCTCCATTCCACTATATCCAATGTGGCTTATGCCAATTTGAAGTACCTACTCTCATTTCGTGAAGGAAAAGTTGTGACCGTACGTGTTTGGCAAAAATTTGAATCCAAGCAATCTAGCCTTCTCTGAAACGTTTACTAGTCAAAAACTAGCTTGATCCGGTTTTATCAATATTATTTGAAAAACTGAGCTTTGACCTAAAAAGTCATGTTTTTGCCGAAGTGTTGCTGATGTCAAGTAGAAGAAAACTTGGCACTGAGGGTCGACTGTCAGTGCAACCCAAATGAGGGATGAAAACATGTTTCCATGCAAACCCAGGGACACTTCCTTTTCCAAGTCCAATCCAATGTTTTGGTACTGCAACGTTTGACGCTTCTCACGCCTCATTCTCATGCAGATGCCCATACACACAATCAATTACAATTTTTTTTGACAAAAAAAAAACAAGAAAAACCAATTAATATCTTTTTTGCTTGCGATACTTGTAATATTCGAGCCGGCTGGCAATAGGATCGCGAATAAGCACATTGTTGCGTTTGGTTTTACATATACTCGTCGAGGCATATGGATGTTATCCTCGTATATATGGCGGCAGGATGGCCAATTCCTGCAATTTGGATTTTATAATCCTTAGGCAAATTTATTCATCCGATATAAAGGCACATACATAGCTACATAGATACACACGCCCGTATGCACATTTAGGTGGGTGCTTAATCCCATTGCAAAGTGATGTAGCATCAGCAACAGCAGCAGTGGCAATAGAAGGATATCTGACTATCTAATGTCTGTCTGCCTACATTCTTGCACTAAATGTGCAGGATATCAACTTTATTTTATGTGCGTATGCTGTGTTTACACTCAGTCGAGCACCCTTATTCCATATGCATACATACATATGGTTCTGTATGTACTTTTATCCCCCCCCACCCGAACAGGCCCCAACAGTATCCCCAGCCTTATTCTCTTGTATGTACTACAATAAGTTCCATTCCTACACAGCATACTCTCGTATTGATGTGATGTTTCTTGGCGTTCAGCTTGCAGTTGGCACTGTTGCCATAAGCGACTGTCTCTCTCGGCGGCGTTAGTCGAGAGTGTGTATCTATGTGGTGTGTATGTGTGCATGTGTGCATGTGTTTGCATCGACGTCGACTATTATCCTTTATGGTACAACCTAAAACTCATATGTGCGGAACATTTAAATTAAATTTGCATTTTCATTTCATAAACGGATTAACTGAACAAAGTCAATTATATTTAAACATGACACGAATACATGGAGCATTTAGAGCGTACATTACACTATTACACAGGCAGACAGGAGCGGGGATAATATCTCTGGTGTCAATGCACTTCTGTAGGGGGAACCATTAGATTTTGCTTTTCTTCTTCACTTTTTTTTTTCATCCTGTAAGGTTATTGGAAAAAAATTATTAAAAAGAACAGAGACAAAAGCCACGCATGATATCCTTGATGTATGTATGTGTGGGTGTATACCAATTCATAGTGATAATGCCACCACCGCTTAGGGAGAATAATGTGTGATGGGATTATTACTGAGCAGTTAAAGTCAAACTATGCAGTTGGCTGGGTAAGTGTGTAGGACCATTTGACGGGACTTAGGAGCAAGTGAAAGTAGAAATGTTTGCACTCGGATAGGGATAAGCCAAATTGGTGATATTCAAGTCTGGTGATAAGACGTTTGTATCAGCTTCGATTGACGGAAAAAGTATGCATAGTCCTTCATGGACAATTGGTGGTTGGAGTGATTCAATGGTTCAGATACTTCATGGTTGGCATTTCTTTTGCTGAATGTACTTCAATACGAGTTTCTCTGAATAAGAATCGACAGAATAATTCCTAATGGTTGTACCTCGCACGCGGTAGGAGTATCAGGACACGTCTCGACTCCACCATTATCAACAGATTTTTAGCACAATTTACAGATTAAGAGCACAAAACCGGATTACAGTGGACGTAGCTTATAACGACGGTGGAGGCACCGAGTAAATATGGTCCTTATAACCGGATGTAGTTATCTGCCCACGTTATATCAGATGGAAGGATAGCCAAAAATATAGTGAAGCCAATCAAATGAAAGGTAGGTGGACGTTATAAGCTAGAGGTCGTAAAAAGCGAAGTCGTTATAAGCGACATCAACTGTAAATTCATATGTTGCTCATGCGGCATTGCGATTAGTTGTGGAATTATAGTCTCAGTTCTCAAAGAAGTCTTTCTCTAAAAGTAAATCCATGACGGTTGGGCTACAAATTCCTACTTTATGTCCTACTTTGTTCGTCCAAACTAGGACCTCTAATGAATACCAAACTGTGTGAATGGAAGATCTTTACATTAAGTGAGACAATCCATAGATAGTGTCTTGTTTCAAGAAATGGACTACGATATGCATAAGAAGGTATGTTATCCTGCGCTCTGGATTAAGGAGCTACAGCTAGCAGTCCTATGGATACTTTTTCAAGACAGGCTCGCAATGCTTAACTAAACCTTTTTCCGGTAGACATTTTTTACCATGAGTTGGATAGTAAGTCTGTTGGAGCAGGAAAAAGACGTTGAACATTGTATATGTAAAGGATAATCCAACACGAGGTGTCATTTTGAATTTTGCCTCATTATTGATTAATAAACACTTGGCTGTCATTGTAGGAGGTTAATAAATCAGGTGCGACGTGCTGAGATAGTGCGAATTCAATACGAAAACGTTGAAAAGTTCGTAAAGTTCGTGCCGGTCCTGGTCATCATTAAGCCCCTTCTAGCACAGCTATACTAAATTAAGTCGATAAAGTTGAACATCGCACATAGGTGAGTGATCCAAAAAGATAAAACTCCAATTCGTGTTTGTCCCTAAGGTCAGCTAAGAACATCGACGCCGAAATTGAGAGTATGAGTGATAACCCCGGTGTGTGCTTGGCCTATTCGAAACCACTTTGCATACAGATCTTGGTCTGCAAGCTTATAAGGTCCAGTTAGCTCAAGAATAAACAAAACTGTCATTTCTGGGACACTGAAGCAACCTCGTCATCTACAATGAGTGACAGTTTGGTGCGTCTTTTTCGCAAATGAAAGTTCTGCCACAGTTTCGGTGACAGTGACAGTGGTATAGAAGGATGTTGACAGACATTTGTTTTCCTCTGAACCGTATGACATTCCTCCAGCTGCCACACAGCTGGGGCCTTATTTTGTATTCCGTTTCTATAGCAAATTTATTCGAAAGTCGGAGATTGGCATTTTCTATTTCCATATAAATCCAGATTCGAAAAATAAAGGAAATACCAACTCTTTTTCGGAAATGTGGAATTTAGTATTTCGAAAACGCTTTCCAAAATCATCTTCTTTTGCGGATATTCATTCGAAAGATTTCTTGTTATCGGATGAATGATTTTCAGAAGAATTTTAAGACAAAATGTAAATATTTCGGAATTGAATGTTTATTCACGAATGTTTCGACCAGGTGCCGAAATTCGAAGTATTGGGGCAATTTATGGAGATCCACACAGATCTAGTCAAGAGATTTGTTTTATCAAACCAACGTTAGATAACACTGTCTTCTGTAGCTGTGGCGCTATTGCCTATTGCTTGTACATATGTAGGGCTAGGCTTCCTTCGACACCCGAAAGTTGTTCACAAAGCTGTGTTTTACAACATATTCGTAATAACATTTGAATGGATGAAATAGTAAATCAAATTTCTCCCTTCCCATAGCTCAGTTTCATAATGTTAGAATGATCCTCTCCGTTCGATATTTTCCAATTGTCCTTCGTGATCCTCAAACCAAATAGCTACACTGTCCATTAGAACGAATTGAACAAGTAATTGTAATAACGTTTGCTTTTTGTTTTGACAATCTGATATCCAAACCTAAAATCATACAAACTACGAATTCATTTTAGAATCGAATAACGTTTTTGAATCGCAATCTGAATCCGAAAGGAATACAAAATAAGACCCCTGGTGAAAAATTAGCTCTTCTGCCTGAAAAATGTCCGTCTGACGTCTAACTTCTCGAAATGGAGACTTGAATTGCCTGCCAGGATCGTTCGGTTTGACACTTTCAGACTTGTTCTTATGGTCCACTTCTACGCCAATGTCCCAGCAACGAGTCATGTACTAAAAGAAAATATCAGAACGTGATGCAAATATTCTTCAAAATTATGACTATCGGTAGGCAGGATCGTGGTAGACCTTTGCCTAGTATTGTATATCTTCATAAACCTCGAATCTTGTACTTTAGAATAAAATAAAAATATAATCACTTTTCGTAAAAATGTTACACATTTTGCTACACATGACACCACTTACTAGATGACCCTACATGCTCATATGTAGTTAAATAAATAAATAAATAAATACTTGGTCAACAGGTCGATGGGACCCAAGACCTAGCTTCTCACAACCATTCGGGATTTGAACCTCGAACCCCTTGCTCCATACTCCAACGCACTCCAAACCACTGAGTCTCGGCACCACATATCCATATGTATTTACTACTGACTTTACAGCACTTCCTTGGAATTTCCAATTTTTTTCAAAGCATTGATACGAAAGGACGAAAATAAGTAAAAGCTAGGAAGTATATGTTGATGACAACATGGTGCGAGGAACTATTGCTCCAATCAGCACAATTGGGTTGGCCAGGTTGTTTCTGGACCTTACGACGACGTGTACTAATGATTCTTTGGGATCCAAGTAAATAGTTCTGTCACCCTCTAGGTCCCTGATATGCTTCTTAAGTGAACGACGTCTTGTTAGTGTTCCCATTACAATCTCCAGATGGTTTCTGTTTATCCTTAGGCAGGTCTTAGTTCTTTTCTGGTTATAGCTTCCCAGAAGTCTATTAGCCTTATTTCGTTTTTTCTTCTTTTTACAGGATTTTGATGAAGTGGTGCCGCTGTGTCCCACCATTGGAATTGTCATTCGTGCTCTTGGCTCATCTGTTTCTCAATAAATCCTTCGTAGATGTGGGATAAGTATTCTCCGTTCTGCTTGCATTAGAGTCTTAAATAGCAGTGCTTAAGGAAAGTATCTCAATGCACGTCTAGTTTCATGAAGTATCCTAACGTCCATAATCGGGAAAGAGCATTTGGATGCAAAGACGACTGTACTCCAGAAAGATGAATGATGAATACATCAACGGTTGACAGTCCATGAAGACCTTTTCATCTATAGATTGACGGATGGAAGAGCTTAGAACACTCACAGCATATCACGAACAAATTGGACGACCAACTATCAAGAAAATAGAGTCCGAATAGGTCCTGACACTCAACGTTACCACGCACCCTAGGATTTGTTTAATGACAATCTTTGTGAGATATGAATTGTACACTCATTTTGACGTATCTTTGGAATTGTCTGGACTTAAACATGACACTACCAAAATACATTTAGAGCCCTTTAAGGCGATTATTACCGACTACAATCTCTTGGGCACTTCTACAGAAACTTACTTACTTACTTAAGTCCTGTATCCCCTTGTGGGTCCTAGGGCTTCGACAATGCCTACGCGCCATCGTGTGCGGTTTCTGGAAATGTGTTTCAGTTCTCCCCAACTCTTTCCCAGTTGCCGTGCTTCCTTCTCGACTGTTCTGCGCCACGTACTCCTAGGAGCGCCGCGTATCCTGCCATCCCGGGTTCCATTGCATCGCGTGGTTAGCTACGGACCTGTCACCCTTTCGGAGAGTATGTCCAATGTCGTATTGTTGTACCTATAGGTTCATGGCCTGTTCTCTGATGGAGTTGTTCGTTAGAGATACGGTTTGGCCACCCTCCAGGTACCACATCCATATAGCAGCACGGATTCGACATTGGAACGGAATAGTCGTAGCTTGGTGGTTAAGCTAATCGCATTGCTACGCCAAACTGTAGATAGCATCCCAAAAGCAGATTTTGCTTTGCCTATTCGGCTGGCTATATCCCGTTCGGTTCCGCCGTCGGTTGAGACAATACTTCCAAGGTATTGAAAACTCTCAACTCTCTCAACCGTTTGTCCAGCAATGCATACATGAGCTGATGAGCTCGCTCCTAGGCTGATCATTTTTGTTTTTGCCGACTTAATTTTCAGCCCAACGACAGCTGCCTCTCTCTCCACGTTTGTGGTCATTTGGTGAAGGTCCATAGTTCTATGTGACAGCAGGCATACGTCGTCGGGGTAGTCAAGGTGTTTGAGTTCAGATGTCAGAGTCCATCGAATTCCTCCGTTTCCTGTTGATAAGGTCGCATTTAGTATTGGTGAAAGTATGCAGCCTTGCCGAACCCCACTTTGGACTTCGAATTCCTCTGTAGCCTTGATAATTGCTATTAATTTATCAGGAATGCCTCTCCTGCGCAAGGCACGCCAGATAAATTCCCGATTGACACTATCAAACGCCTTTTCAAAATCAATGAACAGCAGGTGAAGTGGCGATCAATATTCAACACATTGCTCGATAATGATCCGCAGGGTGTTGATGTGGTCGACACAGGAGGATCCAGAGCGGATACCTGCTTGTTCGGCGTCGAGTGTGTCTTCAAGGTGTAGTTTGATTCGCTCCAGGATGATTCCAGCAATTATTTTGGCCACAGCAGGCAGCACGCAGATACCCCTTCTACAGAAGCTGTGGCTATATAGACGCAGAAGAGAGCACATCTTGTTTCCTAAGAAAGTAAACCTCGGCGCAATCTAGCTATCCTTTTCATGATTTTTCCATGACAGAGGTTCACAATGGATTCATTGGTAGCTTACCTATCTGATTGCAATATTCAGCCTTAACAGACAGTGATGTAGGCCTTGTAACCTTCACCTGTTTCTCCTTAGGAGCACAGTAAATCAAAATCTCATGTCAACCTAATTAGAATTTAGCAATTAGTCCTTACATATGTTACAACGCCGTTTTCGTTATCACATAAATTAAAAGTGACAAAAATGGTTTAACGCTCACACAAGGGTTTCGCCCAAATCACGATCTAAATTAAATCAGATTACATCACTTGCGTGTGAATAACTTAAGCATGGTCACACCAACCTTATTGTTTAGCACTTTCGTTTCATTACTAAATTCCACGACACGCGTGTTAACTTTGCACCTCATTATTCATTTCACTGATGAGATCTTAGGGGCGAGCAAACGATACGAAACAGGAAACACAATTAGCTACCTACATACAAGTACTTGTATCCTTTTTCAAAAAATAACAAAAAAAAAAGAATCCACGTACGAATAACAACTGAAGCAGAACACAGTCCTCATCAATTCATAAATCGGCACAACGTGTTGGATTGTAATCAATTTGATGGCTTGCAATCGTCACTTTCGGGCTCCCGATTTGATTGATGGTCAACCGATGAAGACTGATGGATTCTGACGGGTGGCGCGGGGTGCCGTGGCACTTGCTGACGCTGCTGCCGACAGTTCGAAACAAGGAATCAACATCGATGATAAATTAGTTTGTTAAAAAATATATTTTCGAATCGCGTCGTTTGTTTGCGCCGAAACAAATCAATCGAAGTTGGATGGAAAGGTTACACAAACGATTTCTTTGATTGGAATTAAATGAATTACAGTGAGGGACTGGCATAGCGTTGACCTTTGTCAGGTAAATAGTTTCTCTATTCAGAGTTTTCTGTAGAACTACAAACGCAACATTCATAACTCTTCACTCCGAATCTACTGTTGTTTAAGTAGAGTAGACACCTTCAGTCCATGCCCACCTTCTCCACTGAATGGCAATTAACCGAACCGATTCCAGAAGTCAAAAGCTATGAACCATAAAACCATAAGATTTCCCAGTTTCTACATCCAAAATCGCTGCTTGCATACCCAAATTTAGGAAAAATTTCTATCAGGCCCGAACTGTATGCCAATTACCTGTAAAGGTCTAAAACCGCTATAAATTTGGGTATTGAGAATGCATTTGGGTATTCAAACGTCTAATTTGGGTAGTAAAACTGGGAAATCCGAAAAAAAATTATGGTTTTATGACAGTTTTTGACTTTTGAGATGGTACTCGTACTTGTTCTTGACTTTTGAGTTCAGTACAGTTGAGTCCCATACAGTTAAGAACGTGACTGACAGTGCCTATTCTACTTAAGATATGAAATCTGAGATGATTCTAGGTGACCTTTATAAAGTATTTCAGGAATACTCTTCACTGTTTGTGTCTGAAACCAACCAACCGAATTGGGCATACATATGGAGATTGTTGAAAGAATGTATCTTGTCATTCTGAATCGTAGCTATTCGGATAAACCTCAAATCTCATAATTTATACCTTTATGTGAATGGGCATACTGACTGTTCCCAAATGACGGAATTTCCAGTCCCAACTAAAAGTTGTTTGCGACGTTGGGACAGTCTATCCATTTGCAACAAAAGTTTTCTGCTATCGAGCTCTGTGGCAGAGAACAACCCCCGAAGATCATTATTTTGTGAGATAACCAAGATTTTGAGTCAAATACTGTCAAATACTGATACTGCCTTCAAGCCATCTGTACCAATGCAGTTAGCTGTACCAAAAAAAAATCACATTAACATGGCTCTTTGGACAATATGTAGGTATCTCTGGCTACTGAAGAACTTACCAGATCTAAATCTATATTTATAGTGGTCAACTAATTATCATTCTAGTCTAATTATCATTTCCAGAAAATTGGTACTACCCAATCAGTTACGTGCCAGCTAAGCCTTGAGCACAATGAACCTTCCGAACATATCCCGACCTTTCACTTCCACAAAAGTTAAACTCGCCTACTAATGTCACCTAGTCGTCAGACCAAGCAATCCTTACCTTTATTCATGAACCCTGCTTTCAAGGATTATACATAGAAGTAAAAACCACACAGTATCGTTGAGGGTCTTGAGCTTTTCAAAGCTTTAACCTAATAAGCAGGGTACCAACATTCCTATCTGTTGTTTCCAAAGAATATTGGTTTTAATTTGAATATCTTCGACAGTAAACTGCCATTGTCCGCTGTAAGTCACTTTGATTTCTTGGTTAGCGCTGGTTTGTTCTGTCCCACCGTGTCTGAAGAAGTGAAATTTACTATCGTCCGTCTGAATCGCAACAGGTAGACACCTCGGTGTTCATCCCGCCTTGCACATTGAAGCAAAAGGCATGGATCTTGGCCAGAAGTGAGGCCAATAGTAGATAAACCTCCCTGGACACCTGTGTGATCACCAGAAGCCTATGGCCTTGCTTTGACAAGAGTAGAACCGATCGAATTATGATAAAGGATAGGAAGCCCCTTTCTGTCCTTATAGGAATTATTACGGGGCATAACTCTCTTCGGTACCACATGAGAAAGTTTCGACTACGGATGAAGATTTATGTCGGTGATGTGGAGACGAGGAAGCTAATGAGGAGACAACCCTGGGCTTATCCACCTTAGATTCAAATGTCTAGGGCGACACTTTTTCTGTGATCATGAAGAATTAGCAAACAGACCAATCAGTGAAATTTTTTCGTTCATCAAGTCAACAGGATGGTTTGGTGATCCACAAGATACATATCAGTACTAGGGTTTACCAATGGGCAAGGGACTTTTTCCCCTTTGGGTATCACAATGGGTCTGTATTGACCTGAGTGTGGCGACGTGATATTATCTAGTCGCCTACCCAGATACCTAACCTAACCTACTATCGTCCGAGAGAGTATCATTTTCCAAAAATTGAGATCCTTCGATCGGGAGAAACCTTTCAAGTTTGCGAGAGGTCAATGGTAGCTGTGGTGTCGGAGGGCCAGTTCTTTTTTGTTTTCAAGAAATGTGTTGCTCTAACATTTTGCTTTATAGCTTCCATACCTTAGCTAAGGCATAGTTCTTAAACAGTTTGTTACTACATCAAGGCAAAGGGAAGGGCTATGTTTACTCCATCTCCGCATTACGGCCTCCGGAATCTCCAGATCTAAATACAAAAGATATTATGTGGAATCAGTTGAAGGAAAGGCCAGTTTAACACGACATTTTAAATACCTATACTTATAAAGCGCTCTAAAGAGACTCTTGTGTAAACTCCAAGGTCCTTTACAAAGCCTTCTTGAACTTGTGGTAGTCATAAGACTTTTACCACGGTTTCGTCTCCATTTGGTTGAAAATTCAGCAGTCAGCACAACTGCGATGGCTTTAGTCCCTGGTATCCACTTTTTGGATTTTCATTTTGAATGAATAAAACACAATTTACTCACAAAATGACAGATAATGACTTATCCCGTCTCCTTCTGAGTAAAGGATATTCAAAGTTTACTACAATTTCAGGACGAAATATAAACGGAACTCAACAGTGATGATGATAATTTTACCAAAAATTGTGAATTTTTATTATGAACCGACTTTTTAGAGGACTTTATCTTGACGGAGATGTACTATCAGTATTCTTTCGAATCTCCTGTTGAAACAAGCAGGATCGATGCAGACTTTGAATATGCAGGTGCTTAGAATAAGCCTGTTTACGTATAGGCTTATACTATCCATCCACACAGAAAATATTCGAGTTACTAAGTCTGCATGGCTACTAGGACATGTTATCCACATGATCGTATAAAGCTTAGGAGCATAGGACAATATGTCACTCCCATTTTCGAAAATTAAAGAGTTTACCAGTAATACCTTGGAACTGTCGACGTTGTAGACCTGACAGCAGTGAAAATGGTGAAATCTCTGCAAACCTGTCGAATCAATTACTACAGGATTTCGCATGGGAAACGTTTATTTCAAAGGTCGGTAGATTCTTTCATGAAGTAGTGTCGAACATATAGGAATATCTTCAGTTACCGTCATCAGCGAGGGGAACTCGAAAACTTGGTGTTGCTCAATAGGTCACTCTAGTCATTCTTGTCAATGTCAAGCTAGCAAACAGATTATGTATATAAGATTTGACGTGTGCCAGATGAACTTCAACTAACTGTCAAACAAGTTGAGGCCTTTAGTATTTTAGATATTCACCTTCCAAATGACTGATATTGATTTTGCTGTTTCTAAGGTGAGTCCTATAAGTGACGAATGAAGATACTTCTTTCATTCAGTATTCGCATCTGCTTTGAAGAAAAAGCCAATTGTCCTTCAAACACCTAACCCACCACAGGCTTTACAAAAGCAGATGTTCATCATCCCCCTTTTTCTGTACGTCACCGAGGCAAGTACTTTCAAATAGATACATCAAAGTGTTTGTGAAAGAAAAAATCCTTTCAAATCCTTTACTCACACTTGTAGCTCTACAAAACACAACATACCTACATAGATTACTATAATAATTCAAGAACACGACTTTGTATAAAAAAATGCTCTCATTAAACCAACAGAATACACAACAAAAGTGATTCCGATAAACGATCTTCAGAATGTTACCTCAATGGATTGTCACAAGTGACACTTAACAAATGGTTGTCATCGTTTTTCGTGTGTCTTATCGCCACCGATATACCATAACATCTCTATACCCATTCAGAAGGGTCAATTTCGGTGCCATGGATTCTTTCTACCTGATAAGTGGTACTACCTTCGTTGTGTAGCATAAAAAGATACAGAAGGGATTCAAATCATTGAGTGAAATGAATCAATGTATCTATAGATATTGTGTGAACGTATTTCAAGCCTACTATGATGCATCCGATTAAGCAATTTATTCATCCCTACTTTGGGTGAAATACATGTACGTTTATGTGGTTTGTTAAATGGTGACATATGTATGTAGATGAATGTAGAGTTTAATGTTTAGGAATAAATTCATCTAGGGAATGCCCCTCTTGTTATAGGTGAGACTTTGGCATTTCTTCGAATGTATGTATCTTAATGAATTTATGATCAGATATTAGGAAATATTTTCATTTGTACAATCTATCATAATATAGGAGCGATAGGTTATGATGTATTCAGATACAAATAGTTTTACTCTAGATGGTTGGATGGATGCTGTAGAAATAGGGCGTCAACCTGGAGACGTCCAGTATTGTAACTCTTACTAAGTACACACCAATTGGTAGCCATCAGGTACTAGTTGCTGTTTATTCGGAAGCGACTTGCTGATCTATAAATACGACAGCGGGCGAACTCTGTCGATGGAGTCAACGGTGGCGTTAGACCTGCAAACGGAAGCAAAGAGCATACTTTACTTGGGCTACTTCGACATCTTTCGAACCCAGGCCGGTCAAGATTTCCGAGAATAAGTCAGGTACTTGGCAAAGAGACGGTGGATGACGAGCCTTTAATAGACCAACGGCAGCGCTCACATCCCCAAAGCGTGTTACTGACATCAATTAGTCAACCAGTCCCTCGTCCTAGGGATTTGAACAAAAGGAACTTCGGCGGCTTAGTCTGCAAGCACTGCAGGCAATACGACAACAGACAACGCCTTCCGACTAATAGACTGTGCACGTATCCGCACAGCAACTTGGTTGAACCGCCAATCAATCGCCGAACCATCTGTTAATATATGCGAGGCACGCATCCAGCATTCTGAATGTGCAAACGTTCAGAGTGGCAAATATAGACTCTGACCACTTTCTTGTTGCAGCCAAATTCAAAACTCGACTATCCAACGAGAAGAAGCTGCGAAACGCCCAGGAGAAGAAATTTAACTACGGAAGCCTTAGCACTACAGGAGTAGCCTGAGTCTACAGAGATGAGCTTTCCAAACATGGTGGTGATGCTTTAGTAGGGTGCATGCACCATATCAACAACCAAGTGACTGGAATATAAGCTTCCTTCAAGAAAGGCGGTTCTATGTCTGGTAAAGAGATGCGCTATATTGTGATTTCTTCAACTTTGTGTAGGGTAGGTGTTCAACAAATAGTACAGCTGCTGGGATACACAGACGACATCGACATCACCGGTCGCTCCTAGCGCTGCGTTATAGTGGCTTTTATGGCAATGGAAGAACAGGCGAAACGAGTTGGCCTTGAAATGAATGCCTAGGACAAAACATCACTGTTGGCAGCAGGAACTTCGAGGTAATTAGGGAGTTCAGCTACCTCGAAGTAAATATCAATTCCGCGAATGACACACCAGGGTCTACAAAACATTGATGCTGGCAGTTCTGCTATATGGAGCTGAGTGCTGGACGATAAGCAGGAAAGCAGAGTAGATTGTGGCACTTTCGAGAGAAAAATTTTTTGTCGAATTTTCGGTTCCGTATGCGAGGAGGACCAAAAGCCAAAACATACATCGAGCGAGTGGACAATAATGCTCCACCAAATAGGATCTTCAAATCACCGCCCCATGGTTCAAAGCGACAAGTAAGACTGAACCTCCGTTTCAAGGATCAAACAACCGCGGATTCCAGAGCGTTTGGTCAGGACAACTGGAAGCAGAATGGTCGGAATCGTCGGGAGTGGAAGGCTGTCGTGTGACAAGTAGAGACTATGAGTCGGTTGCCTGCTAAGTAAAGTAAGTATATCCTGAAGTATATCCTGATGAAAACCCGCTCAGTATAAGAAAGGATGATCAGGGTATTGACTTCCTCATCGCTCGTTTATTGGAGTGCCATTCAAGTTCCCACCCTCTCGTTGCAACGACCTCCTAATGAACATCCCGCAGCAATCCTAAGCACTCCTTGGCCAGCACACATCGTCTGCGCCCCATAATAACGACGTCATGTGTTGCAGCTTGCAGTGCGATTTATTATTCTCTTCTATCGGTTCTACATTTTTTATAGACCAATGCTGTCAGCCTTTATTGTCGCTCATTTAAGGGCAGTGAAAGAAAACAGCCATTGCAACCGTGAAATGCAATCATCCATCTTCGTGGCGATTAATTGAATTACACTTGCAACCTATTGTACCCTGCTGTTGGGTAAATACAGTGCCACTAGTGCCTGTGTGGCGCTTTGCATTAAATACTGCCGTCAATTAACGCGGCTTTCATACAGACAGCCGTGTATACAAACATGATGCTCGGCACTGCACGAGACCATGGACCCAGCAGCCGGCGTGATGTTTTCTTTCATCTCCCGGCTGAATGATGGCAACTTGTATTAATTACGAGAGTGAGTGCAAAACTGTTGCGCAATAAATGCGTGTGTTTGCGATGTATCTACATGCTGGTGCCGCCTATGGTTTGGTTTTGTGTCTTCTTTCATGTTTTACGGCCAACAGACACCGATAATGGATAAGTATCTGGGATGCTGCTCCATGAGTCATATGTTGTGTAAATTGTATCAATTATGTTATTATTCGATTGATTTCAAATAGAGGTTGTATCTGTGAATATTTCAGCAAGTATCTACGGCCTATTTTTGGCCCTCGTTGACGTACAGTACCTCTGGTTCTTACACCATACGCATGGATCCACGTATTCAGATACCTCACCCAGCCTATGCAGAGTAATTTATGAATCCCTTTCGAAGTTCGTTATAAAGGAGCCGCCTTGTGGACTTTTAATGGCTTTTTATGAAAAACAAACTCCCACTGTCGATGTCTCAGATAAAATTTATCTGCTTGATCGGATGCAGAAATTGTTTCACGGTAATCCGGATTCCTTTAGCATGGTTTGCGTGTTTCGCAAGGAAATGTAGGAGTTGAGACAAATTATTAGTGACATTCCTCACTGCATCGTCACGTCACCTCGGATCATTTTCTTTATAAATTGACGGCAAATGCAGGAATAGTATGTATCTCGGCTAAGTGGTTCACTTTCTTTTGGGAATAGATAACAGACGATGTGTAGGTTTGTACATAGTAGACCAAGCAAGGTAGAATCATGTCTAAAGTGGGAATAGACTGGCCTCGAGTTTAACCGATTTACTCACATGGCGTGCAGTCCGTCGAGATATGATACGAAGCGTGAGTTGAAATACTTGTTTAATAAATTACTTATCTGCTTGTACTTGTACGAGTCGACGGGGATACATACTTAATTCATTGAAAGTCAACAGGATCGTGGATTGTTTGGGGATCCGTTCAAGTGGAATTCCAATTAAATTCCACTGTTTGAGTTGTGTTTAGATATACTAGATGCAGGTATGGACATTTCTATAAAAATGTGCAGCTCAGTTGACAAAAATGTGTGAAAATAGCAAGTGTGTCCGGATGTGGCAGAAGTTAGTACATAGAATGTCTACCGACTGACAAAAACCAGCTCTTTACTTCTTCAAAGTCTTAGGTTGCCTTAAATAGGTTTGAGAAACCTAGTAGATGTACCGCGTAAGGTTGACTGTTCAACAGGATGACAGGATGACCTTTATCTTTAGAAGATACGTTTGCAACAAACATTTGTAATCATAGACCGGTGACCGGATCCTGCCGACTAGTGCAAATCGCCTAAAGGAGACATTAGGATATCGGAAAAGGCATCCTGTGTTCATTGTCGCTCGAGCTGTGTGTGCTGTTGCACTGTGCTATTGAAACCACATGTCCTCCAGTTTCAATTCACTGGGGGAATGAAAACTCGTTGATCATGGTTCTGTATCGTTCTGTACAGTGACAAACGTAATCAAATAGGAGCATAGCGTTTCATGGCTGTTTACTTCATAAATCTCGAAAACTGACTGTTGACATCATTTGCAAAAGTTATACCATCCTCCGATAGGGTGTTAGGTAATAAATCAGTCAAACCCAGAGAAACCTTTTTATTTAAGTTAAGTCGAGTCTATCCAGAGGACTATGATCTTCGAAAAAGTATTCGCCTGGAATATTCCTCCGCAAACCGATAGGGCAACACAGATATACAGAAGGTGTGTCATAGTTTCTTCCTCTAATAGACCACTCTACAGCTTTTATAAAAGTCGTTAAAGGATGCTCCAAACCTTCTAGCATATGTGTGAGCGCTTAAGATACATTTCTTACATTTTTCCTGTCAAAAGAAATAAGTCTTCTAGTTTTCGTGCAATTTAATTCTGGTCCGGATGTTCTGATGTTATTCCACCAACTTCTTGTCATTCTGATGGGGGTCCCCTATTGTAAGGCAATTTATGGTTTCTACCCTCTTCATCTACCTTGGCCACTTTATAATGTCATGAGATAGGTACATGAAGCTGCCTCTGACATTGATTTCATTAAGAGATCTGCAGCATCGCTTTACCAACTTGTATCATATTATTGGAAATTTCTAAGCTTGCATGGCCTCGAGCCAGTTCCAAAAGGTCCTTAATCTTTAGCCAGAAACCATTAGCTTTCTAAACACATCAGCGAAAGGGGTGGAGCAGAGTTTCAAGTACAGCTGTAGAAGTGGTTTGAGGAGCTTTTCGTTAAACGAAACATGGTGTATCCGTGCGACTCATAGTCTTTCCTTCCAACAACATCTTAAACTAAGGAAATGCCATTAGTTGTGATGGCAATTTGAACGATCAAAACGATCAAAAACCGTGCCTCATCTAGGTTATATCCTCTGAAACGTATAGGTCATCGCAGTGTCTGCATACATGTCTATTTGGCAATACTTATCCCGTAGTTTGATTTTTCAGAAAAGGGAGTGAGCAGAGAGTATCCTTGTATCCATCATGGCTTACTTTTATAATATCACCAAATTTTTGTCGAATCTGACACTGGCTACAAGCCTTAAGCAACCTATGCCCTGCCATATGGTTGCTTCTCTGCAGAATTGTCCTCTTAGCAACGATGCCTCTGATTGTGGTACTTCATTTCAGATTCAGTGTGAATCTGGAAACAACAGACGGAAGGGAGATCGAGGAGATGTTGGAATATGTAAATATCTTGACCATAAAAGTAAGAATAACGAAACCACCAACCAAACCAGTAAAGTCCAAGATAGTCAATATCTAGGCTGGATCTAGGCTGAGCTGACATACCTAAAATTAAAGAAAATTTTAAGGAGAGCCAATCCATTTAAAAGAAGCGTGTTTGACCAACATAGGCTGTTAGTAATTACCTATGGAGGACTCTAACGTTAACAAGATTTATCATCAGTTAGCTCGAAGAGTACAATGAACGATGAAGAATGCAATGCTGGGAATAGGCAAAGTCCCTCTTAAACAAAGAAAGAACATTTGAAGAAGAACTGTAGTCTCCGATATAGCCATTCAGATCTTAAAGGGAAACCTGTGCTGGGTAGGTCACGTAGCTTCAATCTCAGATTACAGGAGGACTTAGAGATCAGTAAGATGGATAGTTGAAAAACAGAAGACCATCATAGCGATGGAGTGCGGATCTTCAGAAAAGATCTCAGCCAAACATTGGTCAAGACAGTTTACAAGTTGATGAAATAGGACTCTTACCTACTTACTTACTTAACGGGCTCCCGACCCGTGAAGAGTCCCTGCCTGAGACACGGTAGCTTTCCATTCTCTTCGATCCCGGGCACGCTGCTTCCAGTTGTCCAGACCAAGCGCTCTGACATCCGCGATAGCTTGGTCTTTAAAACGGAGCTTCGGTCTTCCTTGTCGTCTCGAACCTGGGGGCTGTGAGTCGAAGAGACTCTTTGCTGGAGCATTGTTGTCCATTCGCTCAATGTGGCCGAGCCAGTATAGTCGACGTATTTTGGCTTTTTGGACTACATCCACATCTTGGTACAGCTCATAGAGTTCGCGGTTGTATCTTCTTCTCTATTCACCCTCCTCGCATATGGGACCAAAAATTCGAGGAAGAATTTTTTCTCGAAAGTGCCCAACATGTGCTCTGGTTTCCTGCTTATCGTCCAGCACTCGGCTCCACATAGCAGAACTGGCAGGATCAGAGTTTTGTAGAGCATTTGTTTTGCCAAACCGAAGTAGCAGCGGGTTCCTAGGGTAAGTCTTCGTCGAATCTCCACTAGGGTGTCGTTCGTGGAGTTGATATTAACTCCGAGGTAGGTAAACTCCCTAACTACCTCAAAGTTACTGTTCCCAACAGTGACGTTTTGTCCTAGGCGGTGGACCGATGCTTCTTTGTTTGTTGACAACAGGTAGGTAGTGAGTCTCGACTTGAAATTCATTGGTCTTTTCCAAGATTTGCCTTAGCGTGAAAACATGGTCGATCGTCGATCTGCCGGGCCGAAAGCCACACTGGTACGTGCCGATTAGTGTGTTGCAGAAAGGTTTCAGACGTTCACACAGTACATTGGATAGGATCTTATGCGCGACATTTAGCAGGGATATGCCTCGGTAGTTCTTGCAAGACATAGGATCGCCTTTCTTGAAGATGGGGCATACAGAGCTGATAGTCCAAGCGCCTTTAAAGCAACCTGACTGTCGATGTCAATGTACCTCTCGGATACTGATTCCTCAACGAATGAACGTAGGCAACGTCTCAGGGGATTTAACAGGGATTAAGACAGAAGAACTCACTGAGTTCACACCAGGCAACCTGCTATCCTACTTTCAGTTCTTAATGAGTCGGAAAGTCCTTTCGAATAGAGGGTTCTGAAATAGTAATGAAAATGTTAGAATGTCTTCTTCGTCTTACACAAACAAATACAAGTTATACCCCAGGGTAAGGCTGTGAGCTGCATTTTAAAAATCAATCATTTTTCTGGACAGGACAACACACTCAGCTTCTGTATGACGTTGAATCCAAGTTCCAAACAACAACGCACAGGACACATGTTAAGATAAATACCTCTGTCCCACAGCCCAATTATACGGATCCTGGGATGCTGCCTTCATTGTACTCAAACGGTACTCCATAGCAACACCCATCATCACTCTCAACAATGTCAGACATAATACTCTCTCGTATCTACGCATGCAACCTCATTAACATCAGCTAGTGCCAAATGAGTAAACTACCAGAGGCAGGAACGAAAATAATTGTTCTCCAACCCTCCTGACACAAAGGGTTGTTAAGAAAAAAAAAAAAAAAAGCAAAAAAGAAAAACTTTTCCTTTCGAAAGGTACACAATTGAATTTCTATTTTCCGCCAATCAAATCCACCTGAACAAACGTTCGTCAAAGCTCAATTAGGGTCCTGCCATCGCAAATGATTGATCCTTATTTTCATACACGCATGTGTACATCCCAATGGCCACAAATGGTTGCGATACACACCCATGTGCCTACACCACACTCGCAAACACACACACATGCATCACACAAGGCAAAAATTGAATGAATCACAACTGAAGCGAAAAGTAGGAATTTTTGCACCCATTCAGTGGAGAATTCCCTCGGGATGCAGACGCTTGGTGGTTCATTTTCGCATCACTTTTGATGTAAACCGCCAATGGAAAACTTAACCAACTGATGTGGATAATTTTTTGAGTGGTTTTACCGTCCTACACACCCTTTTTGGGTGAGAGGTGAACACAACGGATGGATGCAACACCGAGGAACGCAGGTGTTAGAACAGTCTAATGTTCACACGGTAGTTTAATCCGCTTCCCGGATCCTTGACAGTATCATGACTGATTAACGAAATTCCTTATGCAATTCGTGGATGGCAATGTGCCCACTTACATAGTCGAGGGGGGTACACAAAAGGCTGTATGTGTGTGTGTGTGTGTGTGTGTGTATGTCCTTTTTAGAGAAACGTATCCTGGGGATTATCCTGGTATTTGGTGGCTATCGGGAAGGTTGGTATTATTCTGCCCTTCTCTATAGGACACACACACACCGACTTTTTTTGCAGGACGTTTCTAATTTAATTCCGTAGAAAGGATGTTGTGCATGACTGAGCATACATGGGACTAATTATAATAATTTCTGTTCGGAGATTAGGCTATGCAGTTTTAAGTGGCCGTTGGCTGATATGCCCCGATGAGTTGAACGCCATCAAATATGTAACTGGATGTGAGCACACATTACATGCCGGTTTCACAATGTCCTTAGGAGGTCCTGTGTGTGCGTGTGTGTGTGTGTTGAGGTGGGGACAGAGATCACGTTGTGAGAGCGGCACAGGACGATGCGAGGTGGCAATATTGCAATTGAGCTCATTTGGCAAACCGATTGTTTTACATAGATTAAATGGTGTTACGATGACGACACCGATGATGGCGATAACTATGATAATGGTGGTCCTGATGATGGTTAAATTCATAAATAATGCAACATTGCTGTGGCGGTGAACCAGCGGTAGGGTTTTGTTTCGTGTTATTACATTTCACTGACCGCAAACTGCATAGCTGTCTAAATTGGAAGAAGATTGGAATCAGCTTTAACTTCAGCAGTTGGTGGCTAGATGGTACATGGTTGGATGAACAGATTGACACCGCAAACTACTGTTGCATCGAGATGAATTCCTTTCTATGGCGTAATGAATCCTTTAGCCGTCTACCATTCACCAGCTACCATTCCAGCTACCATTTCCAGCTCCTTGGCTGATTCTCACATTCGGAGGACAGAAAGGTTTTCCCAGATCTGGTAAAGAGTCAGTTTCTACAGAGGATTCAACACCTGGGTTGTACTGAAGGAAGTGGGTTGTACCTTCATGATTTCTTAGTGACAGTCGCATCGTCAAATGGATGTCACTGTCAAATCCGAACTGATATTTTTTTGTCAGATGAGGATGCACTTCACTGGTACTACTAGGAGGAATCCAGACTCAGTATTACCCATATTACTGGTATACTCTTGTAGAAAGGACCCATGGTTCAAAGGGTTTAGGCTTGAGACCGAATTCAAAGGGTTTTTGAATTCTCAAACATATGCTGTAAAGGGTGGGCCATCTAGTGGTTTCTTTCGCAGTCATAGGTTGTTTTGACACTGACAGCTGTTTCCCACTCAAAATCTTGACAGTAAGTCAGTATCATACCTCCTCAGAATGAAATGAGTCACTTTGTGCTGGAACAATGTTGGCCTTAGAACAGCTTGAATTGGACAACGATTTTGGGCAAAAAATCATATTTTCTGACGAATCGCATTTTCATTTCGGCGGCTACGTTAACAAACTAAATTGCCGCATTTGGGGCTTGGAAAACCCGCACGTCATTGTCGAGAAGCCGATGCATCCACAGAGAGTGACAGTTTGGTGTGGATTGTGGAGTGGTGGCATAATTGGACCATTTTTCTTCGAAAATGAGGCTGGGAACAAGGTTTCCATCCACGGTGGGCGTTACAGAGCTATGTTAACTGACTTTTCTACTGAAATTGATGACATGAATTTGGACGACGATGCCACAATCGACCGATCGTGTTATCAGCCGTCTTGGTGATGTGAATTGGCCGTCTCGGAACTGCGGGATTTCACCAATTTAGACTCTTCTTTGTATGGAACCGTGAGAGACCGATATTATACTAACGATTCAAGCATTTAAGGCCAATATCATCGAAGCAATCCGTGAGCTACAGCCCGCAACCATCAACAAGGTGTCTTTTAAAATCGGAGTGACAGAATGCGCTACTGCGAAGCTAGCCGAGGCAGCCTCTTGAACGACATTATATTCCATAATTAATGGGAATGTTTGCTCTTTCAAATGAAGCCATAATACATGGAAACAATTGAATTTTGCTCATTCTATTGCATTTTTAAAAAGAAACTTGTACGTGGCCCACCCTGTATACTGATGCCCTGAGCTGCAGTTGGTTTACACAAAGTACTCGAACCATGCCAACTAAGGTGACTTCCCATCGCAATCTATTCCTAATTATGTGGACACGAAAACCAAAAAGAAGTCCCATTTTGTATTACAAAACAGAAAAACAAAACAAAACACAAGAAAATACTTTCTAATTCGAGCAAGTGTAGAAATTCCCCTCAACTCGTTCGTATTTATTTGTAATCCCGAAAGGAAAGCCATTACTTTAATTGCACACATGTATGTATATAGCCACGTTAATAGATCGTGTATACGGCTTATTTTGATAGGTCCAATGTGATCACCGGAAAGTCCCGTCAAACTGACTGTTGGCACATGACCAGAGCCAATCCCAAAACAACACACACCGCATCCAAAATAGACACAAATCCCAGTACGCGGAGTGGCGTTCGAAAACGTTTTCTCAATGAAAAGTCATTTGGCTTCTCTTCCGCACATGGCACAGCTCAATTGCGTTTTTGGAACGTCACCACGGGTTTTCATAATAAAAATAGACAATTATCCTCGTCGCATTAGCACTCTCACAACAAGTCGTGTGTGAGCATCCCACAAAGTTACATTTGTTGCTGCAGCCTGCAGCCTGCAGCCTGCACAGCTCACTCCTTCATCTATTCTGGGGATTTACTATGATCATGCTCCATTCATTAGTCGGAATTCCCGATGGATGGTGGAGTGCTGGCTCGGGTAGCGGAGCGGTGCGCGATTAATTTGGAAATTGACAAAAAAAAAAACAGAAACAAAAGACATCGTCGAGCATGCCACGGGAACAAAATGCTGTGGGCCTGATGCTCCGACCGGAAAGCCACAAATTCCACGATGCAGGAATTGATGGCTTGGCATCAGGCAAAGTGTTAACGCTGGAAGGAATTTTTGGATTCCGTCATATGACAGCACACATACGGGGATGTATGTACATAGATACTACTAACACGAGTTCGGTGATGGCGCAAATATTTAACAATTTGACATGGCAGGTACTAAATCTTCGGCTTCGTTCGCAAGGAAAACGAAAGGGTTGAGAGCGCGCGAAATCCTCGTGCGATTACTGAGTTAGCTCGTTGACAAATGGGAAATTGTCGTCAGTCCGCGTGAGGCACTTGCCTTCTTGGATATCGGTGCATCGGTTCATTTCGTTTTCTGAGTTCTGAGGAATGGGGTTATGGGAGTTGGATGTTGGATGTTGGATGTTGGATGTTGGATGTTGAACAAAAAAAAAAAAAAAACAAAGAATGGATGAAGTTAATATCACTAGTGAATGCTTTATGATTATTTGATTATGTTTGCTGGAGCACCATGTGTCTGTATGTACTCTCTTCCATACCTCAGAGGCGTACCGGCATGCAGCTATAAATCACTGTTTCATGTTTGTTGTTGTGATTTGTGCAGAATAATGGTTTATGTAGGCAAGTCTACCTTCTATTCGGTGAGACTGCACAGTCTTTGACTTGGAGCTCTCAGCTAATTCCTACCTCAAGGCTCTTACAGCTGGGAGCAACAAATACGAAATGCGGCCACTTGAGCAAAATGCCAATCAAGAACTAGCAGATATTGGGATACATATTCAATCATGTGAAACACGGCAAGGAGCTAATCCATGATACGACTGCTGGATCTAGGAAAATCCAGAAAATTCTTACTTGCCTGACACTTAAGTTCACCCGCAACTAGTATGACATTAGTGTGGGAGATATACTTAGAATCTTGTATCCTTTTTGAGCTCCTTTTCCTCTTATGAGCTGTTGTTAGCCTCGGAGATTTCGCCCTTGCGCTACATATGTATGTTAACGCTAACAATTGCCAGGATCTCATTACATCGATACTCCGGTTTTCCAACCAGAAATAGGTCATGACTAAGTTAAAGCCGTAGATTGGAACAATTTGTCCCCTTTAACCATACGTGCAGGCAATTCTGATCTAGACAGCTGGAGATGACTTGGCATAGAGCATAAACTAGGTCATCTCTAAAATTTGTTCAGATGAGTGCATCACTGATGAATGGAATCTCAGCATCGTTTAACCGATCCACAAGAAAGGAGACCCTCTGATGTGTGCCATTTACAGAGCTATTAGTCCTTGAACATCGCTACAAGATAGTGTGTGAACGCCTTAAACCTTTCGACAACACTTGGATCGGCCCCTATCAGTGCTGTTTCAGGCCAGGAAGGTCCATAATTTTTACACTTCGACAGATCCTGGAAAAAACTCAAGAAGTCCAAATCGGTACCCATCATCTTTTCATCAATTTCAATCCAGCATATGACAGCATCTATAGAGATGAGCTATACAGAGCAGTGTCCAGCTTTGACATTTCTGTCAAACTCGCTGGCCTATGTATTGAGGTCCGTAACGGACTCACCGAGACCTTTAATGTGTCTTAGACAAGATGACGCGATTTTTTGTACATTGTTCTTGAAAGGTTTGTGCGAAAAGCACAAGCCTACACTAGAGGCATAGTCTTTTAAAAGTTCGTGCAGTTACTAGGGTATGCCGAGGATATTGGCATTATTGGCAAAAAAACAGCGGGCTGTCATTGATTGAAACAGAAGCTGCAAAAATGGGAAGAGCAAGACCAAGTACATATAAGCTGTCAACAAGAAGGGACACACATCATCGACGACTTGGACAGAATGTCACGATTTTGGCTGACTCGGCTTTGATGTAAACTGATGACATCTCACCAGAAATTAAACGAAAAATTACTCTTCTCTGAGAAGGCAATAGTAGAGCCCTACCTCTAGCAACTAAGGAGATACTGTATAAGATCCTGATCCCAGTTCTGCTTTATACCGATAAAGCGTGGACTCTGTCTAAAGAGGATGAAGATATCCTCGGCCGATTCGAAAGAAAAATTCATCCTAAAATGTTTGGTCCCGATTAGAGGGGTTTTGAGGAGCAAATACAATGACGAACTAAACGAGTTGTACAGCGACAGCGACTTAGAAAAAACATTACAATGGCTAGGACATATGGAGCGGATGGATACAAATGCAACCGCTCGCAGTGTCTCCGCAGTAGAAGAAGACCTCGCCTTAGGTGGCACCTCCAAGTACAAGGGAACGTCAATCGATTTGGAGTGCGAAACTTCAGGCAGTTAGCTAAGGACCGAACTAACTGGTGAAGCTTGTCAATGGAGGCCCAGGTTCAACCCGCACTGTAGCGGCGCTGTTAAAGTTGAACAAAAAAGTATAATTTTTTGGAAAATGTTTTATCATAGGTTTAACAACAAAAAGTAGAAGTGAAATTTTTAACTTTGTGTAAACACTTTCTTAAAAAAAAAAGAGTTTCAAAAAGCAACCGTCGCTTGCAATAATTTTTGTCATTTCTAGATTCGATTTCAACTTTTTCAAAAAATTCTCAAGCCGTGTCAAAAAATACAGAAAAATGAAAAGGAATCCCAGGACTATTTTTTGACGCATTTTGTGGCGCGGTGATAAGATTGAGGATTTCGTTGTCGATCTGTTTTTAGCGAATATTTCGATGTTGATTAACTGGAAAATTTACAAGAAAATATGATGAAAATGAGAGATGACCAGGGCCCAGAGGAGAGATGAAAGGATCAGTGGATTTTCTCGAAAACGGTATGAATCAAAACAAAGTTATATAGCAAAACATAGACATGTATGAGATGATTTACTTGGTCATACTTCTATGGTTTTTATTCCACGGACAGCGAATAAAATTGGATAATTTTCTCAGAACTTTGCTTTCTTTGGAAATCAATGATGTAGAACTTATGTATGTACTTCATCCAGGCGATAGCCCGTGTTAGAGCTAGCAATTCCCAGGCCATTGAGTTGATCCTTTTGTTTTCTTACGGCCAGCTAAAGCCGTAGGCTGGAACAAAGTTCTATGCATTTACTGTCTGATAAATGTTTTTTGAAAAATTCTGCTAAAACGTCAAAATTCCTTAGATGACTGTCAGATCTGGCATTTCCTGCCAATGAGCATTTGCTCACAACGATTACCTTTTTTTGAAAAGAAATAAAACAAAAGGAAGCACTTCGACGGTCTTGGTTGCTTGCCTGATGGAAAGCAGCGAAGATCATATACCAAACAAATATTGGTAGTCCAGACATTAAAGACACATTTATCATTTGTAGACCTTGTAAAAGTCAGATCTGACAAGAATCTGGCAAGGTCTTGGATCGGGTTCACCGAGAACAAATGTTGAGGTCTCTTCTTGGGAACGGATTTCCCACAACAATGCAAGGTGTTTTGTGTTGCACAATGCAGTGAGGCAATTCTCTTTCTACTGAGCTAAGATGATGTACTGACTGCCACCGCAAGGCAAAGCATTTATTGAAGACCATTGGAAAGTCTTAGCCGAAAAAATAGTCGATCGGTTAAAGACAAAATAAATGCACACAGGACGCTCCAGATACCAACGTATCACTCACTTTATTCTGCAGGATATGGATGTAGAGTATCAGCTAATGTAAGTGTGGACCTTAAGAGCAGAATTTTTTTTTTAAATGCGAAAAGTAGAAACTTTTGGTAAATATCTCAGAAAAAATGGAGGCTGTCTACGCTAGGTACATCCTATAGATTCGTTTGCACCTTAAATTACATTTGAATATTTGTTGGCGCTCTATTCCCAAATCGGGGGTACTGCCTAATGATTCTGTCCACAAATATTGCTAATATTGTTGCGAACACCTTTTTGAAATCTGAATCTCAAAAAACAGATTTAGGCTGATATGGTTTATAAATTCCGATCGCGCAATAACGCGTTTGGTTTAAAAAACCCAAACAATTCAAGAAATCCTGAGAAGCGACAAGTGGGCAGTTTGACAAACAGTGTGATCCAAATATGGGTGTGTTTCAGGTGCTGGAATAGACACTGGCTAGCACAAAAAGCGGTTCATTCACTACACCTGACCTGGTACCCACTAAAGAGTAAGGTTTTATTGAGCAGCTATCTGGTTAAGATATGCGCGGCAGCCTTCCACTGCTTTAGACCTCATCATGCTGGATGCGAGAGATTTGATGGCTGCTAGTCTGTCGATGTGGATGACAATATCCGATGCTGATATTGGATTAACCGCCATCCGATCAGCTGCCTGACGAATGGCATTGATTTCGACTTTAAAAACGCTGCAAGGTGGATGCCTAAGACCTCTGAGAAAACTCCGGCACCGACTCCATCCTTAATTCTGAACACCCTGAACAGGATCTCACGTTGAGTTCATAATAGCATTACCGACTTTCCATCTAACTCTTCCGCCAAAAACAGTAGCCTCTATCTCTGTAGATACTGGAAGACAACTAGCAATCGATCTAAACTCCACTATGCGCATGTCATAGATAGCCTTCCAGGCATGGTTACTCTCAGACACAATGTCGCCAAACAGTCTTTATTCGATTCCTTCCCAATAACGTGTTCATAGAAGAACAGAGAGATTTCTCTTCACGAATTCTTCCACTTTGAAGCTGAGTTATGGCATACGAAAGTATCTCCATCTACCACTTGACATTTGGTTGCAATGCTGGCTATTCACAGAGTCATAACTCCACCTTAACGAATAATAATTCCATAATCTACGAGATACACACATAAAAGTGCCCATAATCCCTCGGAATATATCAATTTCCCTAGTAAACGTCTTAATTGCCCGAAAAGACTAAACCATCCGCCACAGTACCAATGACCTTTCAACTGTCATTCATGCATGGGTGTTTGAAATAAGTCACATAAATCGGTCTTAATCCTATCTAAACGAGTTGAGAAACCCCTTCAGCTCCACAAGCTCTCCACCATGTCGGGATCTATAGATCTTGAGACAAAAAAAAAAAAAATAAAGAACCAGCCCAACGGTGATTACCAAGACTCGTGTCGAATGCTATTCACACACTTAATTTACGATGGGTTTTCCGTGAAATGGGTGCGTGTGTCAATGAGGCTCCCTTCAATGGATCCGATGCCTGAAGTGGGATAAATTGATGGCTCTTTCGATGCCAGGAGATTAGCCCGACTTGGCCTATAGTCGAAGAAGGCGTGTGTGTGTCGTAACAGCATGCAGCGACGAGGCGCAAGCTTAAGCCCAATTTTCCGATTCCAATCTTAACGAGGCATAATTTCTCCTTGTCCGCTCGTAAATTTGTGTCCACCAACTATGCACCAATTCATGTCGCGTTGCGTGACTATGAATGGCATCGAGGTGTGTGCCCACATAAGGAGTTTGGCATTTCTGTCCGTTTTGATAGTCTAGGAGTGGAATCTTTGTGCAGAATTTTACCACGACCAGCCCGAACAGCGAAAAGCAGGTGGCTGCTGAATGCACCAAAAATCACCACGCATCCGTCTTAGCATTGCTTGGTGTAACATTAAGTTGTAAGGAGCACAGGGCATCTGGGTGTGTGTGGGACTTTGCGGGACCGAATTGGTCTTTTCGCAGAACTACTTAGGCGAAGCAAATGAAATGCACATTTCGCTGTGCGTCCATGTTGTGTACCATAAAATGTCGTTGCGTGCTGAGTCGAACTTGTAAATTGACTGGTAAATCAGCATCCGCATGAGTTGGTGTTATGCGCGAGAAATAAATTATTAATGCCCCGGCATTGTGGCTTAAATGGAAGCGGCAAAGGGGACTGATTTATGTTCGGTTGCTAGAAGTTAAGTGCGTTGTTTTGTGGCATCGGGGTTGCTAATATCACCAGCGAGGAGGTCTACAGTGTTGATAATGATCTGCAGCAGTACTCGCATTCCTTTATATCTTACTTATGCTCTGGAGCCTTGAAAGCAATGTGACACTTGAATTCAAGATTCCAACCAGGGTGACTTATGAAATCAGATTTCACTGACATGGAAACGGAGATTTTCCATCTCTGGTGTCATCTGCGTCGGTTGTGGCTGCAGATGAGCCCATCAAATAAGCTGTAAGATTGGTATTCTAAACTTCTAGTACCCATACTTGCTGGTCCAAGGTCTAAACCAGTTAATGCTTACTTTGAAGAAAGATTTCACTAATATTCTTGAAGAAACTGGTCTCTGAAGATGCGGGTTCTTTTGAGATCCACTGTCCATATGAGCATGTGCATCTAGTTACTAGAATTGAGAAAAACTACATCAATGACCCTTTAATTCGAATAGAAGGAGGTTTCAAGGATTGGATTTGTGACACTTCTAGGCAACACAGTGCAGATGAGATATTGGCATTATGGATCAGGGCCATAGTGTTATACGATAGTCAATCTCCAGTGCTGCGGTGAATGGTGTCTGAGCCTATGTTGCTTCATCGTTTTTCTTTCTAGAGACGGTCTTTACAACCTCGAAGTTTGACTGTGACGATCAGCCTCTGGGAGTGAGGTTTGCATAGGAGAATTGGTGTCTAACAGATAAATGGTAAAATCTGCCCAAACAGTTCAACCAGTCAGTTAAGTCTCACACAATCAGTGATACGTTATCCTAATAATGAGTGATGTCCGTCAGAGTAAGAGTCTTAAAGCGTACCATGTACATATGTCCTTAAATATGTATCACCCGCTCCTTAGAGTTTCGCACTCTCTGAAGGGAAAAAGGACTCTACTTGGTGATCAGTTCTTATCTAGCTCTGCCGTGCCAGATCAGTTAGAATCTACAATTGAACTGCAGGTCATACGCTTTTGGTTTGATTCACAAGCCATACTAACTTCTCACCTACATACACTGTGTTGGGTTAGAGGTTCATTGTGTACTATTTCCTGTCAAGGGAACGTTTAAATCTATCTACGGCAGAGCAAGCCTACGCATGTGAATCTCATCCACCAATACTTTTACTGTGAAGGAAGACACATAGGGTGACCAGGTAGGAACGATAAGAAAATAACTTTTACTAAAATAACAACGGTGTGAGATATAAAATTGATTCTGACTTCATTTTGAAGCTACATTCATGCCATTATGTATGGAATAGCACATCATGCAAATGTTCGCCTGGTCTTCCTTGGCTGTGCTTCAAGCAATCGGTCCATCACGGTGGGGTGTTATTCCGGCAATAGATCCTCGAATGTTGGACTCGAGCTTGTCCAAAGTGGTTGGTTGTTAGCGTAGACTAAAGACTTGACGTAGTCCTATAGAAAATAATCGATTGGTGTCAAGTCACATGATCGCTCGATGTGAGATGACACAGTCGCCAAATTTCTCCTTCACAGCTTCGAGTGTTGTGTTGCTTGTATGGCATATAGCCCCGTCTTGTTGGAACCACAGCTCGGATATATCGGTGTTGTCGAGCTCTGGCCACAGAAAGTCAGTTAACATCGCACTATACCTGAGACCATTGACGGTAACGGTGCCTAATTCCTTATTTCATGCCATAAACCTCATCAAACAGTCAATCTTTGTGGATCAATTGATGCAGAAGATGATTTTTTGGCCAAATCAGGAGCTCCGCCTAACATTTCCAGAGCCCAATTAGTGAACTCACAGCATTGTCTATGGTCATCCACCTTCAATTCTTGTATCAGCACGATATTATGCGGATCGGATGAAGGGGCAAATCCAACCGCTAAATAAGTTGGGTTGACTTTCGAATCGGCATTGCTGGGCGTTCTTCGACACTGGCCGCTCCAGCGATGACTATGTTTTCTTCATTCTGCACCAAACTCTGTCTGATTGAAAAAAGGGTACTCACTTTACCATAATGAAAATTTAGTTCAAATATAGTTGCAACTCGTTTCAAATGTCTCAAAGTTATCTTCCATAACATGACCAACGGTCGTGGAGCGTACTCTCTTCTCTTCTCCTGTCGTGTTTCGAGGGCACTTAGGGCCCAATACAACGAAAAAAGAACCAAAGAGCTTCTATCTCCCAATAGAACACAGCTAACTCTTCTCATCGCCGTCCTCACATGTCCTCAGTAGAATGGATTTCAACGGCTCAGACCTATGCAGAAGCTGCGTGCCTCCACACTGATGTGGAGGAAGGCACGACACACTTCCTCTGCGGATACCCAATTCTCAGTAGAATAAGGCACCAAACCTTCGGGAAAACATTTTTCGATCAACTCAACTTTGTTTCCCACTGGATCCGTTGAGATGCGAGTGAGACTGCTCCCTCATCATGGTTTTGCAGTACTCAACCTTAACCTACTTTTTTGCTACTGAAAAATTAGTTTCCTGAGAGAGGACGATCAGATTTCCTAATGTTTCCTGGTTTCGTTTGCTTGGCCCTTATGAGAAGAACTACTCCAATTCACTGCTTTTACCGAGTGGCTCGATTCTTCAGCGACATATTTGGTCTTCCTTCTGGATTCCATGATCAAACTGGTGATCTACATCTGGTCCTTCTAAACTGACACTTGTGATCTCGATAGGTTAGGTTAGGTATGTGGGTAGGCGACTAGAACACGTCGCCACACTCAGGTCAATACAGACCCATTGCGATACCCAAAGGGGAAAAAGTTGCTTACCCATTGGTAAACCCTAGTACTGATTTGTATCTTGTGGATCACCAAACCATCTTGTTGATTTGATGAACCTAAAAATTTCACTGATTGGTCTGCTTGCTAATTCTTCAAGGTCACAGAAAAAGTGTCGTCCTAGACATTTGAATCTAAGGTGGATAAGCCCAGGGCAGTGACAGAGAAAGTGGGTTGTATCCTCATTAGCTTCCTCGTCTCCACATCCCCGACATAAATCTTCATCCGTGAGTCTTAACTTTCTCATATGGTACCGAAGAGAGTTATGCCCCGTAATAATTCCTATAAGGACAGAAAGGGGCTTCCTATCCTTTATCATAATTCGATCGGTTCTACTCTTGTCAAAGCAAGGCCATAGGCTTCGGGTGATCACACAGGTGTCCAGGGAGGTCCATCTACTATTGGCCTCACTTCTGGCCAAGATCCATGCCTTTTGCTTCAAGGCATCGGTGCAAGGCGGGTTGAACAGCGAGGTGTCTACCTGTTGCGATGTAGATTCAGAGCCTCTTCTTGCCAATTCATCTCATTTCCTGGAATACCTTTGTCTCCAGGGGCCCAGCAGAGTGTAACCTTGTGCTGTTTTCCAAGAACCCTGAGTTCTTCGCGACAGCACTTCACAAGCTTTGATTTTATTTCGTTTGCAGTAATCGCTTTTATTGCCGCTTGGCTGTCGATGAAAAAGGTGATACCTTCATTGCAGTCTCACGGGTGGCTATTGTCACTGCCAGGACCTCCGCTTGGAAAACACTGCTATGGTTGGGGAGGCGGACTGATCTAGATATCCCCAGCGGTTCAGAAAAAATGCCAGACCCCACGCCTACATCCATCTTAGATCCATCTGTATAGATAGAGATGGAACGTGTGTTGGCAGGCTGACCATCCTTCCATTCTTCCCTGCTTGGGAACGAGCTAATAAACGGTCTATGAAAATCTAGGAACGGAGTGAGGTAATCCGTAGTATAGACTCTTCCTAGATATTTCTCCAGGATCATGGAATGTCCTGTTGCATTATGATTCGAGCTATCTGACTGACTTATTCTTAGGGCACTTATAGCTGCCGAGGTTTTAACAAAAATGTCCAGCGGTAGAAAATTGAGGATAGCCTCTAGTCCTGCAGTAGGTGTTGTTCTCATGGTTGTGATCTCGATAAGTTTCGAAGAACATATCCCACATTTCACACATTTGTTGAGTTTATCCCGAACTTACATATATGCAGCTTAGTTTTCGAATTGCAAATCGATGTACCCATGATCACCTGCCGGCAAGAGACAGCCAAGGTCACGGAGGACCAATAATGCTAGTTCATTACCATATTCGGCGATAGTATAAGACCTTATCTTGCCAATTTATGTACATAAGACCAGTCTCATTCCCCAATGGTCCGAAAGATCCATAGAATGCCGGCAGTTAACAGCGTTTAAACGGTTATGCAAGTTAGCGCGTGTTCACCCTAGTGCGCGCTAAAGACCACATCAACCCACCCTCCTGCATGTTCTGCAAATATCTTTTGATGGAATCATTTGCTGGCCATAAATAAGCTGTCAAAATGCCTTCATAATTACACGAGCTAAGGTTAATTACTATTTAATTAAACAGAAGTGCACATATGCATTAACGTTGACATAAAAGTCATTAAAACTATTGACAAACGTGTCCCGACCGATTAGAATCATTCAAGCGATTTAACGAGCGAACGTGTCCTTAAAATGTTATCTCCCCCTCGTTTTATTCATTATTCTCTCGACCCATCAATTCAGATTATAATCGTCTTGTCTTCAAAACGGAAAACTGCTACGACTACATGCTCCTTGTAATTGGTTACTTAATGATTCCGCGTCCCTTAGCCGTGGTTACATTCATAATTAGTTTCGATTGATTGCAGGACAATTCATTTGATTATTTCGGCCGCAGAATCCGCTTTTAGCTAAAAAAAAAATCGCTTAGATATGAGTATCCCATTGGATTCAATATACTCGTACTTCACTAAGCCAGCCGAAGGTCGTCCTTACGCCTCGTATATGTGTTTGTACTGATTCCCTAATCCCATGGCATGAAATTTAATTTGATTTTAGATTCCGATCACCAAACATGACATTTCAATTTTGAACACAGGACCTGTGCATGTGCAATGCATTCGCAAGAGATTTGAACCAAAGTGGTAGGTAGGTTGGTAGTAGGTATTTGAACCTTTTTTTGTTTTGTTTTTTGCTGGAAAGTAACTCCCTCAGCGCATGGCCTAGTGTGTGCATTGAGTCAGTTTTTTTTTTTTAGAGAGAGCAGTTTTTATGGCCGTGTAAAAGGTTTATTCGATTTGTAGATGCAATTGGCCTGTAGGCTGTTAGGAGTAATGCGACTGGAGTTCCAATTTACGCCAGACATTTGTGAATGGATCTTCTGCGCCATGTGAGCATTGCAAATTGGTGGGCTTGTAAGGGTTGACTGCGTTCGCGAATGATTGGATTGTATTTCCGCTTTTTTTTTTTGTTGATCCTTAATACCATAATCTAAGTATGGAACGTTTTAAACTTTTGCTTTTAAATTTGATGTCGGTGGCTTGGTATGAAAAAAATCTGAAATGATGGACAGTGTCCAGGGGTTGGTTGGTTGGTTAGTTCGGCCCTCGATAAGGATGCACTTAGAGCAGAAAAGGTCTAAAGTAGGGTGGGTGGAACACCTTCTTACTCTTGGAACCATCCGCTCCTTTTTATGAAGGATTAGTCGTGCAGGCGGTATTGAGAATATTGATCGTTGAAACGGTACTTACCTAGTGTAGCCTTTCTAATGTTGGCAAGTGTTGGGCATGTGCATTGGAGCTGACTGATGGTCCCTCGTTCCTACAGCTTCTACAGAAGTCATTGTAGGGGATGCACAGTCTGCCTATAGTACAGTGGCCGGTTAGGGTGTTAACTATATATAATGGAGAGGGCTCCTCTCTTGGTCCAGGGGTTACACAAATTCTTCTTCAAAATCGATTGAACTTTTACAGATCGCTTCAGTAGGTTGATACCGGTTTTGATTATAATTATGTTCTCACCATCGTGTATGTATTTACTGATCTGGGTCAAAACGTTCCAGAATAGTTTACATCTCTGTGGCATGACTAAATTTAATCAGCTTAGACGCTAATTTTAGTTTGATTTACAAACGTCTTCATCTTCATCATTACAAGCCAAGATAGATATTGCTGCTTCACGGGGATTAAGACTTTCTTTGGTGGCTCGTCAGAATTCATTAGTGTCGTTTCGCCCATGGCGCGATTAGAGGTTCCGGAAGAGCTTATTGTTTCGTAATTCTTTATGAATAATTTGAGTTTTGAGTTGGACAGAATCGACGTGGACATTTGAGATGATAACGTCTTAGAATTCGGTCAGTCAATAGGGAGTGTAGGCTAGAAACGTTGGTGCCACGAGCGCATTGAGAACGCATTTGGAGCATTTGTACGGTTTGGACTTATTTTAGGTGCGAATGTATAATATACATCCCCTAAACTACACAACTAAATATGTCGGATGTAATTGGTGTCGACAACTTCAAGGAATGCCATAAAACCCATTTCTGGCCCAACAAACCAACTCGGAAACCTCGTTGTAGCTATCTATAAGGACGTGTCCCACACCATTTGATATGCGCAGGATTCTTGACATCGGCTCGTTGTAACCATAGTTGATGTGGTGGGAGGATACGTGGAATAGACGGAGAGACCTAAGGTTTAGAGGAACAGACCTATTCAGAGAAATTGCTTGAAGCAAGGCTTGATCCACAAAAAGTATTTCGACTACGTATCAGCCTAAAGCGACCCACTTAGGGGGCAGGTTTGTCACACACACGCCGCGTTAGGCAAAGAGGAGGAATTGGCGCAACACTGCCTCGATTCTTATGGAATGGGTAACATAATTGGGAGACCATACTTGGGTGGCTCTAGTAGGGGTCTAACAAAGGCGAGACAAAGGGATGTAGTGACGTATGATTCAGAAAACTCTTTTGACCAACGTTTCACAAAAGAGGGGTGCTGAGTTTGCTATGCTGTCGCATATAACACTCAAATCACGTGCTGACGTAACACGTGGTATAGACTCATCACGAATGAGATAAAATTTAGAAGGTGGTGGGAGGCGCTTAGAGAAGTAGATAATGGAATGACATTCAGTTCTGTCACACAAGATGGAGAAGTGGTTTAGATCGTTCTGTAGAAGACGACATCTTCAAGTCATCAGCATGAACCAGACGAATAGAATGTCGGATGGTGTATTCAGCATCATTAATTGTATTGATAAAGATAAGTGGACTAAGATGGCTGCCTTGAGGGACACCAGAAGGTGCTATAATGGAGACCAACACTGGGGATCTAAAACGAACTTTGTATATCCGGTCTTCTAGGTATGATTTGATCCATCATGTGAATAGTATTTGGAAACCAAGGGCTTTTAGTTGGTGCGGAGTATTATCAAAAGCTTTACTAAAGTCTGTGGTTGCAACGCTAACTTCCTTGCAATTTTCCAGTGTATTCACTGTACTGCATCATACGCGATGCTCTCGACGAGTTTAGGTGTGCATGAGAGCTTAGCAATTGGACGATAATAAGAGATCTGGCGTTGACCTTATTTCATATAAATGGGACCTTTCACGGTTGAGGAAAAACGCCCTGGGAGACTAAAAGTTGAAATAGGGCAGTAAGGAGCTTTGTCAGATGGTTCACACAGGACCAGGGGAGTAGTTGTCCTTCAATTGCTTGATTTTATTAGCAGCTATCGACGGTGACGATAGAGCTTTGTGCAAAGTTATTTAGACTCATAAACGTGGTCAACGGGCGATCCAAAGAAGTGAGGAAGTTTCGTCGAAAATGAGAGTTTGCTCTTGGGGTCAGCAATGAGGTTGGATTGCATTCGATCGAGGTGCTCTAGGTAAAGTCTTCCACAGAGCTCTGAGAATCGGGTATAAGCAGGAAAGTACTTCTAAAGTCAGAGTCAAATTTGGTTTTGGGCTAGAAATAGCTGTTACTGAAAGTGGTCCAGGGTCGAGAAGGTTGCTCTCAGAGACCTCTAAGCATTGGATGTAGATATAAGGTCCAGTTTCGGAGAAAGCTCTTATGAGATGGTTGATTGGGATGCACATACAAATAGTACAGAGTTCTTCCCAAATATTTGCAGGTTACACAGGTATTCTTAAAAAAAAAAAACATGCACCGCTAGCTCAGATGTATCACAATCTTAGTGATTCAATCAAATTTAGTAAGATGTTCGTTTTTTTCCAGGATTCTCACTTTCTCCACACCGAAAGCCAACTCCAATAAAAAAAAACTTCTCTCAGCCATACGTAGTTTAAAATTTTGTAACTTGTAACTTCCCAGGACCTGACGGCTATTTTAGATTCAAAGATCCGAACGCGTAGTACAAGATTGGTTATGTTAAACAGATCACAGATCATCTGCCTTCATTCAGCAAATCCCAAAAGATTTTTAGACCAGAAGATGACTTCTTATGTACCTTTCCTAAAGAAGTCTGCTCCATCTGAAAGCTCTCCACAGAGCACTGACGTTACCAGTCGTATCGGGAGCATTTTTTGCTTTAATAGAAGCTCTGATTGGTTTAGCAGAACCTATTCAGTATTCAGGATGCGCGGACTGTACTTCATCATGGAATCATATTTGACAATTCATTGTGCGTTATGTCACGGAAGCCTCAAGACCTAGTGACTCTATGAATGCATATCAATAGACATTTGAGAGGAGATTATCAAAAACAGAGACAGATATCCATTCAATAGGCGAATGACTGAAAGGATCCTAATCGCTAAACTAAGTTTTAAATCTTGGAATGTTATCTAGCAGATGACTAGCACCACTTGACTTCTTTGGCAGTTTTATTAGCTTTAAGGTGAAATATAAATAATATGGGCGCAGTGGCTTAAGTTGTTAGCGCGTAGGACTATGGAGTAAGGGGTTCGAGGTTCGAATTCCAACCAAAACACCTAAAAGTTTACCCAGCTCCCACGAGCATCTAACAAACATCCGAGAGTATAACTTGTCATGAAAAAAGTTTTCAAATAGCAAATTTCCCTTCGGACCCAGCATAAAACAATAGACCCCTTGGAATGGTTGTGACAAGCTGGCTCCTGGGGGTCTGGTGAGCCAAAAATTTTTATTTTCAGCTAGAATATCACTGACTCAACTGCATTCCCATCGGGTGGGCAGAATCTCTGGTTATCACGGTCGTGGATGATTCATGTTCCAATTGTTTTTCATCGGAGAAGGTGCCTTCGTTTTAAAGTCCTAGAGTCTCTAAGGAAAATCATTCGTTAGGTACAATACTCACAAAGTTGCTGTCCCATGAATGCCCTACAAGTAATACCAGGAACATTGTACTGTATTGTAAGAAAATCTCTTCCTTTCCTTGTAAGTCCAAGGTACATCACCTCAGGTACAGCCGCAGTGTGAACCAACACTTCTAGACAGAAATTTTCCAAAATTAGATGCATACGGCTCTCTGTGAAACTCCACGCCCTGAAATTGGTCAATCCATCCGAACATGTAATTGAAATAATGATGCACTAAGGCACAACAACACAACATACACATATTTTTTTGTGTGTGTGTTTTTTTAGCCCATCCTTCCGCAGCCTTGTACTAAGACTGAAAACATAGAGACATGCGAATAGAATTCTCCTTTGGAGCGTAACTCAACACCTGAAATGACCAAAAATTGAAACATCCGTTAACAGGGCATCCTCTCTCTCCATCCCTTCAACACAGCCAAACACAAAGGCTCATGTTCGGGTGAATACAAAAACAAAAAACAAAAAACAAAAACGAAAAACGAAAAACTCCATCCATCCATCCACCCTGAAGGTGTTAGCAAAAATTGAATAGCATCGCAAAATGTCCATGTTGCTGTACAGGGGCCCCCGAACACGGACAACGAATACGAATACAACTCGGCGCTGTGGGGAGGAAGACCTGGCAACAGGAACATGTCAAAAAGGTGAAGCCGCTCCGTCGAGTCCTTCCTGTCGCAACGTCCGAAAACCATTAATTATTTCCAACAGGTCTATTATTATGGCGTTTTGTTTGTCAAGTTGTTTAACATTCGGAGTGCTGGGTCTGAGTCTGTGTTTTCGTGTCAGAGCTTCGGGTAGACATGGAACGTTGACGATGGCCACATCGTCGATAGCAACACTGACAGGCAAATGACTGGCAAATACTTTTTGACCATCACCACCGCCGATGCCTCACCCAAAAACGCTGGCGGAGGGCGCCTTAAAACTGGATACACATGCATACATACTACATAGGGATAGGTAGAGTGTTTGTATTGATATTTGGAGATAGGATAATTGGTGGCACAACAACAGTGATCAGTGGACTGCCACAAATAATTGACATTTTCTTTGGATGCACAATGGGGGGATGGGAATGTTCTAGGTGGGGTACGCGTTCTGTCCGAATGATTGACAAATTGTAATTTTCTTTGTATTCCTGATCGATACGATTCCACTCTGGCAGAACACGAGTTCTCAGGAGTCTTTCGAAGAAAGGTAAACGCTTGTGATTCAGATAATGACCATGTAATGTGGAAATGGTCTGCAAATACTTGAACGTAGACGAGTGCAGGGAATCAATTTAATTTCGATTGCAACGCCAGCGAGGGTTGGATCGAGTGTGAAGTGTATTTTATCTACAAAAGGTGTGGCGTTATTACTGATTGGTATTGATTAAAGCAGGAACGAATGTATAGGTATGCGTCTCTCACTCCACTTCTAGAAGGGGATTCGCAAGGAGGGCCTCTGGCCTTTTCCGTGTGTACATGATGAGTTTGTTTTCCATTACTCAAACCTTCGCAACCTATTCTAACCTAATTTTATAGCTTTCTGTTCCAAATGACATTTCCTTTCACTGCTCGAGGGGCTTGAGCGTCAACAACGCTTGTGTAGAGTACAAAGCTTGATTTTTCCTTAGCTGTTCACTCAAAACTTCTCAGACATAGAAAGCTGTCCACTTTCTTGATTCCCTATCCGGCAACTATGGGTTGAGCGTTTAAGGCTTCTTTTTGTCTTTCTTTTTAACTCAGCCTTAAGATTTTAGTCCATTTAGCCTAATATTGTCAATGAAGTCGATCTGTTTAAGGTAAGACATCATAGTTCACAGAATGTCGAATGTCATAACTTTTCCTGCATGGTGCTGCATGGAGTATATCCCTGATTACCTGAAGAGCGGTGACGGTCTACAACCATGATGTACCACACTTTGGACTTTAATCGTATGTGACACCTATTACAAGCTATGCTACATGACGAAAATAATTTCGGAAGCTGCGTCTAAATGCAATATGATGGATCTGGTCTGATGTACGGAGCCTCTCAGGTGAAATCCTATTAATCTTGGTAACGGGTATTACGCTCAAACAGTGTACCTCCAATTACTACGAGTTTGGTATTGCAAATAACCAAAAACCGCTGACTATGGTCATTCCGATGTACAAGAGCTGTCCTACTTGGCCTCAGCTCAGCTGCATCCTCGCAAAAATGTATGAAAAAATTAGTTACGTATACGCCACCGAACCAGATACTGACATCCTGAATCAAACCTCTCGTGGCCTAGATTCAGCCAGATATTTTGTTTCTATGCTTCCTAGGCACACAAGAGCTCAGCTGCTCCCTCGCTGTGCGAGTACGAATCCTTAATGTGTACAGATATTGTCCTCATCATGGTAATTTTTCTTACTTAGCTCTGGAATCTACCCGCCGGTATCTGACCACTGCTAGTTTCCCAGGATATGAGGCTACTTCTCACTTCTGCTCTAGTTGGTAAAATATCTGATTTTAAGGACCCTCTCCTAGATTGGATCGAGGGGCGTTGTGACGATCTGGAAACAAATCATTGTCCTTGCATGATAGCCGAGGGTCGCCAACAGAGTATCCGTTCGTATTCCAAGAGTTTTTTTAGCGACATCTGCCCTACAAGATGTACTCTTACTCTTGACTCAACTGTTCCATCAAAATGAAATGAATACTTGCAGTCCTAGCCCGGGAGGGACCTGGGCCTCAAACTACAAGTCACTCGAGCGAGCTCGATCTTTAGCCAGTGGCCTTCAGTTTTGAATGGATTCGAAGACTCTCCGGGTAGGAGCAATGCTGTCTCTTAGTAGTTCTATTTCAACTCTTCTGACTAGGTCGATGCTACTGCATCCTCTTCTTCGCTCTCCATCTATACCAACGAGACCAAAAATCTCCAGAATTATTTTTTTCTCACAACCGAGAGCAGTCTTATCTATTCTTGACAAAGTCCGTGCCTCTGCGTGGAGAGGTACTACTTGGATGAGCAGGGTTTTGTATAGAGCTGTTTTAATTGTTCGAGATGCTGCACAAATCCCTTCTTAGCTTCAAGGAGCAGCCCTTCACTTGATACCAGGGCAAACGTCATTGTCTGTATAAAAAGCGGATGATAGGTAGCAAGGTCCTTAAATACCTCAAAGTTATGTCTGTCGAGATTGGCGTTCTTTTCAATACGTCGGTGTTGTGTATCACTTTTTTTTGTTGACAGCATGTACTTACTTTGTTTTACCCTTTTTAATACATAGTTTAACGCATTTTAGCCATCTCCGCCCCTTAGCTTACAGAAGCAATACTGCTATCACGACTTGTATCTCTCAGATGTTGGCGTGTGTGTTTTTCAAGAAATATGGCAAAGAAATGGCTTCGAAGAGCGCATCCTTGATTGACATCATAGCTCTCGATGAGAACTTTCCTACACAACCGGACGAGTTTGATAGAGATGTCAAAAATTGGTATAGCTCGGTATAGCTCGTCTCGATAGAAGCTGTCATAGCGGGTCTTGAGGTCGATGAAATGGTTGTCGATTTAGACTCCTGGGTCTTATCAAAATCTGACGTAATATGAAAATTTGTCAAGAGTGGACTTTGACTTTTGTGAACTTTTCTGACCTAAAACTACACTGATACGGATCAATCAGGTTGTTCACAAAAGGCTTTAAGCACTGACACAGTGTAGCAAATAGAATCTTGTAGGCGACGTTGCCTCTGTAGTCGGCGCAGTTTAGAGGAGATCGGGCATCCACCCACTCCATTCACTGGGCATACTCTTGTCCGACCATATTTTCCAAATGAGTTGGTTCATGCTCCTTACTAAGTCATCCCCCGTTCCTGGTTTGAATAGCTCGAGAGTTAAAGCCAGTGGTTAGGTATGTACCAATGCTAGATTTAATCTTAGATATCGCTACCTTAGTTTCCTCCAGGACTAGTAGACCGAAATGTTTCATTCTCCGTGACAGCAGCATTTCGTTCACCGTCGCTGTCATATAGTCCTGTGACATGTTGCGAAAGGTATCAGATTTCTTCACTCACAAGTGAGGGTTGGAAGAGGTCGTCACACTCACACCATCTCTTACTCGAAACTGCAGGGAGGAAGACTCCCATTCCACAATTAATCGAGAAACCAAGCAGAGGGGTAAATCAAATTAGTGATGACATATTCTGATGACACAATTCCAGTTCAACCATCGGACTAAGCTTAAAAAATGCGAAATAAAACGAAAAAAGAGAGGAGAAAAAAAACCCAAATAACAAATGCGATAGATAATATCTCTTTTGGAAGACCTATTATACGTCAGGGATTTACTGTCATTGCTTACCACCAGCAGTCGCCTAACGATTTCCCATTTAAAAGAGGTTACTCTTGTGGCTATACTCGTAGGCATGTGTAAGGGTAGGTTAGCATTGCGAAACCCAGTGATTTGTACACATGTCATCGGCCTCTCATCGAACACTTGTGTTTATCTTGCAGTATTTGCTGTCAACTTGTCATTTATAAAATGGAATTCTTTACTCGTTGGTTTTTTTTTTTTTGTTGTTTTCTGTGCTTCGTTTGATTCACAAACCAATCAAATGACTATGTCATGAGGGCTTTGATTTTATTGAAAGGCTTCATTTGGGTTACGAAGGGAACACGAGAAGCAATTCGTTTACTTCATTCGCACCTGGTGTATTTCAGTTCTATTGTGTTGTGTAGAGGAGTACTATGCTAACATTGTTAACAGAGCATCGAACCTCAAATAGTCTGAGCACAGAACACAGACGGTTGTCCTTGGAGTGAAGGAAAGTACATTTTCATTGAATCCTTAGTTGTTATCCGACATTTTCTCAAAAGACAGTCCAATATGAGATAGTCTATCGCTTAGAAATATCTTTGACATATCCATGACGCAACCGCAACCAAGAAGTGGGCCTATGAACAATCATTACTGGGACTATCGAGGTAGTCTCTGCATTAGGACTTTTAATATTTATCCTGAATTATGGCATAGACACAAATATGGCAGAGTGGATTCGTAATGGGAATCCAAGCTGTGTTTTGCAGCATACAGCACTATAGCCAACAAACATGTGACACGCAGGAGAGGAATGGCTTAACTCAAGGTCTCTGCATAGCTAGGATTAGTACCATTCACTTTGTGTCTTTAGAGTTCTGAAGGTTGTTTATGTGGGTTATTGAGTGGTACTGATCTTTGATACACTGATCCTTGAAAACTATAAATTCATATCCAAGAAGGTGTTCGAAATATGGCATCTTCAACATAAAGGGTGTTTCAATAAGGACATAACAATTTTGTACTTAAATAAAACCCAGAATAATTGAGATATTAGATTGAAATTCAAATTCCAGGTATAGTGAATAAGCTATCAAATTTATACATAGAATTTAAATGCATACATGTGACCACCACTAGATCATATGCAGCGATCAATTTTTGGAACTAATTTTCCACCACTCTTCAAGACATATCGGTCGGAAGGTTGACAATTGGCATTCGACATTTCTCCTGAGCTTCACTACCATTCTTGGCTTATTCGACATCCACTAACCACTCAAAGTAGCCTCATAACAAGAAGTCCAACGGCATTAAATCGCGTGAGCGAGTAGCCAATTTGTTCGAACCATTTTTCAATGTCACACTATAACCAAACTTCCCCTTCTATAGATCAATTGTTTGACCAGCCGTGTGGCATGTGGAACCATCTTACTCAACTGATGGCAATATCCCAAAATTCTGGTCAAAAATCGTCTTCCAACATGGCACGAAACCAAAAATGAGTTTCAACTCTGAAGACGATTTTTCGATGAAATTCAGGATTTTCCTCAAACTTTTGCAGGGCCTTCAGTTCTTGAGCTGGTTTGACCTTGTTAGGGTGTAGACCAAGATTTTTATGAAAAATTCGCCGCAATGTGGGCTATGAGAGTCTCAAGTCCTGTGAACCCCGTGAAATCGACCAATTTGGCTCACTTTGAACTCAAGCATATACGACTGCGATATTTTCTATACACCGACCGGTACGTTGTTTCACTGGCACTAGCACACACAATATTGAATATTTTGACTCGAATTTATCCACTATAGCACTCACACCCTGTCTGGTCGGACAACTGTTACGACCGAAACCCCTCCTAAAATTGCGTCTACCGACTCTGAATTGCGGTAGCAATTCTTAATAGTTTTTGAACATTGTTCGTTTGTAAACTTCACAATAATAAAAATGTGAACTTTGGCTAACCTTTTGATATTGACGGATCATAGAAAAAAATTCTATTCTACGTCTGTATTATATTCCAAAATGGTTATGTCCTTATTGAAACACTCTAATTTAGTCGGCCTCATCAGGTGTGATTGTGGTCAAATTGCGAAGTCTTTCTTTCAATGGCATGGACCGCAGGGCATTTTTTCAGGTCAAACTGAAACGTAAATTTATGACATAAAGCCTTGAAGTCGTCATTACTTACTGTTTTCCAGGCTGTGTTGCAAAGGGCGTTCACGTCCGTCATTATCCTACAAAAAGAAAAAAAAAATATTGCAGTGTTTCCGATATTACCGTCATTTGCGCTGTTGCGCTGTCCATGCCCAACTTTTCATTACGAAACTCTTTTCCACCGCTGCCATGTACATATGACTACGTATCCACATACACCCACACCCCTTTTGACCCGGCTTTCATATTAATGAACAAATTTTTGATTACATTAATTGTGAAGACACCCAAGCGACATTTTCTTAATTTTAAGCTCAAAAAGGAAATTTCAATATTCCTTCCGAAATTGGTTGTCATGCAATTTACCAGTATTGCCCGTACCGTCGTCGCCTGTTGCCTGTTGCCTGTTGCCTGTTGGCCAACCATGGCCTTACGTATAACAACTCAGTTAACATCCCCATGATGCTTTTGGATGGCAGCACAAAGTAATGCAATACGAGGAAGACGCATCAGCTACGCGCTCCTGTTCGCAACGGATCACACCCCCTTCATTAGAGGCACTCATGTAGAAAATTATATTTTTCGATTTATATACTGTCATTATAATGGCGAGGGTTGGACGAGAGACACAAACATACATACATACACCGGTACATCCCGGAGTACGGAAATATTAATATATATTTCAAATGGCACCGGAGTTCATCTTTTGGTTAACATTAAATCGAATCCAATTTCAAAGGGATTCGCAAGCAGCTCACTTTAGTCGGATTCCTTCCTGTTTCGTTTTATTTTATTTCTGATAAATGTCAATGTAATTACCTTTGGGGATGGGAGCAGCTACTTGCCGGTACAGTGACAGGGCGTTATGAGAGTTAAATTACTCTTGGATTAAGAGCACGAATTACAAAAGGTGATACGAACCACTGTATCGGGTTGTCATGTCATCATAACAATCAGATGACAGAACCATTTATGTATTCTCCTATATACATATGTATGACATTTTTTCGTTTGGATTACAGTTTAATTCAATTTAATTAATTCATAAGTGTTTGTATTATCGCTGTGTATGTAAGGGAATGCAACTAATATTGGTGCAATCAGACAGGTGTGTCCTTTCGGAGTAACATAAACAATGTAAGGATCCTTATGTACACAGTATGTACCACAGCCAAAGTGGGATGGGTACCATGGATACACCACAAGGATCAAAGGTTGAAGTCAGTTTTCAACACAGACTCTATCTCAGTGTACTTTTAAACTTTTCCCATGTGGCTGACAGGTAGAAGTGGTAGCTTCACGGTTCTATGATGTTGCGTAAATGGAGCCATTTTAACGCCACAACTCACTTGACCTGATAGGTAATGTTGTTGTAAAAAGAAACCTAAGAGAGAAGAAAGAAATCTGGAATCTAGGAAACTGACCAATTCTCTGATCATTTTTTCCCAGATTTCGTGTAGGTTGCCAATAAGAGGTTTTGCTCTGTTTGACCGATATCTGACTCTACGTAGATTCGGACTCCGACAAATTAGTTGAAACACAGGGATGTCTAGTGTAGATGCGTGTGTTCCTATGGGCCTGTGACCCGAACAAATCGCTACGATCCTTCCAATGTAGTTGGCTTTAGATCACATTAGCATAAGTTAAACCGAATATTTGACTGCAGGCAAAAAAGGGTACCCCAGGCTTTTTAACTCGCTGCTCTATATAAAGCTTCCAGCTAAATTATGAATCGAGCACAAGGCCTGCGGTAATTGATTGTTTAGCCGTGAAGCTCCGCAGGTTAATGTCTCTTAAGACATCTTCCATGATCTTACCGAGAACTGAAGGGAACCTTCCCGATACCAAATCTACCATTAATGTCCGCATATGTATACGAATCGGCTACCTTGACTCCGTCTCTCTCGCTATTTTTAATACTGCAACCTTGAAGATCTCCTGAACGGGTTAACTCTTATCTAGAGATTTTTAAACTCCATCGTACACATTGGTGGAAGGAACAGTCTCTTTAACTTGTACGATTTAGTACCAGGCATTCCCAGATTAGATGATTCTCCAACTAGGGCAGAGATTCAGTCTCTGGCCACAGATCCAATTGGCTAAGGGAGTTCCTTAGGCCACAGTTCCGATTATCTAAGCCCCGGGATATTTCCAAATGTACTTGACAATGTTTAGGTTCACAACCATTTAGCGTTATGGCACTTGTTACCTGATATATATACATATTTAGCAAGAGGTTATAGGTAATACCTCGTAGCAACAATCAACTGACATTGAGTCCACTAACTTAAACTACAGTGCTTTTAGATGAGTTTCAAAGGTTGGATCTAGGGCACATTTAAATAAGATCCAAACTATTTTTCAATGGACACATAACAATTCTGTATTTTAATGAAAACACACCTTTAACAGATTTTTATAATCTGTCGCTCCCAATCAGTCAGACAAGGTGTACATTTTTATTGAGATGAAATACCAAATATATAGCAGCCTTAGGAGCTTCAGCTCAAAATGACCTAAATTAGTCGATTGGGAATCTTTCGTTGCAATTAGTAAAGAAATTGGGCCACTCTCTTACAAAATCAAATTAATTGAAGAACGCAAGCCTCTTGATCATTCAAAGCGCTGAAACTTCTCCAATTGGGTTCTGCAAAAGTTTGAAGAAAATCCTAAATTTCTCATTTATGGGCTCGTGCCAGGTTGACCAGAATTTAATGATCTTGACATCAGTGGCATGTGGTTCGAACAAAATGCTTCCACATGCCACACAGCTGGTCAAACAATTAATCAGAGGTAATGTGAAGAAATAGTCCGGTGGAATGGCCACCATGCTTATGCAATTTAAGGCCGTTGGGCTTCTTTCTATGGAGCTACCTTAAGTCGTTGGTTTATGCCAACAAACCAAAAACGTTTGAGCAACTGAAGAACAAAATCGAATGCGAACTTGCCAACGTTCTGTAGTCATATGAATAAGGTCGTATTTTATACTTAAATCGATCATGTGTGCTACACCTGGAATTTATTTTAGCTTGGTATCTCAAATATTCTGTCTTTTGTTTAAATACAAAATTGTTATGTTCTTATTGGGAAACACTTTACTTCATAGTTTTGAGCATAGTGAGACACATTCGCTGGTCTAGATTTAGACTCATAGTCTCCGGAATCCCATTACACCTATAGGTTTAAATGCTGAAACAGTGCTTTCTAATCATCTTGCCGGGGATAGTTTAAAATATCTCTCTTCTTGGAATTTAGTTAAGACATTTTTGAATTGTATTTACTTGTGTTCCAGCTGCAGTTTCGTGGCATGTCTAGCACTCGATTTTTTAAAAAAGATGTCTATGGTTGGTAGCCTGACAACAACTTTTAACACTGGCGTAGGGCAGCAGCTCACAAAGCCTGTACTACTGAGGGGGGTATTTCTCTGGATCTTCTGTACATTAGTTAGCATTGTCCGTTTAAGGACTTTTTCACTATCACCGTACACAAAGCGTATATCATTTTGGTACTGAGACCCCAAGTTCATCTCATTGACCTGTACTGGATGCGACTGGTGCATTTGACTACATTATAATAGGTTGGCGATTAGCCTCCCTCCCTTTAGTACAGACACTAGAACGGGCTTGTAAGAACTAATGGAAAATCCTTCTTTGTTGGACGATTTTGATACATCTGGTAAAGTTCCCTGTAAGACATTAGAATATTTCGTGCTGTATTTGCCAGTAATAAAGATTGCCTGGTCATCTGCGTACAACATTGCCGAAGAAGGCTGTTGACGCGTAATGACATCACGAGGGTAAGAGTGGACACTTCTTGTCGAACAAACTCTAACTCCAGATACAGACACAAAGGCTTCTCCAGAGAATACATCTTTCTAATATAGTTTCATTACTTTGTTGAATCTTTGATACCATTGCTACTGATGGCTAGACTATTCTCCTTCAGCCTTTTTATGAGAGAAGTTTGTAAAACTAGTTCAACAATATGCAAACACTTCATCCATCTTCAGGAAGATTGCTTTAGACTGTTTCATTGAAAGAAACTGAAGAAACACTGAGGTGGAAACCTATTCCCAAATCCCTTTTCCAAATCCCATAAAATCACTCGACCCAGTAGTAAAGTTCAGCTGTTGCTTATGGGTTTAGTTACACCCGCCCGGTACGGGTTTTGTAATAAGATGGCTGTGCTTCTCCGGAAATCCGATAGATTCCAAATACCCAATGTATAACCCGAGTCACGAACCACACTAAACTTCAACCAAAAGGGACATTTTAACAGGAACTGTACCCTCCCTCACGTAAAAGAAGCTTTTCCTATAATTATGGCAAAGTGCGCTTTCTTGGCTTATAACACTTTTGAATATTTACTTGAAGGAAACAAAAAAAATAGTTAATTTAATTTGATAGACATTCAGCACAAGACTTCGGGCTAAAAGAATAAAAAAAAAAAAGCAACTCGTTCCATAGAGTAGACACTACAGAACTTCAAAGTGGACCAGCTCCTGTGTTGTCATCCTCTACTCGTACCTTTGACGAGAACTTTCTCATTATGATCCTTCAGTAATTACAGCGAAATGTAAGGAAACTCCTTTCCGCAGACGAACCAACGAACGTTCGTATTTACTTCGGAGGGATTGGTGCGGCAACATTGAAGTGAGTGACCGACTTTTCGTATTTTAGGTCATAACGATGCTCCTCGCAGTGTGACGGTTTTGTGTTGAAAAGAAGTCATTACCCCTCTTTTAGTTCGACACACTTGAAAAGGAGGTTCACACAATTCCACTGCAGATAGAATGTTATTATATATTTTTACCTGAAGCCACACATCTGCCTTCGATATTCAGTTGGCATTTGTAATTCCCATTACCTGGGCTGCTGGGCCAGCAAACGTAATCTATTAAATCAAATCGCCGACAAGCGAATGAATTGCTCAGCACATATTTGCATACTTAGCTTCTCTCCAATCTATGATGCTGGAGGCATTTTTACTTCGCAAATGGTCGTCATCCCCTAAAGAGGATCCTACGAGGACTATACGAGTATACCTAGCTGCCGTGCTTTGCTCCTTACGCCCAAGGAAATTAAATGTGCACCGTGCTTTCCATTCGAGTTCCGGAAGCTAATGGATATGATTTCCAATTTCGAAGTTCACGGCGCGTCCGGCGCCAGGTGGGACGCTGATGGTTGAATGTTGTAATATTTTCACGTGGACCGGAACAAATAGATGACTCTTAGTAAATTGCAATGTAAGTTGCTATGCTTCAGCAGGATTTATCTCGCAAGAGAGAGAGAGAGAAAAAAAAAACACACAGATTGTGTTCTCCTTTCGCTTAAATACAAATAAATCACTCGTGGCGCGTGTCCTGAGATTTTACATTTTCCTTTTTTTTTTTTTTTTTTATTTTCAATCACAGTCTGTGTTGGGAATTGAAAAATGATGAGCTGCATGGAACGCTGTCTTAAATGTTTTAAGTCGAAGTTCGTCGTTGAATGATAATACGAGAGTCCTTGTAAGAAGAAGAAGGGGGAATAAAAGTTTTTCACTTTTAGTCACAGGAATCAGGAATAAAAAAACTTTCTGTCGATTGATTCAATTTTCATTTGATTCGGATACCTTTTTTGATTTTAAAGGTGACATCCGAGGATATCAATTTCTTTCTTTGTAAGCAACATCTGCTGAATGATGTATGTATGCTTTGGTCTGAGAGAGGTGGAGGAAGGGAGTCCTGCTGGTCGACAACAAGCACTTTGACTTATTGGTCAGTTTTACTGTGTACATACATATGTACGTAAGTTTGTATATGATGATTGGGACTAAGGAGGATATTGATGATGGTCTTCCATTTCTGGATGCTCATTGATAACTTGTTATACTTTTATGAGGTCGCAAATTAAAACGCAATTTTCAGATTCAATTGGTATATTGTCAAAGAACCGCACACATACCTTTCTCTCGTTTGGGAGAAGACAATCTGGTTCCTTACCATTTAGATACGTTGCATGTACTTGTTAGCAGCAGCGGTCCCAGGATGTATACGGCAACCCTTTGAAAAACTGACCAATGGTGAAGGTCTGGAACCTTGCGAGGTTATCCTAGTCAGGTTATCCTGCATTTCCTTCAGCACACATTCTTTTAAAGAAGCATGAACTAAGACTTCTAAGCCCGTCTCGAATGAATCATCAAATTTTTGAACCAAAACGCAGTCGTCTTAGCATAGTTTCTTCTGAGATCAACTTAGCTAAAAAGTCTCTTACTTACTTACTTACTTAGGTGGCGCTACAGTCCGGGGTGGACCTGGGCCTCAACCAACAAGCCTCTCCAGTCAGCGCGGTCTTTGGCTAACTGCCTCCAGTTACGCACTCCAAGTTGGTTGAGGTTCTCTTCCACTTGTGCACGCCACCTGAGGTCTTCCTCTACTGTGTTGTCCCTCCGGGATGGATTCGAAGACTCTTCGGGCCGAATCGTTGATGTCCATCCGCTCTACATGTCCTAGCCATCTTAGACGGCTAATGCGTATGTAAAAGGTCTCTACCCTATGTATAACGTATAAGCTACATAAGCACGATGGTGAAGATAATTTGCCACTCCTTCACTTCAGCCGTCAGCATGAACATATTCTGGTAGTTCTAGGCATACTTCAAGCATTTTTTTGTGAATTAAGTTAGATTTCACCATAAACGGATCAATGTACATCGTCCAAGTTCTGAATTGAAATTTGGTATTTAGTATTGCCACCTACTGCTACAGTTTTTCATGAAGTCCTTGACAATTTAACACACAGAGGCAGAGTGGAGGTTCGAAGAAACCTTTTGTACACATTTTGTATTCTCTTTGAATGTATTTTATGAAACGATCCATACAGCTAAACTAAGAATAAGTCCAAGTCAAAGAAAAAAGCTTACTTCAGAAGAAGGAGGGAGGACCTTATGTTAGAGTTATAGTAGGCTGCTTGAATATCTGCTTGACATCTTGCTTTTTGTAATTCCTTGGTGAACATAGCACATTCTTGTATTAATGGTGGCATTAAAACCTCAGAACATAGGACTAAAATTTTGAAGTTGAGTTAAAAAAAAACGAAGCCATATGAGATTATTAGTAGTTTGAGGAGCTTCCGCCGTCCTATTGTTTCACCATCCAATGACCCGTCCTCATGCAAAAACACGTACATCTAGGCTTGCAAGCTTTCATCAATCCATACGACACCTGGCAGGTTATGAGATAAACTAGTGCGGACCTTAGCCTGTTCTTGGACTTGGAATGAGCTTTTAATAATGTAGACATGGAAGCAATTCTTAAATCGTTTACGGAACTACCTTGGCCAATGGATCTTGCCTATACTTAGGAAAAAAAATCACAAGTAGACCACTTCAGGGCATTTTTATCTCACCTCCTGTGGCTCATAGTAATGAAGTCAAAAGATTGCAACTCGGCTAACATGTCATCGATGGTTAATTCAACGTAACCCGAATCTGGGTTCCAGGACACAGCAGCATTTGTGGAAACGAATTCACTGAAGAGCTGGCTAGGCAAGGCGCAACTCTTCGCTGGAGCTGTCAAGGCAAAATTCTTCTCCAACTATCAACTTTGGATGGACAAAGTTGACGAACTGCAGCCATCTAAAAAAAAATCCAACTAACATCCTAAACTGAATGCAATGTACACTGTTACTGTTCCAATATTGCAATTTGAAAAAGAGGCCCTCATGCACCTTATGTACATACATACATATGTACTCGTATTTGAACATGTCCGGGTACGAAGAGATCTCTGTAAAAAAAACTAATCGTAACTAGGTCTAGCGTCTCCCAATTCACTTCTGCTTCTGGAACAGATTCACTACTTCTACCTCTACCAAGCTCAGTGATTACTTAAATGCTTTCAGTCGGGCACCCCAAGTTTGTTTCGGGTTCTTCTACTTCTTCTACACCTAGTGTGAAGTCTTCCCAGCATACAGGACAGAACCGAATATCTTCCGAAAAAATTTGCCTTTCGAAATGACAAAGGATCCACTAGAAAGTAAAACTGAGATCATCAAGGTCTAATATAGAATCCCAGTTGCAGTTCGGCTTATAGCCTTACTAAAGAGTTGTTCCTTGTTTTACTACAGCTGAAGCTATAACTGGCAGCTATCGCCTAAATTCTTCTCTACACCTCTGCAACTTCCACGAAAATCCTTTAAATGGACACCAAGCCTAGTTGTCTACTTTCCTATAAGGCAATGTCCAGTGCTTACACCAATTATAGGAATTTTCAAAAAGAGACCAAAAATCGTAGATGTTTTCATATCCAGTTTAGGCCAAATCTGTCATGACACGTTATAATACTTGTCCACCAGGAAATTGATTTCTCAATCCGCGCGATAGGTTTAAGTTTCCATAATTGAATGATGACACGATAGGTACAGTAGGTCATCGACCCTGAAGCTCCCTAGAATATCCCTTTGTCCAGCCACCCAACAAAGATGAATATTAAACTGTTCTGCCGTTCCTAAGAAAACAAAAACAATGGTCTAGAGAATGTTCCTAAGATTCCAAGGATTTGATAGTTGCTTGACTATCTGAATAGTAGATGTCACGTTTTTCTTGACCCCAGACAGGACGTCTTTGGTCCACGCTTCAGAAATGGGGGGTAAAGTCTCTCCAAAAACTATTAGTGACCTAATTTTTCTGCAGTCAGTGTGATAGTCTGTGATGCAGTATGACTATTGGATACGTATCTATCCAAGAGAGTAGATAATGGAGGTGATTCCTTAATTTTCTTCCAACTTTTATAGGTGGCTGAATGGATGCATCTATATATTTATAAACAGTGAGAGGAGAAATTCCAGAAAAACAGGTAAAATGTTTTTCAAAAACTCAACTGGTATGCCTTTAACACGTCTGGTCCTTTCTAAGAGTTGCTAATGGGCCATCTAATGCAGCACCTTATACGTAAGGCAGCGCGTACGTAATCTATCTTCCTCTCGTCCTTTGGCTAAACGCCTCGCCTAATGGGTAACATGAGTCCAACACTCATTGTCACCTCCTTCTGCCACTAAAGCAGGTGCCCTACCATCATCCGTATTTAAAAATCTCAACCTCCATCGAGGACATACAGGATAGTTTCTTGTGCATAAAGTTTAAAGCTGACCACATCCTAATTCCGCCATAACTCTTAAATGCGTTTGTTTATCGCAAATTATAATTAGCTTTTCTGAGACACAAATCCTGAACGTGTCATCACAAGCACTTAAAATCAAGGCTCATAAATTAAAATTAATTATGAAGCTATAAAGTGTGCGCCACCTTACCCACTTGCTGCATGAAAAGCCACAACTCTGTTGGAATTGGTATTCCCCTGCGCCTCATGTTTCACTGGTAGATGCTTCTTCTTGATTTTTAATTCTTTGGTCGGAAGGACTTACACGGATGCAGATAAAATGTGCAGCAAGCCATAAGAAATGAAAAAAAAAAAGAAAACTTATTTGGTCTCGAAGAAACCAACTCGTACTCGTTTATGTGTTGAGATTGCTTTTCAGTGTTAGTGGACACGTAGAGTGCACCTGCTTCGGGCCTTAATTATTAGCACAGCGGGTTAAGGATAAATCTGTACTCGTATGCACTGTCTATGACCGTCATTGTCTGCACTTCCACCGACGGACGCACGGTGGCTTGGAATAGCATTCCAGCTTAAAGCCTCAAAAAAGTGTTTCAGTACATATGTATCTATCGAATGCATTACGTACGGTCTTGTGGTAGAAATTGCGTGCGAAGTTTTTAAATTGTATGCCATTAAAACGAACATCATTAGAAAATTTATTTATAGGAAAATTGCATGTTTTATGCGACATTTGTGTGAACACGAAAGGGGAAATGGAGTTTTGTTAACATAAATCTGAGTTTATATTTGCAACAGTTGAGCTAAATGAGGCAATAACACTTAAGCACGGAATATTGAGCGGCGGCGGCAAGAGTCCTTTTAGAATTTATGTTTTGAATTTAGTGGAAGGATTTAATTGCGTTATGGTCTACTTACTTAGTTATTTGGTGACATGACCTTTTTTTCCTTTGAACGTATGAACGACAAGTTTGTTTCAGTAAGGCAAACGTTTCTTAAGGATCTCGTTACATATTTGCAGAAATGGAAATAACCTTCAAAGGATTTTTGACGAGCAATCGTATAAAGCTAATATGTACCTCTTAGATATACTCTTGGATGTCTTCCTAAATTTCTCACTAAAATCAACAAGACTGCATGCAGTTTTAACTATTTCTTGGTTGGTTGGTTAAGACCCTCGTAGACCAGAGGAAGGTCCATTGTGCTGTCGATATGTAGGCACAATCTCTGGGAACCATTGACTCTTTTCTATAAAAGAGCTGGTACTAAGATCTTCAGATCATTCAATAGCTAGCTGTTCACCTAGCTTTCCTGAGGTTGGCCAAGAAGGCAAGCTCGTCCTCTACTATGGGCCAGAAGGGTTGTGTCCATGTCGCTCAACATGTCCTCCATGTTCTCCGATGATTCTCCTCTGAATTGATTTCTTGAAATAACCGAGACTATATTACTTAGTTGGAATAGAGTGCACGTGTTAGCGTCATAAACCAGGACTACTTTGTTTGTCCTTAGTGCCTCATCAGTCCATAACCACGATTGGGATGTTTCCCAATCCGTTTTGTTTCCGTTGGGATGTTGTTTTCAGAATTGCTAGCAGAAGTTAGATAGACAAAGTCCTTTACAACCTCAAAGGTGAAGTTATCTATAGTGGTTCTGTCCAATTCATCGATACTGTGTGATTCCTCTCGATGACAGGATATACAATGTCTTCCTGTAAAGCTTTTGTGTCAAAACTCAGAATACAGTCCCTCCGATGTTGGCTTGTAACTTACAGAAATCACATGACAGGACATCATGACATCATTTTTCGCATCAAAGGTCTCAGTGAACTTGATAGAGCAGCAGACGCATGAGGTTGATTGGGATCCTAAAACTAGGCGTGGCTCTGTATAACTCGTCTCTATATACTCTGTCATATAAGACTATAAACTGGATACAAAGGTGATAGGCATCGATTTACACTTTTCTAGTCTTATCAAGCATCTGTCGAAGAAGACCAACAAAAAATATTTGGTGCGATACGTCGATGAGACCCCGTGTTTTCTATACACGTATGGAAGGGGCCTACATTCATAGTCGTATCCGAAGGCAATTTGCTATTTGAGAACCTTTCTCCTGACAATTGTACCTTCGGATGTTTGTCAAACGTTAGCAATTGATGGCATAGTACCTGTCTTGGCATAGTACTTATCTCCTCTCTTATGAGTGCTCCTCATGGTCTATCCCCTTTTGGAAGTAGAATGAATCTATGTTAGCCTCTTGACATATGGAAACCATGTAGCCATACTGGTGCCAGAAAGGCATGTTGCTTTGGCAGAACATATTTCGACCGATTTTGAATTGTGACCTATGGACTGACACTTTGTTCTCATGTATTTCGGAAGCTTATTGGTCACGATAGCTTGACTCAGATTCTAAAGTTGTCAGTACAGTAAAACCTGTGAAATTGCAGGCTTAAAAGTGATCCTAATTTGTTTGTCCTTCTTAAAGCTTTACTGTGTTACTTTCGACACTAAATCTTCTTAAAATAATATTTATAACTTTTTCTTTGTGGAAGAGCATACAAATTAAATTCCCCACTTCCCAGAAGCTAACATTTATCCTGAATATTACAAAGATTTTCACTGAAACGCGTGGGAGACATGCTATTGAAAAACATTCGTAGAAACTTTGAGCTGTGGAACTGCATTGTTCCCTTGTTTCGCTGCGCGGTTCTTAGAAATGTTTTTGTATCTACTCGTATTGGTGTATGTGTAGTTGTGATATGTCAAACTGATGCGGATAACTCTGTTTTTGAATTCTGTATTCAAAATGTGATTTGTGAAAGTAGGTACTATTTTTTTGACGTTTGCTTTAAGTGGTTAACTGAATTGAAGGGAGTTGTGGTTGAAGAAAAAGTAAATTCGAAAACTGCAAAGTTAATCCTTGATGTAGGCTTCGTCCTTTTTAAACTTAATTATGATATCAAGACTTAGTAGTCCTAGAATAAGAAGATGAGCTGATTTTTTAAGGCTTATCTGCTTAGAATTTAATATTTTCTTTATAAATGACACAAAGATCTACGAAGAATCAGAAGGTATATAGCGCATGGGCATAAGTTGAAGAACGAATCATGAGCTTTTTTTGTCGTAAAAGTTCTTTTTTCTATCAAACCTTATGGGTCATATGGGGCGTATACCTGCTCTCGTGTCCAAAACTCTCCAACAGCCTTCACTCTTTGTATTCTGTGCCATGATTCTCTGGACCGACCCGCTTTTTTCCTTTTTGGGTAAGCGAATTCGATTGTATGGTATGTTTGGCCACATAGTTCACATTTTTGGCCTCAAGATGTGACTAATCTATTGGCAACTTCTAGGTTGGATGGTGGAATCAATGGTTCCTGAAACGTTCTCATCTGAAGATTCCGCTTTACGATGCGAGAGTCCTAAGGGTGACAGTGGAGGTATATACGGCTTCCATGCATATGTAAGGCCAAAGAGTTTTTCTTATTCACTTATGTCGCGATGGGCTCTAACTACGCATCTAGTTCTCAAAATTGAATTGAATAGGCTCAGTGGGATAGCCTATGCGATCAATATTCCGGTAGCGCTATCCTCGATATTCCTTCTTACAGTTGATGGAATTTATTCCAAACATCTGGCACACGATCTCAGAGTTAATCCGTCCAAGATTAAGTTGGTGTTGTTTACAAGAAGGCTGAACACACCACATACTTAAGGGGTCCCCATCCCCGCATCAGTGACTGGATATACACGGCGATCTTTAGACTGATCCTTATGTATGGAGCACTAGTCTGGTGGATGAGCTATTCTGCGTCTGTATCACAGGAGCCCATAAACCCACTTCTATTTCTTCTTTATATTGACATCTTTGGAAAGCTTATGGTTACTAAATTTTAGGGAATCTTTGCAACTGGCTTGTGGAATTATGGGGTAAAAATTTCAAAATTCGGGAGAAATTTCAAACGAATCTATAGAGACTTAGACAGAAGGATCCAAGACAGTGGCTGAAACGGGTGCACAAGTTTACTTCGATCTTATGACTGCCGGATCACTGTAGTGTATTTCAAGTTCACAGCATTGAGTCGCAGTATATAGAGTCCAAGTCCGTGGAATTACCGATAATTTGACCCAAGTTAGTAAAGCCGCGGATATCTCAACAAGATAGCTGCCAGGTGCGACGTATCCCTGTCCTAGGTAACAGAGATATTTCGCGCAATTTCAAAGCGGATGAGCTAGTTAAGAAGGGTGGAGGTAGGAACCTCCCTGACAATTGGACGAATCACTAGCACGAATTAAATCGATACAATTCCAAATAGAATGGCCAACAGTAAGTGGCCAGATCTGAATTGAACGAAAATAGGATAAATCTAAGTAAGATATTTGGCGTCCTCAGGGGACACTGTCTGGTAGAAAGAAATGCCGGAAGACTCGGTGCTCCCTGCAACAATATCTGTAGAAGTTGTACTGAAAAGAACGAGGATATATGTATGTATCTATGTATCCCCTGCCTTGTCGTTTTCATGAAGAAAATCTTCAGACAATTACGTCTTTGAAGATCTTAACCATCTTGCTAGAATAGACCAAAGTAAAATATAAGTTTGTCACAGGGTCGTACAGATTTAAACGGCCAACCATTCGTTTCGACTTGAGTTCACACCGAAACTGTTTGCCCTACTTACTTACTTACTTAAGTCCTGTATCCCCTTGTGGGTGCTAGGGTTTCTGGAAATGTGTTTCAGTTCTCCCCAACTCTTTCTCAGTTGCCGTGCTTCCTTCTCGACTGTTCTGCGCCACGTACTCCTGGGAGCGCCGCGTATCCTGCCATCCTGAGTAAACGGGTTCCATTGCGTCGCGTGGTTAGCTATGGACCTGTCACTTTTTCGGAGAGTATGTCCAATGCACTGCCACTTTCGTCGTCATATTGTTGCACCTATAGGTTCATGGCCCGTTCTTTGATGGAGTTGTTCGTTAGAGATACGGCGTCGAGTGTGTCTTCAAGGTGTAGTTTGATTCGCTCCAGAATGATTCTAGCAATTAACTTGGCCACTGCAGGCAGCACGCAGATACCCGTCCAGTATTTGCATTGCATTAGATTGCCTTTTTAAGGGAGCTTGACGATCATTCCTTTCTTCCACTCATCCGGAAAGCTCTCGGCTTCCCATGTTCTCCTGACAAGTGGGAACAATAGCTCTGCCGATGCCAGAATGCCGTCAAGTCCTACGTCCTTATTAGTTTTCAGTGCTCTCATCGCGGTAATAATCTCATTCTTACTGGGGGTGGTGGTGCGGATTCGGGAATCCTTTCTACGGACACTTCTGTCTGACTTGGGTCCATATTGCTGGCGAATACTCGGTTCAGAACAGAAGCAAAATACTGCTTCCATCTCTTGAGTTAGTCCTCATCCGATATAAGCAACGAACCGTCTAAGCCTTTCACTGGGTGTTGAGTAGAGCTTCGGCCACCTATAAGCTCTTTGGTGATTCTATAAACGGTTCTGCTGTCGCACCTCGCTGCTGCTTCTTCTGTTTCTTTAGCCAGCGCATTGATGTAGTTGCGCTTGTCACGTCGCACGCAACGCTGCACTTCTCTCATCTTCATGCGATATAGGGACTTTAGCTCGTTCCTCCCTGCTGCTGGAGTTGCTGCAATTCGAGCTCGTAGCTGTTTGCCTTCGTTGATCCTCCTCCAGGTATCCTCGGACAGCCATGCCCTATGGCTTCCCTGCGATCGACCGACAATCCTTTCAGCGCCTGATGTGAAAACAGTTTGCCCTAGTCCTTGTCTTATTTCCGAAGTTTTCTAAGTACATAGGCTGCTCGTGTTGGTAATGTTAGTGGTATCGCAATAGACCTTCTCTTGGTCTAATTATGTCCCTGCTGAACGGGGACTACCACCCAACTTAACCCAATCAATCTCGACATATTTGAAAAAATTCTTCGCAAAAGAACCTAAAGTTCTTTAAAGTGACAATGGTAGCCCTTACCTACCGTTTTCCCAGCAATTAGGGACACCAAAGCAATGCAAATTTCCAAGAGAAAGCCCTCTCCAACTGGTCTTCCTAAAAAGATTAACATTCAAAAACTTAAGCTCCACCACTTCCACTTCCAGATGCAAGGATGCCTTCATCTCTGTATACATACATACAATGTACAGCTCAATCACCCAACACCAGTGCATACGTTTTTAAATTAAATTAAAATAATTGAAACTCGTAAAAGATTGAACAATTTATTTAGCATTTCATCTTACTCGTCCTCACTGTCGTCCGTATCCTTTGCACGTATCTACCTACTCGAACACGTGATTCGTCGTCGTACAGCACTTATCTATCGATTCAGATTCCAGGAACTGCAAATTCAATAGTAACACAATCAAAAGATGACAAAGAGCTCCTTTGGTGGTACAAATTTTGAAGATACACAATCGAATACAAATAAGGATGCTGCCACGTTATCTACAGTGTCGCATGTGTTTCGTAGAAGTTTGTCTGTTTAGCAAGGAATTGTTGCTAATTTCAATTATCACGCTTACCCTTCTTATACATACATACATCGTTTGCTGTTGCTGTCACCTCTCGTTGTCATAACCAACTTGGGTGTGTATAACTCTCGTCCTGTGCACAAGTTAACTTCCCTAAATCAATCAGGGAAGAGGAGAAAAGTTGTTGAAAAACTTTAAAGGCAAGAAAAGTAGTCCTGGGGAAGCAATGCGAGAGACTTTAAAGTATCAAGAAACTTTTCGAGTATCAGGATAAGCAACCCAAACAATTGATAAAGCGAATTTACTTTTCCTTCTGTTGTATTCCCTTTTCTGGAATTAACCAACCTATACTGTACTGCATAGGTGAACAGCAGTAGCAGCAGCAGTAGGAGACGAGAAATCGTTGAAATCCCAAAATCAGAAACGTGATTGAAATTTTATGGATGCCACTGCCAGGAAATCGAATCTCTGGGTAGGATTGCCCTCCTTTAAAGTGAGAATGAATGTGGAGAATGTAGCAGAATGTCGGATGTTGGTGCCAGTGATAGCAGCACAAATCACGGCAAATAATTTGATGGTGTTGGCTGAATGGGACGGGCGCGGAGCACTGCTGGTAGATTGCTATACATTTGTCAGTCATTATTAGAATTTAATAAGGAGGAAACTAAATCATTTTTGTTTTCCTTTAGCTCTTTGTACGTGTGCCTTCACACGTACATGTAGCTATGTATGAAGGAATCTCACGATACCCCCCCTATACATGCATAATTGCTTAGGTATTCTCAATTTTGCCAGAAATTATATCCTGTTCCAGGAAATAATTCTAATTTAAAGAAGACCAAGTGAGAAAACCTGCAACTTCGAGGAAATTAATAAAAAAAAGTGAAAAAAAGGAAATTTCCTTAATGTGTGAGAAAATTTATGAGATACGGACTTTAAATTCGTGATATATTAAAGACGTGTAGAGCCCCGGAGTCTCTTCACTCCTTACAGTGACGTATCTATGTTGGTATGTGAAAAGGATATGCATTCTCAGGGTCTGTTGCATTGCGTTGGTTATTAAGGAAAGTTTGTCAGACGATGCTCCTTTTTGCTCGGAGGGGAGTATTTTTCTTCATACTTTGCTTGGAAGATGCAGCAAGGATGAGGATGAAATGCAGTGAAAGGTTGCCCCAAGGAGGTGTCCTTTCTCCCCCGTCAGTCGTCACTTGTTATTGACAACCTTCTAGCTAGTCTACAGAAATCAAGGCAGATCACCAATGGGAATAGCCGGTCTCTGCAAATCTAAGTTAGGGAGATGGCTATCAAAGCTTCAGATAGAATATACGTATTAAGGAGATGACCATGTGGGACACCTGAAGGGCAGTGTATAGCCCACAGATCTTGATACCCACAATCTGGGTATATCCTCAAATCACACATCTCAAGCCAGATATTCTGTTTCTGTGCAATCGAAGCGCAAACTAGCTTAGCTGCTGCCTCGAAATGGAAGTAGAAGACAGAAAATTTTTCAACCAAAAAATGAATGAAAAAAAGGGCAGTGTATAGCCCACAGATCTTGATACCCACAATCTGGGTATATCCTCAAATCAGATATCTCAAGCCACATATTCTGTTTCTGTGCATTCGATGTGCAAACTAGGTTAGCTGCTGCCTCGAAATGGAAGTAGAAGACAGAAAATTTTTCAACCAAAAAATTTATGAAAAAAAGGGCAGTGTATAGCCCACAGATCTTGATACCCACAATCTGGGTATATTCTCAAATCACACATCTCAAGCCAGATATTCTGTTTCTGTGCAATCGAAGCGCAAACTAGCTTAGCTGCTGCCTCGAAATGGAAGTAGAAGACAGAAAATTTTTCAACCAAAAAATTTATGAAAAAAAGGGCAGTGTATAGCCCACAGATCTTGATACCCACAATCTGGGTATATCCTCAAATCACACATCTCAAGCCAGATATTCTGTTTCTGTGCATTCGATGTGCAAACTAGCTTAGCTGCTGCCTCGAAATGGAAGTAGAAGACAGAAAATTTTTCAACCAAAAAATGAATGAAAAAAAGGGCAGTGTATAGCCCACAGATCTTGATACCCACAATCTGGGTATATTCTCAAATCACACATCTCAAGCCAGATATTCTGTTTCTGTGCACTCGAAGCGCAAACTAACTTAGCTGCTGCCTCGAAATGGAAGTAGAAGACAGAAAATTTTTCAACCAAAAAATTAATGAAAAAAAGGGCAGATTGTAGCCCACAGGTCTTGATACCCACAATCTGGGTATATCCTCAAATCACACATCTCAAGCCAGATATTCTGTTTCTGTGCACTCGAAGCGCAAACTAACTTAGCTGCTGCCTCGAAATGGAAGTAGAAGACAAAAAATTAAAAAAAAAAAAATGAATGAAAAAAAGGGCAGTGTATAGCCCACAGATCTTGACACCCACAATCTGGGAATATCCTCAAATCACACATCTCAAGCCAGATATTCTGTTTCTGTGCATTCGATGTGCAAACTAGTTAAGCTGCTGCCTCGAAATGGAAGTAGAAGACAAAAAATTTTTCAACCAAAAAATTAATGAAAAAAAGGGCAGTGTATAGCCCAGAGGTCTCGATACCCACAATCTGGGTATATCCTCAAATCACACATCTCAAGCCAGATATTCTGTTTCTGTGCACTCGAAGCGCAAACTAACTTAGCTGCTGCCTCGAAATGGAAGTAGAAGACAGAAAATTTTTCAACCAAAAAATGAATGAAAAAAAGGGCAGTGTATAGCCCACAGATCTTGATACCCACAATCTGGGTATATCCTCAGATCACACATCTCAAGCCAGATATTCTGTTTCTGTGCATTCGAGGCTCAAACTAGCTTAGCTGCTGCCTCGAAATGGAAGTAGAAGACAGAAAATTTTTCAACCAAAAAATTAATGAAAAAAAGGGCAGTGTATAGCCCACAGATCTTGATACCCACAATCTGGGTATATCCTCAAATCACACATCTCAAGCCAGATATTCTGTTTCTGTGCATTCGATGTGCAAACTAGCTTAGCTGCTGCCTCGAAATGGAAGTAGAAGACAGAAAATTTTTCAACCAAAAAATTAATGAAAAAAAGGGCAGTGTATAGCCCACAGATCTTGATACCCACAATCTGGGAATATCCTCAAATCACACATCTCAAGATAGATATTCTGTTTCTGTGCATTCGATGTGCAAACTAGCTTAGCTGCTGCCTCGAAATGGAAGTAGAAGACAGAAAATTTTTCAACCAAAAAATGAATGAAAAAAAGGGCAGTGTATAGCCCACAGATCTTGATACCCACAATCTGGGTAAATCCTCAAATCACACATCTCAAGCCAGATATTCTGTTTCTGTGCACTCGAAGCGCAAACTAACTTAGCTGCTGCCTCGAAATGGAAGTAGAAGACAAAAAATTTTTCAACCAAAAAATTAATGAAAAAAAGGGCAGTGTATAGCCCACAGATCTTGATACCCACAATCTGGGTATATCCTCAAATCACACATCTCAAGCCAGATATTCTGTTTCTGTGCACTCGAAGCGCAAACTAACTTAGCTGCTGCCTCGAAATGGAAGTAGAAGACAGAAAATTTTTCAACCAAAAAATGAATGAAAAAAAGGGCAGTGTATAGCCCACAGATCTTGATACCCACAATCTGGGTATATCCTCAGATCACACATCTCAAGCCAGATATTCTGTTTCTGTGCATTCGAGGCTCAAACTAGCTTAGCTGCTGCCTCGAAATGGAAGTAGAAGACAGAAAATTTTTCAACCAAAAAATGAATGAAAAAAAGGGCAGTGTATAGCCCACAGATCTTGATACCCACAATCTGGGTATATCCTCAAATCACACATCTCAAGCCAGATATTCTGTTTCTGTGCACTCGAAGCGCAAACTAACTTAGCTGCTGCCTCGAAATGGAAGTAGAAGACAAAAAATTTTTAAAAAAAAAATTAATGAAAAAAAGGGCAGTGTATAGCCCACAGATCTTGACACCCACAATCTGGGAATATCCTCAAATCACACATCTCAAGCTAGATATTCTGTTTCTGTGCATTCGATGTGCAAACTAGCTTAGCTGCTGCCTCGAAATGGAAGTAGAAGACAAAAAATTTTTCAACCAAAAAATTAATGAAAAAAAGGGCAGTGTATAGCCCACAGATCTTGATACCCACAATCTGGGTATATCCTCAGATCACACATCTCAAGCCAGATATTCTGTTTCTGTGCATTCGAGGCTCAAACTAGCTTAGCTGCTGCCTCGAAATAGAAGTAGAAGACAGAAAATTTTTCAACCAAAAAATGAATGAAAAAAAGGGCAGTGTATAGCCCACAGATCTTGATACCCACAATCTGGGTATATCCTCAAATCACACATCTCAAGCCAGATATTCTGTTTCTGTGCACTCGAAGCGCAAACTAACTTAGCTGCTGCCTCGAAATGGAAGTAGAAGACAAAAAATTTTTAAAAAAAAAATGAATGAAAAAAAGGGCAGTGTATAGCCCACAGATCTTGACACCCACAATCTGGGAATATCCTCAAATCACACATCTCAAGATAGATATTCTGTTTCTGTGCATTCGATGTGCAAACTAGCTTAGCTGCTGCCTCGAAATGGAAGTAGAAGACAAAAAATTTTTCAACCAAAAAATTAATGAAAAAAAGGGCAGTGTATAGCCCACAGATCTTGATACCCACGATCTGGGTATATCCTCAAATCACACATCTCAAGCCAGATATTCTGTTTCTGTGCATTCGATGTGCAAACTAGCTTAGCTGCTGCCTCGAAATGGAAGTAGAAGACAGAAAATTTTTCAACCAAAAAATTAATGAAAAAAAGGGCAGTGTATAGCCCACAGATCTTGATACCCACAATCTGGGAATATCCTCAAATCACACATCTCAAGATAGATATTCTGTTTCTGTGCATTCGATGTGCAAACTAGCTTAGCTGCTGCCTCGAAATGGAAGTAGAAGACAGAAAATTTTTCAACCAAAAAATGAATGAAAAAAAGGGCAGTGTATAGCCCACAGATCTTGATACCCACAATCTGGGTATATCCTCAAATCAGATATCTCAAGCCACATATTCTGTTTCTGTGCATTCGATGTGCAAACTAGCTTAGCTGCTGCCTCGAAATGGAAGTAGAAGACAAAAAATTTTTCAACCAAAAAATGAATGAAAAAAAGGGCAGTGTATAGCCCACAGATCTTGATACCCACAATCTGGGTATATCCTCAAATCAGATATCTCAAGCCAGATATTCTGTTTCTGTGCATTCGAGGCGCAAACTAGGTTAGTTGCTGCCTCGAAATGGAAGTAGAAGACAGAACATTTTTCATCCAAAAAATTAATGAAAAAAAGGGCAGATTGTAGCCCACAGGTCTTGATACCCACAATCTGGGTATATCTTCAAATCACACATCTCAAACCAGATATTCCGTTTCTGTGCATTCGAGGCGCAAACTAGGTTAGCTGCTGCATCGAAATGGAAGTAGAAGACAGAAAATTTTTCAACCAAAAAATTAATGAAAAAAAGGGCAGATTGTAGCCCACAGGTCTTGATACCCACAATCTGGGTATATCCTCAAATCACACATCTCAAGCCAGATATTCTGTTTCTGTGCATTCGATGTGCAAACTAGCTTAGCTGCTGCCTCGAAATGGAAGTAGAAGACAAAAAATTTTTCAACCAAAAAATTAATAAAAAAAAGGGCAGTGTATAGCCCACAGATCTTGATACCCACAATCTGGGTATATCCTCAAATCACACATCTCAAGCCAGATATTCTGTTTCTGTGCACTCGAAGCGCAAACTAGGTTAGCTGCTGCATCGAAATGGAAGTAGAAGACAGAAAATTTTTCAACCAAAAAATTAATGAAAAAAAGGGCAGATTGTAGCCCACAGGTCTTGATACCCACAATCTGGGTATATCCTCAAATCACACATCTCAAGCCAGATATTCTGTTTCTGTGCATTCGATGTGCAAACTAGCTTAGCTGCTGCCTCGAAATGGAAGTAGAAGACAAAAAATTTTTCAACCAAAAAATGAATGAAAAAAAGGGCAGTGTATAGCCCACAGATCTTGATACCCACAATCTGGGTATATCCTCAAATCAGATATCTCAAGCCACATATTCTGTTTCTGTGCATTCGATGTGCAAACTAGCTTAGCTGCTGCCTCGAAATGGAAGTAGAAGACAAAAAATTTTTCAACCAAAAAATGAATGAAAAAAAGGGCAGTGTATAGCCCACAGATCTTGATACCCACAATCTGGGTATATCCTCAAATCAGATATCTCAAGCCAGATATTCTGTTTCTGTGCATTCGAGGCGCAAACTAGGTTAGTTGCTGCCTCGAAATGGAAGTAGAAGACAGAACATTTTTCATCCAAAAAATTAATGAAAAAAAGGGCAGATTGTAGCCCACAGGTCTTGATACCCACAATCTGGGTATATCTTCAAATCACACATCTCAAACCAGATATTCCGTTTCTGTGCATTCGAGGCGCAAACTAGGTTAGCTGCTGCATCGAAATGGAAGTAGAAGACAGAAAATTTTTCAACCAAAAAATTAATGAAAAAAAGGGCAGATTGTAGCCCACAGGTCTTGATACCCACAATCTGGGTATATCCTCAAATCAGATATCTCAAGCTAGATATTCTGTTTCTGTGCATTCGAGGCGCAAACTAGCTTAGCTGCTGCCTCGGAATGGAAGTAGAAGACAGAACATTATTCAACCAAAAAATGAATGAAAAAAAGGGCAGTGTATAGCCCACAGATCTTGATACCCACAATCTGGGTATATCCTCAAATCAGATATCTCAAGCTAGATATTCTGTTTCTGTGCATTCGAGGCGCAAACTAGCTTAGCTGCTGCCTCGAAATGGAAGTAGAAGACAAAAAATTTTTCAACCAAAAAATTAATGAAAAAAAGGGCAGTGTATAGCCCACAGGTCTTGATACCCACAATCTGGGTATATCTTCAAATCACACATCTCAAACCAGATATTCCGTTTCTGTGCATTCGAGGCGCAAACTAGGTTAGCTGCTGCCTCGAAATGGAAGTAGAAGACAGAAAATTTTTCAACCAAAAAATGAATGAAAAAAAGGGCAGTGTATAGCCCACAGATCTTGATACCCACAATCTGGGTATATCCTCAAATCAGATATCTCAAGCTAGATATTCTGTTTCTGTGCATTCGAGGCGCAAACTAGCTTAGCTGCTGCCTCGAAATGGAAGTAGAAGACAGAAAATTTTTCAACCAAAAAATTTATGAAAAAAAGCGCAGATTGTAGCCCACAGGTCTTGATACCCACAATCTGGGTATATCTTCAAATCACACATCTCAAACCAGATATTCCGTTTCTGTGCATTCGAGGCGCAAACTAGGTTAGCTGCTGCCTCGAAATGGAAGTAGAAGACAGAACATTTTTCAACCAAAAAATGAAAGAAAGAAAAGGGCAGTGTATAGCCCACAGATCTTGATACCCAAAATCTGGGTATATCCTCAAATCAGATATCTCAAGCCAGATATTCTGTTTCTGTGCATTCGAGGCGCAAACTAGGTTAGTTGCTGCCTCGAAATGGAAGTAGAAGACAGAACATTTTTCATCCAAAAAATTAATGAAAAAAAGGGCAGATTGTAGCCCACAGGTCTTGATACCCACAATCTAGGTATATCTTCAAATCACACATCTCAAGCCAGATATTCTGTTTCTGTGCATTCGAGGCGCAAACTAGGTTAGTTGCTGCCTCGAAATGGAAGTAGAAGACAGAACATTTTTCATCCAAAAAATTAATGAAAAAAAGGGCAGATTGTAGCCCACAGGTCTTGATACCCACAATCTAGGTATATCTTCTAATCACACATCTCAAACCAGATATTCCGTTTCTGTGCATTCGAGGCGCAAACTAGGTTAGCTGCTGCCTCGAAATGGAAGTAGAAGACAGAACATTTTTCAACCAAAAAATGAAAGAAAGAAAAGGGCAGTGTATAGCCCACAGATCTTGATACCCACAATCTGGGTATATCCTCAAATCAGATATCTCAAGCCAGATATTCTGTTTCTGTGCATTCGAGGCGCAAACTAGGTTAGTTGCTGCCTCGAAATGGAAGTAGAAGACAGAACATTTTTCATCCAAAAAATTAATGAAAAAAAGGGCAGATTGTAGCCCACAGGTCTTGATACCCACAATCTGGGTATATCTTCAAATCACACATCTCAAACCAGATATTCCGTTTCTGTGCATTCGAGGCGCAAACTAGGTTAGCTGCTGCATCGAAATGGAAGTAGAAGACAGAAAATTTTTCAACCAAAAAATTAATGAAAAAAAGGGCAGATTGTAGCCCACAGGTCTTGATACCCACAATCTGGGTATATCCTCAAATCACACATCTCAAGCCAGATATTCTGTTTCTGTGCATTCGATGTGCAAACTAGCTTAGCTGCTGCCTCGAAATGGAAGTAGAAGACAAAAAATTTTTCAACCAAAAAATTAATGAAAAAAAGGGCAGTGTATAGCCCACAGGTCTTGATACCCACAATCTGGGTATATCCTCAAATCAGATATCTCAAGCTAGATATTCTGTTTCTGTGCATTCGAGGCGCAAACTAGCTTAGCTGCTGCCTCGGAATGGAAGTAGAAGACAGAACATTATTCAACCAAAAAATGAATGAAAAAAAGGGCAGTGTATAGCCCACAGATCTTGATACCCACAATCTGGGTATATCCTCAAATCAGATATCTCAAGCTAGATATTCTGTTTCTGTGCATTCGAGGCGCAAACTAGCTTAGCTGCTGCCTCGAAATGGAAGTAGAAGACAAAAAATTTTTCAACCAAAAAATTAATGAAAAAAAGGGCAGTGTATAGCCCACAGGTCTTGATACCCACAATCTGGGTATATCTTCAAATCACACATCTCAAACCAGATATTCCGTTTCTGTGCATTCGAGGCGCAAACTAGGTTAGCTGCTGCCTCGAAATGGAAGTAGAAGACAGAAAATTTTTCAACCAAAAAATGAATGAAAAAAAGGGCAGTGTATAGCCCACAGATCTTGATACCCACAATCTGGGTATATCCTCAAATCAGATATCTCAAGCTAGATATTCTGTTTCTGTGCATTCGAGGCGCAAACTAGCTTAGCTGCTGCCTCGAAATGGAAGTAGAAGACAGAAAATTTTTCAACCAAAAAATTTATGAAAAAAAGCGCAGATTGTAGCCCACAGGTCTTGATACCCACAATCTGGGTATATCTTCAAATCACACATCTCAAACCAGATATTCCGTTTCTGTGCATTCGAGGCGCAAACTAGGTTAGCTGCTGCCTCGAAATGGAAGTAGAAGACAGAACATTTTTCAACCAAAAAATGAAAGAAAGAAAAGGGCAGTGTATAGCCCACAGATCTTGATACCCAAAATCTGGGTATATCCTCAAATCAGATATCTCAAGCCAGATATTCTGTTTCTGTGCATTCGAGGCGCAAACTAGGTTAGTTGCTGCCTCGAAATGGAAGTAGAAGACAGAACATTTTTCATCCAAAAAATTAATGAAAAAAAGGGCAGATTGTAGCCCACAGGTCTTGATACCCACAATCTAGGTATATCTTCAAATCACACATCTCAAGCCAGATATTCTGTTTCTGTGCATTCGAGGCGCAAACTAGGTTAGTTGCTGCCTCGAAATGGAAGTAGAAGACAGAACATTTTTCATCCAAAAAATTAATGAAAAAAAGGGCAGATTGTAGCCCACAGGTCTTGATACCCACAATCTAGGTATATCTTCTAATCACACATCTCAAACCAGATATTCCGTTTCTGTGCATTCGAGGCGCAAACTAGGTTAGCTGCTGCCTCGAAATGGAAGTAGAAGACAGAACATTTTTCAACCAAAAAATGAAAGAAAGAAAAGGGCAGTGTATAGCCCACAGATCTTGATACCCAAAATCTGGGTATATCCTCAAATCAGATATCTCAAGCCAGATATTCTGTTTCTGTGCATTCGAGGCGCAAACTAGGTTAGTTGCTGCCTCGAAATGGAAGTAGAAGACAGAACATTTTTCATCCAAAAAATTAATGAAAAAAAGGGCAGATTGTAGCCCACAGGTCTTGATACCCACAATCTAGGTATATCTTCAAATCACACATCTCAAACCAGATATTCCGTTTCTGTGCATTCGAGGCGCAAACTAGGTTAGCTGCTGCCTCGAAATGGAAGTAGAAGACAGAAAATTTTTCAACCAAAAAATGAATGAAAAAAAGGGCAGTGTATAGCCCACAGATCTTGATACCCACAATCTGGGTATATCCTCAAATCAGATATCTCAAGCTAGATATTCTGTTTCTGTGCATTCGAGGCGCAAACTAGCTTAGCTGCTGCCTCGGAATGGAAGTAGAAGACAGAACATTTTTCAACCAAAAAATGAATGAAAAAAAGGGCAGATTGTAGCCCACAGGTCTTGATACCCACAATCTGGGTATATCTTCAAATCACACATCTCAAACCAGATATTCTGTTCAAACTAGGTTAGCTGCTGCCTTGAAATGGAAGTAGAAGACAGAAAATTTTTCAACCAAAAAATGAATGAAAAAAAGGGCAGATTGTAGCCCACAGATCTTGATACCCACAATCTGGGTATATCCTCAAATCACATATCTCAAGCTAGATATTCTGTTCAAACTAGGTTAGCTGCTGCCTCGAAATGGAAGTAGAAGACAGAAAATTTTTCAACCAAAAAATGAATGAAAAAAAGGGCAGATTGTAGCCCACAGATCTTGATACCCACAATCTGGGTATATAATGAAATCAGATATCTCAAGGTAGATATTCTGTTTCTGTGCATTTGAAGCGCAAACTAGCTTAGATGCTGCCTCGAAATAGAAGTAGAAGACAGAAAATTTTTCAACCAAAAAATGAATGAAAAAAAGGGCAGATTGTAGCCCACAGATCTTGATACCCACAATCTGGGTATATAATGAAATCAGATATCTCAAGCCACATATTCTGTTTCTGTGCATTCGATGTGCAAACTAGCTTAGCTGCTGCCTCGAAATGGAAGTAGAAGACAACAAATTTTTCAACCAAAAAATTAATGAAAAAAAGGGCAGTGTATAGCCCACAGATCTTGATACCCACAATCTGGGTATATCCTCAAATCACACATCTCAAGCCAGATATTCTGTTTCTGTGCATTCGATGTGCAAACTAGTTAAGCTGCTGCCTCGAAATGGAAGTAGAAGACAAAAAATTTTTCAACCAAAAAATGAATGAAAAAAAGGGCAGTGTATAGCCCACAGATCTTGATACCCACAATCTGGGTATATCCTCAAATCACACATCTCAAGCCACATATTCTGTTTCTGTGCATTCGATGTGCAAACTAGCTTAGCTGCTGCCTCGAAATGGAAGTAGAAGACAACAAATTTTTCAACCAAAAAATTAATGAAAAAAAGGGCAGTGTATAGCCCACAGATCTTGATACCCACAATCTGGGTATATCCTCAAATCACACATCTCAAGCCAGATATTCTGTTTCTGTGCATTCGATGTGCAAACTAGTTAAGCTGCTGCCTCGAAATGGAAGTAGAAGACAGAAAATTTTTCAACCAAAAAATTAATGAAAAAAAGGGCAGTGTATAGCCCACAGATCTTGATACCCACAATCTGGGTATATCCTCAAATCACACATCTCAAGCCAGATATTCTGTTTCTGTGCATTCGATGTGCAAACTAGTTAAGCTGCTGCCTCGAAATGGAAGTAGAAGACAAAAAATTTTTCAACCAAAAAATGAATGAAAAAAAGGGCAGTGTATAGCCCACAGATCTTGATACCCACAATCTGGGTATATCCTCAAATCAGATATCTCAAGCCACATATTCTGTTTCTGTGCATTCGATGTGCAAACTAGCTTAGCTGCTGCCTCGAAATGGAAGTAGAAGACAACAAATTTTTCAACCAAAAAATTAATGAAAAAAAGGGCAGATTGTAGCCCACAGATCTTGATACCCACAATCTGGGTATATCCTCAAATCAGATATCTCAAGCCACATATTCTGTTTCTGTGCATTCGATGTGCAAACTAGCTTAGCTGCTGCCTCGAAATGGAAGTAGAAGACAAAAAATTTTTCAACCAAAAAATTAATGAAAAAAAGGGCAGTGTATAGCCCACAGATCTTGATACCCACAATCTGGGTATATCCTCAAATCACACATCTCAAGCTAGATATTCTGTTTCTGTGCACTCGAAGCGCAAACTAACTTAGCTGCTGCCTCGAAATGGAAGTAGAAGACAAAAAATTTTTCAACCAAAAAATTAATGAAAAAAAGGGCAGTGTATAGCCCACAGATCTTGATACCCACAATCTGGGTATATCCTCAAATCACACATCTCAAGCTAGATATTCTGTTTCTGTGCACTCGAAGCGCAAACTAACTTAGCTGCTGCCTCGAAATGGAAGTAGAAGACAAAAAATTTTTCAACCAAAAAATTAATGAAAAAAAGGGCAGTGTATAGCCCACAGATCTTGATACCCACAATCTGGGTATATCCTCAAATCACACATCTCAAGCCAGACATTCTGTTTCTGTGCACTCGAAGCGCAAACTAACTTAGCTGCTGCCTCGAAATGGAAGTAGAAGACAGAAAATTTTTCAACCAAAAAATGAATGAAAAAAAGGGCAGTGTATAGCCCACAGATCTTGATACCCACAATCTGGGTATATCCTCAGATCACACATCTCAAGCCAGATATTCTGTTTCTGTGCATTCGAGGCTCAAACTAGCTTAGCTGCTGCCTCGAAATGGAAGTAGAAGACAGAAAATTTTTCAACCAAAAAATGAATGAAAAAAAGGGCAGTGTAGCCCACAGATCTTGATACCCACAATCTGGGTATATCCTCAAATCACACATCTCAAGCCAGATATTCTGTTTCTGTGCATTCGATGTGCAAACTAGCTTAGCTGCTGCCTCGAAATGGAAGTAGAAGACAGAAAATTTTTCAACCAAAAAATTAATGAAAAAAAGGGTATAGCCCACAGATCTTGATACCCACAATCTGGGTATATCCTCAAATCAGATATCTCAAGCCAGATATTCTGTTTCTGTGCATTCGAGGCGCAAACTAGGTTAGTTGCTGCCTCGAAATGGAAGTAGAAGACAGAACATTTTTCATCCAAAAAATTAATGAAAAAAAGGGCAGATTGTAGCCCACAGGTCTTGATACCCACAATCTGGGTATATCTTCAAATCACACATCTCAAACCAGATATTCCGTTTCTGTGCATTCGAGGCGCAAACTAGGTTAGCTGCTGCATCGAAATGGAAGTAGAAGACAGAAAATTTTTCAACCAAAAAATGAATGAAAAAAAGGGTATAGCCCACAGATCTTGATACCCACAATCTGGGTATATCCTCAGATCACACATCTCAAGCCAGATATTCTGTTTCTGTGCATTCGAGGCTCAAACTAGCTTAGCTGCTGCCTCGAAATGGAAGTAGAAGACAGAAAATTTTTCAACCAAAAAATGAATGAAAAAAAGGGCAGTGTATAGCCCACAGATCTTGATACCCACAATCTGGGTATATCCTCAAATCAGATATCTCAAGCCACATATTCTGTTTCTGTGCATTCGATGTGCAAACTAGCTTAGCTGCTGCCTCGAAATGGAAGTAGAAGACAAAAAATTTTTCAACCAAAAAATTAATGAAAAAAAGGGCAGTGTATAGCCCACAGATCTTGATACCCACAATCTGGGTATATCCTCAAATCACACATCTCAAGCCAGATATTCTGTTTCTGTGCACTCGAAGCGCAAACTAACTTAGCTGCTGCTTCGAAATGGAAGTAGAAGACAGAAAATTTTTCAACCAAAAAATGAATGTAAAAAAGGGCAGTGTATAGCCCACAGATCTTGATACCCACAATCTGGGTATATCCTCAGATCACACATCTCAAGCCAGATATTCTGTTTCTGTGCATTCGAGGCTCAAACTAGCTTAGCTGCTGCCTCGAAATGGAAGTAGAAGACAGAAAATTTTTCAACCAAAAAATGAATGAAAAAAAGGGCAGTGTATAGCCCACAGATCTTGATACCCACAATCTGGGTATATCCTCAAATCACACATCTCAAGCCAGATATTCTGTTTCTGTGCATTCGATGTGCAAACTAGGTTAGCTGCTGCCTCGAAATGGAAGTAGAAGACAGAAAATTTTTCAACCAAAAAATGAATGAAAAAAAGGGCAGTGTATAGCCCACAGATCTTGATACCCACAATCTGGGTATATCCTCAAATCAGATATCTCAAGCCAGATATTCTGTTTCTGTGCATTCGAGGCGCAAACTAGGTTAGTTGCTGCCTCGAAATGGAAGTAGAAGACAGAACATTTTTCATCCAAAAAATTAATGAAAAAAAGGGCAGATTGTAGCCCACAGGTCTTGATACCCACAATCTGGGTATATCTTCAAATCACACATCTCAAACCAGATATTCCGTTTCTGTGCATTCGAGGCGCAAACTAGGTTAGCTGCTGCATCGAAATGGAAGTAGAAGACAGAAAATTTTTCAACCAAAAAATGAATGAAAAAAAGGGCAGTGTATAGCCCACAGATCTTGATACCCACAATCTGGGTATATCCTCAGATCACACATCTCAAGCCAGATATTCTGTTTCTGTGCATTCGAGGCTCAAACTAGCTTAGCTGCTGCCTCGAAATGGAAGTAGAAGACAGAAAATTTTTCAACCAAAAAATGAATGAAAAAAAGGGCAGTGTATAGCCCACAGATCTTGATACCCACAATCTGGGTATATCCTCAAATCAGATATCTCAAGCCACATATTCTGTTTCTGTGCATTCGATGTGCAAACTAGCTTAGCTGCTGCCTCGAAATGGAAGTAGAAAACAAAAAATTTTTCAACCAAAAAATGAATGAAAAAAAGGGCAGTGTATAGCCCACAGATCTTGATACCCACAATCTGGGTATATCCTCAAATCACACATCTCAAGCCAGATATTCTGTTTCTGTGCATTCGATGTGCAAACTAGCTTAGCTGCTGCCTCGAAATGGAAGTAGAAGACAGAAAATTTTTCAACCAAAAAATGAATGAAAAAAAGGGCAGTGTATAGCCCACAGATCTTGATACCCACAATCTGGGTATATCCTCAAATCACACATCTCAAGCCAGATATTCTGTTTCTGTGCATTCGAGGTGCATACTAGCTTAGCTGCTGCCTCGAAATGGAAGTAGAAGACAAACAATTTTTCAACCAAAAAATGAATGAAAAAAAGGGCAGTGTATAGCCCACAGATCTTGATACCCGCAATCTGGATATATCCTCAAATCACACATCTCAAGCCAGATATTCTGTTTCTGTGCATTCGAGGTGCAAACTAGCTTAGCTGCTGCCTCGAAATGGAAGTAGAAGACAAACAATTTTTCAACCAAAAAATTAATGAAAAAAAGGGCAGTGTATAGCCCACAGATCTTGATACCCACAATCTGGGTATATCCTCAAATCACACATCTCAAGCTAGATATTCTGTTTCTGTGCACTCGAAGCGCAAACTAACTTAGCTGCTGCCTCGAAATGGAAGTAGAAGACAGAAAATTTTTAAAAAAAAAATGAATGAAAAAAAGGGCAGTGTATAGCCCACAGATCTTGATACCCACAATCTGGGTATATCCTCAGATCACACATCTCAAGCCAGATATTCTGTTTCTGTGCATTCGAGGCGCAAACTAGCTTAGCTGCTGCCTCGAAATGGAAGTAGAAGACAAAAAATTTTTCAACCAAAAAATGAATGAAAAAAAGGGCAGTGTATAGCCCACAGATCTTGATACCCGCAATCTGGATATATCCTCAAATCACACATCTCAAGCCAGATATTCTGTTTCTGTGCATTCGAGGTGCAAACTAGCTTAGCTGCTGCCTCGAAATGGAAGTAGAAGACAGAAAATTTTTCAACCAAAAAATTAATGAAAAAAAGGGCAGTGTATAGCCCACAGATCTTGATACCCACAATCTGGGTATATCCTCAAATCACACATCTCAAGCTAGATATTCTGTTTCTGTGCACTCGAAGCGCAAACTAACTTAGCTGCTGCCTCGAAATGGAAGTAGAAGACAGAAAATTTTTAAAAAAAAAATGAATGAAAAAAAGGGCAGTTTATAGCCCACAGATCTTGATACCCACAATCTGGGTATATCCTCAAATCACACATCTCAAGCCAGATATTCTGTTTCTGTGCATTCGAGGTGCAAACTAGCTTAGCTGCTGCCTCGAAATGGAAGTAGAAGACAAACAATTTTTCAACCAAAAAATGAATGAAAAAAAGGGCAGTGTATAGCCCACAGATCTTGATACCCGCAATCTGGATATATCCTCAAATCACACATCTCAAGCCAGATATTCTGTTTCTGTGCATTCGAGGTGCAAACTAGCTTAGCTGCTGCCTCGAAATGGAAGTAGAAGACAAACAATTTTTCAACCAAAAAATTAATGAAAAAAAGGGCAGTGTATAGCCCACAGATCTTGATACCCACAATCTGGGTATATCCTCAAATCACACATCTCAAGCCAGATATTCTGTTTCTGTGCATTCGATGTGCAAACTAGCTTAGCTGCTGCCTCGAAATGGAAGTAGAAGACAAAAAATTTTTCAACCAAAAAATGAATGAAAAAAAGGGCAGTGTATAGCCCACAGATCTTGATACCCGCAATCTGGATATATCCTCAAATCACACATCTCAAGCCAGATATTCTGTTTCTGTGCATTCGAGGTGCAAACTAGCTTAGCTGCTGCCTCGAAATGGAAGTAGAAGACAAAAAATTTTTCAACCAAAAAATGAATGAAAAAAAGGGCAGTGTATAGCCCACAGATCTTGATACCCACAATCTGGGTATATCCTCAGATCACACATCTCAAGCCAGATATTCTGTTTCTGTGCATTCGAGGCGCAAACTAGCTTAGCTGCTGCCTCGAAATGGAAGTAGAAGACAAAAAATTTTTCAACCAAAAAATGAATGAAAAAAAGGGCAGTGTATAGCCCACAGATCTTGATACCCACAATCTGGGTATATCCTCAGATCACACATCTCAAGCCAGATATTCTGTTTCTGTGCATTCGAGGCGCAAACTAGCTTAGCTGCTGCCTCGAAATGGAAGTAGAAGACAAAAAATTTTTCAACCAAAAAATGAATGAAAAAAAGGGCAGTGTATAGCCCACAGATCTTGATACCCGCAATCTGGATATATCCTCAAATCACACATCTCAAGCCAGATATTCTGTTTCTGTGCATTCGAGGTGCAAACTAGCTTAGCTGCTGCCTCGAAATGGAAGTAGAAGACAAACAATTTTTCAACCAAAAAATTAATGAAAAAAAGGGCAGTGTATAGCCCACAGATCTTGACACCCACAATCTGGGAATATCCTCAAATCACACATCTCAAGCTAGATATTCTGTTTCTGTGCATTCGATGTGCAAACTAGCTTAGCTGCTGCCTCGAAATGGAAGTAGAAGACAAAAAATTTTTCAACCAAAAAATGAATGAAAAAAAGGGCAGTGTATAGCCCACAGATCTTGATACCCACAATCTGGGTATATCCTCAGATCACACATCTCAAGCCAGATATTCTGTTTCTGTGCATTCGAGGCGCAAACTAGCTTAGCTGCTGCCTCGAAATGGAAGTAGAAGACAAAAAATTTTTCAACCAAAAAATGAATGAAAAAAAGGGCAGTGTATAGCCCACAGATCTTGATACCCACAATCTGGGTATATCCTCAGATCACACATCTCAAGCCAGATATTCTGTTTCTGTGCATTCGATGTGCAAACTAGCTTAGCTGCTGCCTCGAAATGGAAGTAGAAGACAGAAAATTTTTCAACCAAAAAATGAATGAAAAAAAGGGCAGTGTATAGCCCACAGATCTTGATACCCACAATCTGGGTATATCCTCAAATCACACATCTCAAGCCAGATATTCTGTTTCTGTGCATTCGATGTGCAAACTAGCTTAGCTGCTGCCTCGAAATGGAAGTAGAAGACAAAAAATTTTTCAACCAAAAAATGAATGAAAAAAAGGGCAGTGTATAGCCCACAGATCTTGATACCCACAATCTGGGTATATCCTCAGATCACACATCTCAAGCCAGATATTCTGTTTCTGTGCATTCGAGGCGCAAACTAGCTTAGCTGCTGCCTCGAAATGGAAGTAGAAGACAGAAAATTTTTCAACCAATAGATGAATGAAAAAAAGGGCAGTGTATAGCCCACAGATCTTGATACCCACAATCTGGGTATATCCTCAGATCACACATCTCAAGCCAGATATTCTGTTTCTGTGCATTCGAGGCGCAAACTAGCTTAGCTGCTGCCTCGAAATGGAAGTAGAAGACAAAAAATTTTTCAACCAAAAAATGAATGAAAAAAAGGGCAGTGTATAGCCCACAGATCTTGATACCCACAATCTGGGTATATCCTCAGATCACACATCTCAAGCCAGATATTCTGTTTCTGTGCATTCGATGTGCAAACTAGCTTAGCTGCTGCCTCGAAATGGAAGTAGAAGACAGAAAATTTTTCAACCAAAAAATGAATGAAAAAAAGGGCAGTGTATAGCCCACAGATCTTGATACCCACAATCTAGGTATATCCTCAAATCACACATCTCAAGCCAGATATTCTGTTTCTGTGCATTCGATGTGCAAACTAGGTAGGCTGCTGCCTCGAAATGGAAGTAGAAGACAGAAAATTTTTCAACCAATAAATGAATGAAAAAAAGGGCAGTGTATAGCCCACAGATCTTGATACCCACAATCTGGGTATATCCTCAAATCACACATCTCAAGCCAGATATTCTGTTTCTGTGCATTCGATGTGCAAACTAGGTAGGCTGCTGCCTCGAAATGGAAGTAGAAGACAGAAAATTTTTCAACCAATAAATGAATGAAAAAAAGGGCAGTGTATAGCCCACAGATCTTGATACCCACAATCTGGGTATATCCTCAGATCACACATCTCAAGCCAGATATTCTGTTTCTGTGCATTCGAGGCGCAAACTAGCTTAGCTGCTGCCTCGAAATGGAAGTAGAAGACAAAAAATTTTTCAACCAAAAAATGAATGAAAAAAAGGGCAGTGTATAGCCCACAGATCTTGACACCCACAATCTGGGAATATCCTCAAATCACACATCTCAAGCTAGATATTCTGTTTCTGTGCATTCGATGTGCAAACTAGCTTAGCTGCTGCCTCGAAATGGAAGTAGAAGACAAAAAATTTTTCAACCAAAAAATGAATGAAAAAAAGGGCAGTGTATAGCCCACAGATCTTGATACCCACAATCTGGGTATATCCTCAGATCACACATCTCAAGCCAGATATTCTGTTTCTGTGCATTCGAGGCGCAAACTAGCTTAGCTGCTGCCTCGAAATGGAAGTAGAAGACAAAAAATTTTTCAACCAAAAAATGAATGAAAAAAAGGGCAGTGTATAGCCCACAGATCTTGATACCCACAATCTGGGTATATCCTCAGATCACACATCTCAAGCCAGATATTCTGTTTCTGTGCATTCGATGTGCAAACTAGCTTAGCTGCTGCCTCGAAATGGAAGTAGAAGACAGAAAATTTTTCAACCAAAAAATGAATGAAAAAAAGGGCAGTGTATAGCCCACAGATCTTGATACCCACAATCTGGGTATATCCTCAAATCACACATCTCAAGCCAGATATTCTGTTTCTGTGCATTCGAGGCGCAAACTAGCTTAGCTGCTGCCTCGAAATGGAAGTAGAAGACAGAAAATTTTTCAACCAATAGATGAATGAAAAAAAGGGCAGTGTATAGCCCACAGATCTTGATACCCGCAATCTGGATATATCCTCAAATCACACATCTCAAGCCAGATATTCTGTTTCTGTGCATTCGATGTGCAAACTAGCTTAGCTGCTGCCTCGAAATGGAAGTAGAAGACAAAAAATTTTTCAACCAAAAAATGAATGAAAAAAAGGGCAGTGTATAGCCCACAGATCTTGATACCCACAATCTGGGTATATCCTCAGATCACACATCTCAAGCCAGATATTCTGTTTCTGTGCATTCGAGGCGCAAACTAGCTTAGCTGCTGCCTCGAAATGGAAGTAGAAGACAGAAAATTTTTCAACCAATAGATGAATGAAAAAAAGGGCAGTGTATAGCCCACAGATCTTGATACCCACAATCTGGGTATATCCTCAGATCACACATCTCAAGCCAGATATTCTGTTTCTGTGCATTCGAGGCGCAAACTAGCTTAGCTGCTGCCTCGAAATGGAAGTAGAAGACAAAAAATTTTTCAACCAAAAAATGAATGAAAAAAAGGGCAGTGTATAGCCCACAGATCTTGATACCCACAATCTGGGTATATCCTCAGATCACACATCTCAAGCCAGATATTCTGTTTCTGTGCATTCGAGGCGCAAACTAGCTTAGCTGCTGCCTCGAAATGGAAGTAGAAGACAAAAAATTTTTCAACCAAAAAATGAATGAAAAAAAGGGCAGTGTATAGCCCACAAATCTTGATACCCACAATCTGGGTATATCCTCAAATCACACATCTCAAGCCAGATATTCTGTTTCTGTGCATTCGATGTGCAAACTAGGTAGGCTGCTGCCTCGAAATGGAAGTAGAAGACAGAAAATTTTTCAACCAATAAATGAATGAAAAAAAGGGCAGTGTATAGCCCACAGATCTTGATACCCACAATCTGGGTATATCCTCAAATCACACATCTCAAGCCAGATATTCTGTTTCTGTGCATTCGATGTGCAAACTAGGTAGGCTGCTGCCTCGAAATGGAAGTAGAAGACAGAAAATTTTTCAACCAATAAATGAATGAAAAAAAGGGCAGTGTATAGCCCACAGATCTTGATACCCACAATCTGGGTATATCCTCAGATCACACATCTCAAGCCAGATATTCTGTTTCTGTGCATTCGAGGCGCAAACTAGCTTAGCTGCTGCCTCGAAATGGAAGTAGAAGACAAAAAATTTTTCAACCAAAAAATGAATGAAAAAAAGGGCAGTGTATAGCCCACAGATCTTGACACCCACAATCTGGGAATATCCTCAAATCACACATCTCAAGCTAGATATTCTGTTTCTGTGCATTCGATGTGCAAACTAGCTTAGCTGCTGCCTCGATATGGAAGTAGAAGACAAAAAATTTTTCAACCAAAAAATGAATGAAAAAAAGGGCAGTGTATAGCCCACAGATCTTGATACCCACAATCTGGGTATATCCTCAGATCACACATCTCAAGCCAGATATTCTGTTTCTGTGCATTCGAGGCGCAAACTAGCTTAGCTGCTGCCTCGAAATGGAAGTAGAAGACAAAAAATTTTTCAACCAAAAAATGAATGAAAAAAAGGGCAGTGTATAGCCCACAGATCTTGATACCCACAATCTGGGTATATCCTCAGATCACACATCTCAAGCCAGATATTCTGTTTCTGTGCATTCGATGTGCAAACTAGCTTAGCTGCTGCCTCGAAATGGAAGTAGAAGACAGAAAATTTTTCAACCAAAAAATTAATGAAAAAAAGGGCAGTGTATAGCCCACAGATCTTGATACCCGCAATCTGGGTATATCCTCAAATCACACATCTCAAGCCAGATATTCTGTTTCTGTGCATTCGATGTGCAAACTAGCTTAGCTGCTGCCTCGAAATGGAAGTAGAAGACAAAAAATTGTTCAACCAAAAAATGAATGAAAAAAAGGGCAGTGTATAGCCCACAGATCTTGATACCCACAATCTGGGTATATCCTCAGATCACACATCTCAAGCCAGATATTCTGTTTCTGTGCATTCGAGGCGCAAACTAGCTTAGCTGCTGCCTCGAAATGGAAGTAGAAGACAGAAAATTTTTCAACCAATAGATGAATGAAAAAAAGGGCAGTGTATAGCCCACAGATCTTGATACCCACAATCTGGGTATATCCTCAGATCACACATCTCAAGCCAGATATTCTGTTTCTGTGCATTCGAGGCGCAAACTAGCTTAGCTGCTGCCTCGAAATGGAAGTAGAAGACAAAAAATTTTTCAACCAAAAAATGAATGAAAAAAAGGGCAGTGTATAGCCCACAGATCTTGATACCCACAATCTGGGTATATCCTCAGATCACACATCTCAAGCCAGATATTCTGTTTCTGTGCATTCGATGTGCAAACTAGCTTAGCTGCTGCCTCGAAATGGAAGTAGAAGACAGAAAATTTTTCAACCAAAAAATGAATGAAAAAAAGGGCAGTGTATAGCCCACAGATCTTGATACCCACAATCTGGGTATATCCTCAAATCACACATCTCAAGCCAGATATTCTGTTTCTGTGCATTCGATGTGCAAACTAGCTTAGCTGCTGCCTCGAAATGGAAGTAGAAGACAAAAAATTTTTCAACCAAAAAATGAATGAAAAAAAGGGCAGTGTATAGCCCACAGATCTTGATACCCACAATCTGGGTATATCCTCAGATCACACATCTCAAGCCAGATATTCTGTTTCTGTGCATTCGAGGCGCAAACTAGCTTAGCTGCTGCCTCGAAATGGAAGTAGAAGACAGAAAATTTTTCAACCAATAGATGAATGAAAAAAAGGGCAGTGTATAGCCCACAGATCTTGATACCCACAATCTGGGTATATCCTCAGATCACACATCTCAAGCCAGATATTCTGTTTCTGTGCATTCGAGGCGCAAACTAGCTTAGCTGCTGCCTCGAAATGGAAGTAGAAGACAAAAAATTTTTCAACCAAAAAATGAATGAAAAAAAGGGCAGTGTATAGCCCACAGATCTTGATACCCACAATCTGGGTATATCCTCAGATCACACATCTCAAGCCAGATATTCTGTTTCTGTGCATTCGATGTGCAAACTAGCTTAGCTGCTGCCTCGAAATGGAAGTAGAAGACAGAAAATTTTTCAACCAAAAAATGAATGAAAAAAAGGGCAGTGTATAGCCCACAGACCTTGATACCCACAATCTGGGTATATACTCAGATCACACATCTCAAGCCAGATATTCTGTTTCTGTGCATTCGAGGCGCAAACTAGCTTAGCTGCTGCCTCGAAATGGAAGTAGAAGACAGAAAATTTTTCAACCAAAAAATTAATGAAAAAAAGGGCAGATTGTAGCCCAAAGGTCTTGATACCCACAATCTGGGTATATCCTCAGATCACACATCTCAAGCCAGATATTCTGTTTCTGTGTATTCGATGTGCAAACTAGGTAGGCTGCTGCCCCGAAATGGAAGTAGAAGACAGAAAATTTTTCAACCAAAAAATGAATGAAAAAAAGGGCAGTGTATAGCCCACAGATCTTGATACCCATAGTCTGGGTGTATCCTCAAATCACACATCTCAAGCCAGATATTCTGTTTCTGTGCATTCGAGGCGCAAACTAGCTTAGCTGCTGCCTCGAAATGGAAGTAGAAGACAGAAAATTTTTCAACCAAAAAATGAATGAAAAAAAGGGCAGTGTATAGCCCACAGATCTTGATACCCACAATCTGGGTATATCCTCAAATCACACATCTCAAGCCAGATATTCTGTTTCTGTGCATTCGAGGCGCAAACTAGCTTAGCTGCTGCCTCGAAATGGAAGTAGAAGACAGAAAATTTTTCAACCAAAAAATTAATGAAAAAAAGGGCAGATTGTAGCCCAAAGGTCTTGATACCCACAATCTGGGTATATCCTCAGATCACACATCTCAAGCCAGATATTCTGTTTCTGTGTGTTCGATGTGCAAACTATGTAGGCTGCTGCCTCGAAATGGAAGTAGAAGACAGAAAATTTTTCAACCAATAGATGAATGAAAAAAAGGGCAGTGTATAGCCCACAGATCTTGATACCCACAATCTGGGTATATCCTCAAATCACACATCTCAAGCCAGATATTCTGTTTCTGTGCATTCGATGTGCAAACTAGGTAGGCTGCTGCCTCGAAATGGAAGTAGAAGACAGAAAATTTTTCAACCAATAAATGAATGAAAAAAAGGGCAGTGTATAGCCCACAGATCTTGATACCCACAATCTGGGTATATCCTCAGATCACACATCTCAAGCCAGATATTCTGTTTCTGTGCATTCGATGTGCAAACTAGCTTAGCTGCTGCCTCGAAATGGAAGTAGAAGACAGAAAATTTTTCAACCAAAAAATGAATGAAAAAAAGGGCAGTGTATAGCCCACAGATCTTGATACCCGCAATCTGGGTATATCCTCAAATCACACATCTCAAGCCAGATATTCTGTTTCTGTGCATTCGATGTGCAAACTAGCTTAGCTGCTGCCTCGAAATGGAAGTAGAAGACAAAAAATTGTTCAACCAAAAAATGAATGAAAAAAAGGGCAGTGTATAGCCCACAGATCTTGATACCCACAATCTGGGTATATCCTCAGATCACACATCTCAAGCCAGATATTCTGTTTCTGTGCATTCGAGGCGCAAACTAGCTTAGCTGCTGCCTCGAAATGGAAGTAGAAGACAGAAAATTTTTCAACCAATAGATGAATGAAAAAAAGGGCAGTGTATAGCCCACAGATCTTGATACCCACAATCTGGGTATATCCTCAGATCACACATCTCAAGCCAGATATTCTGTTTCTGTGCATTCGAGGCGCAAACTAGCTTAGCTGCTGCCTCGAAATGGAAGTAGAAGACAAAAAATTTTTCAACCAAAAAATGAATGAAAAAAAGGGCAGTGTATAGCCCACAGATCTTGATACCCACAATCTGGGTATATCCTCAGATCACACATCTCAAGCCAGATATTCTGTTTCTGTGCATTCGATGTGCAAACTAGCTTAGCTGCTGCCTCGAAATGGAAGTAGAAGACAGAAAATTTTTCAACCAAAAAATGAATGAAAAAAAGGGCAGTGTATAGCCCACAGATCTTGATACCCACAATCTGGGTATATCCTCAAATCACACATCTCAAGCCAGATATTCTGTTTCTGTGCATTCGATGTGCAAACTAGCTTAGCTGCTGCCTCGAAATGGAAGTAGAAGACAAAAAATTTTTCAACCAAAAAATGAATGAAAAAAAGGGCAGTGTATAGCCCACAGATCTTGATACCCGCAATCTGGATATATCCTCAAATCACACATCTCAAGCCAGATATTCTGTTTCTGTGCATTCGAGGAGCAAACTAGCTTAGCTGCTGATTCGAAATGGAAGTAGAAGACAGAAAATTTTTCAACCAAAAAATGAATGAAAAAAAGGGCAGTGTATAGCCCACAGACCTTGATACCCACAATCTGGGTATATACTCAGATCACACATCTCAAGCCAGATATTCTGTTTCTGTGTATTCGATGTGCAAACTAGGTAGGCTGCTGCCCCGAAATGGAAGTAGAAGACAGAAAATTTTTCAACCAAAAAATGAATGAAAAAAAGGGCAGTGTATAGCCCACAGATCTTGATACCCATAGTCTGGGTGTATCCTCAAATCACACATCTCAAGCCAGATATTCTGTTTCTGTGCATTCGAGGCGCAAACTAGCTTAGCTGCTGCCTCGAAATGGAAGTAGAAGACAGAAAATTTTTCAACCAAAAAATGAATGAAAAAAAGGGCAGTGTATAGCCCACAGATCTTGATACCCACAATCTGGGTATATCCTCAAATCACACATCTCAAGCCAGATATTCTGTTTCTGTGCATTCGAGGCGCAAACTAGCTTAGCTGCTGCCTCGAAATGGAAGTAGAAGACAGAAAATTTTTCAACCAAAAAATTAATGAAAAAAAGGGCAGATTGTAGCCCAAAGGTCTTGATACCCACAATCTGGGTATATCCTCAGATCACACATCTCAAGCCAGATATTCTGTTTCTGTGTATTCGATGTGCAAACTATGTAGGCTGCTGCCTCGAAATGGAAGTAGAAGACAGAAAATTTTTCAACCAATAGATGAATGAAAAAAATGCAGTGTATAGCCCACAGATCTTGATACCCACAATCTGGGTATATCCTCAAATCACACATCTCAAGCCAGATATTCTGTTTCTGTGCATTCGATGTGCAAACTAGGTAGGCTGCTGCCTCGAAATGGAAGTAGAAGACAGAAAATTTTTCAACCAATAAATGAATGAAAAAAAGGGCAGTGTATAGCCCACAGATCTTGATACCCACAATCTGGGTATATCCTCAAATCACACATCTCAAGCCAGATATTCTGTTTCTGTGCATTCGATGTGCAAACTAGGTAGGCTGCTGCCCCGAAATGGAAGTAGAAGACAGAAAATTTTTCAACCAAAAAATGAATGAAAAAAAGGGCAGTGTATAGCCCACAGATCTTGATACCCATAGTCTGGGTGTATCCTCAAATCACACATCTCAAGCCAGATATTTTGTTTCTGTGCATTTGAAGCGCAAACTAGCTTAGCTGCTGCCTCGAAATGGAAGTAGAAGACAGAAAATTTTTCAACCAAAAAATGAATGAAAAAAAGGGCAGTGTATAGCCCACAGATCTTGATACCCACAATCTGGGTATATCCTCAAATCACACATCTCAAGCCAGATATTCTGTTTCTGTGCATTCGAGGCGCAAACTAGCTTAGCTGCTGCCTCGAAATGGAAGTAGAAGACAGAAAATTTTTCAACCAAAAAATTAATGAAAAAAAGGGCAGATTGTAGCCCAAAGGTCTTGATACCCACAATCTGGGTATATCCTCAGATCACACATCTCAAGCCAGATATTCTGTTTCTGTGTATTCGATGTGCAAACTATGTAGGCTGCTGCCTCGAAATGGAAGTAGAAGACAGAAAATTTTTCAACCAATAGATGAATGAAAAAAAGGGCAGTGTATAGCCCACAGATCTTGATACCCACAATCTGGGTATATCCTCAAATCACACATCTCAAGCCAGATATTCTGTTTCTGTGCATTCGATGTGCAAACTAGGTAGGCTGCTGCCTCGAAATGGAAGTAGAAGACAGAAAATTTTTCAACCAATAAATGAATGAAAAAAAGGGCAGTGTATAGCCCACAGACCTTGATACCCACAATCTGGGTATATACTCAGATCACACATCTCAAGCCAGATATTCTGTTTCTGTGCATTCGAGGAGCAAACTAGCTTAGCTGCTGATTCGAAATGGAAGTAGAAGACAGAAAATTTTTCAACCAAAAAATGAATGAAAAAAAGGGCAGTGTATAGCCCACAGACCTTGATACCCACAATCTGGGTATATACTCAGATCACACATCTCAAGCCAGATATTCTGTTTCTGTGCATTCGAGGCGCAAACTAGCTTAGCTGCTGCCTCGAAATGGAAGTAGAAGACAGAAAATTTTTCAACCAAAAAATTAATGAAAAAAAGGGCAGATTGTAGCCCAAAGGTCTTGATACCCACAATCTGGGTATATCCTCAGATCACACATCTCAAGCCAGATATTCTGTTTCTGTGTATTCGATGTGCAAACTAGGTAGGCTGCTGCCCCGAAATGGAAGTAGAAGACAGAAAATTTTTCAACCAAAAAATGAATGAAAAAAAGGGCAGTGTATAGCCCACAGATCTTGATACCCATAGTCTGGGTGTATCCTCAAATCACACATCTCAAGCCAGATATTCTGTTTCTGTGCATTCGAGGCGCAAACTAGCTTAGCTGCTGCCTCGAAATGGAAGTAGAAGACAGAAAATTTTTCAACCAAAAAATTAATGAAAAAAAGGGCAGATTGTAGCCCAAAGGTCTTGATACCCACAATCTGGGTATATCCTCAGATCACACATCTCAAGCCAGATATTCTGTTTCTGTGTATTCGATGTGCAAACTAGGTAGGCTGCTGCCCCGAAATGGAAGTAGAAGACAGAAAATTTTTCAACCAAAAAATGAATGAAAAAAAGGGCAGTGTATAGCCCACAGATCTTGATACCCATAGTCTGGGTGTATCCTCAAATCACACATCTCAAGCCAGATATTCTGTTTCTGTGCATTCGAGGCGCAAACTAGCTTAGCTGCTGCCTCGAAATGGAAGTAGAAGACAGAAAATTTTTCAACCAAAAAATTAATGAAAAAAAGGGCAGATTGTAGCCCACAGATCTTGATACCCACAATCTGGGTATATCCTCAAATCACACATCTCAAGCCAGATATTCTGTTTCTGTGCATTCGAGGCGCAAACTAGCTTAGCTGCTGCCTCGAAATGGAAGTAGAAGACAGAACATTTTTCAACCAAAAAATGAATGAAAAAAAGGGCAGTGTATAGCCCACAGATCTTGATACCCATAGTCTGGGTGTATCCTCAAATCACACATCTCAAGCCAGATATTCTGTTTCTGTGCATTTGAAGCGCAAACTAGCTTAGCTGCTGCCTCGAAATGGAAGTAGAAGACAGAAAATTTTTCAACCAAAAAATGAATGAAAAAAAGGGCAGTGTATAGCCCACAGATCTTGATACCCACAATCTGGGTAAATCCTCAGATCACATATCTTAAGCCAGATATTCTGTTTCTGTGCATTCGAGGCGCAAACTAGCTTAGCTGCTGCCTCGAAATGGAAGTAGAAGACAGAAATTTTTCAACCAAAAAATTAATGAAAAAAAGGGCAGTGTATAGCCCAGAGGTCTTGATACCCACAATCTGGGTATATCTTCAAATCAGATATTTCAAGCCAGATATTCTGTTTCTGTGCATTCGAGGCGCAAACTAGCTTAGCTGCTGCCTCGAAATGGAAGTAGAAGACAGAACATTTTTCAACCAAAAAATGAATGAAAAAAAGGGCAGTGTATAGCCCACAGATCTTGATACCCATAGTCTGGGTGTATCCTCAAATCACACATCTCAAGCCAGATATTCTGTTTCTGTGCATTTGAAGCGCAAACTAGCTTAGCTGCTGCCTCGAAATGGAAGTAGAAGACAGAAAATTTTTCAACCAAAAAATGAATGAAAAAAAGGGCAGTGTATAGCCCACAGATCTTGATACCCACAATCTGGGTATATCCTCAAATCACACATCTCAAGCCAGATATTCTGTTTCTGTGCATTCGATGTGCAAACTAGCTTAGCTGCTGCCTCGAAATGGAAGTAGAAGACAAAAAATTTTTCAACCAAAAAATGAATGAAAAAAAGGGCAGTGTATAGCCCACAGATCTTGATACCCACAATCTGGGTATATCCTCAGATCACACATCTCAAGCCAGATATTCTGTTTCTGTGCATTCGAGGCGCAAACTAGCTTAGCTGCTGCCTCGAAATGGAAGTAGAAGACAGAAAATTTTTCAACCAATAGATGAATGAAAAAAAGGGCAGTGTATAGCCCACAGATCTTGATACCCACAATCTGGGTATATCCTCAGATCACACATCTCAAGCCAGATATTCTGTTTCTGTGCATTCGAGGCGCAAACTAGCTTAGCTGCTGCCTCGAAATGGAAGTAGAAGACAAAAAATTTTTCAACCAAAAAATGAATGAAAAAAAGGGCAGTGTATAGCCCACAGATCTTGATACCCACAATCTGGGTATATCCTCAAATCACACATCTCAAGCCAGATATTCTGTTTCTGTGCATTCGATGTGCAAACTAGCTTAGCTGCTGCCTCGAAATGGAAGTAGAAGACAGAAAATTTTTCAACCAAAAAATGAATGAAAAAAAGGGCAGTGTATAGCCCACAGATCTTGATACCCACAATCTGGGTATATCCTCAAATCACACATCTCAAGCCAGATATTCTGTTTCTGTGCATTCGATGTGCAAACTAGCTTAGCTGCTGCCTCGAAATGGAAGTAGAAAACAAAAAATTTTTCAACCAAAAAATGAATGAAAAAAAGGGCAGTGTATAGCCCACAGATCTTGATACCCGCAATCTGGATATATCCTCAAATCACACATCTCAAGCCAGATATTCTGTTTCTGTGCATTCGAGGTGCAAACTAGCTTAGCTGCTGCCTCGAAATGGAAGTAGAAGACAGACAATTTTTCAACCAAAAAATGAATAATAAAAGGGCAGTGTATAAACCACAGATCTTGATACCCACAATCTGGGTATATCCTCAGATCACACATCTCAAGCCAGATATTCTGTTTCTGTGCATTCGGGGCGCAAACTAGCTTAGCTGCTGCCTCGAAATGGAAGTAGAAGACAGACAATTTTTCAACCAAAAAATGAATAAAAAAAGGGCAGTGTATAGCCCACAGATCTTGATACCCACAATCTGGGTAAATCCTCAGATCACACATCTCAAGCCAGATATTCTGTTTCTGTGCACTCGAAGCGCAAACTAACTTAGCTGCTGCCTCGAAATGGAAGTAGAAGACAGAAAATTTTTCAACCAAAAAATTAATGAAAAAAAGGGCAGATTGTAGCCCACAGGTCTTGATACCCACAATCTGGGTATATCCTCAGATCACACATCTCAAGCCAGATATTCTGTTTCTGTGTATTCGATGTGCAAACTAGGTAGGCTGCTGCCTCGAAATGGAAGTAGAAGACAGAAAATTTTTCAACAAATAGATGAATGAAAAAAAGGGCAGTGTATAGCCCACAGATCTTGATACCCACAATCTGGGTATATCCTCAAATCACACATCTCAAGCCAGATATTCTGTTTCTGTGCATTCGATGTGCAAACTAGGTAGGCTGCTGCCTCGAAATGGAAGTAGAAGACAGAAAATTTTTCAACCAATAAATGAATGAGAAAAAGGGCAGTGTATAGCCCACAGATCTTGATGCCCACAATCTGGGTATATCCTCAGATCACACATCTCAAGCCAGATATTCTGTTTCTGTGTATTCGATGTGCAAACTAGGAAGGCTGCTGCCCAAAAATGGAAGTAGAAGACAGAACATTTTTCAACCAAAAAATGAATGAAAAAAAGGGCAGTGTATAGCCCACAGATCTTGATACCCATAGTCTGGGTGTATCCTCAAATCACACATCTCAAGCCAGATATTCTGTTTCTGTGCATTCGAGGCGCAAACTAGCTTAGCTGCTGCCTCGAAATGGAAGTAGAAGACAGAAATTTTTCAACCAAAAAATGAATGAAAAAAAGGGCAGTGTATAGCCCACAGATCTTGATACCCATAGTCTGGGTGTATCCTCAAATCACACATCTCAAGCCAGATATTCTGTTTCTGTGCATTCGAGGCGCAAACTAGCTTAGCTGCTGCCTCGAAATGGAAGTAGAAGACAGAAATTTTTCAACCAAAAAATTAATGAAAAAAAGGGCAGTGTATAGCCCACAGATCTTGATACCCACAATCTGGGTATATCCTCAGATCACACATCTCAAGCCAGATATTCTGTTTCTGTGCATTCGAGGCGCAAACTAGCTTAGCTGCTGCCTCGAAATGGAAGTAGAAGACAGAAAATTTTTCAACCAAAAAATTAATGAAAAAAAGGGCAGTGTATAGCCCAGAGGTCTTGATACCCACAATCTGGGTATATCTTCAAATCAGATATTTCAAGCCAGATATTCTGTTTCTGTGCATTCGAGGCGCAAACTAGCTTAGCTGCTGCCTCGAAATGGAAGTAGAAGACAGGAAATTTTTCAACCAAAAAATGAATGAAAAAAGGGCAGTGTATAGCCCACAGATCTTGATACCCACAATCTGGGTGTATCCTCAAATCACACATCTCAAGTCAGATATTCTGTTTCTGTGCATTCGAGGCTCAAACTAGCTTAGCTGCTGCCTCGAAATGGAAGTAGAAGACAGAAAATTTTTCGACCAAAAAATGAATGAAAAAAAGGGCAGTGTATAGCCCACAGATCTTGATACCCACAATCTGGGTGTATCCTCAAATCACACATCTCAAGTCAGATATTCTGTTTCTGTGCATTCGAGGCTCAAACTAGCTTAGCTGCTGCCTCGAAATGGAAGTAGAAGACAGGAAATTTTTCAACCAAAAAATGAATGAAAAAAGGGCAGTGTATAGCCCACAGATCTTGATACCCACAATCTGGGTGTATCCTCAAATCACACATCTCAAGCCAGATATTCTGTTTCTGTGCATTCGAGGCTCAAACTAGCTTAGCTGCTGCCTCGAAATGGAAGTAGAAGACAGAAAATTTTTCAACCAAAAAATGAATGAAAATAAGGGCAGTGTATAGCCCACAGATCTTGATACCCACAATCTGGGTGTATCCTCAAATCACACATCTCAAGCCAGATATTCTGTTTCTGTGCATTCGAGGCTCAAACTAGCTTAGCTGCTGCCTCGAAATGGAAGTAGAAGACAGGAAATTTTTCAACCAAAAAATTAATGAAAAAAAGGGCAGTGTATAGCCCAGAGGTCTTGATACCCACAATCTGGGTATATCCTCAAATCAGATATCTCAAGCCAGATATTCTGTTTCTGTGCATTCGAGGCGCAAACTAGCTTAGTTGCTGCCTCGAAATGGAAGTAGAAGACAGAAAATTTTTCAACCAAAAAATGAATGAAAAAAGGGCAGTGTATAGCCCAGAGGTCTGCAGATGGACCATGAATCTGGTGGGCTTTCTAACTGGGTATTGTTGCCTCAAGTATCACCTCACTAAATTCAATCTGTGTACAGACATGTAGGTTCTACTCGGAAGATGACGAATACCCGAACTGAAATTGGCTAAGATGGACCATTTTCCATAAAGTAGTTTGTCCGTCAGTAGATATTAAAAGGATGTAGACTCCTTCTTTACGGATATGGTATGACTCTTAGATTAAAACACGTTCTTAGACACAATAGATCTTTTCAGATCGCAGTTTCAATTATATGGCCAAATTTAACAAAAATAAATTTTGTATATATATATACTGCCCCTCTATACAAAGATTTAGACCCCAGCAGTGTCCTCAAAGACATCGGATTGAAAATTTGGCAGGCAAAAAAAAAACACTTTTCTAATCGCCACGCATTATATCCACTGCACCCCAACATCCAACCAACTGTAATGAACCCAGTGGTTGAGTTAACCAAACCGAATCCACCGAACCATTTACCTAATACAATGGGGACCATGAGGGTCAAAGTGTAGATCAAGGCTGCACTCTAAGTAGATAATCACCCAACCACCCTTGTAATTTGAGTTATACTATTTACTTAACAAGGTTGGCTAGCCATTTTGAGTTTGGCTTTTCTTAACACATCATGAGCCACTCACATCGTGTTGATGAACGTAATAGTTTAATTCCTCCTCAAGGCCATTGAGTCCTTTGTGAAAGGTGAGAAAGGCGGCTGCGAATTTAAAGCAAACATCCCATTCACGGGATGAGATATAAAATTCATCTGTCTAACGCACATTTTCTTGGTGAGTACGTGCCCATCAAATGGCCGCATGTACAGCCAGCACTCGAATCACTTGTATATCCATTGAGAGCCCTTATCATGGGTTAACGTTTATAGCTTTGGGGTTAACGTTTCGTTAACCTCGGTTACGAAACCACCCCGAGGTTGTTATAAGTTTCAGGATGGTTAAACATGTCTTCGAAGTGGTATTCGAAGTTTTTCTAGCTCTGCATAGCCTTGAGTGTTCGTATAGGAAGTTAGGTTTGGTATTTTGTGCGTTCGTGTCGCCGGCGTCTCCATGAGATTGTGACCGATAATCATTCCCGTGAAGGGTGCTATGTAGGGTCTGCGTCAATTTCCTGGAGCCACAACAAGAATGCGCTTCATTTCTGACTAGCTAGTCTCGCAAAACCTTGCTCCATATTGTAGAAGAGCTAGGTGCGCTAGAACACAGGCAACGACCATCGTCACGTCTTATTCAAACGCCTTTCTAGCTAATTCGTTCTCCAGTTCATTCCCTTGAATGCCGCTGTGTCCTGGACCTCAAATGAGTATGACGTCATTGTTTTCCGAGTTCTGTGAGTTCTTCGCGGTATCGTTCCACCACTTTTGATTGCCTTGACCGTCAATACAGATGTCGATCGCCTTACTGGAGTGCAGTTTTGTAGATAGTTCCCGTACTTCTGCAAGAAATACATCGCCGTGGTTTGAAAGTCTCAAAAGACGAGCAACGTCGGGCTCAGAAGCATATATGCCAGAGCCCACTCTGCACTATACAACTGACGTATAATGTTGAAAAGGTCTTATCATAGTCATGTTGATCCACAGGACACATTCAGTGGCAAGTAACATCTCTTGACAAAAGCACACTTACACTGCCAGATTATTATATTTTTCTTCAGCGAAGGTCTTGACTAAAGCCTTTTAGCACAGACTTAGCTAGAGAAGATGCTGCTGGACAGAAAGGGGGTTCGCATCCCGAATAACAATATCCGTCCATGTACAAAAATGATGGAAACTCTCTAGTCTCTAAGCCTCTACCTACTCAGGGAAATCCTGTCATAATTCCTGTTTTTTGCCGCATGAGGCGTGCTTGTCTCATAATTGAGCAAACAGCATGTGTGTAGGTATCTTGGAACGTAGAGAAAGCTTCCAGAACTGTAATGTAGTATATTCTGATCTCACTTTGACCATATTTTGCGTATCGATGTAGGAATACTGCCTCAACTAACAGAGTTGTGAGTAGACTACAGCCTTCGCTAATTATACCCATTCCTTTGTCCAAAGCATCACTTATAGCGTTTGGAGTTCCTTCAACTTTTACCATATTTCCCGATGCACTTTCGTGTCTTGACTAGACCAGGACACCCCCAACAACAAAGAAATGCTGTAACCAGACATCTCTTCAAATCACTGAGAGTGTACTTCACTCACTGTCCGTACTTAATGGGAATTGCAGACATTCCAACGAAAAAAAAAAAAAGAAAAAGAAGAGCATTAGGTTTAAGTGCTTCCAACACACCGTGCATCACGCGTTTTGGTCGTTATCCTTGCTGAAGAAGTACCATAGCACAATGCAATTGCCAACAGTTCTTATTTAAATTCGTATTCGGCAAATGTATGCCAAACTTTCCAGCAAAGGATTAACCGAATTACTTAATTCCCAACTCTAACACAATGCTCGTGCTTCCATAAAGCGTTAAGTTTATCCATTGTCCTTCTCCTTAGCTCTAACTGTGAAAGAACGTGATAGAACCAAAGAGAGAGAGAGAAAGAATGTGACGAAGAAGGTCGTATTCCTAAACCATCCGAAAGTGTATAACTTCGGAAGCAAAACACGGACACTGCCATTACAATTGGTCCATACACGAAATTTTATTTTATTTTCCTCCAAGTTTCCGTCTAAGGACAGACCGTCATGACTACGAATGACATTTTGTTGTTGCCCTGTTCCGGTTTCTTTTTTTCTCTCCGTTGAAGGTGTAATTTTGTCATCCTTTTATTTAAGGGTCAATCCCAACGAACGAGCTAACGTACGAAGGACATAAAAGGAACGAAGCAAGTCGTAAAATGAAGCTTTTATTTAGCGCTTAATTCTGCCATTAAAAAAATTGGAAAGGACCAACAAAGTACGCTGAATGGGTGTCCGGTGGCACACGTTTCACCCCCGAAATGATGCTGCTACTGCTGATGCTGCTGCTGCTGCTTCACCCGCGGAAGGACACATCTACGAGAGACCGTTATAGAGTTATATTCGGCAACGTGAACTGAATTAATTTGAAAGGGGAAAGTTTTAATGTATTACAGCTAGTACGGTACTGGTGAATCAAACTTCTATGTGCACGCTACGAGACACAGTCGTCTTTGTTGGCGCACACTGCATAGATGGCGGTAGCCCAGCAAGGACTTTCTGTACAAAAAAAAGTCGTAAAATCTAGAGAGAACAAAAAAAAACAAAAAAAAAATGCTTTTTTGCAATGTGAACTCATGCGAGCACAGACTTTGAGGTTTTCATAATGAGGAAGATAATGTTTGTAGTCAGAAGTCCTCTCTCTCTGTGCAGCGCATTGGTCCTTTTTATGTTTATCAATGCGCTCCTGGTCGCACTATATGTCTGGTAAATAGCCATAGAGTTAACGCAACCAATTTGTTCATGAAAACTGGGTGTCAAAACTGGGATACGAGTCCTTTTTGTTCTGCACTTCTGTACTAACACTGAGATTTTGTTCCTCTCAAGATGGTTTTGGACAAAAAAGAAAAAAAAACAAAAACGAAAGAAAAGTACTTTAGATTAATGTTACACGAATTCGATTCCTTTTGCAGAGCAGCGCCAGATGGAATGCGAATTTTCCGTAAAGTAATTACACAGAAAGGAAAGCAAGAAAATAATTGAAGGATAACGTTAGGTGAAGCAAAACTTTTCGTATTACATGACCGAGTTGGAGCTGACGTAACGACGGGTTCGACATGATTTTGGGAATAGGACCTCAGAAGTTGGAAAAAGCATTTCACTGCTTTAGTAAATCGTATTACACGTTGGTGTTAAATTTAATTGATCTGTGTAGTTAAATATAAATAATTGGAAAAGTTTTAAATCACTATTGTCGTCCTAACTGCTAAAACAACCACTAAAGAGGGCATGGGTTCAACATAGGCATTCCAGTCTACTTCATTGCAAGACCTACATAGGTAGGAAAAAAATCTGACATGGTAGGTAAACGGTTTGAGGAATACCTCCGAAAGTTGGACAGTATCCGGATTCATATGAGACGTCAGTCGGTTAGACCAATGTGATTCAACTTAAAGATGAAAATTTGGAGCAGGACCTTCCAAGTCCATTTGCCCATCTCAAAGCCAAGATTGACATAAGACTTGTCTAGTATGAGAACTTCCTCTGGACTACCATATTACTTACGTAAGTGATGCTATAGTTCGGGATGAGTCTGAGTCTACATTAAAAAGCTTCTTTAAGTATTCCAGTTGCGGACTCCAAGTCCATTGACTTGTGCTTCTCTGTTCACTTGTTCGCGACTTTTGAGGTGAGTTCTAACTCTACTGAGTTTGTCCGGGTTAGATTCGAAGATTCTACGAGTCGAAGTTTTGGTATCCATCCCCCTTCATGTCCTAGCCATCTTAAATGACTGATACGCATTTTTTTTACTAGTCACTGTACAGCACGTCCAGTTCGTCATTGAATCTCTTCCTTCAAAACCCTTCAACCCAAATGGGACCAAAAATTTTACGAAGAATCTTTCTCTCTTTAGATAGTCTCAATTCTTCAGGACTGGGAGGATTAGGGTCTTATACAGAATCTCGTTAGTTGTTCGAGAAAGGGCTCTACTACCTTATTACGTTCTCACCGATTGGTAAGAGTAATTCATCGTTTAATTTCTGCTGAGACATTGGTGTCAGGATTTACAGCAGAGACGAGGTAGACAAAATCCCTTTCTCTCTCAAAATTATAGCCGCGATTGTGACATTCTGTCCTATCGTCGGGGTACGCTAGTAGTTGCACAGACTTTTCAAGTGCAATGGATAAGAAATCACATAACAGTGTGTGACACCAAAGGTCTCGAAGAGTTCGTACCGATTTTATTGGAGCAGTGAGCGTTCTCCATCATCATCCTTCATAGGCGAATGCATTTAGCAGGGATGTCAAACCTGGACATGACTCTGTATAGCTAGTCTTTATAGATGATATCATTTGCCACCTTGAAATTGATAAAAAGGTTATAAGTACCATATTAACTTTTCGAATAAATGCAAATTGTTTTACAGGACAAATGAAATCATGGTATGGCTAATGGTTTGTCCATTACTTGAGGGGATCCCTCTGGGATGCACAGGTCCGCCTGTTTTATATTTTCTCGATGGAATCCTCAGACAAATGATTAGGCTAAGCCAACGCTTATACTACAGCAGATTTTCCAAAATATTCGATGGAGTTTACCTAGGCTTGTTACAACAGGGTATAAATCAGTTCCTGTTCACTCTGCAAGGAATCTTCACTGTGTTTCTGGGATTGCCATACATGTACATATTTCTAAATTGGTTGTGATGAATACACCCTCCCTATGAGCTTCAAACCTATAAGTGTACAATGTTTCCTACAGGAAGGGTTGGATAGGCTAGTCGAGATTCATAAGCACAGGCCTGCACTGAGTATGCACCCTTTATCGAAGATGCAACACATGTACATATCATATGTGCAAGATCGTTTCAGAATTTAGTTGCTAAAATTGAATCAGGGCGACAAAAGGGGTGTCTTTGACAAAGTGGCTTTACATTACAGAGTCAAACACTCCTAGACAACACCAGGTATATGAGATGTTGATGTTGTGAATTAGGACTGTGCTGATGAATAGAACTTGAGTTGTAGATGCAGACTATTAGCGCCATATCTGCCTGAAAGATGCCGTTCTGTATCCAATGGTATGGTAGATGGCTCTCGGTTGCATACCCTCAATATTTCTAGGCTCAGGCATGTGCAAATGATGTTGACATAGTTCATCTGTCAGAAGTAACCCGCTGCTTGCCTTAGATATGGTCGATGAATGATATGAACTGAGAGCGCCATCGAATTGACATACTTTGTCCAAACATGTTTCCTATCTGCGATCGCTTCCCGATATTTCGCTTTATCGTATAATGATGCCTTTTAGCACTGACTGAGTCAGAACTCCTACATTGTCATGAAGAAAACATCCTCAGGATTGACTGAAGGTGCATTCCTAGTACAACATGAACCGACCATGTCTAAGACTTCCTGTGCGTTACGCCTTAGGGTAGACTGCTTAATTGTTGAGAGTATGCAGCAGAGAGTCAACTACAGGGGCAGGATCTGTTAACAGCTGCCACAATATGGTGGCACAGTCCCCATCTACAACCAAAGTTCTATTCACCAGAACTGGTTTGAAACTGTTTAGCCGAGAGAGTTCTGTAAGTGTTTTAGAGTGTTTGAGGTTTTTTTTTTTGTAAAATTAATATCCTTGCAACACAAGGAAGGTAATAGCCACGAGCAGTTAAATGGAAAGCACTGACTACCTTCCGTGAATGCCATTCCATTTCAAAAATATTTTTTAAATTACTTAAAACTTAACACATAAACGATTTTTCATTTACTCTCAAACAGACTTAAATTTTTACCTTCAAGCTAAATACAACACCTCTCGCGGTCTGATTAAAGTACGTTGAACATTAATTTTGTTGAAACAACGACACAAGCAAACCAAACACACGAAGGATATTAAACTGTTGTAGGTAATTTCACCTACAGTTGAAAAAATTAATAAATAAATAATACAACAAAAAAATATCCAACAATTTCTAGAGCCATTTCCATGGAAAGGTAAATTTTCAATTTAACCAATACCTTACGGATATATCATCATTGTGGGGCTATACCCACATGTACATGAGTAAGTGACTTTTGGCCCGAACGCCCACAATGCATGCAATAATGTCAGAATGAAGGTCGACTGCAGGAGAATACCAAAACAATAAATGATTCAGCTGATTAAGGCCTTTGGTGTACCCGAAGTAAATGAATCATTAATGGCTCTCTTTACGGATGGCATTTGCGGGCTCGGACTGAGGCTCTTTGAGACATAAAATGTTTAACAGCAAAATTCAATGGCGAACTTTTGGGAATTGGTCGGTTCAGGAGGTATTGTGTCCTTCTTATTGATTCATGTATTGGGTCACATCGAACAAAGTGATGACAATCTTTGGTTATCCAATGAATTGGGCAGAGTGGAGGGGTGGTCAAACCATTTCTGTTTTTAAGGAAAGTAATTAAAAAGTAATCAAACCAAAGAGGTTTTACTATTAATTATTTAAAATTACGAATGGAATAGAACTATGCAATCTGTTTTTCCTCAAATAAGTACTTAATATACAAACATGTCCTTAAGCAGGCAAGTAACTAACAATTGTGTATAATATTTGTTAGGCGATCCCGTCTAGTGTCAGCTATCTTGCCAAGGTTAAGCTGTAGGAACTATGAGTTTATTTAGAATCAAAAAACCATTGACTCCAGCAACTTTTCAGGCAGCAAAATAAAATATGAATGGAAAACAAATTTCGAAGAAAATGTGTTTAAAGGGTGGGCCATCAAGTGGTTTCTTTTTGAATCATAGGTTATTTTGACACTGACAGGTGTTTCCCACTCAAAATCTTGACAGAAAGTCAGTATCATACCTCCGCGGAACGAAATGAGTCGCTTTACGCTTGAACAACGTTGGAAAATATTGAAAACTTATTTCCAAAAACAATGCTGTGTAGCTGAAACAGTGCGTTATTTGAACAGAAGTTTTGGCCTAAATGAAGCACCCATCAAGATTGCTGTACGCAAGTTTGTGCAAAAAGTTCGTGAGACTGGTATGCTAGTGGACAACACTGATGGTCCCCGTCATCGTACAGAAGAAAATGTGGTTCTTATATCCAAGAGTGTGAGACTCAATTCACGAACATCAACTCGCCATTGATCTCAACAAGCTCAACATTTCACGCCCTAGCCTGAGGAGAATTCGGCACAAAGATCTCGGATTATTCGCTACAAGGTCCAATTGACTCATCAATTGAAGGCGTACGACCATCCGCTTCGATATCGCCTCTCAAGTTTGTGCCTTAGGGCAGCTTGAATTGAACAACGATTTTGGGCAAAAAAATGCGAGCCGCATTTTCATCTCGGAGGCTACGCTACATTACGAGAAGCCGATACACCCACAGAGAGTGACAGTTTGCTGCGGAACAACGTTTCGGTCAAAGGTGGGCATTAGAGAGCCATGTTAACCGACTTTTTTTTACTGAAATTGAAGACATAAATTTGGACGACCTCTGGTTTATGCACGGTCGCCAAATTCCCAAATCGTGTTATCAGCCATCTTGGGTGAAGGACTGATGTTGTGCAAACAATCCGGAAACGATTCAAGTACTTAAGGCCAATATCATCCAAGCAAACCGTGAGCTACAGAGCAAAACCATCAACAAGGACTTGGAAAATTGGAGTGGAAGAATGCGCTACTGCGAAGCCAGCCGAGCCAGCCACTTGAACGACGTTGTGTTCCATAATTAATGGGAATGTTTGCTGTTACTATTAACGCCATGATGTATTGAAACAAATTAATTTTGTTCATTTTTCATTGCATTTTTAAAAAGAAACTTGTATTTGGCCCACCCTACATATCCTTCAGCTGCAATGCTAATATGTGGTACCATGCTAACACTATAACTTAGAAATGGATTTTTTATGAATCAAACTTGTTCGGTTACATGTCCTTAAACAAGCTCGTATGGAAGAACTAAAACATGTTATACTTCAGTCGAATGTACTGACATTAGTTAAAGGTAGTCGAAGTGCTCCCAGTAGTCTCAAAGTGTAGGGAAATAACAAATATTTCTAGATGTGTATAAGACAATACACATAAAAATGCTTTTCAATTCATTTAGATATGAGTACCCTTTTTAATTTAATTTCCCTCATCACCGAGGATAATAAACCTTAAATGTAGCTAACCCCAGTAATGGCCATAACCGAAAGGGGTATGGTCATTAGAAAACAAAAAAAAAAAGAAAAGAAATACCAAAACCCCGCGAGTCATGTACTTCATTATTAATTGTTATTTCTCGCTATACCCATTTCACAAGATGACGGCTACTAATAAAAGCACAGGACGAAAGGATGGCATTCTTTTCGCATGTCTGTCAAATGGAATGACATCGCTTGCCTTTCGCAACCGAATGTCAACATTAATCAAGGATTGTACGCCAGCAATTAGTTCCAGACGTTGTTTTAGTTCTGTTTGACCCGGATATGTTTTTGGCAGGACAATTTCGTGTGATAAGTGCGGTGAATTATTTCAGACATTAGTTTTATTTGCCTTTAGATATACACACACACAAACACACACAGACACATGTCATGTGCAATATTGCGGTGATAGACTGAAGGATATGACTTATTTATTAAAGTTTTCTTCGTATTCTCGGGTTTTCACATGTTTTTGTGGTTTTGTGAACAACGGTGACATTACATTTTCATTTCGAAAATGAGATGATTTACTAGGGAAAGGGAAACATGTTGAAGTGGGTCAAGGAGTACCTAATTGATAGAGTCTAGTCTTAATTATGTGCCATAAGACGATCCTTTACGAAATCCTACAATCCCAAGTACGAGTATAAACATCTTCAGTTTTAGTAGCAAGTCACAAGGATTTACTTCTTTTTTTTTTTAATAATTAAAAAGTTTTTGGCTTGATTTCGATGTACTCTGTGTGTGTGGGGGGGAGTTGTTCGTTCTTTAATTTTCTTTCGTATTCACAGCACTTTCAACGGATTGCACTTAAAGTAACCTAGTAAAATGGTGAAAAACTAGTGCAACTCGTTCACAACCGGAATAAGGTTGTTGTAAGCACTTCATGCAACAATTATGTGCCAGCGCTCGCTTGTGAGAGCTGCAACAGTCACCTCCTTCACCGCATCACCACCATCACCATAACCATCAACATCATCATCATCATCATCCATCCCACCAGGAGCAGCAGCAGAGTCCTTCTCCTACTCCTACTCCTCCTGGTACTGAAATTAAAGTCCCATTCATGCAATTCGTCTTTATGCTACACAGCATAGCGCAAACAATTTATTTTCGAAACGAGAATGGGAATAATTTTAAAAATACCCACACAGCCATTAACACCGTGTAACTAAAGTGTATGCAAATGAAGATTACCTAACGCCGAGAGAGACTGAAAGGCTTAAGCGGTGAATGACTTTCAGTCGCAAGTATTCTTCGTGCACCCAGTTCCTAGGCAACAATGAACTGAGCTCTCAAAGCCCTTCTCCTTGTAGGGATGGATGCAAGCAAAGCTGCATCTGCATGGAAAAAAAAAAAAAACGAAGGAACAGGAAGGGAATGCGCGTACAAAAGAATAATTCTTGAGTCGAATACGGCCGACAAAAAAAAAAATGCAAAAAAAAAAGAAGTATTCACCCCCCAGGGCTGCATCCTTCAGCATTAAACTTAAAGGCATACCGAGTGATAGATTATGTTAAGGACCTATCGAGGACAGAAAAGCTGCAACTGATTTTGTTTACTTCTTTGTTTTAATGCAGGAAGTAGTACACAGATACTCGAGTTTGTCTGATCCAAAGGATCTTATATTTTTGTGCAGCTAGCGGTAAATGATTGCCAAAGGGTATCATTTGATTGCTGAAAGTGCGTTTCAAATGGTTACTCTTGCCTAAAGCTTCATCGGGCCATAAACCCAATGAGAATGTACTCCTATAGTGGGTGGTGTAATGAAATTGGCCAGCCAACAAACGACCACTCTACGTTCTGGTAGTGCAAAAATAGATACGAGATACAAGAAGTGCGACAATATCATAAAAGTGAAGCAGCAGCAGCACAGCAACGATAGTACAGATCCAGACCATTGTAGCACACAGATCTTTTGTTCTATTCCCAGCAATGGACTTCGTCGCCAGTGCGCCAACCATAAGTGCTCTCCGAGTAGTCCTCAACGTTGAAATAAACATTCACAAGAGCACTTCGAAGGGATTCTATCTGGAGCACCTTCAACGGGGACGGGACACATCCATGTATTTGCCATGTGGCATATGTACTCGTACTTGTTATGGGCCAAAGTAGGTGGCGTCGGCCTGCGGCGGGCGGGGTAGTTTGGTGCAAGTGTCCTTGTTCATTGTACCACCATGGAATGAAGTGAGATTAAAATTATCCGTGACATGATGGAGTACGTTTATGGAGTGCATATTCTTCTGTCCTCTGGAAATTGGGCCTCCATTCACTAAATGCACCGGAAAATGGGAGCCGAATTGGGGGAGCTGTGCACACATCTCCAGGCATACGAAATAGTCCGTTGCAATTTCTAAGGAACTTTCGTTTTTGTTTACCTTATTTCTGGTTTTGTGTAGGGGAATCCTTGTTGTTTTGTTAGTAGAACGTATAAGATTAATCAATTTCAAATACTCGGCTATCTGTTGGTTGTGTTGGGATAAGATCTTTAAGTGAATAACTTATGTATTTGCGCATAGTTAGTAATTTATGGGATTAAATGGCAATCCGGATTCTGGAAAACTTTAACAAAGGCCGGCCGGTAAATTTTGGTGAAGATAAACGTTCAGTTGTGTAGAAACGAGTCACTTTGGAAGGATTCCTGCAGAGGACGGAATGGACATACACACAACACTACCTCTTTCAAGGAATCAGTATGAAAGTTGGTTCCAACAAATCTGTGAATAATCGTAAGAAAGAGGAAGGATTGTTGAGCTTAAAAATATTTATATTGGAACTTAGGTATGCTAACCACAATCACAATGTAATACTTGTCGGGTGCATGTCTGTTCAAGGATAAGCTTCCCTGCAAACAGAATTTTCATTATGGGAGTGAGAGTATACGTCGGGCAATTAGGTCCTCAGACTGGTTGCGTCGAAGGTATAAGGTCGAATTGTCATTGCGTTCCAAACCTAGTTTGCTCACGGAACTCGAACTGTCCTATGAGGAAATCTGTGAATAGTCGCAGCTTGGTCTAATTTAGGTGACTGAGATGGTTTTTCCTAAGAGAGCCTTCCCTGTAATTCAAGGGTTGCGACTACTCCAAAGTTTCGTAATATTTTCTGTTGCAATGCCTAGCCTGACACCTCGAGTGTTTGTGAGTAAGTTATACATATTTGGATTTCCGTTGGAGGCCATGTAGAGCAAAGTGGATTAATCTACGTTGAACAGCTTTAGTCCGGAGAGAAAGGATGTTATAGTGGGGAGACTACATCTGACTAGTTTATTCGAGAATAGGTCTGACAAAAGTGATGTAGACGGATTTTGTGAAGCAGGATCTACTAGATTCCATGTGCCTATATTGTACCAAAGGAAGCATATAGTTGGTCTTGCTAAAACCTTGGTCGATACAGCAGGGAAAATTGAGTTCTTTGGCACAGACGCTATCAAATCGCGTAACAGGAATACAGAGGGATAAATTCGCCAGCAATGCAATATTGTATTCTGGAGGGACTGGCGGAAGAGGTTTAGGGAATATGTGATGTGACATTTATTTACATGGAGCTCAAGGGGATTTGTTTGAAAAATTGTCCAGGTCGACGTGAATTGATATTTGTCTGAAAATTTTCATGTCATTAGCGTAAAAGTCAGTGTCTCCCATCGACTGTGTTCTGATTCTTTCTATAATACCCCCGGCCAGGGTATTCCTTAGTAGGGGCAGATTTGGACATTGACTTTGAGGGTAGACTGGAACATTTGTAAAGGAATTCTAGAAAACTTCCAAGTCCCATGTACATATATCCTTCTAGCAAACAATGTTCATCTCTGTCAAACTGAACTATCCGAGAAGTGGATAAGGACCACTGTTCGCAATACTCTGCCGTCTTGCTAATCTGCTAATAGATTGAATAGTACCACGTACCTTGCTGTGGAAATGTAGGTCTATGACTGATCCACTGATTCTTTCGCCGTTGACTGGTCAAGTCTGTACGTGAGATACATATATTTCGAACAGAAAATTCTTCAAAAATTTCGACCACTTTTAAATTCCTTCTCCACTTGATCTCGGTGCCTGCGTTGATTTTAACAAAACCTTCAAGGTATTGCGAACTCTGTACTAACTCTAGTGTTTGTCCAGCAAGATCGTTTTGAGCTGGAGGAATATCTACGTTTTGGACGTCCACCGTATTCTTGAATTTCCTGATGATGGAGCACAGTGAAGTACATCAGTAGTCACCAATGGAAACATCCAAGTCGGACTCCACTCTACATTTCGAATTTTTAAGGCAACTTTTCTCTGTGCAGTACTGGCCACTTTAACCTATTGTAGGTTGCCTTGAAAGCTGTTTAAAAAACGATGAATGAGTAAGCAACCTAAGTTCAATTATATACGCAGGGTACTGAGATGGTCGAGACAAGAGAGCATCCATCTTGGTCACCATAGAATCTCACAGGATAAAACTGCTCCTCCTTAACATGAAGGATGTTCTTGGTCACTTAGTGTTTGGTTTTTTTGCTGTATTTGCTGAAGAGTATGTCGATTGTTTTATGGACAATAGGGCGAACTTTTGGAGTACACATCTATACGCAAAACAGGAAAAGAACTCCTATATATGTATGTGCCTAGTGAAGGAGCTTAGAGAAGGAGTTGATTTAGTGCAGGATTTAAATGCACTTGTTTTTTTGTCTCGCCATGTATTTGGTTCATCAAAAAAAGGACCATTTGAACCCCATATCCTTCAAGTCTTGACCTATTTTTTTTGTTTTCATTTTCATTGGCTATAGTAAGAAAGAACAACCCTCTTCCTATAACAATCAATGAATTTGGTTAAGAGATTGTCACCTAGCTTTGACTGATGTATGCTGTTCAGTGAGCGTTTTTTGAATAGGTGCAGTACTAGGACATTGTATGAGGCGAATTATTTCACATAAAGCCTTATATGGCTGGGAAATTGCCTCAGCTCTCTCTAGCTCTTTACCCGTTTCTGTGCTTCATTTCATTCTCTATTGTTCTGGGTCATTTGCTATTAGGACCGTCTACTATCCTGCCATCCTGAGCAAGCGGATTCCAGTATGAACTATGAACCTTTCATTTTTTCGGAAAGTATGTCCAATCCACTCCAGCCTCCGTCGTTGTATGGATGTGCCTATTGGTTCATGGCCAGTTCTCTGGTAAAGCTCTTCGTTCGAGACACGGTTTTGTCAGAAAATGTTAAAGAAAATAGGTAGAAACCTGTTAACGTTGGAGGGAAAGGTGCTTAAGCTTTTGGCATTCCTTCGGCAAATTTGGTTAGAGTTAGAAATGCAGACTTTCATTTCCTGATTCGACTAGCTATATCCAGTTCGGTTCCACTATCGGTTAAGACTATACTTTCCAAGTATTGGAATCTCTATTGCTTATCCAGCAATCCATGTATCAGCTGATGAATTCGGCTGATTGTTTTTATTTTTGCTAAATTAATTTTCAACCAAACATCATCCGCTTTCCTCTCAACATCCGCTATCATTTGGTGAAGATCCATTATCCTTTAAGTAAGTAGTTATACATCGTTGACGTAGTCTATCGAATTCTTCTTGGACAAAGCAGAACTTAGCACATCGCTAATCAGCAATAAAAAGAATATTGGAGAAAGGATACAGCCTTACTGAACTCAACTGTGAACATCGAGTTCCTCAGACAACTTTGTCTATATATACAAAACATGACGTGTATACCCATAGTATATAGTCCTTATAATTGCTGGAATAGCTCTCCTGCAGAAGGTACCTGAAATTAATTGCCTATAAGTAAGCAGGTAAAGTGAAGGACTCTATTCGATGCACTGATCGATGATGATCCGCAGACTGACGGCACAGGACTAAGCAGAATGGAAATCTGCTTATTCGGAAACTAAAGTATCCTCAATATGTTCTTTGTTTCGTTCAAGGACAATTCTAGCCATCTTAACTAGAGCAGACAACGGGTAGGTACCTCTCCAGTTTTCGTGTTGTATTTAGGCGACTTATGTCTTTTAAGAATGGCTAAGTTTCTGCGACAGAAAAGCTAGATTTTCCTGGAATTGATTATGAGTGTCAATCCTAGAAGGGTTGATGTCATCAATAAGAGGATTCATTCCATTTAAAATCAATTTTACGGCACTCAAGCGTTTACCTATAAATGATGTATTGTGTAAAACCGCCGACCACGCCTAGTTTTTATTTCCGAATGTAATATCAATCAGGATCATGAACGGTCTTTAATTTCCCTTTATTTACCCAAACACTCCTGACTATTTATATACGTACGTATGTATGTATGAATGTAGATTAATAAAACAATAATAGCTCGTAACGGAAAATCCCATTTAATGACGTTTATTATAATTAAAAATAACTATAGAAATGCTAAAGCAATAAAATTAAATTAAGTTGCACACATTCCGCTGAGGGCTTGAATAATGAAAAGGAAAAGCAAAACAAAAAAAAAAAAAAACACAAACTGTTTGTATATGTATGGATTTCTTTTTTTTTTTCAATACCATCGATAAAACAAATATGTATATTACGTGCGTTGCCACACTATTCATCCACTTTGGTCCTTCGGATGAGTAATGGCAGCTGGTGGAGCAGAAAAATGGTTCAACATTCAAAACAGTGCGAGAAATGTGTCCCATGGATGTAATAAAATTGTTATCTCTCCAAGTGTAACACTCACACGCAAACATGTATGTCCTTATAATACAGAGAATACCGTTTTGTAATTCGCTTGTGTTGAATCGAACAGAATGACACATATTATTCAGTTCGATGCTCGATGTGTTCGAATGGGTTTGTGACTGTGTGTGTGTGTGTGTGTGTGGGTGATAAATGCAAGGATATGTGTCGATTTTTCAAAACGGATTATGAATAATCGTCACACGTTGTTGGGCACTTACGGCGAACGACGACATATCAATGCTTGTTTTCGATGTCACTGTATAATGGGATAAGGGATGAGCACTGCCTGTCCCGCAGAATTGGATTGGAATTCGGTTAAAAAAAAAAGTAAAAAAAAAAAAAAAATGTGAAATGCTCTCTGAATCGAAAAGGAAAATGATGAATACGATTTCGTATGCCGTTTTAATGGTCCATACCATACCAAGTCCTCCTACTGCGTGGGATGACAACGACCCATTCATGGGAATAGCACAACGCGTAGTCGAGTCGAGTCGAGTTGAGAGCAAGGATCAGGATAAAGTTTACGATTAATCGAATAATGGTGTTGCTGGTGGAATTTTCGGCCCGAAAACGGGGCGTTTGATTGATTTATTGGAGTTGCTAGCTTGCCCAATATGTCACTGGGGATGGACGAAAACTGAATTTTAAGTTCAGTTCGACTTGAGAGTGGGTCATATCGTGATGACGGTACAACAACACTGGCTTGTGGATATAACAACACCCCCTCCTTTTCACAGTCTTCGTCCTCGTTTTTTTTTTTTTCGTTTCATTCTATGAGAAATGAAAAGTTCAGCGCTTTCACTTTTTTGCCCTATAACTGCAGTGTATAGGAGGAGGAATTTTTGATGACAGCATATCTGCATGCAGTTATTTTCCCATGCATCGTGCACATCCTTTGGATGGAAGATAACGGTTGAGGACATAGCAAGGCTGTCGGAAGTAATTATTGTTTGGCAATGTAGCAATTTTCGGAATGCAGTAACAATTTTGCACACACAATCAGTTGCTGTCGGGTAAAATGTGACGTGAGTGAGTAAATATGCCCTAGAGAGCGAGAGGATATTTAGCGAAATGAAGTGCTTTCAGATACAATAACTCAATTACTCGTCGACTGGGTGGAAATTTACTGACGGCGGTGTATTCAGCTCGAAGATACTTATAATATGTACTGTTTGAATGATGACGACGCAGAGGAAGAAAATGGAATGCACGTAAGCGACCTTAAATCAACAACGCGGACGTACTCTCGGATTGAAGTGATATATTTTATAAAATACATAGCACACATGTTATGCTATTTATGTTTGAGGTTTTGTGTGTCCAGTTTGAAAGGACTGCACGTGTACCAGGTTTGTTTTCAATAACAGTTCCGCATGGGTGGCTGTCAGATATGTTTCGGTTGTCCGGTTTCGGATCCGATTTTTCGAATTAGGTCGAGTCAATGCGGAGAAGCGTAAGGAAGGAAAGAGTGAATGTCAGGAGAATATCATATAGGTCACAAGGAATAACCAGACTTTTGACTAAAGCTTAAGGCAAGGTCGATCTGATATAGGATCATTTATTTCCAGTCACAAGACTAACGGCGTGATGGTTACTCGAGATTATCTGACGAATCATATTGTCACACATCAATCTCTGAGGATGAAAAGATGAAGCCTTTCAGTGGCTGGAACTTTTTAGATCAAGTAGCAGCATTCGAGGATCAAACATTCTATCGTGGACGTTGGCACACTTAGCTCACGTTACTTGAGGTTATGAAGGGGGGGGGTGACGGAAAATCTCATCAAGCTCACCAGGAGACCAAACTAGCATCTCGTAATTCAGTTCTAGTAAGATATTCTGAATCCCCACATCCTAGGCACAAACCAGCTTAACTGTTGCCTCGCTTAGTGAAGAGACAGCAGACAAATTTTGCTCCTCAAAATGTATGGAAAAATGGGTTATGTATACGCGAACGGACAGGATACATCCGAACTCTAGCATCTCGTGATTCAATTCTAGTTAGATATTCTAAGTCCGTGCATCCTAGGCACAAGCGGGCTCTACTGCTACTCGCTCTGTATAGAGACAACAGAAAGGTTCTCATCCAAAAATAAATGGGAAAAATAGGTTACGTATACGCCACCGTGCACCATTTATAGTTAGCAACTGGAGATGTACAAACGTGTTTCCCCTCCTGAAGAATGGTTTGATGCCTGAATTTATTGAGTTAAGTTTTAGTCCCCGTTGGCATTGGCACTGGTTATTGATTTTGTTTAGAATGTTTTGCATTTGTCCAGTAATATTGGATTTTTTCTTGCCCTTCACTATAATGACTAAGGCATCTTCATTACGCTGTGTTAGATATTCAGAATTGTTTAAACCATTAAGAAGGTTATCTGCTGCAATGGACCTTAGCAGTTGCCCCTGCTAGAATCTAGAAAATATCCATGCTTGGCAGAAATGATTCTTCTCTTGTCACCATCTAAAGTTCTGATAAATTGAAAAGACCTATAAGCTATGCCACTGATAGACTTTTCAATCAAGTCAAGAAGATGATGCAAGGCATGGTCATTTAGAGGATGTCCAATTGATGCAGAATTTCTAAGGTAAAATTCCATATGTTACATGAAACACTGAGGTGAGACTGACAAGATTGAAAGCCTTTGAGTCTGAGAGAGTTTTTCTGTCAGGTTTAGGTAGGAATACTATACTAACTTTCCTTCATTATTGACACCACAGTAGTGTCTAGTCCACGCTGCATGAGCGGGGATTCTGTCGCCACTAAAGGCTTTGTATGGCTTTTATATGACGATTACGGGTCTGATGAAAGATTCCAGCTAAAAATCTAAGATAAAGGGTTTGTATTACAAGAGTTCTTAGCGCAATAATTTGCAATACAAAATCCAATTTTTCGATCTTCTTTCTACGTCAAGCTCCAATTCATGTTGGACTGGTATGTCCCACTCACTGGATATATCAAAGTCGGTCCCATAACTAGAGGACTAAGAATGGGTGCATTTAAAATTCCTCGCGATACACTGTTGGTCAATCATATTGCCTCCAGGCTGGCTTTCAATCCATTTCGCGCCAACACCTAATACAAAATGCGATATCCTCTGTGCACCTATAATCCACCAATAAACGCACATGGACTCTAGATCGTGGTGCCATTTATGCCACCACCACTACAAGGCCTTAAATTATATATTTCTGCATACCATAGTGTCACCACAATATGTTGATATTTGTTCTCAAAAATTAGACCATTTTATGGGATAAACAACTAATGCACCCCGCCTTTTGTGCCAATAAATCCATTGATAGGTCAACTGTCGACATGTTTTCAGAAAACTGCCTCTATCCAAATACATTACACCCGTACTAGCTGAATACTGAATAAACTGTGGCTAAACACTAATGCAATGTGAACCTTTACATAAATTTAAATGCACAGCACTTAAAACCACGACAATGGCCCACTTTACCATTAACGCAAATTATTGTGACCATAATAATAATACGTAATGCTAAAGACCAAATCCTATTTTTGGCATACAGCCTAGGTATGAACACAACCGAGTATCTAAACCATTTCAGAATTTTTAGTTCACACCCTTTGAACCTTAATATTATTTTTTTTTGTTGGTATTTTGCGGACCAATGAACAATTGGAGGAGCGCGAACGTTCTAAATAAATGAAATAAATTTCGTCATATGGTGTGAATTCCGCATGAGTATCCTTTGTGGGTTACCATGTACATTGCATCAAACCGCAGATCCGAAATGCACTACAAATGCCCTTCGGACTTGGAACACACAGAAGTTAATTACTTTGGCCGCTGCATCCCAAATCGAAGGCTGGACGTTAAATTTATTGCATGCCATTTTATTCGGATGGTTATAGTGCGTAATGTCAGGACCGCGGAACAACCAGGAGCAGAGATAACATTGTCTAATGGATGTAACAGTTAATGGCGGTCTTCTAGGAGTTTATGGGTCATATTGCATTTTATTGCAGTTGTGTCAGCGAGGATGACAATGATGATAATTAGTGACCTCGTTTGATGGAGATTCTAATGTGAACTAGGTGATGAGACTCCTTAAATAAATTTTCTTTTTACTTGCACCTATACCTATAGGGCAAGTATTGTATTCGTGCAAAATTTGGAACTCGAGATTTTAATCAAACTTGACATTACTATGATGGAGAAGTCCAAAAAAGTAGGTCCGCCAATGCCGTCTGTCTGTCTGTCTGTCTGTCTGTCTGTCTGTCTGTCTGTCTGTCTGTCAGTCTGTCTGTCTGTCTGTCTGTATATTCGACTACAGCCTAAACGGCTGAACGGATTTACATCAAACTTCATATATAGGGTCTGTGGGATATTCCCTAGAGGTGAAATTTGAATTTTCATTCTAACCTCAAAATTAAGTGTAGTTTACTTAAGGCCGATTTTAGTTAAAATGGATTTTCTCGAAAACGGCTCTAACGATTTCGAGATGTGTGGGTTAGTTTGAGTATATGCTATGAGGTGGCATATCACGTTTTTCACGAAAAATTCGAATAACGGTAATATTGAAAATCAGCTGTTTCTCGGGTATTTGTACGGCGATTGGGCTAAAAATTATTATTTGTAGGTTATAAGACAAGTGCAAAATAATGGCATACCAAATTTTGCAATGCCACGCCCACTTTTTTAAAACTTATTTTTTTTCAAAATTTTTACTAGAAATTGAGAAAAAATTATTTAAGCAAAGTAATAGGCCTTAAAATTCTGCATAATTCACTCAAACACCCTATCTGGCCACGCCCACTTTTTATGGGCATTTTTATAAAAACAAAACATTAAGTAAACTCCTACAATGTTATGACTATTATTCCATCGAAACGCGGAATGCCACGCCTACTTTACTGGGAAGAGCAAGACTTGGCCTTTAATCCTGATAAAATTATACACTTATAGCATTACGGTGCAAGTACGTACGACCCAGTCGTGCACTTTATTTTGTTAAACAAAAGGTTTTTCAAAATATTGTTTACTTCTTTCTGAATGAGAACTACAAAGAGTAAAGAGGTACATCCCAAAGCGATACTTCTAAGCGGTACTCCTTCCATATCAGGAATTAGGTACATTTGCCATCATTCTAGATGTAAACACTTTGTATATCCTTGAGACTGTTGACTTGAAATCGGCAAAGCAAAGTAAATGTTCAAAGAGTACTCATGACTCATGAGTATGGGAGCTAACACATTACTCGCTGCTTAATAACTCCCCCAAGGTCAGCTCTGAGTGGCCAATACCTCGAGTGAATAAAAGGTTACCATACATACGAGTATGAAATATCGATTCCATTCAATACCATTTGATTTGATTCGATTGTTATTGTTATTCGATTGAATAAATCGACAATCGAATTAGATTATTAGCAATTGGCAATTTGTTCGGTTGTCCTGCAACGGGAGCATACGTGAGGGTACCTAGAATAGACCTGTAAGAGAAGTTGCAGAACTGTGATATCACCTACTGATAATGAGATCCGATTAGTGGGCAGCCAGGGACTCTACAAAAGCAAATAGTTCTTTTATAAAGCGAAGGATAAAGGACGCCTAAGAACCCTACTTTACTCAAAGTGTGGTTACTTTCCCTCTTACCTGTAGAGCTTAACTACAAACGTACTTACTTAACAAGGTTCCGACTCATATAGAGTCTCTTCCTTCAATCAAGAGTACGCTGCTTCCAGTTGTCCAGACTAGCTTGGTCCTTAAAACGGAAACTCTGTCTTTTTTGTGGTCTCGAACTAAGGGGCTGTGATTCGAAGATCCTTTTTTATTGGAGAATTATTGTCCATTTGCTCTATGTGGCCTAGCCAGTGTAGTAGACATGTTTTGTCTTTTGGAACAACATCCGCATTAAGGTACAACTCATCTTGGTACAGCTTCGTGATTATATATTCTAATCCATTCGCTGTCCTTGCATACGAGCCACAGCTGCAGCTTCTACAGAGACATTTACCCATTTTGGTCTATCAAATAGAAAAATTTCCGGCAAAATCATTGGACCAATACGCTCTCTGGCAAGTTCATAAGTCTTGCAGTTACTCCATAAACTCTGGATTTTCCTGCCTTAACTGCATAGCGTGTGTCGCTTGACCATGCACTTCAAGGCCAAATTTAGGAGGCTCTTGAAAAGATCAGTAAGTGATTTATGGAGATCTTATATCCTTTTTGGTCTTATGTCATAGGTCTTAAGGAACATTCCGAGTTTTAGAAGAGGTTTACTTGTTTTTATCACCACCACCATGTGTAGCATCTCCGATCGAATGTGACATAACATTCTAACTTATGTAACACCTTGTTGGGCCATTTTACACAGTTTCTGTGGATTGGAATTAATTAAATTTTGCTTGGTGTTACACTATACTCTTAAGTTTCAAAATATTGACTATTGGTGACTAGATAGAATCAGACAATTTCGAACCCTTCCTTATTCGACATTTTGGAACCGTCAGTTTACCATTTAGATTGAGATATATAATTGACGGATTTGAGCTTCATTCAAATATCCGAGATACAGCTTATTATTGACAAGGGCAGCGGCCCTCCTAAACCAGCTCGTTCTCATTATGATTTTTAAGGTGGTTTGAGGGGACGTGTTAGCTAGTTCGTTGCGTTTACTTTCTCAAAGGTTTGACATCTGGGCTTACCGACCATAGGCATTCGATCAGAAAGTGCGTTGTGTCGTCCTCCCCCTCAGTGTCGTCTCAGGGTCTGCATAAGTCTGTGCTGTTGGTTTCCATACTTCTTAGGCTCAGCTTTGGTCCATTGAGTGATAGGAGTTCTCTGGTCCTTGTTACATTATATGCCTGGAAACTCACAGCACGAGAAAAGAGTACTTGGCCATGCTGGGGTACTCTGATGAGATTTTGGAAGAAAAGAGGCTAATGGACCAGGAGACTTTTCTAGTTAGCTCATCGGGTCCTTCATTTTCTTGGAAATCTATATGACTCGAAATATAGAGTGATGCTTGCCTATAGCGCAGGGATTTCAGTTTCTTTTTACATCTCTTGGCCAGTTCTGATTTTGTTGTAATGAAAGTGGTGGCTTTGATAGTTGCCTGATTGTCGAAGTAGATATCATGCTTATGCTTGTTATTTTTTAGATTAGATAGGTTCCTGCAAGACTCGGTGATACCACATATTTCCCCTTGAAATACACTCGCGTGGCTGAGGAGTTTTATGGATTTCTGATTTCTCTCAGAAAATCCCTGAGGCTTTGCCTTCATCCATTTTTGACCCATCTAACAGGGAAAACTTTGAGTTGAGGATATGGTTGAAGTTTGAATAAGGATGAACGTAGTTGGAGGACGTGGCCAAGTTAAAGCACCTAATGATGGTTCTAAGAGCATGGTTTGAAGAGCAATAGTCGCAGAAGTCCTGATTGCGCTAGTAGTTCCTATATGAACAAGACGTTGGACTCTTGTGATGGTGCTCCGGTTTGTGGTTTTTGCGTCAGCAGGCCATCAGACCAGGCAGCCATAAGTAAGAATAAGTCTGACTATGACAGTGGAGAGTGGCAGGTTTGGGGTCCAATTGTCTACCGAAAATCATGGTGCAAGTGTAAAAAGCTATCGTGACCTACTTGGTACGTTTTATTATGTTGTCCTTCCAGTATTTCAAAATGGCACTGGTTGCTACGCAAGCCTACGACTGTCTTTAACAGTAGTCTGCAAGGAAAACTAAAAGAAGTCAAAGGCAAGCATTACTAAGGAACTATGCCTGGAAAAGTCTCCATTTGACATGCTCATGTAGAGTACTATATCCACTAAATATTCATCTAACAATCTCTAGCGTAAATTAACAGAGTACCAACGATGATATACTAAGTTTCGATCCATGTTACAACGGACGTGTGCACATATTTTCAAATTTTATTGAGCCGTCGAAACAATTAAATTTTGTTAGCGAATATCCTGTTTTAGTCATTCATTACAAAGTCCTTATGGCTTCCAATATGGAAGCAATTTGCATTTAAACCCTAAATTTTTCCACGACACTTAATTGAATTTGCCACAGCATTTCAACAATGCTAAACTTTTTATTCACTTTTTCCATCAAATAGAGAGGACGAGCAAGAAAAAATAAAACAAAAAGGAAAAAAAAAAATTAAATGTCGCCGCTATAAATTTCGAATCCTTGACAATAGATATGCCATGTTCCGTCCGGCAAAGTAGCAGTAGCTTAGGGACATACACTCACATGATGTCTGCCACCCTTCAAAATTTATTACATTTCCGCATGACATCGCTAGGACATGCATTCCAGAAGCTCATCCTGGACGATGATAACAGCCTGCTATTTACTTGTTGGACAACATACGACCCACCACACACATACCATTATCTTGCTCTCCCTCTCTCTCTCTCTCTCCGCACTAATTGATACAAATCTGTGTAAATAAATCAAAAAGTTGTTAAAAACTTTTTGCCCTCTTGAAAAGCTCAAACGACCGAAAGAGGGGCCAGGCCGGAGGCTACATTTTGGATTTCGGAATTTCGGACAATATGATTTTTATATTACTTTTAAAGGATGTCATTTTAAATGGTTTTTTTGTTGTCCTTTGGTGGTGGCATTGTTCATAAAAACAAGTTATTAGGAGCAATATGGAATCATTGAATGAGTAATTGCCAATGTTCGCATCCTGTTGGGCTTTTGGCGCTGTGAGCTCAATGGAATTGTACTTATACTTACAATTGAAATATTCATTGGAGCTTGGGTTTTTATGTGGAGTATGTTTCAGTAAGGCATAGTGTACAGGGTGAGCTAAAGTAATTTTGAACAAATTAAAGGATGAGGGTTATGGGTGAAGGATACTTACTGATCTTCAGAAAACAGCGGAACAGATCCCAACAGAACATTGAAATAACTTTAACGCAGTCTTTGCTGGAAGCAATCTGAATAACACCAAACTATTAGAGGCGCACCACACCACTATCTTCATACAAAAAGTAACTCACATACATTTAGTTGCGACTCCTGCTGCTTAGTGCATAGGTTGCTTACTAGCGCAGTTAGAGATGAAAAATTTTATGAGTTACTGTCCTAGACCTTAGTATCTATCGCCTTTTACAAAGAAATAATACAGCACGCCTTAGCAAGCTTTGATTCGATAGAGTTTCTAAAAGGAAGTGTCTATGAAGCAAGCCAAACACAATGTGGAAATGACAAAGTTCTACAAAAAGTGCCACGCTCTGATCTTAGAGGCAGTTGATATAACAGGTCCTATGATAAAACAGGGGCTTAGTACAGCAGAGAAAGCTATGCTAGACGGACATTTTCCATACCAACTTACTCGTGGTACACAACGTCAAATAATGAAAAAGCCGACTTCGAGGCTGGCGAAGGGCAGACGGTAGGACATGAAAGATAATATTCGGTGAGAGATCTTAATTCTTCTATCGGTCTCTGCCTAAGACTTAGTTAAGTTGACTGCGTCAGAGCTACCTAACTTAGTCTGCAGATGCTCTATAACCAATGAACCACCGTGGTTGCCTTCAAGAGCAAGGAACCTGCCCTGAAGGAGGTAGTGCTTATCAGAAGACAAATCGTTAAATTGTTCAAACCAATTCCCAGAATCCGAGGGCGGTTCTAGAAACGAGGAGATTCTACTTCCGATTATGCTGAAGAAAACATTGGACCAGGTGGTGGGCTATCTCTAAAAGCTACATGAAAACTGGAAGCGTAAACATGAATCTGCAAAGGACTTCAGTGCAATTAGCTTATCCTCCTTCCTTTCAAAGACGTTGGGACATATTAATTACGAAACACACTAGATCCATTTGGATCTGGGTGAAAAGACAACTCCCTAACGTCAGTAAGGAATCGATTCATGAAGCTCTAACCGAACTGGTTAGTGACTATGCTGAAAACTATAACCATTCAATCGACCCTGGCTAACACCAGGTCCACCATACATATGTATGAGGAACTCCTCAGCATGGGGTCACATCTCCTCTCCTTTGGCACATGGTTATTTAAAAAATCCAGTTCAGACTTGAGAGGTGGGATCAGGGTCATCGCGTATGCGAATGATGTGGTTATACTGGTTTCAGGAATGTTTTTTTCCGATCAGTGAGATTATGGAAGATTCTTTGAATAGGCACTGGATGTGGTCTTAGCGTCAACCCAAACATGACAGAGCTGACGTTTTTACCACTTAAATTAAAATACTGGCGTTCACGCCTTAACATGGGTAAACCACCAATCACTCTCCTTATCCTCCAGTGCTAGGTACCTTGAATTGATACTAGATTCAAAACATAGCTAAAAACTAAACATTCGGCTGCGGGTGAAGAAAGCCCGTATCTGCGCTGCAACTTTTGGCAGAATATGGGGTCTTAGACCGAAGATGGCTTTATGGATGTACAATGCGGTGTTGCGACCTATTCTTTAACTTTTATCAGGCCGTTAACGCCCTTATGAGAGTCCTGGATGTTAGAATGTATTATAAGCCGATAATAGATAGCAGGGGGTACCATACTGTGTCACATCTAGGCAGTTATGGTCAGAATACTTTAGAAGTAGAACACAAGAACTATTAAATAGAAACTAAACGGATATTGCTAAATTTCTGGCACTTAGCGCTAGCCACTGGGCCATCAGGAACCATACGGGCAGAATAGGTATTCCATTAAATGTATGATGCCAAAACCTCCAATATCTTAAAATAAAGAGAAACAGTTTTACACTTATCCTGTCTAGGTAAGGTCACCAGGGTACACTAGGCAATTCCTTAGAATCAGGATTGGAAACATCATTAGGTTCCTCCAGTCAACACCATTCTACTTTAGACAAGTCACATGAGCACTACTTATGTTTCAGCACGTTTTTTACTGATAGAATCACCTCCACGTACCTACCTCCTGAGAAGAAGTAATGTCAGCGAAAACCTCTTCAAAAAAAGCGAAATCGGTGGAGAGCCAACTTTTGATGTATACCCTCATTTTGATCTTTTTACATTCAGGATTTACTACCTAAGTAGCAGGAAATAAAAGATCACAACTTTTCGTACCGCATTGTCACGTAAAGGCTAACAATTCAATACGATCACTACATAGTACTTTGACCAGGACCCAAAAGGGACGAAATTCCAGGCCAGTCTAGAACCCAAATCTGAATTCTCTAGGTTGTAGGGCAAGTCAAGGATGTTCTATGTCTTAGTATGATCCAAAGTCCTGAATGGAAAGGATATCAGAACTCTCTTTACTTTCTCACTTAAATGACGGCACAATGAAATAATTGATAGTCTAAGTGAGCGGCTGACAAATCTTCCTTTCTTTCTTTTGTCAACAAGGGAACCCATTTACCGAACCTGACCTAGATAAGAACTGTCACTTTGAGAGAGGCGTCTGTAACTGTAAGCGATTATGCCTCAGCTTGTGCGACTACACTACCAGAGTTGTTCAAGAGGTTTGACATATGACGAGACCATACACACAAATATTAACTTGTTCTACAACGAATTTTTATAGATACGTTCAAGTATGTACCGTGTCCTGTTTTTAGTCATATTTTCAATAAGCTTCTCAAAGCGATGGTATATGTCCTAGACACAGTAGTGCATTGCCAGTTTAATGTAAGGAGTTTGGTTTAAGCCACACAAATCTTCGTATACAAGTTCATGATTTTATCATAAAGTGCACCCTGTCTGCAGTATCTACCATCTACCACCCTCTACTAGCACCTATACATTTGTATGTACATATATACTTTGTAAGGAATTAATAAATCAATATTCGACAAAAAAAAAAACAAATTAATCTGTCATTTGTTTATTCCCCCGAAGGCTTTTGTTGCATTCATTTATTTTTTTTTTTTTAAATGATATTTCTAAAAGTCATCCCCAACCGGAAAACAATGTGCAAAATACTTTCAAATTGCAATAACAACAAAAACAACAACAGCAACAAAAAAAAAGTAAAAGGGAAACGGAAGCAAAATTCACTTTGTGCCAATTCTCAGTTAAATGTTCGATCGATTTTTTTATGCGGATGTAAAAAAAATGTCCTGCAAATACTCTGCAATCTGGTAACGAAGTGAAGTGCAAATAAAATAAAAAAAAAACAAAAAAGGATGTAAAAAAAGGAAGAAAAACTGAATGACAGCATCAAAGTTACAGCGACTAAAATAAAAAGGTAGAATTAAAGTATTTTCGAACGGCTCAATTCAGGAAGAGGAATTGCTCCAAATAGCGTCATGAGAATTTATTTTCAAGTGGGTCACTCGAACAGTCGAAATTTACTAGAGTCCTCTTGCGGAAATGAAATATTTACATCAATTAATGCGAGCTCAGCAAGATTGTGATTGAGCGACTGATTGAACGGTGACTCAGGTGAGCTTGGTGTCCTTTTTTTTTATATGATACGAACATACGAATACGACTTTGTTGAGGTAGTTAAAGGAATTACGTAAGGCTGGTGGTCACAGATTTATTAGTTCAACATAAGATGAAGTATGGTAATCGGCACGCTGGGATAACATATCTATACTGATGCATATATTGCTTTAGGGATTGCACGTGTCTTTGATAAATAAATGTATAAAGCAAAAATTTGGAAAAAAAATCTCGAAGACAACATCGCAAATAGGACAAAACTTATACCAAAATGTAGCGAAAGACAAAAATTTGATTGATTACTAGTTTTGGAGACAATTGCAACACTTACTTACTTAGGTGGCGCGGCCTTTGGTTAAGTGCCTCAAGTTGCGCACTCCAAGTTGGTTGAGGTCCTCTTCCATTTGTACGCGCCACTTAAGGCAAGGTCTTCCTTTACTGCGTTGTCCCTCCGGCTTGGAATCGAAGACTCTTCAAGCCGGAGCGTTGATATCCATTCCCTATACATGTCCTAGTCATTTCAAACGACTCTTGCCCAGTTTTGTTGACTAGGTCGATGTCGCTATACAGCTCATATAGTTCGTCTTTGAATCTCCTCGTCCAAAGCTCGTCAACGCAAACAGGACCGAAAATTTAACAAAGATTGTTTGTCTCCAAGCAACTGAGGATATCTTCATCCACTCTAGACAGGGTCCACGCTTAAGCGCCATAAAGCAGGACTTGGATGATCGGGATCCTATATAAAGTCTCCATAGTTTTTTGTGGTAGGACTATGCTACTCCATTGCCTTCTCAGTTCAAAGAAACAGCGATTGGAGGTGTTGTTCTCGAGGTAGATAAAGTCCCTTACTATCTTAAAATTATAGCTATCGATGTTGTGTCTCGTTTACAACTTAGTGAACCCTCCAGTGACAGTCCACTGAGTTCTGCCAATAATACCAAGGTCGTCGACGTACGCTCGCATTTGCACAGACTTTACCTCTGCTGTTGGCTCGTGAGTTTCCCAAAATTCTTCCAAGTATGATGTCAAAGAACACATGACTGCGTGTCACCTTGTCTAAGACCTTTTTTGATATAAAATTCGTTATCGATCTGGAAGGAACCTCGGGAGTTCCCCATCGTCATTCTGCAAAATTTGACGAGTTTGACAGTGATGCCAAAACCAGACATGGCTCTGTATAGGTAACATCTATAAATGCTGTCATATGCGGCCTTATAATGCACAAAAAGATGGTGGGTATCGGTTTGGACTTCTTGGGTTTTCTCCAAGATCTGCGTTAGTACGAACATTTAGTCGGTAGTGGCTTTCCCTGGTCTGAAGCCAATCAAGTTGTTGACGAAGGATTTTCGACGTTCACACAGGATGGCGGATAGTATCTTATATTCGTTGTTGAGGAGACTAATACCTCTGTAATTGGCGCAATTGAGGGTATATACTTCCTTGTAGATCGGGCAACCATTTGGTAATTTACTGATTTACATAAAAAATGGGGCAACCTGTTTAAAAAAAAAAAATGTGACCAACTATTAACAACAATTTTACTCACTGTTCAGCTGACGTTAATAATTCAGGTCACTTCAGATAGGCCTTCCAAAATCTGATGGAATAGCTTGACTGAACTCACGATTTGTCCCAGTTCAGTGAAACATATATAAAACCACCAAACGTATGTCCCACTCTATCGGGCTCATAGCTTTTAGGAAGATAATCAAGAGAAATGGCTTGAAATTACTTCTCGTTATCGATCTTCAAAAAAATTGGCAGTCAAGCTTCTCTATTAGGTTAGGTTTTCCTACGAACTATTAAAGACATAGGGGGCCACCTATTTATTGTCTGGCAGCCGTGTATGGCTGTGGTTCTTAAAATAAGGACATCTCTTCGACTCATACACTGAGCGGCTCTTGTTTCAAATTAAGTTGCTCAGAGTGCCACAATGCTAAATATGTTTACTGAGGCAAATCTGGTGTTTTGAAGAGGTACATCTACAGGAAAAGCGTTTCGAAGCCTTGCACCAACTATAAGAATCACTACGACTCACTGCCTTTAGAGTCGCATATGACAGGAGTCATCGTCTACCGCTTTCCACGGAAATCCGGAATGGGCATAAAGCAGCACTCAGTTTTAAAGCAGCGCTTCTTAATTGTAAGCAAAAATGCGACGAATTTCAATATCAAATACATAACTTGTTCAATCTGCTAATGGAGACCTACCTAGTCAGGTGCTAAGAATAAAGTCACTGTCTTTAAATATTCGCTTCGTCATCAATTGCTACTGTGAGATCATGAATTAGGTCCTCCACTTGAACTTCAAAGCCTTCTCACAGACTTTTCCAACTTTGACGAGACAACCTTCCCTAATTTCCTACAACTGTCTGGAACACTCAAAAGGTTGGAACAAAACACAAAATTTATATTTTACAAATAATTTGAATTTATTAGCTGCTAGGCAGAGTCCCTTAAATATATGTACAACAACAAAATTATATTTTATTCTTTGGTTTTACATTAATTAGTAGTCTTCTTAGATTACATCGTCAAATTGTGTGATCCCCGAGGGTCCCTTACAAATAAGTCCCCATAGTCTCCTCTTCGTCCTCTGCAAAGTAAATTTGTACGCTCTTCGTCTGTGTCAATTCATAGAAGTAGTGCACATCTCGGTATGAGAGTTTCAAGTCAAACTTGTTTAAGATGTTCGTACGTGTTGTGTACGGCCCGATATAGGTGACATCTTCGCCAGCGGTTCCTCCAAGCTTTACCGAGTAGCTGCAGACTTCGGAGTCTCCAATTGAAAATATTCCTCTCTTGATGTAGTTCTGTCTTTTCACGGGATCCAGAAGGAACCAATAGATTCCGTCGTGTCCACAGAGGAGGAATTCAGTCTTCAAAATATCTTCAAAGCTGAACTCGAAGCAGTTGCTGTCATCGATGTCCTTTACACGGTTTTGGTGGCAGGTATCGCAATGGTGAAGAAGATCACTGATGTCACCGTACCAGGAGCAGGCTGAGAATTGGCATTTCATCACCATTTTTCACTGTTAATTGGTTAAAGTCACTTGAAGATAGATTTACGTTTAAAGGAAGATATGTTTCCTCTGCACTTGTTACGGTTGAACTGAGGAGTCAGAGCAAGCGAGGGGGAATTTATAGGGAAAGGATTTCTACCTGCGGTTAAAAAGGTCAAAGTGTGGTAATTAGTTTTGAAATTAAAGCTTTTGTAAAAAGGTATTTTTCCGTTATAAAACTGACTAGACGTGGTGTGGTGTGTACCATAAAGATGCAATGCATTCAATAGGTTAGATACATATGTAGGCTTAGGTTATAGCCAGGCTTAGCATGGTTTATGGCAGATAAGTATCCAGTTATTTGCGGATTGGTTGTTCTGACGACTTAGTTTGAAGTGGAATGGTAGTATGTACCTCTTAGCCTTGATAGAATGCTGCCGACATGCTCTTTTTGTCGAGCCAATCATTATTAAAAGTTTCCTTTTTTGTGGGATTTTTAATACATTTATGATCATCAGAAGTGACGATATATATATCTATTCATATTTCGAATCGTCCCTTCTAAGCTATAAAGTAAGATGTCTACCAAAAACGTAAAGTCATAAATGATGAAAGTGCCTCTTAATGATCTGTGTTCCAATACATTTATTGTTTCACCAAACGTTTTATGAGGCGAAACACGTTACAAGCTACTTACTTACTTAACGGGCTCCCAACCCGTGAAGAGGTCCTGCCTAAAACACGGCAGCCTTCCATTTCTTTCAATCATGGGTACGCTGGTTCCAGTTCTCCAGACTAAGTGCTATGGCATCATAGCTTGGTTCTTAAAATGGAGGTTCAGTCTTCCTTGTGATTCGAAGATCCTTTTTGCTGAAGCAAGGTAGTGTAGTCGACGTATTTTGCCTCTTGGACTACATCCACATCTTGGTACAGCTTCTTTGTTTGTTGACAACAGGTACATGGTTTTGTGTGAATATCATTAGTAATACTTATGATTTAATACCATAAGCCATTCCTGGCCGTGGGTGTAATTGTTTTGCCTTCAAATACTAAGTCGTTACGCAGAAACAACTGGCCAAATGGTTTATGTCCCGCACACCCGGAACCATTGTTTACCATTCCAGAATACCAATCTAATTGTCAATTGGTTGTTACACTTCGTTATTGCTATATTCACCTGTCATTTGGCGTCGTTTAAGGACTCGCGTGTAAGCATTTTTAGTGTCCCGCAGTATCTCAATATTTATCGAATTCAATTTGCTTTAGTCATCAACTTAGAAGCGCACAAAACGAGTCATACGCACGGTGCGCGCGATTACGGATTAATTTCGCAAATAAAACGAAATGTCTTGCAATTCCATTCCAAATTTGAGTTTTATTCAAATGGGATGGCAGTGCGTGTGCCTGGTGCCTGGTGCCTCTATCCGAAGCACAATCATTCTGCATTTTCAATATAATTGAAATTTGTACCTTCGCACATTGACTTCAAGGTGTCACAAGAACATCAGCTACACACAAAGCACATCCATAGATGATAGCAATAAAATCCTCAACTCTACTTTCGCATTCAGGACGAATTCCTTACCGACAACGTCGTCGTCGTCGTCCTAGTCGCACGGGAACACAATATCCCAGGGCGTGCCAACAAAACGTTACACAGGAACACACAGAGGCGAGGTGAACTTGGAAATGCTACAACACCTGCATTTGTTGTAAAAGAAACAATTTAGTCGCTACAAAGGATCCGAAAAGGAGGCGGCGGCTCCGACACGGCTTTGGTGTAAACAATACCATCCCCCGGCCGATGACAAAGGGACCTCTTAGAGAGAGGGAGAGATTCCTTAAGTTTTTCTCAGGAGTAACTTCTACAAAAATATTTCGTTGCTTAGTCGTATATTGTATTACATGTTACTATTCCGTTGAATCCTTTGTGGCTATGTATGCCTGTCCCCTAGTGACTTTGCTCCCATCATCGAGGAGCAAAACTTTAGGGTGTCACGAGGTTTTTACTAATACCGCTTGCTTAATATTGTTATATGATTTTTTTTTTTGCAAGTTGTCGCCTTAGAACTGGCATTCACAGGTGAGTCCTGGTGTGTAATGTTAGTGGATCTAGTGTGTGATGAGAAAGCTCTTCTATTCTGCACTTGGAAAGGGCGTACAACACGTACGAATTTGGATCGAACGTGATTGGAATGTAATCACATGTTCGGCGTGCAGATGCAAGAATTATACCAATAGGTGGCGAAAGGACCCATTTGTGTAGAGTAGGGCGAGAGTTTTGTTGTATATCTAGAAGGAGGAACGGAGATTTTCACGTGTCAATAATTTCATTCTTATTCTCTTTGAGATTTTGATTTCGCTTTCTTCTCCCCCTCTGTAAGCGGGGTATAGTACGAAGGTACATCCACACGCAGAGCGTCCTCCTTTGTGAAGGCATGTTGTCCTTATTAGCTTCTTTGGCGAAAAGTTTTCATTTATATTTTGATTTGCACGGTATGGGTGGAGTTTCTTTTCTTTTTTTTTTAATAAAAGAAATGAATGAAGTATTGAATATTAGGGTCGTTGTTTATGGGGGGATGAGCTGTACTTTTTTTGTTGGCACATTTTCTTGGCACAAAGTGGGCCATGATAAACGTAATTACAAGTTGTATAGCTGCTTCTTATTAGGACTTTGCCACAATAAGTTTTAATTAAGATCCTATTGCTTCACTGAATCCGAGTTGCTTTTGTGGAAAATCTTCTCACGCTCTTCTCTTAATGGAGTGTGAAAGGGTGTTTTGGGAAAAATAATTGTGAGCTTCGCCAGGGTTTTCGTATGTAGACTCAACAGATTATGAATATAATTAACCTGAACAGTACAAACTTGCCTCCTGAGGGGATGCTGCAGTGAGGGGTAAGTTCCATCGAACAATCCTGCCCAACTAGCTCGAATATAATTCACAGGGATGTTTGGTAGGTCATGGGCTATGAGATGAGTGCACTGCACCTTACGTTGACCATGTTGTGAAGGTCCGAAGGGATTTTGAACATAAAGATCAATGGGCGCTAGGATAGAGTGGTTTGCTTATAGGTCGTCTGATTCTGAACCTTTTTCAACTAGGGCATCGATCGTTTCATTCTAGTGAAATCCCTTAATGGATTGTTCGATGGCGCTATGTCTAATTTCAATGAAGTGGTCAAGTAGCCAAAGTCCGAGCATAGTTTCAAGGATGGCAGTACGTATTGTCACGGCAGATGCTGCATTCTTGTGAGGGTGTTCAGGTGTACTTTATAAGAGAACCTTAATCCATTTTTGAAGATATTGAAGTCAATGGAATATTTGATTTCAACTAATGAGCAGCACTAAACCTCAATAATATAATATAATACATATCGGGAACTCCTTTTAAACAAACAAGTAATAAAACTTTTAATCCCCACGGGCTTTCCAAATTCCAATAAAAAGAGGATGAACTTAGCACATTTCCTACCTGGTTTTTCTTCAGAATTCCTTTTTTGGATATTTTGTCAAATGTCATTAAAAAAGAGAACCTTTTAACCGCAGGTAGAAATCCTTTCCCTATAAATTCCCCCTCGCTTGCTTCGACTCCTCAGTTCAACCGTAACAAGTGCAGAGGAAACATATCTTCCTTTAAACGTGAATTTATCTTCAAGTGACTTTAACCAATTAACAGTGAAAAATGGTGATGAAATGCCAATTCTCAGCCTGCTCCTGGTACGGTGACATCAGTGATCTTCTTCACCATTGCGATACCTGCCACCAAAACCGTGTAAAGGACATCGATGACAGCAACTGCTTCGAGTTCAGCTTTGAAGATATTTTGAAGACTGAATTCCTCCTCTGTGGACACGATGGAATCTATTGGTTCCTTCTGGATCCCGTGAAAAGACAGAACTACGTCAAGAGAGGAATATTTTCAATTGGAGACTCCGAAGTCTGCAGCTACTCGGTAAAGTTTGGAGGAACCGCTGGCGAAGATGTCACCTATATCGGGCCGTACACAACACGTACGAACATCTCAAACAAGTTTGACTTGAAACTCTCATACCGAGATGTGCACTACTTCTATGAATTGACACAGACGAAGAGCGTACAAATTTACTTTGCAGAGGACGAAGAGGAGACTATGGGGACTTATTTGTAAGGGTCCCTCGGGGATCACAAAATTTGACGATGTAATCTAAGAAGACTACTAATTAATGTAAAACCAAAGAATAAAATATAATTTTGTTGTTGTACATATATTTAAGGGACTCTGCCTAGCAGCTAATAAATTCAAATTATTTGTAAAATATAAATTTCGTGTTTTGTTCCAACCTTTTGAGTGTTCTAGACAGCAGCGTCGCCATTCACTTCTTGTTGCTGTAGAAAATTAGGGAAGGTTGTCTCACCAAAATCGGAAAAGGCTGTAAGAAGATTTTGAAGTTCAATTGGAGGACTTAATTCATGATTTGCTTCGCTTCACAGTAACTTGTGCTTTCTTTATAGAACTTGCCCCATCTACCCCAGCAACAGATTGAAGCAGTTGCTTGATATTGCACCTCTGGCCAGAAATCCTGTGCATCTTTGGAAAAGCTGAGAAGAGCTACATTCCATTTCTGATTGCTAGACGACTCGAGAAAAATATGATGCTTCTCACTCTTTTAAGTTAGCCTGACGGTCGCCTTAGACGGAATTCACTCTGGCGTGCCCATTAGTGTAACATAATAAGGTTCAGGCACTAACACAGTACTTTGGATCTTATATGGAACATTTCAAAGGGGTATTCCCCGATACTTGCTCTTAAGGATACAAACGCTTCTCTTATTGATTTTTAACGCATTTAGGTTATTGGACATTTGCATGTAAATTGCTCCATAGCTGCTGCAAGGCATAGAAAATCTCCTCTTGCAGATGTGGACGTACTCCATCAGATGTTGTTCATATTGCACAAATCTTCGATTTTCCAGACCTGGAAGACCGCACATGATCCCTTCTTCTTTCAACGGAAAATCTGTACAGAACGGCGTTCCGATAATTTAGTGAACTCAAATGAAAGACGTATGACTTTCGATCGTACAAATGGAGAAGAATGTTTTAGCAAAAGTGTCCTTAATGATACTACTCGGTCTAAATACGTTCGATCCTTTCTGAAAGTGTCGCAACTATACAAAGAAAAAAAACACAAACACTTGCTTGTGACAAATATTCTCAAGGACAACTGGCTTGAAAAATTCCCGTACTCCATCCTGTGGAACAAAGAGAACGGTTTGAATAGGCATAGGTACATGTGTGTATGTTTATTAGGGCTGGTAGTATAATTTTTTTTATTACGAAAGTCTGTTCTTTAAGGACTATGTGACTCCAATATATCAGGAATCATTTAACAAATTATCTGCAAGTCATAAAAACAAGGATTTACCATAACAGTGATTTTTAAATATAGTAATAATAGTTTTATGTCAACTGTTCCACCCCCTGCAATAAAAATAAAACTGTTTTAATATGAAATTAATAAACAACCCCTTGTCTCAGCAGGTAGATACTTTTGCCCAGAAATTTTCCATCGCTACCTGAGAATCGTGAGTACACTTTTAGGTTTAGCGCAAGAGCATCATTATTAGAACTTAGTTTACCTTCAAGTCGCCGTTGATATCTAACATTCAACAGTTGTATCTAAATCTCAATTTTCACTCTGCTCCTGGTATACTTATCTCCTGGAACTCCTGGCAAGGATATCGCTTATATCAGAGCTATACAAGTATGTATACCAATTTTTTTGCTTCAAGAGATTTGGGAAGATTTGTTCACTTCATTTGCCAATCAAGGTGTTATCCTTTCCTAAACGTTGTCCCACGACGTTAACCAGTATTATTCATAGGATGATGGATCTGCACCAAATAGCAACATGATATTGGGGAATACAGTAGAAGTGGCTTGTACGACCATGAAGGAACGGAGGTCATTATATCCGTCAACGTTATATCGGCCGGAAGAATAGCCAAAAATGTATAATGAAACCAACCAAATGAAGGGAAAGTGGACGTTCTAGTGGTTTGTTCGTAAAAAGCAAAGCAAAGTCCAGTTCGGCAGCTACAAGTGCCCTAAGAATAAGTCAGTCAGATAGCTGGAATAAAATGCAACAGGTCATTCCATGATCCTGGAGAAATATCTAGGAAAGGTCTATACTACGGATTACCTCACTCCGTTCCTAGATTTTCATTGACCATTTGCTAGCTCGTTTCCAAGCAGGGAAGAATGGAAGGATGGTCAGCCTGCCAACACACGTTCCATCTCTATCTATACAGATGGATCGTAGGGTCTGGAATTTTTTCTGAACCCCTGGGGATATGTAGATCAGTCCGCCTCCCGAGAACCATAGCAGTGTTTTCCAAGCGGAGGTCCTGGCAGTGAAAATAGCTGCCCGTGAGATTACGATGAAGGCAATACCACCGGAAGACATCACCTTTTTCATCGACAGCCAGGCAATCGAAATAAAATCAAAGCTTGTGAAGTGCCGTCGCGAAGGACTCAGGGTTCTTGGAACACAGCACTAGGTTGTCCTCTGCTGGGTCCCTGGACACGAAGGTATTCCAGGTAATGAGAAGGCAGACGAATTGGCAAGAAGAGGCTCTGAATCTACATCGCAACAGGTAGACACCTCGGTGTGCATCCCGCCTTGCACATTAAAGCAAAAGGCATGGATTAGGGCCAGAAGTGAGGCCAATAGTAGATGGTCCTCCCTGGACACCTGTTTGGTCAGCAGAAGCCTATGGCCTTGCTTTGACAAGAGTAGGACCAACCGAATTATGCTAAAGGATATGAAGTCCCTTTCTGTCCTTATAGGAATTATTACGGGGCATAACTCTCTTCGGTACCACATGAGAAAGTTAAGACTCACGGATGAAGATTTATGTCGGGGATGTGGAGACGAGGAAGCTAATGAGGATACAACCCACTTTCTCTGTCACTGCCCTGGGCTTATCCACCTTAGATTCAAATTTCTAGAGCGAAACTTTTTCTGCGACCTTGAAGAATTAGCAAACAGACCAATCAATGAAATGTTTTGGTTCATCAAGTCAACAGGATGGTTTGGTGATCCACAAGATACAAATCAGTACTAGGGTTTACCAATGGGTAAGGAACTTTTTCCCCTTTGGGTATCACAATGGGTCTGTATTGACCTGAGTGTGGCGACGTGTTCTAGTCGCCTACCCATATACCTAACCTAACCTAACCTAAAAAGCAAAGTCGTTATAAGCGAGCACCACTGTAGTGAAAGGAAAAGAATGTCTAAGAAAGAGGATACAATTCCACTGAAAGTTTCACTACAAATTAAGCTTCATTCATTCGTAAAAGCCAATGATTCCTTCAATGAATTTACCAAAAAACATAATAATTTATGTACAAAACAAAGGACAAATTGCCGGATACTTCTCGCCAATAAATTACGTGAGCTGGGCCACAGTCAAGACCATTCGTCTATTCATTTCCTATGCGCTACACCACGCATAGCACATGATAGCGTGATGGTGTAAACTCTGCACTTAAAATCCTTCAGCTGGTGTGTGTTTGTAAAATCTCTAAGCGCGCTGAAAAGGAGTGGATTCATCCACATTATGTGGCTTTCATCGGATTTAGATGGTCTAGGGAAACGACCGCCAAAGAATATGCCAACACTCTCGTGTCGTGGTAGAAAGTTTAGTGGCACAACGGAACCGTATTAGAAGCAGTTCATCACTGAACTGACAGTCACGTAGTACGTGCTTCGCGTACGTGTACACAGGCAGCGGAGGATTTACTTTTCTTCTTTTTTTTTCCCAAGGATGTGTTTCAGTACATATTGCCTTATTCTGTTACAAAACTTCCATAATGAAGAATCAATAATAAAAATGAAAAAAAAAAATAAAGAAAAAGAAATCCTTAAGCAAATATGATAATCAAATATTAACTTACATATTTTACAGAGATGAATCCTAAGTAAAGAGTATTATCCTGTCGACGTATTTTATTTTTTTGCCACGCGTGTTGTTTCAAGACAGTTTTTCTTTTTGTTGGCTCTGAAATATACATACAACGGGAGAAATACGGGCTTTGTATTTGCACACTTTATTTCATCGTAATGACATTTTACGCGGAAAACGAACGTGACTTTTATATTTATTACACGTCGTAAATTTCGCCGTGACCTAAAAGCGTCAGGATAATGAAGGAGTCGCGTTCTTATCACGGGGATGATTGGTTTTTTTCTGGAAACGATTAAGTGCTTCTGTACATCGCACGGTACTTTGTATAGTTGTCATATAATTTGTGATTTTTTAAATGTCCTCCTCAGCTAGTTCCTTTTTTTCCGCGGGCAACTTACACTTTTACGTATGTATTCTGCTATTGTTACCTGAACAAAAGGACAGCAGTATTTTAAGTAGATTCACGATGGTAGGACTATTATGAAAATCTCTTGAACAAGTGTGTACTGCATCTGTTGCTTTTAACCACGAAAGCCATGTCGTATTGTCCTGCAAAGTTCAACGTCTTTGCATTCCACACTAGAATAGTCATGGTGCATCTTGGACAGAGAACGTAGTTGCAATGACCTTTCTTTAAAGCTTAACGCCTTAAGATTTTGGTTAAGTTATCGATTTTCAATGTATCTGCTTGTATCGGATCAGAAGCAGTACAAACTGGTCTCTTGTACACAGATCGATGCGGCCATCAGGTAGTTTGAAGCCATGAAATAACACGAAGAACACCACCGGCCGTAGCTAAAATAATACTGCAACGTATGTACATATAAAAGAGCCTCTAAAATACAACACATGACGTCGAATAGGTAGGCTTTCGCGTTGGATCCTCCTGCATCGACCATACAAACACCTCACGGATCATAATAGAGCAATGCATTGAATATGCATATGTAGGTCTCCTCTACATCTACTATTTATCGACTTCGACAGCTTGAAGCGATATACTATTTGGCCTCTCAGAGGATCTCGAGTCTCGAAAGTGGAGTACGACAGGGGTGTTTACTGTCGGCACTATTATTCTTGCTGATCATCAGTGATGTAGTCCATGCAGCATTGACGGAAGCTAACTTTGGAATTAATCTTTCCTTAAACACCTGACAATTTTAGTCTTCTTTCACATGGGACGATGGACCCTCATCTTATGGCCCACAATCTAGAAGCTGTGGCAAAGAAAGTGGAGCTTTAAATAAAGTCGACCATACCGAAAGCCCTGAACACTTCAAATACCAGCGCTGAACTCAACATTGCCAGACATGGTCGAGAAAGTTAAGGGTATTCCATATCGAGAAAGAGTGCTCTCAGATACCGGCAGTGGACACATATGGTGCGCTTATGTTATCAGCTTACGGACCAAGCTGCGACTGTTCTACCATGCAGTGAAATCCGGTCACTTAAACACGCAGAACAGAGGGAAACCCTGGACAAACGGGGCATAGAACAGTCGAGAAGAAATCAAGTTTTCTGGGAATGAGCTGGGGGCAGCTTAAACACGTTGAAGAAATCCGAACAAAATGGCACGAAGACTGACGTGGTATGCCCATCCGAGGGTTAAAATGGACTTCACTTAGCTAAAGAACGGCAAATAGCTTTCCACTGGTTAAGGTTTCGGATTTGCTAGGATCTCAGCGGTCTCCTTGAAAGTGATATTTATATATGTATATAAATTTGTACGTCCTGTGAGATTTTATTGCATCCAGCTAACTACAGGAGGGTCTTAATGACCAGGGTTTCAAACCAGTTTATATTGTAAGTCATACATGACATGAGGCTTTTAGAGTGGTTGGACTGAATAGCGAAACCTCTGCTTGGTAGATAAGAGAAGAGTGTCCTAACAACGTAGTCAATTTCAGTCATTCAACTTCAGGTATCGACCAAGGGGTTTCGGGATTATCCAGATAACTGCGATTACGAATGACTCATACTAAGGATAGCAGCAAATTTTTACAAAGATCTTTATTTATCCAATTTGGTTGATGGTTTTGATGCAAAAAAATTGAGGCTTAAGCGGACGACTTTTGAGATTCACAAAGAATCTGTTCCTGATCTCGTATAAGGATTAACTCAGAAGACGGAGAAAGCATTACCACCACAGCTCACTTCATAGTCTAATGAGTCCAAGCAACACAAATTCGAGTTCGCATTGAGCCTCCCAGAAACAATGATATCACTATTGATGGGATTCTATCAAAGTTTTCGATTCCCATTATAGGAAGACGAAATCGTATAGAAGTCTGCAGGAAGGAAAACAAAACTTATAGCGAATCGAAACTTCAACAAAATTGTGTTAAAGGGAAAGCCCAGCCGATACTCTTTCGCATCACGCGATGAGACGATCAAATCAACAGTCTGGGCAGAATGCCTCCAGTCCCGGCAAGACCCGTATTTTTAAAAAAACGTCAAAGAGAGTAAAGCAATATGCTTCTTACAACTCTGCAATGAAGTAGACCTTGACCTTAACCTTTGGGAGGTAGCATATGACTAATCGTTATGGCAGAGGATACAGAATCTTTTTCTGACAACCAAAGTGGTTTTTTCAAAAACCGGCACTGTCATCAGTTCTATGAACGAGCTAGTAAATACAGAATCTGAAATGATCGGAAACAATGGCAAGAAGCACTAAGGAATACCCATGGAGTAGCAAACTGGTTTAAGATTAGGAAATATCTCCTATAATCCTTAACAATCGTCAAAATTGAATCTTCTTCTGAGACATAATGTATGAAGGAGTTTTGCAATTAGCATTACCGCAAGGAGTCATGGCGATCGATTTTGCTGAGGATATCCCTGTCAACAACCAACCAAAAGACTATGAAAAGAAGACTGCATACAGCCAATAAGAATGGAGTGTCCAAACATTTTTCGAAGAAGCCTGTTTTATAGGGGAGATGGTCACCATCGACAATCTCGTCAGCGAAATGCAAAGGACTGTGGACTGCTAACTGACAAGAGACCAAGTAGATTGAACCAGAGAAAAAGCATCATAGATGTGTGTATCATTGTGATAAGCCAGTTGGGTTAACATCCCAAAAGGCAGTTGAACACACAAGCTGATTCGAAACCGAGATCTGACTGGAACCAAGCCACTATAGCTCGCTCTTCTGTCCAGAAAGTCCACATTAAGAGCCAACAGTGCAGGGAGTAGCAAAACTTCCCAACCATCCTCGCGAAGTAATATCTGTGGGGAAGAATGTGACTATAGCTATACCTAGTACTTCATACAATGTATGTACATAAGACAAACAGTTAAGAAAAAATGTACATTTTCACACTGCGAAACACATGGAATCCATGGAATCCGATTACAAAATCAAACCATTTCCCCCAACATGTAAAGTATCTAGTTCCACCACAGTCCACCGCACAAATACTTCACCCACACAGCTTGTATGTATGTATGTTTGTTGAAATTTTCTCAAACGAATTCATATGCACAGCTATCTGTTAGCCTACCTTTCTGATCATTATACCGGAATTAATGGCATTATTGCCTGGCTCGCATATGTGTATGTACAAATACCACATTTCACCTTTCACATCCTGTGCCAAATAACTGGAAACGCATACACCCACATTCGGTTGCAATTTAAAAGGATTTCGAACTTTGCAGCAAAGTTCATAAACTCAAAAAAGGGGGAAAAAAAAGCGATACAATGTTTTGAAGCTAAGGCCGCCTGGCAACGACCCATACCTAATGAATTTCATTATCCTTAGACGTGTTGATATGTGCTCTACGCTAACTGTTCCATCGACGAAAACACACAGAGTGCACAACATGTTGTCCCGAAATGGAGAAAAATCCAATTATTAAGGTGAGAGCACCTCCCGAGGGAACGTATGTGTGTACTGGTAGGCTGGTTCAACCTAAGCACAAGTTTGAATATATCAAGGATACTATCTCCCCAGTACTATGACACCCATAGTGTCATTAGGATCCCTCCATCTAAAATTAATTTAAAAGGAAACAAAAACAAGAAACCATAAGCCTTGTGCCAAGGCTCATCACTTCGCTTATGTATGTACATTGGTGGTGGGTCTTAACCGTTTTTTCCACCCATCTAACTTTAGCTGTGTGTTGAGGAATACCCCCCCTCCATTTCCATGTTCCTCCCCTGCTCAGTTTCTGCAGAACATGGTTCGTTCTCTTCGAACGTATTTGTTGCGTAGAGATGCTTCCCGTCTATGAAATATGCTGCAGGCTTTATCTGGCGTTCGGAAGAATCTCCTAACAGCTCCTTATTAGTTGTGAACATGGTTGGGTGCATGTTTGTTTACCAATAAGCTGCATAGATGCACCAAGCACAGGATACGTTATTATTTGAGTTTTGCATTAAAAATGTTTATAAGTTTCACTTGTAGTTATCCCAGAATGTTTTAGCCATACAGTCTCATAGGAATAGAGAGCAAGGGGCGAGGGCGTTTGAAAATTTTGCAAACAGATACATACGAGTAGGTACTATATGCTATGACTTGTGTAGGCTTCGATTATTACTCACAAAGTTTAGTCATATTTAAGTTTAAGTATTTCTAATTATGAGAAGATCTCATCCAAGCTATTCACTCTTGGCATCGGGCCCGGATGAATGCCAGACTTATGAGGGCGGTGTAGCACTGTTAATTGAAATAGTTTGTACTTGAAGTATTGATCTTCAATAAGTTGGATTAGAGGCAGAATTATTTCGTTAAATATTGGATTCTATTTTGGAAACAAAATGTGTGGGTTCAGAACCAATTATTGCTGATGAGACAATGGACTCCCAGAACACATGAAATTTTCAGTTAATGGATTCTTAAATGGGACCAAGTAAACTTTATTTCTTGTTAGCGAGCATCATTTTACAAACCGCTGTCAGCAAAGTGAAGTCAAACGAGGTAGGATGCTAACCAATTCTACCTTTAAGTCCGTGAGTGCAATCCTGGAACAAGTTATTAGTACATTTTTTGACCTTGTTTTGAAAATGGGTAGTAAGCACATACATAAACAGAGACATGAACTGCATGTGATTTCTGTGAATTGTTTTGAGAGCTACTCGGCTTCAGGAATAAGCAGAGGGAGAGCGTATGAGCTATACTGCAGGATGTCCGAAACTGATCTGGTGGCGCAACCTATTCTTTCACACATTTTTCGGTGCCAAATTTTCTTAATTTTCACAGACATAGCCAGGCAGCAGATGGGCTCATGTGTGGCATGATGCATAGAAAGAGAATACATGACTTGGATTGAGTCACGAGAAGGTAGATTCAGGATGTCAGGATCTGCTTCGATGGCGTATACGTCACCTATTTCTTCCCACATTTTTCGGTGCCAAATTTTCTTAATTTTCACAGACATAGCCAGGCGGCAAATGGGCTCATATGTGCTCATGATGCACAGAAACAGAATATCTCACTTGAATTGCGCCATGAGAAGGTAGATTCAGGATGTCAGGATCTGCTTCGGTGGCGTATACGTATTCTATTTTTTCACACATTTTTCGGTAGTAAATTTTCATAATTCTCCAATTCGCCAGGCAGCAGACAATGGCTGGTTTTCGTACGATTGTGTGAAATAGCCGACAGATACTCCTTATTAAGTCTTCAGTCAGTACGTCAACTGTTGCAGATTTTCTGGATTTTAGCAAGGTCAAGGAGACTAAAATGTTGGTTACCATCGTCCTGATTGAATACTTCCAACCCCACAATCGAATCCGATTCAACTACTAGATTCCGTGTCTGTCCTTGTCATCTTCCTTATCCCTTCTCTTGAGAGATTAGGAGACACAGACAGTAGAAAGAGAAGGCCTATCCTTCATTGTATATTTTATAGTGTTAGTTTACTTTTTCAGCTTAAGTACTTTCCTCGCGTTTTAGAAATAGAAAGCAGTCATTGGAATTTTCAAGGACGTATTCACGTAGATTAAGGGATACTACCAAAACCCATACGATGTGTGGTACTAGGCTCACATAAATTTCCAATCAAAAACCTCATTTAACCATTAAATTTTAAAACAATCCATTTGGGGGGATAATGTCCCCATCACAGCAGGACAAATATTTGAAATGTTTGATGGTTTTTCATTGATCTCATTTGAGTACGTGTACGAGTACTCAAAGAACAATCGCATATCGAAGTCTAAATTTTAATCATCACAGTTAACTCTCGAAAACATTATTACCCATTCCAAGTGTGTACGATTGCTTTCCAACCACATGGCACAACAACATCACCGGAAAATTGGATACAATTGAAGCACCTCCTAGGAGATGCCACAAGACGAAGAATCATCCTCTAATTGAAAATCCTTTCAGGTGCACATCGTCGTCCTGCCCGTATTCTCCTTACAACAGTGCGACCATTCATGTCGTAAAAAAAAGAGGAGATATCCCTACCCTCCCCTGCTTTCACAAGTGCAAGGAGTAAAAAAAAAAAAAAAAGGTAAAACTTCACAAACAATAGCTACAAAATCTCTTACGATCCGGCCGCCACTTCCCCAGTGTGTTTCACACAGCAATCAAATGGATCACATAACCTGACCGAACTTCGGAATGGCTTCAGACCGTAAAAATGGAAACATTCAATTTGAAGTCTGCATGGAGAGTCAGGGGGTTAAGGAAGGGAGAGGAATTAGATTTTCTGGCGAAAAACTGTCCTTTGGAGGATTTCCGTGTGAGCGAAAGCTGTAATCCTTCCGGTCCCAAAGGACACTGATGTCATTGAGAGGTGCACACACATTTTCCCACCTTTATGGTAGGTACTATTTTTCTTCCTTAACCTTTGGTGGATTTGGTTTTTCTTTTTTTTTTTTTGTTGTTCTCTTGTATTCGCCTTCATGACGGTTCTTCACGTAACTTCTGTGCCGCAGTTGGCTCCAATCTGCGATTAGTTTGGTATACCCCCTTAACGTAGGAGAATATTTCTCTGAGGTACACGTAGAAATGTGTTTTTAAATGAATTTCTGGAAAAACAAGGACGAAACTTGGGGGGTTTCATTGGTATTCGCCATTCGAATGTGTTGGTAAGCACGGTGAAGTGTACTTAAATTAGGCATTTTGCCTTGGAATCAAGGGTACGAATCAAAGTAAATAAAAAGTCTGTGGAGAACTAATGCAGGCATTTCTATTTTTGGAGACCAAACATCGTTTATCAGAAAATGAAGATCGATGTGTCGCCATCGATTAGTCAAATGTTCATACCTTCGGTATAAGTAGATGGTAGGTTAGGTTAGGTTAGGTAAATTGATGTCCTTGCTTGGGATCTGTCAACGGCTTACTCGGAATCCATTGGCCTCAATTATAAGAACTAAACTACCCTGGCTCAGTGGTTAGTGGCTTTGGACTATGGAGCAAGGGGTTCGATGTTCAAATTCCAGTCGGGGAACGCCTAAAAAGTTTTTCACGGCCCCACCTCTCGCGAGAGTACAACTGTCCTGAGAAAGCTTCTCAAATAACAAATTGCCCTTCAGTACGCCCCTTCCATTCGTGTAAAGAATATTACACACACAACACGAATGATTGCGAGAAGCTAGGCCTTGGGTCCCATCGACCTGTTGCGCCAAGTATTTATTTATTTATTTTTTTAAACTACCTTGATTCGTATATAAATGTCGAGAGCTCATTCAGTTACATTTTTTTTTAGATCGTCTAGTTCCGCAGGGTAGTAGCTCATTATAGATAATCTCTCCGCAAATCTCTCCGTTCTTCTAATTTCTCTAGAACCCGTTGTTAGGTAGTCTTAGCTGGGCTGCGTCATGGCCTGGCCTGTCACGAAGTATCCTCTCCCGGTACCAACAGCTGCTTGAATATCTTTGCGTATAAGTTCCATGAGATCTGGAGACCTCTCTTTACCATGAACTGGCCATAATCCCATCGCTTATAAGCTTATTAGGATTTTCGTTGGATTCGATGTCTATTTCCCTATTAGCTTTAGGATGGGCCAGCGAAGAGCTTATGTAAAACTCTGCCATGGCTAAGTTAATCCCCTTTTTTGTTGCCTCAACACATATACTGAAATAATTCTCTGTATAATCATGTCTGCAGCTTGTTGAATTCGGCTTGAAAAGTTCTGCAATCATTCTTCAGTCTAAAAGATCGATTTGTATTTCGAGACTCATAGTAGATGTCAGAACCAGTACCTATATTCATTTTGGATCCATCGGTACAGACTGTACCGTCAACCTACTCCTCCCTGTTAGGAAATCTTGTAGCGAATCTTGGACTCCAGTTACATATTGGGACCCAATGGTTAAAATTATACCTCTTATCACCGCGAAGAGTAACTTCCATTCTAAACAGCAACTAGGAACTCAAGATCAATTCTTTGTGACTGCCTTAATCTTTCCTGCAGATTTTCTTCAAACAACCCGGACTGACCATCAGTCTCCTTCAAGATCCCAATCTTTTTATTAGTTCGTAGTTAAAGCTGATGGAAGTTGGTTAGGTATATATAGACATCATGTAAACATGAATTCTATCGCATCTGGCTCCATAAAATCTAGGATTATGAACGACTACGTATAGCTGTACAGAATATATTCACTTAGTGTTGAAAACCAGGCCATTTGATGACATGACATCTAAGGGAATAGCACAGCTGCGCTCAAAAATATGGAAGGGGAAAACTTTTTTGAAGAAGATCTTTAGATTTAGGCTTAGGTTAGGGTGTCTGGCTGTTCAAAGATATACTAAAACTTAGACCAAGAGAGATCGTTTGGGATAGGTTAGGTTACTTTTTGTGAAGCAAAGGAAACTTATGACGCCTAACGATGTCAGTTCGCTGAAGTCATTGAAGAAAGAAGCCTTTGTGACAGGACGAAGTAGATGTTTAGAAGTTAAAGGACGGATTTCTTCTCTCATGTGGAAATAGGGCCATCTTTTTGAGACGTTGGCCTATCTAACTCGTGGAAACACCTGTTTCTGACTAGGCCTGTCCTCACACTTGCTATGTCGAGCTATTTATATGTATCTTAACTGCGACTGTTACACTCCACTATTAAAGCGTTGCTGATACACCTGTGCAGCACTTGCCGGTATGTATCCATACCATAGTTATTCCGGACCTAAATACATTCATTAACAGAAGCATTCGTATCATTTTAAGAAAGATTTCTAATACGACTCGGGAAAAACAGTGAAAAGCCTTTAAACTAGACAAACCAGCAAAGAAAATGACAGTGATTCCTTGAAGCAGTCAAGGATTTTCCTAATCAAATATACCATCCAGTGTAGTGGTATAAAATGCTATAGAGTTGAAGTAGAATCTAAAACACTGTCACCGGAAACTATCACTCACAGGCATTGTGAGACATAATGGACTATACTGTCCATTGATTAATCCTTCAGTAGCTTTTTTTAAAAGTGCCCTCTTTTCACTGAATAATCTAAACGTATTCGTTCGTCAGCAAATTGATCCAGGATAGTTAGTTAGATAGTTCCACGTGCATCTGTTTAGTCAATTCTCCCCATCTGACCAAACCTAAACCAACTAATCATCAATAAAAGATTGGAACTTCGAAAGATAACCTCTGCCTACTTGATGATACACTTTGTTCATTTCACTGTCACTATTTAAAGTATTCAGTTAGATAGACTGTAATATACATCCAAAATCTTACTCGTAGTGTTTAGAAAACTAAGTCGTTTCAAAACTCGAATCAGTGCGTGTCTCTTAAAAGTCAAGAGTCAAGATTCTTAAGAGCATAATGTGTGATACGAATCAAATCATCTGTCTATAGCGTCACCTTTTTATAATTGGGTCTCGTATTCCTTGTAGCTGGGAAAAAGGATTTTGAATTGCGACATATGATCTACTTAGTACACTGAAACTGGAATGTCTTTTAAACGGAGTTTCGGTCTTCCTTGTCGTCTCGAACCTGAGGGCTGTGAGTCGAAGATCCTCTTTGCTGGAGCATTATTGTCTATTCGCTCGATGTGGCCGAGCCAGTGTAGTCGACGTATTTTGGCTTTTTGGACTACATTCACATCTTGGTACAGCTTATAGAGTTCGCTGTTATTATATTCTCCTCCATTCGCCCTCCTCGCTTATGGGACCGAAAATTCTCTCGAAAGTGCCCAACATGTGCTCTGCTTTCCTGCTTATCGTCCAGCACCATATAGCAGAACTGGCAGGATCAAAGTTTTGTAGAGCGACCGATGATGTCCATGTCGTCTGCATATCCCAACAGCTGGACAGATTTATTGAAGATAGTGCCTTCCGTGTTGACACCTGCCCTGAGCACTATCTGTTCCAGCACTAGATTGAAGAAGTCACACGACAGCGCATCTCCTTGCCGAAATCTGGTGCAAGTTTGGAATAGTTAAGAAGAACTGTTCCCAAATTGCACATTGCACCTCGTGTTTTCCAGCGTCACTCGGCACAGCTGGATCAATTTTGCCGGGATCCCGAATTCGGCCATCGCCTTGTAGAGCTCAAGACGATGAATGCTGTCGTATGCGGCTTTAAAGTCGATGAAGATGTGGTGGGTCTCGACTTGAAATTCGTTGGTCTTTTAAAGATTTGCCTTAGCGTGAAAACTTGGTCGATCGTCGATCTGCCGGGCCGGAAACCACACTGGTACGTGCCGATTAGTGTGTTGCAGAAAGGTTTCAGACGTTCACACAGTACATTGGATAGGATCTTATACGCGACATTAAGCAGGGATATGCTTCGGTAGGACAAAAGCAGAACTATTAAAATTTCCTCAAGACTCAATATGGATCTATTGGCCTTGTTTTTGACGACGCATAGTCTCATGTAATATGGATGTTCCTACGAACATATCCTCTGCATATCCTTAGAATATCCCTAATATTCCTGACTTCCTCACAGGACCTTACCATAAATGCAGTGAGGTATACGAGAATAACAATGTTTGGAATCCATTCACCAGATTCATGACAAAAGTTTGAGGTCCAATAGGAACCAAGCAGAGGCTTCTCTAAACACAATTACAAACGGAATCCTACTGTAAGGTTGCGAAATACGGGCAAGGGTTTTTATGCAAGAAAAGAACAAATGCAATGGAAATGAAAAGCAGCAGTTCAGAGATGTGAAGCCTTGCGTATCCCAAGCTTTTACCGGACCTTGTCTGAACTGGCAATGTTCGAGAAGACAAACAAAACTCAATTTCTAAGCGGCCATGGATTTTTGGAAGTCGACTCATACCATACTTTTTTTACATGCAGCATGTTAGCTATGGAAGGAGATATAGAAAATCTCACTCCAGAGAGCATCAGAACACTCCCTTATGGAAGAATAAGCATTCTTATGACACAGAAGACAAAGATGTAGATTTTTTCATCGTAATCCCATTTATCTATTGAAAATTATTTTAAATCTTTTAGGCACAAATTATTATACAATTAACCACTAACAGTAAACAAATCACTTTCTATTCATTGGTCAGGAGACTATAAAATGCAAATTCTGTTTATCCTACAAAAAATCCAAATGCGCGTCAAATAAATATTTGCCGAGTGTCCTTATTCAGTTAAAATTCAAAATTGCAAACATTAACATATTCCACAAACAAAACACACACCAACCAGATTACATATTCAATGAAAGCATGCTTACATATGTATATATTCGAACACACATACACGTGCATATATCCTGAAAATAAAGTGCGGTGACTCTGTCGTATCAAATGCATCGTATTGGAATTAATCCACAGCTGTGCACTGAGCCCCAGCGTCGACACATAGCGATGTCGGTGTTCCAATTTAAATGTTTCCCCATTCTGAAACCGGGGTGGGATCAAAGCTTTATACCCACTCCTGTTTCTGTGCCTAGCTTTCCGACATACTGAACTAAATTACGCCCCTCAGCCCTAAGAGGGCCTACACTGTGCCTGAACTGTGTAACACAACGCAGCAAGGATACTCCAACTTCAACAATTGGTTAATATAAAACAAACATTTCAATATACTATGTTCGGAGAGCATCTACTATGCCTATCGGTGGAAGAAGCATACCCAGCTTGACGCATTTTTTTGTGGTCCTGAAGCCAACACCACCGACCGCTGTGATGGAAAACGTTGACAACGCCACAATACTGGGTAACGTATGAATTGATGAATTGGTTGCCGATGGTGGAGTAGTTTTGGGAGCTTGTTAGTCGGATGACTTTGCACTAATACTCCAGTTCTCATAGTATCGACATGACATACCGTCGAGATAATTAGGCATTCATGGGCACCGCAGTGGTACGATAGTTTGGGCGCTTTGCCACCGCTTTGTGCGTTCTTCATTAGGCAATATGCGAGAGCGATGTGTGGTGTGGTGTGGTGTGGCTTACTACATGGTTTTATTGCCGTGACTTTGGTTAGGTGGTTTGATAGTATATTCCTTAGTTTTTAATGAGAAATTAATTTTATTGGCTTATGGTTCTGAAAAGGATCCTTCAAAGGATAGTGTATTTTTCCTTTGTGATAGCCTGGTTGATCAGGGTGAGCCTAGTAAAACTTGTTCAAAATCAATTGTTGTTTTTTTCTTTCATTTGAACCCTTTATGTTCCAAAAAAGGCAGAAAAAATGTCATAGCTCCACTTCGAGTTATCAAACTTGCATCAGAAAAAGTGAAATGGACCGTCTACCCAGAGTAGGTTCTCCCCGGTATGAGCTAGTTTCCCAAAAGGACTCAATTTTTAAATGTTTTCTTAAAGTGACTAACATTAAGGATCATAAAGAATTTCAGAGAAGAATCCCATGGTATAATACGCGTTTCCAAACTGGACGACAGCAATGCTGACGCTGGTATGGATGTTATGCTGCAATTTCCACACACTTAGAGTTTAGGGCTTGATACTTTCAAACTTATACGGAGAATCAAAGCTTGTTCCCTACCATTGCAACTACAAACAATAAGGTCAGTTTCGTTAGGTTGTAGTAGCCCTAGCACAAGAAGGGTTTGAATTAAAGTATTATACTCAGCAAGAGTTCATTATAAAACAACTGGCACCATAGTAAGCCCATCACGATCTCTAAGGAACTTTCACGTTAGGAAACTTAAAATGAAAGAGACAACATTGCTTCAAGAAACCAACCTCGTCTAAATTTCTGGAAAAAATGTCTACCAAAAGTACTTTGAGAAAAGTATATCCTCTCCAACTTGCACGAGAAGGTCATCACAATATTTACAAGGATCTGAGTTTGATAATCCTAATCATATAGCGTGCTTCTCTGACATTAGCCAGAGAGTATTCCTATATATATATATTCTTAACTATGATCTTAACTATGGCCTTGGAAACCCTAAGCTCTGCTAAAAGAATAAATCCCTTAGTTACGTTCATTGGTGGTAAATGGTATTTTTTATACAGGCGGAGAACTTTAAACTGCAATCAATTAAAGAGGAAAAGTGTTCTTAATATCCATGAAATTGATTTTATTTTACAGATGGTTTTATGGCATTAATGTTTGAATATGATTACGAGCATGTGGCCACCGAAAGTGGCCCATACATGGCATAATCTGGAGGTCGAATCGAGGTCGCACACTCTTTGCAGTAAATTAGGCAGTATTTCGGCAAAAACGAGTTGAATTCAAGCTCCCAACAGCTCACTTGCTTCTGATTTATCGGCATTCCGTTGGGAATCTGGCAAATGCTTGCTCCAAAAATGCTTGCAAAAATGGGTTACGCATACGCAACTGATGCAGATACTGACATCGTGAATGTATCCCTTCGTGGCTCAATTGAAGCCAAAAATTCTGTGTCTCTTCAGTAATCACAAACGAGCTTAGCTGCAGGCTTGTTGAGTCTCAGAAATACAGAAAATTTTTGCACTGAAAAATGTATGAAAAAGTGGGTCAGCTAGAGCCCATCGATACCGGCACTGATATCTCTAATGAACCATCTCGTGGCTCAAGTCAAAAATTCTGTGTTTGCGCATCGTAGACACAAACGAGTTAAGCTGCTGGCTTGCTGAGTCTGAGAATAATTTAATTTAATAATTTTTGCACCGAAAATTTATGAAAATATGTTACACATACGCCACCGGTGCAGATACTGACATCTTGAGTGCATCCGTACGATATTCGATTTTACATATTCCTAAAAAAAACAATCCAATGGCGTCAAATCGCACGAAAAAGGTGACCATTCCACCGGACCATATCTCGAGATTACAGTATTAGCGAGATTCCCGCTTGAATATATCAACTGCTTGGACTGGAGTGTTGCATATGGCATTATCTTGTTGGAAGCACATATCGCTGTTGTCCAGCTCATACTATTTTGACCAAAAATAGTCTTTCAACAGAGCTTTTTGTAATTACCCCATGTACGTGGCAGCTGCGGGGATCATACACCCAAAGTCATATTTAAACATAAATGCCATAAGATTATCTGTCAAATAAAGTCAACTTCGTGGTTATTAGAATATCTTTCAGCACTTTATTTTTATTTAAAGTTCCCCGCCTCTAAAAAAACATCATTCATTATGCCTTCAATAATATCACTATGTGATAGCTCTGATCTTTTTTACCCAATACATCTGCACTTTACACTCTATATCGTAACCTATGAACAAAAATGCTTTAAGCTTTGTAAAGGGTATCTCAGGCCCACTCCCACAGCTGCCTTTTTCCCATTTGTGTCTTTGAAAAACTGGTAGCCTCTACAGCCTTAAGACTTACAAAATCTCAACAGCGGTCAGACACCCAAGTTGGCCACATTGGTCTAAATGTATCTTGACTCTCCCCAGGATAGCCATCTTATCTAACCTAAACATTTTACTTGCAAGTCCTCAGCTATCTCATTTCTGGTTAAGTCCTTGTGGCAACAGGAACTTCAAGCTGATCGTGAAAACATCATAATACTTGACTTCATTTTAGTCCTTAATACCATGGTGACTCTCAGGATCTTTGATTGCAAGACGCTACGGTAATCAGAATGTTTGATTGATGTTTATGTAGTTCCGTCCTTGGGATCTGTGTACATTTGTGCCTAAATTCGTCCCTTGGTTTCCCATTCTTCTCCATTTGGCAAATTGAAGGAGAATAGGTTTTCAAAATCGAGGTATAGAGACGATTATTGTGTGCACATCCTTAACAATGAATGGAATCTGTGTACGCATTGCAAGATTTTCAAAATTGGAATCTGTCTGCAAGAATCACTGAAACTAAAAGTGATTTCTTAAATGTGTACATACATATCGGTGCAGAATTACATATGTACCCATTTTCTAAAAACCATTCTTCAGACCTAAAATAATTTCTGATGATCTGCAACAAAATTGAAAGCGTTTCCACGGTGTATAAATCATTAAACACGGATAATGGTCATAGTCCTATGAAACGATTAAACACCTTAAGCAACCGTATGTAGTATATATACCATCATACATTGATAATTACATATATGTAGGTACGTAATTCCATGAGCTAGTTAGTCAGGAATCCACATGGCCCTGTACACGAATTACCAAATTCAATTGCCAACCTTATCATCATAATAACATGAATAGCACACCTCTCGCATAATTAGTTCTTAGAGCTTTCCTCCCCCTCAAAGGCTGAGAACATCAATGCAATTGAAACATTAGATACACAGTTTCAAGGAACTCAACTAAAGTCCTTTAAGCAGTCTTATTATCTGTTCTGTTCTGTTCTATTTACCCCGATTGTTAGTTAAAGGGGGCATAACGTCTGACTACCAACAAAAGGCAATGCTCTTTCAATAACTACGGTAAACGGATTTGTATCCTTTGCAGGCTTGTTCTTAAAAAAGATTTGCATCCTCTCTCAACAAAACAAAAACTAAAACTTTGCTTCCAAAAGGCTTACGAAATCCTCAATCCATGATTTTCTATTTTGAATTCGCCCCAGACAGATAGCCTGGTTAAATTGCAAAAAAAAAAAAAGAACTAAATCTCTTCTCTACTCAAAATTAAAGGTCAAAACAAACTGAACTCAACGAGCTTTGTGTCCTTGTGTGTTCATGATAAAGTCTTGAGAGATTCCAAAGAAAGTGCTTAATGTACGAAATACACACTGACCATTGTTGTGGATTTTGAAGGATGTAGAACAACCGGAGTAAACTTTCTCTTGCCATATTCGCCCATTCTTCGTATATAGACAGAACTTGTCAGAGGAATTTTATGACCGACAAATGCAAAGCAAAAGTGCGGTTTGGAATATCCTTGGGATGCAATTGGAACGAAGTACAAGACATTCCTATTTAGTGATATAAAAGGAGTTGGCATTCTGGCAACCACAATCAGTTTGCTTGGAAAGGATTTAATTTTGAAAATATAATTTTATTCATAGGTATACCGAGAAAACAAATTCGGTTAGCTTGCTCTGTTGGTTTGGTATCTATCTTTATTAATATAATTAAGAGTTGGCGAGAATCGCCACCTTTGTGGCTTGTGACTTCGTTCATCTGGAAACGAAGAGGAGAAGTATTCAAGAGTTTGTTCAAAGGAATAATCCTTACAATCATACAGTTTTCATTGATGTCCTCTCCAAATTCTAGTACTTATTTGCCACGTGAAAATAAATTATTCAAAGAAGATACATACCTACTGCCGAACTCTGTACGATACTAAAGTACCCTCCTCTTCAAATCATTGGTTGTCAGCTTAGTAAGCAAATAAGATTACAATTCAAGTATTCCTGTTAAATAACGTGAGAGCTTTATAAACATCTGTCTGAGACGAAAAAAACTTTCACAATCCCCTTTCAATGGACTTTAGTTTGCCAGTATGTCTTCGTCCTTTTTATATTAAACTTTGAATTTTCCAGTTGATTACACAACTGTCGAGCGAAATGAAAAGGAGTCTCAACAACCTCTTAATTCTACAAGCAGTTAAGCAGTTGTCAACATCCTTTTCATCGTGCAAAAAAAAAAAAAAGAAAATCCCTTTGAAAAGGCAATGAGGCGTTCTCTTTCCTTCTCTTCTCTTTCGTATCCTTTTTTTTTTGCATTTCGGTATTTGCCAAAAGCAAATAGGAAATATTGAAAAGGAGTGGGCCTTTTACATTCCGTCACTTTAACAGACAAGCACATAGACTACTAGATACTATCCGTGTTGCCATCATGTGCAATAACTGACAGCAAAGCAACCCTCCCGACAGGACCCTTCTGCGAGCTTATATTACTGCTATGTATGTACTAGTTCTATTCTCATTGAAAGTGTAAGACTTTGCGGAGAGTCCTGTTTAATATTTAAAAGTTGATTCGTCCTTTCTTCATTTTCTAAGGATCTTACTTCAGGTGATGATGTTTGTCGTGTCCTCTCTTCTACGCTTCCATTTTCGTCTCTCTCTCCTCGATGTTGTGCTGATGATGGTGATGGTTATAGTATACGAGGACGTGAGCCCCAAAGCAATTATGGCGTTTTGTTTGGATGTTGTATACTTGTGTTTTTTTTTTTTTTGTTGAAAACATCACGGGAATACGTAAACGTGTATGGCGCACTGCTGTTTTATAGAAACGACCAACTGTGATGAAGAATTCATCTTCCGTACGACACTCACAGGTGGAGAGAGGATATGTCACCAAACAAAGTCCTCCACAGAAGCTTAGCCCTTTGTCCCTTGTGGTCTTTTAGTCTTTCTTTAAGATCCGTTTGGCTTCTATGGCTTCTATTTTTGTGTGGTAGGTAATTATTTCCATTTGGTCCTTGTCTCTCTCCTTTGGATGGCATACCGAATAGAAAGCGAAAACTTAACAGAATCCCAATGTAGTCATCGTAGTCGTTGTCGACGTTGTCGTTCTCGTCGTCGTCGTCCTCGTCGTTGTAGTCATCGTCTCCAAGAGCTAATAACTATTACACTAAACTGTTTCCAGCTAAATACTTTGGGGTTTTTTCACGTTTAATTAGCCATGCTATCTGCACTCTGTGAGGTCCTTCTTGCGTGAACCATTCATAAGAATATATACAGCATCCCCTTTTTGCTGCGGTTATGTGTCATTTACTGGCGGCGAACATTTTTTATTCATAGGTGTGTTAAGGTCCTCGTTGATTCCCCGTAGATCGTACTGTACTTGTATATATATGTATAAAAAAAGGAATAAAAAAATATATGTGTGTGTAAGTTTCTTGTTTTAATTTCAGCAACCGAGGACGAAAAATTCTCATTCGCGTCGAGGCTTTTCGAAAAATCTACAGCACAGAGAATGTCCTTAATATTTTAGATTGTATGCAGAACGTAAAATGTTGTTTTATGTTGATCCTTCTCCAAAAGTAAAAAAAAATAAATAAAAATAAGAAAAACACTTTTAGGGTCGTTTTATTGCGAACGAAGTGAATTGGATTGGGAGGACGCATTGCGTGTACGTACATACATACATATAGTACCTATGTGGATTGGAAGCATTGGTGGTGGTCGAGGAGGCATTTCTCACGTGCTGAGCTGGAAAGACGCTGGCAAATCTCTCAGATGAATTGGCGATATGTTGAAACCTGCCCTAATGCAGCAGGGTGCTTAAATTATTAATTACATTAATACGCCCTGACACAAATTGACATTGATGGACAGCAAATGAGGGTTTAAAGGCTTAAGGTAAAATTTTATTGATTATAGGCAGAATATTTCATCTGTCAAGTCCTTCTGAGATTGGTTCCATAGATTTGGTAGATTTGGGACAATGTAGCCTTCTATTTGGTAGCGCTGAAGTCCTGCCATTTCTCAGAATAAAAAAGGAATTTCTTTGAACCTTCCGCGTTTAAGAAAAAGCTTAACCAAAATCTGTCTTTAAGCGTCAGACTTGATGACGACTGGTTATATGGGTAAGAAGGTAATATGTCTGCAGCTACAGAATGAGGTAATAGTTCGTATGTTTCTTTGTTTTTCCTGTGAGGTAGTCGACATTTTTCGACTTGAAACTATCATTTGGAGATCAGACTTAACATCCTTAGATCCTGTAAACAAAGTAGAGTTCTTCTGTTGATTGAAAGGTGGTAATGAGAGTATATGTATCCTCTATCTTTTGTGAGTTTCATGATGGAAAAAAATTTCTTGCTATTCTCACCCAGCAGCATTGGGGAAATTTAGTTCAGGATATGCGATCAAGGAGAGATAAGTCTTGCCAGACTTTTGATAAAAGATAACCAATCGACTGAAACATGCTCCACATATGGGGCCTTATTTTGTATTGGTTTCGGACGGATTGGATGTAAATGCTTCCAAGTCACGACCAAACATATCCGAAAGTTAGATTTTCAAACCAAATACCTTGTTACCTTGTAAATAATGGACAGTGTTGGTATCTGGTTTGAGGATGGCAAAGGACGATTGGGAAATATTGAATGGAGAGAATCATTCAAACATTATGGAACTGAGCCATGAGCTTTGAAAAAAACTTTCGGCTGTCGATGAAGCCTATCTTTAGATATTCCAACGTAATATAGGCAATAGAGCCACAGTTACCAATTGCCAGAATATGGACCAGTCCAAAGTCGGTTTATGTATCCCTTCGGACGAAAGAACAAATACCATGACTAGATCTGTGTGGATTTCCATAAATTCCACCAAGGTTTCAAGTTGTTTAGGTTTTGTGTGTGGATAGACGATAGACGATATTTAGCTTTCAATTATGAAATATTTCACTCTCAGATGTTTGTCAGACACCCTCGAGATGTATCCAGTGAAATACATTTTCGGTGGTGTTTAGATATTGAAACTTGAACCTCTTTCTCCGTAGTCCAACGCACAAACCACTTGAGCCGCGGCGCCCACTAAAAATGAGTTTATCTCCAATACATTTTGTACAAAGATTTCGGTTATGAGCATGTTACAAACACCTTTTTGGCTGAAACAGCACATATTTACTTTGTTGTGGACTGTTCTAATATTTCGACTTCTTGCTATAACAGATGTGACACCTACCCTTTCTTTAGATATTCGGTGGAAGACTTTTACATCTTTTTCAAGAAATGTGGAATCTTCGTGGTGGGCTCTAACGAGACACTGAAGATTCACAAGATTGTGTTTAGGAAGTGCCCTGGACAAATGAAATTTCGGCCTCTTCACTTATTTGTGTAGTGATTTTCTGCTAAGCAAGCAAGTAAAGAAAAAACTGATTTGGTTCGTGGCATACCTTTTCTCATTTCCATGTATGTTTGAGTCCTGTATCCCCTTGTGGGTTCTAGGGCCTCGACAATGCCTACGAGCCATCGTGTGCGGTTTCTGGAAATGTGTCTCAACTCTTTCCCAGTTACCGTGCTTCCTTCTCAACTGTTCTGCGCCACATACTCCTAGGACCGCCGCATATCCTGCCATCCTGAGTAAGCGGGTTCCATTGTCACCTGTCACCCTTTTGGAGAGTATGTCCAATCCACTGCCGCTTTCGTCGTCGTATTTTTGTGCCTATAGGGTACGAACTAAGAAACGTTTTCAAATATTTCGATATCAAGAAATGTTTTTGCCTCGAATAATACGTTTTTTTTATAGTTTCTGATGAATTAGGAATTGTCAAGAAGTTTTATGAACATCGGTTAGCAAAAAAGTGAAAAAATTGAAGAGTCGAATTTTTTTTGTGTGATTTTCCACACAAGGAGGATACTAGGGTTAAAATTCTTCCAAAAACCATACATACATCCGATAACAAGAAACCTTTCAAATGAATATCCGCAAAAGGAGATGATTTTGGCAAGCGTTTTCGAAATAAAAAATTTCCTAAAAAGAGTTGGTGGATTGAGGTCTTTGCTGTAGAAATAGAAAAGGTAATTTCCGATTTTCGAATACATTAACTATAGAAATGGAATACAAAATAAAGCCCCTGAGCATTTCATAAATTTTCAGTAGTTTTTCGGTAACTTCTTGGTATAGTAATGGAGAGATAATCAAAAGAAGTCGTCCAAACAGTGATTCTATAAGATCAGATACGTCTATAGTGCTTCACACAACTTCTTCAGTTGCACATCGGTAGCTGAACCTGGGATGGAACACCCTTCTAGTCGCAAAGTTTCTTCGAGTTAAAGGTTAGTAATAGTGGCGGACCTAACACTATTCAGTTAAGGTTTGACAAATACTTCCGAGTAACCATTCCTTATACTGCTAAGAGCATGTAACTTTATCACATATCGACTTGGACTTCAAATACACCAGACAGCTTGTGCAAGATGTACCATCTAGTACCCTCCGGCGTAACCGGACAACTGCTCATGCCTTCCTAGAACAGCGTGAGGCAATAAAATAATAATAAAAAAACTCAAGCACACCCAAGCTCGACATGGAAAATGCCCGGGCAACTTACGTATACATTTGTGGAAGGAGTTGGGTTCGTTTTATATTCCCCAAAGGAGGGATAAATCAGGCAATGTAAAGAGGAACCTACATCCCTGAGGTCTAGGCACAACATTACGCTATGCTTGATCCCAGGACATTGTATGTACATATGGGTTTCCAAGGAAACGAAAGTGCTAGTGAGCTAGCGAAAACACCCGCAGAAGCAAGCGACATATCAAAAGACCACCCGGTCCTACTACCCATTAGTCTCCTCTCCTAGTCGTGCCGTATTTCGAGGCTACTCTAGCTACCCCAATACAACGAAACAGGCCACGACCCACTGGCGGTCCACTTCAGTAGAATGGAATTCAATAGCTCACACCTATGCATAGGTTAGTCTCAGGAGAATCAGACACCAAACCTTGGGGAAATCATTCTTCAATCAGGAAACATATCCGCTGAAAAAATATGCAACGCTGAGGCAAGAATCATCAGGTTTCAGAGACGTCAAAACCCTTGGGATTCCAATAGGATACCTAAGCAAATCAAGAACTATTCGGAGAAAGATCTGGTTGACCTATTTAATGCCAAATTTTGATTCAGATCACATTTTGTGCGCTGGGCTGGGGATTTTCTTTGACAACCTAGTGGAGAGCCAAAGGGATTCTGTCATAATAACCAAATGGCACTTGGTTGTATTCCAGGCATACGACGACCATCATCATAGCTGAAACTTTTTGACTGAAAACAAAAGAGTTCTTTATTCATGATCTGGTATCAGGGGTATCTGGTATCCGGAGCTCTCCAGGTATGTATCAGATGGAAAGCCAAAACTATCCAGTCGATCATGAGTGATCTGCTACTATGTAGAACGTATGACTTCAAAATTTTTCAAAATTTTACAAAATTTTGATCCGATTTGTGCGGTCCATTCAATCAGGTTCGAAAAAAACATCAAACCTTGGGTGATAGTCTTTGCTTGTATAGTAACCAAAGCTGTTCGAATCTAGGCAAAGACATGTTTCCACTTCCTGCCGATCGCCTTTTCCAGCCTCTCCGTTCCCAACTAAGAGTTGGTCCAAGGAATAGTTCGGAAGGATAACCCGCCCTACAGCCCCAACTTCTGCGAATTGTGGGAGGCTGAAACATTTTATAAATAAAATGTCTGGTGTGTATTTCAATTTAAACATATTGTCTGATTTTAGTCTAATATTCTCACCGACTACCCTAGTCTGGACCAACAAACTTGGTCGGTTAAAATAATAATAAATAATAGAATGAGCCATGGAACTGAGAATACAAAGACATTTCTATGATGTTGACTTGGCTTCTTTGACTGCCTTTCCTGTGCTTAAACACTTTGCACAACATAAAGACCATCCAATTCGTAGCATATTAGCTCCGGCAAATTGTTTTCCTCCCGAAAGCCATACATTAAAGGGGCTGTCTATTGGGTTTCCCACACAAATGCACAATCAGACCGAAAAGAAAACTTATGAAACTCGGCCATTCTGCGCGAATGACCTATGTACACATACCACACCACAGCAACTGTTGGCAGAAAACACAGTCGAAAGTGAAAAACTTCTTCTACGGTTCCATTCCCAAATGTTTATTTCCTTTCTTTACGTTTTTTTTTTGTCTGCTTTTATTTTGTTTGTGAAGAACTTTATTCCTTGGCAGGACCTTTATACAATTTGGATGTCGAGTTTAGGTTTCTTTTTTTTTATTTTATTTTATTTCTTAGTTTTCTTGTTGCACCATACCACTTGGAAAAGTTGTTTTTAGTTTTCACTTATCTTTCTGCCATTTGCCTTATTTTGGTTCTTATCTTCTTCCTTTGCATTCAGGATTTTGCTGGTAAAGAAGACGAAAACCCTCTTCCTGAGTATATTCCATTTTTATTTCTACACCGTTAAGGATTCATCGCAAAGCAAAAAAAAAAAAAAAAGGCAATACTCCTTGGCGAGGACGACGAATTAGTCGGAAGTTAAAGTGGAAAGAAAGAAACTTTCGTTTTCGATCTCTGTTAAAAGAAAACACATTTCTTTTGTTTTCGAAATTCTGGGAAAACTTTTCTAGTGGGTTAGACAAAAATATATCTCTCAGATAATGTGGTGGAAACTTGATTTTGGCTTTAGACCGAAAAATTGTATAAACATATTTATTTCGGTATTTCACGTTATTAGCAGCTGGAAATGTGAGAGCCTAATTTGTAAACAATGCTCGTTTCAAAATCACTGTTCTCTCGAAAACAACTTGAGTTTGTTAATAAAATTACCCACCCAGTGGTTCACAAAGTTGCACTAGGTATCTACATGATGAGAGGCGAAAACAGATACAATATTACTCGTATGAGCTGGAGCGTTGACAAGGACAGTACAGAATGTTGGTATCGGCACTTCAAAATATTGTTTTCAACTACTAAGCCCATTTGTCCAGAACTTTCCAAAAAGTGTGCATGGATTTTGTGCAACCAAAATATTGACAACGGATATTGCGATACAAATACACTATGGCTGTAGAATTTTCGTCTTGTGCTGAATATTTGCGATAATCTGGTAAATTGGAATGTGTAAACTTTATGCCAACATACTTTTGTACAAATGTGTATATGGAGACAATGCGATAAAGAGGAAAATTCAAAACTTGTTGAGTAACAAAACAAACATTTCAAGAACTGAACAGCAGTAGATTGAGGCCAAAATAATTTTCTTAGAAATTTTAACTTGTCACTGCAACGTCTCGATTGTTATGTGGATTTGTTCTACACATATACTTCCTGCTCTTAAAAGATTGAAAAGTATTTGGGTTGTTTGACTCGAGCTTCAAAAAAGGCTATCCTTGTTGAAGGAGACAAGTTTTCAATGAGTGAATAAATATGTAATCAAATATTGGTATATTGCTTTGAAAAAACAATGAAATTGGAATGATGTTCTGGTATACCAACTCAGAATGCTCTAAGGGCAATGCACTTTTTCGAAAAGGTAATGGCAGGCAAATCCGGGGAGTGGATGACAGCTAAAATGCAATTTTTTGTCAAAAGATGGTCCGACTAAAGATACCAATTTTTAAAAAGTCCTGGAAAAGATTTTATTCTACCGGGGCCACATGAAACCTGTGTTTTTCTTATTCAGTCGTTCAGCTTGCAACGATGACAGAAGAGAAACCTAACCTGTCCTTAAAATTTCAAAACTGGCTAATCAAATTGTACCAATATTCTTAAAATACCAAGGCCAAATCAAAATTTTGGTACATTTTCATGTCCCTGTTTTGAAATTTTGCGTACGGATTGCGCCCCCCTGGAAAAAGAAACCCGATGACTCCAGTAAAGTAAAATCTACCGAAGTCCTGTTTACTTTGGAACTCACAGTCCACACGCTATTCGGTAGCCCAAATGTTTGGTCAAAACGTGACAAAAAATAATATTTTTTAGGCGATCAATTCCAATTTCATGAATTTTAATGAAAGTTTCGACTTTGGTTAGTTGGTGATTCCCTCTCTGCAGGGATGCACTTAGACCAGAAGAAGGTCCATTGGGAAACCACAATATGGAAAATACCGGAGACAAAATAAATAAATACTTGGCGCTACAGTTCGATGGGACCCAGGGCCTAGCTTCTCACAACCATTCGTGTTGTGCGTTTTCTTCATTCATATTCTTTACACGAATGGAAGGGGCCTAATGCCGTGTCCGAAGGGAAGTTTGGTGTTAGAGAAGCTCTCTCAGGACAGTTGTGCTCTCGGATGTTTGTCAGACGCTCGCGAGAGGTGGGCCCATGGAAAACTTTTAGGTGTTCCGACTGGGATTCGACTGGTTGGTTAGTTAGTTGGGTTGGGTGGTTATCCCCTCTGTGCAGGGATGTACTTATACCATTACGAAATCTCTAGGCGAAAATACGTGAGACGTAGATGGAAATTCTCCCCGCAGCAGAGGAGGCACGGGGTACCAACTATCTTTCTTAGGAGTGTCCTATTAACGTAAATAAATCGACTGGTTTTCTGCCTATCCAGCTTTGACCCTATTTGTTTCAAAAGAGACATGTGTTAATAGTTTCCCATCTACTATTTGTCACTCTAATGGCTGCGGTATCTAATTGGAATTCTATCGATTTAACAGTTGTAATGTCGTCCGCGTAGCCATTGACACTGACCCTTCATTGCTTAGGGTTAGGAGTTTCTCATACACTACCATGAGCAACCACTATAAAAGTGGTGATAATACCTCACTTTGGAGAGACCCCTGTTCGCCGATTTTATGACTAGACAACACTGCAACTCAGAATGGATGAATGAGTCTACTTTTAAACATTTGCAATAGGAAATATAGTTGTCAACAAGTCAAAAAGTGCAGCAGATATAGCTTCAGTTTTGAGATGTTGAAGGCACCTTCAGTGTCAATGATTTTTCAATGATTTCTATCAACGAGTTTAGGGCAATCTCTACTGATTTTTCCTTGCATGATGGGATACCGATAGAAGATTACTTTTTATATTCGTATTTGTTTTAATGTGAACGTCGAACAACCTCTCTTTGAATGTACATATGTATATGGCAGTTAGTACATGGTACTACAAAAATTGGGAGGATCTTTGGAACTTTTTGGAAAACCTAGTTGTCCACTTATTGATAGCTAAATTGTGGATTTTATGATAAAAGTGCAGGACTACACCATGTTCGTAATATACACAATCTATGCGTCCAAATCTTTTTTTTTTTCAAAAAAGGTTCATTTGACAAGAAGCTGATACTCGAGTTGGCAGTTATATTCTTGAAGCAAATTTAGTACCATAAGTATTGAATGGTACAAGAGTACCAGAAATATTTTTAATCGAAAGAACCTTTTTAGGACCAAAAATCAATTTTCTAAGAAGTAATTCAGTACACTTAATTTTTAAATTGTTAATCGTGTGTGAATAAGTTGTTTAACATTATTTTTTTAAAATTCGTTGAAGAAAAAAGTTTTTTATTTTGAAAAAGTTTCGATGAAAATACATTTACATAAAAAAAAATTCATAATTTTAGCCTATAACTTGTTTATGGCTGAATAAAAGTAGGCAAAGGTCTCAAGACTTTTATGCGATATTATTTTGTGTCTCCAAATTGTATAAAATTATTTTCGTATCTGTCATAATTCAGAAGTCTCTCTTCGATAAAGTATAACTTGAAATGGAGTGAGAATAGATTTTTTGTGCATCAGAACTTCAGAAATTTCTTCTTAAAAGACTACACCTCTTAAATAAGACACCCTGTATATTGTTGCTTAAAGGCTGAGATACCTTAAAAAAATAAGTTTGAACATTTGGCCTCAAAACAGTCAGAAAACTATTTTTGACATAAAAATTTTCTGTGAGGTCGTAGATTTGGCGCAGAACCATGGACATTAACAAAGAAGATATCCTTGGTTGCTTTAGGCCCAAAATTCTTCAAACGATTTTCAGTCCCATATGCGTTGACGAGCTTTGAAACAGGAGAATTAATAGCGAATTCTACGAGCTGCACAGCGGCTTCGACCTGCTCAGAAACGTAGCCATGAGTGGCCTGCGATGTCTTAGACATTTAAATGAAATGGACAGGATCTCTCCCGTCCTAAGAGACGGAGCTCTCCCCGCCACAATACTTAATTATTTAGTTGGCACGCACAAGTGGAAGGGGACCTCAACCTACTTGGAGTGTGCAACTGGATCCAGTTAGGCAAAGACCTTGCTAACTGGAGAGACTTGCTGGTTCAGGCCCACGTCCAGCCCGGACTGTAGCGTCACCTAAGCACAACAGTGATATCTGCCTCTGCTGGTAACCAGTATACCCATTCACATCGTTTCTGTCTTGATATTCGCACTTACAGAGGAGAAATCTTCTGTGCTTTTCCGAATAGCTGGTCCGGCTCCCTAAAAATTTGTGCCATTGGTGTTGGCTACCATGTTCCGTACAATATGCCTAAGAAGAATGGTAGAAACTCTTATGACAACGCGTTGCCTCGTTGCACAGATATTGTTACAATGCAAACGGGTTTTCTTTTATTTAGCAGTAAGAAATGTTTAAGGACATTCCATATTTAGGCCATGTATTAGAAAAATAACGCAAAACTCACTTCATCGGCCAATCTACTTTAGAAAAGCTTTCGATTTTTTAATCTATAATTCAGTCTAGGGCTCAGAACTGCAACTAGGTCAGTACACAAACGTAAGGAAAATTGTCTCTTAATTATTTAACCAGGACCTCACTAAGTCGCAAGTTTCAAGCCGATAAAATATTCTGTCTTTTCCTCCTACAGATTATCCTATAAATTACTGTATCCACACAACTACTTACAAGGTATTTATTCTGATGTACACACCATCGGACTTATTGACTTTCCACTCAAGGACTACGATTTACTATCCAAAGCATGGCACATTCAGCCTAATAAAAACCTAAGGAAGCCCAAAAAAAAGAAGAACAAATCTCTTAATCGTTTCTATCCATCACAAGTATCTCAATACACGTTCACTACAGATTCAAGTTAAAAAGAATTACATATAGCCAACAATTCGTTTTATTCCTATAATTATGTGCTAATAAATCTCACTCCAACATATGGCTTCAGATGAATATATCCTTAAGACAAATTGTGTACGTTCATCAATTCGTAATAAGGTTCAACAACGATAAAACAGCATGTAGAAACTTCCTCGAATGTATCTTAACTATTTTTATTTGTGGTCTCAGTTGCTAAGCTATGCGGGCGGCTAAGACTGAAGGAAAGCAGAATGTACATTCGCTGCACGTTTCACCGACAATAAATGAAACAAAAAAAAAAAACAAAAAACAACGCTTCCGCACGTTTGTCGGAATAAATAATTCTCGTAGCGAAATGCAAAAGGATACGAAGTACCTTTTATTCCTTTTATTCCGATTATTTGCGGCAGACATGAGAAATGAAAAAGAAAGCCAAATGCGCAAAGCTTGTGTTTGTTTTCCTTCATTTTTTTTGTGTTTCGTTCGTTTGTCAAGAAATTAATTTGGCCCTCCGCAACGCTCCTTATCCTTGGAGAAGGACAGTGCGCCCCAAACGTTGTGGGAGTGAATTTTTCATTTAAACCACCGCTCCTTGTGTAATTCATTTGGGTATGCACGAATGTCATGCCTCGAGAATAATATCAAATTATTGTCACATTATGTCAGGAAATGTCAGAATGTCATATGGAATCACTGGTTGAGGGTAAGTGTCGGAACGTACGCCACTGCACCACTTATGTATGTGGTGAGGGTAATGGAAATGAAATCGACTCTTTCGGTGGCAATGACAGGAAGTTGGAAGTGATTAACCCGTTGTTGGTGTCATTTTTTACCAAAATGTTTAAATTTTGAATTTTTTGAATATAATTTCATATCATGAGGTTGTGATACATTCAAATAAGTGTGTGTGCCAGGAATTGATAAGGATTCGTTTAATAATCATAGGATAACGAAACTTTTTTGGGGCCTGCATTACCGTTGACCGAAACGTTGTTCCGCACAAAACTGTCTGTCTCTCTGTGAATGCATCGGCTTCTCGGCAATAACGTGCGGGTTTTCCAAGACCCAGATGCTGCAATGAAAATACACCTCCTCGTCAGAAAAGATGATTTTTCGCCCAAAATCGTTGTCCGATTCAAGTTGCTGGTGCGCCTTCAATTGGTGAGTCCATTTGACCCTGAAAGCGAATAATCCGAGATCTTTGGGCAGAATGCTCCTCAGGCTAGTGCATGAAATGTTGAGCTTGTTGAGATCGGTGGCGAGTTGATGTTCGTGAATTGAGTCTCACTCTCTTGGCTACTGCAATCATAGTACGACGACGGGGACCATGAGTGTTGTCCACTAGCATACCAGTCTCATGAATTTTTTGCACAAACTTGTGTACAGCAGGCGCGGTGGGTGCTTCATTTGGCCAAAACTTCTTTTCAAGTAACGCACTGTTTGGGATTAACAGCACTCACTTTGGAAATAAGTTTTCACTATAACCCAACGTTGTTCAAGCATAAAGTGACTTATTTTGTTCCGCGAAGGTATGATACTGACTTCCTGTCAAGATTTCGTGCTGTCAGTGTCAAAATAACCTATGATTTAAAAGAGAACCACTAGATGGCCCACCCCTATGCCTATAAAAACAGAAACAAAAAACTGGAAATGCATTGAAAAGAGTATGTCGGCAGGTCTCTTCTGTTACCTAGTTTTATGAATCAAATGAGTGAAACTGAAGAAAAGTTTGCTATCAGCGAAAACAAATGAAGCCATGTCCGTTCAATCGTCCTTATGTCACTAGTTTTTAAGCCTTAAATTTTGTGCCTTCTTTAAAAGAAAAAGCAGAGCTTTTGGTTTCGCCCTATTTCACTATTTTGCAAGAAATCGAAAAATTTTATTATGACAAAATATTTAGATATTTGAATTCGTTTAATAATCATAGGATAACGAAACTTTTTTGGGGCCTGCATTACCGTTGACCGAAACGTTGTTCCGCACAAAACTGTCTGTCTCTCTGTGAATGCATCGGCTTCTCGGCAATAACGTGCGGGTTTTCCAAGACCCAGATGCTGCAATGAAAATACACCTCCTCGTCAGAAAAGATGATTTTTCGCCCAAAATCGTTGTCCGATTCAAGTTGCTGGTGCGCCTTCAATTGGTGAGTCCATTTGACCCTGAAAGCGAATAATCCGAGATCTTTGGGCAGAATGCTCCTCAGGCTAGTGCATGAAATGTTGAGCTTGTTGAGATCGGTGGCGAGTTGATGTTCGTGAATTGAGTCTCACTCTCTTGGCTACTGCAATCATAGTACGACGACGGGGACCATGAGTGTTGTCCACTAGCATACCAGTCTCATGAATTTTTTGCACAAACTTGTGTACAGCAGGCGCGGTGGGTGCTTCATTTGGCCAAAACTTCTTTTCAAGTAACGCACTGTTTGGGATTAACAGCACTCACTTTGGAAATAAGTTTTCACTATAACCCAACGTTGTTCAAGCATAAAGTGACTTATTTTGTTCCGCGAAGGTATGATACTGACTTCCTGTCAAGATTTCGTGCTGTCAGTGTCAAAATAACCTATGATTTAAAAGAGAACCACTAGATGGCCCACCCCTATGCCTATAAAAACAGAAACAAAAAACTGGAAATGCATTGAAAAGAGTATGTCGGCAGGTCTCTTCTGTTACCTAGTTTTATGAATCAAATGAGTGAAACTGAAGAAAAGTTTGCTATCAGCGAAAACAAATGAAGCCATGTCCGTTCAATCGTCCTTATGTCACTAGTTTTTAAGCCTTAAATTTTGTGCCTTCTTTAAAAGAAAAAGCAGAGCTTTTGGTTTCGCCCTATTTCACTATTTTGCAAGAAATCGAAAAATTTTATTATGACAAAATATTTAGATATTTGAATTCTCTATAATTCGTCCATACATCATATATGGCACGCCCACATTTTGCGGGCGTTTTGATCAAAAAACCGATTTTCATGAAATTTTGCATGAAAGATCAACAAACATTGGAGAAAAAATGGCTTGCGGCCACGCCCTCATCGTAGGGGCTAGGTAATAAGCAGAATATTGTATAACATGACCCGTTCCAGACGGATTGTAGCTTTTCTGTATGTTCTGTGCTTTATGGATATTTGCTTTGACCAGGAAATCATACGCTCTATCGATTGGATGATACACCTGGCAAAAATTTCTGATGCTCTGCAGATCGCCGGTTCCTCAGTGCTTGCTGGGCGATAATTTGGAATAGATGTTGAACGTTTTCGAAAGATACATTCGTACATATGTATGTCCTACATGCAAAGGTAAAGAATTAAGAAGAAAATTTTACGCAAGACCAAGAACCAACCGCATCACGCTTGGCAGGATAAGGACAAATAATTAGGATACTAGACCTACCAGCAATCAAACCCAAAACATTTTCAATCTTTCATTTTTCAATCATAGTTTTCAAATTCTACCCAAACTTTCAGCAAAACCGTACAGATGCGAACATCACATCCGCTTTTATACTCGTTTTTTGAAGTTTCATTCGGCCAAGTGAACCGTGAATTTTAGCAATAATTACAACTCACGGATACACTGAACAGTCGACAAAAAGCGCCTAGTCCGACTTCTCTAGACCAGGTAACGGGTTTGTTTCCTTTCTGATGAATACGGGTAAAACAGTTCACTGAAAGGCAAAACGATTAATTAACATTGCGTTGTCTGCCTTTGCTCTCGTTTACCTAGATGAAGCATTTATGCAGATGTATCATCCATCCTTCGAAAGAGCCCATTACGACTACATCATCAGTTGCAGGGTGTACAGCAACAGAGGCAACTGCAGTACCGTGATTCCATCGACAGGATATGCAGCACGGTGGTGGTCGTTGATACATGAATTTCAAAAGTAAGCACTTGCAAGGAATGTGCTTTAATTAATATTTTGCATTCATGCATTACTGGCAATCGATAACTTGAACTGCGTATCTCGCTCTTTATCACTCATCGCCTCACCGTAGCCAGTATGGTAGAATTAATTGATTCCTCGTGCAAAGGTGGGGTAACTGGCATTGGTACTGACATCGAATCAGGCCCCAACAGGAGGCGTTACGTTGTTGGCACGGTTATGAATATCTGCATTTGTGATGGCTATTAATATTGGATCTCATTCGTATCCTTTAACTTTTGGAGTGAAAAGCTATCGATATACGAGTAAAGGGGGCTGGGAGGTGGGTTTCACTTGCATTCGAAAATGAAGTGTGGCTCCAGTCAAAGAGGCCAATGGAGTGCAGCAAATCTGCAACACACACATGGCTGACCGGGCACCAATTTAGAATGAAAAAGGGTTATTATTGCTTTGGCATTGGATACGGAAAAGCAGGCGAGTTAGCCTACTTAAACGCACAATCATGTGCAGAGCTCGAATCTAATTAACGGGAAACACTCCTGAATAGTTATAAGATTGATTTTCGGTTTATTGGTTGCTGGAGGGTCTCGAGCTACATCTGTATATAAGACGAACATAAGAGTTTTAACCATCAAATAGTTTTTCTTGCCTGAATATTGTAAACCAAATTTTAAGGGCAAACATTGAATGACACTACAGCTCTAAACCTAGAAAACTCAAATGGATGGCAGGATAGGTTAACCATTTCTTCATAAATACATACATACAGCGAGGCTGCACCTTAGTTCGTTTTCGCTTGCGATCCACATAAACAGAATTTGTGGGTTGAATTGAGCCTCGAGAGGGTACGATCGGAACCTTAGTACCTCTATCGATGGGGTGTAGGTGACCCATTTCTTCAAACATTTTTCGGTGCAAAAATTTTGTATTTTTTTCAAACTCAGTGAGGATGCAGCTTAGCTCGTTTGTGCTTGCGATGCACAGAAACAGAATTTGTGGCTTGAATTGAGCTATGAGAGGGTACGGTCGGGATGTTAGTATCTCTATCGATAGGGTAAACGTGACCCATTTTTTCATACACATTTCAATGCAAACATTTTCTGTTTTGTGACTTGAAATGAGCCTGGAGAGGGTGACCCATTTCCTTATACGGGTTCAGAAGGAACCTCCTACAGACGGAACGTCTTACAGCAAAAGCTCAACCTCATGGAAAGAGGAGCATACATTGGAAACCAGCCTCGATAATTTATACCTAAGTTTAGTCCTGCAGTGAGTGGTTGAAGTCTGTAGAGTATGCGTTCAGTATGTACGCGTATTCCTGACATCGAGTAAACTTTCTGCGAATTGTGCATGTCAGCAACCCGTGTTTCAGCCGGAAGCAAAAAAACACTTGTGGCCTACAGATGTTCATAGCGTTCCAACTTATTTTCACAACCTCAAATGTATACTATTGTACATGACCCTAAACTTCAGTAATTTGCTTTCCTATAAATGTTGCCTACAAGCTCGTTACTCGATGGCACAGAGTATAAAAATTATTTTGAATATGTACAACCCAAACCGAATCCAATTAATATTAGATCATGCTGCCCCCATCACCATCCGAAGGACGGGTTGCTCTCATTCTATTATACTAAGCTTAGCTGGAATTTTCACATAAAACATCCTGTGGTACTCCATATCACATTTGCAACAATTTAACGACCAAACAGATTCATTATTATGACTTAATCCTGCCAGCACATTTCTTTTTTGTTTTTTTTTGTTTTTTTGTCAGCATATTTTATCGTACATCCTAATTGCATTCAGATATTAAGCACCATATGATTATCGCCTTTTCATGGATAAGCAACAGAAAATTTTATTATATTCCACTTCAGCGAATAAGAGAGGATGAACCCATTTAGGTTTCATGTTTATTAAGCTCCAGTATCCAACATAATGCGATCCACATGTAGGTAACGAACCGAGCATAATTCTCGTACATGTACACAGATATCCTCAGCGTCCATTTTCAGTCATTGAGTGGTTTAATCATACATGAAGCTCGATAATAAAGTTGAGTCCACCCTTCGAAAGAGTCGTAAAAATGCTACAGCAAAGTTCGATAAACCAAAAAAGAGAAGCAGAGAACAGAAAACGTACGAAAGGAGTTTTAAAATGAGCCGGTAAGGTATAAAATGTCACACAACGTGACCGTAAAGCAAGCAGAGAATAATATTTATGTATCCCTGTATGTATGTAGTATGGCCCTCCTTCGTATTTTGGTTTGAAAAGTTACTCTGTGTCGGAGGGGAAAATAAATATCCACGCAATAATTTATAAATCACTGATGCCAAAGTGCAGAACGGTTTTGGAGAAATCCCAATATGGAGCATAAACAAAAAAAAAAGCGAAGTAAAACATGATGTAAGGACATACTGCATCCATGAGGTAGTGCAGAATTTATGTGGGAACTTAAAATTTTTTTTTTTATGACACTTCCCAATTTATCCTTGAGCCAGGTCGTCTCCTGTGGATAGAGTTCATAGCTACATATTAAGGGACTTTCGAGGCAAAAGGGATATAGTTGCACAGTGTTAAGAAGTAAACAAAAGCATTGTACCTGCAAACTAATGTATCTGAAGGTAATGGTCATAAGGTAATTATTTTTAACATAGTTTGTGCTAGAAGCTGTAGATGGCGATATCCTTCCCGACTGATTCTTCTTTGCTCCCTCTAAGTTACTTTATGCTCTTTTGTATCTCTTGGCGACATAAGGTAAGAAAGGCTTAAACCATTTCCAAGTTATAATTGTTCTTTGAAGAAATTCGCACAGTCCTTGGGCATGTTGGGCATTCAGATACTACGAATTGGGACATTTGTTCACTCACGACTCTGTTCTAGTCACAAATGTTTACAAAGCCATACAAACCCGTCTAAAATGAATAATGATTCGGCCATATCGCATATGGCGTTGTCGATTCGGGAACTAGTACTTAAAACTTGATAAAATTTAAGGGATATATTATATATTTTGTATGAATAGTACAAAAATTTGGATTCAAAAATAAGAGATACCTACTACCAACTAAAATTTTCCTCGATTTTCCAAATGCTTATGTGTTGCAGTTGTCTTCAAAATATAACCAAATACATGGCCATAGCTGAGACGGATTTGAGCTGGGACTAGTCTGTCACCTCTCACTAAGCCTGCAGGAAGGATAAACCACACAGAACTTCTCCGAAACTTTAGTTGTAGTTTAATTTAAAAAAAAAAAAAACACAATTCCACTTTGTAAGATTTCTTTTAAAAATGTCCTGTTTTGTGTCGGATTGTGATGAATTATTTACTGTATCGTAGAGCATCGGCATTTGTGCGGTAACAATGTCAGTACCAAGAACAAGAAACTACCGTGAGGGTATAATTTTACGAGGCTTTTTTATTATCCTGAAAACCTACTTAGGAAGACTTATAACCAAACTGATAAAAACAGGAATCATAAGAATTAAATCATTCGAGAAAAGTTACCTCTACGTACAATATCGCTGAAAGAAAAGTACAAATATTTGGCCCAATAGATACATAGGGTTCATTCCCTAGTTGCTCGCTGAAATCCGTTCTGTCCAAGTTCTATTCTTTACACAAATGGAAGGAGCATATTGGAGAAGTTATAATCTCCGATATTTGTCAGGTTCACCCCGAACTGTAGCGCCACCTAAGTAAGTAAGTCTCAATACCCATACATACATTCAATCTGTACTGAGATGGTTGGGTCTACCCTTTGTTAGTCCAGTGCTAGTCATATAGATTCAGATTTTGTTTATGGATTGAAATTTTCTTTTACACTTAGGATGCAAGTCTGTCTCAACATATCGCCTTTAGTATAGGTATGAAAGGCTGACCAACAAGCCTCTCCAGTTAGCTCGGTCATTAGATAACTGCCTCCAGCTGCGCCCTCCAAGTCGGTTGATGTCCGGGGCCACCTAAGGCGAGGTGTTCCTCTACTGCGTTGTCCCTCTGGGTTTGATTCAAAGACTCTACGGGCCATCTTATACGACTGCGTATTTTTCTGACTAGGTCGATGTCGCTGTACAGCTCGTATAGTTGAATATTCTCCTCCAAAGCCCCCAAACGCAAACGGGACCGAAAATTAGACGAAGAATCTTTCTCTCGAAGCGACTGTGTATCTCTTCATCCGCCTTAGACAGAGTCCATGCTTCAATTGCCATCTTAGCCCAAAGAAACAGCGATTGGCAAGAGTTATTCTACGTCTTACTTCTGCTGAGGTGTTATTTTCAGATGTTATAGCAGAACCGAGGTAGACGAAGTCCCTTAGTACCTCAAAGTGCATTGAGACAGACTATATATAAAACTCCATCTCTGGGGTAAACGGTCACATCTCAGAGCAGTCAAAATCGCAGAACCGACAAGAGAACTATGCCCGAACCTGCACCCCAAAAGGATTAAACACACATACATATGTACATGCACCGATAGTCAAGTCGGCATTAAGTCCATCTCATCCACAATCTTTAAAATCAACCTCGTAGAACATTGCCATGAAGAGCTCAATACTGTCATGTTGTTAGATGTTAGAATGCTTTAAGGTTCAGGACACAGCGGTATTTAAGACAACGAACTGGCGAACGATTGAGGAAGAAAGCGATCCGGACAGGACAGGACAGATCTTGTCAAATTTAAGCCTTTGTGAGACTAGGTAATGAGAGATGGACCACACTCTCTATGCCACAGCCACAATCACATTTGTGTCTTCTTTTAGATTACTCCGCGACATGGGTAATTGTTCCTTTGGTGATCCGAGTGCGAGTTGGAAATACAGTCAAACCTTTCACCTAAATACTATTAAAATGCATTCCTTAGACGTTTCTCGTGCATAATTTGAATTGCTTTAGACCACTACTATGCAATAATTTTGAACGTGCCTCAATTCATATACCGAATTCCACATAAACTACATTTTGCAAACGAACGGATGGTACAGCCACATTACTCCTGCATTCCCTATCAATAGCCCTATCACGATTAATTTTATGCAATAGATAAACTATAGAAAGAGCGAATTAATCTCTACCCATTGTAACACCAGTTACAACAACAAAACAGTAAATAAAACCAGGCCAACTACATACAACAATAATGAACTGGACTGTAAAGTAATTATGAAGTACTGATTGTTCAATGAATGTGCCCAGCCTGGTACATCCGGTACCGCATCACTGCACGAGGTTGACTGCAAATATTGATTTTGGCATGCATCCTGCCAAATTGGTACACCAACCTACCGACATTGTATTAAATTGTTTAAAGTCAACATCTGTTTCGAAGATAAAAAGTATGAACAGTATCCCTACCTGTGTATTGAATAAAAATAAGCATGAGTTGAATTTCCCCTCGAAGGTAGGGTAATATATCTCTCCCACGATATTACAGGAAAAGGCATCCTTCATTCTCTGGGGCTTCCTGATACTTAACATCCTTTCACCTACTTCAGTCCATGCACCATATTTTATACAAACAGTTTCAAAAAAAAACATGGGTCGGAGTGAGTTCCTTTGAGAATTGGACTTAGCGTCTTATCCCCAAGGACATGAAACTCATCGGTGATATCTTAAACTTAGGGAAATGGCACGAATCACCGAAGTAGCCAAAGAAAACACAAATATTTGACATGTTATGAATGGTTGTTTGCTAACACATACATCACAAATTTTGAAGTTTTATCTGAGAAAGGACGATACTCCTTGGTTGTAGTTTGCTATGCCTTAGGAATACAGGTGTTTGGTGTTTGGTATTCTTGGGGAAATTCGTGCCATATGTAATGGTATCGTAAGTGGGTTTGGCGTGATTTAAGCGTTCGTCCTTGTGGGTGGAGATCTATTTTTATTCTTAGAGGGGATTCAATTTTTCTTTACCCTAGAGGAAGAAGAAAATGGCCTTGAGTTTCTGTTTGGGAAGAGTGCCTTTATAAGAATAGAATATAAATGTATGTGTAGTGGACTTGTCCTATTTACCTTTTTCAATTTTGGTTTAGTTCGCTTTGAATAAATTTGCTGACCAAATAGATTAAACCATTTGGAAAGGGACAAAACTGAACTGTAATCAGTTTAGAACCACTTAATGCCCATGGATGTGACTATGTAGATAGGTAATTCTGAAGGCTGGATCTTGCATTGAAAGATTCCAAAACTAGGTGCTCTACCGCAGTTGAGTTGCAGATATAAAGAGTGACCAGATAAGGACAATAGGAAAAGAAATATAAATAGAACAACAACGCTGTAAGATGTAAAATAGATTCTGACTTGATTTTGAAGCTACTTTTGAGCCATTATGTGTGAAATAGAACATTACTCAAATGGCTGCCTTGGCTTTGCGGGCATTGCTTGCTTCAAGCGGTCTTTGATAACCTTGTCCAATATGTGCGGGTTATTCTGTGAGTAGCATCTCAAACGTTGCCCTGGAGCTCATCCAAATTGGTTGGTTCCTTTAGTGTAAACAAAGGACATAACGTAGCTCTAGAGAAAATATTCGAGTGGTGTCAAGTCGCATGGTCGCGGGGATCGTGAGATGACCCAGTCACCAAATTTCTCCTTCACGAGTTCGAGCGTTGCGTCGCTTGTACCGTCTCGTTGGATACACAGCTCAGATATATCGATATGTTGCCGAGCTCTGGCCACAGAAAATCGGTTAACATCGCCTTATATCTAAGACCATTCCTCATTTTGACAGACATAAGGTCCGATGATGCCGTCATACCATAAACTGTCGTAGAACTCTTGTGGATTGTATTCCAATAATGGCAATTCGGCTTGTTGACATAGCCGCATCCAAGAGGCCAAAATCTAGATCTACGTACAATATTTCCAGCGCCTAATTGCATTATTTTGCACTAATCTCTGTTTGGTTGGTGGCTTAAGACCCAAGGATTGTACTTTCGCTTAAATTTTCAACGGTGTAACGAATTGGCTGCACCCGACCGACCTCTGGTGTCATCGTACCCTGCTTCAAAAATTAAAAGCTGAAGTGTGCTACACAGTTCGTTTTATACTCACTAAAGTCAAAATAAAGACCCTGATTTCAAAAATGTTATGAAAACATCAAGACGCGTCTAGGTTATAAAATGCTCTCCAGTTTTGTCTTCATCACACTCATGCGTTGAAACTCCCAAGGACGCATGTTCTGAGTCAGTATCATGCAAAAAAATTCCATTATAAAGGTTAGTGTATGGTTCCATTTGGTTCTTCCGACTTGTCTTATGCTCATCCAAAATGGCATTAATTTTCACTATGAGAAGAACAAAAAATTTTTACAAAACTCAGGCAAATATCTAGTAGCACTGAAAGTATCGAACAATCTACACCTACCCTATCTTAAACAGGGAAATCGCTAACACGCAGGATACCAGAGTGCTGAAAGACCACTGAGAGAGGCAAATGTTAATGGTGCTTAAAGGAGATTCGCTTGGATCCACCGCTAGGTATAGAAAAATGGAAAATTCCAATGAAAAAAAAACAAAAAAAATGTTACGTATACGCCACCGAACCAATGATAAACCAAAAAGGACTTCACTTTGTTGGTAAATCTTAGAATAAATTTACTGTCCTTTGGGGTATCTAAGCTGAATACAAACCAATTTCAATTCTCGATAAGTATGGAATATATTATATTTCACATTAAACGGAATGCTGTAGAGTGATGACCGATGCAAGATACATAAATTTTAGAAAACGCACTGTAGACCCATGTAAGGACTAACTCTTTTCTGAATTCAAGGCATTACAAGCACCAATGCGAGGAAGTTGCGAAGCAAAGACTTAATCCGTTGAACTTAACAAAAAAGAAAAGGTTGTCTCAATCAAGGAAAGAAAAGGACCCTCTATCCACTGCAAATGCAATATCGCCACATATCTCCTCACCTTCAGCATTTTGAGTCAAATGGACGAAATTTCACAAAAAACTTAACCGAAAGAGTCAAATCGCATGATTTAGACTTTGGTGTACTCAGGTGCCCGCTAATTAGAATTTGGGAAGAAGTTGGGTGTAGCAGGGTCCAGAATGAGAAAAATCTCCGAATGCACTTCGAATGCAATATCGTCACATATCTCCTCTCCCACAGCGCTTTGGGTGTAAACGACGACGTTTGACAAAAAACTTAACCGAAAAACGATAATCGGATGAACTTAATTTAGTGCACAGGGTATATGTAAATATATGTACATATGAGTAGAATGCGTGGTTCAAAATTATTACCGGTAAAACCCTATTCCTGAATACTTTGTATCTCAGCTCGTTGATGATGAACTTGACCCTTTTCCCTTTCATTATCTTTATTTCTTTCCAATGATGAACAAAAGGACGAGGTACGGGTAAATAGGTAAAACAACTTTTATGTCCACTCTTTGTCTGGCCTATGTAGCTTTGTGAATTCTATCACCAAGAATTTCTCCAGCAGTTCTCTAGTGTTACCACTTTTCTAGTGGACATTAGAAGTATACTCCAAACTACACTATACTAAATTTTGTAGAAAATAAAGGACGACATAATCATGCCTCACTTTCAATGTAAGAAATATCCTACCAGGAGAGATCAACTGGGCTTTTATAACAGAAAGTTACTTTGAATCGTAGCGCAGGTATTTCGGCTTAGGAAACGCTGCAATAGTGTTTGAGGTTAAAGGAGAGGTTGTTGCCTAAGTCCTCTGAGAAGACTCCGGCACCGACTCCATTTTGGAAACATCCGTAAAATTGAAAACGATTCGTGGTATAGGATCTCACGTTGATTCCAATCAGATCTGTTGGGTATCGCAAGTTTCTCCACAACTCTACTAAAGTTGTATTCAATGGGTAAGTGGTCTGTAAACTGTGGCAGATGACGATACAACAAATGCATATGCTGGCATGTCCTGTGGGTTGTTCCTTCTATTGTTTAGAGCGTTTCAGCCTGGTTGCTGAGCCATTTTTTACCGACGGTGTCAGTTGATAGTTTGGTTTGCAACGCGGCAGTGGGAGAGTTTCTCAGTGCACCAGTTCAACTGAGACAAGCGACTGCTTGAGTTGTTTCCATTAAATTGTTGTACGTACCAAGGCTGTACAAACAAACTCTGCTGTCATTGATGCTTATCCTATACCTGTAGGTAGAGAAGGATATATGAAAAGTCCTACACTCCAAATGATTCATTAAAACAAAAGCAATGTTCTATATTTTTAAATATTTATTTATTATTTTTTTAAGATTTATTATAAGAATATACACAGAGGGAAAAGTAAAAAAAAAATTATATTTCTTCTTCATTTCTTCAGTCACATCAAATTGAGAAGTTATTCAGCTTAGTTGTTTAGGAAATCAGTCGTTTCTGAAGATAGATGTATCACTATTAGAGATATGTACTCACATCTTTATCGTCGGTTTCTCCAAAATAAATTTTGACACTTTTCGATGGAATGAATCCCTTGAAGTACTCCAGGTGGCGAAATGATAGATGAATGTCAAATTTCTTTGATTTCGATGAACGTGTTTTGTATGGTCCTAGATATGCAACTGATGATGTATTCATTCCTCCCAGTCTTATGGTATATTCACGTTTCTCTGAATCGCCAATAGCAAAAATACCACGCTTAATACAGTCCTTGCGTTGCACTGGCTTTAGGAGGAACCAATAGATACCACTGTTGTCGAAGAGCAGAAAAGTATCTTTTATAATATTTTGCAGGCTAAATTTGAAGAATTCATCATCCTGAATGTCCTTGACGAATTTTTGATTATGGGCATCGCAATGGTTTAGAAGATTGTTGACATCACCACTCCAGTCACAGGATCCAAAGCGGCACTTGGTTTCCATTTAAATTTTATTATTACTTAACGAAACGAAAAGTAGAATTTAATTCAAGAATTTCGATCACTTGCTGCACTGGTGAAAGTAAAAGTTGTACTGAGATCCATGCGCCGCCGCGGAACCATTTATAGCTGAAAAGTTTTTACCTGCAAAAAAAGGTGCATAAGTCATAAAACGGGATGATTTTCGAAGGACATTTTTGACGTAACCCGCTGGAAAAATAGGATCATAAAGTTTGTGCTTCACCGTTTTTTTTTTTTTTTTTTTAAATCCTTTCCCTTAAACAATTGGTAATTAGGAAGAGCACCTTAAAAAGGAAGTGTAATTCTGAGAAACCCACTATAACATATTGTATAACTGTGAAGCTATAAAATGGGAGCAAATATGTAAGTCAAACAAAACTGTATCTGGAATAGCTAAGTAGGGCTAATGACTCACAGTATAACTGCTCGTCATCGCGGTATAACCTACCGTTTATGACTCACTATTTGTTCTAGCGCTGCAACTGAGATCGATACCAGCGTACCATACTTAAAATATCATCATGTTTACGGTGACGTCGGAGCTAAATAAATTGTTAATGACATTTGCAATGATTTGTACAAAACAAGAATTCCTTAGAAAGCAACAAAAAAAAAAAACCGAAAGATAATTGAAATGCTGATGGCATTCGATTGTCGAGGTTGTAAACTCACGAATTTTTGAAAGTCACCAGATTAAGAAAAAAAGACCATTAGCCCACATACTGCCAGTTTTTTTCGCATGAATTTCTTTCGTGAAAATTGGCGTCATATTGGTATTGTTTGCTGTTAAAGAGGGATGTTTGGACTTATTGATAATTGCTGGAATAATTATATCTCTATGTGACCAGCTGCCTCTCTAGTAGTGCCATAGTTGTCCTTGAACAGTGATGCCAGTGGTTGAAACCCAAAACAGTGTTTTTGTGATCCAAAATCTAGATGCTTTGATACTGCCAAGCATTCAAGATATTTTTTTTTATATGTGTACGACCTTCTAGAACACTAAGCAATGTATTTTCGATTTGGAAACATTTGGGTTTGCCATAGAAAAAAATTTTGGAATTTTCCTAGCTTCTCACAACCATTCGTGTTGTGCGTGTTATATTCTTTACACGAATGGAATGGTGTTCCCCGACTGAGATTCGATCCCGAACCCCTTGCTCCATACTCCAACGCACTAACCACTGAGCCACGGCACCCACTAATAAGAACTAATAAGAGACTGAAAAAGAGAGTTGAAATCGGTAAGAATACAAGCATCTTAGCAAATATCTTAAAGCAATATTTGTTAAGCTTTGGATTTTTTTTTAAAATATGTTGTTCAAAGCTCTTGCACCATAGCTTGACCCTTAAAACAGAGGTTCGATCTTCCTTGTCGTCTCGAACCTGGGGCCTGCGATTCGATTGCTGGAGTATTACTTATTGTTGCTCAATGTGACCGAGCTAGTATAGTAGAAATGTATATTTTTGCTTTTTGGACTACATCCACAGTTTGGCACAGCTCATAGAGTTCGCTGTTATTATACTCTCCTTCATTCGCCCTCCTCGCATATTTCGAACGTGCTCAAAACCTGCTTCGTCCAGTACTCTATTCCAGTTTCAGCAGAACTGGCAGGATCTTTCGATTTAGGAGTATTTTGAGCCCATTTGTCTCGCCAAACTGAAGTATTAGCATAGAGTTTCATTCGTGTAGTTGATATTTACTATGAGACAGGTATACTCCCTAACTACCTCGAAGTTATTGTTACCAATAATGGCGTCCACCGATGCTTTTTTGTTTGCTGACAACACGTACTTGGATTTGTAACCAAACCAACAGTTGTCCACCAAAACTAGATCCTTCAGATTTAAGCAGATTTAGATTTCTATAATATGTATGTATGTCTTTACCAGGATTTAGGATTTCTTTTGACGTTTGCGGTCAAACAGATGATGACAGTTAGTAATATTTTTAAGTTTTTATGCTTATTAGACAGAGTTACTCAAATTCTTATGAAAAGTGAAAATGGAACTGAATTGTTCAATGCATTTTGAATGTCTTAAATAGAAGTTTAATTAAAACGTTAAAACGTTTTTTTTGTCAGCACACGAAAATGAAGTTTTGCTGACATAAAAAGGATTATAACACAGGACGTCAAATTGTATGGCAAATCTTCGGAATTTAGTGAAGACTTAGGTGAATTTTGTTAAACGCTTACTAACTCCCGCATTTAGCTTTTGATGGAGACATGGCATCAGCTCACTTCTATACCAGATACTAGCTCAAAAAGTGAAATTTTCCATTGCTTGGCAGGACTGCCGATACTCGGTACTAACCAATCAAAAAATTAGTTAGTCATCATTAAATTGTTGCACAATTTTTTGACAGAGGCCTCTGAATCAAAAAGTTAATGTAAACGACGTTCTTTTTATTCTTAGTTTTTGTTAGTTATTTGTTTTATATTGAGTATCTAATAGCACCACCTTCCAGTTTCAGCTTAGTAGCTTATTAGCTTCCTCTGATACACTTCCTCCAGCACAGATACCGAAAACGTGCTTGGAAGATAGAAGTAAAGTGTCCTAACGAAGCAGACAGTTTGAAGCTAGGACCGAAAATTCCGCCGCCTACCACATTTGACATTTTTGAACCGTCAGTGTACCTATTAGCACGAGGAATCAGTTTAGGGATATCAAGATTATCCCAATAGCTACAGTTCGGAATGACACCTTTAGAGGGGCGATTGATTCTCTTCGGCTTGAAATCCGAGAGCCATACTATTGGTGAGGATACCAGTGAAATTCTGTAAAAGATTTTCTCATTCCCAACTAGATTGGTAGTATTGATATTGATATTGATACTGTATGTGTCTAATAGGTGACGCTAAATGGCACTTGCCGTAGAAGGACTTCCAGCGGAGCAGTCGGACAGGTACGCATTCCACCCGTACTACCTACGCAGGGCAGTCTTTTAACCTTTGGTAGGGGAGGGGAGAAGGCTTGAATGGCTTTTGTTCAATAGACAAGCGATGCGTAAGTTCTTATTCGGGTGATATTGGTGAGGTAACTCCAGTGAATTATTTTTGGTCTTCGGCACCATTTTTTCCCGAATAGGCTACAACAGGCCCAAAAGACTTTGGTCGCTTTTTAAGTGGTTCTATCCAGATAAGGTATCCAAGAAAGTTTGTGGTCTAGAGTTACACCGATTTCTTTCTTTTGAGAAATCGAGTTGTTTACTATTTAGCGTTAATGGTGGGAGGTTTAAATTTCTGTAACTATTAGCCTTTCTGGTCGGCACAAGTCATCAATTTTTATAAGGCATTTTGCAGATTCCTTTTTTCCCTTCACTATTATAACTAAGTCGTCTGCATAGCCTTTAGTTAGAAATTCATAATTGTTCAGCTCAGTAAGGAGAGTCTACTACGATGGATCATAGTACGTCTGAAAGAACTCCACTTTGAGGACAACATTTAGTGATTTTAACGGAAATCGAGAATTGTCCAAACTTGCCAAGAAACAATTCTGTTACTGAGCATGCTGGATATCCATCTGGTTGTCTGTGAGTCAATGCCTTTCGCATCAGCAGCAGTTCTGATAAAAAGACGTACATATTGTCAAAGGCTCCGGAGATGTCCAGACAGGCTTAGAGATAGATTTCATTATTTGCTAGAGACTTTGCAATTATGACAACAAGATGACGCAAAGTTGCTATTATCAATTTTTCTAATAGTATTTATGTCATGTAGGTATGTATATGTTACTTATATCAATCTTAATGCAATATGTGGTTCTTGTAAGTGGTTGATCAGATAAAACGGTGTAGTTGTGACGGTTGTCACTCTCTCAAAACTGCGATCACTATGGGTAGCTGCAGTGGAAGTGCATCGCTGTGTTGGGTTAAATTTTATAACAAATGTGAATTTCAAATAAAAATATCAACACAATTGCATCAGCTAACTTTATTTTACATGGAATTTTTACGAGTATGTAGCTCCGCACATTCTGACAGGTCGTAGTATCGCCACAGCCATGCCACTACGCTTAGACAGTCAAGACGTTAGTTCTCAAATGGGCTCGTTGATGCTTTTTCGGTTCGACACAGAAGTCCATTTTGGCTGCATCTTAAATGCAAGTATTTATGGGATTGATGCTTTAAATTCACTGGAAAAAAATGATATAGAAAGCCCTAGTAATTGGATGTAGGTATGTAAGTATCTATCGAGAGTGAGAATACTCAAATCGAATGGCTGGAGTTGGTGTTGAAACCAAAGACAATGGACATTGGTTTCATTTGAGTCCCAGCCATGGCACCCACTGTTGAAGGATGATTTATACTTTGGTGTACTCAGATGCCCGCTATTTAGCATTTGGGAAGATATTGGGTGTAAGTGGGTTAAATATGGGTGAAGTCTCATAAAACCTAATATCGTCTCATTTTTCCTTTTCATTGGTGTTGTCACCCAAGCTGGCGAAATTGAACAAAAAACTTAACCAAAAAACGTTGAAAGGATGATTTAAACTTTGGTGTACTCAGATGCCCGCTATTTAGCATTTGGGAAGATATTGGGTATACTTGGGTCAAGGATAGATAAAGTCACTTAAAACCCAATATCGTCTCGTTCCCCCTTTTCCTTGGTGTTTTCACCCAAGCTGGCGAAATTGAACAAAAAACTTAACCAAAAAACGTTTAAAGGATGACTTAAACTTTGGTGTACTCAGATGCCCGCTATTTAGTATTTGGGAAGATATTGGGTATACTTGGGTCAAGGATAGATAAAGTCACTTAAAACCCCATATCGTCTCATTTCTCCTTTTCCTTGGTGTTTTCACCCAAGCTGGCGAAATTGAACAAAAAACTTAACCAAAAAACGTTTAAAGGATGACTTAAACTTTGGTGTACTCAGATGCCCGCTATTTAGTATTTGGGAAGATATTGGGTATACTTGGGTCAAGGATAGATAGTCACTTAAAACCCCATATCGTCTCATTTCTCCTTTTCCTTGGTGTTTTCACCCAAGCTGGCGAAATTGAACAAAAAACTTAACCAAAAAACGTTTAAAGGATGACTTAAACTTTGGTGTACTCAGATGCCCGCTATTTAGTATTTGGGAAGATATTGGGTATACTTGGGTCAAGGATAGATAAAGTCACTTAAAACCCCATATCGTCTCATTTCTCCTTTTCCTTGGTGTTTTCACCCAAGCTGGCGAAATTGAACAAAAAACTTAACCAAAAAACGTTTAAAGGATGACTTAAACTTTGGTGTACTCAGATGCCCGCTATTTAGTATTTGGGAAGATATTGGGTATACTTGGGTCAAGGATAGATAAAGTCACTTAAAACCCCATATCGTCTCATTTCTCCTTTTCCTTGGTGTTTTCACCCAAGCTGGCGAAATTGAACAAAAAACTTAACCAAAAAACGTTTAAAGGATGACTTAAACTTTGGTGTACTCAGATGCCCGCTATTTAGCATTTGGGAAGATATTGGGTATACTTGGGTCAAGGATAGATAAAGTCACTTAAAACCCAATATCGTCTCGTTCCCCCTTTTCCTTGGTGTTTTCACCCAAGCTGGCGAAATTGAACAAAAAACTTAACCAAAAAACGTTTAAAGGATGACTTAAACTTTGGTGTACTCAGATGCCCGCTATTTAGTATTTGGGAAGATATTGGGTATACTTGGGTCAAGGATAGATAAAGTCACTTAAAACCCCATATCGTCTCATTTCTCCTTTTCCTTGGTGTTTTCACCCAAGCTGGCGAAATTGAACAAAAAACTTAACCAAAAAACGTTTAAAGGATGACTTAAACTTTGGTGTACTCAGATGCCCGCTATTTAGTATTTGGGAAGATATTGGGTATACTTGGGTCAAGGATAGATAAAGTCACTTAAAACCCCATATCGTCTCATTTCTCCTTTTCCTTGGTGTTTTCACCCAAGCTGGCGAAATTGAACTAAAAACTTAACCAAAAAACGTTTAAAGGATGACTTAAACTTTGGTGTACTCAGATGCCCGCTATTTAGTATTTGGGAAGATATTGGGTATACTTGGGTCAAGGATAGATAAAGTCACTTAAAACCCCATATCGTCTCATTTCTCCTTTTCCTTGGTGTTTTCACCCAAGCTGGCGAAATTGAACAAAAAACTTAACCAAAAAACGTTTAAAGGATGACTTAAACTTTGGTGTACTCAGATGCCCGCTATTTAGTATTTGGGAAGATATTGGGTATACTTGGGTCAAGGATAGATAAAGTCACTTAAAACCCCATATCGTCTCATTTCTCCTTTTCCTTGGTGTTTTCACCCAAGCTGGCGAAATTGAACAAAAAACTTAACCAAAAAACGTTTAAAGGATGACTTAAACTTTGGTGTACTCAGATGCCCGCTATTTAGTATTTGGGAAGATATTGGGTATACTTGGGTCAAGGATAGATAAAGTCACTTAAAACCCCATATCGTCTCATTTCTCCTTTTCCTTGGTGTTTTCACCCAAGCTGGCGAAATTGAACAAAAAACTTAACCAAAAAACGTTTAAAGGATGACTTAAGCTTTGGTGTACTCAGATGCCCGCTATTTAGCATTTGGGAAGATATTGGGTATACTTGGGTCAAGGATAGATAGTCACTTAAAACCCCATATCGTCTCATTTCTCCTTTTCCTTGGTGTTTTCACCCAAGCTGGCGAAATTGAACAAAAAACTTAACCAAAAAACGTTTAAAGGATGACTTAAACTTTGGTGTACTCAGATGCCCGCTATTTAGTATTTGGGAAGATATTCGGTATACTTGGATCAAGGATAGATAAAGTCACTTAAAACCCCATATCGTCTCATTTCTCCTTTTCCTTGGTGTTTTCACCCAAGCTGGCGAAATTGAACAAAAAACTTAACCAAAAAACGTTTAAAGGATGACTTAAACTTTGGTGTACTCAGATGCCCGCTATTTAGTATTTGGGAAGATATTGGGTATACTTGGGTCAAGGATAGATAAAGTCACTTAAAACCCCATATCGTCTCATTTCTCCTTTTCCTTGGTGTTTTCACCCAAGCTGGCGAAATTGAACAAAAAACTTAACCAAAAAACGTTTAAAGGATGACTTAAACTTTGGTGTACTCAGATGCCCGCTATTTAGTATTTGGGAAGATATTGGGTATACTTGGGTCAAGGATAGATAGTCACTTAAAACCCCATATCGTCTCATTTCTCCTTTTCCTTGGTGTTTTCACCCAAGCTGGCGAAATTGAACAAAAAACTTAACCAAAAAACGTTTAAAGGATGACTTAAACTTTGGTGTACTCAGATGCCCGCTATTTAGTATTTGGGAAGATATTCGGTATACTTGGATCAAGGATAGATAAAGTCACTTAAAACCCCATATCGTCTCATTTCTCCTTTTCCTTGGTGTTTTCACCCAAGCTGGCGAAATTGAACAAAAAACTTAACCAAAAAACGTTTAAAGGATGACTTAAACTTTGGTGTACTCAGATGCCCGCTATTTAGTATTTGGGAAGATATTCGGTATACTTGGATCAAGGATAGATAAAGTCACTTAAAACCCCATATCGTCTCATTTCTCCTTTTCCTTGGTGTTTTCACCCAAGCTGGCGAAATTGAACAAAAAACTTAACCAAAAAACGTTTAAAGGATGACTTAAACTTTGGTGTACTCAGATGCCCGCTATTTAGTATTTGGGAAGATATTGGGTATACTTGGGTCAAGGATAGATAAAGTCACTTAAAACCCCATATCGTCTCATTTCTCCTTTTCCTTGGTGTTTTCACCCAAGCTGGCGAAATTGAACAAAAAACTTAACCAAAAAACGTTTAAAGGATGACTTAAACTTTGGTGTACTCAGATGCCCGCTATTTAGTATTTGGGAAGATATTGGGTATACTTGGGTCAAGGATAGATAGTCACTTAAAACCCCATATCGTCTCATTTCTCCTTTTCCTTGGTGTTTTCACCCAAGCTGGCGAAATTGAACAAAAAACTTAACCAAAAAACGTTTAAAGGATGACTTAAACTTTGGTGTACTCAGATGCCCGCTATTTAGTATTTGGGAAGATATTCGGTATACTTGGATCAAGGATAGATAAAGTCACTTAAAACCCCATATCGTCTCATTTCTCCTTTTCCTTGGTGTTTTCACCCAAGCTGGCGAAATTGAACAAAAAACTTAACCAAAAAACGTTTAAAGGATGACTTAAACTTTGGTGTACTCAGATGCCCGCTATTTAGTATTTGGGAAGATATTGGGTATACTTGGGTCAAGGATAGATAAAGTCACTTAAAACCCCATATCGTCTCATTTCTCCTTTTCCTTGGTGTTTTCACCCAAGCTGGCGAAATTGAACAAAAAACTTAACCAAAAAACGTTTAAAGGATGACTTAAACTTTGGTGTACTCAGATGCCCGCTATTTAGTATTTGGGAAGATATTGGGTATACTTGGGTCAAGGATAGATAGTCACTTAAAACCCCATATCGTCTCATTTCTCCTTTTCCTTGGTGTTTTCACCCAAGCTGGCGAAATTGAACAAAAAACTTAACCAAAAAACGTTTAAAGGATGACTTAAGCTTTGGTGTACTCAGATGCCCGTTATTTAGCATTTGGGAAGATATTGGGTATACTTGGGTCAAGGATAGATAGTCACTTAAAACCCCATATCGTCTCATATCTCCTTTTCCTTGGTGTTTTCACCCAAGCTGGCGAAATTGAACAAAAAACTTAACCAATGCCCGCTATTTAGTATTTGGGAAGATATTCGGTATACTTGGATCAAGGATAGATAAAGTCACTTAAAACCCCATATCGTCTCATTTCTCCTTTTCCTTGGTGTTTTCACCCAAGCTGGCGAAATTGAACAAAAAACTTAACCAAAAAACGTTTAAAGGATGACTTAAACTTTGGTGTACTCAGATGCCCGCTATTTAGTATTTGGGAAGATATTGGGTATACTTGGGTCAAGGATAGATAAAGTCACTTAAAACCCCATATCGTCTCATTTCTCCTTTTCCTTGGTGTTTTCACCCAAGCTGGCGAAATTGAACAAAAAACTTAACCAAAAAACGTTTAAAGGATGACTTAAACTTTGGTGTACTCAGATGCCCGCCATTTAGTATTTGGGAAGATATTCGGTATACTTGGATCAAGGATAGATAAAGTCACTTAAAACCCCATATCGTCTCATTTCTCCTTTTCCTTGGTGTTTTCACCCAAGCTGGCGAAATTGAACAAAAAACTTAACCAAAAAACGTTTAAAGGATGACTTAAACTTTGGTGTACTCAGATGCCCGCTATTTAGTATTTGGGAAGATATTGGGTATACTTGGGTCAAGGATAGATAAAGTCACTTAAAACCCCATATCGTCTCATTTCTCCTTTTCCTTGGTGTTTTCACCCAAGCTGGCGAAATTGAACAAAAAACTTAACCAAAAAACGTTTAAAGGATGACTTAAACTTTGGTGTACTCAGATGCCCGCTATTTAGTATTTGGGAAGATATTGGGTATACTTGGGTCAAGGATAGATAGTCACTTAAAACCCCATATCGTCTCATTTCTCCTTTTCCTTGGTGTTTTCACCCAAGCTGGCGAAATTGAACAAAAAACTTAACCAAAAAACGTTTAAAGGATGACTTAAACTTTGGTGTACTCAGATGCCCGCTATTTAGTATTTGGGAAGATATTCGGTATACTTGGATCAAGGATAGATAAAGTCACTTAAAACCCCATATCGTCTCATTTCTCCTTTTCCTTGGTGTTTTCACCCAAGCTGGCGAAATTGAACAAAAAACTTAACCAAAAAACGTTTAAAGGATGACTTAAACTTTGGTGTACTCAGATGCCCGCTATTTAGTATTTGGGAAGATATTGGGTATACTTGGGTCAAGGATAGATAAAGTCACTTAAAACCCCATATCGTCTCATTTCTCCTTTTCCTTGGTGTTTTCACCCAAGCTGGCGAAATTGAACAAAAAACTTAACCAAAAAACGTTTAAAGGATGACTTAAACTTTGGTGTACTCAGATGCCCGCTATTTAGTATTTGGGAAGATATTGGGTATACTTGGGTCAAGGATAGATAGTCACTTAAAACCCCATATCGTCTCATTTCTCCTTTTCCTTGGTGTTTTCACCCAAGCTGGCGAAATTGAACAAAAAACTTAACCAAAAAACGTTTAAAGGATGACTTAAGCTTTGGTGTACTCAGATGCCCGTTATTTAGCATTTGGGAAGATATTGGGTATACTTGGGTCAAGGATAGATAGTCACTTAAAACCCCATATCGTCTCATATCTCCTTTTCCTTGGTGTTTTCACCCAAGCTGGCGAAATTGAACAAAAAACTTAACCAATGCCCGCTATTTAGTATTTGGGAAGATATTCGGTATACTTGGATCAAGGATAGATAAAGTCACTTAAAACCCCATATCGTCTCATTTCTCCTTTTCCTTGGTGTTTTCACCCAAGCTGGCGAAATTGAACAAAAAACTTAACCAAAAAACGTTTAAAGGATGACTTAAACTTTGGTGTACTCAGATGCCCGCTATTTAGTATTTGGGAAGATATTGGGTATACTTGGGTCAAGGATAGATAAAGTCACTTAAAACCCCATATCGTCTCATTTCTCCTTTTCCTTGGTGTTTTCACCCAAGCTGGCGAAATTGAACAAAAAACTTAACCAAAAAACGTTTAAAGGATGACTTAAACTTTGGTGTACTCAGATGCCCGCTATTTAGTATTTGGGAAGATATTGGGTATACTTGGGTCAAGGATAGATAAAGTCACTTAAAACCCCATATCGTCTCATTTCTCCTTTTCCTTGGTGTTTTCACCCAAGCTGGCGAAATTGAACAAAAAACTTAACCAAAAAACGTTTAAAGGATGACTTAAACTTTGGTGTACTCAGATGCCCGCTATTTAGTATTTGGGAAGATATTGGGTATACTTGGGTCAAGGATAGATAGTCACTTAGAACCCCATATCGTCTCATTTCTCCTTTTCCTTGGTGTTTTCACCCAAGCTGGCGAAATTGAACAAAAAACTTAACCAAAAAACGTTTAAAGGATGACTTAAACTTTGGTGTACTCAGATGCTCGCTATTTAGTATTTGGGAAGATATTCGGTATACTTGGATCAAGGATAGATAAAGTCACTTAAAACCCCATATCGTCTCATTTCTCCTTTTCCTTGGTGTTTTCACCCAAGCTGGCGAAATTGAACAAAAAACTTAACCAAAAAACGTTTAAAGGATGACTTAAACTTTGGTGTACTCAGATGCCCGCTATTTAGTATTTGGGAAGATATTGGGTATACTTGGGTCAAGGATAGATAAAGTCACTTAAAACCCCATATCGTCTCATTTCTCCTTTTCCTTGGTGTTTTCACCCAAGCTGGCGAAATTGAACAAAAAACTTAACCAAAAAACGTTTAAAGGATGACTTAAACTTTGGTGTACTCAGATGCCCGCTATTTAGTATTTGGGAAGATATTCGGTATACTTGGATCAAGGATAGATAAAGTCACTTAAAACCCCATATCGTCTCATTTCTCCTTTTCCTTGGTGTTTTCACCCAAGCTGGCGAAATTGAACAAAAAACTTAAACAAAAAACGTTTAAAGGATGACTTAAACTTTGGTGTACTCAGATGCCCGCTATTTAGTATTTGGGAAGATATTGGGTATACTTGGGTCAAGGATAGATAAAGTCACTTAAAACCCCATATCGTCTCATTTCTCCTTTTCCTTGGTGTTTTCACCCAAGCTGGCGAAATTGAACAAAAAACTTAACCAAAAAACGTTTAAAGGATGACTTAAGCTTTGGTGTACTCAGATGCCCGTTATTTAGCATTTGGGAAGATATTGGGTATACTTGGGTCAAGGATAGATAGTCACTTAAAACCCCATATCGTCTCATATCTCCTTTTCCTTGGTGTTTTCACCCAAGCTGGCGAAATTGAACAAAAAACTTAACCAATGCCCGCTATTTAGTATTTGGGAAGATATTCGGTATACTTGGATCAAGGATAGATAAAGTCACTTAAAACCCCATATCGTCTCATTTCTCCTTTTCCTTGGTGTTTTCACCCAAGCTGGCGAAATTGAACAAAAAACTTAACCAAAAAACGTTTAAAGGATGACTTAAACTTTGGTGTACTCAGATGCCCGCTATTTAGTATTTGGGAAGATATTGGGTATACTTGGGTCAAGGATAGATAAAGTCACTTAAAACCCCATATCGTCTCATTTCTCCTTTTCCTTGGTGTTTTCACCCAAGCTGGCGAAATTGAACAAAAAACTTAACCAAAAAACGTTTAAAGGATGACTTAAACTTTGGTGTACTCAGATGCCCGCTATTTAGTATTTGGGAAGATATTGGGTATACTTGGGTCAAGGATAGATAGTCACTTAAAACCCCATATCGTCTCATTTCTCCTTTTCCTTGGTGTTTTCACCCAAGCTGGCGAAATTGAACAAAAAACTTAACCAAAAAACGTTTAAAGGATGACTTAAACTTTGGTGTACTCAGATGCCCGCTATTTAGTATTTGGGAAGATATTCGGTATACTTGGATCAAGGATAGATAAAGTCACTTAAAACCCCATATCGTCTCATTTCTCCTTTTCCTTGGTGTTTTCACCCAAGCTGGCGAAATTGAACAAAAAACTTAACCAAAAAACGTTTAAAGGATGACTTAAACTTTGGTGTACTCAGATGCCCGCTATTTAGTATTTGGGAAGATATTGGGTATACTTGGGTCAAGGATAGATAAAGTCACTTAAAACCCCATATCGTCTCATTTCTCCTTTTCCTTGGTGTTTTCACCCAAGCTGGCGAAATTGAACAAAAAACTTAACCAAAAAACGTTCAAAGGATGACTTAAACTTTGGTGTACTCAGATGCCCGCTATTTAGTATTTGGGAAGATATTGGGTATACTTGGGTCAAGGATAGATAAAGTCACTTAAAACCCCATATCGTCTCATTTCTCCTTTTCCTTGGTGTTTTCACCCAAGCTGGCGAAATTGAACAAAAAACTTAACCAAAAAACGTTTAAAGGATGACTTAAGCTTTGGTGTACTCAGATGCCCGCTATTTAGCATTTGGGAAGATATTGGGTATACTTGGGTCAAGGATAGATAAAGTCACTTAAAACCCCATATCGTCTCATATCTCCTTTTCCTTGGTGTTTTCACCCAAGCTGGCGAAATTGAACAAAAAACTTAACCAAAAAACGTTTAAAGGATGACTTAAGCTTTGGTGTACTCAGATGCCCGCTATTTAGTATTTGGGAAGATATTGGGTGTAACTGGGTTAAATATGGATAAAGTCACTTAAAACCCAATATCGTCTCATTTCTCCTTTTCCTTGGTGTTTTCACCCAAGCTGGCGAAATTGAACAAAAAACTTAACCAAAAAACGTTTAAAGGATGACTTAAGCTTTGGTGTACTCAGATGCCCGCTATTTAGTATTTGGGAAGATATTGGGTATACTTGGGTCAAGGATAGATAAAGTCACTTAAAACCCCATATCGTCTCATTTCTCCTTTTCCTTGGTGTTTTCACCCAAGCTGGCGAAATTGAACAAAAAACTTAACCAAAAAACGTTTAAAGGATGACTTAAACTTTGGTGTACTCAGATGCCCGCTATTTAGTATTTGGGAAGATATTGGGTATACTTGGGTCAAGGATAGATAAAGTCACTTAAAACCCCATATCGTCTCATTTCTCCTTTTCCTTGGTGTTTTCACCCAAGCTGGCGAAATTGAACAAAAAACTTAACCAAAAAACGTTTAAAGGATGACTTAAGCTTTGGTGTACTCAGATGCCCGCTATTTAGCATTTGGGAAGATATTGGGTATACTTGGGTCAAGGATAGATAGTCACTTAAAACCCCATATCGTCTCATATCTCCTTTTCCTTGGTGTTTTCACCCAAGCTGGCGAAATTGAACAAAAAACTTAACCAATGCCCGCTATTTAGTATTTGGGAAGATATTCGGTATACTTGGATCAAGGATAGATAAAGTCACTTAAAACCCCATATCGTCTCATTTCTCCTTTTCCTTGGTGTTTTCACCCAAGCTGGCGAAATTGAACAAAAAACTTAACCAAAAAACGTTTAAAGGATGACTTAAGCTTTGGTGTACTCAGATGCCCGCTATTTAGCATTTGGGAAGATATTGGGTATACTTGGGTCAAGGATAGATAAAGTCACTTAAAACCCCATATCGTCTCATTTCTCCTTTTCCTTGGTGTTTTCACCCAAGCTGGCGAAATTGAACAAAAAACTTAACCAAAAAACGTTTAAAGGATGACTTAAGCTTTGGTGTACTCAGATGCCCGCTATTTAGTATTTGGGAAGATATTGGGTATACTTGGGTCAAGGATAGATAAAGTCACTTAAAACCCCATATCGTCTCATTTCTCCTTTTCCTTGGTGTTTTCACCCAAGCTGGCGAAATTGAACAAAAAACTTAACCAAAAAACGTTTAAAGGATGACTTAAACTTTGGTGTACTCAGATGCCCGCTATTTAGTATTTGGGAAGATATTGGGTATACTTGGGTCAGGGATAGATAAAGTCACTTAAAACCCCATATCGTCTCATTTCTCCTTTTCCTTGGTATTTTCACCCAAGCTGGCGAAATTGAACAAAAAACTTTACCAAAAAACGTTTAAAGGATGACTTAAACTTTGGTGTACTCAGATGCCCGCTATTTAGTATTTGGGAAGATATTGGGTATACTTGGGTCAAGGGTAGATAAAGTCACTTAAAACCCGATATCGTCTCATTTCTCCTTTTCCTTGGTGTTTTCACCCAAGCTGGCGAAATTGAACAAAAAACTTAACCAAAAAACGTTTAAAGGATGACTTAAACTTTGGTGTACTCAGATGCCCGCTATTTAGTATTTGGGAAGATATTGGGTATACTTGGGTCAAGGATAGATAAAGTCACTTAAAACCCCATATCGTCTCATTTCTCCTTTTCCTTGGTGTTTTCACCCAAGCTGGCGAAATTGAACAAAAAACTTAACCAAAAAACGTTTAAAGGATGACTTAAACTTTGGTGTACTCAGATGCCCGCTATTTAGTATTTGGGAAGATATTGGGTATACTTGGGTCAAGGATAGATAAAGTCACTTAAAACCCAATATCGTCTCATTTCTCCTTTCCTTGGTGTTGTCACCCAAGCTGGGGAAATTGAAATAAAAAACTTAACCAAAAAACGTTTAAAAAGCATCCACATTTTACGAACCGATACGACAAAAAATTATATTTTTATTAGTTCACCTGTTCTACCACATGTGTTTGTTTTGCCACCACCTTATGGTGATGACTTCTAAGACTCCAATCTAGTGGTGCTTACCCTTCTGCTAAATTGGTAAACTTTATCGTGTTGGGGTATTTGGAGTGTGTTGTTGACAATTACCTTTAAATACCCACCCATTAGCCTTTATGCATGTTATCACGCGAAATGCCTCACTTTACCCAAATAATGTTCCATAGTAACGCAAAAGCCGGGCAAACAATCGAATCACTTATAGTTTTTTATAAATTTTGTCTCATTACCCAGGATAATACACGCATATCACGAATTTAATCCAATAAAAGATTTTTACTAATTAACATCTTTCTAATGAAAATCACAAATTTCAAAACAAAAAATTCGCACATCCTCTGAAGGATTCATTACATTTTTCTTCTCAGGATATCGTGACAGGCAACTGTAGAGCAAAAGATAGGGAGAGAGAGAGAGAGAGTGAGACGGTATGAGTATAATGAATTTTTTATGCAAATTAAGCCACTACCGCCGCCGCTGTCGACACACACGTTCGCTGTTCTCGCACATCTTTTCAAATTCGCACAGTAATTGGAAGTAGCGAATTTTCTCGCCTGATGGAGAACAGAAATCCAAAGAAGCCATTATGAATCTTCATTAGAAATCTGCGAGGATAATAAAAGCTTCCAAAATGAGCTGCCGACGTCGACGACGACGACGACGACAACAACAACGCCGACATTGCTTGCTTGAAACCACAATGGGACAAAACGAAGGATTGTCTCCTGTCATCCTATTGTTCGGGTGCGCTTTATTAGCGAAAAAAAGATACTATCCACCTCGAACTCGACGAGAAAGGATATAAAGATACATAGTTCTCTTTTTGCCTTTTTGGGAATGTGCAAAAAAAAAAAAAAAATACCAACCACCCTTAGTAACACACCCCCCACCCCAATTGGGTCGTTTTCAAATGGTGTCAGGATTAATGATGTGAGACAGCCACTGTTATCGTTCACTGTAAGCTCTCACATGCATACATATATGTAGATAGAAGTTGGTATACAAATTTGCTTTTAATTTCAATGGAAATGTGGATATGGATACTTTTGCTATCGCAATTATTCATGCAGACACTAGAAGTAGGTAAATAGTGACTCGTCCTCCCACATTTTGTACTATGTGCTGAACATTTTGGATATTTGCCAACTCATTTGAACATGATTAAAAGCTGTTGCTTATCACTGAACGGTCAGGATATGTTTGATTGAATTCGAACTGATACACGACTGCTGGGCTGCACAGGACACAGTACACATTTCATGGCATGAAAATAATTAATTTTAAAATGTCCCTGCAGATCAGTAGTAGTGTTGTATCTACAGAACAGAACAGCACTACAAAGACAGCACAAACAGAACTGAGGAATTTTTAATATCCATTGTGTTCTGTTCTGTTTATAAACTTAAAATCACAAGCCTTACTCGGGGCACTCTCCGAGTGAATGGTATATATACATACATAGGTATGTTGGAGCGCACGAGAGACAAGACTTTTGAAAGTTGTGCGAGTTATTCTGCGGTGAGTGGTTCCTAAGGCTGCCAGTGTAAATTTAAAAAGGGGTAAGTTTGTCGGGGAAGAACATTAATTATTTTTCTGTTTTGGCTTGTTTGTGAGAGAAATGGGGGGGGAGATGGTGGCAAAGTGCCACCGGTGGACAGACATCTTGGAGTTTATTTGATGCAATTAGCTGAGTGGATTTTCTGGCATAGAGTTTTAAAAATTCCAAATATTATTTCTGTTTTTAATTGAAAGTGTTTTATGGCAGTTTAAATGGTGGGTTTAATTAAATTTTGTACCACAGTGTACAATCAATTTCTTTAGAGGAGATACGCAATTAATTGAAGACGCCCGGGGGCTAATTTGTGTTATTTGATTGATTGTGTAGTGTAAAATGATGGACAGGTACTGTGTACCAGATGGGCAAGTCTTAAAGAGAAACGCTAGAGGTAAGGTGATCCCTCAACTTTCGCTATACATACATGCGTATGTACATAGTATCTATTCTTGTTGAAGGACGTGAGTAACAAACGCAAATATTTGAACAGGGTTCTTGTCAGTTGATGCCAGTAGGTGGGTGTATTGGAAAAGGTTCAATCATTTAAAGTGACTGGCAAAACGCAAATTTTAAGGCATTTCTAAGAGGTTGAGAGGTAAGAGAGACTTCTTCTAAATCTGGAGAAAAGTTTGACTTCATCGAATGGATTACTTACATATGTACATATGTTACTATTGGACACACAACAAGGGGATGTCGATAAGGTTAAGTCTTATCTCACTTTATGTGGTGTCTTGTTGAGGAGTTGACAAACCATGGCATTGACTGTCAAGCATATTCTGATGATATAGTCAATTAAGCTAGAGGCTAGTTTGAAGAAACCCTCTGTGACATTTGACAACAGGGACTTACAAGAGCTCGTGAATGTGGTTTAATTGGCGGGCTAAACTTAAATCTGATAAAAACTACGATAGTACCTTTCACGAGGAAAAGACAGTTTGAATGACTGAGTCCGACTATTAAATATCTGGCATTAAACCTAGACAGTAAGCACACCTCGAAATAACACACAGAAAAGTTAGTCAAGAAAGAGGAGCAGGCTCTAATGATTAGCTGACTCCTAGCGTACTCCGACCGTTCTCAGATGGATCCACTATTGTATATTGCTATTGTGAGATCAATAATCACATAAGGAGCAATTACAGCGCCAACAAAGTCCAGTTGGGTTACTACGAGGTAGACGCTCAATAGTATTACGGGGGCCGTGGGTACTTGCTCAACTGTAGCCATGGAGGTACTATTGGAACTGAATCCTCTGGATCTTGTATTTGAAGAATGTACCAGTAAAATCGTATTCAGAATGGTCTAAGCAACATGAAGGCTTAAGTGCATTAGATCGAAGCAATTCGATGGATTACTCAAATACCACTAGTGGCCAAGCCTAGAGATGATGTCATTAAAAGGATTAACTTTGAAAAGCATTTCATCACCAGGCTCAGTAACAAAAAGAATTGGAGTAATGAATCCACAATCTACAGACTAAGCGATTACGTAATAAAGTGGTACACAGGTGGATTGAGGAACTGGAACAGGAGTATTTGGGCCTAGGACCACAGAGTTCAAACTTGTGTGGGAATGCTTGCAGAAACTTAATGAAGTGAATATGAGGAACAGAGTAGCCTTTTATTGGATACCCGGCCATGTGGGAATAGGAGGCATTGAAATGGCCGACTTCCTAAAAAGAAGAGCAGTATCAGAAACCTTTGTAGATAAAGAACCATTCTGCGGAATAGGGGATCATATCCCAAAAGAAGAAGTATCTGGAACAAAATTCATGATATGAGCCAAGCCAAAAAATGTTTAGGGCAATACAAATGGAAAAGATTCGAGGGATGTATCATAAATAGCAAGAATAACCTGAGTATCCTGAAGAAGCCGTCTATAGATTCTGCGATGAGTCCATTGAAATCCCGCTCTGGGATCTTGTGGAGCACTGACTTACAAAAGATTAAAGCATTTGGGCAGATGGGCAAATACAGTCACTAGAGCCAACTGTCATCCTCCGATTCTAAAGAAAAACTGGATTAGAAAGAGTGCTCTAGGACAAGTATCTTCCGCGGAGACATAGTAGGAGTAAAAAACCATCAAAATGATTCCGAAATGAATCTTACGCGAATTGAACTCTAACGAGGGCACGAACCTCTCAAAGATACATATAGGGGGTACAATACAAAACACAGGGATTATCTGATCATAAGATAGCTCTGGAGGTTAAATCGAGCGATCCTCTCCACCAGTGCAAATCGCCAGTCCCAGTCCATGTATCGTTCACCAGTCGTTGACTATAGCAGCAATTCTCTCTTCATACACATATCCTCTTCCTCAACGTTTTGAAAGGAATAGTTAAAGAGGTCGGACTTTAAGCATCTGTAGTAAGAGTTAGTCAATCCATTAAAAAGTTGAAAAAGTTCAGAAGATTGAACTATGAAGTCCTTGTTTAAGGGGTGTCTGTATGAGATATCCGATGATATTGCTAGACAAGACTCAGCGGATGATTTGTCATGACATGAATCTGGATTTTATCCTTTCCCAATTTTGTAAGACTAAACGCTGTCTCTTGGAAATCTAAGTCAAATCAGCGTCAATCTTGCTGTGTGAGTTATTTCGGCGTCGTTTGTAGAGAGGACGAGTATTCTTCCGAACACTTTTTGGATTTTTTCCACGTCTAATCCTATCAGGAGCTAGACGTATGTTGCTAATGTGGTGAGTCTTTATCGAAAACGGTATTGAAAAAGTCTAAGCCAAAATAGGCCAAGTTCTTCACGACTTCAATATTTTTCCACTTAGACGTTCTGTCCGCTTCACCGATGTGAAATTTCGAAAACAGTGAAATCATCTAAACAAAACTCGCTGCAATCCTTGCAGTCCTTCGGAACTCTCTTAAAAATGGGAAAGCATATGTTTGCTGGAAACCTTGAAGTAACTAATTCAAAGCAAGAAGATGCTCCAATTAAAACTCTGTTCTCAGTCACATCAAGTTAAGTGCCACTCAGCTGTTGCAGTACATCACTCATTACATGTCCTGCGTTCTGCATGGTAGATTTCACAGAATTCCAAAGTACCTACCTATTGTGACTTCTTTGCTTTTACATTTCACAAAGCCAGGCTGCTAAGATTAGGCAAAAAAAATCAATAACCCACTAACCAGCATCAAATGACATATGCACCATCCAACTGGATCCAACTGGATCGTATACAAACTTCCCAGCAAGGAGTGTGTCCTTCATAAGATTCGTTCAATTACACCATTCAACATTTATATAAAAAAACATCTATATAATCATAACGTCTATAAATGCGCCGTTTAAAATAAAAAACAAGTTAATTCACGACATTTTGCAAAGCCACATAAATTTCATGAAAATGTGTTTGCGGGGCAACCAAGTGCAATCTTCCGGAAAATGTGCATTTAATTAACACACATCCAAAAGAGGTTAATGGAGCACGATAAGATATAATTTTAGTGAAAACATTTTAAGCCAAGTGTTTTAAAATGTATTTTGAGTTACATACACCCGGTGTACCCGTACACCGTGGTAAGAGGACAAGTACTGTGCTTACTCCTCGAGGATATGGTAGCAAATTTTTCGAGAGCAACCATTTCCGTTTGTCCTATTGCACTTTGTAAATCAATTGCCACTTTAAACTGCGGTCTGAGTATGGATACATACATTTGGACCAGATACATTGCCGGGAATATGCAGGTTAAGGTTTCGAAAATGCTAGTAAAAGTAAGGTCTTCTATTCATTCGAACCTGAAAATGAAAACTTCATCACTTTTTACGTAGGTAGGTAGCTCCAGTAATCAGAAAAAAAAATATTTTATTGCTTTCAAGCACGAATGTTTGTTTCCAATCATAGATACAGCACCTGCATTTGGCTTGTACCAGGATAGTCTTGAAATTGAAAAATATTTGTGGAAGGACCTGATAAAATCAATTGCATCTCACTCAGGCAAATCCCACCTTCCTACTACCCACTATATGTTATCATAGTTCTTAACGATCTATCGACTGGGCCACGAGGTCATCATGGTGGGTGGTAACGCGTTTGGTGATTTTTTCGGAGTACTGTATAGCGTTTGTCTGGTTCCAGCTTATTCCCAAAGATCTTGATGTTCCGGACTAAGTTTGGCTAGATCGTTCTGCCATTATGCCTGCTTAGATGAGCGGATTCTACTGCATACCATATACCGCACTGGAGTTATGTACCCCTCCTTCAATAGTCGATTGGACAGCAAATTCTCAAGATGATTCTGATCATAGTCAGTGCCTGGTTCGGTGGCGTATGCGTTACTTATTTTTTCATAAATTTTTCGGTGGTCAATATTTTTTAATTTTCCAAGACAATTCGCGGAAATAGCTAGGCTCGCGCATGCTCATAATTCACAGAAACAGAATATCTGACTTCAATTGAGCCTCAAGAAGGTAGATTAAGGATGTCAGGATCTGCTTCGGTGGCGTATACCTAACCTATTTTTTGACACATTTTTTGGTGGTAAATTTTCTTAATTTTGCCAGAGATAGTCAGGAACAAGATGGACTCGCGTTTGCTCATGAAGTACAGATACAGAATATCTGACATCAATTGAGCCACAAAAAGGTAGATTCAGGATCTCAGTATCTGCTTCGGTGGGGTATGCGTTACCTATTTTTTTTTAATTTTTTAGTTATCCCAGACATAGGGATCTAACAGCTGATCTAACAGATGATACACAAATCCAGTTCCAGCACACTTTCTAGGCATTGGTGTTGTGATGTTGGGATATTAGGGGTTAGAAGAGCTTGGGGCTTCTGTTTTGACCATATTTTTGTTGACCACTTTGTTGACCTCAGCTTCGATATTATTTAGCTGTTACTGTCAGAGCAAGTAGTTATCACTTAGGTATATTCGTACTTGAAGCAGAAGATATACTCGTACGGGAAAATGATTTTTTGACTAAAATTTGGATCTCCGGCGAACATTTCCAGCGCCCGATTCGCGGCATTGTCTACGGTCGTCCGGCTTCAATTCTTGCTTCAGCACAATTTTTTAGGGATGTTGCCCCAAATCCAGCCTCATAATAAGCCGGATTTACTCTATGGCGATGGACAATTCAGCTGATCTTCGCTGAATCGACATTCTCGGGTCTTCTTCGATACAGGCGGCTTTGTTTGCTGCACCAATCATTTTCCACGGTGGACACTGAAGCTATGATGACGACCGACTTCACAACGAAATTCATGTTGGGTATGTACAAATGAGCCATAATTTCGATAATATTTTTTTTATAGTTTCCGCACTCTCTACAGGCCGAGGACGATGCAAATGACACACCTCCCTGCATATTTCGACAACTGTGTCACTGGTAGCTTTGACAGCTGCTGAAACATAATAAATCATCATTTATATATGTATACATACATACATACATCCATATGTGCATATGTATGAATGTACATACAAATTCAAAAGAGAAAAACCAAAATAAACACCAATACGTTTTTTTGTGCAAAAATCTTTACCCAGCAACGTGATGCTATGTCCCCAAACCACAACATCATATCTACTATATTGAAGAATAGATTTTAGGAATCAAAGCATCGAACATGATGATTTCACAAAAAAAATTCTGTTCAAACTTACAATAGAGAAATAATTTTTTACAAACCCAACCCTCGGGGCTCTGCAAGCATGTTTCCGAGGCCAAAATAATTATTTTTTCAATATTCGTTCCAATAACTACCTCGGGTTTTCCCAAAATCCTACGAAACCAAATATAGTTATTGTAGTCCAAGCTTTGCATCAATTTCGAATGCATCGCATTCCCAGTTTATCGTTATTTCTTCGCTACGATTAAAAACCAATTTACCCTCGCGAAAAATCCATCCCTCTCCAACTGAGAGCGAAATCGTGAGAAAATAAATTTATAATTTCGAAAACACCCAACAAAACAGTACAGTCTTTCCAACCCTCTTAATTGAAACATTGCCTCTTCAGTGGAGATCCTCAATAGAATCAATATTAGATATCAGACAGTTAAGTGTTCCATGAGATAAAGCTAAAGTAGTACTTAGTATCTCGCACAAAAATTTTACGAGCACCCAATCATAAAGTAATTCCCTCCACCCACTGCCCCCCCCCCCCCTCCCTCAGCACCACACTGAAAATCGTTTAAAGCAACTAATAAGCTTTACAAAATATCTTCGATACACTCATTTAGTGTCACGTTTCGTATCAGTACACACAGATACATTCCTCGTACTCATTACAGTACAAACAATAACTTGGAACTGAAAACAAACGTTCTCCACGTAGTACGAGAGGTTCCATGTCTAACCTCTTACTAGTAATTTATGATGGAAAGATTTATTTTTTATTTGTTTTTTTTTTTTTTGGTTCTGTATCTCTCAGAGAAAGCACATGGTGGTAGACAACCTTAGGAATGCGCAAAACATGACCTTTCCTTCGTATCGTATCTACAGCGTGGCTATGCGAATCTCTTATACTACGTCCTCACTAGATTCGATGAGGAGCTTTCACTCCCACAAAACGAGAGATTGAGAGAAGGAAAGTGTGAGCGAAAGTAAATCATGAAAAGCTTTTCTAAATTTAACCGCCAGGACGAAAAATACGGTCAAAGCTACCAATAGGTTTTCATCCTTGCAATTAGTTTACGTCGAAATTTTGATAAGAACCGTTCGTTTTTCGGACTAATCCCCGTCTTCATCGGTTTATCAGATTGTGATAAGACGGCGCGCGTGAGCTTTATTTTTTTGTTCTTTTATTTTTTCGTCGTCGAGTGCGGTCGGGAGGATATTTCGCATCGGAGGGCGGTTAAAGCGTAATGTGTATTAGTAATGCAAATTGTCGTCGTCTGCTGTTGTGAGAATTCGCTAATGGATTTATTGGCTTATGCGAGTTACCCACTCGGTTGTCCTGTCTAAATATAGAAAATTTATTGTCGCATATCCTAAGAGAGTGGGTTTACCACATAAAATAACTTTCTAACCATGGTGTCGGTTGGTCGGTCGGTTCCATAGTTCTTTGTTGTCTCCTGTGGCAGGGGTGTAAAGAATAAATGCATTCACATGAATGTGGTGTGTGCACCAGAGTACGCGAAGTATATTCTTAATCCACGTTGCGGTTCGTTGCGTCCGATGTGTATCCGTGTACCTACAGCCTTTTGAAAATATCCTGCATTTAAGTGAAGTTTGAAATAAAATTCAATTAACTAATGTGTCCTTGAGAATATTGCATAAATTTTCGCGCGGAAAAAAAAAATCAAAGGATAAGCCATAGTTTACAATTTTTTTTTTCTCATACCATTGGTTTGTGTTAAAAATGTTTCGCTCTCGACCATGTTTGGCTCCTCACACTGCCCGTCCCAATTAATTTCAATCTGCTGACCAACACTGTGCCAGTCCCTGTGTGTATATTCTCTGCACAGTGCAGAGAACAAAATAAAGGAAAAAAAAAAGTAAAAAAGCAACAAATTGATTTATTCTTATGAAATAATTGGATTAAGTGCCGTGCTGTGTCGTACCACTTATGGGATTTATAGGATACTACACCACCATAACATAACGGATACAAAGGATACCGTCCAGCAATTATTGTTAACAACACAAAAGTAAATCAACACCGAAACGAGATGCTACTTTTGCTAGCTGATGTCTCATCAACATTTTAACGGTAAGAGTAACCTCATTCTCTCCAAGGAGTTCTACCTATTATTGCTCAATTGGTCATCGTATTTCAAGTTTATAAACAGTCAGCATACTCGGGTCAATGCTGTTAAATCTTTATCGTCTCTGATGTATCGATACACCCACAATTGTGTGGATCACTTAATTTTGGTCCAGCTATTGTCCGTTGTATCCTTCGGTATATCGTCGTTGGTAGTTGGTCGTTGTTAGTACCATTCGATGTTGCAATAAACCAAATAAATAAATAATTTCATTAAGCTCTAAAATGGCTGGCAATAAAAATTGTGTTAACAAGCGGAAAAGTCCTTTTCGTTTCGCCATCCGAAAATTTCCTGTTTTAAGGACACGAAACGTGTACTATACGATCGTTTTCTATCCATGACCCATACTGCTTACAGTCATTGAACAAAAAACAAACAGAACACAGCACAACACCGAAAGGAACAAAAACAAAAAAAAAACCAACAAGCAACGTATCGTACCGCACATCGGTGCGATGACGATAAAACTTTTATGGGTAATTCCCGGAGCTTAATGGGAGAAATTTGTTTTTCACCCTCAAGTCATAATGAATAAGTGTGATGTGTATCTGTGGTTGCATGTGTATCTCTGTTTCGCGCCGGAAGTGGGCGGGAATCGGCGGCGGTTCGCATACAATAAGCACCAGCGGGAAATTAAAAGAACAGCAGGTTGGTTGTATCGGTGTATCGGTATATCGGGTATATCGGGGCGGCATAAGGTTCACATGGCCCCTTTCGTCTCGTTTTTGGGGTTAATAGGGTGTGGGTGGGTGGGTAAACTTTGTTGCCAATGGTGGTGAGGGGGGGAAGGGCGCGATGATTTGTTTACATTTGCCTTTGTTCGGTTCGCACTTCAACGCTGTGATGTCCTTTTGTCAATTAACCTGTTTTTGACCAGTACAACCGTGTCAGATTATAAATGTGGGCTTAAGTGCAGTCAATATGTGAGGGGGGGTACACATATGGGGGGATGGTAATATTATTTTGTTATTATTTCTCTTATTTTGAATGATCATAGGATCTATATGTAGTACGTATCAAGCAAAAACGAATAAATGTTAATTTTATTTGGAAGCAGTTACCGAGGTAAGGGTTCTGCGCAAAATTGTTATGCGACTATGAAAAGGAAATATTAAATTTTTATTTTGTTTTTCCTTTACGAACTGTCCTTTCGTTTTCCACTGGTACACTACGTCCTCTCATCCTGTTTATTTTTACGGATATCCATACCCAGAGTAACTTGAACTTGCACTATTCGAGCGGATGGCTTTTAATGTATTGCACAAGTCCATGGAATTTTCTACTTCGTGAAATATAATAATCGATCCATGACTCCTTTTATCGACATCCATATGGATGTATGTATGTATTGTGGTTTTTATTGGCAATTATTCTGCTGATGAATATTTTTCAAACAAAACTGTGTTTTTGTTGCAAGCATTTATCTATTATTTCAAACTAACATACATAGCTTGTTTGTTTTCTTTTTTTGAGAGAAACAAGTGTGTACAGATACTCAAAATGCAATTTGGGCAAACTGAGATACATATGTGTACAACACTTTTACTCCTTGTCGTCAGGAGCTGCTTATCGAAATGTCCAGACATGAGGAAGAAGCACTTAAAGGTATCCTTGAAGTAAGTATTGGAACTCACTCAAGTGAGTAATCACTTTGACATCAATATGTATGCACAGATAATTTGTAGCCCACTGCACTATGTATGTTTCCTTAAATCACCAAAAATGTTTGAACTAACCGAAGGAGATATATCTATTCCATGAAATAGTTATTTGTTTGCCAAAGAACCAAGTCCTTTAGAGATCATTAGCGGCGTCATAGATTTGTACTCTGTGTGTGGTATTTCTGTGAACTTTTTCTTTGCAGATGGTATAGGTGAAAATCTTAAGGATCGTTACTCCTAATTGTGTGAACTCTCATTCATTTCAACTATAGCCCACAGGACCAGCTACGCACATCCTGAAAGTTACTCTTCTTACCCCATCTCTCGGAATATTCTGTTTCTGTGCATTATAAGCACACACGAGCTGAAATAGCTCCTCCGCATGGGTATTGGAAGCAGAAAATTTTTCAGTCCAAAAATGTGTGAATAAATGGGTTACACATACGCCACCGAAGCAGCTACGCACATCCTGAAAGTTACTTTTCTTAGCCCAATTCTAGTGGAATATTCTGTTTCTGTGCATTATAAGCACACACGAGCTGAAATAGCTCCTCCGCATGGGTATTGGAAGCAGAAAATTTTTCAGTCCAAAAATGTGTGAATAAATGGCTTACCTATAGCCCACAGGACCAGCTACTCTAAAACTCTAAAACTCACCTCTAGAGGGAACCGGAAAGGTTTTTTCTTTGTTACTAAATCTAAACTCCGTCGTACCTATTGATAGGCAACTTGCTCTACAACTTTAGGACCACTATAGACTGCGGGCTGAATCTTTTTAATCAAAATTTGAAGGGTTGCACTGTTGACATTGTAAAATATTATCATCTCGGTTGACATAACAAGTACACTAGCAGAACAATAATGCTGTCCTGAGGTACAGCGGTCACAACTTTGAATTCTGAGTTCTAGTTGCAGCTGTCTCGTTAATTTCTTGGTTAGTTTCAGTAAACGTTACACTTCTTACAGAGTAGTTGTATATTGCAGATTGTAGGGTGAGTAAGGAACATGTAATCTTTTCACTGCAGGCATAGGTTAGTATATCTCTCAGACAAAACATATATGCACGCAGGTCCCTCAAGGTAGAAAATACATGAGTACCTGTGATTTTCTTCATGTATTGTCTTGAGTCCTTCCCACGGTCAGGAGTAGTCTTTCGACTCAATAGTAGTAAAAAAAAAACCCTTAGACCTTATTCCTAGTTCATCCTTGAGTTGAACATTTTGGCTAACTTTGTTCGGCCAGACTTTTTAGGACACGCTTATGAAGATTGTTAGTTTCATAATCGAACAATTTTGACAAACATACTGTCAGACAGATTGGAAACTAAATGCATATTGAAATGGAAGCTTTCAATGCAACTTTTCCTTAAGGTACATACTATGTAGCAACAGAAAGAACTACGCTTCTGCGCATAAAATCTTTAAGATACGACTACCATACTCACTATGGTTATCTGAGAAGCAATCGAATATGTGTGCAGGACTCTACTATCAGATAATGTGATTTTTATTTTCTCGAACATTCGTAAAACATTTAAGAGTATAAAGAAAAACTATGAAAAAAGATTTTTACGTTTTTGCATCGACTGGCTTTTTCAAATTAAAACAAACAGCTATTCTATAAGAATATTTTACAGGATACTTGATGTTCCATCATCAAAGACAGAGTACAAGAAAGCTGTAGCGATCTTGTAATATGTTTACATAATATAGTCTTCTAACGTCTTACAGAAGATGACGTTTAGAAATGTGATACTCAGGACCTAAAGGCAATCATTTTTGTTGGTCAAACCTGGTATGATAATGCAGTTTCATGCTTGACAAACTCCTTTTATACCACAAAACTATGTTCTTTAGACAGTCATTCTATTGGAAACGTTTCTGTTTTCACATTTTCTGTGATATTTTCGTTCGTTGACCGCGAAGTTGACCATACTGTATATGTACATTGAATCATAATCCTCAGACCCATCCTTACACATTGAGATTTTGTGAGGTGGAAAACCCCCTCAAAATAGACTACACAAGATATGTTGGTCACGATACAAGAGTAGTAAACATGCAGGTGATTCTGAGTCTACTAGACACTTAAACCGTCCTCTTAACTTAGCTTTACTCAGAGTTGCGGAATTACTTGGTATGAGACAAGAATATAGTGATAGTATGTATAAGAAAGTCAGAATGCTCTAAAGCGCTAGAGCTACATCAGAAAGCCTAAATAAAAACATCTGAGTGCTAGTTATTGGCGTGCAAAAGGACCGATGCAGTGGCCAAGAAGGAATTCTAAGTTTTCAGAAATGGGGGTATACATAAGTTCCCAATGGCCAGTATTGATAAAATATATTTGGGCAATAAGTCATTGGCTTCGAAGGAAGAACGTTATCAGATTGGGATTAGTAAATACGGTTGTGAACATATGTACATATGTATGTATAAAGGCCTATTACATCTACGAAAATCTCTTCCTCAGATAATCCTCTAAACGATTACAAATCTATTTGCTAGATTCTTCAGCCTGTCGTTTGTTAATCACGTTTAAGTACCTGATCAACACTTTTTTTTTAGCTAAACAACTGTGAGAGTCTAAACAAAGTTAGAGTTGATGGATGTATCGTTGGAAAAAGTTAAAGGTAAAATAAGCAACCTTAATGATGAATACTCCGAGTGTCCTGTGCAACCAGGAAGGTTCTTAAGACCATTATTTACAATTCAATGCTTTTCACGACAAATGAATTTTTTGCCAAAACTAACATGGATTTCTAAACGATAGATTTACAACAACCAGCTTAGCTGAATTTGTAACGAATATGTACTTAATGACCACTAGAATACAGAAATAAGGTCGATCCTATCAGTAAGGATTTCAGGAAAACCTTCAACAAAGTCTGAAATTGTCTTATTAAATTAAAAGGTCTTGACTTTCAACTGAGGCTTTACGTAGATCGAATCCTATTTAACCGATCGTCAATGTTTTATTCAGACCCATAATCTCCAAGGCAGCCTTCTTAGTCCCTTATTATTTATTTTGACAATAAAAGATGTACAACCTACGATTGTAAATTTGAATTCATGCAGAAGATACAGAGATCTTCAGGCACATATCGTGGTATTCTGTCTGTCTTAGACTGCAGGAAAACTTGGATAGACTAGCAATTTCCTTGAGGTCAGTGACATTGCTCAATACGTGTGAAGCAATAACGTTTTCCCGCAAAAATGGTACAAGTACAACTCGTAGTTATCAGGCTTATATTGAATCCGTTCTCATAGTAACATAGTAACACAGTTTTCGTTCACCTATCGATAACTTTTTTAAGAAAGCCAACTCTTCCCTTGACCTTATCAAGTACTGGTCTAAGGAATTTTCTAGTTCTTATGGCAATAATTCACTTTATATAACCATGGTCTGGGTTCTCCTTGAATATGGCAGTCCAATTAGGTCGCCTTATTACACCACCCATTTCTCTGTGTAGAAGCTTTGTACAGCAGAGTTATTTGAATCGTTTTTAAAGGGAACTTCCCTGGACAGGTACACTGAATATGGAGATAACTCAGATCGACTGAAACTTATAAACCTACAGCCTCTCTCCATCCACCGTAAAGCGGGCAACATATCTACACTTTGTTCATCACCTTTTAGTTGCTACTCTCTCTCTTAAATTTATTAGTCTGCCTAATGTCAGATCCATACCCCGCTTTTCGAGTCTATACTTACTTACTTACTTAACGGGCTCCCGACCCGTGAAGAGTCCCTGCCTGAGACACGGTAGCCTTTCATCCTCTTCGATCCCGGGCACGCTGCTTCCAGTTGTCCAGACCAAGCGCTCTGGCATCTGCGATAGCTTGGTCTTTAAAACGGAGGTTCGGTCTTCCTTGTCGTCTCGAACCTGGGGGCTGTGAGTCGAAGATCCCCTTTGCTGGAGCATTATTGTCCATTCGCTCGATGTCTCGACATCTCGACATCTTGGTACAGCTCATAGAGTTCGCTGTTGTATCTTCTCCTCCATTCGCCCTCCTCGCATATGGGACCGAAAATTCGACGAAGAATTTTTCTCTCGAAAGTGCCCAACATGTGCTCTGCTTTCCTGCTTATCGTCCAGCACTCGACTCCATATAGCAAAACTGGCAGGATCAGAGTTTTGTAGAGCATACATTTCGTCTTCCGAGATAGGAGTTTTGAACCCATTTGTTTTGCCAAACCGAAGTAGCAGCGGTTTCCTAGGGTAAGTCTTCGTCGAATCTCCACTAGGGTGTCGTTCGTGGAGTTGATATTTACTCCGAGGTAGGTAAACTCCCTAACTACCTCAAAGTTACTGTTGCCAACAGTGACGTTTTGTCCTAGGCGGTGGACCGATGCTTCTTTGTTTGTTGACAACAGGTACTTGGTCTTGTCCTCAGTTACTTCAAGACCAACTCGTTTCGCCTATTCTTCAATTGCCGTGAAAGCTTCTATAACGACACGCTGGGAGCGACTGATGGTGTCGATGTCGTCTGCATATTTCGAGTCTATACCCACTGAAAAAATGTTGGGAGCCAACGTTTAGAATGCTACATGAAATCAACGATATTCAGCTCCTCTCTGACTTTCACCTTAGCAACCTGTCCCTCAGGAAAGTCATTTATTCCACCTACACCCCCATTCCGATGCTCCCATCCTATGTTCATAGTTAAGGTTCCAAGCAATACACATTGTTAGCCCTAAGTCTAGAATTTAAGTTTGTGCTTCTATTAAATTCTAACAAATGTTCGTGGTTGACTCGGGCTTCGAATCAAATCAAAATTTTGGGAATACATTTCGATTTCGTGTCGAATTCAATAACTGTGGTCTACATATTCCATTAAATTTCCAGTTACTCAAATCCATAAATGTCCTACATATCCGTAAAATATTCCATCATTCGATATCCATCATTCACGTCAATTTTAATAAAAGTTGTCGGCAAAGGAAAAAAACAATTAAAATAGGTGCATAGCTGCCTTGGTTGGTTACCCTCATGTGTATCCCGATAAGAGCACTAAAGTTATATACTAGACGTCACAGTACACTGTAAAAAAATAGTAGTATTAAAATTTTCCTTTTTATTAAATGCCAAGCATCCGTAATGGATGAGGTTTTGTATTCAAATTTCCTAGAAAACAATTTACAAAAATTTCCTAGTATTCTCTTCAATTTCTTTGATACAGACAGACATTTGCGTAAATCCTTGAGAGCTTCTCAGTACTTGCGACTCCTTAGGAATTATAGAATCGATACAAGATCAAACACATACCGGGTTATTATTTTGTGCTGTTACACCAACCTATGGTTACCCCCTCTGCTTACTGATTACATAGATAACCATAATTTAAAATTTCAGCTACTCAAACGCATAGGCTTTTGAGAATATTCTCGGAAATGTATTTTGGTTTGTACCTACCTACCTACATAATTTCTTAAAAATGGACTTGAAACTCAAGGCACGTACATATGTACATGGCTTATGTCGTCGCTTTGAAGGCTGAACAAGTAGGATTACGTAAAAACATGATGTTGCCTTGTCGGACATTTAGACGTTCCATTCGATTGCTTGACTTGAAGGTCATATTTAATTAAAAACTTGTTGCTCTTGTTGCGTAATGAGAAAAGATAATGATGCCTGGGAGATATCCTGAAATTAAAAAATATTGGAGTTGATTGCAGGCGTATTGACGAGGTATTGTTCTGTAGGTGCAGTGAAAAATATGTTGCTGACATGGCTCACAAAACTGGGAAGGAAGGAGTAAACACTGAGTAATTAATTGACAAACAAGGACATACGATCTTCGTCGAGGAGCTTAGGTTAACTCATTTTTCATTATCCTTTGTGGGTTTTAAGGGCCCAATGCACCACATTTAAAGACCTGCAGTAAACGGTCGATAATCCTATCATCTTCTGCTCAGAAACAAAATTTCTGACCCGAATAGAGCTACGAGAAGTTAGACCTAGGTTGTCCGTTTCTGGTTCGGTGGCGTATACGCAACCCATTTCTTCACAAATTTATCGGTGGAAATTGTTTTGCATTTTTCCTTCACATAGCGAGGTAGCAGCTAGGCTCGCTTGTGCTCAGGATGCGCAGAAACAGGATATCTAACTTGCATTGAGTCAGGTGGTACAGTTTGTCACTATATGGTTCGGTGGCGTATACGCAACCTATTTTTTCACACATTTTTCGGTGCCAATTTTTTTAGTTTTTCGCAAACATAACGAGGCAGGAGCTAAGCCTATTTGTGCTCATGATATATAGAAGCTTGTGAGGCATTCATACTTTTAAGTTTCATATTGACGTTTGTTGTATTCCTGTTTAGTGTACTAAAATGTCCAAAGGTATCGACTTTATCTGCACCAAAACATTAAGGAAAGTCAAGCACTTTAAAGAGAAAAGCGTATCTTGTTCAATTCTGTTCCGCTTTTACAGAGGCAAAAGGCTAGCTCTAGGTAGGACCAGACAGTGCTCACAGGACAAACCCTTATTCGACGAATTTACAGAGTTAATGGCGTTTAAATTGGGGACATCATCAGTTTTTTTAAAAGTAGCAGGGAGGATTTCAACAGATAGCATTTATTATATAGGGATCAACACCATCTTTTATCAGGCAGGTCACATGAGTCGTGGTATTATAACGGCGTTTTTTGTGCTACTTACAACCACCTCTATCTACCTACCTTATACAGGCTTATACAGGCTTAAATATGATTGATAGTGACTGTTGTCATAGGACCTTCTTACCCTTTTAATCACATATTTATTACCTTGCCATCTCGGTGTGAACGCGTCAAGGTTAGTCTGATGTAGTCAATGGTTAGAGCAGTGATCATGAAAATAATGTTTTTTCCAAAAATAACCTCTCCTTCACTATGCAAATGGTTTACGAGATTTTCATGAGCATTTCTACGGGAGTTTTTTTTAGTCAGTAAAGCTGATTGTATCTCGGAGCAACTGCGGTTTTAATAATGAAGCTAACACTGTCAGGAAATATTCAGAAGTCGTTTTTATTGGCCTGATCCTCTCAATTGGAAGATCGCATACATGATCTTATCTTATGGGTTCAGGTATTAAAGCCAACAAATGTACAGGGTGCGCCATCTTCTACGTCGATATGTAGACATTGAATAAAAGTAAGTCAAGGAGGATCAAATCTGAACATCAGGGTGGCTACTCAATGTCGCCATTTTTTGACAGAACACATCCATGAAATTTTCGTTGCAAAAACGGCATTGTTTGATTTTCAGTGTGGCTTGGCGCACCGTCAGACATAATGAGCCAACATCCACTGATATCGACTGATTCGTCTTCTCTGAAGAAAATTGGCCCAATGATGGTTTTGGCGCACACGCCGACCAAGCAGTCAAGGTGCCAGAGAGTCCGAAATGCGAATTCAAAAATCAGGTTCAGTGTCAACGATTCGAGCCACTGTTTCGGTGTATTCTAAGCGACCGACGTGGACGGTCTGTCGGAAGTATTCTTTGACTCAATTGCACTTTATACGGACGGAAATGCAAAATGCGCCGCAAGGTGGTTCCATTTATACCAAAAAGCTGTGGACGGTGTCGATAGGTCACTTGTGGGTTCTCGGCAACGATCTCTCTTACCGCTGAACCTCTTGGTATATTGCCGATCTCCCACTGTCCCGTGCTCAACAAAATTCGACATCAAAGGACGAATAGTATTGTCTGGCAACAGTGGCTTGTTGGCCGCGTGTCTGCAAAACTACTAAGATAAAAAAATTACCTAGGGGTTTGCAAGTATTCAGCGGAAGGGGCTAAAATGGATTTGGTTCCAAGTGAAAGCCAAATCAAATAGGTTCTCACATACTTCACTTTACGTCACAATCGATAGCTTTAGCTTTGAGGTATAGTAACACTCCAGCAGAGGAAAAACGAAAAATAACTCTTCCCAATCACTTATACTTTCTGTTGGGAAGGCAAGTAAAGCCCTATTCCCCCGAACAACTAAGGAGATTTGATATAAGACTTTGATCATCTCAGACCTACTTTATGGTGCAGTATGGACTCTATTGCAAAAAGATGCAGATATTGTGGTAAGATATTCGTTTCTATTTCTTTTAACGGAGTTGGGAGGACGAAATCCAACAAGAAACGAACTTAGTCAAGACACTGTTCATAAGTCATCTAAGATTACTGGTATATGTATGTAGAGCGAATGGATATAAGCAAAGGATATATGTACGTAAGTATTATACTTTGCTCGCACAATATTCGGATTTTAACCAGAAGAGAGTTAGCTAAGAACAAATTTAAAGGGAGAGTTGTGTGACTCTACTAAGCGAGTCTTTTACACAAATTCAAACAATAAACGAAAGAAAACCTACTACCCGCGGTCTTTCAAATCTCACTTCCCACTCACATGTATCCCATCAATTGTACAATTTTCTTTTGACCTTAATAACCCTCGGAATAGGTACTTTAATTGAAATGAGAATAAATCTGATGTCAAGGTACTTCTTATCACTTCTTTCAGAATTTACATCTTTCAACCCTTTATTGTTTAATCATGCCTTTGTTTCCAATGCCTCCCCTTTGATATACTATACAATGCATAGTACTTTCTCATTCTCCACATCCTGCATCCTTTCACACTTCTTGCAAAAACCTTGTATCACCTTCTACACCACCCTCACATCATATTCATTGTGTATCTCCCTTTTGTAGGACAACATGATCTCTATAATCCCAGGATGTCAATCACGTTTCAAATATCAACAGGAACACATATTCATCAAACAATTTCTAACAATTTCAGGTATCTTTAAACACCGACTACTTAAATTAAAATTAATTTACAGTACTGCAGTCATTCCTGTAAAAAATTTTTAATAACTCTTTTACCACTGAGCTGCCTGTTTAGAGTCGACAGTGGACAAAATACTCGTAACAGTGACAAGTATTCCATAGCGTCTCCAGCTAAATTACTTCACAAAATGTAATTCGGTTTCAGACAGCTCATTAAAAATAATTCACATACTCCTGCACATGCATGTACGATTTATATCACATCACCTAAACTATGTACATTCACCTGTGAATGGGAATCCATTTTTTTTTGTTTTTTAATGGTGAAAACCAGCCACACTTGACGGAGGTTAACCAAAAAGCTATTTGCAAATGACAGGTGGTTTATTTAGAGTGACATCTCTGTACACGTGCCCATCTATAGATCAACATTCCTATGTACATATGGATGTACCATACCATACATGTAGCTCTTCATGCACTTTAAAATATTTATTTAATATTGAAGTGGAAACCATACCACACGAGACCAAAACGATTTCAGGTAGTCCAAACCAATAGTTATACAAAAAAAAAAAAAATATATTTTAATTTATTAAATTTATTATTCTGTCACAATAAAATTTATTTTAATTAGAGACAGTTAAAAGTATTTATGATAAATTGAATCTGTTTTTAAGTCGCCCACATGCATACATAGGTGGGCAGGTGCAACTATTACAATATCACTAATAATACTCGTAAGTCAATGTCATGGAATATGTGCAATTAATTATAACTTTAATGTAATTTATCCCCAAAAATGTATATTAATGCAAAAAGTCATTAACTGAGGTAAACATTTTAAGAGTTCGTTCCATGCTACTAATTCAATTTAAAAGGACGCATTTACAGCTGTGCAGTAAATTATGAAATATTTGTGTAAAATGGCATTAAATTCAAAAAAGAAGTACGAAAAGGATATGTAGTAGAAAAATTCATAAAAAAATGTTTTAGAATAAAAAAATCTCTGAAATGGTTTCATAGCTTCCAGTGAGACTTTTTGATTTCATTGTTAGTACTCTTTGCAATGTGAGTTCTGAACCCACCTTCATTACCCGTAACCGACACGAAATCTTGGGATTGGATAGATAGATAGGTAGAACGCGATGGGCACACTCGGATCACTGACGGATCTATTGCCAGCCCCTGTGGAGGGTTTACCTGAAAACAAAATGTTTCTTATTGTGAGGTAGCTAGAGGCCCTCCCTGAACCACCCTAAAGTTGATTCAGAATGAGCCAGACCTGACAAGTTTTCGAATTGATATTCACCGAGGGTCGTTTTTCTAGTCCTGCATAGGCTTAGGCATCCGTAGGCGAAGTGAAAAGTACACTCTGCTGCATCTGTGTCGCCACAGCCTCTCCAGAGGTCAGTAGTTTCTATTCGCTTTTGACTTTGATTTTGGATCAAACTTAGTATTAAAGTTTTCTGGATATGGGAGTGCGTTCCATCTCTCAGTCTCACGAAGGTTTTCTAGGTAGGGGCGGTAGAGCACAAGTGTCGACCATTGTTTGGACTATATTCGTGCTAATTCGTTCGCCGCTGTGATATTTTGTAGTGAGTGCTGTGAGTTCTTCACGACAACTGTGGATGAGTCAGCCTCTATGGTGACTTACTAACTTTCTTACTTATGTCCTCTATCCACTTGTCGCTCCTAGGGTCTCTACATTGCCTACGCGCCATCGTCTGTGATTTCTGGAAATGTGCCTCAGCTCTACCCAACTCTTTACCAGGAAAGACTGTGGCTTGGCTGTATGACAATATAGATTTCGATCACCTTTCTGAATGGTAGCTTTGTGGATATTTCTCGTGCCGCCTCTCCTGTTGCTAGTACCTCCGCTTGGATCACACTGCCGTTGTTTGGAAGCCTAAGAAAGCGGGCAATTTCCAGGGGTAAAGGTAAAGGTAAAGGACTGGAGAGTGCTTCACCTTTAGACAATTGTAACTCCGTTTAAGGAACTTCAAAACGACCAACTAGGGTCTGGGTGGTGCATTTCCAACAATGGTACTCAACGATTATGTTGTTGGGTTGTCCTCTTTCCAGACTTTGAGACAAGAAGAAACGAAGTCTCGGAGTCCTTAGGAATAAAAGAAGACCCCTACAAGAATGGCTGCAAGCTGTTTGATACGAAATACCGAATTTCATTGAAGAGTCCTCTGAAGCTTGAAGGCTACGGAAATTCATTTTCAAAAATCCCAAGCTACGTAACGTAGCCGTATGGTCACTGGTCATTTGACTAGAGTCCATCGATTTTCTACTGGATACCCATTTTCGTGGTAGATCCTCTCGAAAGGTACTACTGAAAAGATTCTTTGAGATATGCGAAGTTCAAGCCATGTAAATTTTTGTTTGGCCATTAGGTTTGCTGAACTGCTAGCGTCATGTAGAGGTAGGTATCAGGTTTTAAGTAGGAAGGTAAAGGTTGTTGTTGTTAGTAAAACATGTTGTTATCATAAGTACGAGTATTCTGTTGTATTGAAGAAACGGATGATGTTCCCAACTCTGATCGCCTTTAACTCTGAAAATTCGTCGAAAAAGGGCTTGTCTAGTGTCTACTGCCTGGCTCTACATATAGTTGGACACCTGCATAGGAAGCGTACCACTGTTTCTCTTTTTGCTCCGCCAATGTACATTAAATGGAATACCTATTCTGGCTGCCATGGCAGGTACTAAATGCCAGAACTCTAGCAATACCCGTACCATGTTTTAATGCCTATTGGACCCTTAAAGCAGCAAGGCATTGCTATCCACTATTGCACGACTATGCAGACCCATCATGCAGTGCCTACTCTTGGCGATGATTCAACGAATTTGTCAGAGCATTCCTCAGTTTCAAAAGAACGCGGAAGGATTTATAGTCTGAATGAATCAGAGATAAGTTTACTACAAAAAACGGCCATAATCATTAATTACAGATCGATATTAACCCGACATTTATACCTGGAACTCCAGTATATTTCCTCCGAAATACAAGTTCATGATAATCTGGGACTTATTTCGGACCACTGTGACTGACAGAAGTTGTATACCCATAAGTGACAAAGGAGGTAATAATCTATTTTTCCAGCTGTAACATTGCACAGTAGGAGCAAAATGCTTGAACATTGTGAGATGGGTGGCAAATACTTTTGTTAAATATTTTATTCAGTTGAAACAACTTTGCCTTTGTTTTCCAACTGCAATTTCAATGAAACTCCGGGAAACCACTGGGATTGTAAGGCCACAACCCTTTAGCCAAGGTAAACAATAATCGACTTCGAGTATGTTTTAGGGGAAATTGACAAAGGAACCTATTTCCATGAAGATTTGCTTTCGTATCGGTTTGAAGCTCACGTGACGTAAGGTTTTAATGTATCAAGAACTGCTTTTGAACTATTTTTTTTGGTTTTCTTTTGGACATCTAGTTTTGTATTCAATGGAAAGGATTCAACGGTAATGGTGGCCCTCTTCATGTTTACTCCTGTTCGCAATGATAGACAATGATACTTCAAACGGAACTTCACAATATGGGTGCCAAGTTTCAAAGTATTTCAAAGCTGCTTCATATGTCTTTCACACACAAATTGCTGCATTCATAATTTTATCTGTGCACACCCATCAGGAAAAAGGTATGTTTTGCACTAAGTTATCAGATACAACATTGTTGATTATATCAATAGGGGATACTTACCAAAAAGTAAAAGTTCAGCTAAGTTTTCAGAGATGAGCTATACTATGTCACTTATTCAAACAACATATGCTAAATCTGTTTCACGGTTCTGGAAATTTAAACAGACAGGGTATTAGGGGCCAATAAACTGACTATCTAATCATAGCTCATTTCTCAGACCAATTTAATAGCACTTATGTCCCTACTTTCCCATGTCATGGAAACGCTGATGAACCGTCAACTTATGAAACACATGAAGTCACGGAAACTCTTCAACGACCGACAGTATGGTTTTCGTAGCAAAGAGTCAACACTCGGCATAATTCTGTTGAACGCAAGATTTTGGTTCAGTTAATATTTTAAAGGCATTTGGTAGAGTTTGGCATCAAGTTCTTTTGTCGAAAATGCATGTGTTTGGCATCGATGAATCTTTTTTTCAATGGACTAGGGAGTACCTTTTGTAAGGTTCAATACAAGTTGTTTTGGACCACATAAATTCTGACTTCCTACAAAGCTTTATTTTGTCTCCAACTCTCTTTCTTCTAAACCTATATATTCCTTCGCTGTTGACAGTACACTCAGCTTTTCCTATTCGGTTCCAGACTCGCGTACCTGCTCTTTGGCCGTAGAACTAAAGCGGCATCGTATGCTAAGCTCATTTAGTTTCGACGACAGAGTGAAATTTAATGCTACAAACGCAATCCTGTCTCCTGTCGCTTAAGTGTAACCTTAACCTGTTGCCACTATCAATACACCGCACTTGCCTCGTCGAAACCATAAAACTTTCCATCTTAGGAATGTGTGCTAATGACAATCTTCGTTGAAATGACCATATATTCTGCGAAATATAAATAAATACTGTGAAATGTCCAGGATTCCTCAAAAGATGAGGAAAATGCTTTACTCCCCTCTGAACTGGCTGCAATACATAGGGTACACATCCGTTCTAAGCTCGAGTATAAAGCCCATATTTGGTCTGGACCACTCAAAACCTTATTAGACCTGCTAAATAGAATTCAAAATTGAGCGATGAAACTAATAGGACACAGAAGCACAGCGAGGACTGTTGACTCTCTCAAACATCGCAGAAATATTTCCTGTTCTAGCCTGTTTTATTGTTTTTTTTTTTTACACAACAGTGCTCCAGCGAAATAGCCAGTGGGATTCCACCTCTTCAACAGTTTTCTGACAATACTCGCCACTCTTTCACTGCTCAATAAATTTCAGTAATCTTCCGCTGTAAGATTTACAAAATTGTTCTTCATTTACAAAATGACTACACGAAATATAAAAGTAATCGAAAGTCACTGTATTACCCAAATAGAGGATCGTTTTTGAATCCTAAGTAAGATTTAATTAAAGGCATACGATGTTGAATGTACTCTGAAGATTGGAGTCACATCCTAATTCCACAGCCATAGTCTAAGCGACCATTGAGAGTCAGCAAATGACTAAAAAATTTCTTAAGTAAATAGTAGAAGTTTTAAAAAAGTTTACAGGCATTCTAATAGGGACAGTTGGCAAGGCCTACGACTTTCTTATAAGCGATTAAAACAGATACAAAAATCAGCTTTAGCTCAGCTTTTTGGAAAAGAATATGCAAAGACAATATGTATGTACATGTACATCAACCATATATTAGTTTGCCTTACTCACATAGGAGGTGCTACAGTCCGGTATAAACCTGGACCTCAACCAACAAGAAACTCTGATCGCCTTTAGTTGCTCACTCAAAGTCGGTTGAGGTCCCATTCGACTTGTGGACGTAATCTAAGGCTAGGTCTTCCTCTACAGCGTTGTCCCACCGGGTTCGATTTAATGCATGTCCTAGCTATCTCAGACAGTTGTGCACAAAGTCATTTGACGTGAACTTGACCAAATATCTTACGATGATAGGGCCTTTGTACTCAATTGCCTTCTCAGTCCAAATGATCAACGATTGACAAAATATATTCCTCGTTTCGCTTCTACTGAGGCGTTGTTGTCAGAATTGATAGCAGAACCAAGGTAACCAAAGCTTCTTACTTTCTCAAAGTTATAGCTATTAATTGTGACATTCTGTCCTAGTTGTGCCCTAGTTGGGTACTTTGGCAATGCGTAGTTCCAGAGTTCGAAGTATAAAAATGATGTGAGTATCCTTATTTGCAAAAACCATTTCATCTATTTTTCTATATTTAGAGTCTCAAAGAAGGCCTGAAACCTCATGCTTCCACATTAAATACTTCGTTCCTTTGGTTTAATCGTCAGTTACCTGCTATGCCCAAAATTACTTCTTCCCATTGTCTTTCACTTGAAGCCTGAAGCACCTACATATCTTTCACCCGGCACCACCTTCCTTGTGACGTTCAAGTCTATCTATTACCTATACAATTTATTTTCCATACAGCTGTCGTTTCCAAGTGCCTTAATTTACGAACAAATAACCCATCACACTGCTGATGGTATTCAAAATCAACCTCCCATCATGAAAATTCCTACTCAATACTTAATTTGTCTTTGTTTGTTAGCCTTAACATTTAAAAGGGTTGAACTCCTTAAAATTTATCTCTTTCATTAGCTCCCCATTTCTCAAACAAGATAGTACAATGCACACAATGCCAAGGAAAGCCGCATAATTATTTCACTGTCTACCGAAATAACCTTTTCAGCTTCTCGTCTTATACACATACATACACAATAAATATAGCATTATGTCAAAGATACTAATTAAAATAAAACAAAACATCTACCACTCAAAGCTGCCAGTCAGGATATAAAGGGCTTTCCAATCATTTTGGTATTCACCCTCAGGGAATCTTGACAAATTTGTCAGTGTGAAAATAAAAGTAACAGTACTCCTCCCTCCTTCAACCAATTTCTTATTTTTTTTTTATTTTTATTTATTCCATTAAATATAAGATAGAACCATTATAAATACATCCTCATAAAGCTGTTACTTATTTCCGGAGAATTTAACCGACAGCTGCAGTGGGTGGCAAGAATCGAATTATTCACACACATACTCGTATACAGAGGGCTCCTCCAACGACAAGATGGGGATGAAAATCTTAAAATTCCGTTAGGGAATAGATGAGTTACCCCCAAACCATCAAAAGACAGTAGTGTTGATGTTGGAATATGTAAACGCTGCTGCCTGTGGCAGCTTTCTGCTGTAGTTTATCACTCTTTCTCTTCGACTAGATACAGAGAACATCATAAAAGAAAAGAAAAAAAAATTAAAGAGAAAGGATAAAAATAAAGGGTGGCTTGGCTGACTACAAGCAAACAAAAAGGAACTGTCAAATTATTATTTTGACAGCTGTCAAGGCTTGTTGTTTGCCGTTTATTGCTTGATGTCTCCGAAGGATTGTCGATTAATGTTTGATGTGAAAGTCAATCCCAGAGACTTTCGATATATGTATTTCGAAAACATTAAGTAAATCCAACGAGGACTTTTATTCAGATGTAGAATTCAATTTGAATGAACCAAAAGGCAGTAGAATTGTATAAGCATAGTCTGACGAAAAACACGCACTCATAGGATTTAGTTCAAAGGAAGTGTTTATCTATAAATAGAATGGCAGTCGTATTTTTGGTAGTTTATTTGTTTTCGAAATGCTGTCGTAATGCCATATTGAAGGGAGCCAGGTCTGCAAAAATACTTAAACTTAATTTCTTCGAATTATTGTGCGGTATTAGCCCATTTTTTCATTTTATTTATTGCATCCTGATGCGATCTCTGGAAGAGTTCTATATAGATGTTTCTAAAAAACCCTCTTACTCAACCTTTCCAACTTTCCTTGTGATAACAGTGATTATTTTCTACGTACTGTATGCATAAACAGGAAAGTTCAACCCATATTTCTGAAAATATTTCAAACAGTGACTTCGACTTATTGATTTTGCTTGCAATATTCTGGCCGGTATCCCTATCTGTGAAGACAATACTTCCAGAAGGTTTAAAGACTTCAATTCGTTCAACCGTTAAAACAGATATGTATCGCTCTGATGAGTTACGTGCAAGGATAATCATTTTGGTTTTTGCTGTTCAGCATTAGCCTCTTCCCGATACTTCCTAACATTTGGTTGAGGTCCGTCATCCCCTGAGACAGTGAAATCTAAGAAATCATCGAAAACCTCAGTTTCCCTTCGCTTATAAAACTGTTTAGGTGAAAGAATAGTTCCTTGTGGTACTCCACTTTGAATCGGAAACAGCGTTTTACATTCAATTTATAGGATATTTAAATGCACACCTCTCCTATGCATGTATGGTAAACCAGATGAATTATGTATATCTGTTGAAAATTCAAAACCTTTTCGAAACCAATGATGAACTGCTTCAGTGCCCTGCTCAATGGCGATCCACATTTTTTTTTTAAATGTGGTCCATATAGGAAGATCTAGATCCTTATCCTGATCCTGATCCCTTGTACCTATACTTAGTATACTAGTATAGTATATAGGAAATGATAAGATAACTGTTTAGTTTCCTAAAGATTACTAAAGATACTAAAGATTAGCCAGCTAGATGATCACTTTCTTCTGTCACTGAGCAGAAAGGATTGGCCTTCCCGGCTAACTATGGATATTTTCGTTTCTCTTCTTGTTTTTTTAGTGATCTTAATCTAACTGGCAGTTATATATGTATGTATATGGTGGTCTCGGTATCTACCTTACTTGGGTGAATATATGTAAATAAAGAACTTTTGATTCCAAATCATAAAATTCAACTTTATGTTGGTTTTCATTCTATGTACACCAGCAAGCAACATTCACTACCTTCTGGTTAGCACTGTGATCCGTCAATTCCGTCAGTTCTGATTCTACTTACTTTCTTTGCTGCTAAGTGCGTTTCGATTTGAATTAGTTGTACTTGTCATATCTTTCCTTATGTTATATAGCCTAAGCGACCAGAGCAAATTTTGGGGTAAAGATGTAATCAAAAGATTCATTCATCAACATGAAGGTGTCCAATGAACGATTTTAATTGCGAAAGTCTGTCAGCGATTTGCCGCAGCTTAGGTTAGTTGAAAATGTATTTTTTTTTTGGTTTAACTACTCGAAAGTAGTATTAATTGAAACAACAAAATGCCGTGATTACAGGTATATACATAGTCCATAGTCACGTCCCTTGCAGTATACCCTTGCCAGATGCGCTGTTATGTATAAATCGTTTGATTATATTTCCATGTCCAAAATTTGCTGTGAGCTTTTGGTCTAATATAGGATATAGCTGCAATGCAAGATTCAGCTTTTAAAGTTTGTCCACCTGAATTTCGAATTCTTCAGAAAGAGGAGGGCAGTGTATACCCCACAAATCTTGATACCCACAATCTGGGTATATCCTCAAATCACACATCTCAAGCCAGACATTCTGTTTCTGTGCATTCGAGGCGCAAACTAGCTTAGCTGCTGCCTCGGAATGGAAGTAGAAGACAGAACATTTTTCAACCAAAAAATGAATGAAAAAAGGGCAGTGTGTAGCCCATTTATCTTGATACCCACAATCTGTGTATATCCTCAAATCACACATCTCAAGCCAGACATTCTGTTTCTGTGCATTCGAGGCGCAAACTAGCTTAGCTGCTGCCTCGGAATGGAAGTAGAAGACAGAATATTTTTCAACAAAAAAATGAATGAAAAAAAGGGCAGTGTATAGCCCACAGATCTTGACACCCACAATCTGGGTACATCCTCAAATCACACATCTCAAGCCAGACATTCTGTTTCTGTGCATTCGAGGCGCAAACTAGCTTAGCTGTTGCCTCGGAATGGAAGTAGAAGACAGAAAATTTTTCAACCAAAAAATTAATGAAAAAGAGGGCAGTGTATAGCCCACATATCTTGATACCCACAATCTGGGTACATCCTCAAATCACACATCTCAAGCCAGACATTCGGTTTCTGTGCATTCGAGGCGCAAACTAGCTTAGCTGTTGCCTCGGAATGGAAGTAGAAGACAGAAAATTTTTCAACCAAAAAATTAATGAAAAAAAGGGCAGTGTATAGCCCACAGATATTGATACCCACAATCTGGGTATATCCTCAAATCACACATCTCAAGCCAGACATTCCGTTTCTGTGAATTCGAGGCGCAAACTAGCTTAGCTGCTGCCTCGGAATGGAAGTAGAAGACAGAACATTTTTCAACCAAAAAATGAATGAAAAAAGGGCAGTGTATAGCCCATTTATCTTGATACCCACAATCTGGGTATATCCTCAAATCACACATCTCAAGCCAGACATTCTGTTTCTGTGCATTCGAGGCGCAAACTAGCTTAGCTGCTGCCTCGGAATGGAAGTAGAAGACAGAAAATTTTTCAACCAAAAAATGAATGAAAAAGAGGGCAGTGTATAGCCCACATATCTTGATACCCACAATCTGGGTACATCCTCAAATCACACATCTCAAGCCAGACATTCTGTTTCTGTGCATTCGAGGCGCAAACTAGCTTAGCTGTTGCCTCGGAATGGAAGTAGAAGACAGAAAATTTTTCAACCAAAAAATTAATGAAAAAAGGGCAGTGTATAGCCCATTTATCTTGATACCCACAATCTGGGTATATCCTCAAATCACACATCTCAAGCCAGACATTCTGTTTCTGTGCATTCGAGGCGCAAACTAGCTTAGCTGTTGCCTCGGAATGGAAGTAGAAGACAGAAAATTTTTCAACCAAAAAATTAATGAAAAAAAGGGCAGTGTATAGCCCACAGATATTGATACCCACAATCTGGGTATATCCTCAAATCACACATCTCAAGCCAGACATTCTGTTTCTGTGAATTCGAGGCGCAAACTAGCTTAGCTGCTGCCTCGGAATGGAAGTAGAAGACAGAACATTTTTCAACCAAAAAATGAATGAAAAAAGGGCAGTGTATAGCCCATTTATCTTGATACCCACAATCTGGGTATATCCTCAAATCACACATCTCAAGCCAGACATTCTGTTTCTGTGCATTCGAGGCGCAAACTAGCTTAGCTGCTGCCTCGGAATGGAAGTAGAAGACAGAAAATTTTTCAACCAAAAAATTAATGAAAAAAAGGGCAGTGTATAGCCCAGAGGTCTTGATACCCACAATCTGGGTATATCCTCAAATCAGATATTTCAGGCCAGATATTATGTTTCTGTGCATTCGAGGCGCAAACTAGGTTAGCTGCTGCCTCGAAATGGAAGTAGAAGACAGGAAATTTTTCAACAAAAAAATGAATGAAAAAAAAGGGCAGTGTATAGCAAACAGATCTTCATACCCACAATCTGGGTATATCCTCAAATCACACATCTCAAGCCAGACATTCTGTTTCTGTGCATTCGAGGCGCAAACTAGCTTAGCTGCTGCCTCGGAATGGAAGTAGAAGACAGAAAATTTTTCAACCAAAAAATGAATGAAAAAGAGGGCAGTGTATAGCCCACATATCTTGATACCCACAATCTGGGTACATCCTCAAATCACACTTCTCAAGCCAGACATTCTGTTTCTGTGCATTCGAGGCGCAAACTAGCTTAGCTGTTGCCTCGGAATGGAAGTAGAAGACAGAAAATTTTTCAACCAAAAAATGAATGAAAAAAGGGCAGTGTATAGCCCATTTATCTTGATACCCACAATCTGGGTATATCCTCAAATCACACATCTCAAGCCAGACATTCTGTTTCTGTGCATTCGAGGCGCAAACTAGCTTAGCTGCTGCCTCGGAATGGAAGTAGAAGACAGAAAATTTTTCAACCAAAAAATGAATGAAAAAGAGGGCAGTGTATAGCCCACAGATATTGATACCCACAATCTGGGTACATCCTCAAACCACACATCTCAAGCCAGACATTCTGTTTCTGTGCATTCGAGGCGCAAACTAGCTTAGCTGTTGCCTCGGAATGGAAGTAGAAGACAGAAAATTTTTCAACCAAAAAATTAATGAAAAAAAGGGCAGTGTATAGCCCACAGATATTGATACCCACAATCTGGGTATATCCTCAAATCACACATCTCAAGCCAGACATTCTGTTTCTGTGAATTCGAGGCGCAAACTAGCTTAGCTGCTGCCTCGGAATGGAAGTAGAAGACAGAACATTTTTCAACCAAAAAATGAATGAAAAAAGGGCAGTGTATAGCCCATTTATCTTGATACCCACAATCTGGGTATATCCTCAAATCACACATCTCAAGCCAGACATTCTGTTTCTGTGCATTCGAGGCGCAAACTAGCTTAGCTGCTGCCTCGGAATGGAAGTAGAAGACAGAAAATTTTTCAACCAAAAAATGAATGAAAAAGAGGGCAGTGTATAGCCCACATATCTTGATACCCACAATCTGGGTACATCCTCAAATCACACATCTCAAGCCAGACATTCTGTTTCTGTGCATTCGAGGCGCAAACTAGCTTAGCTGTTGCCTCGGAATGGAAGTAGAAGACAGAAAATTTTTCAACCAAAAAATTAATGAAAAAAAGGGCAGTGTATAGCCCACAGATATTGATACCCACAATCTGGGTATATCCTCAAATCACACATCTCAAGCCAGACATTCTGTTTCTGTGAATTCGAGGCGCAAACTAGCTTAGCTGCTGCCTCGGAATGGAAGTAGAAGACAGAACATTTTTCAACCAAAAAATGAATGAAAAAAGGGCAGTGTATAGCCCATTTATCTTGATACCCACAATCTGGGTATATCCTCAAATCACACATCTCAAGCCAGACATTCTGTTTCTGTGCATTCGAGGCGCAAACTAGCTTAGCTGCTGCCTCGGAATGGAAGTAGAAGACAGAAAATTTTTCAACCAAAAAATGAATGAAAAAGAGGGCAGTGTATAGCCCACATATCTTGATACCCACAATCTGGGTACATCCTCAAATCACACATCTCAAGCCAGACATTCTGTTTCTGTGCATTCGAGGCGCAAACTAGCTTAGCTGCTGCCTCGGAATGGAAGTAGAAGACAGAAAATTTTTCAACCAAAAAATGAATGAAAAAGAGGGCAGTGTATAGCCCACATATCTTGATACCCACAATCTGGGTACATCCTCAAATCACACTTCTCAAGCCAGACATTCTGTTTCTGTGCATTCGAGGCGCAAACTAGCTTAGCTGTTGCCTCGGAATGGAAGTAGAAGACAGAAAATTTTTCAACCAAAAAATGAATGAAAAAAGGGCAGTGTATAGCCCATTTATCTTGATACCCACAATCTGGGTATATCCTCAAATCACACATCTCAAGCCAGACATTCTGTTTCTGTGCATTCGAGGCGCAAACTAGCTTAGCTGCTGCCTCGGAATGGAAGTAGAAGACAGAAAATTTTTCAACCAAAAAATGAATGAAAAAGAGGGCAGTGTATAGCCCACAGATATTGATACCCACAATCTGGGTACATCCTCAAATCACACATCTCAAGCCAGACATTCTGTTTCTGTGCATTCGAGGCGCAAACTAGCTTAGCTGCTGCCTCGGAATGGAAGTAGAAGACAGAATATTTTTCAACAAAAAAATGAATGAAAAAAAGGGCAGTGTATAGCCCACAGATCTTGACACCCACAATCTGGGTACATCCTCAAATCACACATCTCAAGCCAGACATTCTGTTTCTGTGCATTCGAGGCGCAAACTAGCTTAGGTAGTGAACTACTATTAGTTGTGGCACTTTGTCCTTTGATTTGCAATGACTAAGCCAAAGTGGGGACAAAGTGTCAAACTGCCAAGTTTTAGCTTTTAAATAACACTCATTTTATTTCACGAACAATGTACTTTAAAACATACTTCCAATCTTTTGATCATATCGATTATAGAACACATTTTTGTGTGTCGTTGAATTTCGACTATTAACAGGCCATCTTAGATAACCTAGTTCTAAGCTCGAAGCTGAACTAACTATTCCCCGCTTAGCACAAGATAGTTTTAAAATCAAATCGTTTTAATCTCGCCAAACGAAATAATATTCTATCTAGAAGACATGATGGAAATTCTGTAGAACATATCATCTTGATTGATAGACTGCTTCCAATCTTTCCATAAGAATTCAAGTCCTTAGCAACGCCTTAGTAATGCTGCAAATATATCTACTCACTGATTGTTTTGCAAGTTTAACCAGTGTGTTGGCATTCTTCTTCTTACGGGGTCACTTGACTTTTCTTATCGTCATGAGCTACCGGAACTCAAGCTCTGGACTACCTTCTCCAGAAGTATCAGCAATGCTAACTTTAATAAGTTTCCGCTCTTCAATCCGTCTTCTTGTTCGTTCCTGCCTCATCATGACTTCTCGTGATGAACCGGCAAGATTCTGTGCTTCGGCAGGAAAATCTTTTTTCACAGCTTTCGTATAACGTGTAGCGGATTGAAACTGTTGATCCTTTCTAAATTTCATATGCTAATCTCCTAATAAATGTTCCTATCCTGTCGGTATCATTCATGGATCACTCATACGTCTGCAGTTTGATCTTAAAGAAGGTACAATCCAGTATTTGGGTCGGTGGCGTATGCGTAACCTTTTTTTGCATACATTTTTCGGTGCAAAAATTTTCTATTTTTCTCAGACCCAGCGAGGGTGCAGTTTAGGTTGTTTGTGCTTAGAGGCACAAAAACAGAAATACTGCCCTGAATTAAGTCACGAGAAGATGCGGTCACCCATTTCCCCATAGATTTTCCGGGGTAACAGTTTTTTTTGTTTCTAAGACTCACCGACATCAGCTTCACATATGTTTCAAATACGCAAAGGAGAACCTTTAGCAAGGATATACGTATGCATAGGATGTTGATTTATAGGCATCCCTTAACTGACAGTAATTTTCTTTGCCTTCCTTAAGTTGTGTCATACCCATTTGCGTTCACGAAAAGTCTGGAAGTGATCCAATCTGGATTGATCTTGACACTTCTTACTTTTGTTTTCTGCTGAAAGATTTGCGGGCTGTAGGGATGTTTGTATAGAGTTGGGATTAAAAGTAACACTATTTAGTCCCAAAATTTAGAGGTTATACATCGCTTCAATTCTTTTTCCGATTAGTATGTGTCTAGCATTTTTTGGTCTAGTACTCTGGAATCTAATGTTTTATCAGTATGAGCCAGACGCCACTATGAAACTGCGATAGTGGCCCAAACCATGTTGATGGTCCTAATCCAGATAGTCTTTGGGCAAGTTGCTACAATATGGCAATGTTCAAGTAACATCACATTGAACCACGAATCTCTCCGTTCCATACGATCTGGAGTAAACCGAAAGATTACCATCCACTTCGTCATGCACTTTCGTAGAAGCTCAGAACACTTAGCACATTAAACAGTGAAAACTAAAAACATTTCCATGAATTCAACCGGAAGGTGAGGCTCAAACTGAAAGATGGATCAAAGGATTAAATGTCAAGCTGATGGCATACTCTACTGTCCAAACCGAATGTTGTGGAAAATGGTTGTCCATCTAGCAAACCATTAACAATACTTAAACAAGAATACTTGTGTGATTCTTGGTAAGTACCCTGTACACATAAACCCAGGAGCTCAGGGGATTGTCGTCAGTGAAAGCAGTTATAAGTTTAATAACCAATTAGTCTATAGTCTTACTACGTTGGTACTATTATTCCAAAAGGATGATTTATTGAGGGGTTAGCTGTATACTGAAATGTGTCCAAAGCTTTGACGAATATGAATGAAAATTTGAAAATCACTAAAAGGATTTCTCCACGATTTCACATACTCAGTCCTCTTTGAATTCCAATTTGCTTTTCAAATCTAAAACAGACACTTATACACTCCAACCCAATGATTTCGACGACACATATTATGTACATATGTGTACATAATCCACGTCAATCCTGGAAAACAAATTTCAAAGCTCTCTGGAATTTCACACACATATTAGGAATTTATAGAATCTTCCATAGATATTCGCGTACGTCGCGTTGGTCCTGATGGAGTCTCTCCCTTGACAAAATTTCGCTATTTGATTGATTGAAAAAGGAACCGAACACGATGTCCTTCAGTTTTTGAATTTTCTTCGTTTTTATTGAACGAAGCGAAGAACAGAGCATGAATGGTGGGAGCACTGCCGGATGTGTGCCCAACGACGGTTCCGAATGAAGTTTCCTAAAACGTAATGGATGAAAGAGAACAGCGTGCACTGGATCGTGAGATTCATTTTCCGCGTGATATTCGTGATATATTTGAGTTTTTCCTTTATTTTTTCGTAAAAAAAAAGAGCTTTTTTTGAAATTTATTTCACTCTCAACGTGTCTGTATGCAGTGGGATATCTTTGAGAGAATCGTCAAGTTTAATCCAACACAACGGGAAAGCTAATAGAGATTAAAGGGCATAGAGCGCTAGAGGTCTCAATATTTGTTTAACCTTAAGGAATATTTGTTTTTTTTTTTTTTTTTCTTACGTTGGATCTAGATAATATCCGCAGAGGAAGGATATACTTTCTTCGCATCCTTCTGAAAGCAATTCAGCATGGATCTGGGAAAATTTAATAAACTTCTCAATCTCTGTCTTTATTGTTTGTCGGCTAGAGGGGTTTTAATATGACTATAGTGTGTCTGTGTTTGGGTCTAATCATTTATTCTTTTTGCGTGAGTCCTTCTTTCATTTCCCTAAAAAAAGACAACTCATGTACATACATAATGTTTGTATTTACTTGCCCTTATAGGTACATATGTACATGAAAGTGAAAATTTAAGTAAGGACAAGTAATCCATTTAACTTACCTCGTCTGCCTCTAGTAGGTGTAGTAACCCCAGCGAATGTCTTTTGTTTTGTTTTAGGAGATACATTGCAAGAAACCCCTAATGTCTACCAATGTACGTAAGTTTGTACTTACAGACGGGTACTTTTAGGCCATAGAAAGCTCTGGCTTACTGTCAAACAAATCGCCACTAGTTTGTTCGTCAGTAAATCCTAAACTAAGTAAACTGGCCGCATAAACAGATTTTTCAGAAAAATGGACTGATAATTCCACCATAAACCACACCCAACTGTTGCTTTGTCTGGTATAGTGGCAGGTCTTCGATTTCTTCGGGTTACTCTTCAGCCCAAATACGTCAAATTTGCTTATTGACCCACCTACCCTTTCGGCCAGAAATGTGCCTCATCCCTGAACAAAATTTGTTTTGTCGAAAGCAGTGGATTTTTTTCAAGCTATTCCAGAGTCCAAAGCCTGCAAACGGTGACTAATTGGTAGGACAGCTTGCTTTAATTTTGTTTCCTTCTAAACCACGGTTTCGACATAAAATACACCAAGTTGGTCCATACGACAAGCCAAGCTGTTGAGGACGGCACCGAATCGAATTTTCATATTTTCTTCCTTACGTTCTGGATGGTGGTGTATTTGATCGCGTATTGTCTAACAATAAAAATTTGGTTTCAAACTTTTGATGGTATAGCGAATCGTGCTATACGTGTGCACAAGACTTATTCCTCGTGGAACTCTGATTTTTGTAATATAGCTGAACAATTTGCAGACAAGCCGGGCTAAGTCTTAATGTGATGAAATGCTGAATAAAAAAACCAATAAAGGTTAACACGACTCACGCTTAATCTGTCAAAAAATCCATAGACAGGAAGGTACCTCAAATGAATCACCCTTTTCAAATGTAAGTATATCAAAGAGGATTGGACCGAGCACTGATCATCGAGGTCAGCCACCTAGAATGTCCTGCTTGCATGACTGAGATTAGATACATAGGTTCATCGGGGAGGGGAAACCAGAAATCTTGTGAAGGAAACCATTTTGGTATGCATTTTTCAAAGTTTTTTCACACCAAGCTAAACAAAGCCTGTGATACCATAGACTATGTGGTAGTCCTATGCATTTGGTTTGGTCTCATTTTGTTCCATATGAGGAAATAAGTAATTTTTCTTGCACCTTTACCTATACGGCAAGCATGGGTTTCGTGAAACATTTCAAAATTGCGATTTTATTGAACCTTGACATTTCTATGATGGAAAAGTCAAAAAAAAAATAGGTCTGCCAATTCCCTCTGTCTAAACGACAGAACGGATTTTTATAGTTTTATGATGGCTCCTGACTATTGCGATCGGTCCAGTTAATAAGCATTTAGTTCAGAATGCGAGCACTGACAGATAGTGCGTACTCTGCTTTAAGGATCAATGAAACCTTTCGATTTGGTTCACTGTTCCTTAAAAATCGTCGCAGTTAATAATATTCTTTTAAAATAGCAATTTGAATTTTCTTTGCATTTGCAACCATTGTTATATTCAAGGACACAACATCTCCACAAACATAATTCCCATTAATTTATCCACAAGGCTGAATTGGCTGGGACTAAACGTTGTATGTAGATCCTTGAAACAATCAAAAGCAGCTTATTAGCTTTCAATTTGATTGAGTCTACGACTACGACCAGACAATGAATTATTTCCAGGACATATTAGAGAAAATTGGTATTGGAATAGGCATACTTCTATCAAATCACTGTCTTGTTGCGTTAAGAATGTAATTATTTATAATTACTGTAGCGTTGTATAATTTGTTCTGTCTACAGGGACATTTAATTAGAAGTATCCTTGTATATGTTATGAACAAACTCTATGTAAATATAATATTGCATTACAAAGTCCGATAAACCTACGTTCAAATTGAAAAACGATGGTCAGAGACGTTGGTCAAGGACTTCTAAAGGTCTGGTTTGATGGAATGTCTACTCCCCTTTTTTCTTTTCAATTATTTCTTTTTTGAAAGCATTTTGTTTCAAATTTAATTGACAGGTATATTTGTCATAAGAATTATATATGTGAGTACTGATTAAGATAAGAATTTTCAGCTTTATTTTCTTGCAATCAGTCAAATCAAACTTTAACTTATTTTAGGAGCTAGACTAATCTGATGTAATGCATCCCGTTTAAGTATTTCAGTAAATCACTGGAAAAAACTCAATCTAAAGAGTGTCCACCGTATTAAAAGGACATTTCAGTTTTCTTGAGTCGAATAAGTTAAGATATACTAGAACTAAACAGAACTAATGTGTAATGCCCATCACAATGGAAGTATCTTGAATGAAAATCTTGGAAACAATTCAAAAGATACTTTGAAAAGATAGGATTATTTCAAACTCTAGTATGAACAACGATGGAATCACTTATGAACATCAGGAAATTTTGTTTTTTGATTACAAATGTATGAATTGAGAAATATGGTTTGCCACTTATTAAGGATTAAGACAAAATTAGTCAGGAAACCGGCTTACATTCTTTCAGTTACCCAGTAAGTTTATAAAAAGTTTAAAAAATCAGTTGGGCGATATTTAATGCTACCGATGTGTTAGCGATACCATAGAAAAATCACTCCATCAGAAAAGATACAAACCTTAGCTTGCAATAGGGTGAAGTCTGAGAACAGTTACAAAAATGGAGCCGAGGGCTGGACGATAAGTAAAAAAGCAGAGAAGATTTTGAGCACTTTCGATAGAAAAATTTTCGGCACTATATGCGAGTAGAACGAATGGTGAATGTAGTCCTAAAAGTCAAAATACGTAGAGTACACTGGCTAGGCCACATCGAGCAAATGGACAATAATGCTACTACGGCAAGAAGCATTAAACTTCACTTTTAAGGACCAAACTATCGCTGATGTGAGATCGCTTGATATGGACAACTGGAACCAGCGTGTCGGGGATCTAAGAGAGGAGAAGGTTGGCATGTCTCAAGCAGAAACTCTTCACGGGTCGGAAGCCCGTTGATCCAAAAGTTGATTTGGAACTGAATAATCGATGGCCGTAGTATTAGCCCACATTCTCCACACCTTCTCCGCAGCACTGGTGTATATTATTTCTTGGATTTGACTTTTTCAGAATATGTCTTCTTGGGTAGATGCATTTGCAGTTCCAGTCTTTTGGTCTACCTTTTCTTGTCTCTGCTTTATCATATCTTCTGTGATTAAAACTTTTTCCAGCTCCTTTGCCTGTACCTGCCGCTTAGCAATGTGCCGAGGACAATATAATATGTTCAGCTATCCTGTGAAAAATGGCCTAAAGCATCAGTTTCCTGTGTCAGACGGAAGTTTAAATCTGCATTCTTTCTATTGATCAACATTTCGACTTTGGCATCCTTTTTCAGAACAGTCTCGGATCCGTTGCTATGCTCTTTTCGTTCTTGGTGGAGTCTGGTATCGATTGGGATAGGCCTAAACGTCTTCGTAGTTTCTTTTAGTGATGTACTTATCTTGCGCTTAGAGTAAGTCAATTGGCACCATATCATCCAGAATAGTCCCTGCATCATAATACTTCGTTTGGAAGTCCTATTTACTTTGCGTTTTAATTCGGTACGCTGTCTTGATAGTCCTTCTACACTTTTTGTTTTCATAGTACGTATTGGCCTATATATGGGAATCATACAACATTATTGACATCGAGTGTTGCCAGCAGCAGACTTTTCCCATATTAGTGCCCACCAACACTTAACACCAGTCTTGGTTGAGTAGCAATTGTCCTTGTTGATTTTCGGCTGCGTATTGTAGCTTTTGGTTGAAGGTGGATCTCTTTATGACTACGGTTACCGTTACACATTATAATACTTTTCAGCTGCTTCTATTGCTACTTATTTCGATCTTTTAGGTCCATACTTGTTAACCAATCACCAACGCACTGCAACCGTGCTCCTCTTCTAGGAATCACTATGACGATCGCATTGTCGTCAACATATCTAATTATTTTTGACGATCTTGGTATATCCAGTCTAAGAACATCATCATCCGTAAGATTCCAAGGTGGTGAACCCAATATAGAACCTTGAGGTATGCCACCTGTCTACTTTTTGTTCCATTGGCGATGTCGTTAAACAGTGCTATATTGGGGAAGTAGAATAGTGATTGACCGAAGGATATTCTTCCAGTTTGCAGCATTAATTGCATTTTTAACATTTAGTGGGCTGATGGTTCCATACTTCTTCCTGGCCCGCCCCTTGAACAGACAGTTTTATTAATAGTGTCGACTACGGATCACGACTTTCGAAAACTACATTGGTGATCTGTAGATCCTTCAGATTCAACAATTGCCCCTTCCAGACTGTGACTGACGATGGGCTTTCATCACTAAGGATATTTATCTCATGGTATCCAACATATTCAATGCTATACGATAAAGGATCCTATGGTGGCTTCCTTCCATTCAAAATTAATACCAGTTTTTGGACTAAGCCATCAAATAAATCCAAAGATGTACCTATGTACATATACTTATATAAGTATCTTCGAAACTGTTTTACTCTAGCTACGCGATGTATGTTCAATTCGTCCAAATCATACATATATATGTAAAATCCTCCCGCTATGCGCTATAATAACCGATTCCAATGATTGGTGTTCTACTGAATCAATAATTCTCCAGTGCTGCTGAAAACTTGTTGCACTGCAGGATACACTTCCTTCAAGAAAAATACAATTTGTGCCAAAACTCTAAGGATATGGAAATAAGCAAGTATAACGTCAAAGTGAAAGCAGATGATGTGCCTCTATTCCATAAATGCATCCTTCAGCATTGACAGCATTCTCTCTTCTCCATACGTTCGTTTGTATTTCGAGATGCTGCAAAAAAAAAAAAATCCAAATGCCTTGTTCAATCAAAATGTTGACAAGCTTGCACATCAACCATAGACATGACAGCATTTCCTCGAAATGAAAAGAAGCAAAACGCTCCTCATAGCGAACACGAAGTTGTTAAGATAAAATAACGTTCATGTGAACACGTGTGTTTGCAAACATTCCTTGACATCTGAGTATGTTTGCAGATACATAACTTCAAATTCATATCTGCTTGTATTTTCTGCTATGATTTTTTGAATTTTTTTTTTATATATTTTGAAAGGAGCTCGTGTTATGTTGAAATGTAAGAATGTTTTGTTTAAAGGACGCGACATAGCATTCGTTTTACGTACGAATGCTTTGTTAAAAAAATCTGTAATGTCAAGACACAAAAGAAAAAAAAAATCCAACTGAAACAAAGGCGTTAAAGTAAGGGTTGAAATCTAAGTTCCCTTGGACTGAAGCATCAAAAAGGGAACAAACATGTCCTCATCAATCAACTCCATTGATTTTGTTTCATATAAGTCGGTGATTTATCAGTTTGACGACGTTCTTTGTATTCAGTTTTCTTTAATAATGTCCTTTGTGTAAGCTTTAAGGGTTATAGCTTTTTGCTTTATTTAGTTTAGAGGGGTTTCGCCTTTTAAATGTACATACGTGTATACTTCAATCAGACCTCTTCAGGACATAAAGAAAGGATTTGTTTAAAATCTGTTACTTTTGTTGCCAAAATTTTAAGTCTTCATCCTTAAGCAGCAATATGTCCTTCCTTTCATAGAGATTTGTAGTGTTCACACTGTTCGTCCTTAATACTTCAAGGTGGTAGCTTAAAGTTTGATATCTATTCTTTGTTGTATGTTCTCTGATGGTCGGGCATATCCAAACCAACTAAGTAAACTATTTCATTTCGACACAGAACACTATCAAACAACTCCAAATGCAGTATTTACTCCATAAACGCTTATCCTTAGCTATTAACGATTTATGGCCACTAAAGGCGCACTTCGAATTAAAGTGGTTGGTCACTGGAATGGGGCAATACCACCTCTCATCAAATTTCAAATCTAAGAGTGGGAAGTAGTAATGCCGTCATTTTTGCAATCGACTTTAGAAAAATGTTTTACCAAGGGGATTCCTAGTATCAACAATTGGAAAATTCGACTGAATTCTTACTACCATTAGCGATAAACGTTCGAAAAACCGGTATAAAGTCAAGAAAGGCTCGTGACCACTCTAAAGGCTCGTATTTGGTTCGAATTCAGGACTGTTCTGTCATGTGTTCACTGAAATTTTCTATCTACATAAGTAGCAGGGTTCTTTGTGAATAAAATCGTGCAGCGTATAAATTAGAGCGGATAACTAGCCTAGGGTGCAAGGTCGAACTCAAGATCTGTTGAAAATGACTTAATTTTTTTTTTTCAAATGGATAATTTGATTAATTGGGCGTAGATAATCTAAGTGGTATGGTGAGGTTTAGCTTCGTGATTTGAGAGTAAGAGCTGTTAAACTGAGGCTGAGTCTGCATATCCAAAAGCTTCCATATGTCAGAGCTTCCAATCTTCCAAGATATGCATATGATGTGGTGCTGTAACAATTAAAAATATTTGGCGCAGCAAGTCCTTAGGACCCAGGATCGAGCTTCCTAAAACCATCCCCGTTGTGCGTGTTATATTCGTTGAACCGTTTTTCATGACAGAACCTTTGAGAACCTTTTTCATGGCAGTTATACTCCGGAATGTTTGTCAGACGCTCACGAGAGGTGAGCTCGTGACATAAATTTTATGGGTTGTCTGGGGAATCAACCTGGAACCCCTTTGTCTGTAGTCCACTCCACTAACCACTGGAGCCATGGCACTCACTATGAGGTGCAAAGTATTGATGCTTCATGAGGACGAGTTGAAATTTTGGAAAAAAATGATCAGATTACGAAAAATCCTGAACGCACATATATATATTTAGCGAAGGGAAAATTGATCCCATCTCTTAGTGAGCAAATTGAAGGAGTCCTCAAGATCTTGGATACCTGGGCTATGAAATGCGGATTAGCAGTAAATCCTCAAAAATCAGAATTGGTGGTGTAGACAGACTAGTGAAAAATATTGTCGTTGGAAACTCCCTCCTTTAGAGGTATTTTCTTCAAATTTCTGACAACTCAGAGTGCATAATGAATATCGAGGAAAGAACTAAGAAACCTGTGATAACGTTCTACTCAAAGCCTTCTTGTGAATATTCTAGACTATTTATATGGCAAACTTGTGTGGGGTCAGAATACCAATAATGCCACCAATCTATAGAGCATCACGTAATAGTAAAGAGTACAGTGAGGTGGTACATACTTCCATCACAAAACGTCCTCGCGCTCCACCTTTTAATACAAGAAGTGACATACATAAACCTTCTAAGCATGAGTCCATGGGACAGCTGAAGATAGATTGTCCAAAAGGACATATCCAACTTCCTGTGCTATTTTCCAAGCCTCCGTCACTCAAGAAACAAATTTCTAGGACGTAGAGCAACAGTCCTAGGACATCGAGCAACAGCCCTACAAACAGGGCACTCAATTGTAGCTATAATATGTACATATATGAAACTAGCTTATGGTCCTCGGGCTAAGCGATACAGATTTTCAACTAGGAGCAACCTATTGGAGACATTAGAGCAGAAACTGTTAGTCAACCCACGTACCTACCCACCAGGCTTCTTACTGTAGAGTTCTGACAATGAGGATCTTCTCCACAATTTCTCATTTGAAATCATTTGTAAAGCTTTCTCTCAGATGTGTTAATAGGTCCTTTTATAAGCAATATTCTGTTTAACATCTAACTGCACTCTATAGAAACCTTCCACAGACCTTGTGTGATTTTTTTTCTTTAACATGAATTCTATGAGAGATTTGGAATCCATAATGTTTGTGTTATTACATGATTTTGACCATCTCTAGGGTGCTTTAAATCTTTGATGGAAGTTTTATTAAAACTATGAAGATGGGTACTGCATGCAGCAACAGCAAATAATTGAACCCCATTTCCATTTCTACGGAAAAGTACAAGAAGCACAACACAAATGGAATCTGTGTATACTGGCCCTTGGCACTACATGGATCTGTTAGACCGAAATATCTACTTGCATACAGGTGTATATATATCCTGGAACTTCAGCTACAACCTTTGATTCATTTTCTTCTTCATTAGGTACTACCAGTGTATGTTTTTGACTCCTGCAAACGATATTGTGTATCTTCTAATTGTTAATTCAAACTGATTTTCCAACCAGCTTTCCACAAAAACTATATTGTTGTGGCATTTGCCGAAGCGCATTTCGTCTCCTAAAAAACCAAAACCAATCTGATAGTTACAGGAATTTCCCTTTCTACATTTACTGTCGTACCTACGGGCTCTACCTTCTTATTACACATCTTCTGGCTTCATTTCTCGCCTTGTTAATAGGGAGATCCATATCTTTTTAAAACAAGAAAATACAGATTCAAAATAAATGTCCATTCAATGGTATTACCTTGATTGACTGATCACAATCACTTCACAGAAAGCCTTTCCAACCTTTCAAGG